>OY997596.1:23141221-27941221 GCA_963921825.1 Erodium maritimum | reverse complement strand
CTGGAGGCATATGACCTTGCCCGGTGGTTGATTGTGAAACTGTTGATATTAGGACTGTTGGAGGCATTGGTTATGCCGGAGATTGATTGTGTATTTTGTGTCTTGGGTGGCCATGAGAGCCCGTGTTTTACTGTTGTGTCTTGGGTGGCCATGAGAGCCCGTACTTTACTGTTGTATCTTGGGTGGCCATGAGAGCCCGTACTTTACTGTTGTGTCTTGGGTGGTCGTGAGTGCCGTGGGGTTGTTGAGCCCGTGAGTTATGGTTGGTGTGTCTTGGGAGGCCGTGAGCGCTCGTGGGGTTGTTGAGTCCGTGTTTTACTGTTGGTGTCTTGGGTGGCCATGAGTGCCTGTGGAGTGTTGATCTTGTGTTGTTGCTGTTTGTTGAACTTTGTTTGTGGTTGTGATTGTGATTGTGGTTACCTGAGGTTGGGGGCCCGCTTCATGAAACGGGGGTCCACGAGCACACGCGTCTGCATGTTCAGACGGGGTAGGGGGCCCGCCCGTCAATAAAGGGGTCCTGGCCGCGCGTGTGTGGTTTGGGTTTGTGAGCATTCTTTGGCTGGCTTATGAGTTAGAGTCTCGGTAAGTTGCGAGCATTCTTCGGTTGGCCTGACCGAGTTAGAGTCTCGGGAGGTTGCGAGCGTTCTTCGGCTGGCCTGACCGAGTTAGAGTCTCGGGAGGTTGCGAGCGTTCTTTGGCTGGCCTGGCCGAGTTAGAGTCTCGGGAGGTTGCGAGCGTTCTTGGTACTGAGCAGATGGCAGCTGGTATGCGATCCTTTGTGATCTCGTTTGGTGTGCGATCCTTTGTGATCTTGGGTGTTGCGTGGTGGTCTTTTGAGTCCTTGGAAGGGGTCGTGATCGTTGTGTCGGGTCTACTTTACGTGTCAGGGTGTCAAGTTGGTCAAGGAAGGTAACAGTGGGTGTGTGTTCAGTCGGAGTACTTGGGTTGGGGATGGTGTTCACCGTTGTTGAGTTTGTGTTGGTGTTACCGGCATTGTCTGCTAATTATGCCGTAGTCAGTCTGTTATTAGTGGTGGTGAGCGAACGCTCACCCCTAGCTGCTTTTCCTACAGGTACCGTTCGCAGGCTGGACTAGGTGAGCTTCTGAAGCTTGAAGAGCTAGAAGCGGGATTCTGGGTTTATTTGAGTCTAGCGAAGTATACCATGTTTTTGTCCACTTGTTGGGACTGTTTTTGAGTTGTAAATATTATTTTGTTGAACTAAACTGGTGATTTTAAAGTGATCTATGAAAAGGGTTTCAAAATGTTTTATTATTTTAAATGTTCGCGTCCCGAGTTCGATTTACTGAAATTGGGGAGTGACAAAGCACCTCGAGCGTGGTACCAACGATTTACTGACTTTTTCTCTTCGATTGGTTTTTCTCATAGCAGGTCCGACCATTCATTATTCGTATATTGTCGTGGCCCAGACATCACTTATCTCTTACTCTATGTTGATGACATCATCTTGGCCTCCTCGAGCGAATCTCTCCGGCTGTCTATCTTATCCAGTCTTAGTGCCGAATTTTCTATGAAGGATCTGGGTCCTCGCTCCTATTTTTTGGGCATCGCTGTTACTCGTCATCCGGGAGGCTTATTTCTTTCTCAACAGAAATATACTTCTGAGATTATTGCTCGTGCTGGTATGGTTTCTTGTTCTGCTTCGGCCACGCCAGTTGATACTCAAGGGAAGCTCGGTGCATCTGATAGCTCTCCCTTCGAGAATCCGACTTTATACTGCAGTCTTGCCGGGGCACTTCAGTACCTGACATTCACGAGACCTGATATCTCTTATGCCGTTCAGCAGGTGTGTCTTCACATGCATGATCCGAGGACTAGTCACATGAACGCTTTGAAGCGTATTATTCGGTATCTTCAGCGGACATCTCATCTCGGGCTGGTTGTCCAGACACTCGCCGATCCACCTCTGGCTTCTGTGTTTTCTTGGGTGACAATCTCATATCCTGGTCCTCCAAACGACAGGCTACTCTCTCTTGTTCCAGCACTGAGGCCGAATATCGTGGTGTTGCTAATGTTGTTTCCGAAGCCTGCTGGATTCGGAACTTATTACTCGAGCTTCACTGTCCCATTTCTCGAGCTACATTGGTCTATTGTGACAACGTTAGTGCTATTTACCTTTCTGGTAACCCTGTCCAACATCAGCGCACTAAGCATATTGAGCTCGATATTCACTTTGTTCGGGAGATAGTGGCGAAAGGGCAGGTTCGGGTTCTCCATGTCCCCTCCCGTTCGCAGATTGCAGACGTTTTCACCGAAGGCTTACCGAGAGTCTTATTCCTTGATTTTCGGTCCAGCCTGAACGTTTACGAACCTCCCGTTCAGACTGCAGGGGCGTGTTAGAGATAATGATAGAGTTTGATATTAATCAAACTCTTAGAGATTATATTGTGTATAATTTTGAATAGATTCTTATCTGTAAAGTGTATACAAATACAACAGATGAATAATATTATACGGAAGGTTAAAATCCCAATAGAGACCATAGACAAATTTAAATCTAGTTATCTACAAAATTATTACAATCATTGAAAAATATTTGTAAAAAAATCTGAATTCGCGATATTTGATAAGAACAAGAAGAAATCGAGTAAGAAGCCAATGATTATTGTATATGTCGATAAAGATATTTTTTTATTGTGTTAATAATGAAAATGTTTTACAACATTTTCAAAATATGAAAATTTGACGCTATATTATATAATATATATTAATTATTATCTTTTATATTAATAATTAATATTATTCTTACGTCAATTATGACTGGTAAAAAATTGGTGTCCCCCTCATTGAAAAATCTACATCCTCCATTGCTTAAAGATCAATATATAAGAATAGATACATTTTAGAAAATATTTCTAATTTTATACCATCATTTATGATTCCTTGGTGATAGATATGCGTCATTGTAAGCGATAGATAAGCAAAATGTTGAAATTAATTACTTATCTTAGTCGTCATTATGTTTATTTAGTGCATCGTAACTATTACCCTACCATGGTCTGGTCTAATCAACATATTCATGAATACGACACAACCCAAACTCAATCCCATACGGTATAAACATGCAAAATGTGATAATCTCTTATGATTTGTTTCATGTTCAATATATGTGTAATTAATGTTTGAAAATATTTATGTTTTCTAGTAACTATCACTATACGATTGATTTCTTTTGATTTGTTTACAACACTTAATTGCAGTATTACAGCTTATAGTGACTTGTTAACATATATAAAAGGGGTGACTTGCTATCTTGTAAGCGTGAGAAAGAGGAGAAGAAGACGGACGAAAAAGATAAAGAGAAGAGAAAGACAGAGGAAAATTTGGAGAAAGAGAAAGAATTAGCAAGATAATGCACTAGATGACATTTTTTTATCAGCAATTTTTTGTTTTCTATAAACCAATCCTTATAAATTAAGGAAAGGCCAAGGGAAATCCCTCAAAAGGTAACTTATAAACAAAGGACACCTAATGCAACTTCTTGCCGTGTAAGTAACCCAAACCATTGCAACAAGGGTAAATTTCAAATACCTACCCCAAACTTGTAGCGTTTAACTGATACATACCCTAAAGTTTTTTTTTGACTGATACATACTCAGATGTTTAGTTTTATAACAAATAGGCCAAGCTTTCAGCTAAAATGACGAAAATGTCCTCGGTGATTTTTTAAATTATTTTTTTAAAATACAACAGAAGTGATTTTTTAAATAAACCTATAGTGATTTAATAAGTAAATATACATATATAACAAAAGTGATTTTTTAAATATTTTTAAAAAAATTATGAAGTGTAGTAGAGGGCTTGGGCTATTTGTTATATAACTAAACATTTGAGTATGTATCAGTTAAAAAAAACTTTAGGTATGTATAAGTTAAACGCTACAAGTTTAGGGTAGGTATTTGTAATTTACCCTTGCAAAAATTTGCAACACCCACCTATTACACTAAAACCATTGTGCAGCAAACAAACTAACCCATTACGCAACAACCCCTTGAGCTGCACACCCAGTACAAAATGTCTCACCAATATGACAACAAAAAAACCCCAAAATTAACAACCAACTTACAATTAAGACCCTAATCTTCATGCCCAAAACCAATGAAACCAATACTTATCAGCCTCAAAACAAGTAATTCGATCATCACCAAAATCCCTTCCAATTCAGCAAAGAGGTGAATCATGATACCTTGTCACGCACGGCATGCAAGAGATTGTCCAGGAGCATCAAGTAGCTTCCAGCTCCACCAAAACTAGTAGCCTTGATATAAGTTATCAGTAGGCTATGGCTTGAAACACACGGAATAGTGCAACAATACAATAGTAGAGCAAAACCAGAACAAAACAAGACAAAACAAAAGGACTCACCACCTAAAATGCTACTCACACACCAAGAGCTGCATCAACCTAAAACTATCCCTACTCTAGAGAAGAAAGATCCCCAAAAGTTCTTACCAAACGGTGCTACACTCCCCAACCTAGTCCACCTAAAACCCAGCCCCAAACCCCACCTAAAAAAAGCCAAGGAAAGAAAAGTAGTCTTTGATACAAATAGCAGTACACCACAAAATTGACACAAAATCAAAAGGATTGATTATTCTGAAATCTCCCTCTCTTATAGCAAAACTTTGGATTTCCCACCCAAGATATGAAAGGAAAGGATTGTCCTTCCTTAAACTAGGCCCACAATAATTGATAAGAATCACTTTGGATATGTTTGAAAATCATCTCAGCAAGCTCAAAAGTATCATTGAAAATGATGTTGTTTCTGCAGAGTCAAATTCTCCAGATAATTATAGAAACCAGAAAACACCAATGATCCTTTGAACCTTCAGGACCCAATTGTTTCCAACCCACAATCTAATCCTTGATAGATTTAGAAGCCACAACACAAATTCCACACCAAGTAAGACAATAAGACCAGATAGTCCAAGAGAAATTGTAGTGTAATAGTAAATGGT
This sequence comes from Erodium maritimum, assembly GCA_963921825.1. Lineage (NCBI taxonomy): Eukaryota > Viridiplantae > Streptophyta > Magnoliopsida > Geraniales > Geraniaceae > Erodium > Erodium maritimum. The sequence goes on along the minus strand of OY997596.1, from coordinate 27,936,244 downwards.
CCACCTCCTCAGGTTCCTCCAAGCACAAGGGACACCATATGTCATTAGCATACAAACCTCTAGACAGGAGAAATATTTGGTAGTAATTGCTTGGATACAAACAAGTGCGATTGCAAGGCTTAGGACTTATCTAAACTACTGATACAAAACGGATAAAGTTTCCTAAGTCATATTAATTCCTTGTTATCTATTTCTACCTTTGCCAATCTGTTTGGAGCAATGGGATTACAATGGGAGGTCATTTCTGGAAATTCAGTATTGTTTTGGGATAATATTCCTCTAAAGTTTAAATTTCAGAGGCTGTATCATCTAAGTACTGAGAAAGATGTAGTGTTTTCACAATTTTGGATGAATGGTGATTGGATCTTATTATATAGAAAAAACTTGAGAGGTTGGGAGAAGGGTCAATTCTACTTATTGAGAGATCTACTCAATCCTCTTCCTCCACTTGGAGATGTGGATGATAGAGTATCTTGGAGACTAGATGAGAAGGACTTTTCTGTATCAAAAATGTACCAGGCTTTGGATAGTTCTATTGATTTAATTTTGTATTGGCCTGCATTATTATGGATGCACTAGATGACTTGATGCAAAAGATTGCAAGAATTAAAAAAAAAATATAGTAAAAGAGAAAGATCATTTACAAGAATGCTTTAAGTTATAGAGTTATTCCATGTATCTATTTATGCCTCTATATGTCCCTAATAATAAAGTCAACACCTATTTATACTACTTGACATCTCCTCAACTAACCGTTTAAATTTTTCCATCATAATCAACATTGTAGATCTTGTATCTATAACTTTCTAAAATTCTATACATATTAACATGATTTATTTGGGAGCCATTAGTTTGGGAATACGCCAGCACACGCACCCCTCTTTCTCCAAAATCCCTAAATCGAGCTTATCATCGGTTGTCGAATGGTGTCGTTGTCAAGGCCCGACCAAGAGGAGGTGGAGTCGAGTAGGGTGAAGGTTGTGATTCATTCTTTTGTAGATTTTTCATAACAAGTTCAGGTTGAGAGACAAAGGGAAAAGGGGAAGGGAGTTCTTCGACTCCAACTTCGACTCCAATGGATAAGGTTCAAAGAGCCCGAGGCGTAGGATCTGCTACTGAATAGTCTATTCATCCTCAATCTCCCTAACAATATTACACTCATTGCACTCTCAGCCCAGTTGTAATCTAGGAGGAGCACCAAGGAATAGCCGAAAATTAGGTTTGGAGCTTGGGGAACAAAGTTTAATATTTTGTGTTAGAATCTGAAGCTTGAAGAGAGCTTGGTCGAATCAAGGTGGAATGGAATATCCAATTGGGTCTCGATGGAGGGTATGAACACATACTTGCAGCGGAAATAACTCGAGACCATGTCATAGAACACTACCAAATATTAGATACACAAGAGAATAAACAATATGGATGTTTCGTTACCAACTAGTTAAAGAAAAGGAAGAGAACACCAAAGAAACGATGATCGGCTTGAGTCTCCAACACGCCTACGTATCCCATTGGAATCAAAGCCACGTAGTTCTTCTTTAGATGACTCAAGAACACAACAAGAGGGAAGAAAAGTGCCAAACTCGAAATTGTAGTGTGAGAGGGAGAGAAGTTGTGTTTCTATTCTTGTCTTGTGATTTGTTGTAGGAAAAAGATGACTTAAACCATCAACAACCATCAAGGACAAGTAAGGTGTGAAGCATGGTGTGAAGTAAGACAAGTATGGTGCTAAGTATGGCAAGACAAGATGGGTTAGGTGGTGAATCACCAACACCTTAATCCTTGTCTTGCTTACTTAGTACTAATTAATCAAGACTTGATTAATTAGTTCCATGGGCCTTGGTTGCATGGGCCTTTCATGGGCCTCTTGGAACATGGCCCATGGCCATTCCCAACGAGGTCCCGTGACGTGCTCATCGCCTCCAAGCCTTCCATACCGGTAATGTCCAACATTATCCAACGCAATCAATCCCAAGACTCCAAGCCTTGTCTTGATCCGTAATGTCCTATTCACTTACGGGCACATGACCCAAAACCCAGTTTTGGTCATGTCCCGAGACAACTCTCTTTTGGCCATTCTCCATAAATGTGTCAATGAGTTTCATCCTTTGGTGTGACCCTTAGGTCTATGCATGTCGATAGATCAACGTAAAATCTCATTTTACTTGATCCTATATAAGTGGCAACTAACGAGACTTTAGTATTGCCTGACACTACATAGCGAATCGAACCAATCGATTCTAACCTTTCCGTCGTCCCTGTCATTATCCTTTTATCTCCGATATCCTGATTGAGATAAGGCATAGAGCCGTCATCCTTATTATTCTCAATCACTGTTCCTTGATATGTGAGATAACTGAATATATGATACCTAGTATCATGTGCATGGCCATGTTATTCTTTCAGTCACTCTCGATCAAGCGGCCGAGAACCGATATCTTTCCCATACCTCAGTATGAGGGATAAATCCCTTAGCCGTCTTTCGTGTCACTCATGCAACCCGTCCCCAAGCCAATCCTGACCGTTATGGAAGCCCTGTTACGGACAACGTTAGGCTCAGGTCAAACTTAGTTGTTGACTGCATAGTGATCACAAAGACTCCTTGGTCTAAGGATACATGACAAGCTACGACACTGAATATGTTAATGACTCAATCTATGGCGCATATTCAGGGCGGGTCGTCCAATATCATGTCCCACATGATATCTATGATCAGACTCCGGAATCCCATTCCAATGACTAACAGAACGTAAGCCATGAAGAGCCATCTTTCATACTAGTCGCTTCTAGTGAAGCTTTATTGACTAGGGACCCATCGAGTGTGATCCATCTCGATCTATGGTTCTATTCGCATGGTGGGCATAGATCAGAAATCACATCGATATATTACTCCAACACATAAGTAATAGAAAGCCGCTTTAATCTTATTGCTAATGATGATATATACATTTGGACATTTATGATTGAACTACGGGCACTAAGACTAACACTAGGATGTGCCAAAAGTTTAAAACACAACCGGACAAGTAAAAATGGGTCATGTCCGATACCTCCCAATTATCAACACCTTACTACCTCCCTGTCCTATGGGTGTCGTGCGCATTAGCGGAGCATCCATGGGAAAGCGGGGTAGTAGGTTTGGACGACATGTGTAGGTGTCGTGCGCATTAGCGGAGCACCCACATAGTGACGGGCCATAGTTGAAAATTGGTGGACCCGACTACGATTCTCAGCCTGAGGTTGAGCTAGGGTATCAGATAGGGTAAGCCGTGTACATGAGTACATACCCTAGCCAAGAGTCACATTGGATGTGATTGGATGGAGTCCTACCTACATAGCTCGATTAAGTGGTGAGCATTAGTTCAGCTTAATCGGGTGAATCAAGGATCTTGGTTTTAGATTCTAAAGGTTTAGAATCAATTGGTTGGTGTTTGAACTTGATCTTCATAAAATTTATTCAGTTTACTGATTATATTTTGTTTGTCGTGTAGATCAAATGGCAAGTACTTTAGCAAACAATAGTAGTTTGTCACTAAAAACCATTCTTGATAGGATCAAGCTAAGTGGGACAAACTACTTGGACTGGGACAGAAACTTGAGGATAGTCCTCAAATTCGAGCGCAAAGAATATGTCCTAGACCAGGCTATCCCTGAGGAGCCAGCTAATAATGCCATTAGGGCTGTTAAGGATGCATACCAAAAGCACCTTAGCGATTCTATAGATGTGGCATGTATTATGCTGGGCTGCATGGAGTCTGATCTCCAAGACCAGTTCATGGAGTACTCTGATGACCCATATACTATGATGGGGATCATAAAGGGTATGTTCAAGGAAAGGGCACGTATCGTGAGATACAATGTCCTTAATGAACTTCTCTCCTACAAAATGTCAGCAGGAGTCTCCGTGGGTCCTCATGTCCTAAAGATGAAGGGGCATCTCGAACATCTTAATCGACTGGGTCTTAAGATAGAGAACGAGATGGCAGCGGATGTGGTTCTGCGTTCCCTTCCTCGTTCATATGCTACGTTCGTCATGAACTATCATATGTACGATATGGACAAGACCATTTCAAAGTTGCATGGAATGTTGGTAACCGCTGAAAAGAACGTCAAGGATCAGGGATCCAAGGATGTTCTGATGGTCAGACAGGGAAACAGTTTCAAGAATAAGGGAACTGTTAGTGGTAAGGGCAAGGCCCCTATGCACTTGGCAGGAAAGATGAGGCATCCGAAGCGTCCTAACCCTCCTAGGACCGGGGAGTCCTCAAGGAAGGGGAAGGAGGTCGAGAATGTCTGCTCCTACTGTCAACAGCCTGGTCACTGGAAGAAATATTGCAGGAAGTTTCTGGATGATCTGAAGAAGGGCGGTGGGACTGCTCCTTCATCAGGTATTTTCTTTATAGAGCTAAATCTCACTACTTCCAAAGATTCATGGGTATTGGATACCGAGGCTGAATCTCACATTTGTACTAATGTGCAGTGGCTGGAAGGTAGGAGAAGCTTGAAGAAGGACGAGGTGGACCTCAGAGTGGGCAACAAGACTAGAGTTGTGGCGACTGCTGTAGGATCCATAAGTCTTCTTTTGCCAAGTGGGCTAGTTTTTGTTTTGAACAATGTATATTGTGTACCTACTTTCAGTAGGAATATTGTATCTATTTCTTTGTTGGACAAGGAAGGATACAATTTTGATGTTGGAAATGAGATTTTCAATATTTTATGCAATGATATATTTTATGCTAGCGCCAAAATGGTTGGAGGATTGTACATATTGGATATGGATAACAATGCCTCAAGCTCTATATATAATGTAAATACCAAGAGGTCTAAGTCCAATGATTTAGACCAAACTCTTTTATGGCACTGTCGTTTAGGCCACATAAACGAGAAACGCATATCAACACTTCACAAGTGTGGACTTCTTAGTCCATTCGAATTTCATTCGATTGATAGATGCGAATCTTGTTTGATGGGAAAACTGACTAAAGCGCCCTTCATCGGTCGCGTTGAAAGGGCGGGTGACTTATTGGGGCTAATACACTCGGATGTGTGTGGACCAATGAGCACACTTGCCAGGAGGGGTTTTAGCTACTTTATCACATTTACTGACGACTTCAGTAGATATGGTTATGTCTATTTGATGAGACATAAGTCTGAAGCTTTTGATAAATTCAAAGAGTTTAAGACTGAAGTAGAAAACCAGCTCGGGAAAAGTATTAAAGCACTTCGATCAGATCGAGGTGGAGAATACTTGACCACAGAGTTTTTAGATCATCTAGCAGAAAGTGGGATCCTTTCGGAATGGACTCCTCCCGGAACACCACAATTGAATGGTGTGTCCGAACGGAGAAATCAGACTTTATTGGATATGGTCCGCTCCATGATTAGTGGGACTGATCTTCCAATCTCTTTCTGGGGTTATTCTCTGGAGACGGCCGCATTCATTTTGAATCGGGCTCCGACGAAGGTTGTGGAAGGGACACCATTTGAGAAATGGCGCGGGAGAAAGCCCGTTTTGTCCTTCCTGAAGATTTGGGGTTGCGAGGCTTATGTGAAACGTTTAGTTCTGACTAAGCTCGAACCAAGATTTGATAAATGCACCTTCGTTGGGTATCCCAAAGAAACAATGGGGTACTACTTCTACAAACCCAGCGAGAACACGGTGTTTGTCGCTCGGGGTGGGGTCTTTATGGAAATGGAGTTTATTTCCAAAGATGTCAGTGGGAGGGCTGTACATCTAGAAGAAATTCAGGGTGGTACAGATCCAACTGATCCATTGGACAACCCTGTAGAAGAGCCTGAGATGGTCGTAGAGCAAGGACCAATTCCTGCAACAATTCCAGAAGGTCCAAGGCGATCTGAAAGGGTTAGTCGTCCACCTCCGAGATATGGTTACTTTGTGTCTGGAGGTGACGGTGAGCTTGTGGTGGATCACGATGATCCAGCTACATTTCAGGAAGCTGTGGACGGACCCGACTCTGAGTTATGGCTGGGAGCCATGAGGGAGGAAATGCAATCCATGTCGGACAACCAAGTCTGGGAACTGGTTGATCCCATCGGTGGTGTAAGAACCATCGGATGAAAATGGATCTTCAAGGTGAAGATGGACATGGAAGGCAACCCCCAGACCTACAAAGCCCGACTGGTGGCGAAAGGTTATAGGCAGATCCAAGGGATTGACTATGAGGAAACCGTTTCCCCAGTGGCTATGGTCAAATCTATCCGAATTCTTCTTGCAATAGCTGCATATCACGATTACAAGATATGGCAAATGGATGTCAAAACCGCTTTCCTAAACGGAAATTTGTCGGAGGACGTTTATATGTCTCAACCCGAAGGTTTTGTCGATCCGAAGAATAAGGGAAAGATTTGTAAGTTGTTGAAATCCATTTATGGATTGAAAAAAGCTTCTCGGAGTTGGAACCTTCGTTTTGATGAAGCTGTAATTGGATTTGGCTTTATCAAGAATGAAGATGAACCTTGCGTTTACAAGAAGGCAAATGGGGGTAAGATTACCTTTCTGGTGTTGTATGTCGATGACATACTACTCATTGGAAACGACATCCCAACCTTGCACGAGACTAAAGCTTGGTTAGGGAAGTGTTTCTCAATGAAGGACTTAGGCGATGCTGCTTATATCTTAGGGATTAAGATATATAGAGATCGCACCAAGAGGGTCTTGGGTTTAAGTCAAAGCACCTATGTGAACAAGGTATTGAGTAGGTTCTCAATGCTTGATTCCAAGAAAGGACTCTTACCCGCACGTCATGGCGTTCATCTCAGCAAGACTCAGTGTCCTAAGACACCTGATGAGCTAAAAAGGATGCTGCGAATCCCATACGCTTCGGCGGTAGGATCGATCATGTATTCCATGATATGCACGAGACCGGATGTCTCATATGCCTTGAGTTGTACCAGCAGACATCAGTCTAACCCTGGTGAGGAACACTGGATAGCGGTCAAAGCGATTCTCAAATATTTGAGAAGAACTAAGGACGCGTTTCTAGTGTACGGGGGAAAAGATGATTCTGAACTAGTTGTTAATGGATATGTAGACGCTAGTTTCCAGACAGATCCAGATGACTTTAGAAATCAGTCAGGATATGTGTTCACGCTGAATGGCGGAGCTTTCAGCTGGAAGAGCGTGAAGCAAGACACCGTCGCTGACTCCACGACAGAGGCCGAGTACATAGCGGCTGCAGAGGCGGCCAAGGAGGCTGTGTGGATTAGGAAGTTCACGGCAGGGTTGGGTGTAATCAAAAACCCATTCAGCCCGGTGAACCTATTTTGCGACAACACAGGGGCTATTGCGCAAGCTAAAGAGCCCAGATCGCATAACAAATCCAAACATGTACTGCGGCGATATCACCTCATCAGAGAGATACTGAACCGAGGCGATGTGAAGATCACCTATATTGCAACTGATGATAACATAGCCGACCCGTTGACTAAGGCACTATCGTTGCCTAAACATGAGAGGCATGTAAGGTCAATGGGAATAGATTGGAGTTTAGATTGGGACTAGGGCAAGTGGGAGATTGTTAGTCTTAGTGCCCGTAGTTCAATCATAAATGTCCAAATGTATATATCATCATTAGCAATAAGATTAAAGCGGCTTTCTATTACTTATGTGTTGGAGTAATATATCGATGTGATTTCTGATCTATGCCCACCATGCGAATAGAACCATAGATCGAGATGGATCACACTCGATGGGTCCCTAGTCAATAAAGCTTCACTAGAAGCGACTAGTATGAAAGATGGCTCTTCATGGCTTACGTTCTGTTACTCATTGGAATGGGATTCCGGAGTCTGATCATAGATATAATGTGGGACATGATATTGGACGACCCGCCCTGAATATGTGCCATAGATTGAGTCATGAACATATTCAGTGTCGTAGCTTGTCATGTATCCTTAGACCAAGGAGTCTTTGTGATCACTATGCAGTCAACAACTAAGTTTGACCTGAGCCTAACGTTGTCCGTAACAGGGCTTCCATAACGGCCAGGATTGGCTTGGGGACGGGTTGCATGAGTGACACGAAAGACGGCTAAGGGATTTATCCCTCATACTGAGGTATGGGAAAGATATCGGTTCTCGGCCGCTTGATCGAGAGTGACTGAAAGAATAGCATGGCCATGCACATGATACTAGGTATCATATATTCAGTCATCTCACATATCAAGGAACAGTGATTGAGAATAATAAGGATGGCGGCTCTATGCCTTATCTCAATCAGGATATCGGAGATAAAAGGATAATGACAGGGACGACGGAAAGGTTAGAATCAATTGGTTCGATTCGCTATGTAGTGTCAGGCAATACTAAAGTCTCGTTAGTTGCCACTTATATAGGATCAAGTAAAATGGGATTTTACGTTGATCTATCGACATGCATAGACCTAAGGGTCACACCGAAGGATGAAACTCATTGACACATTTATGGAGAATGGCCAAAAGAGAGTTGTCTCGGGACATGACCAAAACTGGGTTTTGGGTCATGTGCCCGTAAGTGAATAGGACATTACGGATCAAGACAAGGCTTGGAGTCTTGGGATTGATCGCGTTGGATAATGTTTGACATTTCCGGTATGGAAGGCTTGGAGGCGATGAGCACGTCACGGGACCTCGTTGGGAATGGCCATGGGCCATGTTCCAAGAGGCCCATGAAAGGCCCATGCAACCAAGGCCCATGGAACTAATTAATCAAGTCTTGATTAATTAGTACTAAGTAAGCAAGACAAGGATTAAGGTGTTGGTGATTCACCACCTAACCCATCTTGTCTTGCCATACTTAGCACCATACTTGTCTTACTTCACAGCATGCTTCACACCTTACTTGTCCTTGATGGTTGTTGATGGTTTAAGTCATCTTTTTCCTACAACAAATCACAAGACAAGAATAGAAACACAACTTCTCTCCCTCTCACACTACAATTTCGAGTTTGGCACTTTTCCTCCCTCTTGTTGTGTTCTTGAGTCATCTAAAGAAGAACTACGTGGCTTTGATTCCAATTGGATACGTAGGCGTCTTGGAGACTTAAGCCGATCATCGTTTCTTTGGTGTTCTCTTCCTTTTCTTGAACTAGTTGGTAAGGAAACATCCATATTGTTTATTCTCTTGTGTATCTAATATTTGGTAGTGTTCTATGACATGGTCTCGAGTTATTTCCGCTGCAAGTATGTGTTCATACCCTCCATCGAGACCCAACAGTGGTATCAGAGCCGTGCTACCTTCGGGATTCACAAGAGAACTTTCGGTTTTGCTTGCTAGTTTCGGTTTTGCATGTTAATTTGCTAAATTGTTTGATAACATGTTTTAAATTCTTGTTTATGGGTTTAATGCATGAAAAATGAATTTTTGAAAAGTTTATCAAATCTGGAATTTTTGAAAAAAATTTGATTTTTCGGGTCTCGGGAGCGGGACTCTCGGGGAGCCGAAACCGGGACCGAACGGGGCTCCGTTGGACGGAGCTAGGCTAAGCATGACCATTGGATGGTCAATATGCCTAGCTAAACCGTTTTGTTAGTCATGACGAGTTTGGAACCGTCTTGATGAACTCAAAAATCAAATGTTCAAAAGTTTCAATTTTGAACGGTTTCGATAAACCGAGTATCAAAATTTTTCGAAACTTGGCAATTAATTAAAACCGGAAAATCACATGATGTTTGATAACATGCTTTTTTGATAACACGATGTGTGATGTGATGTTGGCATGGTGTACATAATAGCCCCGAGTTTGATTTAATTATTCGAGGACCGTTTGGGATCCAAAAAGCTTAGCCGTCGTCGCTGCGGTCTTAGTTGAGCCGTTTCCTTGTAGCCCGTCAAGTTTCATAATTTCTTGGAAAAAGTGCCCGTTCGGGGCCCGAAACGTCCGATTTTCGCGAATCTGATTGGAAAATATCTAGTAGATATTTTCCCAAAAGGTGTGGGACCCACCTTGCCACTTGTCAAACAAGTGGTGGTGTTAGGTTTTGGGGGGAAAATAAAGATGAGGCTAAGAGGGGGGTTCGGCCAAGGGTTAGAAAGAGAAGTGTTTTTACAAAAAAAAGAGAGAAGTGAGTTAGAGAGAGAAGGAGAAGGAGAAGAAGAGAGGAGCTAGGGTTTGGGAGTACTATTCACGTGCAAATAACCCTTGGATCGTCTCAAAGTTAGTAGAATCAAACTCACATCGTCTTCCTCTACGGTAATCACCAAACCGGTCTTCGTTTTGTCAATTTCTAAAATTAGGTTTTGGTTTGAAACTATTAGTTTAGGGTTGTATTGAGGTTGGGGGATTGTTGGAGACGTTTTAGAGACGTTTGGAGGTGAAGGGGGGCGTTTTCCGGTGACCGAGAGCTCGGGGGAAGCTCCAGCCACCATAAGGGGGTGGCCGGCCGGCCATGGGGTGGCTGGCCGGAGCTAGGGCCGGACACCACCATGGTGGGCCGGGCCCACTTGAACCCTAGCCACCCACGGCCAAGTTGGTCCGGGTGGGGCCCACGTGCTCGGGTGCTCGGGTTTAGTGTTCGGGTGGTTTAGAACGTTCCCCGGGCATTTATCCACAATCGAATCGAAATTTGGAATTAAATTGTGAAAGTTGTAATTCACGGGTTTAGAAACTTTAAACGTTAATTAAATGACTCAAAAGTCGGAATTCGATTCCGTCGAGTGCCTAGGAACCCTTGAATTATTCTAAGACCGTAGAAACGAAAACGGGAATTTTCGGAGCCCCGGAAGGGCGATTCCAAAACCCGGGAAGATTCGTCATGTCGGGCGAATCGGGCTTTTCCGGGTCCATTATCAACAATGTCAAGTAATTGGGAAGTTTGGGAGTGATCGACATTGTCGGGGTTACATTTGGGCGTCAAGTTTATTGAATTTCAGTTTATTCCTGCGAGTTTAAAAGTGCCTTAAAATTGTGTTCATATTAGATCGTGCTGCAGACCGAGGGAAAGGAAAGCTAGGCGAGTGACTGAGATCACGCCGGAGCTTGTTGGTTAGCTTTTGGAGAACATATACGAGGTAGGGAAAAGTAGCCGGATCTCGGCCCTGACTAGGGAAAGTTAACAGTAGAATTGCATGTGACACTTGGGTGTCGTGGGTTAAGTAGGTTATCGAATATTAGAAATGCATGTGACACTTGGGTGTCGTAGGTTAAGTAGGTTATCGAATATTAGAAATGCATGTGACACTTAGTAGTGTCGTAGGAGCAGTGAACTTATCGGTATTATAATTACTGGAGGCATATGACCATGCCCGGAGGTTGATTGTTTAATTTATGTCTTGGGTAGCCATGAGAGCCCGTACTTTACTGGTTGTGTCTTTGGTGGCCATGAGAGCCCGTGGTTTACTGTTGGAGTCTTGGGTGGCCATGAGAGCACGTACTTTACTGGTTGTGTCTTGGGTGGCCATGAGAGCCCGTGTTTTACTATTGGAGTCTTGGGTGGCCATGAGTGCCCGTGGGGTTGTTGAGCCCGTGAGTTACTGTTGGTGTGTCGTGGTGGCCATGAGTGCCTGTGGGGTTGTTGAACCCGTGTTTTACCGTTGGTGGTTTGGGTGGCCTTGAGTGCATGTGGGGTTGTTGAGCCCGTGTCTTACCGTTGGTGTGTCTTGGGTGGCCGTGAGTGCCCGTGGAGTGTTGACCGGTGTGTTGCTGTTTGTTGAACTTTGTTTGTGATTGTGATTGAGGTTACCTGAGGTTGGGGGCCCGCTTCATTAAACGGGGGTCCCGTGATCGCACGTGTCTATGTTCAGACGGGGTAGAGGGGCCCGCCCGTGAGGAAAGGGGTCCTGGCCGCGCGTGCGTGGTGGGACAGGTCGACAGCCTGATCTGACTTTGTGTCGGGAAAAGTGCGACAGGTCGACCGCCTGACCTGATAGGGATCGGAAAAAGTGGCGATAGGTCGACCGCCTGGCCTGATAGTGATCGGTAAAGGGCGTGAGGGAGGTTACTGAGAGGTTGGAGTGCGATCCTTTGTGATCTTGCTTGGCGTGCGATCCTTAGTGATCTTGGCTGTTGCGTGGTTATTTGTCGTGTCTTTGGAGGAAGTCGTCAGTCGTTGTGTCGGGTCTACATTACGAGTCCGAGTGTTGAGTCTGTTGAGGAAAGTAACGGGTTGTGTGTCAGTTGAGTTACTTGAGTTTGGGGATGGTATTCCCGGTGTTGGGTTTGGTTTTGGTGTTACCGACATTGTCTGCTAAGTATGCCGTAGTCAGTCTGTTTTCCGTGGTGGTGAGCGAACGCTCACCCCTATCTGCTTTTCTTACAGGTACTGATCACAGGACGGACTAGGTGAGCTCTCGAAGCTTGAGGAGCTTGGAGCGGAGTCCGGGTTTTATCTTTTGAGTCTAGTGACGGATACCATGTACTTTGTCCATTTGTTGGGACGTTTTTGAGTTGTAAATATTATTTTGATTAACTAAATGGTAATTTCAAAGTGTTTATTCAAAACAGGTTTCAAATGTTTTATTGTTTTAAATGTTCGCGTCCCTAGTTCGGTTTTACTGAAATTGGGGCGTGACAGAACTAATGGCGATAGTTGCGTGTATCCAAAAGTGGCACCATTACGTGGCCACCAATCCTTTTATAATTTACACGGACCAACAAAGCCTCAAGTATCTCTTGGAGCAACGTCTGGGAACTCTGCATATTAGCAAAAGTGGCTTTCCAAGCTCATGGGGCCGGATTACTCCATTGAATACAAACGAGGAAGCGAGAACAGAGTTGTTGATGCTCTGTTTCGCGCTCATCAAGACTTGGAGCCTCCTCAAGAATCACGGGCTGAGTTGTCGACATTCCTTCCTGTATGTATGTCGAAAGTGCTCCAGAGCTATGAAGACGATGATGAAATCGATGGCCTGTTCTTACAACTATCCCTGGCGCCTCACTCTCTCCCAGATTGAATGCTCTTAGTGGGAGGTAAAATATGTTTGGGTCGTAGTCATGGTGTACACGAGAAGGTTATGGAATTTCTTCATAGCTCCGACATGGGTGGCCGCTCCGGCGTACTGGCCACCACAAAACGCATCCGACATTATTTCTTTTGGGCACACATGAAAAAATACATCCATACATTTGTTTCGTAATGTGACACTTGCCAACGCTGCAAGACCGAGAATGTGGCGTCGCCGGGTCTCCTTCAACCGCTCCCACTTCCGTCCATTCCTTGGACACATATATTTATGGATTTTATCGAGGGATTCGATTGCATTTGGGTCGTCGTGGATCGCTTACACACACTTCATTCTGCTCATGCATCCATACACGGCGGAATAATCTCGTTTTCGGGCATGAGGTTCCAATGGTGGAGAAAGTGATGCCTAAGGTTCAAGTAGAGGTTTAGGGGGTTGGGGAGGTGATTTGACCGTCTCATTACGAGGTTTTCGTGACGGAATGGGCTAGATTTCCTTTGGTTTGTTGTTGGAGTTGCCTTAGATTCAAATAGAGGATGTGATGGTCTACATTGGTTTTGCTGTTGTTATATGTGTGTCGGTTGGAGTCTGTAGGCTACAAATTACTTTCTTCTTTCATTCGGGGGAGCTTCTATAAAACATCATTGATTAAAAAAATTGACATGATGTATTTGACAGTTTCTAAACTATTTGCCAAGTCTCTCAGGTATTCTTCAAGTATCATAAAATCTGTCACAACGCTTCTATGTGGTTCTAGAGTCTTCCACATGCTTCCATAAGGTTCTAGAGTTTTTCAAATGTTCGTGGATCCGTCTAGGATCACAAAGAATGTTCTAAAACATTTCGGGTTGTAACATATAACTAACTAAAAACGTGTATAACTAATAGTTAGTAAGTTTTTTTTTAAAGTTAATATCATAAAGCGCCACACATGTATGCATCATTAGCAAATAATACCCTAAGTTACCACTTTATCATTCGGCCCACTTATATACCGTAAATTTATCACCGTTCGTTTTTTTATTAGTTTGTTTTTAAAAAGACGAAAATACCCCTCACTATTCAAATAAACTACAATAATATCTTTAATGAATACAAATAAAATAAAACAATAAAAACAAAGTAATAAAAAGGGTAAACTACAAATACATACCCCAAACTTGTCACGATTAACTAATACATACCCTCATGTTTTTTTGTAACCGATACATACTCAAATGTTCCGAAATTTAACGCAAAGCCCCTGCAGACAGGTAAAATGACGAAAATGCCCTGAAGTGATTTTTTAAATAATTTTTAAAAAATAAAACTGAAGTGATTTAATAAGTACATATATATACCTAACAAAAGTGATTTTTAAAATTTATTTTAAAGTAATTACTGAAATGTAGTTGAGGGCATTTTTGTCTTTTTACCTGTCTGCTTGGGCTGTCTGTTAAAAAACTAAACATTTGAGTATGTATCGGTTACAAAAAAAACATGAGGGTAGGTATTACTTAATCGTGACAAGTTTAGAGTATGTATTTGTAGTTTACCCTAATAAAAATACGATATTTCATTTCTAAAAGATTATACAAAAAAAAAACTTAAAACTATTTTTGCTTACTATCTTTTAAATTAACTCATTCTATCACTCAAACTCGACACATCTAATCTCCTTCACACTTCTATTTTACACGAGCTCGTCGGAGAAGGGCCCACGCTCGCCAGAGCCGAGGAGAAGGAAGTGAAGAGGCAGAAAAGCCTGTGGGTATCTTGCTCCGTGAGCTCTCTCTCGCTCGCGGATCTAGAAGTCAGGTTTGAGCTTCGACGTCTCCGCCCTGTGAGTTCGAACTAGACTTGCGCGAGGAAGACGAGAGGGACGAAACGGCGAGCGGCGGTTCTTCCTCAGCTTGATCTGAGCTCTATGTTCTGGAGCCGCCTCCACACCAACCAGATTTGCTCTGGTTGTTCAACATTTGGGACATACGAAGAACATGGCGAAGGGAGGCGACGGAGGAGAGGAAATCTAGAGCCGTGTTTTTCTTCTCGGATTTGAATTTGAATTTTTTCATTGAAACAATGAGGTTTGTAGATCGTTCTGTGCTTTTGATTTGGTATTTTTTTGTCTGCTTTTTTTATTTGCTCAGTTGTGCGATATTTGCGAGGTTTTGTTCTTTATTGAAATGTACACGATACGGTATCAATTTAGGCTTCCAAGAAAATCAAATACTAATTTATTGATATTTTGAAAAAATCGAGATACCATACTTTATCACACACAATACAAAACGAAAACTGACAAGATGAGAAAGACCCAAATGCTCAATGGCATTGGTGGGTTTGAGTTTCCTAATATAACATTTGAAAAGCTGTTTTTGAAGAGTTTATAAAAAAACGGAAATCATAAAAATTTAATCCCTTTGAAGTGTTTCCTTGAAGCTAAGGGTTTAATAACTCTGTCTCTGCAAGATTTGATTTGTCCGATTTGTCTATGGAACTTGGAAGATGGGTGTCATGCTTGACTACATTGTGCTAGAGCTTGGCAGGTTTGGTGTTTGTTGGCAAATTGGTGGGGCAGTATATTCATTATCTCTGGTTCAGTCCAAGATTGGCTGGTATTATGGCCTTATTTCAAGAGGATAAAGTACAAAAAGAATTGGATTCAATTATTTCAGCTCACTCTTTGGAAAATTTGGGTGGTTAGGAATGACAGCATATTCAATGACAAAATTGTTTCAGCCGCTGAAATATTTCAAAAAATTATTCATCAATCATACTTATGGGAATGGTCATCTTTTCATAAGTCAGGAAAATATTTCTCCCTCAATAGTTGGAAAACATCTCCCAAAGCCTGTCTTGATTGGAAATTTCTGAAGCCAAGCTTGGCTGGGAACTTTATCCTTTGTTGACTATGCCAGTCTTGTCCTTTCTAGGGTGGGGTTTTGGGGTGGTTTTGGTGAGTGTTGTGAGTGGTGAGGCTTCTTTGGTGTTGTTGGGTTCTTGCTCTTTGTGTGTGGCTAGTTGTTGGCTTTAGGTTGTGTGATTGAGTAGCTCATCCTAGGTTGAGAGTCTGCTTTGTTTTCTGTTTGCTTCCAGGTGCTGGTTTGGCTGCTATAAGTTTTCATCTACTATTTCTTTTGGAGCAGTTCTTTATTTGTTTCAAGCCTTAGCCAAGACTTCCTCTACAACTTTGTTTATTTGTTGGGTTACACTAGTTTATTCAGTGTTCTGCAGCAAGGCTCAAGTCATGATCAGTTCTTTGAACAGTCATCCTCAGTATATTCAAGACACTCTCAATCCTAAAGAAAAACATGTATCCTTTGGGTTTGGTTATTCTGCATAATTCTCAGTAGTCCAAGCCTCTCTCAAGTCATTAACATGTCTAACACTTCTACAAGGAGCATTTTTACTCTTCAAAGAATTGCTTACTCAAGATCAACTACTCCTTGTGGTCTTTACACTGCCTGCACTCTACCTCAGCTTGGTATCATTCTTGTGACAACAACTTACTCCTTTGTTTTGCTACTTGAATGGGGTTAAGATGCTACTTTCAGTGACATTCAGGGTCTTAGAACATGGTTCTCCTAGTCCTTGGGGCTCCTCAGATTTCCTTGAGCAACTACTGAAATCATAATGTTTAGTTTGTTATTTGGGCTTTCAGATTTCTCCTTGCCCTGTCAGATTTTACTTCATTACCCTTCCGTTTTCTTATTGTGGTTTTTGTGGCTTGAAGCTTAGTTGACTCGTTTTGTACTCCTTTTTATCCTCTAAAGAGGTTTCAATAGATTTTAACTCTTGCTGATCAAAAAAATAAATAAAAATTTAATATTAATATGTAATTTTTTGATAATATAATATGATTTTTTAAGAACAATAAAAATGTATTTCAGATTTATCAAAAATTAATTAATTTTTACAGTATATAAAATTAAATAAATATGATTTTTTAAAATAATTAGATATATTGAAAATCTGAATTCATGTATAATTGTATTTTTGTAAATATGGTTGAATTGAGGTTATAAGAGTGACAGTACTTTCAGAAATTCAACAATTATTAACAAAATAAGTATCCGAAATTTTGACAGTGATAATTTTTTAGTATATACATGTGTCGCATAAAAAAATTATAATTTAAAGTGATACTGGCTAATGATGTATACCAGGATAATGCTTTATGATATCAACCCTTAAAATAATTTCTCCTAAATTTCAACTGGAAGTCAATTTCACTTGTAGTAGCTTGATGCTAGTAAATCTGTAATTAAGAGATATATAATCCCTTGATAAGTAAGAATTAAGTATGAAATCAGATTCCTATTCAAACATGTAAATTACAATACACATTACAAGAGGGATAAATGCTTTTCATATTATTATGGAAACCAATCTCTACAGCAGACAAAAAAAGGAGAAACCCTAAATTCTCTTCCCACCTCTGAATCTAACTCTGATCCTAAATCAAAATAATCTCCTAATTCTCACTCTGAATCACTTTCCATCATGGACTTCAACCCTCTGGGTTTCTGCATCCAAAACACCGCCAAAATTTACTATCTTTGCCGTGAAACCAAATGGAAACAAAAACAAGTTCGAAACGCTAACTCTTTTCTAGCTTTTTCTCAGCACCCAGACAAAGGAAAAGAGAAGGCATTACATACCTTCTTGGAGGTCCTCTTCTCCCTCACCTCATACCGCTCTTGGCACAAATCCGATAACCAAGCCCCCGGACTCACCAACTTGCAACCACACAAAAGAAAAAACAGATCACAAAATCAAACAAATGTTGCATCAAAGTTGTTCGTATAAACATTGTTTTCTTCTAGGTATGATTTTTGGCTGTTGAAAAAGTTATGGTACTCACAAGTAAGCTTCTTTGGATCAATTTGGCCCTCTTTTTAGGCCTCTGAGGCAGCTTACAACCCTTCATAGCCATAAAATCCTCTTCTTTTTCTTTGCTTGATAATGTGGTGAACAGTCTTGGCCATACAAATTTCTCTTCCTTAACTTGATGACAATCTATCAAAACCTTCCCGTTCTCGTCGAATCCCAGTGAACCCCTCGTTGTGTAGTACCGATCTTCCTTCTCGGGCGACAGCCTCCTAGGATGGTTCATTGGCGAATCCGAATTCCTGTCACCAATTTCAAGCCAAACTCAGGATTAAATTTCTGAACTGTTTATGTTTCGTTTTCGGAGAAGGGTGAAAAAACTCGAGGGAATAAGGGAAAGGGTTTTTGGGAATTTGAGATATATATATAAATATCGCAAAAACCCGCTCCGGGATGGAATTACCGCTGCACCTCTTTCGTTTCCAACGTTTTCTCAGAAACCAAACAAGATATAATAAGGTAGTGACAAATTTCCCTTGAGGAAGACAGAAAGCCTCGAACTTTAACCAAGCCCACAACTCAAAAACCCCCAAACTTTGCAACCCACTTCGATTCCCACATTTTCCTGAGAAAAAAAGTTATGGGTTTTGTCTTACTTGTGGAGGCGATTGGGTCTAGAAGGAGAGACCGAGCGGCGAACACGGGACGTGATTTTCTTCTTCGTCGGCGAAGATTTGTGGTGGAAGCTGTTGACCTTCATGCATCGAAGCCTCTTTCTGTTTCCCCATTTAAGCACAAAATCCGCAGCCTCAGTTGCTCCGCCCCTACTAATTTTCTGACCCTTCTCCATTGTAAGGAAGCTTTAGTGCTCACTTTCACCTTCAGATCTGTTGGGAAAATGGCGAAATCGACGAAGATTGTGGGAGATTAGCCTGCATTTCAACATATTATCGAAGACCCTTAAGTGGAATACACTAAAACCATTATCGAACCTTCAACATCCATTTTTTATTATCACATTCTATGCAAGTTTTCAATTTCTTCAAAAAATCGAACTCTTAACGTGGAAACCCAAAAAATATAAACAAAATGAAACGAATAGGAAGAGAGATTACGAGAGGAAGCTTCGTCACACGGCCGCGGACAAACCAGCACCAAAGATTGAAAATGGATTTTTCTCTCCCTAGAAGAAAACAGAGATTTTCCTGAGAAAATCAAAAGATCAGTTGACTGAGACTTCTGGGTTGGCGTTAGATTATAGAAACGGAGGGTGAGTATTCACAAAATCTGAGCTTTTCCTCCGAGTTTTCACGCTTCCCTCCTTTTCACCCTGTTTTTCTTTTCTTTTTTAGACAAAGGTGCAGTATTATTAATTGGGTTATTATCATTCGAGTACCTTAAAAATATTTGGTTTTCATCCGAATACCTTAAAGGTACTTTGTTATACATCAGTACCCAAACGAAACATTATTTTCAAATTAGTACCCGCCGTTAGTTTTTGTCTCTTTTCCATCTATTTTTCCATACAAATACTTAAAAAGTCTAAAATACCCCTCACCAACAGTCAAATTTTCAAACTCATATCCCTCAAATTTTCCATCCATTTAATTTTTTTAAATCAGTTTTATTTTTTTTAAATAAGATTTATTTATTTAAAATCACTTTTTATTTAAAAAAATCAGTTTTATTTTTTAAAAATCAGATTTATTTATTTAAAATCACTTTTTATTTAAAAATTCAGTTTTAATTTTTAAAAATCAGATTTATTTATTTTTAAATCACTTTTTATTTCAAAAAATTAATTTTTTATTTTAAAAAATCAATTTTATTTTAAAAAATCAAATTTTATTTTCAAAAAATCAATTTTTATTTAAAAACTCAGTTTTTATTTAAAAAAACAGTTTTTATACAAAAAATCATTTTTTTTATTTTTTAAAAAAAATTTCATTTTATAAAAATTAATTTTTCTTTTAAAAATAAGTGTTTTATTTTTAAAAATCAATTTGATCTCTCTAATATATTTCTAAAAATTCAGTTTTTTTATATAAAAATAAGTATTTTTTCTTTAAAATCGGTTTTATCTCTAATATAGTTTTATCTTCATTCTTTAATTTCAATTATTTTGTTTCTTTTACCGTTTTCTTCAATTTCACTGGAACAAACATTTCATCTTCAACAAATACCTCATCTTCAACAATACCAGTACACAAAATCTGAAAAAATTTATAATCAACAACAACACAAAATCTATTCCAGTGACCCCCAAAACAATACAACATATGTACTCATATCGTATTTGATTTCAATCAATCTCAGCAGAAAAAATTAGGGAAGAAGATGAGATGAGAATCAGATCTGACAGAATCACAGAAACCCCTAAATCACTAAATTTATGAGAAACCAGATCTGAGAGAAAATAGAATTGAGAGATGAGCTTCTCCACCACACCATCACCGGCGACCTACTAGATCTGAGAGAAAATAAATTTGATTTCATTGTGTCTTCTGCAACCTCGGCCAAATCAAAACCGGGCAGCCACGGAGCAGCGACCGGATCGAGCACGGGCCGGTGGGCTCTGGCAGTGAGACGATGGGAAGGGGTGTGAAGAGTGATGGTGGCCGGCGGCGAGCTGATGTGATGGTGGCCGACGACGATATTGTGAGGGGGTGAGGTGAGGGAGATAAAAAAGAGAGAGATCTGAACATTGACACAAAAATGAGGGGTTAGGGTTATAAGAGAGCTAAGGGTAGAAAGGGAATTTAAAAAAATAAAGGTCATGTGCTGTGCACATGACCATTTTCCATCCAAAATGGATGGAAAACTAACGGCGGGTACTGATTTAAAAATAATGTTTCGTTTGGGTACTGATGTGTCACAAAGTATTTTTAGGGTACTCGAATGATAATAATCCTTATTAATTTAAATCAATTACATAATTGTGCTTCAGAAAACAGGTTCTCCAATAATCAAAAGATCAGTATGAGCGAACAATGGTTCACTGAACGTTTTTAATATCATAAATGGTAGGGTTATTATCATCCGAGTACCCTAAAAATACTTTGTGACGGATAAGTACCCAAACGAAACATTGTGTTTCAAATCAGTACCCGCCGTTAGTTTTTGTCTGTTTTCCATCCATTTTTCCATCCAAACACTTAAAAAGTCCAAAATACCCCTATATAACATTCAAATTTCCAAACCCATGTCATTGATTTTCAAAAATTCAAAAATCAGTTTCTATTTTTAAAATAATCAGTATATAAAAATCAGAATTATTGTTTTATAAATTTTTTTAGTTTTTGAAATCATGTTTCAATTTTAATTTTCTGTTGTTTTTTTTATATAAAAATCAGTTTTATTAACAGTTAATTCTTTACTTATTATTTTTTTTTTTGCAGAACCAAATCTCTAATTTTGCAGAACCCAATCTCAAGTTTGCAGAACCAAATCTCAAATGTTGAAGAACCCAAATCTCAAATTTACAGAATCACCCTAATCATTACAACGATCTCCAACTTTCATAATTACTAAACTGAACTTCAGCTCATCTTCTCCATACCTTCTAATGTTCCCCTCTTTCCTAAAATCATACAAAACTGAACTTTTATCCCCAACCATTCTTAAATCTCCAACAAGCAAAACACAAATTTGTAGATCCCAGAAGATGAATGCAAAAAAAAAAAAGCAGAAGTAGATCTGGCCCGAGGAAGACACTGAGGCCGGAGGCGAGGATAGCATCGAGTCCGGCACCTCTGCCACCAGAAACCAGAGCCTCACATGCTCGTCTTCTCCAAGTCCGGGAGCTTCTTCTTCTTCACCAGAGGCGTGAGCTTCTTCTCCACAACGGCGCCGACGAGAGGAGCGGGGGCGTTTTCTCCTCCGGTGGCCATGGTAGAGTTGAAGCCGAAGGAAATGAAATGGGGAAGATAGAGAGAGACAGGTTAGGGTAAAAGGGTGAGTATTGTAGTTGGAAATTGGAAATATGAAGAAGAATGGATATGATTAGGGTTTGAAGGGGAAAAGTTAAAAAAAAAAGAATAAGAGAAGGGTAGTGTTGTCATTTTTGAAAAAAATTGGGGTCAATGGATGAAAAACTAACGACGGGTACTGATTTGAAACACAATGTTTCGTTTGGGTACTTATCCGTCACAAAGTATTTTTAGGGTACTCGGATGAAAACCAAGTATTTTCAGGGTACTCGGATGATAATAACCCTAAATGGCAATGGTGATGGTGGGAGGCAAAGCATCACCTAGGGACCCCTCCCAAGGCCAGTCCCCGATGCTCTGATGATGCCTCATTCCTCCCGACATGGCTTTTTCCCCGCAAGTGACGAGTCGTCCCACACAGCGCCAGATGCAGCTTTCTTCATATTCCCAGCAGTTATTCCCCCACTGACCACGGGAGCTGGAACTTCAACAATTCGCGCGGCTGGCTGGGCGCGGGCCCACCTCCAAACTCAACATGCAGGAGGGGTAGAGGGTCAAAAGTCCAGTCAGCAAGCTGACCAAATCCCGACCCCCTAATCTTCCCGTGTACAAAAGAACATGGGAGGGGGTGGCCTTGTGCAGGCACTTGGGGACCCAAATTAGGTATCGGGTCTAGTGTTATGCCGACTCCCCCATGGTGAGATAACCTAGCATTAGGTGTTGGGTCCAATGTCAATAATAGCGGTGCGGTGTCTACCGGTTCTCCGTCTCGATCAATGCCTGCTCCATCTTGGGCCACCGGTAGATGTCTGCGCCTGCGAGGCCGAGGTCCCCCCACCGGGACAAACCGTAGTAGGTTCTTCCGGTACGCCGGGAGATGACATTGCGAGTATCGTCTCGAGGGAACCGACATAACCAGTCTTCGAACCGTATCCACCGCTGGTATCACGGCCGCCTCCCTTGAAGCCCGGGGCGGAGAACCGCCGAGTCGTTGAGCAGCTACGAATGTTGTCCCGCGGGAGGGAAGCCGGGGCTTTATATTACTTATGTGTTGGAGTAATATATCGATGTGTGCTCTGATCTATCCCCGCCATGCGAATAGAACCATAGATCGAGATAGATCACACTCGATGGGTTCCTAGTCAACAATGCTTCACTAGAAGCGATTAGTATGAAAGATGGCTCTTTATGGCTTATGTTCTGTTAGTCATTGGAATGGGATTCCGGAGTCTGATCATAGATATCATGTGGGACATGATATTGGACGACCCGACATGAATATGTGCCATAGATCAAGTCATGAACATATTCATTGTCGCAGCTTGTCATGTATCCTTAGACCAAGGAGTCTTTGTGATCGCTATGCAGTAACCAACTTAGTTTGACCTGAGCCTAACGTTGTCCGTAACAGGGCTTCCATAACGGCCAGGATTGGCTTGGGAATGGACTGCATGAGTGACACGAAAGACGACTAAGGGATTTATCCTTCATACTACGGTATGGGAAAGATATCGGTTCTCTACCGCTTGATCGAGAGTGAGTGAAAGAATAGCATGGCCATGCACATGATAATGGGTATCATATATTAAGTCATCTCACATATCAAGGAACAGTGATTGAGAATAATAAGGATGACAGCTCTATGCCTTATCTCAATCAGGATATCGGAGATAAAAGGATAATGACAGGCACGACGGAAAGGTTAGAATCGACAGGGTCGATTCGTTATGCAGTGTCAGGCAATACTAAAGTCTCGTTAGTTGCCACTTAAATAGGATCAAGTAAAATGAGATTTTACGTTGATCTATTGACATGCATAAACCTAAGGGTCACACCAGAGGGTGAAACTCATTGACACATTTATGGAGAATGGCCAAAAGGGAGTTGTCTCGGGACATGACCAAAATTGGGTTTTGGGTCATGTGCTAGTAAGTGAATAGGACTTTACGGATCGAGACAAAGCTTGGAGTCTTGGGATTGATCGCATCGGATAATGTTGGACATTTCCGGTAACGAAGGCTTGGAGGCGATGAGCGAATCACGGGACCTCGTTGGAAATGGCCACGGGCCATGTTCCAAGAGGCCCATGAAAGGCCCATGCAACCAAGGCCCATGGAACTAATTAATCAAGTCTTGATTAATTAGTACTAAGTAAGCATGACAAGGATTAAGGTGTTGGTGATTATCACCTTAACCCCATCTTATCTAGCCATACTTTGTCTTATTTACACCTTATTTGACACCATACTTGTCCCATACCTTTAGTTGGACAAGTATGGGTTTTGTTATGTTTAAGTCATCTTTTTTCAAC
Source organism: Erodium maritimum (assembly GCA_963921825.1). NCBI lineage: Eukaryota > Viridiplantae > Streptophyta > Magnoliopsida > Geraniales > Geraniaceae > Erodium > Erodium maritimum. The sequence goes on along the minus strand of OY997596.1, from coordinate 27,912,298 downwards.
ATAAAAAAAAACAAGACAAGAATAGGAAACACAACTTCTCTCCCTCTCTCCCTACAATTTTTGGTTTGGCAAGCTCACACATCCATTTTTGTGTTCTTGAGTCCTCAAAGAGAAGAACTACGTGGTTTTGATTCACATGTGGATACGTAGGCGTCTTGGAGACTCAAGTCAATCATTCGTTACCCGGTGTTCTTGTTTTGGTAAGAACTAGTGCTGAATTTTTCTCTTGTGTCCATTCTTTTTTAGTTGTTTGGTGGTTTTAATCGTCTCTTGGATTTCATTGATTTTCCGCTGCGAGTTGGTTCATCTCCAACCCTACCTCGAGACCCAACAGTGGTATCAGAACAGTGCTACCTTCAGGATAACATGTTAATTTGCCAACTCGTTTGATAACATGTTTTAAATTCTTATTTATGGATTTAATGCATGTAAAATGAAATTTTGAAAATTATTTCAAATCTGGAAATTTTGAAATTTTTTTGATTTTTTGGGTCTCGGGAGCGAGACTCTCGAGGTGCCGAAACCGGGACCGAATGGGGCTCCGTTGGACCGAGATAGGCCAAGCATGACCATTGGATGGTTGATATGCCAAGGCTAAACCGTTTTGTTAGTTATGACGAGTTTGGAACCGTCATGACGAACTCGGAGATCAAATGTTCAAAACTTTCATTTTTGAACGGTTTCGATAAGTCGAGCATAAAATTTTTTCGAAACTGGGCTATTAAATAAAACTGGAAAATCACATGATTGTTTGATAACATGATGTGTGATGTGATGTTGGCATGGTGCACATTATATCCCCGAGCTCGTTTTAATTATTATCGCTTTTCACGGTCTGTGAGCCGTTAGAGTTAGCGTGTAATTATTCTTTCAAGGTGTGGTCGTCGAACCACTTATTTGTAATATTTATTTATTCCCGACCTGCGAGTCGTGTATTAAATTGTATTTTTTTTCTCAAGACGAAGAAAGGGCGAAAAGGTCATTTGGTGGCTTTTCGGGTGTTGACATCGACTTGGAGTTGGTGGAGCTCAAGAAGCTAGTGGGAGTTAGTTTATGGGGCTATTATGTGCACATTTATTGCTTTATGCTTGGTTTAGTTTATGCATGACTAATCTACGTGTTTTAGAATTGCATGCTTAACTTTATTTACCGAGCATATCACCTCACATGCAAAGATAAAATTGGAATTTTAATCCTGGTGTGTGAGCCCTTAGAATCGTCATTATATTGGATGTAGTTGACGGGTTCAAAGGAAGAATTACATTGGATGTAATTTGAGGCACCATTGCATTTGGAATGTAGTTGATGTGCTCATCACATCTAGGATGTGCCAAAGTTTTAAACACAACCGGACAAGTAAAAACGGGTCATGTCCGATACCTCCCAATTATCAACACCTTACTACCTCCCTGTCCTATGGGTGTCGTGCGCATTAGCGGAGCATCTATGGGAAATCGGGGTAGTAGGTTTGGACGACATATGTGGGTGTCGTGCGCATTAGCGGAGCACCTACATAGTGACGAGCCATAGTTGAGAATTGGTGGACCCGACTACGATTCTCAGCCTGAGGTTGAGCTAGGGTAACAAATAGGGTAAGCCGTGTACATAAGTACATACCCTAGCCAAGAGTCACATTTGATGTGATTGGATGGAGTCCTACCTACATAGCTCGATTAAGTGGTGAGCATTAGTTCAGCTTAATCGAGTGAATCAAGGATCTTGGTTTCATATTCTAAAGGTTTAGAATCGATTATTGGTGTTTAAGCTTGATCTTCATAAAATTTATTCAGTTTACTGATTGAATTTTATCTGTTTTAGATCAAATGGAAAATTCAGCGAACATTAATAGTTTGTCATTAAAAACCATTCTTGACAGGGTCAAGCTAAACGGGACAAACTATTTGGGCTGGTACAGAATTTTGAGGATAGTCTACAAGTCTGAACGCAAAGAATATGTCCTTGAGAAGGCTGTCTCTAAGACCATATCAGAGTTACATGAAGTCTCATTAACTACTGAGAAGAATATATCAGGGATCTGGGATCCAAAGATATTCTGATGGTCAACAAGGGAATTGGTAGTGGCAAGGGCAGGGCCCATGCACACTTGGCGGGAAAGATGAGACACCTGAGAATGTCTACTTCTACTGCCAACAGCCTGATCATTGGAACCGAGATTACAGGAAGTTCACGGCTGATTTGAAGAAGGGCAGTGGGACTGCGCCTTCATCAAATAGCCTGAATGATCTGAAGAAGGGCAGTAGGACTGCGCCTACATCAGGAAACATGGATGATCTAAGGAAAGGCGGTGGGACCGCCCCTTCATCCGGTATTAACTCTATAGAGCTACATATCTCTACTTCCAAATATTCGTGGGTATTAGATACCAGGACTGAATCTCAAACATGCACTAATATATAGTTGCTGAAAGTAGTTGCTGAAAGTAGTTGAGGTTTGGAAAGCACGAAGTGGACCTCAGAGTTGTAGCAACTACTGTAGGATCCATGAGTCTTGCTTTGCCAATTGGCCTTGTCCTAGTATTGTATAATGTATATTGCATACCTACTTTTAGTAGAAATATTATATCTATATCCGTGTTTGACAAGGAATGATATAATGTTAATATTGGAAATGGAGTTTTCAATGTTCTATGCAATGATCTGTTTTATACCAGTACTGACTTGGTTGAAGGATTGTACATATTAGATATGGGTAACAATGCCTCAAGTTCTATATATTACGTTAATACCAAGAGGTCTAAATCCAACGAACCTAACTCTGTTATGGTATTGTCATTTGGGCCACATAAACAAGAAGCGCCTATCAATACTTCAGAAGTGTGGCCTTTCACGTCCATTCGAATTCCATTCGATTGATAGGTGCAAGGTTTTTTTATGGGCAAAATGATTAAAGCACCCTTTATCGATCGCGGTGAAAGGGTGGGTGAATTATTGGGGCTGATACACTCGAATGTGTGTAGACCAATAAGTTCACTTGTCATGAGGGGTTTTAGCTACTTTATTACATTTACTGATGATTACCGTATATATGGTTATGTCTATTCGATGAGACATAAGTCTGAAGCTTTTGATAAATTCAAAGAGTTTAAGACTAAAGTAGAAAACCAGCTCGACAAAGGTATTAAGGCACTTCGATTGGATCGAGGTGGAAATTACTTGACCATAGAGTTATTAGATCATCTAAAAGATAATGAGATCCTTTTGGAACGGACTCCTCCTGGGACACTGTAGTTGAAAGGTGTAGCCAAACGGAGAAATCGGACATTGTTAGACAATGGTCCGTTCCATGATCAGTTGGACTGATCTCCTGATTTCTTTCTGGGGTTATGCTCTGGAGACGGCTGACGTTCATGGTGAATAAGGCTTCGACGAAGGGTGTGGAAGGGACACCATTTTAGAAATGGTACGGGATGATGCCCGCTTTGTCCTTCCTAAAGATTTGTGGTTACGAGACTTATGTGAAACATTTGGTTTCGACTAAGCTAGAACCAAGATCTGAGATATGCACCTTCGTGTGGTATCCCAAAGCAACAAGGGGATACTACTTCTACAAACCCAATGAGAAAATGGTGTTCGTCGCTTGGGGTGGGGTCTTTATGGAAAAGAAGTTTTGTTTCCAAAGACGTCATTGGGAGGACTGTGCATCTCGAAGAAAGTCAGGATGGTACAGATCCGTCTAAACCAATTGACAACCTAGTAGAAAGGGAGCCAAAGATGGTCGTTGAGTAAGAACCAATTCCTGTTACAATTCCGGAAGGTCCAAGGCGATCTGAAAGGATCATTCGCCCACTTCCAAGATATGGTATCCGGAGGTGACAATGAAGTCATGGTGGATCACGATGATCCAGCCACCTTTCAGGAAGTCGTGAATGGGCCCGACTCCGAGTTCTGGCTGGGATCCATGAGGGAGGAAATGCAATCCATGTCGGACAACCGAGTCTGGGAACTGGTTGATGCCATCAATGGTGTGAGGACCATCGGATGCAAATGGATCTTCTAGGTGAAGATGGACATGGACGGCAACCCTCTGACCTACAAAGCTCGACTGGTGGTGAAAGGTTATAGGAAGATCCAATGGATTGACTATAAGGAAACCTTCTCCATAGTGGCTATGGTCAAAATCGATCCAAATTCTTCTTGACATAACTGCGTATCATAATTACGAGATATGGAAAGTGGATGTCAAAATCGCTTTCCTAAATGGAAATTTGACTAAGTACGTTTGTATGTCTCGACCCAAAGGTTTTGACGATCCGAAGAATAAGGGAAAGATTTATAAGTTGTTGAAATCCATTTATGGATTGAAACGAACTTCTCGGAGTTGGATCCTTCGTTTTGATGAAGCTGTAATTGGATATAGCTTAATCAAGAACGAGGATGAATCTTGTGTTTATAAGAAGGCTATGGGAGCAAGATTACCTTTATGGTTCTCATTGAAAACAACATCCCAACCTTGCATGAGACTAAAGCTTGGTTGATGAAGTGTTTTTAAATAAAGGACTTAGGCGATGCTTCTTATATCTTAGGGATTAAGATATGTAGAGATCGCTCCAAGAGGGTCTTGGATTTAAGTCAGGGAACCTATGTGAACAAGGCATTAAGTAGGTTCTCAATGCTGGATTCAAAGAAAGGACTCTTACCCAGTAGTCATGACATTAATCTCAGCAAGACTACGTGTCCTAAGACACTTGATGAGCTGAAAAGGATGATGCGAATCTCATGCGCCTAGGGGCAAGATCGAGCATATATGCCATGACATGTACGAGACCGGACGCCTCGTAAGCCTTATGTTGTACCAATAGACATCATTCTAACCCGGGGGAAAGATGATGTTGAACTAGTCGTCGAAGGATGAGTAGACGCTAGTTTTCCAAGACAAATCCAGATGACTTTAGAAGTCAGTCAGGATATGCGTTTACGCAGAATGGCAGAGCTTTAGCTGGGAGAGCGTAAAGCAAGATACCATTGCCGAATCTACGACAGAGGCCAAGTACATGGATGCTGCAGAGGCAGCTAAGGAGGCTATGTGGATTTGGAAATTCATGGCAGGGTTCGGTGTAATTAAAAACCCATCCATCCCGGTGAATCCATTTTGCGACAACACAAGGGCCATTGCGCAAGCTAAAAGCCCATATCGCATAACAAATTCAAACATGCACTACGGCGTATCCACCTCATCAGAGAAATACTGAACTGAGGTGAAGTGAAGATAACCTATATTGCAACCGATGATAACATAGCCAACCCTTTGACTAAGGCAATGTCGCTGCCTTAACATCTTAGACATGTAAAGTCGATGGGGACATATTGGAGTTTAGATTGGAACTAGGGCAAGTGGGAGATTGTTAGTCTTAGTGCCCGTAGTTCAATCCTAAATGTCCAAATGTATATATCATCGTTAGCAATAAAATTAAAGCGGCTTTATATTACTTATGTGTTAGAGTAATATATCTCTGTGTGCTCTGATCTATGCCCACCATGCAAATAGAACCATAGATCGAGATAGATCACACTCGATGGGTCCCTAGTCAACAATGCTTCACTAGAAGCGACTACTATGAAAGATGGCTCTTTACGGCTTACGTTCTGTTAGTCATTGGAATGAGATTCCGGAGTCTGATCATAGATATCATGTGGGACATGATATTGGACGACCTGACATGAATATGTGTCATATTTCAATTCATGAACATATTCATTGTCGTAGCTTGTCATGTATCCTTAGAAAAAGGAGTCTTTGTGATCGCTATGCAGTAAACAACTAAGTTTATTACAGTCACCATGCTTGTCCCATACCTTTAGTTGGACAAGTATGGGTTTTGTTATGTTTAAGTCATCTTTTTTCAACATAAAAAAAACAAGACAAGAATAGGAAACACAACTTCGCTCCCTCTCTCCCTACAATTTCGGGTTTGGCAAGCTTCAACCTCCATTTTTGTGTTCTTGAGTCCTCAAAGAGAAGAACTACGTGGCTTTGATTCCCATGTGGATACGTAGGCATCTTGGAGACTCAAGACAATCATTCGTTACCCGGTGTTCTTGTTTTGTTAAGAACTAGTGCTGAATTTTTCTCTTGTGAATCCATTCTCTGTTAGTTGTTGCATGGTTTTAATTGTCTCTTGGTTTTCATTGATTTTCCGCTGCGTGTTGGTTCATCTCCAACCCTACCTCGAGACCCAACAAGTGTCCATCCCCAAGATCGGGCCTTCACCGTCGTGACCTCGATAGATGTTGAATATGTTGTCACGTCTCTCACCACGCCTAGCAGAAGACGAGGAGGCAGGGACCTCAGCGGCACCGGCGTTGACTGAACCCTAGAACGGTCGGCAAGCAACTCAGACACCAGAGCAAGGTCGTGGTGGGCCCTGGACAATGGACCCCGGTTCAGGCAAGGAGGGAGTCCATGGCCTAGGGCATAAGCCGGAACCCTAGCTCCGCCGTCAGACCCCCTAGACACTAGAGCAAGGTCGTGGTGATGATGGACGTGTTGCGGATGGTAGTGAGCCCTGAGATGCGGATTAGGGTTCGGGCCACGTAGAGAGGACCTGTAGCTTGGAGCAAAAGTCTTCGAGAGCCGCCATCCCCTATGCCGACTCTCCCAATACCGACTCTCCCAATGCTGCGACAGATAGCCGCAACAAGGGGGAGTGGGGGCAATCCTTGCGGAACATAGGACCCCGTCGATCCCAAAAAATCAGAAGCTGAATCCGCTGAGGCCGCGGGCAGAGGAGGCAAGGTCGAGACATGTGGGAGCGGAGAATAGGATGGTGGTGGGATTTGTAGACCACCTAGAGTAGAGAGGTCAGGCAGCACCTGCGGAGAGGGAGGAGGGTTTATGGTGATCGGACAGGGAGTCGACGAAGTCACCAGAGCGACGGGAAGGGGAAGAGGCGTCGAGGGTTGGGAATGGCCAACCACTTCCATCCGTATTTGAAACCTACATCAGGTGTGGTCTGCAAGGAGGTCAACGGGATGGGACAGTCGAACACGGGGACAGAAAAATTGACAGCTCCATGCGACGCAACCGCAGCGGCGGTAGAAGAAAGCTCCATAGCAGCAAGGATAGGTAGGGCTAAGATAGGCTCTCAAGGAGAGAGAGTTTTTTACACGATTCGTTCTAGGGCATTTTCCCCTATTTCTCTTTATTTTCTTGTTCTTTAATTAATTAATTATATAATTTATCGACAAATAAAATAATATATTGTGTGTATCTATATTATGACGACGAGAATTAAATTCTCTCTCAAATTTGAGAGCTCTTCCTAGCCTTAGCCGCGCGACGCCATGGTGCTCCCCTCTTCTCTTTCCATCGCCGTTGTGTCCTCTGCTACAGTCGTGCCTCTGGTATCCGTTGCTACTCCTCCCGATGCTACGCTCATCCTTCCACCTTGTAATCCACAACACGCTGTTGGTGGTGGGGCACGAGTCGGTGTCGGCAAAAACCAAAGCCTACCCTCATGGCTCTGGCGGCGACCTCGTCTCTCCCGTTGTTAACGCTTGGTTCTCCCCCTGGGGTATGAAGGTGGATGAGCCATCCTTCTCGGTGGGTTCGACCTCTCCGATCCTACCCACCAAACCGAAACGGGGGAGGCCTTTGCTCCGCCCACCGATGCCTTCTCTCACAAGCAAAGGCCTCCTCGCGCTTTCGCCTCCAAACATTTGCGGCCTGGTTGGCGTGACAGGTCGTACCCTCCCAACTACCTTGAGCCCTAAGGGGTCGGTGTGCCTTGTGAGCCACATTAGGGCTCCTCCAGACCCTACCAAGTCGTCCCAGTCTCTGTTAGGGTTTCCTTAAACCTTAATGTCCCGACTCTCTTGCAAGCAATAACCCTGGGCGCCATGACCTTTCTCTGGCACCACGGTCTGATGGCGGAGTCCTCGGTCCTGTTAGGGTTTCCCTAAACTCTACGACCTCGGCGTCTCCTGCAGGCACTAACCCTGTGTGCCATGACCTTGCTCTGGCCCCATTATATACTTGTGGAGGGCCCAGGGTTCCGGCACCGTCTGCTAGTACCTCTTCCCTATCGAGTGCTGAGGGCACTACAGGTGTCGTCTCTGAAAGGGCACATGTTCCTAAAATTCTTTGGGACCAGGTTCACATCCCCACGGATAAGGGTTCAGGTGTTCCTAGCGCGCTTACCGCTCTTCAGAGGGACCCGACGAAAGGGAAGGCTCCCATGGAGGACCTGCCAAGGATAATGGTGATAGCTTTGGGACTAGGGCGTTGCCTTCCTGATCAAGCAACGGTACCAACCGCTCCCACGACCCCTGCTACGCATCCAGGTATGACGCGGGTGATGCAGATGCATCTTAACATTAAAAATGCCACATTTAGAGGGATTTTATTAGTGATTTTAGCCCATTATTGTGTCACTCTCCCATGTTTTACTCGTTTCCAGCATTTCTCATGATAAACAGGTTATAAAGTGGAACATGAGCAGAAACACGTAAAAAAGAGAATAAATTAGAAAGCAACAGTCAAGATGGTAAACGAAGGCAGATCCATCACGGATCCGTGACAGAACTCGTCACGGGTAGGGTCACGGAGCCGTGAGGAAGACAAAAATTCTCCGAAACGCACTGATCCGTCACGGATCCGTCACGGTGGCGTAATGGGTAGCGTCACGAAGTCGTGACGCGTGCGCAGACCCACTTCCCTAATTCATTTCAGATTCGGTTTTTACCCTTTTTAAACCAAAAGTCAGCCTCTCAATAGAGATAACTTGTATTTTTGAGAGCTAAGAAGAGAGGAGAGTTGAGAGCAAGCTAGGGAGAGGATTTCTACTTGGAAGAACATCATTGTAATCACACTTGGGTATTGTATTTCTCTACTGTACTCCATTTATGAAGCTTTGTTTTTGTTCATCAATGGCATCTTCTTCTTCCTTGTTCATGAGTAACTAAAACCCCATAATCTAGGGTTATGGGGGAGTAGAGATTTATTTTCCAATGTGTTGAATGTGAATGATTATTGTGTTGGATGATTTGATTTAGGGTTTGTATTCGTTTTAAGCTTAATGCTCTATCTCCCGGGTAGGCCTGATAGAAGGTGGGAATTGCAATCTGACACTCGTTAGAGGTGGGTTGCAATTAGGTCAGAAATCTTATACAAATTGGGTTTAAATCTAGACTAGTGATAGCTAGGTTAACATGAAAGTTAGAAATTAGGATTCATACCGAAAGTTAAAAATTATCAAAGAACGTAATGCTTTGGGTCTCCCTACATCCTGATTTGTGAGAGCTGGGTGGTTAGATTCCATTAGGGTCCGAAACAACGTGACGAGTTAGGACTAGTTTGAGAGATGATTCGTTGCCCCTAAAATCAGACAATTTCACAATGTTCATCGTCATTTAAATGCATTGGAAATTGTCTCTATGAACCCACGACCTTAGATTGCTTTTTCTCTGAATTAAAACTCTTTTAAGTTTTGTGAGTACTTGTTCACTGTCATTTCGCTTACTGTTTCCTTTTCATGTTTTAAAACCAAAATCCATCACATTATCGAAATAGCTTGACTACGACTTTGAGATAGAACGTGCTTGACTCGTACTCCTTTGGGTTCGATAATTCAGAACTAAAAATCCCGAAATACTACTTGACGACTGGTACGCTTACCGTGTCCCTTTTTGTGCTAAAACTGCAGGGCGTCAAGTTAATGGCGCCGTTGCCGGGGAACAATTGAGCCGACCCTTTCTATAAAAGTTTTGGTTCGACTAATTCACTTTTTAATTTTTGGTTTACATTCATCTTTCATCTTGTGTCTATTACTCAAGTTATTTTATGCTCACAAGATCTAAATCCACTCCAAGTGATTTGCTTAGTGATACAGATTTACGAGAAGCAGGACAGTTGAAGATAAGAGCTTTAAAGAAGAAGCTTGGTGAGGGAAGTGTCAACTCAGATACGATGGAAACAGGGTGCTCTGCTGCCACTACGCAGAATGCAGGAGGCGGACAGCCGAATAACCAGGTGGTTCAATTAAATCAACAAGAGGGTCCTATAGCTGTCGCGGAGCCATCAAGATATCTCTGTGACTATGGCACACCTCATACAAATAACCTACATCAAAGCATTCTCCTACCACCAATGACAGCTCACCACTTCGAGATTAAAACCTCTACCATCCAATTACTTCAGCAAAATCAATTTAGCGGGAATCCAAATATAGATCCCGATCCCGATGCGCATCTGACTAAATATAATGAGATTTGTGCTACTTTCAGGTACAATGGAGTGTCCGACGAGGCCATTAAGCTACTAGTCTTCAAGTTTACCTTAAGAGATGAGGCAGCTGACTGGATTGCAAGACTGCCTAACCACACAATTACTGCATGGGCCGATCTATCACAAAAGTTTCTAGCTAGATTCTACTCGCCAAGGAAGACTAAGGAGCTCAGAGCCAAGATCCAAAATTTTGCTCAATTAAACTTTGAATCATTGGCAGAAGCTTGGGCGAGATATCAAGGACTCATGAGGAAGTGTCCTCATCATGGACAAGAGTTGTGGTTGCAGCTGCACATGTTCTACCAATGGTTAAACAGAGCAAGTCAAGTTGAGCTGAACGCCACATCTGGTGGCTCGTTCAACAAACACACTATGCAAGAATGCCAAGAAATTCTAGAGAATATTATGGACAATGATGCTTTCCATTCTCAAAGAGGACCTGGAGGTTCTACAGTCAATTCAGTCAACTCAGCAACAGAAATAAATCAAGTCATGGAGCAATTAAAAGAAATGAAGTTGATGATGGCAGGCATGCAAGGACAATCGCCACAACCTAATCCAATGGACTATGAGGAGGCTAACTGGGTGAATCATAATAGCAACCAAGGGAGGAAGTACGACCCTTATTTAACCACTTATAATGAGGGTTGAAAGGATCACCCTGAGTTCAAATGGGGAGGAGATCATAATCAAAGAAGCCAAAATCCAATACATCCCGGATTCAATCAGAGACCTCAAAATCAGGGCAACCAACAGAGAAATCCTCAACCTCAGCAAAATCCAGGTAACCAACAACCTTCATCTGACCCAACTGCTTTAATTTTAAAAATGATGCAGATACATGAGGAGAAGAATATGATATAGGATGAGGAGAACAGGAAAATACATAAGCGGTTAGAGGAAAAAGATCAGTAGATAAGGGAGCTGCTTAGGAAACAAGCTAAAGCAGATAACGATAATAGATCAGTAAATACTCAGCTAGGACAGGTTGCCACAACAACAAACTACATACCTCCAAGATCCCAACTAGTGACACCGAGAGGAATCCTAGAGAAAATGCACATGCAATTACTACAAGAAGTGGTAAGGTGGTGGAACCAGATGAGAAGGAAAATGAGAAAGAGCTACCTTAAGAAATCTCTGTAGAAAAAATTCATGATCAAGAGCAAGAAGACTTAACAGAGGTAGTAAGTAGAGAGCACTCCACATGAAAAAAGGTAAGGAAGCCCGTGGTTGATTCAGAAACCCGGACTCCACATCTTCCTTTCCCCTATGTTGTTAAGAAATCTAAACATGATGATTAATATGCTAAATTCTTGAATGTGTTTAGGAAGCTTGAGATTAATACTCATTTTCTTGATGCAATTAAAAACATGCCTATTTATGCAAAATTCTTAAAGGATATCATATCTAACAACAACAAATTAAAAGAGCATGAGAGGGTAAATTTAAGTGAGGAGTGTTCTGCTATCTTGTAGAATAAACTGCCTCCTAAATTGAAAGACCCGGGTAGTTTTACTATACCATGTGAAATGGGGTCCATTTCATTTGCAAAAGCTGTGTGTGATTTAGGGACTAGTATAAATTTGATGCCTTTAAATATTTTCAAGCAATTAGGATTGAAAGAGGAATTAAAACCAACTTCTATGTCCCTACAGCTAGCTGATAGATCTATTAAGTACCCTAGAGGGATTGTGGAAGATGTGTTGGTAAAAGTTGACAAATTTATTTTCCCTGCTGACTTTGTTAACTTGGACATGCAAGAAGATTATGAGATTCCCCTAATCCTAGGAAGACCATTCTTGGCCACAACCCGAGCTCTTATTGATGTAGAGCAAGGGAAATTGACCATCCGATATGGTAAAGACGAAGTGGTTTTTAATGTTTTCAGATCCCTTAAACATGCTATAATTGATGATACTTGTTATAGGATTGACTTGATTGATTCTGTAGTGCAGGAAAATTTTATTCCTGATGATCCTTTAGTAGCATGTTTAATTAATGAGGATACAAACACTTGTGATCTTATGCAGGATAATGAACCAGAGATGGTCAATCTCTTGGAGGCATGCCCTCCAATAAAGAGGGATAGACCCCACACTCGTCTCACCTTGGAGGCGAGGCAAGAGCCTATGCTAAAACTCTCTGTTGAGAAAGCCCCGGAGCTTGAATTAAAACCACTCCTTGATAATTTAAAATACATGTTTTTGAATGAAGACAATACTTTACCTATAATAATTTCTTCTTAATTGTCTTCTCTACAGAAGGAAAAGCTGATGAGGGTGCTCAAGGAACATAAAAAGGCCTTTGGATGTACAATAGCTGACATTAGAGGAATTAGCCCGTTAACATGTATGCACAAGATCTTAATGGAAGATACCTAAAGAACAACTGTGCAACCACAAAGGAGGCTCAACCCATTAGTGCAAGAGGTAGTAAAAAAGGAAATTATAAAACTACTCGATGTAGGTATTATCTATCCCATTTCTGATAGTGCTTGGGTTAGTCCTATTCAATGTATGCCTAAGAAAGGGGGGATGACGGTAGTAACAAATGATAAGAATGAATTAATTCCTACTAGAACTATTATAGTGTGGAGAGTATGCATAGACTGTAGGAAGTTAAATGATGCCACCCGAAAAGACCATTTTCCCTTGCCTTTTATTGATCAAATGTTAGAAAAATTAGCTGGTCATGAATACTATTGCTTTCTAGACGGATATAGTGGGTATAACCAAATAGCTATAGCTCCCGAGGATCAAGAGAAAATAACTTTAACTTGCCCTTATGGAACATTTGCATATATGAGAATGTCGTTTGGTTTATGTAATGCACCTGCTACATTTCAAAGATGCGTGATTGCTATTTTTCATGACATGATTGGGGATTGCCTTGAAGTATTTATGGATGATTTTTATATGTTTGGTTCTTCGTTTGATGACTGTTTAAATAATCTGCAGAAAGTGTTGACTAGATGTGAAGAAACAAACTTTTTTCTTAATTGGGAAAAATGTCATCTTTTGGTACACCAGGGAATTGTCTTAGGCCACAAAATCTCTTCTAAAGGGATTGAGGTAGATAAAGGCAAAGTGGATGTAATAGGTAAATTACCTCCACCTATTAATATAAAAGGAGTTAGAAGTATTTTAGGACATGCAGGGTTTTATAGTCGATTTATAAAAGGATTTTCTGAAATCTCTAAACCACTATGTAATTTGCTAGTGAAAGATGTCCCTTTTAATTTTGATGATGCATGTTTGAAAAGCTTCTTAACCTTAAAGGAAAAGTTGGTAAATGCACCTGTGATGGTCAGTCTCGACTGGTCTCTACCCTTTGAATTGATGTGTGATGCTAGTTATATGGCGGTAGGAGTAGTTTTAGGGCAAAGGAAAGATAAGATTTTTCATACCATATACTGTGCTAGTAGAGTTCTCAATGAGGCTCAATTAAATTATGCTACTACTGAAAAAGAACTATTAGCTGTGGTATTTGCATGTGACAAACTTCACCCATATCTTGTCTTGTCCAAGGTTATAGTATACACTGACCATGCAGCTCTTAAGTACCTATTTAGCAAGAAGGATGCCAAGCCTAGATTGCTAAGGTGGATTTTACTACTCCAATATTTTGAGTTGGAAATACGGGATAAGAAAGGAGTAGAGGATGCGATAGCAGACCATTTGTCTAGGATTGAAAATCCATATGAAGAGCTGAGTAAGCCAATAAATGAGGAGTTTCCAGATGAGCACCTATTCCAAGAAAGGCTCGCCGAAGCCCCGTGGTTTGCAAGTTTTGTAAACTACTTGGCAAGTGGTGCTCTAATTCCCTACATGACATCCTACCAGAAGAACAAGTTCTTACATGATGTGAAAAATTATTTTTGGGATGACCCTTTTCTGTTTAAAATTTGTGCAGATCAAATGGTGAGAAGGTGTGTCCCCGAAGAGGAGCAAGAAGCTATTTTGATTCAATGCCACGGGGGTGATGTAGGAGGTCATTTTGGACCACATATGACAGCTCAAAAGGTACTTCAATTAGGTTTTTATTGGCCTAACTTATTTCATCAAGTTATTCGGTTTGTTGAGCAATGTGACAAGTGCTAAAGAATAGGCAATATATCAAAGAAGCATGAGATGCCTCTGAATATCACCATAGAGGTAGAGTTATTCGATGTGTGGAACATTGATTTCATGGGTCCATTCCCTTGATCTAACGGTATGGAATATGTACTAGTTGCAGTTGATTATGTGTCAAAATGGGTAGAGGCGATAGCCTTACCCACTAATGATGCCAAGCCGGTGGTTGCTTTCCTTAAGAACACATTTTTCCCCGGTTTGGCACACCCAAGGCAATAGTAAGCGATGGGGGAGAACATTTTTGCAATAAGATATTTTGGAAACTTCTAAATCAATATGGAGTTACCCATCGCTTAGCTACACCCTACCATCCCCAAACTAGCGGGTAGATGGAAGTTACTAATAGGGAATTAAAGAGTATTTTAGAAAAGACTGTTGATATGTCTAGGAAAATTTGGGCACAAAAGTTAGATGATGCACTTTGGGCATATAGAACAACATATAAAACCCCTATTGGAATGTCACCGTATAAGATGGTATATGGGAAGTCATGTCACTTACAGTTAGAGTTACAACATAAAGCATATTGGGCGCTTAAGTTTTTAAATTTTGATGCTAATCTTTGTGCTGAAAAGAGGTTGATGCAGATTAATGAGCTGGACGAGTTTAGATCCCTTTCTTATTTCAGCACAGAGCTACACAAGGAGTGCACCAAGATCTCCCATGACAAGAAAATTGTGCAAAGGGAGTTTAGAGAGGGAGATAGAATTCTTCTCTATAACTCTAGGTTCAAGATCTTCTCCGGAAAGCTCGTTTCAAAGTGGAGCGGGCCCTTTAAAGTAACTCAAGTCCTATCAAAAGGGGCGGTGAAGATTTGTGATGGAAAGCGGCCCCCATTTTTAGTCAATGGACATCGAGTTAAGCATTATTATGGGGGACCGTTGGGACTAGAAGATTGCCTATACCTGGAGGAGCCAGACTATGAGGATGTATAGGCGGCCTAAGCCGCCTTTGAGTCGAGCTAACGACGTTAAACAAAAGTGCTTCTCGGGAGGCAACCTGAGGTTATTTTGTGTTTATTTTCTTTGTTTTTCATGAATTAATAGATGCAATTGTGTGGAGGATTGTCAGAGAAAGAATAGGAGGATCAGAACAATCAAAAAGGGGTGCTACAGAGGGGCGGATCTGTGAGCAACACTGTCACGGAGTCCATAACGGCCTTGACGAAGCACGACGAAAATAAAAAAATGGAGCTTCATCACGGCTCTGTGAGGGACACCGTCACGGTGGGGGTCCCGGGTCCGTGATCGGGCGAAGAAAAAAAAAGAGAGGGGAGAACAGGTCGGGCGGCCCACTCATGCCCAAGCTTCGAAGCCCAGGTGCCAGGCCCACAGCCCGCCCGATCCAGCCCATCCAAACCCGTACGACCCAACTCGGTACCAGACCGCCCGACCCACCCTACAAACACCAACCTTATCCCTCCAAACCCTACCCCTTCATCTTCCACACCTCCCTCTCTTCAACTTCTTCTTCTTCAATCCAAACCTTGGTTCCTCCTTCATCTCCATAGCTCTTTGTCCCCCGAAACACCTGCTCCTCACTTCACATTCAACCTCTACATAACCACCTATTCTCCGTCACGGATTCGATCACAGCTCCGGCCTGTTCTCCGTCACGGCCCCTATCGCGGCTCCGACCTGAAACACGTGACAGACCTCCTCACGGCTCTGTGGTGACCTCCGTGGTTGGGCAGTGAAGGTTGCCTCTTGAATTTTTTTTATTGGTTTGCTTTGATCTTTCCTTGGTCGTTTTGTTTCAGATGGCACCTACTAAGAAGCATAAGTAGTCAAAGGGAGAGGCGTTAGGATCACAGCCTGTACCGTTGCAAATCCTTCATCCGGACCCGAGCTCGGATTTGGACGAGGCGGACCAGCTATGTCACGCCCCAATTTCAGTAAACCGAACTCGGGACGCGAACGTTTTAAAAACAATAAAACAATGAAACCTGTTTTGGATAAACACTTTAAACTCTCCACTTAATTAATCAAAATAATATTTACAACTTGAAAAATACGTCCCAACACATGGACAAAAGTACAAGGTATCTGTCACTAGACTCAAAAGACGGAACCCGGACTCCGCTCCTAGCTCCACAAGCTTCGAGAGCTCACCTCTCCGTCCTGTGATCAGTACATGTAGGAAAAGCAGCTAGGGGTGAGCGTTCGCTCACCACCACAGATAACAGACTGACTACGACATAATTAGTAGACAATGCCAGTAACACCAACAACAAACTCAACTCCGGGGATCACTGTCCCCAACTCAAGTACTCTGACTGACAAACACCCACGGTGACCTTCCTCGAACGACTCAACACTCAAACATGTAAGTAGACCGACACAAAGATCACGACCTCTTCCAAGGACTCAAAAGAAACTACGCAACACCAAACAAGATCACCAAGGATCGCACACCAAACAAGATCACAAAGGATCGCAAACCAGCTGCTCAGTAACCAATTCTGTTTCTCGCCCTTTCCGATCCCAGTCGGGCCAGGCGGTCGACCTGTCTCAGTAACCTACTGTCCTTCGCCCTTTCCGATCCCAGTAGGTCCAGGCGGTCGACCTGTCTTACAACTTCTCTGTCCCTCGCCCTTTCCGATCAATGTCGGTCCAGGCGGTCGGCCTGTCTTACAACTTCTCTGTCCCTCACGCGCTTCCCCGACACAAAGTCGGGCCAGGCGGTCGACCTGTCTCAGTAACCTCTCTCACTCAGGTAACCACAATCACAATCACAAGCAAGTTCAACAAACAGCAACAACACAGGTTCAAAACTCCACAGGCACTCATGGCCACCCAGACACCAACCATAAAACACGGACTCAACAGCCCCACAGGCACTCACAGCCTCCCAAGATACACCAACAGTAAACCAGAGACTCAACAGCCCCACAGGCACTCACGGCCTCCCAAGATACACCAACAGTAACTCACGGACTCAACAGCCCCACGGGCACTCACGGCCACTCAAACCACCAACAGTAAAGACACGGGTTCAACAACCCTACGGGCACTCATGGCCACCCAAAACACCCAAGGTAAAGACACGGGTTCAACGACCCCACGGGCACTCATGGCCACCCAAACACCAAAGGTAAAGACACGGGTTCAACGACCCCACGGGCACTCATGGCCACCCAAACACCAAAGGTAAAGACACGGGTTCAACGACCCCACGGGCACTCATGGCCACCCAAAACACCAAAGGTAAAGACACGGGTTCAACAACCCCACAGGCACTCATGGCCACCCAAAACTCAACGATAATACACGCTCGCAACTTACCGAGACTCTAACTCGTAAGCCAGCCAAAGAATGCTCGCAACCCCCCGAGACTCTAACTCGGTCAGGCCAGCCAAGACACCAACCTTAGTACAGGGGCTCTCATGGCCACCCAAAACTCAACGATAATACACGCTCGCAACTTACCGAGACTCTAACTCGTAAGCCAGCCAAAGAATGCTCGCAACCCCCCGAGACTCTAACTCGGTCAGGCCAGCCAAGACACCAACCTTAGTACAGGGGCTCTCATGGCCACCCAAACACAAATAATAACACGGGTTCTCATGGCCACCCAAGACTCAACAATAATAGCACGGGCTCTCAAGGCCACCCAAGACTCAACAATAATAACACGGGCTCTCAAGGCCACCCAAGACTCAACAATAATAACACGGGCTCTCATGGCCACCCAAGACTCAACAATAATAACAAACAACCTCCGGCTTAACCAAAGCCTCCAACAGTCCTAATATCAACATTTTCTCAATCAACCTCCGGGCATGGTCATATGCCTCCAGTACTCCTAATATCGATAAGTTCACAATCAACTTCCGGGCATGGTCATATGCCTCTAGTAATTCTAACAACGCTAAGTTCTCTGCTCCTACGACACTACTAGGTGTCACATGCTTTTCCCATATTCGCTACGTTCCCGTATCATGCTTTTCTAATCTTCAATAAACCTACTTAACCCACGACACCCCGGTGTCACATGCAATTCTACTGTTAACTTTCCCCAGTCAGGGCCGAGATCCGGCTACTTTTCCCTACCTCGTGCGTGTTTTCCAAAAGCAAACCAACGAACTCCGGTGATGATCTCAGTCACTCACCCAGCTTTCCCTTGCCTCGGTCCGTGGCACGATCTAAAAGAACACAATTTTAATGCACTTTAACTCGCAGGAATATAAGCTGAAAATCATTAAACTCGATGCCCAAACTTAACCCCGACAATGTCGATCACTCCCAAACTTCCCAATTACTCGACATTGTCGATAAGGGACCCGTAAAAGCCCGATTCGACCGACATGGCGAATCTGCCCGGGTTTTGGCAACGCCCTTCCGGGCTCCGAAAATTCCCATTTTCGTTTCTACCATTCCTAATTAAATTCGCATGTTCCAACGCACTTGGCGGCAACAATTTCTGAGTTCTCACGAATTATAAACCCTAATTCTCTATTTCTCAATACAAGACGGTAATGTATAAAAGAAAAATATCCAATTTTTTTGTTACTGAATACTAGTTTCGGAATCAACTAATCAACAACCACAAATTCCTTTTGTTTTTGCCAACACACTACAAGAATCAAGAAGAAGAAAGTAAAACATCAACTATCTTTTATCCTTTCTTCACCGTAGCTATATTTGACAAGTAAAGATATTGAAACTCATAAAGCTCTTCTCAACCACTCATCTTGAGCTAAAGGTTCTTGGTGCCATACCCATCAAGAAAGGTTCAATCAGAACCATCCTTGATACGTTGTAACCACACGGCAATTCAACCACAAATGACCCCCTTTGAAAACAACCAATAAATGGTTCTTGATTTCAGCAAAATAAGACCACACTCACCTTTTTGATCTTACTCCTTGCTTTATCCCTATTGAATGCCACCCAAAACTGTGCTTGATTTGTCTCTTCCAAAATTGAAGTTGCGGCCACCATGTGAAGAACAAAAAACTTGATCTATTCTTCTCTTTTGATTTGTCTTGGCCGAAACCCCATGTAGCCCTCACCTCTCATTCCCCCCAAAACCTACCACCACCTGGTTTACAAGTGGCAAGGTGGGTCCCACACCTTTTAGAAAACTATCTACTAGATATTTTCCAATCAGATTTGCGAAAATCGGACGTTTCGGGCCCCGAACGGGCACTTTCCCCAAGAAATTACGAAACTTGGCGGGATACAAGGGAACGGCTCAACTAAGACCGCTGCGACGACGGCTAAGCTTTTTGGATCCAAAACGGTCCTCGAATGGACCAAAACGTCGCTCGGTTGACTTTTCCAGCGAAAAGTCAACATTTCCCAAATTGATCAGAAAGTTGCCCTGAGTCCCCCGGAACTCACTTTGGTCGATAACGGGGTTAACTTAAGTTCGGTATGACCCTCGGGGTCCAATTCCGGTTCAATTCAGTGTCTGCTCAAAAATTTTAAATTTTCCTGTTTTTCGTAGTTTTGACTGGCGTTGACCGGGAGTGGTTATTACAATCTACCCCCCTTAAAGGAATTTCGTCCGCGAAATTTAGAACAACGCACGTCAGGAGTCGAACCGGTCTGGGTACTTCGCGCGAACCTCGTCCTCGCGTTCCCAAGTCGACTCGGCCTCGTGGTGTCGCCACAACACCAGCTCTAAGCGGATAACCTTTCCGCGCAGGACCTGCTCTCGTGGATCCCTTTCCCACATCGGTTTCTCCTTACACGGGACATCACCCGTTACCTCGACATCTGCCCACTCAAAGACGTACTCAAAACCTCGAAAGGCCCGATACACCGCGGGGCTAACCCGCCTCCGCCGCGATTGAAACGCATTAGTCCATCTTTCGGACTCACCTCCAGGGATACATGACCACTGATTGCTGACTCGAGAGGTCGGCGCCGTCAGTCAGCATAACTCTTGCTGACTCTGCGCGGTCTTCAACCGCTCACGCTTTGGCACGACCGACTCAGCTGTCTCTCGGTCCAGTTCTAGACCTAGTAACCTCTTATTTCTCACTTCTGCCCAGCACACAGGCGATCGACACGGCCTACCACACAACGCTTCGAACGGTGCCATCATGATACTGGCCTGAAAGCCGTTGTTGTAGGCGAACTCGGCTAGTCGCTCACGAAACCCATCGTGACGTGCCCCCCATTTCCACTGTGCAACCCGCAGTGGCTGCAATAAACCAGCGGGACGCTGTTGTTCGGCTCTCACCTACCGACGAGTGAGGCAATAGCGATACTAACTCCGCGACCGCTCTCCGCATCCCGCTCCACTAGACATGCCACCTGATGTCGCGCTCCTCTTAGTGCTACCCACAAGCACTGTCAGGCGTGAATACTGCGACTCTCGCAGCTCGTCGCCAGTAACAGTCGGTATTGGCTCGGGACTTCGCCAGCCAATCCATTCCCAAGACTACGTTGCTGTCACTTCGTAAGTATCCTTCCTACGGATGCACGCACATGCTCAGTCGCTGCCGATCCTCACAGATCCTCGCAGTCTCTCTAAGACATCGCTCCACTACCGTCTTCGTGCTTACCAACTCCGAACACACCCGAATCCTCGGGGTGAGGACTCGATCCGGAATCAGGGTTCTTGAGCCCTCTCTCGAACCTCCTGTATCGGTTCGCTTCTCCAACTCCGCAGGCACGACAGACCCTAGTCAACACCACCCCACCACCAACCGGCGTGTCGCGACGCAGGGGTGGACTCAACGGCTCTAAACTCAGCCTCAACCTCTCATCACAACTCGACGAACAAAAGAGTGAGATAACTCGGCATCCAATGAAACTGACACCCAAATCGGAAACCGAACACCCACTCCATTAGTCACCCCGGTAAGGTCTAGTGTAACCCTCACACGGTCCACTAGGCATTTACTTGTAACTTTCCGCAACCAAACCAGTGTTCGCTACTCGTCCCTTGCGGGAAAAGTAGTAAAGGGGATGAGCATTAGGCTCACCTCCACGGACACCCGTTCGATTATGGCATACTAGTAACGCACTAAAGACTTACCGATCTAGTCAGGGTAAACCACTACCTCAAAACCGGATGCCAAATGTTACACTGCTCACGCCATCAACACCTCAAGTACTCGCTTACGTCAGATAAACCTCGACACGGGGAACACTTCCTCAAATCAGTAATTGTAATAACCACTTCCGGTCAACGCCAGTCAAACCTGCGAAAAACAGGAAAATTTTAATTTGTAAGACAAACACTTAAACTAACCTAAATTGACCCCGAGGGTCTTACCGGACTTAAGATGACCCCGATATCGACCAAAGTGAGCTCCGGGGGACTCAGGGCAACTTTCTGATCAATTTGGGAAAAGTTGACTTTCCGTTGGAAAAGTCAACCGAGCGACGTTTTGGTCCATTCGAGGACCGTTTTGGATCCAAAAAGCTTAGACGTCATCGCAGCGGTCTTAGTTGAGCCGTTTCCTTGTAGCCCGTGAAGTTTCGTAATTTTTGGAAAAAAGTGCCGTTCGGGGTCCGAAACAGCCGAATTTCGCGAATCTGACTTAAAAATATCTAGAAGATATTTTCCAAAAAGGTGGGGGACCCACATGACACATGTCATGAATGTGGTGGAACGAAAAAGGGAGGACAACTTTGCCTTGACTTTAAAGAAAAGACAAAATGAAAAGGGGGGCTATTTTGGTCTTTTTGCTATGTGTTAGTTTTGAAAAAAATACAAAGATGAGTGTTGGAGGTGTTCGGCCATTTTGGTGAAAATAGGAGAGGCTTTTAGAGAGAGAAAATGCAAGGGAAGAAGGAAAGAAAAGAGAAGGTGTTGTTAGGGTTTTGACATTTCTCGATCATCCGTCCGGTGGATCGTCTCAACGATAGAAGATTCAAGCTCACATCGACATTCTCTACGGTGAGCACCTAACCGATTTTCATTTTGTTAAGTTTGAAAATTTGGGTTTGGGTTAAAACTATTAGTTTTTGGTTGATTTGAGGTGTGGGGTTCGTTGGAGGTGTTTTGGAACGAAGAGATGAACGTTTTCCGGTGACCGGAGGCTCGGGGGAGCTCCGGCCACCGTGTATGGTGGCTGGCCGGTTTTGTAGGGTGGCTGGCCGGAGTTAGGACCAGCCACCACCTTGGTGGACCGGCCCCAAACCGGCCCTAGCCACCCATGGCCAAAGGGGGTCGGGTGGGGCCCACATGCTCAGGTGTTCGAGTTTTGTGTTCGGGTGGTTTAGAACGTTCCCCGGCCCATTTATCCACAACCGAATCGAAATTTGAAATTAAATTGGAAAAGTTGTAATTAACGGGTTTTTGAAACTTTAAACGTTAATTAAATGACTCGGAAGTCGGAATTCGATTCCGTCAAGTGCCTAGGAACCCTCGAATTATTCTAAGACCGTAGAAACGAAAACGGGAATTTTTGGAGCCCCGGAAGGGTATTTACAAAACCCGGGCAGATTCACCATGTCGGGCGAATCGGGCCTTTACGGGTCCCTTATCGACAATGTCGAGTAATTGGGAAGTTTGGTAGTGATCGACATTGTCGGGGTTAAGTTTGGGCATCAAGTTTAATGATTTTCAGTTTATTCCTGCGAGTTGTTAAGTGCCTTAAAATTGTGTTCTTTTAGATCGTGCCCCGGACCGAGGCAAGGGAAAGCTGGGTGAGTGACTGAGATCACACCGGAGCTCGTCGGTCGGCTTTTGGGAGAACACGCACGAGGTAGGGAAAAGTAGCCGGATCTCGGCCCTGACTAGGGAAAGTTAACAGTAGAATTGCATGTGACACGGGGGTGTCGTGGGTTGAGTAGGTTTATTTAAATATTAGAAAAGCATGATACGAGATTGTAGTGTTTATGAGAAAAGCATGTGACACTTAGTAGTGTCGTAGGAACAGAGAACTTAGCGATATTAGAATTACTGGAGGCATATGACCATGCCCGGAGGTTGACTATTCAATTTACGTCTTGGGTGGCCATGAGGGCCCGTGTTATTATTGTTGAGTTTGGGTGGCCATGAGAGCCCGTGTTATTATTGTTGATTTTGGGTGGCCATGAGAGCCCGTGTTATTATTGTTGTGTTTGGGTGGCCATGAGAGCCCGTGGTATTATTATTGGTGTTTTGGGTGGCCGTGAGTGCCCGTGGGGTTGTGAACCCGTACTTTACCGTTGGTGTCTTGGGTGGCCATGAGGGCCCGTTGGGTTGTTGAACCCGTGTTACTTTATTATTGGTGTCTTGGGTGGCCGTGAGTGCCGTTGGGTTGTTGAACCCGTGTTGCTTTATTGCTGGTGTCTTGAGTGGCCGTGAGTGCCGTGGGGTTGTTGAGCCCGTGAGGTACTGTTGGTGTGTCTTGAGTGGCCGTGAGTGTCGTGGGGTTGTTGAGCCCGTGAGTTACTGTTGGTGTGTCTTGGGAGGCCGTGAGTGCCCGTGGGGTCGTTGAGCATGTGAGTTACTGTTGGTATGTCTTGGGTGGCCGTGAGTGCCCGTGAATGGTTTGGGGTTGTTGAGTCCGTGTTTTACTGTCGGTTTCTTATATGGCCATGAGTGCCTGTGGAGTGTTGAACTGGTTTTGTTACTGGTTGTTGAACTTGCTTGTGTTTGTGATTGTGGTTGTGCTTGTGATTGTGGTTGCGGATCCCGGTAGGTTGCAAGCATTCTTTGGCTGGCCTGACACAGTTTGAGTATCAACAGGTTGCAAGCATTCTTTGGCTGGCCAGACACAGTTTGAGTATCAACAGGTTGGAAGCATTCTTTGGCTGGCCTGACACAGTTTGAGTATCAACAGGTTGTAAGCATTCTTGGGCTAGCCTGATCCAATTTTGAGTATCAACAGGTTGCAAGCATTCTTTGGCTGGCCTGGTCCGAGTTTGAGTATCACAGTTTATAAGCATTCTTTGGCTAGCCTGATCCGTGTTCGTGTGAGTGGGAGAGGTTACTGAGCAGCTGGTATGCGATCCTTTGTGATCTTGTTTGGTGTTGCGTAGCTTTCGTTTGAGTCCTTGGAAGAGGTCGTGATCGTTGTGTCGGGTCTACTTTACGTGTCAGGGTGTCGAGTTGGTCAAGGAAGGTAATTGTGGGTGTGTGTTCAGTCGGAGTACTTGGGTTAGGGACAGTGATCCCCGGAGTTGAGTTTGTTGTGGGTGTTACCGGCATTGTTTGCTAATTATGTCGTAGTCAGTCTGTTATCTGTGGTGGTGAGCGAACGCTCACCCGTAACTGCTTTTCCTGCAGGTACTGATCACAGGACGAACTAGGTGAGCTCTCGAAGCTTGTGGAGCTAGGAGCGGAGTCCGGGGTTTGTCTTTTGAGTCTAGTGACGGATACCTTGTACTTTTGTCCACGTGTTGGGACTTATTTTTTTAAGTTGTAAATATTATTTTGATTAATTAAATGGCGATTTTAAAGCGTTGTTTCAAAATAGGTTTCAAAGGCTTTATTATTTTAAATGTTCGCGTCCCGAGTTCGGTTTACTGAAATGGGGGCGTGACAGCTTGGTATAAGAGCTCGAGGTTTCACACCTCGGACTGTACGTCAATTAGGTGGGGAGAGTCGAGTCGGTGAAGTCCCGTCGTACGTTGGGTACGCAGGTCGGGAACCGTGTGTAGACCCGTTGTGTTGTGAGTCCTGCTTGTGTTTGTGTGTATGTGTAGTGTTTTATTGCTGGCTTGCTGATTGTTGTTGCTGCTTGAAACGTTTTTAAGCTGTCGCGGGTCGACTCAGAAGCGCTCCTGTAGTCGAACGTGACGGTGCTGACATCAAGTCGGTACAACGTAGTTCGGGGACGCCTGGACCGGGTTGTGACTGCGTGATGTCAAGTTTGAGGTTTTAAAATAAAAAGGGGAAAGGTTTGGAATTGGTAGGCCCGGTGGGCATGTCTTGATTTTGTTTGACGCCGTGGGAGTTTGTGATTGACTTTGATTGGCCCGGTGGGCGTGGTTCGGTGTTGGTTGGCCCGGTGGGCGTGTATTGTTGTTACTCGGCCGTGTTGGCTTGTGTTTGAGGTCGGTCTTGATTTGCCGTAACTGTGTTATGTGTTTAGTGGTCGTTGTCTGTGACGTGCTTGTGTACGGGTCTCTATTAGCCGGGAAAGTTACGAGTACCCTAGGGTGGACATAGCGGTTGTAAGTAGTGCGAAATCATCACCGCTACGGGATGGGTCTTGGACCGGCCCGATAGAAAACGTGGTTGGAGCCTCAGTTTTGGCCGGAATGGGGCACGGCCCGTTTGGCGTGCCGACTCGGTAGGTGGTGTGGTCCATTTGGCGTGCCGGCCCGGTAGGTGGCACGACACGACTTGTGTGCCGGCCCGGAAGGTGGTACGGCCCAGGTTAGTTGCCGGCATGGTCCAGTAAGCCGGATTCAATTGTTTTGTGGTTGTTTCGTTGAACGGTTAGGTTTGTCGTTGCGCGGCTTAGTGTGCATTTGTGCGGTTTATTTGAGGGTTCGCTTATGTATTATTATAATTGAAGTATTAATAGTGTGAGCAATGGTGTGTGCTCAGCTGAGAGCATGATCCCCGTCTTGAGGTTTATCTTACGTAAGCGAGTACTTGAGGTGTTGGCGTGAGCAGTTTGACGTTTGGCGTCCGGTTTTGAGGTAGTGGTTTGCCCTGGTTATATCGATAAGTCTTTAGTGTGTTACTAGTATGCCATAATCGAACGGGTGTCCGTGGAGGTGAGCATAACGCTCATCCCCTTTACTACTGTTCCCGCAAGGAACGAGTAGCGAACACTGGTTTGGTTGCGGAAAGTTACAAGTAAATGCCTAGAGGACCGTGTGAGGGTTGCACTAGACCTTACCGGGGTGACTAATGGAGTGGGTGTTCGTTTTCCGATTTGGGCGTTAGTTTTGATGGATGCCGGGATATCACACTCGTTTGTTCGTCGAGTTGTGCTGAGAGGTTGGGGCTGAGTTTAGAGCCGTTGAGTCCACCCCTGCGTCGGGGCACGCCGGTTGGTGGTGGGGTGGTGTTAACTAGGGCTGTCGCGCCTGCGAAGTTAGAGAATCGAGCTGATACAGGAAGTTTGAGAGAGGGCTCAAGAGCCCTGATGCTGGATCGAGTCCTCACCCCGAGGATTCGGGTGTGTTCGGAGTTGGTAAGCACGATAACGGTGGAGGAGCGAGGTCTTAGTGAGACCGCGAGGTTCCATGAAGTTCGGAAGCAACTAAGCTGGTACCTGTGTCCGTGGGAAGAATACTTACGAAATGACAGCAACGTAGTCTTGGGAATGGATTGGCTGGCGAAGTGCCGAGCCAATACGACTGTTACTGGCGACGAGCTGCGAGAGTCGCAGTATTCACGCCTGACAGTGCACGTGGGTAGCACTAAGAGGAGTGCGACATCAGGTGGCATGTCTAGTGGAACGGGATGCGGAGAGCGGTCGTGGAGTTAGTATCGCGATGCCTCACTCGTCGGCAGGTGAGAACCGAACAACAGCGTCCCGCTGGTTTATTGCAGCCACTGCGGGTTGCACAGTGGAAATGGGGGCACGTCACGATGGGTTTCGTGAGCGATTAGCCAAGTTCGCCTACAACAACAGCTTTCAGGCCAGTATCACGATGGCACCGTTCGAAGCGTTGTATGGTAGGCCGTGTCGATCGCCAGTGTGCTGGGTAGAAGCGAGAAATAAGAGGTTACTAGGTCTAGAACTGGACCGAGAGACAGCTGAGTCGTTCGTGCCAAAGCGTGAGCGGTTGAAGACCGCGCAGAGTCAGCAGGAGTTATGCTGACTGACGGCGCCGACCTCTCGAGTCAGCAATCAGTGGTCATGTATCCCTGGAGGTGAGCCGAAAGGTGGACTAAGGCGTTTCAACCGCGACGGAGGCGGGTTAGCCCCGTAGTGTATCGGGCCTTTCGAGATCTTGAGTACGTCATTGAGTGGGCAGATGCGAGGTAACGGGTGATGTCCCGTGTAAGGAGAAACCGATGTGGGAAAGGGATCCACGAGAGCAGGTCCTGCGCGGAAAGGTTATCCGCTTAGAACTGGTGTTGTGGCGACACCACGAGGCCGAGTCGACTTGGGAACGCCAGGACGAGGTTCGCGCGAAGTACCCCGACCGGTTCGACTCCTGACGTGCGTTGTTCTAAATTTCGCAGACGAAATTCCTTTAAGGGGGGTAGATTGTAATAACCACTTCCGGTCAACGCTAGTCAAACCTGCGAAAAACAGGAAAATTTAAATTTTTAAGACAGACACTTAAATTAACATAAATTGACCCCGAGGGTCTTACCGGACTTAATATGACCCCGATATCGACCAAAGTGAGCTCCGGGGGACTCAGGGCAACTTTCTGATCAATTTGGGAAAAGTTGACTTTTCGCTGGAAAAGTCAACCGAGCGACGTTTTGGTCCATTCGAGGACCGTTTTGGATCCAAAAAGCTTAGCCGTCATCGCAGCGGTCTTAGTTGAGCCGTTTCCTTGTAGCCAGTGAAGTTTCGTAATTTTTGGGAAAAAGTGCCCGTTCGGGGCCCGAAACAGCCGAATTTCGCGAATCTGACTTAAAAATATCTAGAAGATATTTTCTAAAAAGGTGGGGGACCCACATGACACATGTCATGAATGTGGTGGAACGAAAAAGGGAGGACAACTTTTCCCTTGACTTCAAAGAAAAGACAAAATGAAAAGGGGGGCTATTTTGGTCTTTTTGCTATGTGTTAGTTTTGAAAAAAATACAAAGATGAGTGTTGGAGGTGTTCGACCATTTTGGTGAAAATAGGAGAGGTTTTTAGAGAGAGAAAATGCAAGGGAAGAAGGAGAGAAAAGAGAAGGTGTTGTTAGGGTTTTGACATTTCTCGATCATCCGTCCGGTGGATCGTCTCAACGATAGAAGATTCAAGCTCACATCGACATTCTCTACGGTGAGCACCTAACCGATTTTCATTTTGTTAAGTTTGAAAATTTGGGTTTGGGTTATAACTATTAGTTTTTGGTTGATTTGAGGTGTGGGGTTCGTTGGAGGTGTTTTGGAACGAAGAGATGAACGTTTTCCGGTGACCGGAGGCTCGGGGGAGCTCCGGCCACCGTGTATGGTGGCTGGCCGGAGTTAGGACCAGCCACCACCTTGGTGGACCGGCCCTAGCCACCCATGGCTAAAGGGGGTCGGGTGGGGCCCACATGCTCGGGTGTTCGAGTTTTGTGTTCGGGTGGTTTAGAACGTTCCCCGGTCCATTTATCCACAACCGAATCGAAATTTGAAATTAAATTGGAAAAGTTGTAATTAACGGGTTTTTGAAACTTTAAACGTTAATTAAATGACTCGGAAGTCGGAATTCGATTCCGTCAAGTGCCTAGGAACCCTCGAATTATTCTAAGACCGTAGAAACGAAAACGGGAATTTTTGGAGCCCCGGAAGGGTATTTACAAAACCCGGGCAGATTCGCCATGTCGGGCGAATCGGGCCTTTACGGGTCCCTTATCGACAATGTCGAGTAATTAGGAAGTTTGGTAGTGATCGACATTGTCGGGGTTATGTTTGGGCATCAAGTTTAATGATTTTCAGTTTATTCCTGCGAGTTGTTAAGTGCCTTAAAATTGTGTTCTTTTAGATCGTGCCCCGGACCGAGCCAAGGGAAAGCTGGGTGAGTGACTGAGATCACACCGGAGCTCGTCGGTCGGCTTTTGGGAGAACACGCACGAGGTAGGGAAAAGTAGCCGGATCTCGGCCCTGACTAGGGAAAGTTAACAGTAGAATTGCATGTGACACGGGGGTGTCGTGGGTTGAGTAGGTTTAATTAAATATTAGAAAAGCATGATACGAGATTGTAGCGTTTATGAGAAAAGCATGTGACACTTAGTAGTGTCGTAGGAACAGAGAACTTAGCGATATTAGAATTACTGGAGGCATATGACCATGCCCGGAGGTTGACTGTTTAATTTACGTCGTGGGTGGCCATGAGGGCCCGTGTTATTATTGTTGAGTTTGGGTGGCCATGAGAGCCCGTGTTATTATTGTTGAGTTTGGGTGGCCATGAGAGCCCGTGTTATTATTGTTGTGTTTGGGTGGCCATGAGAGCCCGTGGTATTATTATTAGTGTTTTGGGTGGCCGTGAGTGCCCGTGGGGTTGTGAACCCGTACTTTACCGTTGGTGTCTTGGGTGGCCATGAGGGCCCGTTGGGTTGTTGAACCCGTGTTACTTTATTATTGGTGTCTTGGGTGGCCGTGAGTGCCGTTGGGTTGTTGAACCCGTGTTGCTTTATTGCTGGTGCCTTGAGTGGCCGTGAGTGCCGTGGGGTTGTTGAGCCCGTGAGTTACTGTTGGTGTGTCTTGAGTGGCTGTGAGTGCCGTGGGGTTGTTGAGCCCGTGAGTTACTGTTGGTGTGTCTTGGGAGGCCGTGAGTGCCCGTGGGGTCGTTGAGCATGTGAGTTACCGTTGGTGTGTCTTAGGTGGCTGTGAGTGCCCGTGAATGGTTTGGGGTTGTTGAGTCCGTGTTTTACTGTCGGTGTCTTATGTGGCCATGAGTGGCTGTGGAGTGTTGAACTGGTCTTGTTACTGGTTTTGAACTTGCTTGTGATTGTGATTGTGATTGTGCTTGTGATTGTGGTTGCGGATCCCGGTAGGTTGCAAGCAGTCTTTGGCTGGCCTGACCAAGTTTGAGTATCAACAGGTTGCAAGCATTCTTTGGCTGGCCTGACATAGTTTGAGTATCAACAGGTTGCAAGCATTCTTTGGCTGGCCTGACATTGTTTGAGTATCAACAGGTTGTAAGCATTCTTGGGCTAGCCTGATCCGATTTTGAGTATCAACAGGTTGCAAGCATTCTTTGGCTGGCCTGGTCCGAGTTTGAGTATCACAGGTTGTAAGCATTCTTTGGCTAGCCTGATCCGTGTTCGTGTGAGTGGGAGAGGTTACTGAGCAGCTGGTATGCGATCCTTTGTGATCTTGTTTGGTGTTGCGTAGCTTTCGTTTGAGTCCTTGGAAGAGGTCGTGATCGTTGTGTCGGGTCTACTTTACGTGTCAGGGTGTCGAGTTGGTCAAGGAAGGTAATTGTGGGTGTGTGTTCAGTCGGAGTACTTGGGTTGGGGACAGTGATCCCCGGAGTTGAGTTTGTTGTGGGTGTTACCGGCATTGTCTGCTAATTATGTCGTAGTCAGTCTGTTATCTGTGGTGGTGAGCGAACGCTCACCCCTAACTGCTTTTCCTGCAGGTACTGATCACGGGACGGACTAGGTGAGCTCTCGAAGCTTGTGGAGGTAGGAGCGGAGTCCGGGTTTTTGTCTTTTGAGTCTAATGACGGATACCTTGTACTTTTGTCCACGTGTTGGGACTTATTTTTTTAAGTTGTAAATATTATTTTGATTAATTAAATGGCGATTTTAAAGCGTTGTTTCAAAACAGGTTTCAAAGGTTTTATTATTTCAAATGTTCGCGTCCCGAGTTCGGTTTACTGAAATGGGGGCGTGATAGTAATCACTATCGTTCACAACCTCAATAACCCCAAAGACCCGATCACGTAGGGAAACCTCAAACGGGGATCATGTTCTGAACTAAGCCAACACTGTTGCTCACAATATCGATACCCCAGTTACTCGATCGTGTAGGGAACCCTAATTAACCCACTCGCGTGAAGGAAACCACAATCACCCGTTCACGCGAGGGAAAACTCGAACACCCGTTCACATAGGGAAAACCTGGTTCGTATGGCGCCGCAGCGCACCAACCCTAACCTCTCTCCGAGGCGAGACTCTCACACCGAGGCACTGTACTACTACCGTACGTTATCGAGGAATCTCGAACCCAAGACCTCATCCCTTAACACCGAGCCTACGTCCTCAACAACCCACAACCGCGAACACAATCACGTAAAATCAACGCTCAAACCGCACGAACGTGAACCGAGTCACACAACCACAAACCTAAGCGCACAATGAAACAAAACAACCAATGAAAATTGAAGACGGCTCACTGGACCAGGCCGGCACACGACCCGGGCCGTGCCGTGTACCGGGCCGGCAACCGAGCCCTGCCGGGCCACATGCCGTGCCGGAGACCAAACCCTGCCGGGCCTCCTACCGGGCCGGCGTCCAACCCTTTCTGGATCCCATACCGGGCCGGCGTCCTGCCCTTGCCGGACCCCATTCCGGGCCGGCGTCCTGCCCTTGCCGGACCTCATTCCGGGCCGGCAGCCAGCTCCTTCCATGCCCCGTTCCGGGCCGGCAGCCAGTTCCTGCCATTCCACCTACCGTGTCAAACCAGTGACTCCTATCTCGTTGCGATGATGATTTCTCCCTACTTACACCCGCTGTGTCTACCCTAGGGTATTCGTAACTTTACCGTCTAATAACGACCCGTCCGCTAGTACGTTGCAGACAAACGACCACCAAACACATAACAAAGTTACGGCAACTCCAGACGGACCTCAACACAAGCCAACACGGCCGAGTAACAACAACACACGCCCACCGGGCCAACCAACACCGAACTACACCCACCGGGCCAAACACAATCAAACACACACGCCCACGGCGTCAAACAAAAATCAAAACACGCCCACCGGGCCAACCAACTTACACGCACGCCCACAGGGCCAATCAAAATCAAATACGCCCGCCGGGCCAACCAATTTTAAAGCTTTCTCCACTTCATTTTTAAAACCTCATACTTGACATCACGCAGTTACAACCCGGTCCAGGCGTCCCCGAACTACGTTGTACCGACTTGATATCAGCACCGTCACGTTCGACTACAGGAGCGCTCCTGAGTCGACCCGCGACAGCTTAAAAACGTTTCATGCAGCAACAGCAATCAGCAAGCCAACAAGAAAACACTGCACGTACACACAAACCCAACCAGGACTCATAACACTACGGGTCTACACTGACTCGACCCTCCCCACCTAATTGACGGACAGTCCAAGGTGTGAAACCTCGAGCTCTGATACCAAGCTGTCACGCCCCAATTTCAGTAAACCGAACTCGGGACGCGAACGTTTTAAAAACAATAAAACAATGAAACCAGTTTTGGATAAACACTTTAAACTCTCCACTTAATTAATCAAAATAATATTTACAACTTGAAAAATACGTCCCAACACGTGGACAAAAGTACAAGGTATCTGTCACTAGACTCAAAAGACGGAACCCGGACTCCGCTCCTAGCTCCACAAGCTTCGAGAGCTCACCTACTCCGTCCTGTGATCAGTACATGTAGGAAAAGCAGCTAGGGGTGAGCGTTCGCTCACCACCACAGATAACAGACTAACTACAGCATAATTAGCAGACAATGCCGGTAACACCAACAACAAACTCAACTCCGGGGATCACTGTCCCCAACTCAAGTACTCTGACTGACAAACACCCACGGTGACCTTCCTTGAACGACTCAACACTCAAACATGTAAGTAGACCGACACAAAGATCACGACCTCTTCCAAGGACTCAAAAGAAACTACGCAACACCAAACAAGATCACCAAGGATCGCACACCAAACAAGATCACAAAGGATCGCAAACCAGCTGCTCAGTAACCAATTCTGTTTCTCGCCCTTTCCGATCCCAATCGGGCCAGGCGGTCGACCTGTCTCAGTAACCTCTCTGCCCTTCGCCCTTTCCGATCCAAGTCGGTCCAGGCGGTCGACCTATCTTACAACTTCTCTGTCCCTCGCCCTTTCCGATCCCAGTCGGTCCAGGCGGTCGACCTGTCTTACAACTTCTCTGTCCCTCACGTGCTTCCCCGACACAAAGTCGGGCCAGGCGGTCGACCTGTCTCAGTAACCTCTCTCACTTAGGTAACCACAATCACAATCACAAGCAAGTTCAACAAACAAAAACAACACAGGTTCAGCACTCCACAGGCACTCATGGCCACCCAGACACCAACCATAAAACACGGACTCAACAGCCCCACAGGCACTCACGGCCTCCCAAGATACACCAACAGTAAACCACGGACTCAACAGCCCCACAGGCACTCACGGCCTCCCAAGATACACCAACAGTAACTCACGGACTCAACAGCCCCACGGGCACTCACGGCCACTCAAACCACCAACAGTAAAGACACGGGTTCAACAACCCTACGGGCACTCATGGCCACCCAAAACACCCAAGGTAAAGACACGGGTTCAACGACCCCACGGACACTCATGGCCACACAAACACCAAAGGTAAAGACACGGGTTAAACGACCCCACTGGCACTCATGGCCACCCAAACACCAAAGGTAAAGACACGGGTTCAACGACCCCACGGGCACTCATGGCCACCCAAAACACCAAAGGTAAAGACACGGGTTCAACAACCCCACGGGCACTCATGGCCACCCAAAACTCAACGATAATACACGCTCGCAACTTACCGAGACTCTAACTCGTAAGCCAGCCAAAGAATGCTAGCAACCCCCCGAGACTCTAACTCGGTCAGGCCAGCCAAGACACCAACCTTAGTACACGGGCTCTCATGGCCACCCAAGACTCAACAATAATAGCACGGGCTCTCAAGGCCACCCAAGACTCAACAATAATAACACGGGCTCTCAAGGCCACCCAAGACTCAACAATAATAACACGGGCTCTCATGGCCACCCAAGACTCAACAATAATAACAAACAACCTCCGGCTTAACCAAAGCCTCCAACAGTCCTAATATCAACAGTTTCTCAATCAACCTCCGGGCATGGTCATATGCCTCCAGTACTCCTAATATCGATAAGTTCACAATCAACTTCCGGGCATGGTCATATGCCTCCAGTAAAACAATTATCGCTAAGTTCTCTACTCCTACGACACTACTAAGTGTCAACTGCCTTTCCAATAATTACTAAGTTCCCGTAACATGTTGTTCTAATATTCGATAACCTAGATAACCCCCGACACCCCGGTGTCACATGCAATTCTACAGTTAACTTTCCCTAGTCAGGGCCGAGATCCGGCTAATTTTAACAATCAACTTCCGGGCATGGTCATATGCCTCTAGTAATTCTAACAACGCTAAGTTCTCTGCTCCTACGACACTACTAGGTGTCACATGCTTTTCCCATATTCGCTACGTTCCCGTATCATGCTTTTCTAATCTTCAATAAACCTACTTAACCCACGACACCCCGGTGTCACATGCAATTCTACTGTTAACTTTCCCCAGTCAGGGCCGAGATCCGGCTACTTTTCCCTACCTCGTGCGTGTTTTCCAAAAGCCAACCAACGAACTCCGGTGATGATCTCAGTCACTCACCCAGCTTTCCCTTGCCTCGGTCCGTGGCACGATCTAAAAGAACACAATTTTAATGCACTTTAACTCGCAGGAAAATAAGCTGAAAATCATTAAACTCGATGCCCAAACTTAACCCCGACAATGTCGATCACTCCCAAACTTCCCAATTACTCGACATTGTCGATAAGGGACCCGTAAAAGCCCGATTCGACCGACATGGCGAATCTGCCCGGGTTTTGGCAACGCCCTTCCGGGCTCCGAAAATTCCCATTTTCGTTTCTATCATTCCTAATTAAATTCGCATGTTCCAACGCACTTGGCGGCAACAATTTCTGAGTTCTCACGAATTATAAGCCCTAGTTCTCTATTTCTCAATACAAGACGGTTATGTATAAAAGAAAAATATCCAATTTTTTTGTTACTGAATACTAGTTTCGGAATCAACTAATCAACAACCACAAATTCCTTTTGTTTTTGCCAACACAATACAAGAATCAAGAAGAAGAAAGTAAAACATCAACTATCTTTTATCCTTTCTTCACCGTAGCTATATTTGACAAGTAGAGATATTGAAACTCATAAAGCTCTTCTCAACCACTCATCTTGAGCTAAAGGTTCTTGGTGCCATACCCATCAAGAAAGGTTCAATCAGAACCATCCTTGATACGTTGTAACCACACGGCAATTCAACCATAAATGACCCCCTTTGAAAACAACCAATAAATGGTTCTTGATTTCATCAAAATAAGACCACACTCACCTTTTTGATCTTTCTCCTTGCATTATCCCTATTGAATGCCACCCAAAACTGTGCTTGATTTGTCTCTTCCAAAATTGAAGCTGCGGCCACCATGTGAAGAACAAAAAACTTGATCTATTCTTCTCTTTTGATTTGTCTTGGCCGAAACCCCATGTAACCCTCACCTCTCATTTTCCCCCCATAAACCCTAACACCGAACGGGCACTTTTCCCAAGAAATTACGAAACTTGGCGGGCTACAAGGAATCGGCTCAACTAAGACCGCTGCGACGACGGCTAAGCTTTTTGGATCCAAAACGGTCCTCAAATGGACCAAAACGTCGCTCGGTTGACTTTTCCAACGAAAAGTCAACATTTCCCAAATTGATCAGAAAGTTGCCTTGAGTCCCCCGGAACTCACTTTGATCGATAACGGGGTCAACTTAAGTCCGGTATGACCCTCGGGGTCCAATTTCGGTTCAATTCAGTGTCTGCTCAAAAATTTTAAATTTTCCCGTTTTTCGCAGTTTTGACTGGCGTTGACCGGGAGTGGTTATTACAAGCTACCTCTTACTGCTCCGAACTCTGCCATAGGTACTCCCAATTGCCCGTGCCTAATTTTTACCCATGAAACTGAAATTAAGATACTCAAGTGAAACAAGAAACGAGGCACTATGCAAAATATTTTCTTGGATACCAAGTTCGTCACACGAACTTTGGGTTTTGCGGATGAGTTCAAGGCACGCATGAATGCCTTTGGATGACCGAGACTATGGGGTTGGGAGCCCCGACATTATGAGAAACTCACTATCGAGTTTCTCACGTCGTATGGTCAAATATTCATGAGTGGTAAACCTGTGGGGTTCGGATTGTGTGGGCACGTATTTAAACTCACCAAATTTGAATTTGAGAAGTCTGCGGGTTTACTCCTATTGAGGGGGGTTGCCACGATTATTGCCGAATCGAGGGTGCTTGGGCTGAGATAAGTGAGCCCAACGTAACTCTGACCTCGAGCCCCCATTCCAAGCATCTCAAGTCCGTTATGCTTAAATACATGCATAGGGTGTTGAGTTACACTTGTTTTACACGGAGTGATAACTTACATATCGTGAACCATAAGGAGGTTCGGCTTCTTCACTGTTTCGAAAAGGGAATTCAAGCCCCCTTTGAGGAGCTTCTTATGGAACACCTGGAACAACATGCTATGAGGCCTAATGGAAGGATTGGGTGTGCGACGATTGCCACACAATTAGCCCAATTTTTTGGGGTGTGGGACAACCCGCAGGAAGCCCACACGCCCTTCAAATCCATATATGTCGGCCAGTCAGTTTTTAAGGGTACCGACATGAGAACGGCAATCCCCGAGCCTAGAGAGGATGAGGAGGTAGGAGATGATAGGTATGCGGCCCTGTCAGCCCAGATCACAGCTCTCCAAGAGGAGATGCGCGCGGGTTTCTAGTGACAGGAAACCCGCCATGATGAGTATGTTACCCAGTTTCAGGGTATATCTACTCGGTTTGATGGGGTCGATACCCGGTTTGGTGGGATGGATACTCAGTTTGAGAAGGTTCACACCCGATTTGACCGTGCCGATGTCTGTTGACTGGATCCAGACCCGCATGGGGTCTAACTGGTGGGGTAGTAGCCGGTGCAGATGGTCTGTCCATTTCTCTGACCTCCCTCCTGATCATCCGCAGTGAGCGGGTGCATTTGCATCTTGTATATATGTGTTTTACGCTTTCCCATCATTTATTTTATGCATGCTGCATGGTTTCAGATCATTATCTGTGGTCACCCCTTTCGTCGAGCTAACGATGTTAAATAAAGGTGTTGGTTGTGTCACGCCCCAATTTCAGTAAACCGAACTCGGGACGCGAACATTTAAAACAATAAAACACTTGACCGTATCATGCCTTTCTAATATTCGATAAACCTACTTAACCCACGACACCCCAGTGTCACATGCAATTCTACTGTTAACTTTCCCTAGTCAGGGCCGAGATCCGGTTACTTTTCCCTACCTCGTGCGTGTTCTCCCAAAAGCCAACCAACGAGCTCCGGTGATGATCTCAGTCACTCACCCAGCTTTCCCTTGCCTCGGTCCGTGGCACGATCTAAAAGAACACAATTTTAAGGCACTTAACAACTCGCAGGAATAAACTGAAAATCATTAAACTTGATGCCCAAACTTAACCCCGACAATGTCGATCACTTCCAAACTCCCCAAATACTCGACATTGTCGATAAGGGACCCGTAAAGGCCCGATTCGCCCGACATGGAAAATCTGCCCGGGTTTTGTAAATGCCCTTCCGGGGCTCCAAAAATTCCCGTTTTCGTTTCTACGGTCTTAGAATAACTCAAGGGTCCCAATGTACTTGACAGAATCGAATTCCGACTTCCGAGTCAATTAATTAACGTTTCAAGTTTCTAAAACCCGTTAATGATAACTTTTCCAATTTAATTCCAATTTTCAATTCGGTTATGGATAAATGGTCCGGAGAACGTTTTAAACCACCCGAACACTAAACCCGATCACCCGAGCACGTGGGCCCCACCCGGCCCACTTGGCCCTGGGACCTAGGCTTTCAATGGGGGCTCGGCCTCCATGGTGGTGGCTGGTCCCAGCTCCGGCCAGCCACCCCACGGCCGGTCGGCCACCACCCATGGTGGCCGGAGCTCCTCCCGAGCTTCCGGTCACCGGAAAACGTGACTCTTCGCCTCCAAACACCTCCAAACGTCTCCAACAATTCTCCCAACCTCACTACAACCCTAACTCATCAATTATAACCAAACCCTAACATGTGAGAATTATCAAAACAACGATCGGCTTGGTTCTTACCAACGAGGAAGACGAGGGGAAGTCAAATGCTCCTTGCCTTGAGACGATCCAAAGGCTCGATTTCTCCCAACCCTAACTCCTTTCTCCTTCTCTCTTCTTCTTCTTCTCCTTCTCTCTCTAAACTCTCTCTTCCTTTCCTATTTCAAAAAAAACTAACACAATTCTCTTTTTTTTTTTTCTCTTTTAACACATGTGGCCGGCCACACCTCCCTCACCACTCATTTCCCTCCCCAAAACTAACACCACCACTTGTTGGACAAGTGGCTAGGTGGACCCCACACCTTTTGGAAAATATCTACTAGATATTTTCCAATCAGATTCGCGAAAATCGAACGTTTAAGGCCCCGAACAGGCACTTTTTCCCAAAAATTACGAAACTTGGTGGGCTACAAGGAAACGGCTCAACTAAGACCGCTGCGACGACGGCTAAGCTTTTTGGATCCAAAACGGTCCTCGAATGGACCAAAACGTCGCTCGGTTGACTTTTCCAGCGAAAAGTCAACTTTTCTCAAATTGATCAGAAAGTTGCCCTGAGTCCCCCGGAACTCACTTTGGTCGATAAC
Source organism: Erodium maritimum (assembly GCA_963921825.1). Classification (NCBI taxonomy): domain Eukaryota; kingdom Viridiplantae; phylum Streptophyta; class Magnoliopsida; order Geraniales; family Geraniaceae; genus Erodium; species Erodium maritimum. Next base: position 27,873,686 of record OY997596.1, on the reverse strand, counting down.
GGGGTCAACTTTAGTCCCATATGACTCTCGGGGTCATTTTAGGTTCAATCAAGTGTCTGTCTTAAAATTTTTAAATTTTCCTGTTTTTCGCAGGTTTGACTGGCGTTGATCGGGAGTGGTTATTACAGGTTGGGTGGCAACCCAACACATGGCATGGAGAGCGAGATGAGTTCAGCGGAGCAGATTATGGCGCCGAACCTCCTGGAGGTTCTCTCGGGCGAAGAGCTCTCCATCCATCCATGCACGAGGATCTCCACAGTCAGTGCAGTTCACGTAGCGGTTCTTCGAGGGGCAGTATCTCTACCCTTCCTATTTTACATTGTTATCGCTATTTACCTCCTTTATGCTATCTGGTGGGCCACGAGTGCCCGAATTTCCGTTCTGATAGACTATGCATATAGGGTTGTGTCAATTGTATACCTGTTGACTATGAGCGTGGGTGCTTCATTGTTAGCTTCTATCATGTGCGTGTGTATATATATGTGTTTAGAGTCACACTAGGGACAGTGCTTGGTTTTAAAGTGTGGGGTGGGGTATTCCTTACATTGCATTGTGTTTTCTTTTGTGTGCTCATGCATCATTTTGTGATATAAACTTTTTGAAAAATCCAAAAAAAAATTGAAAAATCAAAAAAATATTTTCCAGTGATATGTAAGTTTAGTGAATCAAGGTTGTATATGGGCATGAGTGAATCAAATAAGTAGTGAAAGCACATGCATTAGGATTAACTCTTCCACTTGCTTTTGAGTGTTTGCTAGAACTAGTGTTGTTTGCCTTTGATTCTTATGCATGGACACTTGAGTCTAGAACTATATGTACGACCCATTCGAGGCGAACTAAGAATAAGGAACATGGTTGTTTAGGAAAATGATTTTAGGCCATCTATAGATCATTTGAGCTAAAAATTGCCTACCCTTGCATGATTGAATCTCTTAGTCACCCATTTGAGCCTAAGCCTTTCGTTTCTAAACCCGACATTACAATCCTATGTGCCTTTCGTTTCATGTTTATATCCCCATTATTGTTTGAACCCATATCTCTAGGTTTAGTTGCTTCAGTGAGAGTGGTTATTTTTTGGATAATGAGTGAGCGAAAGAGAGAAAAAGTGATGAAAGGATTATATGCCATTGGTTTGTATTGAGAACAATTTTATCATCGCTTTATGCCAAAGAAAAAGAAAATCAAAGAAAAAGGGATAGAAAAAATTCAAATCATTAATATCCCTAGTGAAAAACAAGTGTGGGGTAAGGCGTGATAGTGGTTTAGAAAGGTGGTGAATTTAAGGATAGCTATGACATATTAGTGCTACCATTAGCTATCCAATAAAAAAAATTGTATTAGAGATTGCAAGAGTTGGATGGTAAACAAATGGGGTTTGTGATGCGTGACATACTTTGTGGCGTGAGAATGAAGCATCTTTGTCTTGAGATATTTATTTGAGCTTCTGTTGACTATCCTTCCCTACCCTTTACCTAGCCTTACATTACAAGCCGAATTAAAGACCTTTCTCATTCTTGAATAACCATGATTCCTTACAATTAGTGGAGATGGGTCTAACATGATAGCATATGAATCTCTAAACTTCATGTATGGGGAAATGAGGAAACACACAGTTATGGTGAATGAGTGAATGCAAGTTTAAAAGGAAAGAGTTAACTCTTTAATGTGAGTAGCGTCCTGCTTTACTGTATTCATTAGTTCATATGCTTCTTTGATGAGTGTAAAATTTTTGGTATGTGACGACTCTGAGAAAACTCATGTGATCCTCTATGCACGACTTTGAATATGGTGCTTTTTGTGCCATTTTTCATGTATCATATAATGTGTTATAGGAATGCATTAGAGTTAGGATTCATGCATTGCACGTGCATCTTTATGTTTAATGTCTTGAATAAAGGAGTACCGGACTCCTCCTATCGAGGTGAACCTCGAGGTTTAACCGGTTCTATGTTAGTGATGATGTCTTCTTGTGTTGATTTTCTCGGGGCGAGAAAAAGTCTAAGTGTGAGGTGTTGATGCGGACGCATCTTAGCATTAAAAATGCCACATTTAGAGGGATTTTATTAGTCATTGTGAGACGAAATCAAATAGAAACCACTCCTTAACGCAAAAACTATGTGAACCAATCCAAGCCATTCATTTTAAGAATGGATGGATGAGATGCAATTGATTTGTTGACTGCAAAAAAACAGCATTTTTTAGTAAGTGGTAAGGGCTTTTTAGTAAAACCATCATATTTTTTTTTTACCAATTCACTAATTTAATTTTTTTCCCGCTTCGTTTGAACTCCGATTAGCGTCAAACTTGCGCCATTAGTTTTGTTTTTTCAAGGGCTTTCTATCAAGATCAATCATTAATATATTATGAAGCACTAAAAAAAATTATTTCGGGGCTGATTTTTTTAAAAAGGTTAAGTCTTGGTAATTTTTATCAACACTATACATTGGGTTTATCAACACTATACACTGGGTTTATCAACACTGAACACTAGTTTTATCACCTCATTTTCCAAAATCGAACATGATTTTTATCACATCATCACATGTTTTTTTATGAACACTAAGCACTAGCTTTATCAATACTAAACATTATGTTTATCATTAAGTTAAATGTGTTTTTATCATCCCATCACATGTTTTTTATCAACACTAAACTCTAGGTTATCACCCTTATTTCGGGGCTGATTTTAAAAAAAGTTAAGTCTGGGTAATTTTTATCAACACTATACACTGGGTTTATCAACACTGAAAACTAGTTTTATCACCTCATTTTCCAAAATCGAACATGATCTTTATCACCTCATCACATATTTTTTATGAACACTAAGCACTAGTTTTATCAACACTAAATACTATGTTTATCATTAAATTACATGTGTTTTTATCATCCCATCACATGTTTTTTTTTATCAACATTAAACTCTAGGTTATCACCCTTATTTCGGGGTTGATTTTTAAAAAAAAGTTAAGTCTGGGTAATTTTTATCAACACTATACACTGGGTTTATCAACACTATACATTGGGTTTATCACCACTGAACACTAGTTTTATCACCTCATTTTCCAAAACCGAACATGATCTTTATCACCTCATCACATGTTTTTTTATGAACACTAAGCACTAGTTTTATCAACACTAATCACTATGTTTATCATTAAATTACATGTGTTTTTATCATCCCATCACATGTTTTTTTTATCAACACTAAACTCTACTTTATCACCCTTATTTTTAATTGAACATGATTTTTATCACCTCATTATCTGTTTTTATCACCCAGCACATGTTTTTTATCAACATTTAGCACTAGTTTGACATCCCGACATAAAAAATTTATTAGTGAAGATTTATCAACACTCAACATTATTTTTATCACCCCAATATAACTTTTTATTTTCGTGCTTCAAAATATATTCATGACTGATCTTGATTTAAAGCCCTTGGAAAAAGAAAAATATTGGCGCAACTTTGAAGCTGATCGGAGTTGAAACGAAGCGGGAATGATTAAATTAGTGAATTGTTGAACAAAAAAATGGACGCTTGTCCACATGGAACCATGCTATTACAATTATGCCCTTGCTTGTGTGAGAAAGGAAGAAAGTGGCGTGAGATTTGGTGGAATTGGGGTGATGATGTGGCATTATGGTGAATGTTGGATCTAAAGGGTGTGTGGTTATGATTGGTTTACACAGTTTTTAGGATAAGAGAGGTTTCTATTAGATTTCTCCTCAGTCATTTTAGCCCATTATTGTCTCACTCTCTCGTGTTTTACTCGTTTCCAGCATTTCTCATGATTAACAGGTTATAAAGTGGAATACGAGTAAAAACACGTAAAAAAGGGAATAAATTCGAAAGCAGCAGTCAAGATGGTGGACCAAGGCAGATCCATCACAAAACCCGTCATGGGTAGGGTCACGGAGCCGTCACGAAGACAAAAATTCTCCGAAACGCACTGATCCGTGACAGTGGCGTGATGGGTAGTGCCACGAAGTCGTGACGCGCGCGCAGACCCACTTCCCTAATTCGTTTCAGATTCGATTTTTACCCTTTTTAAACAAAAAGTCAGCCTCCCAATAGAGATAACTTGTATTTTTGAGAGCTAAGAAGAGAGGAGAGTTGGGAGAGGATTTCTACTTGGAAGAACATCATTTTAATCACACTTGGGTATTGTATTTCTCTACCTTACTCCATTTTTGAAGCTTTTTTTTGTTCATCAATGACATCTTCTTCTTCCTTGTTCATGAGTAACTAAAACCCCTTAATCTAGGGTTATGGGGGAGTAGAGATTTATTTTCCAATGTGTTGAATGTGAATGATTATTGTGTTGGATGATTTGATTTAGGGTTTGTATTCGATTTAAGCTTAATGCTCTATCTCCCGGGTAGGCCCGATAGAAGGTGGGAATTGCAATCTGACACTCGTGAGAGGTGGGTTGCAATTAGGTCAGAATACTTATACAAATTAGGTTTAAATCTAGACTAGTGATCGCTAGGTTAACATGATTGCAATAACCATATGATTCATACCGCAAGTTAGAAATTATCAAAGAACGTAATGCTTTGGGTCTCCCTACATCCTGATTCGTGAGAGCTGGGTGGTTAGATTCCATTAGGGTCCGAAACAACGTGAGGAGTTAGGACTAGTTTGAGAGTTGATTCGTTGCCCCTAAAATCAGACAATTTCATAATGTTCATCGTCATTTAAATGCATTGGAAATGGTCTCTATGAACCCACAACCTTATATTTCTTTTTCTCTGAATTAAAACTCTTCTAAGCTTTGTGAGTACTTGTTCCCTGTCATTTTGCTTACTGTTTACTTTTCATGTTTTAAAAAAAACCATCATAGTATCGAAATAGCTTGACTACGAATTTGAGATAGAACGTGCTTGACTCGTGCTCTTTTGGGTTCGATAATTCGGAACTAAAAATCCCGAAATACTACTTGCCGACCGGTATGCTTGCTGTATCCTTTTCTGTGCTAAAACCGCAAGGCGGCGTCCATCTCCAATTGAGCCTCATCCAGCATGATTGGTAGTAAGGCAGACCTCCAATCTTCTTTGGAGGGCCTACATGATGGATTATCATCATGTTCTTTAGAGGAAGAGGAAGAAGATGAGATCTTGGTTCCGGCATCTCTGGCGATGGCATCAGCGGCTCTAGCTCGGCAACATTGGGGTTTATTGGGAAGCATATAGGCCCCGAAGCCCCCATGGAAGGATGTGCTCTTGCGTGTCATCACTAATGCATGGGGAAAAGCCACGGAGGGACTGGTGATCAAGGATTTAGGACCGGGTCTGTTCGGCTTCTACTTCAGGACGGCGGAGTCGAGAATCATGGGTTCGAAATAATGAACCATGGTGCTTTGATGGTAAGAACCTGTTGTTGGAAGACTTGGACCCGTGTGCTAGGGAGTTTCCCGCGCTGGACTGGGTACAACTATGAGTGCATGCTAAAGGGTTGCCACCACTGGTTCGGACAAAGGAGACGGGCTTCTCCATTAGCAATGCGTTGGGATTGTGTGTGCATGTCCCATGCGACCAATGGGGGATGGACTATCAAAATCCGCCTCTAGCACATCCTTGAGAAGCCGTTACGGAAAGAATTGGTCTGTAGGTTCCTAGAATTTCCATACCCTATAAATGTCGACCTCACGTATACAAAGTTGCCTAATTTCTACTATAACTGTGGTCGGCTAGGCCATATCCTAAAGGACTGTATTGGGTTGTTAGAGGTCCCTGAGGTTTGGGGAATTTATGTTGGAATACTACCAAGAGAAGAAGGTCAAGGCGTAAGTCATAGACTAGGGAGAACCAGTCCGCCTGCCTGCCAATGCTCCACCGGTTCCTAACCTAAACGGTCACCTAAAATGGGACCTGAGACCTATTATGTCCCCTCGGTAAGGCCACCTCGGCTCGACGAGTGGACCACCGCCTAGACTGGCTGCCCCTTTGGGGCTGGAAGCTCGACTACAACACGAGGACCAGCTGGCCGGGAAGACTCGGATAGAGTGGGGAGCTCGTGAGGATGATACCCCTGAAAGTACTAAAGCCGAGGACAATCGGAACGCTCTAAAATGGTCAGCAGCTGGGGTCCCTAGTGTAAAACCCGCTTCGCTTCAAAAGAGTATTAAAACGCAATCCGGAAACCTTAAGGTAGGTTTTTGAAACTAGTGCAAAAAAAAAAAAAATTTAAAAGGCTGGACCGGGCGGGCCAGACCCGGCCCAAGCTAGAAACCCGGCCCAGTTTCCGACCCGGCCCAATCCTTGGTATAAATACCAACATTTAGGGTTTTAACCCTAAATGTTGTCTGCTCTCTTCTCCTGCGCAGCCGACCCCCACGCCTCTCCCTCACGTCGTCTTCGTCCTCTCCCAAACCCGATCTCCTCTCCAGATCTCCGGCGACCTCCATCTTCTCCGGCCACCGCTCCCGAGCTACCGGCGTCACCTCCCCCGTTCCCGACGCTCTCCCTCCTCTGCTTCGAAACCCATCCCCGACCTCCTTCTTCTTCGTCCACGCCGTCGCCGGCCACACCACCGGCCTCCCTCCACCGGCCGTCCCTCTCTGTCCTCACCCAGTCCCGAACCCGACCTCACCCTCCGTGTTCCTCCTCCTCCACGCCGCCGCCCTCCCACGACCACGCCGCCGGCCGGGATCTCTCCCTCACCGTCCGCTCCTTCTCCTCCGTCCAATTCTCCGACCACCGCCGCCCCCGTCTCCTTTCCCCGCTCCGTTCTGCCACCACCGAGCCCGAACAGCCACCTCCGCCCTCACTCAGTGTCTCCGGCCGTGTTCAACGCCGAACCCCTCTCGGCCTCTTTCCCCCGTCGGCGCCGGGATTGTCTACCCTAGACAATCTCGCCGGATCTGGTGAGACCCGTCCGGATCTGAGGCGGAGTGCCCCGCCGAGCCCACGACCACCACCACCACCACCGCCTCTCCCTCCGCCGTGCTCCACCACCTCGCCTTCCACAGTGAGATTCTCACCACGAGGTTTGGTCGCCGGCGGCGTCTCCGTCGGTGGCCGGCCGGTTTCCAAACCGAGCCCCTCGTTTAAGGTTTCCCGTGTTGTTAAATTCGAGTCGATGTGGATCTGATTGGGGGAAGTTATGTCGGTTAAACCTGCTAAAGAATCGTTTAAGTTTTAGAACTGATTTTGAATCGAAAAGGGAAATTGTTGAATCAAAATCAGATTATAATAAAAGACGGTTTTGGATTTGCTTGGGATGGAATCGGAATCAAGGTTTTGGAAAGAAAAGGTTGTAAACGAAAATCCGATTTAAGAAAAAGGGGATTTAAAATAAAAAGGACTTAAAATCAAGTCGGTTTTAAAAAAACGGTTTTAAATCGAGGAATTTTGAGAATCAAGTTTGTAAACGGGATTTAGGGACGGTTGTTCAAAAACCGAACTTAATTCATTTTGGGCTCAAAAGATCGGAACAGAAACAGATTTGAAATAAAAGGGGAGTTTGATTTAAAATAAAAACCGTTCTGTTTTGAAAAAGGGTTGTTAATCGGATTTGGGAACGACTCTGGAATGCTGGGTAGAATGGACTGCTATTTGGGTTTAAAAAGGAACAAAAGCGGACCGCTGAATCGGACCTCGGGATTTGTGCATTGGGACCGTGCCTCGCATGCACCGGTTTCGGTGCTCGGGTACTCAAACCCGATTCGCCGTGACCCCGCTTTTAGCCCGCTCGAGTTTAAAGGACAATTGTCGGGTCTAGACTGGTTTAATAGTAAACTTTAATTTAGCGGTGGAACCGTTATTAATTTATGGCTTTCGTGTCCTCTTTAGCGTCCGGCTTCGATCGAAGTGAAACTCGGAGTTAGCGAGCCAGAACGTCAGCAGCTAGGAAGCGTAGCGATTGCTCTTCAGTTGAGGTAGGGAAAAGTAGCCGGATCTCGGCCCTGACTAGGGAAAGTTAACTGTAGAATTGCATGTGGCACCGGGCTGTCGTGGGTATTTAGGTTGTCGAATATTAGAAATGCATGATACGGGAATGTAGCGAATACTGGAAATGCATGTGACACTTAGTAGTGTCGTAGGAGCAGAAAACTTAGCGTTAACTGTGTTACTGGAGGCATATGACCATGCCCGGAGGTTGATTGTTTATTTTGGTGTCTTGGGCGGCCTTGAGAGCCCGTGTTTTATTATCGAGTTTTGGGTGGCCTTGAGAGCCCGTATTATTATTGTCGAGTCTTGGGTGGCCATAAGAGCCCGTGTTATTATTCGTGTTTGGGTGGCCATGAGAGCCCGTACTTTACTGTTGGTGTTTTAGCTGGCTTACGAGTTAGAGTCTCGGTAAGTTGCAAGCGTGTTTTATGGCTGGTGTCTTGGGAGGCCGTGAGTGCCCGTGGGGCTGTTGAGTCCGAGTTTTACGGTTAGTGTCTTGGTGGCCATGAGTGCCTATGAGTGTTGAACCTGTGTTGTTACTGGTTGTGAACTTGCTTGTGATTGTGATTGTGTTTGTGATTGTGTTTGTGGTTACCGGAGGTTGGGGGCCCGCTTCCTGAAACGGGGGTTCACGAGCACACGCGTCTGCATGTTCAGACGGGGTAGGGGGCCCGCCCGCCAATAAAGGGGTCCTGGCTGCGCGTGTGTGGTTTGGGTTTGTGAGCGTACCTTGGCTGGCTTATGGGTTAGAGTCCCAGTAAGTTGCAGCATTTTCCGGCTGGCTTATGGGTTAGAGTCCCAGTAAGTTGCAGTATTTTCCGGCTGGCTTATGGGTTAGAGTCCCGGTAAGTTGCAGCATTCTTGGGTTGGCCTGACCGGGTTAGAGTCCCGGGAGGGCGTTCTTGGCAGCTGGTTTGCGATCTTTTTTTGGTATTGCATGGTTGTCAGTCGTGTCTTTGGAGGAGGTCGTCAATCGTAGTGTGAGGTCTACACAACGTGTCCGAATGTTGAGTCAGTGAGGAAGGTACTGGTCGTGTGTGTGTCTTTTGGGTCGTGGTTGGTGTCACCGGCTTTGTCTGCTAAGTATGCCGTAGTCAGTCTGTTATTCGTGGTGGTGAGCGAACGCTCACCCCTAGCTGCTTTTCCTACAGGTACCGTTCGTGGGACGGACTAGGTGAGCTCTCGAAGCTTGTGGAGCTAGGAGCGGAGTCCGGGTTTTGTCTTTTTAGTCTAGCGACGGATACCTCGCCTTTTTGTCCGCTTGTGGGACGTTTATGTTGATTTGTAATTATCCTTTGTTGAACTAAATTGTTATTGTAAATTGTTTTAATGGAAATGTTTGCAAAGTGTTTTCTTATTCTAAACGTTCGCGTCCCGAGTTCGGTTTACTGAAATTGGGGCGTGACACCTAGGGAGGAATAGTTCAGGGCGCGGAAGCAGCCTCGCCAGGAAGGATAAGTGGCGTGTTATGCATCAGGGACTGGCTCTGGGAGGGGTCCCTGTATGATGCGCTGCCTCCCCACTTCACCTATGCCGTTGAGGTCCCTCAGGATCTCCGGCCTCCCATCCCCCCCCCCCCTCCACTTTCTGCCATGGCCTATAACGCATCAAAATACTGCTTTAGTCGGTTATGCTCCGATAAGGATTAGAGAACCTTTGTTCAGTTGTTCTATTCCTTCACTCGTGGTCGGGGAGTTTATTTCTCGAGCCACACCTATGTACTCTTTTGATATGTCCCATCGTTCAAAAAAATATAGTTTGGAAAATATGGTGGAAACAACATAGGCCGTTGGATGGGAAATCAGGGGATTGATGAGACTTGAATATGGCCTTCGGTATTTCTAGAGCACGTTAGGGTGAGAACTCCTATTGCACGTGACTTTCCCCACAACCACAAGCACCAGAACTAGCAGGGGTGGATCTAGGATGGTAAAGCAACTCGTACTCGTATTTGATCAACGAGGAATTTAACCGGGGATGGGGCAGGTTTGAGATAGGTACTCCGCGTTCCCAACCCAAGAATGAAATAAGTTCCCTTCATGTTGGTCTTAGCAAGGTCTACTCCTACACAACCAAATCACAAATAGCGCAAACAACTTCCTTCCGAAACTCCTCCTCCTCAACGAGTCGTTACCAACATTTTGCTAAGAGACTCTGATTTACGGCTTCCAAACTCTTAATCCCCAGTCCCCCTTCTTCCCTAGACTTATAGACCTCAAACCATTGTACCATTTTTAATCGGCTAGGAAAATATGTATAAAAACCTCTTTTGAAGAGAAAGAGGAATACAAATAAGCCATACTAATGACCTCAAAATTATAGTTGGACACAACCAACCCAGATGAAATAAACAAATAGGAACTTAATACCATGAACAAGCTATCCCCCAAGATCCTACAATACATAACAATAAGTCAAGAAGGAACAAACAACTAGTTTCGACGCGTTATTATGTCACATGAACTTCCTTTGCCACACCTCTAAAATATGAATCACCTTTTTTCGAAACAGTGAAAAGGGACATGTAAAACGTTGGGAGAATGATAGAGTGGATTTAATTAAGACAACCCGATCTTGTAGACTTTGATGCTTGATTTGTTACAGTTATGAGCCAATTTAAACTTTCCTATCACTCACTTCCTAAAATACCACTTTCTTTTGGTTTGCTCTCAAACCAAAATCCAAATACTTTTTTTGCAAGACACATACTTCACAATACAGAGCCGAAAAAACTAAACACACTACAGCATCTTCATCTCAGTTCTTTGTGTTATTCATGTTCTTCACTGCCAGGTCACATCCGGCATGGGTAAGGTTTGAAGAGGGCTTTACTCCGGTGTAGTGTTCAGGATGGTTCACTAGTGATCCATCGAACCACCGGTCCATTCCTTCTGGGTTTTGACTCCATCTCTCAAGTTCGTCGTTCAAGGCTGCTTCCAATTCCATGGTGTTGTGTCCATAACGTTCATCAGCTCGTTGGAACATCATATTTTGGTGCAGCTATCTGTAGTTTCTTGACTATTACTTCTTATCAGCCACTCTGTAACATTACTCTCCTTCGGTCGTTCATCTGATTCAATTTGTGTCTAAGAAATCAGAGAGTTACTTATGTTGTCTCTTGAAGAACTAAATGGAGACTTACAGGTCATCCACAAGGCTACTTCATCTTCTACCATTGGCCCTCCTCTGGGTTTTGAGCGTCCACAAAAGAGGTGGATCAAAAGGAAACGGAGAAGGCAAAGATCTCCATCTTCATCGGACCACACTCAAGAATATTCTCCTGGTGGTCGTACTAAACTCCTCCATGGTCAAAAAAAATTTTATGACAAGAATTTCCAGCCTATACCTTCGGGTTCTAATTCGACGCCAAACCATTTCGTGGCCAGAAGAGGTAGGTCTACACACTCTCCTCACAATGCTAAACGAGCAAATAAAAGGGTGTCTTTGGTTCAGCCTAATCAGTCTACTTACTACAAACCTCAGAATTGGAATCAAGAGCCTCAGGAACAAAATTTGTTTGCAGCATTTGATCATAATATACCCAAAACTGCCAATGAGGACTGGTTGAGAAAAACTTTCTCTTCAATCAATGGGCTCTCCCAATCCATGGTGGCATCTAAACCTAATGCTAAAGGAAGGTTCTTTGGGTTCTATTATTTCCTTCATGCAGAAAACATTCATCAAGCTATACTTTCTTTTAATGGTGCCACCATCGAAGGACACAAGCTTTTTGTTAGTAAAGCCTGGCTTAGAAATGCTGAATATCCAAGACAAGGGTCCCCTCTTCAGTCAGCCTCTTTGGATTTCTCTGAGCCTTATATTGCTAGAGGTTCAATTGTATCCTTACAAGCTGATTTTTCTAATAGATGTCACTTAGCTTTAACCCACAGCTCTCACACAGCTGCATCTATTATGAGAGACCTAGCTCTACAAGGGATCTCAGAAGTTCTTGTTAAATCTCTAGGCAATAAGGTGGTAATGGTTGGTTGCCCTGATGAGCTTTTTAATAGAGAATTCAAAAAGAAGAAGGAAGCTGGCTTTATAATTGGCTCACCTTTCTACCAGATACTTCTGGTTTGAACAACAAAGGAGGGCATTTCTCTTGGGTTGCAATCAAAGGCATACCTTACAAAGGCTGGTGTGAGGAGACTTTTGAAGTATGCATCAAACACTTTGGGTCCTTAATTCATACTCACCCTCAATCCAAGACTGGTTCTCATGTGGATACAGCTTATGTCTTGATGCATTCATTTGGATTAAAGAACATTGACCAGGAAGTGCTTATCCTTCTTGGAAACCAATTATGCAAAGTTTGGGTGTCTACTCTAAATATTGCAGAAGTTCCTCACATTCTTGGAGAGGGTTATTATTCTTGTTCCAGTTCTAGTGAAGAAGCTGATGTTTCTTCTGCAGCTCAACCCACATTATCCCCTCCTTTTATTTCTGGAAATCCTTCAGAGAACCAGACCCCAACAGCTAAATCACCAGTTCCTCTCCAAGATCTTATTCTCAGTCCCATTATTGAGTGTCCAGTAATTCCAGTGGAAAATTCAGTTGATCCAGTCAGGACTAGGGAGCTATCTCTCATCTCAGATTCCACTCAAAGTTTAGGCGGGAAAATTGTTTTAGACACTTTCGATACTGAAGTGCTGGCAGAGCAGACACATGCTTCATCTCAAGAAGACACTTTGGTGGCAAACACTGTTGGTCTGACTAAGGTTGTTGTCATAACTAGAGAATGTTTGTCTTCTCAGCCTTGTCCTATGGAATTATAGGCCACCAACCAGCTCACTGAGGTAGCTAGTCCTCTCTCCACTCCCTTCTCAGTTCAGTTACCTTTACAAGATGAAGAGACAGCCTTGGCCCCGCCTCATTTATTGTTAACCTGCCCCCAATTTTTCTGCAAATAGAAGAATAGACCCATTGGAAACTACATCAGCATTAAATGCCTCAATCCTTGCCAAATCCCAAACCCTTGCCCCATCCTCTCAGGGTTTGGAAGAGATTCGAAGTGGCTTATCTCTAGTAGGTTCAGCAGTCCAATCACCCTTAGGGTTATCACCAGCCCTGCACAATCAAATCCTACAAACAGTGAATGATATGGGTTTGGGCAGTAATTCTCAATTAGTTCCAACAAACTTCAGTTTGAAAAAAAAGAAGAAAATCAGCACAGTTCTCCTCATGTCTATGCAACAAGATCAAGAGTTAAAGACAGTCCAAGGAAGATCTTAAAGGGTTGTACAACCTCAAAAATAACAAAGGATGCAAAGAAAGCTCTTTTATTTGGCAAAGTCATTGGTCTTGAACCTAAGTACAATGACAAGGTAATTCTTCACCATCTCAGCTCTCTCGAGGAGGATGCCAACAGAAGAGTTAACTTAGATGTGGATAGTGGGGATGAGTTTCTTGATTTAGAGGAGGATGATCTTCAGGTAGGCAACACAAGTGCCTTCCCTCCTCTCACCTGATCAGCTACAATGAAAGTCCTCTCCTGGAACTTGAGAGGGCTTTCCTCCTCTCAAAAGAGGAGAACTCTGTCTGACGTGATCCACAAGCAAAGTCCTCATTTGGTATTTATTCAAGAGTCCAAGCTTGATAAAATCCCCATTTCTTTTTTGAGAAGCTGTGGTATGGGTTGGGGTTGGGAAATGAAATTTGTTCCTGCTAATGGTAGTGCTGGGGGTATTATAACTTGCTGGAAATCTGTTGAGTTTATCTTTCAAAGTTCAAAACCATTAGATGGTGCTCTCATATGGACTGGCTCAATGGTCTCAATCAATAGGAAAGTCTGTCTCATAAATATCTATGCTTCTAATTCAGTCTCAGAAAGAAGATCATTATGGAGAGATATTATATCTGAGTTGGCCTCTTTGGATGATCAGACTCTAATTCTAATAGGGGGGGTGATTTTAATGCACCTGTATCAATCCAAGAAAGGAACAACCAAAGATCAAATGAGGCTGGCAGATCCTCCTTCATTAAATTCATTAAAGATTCAAGTATGATTGATCTACCTCTTTCAGGTGGAAAATTCACATGGTTTGGTCATGGTTCTAAAGCCTCCAGGCTTGACAGATTCCTTATATCCTCATAATTTTTGGCTTGCTTCCCAAACTTATCTCAATCTTGCCTCCCAAGATGTATTTCAGATCATAGAGCTATTGTGCTGACTTCTCCTGTAATTGATTGGGGGCCTAGACCATTTAAATTTCTAAACATTTGGATTGAGGATCATAGATTCTTAAAAGCAGTTGAAGTCTTCTGGAACTCTTACTTGGTGACAGGGCTACCACATTTTGTTCTCTGGCAGAAACTAAAGCTATTGAAGGAGGATCTCAAAACCTGGAATATAGAGGTTTTTGGCATCTTGGAGACTTATATTTCCAGCCTAAGAACCAGTATTGACAAGCTTGATTCTTTATTAGAAACTAGAGATCTCCTTCCTCTAGAGTGTTCTCAAAGGGGGGCTCTTAAGGCTGAATTGATAAGCAAAACAAAACTCCTTTCCAAGCTATGGAGCTAAAAGGCCAGAAAGAAGTGGATGTATGAAGGTGATAAAGGTTCAAAGTACTATCACAGATTAGCAAATTATAAAGGGGCTCAGAAAAAAATAGTTCAGATTTGGTCATATGACAATTTATTGACTGAGCCTGCTCAAATTAAAAATGCTGCTGCGTAGCACTTTTGCCAAAGATTCCAAGGTTCACTCCCTTCTACCATGGGAATTGACAGACTATCCTTCAACAACATAAATATAGATGAAGCTCACTAGCTTGAAAGGCCTTTTTCAGAAGAAGAAATACTCAAAGCCATAATGGCATGTGCAGGTGATAAGGCAACAGGCCCTGATGGATTCACTCTGAGGTTTTTCCAAGTTTGTTGGCCAATTTTAAAAGGAGATCTCTGCAACTTCTTTCATCACTTCCATTATTCTGCTCACATTGGCAAAGGTCTAAACTCATCCTTTTTAACTCTCATTCCTAAATGTGATGCCCCTCTCTCCTTTGATGACTATAGGCCCATAAGTTTAATGGGGGGGACCTTATAAGATCCTATCAAAGTTATTGGCAACAAGGTTAAAGGTGGTAGTGGGAAGTCTGGTTGGATATGAGCAAACAGGTTTCATATTGGGGAGACAAATTCTAGATGGGATATTAGTAGCTTCTAAAGTGGTGGAGGTGCTCAAAAAATCAAAAGGCAAAAGCTTGATGTTCAAGGCTGATTTTGAGAAAGCATTTGACAAAGTGAGCTGGTCTTTTATTATGGAAATATTGACTAAAATATGTTTTGGCCATCTCTAGAGAATGTGGATCTCTTCTTGTCTGAGAGCTTCAGTATCTGTCTTAATCAATGGGTCTCCAAGCTATCATTTTCAAATGCAAAGAGGCTTGAGACAAGGCTGTGCAATCTCTCCTCTTCTTTTTGTGATAGTGGCAGAAGCCTTAAACCAAATCATGAAGGCAGACATTAATGGAAATTGCTTTGATGGTATACAAGTGGGAACATCTGCCCCTATAATTTCACATCTTCAGTATGCAGATGATACTCTTTTCTTCATCAAAGCCTCTACCCAAGGAGTAGATAATCTCAAGTATGCATTGGCTATGTTCTACATAATCACTGGCCTGAGTGTTAATTTTGACAAATCTATCATGATGCCTTTCAATACTTCTGAAGATGAGACTTTTGGCTTTGTTGATTCAATTGGTTGTACTACTGGTTCACTCCCTCTACCTTACTTGGGCTTCTCTTTAGGGGCCAATCCCAGGAAGATAAATTCTTGGAAACCAGTGATAGAAAAATTCAAAAAATCACTTGGTTTATGGCAAGCAAAGCTTCTCTCCCTAGGAGGAAGAATCACCCTTATCAAGTCTACTCTGAGTGCTCTACCTCTTTATTTCTTTTCAGTCCTAAAGGCCCCAAAAGCAGTCATCAAATCTTGTGAGAGTTGGCAGAGAAGATTTCTATGGCATGACTCTATGAAATTAAGGGTCTTTTGCAAAGTAAATTGGTTAATGGTTTGCAGATCAAGGAAGGCAGGAGGTTTGGGAATTAAAAGATTGGCTGACATGAATATAGCTCTTTTGGCAAAATGGTGGTGGAGGTTTGCTCTTGAGGACAAGGCACTTTGGAAGCAGATTATTTGTTCAAAATATGGTTGGAATTTAAAGGAATGGGATCTATCAAAAGTCTCAGATATTGGCAATTCAAGTTTCTTCAGTCAAATTTTATTTCTTGCTAAAGATCAAAGATTCACAGACCTTTTTGGGACTAAAGGATGTCTTTGGAGCTTAGGGAGGGGCAACAAGATCAATTTTTGGACAGATTTGTGGTGGGGAGAAACTACTTTCAAATTCCTATTTCCTAGAATCTATTTGTTATCAGGCTCTAAAATTGCACTCATAGAAGAATTATGGACTGAAGATGAATGGGATTTGAATTTGAGGAGATCTCCAAGAGGTTGGGAAGAGGAAGAATGGGGGTTGATTTGCTCTATTCTCTCAGGGATTTCTCCAACTCAGGAGGATGATCAGTTGGCCTGGCTATATGATGAAAAAGGCTTTAGAGTTAAGAGATTGTATACATTATTAGCTCCTCAGGGATCATCTTGTCCTGATTGGACAAAACATCTTTGGACTCCTGGTTTGGCTCCAAAAATCATAGCCTGTTGGTTAGCATGTTTAGAGGCAATACCTTCTAGATGTTTTCTTGAAAGTAGGGGCATGCACTTTTCATTAGAGGATCTGATTTGTCCCTCTTGTCAATGGGATTTTGAAGATGCCTCACATATCCTACTTCATTGCAGACAGGCTTGGGAGTTATGGGGTTTCATTTTTTCTTGGTGGGGAATTCAGTGTGCCTTATCTAGGAACTTACAAGACCTCTTTGGCAGTTGGTTTTATCTGTTCAAAAGACCCTTCAGAAGAGCTTGGGGAAATATTTTAAAGCTAACTTGTTGGCTGATTTGGCTGGCTAGAAATGACAGAATTTTTAATAATGTGGAGTTCATTGCTGCAAATTTTTTTGCCAAGCTTCAGAACATCAGCTTTTCTTGGGAATGGTCTTCCTTCTCCCCATCAACATATTTTACCTTTCAAGATTGGTTGCTTTGTCCTCTTCAGTGTCTTTTAAAGCATTGACAGTGCCTGTTTGGTTTGGGGCCTTGGTCTGCCTTCTTGTCTTGGCTTGGTTTGGGGGTTTTAGGTGGGGTTTTGGGTTGGTTTGGGTGGAGTGGAGTGGTGAGTTCTAGGTTCATTCTGTGAGTTGGGTAAGGTTTGTGGCTTGATCTCTTGAGTGTGGGTAGTCTGCTTGCTTTTCTTCTCCTCCTTTGTGTGAGTGTGGGTAGTTCTTTTCATTTTTAGGCTTAGTTGGTTCTGCTGTTCTTCTGTTGGTTCTCTAGTTTCAGGTGCAGGTTTGGATCCTGCAGCTTTTTTAGCAGTTTATGTCTCATTTTGAAGAAAATTCCAAGGGCTAAGCTGTTGTACTTCTCTTATTCTAAGTCTTGACTCATTTGATGGTTGGACTCTGCTGTAGTTTATGCAGATCATGCCTCATTTCAAGATACCAGCCTCTACACCTTTGTGAAGAACATTTCAATCCCTTTTCTACTCTTTTGGGGTTCAAGAATTCAGCCTCTACATCTCTTTGAAGAGCATATCAATGCCTATTCTACTCTATTGGGGTTATAGCTCTTTTAAAGATCATTACACATCAAGGTTGCAGGATGAATATAACACTCATTGGTTCAGCATTTCAAGAGGGCTCTTTCATCATTTTTGGTTGCAGATTAAATTGCACAAGCTGACTTTGGTAGCTACTGCATAATCCCCTTGCCTTTCAAGTTAATCAAGACTACAAAATTCAGTTGAGAAGTCACCTTCAAAACACTTTCTTCCTAGATGTTTTTTGGGTTTAGTTTCACAAAATTACCCTTTTCTTTGGTATCCTTTGTGTAGTTCATGTTTGATTACAAGTCCATCCTTGTATTGTCTCTGTAGCTAGAGACTTTTGTCCCCTCTTTTCAACCTTTGAAAAGGGGGAGATTTATATATTGCTTTGCTGATTAAAAAAAAATACAGAGCCGAATCCACTGTCTCTTTTATCAAAGAACGAGAATTTAGAATTATGGCTAACGAGATATGAAAATTGACCTTTAATTTAGAGGTGAATTGAGATAGCATGTTACCTACACTTGTAGATGTAAGATACCAACAAGTGTTGATCATGCCTACAACGGATAAAGTTACCGACACTTATATATGTAAGATACCAAGATTTTGTGTATGTAAGGTACCCAAAAAAATTTGTATGTAAGGTACCAACATTTTGCACCCAAGTATCAACACTTGTATGTAAGGTACCAACATTTTGTTATCTAAGGTACCAGTGCATTTCGTGCCTCTGTACGCTCGGTCAGCCACACTAAAATAGCGCGAAGAAGACTCTTGTATGTATCTTGCGCACTTTGATGATGTCAGTTGGGCCACATCTTATGGCTCTTATGAGTTCTTAGTATGCACGGTAAGGCGCGATTTGTATTTGATACCAAACCTACATATATATACAAGGTTAGACTCAGGTGCGAACCCCTTGTTACGATGTGAACCAGCAAACTCCATTAAATGGCGTCACGTGTCGTGTTCAAGAAAGGGACTCTTTTTTATACCAAGTTCACTAACTTAATCATTCCCGCTTCGTTTCAACTTTGATTGACTTCGTTTTGCGTCGATATTTTTCTTTTTCCAATAACTTTCTATCAAGTAGCATATTGAATATATTTTGATGTGTTTTGGATACGGTTTTGGATGTGTTGGATATGAGTTGTGGATATGCGCAGACAGTTTATGATTATGGGTGGTGTGGTTTATGAATATGTGGGGTGTGGTTTGTGAATACGGGGGATATGGTTTGTGAATTTGGGTGTGGTGACGTGGTTTATGAATATGAGTGATGTTTTTTGTTAATATAGGGGATGTGGTTTGTGAACATGTGTGTGGTGATGTGGTTTGTGAATATGGTAGATGTGGCTTGTGAATATTATAGATGATGTGAGTTGTGGATGCGATTGGATATGGTTTGTGAATATGGTTGAACTAGTTTATGAATATGAGTGATGTGATTTGTGAGTATGGACGATGTGGTTTGTGAATATTGGGTCTATCATAAATTTTGTTTTTTTATGTCTGTTCTTTCTTCAAAATGTTAGCCTCAGTGCCTGTAGTCCAATCGTAAATGTCAAATTGTAAATATCATCGTTGGCAATATAATAAAACAGCTTTTAATATTACTTATGTGTTGGAGTAATATGTCATGTGTATTTCCGATCTATGCCCACTATGCGAATAGAACCATAGATCAGGATGGATTACACTCGATGAGGTCCCTAGTCAATAGTCTTCGCTGGAAGCGACTAGTATGAAATATGACTCTTGGTGGCTTACGTTCTATTGGCCATAGGAAAGGGTTCCAGAGTCTGATCATAAACATCATGTGGGACATGATGTTGGACGACCCGACCTGAATTTGTTCCATAGATTAAGTCAGGAACATGTTCAGAGTCGTTGCTTGTCAGGTATCCTTAGACCGAGGAGTCTATATGATTGCTATGCAGTAAACAACCAAGTTTGACCTGAAAGCCCAACGTTGCACCGTGAGTGGGCTTCCATAACGGGCATGATTGGCTTGCGGAATGACTGCATGAGTGACATGATAGACGGCTAAGGGATTTATCCCTCATACTGCGGTATGGGAAAGATATCTAGTTCACGGCCGATTGATCGAGAGTGACTGACAGGAAAGCATGGCCATGCACATGATACTGGGTATCATAAGGTCAGTCATCTCACATATCAAGGAACATGGATTGAGGATAATAAGGATGACGACTCTATGCCTTATCTCAATCAGGATATCGGTGATAAGGGATAATGATGAGGACGACGGAAAGGTCAGAATCGACAAGGGGCGATTCGTTATGCAAGGTCCGACAATACTGAGTCTCGTCAATCGCCACATTAGTAAGATCAAGTAAAATGGGATTTTACGTTGATCTTACCAACATGCATATTCCTAAGGGTCACACCGACAATTTGATTCTCGTTAAGAACATGATGAACCTAAGTTTGACGGAATTGTGGCGGGTATCGCCATAGTGGACCGGCTAGCATATTGGGCTCGGCATGGGCTCTCTTGGAGAGGCCCATGGTTGGCCCTATCACGCCCAAATCCGGTTTTGCCCAGACTCGAGACGTGACTAAAGATTTACAGTAAAACAAAAATAATGAAATAAAATAAAGTTTCCCAAATAATATAAATCCTTCAGAATGTAAAGAGTCACAGCTCAAACGATAAAACACAATATCCAACATAAAAGAGTACACGTCCCTAAAACTAGCTAAACCCTCAAGCTCCCAAGCTCCGAGAGTCCGGCTAATACTGCTCCCGCTCAACACCTGAAACACCACAAAGACAGGAGGGGTGAGCTTACGCTCAGTAGGGAAAATGCATAACCAGGTCACCCTTTTAGTTTAATAAACAGGAGTTCACAAGTTCATTCAAATCTTAATAAAACGAGAAAGATGATGAAATACGGAGGCAAACCGAATGTTTAACAATTTCAAAGAGTCAATAATGATCGTAGGAAAATAAGAGAATCAATGCATTTCTTAAATACTCAATAGAAGATCGAACGTTCAAGTAATGCCGTGGGACATGAAGTTGCCACCCTCCGATCCACAATACTCGTTGTGTCATGTCGGATTTTCCCTCGGTCCAGAGGAGACGCATAACGTCGCAGAGACGTATAACGTCGAGAATGCCGGAAACATCCCTAGGAGGACGCATATCATCGGGATTCTTGGAAACGTCTCCAAAGGACCATATGTCATCGGGACAAGTAGAATAATGTCGTGGGACATGTAGTTGCCACCCTCCGATTCACAATACTCTCTGTGTCATATCGGATTTTCCCTCGGTCCAGAGGAGACGCATAACGTCGCAGAGACGTATAACGTCGAGAATGCCGGAAACATCCCTAGGAGGACGCATATCATCAGAATTCTCGGAAACGTCTCCAAAGGACCATATGTCATAAGGAACCAAGGTAATGCTCCCGCAGGACGCATACACTTGGGTGAATCAACCAATAACCATCCCCGCAGGGTAAACCAACCGATCGCCCCGCAGGGTCCAATATCCAATGCCCCGTAGGGTCCAGTAGTCGATGCCCCGCATGGTCCAACAATCAATGCCCCGCAGGGTCCAATACCAATGCCCGCAGGCTCCAATAACCGATGCCCCGCAGGGTCCAATACCAACGCCCGCAGGCTCCAATAACCGATGCCCCGCAGGGTCCAATACCAACGCCTGCAGGCTCCAACTATCAATGCCCCGCAGGGTCCAATACCAATTATTATCCCGCAGGATCTGCCACACACCAACGACTATAACACCACCGGATTACCCCCCCCCCCCCCCGAATCACACTTTCACCACAACACACCAAAGACATCCATTCAATCCTTACACTTACCGTTATACTTACATGCCACGATCCACCGGTCCATCGATCACATGATCGTACCGTTTGGCACAATCAGTCATACTCGATCATTCGTTCAAGCATTCAATCATTCAACATTCATTCAATCAACCAATCATGTAAACATTCAATCAATCATGTAAACACTCAATCCATCATTCAAGCATAACATTTACCTAGTTTCATTAAACTCTCGATTATCCTAATGGCTAGCTAGCAAACAAGCATGTGAACCTAACACAACAACTAATCCGAGGGCTCATCACGGCCTCTCTACCAGTAAAAAAATTTCCAAGTATTGAAAGCGAGTTACACTAGTTATTCTCATCCTACGCATGCATACGAGACACATCCGGTTATTAGTAATTGAAGGACGATTATTCTAGTTATTTGCATCCTATATGCAATTCTAGGACGTTTCCGATTTTAGTAACCTAATAGGCATACTAAGCGTTATTTAAACGAGAAGTTAAGACTTTCCCTACCTTGTGGTCTTCCTCTAAATACTCTGCTGAAAATTCTATTTGCCCCTACTCCGTTCTTCACACCGGTTCCGGATTGGTCTTCGTTTTCTCGGGCGAAGTCCAAGCTCTCGGGCGAACTCTAGTCTTGCTGGGTTCAACAGATAAAACACCCAGTCAGTCCCGGTATAGTCCAAGGTCCTCGAAATTCCTGATTTTAAGTCCAATAAGTTAATTTATTAATTAAATCTGATTCTAAAAAAATAATTAATATTTGAAAACGGGTTGACCCGAATCCGACCCGGTCCAGGTCCAACCCGGATCCAAACTCGGATCCAGAACTGACCCGGTCCAGACTGTCCGGTTCTAGGCCTGGCCCAAACCCTCAAGGTTGGCCCAAACTACCCGGCCAAGGCCCGACTCTGCCAGGTCCTGTTTGAGCTGAGGACGAGGACGGCGAGCCAGCGACCTCCGGCCGCCGTCGATGGCGGTGACAGATGCACGGAGCGGAAGAAATGGCGGTGGGGAGGGCGTTAGGGTTAAAGCACGACGGTGGTAGGAGCTGGTGGTGACAGAAACGCTACCTAACGACCCGTCTGTCTCAGATCTGACGCGGCGGGGGTTCGCCGACGTCGTTCCGATGGCTCCCGTCTAAATCGAGCCTAGCCGAAGCGATTTCCGGTAAATCTAGGTTGGGGAAGAAGAGGGTTGTGGGAGAAGGTCGCGAACGGAGTCGTTCCTTCGTCTCCGGCGAGATCTCGAGCTCAGGACGATGCTCGGCTGAGGGGTTTTGGGTTGAGGCGTCAGGACTCGTGGTGGGTGGCCGGATTTGTGGGCTGTGGCGAGGGCACGGTGGGTGATGGCGTTGGTGCGAGTAGAGAAGGAGAACGAGAGGTGAACGGCGAGGGGCGTGGATCTCAATCGCGCGAGAGAGAAGAGACGAGGGAGAGAGGTGCGACGCGATTTGGTTGTCTCGATGTCTGTGCGCGTTTTGTCGAGGAAGAAGGGCTACAGTAAGGATTAGGGTTGGAATCATGGGCTTGGCCCAAAATTTGGTGCGCGCGGGCTCGGCCCAAACCAGCCTGGAACAGTCAGCCTCATCCAACCCACTTCTGTTTCTTTCCCTTTTTTTTTTTATTTCCAATTTCATTTTTTTTCTTTCCAACACATTTGTATCAAAAATTCACCCCGACGTTTCTGTTTGTCAACAACATACCCTTTGATTTAACCGGTCTTTACAGGCCCACATAGGCTAGGCCCAACAAAGACTTAAGTCATTAGATGACAATTAGTCTTGTAGACCAAAATTGGGTGGGACCCATGTCACGCCCCAAATCCGGGTTTGACCGGACTCGAGACGTGAACTAAATTATTAAATAAATAAAGCGGAAATACTAAAACAAACTTTCATAAATTCGAATAAAAAGAGTCAACAGCTCTTAAATAAACCGTAAAAACAGTCCTTAGTTCAAAACACGGTACGTCACAAGACAACTAGCCTAGGACCCTCGTTAGCTCCCAAGCATCGAGCATCCAGCTAGTACACCTCCCGCTCAAACCTGAAATACAACAAGGTAAGGGGTGAGCTTTCGCTCAGTAGGAAAAGTAGTTAAAATAATGAACATCGGCTCACCACCACGAGTAACCGTCCAATTAGAGCATACTAGTACATCATATCTAACTGCCGACACGGGGTTCATAGCTAACTTACAACACGCTTAACGGCCACTTTCACAGGTAAAATCTTAACCGAACAACAACGTATCATACACGAATACAACCAACAGACGTCTTGTACTACAGTTCCCGAATTACCAACAGAACATCCCCTAAAGTTATTGTATCATCTCGAATAGCCCCTCGGTCCAGAGGAGACACATGCATCGGGGCGACCACAAACGTTCCCTAAGAACGCACCTAAACGGAGGGCCCGGAAATGTTCCCAAAGGATCATAGATCATCGGGGTGGAACACAACCCGTAGACTCAATCACGACCCGTAAGTCCCATGCTACCCGTTATCCCAGCACAACCCTCAGGCCCAATCACATTCTAGTACAACCATTTTCAACGGAACTCGTACCCACAATCCTCAACTCAAGACCAAACCACACTTAAAACAGAGCACACAACCAGTCAACAAGCATAGAACACACAGCAGAACAAACGCATATCCCGTACAACAGTATCCAACACCACTGAATGCACCCAGCCATTTATGTCATACCGTAACACGAAGCCTCGGTCCCCACACCTTCCCGTCACGTAGAATCGGGGTAACATCCCAGACTGGAAATCCCTCAGTCGGACGTCTTCCTGTCACGTAGAATCAGAGCCATATTCTTCCCGTCACAGAGACTCGGGTATCAAACACGCCATCCTTGGCCTCGATACACTACACCGGAACTATCCCACGATGCAAGTATCACTCCGGTTACGTCTTTTCTCGGAACACACAACAAGGATAAAACACAAAGCACAAAGTCCAAGCTAGTCTCGGTATACCGACCGGACCATCACAACATAGCACACAGCCGGTCTATCACTCACCCGGCCATATCACAAACAAGGGTTCTCATTACAACAATCACGGAACACATGCCCACACACAATCACAATCATGCAACACCGTCACGTACTTACCATCACTTACCGGCCCCATGTTCAACGTGGTAACCCCACCGGCTTAACCGGTATCAAAACCTCAACCATCCCACAGTTCAACATATCAATTAAACAGGAAAATAACCACACCGGTCATCAACATGCAACACTAATTCAGTTCTACTCGTTTTCATGTTCGTTATTTATTAACCGTTCAAACAACACAGCACACCAACAGGTACGCTCAGCAATCAATCCTACGGGCACGACATGGCCCGAACTAGCAGCACGGCAAATCCCAAGACAGAAAAACATAAATGTTCACAGTTCACCGTCTACGCTAGTTGTCCGCATCCTACATGCCAAACTAAGATCTTTCCGGTTTTATTAATTCCTAGCATGCATACTAGTAACTTTTCGTACTTAACCGGTAAACGCTACTTTCCCTACCTCAACCGAATAATAACCGCTACACCTCCTAGCTGCTGACGTCCTGGCTAACTACCTCCGGTCTTCTCTTCGATCGAAACCGGACTCTAAAATAAACAAAAGCCAAACTCAAAAACGGTTCCAAAGTTTGATTTAAAAGTTACGAACGGTCAAATTTAAAATCAACAGTCGTCTTTTAAACTCGAGCGGGTTAAAAGCGGGATTGCACGCCGAATCGGGTTCGAGTACCCGTACCCCGAGCACGAAACCCGGTGCACGATTTTCGAGACACGGTTCTCGAGGTGCAGGTTCGTGGTACGGTTTTCGAGGTGTCCAAAACAACGTTTCCACTTTTAGTTCCGTTCCAAGTCCGATTTAACAATCTGGTCATTCGTTCCACGGTTCACAGAACCGGTCAGATTCCAAATTACACTCCTTTTTAAATAAACTGATTTTAACCTCTTTAATTTAAAACTGTCTTCGTTTCAATTTTAATCCCCTTTTGATTTTAAAAAAAACTTTACTTTCAGTCTCAACCAAGACACGTCCCGACCCAAAGTGAAATCAGTTTCAATTTCGAAATCACCACGCCCAGATCCAAGGTATTTTCCGTTCAACAAAAAAACCAGATACAAATGGTTTCGGTGATAGCAGTGCCCAGATCCATAAAGAAAGAAAAAGGGACGGGAAGAGTTTGGACTTTAGCCCGGCCGATCACCGGCGGAAACACCATCGGCGACCAAAAACCCCACGGGTTGGAGAATCTCACCGTGGGAAATAAACACGGCGGCATGGCTGGACACGGCCAACGGGACGGTGGTGGCCGGACTCGAAGCCGACGGTTGAACTAGACGGAGGCGAGAAATGGGTGGGCGGTGGTGCGGTCGGAGAACGGACCTGGACGGGACGAGGGGGATGGGGTCGGTCAAGCTTCTCCGGTTACAGGGCGGCGCCGGAGCGTTGAGATGAGGTAGAGAGGATCGAGGGGATGAGGTTTGGATTCGTGACGTTCGCGAGATGTCGATGAACGACGCGATCGAGAAGAGGGAGAGAAGGGGGGACGGGATGAGGGAGAAGAGAAGGTGGGGCGGCGGCGCGTCTTGACCGGAGAAGAAGAGGAGAAAGGAGAACCGGTCAGCGAGGGTGAGGGTGAGGGTTAGGGGCGAGAGGGAGTGAGGGAGAGAGGGCTGCGCGGTTGAGAGGGGAAAGTGATGATGTCCTGAACCCTAGGGTTCGGCTTATAAAGGTCGGGCTGACTGAAGATGGGCCTCAGGGCAGGTTGGGTTTTGCGGCCCAAAAAGGAGCGGGCTGGTGCTTGGCTGGACCTGCGGGTCTGTTCGGGTCCAGCTCCCTTCCTTCCTTTTTTTTTTAAACAAACCAAACGATTACACTGCTTTTCAACCCGACACTCCAAACGAACGAATCTTTATAACTTAACCCGATTTAAGCCAGAGCGGTCTTTATAGTCTACCCCCTTTAAAAGAATTTCATCCTCGAAATTCAAAACGAACGTGCTCCACTTAAACCCATCTTAGTGAACGTCCAGTTAAAACTCCCAGTCATCACCCCTCAAGCACCCGAAAAGCACTTCGGCCAGTAAGTCGATACCGAAATCCTCCTTCGGTAGAGACGTCACACCGACACACGCAACTTGGTCGCGATACCCTATACCGTAACCGCCCGTCGATATAAGCATCACACTGGAAAAGTTTTCTCACCTCGCACTTAAAACAGATCCAACACCCGGCCACTTCTCCTCGGCTACTTACTCGTTTAACCAAGTATTGCGCTCCCAACAAACAAAAGAAGTCCACGTCCCTTTACTCGGACGATCGTCATCGAACTCCAAACGTGGTCATGCCCTGACTAACCACCCACGATAACACAAGTAAATAACACGCAAACTCAACCAGTTTACAAGTCGATTCACTCACAGTACCACGAAACTGAAGACACTACAATTACCACTCCCTCAGGCTCCGAACAGCTTGGATACCTCGCGCGTACCTCATCCTCGCGCTTCCGTGTCAACTCTGCGCGGTTTTTAATCATCCACGATTACGCGACCCTTCAGTTACTTCTCGAGTAACTCGGGACCACACTGGTCACTATTGAACCTCAAGTGTGCCCTGCTTGGGCAAATGCCCGACCTACCATCCAACGCTTCGTGCGGTGCCATAGTGTTACTGGCCTGAAAGCGTTGTGGTAGTCGTACTTGGCTATTTGTTTCTCGATACCTCGTGAGGTACTCCCGCTTCTACCATACACTGCACACACTCGTCAAACCACAACGTACTTAGTCGGGGTGTCAAGACGCCCGAACCACATCAAGGTTCTACTCTTAGACCCCCACGTTTCCTCACGTGTAAAGTAAATCGAAGAATGTGATGCCTGTGGGTTATGGGCCCACCACGCTTCCGCTGCGCCACTCTGATCTCATCGTCACTCGGTCACCTCTCCTGATCGAGCTGACGGCTTACTAGTGTTGTTGCGGCCCTCCGTCGCTCGGGCACTCATCTCCAATGTCCCGGCTGCCGACAGTGTAAACACACTGGCCAAAGCGACCTCGTTCCACTATTACCGTTGTATCCACCATCTCAGAACTATAATCGATTCGCCAGGTTGAGAACTTGACCCCAAACTCCGGGCTCGGGGCCCTCTCTCAAACTTCTTGCATCCATTCGCCTCGACGGCCACCAAAGCTTTGTGCAAACGGTCCACACCGTAATTCTGGCCTCGTACCTCATCTCTGATACTCCGTCCCGTTACAGGCCGGGACCTGTTGGTGTTGCTCCTCCTAATCTCCCCAGTGGGAGTAACCCGAGCACTTGTGCCCCCAACGGCTTACCTCTCCTAACTCGAGGTACCACAACGCCAATACCCTCCACACGGTAACACCCACGTTTAGTTTCTTACTCTTAAAGAACGACGCGCTTAACATAATTAACGACACACACAACCCACCACGCTAGTACTTATAATAATAATATACTTGGTAGTATAAACATACAATAGCACATAGCAGAGAATTTGCACACAAGTGCATCACACACAGCATAAATACACACAGCGGAGTTACACAGTCCACTTTCACTGCAAAATCACACTAAAATCATACAGACTACCACTTATACTTCAAAGCAACCTCAAGATTTCCAACCAACACGTCCTCTCTCTAATATAACATTAGTGTTGATCTCTCGTCGTTACAACCCAATTCAGGCGTCCCCAAATTACGTTGTAATCACTCGACATCCCTACATTCACGTTTAGCTACAGTGGCCCCTATAGCTGAATCGTGATGGTACATACACTTCAGTTTCTGCAGAAAATTGGGCATGACCCCTTCGTAAATTAAGCTAACCATCCGCTTATGCGGGACAACCAAACATTACTTGTACACAACAATTCAATCACGAGTAAAGCACACAAAAAATTATCTAAACTTACACCTCGGTTCTCGATAATCTCACAATCACCACCCGAGAAGGAAGTAAATCGGAGTTGAAACGAAGCGAGAATGATTAGATTAGTAAACTTTGTTGAAAAAAAGAATACACTCCGTGAGAAGTGGGGGTAGCGAGTTGATGGCGGGTGCCGTCATAGGCGACGCAACGATGTGGAGAGTCGAGGCAGCAACAGTCTAAGCAGAGGCGGTGGTGAAGGGAGTTGGTTATGTCGGTGGTTGAAGAGTAGGGACAGTCATAGGAGGTGGTAGAGTCTTCACGCCACTGGGAGCGAACAACGAGGCCTTCGAGTCGACGGTGGAGGGCGGCAGAGTTGAATTCACTAAAACCCTAGCGTTGCTTGCAAAGGAAGCTATGGTTTATTTTTTTCAAAGGCTGATCCCGTCGAGGTTTACTGGAGGTTCAAATCGACCGGAAGAGAAGGACACGACCATTGTGGTCGGGGAAGGAAGGAGATGCGTCATGGAGGAGAGGGAGATAGGGACTAGGGCGGCAGAAGAGTGCTTAGGGTTTCTTCTACGCCTTGGTGCAATGGCAGGCCTCACGGCCGATGAGGAGTGGGGTGGAGGCACACATGGAAAGGACTACACCAGGGCTGACTACAATGGGCCAAGACCTACGCAAAGACTAACGACACTCAAGTCGGCAACAAGGGTAGGGGACTCCATAAGGGTAGGTTTCTTTGAGAAGGAGGAGATCTCGACAATTGCGAGAGAGGCTATTGAAAAAATGAAGTGAGATATATTTCATTTTTTTTATTAGCTTTCCAAGACGTTGAATATAGTTTGAGTAATATCATTTGTTGCTATTTTTGGTTGTAGAAATGTAAGAAAGTTGTAACAGATTTGCCTAGCCCCACAATTTGTTCATGGATGAGATATCTACTACTACCCATTTCTGTAAAATTTCATTGTATTCAGCTTTTTGTATGCTGCGATATTTGATTTTGTGTACTTTTTGTTGTTTATTACACCAATTTATGCTCTCTTTTTTATCAGCAATGTTGTATTATTAAGAGACCCATTCTTCGAAGAGAAGAAAGGACCAAGTGACCAAAAAGTCACTCCAAGGAACAGCAGCAACAGATTACAAAGAAAACAAACCTGTGGACGAAACTTGATCCACAAGAAAAGCCCCCAACGGCTCTTAACCGAAAATTCCTACTCTATTGCTTGTTCTATAAGTAAAGACAAAAACCAACCTTCAGTCCCCCCAAAACTATTACCCGGAGCACAAAAGGGACTGAAACAACTTAACAAAACCCAATAACTGAGAAGAAAACATCAATTGCCTCCCCATCACTTCAGTACAGAGAAAAAATTCTTCATCTTTCCCTAGTGTTTACTTTCTTCAACACCAAATTGTGCAGAGATATCAGCAGATCAGTAGTGGTGATCTGGTTGCAGGCCAAGCCAATGAAGGAGCTCCAGCCCCAAAGAGATAAAATTGCAGTAATTCATACACAAGTCCTGATGGAAGCTGTAGAAGTAAATATCACAGACAAAACCAACAGATCAAGAAACACAAATACAAAAGGAAACACTCAGCCCTATACACAAAAAGTACCCCCACACAAACAGACTTAACAGAAACTGAGAGCTCAAGCCTCTCTCAAGTGAAACACACTCCCCCCACACACCAAAGCAAACAAAACAAGTGTCACAGAGAAGGACACAACCCAGCCCCAAAAAAGAAAAAACCTCACACCTAAGAACTAAAAGAGGGAGAAAAAGAAAAACCACCCAAATCTCACAACCATCCCAACCCCAGGTAAGAGTAAGTGACATTAACACCACCAGTCTGAAACCAAATCTCAACAGGCAATAGGTATGCTCTTTTTTCTAGAGCACTGTAGTGGAGAATTTAACCAGTCATTGAAAGAAAAAGGTTGAAATCTCCTAAAAAGCCTCCATTCCAAGCTGAAGGTATAACTTTGGACCTTTTTAAGGATGATTAGAGCAGAGGTTGAAGTGCAATTGAAGACCAAATCATTCCTAGACGGCCAGATAAACCATAATGTCACCAAAACAATAATTCTCCATTAGTCTCTAAATGTTGTAGGACCTAATTCCATCCAGTGATATAAGAAGGGAATGAAATGACCACTTATCACACCCTTGATTCCACACCAATCCAGTATTGCAGCCCATACTAGCCAGGTTCTGTGGCAAGATAGAAACATATGGTTTATCTCTTCAAAGTCCCTATGGCAAAAAGGACATAATGTGTCATTCAAAGCCAAATTCAATCCTCTTGAATCTAGGAATAATTTTGTAGGGACTGCTCCATGACAGGCTAACCAGACAAAAGCTGATATCTTAGGAGGTAAGAGAGGGGACCAAAGTAACTTGCTCCATGGCTGGACCTGCAAGTTGTTTTCGTCCAGATAATTGTATATTCTTTTAACTTTAAAGCCAGCTTCATGAAGTTTCCAAATAACCTTGTCTTCCCCAGCATCCTGTAAGGTGAATATATTGAGGCATTCTGAAAGCAATCTGAATTGCCCTATCTCCCAACCTCTAAGAGCCCTCCTGAAATTGATGTACCACAACCCATTGTTCCAAAAGTGAGCTACTTTTCTATTTTTATGGATGCATAGATGGAAAAGCCTTCTAAATCTGGTCTTGAGGGGCTCCTCAGATAACCAACTATCTTCCCAAAAATTAACCCTCATACCATTCTGCACAAACCATTCTAAACCAGAAAAACCAACAGCATTGCTAAATCTCTGATCAGCCAATAATGCCTGGATATGGCTGAGAAAATTCTGGTTCCCAGCAATCTTGATCTTTGATAAGTCCCAATCATCAATGCTCCACCCATATTTTGCACATAAGAATTTTTTCCAAAGGGAGTTAGTCTCAATTGCAAATCTCCACCACCATTTGGCTAACAAGGCAGAGTTCATGATATACAAAGATTTAATTCCCAAGCCTCCTTTGTCTTTTGGTTGATAGATAAGATCCCACCTCACCTTATGCAAAACTTTCTTTGTAACTGAGCCATTCCAGAGAAACCTCCTCTGCCACATCTCCATTTCTCTCAGTACTTTCATTGGTGCCTTATACAATGACATATAATACCAGGGGAGAGAAGAGAGTGAAGATTTGATTAAGGTTATTCTCCCCCCAAAATTCAATGTCTTTGCCTGCCACAGATTTAATTTCTTCTTGAACTTGTTAATAATTGGTAACCATGTATTGTATCTCGTAGGATTTGCTCCCAATTGGAAGCCAAGATAGTCCAAGGGCAATTGTACTCCCTCACATCCTAATATTGAAGTGATATGATTTTCTTCCCCTGAAGAAGCATTTAATAAAACCACTTTAGATTTAGCAAAGTTGACCTTCAGTCCAGAAGCTAGTTGAAAAGCCATGAGGGATGATTTGAGATTGTTCACATGTGAGATCTGAGCCTTTAAGAAGATGAGGGTGTCATCTGCAAATTGAAGATGGGATATAACTGGACCACCCATTCCACAGGAGATGCCTTGTAGGTTGCCAGATGTAATTCCTTGTTCTATAATCAAGTGTAAACCTTCAGCAGCAAGTGCAAAGAGTAGGGGGGATAGAGAGCATCCTTGTCTAAGCCCTCTTGTAAGTTTGAAATCCAAAGATGGAGAGCCATTTATCAGTACTGAAGCCCAAGCCTCAAAACAAGCCTTCATCCAATAGCACCATTATCTCCCAAAACCCATGAGTAAGAGCACTGATTCTAAATATCCCCAATCCAGGTGATCATAGGATTTTTCAAAGTCCACCTTAAATAGGATTATTTCCTCTTTTGTATCTTTAACTGAGTGCAGTGTCTCAGAGGCAATGAGGATGCCATCTAATATCTGCCTCCCCCCAATGAAACCAGTTTGAACATCACTCACCAATTGATCAATAACTGTCTTTAATCTTGCAGCCAAGACCTTTGAGATGATCTTATAAATAGCCCCCACCAAGCTAATAGGCCTATAATCTTCAAATGTTGAAGGAGAACTCACCTTAGGAATCAAAGTAAATAAGGATGAATTGATACCCTTTCCTAAGGAACCAGTAGTATGAAAGTGATGGCAAAAGGCTAGAACATCTTTCTGTAGGAAGCTCCAACACTTTTGGAAGAATTTGAGTGTGAAGCCATCAGGTCCAGTGGGTTTGTCCCCATTACAATCCATAACTGCACTGAGTATTTCTTCATCTGAGAAGGGTCTTTCCAAAAAATCAGCTTTTGTTGGGGAGATATTACTGAATGGTAATTGAGAGAGATCAACAACAATAGAGGCATTTTTCTGAAATCTTGCTGCATAATGAGACCTGGCTGCTTCTTTTATGTCACTAGGAGAGGAGACAAGTATACCCTTCTCAATAATATGACTTATACTTTTCTTAGCAGCTGAATAATTTGCAATGATGTGGTAATATTTTGAGCACCTTTCCCCCTCATTAATCCACTTAGCTCTAGATTTTTGTCTCCAAACTTTTGCCAAAGACGTTAGTTTTTGTATGAGAATAGCAGCACACTGTGATCTCCCAGCTCTCTCATCTTCTGAAAGAATTCTAGTTTCCAAAATAACATCAAAATTGTTGATCTGTGACTGAAGTAAGGCTATATCTTTCTCCAAAATTCCAAAGACATCAATGTTCCAGCCTTTTAAGAAAACCTTCAACTGCTTTAATTTCATCCAGATAACATAGTTTGGCTCCCCCACCACATTCAATGAAGACCAGAATTGACTCGCATCATTATATAATAAAGGATGATCCAGCCAGGCATTTAAGATTTTGAAGGGCCTAGGTCCCTAGTCAATGAAAGGATCAGCCAACAGGATAGGTTTGTGATCAGAGATAGATATGGGGAGACAAGTCTTAGAGAGATTTTTTATGTCATTAAAAACTTGTGATGCAAGCAAAAATCTATCCAGTCTAGAGGCTTTTGATATAGAATGGAACCAAGTGTACAATCCACCACTGAGAGGAAGGTCTAGCAAAGGGGTGTCAAGAAGCAACTTGTTGAAATCTCTGATAGAAACAAGGGAGTTTGAGGGAGGAACTCTTTCAGAAGAATTTAGGACAACATTAAAATCCCCAGCAAAAATATAGTAGTCCCCAAGTAATTGTACTTCCTCAACCAATTCCTGCCAAAGACCTCTCCTCAGATTTGTAGAGCAAGGGGCATATATGTTGATGATTGCCAAATCAAGTTTCCATTCTTCTACATAGCCAAACCAGATTAAAGCATGGTCTAAGGGTTTGGTATAGTGCACCTTAAAACTGTTTTCAAGCCAGATTGTGCAAATTCCCCCAGAGAGCCCTTGAGCATTAATAGAAGCCAATTTCCAACCATGAGGTAGCCTTACTGATCTGAGGAAGAAAGATGGCATGGTCTGCATTTTTGTCTCTTGAATCATAATAAAAAGAGGCTTATGTACCTGTATCAAAGATCTTAAAACTCTCCTCTTTTGTTCTGAGGAGGATCCTCTCATATTCCAAGAGAGGATCTTCATGCTTCAATTACTCAAAATAGGAGGGACCTTGCTTGAGATTTTATCTCATCAAGGAAAGGAGTACTACTCATTTGTACCTCAGCAACTTCTTCATCTACCTCAGCATCAGCTTCATCTAACTCAGCAAAATCTTCCCCAGAATCCGAGTGGAATAGAACCTTCTGATTAATTTCAGCCTCTAAGTTGTCAAATTGATCAATGACTAAATCATCAGCCACAAAAGCTTTCAATCCAATAGCTTTACAATAATCCCAAGGGCTCCTTTGATGTTCAGTGCTACTAATGGCATCCAAGCCCTTCTTCTTCTTGTCTGAGTTTTGTAAAAGGGTGTTTCTTTGCCTCTTCTAGAACGTGTATCATAGATATATGAGACTTGAAGCTTTTTGGATTTTCTGTTGACTGAGGGTCTTTTAAGAATGGACTTTGATAGAGGAGTGGGCAGAATTGTAGTAGAGCTAGGAGAAGAATTCAACTTTCCCTCCAAAATTGGGTCTAGCTCTTCAAGTAAATCAACTTGAGGACCCTCTAGGATTTCATTAATCTCAACACTTAAGTTCTCATTAATACCTCCTGCATATGCTACAGGTTTTACTGTTGGAGATGACAGATTTTTTCCTTCCAATAAATCCAAAGGGTTATTACCTATGGGTAATAAGGCCACTGTTCCTTCATCCTCTTCCTTTGATGACTGGTAACTCTGCGGAATCAAGGTGTTTTCTATGGCAGGGAGAATGTTTGGAGTTAAGGAAGCAAAAGTATCCCTCACTACTGCATCCACCAAATCTTCTTCTGAGAGTTTCACCAAGTCAGTCTCAGAGTCCTTTTGTCCTTCTAAAAGCATCCCACCACCTTCTTCTATAGCTTTAACTTCTTCAACAACCTTAAAATTCTCATTGTTTGTACCAGGACATAATGAGTCTTCATTAACTCCCTCCAATAAATGTGTTGAGGATGGTTTTTTCAAGGTTACTCCTTCTTCACAGCCCTGTTCTTCCTTTTTATTAATTGGAGGAGAGTGAGGTTGGCTTAAGTTCTGAGTAGGTGTAGAGAAATTGCTAGACATGTCTCTCTCAGTGGAGGTATTTTCACTTTCAGAATATACAGACTCCCATTGTGGGAGAAGGTTTTTTTCAGTAGTAGACACCAAGGCATTGAAAACTCTCCCTTGTAGCCAGAATGTAGTTAGTTTGTTGATGTCTTGAAGGCCTGGAGTGTGAATCAAAACAAAAGCAACTTCCAGATTTACACCAGGATTAGAAGAAGGATGTGTATATATAAGTTCTCCCACCCCACTCAATGCTGCAGCAAAAGTCTCCCTACACCATCCATGGAAAGGGATTCCCTTCACTGAAACCCATTGGAAACTTCCCTTGGATTTGCACAAATGTATTGTGTTTGGTAGGATGATAAGCCAATTGTGAAGCCATCTTAAGTTCTCCTCCACCATTAATCTCTCATATTCAGCATCAGGAAAAGTAACCAACACACATCTACTTCCCAAGTCCCTCACTTCAATTTCTGAAATTCCTTCCAAAGCCATCTCCCTCATAATTGCATTGGCGCTGAGATTCCTCACAGAGATAGCCATTTGTGACCTTTGAAGCTTCTGAACATTATTGGTGACCACTGATCCCAGACTTGCAGGGTTTTTTTTGTACTTGCCAAGAATCTTCTTCTAGTTTCTCCTCCTGTGGCATTGTGACTTCTCCATCCTTGAAACTAGTAGACCTAGGGTTATGATCAAAGATCAATTGCTTCTTTTCTCTCCACTGGTTTGTAGATTGTTGATAGAGTTTAGGCTTTGTCTTCCATGCCTTTGCAATCAGGATCTTGTAGCCACACAAATGCCACCCATTAAAATTCTCTATAGCATTGAGTAAACCCTCTTCCTTTCTGAATCTTAAAAATGCAAACCATCTTCCTCTAATATTTGGTTTAGAGGGGGCTTGAACTGAAATGACTTCCCCAACTGAAATAAATTGTTCCTCCAGCCACAAAGGAGATGAGTGAGTAGGAATGTTGCTTACCAAAGCCCAGTATTCTGCTTCTCCAGTTCTAACTTCTCCCCAGCCTCGATCACCCTGTCCCTCCAAAGGTGGCACCAATCTTCTCCTCCATTTTCTCCCAAAATCAGTATTATCCATGATATCCCTCCTGTGTTTCAGTGTCTCATTGTTCTGTTGTTTCAGATTTGTTATCCCAACGCCTTCAAAGCCAGGTGGGGGACCTGTAGAGGATGAAGTAGTGCCTTTGAAAAACCTCCGCTCCGGGTAGAATCTCTTCCTTTGTATAAACTCTGGTGTTTGGTCCGTATCTGAATCAAGTGGTCTGAAATGTCTATCGTAGAACATCTTCTGACCATCTAGCCACTTTGTTTTTCCACCTGGGGAGTATTGCTGGGTTCAATCCGAAGGTGAGACCGGTTGGACAATGTTGTTTCTTCTTTTCTTTGTTATGTCTTTCTTCTGTGTACATGTTTCCGAAACTGGTTCCTTCCCCTTTTCATGAAGTTCTTGATTGTTCCCACTGTGTTCTTGTAATGTTAGATTCATGGTGCATGAACAGATGGTAAGACCTGCAAAGACCAGTTGAGGAAAGCAGAGCAGACAACCAAAGTGTTAAGAGCGTTATGAACAGTGTGTAAACCCTCGGTGGTCCGATGTCTTAGTGATAGAACATCATGGACACAACACCCAGGAGTGATGATTGCTGAAAGATGGAGATGAGCTACAAAGAAGACTGTAGAAGAGTGGAGGAATTTGGATGATGATGGATGAAGATGGATGAACACGGATGAAGATGGATGAAGATCTTCAAACTAAACTGTAGCTGTAACCGTAGCTTCTAGAGAGGAAAATATAGTTTTTTAACAACTTGTCATACACCAGTTTATGCTTATGTGCTCTTTAGGTTATATTATACTTCATTGTTATAGATATAGAATTAGTAAGGTTGTCAATATTGATGTTCATTATTAAAATATTTCACGGTGATCACCAGGTTTTATTACAAATCATGGAGGTGAACATGGTGTCGTTTTATAGGCTTCTAGAAAATGATTTGAAATTGGATATTTCCAAGGAGAAACCTCGTGGTAAACTACCCGACTTTCTAGGAAATTTAACAGTGGTACAACGAAACGAAAGTCACTAAATCACAAAAATAATTCCAAATATATGTATAATTAATTATGTTTACTACTGTAGAAATCCATTTGGTCGACGCCAACAACACATTAGTTGGTAAAGTAAGGACACTTTACCAATGATGTTACATAAAGTGATGACTTGCCTAATGGATAAAATTACCGAGTCTCAAGTAACTTTATCCGTGGGTAAAGTGAGGATACTTTACCAACGTATAGCAACCGTCTAGTAGGATAAATTCTTCACTAACAGATATCAATCGTCTGCTAGGTTCAACTCCTCAACAACGGGTCCCTTCTCAGCCTGGTTTGGAGAAGAGATCAAAGGTGTTATGTTTGCACATCCCCACTCGTGATAGAACATTGTCATCGCCTTTGCCTCCTTCGTGTTGAGGACATTGAGACTAGCTTATCCGAACACGAGGAAAAAGCTATCAGCAACACCAAGAAACAAGATATCAACAACATTCCAAGGATGCGACTAGCACCAAGGACAAGATTAGGAACTAGAGCATTACGAGAAGAGTTCAACAAACAAGTGGAAAGTTTAATTACACTCATAAAGCATGGGGAACTCCAAGAAGACGTGATCACCAAGGCAAATCAAGAAGACATTCAAGATCAATTCAAGAGTTCTTCAAATCTGTTTTTGCTTTTTCTTCAAGGAATTAATGAAGCCAATTTGTTCATCATTTCCAAAGACAAATCAGACAGTTCATTTATTCAAGGGGAATGAACAGCCAAGGTATGCATTTGAATTTAAAGTTATTAATGATTTTTTTTGCTGTTTTGCAGATTTTCAAGGCTTTAGTTTCTCAAGAGTCTTTAGATATTAATTAGTGTAAAATGTAATCAATTTTCGACACTTGAAGGTCACCTGCTGCTGGACTATTTAATAAAGTCCCTTCTCAGCATGTATTATGAAATAAAAATTCAAATTATCTTCCGGGAAGAACCTTAAAAAGTCAATCTTCTTGTGTGCGAAGCCTTGAAGTTTATTTGTTTCGACTTAACACAGACTTTCCATAATCTGTGTTGCGTCATTCAGCCCACCATCTATCCTCCTAGTTATTTGGATACTTCAAAGAGTGTTGTACGTCCAGTTGAAGTATCTCCATCATCGATTCCATCTTCATCCATTGGTTCCTTAGAGAGTGTTGTACGGCCAGCTAAGGAACTCCATCCTATAATTACTATCATACATAACCTATCAATAGGTAGTACCTCATCCTACCACCACGTTCCTGTACACATTGTTAGCCTTAATGCCCGTAGTTCAATCCTAAATGTCCAAATGTATATATCATCGTTAGCAATAAAATTAAAGCGGCTTTATATTACTTATGTGTTGGAGTAATATATCGATGTGTGCTCTGATCTATGTCCACAATGCGAATAGAACCATAGATCGAGATATATCACACTCGATGGGTCCGTAGTCAACAAAGCTTCGCTAGAAGCGACTAGTATGAAAGATGGCTCTTTATGGCTTACGTTCTGTTAATCATTGGAATGAGATTCCGGAGTCTGATCATAGATATCATGTGGGACATGATATTGGACGACCCAACATGAATATGTGTCATAGATCAAGTCATGAACATATTCATTGTCGTAGCCTGTCATGTATCCTTAGACCAAGGAGTCTTTGTGATCGCTATGCAGTAAACAACCGAGTTTGACCTGAGCCTAACATTGTCCGTAACAGGGCTTCCATAACGGCCAGGATTGGCTTGGGGATGGACTGCATGGGTGACACAAAAGACGGCTGAGGGATTTATCCCTCATACTACGGTATGGGAAAGATATCGGTTCTCGGCCGCTTGATCGAGAGTGACAGAAAGAGTAGCATGGCCATGCAAATGATATTGGGTATCATATATTCAGTCATCTCACATATCAAGGAACAGTGATTGAGAATAATAAGGATGACGGCTCTATGCCTTATCTCAATCAGGATATCGGAGATAAAAGGATAGTGACATAGACGACGGAAAGGTTAGAATTGACAGGGTCGATTCGTTATGTAGTGTTAGGCAATACTAAAGTCTCGTTAGTTGCCACTTATATAGGATCAAGTAAAATGAGATTTTACGTTGACCTATTGACATGCATAAACCTAAGGGTCACACCGAAGGGTGAAACTCATTGACACATTTATGGAGAATGGCCAAAAGGGAGTTGTCTCGGGATATGACAAAAACTGGGTTTTGGGTCATGTGCCCGTAAGTGAATAGGACTTTACGGATCGAGACAAGGATTGGAGTCTTGGGATTGATCGCGTCGGATAATTTTGGACATTTCCGGTATGGAGGCTTGGAGGCGATGAGCGAATCACGGGACCTTGTTGGAAATGGCCACGGGCCATGTTCCAAGAGGCCCATGAAAGGCCCATGCCACTAAGGCCCATGGAACTAATTAATCAAGTCTTGATTAATTAGTACTAAGTAAGCATGACAAAGATTAAGGTGTTGGTGATTCACCACCTAACCCCATCTTATCTAGCCATACTTTGTCCTATTTACACCTTACTTGATACCATACTTGTCCCATGCCTTTAGTTGGACAAGTATGGGGTTTGTTATGTTTAAGTCATCTTTTTTCAACATAACAAACACAAGACAAGAATAGGAAACACAACTTCTCCCTCCTCTCCATGCAATTTCGAGTTTGGCTAGTTCCTGTTGGAAAAATGTGGTTAAAATGTGATTTTGTTGTTACAAATTTGATTTATGGTACTAAATAATATTTATGATTTTAAATGTGATTTATGTAGTTGATTGGCCATGACCTCTTAATGGAGGCTTTTATGGGATTAACTACCCCATAAAATTACCTTCGTATCCCTATTAGAGAGCCTATATATACCAATCTACTAAATCATCTTCTACACACTTCAAACATATCACAAACACTTGAAACACTTCACATATCGAAAATCACCTCATTCGCTCCCATTTATGTTTTTCATTCGTCCTTAGTTCTGGTGATTTCTCTACACGGAGTTGAGTTCGCTGACGTTAGTCGTTGTATCCTGGGAGACCGCTGCCCATACGGGGCAGTCAAGTGTCTTAAGGAGACAGGAGTACCTGGACTCGACTAAACCCAAATTTCCTAATCCATAATCAGTAAGCTAGCTGATTCGGTGAAGGTTATTTCTTATTTGTTATTTCAATTTGTTAATTTGAATTTTTTTTATCGTCAATATACTAACCTATATTCCCTACAATCTTAAGACACTTGATTACATGGTGTATTGACAGATGACCAGGTTCTACAAATACAAATTCTAAATCCTAGTTGGCTGGTTCTTCAGCTTCTGGAATTGAAGTACTTGAAATGAAATTGTAAACGACAATTTAAAATTATGTTTGATTGTGTGATTCTAACTATCTGCTTTGACAGGATATTGTGAGCTGGAAAAAAAAATTGTTTCTAATAATCTGTTCTGGCAGGTTATGTGAAGGAAAAACAAAATTTGGGATATTTTTTGTTTTCCTCGAATCGGTTTAAGTGAAAAGAAAAAACTATTTTTTTTCCTCTAATCCTTTTTAAGGATCAGTTTTGACAGCCATTTTTTTCCCTAATCCTTCTCCGAATCAAATGCAATTTTGAATGAGGAAATTTTTTTCACCAAAAAAAAAAACGATGGTTCGAGTTAGGGTATTTTCCCAAAACGATTCCAAATCTGATTTTAAAGAAGCAACAGAGAATTTATTTTCGAAACCGAGAATCAAATCTGAAAAGAAACGTTTGAAATGAGTTTTAGTTTCTTACCGGGCTTTTGGAATCTAGAAACTCGACACGATTCTCCTTTCATGTTGCTGGAATGTTTGTTGTAGGTTGAATCTGAAATTGCATCGCTCATGGAGATCTGAAAATGCTTCGCTCATGGAGCTTGAAGAAGCATCACCCTAATCGGATTGGTTGAGTTCTGCGCTGCTCAAGGTTGAAGAAACGAAAAAAAACAGAAACAACAAGGTTGAAGTAGGCATGCGGCTGAAAAAAGGACACAACTATGATTTTAGGGTTTATTAATTTTTTTTTGTGGGCTGCAGATTCAGCACATGCTTCAGATCAAGCCCATTTAATAGTTTCAGCCCAAAACAAATCAAAACAAAAGCCAACGCTCACACAGAGAAGAGAGGCGTGCGGGTCAAGTCCTAGATCGGTCCGGGTATCGCGCGGGTTAGGGTCCTCCAACTCGGACCCTCTGTTTCTAGGTCTTTCGCGGCTCAAGCTGGATCCGGACCGGATCATCCAACCCGGTTGGACAGAAATTTAAAAGAAAAAAATTTGAATTTTCTTTTAAAGAAAATCAATGTTGCTTCAAGAATTTTTTCTTTCAAACGGAAATTAAAAATTCTTGTACGAGTTTGAATTCATACGGAATTCATGATCGAGGGAAGTAAACTTGGAATTTTTATTCCTAAACGTTTTCCCCAAAAGAAACAAATTGGAACTAGTTCCTAAACGGTTTCTTGTTGATCGATCTTGTTTCTTGGAAACACGTGGAGATGATCAACTATTTTGGTTTAGTTCTAAACGTAGAACACATATGAACATATTTTGAATTCATACGGAATTCACGGTTGAAGGAAATAAACTTGGAATTTTTAATTCCTAAACGTTTTCCCAAAAGAAAAAAACTTGAAATTCGATTCCTAAACGTGTTTCTTAATTTTTCAAGATGAAAAAAAATTGGAAATAATTTTCCTAAACGGTTTTCTATTTTGAAAAAAAACCCGTAATTTTCCACAACGGACCGTGAAAAATAAAGAGGGAAATAAACTTGGAATTTTAATTCCTAAACGTTTTCAAAAAACAAACAAACTTGGAATTCAATTCCTAAACGTGTTTCTTAATTTTTCAAGAAGAAAACAAATTGGAAATAAAATTTCTAAACGGTTTTCTAATTTGTAAAAAAAAAAATATACATTCTTTGCTTCAAGAATAATTTATGAGGAAATTATATTCTCGAACAAATTTTGAATTCATACGGAATTCATGGTCGAGGGAAATAAACTTGAAATTCTAAATCCTAAACGTTTTCCCAAAAGAAACGAACTTGGAATTCAATTCCTAAACGTGTTTCTTAATTTTTCATGAAGAAAACAACTTGCAATTAATTTTCCTAAACGGTTTTCTATTTTGAAAAAAAAAACGTATTTCTCCACAACGAATGGTGGAAAATAAAAAAAAAGGAAAAAAAATATAAAATTCCATTTAAGGGAAATTAATGTTTGTTTCAAGATTAACTTCTAAGGAAATTACGTATTCTTGAACAAAGTTCGAATTCATATGCAATTCAAAAATGAGATAAACAAACTTGGAATAAAATTCCTAAACGGTTTTCTCAAAATTCAAGAAGGAAACAAAGTGGAATATTTCCTAAACGGTTTCTTACTTTCCCGAAATTATAAGAAGGATATAAATTGGAATTAAGTCCAAAATGATTTCCAACTTTTCAAAAACGTATTTTTCACAACGGATCGTGAAAAAAAAGAGAAAAAAAGAGGAAAGGTTCATTTTCTAAAAGTGATCAATCGTTTTCTTGGAAAACACGTCAAGACGGTAAAATCCGTAAAGTACATCTGATTCGGTTCTAAAACGTAGAACACGTACGAATAGATGAAAATCAAACGTGTTTTGAACAACTGGAAGTTATCCGATTAAAGAATGACAAATTGAATATGTTCAATTTAGTCTTAATTGGAATAAAACTATACACGAACTTGAAAAGAGAAAATGAATATTTTCGACTTTCAACGTACGAACGATTTAACTTAACTAATCGATTCGAATTCCTTGATACAAGTTAAATCGAACGTATCGATTTATTATCGGCAAGATTAGTTTGATCGGTTACCAATTTATCGGTTTCCGGTTTCATTGCGAAACACGTTAGAACGATTAAATTTGGATTCTCAAATCAAGCTAATTTGTACTTTGACCAAGTTGAATTATTTCAATTTTGGATAATTATGAAAAGGGAAAACCTTTTGTATAATTACTTGTAAATGTGGGGGTCGGTCCCACTACACGGAATATTTCCAATCAACTAAGATCTGTGTCTACGACATACGTGTACAATTCAATAGCTACTAATAAGACATACAACTTGAGTTTACATAACAACTGATCTCAAACGTGATAACATTGCGGATCCGCCAATCTAAACGAAATGTTATATTGAGATCTAGTTGAGAAAAAGACATCAAAGGGAATGTGACTGAAGCCCATTTAAAGGCGTTATGTGAAGGAAAACCCAACCTAGTTGACTGGAGATCCCAAGATCTAGGTTCAATGGGATAACCTAATTGCATAACACGTGTACGGTCACTGTGGGGGTCCAACCCCGAGTCCATTTGTAAAGACCGGCTAAATTAAAAGAAGCAAAATATTAATTTTTATCGTCTTGAAACGTCGAGGTTGGAAAAACGAGTTGAAAAGGGTGATCGATTGCGAAAGAAAAAGAAAAGAAAAGAAGAATCAAAAATAAAGGGAAAGAAAAGAAATTTCCAAAAAAAAGGAGTTGGACCGGGTAGACCCGAACAGACCCGCGGACCCGGTCAGGCCAATCCGACCCTTTTGGTGCGATTGGGCCGTGCGGCCCGTTTCCCTTCAGTGGCCCAAAGTGTAATAACCACTTCTGGTCAACGTCAGTCAAACCTGCGAAAAACAGGAAAAATTAAAATTTTTGAGTCAGACACTTAATTTAACCTAATTTGACCAGAGG
The DNA here is from genome assembly GCA_963921825.1 of Erodium maritimum. Lineage (NCBI taxonomy): Eukaryota > Viridiplantae > Streptophyta > Magnoliopsida > Geraniales > Geraniaceae > Erodium > Erodium maritimum. Next base: position 27,829,916 of record OY997596.1, on the reverse strand, counting down.
GTCATACCGGACTTAAGTTGACCCCGTTATCGACCAAAATGAGTTCCGGGGGACTCAGGGAAACTTTCTGATCAATTTGGGAAATGCTGACTTTCGCTGGAAAAGTCAACCGAGCGACGTTTTGGTCCATTCGAGGACCGTTTTGGATCCAAAAAGCTTAGCCGTCGTTGCAGCGGTCTTAGTTGAGCCGTTTCCTTGTAGGCCGCCAAGTTTCGTAATTTCTTGGGAAAAGTGCCCGTTCGGGGCCCGAAACGTCCCATTTTCGCGAATCTGATATGAAAATATCAAGCAGATATTTTCCAAAAGGTGTGGGACCACCTTGACACTTTTCCTAATTGTGGTGGTGTTAGTTTTGGGGGGAAAATGAGTGGAGAGGAAGCATGGCCGGCCACATGTGGTTAAAAGAGAAAAAAAAAATAGAAAATGAGTTAGTTGTTTGAAATTAGAAAAAGAAGAAGAGAGTTAGAGAGAGAAGGAGAAGGAGAAGAAGAGAGAAGGATAAGAAGCTAGGGTTTTGGGGATTATCGAGCCTTTGGATCGTCTCAAGGCAAGGAGCAACATCGTTTCCCTCGTCTTCCTCGTTGGTAAGACCTAAACCGATCGTCGTTTTGTTAACTTTTGAAGGTTAGGGTTTTGTGTAAAACTATGAGTTAGGGTTGTAGTGAGTTTGGGGGTTTGTTGGAGACGTTTTAGAGGTGTTTGGAGGTGTGTTTGAACGTTTTCCGGCGACCGGGAGCTCGGGAGGAGCTCCGACCACCATAGGGGGTGGCAGGCCACCATAGGAGGTGGCTGGCCGGACCTAGGGCCGGCCACCACCCTAGTGGCCGAGCCCCATTGGAACCCTAGGTCCCACGGCCAAGTGGGTCGGGTGGGCCCACGTGCTCGGGTGATCGGGTTTTGTGTTCAGGAGGTTTAAAACGTTCCCCGGACCATTTATCCTTAACCGAATCGAAATTTGGAATTAAATTGGAAAAGTTGTAATTAACGGGTTTTAGAAATTTTAAACGTTAATTAATTGACTCGGAAGTCGGAATTAAATCCCGTCAAGTGCACTGGGATCCTTGAACTATTCTAAGACCGTAGAAACGAAAACGGGGGCTTTTGGAGCCCCGGAAGGCAATTTACAAAAACCCGGGCAGATTCGCCATGTCGGGTGAATCGGGCCTTTGCGGGTTCTTTATCGACAATGTCGAGTAATTGGGGAGTTTGGGAGTGATCGACATTGTCGGGGTTACGTTTGGGCGTTAAGTTTATTGAATCTCGGTTTATTCCTACCAGTTTAAAAGTGCTTTAAATTGTGTTCTTTTAGATCGTGCTGCGGACCGAGGCAAAGGGAAGCTCGGCGAGTGACTAGGATCACATCGAGACTTAGTGGAGCACTTTTGGAGTTGTATACGAGGTAGGGAAAAGTAGCCGGATCTCGGCCCTGACTAGGGAAAGTTAACTATAGAATTGCATGTGACACCGGGGTGTCATGGGTTGTTTAGGTTATCGAATATTAGAAAAGCATGTTACGGGAACTTATCAATTATTGGAAAGGCATGTGACACTTAGTAGTGTCGTAGGAGAATAGAACTTAGCGATATTAGAATTACTAGAGGCATATGACCATGCCCGGAGGTTGTTTGTGAAACTAGTGATCTTAGGACTGTTGGAGGCATTGAGTATGCCGGAGGTTATTGTGTTATTATTGTTGAGTTTTGGGTGGCCTTGAGAGCCCGTGTTATTATTTTTGAGTTTTGGGTGGCCTTGAGAGCCCGTGTTATTATTGTTGAGTTTTGGGTGGCCTTGAGAGCCCGTGTTATTATTGTTGAGTCTTGGGTGGCCATGAGAGCCCCTGTTATTATTATTGGTGTTTTGGGTGGCCGTGAGTGCTCGTGGAGTTGTGAACCCGTACTTTTCCGTTGGAGTTTTGGGTGGCCATGAGGGCCCGTAGGGTTGTTGAACCCGTGTTTTTGTTGTTGATGTCTTGGTGGCCTTGAGTGACTGTGGAGTTGAGGCTGGTGTCGTTACTGTCTGTTGAACTTTGTTTGTGATTGTGTTTGGTTACCTGATCATGGTGGAGGTTGTGTGGTGTAGCTAGCCTCCCGACTGGGATCGGGAGAAGCGGAGAGGTTGTGGGCTAGCTCCCCGACTGGGATCGGGGGAAGTTGTGAGACAGGTCGACCGCCTGGCCCGACTGGGATCGGAAAGGGCGAGGGACAGAGAGGTTACTGAGACATGTCGACCGCCTGGCCCGACTGGGATCGGAAAGGGCGAGATACAGAGATGGTTACTGAGCAGCTGGTATGCGATCCTTTGTGATCTTGTTTGGTGTGCGATCCTTTGTGATCTTGGGTGTTGCGTGGTTGTCAGTCGTGTCTTTGGAGGAGGTCGTAAATCGTTCTGTGGGGTCTACATCACGTGTCTGAGTGTTGAGTCAGTTGAGGAAAGCATTGGTCGTGTGTGTGTCTTTTGAGTCGTTGTTGGTGTCAACGGCTTTGTCTGCTAAGTATGCCGTAGCCAGTCTGTTATCTGTGGTGGTGAGCGAACGCTCACCCCTAGCTGCTTTTTCTACAGGTACCGTTCGCAGTCTGGACTAGGTGAGCTTCTGAAGCTTGAAGAGCTTGAAGCGGGTTTCTGGGTGTTTTGAGTCTAGTGACGTGTACCTCGTTTTTGTCCAAGTGTTGGGACTTATATTTTTGAGATGTAAATATTATTATTTTGTTGAACTAAACTTGCTTTTAAAGTGATTTAATGAAAATAGGTTTCAAGTATTGTAACTTTTTAAACGTTCGCGTCCCTAGTTCGGTTCGCTGAAATTGGGGCGTGACAGCTTGGTATCAGAGCTTCAGGTTTCACACCTCGGACTGCACATCAATTAGGTGGGAGAGTCGAGTCAGTAAAGTCCCTTCTCGCGTTGGGTACGCAAGTCGGAAATCGTGTGTAGACCCGTTAGGACTTGAGTCCTGTTTTTGTTATATGCTTGTGCAGTACGGGGTTAATGGCACAGTGTTTGTGTGTTGCTGCGTGAAATGTTTTTAAACTGTCGCGACTCGACTCAGGAGCGCTCCTGTAGTCGAGCGTGACGGTGTTGATATCAAGTGGGTACAACGTGATTCGGGGACGCCTGGACCGGGTTGTAACTACCTGATGTCAAGAACTGAAGCTTTTAATGGAGTGGAAAAAGTTTTAAAATTGGTTGGCCCTGTGGGCGTGTTTTGGGTTTGGTTGGCCCAGTGGGCGTGTGTGACTTTGTTTGGCCTGGTGGGCGTGTGTGACTTTGGTTGGCCCAGTGGGCGTATATTGTTGTTACTCGGCCGTGTTGGCTTATGTTTGAGTTCGGTCTTGAGTTGTCGATTTGGTTGTTGTTGTTGTTTCGTTGTGTGGTTGGGTTGTCGTCGCGTGTTTTGGTGCACGTTGGTGCGGTCTCTTTGAGGTTTCTTTTACTAATACTAATATTTAAAGTATTAATAGCATGAGCGGTGTGACGTATTAGTGATATACACGTTAGAGTAAACTTAGACCGTGTGAACGATAGCGTATTTGAACTTATTGTGTTTATGTGAGTTCGCAAACTGAACGTTTGCGTGTATCCGTGCAGAGGATACTAACTTATGGCTCGCGATAGACGCGGACGAGCAGCGAGAGCACGGGGTCAGGCGCCCACGCGGGGCCGACGGGGACGGTCAGCGGGGACACCGGGAAGGGTGCCAACCGTTGAGCCCGCCGAGTACGCGGAGGCGCAGGGCACTCCTGTCGGAGAAGACAGGAGAAGCGACGCGGGGCCGTCTGCAGGCACACCCAGTGTTCCGCCCGTCGCAGACCCTCCCGTCATGACTGCCCTGGATGAGCTGACCAGGACAGTCCAGAGTTTGGTGGCGGTCATCGCCAGCCGAGAGTCGGCTTCACCAGCACCAGAGGCAGCCGCGGCCCCAGTGAGGGCCGTTCAGACAGAGGATCATACATCCCGAGCACTACTAGGTTTCCTGAAGCTCGGGATATCTACTTTTGTCGGGGAGCCGAACCCCGACCTAGCCGAGAGGTGGCTAGAGCAGGTCACGCGAGACCTGGATACATCGGGTGTCGAGGATGGCCGCCGCAGAGTGTCCTTCGCGGCCCATCAGCTGAGAGACAGCGCCTACCATTGGTGGGGGCGTGTGAAGGACACGGTCGGGCACGACTACGACATCTTCCAGGAGGTGTTTCTGGCGCAGTCTTTTCCCGAGTCGGCTCGGCTGGAGCGACATCGGCAGTTCCTAGACCTGGAGCAGGGGGGATGACAGTGGTGGGATACGAGGCCAGATTCACGGCCTTGACCCGATTCGCGCCGGAGATGGTGATGACCGAGCAGAACCGTTGCCTACGGTTCCAGGGAGGACTGAGGCCGGAGATTCAGAACCAGGGGCTCGCCTTGAGGCTGCGGAAGTATACCGATCTCGTGGACACCGCGACTACAGTGGAGTAGGGCGTCCGGGATGCAGCCAGGACCCGTGAGGTCTGACAACGGCCGATCAGCTTTGCAGGGCCGTCCGAGTCACGAGACTTGAGGAGGCAGAGGACCACGGGGTTCTTCCGACCACCGACTCATCAGGGTGGAGCGAGACAGCGGGGGTCAGTGGCATCAGTTGGGCCAGTCGCGTCAGAGAGGGCGCCAAAGTGCTATACCTGCGGGCAGCGAGGCCACCTCCGTCGTGAGTGTCCGATGGAAGGAGGGTCCACGACGCAGCCGGCGACCAGCCGTACGGACCAGGGCACGGAGTCGAGAGCCGACGAGACCGGCTGTTTCCGATGCGGCCGGGTTGGGCACACCATTGCGTGGTGCCGTGAGCCGTCGAGGGCAACGTCAGCGCAGCGACTGCAGCAGTCGCGGACAGTACAGTCGCCCAGGGGTCGTCCTCGTCAGAGTCAGCAGTCCAGACCATCGCAGCCTTCTACGAGCGCGCCGATTCCGAGACAGCAGCAGAATCATGGGTATTCAGCGGCCAGTGCACCGGGTCAGAGGCAGCAGGCCTCGCAGGGGAGAGTGTATGCAGTCACCGACTCCAGAGCCCTAGGACCTAGCACGTACCGCGAGACCATCCAGGGTACGTGTTTATTGTATCATTTATGGGCTTTATTCTTGTTTGATACCGGGGCGTCGCACTCTTTTATTTCGTCGGGTTGTGCCGAGAGGTTGGGGTTGAGCTTAGAGCCGTTGAGTCCGCCCCTATGCCTGGACACCCCAGTTGGGGGTGGTGCATCGTTGACTAGGGTATGTCGTGCCTGCGAGATTAGAGTCGCAGACTGTCCTTGCCCTGGTGATCTTCTCGTACTGGGAATGACGACTTTTGATGTGATCTTGGGTATGGATTGGCTGTCGAGGTACCGAGCCAATATCGATTGCTACCGGCGACGAGTGACAGTGTCAGTGGGCGGTACGAAGGTGACGTGTGTTCTGGGTAGTAAGAGTGGGGTCCTCCTGTCGGCGTTGTCCGCAGAGGAGGAAGTATCGGCTGTACAGAGCCGAGAGTTACCGCGAGTGGTATGTGAGTTCCCCGATGTCTTTCCTGAGGAGTTGAGCGGGTTTCCATCGGTTCGTGAGGTGGAGTTCGGGATTGACTTGGTGCCGGGAACGACGACGATATCGATGGCGCCTTACAGGTTTGCGCCGGCAGAGTTGACTGAGCTGAAGCGTCTGCTAGAGGAGCTTCAGCAGAAGGGGTTTATCCGTCCGAGTGCATCGCCGTGGGGAGCACCATCACTCTTCGTGAAGAAGAAGAGTGGAGAGCTACGGATGTGTATAGATTACCGGAAGCTGAACCGGGTTACGGTGAAGAACCGATACCCGTTGCCGAGGATCGATGACTTGTTCGACCAGTTGAGAGGGGCGACCTACTTCTCAAAGATCGATCTCCGATCCGGTTATTATCAGTTGCGAGTCCGTGAGGGGAACGTCGCAAAGACTGCATTTCGGACACGCTATGGGCACTACGAGTTCCTGGTGATGCCATTCGGACTGACGAACGCACCTGCAGCGTTCATGGACCTGATGAACAGCATCTTCCGGCCGTACTTAGATCAATTTGTGGTGGTGTTCGTGGACGACATCCTGATCTATTCGCAGAATGAGGCGGCGCATCAGTCACATCTGAGGGCTGTTCTGACACTACTGCGCGAGCATCAGCTATATGCCAACCGGGAGAAGTGCGAGTTCTGGCTCTCTGAGGTGAGATTCCTCGGCCACATCGTGTCCCGTGACGGTATCCTGGTCGATCTGTCGAAGATCGACGCAGTCTCAAAATGGGCACGGCCCACGAGTGTCTTCGAGATCCGCAGCTTTCTGGGGTTGGCCGGCTACTATCGGCGATTCGTACAGGACTTTGCACGACTAGCCGCACCGATGACTCTGTTGACGCGCAAGGGAGTCGGGTTTGTGTGGACAGAGGACTATGAGCGTGCATTCGCGGAGTTGAAGACTCGGCTGACTACAGCTCCAGTGTTAGTGGTGCCCGAGCGAGGGATCGGTTATGATGTCTACTGTGATGCGTCCGGAGAGTTACTGGGCTGCGTACTGATGCAGTTGGGCAAAGTTGTGGCTTATGGCTCCAGGCAGTTGAAGACGCACAAGCGCAACTATCCTACCCATGACTTGGATCTAGCAGTAGTCGTGTTTGCGCTAAAGAGCTGGCGATATTATCTTTATGGCGAGGGGTTTCAGGTGTTCTCGGATCACAAGAGCCTCAAGTACATATTTTCCCAGCGAGACCTGAACATGCGTCAGCGACGGTGGATGGAGCTACTCGAGGAGTACAACTTCGAGCTACACTACCATCCGGGCAAGGCGAACGTGGTCGCCGACGCCTTGAGTAGGAAGTCTGTTCCGAGCCTCGCCAGCATATCAGTCCGAGAGTGGGACATGATGGGGGAGCTGAGCACGTTCGGGCTTGAGCTAGACTAGATTACTGGCAACATGGCCATATGCTCATTGGTGGCTCAGCCCTCACTGCTTGCCCAAGTGTTGGAGGCGCAGACAGAGGACGTCGAGACGTCAGAGATCCGCGAGAGAGTCGTCAGGGGTGACGAGGTGGTAGGCTGGGAGAATAGCACCGATTGGGGGTGACGGTACCGCGGGGGGCTGTTCGTGCCGGTTAACTGTAGAGACGACGTGTTGCGAGAGGCACATCATTCGCGTCTTACAGTGCACCCGGGGGGCACCAAGATGTACCGTGACCTCAGACGGCATTTCTGGTGGCGCGGGATGCGGAAAGCAGTCGCAGAGTTTGTGTCGCGATGTCTCGTCTGCCAGCAGGTGAAGGCTGAGCATCAGCGTCCCGCAGGATTGTTACAGCCACTCTCGATTGCTCAGTGGAAGTGGGAGCATATTACCATGGATTTCGTGTGTGGACTGCCGAGATCACTGAAGGGGAACGACGTCGTGTGGGTGGTAGTCGACCGGTTGACCAAGTCGGCCCATTTCCTGGCTATGAGGATGACTGACCCGGTCGACAAGTTGAGCGGCTTGTATATTCAGGAGGTAGTGCGACTCCATGGGGTTCCGGTGTCGATAGTGTCTGACAGGGATCCCCGCTTCACGTCCAGGTTTTGGCCGAGTCTGCAGAAAGCGCTGGGGACCGAAGTTCTACTCAGTACCGCACATCATCCCCAGACAGACAGTCAGTCCGAGCGCACTATTCAGATCTTGGAGGACATGCTGCGAGCATGTGTGCTGGATTTCAGGGGATCTTGGGAGACCCACCTGTCGTTGGTCGAGTTCGCCTACAACAACAGCTACCAGGCCAGTATTGGGATGGCACCGTTCGAAGCATTGTATGGGAGGCCGTGTCGATCGCAAGTGTGTTGGGCAGAGGTGGGAGACAAGAGTCTGCTGGGGCCAGATCTTGTCAGAGAGATGACGGAGAAAGTCGCGCTGATACGCGATCGGTTGAGGACCGCGCAGAGTCGGCAAAAGAGTTATGCCGAAAGGCGACGTCGACCTCTTAAGTTTGCAGTCGGGGATCACGTGTTCCTGAAGGTGAGCCCGAGGAAGGGGCTGGTGCGGTTCAGACGCAGCGAGGGCAAGTTGGCTCCGCGGTACATTGGCCCGTTCGAGATCTTGGGCAGAGTGGGTGCAGTGGCCTATCGTCTGGCGTTGCCACCGTGATATAGGAACGTGGTGGTGGATGGAGAACCTTAGCTTGTCGTACAACACTTTCTAAGGTTCCAATGGATGAAGATGGAGTCGATGATGGAGATTGCTTCAAATGGTCGTACAACACTTTTTGAAGAATCGAAGTAACTAGGAGGGTAGATGGTGGATTGAATGACGCCACACAGATTGTGGAAAGTCTGTGATAAGTCGAACAAACAAGCTTCAAGGCTTCGCACACAAGAAGGTTGAATGTGATAGATTCTTCCCAGAAGAAAACTCGAATTTTTATTTCATAAAACTTGCATAACTTCTCTATTACAATCTGAATATGGACCTTTATATAGGCCATCAACAAGACTCGAATTTAATAGCTTTGGATAACTAAATGACTCTTTGTTTATCTAAATGTTGGAAATCTGAAAATCAGCATAAATAGCTCATTAATGGTCTTGAATTCATCTCCCTTGTATTGAATAGAGTGGCTGATTTGTCTTTGGAAATATGGAACAATTTGCCTTCATTAATTCCTCGAAAGAGCCAAATCAGATTTGTTGGAATCTTGAACTGATTTTGAATGTCTTCTCTATTTCCCTTGAGAGCTATTTTCGATGTCCACATCACACCGCAACTTGGGAGAGTCCATAACGTCTCCCACGTGTCCCAGTTGCGGCAGTACAACGCAGACCCCTCCCACGTCATTGAGTGGACAGATATCGAGGTGGCTGATGATGTCTCCTATGAGGAGCAGCCGGTTCGGATCATGGACACACGGGAGCAGATTCTGCGGGGAGGCAAGATTATCCGCCTGTTACGAGTGCAGTGGAAACATCACGGGGCTGAGTCGACGTGGGAACGCGAGGACGAGGTTCGCACGAAGTATCCCGGCCTGTTCGACTCCTGAGGTACGTCTGTTTTAAATTTCGCGGACGAAATTCCTTTAAGGGGGGTAGACTGTAATAACCACTTCTGGTCAACGTTAGTCAAACCTGCGAAAAACAGGAAAATTTAAAATGTTTGACACTGACACTTAATTTAACCTAATTTGACCCGAGGGTCATACCTGACTTAAGTTGACCCCGTTATCGACCAAAATGAGTTTCGGGGGACTTAGGGAAACTTTCTGATCAATTTGGGAAATGCTGACTTTCGCTGGAAAAGTCAACCGAGCGACGTTTTGGTCCATTTGAGGACCGTTTTGGATCCAAAAAGCTTAGCCGTCGTCGCAACGGTCTTAGTTGAGCCGTTTCCTTGTAGCCCGCCAAGTTTCGTAATTTCTTGGGAAAAGTGCCCGTTCGGGGCCCGAAACGTCCCATTTTCGCGAATCTGATTGGAAAATATCAAGTAGATATTTTTCCAAAAGGTGTGGGACCCACCTTGACACTTTTCCTAATTGTGGTGGTGTTAGTTTTGGGGGGAAAATGAGTGGAGAGGAAGCATGGCCGGCCACATGTGGTTAAAAGAGAAAAAAAAATAGAAAATGAGTTAGTTGTTTGAAATTAGAAAAAGAAGAAGAGAGTTAGAGAGAGAAGGAGAAGGAGAAGAAGAGAGAAGGATAGGAAGCTAGGGTTTTGGGGATTATCGAGCCTTTGGATCGTCTCAAGGCAAGGAGCAACATCGTTCCCCTCGTCTTCCTCGTTGGTAAGACCTAAACCGATCGTCGTTTTGTTAACTTTTGAAGGTTAGGGTTTTGTGTAAAACTATGAGTTAGGGTTGTAGTGAGTTTGGGGGTTTGTTGGAGACGTTTTAGAGGTGTTTGGAGGTGTGTTTGAACGTTTTCCGGCGACCGGGAGCTCGGGAGGAGCTCCGGCCACTATAGGGGGTGGCCGGCCACCATAGGAGGTGGCTGGCCGGACCTAGGGCCGGCCACCACCATGGTGGCCGAGCCCCATTGGAACCCTAGGGCCCACGGCCAAGTGGGTCGGGTGGGGCCCACGTGCTCGGGTGATCGGGTTTTGTGTTCGGGAGGTTTAAAACGTTCCCTAGACCATTTATCCTTAACCGAATCGAAATTTGGAATTAAATTGGAAAAGTTGTAATTAACGGGTTTTAGAAACTTTAAATGTTAATTAATTGACTCGGAAGTCGGAATTAAATCCCGTCAAGTGCATTGGGATCCTTGAACTATTATAAGACCGTAGAAACGAAAACGGGGGCTTTTGGAGCCCCGGAAGGCAATTTACAAAAACCCGGGCAGATTCGCCATGTCGGGCGAATCGGGCCTTTGCAGGTCCTTTATCGATAATGTCGAGTAATTTGGGAGTTTGGGAGTGATCGACATTGTCGGGGTTACGTTTGGACGTTAAGTTTATTGAATCTCGGTTTATTCCTACTAGTTTAAAAGTGCTTTAAATTGTGTTCTTTTAGATCGTGCTGTGGACCGAGGCAAAGGGAAGCTCGGCGAGTGACTACGATCACATCGAGACTTAGTGGAGCACTTTTGGAGTTGTATACGAGGTAGGGAAAAGTAGCCGGATCTCGGCCCTGACTAGGGAAAGTTAACTGTAGAATTGCATGTGACACCGGGGTATCGTGGGTTGTTTAGGTTATCGAATATTAGAAAAGCATGTTACGGGAACTTAGCAATTATTGGAAAGGCATGTGACACTTAGTAGTGTTGTAGGAGCAGAGAACTTAACGATATTAGAATTACTAGAGGCATATGACCATGCCCGGAGGTTGTTTGTGAAACTAGTGATCTTAGGACTGTTGGAGGCATTGAGTATGCCGGAGGTTGTTGTGTTATTATTGTTGAGTTTTGGGTGGCCTTGAGAGCCCGTGTTATTATTGTTGAGTTTTGGGTGGCCTTGAGAGCCCGTGTTATTATTGTTGAGTTTTGGGTGGCCTTGAGAGCCCGTGTTATTATTGTTGAGTCTTGGGTGGCCATGAGAGCCCGTGTTGTTATTATTGGTGTTTTGGGTGGCCGTGAGTGCTCGTGGAGTTGTGAACCCGTACTTTACCGTTGGAGTTTTGGGTGGCCATGAGGGCCCGTAGGGTTGTTGAACCCGTGTTTTTGTTGTTGGTGTCTTGGTGGCCTTGAGTGTCTGTGGAGTTGAGGCTGGTGTCGTTACTGTCTGTTGAACTTTGTTTGTGATTGTGTTTGGTTACCTGATCATGGTGGAGGTTGTGTGCTGTAGCTAGCCTCCAGACTGGGATCGGGAGAAGCGGAGAGGTTGTGGGCTAGCTCCACGACTGGGATCGGGGGAAGTTGTGAGACAGGTCGACCGCTTGGCCCGACTGGGATCGGAAAGGGCGAGGGACAGAGAGGTTACTGAGACAGGTCGACCGCCTGGCCCGACTGGGATCGGAAAGGGCGAGATACAGAGATGGTTACTGAGCAGCTGGTATGCGATCCTTTGTGATCTTGTTTGGTGTGCGATCCTTTGTGATCTTGGGTGTTGCGTGGTTGTCAGTCGTGTCTTTGGAGGAGGTCGTCAATCGTTCTATGGGGTCTACATCACGTGTCCGAGTGTTGAGTCAGTTGAAGAAAGTATTGGTCGTGTGTGTGTCTTTTGAGTCGTTGTTGGTGTCGCCGGCTTTTTCTGCTAAGTATGCCGTAGTCAGTCTGTTATCTGTGGTGGTGAGCGAACGCTCAACCCAAGCTGCTTTTCCTATAGGTACCGTTCGCAGTCTGGACTAGGTGAGCTTCTGAAGCTTGAAGAGCTTGAAGCGGGTTTCCGGGTGTTTTGAGTCTAGTGACGTGTACCTCGTTTTTGTCCAAGTGTTGGGACTTATATTTTTGAGATGTAAATATTATTTGTTGAACTAAACTGGCTTTTAAAGTGATTTAATGAAAACAGGTTTCAAGTATTGTAACTTTCTAAACGTTCGCGTCCCTAGTTCGGTTCGCTGAAATTGGGGCGTGACATAAAGAGCCCAGGCCCGCCCACATACCGGCCGCACTATAAAACCCGAAAATAGGGTTCAGAAACCCTAAATCTCTCTCTCCTTCGGTCTCTGCCGCTCTCCTCTCTCAAGCCGACCACCTCCTCACGCTCTGACAATCTCCACCATCTCCCCACCGTTCCAGCCACGACCACTCCTCCAGCCGCCGTCTCCGACCTTCCCCTAACCCCCTCTCCAGAACCCCTCCCTCTCTACCAAAGCCGTCGTCGGTCCCGAGCCACCGTCTCCTTTCCCCGCTCAGACCGGAGCCGAGTCCTCGAACCAAGCCCGCCGCCATCGATTCCTTAGATCCGAGCTTCTTCTCTCTCGCATCCTCGTCCAGCTCGCACCACGAGCCCCAACTCTCTTCTCCCCGTGTTCAAACTCCGACTACCGCCGAAGTTCACCGCTCCCGTAGCCGAGCTCTCGACCTTTGTTCCCATCGTCTTCTCTCTGTTCAGATCTAGCCCCCGCCGTCGCCCTTGGTTCCCCACGGTGAGAACCCGAGACCGTGTTATTTTGGTCGTCGGTTGTAGCTTCGTCGGTGACCGGACGAACTCAAATCCGGTCCCCCCTTCTTCTTTTGTGTTCCTTTTCTTTCTTTACTGACCGAGCTTTGTGTTGGATCTGAGCAAATCTGGGCAACTGGACTTGAATCTTTAGGATTGAATAAGAACAGAAAAGTTTTGGATTAAAATAAAAATCAGATGAGACCAGCTGTCTCCGGTGCGGTCGTGTGGGACACACGACAGAATGGTGCCGTGCAGGCCAGGACATGGAGCCGAGGGCTGACCATAGGAGGTGTTTCCGGTGCCACCGGGTCGGGCACGCCGTTGCAAGGTGCCCTGAGCCGATTATGGCAACGTCAGCGCAGCGGCCGCAACAATCGCATACCGTGCATTGGCACAGAGGTCGCCCGCTTCAAAGTCAACAATTGAAGTTTTCTCAGCCGTCAACGAGCGTGTCAGCTCCTAGACAGCAGCAAGGATCTGGGTATCCAACGGGCAGTGCGCCGAGTCAGAGGCAGCGGGCGTCAGAGGGAAGAGGGTATGCAGTTGCCGACTCCCAGGTCCCAGGATCCCCTACCTATCGCGAGACCTATCAAGGTACGTGGTTATTGTACCTTATATGAGTGTTGTTCTAATTTCGCGGACGAAATTCCTTTAAGGGGGGTAGATTGTAATAACCACTCCCGGTGAACGCCAGTCAAACCTGCGAAAAACAGGAAAATTTAAAATTTTTAAGACTGACAGTTGAGTGAACCTAAAATGACCCCGAGTGTCATACCGGACTAAATTTGACCCCGTTATTGACCCAAGTGAGTTCCGGGGGACTCAGGGCAACTTTCTGATGATTCTGGGAAATGTTGACTTTTCGCTGGAAAAGTCAACCGAGCGACGTTTTGGTCCATTCGAGGACCGTTTTGGATCCGAAAAGCTTAGCCGTCGTCGCAGCAGTCTTAGTCGAGCCATTTCCTTGTAGCCCGCCAAGTTTCGTAATTTCTTGGGAAAAGTGCCCGTTCGGGGCCCGAAACGTCCGTTTTTCGCGAAACTGATTGGAAAATATCAACTAGATATTTTCCAAAAGGTGTGGGACCCACCTTGCCACTTGTCCAATTAGTGGTGGTGTTAGTTTTGGGGGGAAAATGAGTGGATGGGAGGTGTGGCCGAAATTAAGGGTTAAAAGAAGAAAAAAAATAGAATTTGAGTTAGTTTATTTAAAATAGAAAGGAAGAGAGGGTTTAGAGAGAGAAGGAGAAGAAGAAGAAGAAGGAAGAGAGGGAAAGCTAGGGTTTGAAGAGTATCCAACCCTTGGATCGTCTCAAGAAGAAGAGAAATTGTCTTCCCCTCGTTCTCCTCTTGGGTAAGCACCGAACCAATCGTCATTTTGATAGTTTTCAAATGTTAGGGTTTGGGTGAAACTATTAGTTTAAGGTGGTTTTGGTGTTGGGGTAATTGTTGGGCACGTTTTAGAGGTGTTGGAGGTTTAAATTGAACGTTTTCCGGCGACCGGGAGCTCGGGAGAAGTCCCGGCCACCATGGGGGGTGGCCGGCCACCATAGGAGGTGGCTGGCCGGAGCTAGGGCCGGCCACCACCATGGTGGCCAAGCCTCTTTGAAACCCTAGGGCCACGGCCCAAGTAATGTGGGTGGGGCCCACGTGCTTGGGTGCTCGGGTTTTATCGTTCGGGTGGTTTAAAACATTCCACGGACCATTTGTACATAACCGAATCGAAATTTGGAATTAAATTGGAGAAGTTGTAATTTATCGGGTTTAGAAACTTTAAACGTCATTTAATTGACTCGGGAGTCGGAATTCGATTCGGGCAAGTACATTGGGTTCCTTGAACTATTCTAAGACCGTAGAAACAAAAACGGGGGCTTTTGGAGCCCCGGAAGGCAGTTAACAAAACCCGGGCAGATTCGCCATGTCGGGCGAATCGGGCCTTTACGGGTCCTTTATCGACAATGTCGAGTAATTGGGAAGTTTGGGAGTGATCGACATTGTCGGGGTTAAGTTTGGGCATCGAGTTTAATGGTTTTCGGTTTATTCCTGCGAGTTGTTTAGTGACTTTAAATTGTGTTCCTTTAGATCGTGCCACGGACCGAGGCAAGGGAAAGCTGGGTGAGTGACTGAGATCATCACCGGAGCTCGTGGTTGGCTTTTGGGAGAACACGCACGAGGTAGGGAAAAGTAGCCGGATCTCGGCCCTGACTAGGGAAAGTTAACAGTAGAATTGCATGTGACACTTAGGTGTCGTGGGTTAAGTAGGTTTATCAAATATTAGAAAGGCATGATACGGGAACGTAGCGAATATTAGAAAAGCATGTGACACTTAGTAGTGTCGTAGGAGCAGAGAACTTATCGATGTTAGAATTACTGGAGGCATATGACCATGCCCGGAGGTTGTTTGTGAACTTATCAATATTAGGAGTATTGGAGGCATATGACCATGCCCGGAGGTTGATTGTGAAACTGTTGATATTAGGACTGTTGGAGGCATTGGTTATGCCAGAGGTTGTTTGTGTATTTTGTGTCTTGGGTGGCCATGAGAGCCCGTGTTTTACTGTTGTGTCTTGGGTGGCCATGAGAGCCCGTGTTATTATTCGTGTTTGGGTGGCCCTGAGAGCCGTACTTTACTGTTGGTGTTTTAGCTGGCTTACGAGTTAGAGTCTCGGTAAGTTGCAAGCGTGTGTTATTGTTGAGTTTTGGGTGGCCATGAGTGCCCGTGGGGTTGTTGAACCCATGTCTTTACCTTTGGTGTTTTGAGCGGTCTTGAGAGGCGTGTACTAAGGTTGGTGTCTTTGGCTGGCCTGACCGAGTTAGAGTCTCGAGGGGGTGCAAGCTTTCTTTAGCTAGCTTACGAGTTAGAGTCTCGGTAAGTTGCAAGCGTGTTTTATGTTTGGTGTCTAGGGATGGCGTGAGTGCCTGTGGGGCTGTTGAGTCCGTGTCTTACTGTTGGTGTGTCTTGGGAGGCCGTGAGTGCCTGTGGGACTGTTGAGTCCGAGTTTTACTGTTGGTGTCTTGGTGGCCATGAGTGCCTGTGAGTGTTGAACCTGTGTTGTTACTGGTTGTTGAACTTGCTTGTGATTGTGTTTGTGATTGGGATTGTGATTGTGATTGTGGTTACCTGAGGTTGGGGGCCTGCTTCATGAAACGGGGGTCCACGATCACACGCGTCTGCATGTTCAGACGGGGTAGGGGGCCCGCCCACCAGTAAAGGGGTCCTGGCCGCGCGTGTGTGGTTTGGGTTTGTGAGCATACTTTGGCTGGCTTACGGGTTAGAGTCCCGGTAAGTGCAAGCATTATCCGGCTGGCTTACGGGTTAGAGTCCCGGTAAGTTGCAGCATTCTTGGGTTGGCCTGACCGGGTTAGAGTCCCGGGAGGGCGTTCTTGGCAGCTGGTTTGCGATCCTTTGTGATCTTGTTTGGTGTGCGATCCTTCGTGATCTTGTTTGGGGTGTGATCCCTTGTGATGCTGTTTGGTGTTGCGTAACTTTCTTTTGAGTCCTTGGAAGAGATCGTCAATGGTTGTGTCGGGTCTACTTTACGTGTCAGGGTGTCGAGTTGGTCAGGGAAGGCAACAGTGGGTGTTTGTTCAGTTAGAGTACTTGGGTTGGGGATGGTGCTCCCCAGTGTTTAGTTTTTGTTGGTGTTACTTGCTTTGTCTGCTAATTATGCCGTAGTCAGTCTGTTATCCGTGGTGGTGAGCGAACGCTCACCCCTAGCTGCTTTTCCTACAGGTACTGTTCGTGGGACGGACTAGGTGAGCTCTCGAAGCTTGTGGAGCTAGGAGCGGAGTCCGGGTTTTGTCTTTTGAGTCTAGTGACGGATACCTTGTACTTTTGTCCACGTGTTGGGACGTATTTTAAGTTGTAAATATTATTTTTTTTGAACTAAACTAGTATTTTAAAGTGTTTAATGAAAACAGGTTTCAAGTGTTTTTATGTTTTTAAAACGTTCGCGTCCCTAGTTCGGTTTACTGAAATTGGGGTGTGACACTGTATCGGTTCTGAGTGTAAGTTTTACCTGTTAAAATCAGACTCGGACTTCGCCCGAGAGCTTGGACTTCGCCCGAGGAGACGAGGCTAGCCGGACAACTGTTTATAGGAGTATTTGTTCGTAGGAAGACGACCAGGTAGGGAAAGTTCTAACTCCTCGAGCATTTCAATACTAGTAAGCCTATTAGGTTAATAAAATCGGAAAGGTCCTAGAGTTGCATATAGGATGCGAACAACTAGAATAATCGTCTTTCAATTACTAATAACCGGACGTGTCTAGTATGGATGCGTAGGATGTGAATAACTAGTGTAACTCGCATTCAATACTTGGGAATTGTTTTACTGGTAGAGAGGCCTGATGAGCCCTCGGATTAGTTGTGTGTGTTTGCCTCACATGCTTGCTTGCTTAGTTCAAGTTAATTTAAGAGTCTAATGAAACTAGCTAAATCGTGTGCTTGAATGATTGATTGAATGTTTGAATAAATGAATGATTGATTGAATGTTTGAATGATTGAATGCTTGAACGGGTGATCCAGTATGACTGATTGTGCCAAATGGTACGATTAGGTGATCGATGGACCGATGGAACGTGGCTGGTAAGTATGATGGTAAGTGTGATTGTGTGTATGAATCCCCCGTGGTGTGTGTATTGGTGAATTCATGAACTTCTAAGTTTGATTGTGCAATGTGTTGACCTGTTGGTCTCTTGTGTTTGGTTAATCCTGCGGGATATTGATTAGAGGACCGTGCGGGGGATTGACTGGTTAATCCTGCGGGATATTGGTTGTGGACCCTGCGGGGCATTGATTGATTGATCATGCGGGATATTGGTTACGGACCCTGCGGGGCATTGGTTGGTTGATCCTGCAGGACATTGGTTATTGGACCCTGTGGGGCATTGGTTAGTGGACTCTGCGGGGCAGTAGGATGATAGAATGGTTACTTATTGATTCACCCAAGTGTATGTGTCCTGCGGGAGCATTACCTTGGTTCCCTATGACATATGGTCCTTTGAGGGCATTTCCGGGAATCCCGACGATAAGCGCCCCTCAGGGATTGTTACCGGTAACCCGATGCATGTGCCACCTCTGGACCGAGGGAAAACCTGATATGATATGAATATTCTTGTGGAGCGGAGTATGGGATCCGAGATGATACAAGAATCTATTCGTGGATCGAAGTATTGAGGACTCGAGCTGTTGGTGTGATATTCACTTGATCCCATTTTAGTAGCTATCGAATCTTTACAACGCGTTTCATTTATTCTCCTGGAAATTACCGTTATCTTTGAGAATGCGATATTGATATTATCTTATCTACTTTACCGCATTATTTTGGATTAAAAGCATTAATTACAATATGGCCATCAGGCTAAATAAGTTATTATTAAATTGGAGGTTAAACTGTTTATGATTTTCCCTACTGAGCGTAAGCTCACCGCTGTTTTTTTATTCGTTGTTTGTACAAGTGTGCTTGATGAGTAGTGGATTCGAAGCTCGGGATAGTCTGGGTGTTCTGTCTTAGAGACGTTGTGGGTCTTTATATCGAACCCTATGCTTTTACATACTCTTTATGGAGCTTGACTCCTCATTACTTTTGGAACACATGTATTTGAGTGTTTTATCGGAACCTCTTGAGTATTTATTCGATTTTTTTATTATTCTTTGTTATTATTTAATTGTCAGCTCAAGTCGCGTGTCGAGGCCGACCAAAACCGGATTTGGGGCGTGACACCATTCCTATGATGGAAACAAGTGACATGTGAAGGATAAGAATTGCTTTTAATTATTCCTTGCATCAAGAGTATTGAGCAAAGTGAATCACCTATGTGAGAGGAAGTGGTGTCGCTTCAAGGGTGACGAATGGGGCTAGTCATCTTAAACTCTTGCAGAACCAGGCAGTGTCCATGACCATAACGGACACACCAATGAGAACCAAACCGTGTTTGTTAGTATCTATGTGGGGTATATCATCATCTGCACAAACGACAGAATAGTTCAAGGACATCGCGTCTACTAGTCAGTCAACAGAGTAAATATACTTGCACAAGGGAAGGTTCAAGGATGAACATCTACCTATCCTATGCAGGTATCGACTTTGAGAAGTCACCGCTCCCTCGTTCCTTTTCCGTTCCCATCACATTTTTGTGGGGGATTGTTGGAAAAATGTGGTTAAAATGTGATTTGTTGTTACAAATATGATTTATGGTACTAAATAATATTTATGATTTTAAATGTGATTTATGTAGTTGATTGGCCATGACTTCTTAATGAAGGCTTTTATGGGATTAGCTACCCCATAAAATTACCTTCTTATCCCTATTAGAGAGCCTATATATACCAATCTACTAAATCATCTTCTACACACTTCAAACATATCACAAACACTTGAAACACTTCACATATCGAAAACCACCTCATTCACTCCCATTTATGTTTTTCATTCTTCATTAGTCCTGGTGATTTCTCTACACGGAGTTGAGTTCGCTGACGTTAGTCGTTGTATCCTGGGAGACCGCTGCCCATACGGGGAAGTCAAGTGTCTTGAGGAGACAGGAGTACCTGGACTCGACTAAACCCGAATTTCCTAATCCGTAATCAGTAAGCTAGCTGATTCGGTGAAAGTTATTTCTTATTTGTTATTTCAATTTGTTAATTTGTTTATTTGAATTTGTTTATCGTCAATATACTAATCTATATTCCCTACAGTTCCCACCTCCATTTTTGTGTTCTTGAGCCCTCAAAGAGAAGAACTACGTGGCTTTGATTCCCATGTGGATACGTAGGCGTCTTGGAGACTCAAGCCAATCATTCGTTACCCGGTGTTCTTGTTTTGGTAAGAACTAGTGCTGAATTTTTCTCTTGTGAATCCATTCTTTGTTAGTTGTTTCATAGTTTTAATCGTCTCTTGGTTTTCATTGATTTTCCGCTGTGAGTTGGTTCATCTCCAACCCTACCTTGAGACCCAACAGTGGTATCAGAGCCGTGGTACCTTCGGGATTCACAAGACGGTGTTCAAAGTTTCGGTTTTGCTTGAAAGTTTCGTTTTTTGCATGTTGTTTTGCTAAATTGTTTGGTAACATGTTTAAAATTTTTGTTTATGGATTTAATGCATGTAAAATGAATATTTGAAAATTATTTCAAATCTGGAAATTTTAAAAAAATATTTGATTTTTCAGGTCTCGGGAGCGGGACTCTCGGGGAGCCGAAACCGGGACCGAACGGGGCTCCGTTGGACGGAGCTAGGCCAAGCATGACCATTGGATGGTTGATATGCCAAGGCTAAACCGTTTTTTTAGTTATGACGGTTTTGGAACCGTCATGACGAACTCGAAGATCAAATGTTCAAAAGTTTCATTTTTGAACGGTTTCGATAAGCTGAGCATCAAAAATTTTCAAAACTTGGCTATTAAATAAAACCGGAAAATCACATGATGTTTGATAACATGCTTTTTTGATAACACGATGTGTGATGTGATGTTGGCATGGTGCACATTATAGCCCCGAGCTCGTTTTAATTATTTATCGCTTTTCACGGCCTGTGAGCCGTTAGAGTTAGCGTGTAATTATTCTTTCAAGGTGTGGTCGTCGAACCACTTGTTTGTAATATTTATTTATTCTCGACATGCAAGTCGTGTATTAAATTGTAATATTTTACTCAAGACGAAGAAAGGGCGAAAAGATCATTTGGTGGCTTTTCGGGTGTTGGCATCGGCTTGGAGTCGGTGAAGCTCAAGAAGCTAGTGGGAGTTATTTTAGGGGGGCTATTATGTGCACATTTATCGCTTTATGCTTGGTTTAGTTTATGCATGACTAATTCTATGTGTTTTAGAATTGCATGCTTAACTTTATTTACCGAGCATATCACCTCACATGCAAAGGTAAAATTGGAATTTTAATCCTTGTTTGTGATCCCTTAGAACCGTCATTACATTAGATGTAGTTGACGGGTTCGAAGGAAGAATTACATTGGATGTAATTGGAGGCATCATTACATTTGGAATGTAGTTGATGTGCTCATCGCATCTAGGATGTGCCAAAAGATTTAAACACAACCGGACAAGTAAAAACGGGTCATGTCTGATACCTCCCAATTATCAACACCTTACTACCTCCCCGTCCTATGGGTGTCGTGCATCGTAGCGGAGCATCCATGGGAAAGCGGGGTAGTAGGTTTGGACGACATATGTGGGTGTCGTGCGCCTTAGCGGATCACCTACATAATGGCGGGTCATAGTTGAAAATTGATGGACCCGACTACGATTCTCAGCTAGGGTTGAGCTAGGGTATCAGATAGGGTAAGTCGTGTACTTAAGTACATACCCTAGCCAAGAGTCACATTTGATGTGATTGGACGGGGTCCTACCTACATAGCTCGATTGAGTGGTGAGCCTTCGTTCAGCTTGATCGAACGAATCAAGGATCTTGGATTTAGATTCTAAAGGTATAGAATCGATTGTTGGTGTTAAAGCTTGATCTTCATAAAATTTATTCAGTTTCTGATTGAATTTTATCTGTTGTAGATCAAATGGCAAATTCAACGAACATTAATAGTTTGTCATTAAAAACCATTCTTGACAGAGTCAAGCTAAATGGGACAAACTATTTGGACTGGTACATAATTTTGAGGATAGTCCTCAAGTCTGAACGCAAAGAATATGTCCTTGACAAGGCTGTCTCTAAGACCATATCAGAGTTACATTAAATGTCATTAACAGTTGAGAAGAATACATCAGGGATATAGGATCCAAGGATATTCTGATGGTCAACAAGGGAATTGGAAGTGGCAAGGGCGGGGCCCATGCGCACTTGGTGGGAAAGATGAGACACATGAGAATGTCTACTTCTACTACCAATAGCTTGGTCATTGGAACCGGGATTACAGGAAGTTCACGGCTGATCTAAAGAAGGGCAGTGGGACTACGCCTTCATCAAATAGCGTGGATGATCTGAAGAAGGGCAGTAGGACTGTGCCTTCATCAAGAAACCTACGTGATCTAAAGAAGGGCGGTGGGACCGTGCCTTCATTCGGTATTAACTGTATAGAGCTACATCTCTCTACTTACAAAGATTCATGGGTATTAGATAACAGGACTGAATCTCACACATGCACTAATATATGGTGGCTGTAAGTAGGAGAGGTTTTGAAAGCACAAAGTGGACCTCAGAGTTGTGGAAACTGCTGTAGGATCCATGAGTCTTGCTTTGCCAAGTGGCCTTGTCTTAGTATTATATAATGTATATTGCATACCTACTTTAGTAGGAATATTATATCTGTATCCGTGTTTGACAAGGAAGAATATAATGTTAATATCGGAAATGGAGTTTTCAATGTTTTATGCAATGATATATTTTATACCAGTACTGACTTGGTTGGAGGATTGTACATAATAGATATGGGTAACAATGCCTCAAGTTCTATATATTAAGTTAATACCAAGAGGTCTAAATCCAACGATTGAAACCTAACTCTGTTATAACACTGTCATTTGGGCCGCATAAACAAGAAGCGCCTATCAGCACTTCAGAAGTGCGGGCTTTCAGGTTTATTCGAATTCCATTCGATCGATAGGTCCAAGGTTTGTTTGATAGGAAAAATGACTAAAGTGCCCTTTATCGATCGTGATGAAAGGGCGAGTGAATTATTGGGGCTGATACACTCGAATGTGTGTAGAACAATAAGTTCACTTGCCAGGAGGGGTTTTAGCTACTTTATCACATTTAATGATGATTACAGTAAATATGGTTATGTCTATTCGGTGAGACTTAAGTCTAAAGCTTTTGATAAATTCAAAGAGTTTAAGACTAAAGTAGAAAAACAGCTCAAAAAAGGTATTAAGGCACTTCGATTGGATCGAGGTGGAAAATACTTGACCATAGAGTTAATAGATCATTTAAAAGAGAATGGGATCCTTTTGGAATGGACTCCTCCTGGGACACTGTAGTTGAAAGGTGTAGCCTAACGGAGAAATCGGACATTGTTAGACAATGGTCTGTTCCATGATTAGTTGGACTGATCTCCCAATCTCTTTCAGGGGTTATGCTCTAGAGACGACCGCATTCATAGTGAATCGGGCTTCGACGAAGGGTGTGGAAGGGACACCATTTTAAAAATAGTACGGGATGATGCCCGCTTTGTCCTTCCTATAGATTTGTGGTTGCGAGGCTTATGTGAAACATTTGGTTTAGACTAAGCTCGAACCAAGATCTGAGATATGCACCTTCATGTGGTATCCCAAAGCAACAAGGGGATACCACTTCTACAATCCTAGTGAGAACATGGTGTTCGTCGCTTGGGGTGGGGTCTTTATGGAAAAGGAGTTTTGTTTCCAAAGACGTCATTGGGAGGACTGTGCATCTCGAAGAAATTCAGGATGGTACAGATCTGTCTAAACCAATTGACAACCCAGTAGAAAGGAGCCAGAGATTGTCGTAGAGTAAGAACCAATTCCTGTTACAATTCCGGAAGGTCCAAGGCGATTTGAAAGGATCAATCTTCCACCTCCAAGATATGGTATCCAGAGGTGACAATGAAGTCATGGTGGATCACGATGATCCAGCCACCTTTCAGGATGTCGTGGATGGGCCCGACTCCGAGTTATGGCTGGGAGCCATGAGGGAGGAAATGCAATCCATGTCGGACAACCGAGTCTAGGAATTGATTGATCCCATCAATGGTGTGAGCACCATCGGATGCAAATGGATCTTGAAGGTGAAGATGGACATGGACGGCAACCCTCTGACCTACAAAGCTCAACTAGTGGCGAAGGTTATAGGCAGAGCCAATGGATTGAATACGAGGAAACCTTCTCCCTAGTGGCTATGGTCAAAATCGATCTAAATTCTTCTTGACATAACTACGTATCATAATTACGAGATATGGAAAGTGGATGTCAAAATCGCTTTCCTAAATGGAAATTTGACTGAGTACGTTTGTATGTCTCGGCCCAAAGGTTTTGACGATCCGAAGAATAAGGGAAAGATTTATAAGTTGTTGAAATCCATTTATGGTTTGAAACGAACTTCTCGGAGTTGGATCCTTCGTTTTGATGAAGTTGTAATTGGATTTGGCTTAATCAAGATATATATATATCTTAAGGATTAAGATATATATAGATCGTTCCAAGAGGTGCTACTTATATCTTAGGGATTAAGATATATATAGATCGTTCCAAGAGGGTCTTGGTTTTAAGTCAGGGAACCTATGTGAACAAGGCATTGAGTAGGTTCTCAATGCTCGATTCAAAGTAAGGACTCTTACCCACTAGTCATGACATTCATCTCAGCAAGACTCAGTGTCTTAAAGACACCTGATGAGATGAAAAGATGATGCGAATCTCATGCGCCTGGGGGAAGGATCGATCATATATGCCATGACATATACGAGACCGGACGTCTCGTAAGCCTTATGTTGTACCAATAGACATCAGTCTAACCCGGGGGAAAGATGATGCTTCACTAGTCGTCGAAGGATGAGTAGAAGCTAGTTTTCCAAGACAAATCCAAATGACTTTAGAAGTCAGTCAGGATATGTGTTTACGCTGAATGACGGAGCTTTAACTGGGAAAGCGTAAAGCAAGATACCGTAGCTAAATCTACGACATAGGCCAAGTACATGGATGTTGTAGAAGCAGCTAATGAGGCTATGTGGATTTGGAAATTCACGGCCAGGTTGGGTGTAATTAAAACCCATCCAGCCCGGTGATGCTGTAGAAGCAGCTAAGGAGGCTATGTGGATTTGGAAATTCACGGCAAGGTTGGGTGTAATTAAAAACCCATCCAGCCCGGTGAATCCATTTTGTGACAACACAAGGGCCATTGCGCAAGCTAAAAGCCCAGATCGCACAACAAATCCAAACATGTACTACAGCGTATATTAATTAATTGGATCCAATTCCAATTATTAAAAATGAAAAGTTAATTTTCTCTCTAGCTGCTACAGTAGTGCTTTGAAGATATGAACATCAACATTGTCTGTTCTTGAAAATCAACTATTTGTATGAAGATCTCCTAGCTGCTTGATTCCGGTGTAGTGTTTAGGGTGGCTTCTCCATAGTCCATCGAACCACCGATTGTCAAGTTGGGTTTTTGTCAGTGTTCAGGGTGGAATCTCTTGTATCCATCGAGCCACCAAGTCTTGGGAATCAGGTTTAAAATCGCTTCTGGTTTTTTGCAATGGCTTCTTCCTCAGCAACAGGGCCTCCTCCTGGGTTTGAGGAACCAGTTCCATCACAAACGGACACATAAATTGGTCGTCTCAAATTTGTTATCGTACCTGCACAACAAATGATCAGAAAGGTTCAAGATTCGGAAAGGAGAAGTGAGGGGGGGGGGGGGGGAGTACAAAATCTTTGTGCATAATCTTCCTCCTAGGACTTCTACAATCTGGCTACAAAATTTATTTATGGAGTGTGGAGAGATCAACAAGGTGGAAACCCCTTCCAATCCAAACTTGAGGGGGAAATGGTTTGGTTTCATTACGTTTTACACAGTTGAAGCAATGCAGAAAGGCTTAGAAATCTTTAATGGATATGTCTTAAAAGGCTATAGATTATTTGTGGTCAAAGCTTTTGATAAGAGAGATGGAAGATGAAGAAGATTTTTCCAACCACAATGGAAAAAGAAGGATCAAGCCAACCTTCAGACATTTGAGGAGGCTGCCCAGAATCTTCCCATTGGTTTAGTGGTAGAAGACAACAGAAAATTACTTGAAAGAGGTCATTTAGCTCTGTTACACAAGAACTTTTCTGTTGAAGCCATCATGGAAGACTTTAAAGCTGAAAGGGAGGAGGGATCATCATCAAAACACTGGGAAACAGGGTGGTTCTAGTTTATTTTCCTGATGAACAAGTAGAAAAGAAGGCTTTGTTGGATGATGGTGCTTGGCTTCAGTTTTGGATGACAATGATTGAGGATAAAAGCAAACTTTGCAAGGATGGAGGGAAGTTCACTTGGGTGGCTATGCATGGAGTGCCAATTCTGGGGTGGTGTACTGAGACATTTGAGGCAATCACAAAAAATTTGGGCTCCTTTATTACAGTCCATCCTGCCTCACTTGAAGGTCACATTTTGGATGTGGCTTTTGTTCTGCTTCATTCTACAAAATATGTGAAAGTTTACTTGGAAACTGGTGTATTATTCGAAGACAAAGTCTACAATGTCATGGTCAGCTCAATGGAAAGTTCATCTCTACCTATTGTCCATCCAAAGCCATTACTGATCAATACTTCTTTTGAATCTGAGGATGAGACTCCAAAATCAAATGATGTTGGAATTTCCAGCAATCATGGAGACTCTGTAGAGACTGAGGTACCTAATACTTTAACTCAACTTGTTCAAGAGGAGACGCAAGGAGGAAACACTTTGCCCTGCCATGGGAATTTATTAGAACTATCTGAGGTTGGTGAGGCCATTATTGTGGAGGAGGTGAATTTGATGGGTGGAGTTTTGGATACACAATCATTGGGAGCACAACAATTGGAATTCCCTGCATTAAATTCCACTGTCAAGGGATTAAACTCATTGCAATCTCAGCAGCCTTCTACTTCTGGATCTTTTAAGAATGCTCTGATTGCTCCTGATACTTTTGGGGAGGAGAATTCAGGCAAGGAAGCTACTGTTCCGGTTAACTTATCAGTTGAAACAGTGACACAGATTTTGGCAACTACAGATGGGACAACTGATCTCTATCAAGGACAAAAGGAAGTTTTGGGAGTTGAACACATTAATGTGATTCAACATGCTCTTTCCCCCATGGGTCCCATGGAACAGCCTGTTAAGCATTTTAACTCAGTTTTGGAGGGAATTAGGGTTTCAAATTCACATTCATCTGTTAATCCTACTTGCTTAGCTGATGCAAAGGGTCCCACTGCTAAGAAGAAATACTCAAACTCTATTGCAGCTTATAATACAAGGTCAAGAACAAAACTACCAACACCAAAGCCATTTCAGTCAGCTGCAAAAACCAAAGAAAAAAGGGAGCTGCAGAATTTTAAATCTGATGGAGAAGGCACCTGGAATTACTTTCAAGCCCTTGGTCTCAAAGCTTATATTGAGGAAGATTCAGTGCCTGCAAGATTTGATAGCTTGGAGTTTGAAAAAAATTAGGCAGTGGACTTGGAAGGAGATTCTGAAGATGACTTTTGTGATTTAGAGGAGAATGATGAAGAAGGGACCAACTCTTTGATTCAAACTCCTACTACTCAGAGACTCTCTACTTCATGAGGATCATCTCATGGAATATGAGGGGAGCTTCTTCTAAACAAAAGAGAAGAGCTCTCAGTAGCTTGTGTCATAAGCAACAGGTGACAATGGTTTTGATACAAGAGTCCAAACTGGAAGAGCTACCCTTCTATTTTTTGGACAGCTGTGGTTTTAAAAATGGTTGGGAGGCTGATTTTACTCCTTCTATTGGGAATTCTGGTTGGATCATCACTATTTGGAACACTTTGGTGTTTGAAAAACAATCTTCCTTGGTTGAGAAACATGTTATTTATTGGACTGGCAGATTCATCCCCCTGGATTATAAAGTGTCCATAGTTAATATTTATGCCCCATGTTCAGTTGCTCTAACATCTACACTGTGGGAGGAAATTGAACAAAAATCATTAGGTCTCTCTTCTAATTTGGTGGTGGCTGGAGATTTTAATGCAATCCTAGAACCCTTTGAAAAAGCTGCGTCTCTTTATTCACAGGCTAGCCTTAGAGATTTCAGAAGTTTCATTACCAATGTGGGCTTGGTGGATCTTCAAATGTCAGGTGGGAAGTACACTTGGTTCAACAACAGATCAAGTGCATCAAGAATAGACAGATTTTTGATCACTCCTCAGTTCACTGCAACTTTCAATAACTTAATTCAGTCTTGCTTGCCTAGAGGGATCTCAGATCACAAACCTATTCTACTATGTAACCCTGTGGTTGATTGGGGAGCTAGGCCCTTCAAGTTCATTAATGCCTGGATTAAACATCCAAATTTTCTTTCTGATACAAAAAGCTTTTGGGAGTCACTGGTGGTGCATGGCTCTCCTTCTTACAAGCTGTGGTTTAAGTTAAAGGCTTTGAGAACTTTTTACAAGGGGTGGAACATCAATATTTTTGGTTGCCTAGACAAAGATATTGAGGATTTAAGAAGCCAGATCAATGTATGGGATGGTTTAAGTGAAGCCAGAGATTTATTACCAACTGAATTATCTCTCAGGGCCTTGTGTCAGGCAGTATTAATACAAAAGCTCAAGCTTCAAGCAAGGCTGTGGTGTCAAAAGGCAAGACTAAAATGGAGCAATGAAGGGGACATGTGTACCAAATTCTTTCATCTGTTGGCTAATTATAATTACACCAGAAGAAAGATCACCTTGATTCAAGATGGTGGGAGAACATATCAGTTGCCATCTGAGATAAAAAATTTGGCTAGGAGTCATTTTGCCAACAGATTCAAGAAAGGAATAGAGGTCAGTATAGATCGATCATCATTACCTTTGTTATGCCTATCACCTTTACAAGCTGCAAATTTGGAAACCCCCTTCCAAGAAGAAGAAGTGCTAGATGCTATTAAGGCCTGTAATGGAGAAAAAGCTCCAGGTCCTGATGGCTTTACCCTAAAGTTTTACTTGACTTGTTGGAACATAATAAAGGGAGATATTATGCAGTTGGTACAACACTTTCATGCAGGAGGTGCATTAGGGAAAGGTTTAAACTCCTCTTTCATAACCTTGATACCAAAAACAAACACTCCTCAAATATGGGATGATTATAGACCCATTAGTCTAATCCACAGTTCCTATAAAATCATCTCAAAGGTGCTTGCTAAAAGGTTGAAGCCACACATGAATTATTTAGTTCATGATGTTCAGACAGACTTTATAGCAGGAAGGCAAATTCTTGATGGGATTTTAATAGCTTCAGAGCTTATTCAGTTCATAAAACAATCTGGTCAAGAGGTTATTGTCTTTAAAATTGATTTTGAAAAGGCTTATGATCATATTGATTGGGAGGCCTTGATTAAGCTGTTGGAGATTATGGGGTTTGGTCCTCTGTGGAGATCTTGGATAAGGGAATGTGTTCAAGCCTGGTTATCTGTACTAATTAATGGCTCTCCCTCTGGTGATTTTCAATTAAAAAGGGGCCTAAGACAGGGGTGCTCTCTTTCTCCACTGCTTTTTGCTTTAATTGCTAAAAGTCTGCATCAATTAATGGTCAAGGGATGTTCTGAAAGAATGTTTACAGGTGTGAAATGCAGTGAAAATAGACCTGAGATCTCCCATTTACAATTTGTTGATGATACCTTTCTTTTCATCAGAGCTGGGTCACAACAAGCAATCAATTTGAAGCACACTCTAAGATGCTTACAACAGGCAACAGGTCTGAGGATTAATTTCCAAAAGTCAAAGGTTTTAGTATTAAATCCTACTACTGTTACTGAGGAGGAAATAGCAAGGGTCTTGGGGTGCAACATAATACAACTACCCTTTGAGTATTTAGGATTTCAGCTGGGGGCTAATCCAAGGAGAAAAAAAAACATGGGAGCCTGTGATCAGAAAATTCAAAGCAAAATTAAACCTCTGGCAATCCAAGGCCAAGTCTTTTGGGGGAAGAATCCAATTGATCAAATCAACCCTCAGCTCATTGCCCCTATATTACATGTCACTTTATAAAGCCCCAAAAGGGGTGATCCTAGAGATGGAGAAATGGAAAAAGAGGTTTCTATGGAATGGGAATTTAACTAGGAAAGGTTTACACAAAGTAAGATGGAATCTGGTATGCAGGCCTAGAAAGAATGGGGGATTGGGAATCAAAAGCTTGAGAATTATGAATTTAGCATTGCTGGCAAGGTGGTGGTGGAGGTTTGCACTTGAAACTGATTCCCTGTGGAAGAACTTACTGTGCTCCAAGTATGGATGGGATCTACATTCTTGGGACATATCAAAATTCTTGTTGAATAGTGGACATGGCTTCCTTAGACACATTGAACCTTTATTAACAATTCCCAGGTTTGCCAATGCTTTTGGAGCAGAAGGTTTTCAGTGGACAGTGGTATCTGGGAACTCCATTTTTTTTCTGGGAGGATATATGGTTAATTGAGATCCCACTCAAATTTATATTTCAGAGGCTCTATCATCTCAGTCTGCGGAAGAAGAAGTTGGTAGTTAACTGTTGGGAGGTGGAAGATTGGCTATTATCATTCAGAAGAGATTTACGAGGTTGGGAGCTAGATCAACTGGAATTATTATCACAATTATTAGATAATGCTCCCAGCTTAAGATGTGGGGAGGACAAAGTATCTTGGAAGGTTGATAAGAAGGGTTTCTCAGTATGCAAAATGTATCAACTGCTAGAGGAGGATCATGACCAAAATCTTTTGTGGCCATCACTGCTCTGGTCTCCTATTATTCCTCCTAAAATTGCTGCCTTTGCTTGGCTAATGTGTATGCAAGCAGTCCCCATAAAATGCTTTTTACTGAGCAGGGGTATATATCATACTAATATCTGGTGTAGTTTTTGTCAAGAGGATCCAGAGGAGATAAACCATCTATTTATTGGTTGTCCAGTGGCCTGGAGCATTTGGTGTTTATGCTTGAAGTGGTGGGGGATTAAAACAGCTTGCAGTGATTCTATGAAAGGCTGGTTTATAGCTTGGAACCAGTTATGGGGAAAGAAGAAGAAACCACAGTGGAATATGCTATTTTCCATAGTTCTTTGGAGAATCTGGCTTTGCACGAACAAACTTATATTCAAAAATATCTTTGATCATCCACAAGAAGTACTCCAAGCCATTCAGAGTGATTCATTTCTAATCCTGTGGGCCAGATTTAAAGAGGATAAAAAATTCTCATTCTTATCCTGGATCAATTCTCCACAGATGTGTGGGAGAGGTTTGTTGAAGTAATTATGGTTACAGCTTGAGGAATAATGGGGGGTTTGGGATGGGATGGGAGGGTTTGGGGGAGTGATGTGAGTATTACATTCTCTGGGTTTAATTAGGAAAACTTGTTGTTCTGAGAGTGGGAGTTTCTATCTTGTTTAGGACAGTGAGAGGGTAGCTTTTCCTCCATTTAGGTGGTGAGGAGTGGTTTGGTTTAGCTCTTGTGTTCTACTCTTTTCTCCACAGGTATTGCTGCATTCAGGGGGACATCAACTTGTTTTGGAACCCCAATTGGCTGCTTGGACTGGAATCAACATATTTTTCAGACTACTGATGTTTTGTTAGAGATACTTGCTGCAGATACTAGTACAAGAGGAGATGCAGTTGTTAATTAGGGTTCCATCAAAAGGGGTTTTATCTTGTCTAGTTAAAGGAAGGGCTAGGACTGGGTTTTATGGTTTTGTTTTTCACATTCTGGTTATGGGGAGGTCCGAATTTAAGGGTTGGAACACTGGTTTCTCCCCACTTTGACAGTCCTTCTCTGTTGTGGGGATTATTTACTTAAGGTTTAATAGTTAGTTGGAAACTTGTAAAGCAAGTTATGGGTAGTTAGTTATAATTTGAACGTTTGTTGGGTAGCTTGCGGATCAAGCAACCGATGGGTAGTTAGTTATATTTTGAATGTTTGTTGGGTAGCTTGAGGATCAAGCAACCGTTGGTAGGTAGTTGGTAGAAATGTAGGATTGTAAATACTTTTGAGGGATATCCCTTGGCCTTTGTTTTCATTTCGAAAGCTAGGTTTAATACAACAAAAAATTTGCTGATAAAAAAAATGTACTACGGCGTATCCACCTCATTAGAGAAATACTGAACCGAGGTGAAGTGAAGATAACCTATATTGCAACAGATGATAACATAGCCAACCCTTTGACTAAGGTAGTGTCGCTTCCTAAACATGTTAGACATGTAAAGTTGATGGGGACATATTGGAGTTTAGATTGGAACTAGGGCAAGTGGGAGATTGTTAGCCTTAATGCCCGTAGTTCAATCCTAAATGTCCAAATGTATATATCATCGTTAGCAATAAAATTAAAGCGGCTTTATATTACTTATGTGTTGGAGTAATATATTGATGTGTGCTCTGATCTATGCCCACAATAGAACCATAGATCGAGCTAAATCACACTCGATGGGTCCCTAGTCAACAAAGCTTCACTAGAAGCGACTAGTATGAAAGATAGCTCTTTATGGCTTACGTTCTGTTAGTCATTGGAATGGGATTCCGGAGTCTGATTATAGATATCATGTGGGACATGATATTGGACGACCCGACATGAATATGTGCCATAGATCAAGTCATGAACATATTCATTGTCGTAGCTTGTCATGTATCCTTAGACCAAGGAGTCTTTGTGATCGCTATGCAGTAAACAACTGAGTTTGACCTGAGCCTAACGTTGTCCGTAACATGGCTTCCATAACGACCAGGATTGGCTTGGGGAATGACTGCATGAGTGACACGAAAGACGGCTAAGGGATTTATCCCTCATTCTACGGTATGGGAAATATATCGGTTCTCGGCCGCTTGATCGAGTACTGAAAGAATATCATGGCCATGCACATGATACTGGGCATCATATATTCAGTCATCTCACATATCAAGGAACAGTGATTGAGAATAATAAGGATGATGGCTCTATGCCTTATCTCAATAAGGATAAATGAGATAAAAGGATAGTGACATAGACGACGGAAAGGTTAGAATTGACAGGGTCGATTCGTTATGTAGTGTCAGACAATACTAAAGTCCCGCTAGTTGCCACTTATATAGGATCAAGTAAAATGGGATTTTACGTTGACCTATTGACATGCATAAACGTAAGGGTCACACCGGAGGGTGAAACTCATTGACACATTTATTGAGAATGGCCAAAAGGGGGTTGTCTCGGGACATGACCAAAACTGGGTTTTGGATCATGTGCCAATAAGTGAATAGGACTTTACAGATCCAGACAATGCTTGGAGTCTTTGGATTGATCGCGTCGGATAATGTTGGACATTTCCGGTATGGGAGGCTTAAAGACGATGAGCGAATGACGGGACCTCGTTGGAAATGGCCAGGGGCCATGTTCCAAGAGGCCCATGAAAGGCCCATGCCACTAAGGCCCATGGAACTAATTAATAAAGTATTGATTAATTAGTACTAAGTAAGCATGACAAAGATTAAGGTGTTGGTGGTCACCACCTAACCCCATCTTATCTAGCCATACTTTGTCCTATTTACACCTTACTTGACACCATACTTGTCCCATGCCTTTAGTTGGACAAGTATGAGGTTTGTTATGTTTAAGTCATCTTTTTTCAACATAACAAACACAAGATAAGAATAGAACACAACTTCTCCCTCCTCTCCATGATAATTTCGGGTTTGGCTAGTTCCCACCTCCATTTTTGTGTTCAAAGAGAAGAAATATGTGGCTTTGATTCCCATGTGGATACGTAGGCGTCTTAGAGACTCAAGCCAATCATTCGTTACCCGGTGTTCTTGTTTTGGTAAGAACTAGTGCTGGTTTTTTTCTCTTGTGAATCTATTCTTTGTTAGTTGTTTCATGTTTTTAATCGTCTCTTGGTTTTCATTGATTTTCCGCTGCGAGTTGGTTCATCTCCAACCCTACCTCGAGACCCAACAGATGAGGAAGGAAAGATTTGCAAACCAGAGAAAATCCAAGCTCTCACCAAGAAGAGATGAACCATTTCGAGTGATAGAGAAAATCAACAACAACGCTTAGAAGCTTGAGCTTCCAGGTGAGTTAAACATTTCTCCTACTTTCAATATTATTGATTTGGCTCCCTATCATGCAAATGAATCAGTTCTGATACCTTGTCAAGAGGGAGGGGATGATGAGGACATTGAGACTAGCTTATCCGAACAAGAGGAAGAAGCTATCAGCAACACCAAGAAACAAGATATCAACAACATTCCAAGGATGCGACTAGCACCAAGGACAAGATCAGGAACTAGAGCATTACGAGAAGAGTTCAACAAACAAGTGGAAAGTTTAGTTACACTCATAAAGCATGGGGAAATCCAAGAAGACGTGATCACCAAAGCGAATCAAGAAGACATTCAAGATCAATTCAAGAGTTCTTCAAATCTGTTTTTGCTTCTTCTTCAAGGAATTAATGAAGCCAATTTGTTCATCATTTCCAAAGACAAATCAGCCACTTCATTTATTCAAGGGGAATGAACAGCCAGGGTATGCATTTGAATTTAAAGCTATTAATGATTTTTTTTGCTGTTTTGCAGATTTTCAAGCCTTTAGTTTCTCAAGAGTCTTTAGATATTAATTAGTGTAAAATGTAATCAATTTTCGACACTTGACGGTCACCTGCTGCTGGACTATTTAATAAAGTCCCTTCTCAGCATGTATTATGCAAGTTTTATGAAATAAAAATTCAAATTTTCTTCTGGGAAGAACCTTAAAAAATTCAACCTTCTTGTGTGCGAAGCCTTGAAGTTTGTTTGTTTCGGCCTAACACATACTTTCCATAATCTGTGTGGTGTCATTCAGTCCACCATCTATCCTCCTAGTTACTTGGATACTTCAAAGAGTGTTGTACGTCCAGTTGAAGTATCTCCATCATCGATTCCATCTTCATCCATTGGTTCCTTAGAGAGTGTTGTACGACCAGGTAAGGAACTCCATCCTATAATTACTCTCATACATAACCTATCAATAGGTACTACCTCATCCTACCACCACGTTCCTGTATCATCTTGTATCAAAGCTAAACACTCCAAATCAGGTTTTATCTATCCTTTTTTTATTATTATTAATTTTTTTTATCATTTGCTGTTGTTTTACTTTGAAAAACAAAGAGAAAAGAAGAAAGTTTGAGGAGAAATTAAATCTGCCCAGATTTGTTTTTCTTAGTTTGTTGTCTCATCAATTTCGGTTTATTTCCTTTTCGACTTCATTTGCACTTGATTTGTTTGTTTGTGAGAAACATCAGATTTTAGGACTATGGAAGAACAAGGGGATGCAAACGTAGTTCATATTCTTGCTGCCATTCAAACTTAACTCCAAGACCTCTGAAATAAAATGACAAGAATTGAACAACCACCACCCTCCCATGGAAATCCCATTCAAATGTTAATGCTCCAGGAGTGAATCAAAATGAAGATGAACCAGATTCTGAAGATGATGGCCAACCGTATTTGAACAGCCACCACCGTCCCGTGGAAATCTCATTCGAATTGTGAATGCTCCTAGAGTGAATCAAAATGAAGATGAACCAGATTCTGAAGATGATGTCCAACCATATTTTTATCAAAACCCAGGGCCAAGGAGCCAATACAACTATGATCGAGGCCGAGAAGAGGATGCTAGGCATGGAAACCGAGATGTCAAGCTAAAAAATGGAGTACATTTTTGAATATTACAACTACTCGGAACAAAGGAAAGTGTCCTTAGCTGCTGCCTAACTTAACGAAGGTGCTTTGGCTTGGTGGGGCAGAGATGTATCCGAGAGAAGGAGACATAGGCACAGTCAGATTTCAACTTGGGAGGACATGAGATTCATCATGAGGAAGAGATATGTTCCAACCTATTATTACCGAAGCCTACAACAAAAATTCAGAAAGCTCTCTCAAGGGAATAAATCAGTGGAGGAATATTTTGATGAGTTTGAGACACTTCGGAACAGATTAGAATCTGAAGATTTAGAGGATTCTCTAATGGCTCAATTTATAGATGCTCTTCATTATAGAATTGCTGGAAAGGTGGAGAGACAAACCTACCATGACTTGAAAGATTTGTTGCACCTTTCTACTCAAGCTGCACAACACATTAAGAGGAAGACAACTTCTATTAATCGAAACAAGAGTTCTTGGGCATCACAACCATCAAAAACGCTAGACAAAGGAAAGTACGATGAGATATACCAGAGGTTCAAAGGAAAGCTACCAGAATCATCAAAAGGAACCAAACCAGAGGAATGTAAGGATTAAATTCAAAGAACTCGTGACATTACTTGTTTTAAATGTCAGGGAAAAGGACACTATGCACGAGATTGTCCAAACCAACGAGTGATTATCCTCAAAGCTAACGGAGAATACGAATTTCAAGATGAGAAAGAAGAGAAAATAGAATCCGAAGAAGATATTATCGATTATCAAGAATCCGGAGAAGTACTAGTCATAAGGAGAGCGCTTAGCTCACTCTTTGATCCCGAGACTATTCAACGAGAAAACATCTTTCACTCTTGATGCAACATAAACTCTAAGGTATGTAGCTTGATTATTGATGGAGGTTCATGTACTAACGTGGCCAGCAAGTATTTGGTTTATAAGCTAGGTCTCCAAAGGACAAAGCACCATCGACCATACCGGCTGAAATGGCTCAATGATGCCTCCGAACAAGTCACCATACCTTTCAATATAGAAAAACATGCAGATCAAGTTGTGTGTGATGTATAGGGCTGTGCATGGGCGGTTATTCGATCCGACCCGCACTAATTTGGACCCGTCCGTCAATTTGCGGATCGGATATGTTTTGAGTTAAACCCGCCCAACATATTCGAATTTTATTTCAGACCCGCCCGATCGGAATGTGGGCGGATCGGGTCCTAACCCGCATACCTGAGCTTTCAAAAAGTAAACTCATTTTAAGCCTTCTTAATTTTTGTATATTATTATACAACACTACATAACCAAATAGCTTTTTTTACTTTTAAAAAACCGATCCACTCAAATTCTCAACATTCTCAAGTTTGTGATTTTACAAAGAAAATCAAATATTAACTATTTCCTTTAGTTATAATTATGACTTGAGATACCAATATATTATTAGATTTCATCAATGTTATTTTGTTAATATTTTTGGAGTAGACAAGACACTCGATTTTTAATATCTTCACAAATGCTCCTGCAATGAGAAAGGTAAAGAATAAGAATGGGGAAACAAAGTTTCCTGGAACTTTTAGATCTATAAAACAAGTGAACAAGAGCAAATAAAAAACAAATTAGACTCTGTAATTGGACGTTTATCTAAACAAAAGTACATGACTTGTTTAGATCCAATCATCACGACAAAAATAAAATAAACAAGAGACAGAAGCAGTAGATTTCTAAAATAAATTACAGTTTCAAGGAGTGAAGAATCATTCATCCAGATTAATAAATTTTGAGATCCAATTTTGTGAATCTAGAAATAATTAATCATGAACACAAATGTTCAGATCCCCATTGTTCTTTTAAATACTTATCCTAACCCAACATGTCCTAACCCAACATGCAACCATTGAATTTAAAAAGTCATCATCAAAATATTGAAACATAAACTTCATAAACAAACTGTAAATAAATAATACAAATACATATAAGATACAAAAATAGTGTCTAAAGCATACCTTGGTGGCTTGGTTGGTGTGTCTTCAATGGAGTTGAGCTTTGGAGAGAAAAACAAGAAAGAAGAGAGTGGGCGGCGACCAGAGAAGAGGCAAGAAAAAAGGGGAAGCAAGCAAGTAGGGTTTGTTCTCTTCGGTAAGAGGATGATTTATCCAAAAGACCTTCTACCAATATCGATTTTGAAGGGTAGCCTCCGTCTTTTGCCATTTTTGACTTTCCTTTCATTTGACCAAGTTTGACCGCGTTTGAACTAAAAAACGAGGAAAGGACTGAAATACCCTCGGGTCTGACCCTTCACTTCCCTCCACTACTCCCCATCTCGCTCACTTCATTCAAACTCATCAAATCACTCTCTCTCTCCTCGCGTCTCTCTCTGCAAATCTGAGCAAACGTCAACCACGCCGGCAATTTCTTCGTCGCGACTAAGTTCCACGGCAACGACTTCACACCAGGTACGATTTAATTGCAGTATAAGTAGGATTTAGGGTAGAATTAGTAAATGGAAACCCTAGGGAGAAATCGCCGGTGCTGCGGCGATTTCATCGATGGCACTTGGTGAGGAAAACGCCGTGGTTTTGGGGCCTTTGCCGGGGAAGGATCAAGGTCCCCCGCACGACGTAGACCTAAGCCCGCACGACTGGTGTTGACCCTTGGAGAAGAAGATAAGGGTTTCACTGTGGACCCGTAGCCGGGGCGGCGGATGATCTCCCGCGCGGCAGACCTGAAACGGTGGCATTTTGGTTATCGAGAACACGCGGTTCACCCGCACGGGGGTGAGAAGGTGTGTAGACCGCACGGGCAGTGTTCACCTCCCGCACGGGTACTTGAAACGACGGCGTTTTGGGCCCTAGAGTTGCGCACGTGGCGGACTCGCAGGGGGCCTAAGAAACGACGGCGTTTTGGGCTGTGGAGAACACGGGTCACCCGCACGGGTGGAAGTTGTGTAAACCGCGCGTCGAAGTTAAAAACCCGCGCGAGGAAGAAGGAACGACGTCGTTTGTCGGTGCCGCAAACTCGCGTGGGGCCTTAGAAACGACGACGTTTTGGGTTGTGGAGAACACACGGGTCACCCGCACGGGGTGAAAGTTGTGAACCGCGTGGCTAGGGTTAAAACCCGCGCGGGGAATAAGGAACGGCGTCGTTTTTGGCTGTGGCGAACCTGTGCGAGCCCGCGCGGGGCCTAAGAAACGACGGCGTTTTGGACAATGGACACGCGTCTCTCACTACGGTCGCGCGGCTACATTGTGATCCCGCACGGGACCAGGTCTATAGTGTAGGGCGCCTCTGACAACCGTGCGGCTGGGTATGCTTGCCGCACGGCGTGTTACACTGTTTGTTTATGTTGATATTTGCATTTATGTACATATTTTCCTGTAATGATTAATTAATTGTAGTATTGCTTGTTCAGACAATGGAAGCTAGTACCTCTCGGTCTGTTCCAAGTGCGACTCCCTCGGAACCACCTCAGGACTATCCACGATTGGAAACTGAACTACCAGAAGATCAGTTCTTCCAATGTCCACTCAGTCAGAGGTGCAACTATACAACGCTGGATACAAGGGTGAAAGACTTGAGAGATGACAAGTCGACAATTGCACTGCTCCAAGATGGTCCATTTGGGAGGTTCACTACGATCCCGAAAAAGTGGATGAACTCCAACAACCGTGCGTGGGCCCTAATGGCTAGTAGCACGAAGATTCCACGATCATCTGAGATGCGGTTTGTGTTCAAAGGAAGACCGATCAGGTTGACCCTTAAGGACTTTGCGCTCATAACTGGGTTGAATTGCAGTCAACCCAACCATGGAGAAGAAGCGCTCCAAGAACAATTCAAGTTCAGAACGTTGAAGACCAAACATTTTAAAGACATTGATCGTGTGTCGACTGAGATGGTGGAGGTAAGGTTGAAGCAACTGGTGACTAATGGGTTGAGAAACGTAATAAGTCATCCCCTGATCTAGACATTTGCAAACTGGCTCAACTTCTCTTCGTCTCAGATGCATTGGTACCAAGTGGAAAAAGAGATAAATTGGTGACTAATAGTTGGTTCGGGTTAGCTGATAACCTCGAGATGTTCAACAAGTACCCATGGGGGTATGTAGCCTTCGACTGGTTGAGGAGGGATTGCATGCGAGATTTGAAGGCAAAGTATGCTGCGTCCGCCAATGCAAAAGGTTCAACCTGGACCATTTGTGGTTTTCTCCCCGTGTTAACAGTACGTACAATAGTAATTACCGATAATTTTATTATCCGCAAAATAATATATAAACGATTTTACGGGTTTATGAATGACTATGTATGTTACACATTTATTGGCGTTCGAGTGTATGCCAGAAGTGGCAAAATTATGGGCCTGCATAGCTAAAGATTACACGGGGGAGGAGTCACGATTCTTCAAATGGTCTCCGAAGAGGTCACCAATGTACTTGGAAAAGTAGAGGTAAAAGAATGTTAATTTGATATTCTAATTTAGCTAAGTTTGGTGTAGGTCGGGCACAACCATGTAGTGTAATTGTTATGTCCATGCAGGTGCAGATGGCCAACAGTGTCCTCGTCCCGACGGAAAAGGAGAGGTAACTCCCGTGGATGCAGAATATCGGAGTCTTACTAGAAGATCATCCGAATTACGACATTGATCGTCTGTCTGCATTTTTGGAGAGTGGAGGATCCATTCATTGGGATGATGACAGAGTGCAGCCGGAACCTGCAGCTTAGCCGATTGCTGAAGAGGCAACTGGAGGAGCATATTTTCCTGGGAGCTCTCAACCGCCGGTCGAGGAGACATCAGGAAGAGAAGAAGTACGGGTAGACCCCGTACGGGAAGATGTTAGTGAGCCCGGACCGGTGGATCAGTCAACTATCGTGGAAGAAATCCGAGCTGTTAAAGCTGAAATGGGAGAGATGCGGACATGGGCTGAGGGACAGTTTACAGAGATAAGGACTCTAATCGATGAGGTCCTTATGATACTTCGCACCAACGCCGCTGCTCGTGACCGTGCCGAACAATCAGACACCGGATTTCAACCCTGCCGAGCAGATGATGGTGCACAGTCAAGGCCTCCCGGTGCAGTTGCAGGCGGATCAAGACAAGTAGTGGAAGTGGAGTCTATTGGTGGTACTGGGGAACACGTAGACCGTGCTGCCGCATATGGAGGAGGAAGTGAGTTTGTCCTTGCACGAGTACCGGAAGACGATCTGGTACAGTCTGTGCTAAATGACCTGGTACAGCAAGCAGCACTGGCAGAGGGGGCAGTGTATGAGACTCAAGCTTTGGTACAAGCTCATCCACAAAAGCCCTCTACAGGAGTGGAAGAGTCGGCAGAGCCGACAAAGTCGGGGACTAGCACACCGAGTTCCTGGTATGAACCATCTGTTGAAGGTGCAGCAGGTGCAGTAGTTGGGGACGAGTCAAGTGAATCCTGGATGGAGGCCGTACCAGTAACTCCTACATCGCCTGCCCCAGGTCCCGGTAACTCTCCTGTCCACATCGAGGTACGCGTGCCAGGGGGATCCACAGAGGGTCCTAATTGAAGAAAGAGGAAGAGAGTACGTGAGGTGTCCCACGTAGAAATGGCGACGCAGAAAGTGTGGGATCCGTGCGGCAGGTACAAAAGTGGTGCTAGAAAACATTCCAAGGTGTTGGAGAAATTCGTTGGGTTCGAGGATATCACGACTCCGTACGACATAAGGGGTAAAGAATATTTCAAGACCCTCTTGAAAGTTGGATCAAAGTTTTCCCGTGAGCTTCGTATACTATATTTATTGTATAACCTTTTGTTTAACTGTTCTTAAAATTTATGATTACAAATGCATTTGTATACTAATCTGTACTTGGTTAATGATTTTCATTGTACACAGCAAATGGACGATCAGTTGTACGGAAGACGGAAACAACAACGTATGTATCGTGGTGTTTTCACTGACCAGACGTCTTTTGTACTGGATTGCTTGTTCCACGAGCTATGCCGAATAGAGTTCGAGTCAGGCGTGCGGGGTAACCCTTCGACTGTGTTGATGGAATATGCTTTTGGTGCTACTCCACACGAGTTTAGGAAAAACTGGAAGAACTTGCAGAAGGTATACTTCCCATTAAAGCACATGAATGGGTTCGCGGGTTGGTCATGATTATTGGTAGAGGTGGACCTAGTAGGTATGAACATTAATGTCTACGACAGCTACAAGTGGTGGACATCGGATGTTGAGCTAGAGCTGTTGATTAGGCCGTATGCCTGCATCATTCCGAGGATTATGCTACATTCAGGATACTTGTCCGAGGAGAACAAGATGTTGTACCAGCAACCTTTCACCCAAATGAGGGTCCCGGATGTACAGCAGAAAAAACTGTAAGTATGAAATTTACACCATTTAATGCTCATAGGTACATAGTTTATTTACTGTTTAACATTTTCGGTGTATATTTTGGTAGTCGTGGCAACAGTGGGATATGCACGCTCAAGATGATCCAGCTTAAGTTGGCGGGAAAAGAGTTCGGTGATTACTTAAGAGACACCATTATGAAGCAGTATCGGAAAAATTACGCTATTGAGGCTATGTCGAACTGGCAACTGCTTTTGTAGGTTTTGGACATCAAGTATTTGTTTGTAATTGTCGTACATTGTGCTTCTGTTTTGGAGTATTTGGTACTTGGGTTTTGGAGTATTTGGTACTTAGGTTTTGGACTATTTGGTACTTGGGTTTTGAATGAAAAAGTACATGAAGGATTTGAATGTAATTTTGTTTCTATTTTGGTACTTATGTCTTGTGTTGATTGGCAAGAGTTCCAAGGCCTGAACTGTTGTAATGCACATCGCCATGTGGCTAGGATACTTGCCGCACGGTGAAGGTGATTACCCGTGCAGCATTAACCACACCTAGGCGGCCAGATGTATGGTTAGTGCAAAACTCTCTGATGAACCGTGCGGTCCCGTATCTGGCCGCACGGGGTGCTGTCAACCCTGACTTATGTAGTGGCAACCGTGCGGGGATATGGTAATGGCCGCACGGTTTGCTGTCAACCCTCCCCTAGGTTGTGAGCATCCGTGCGGGCCGGTCGTCGGCCGCACGGGTTGCTGTCAACCCCAACGTTGTTTGTGTGCACCCCCGCACGGGTTGCTATCAACCCCGACGTTGTTTGTGTGCACCCCCGCACGGTTTGCAGTCAACCGTTCATTTTGTCCACAGACAGTCCAATATTTGAATTTTGAATACGTGTCATTTTGTCCACATACAGTCCAATATTTGAATTTTGAATTAAAATATATTACTATTGTTGGCAATGTCCCAACCACACCTTTGAATGCTGTTAATATCCCAACCACACCTCTGAATGCCTATTAATGTCCCAACAATAACTTGGCATGCCTATTAAAGTCACTACGCCCATAAATGGGCTTCAGCAGACCCATTATCTTCACTGCCCTCGTCAAAGCTTCCCTCTACACTAACTTAATCCCATCCACACGGCATCAACCTCTTCCTCTTCTCGGGTATTCGACTTCTGTTCTTGCATCATCATTTGTTAGTTGTTTTTGTTGTATATGCGTGTATATGTTTGGGACAGGATGGAACCGACCCGCGATCCTCTTCTTCCTAGCTTCATCCCCTCGAGGCAACAGCAGAATCCAGGAATCATAGTTGGAATCAGTGACGGCCAGATAGTTCGCGATCCCGAATGGCTGTATCAAGCACCAGAACCAGCATGGTTGATCGAGTACTACCGCTTACTCGAAGAAGCAAATGAGCGCTTGGAAGAAATTGAGCGACTCATGCGCGACAAGCATCTACCATGTCCCCCACCACCTTACGGTGCAAACCCTCTTCTACCACACCCTTCGGTAAGGGTGGATGACCTTATCGCCTCTTTTAACTTCACCGCTACCATATTGTTCAGTATCTCCAAACCCTTTGACTGTATCGCTACCATATAATTCAGTTTTTCCTTCTCCTTTGACTGTATCGCTACCATATACTTCAGTTTCTCCTTCTCCTTTTACTGGATAGTCGTGTACGGGAGGCTCTTCTTCTTCCGGCGGCTCTTCTTCTCCTTGCTCTTCATCTTCTGGGAATTCTTGGGCCGGAGATGGATAGTGTCCTTCTGGTGGAGTATTACGACCACATCCATACCTAAACCAAGTATCGCTTCCATCGGATGAGGAGTCGTAGGAAGCAGAGTAGTCTTTCCTCGACATTACATGAAGTGATGATGTAGTAGATTATGAGTGTGTGAGTATTATGTAGTTCCATTGTTGTTAGTTATAGAAGATGAGGAAGAATA
This sequence comes from Erodium maritimum, assembly GCA_963921825.1. Taxonomy (NCBI): domain Eukaryota; kingdom Viridiplantae; phylum Streptophyta; class Magnoliopsida; order Geraniales; family Geraniaceae; genus Erodium; species Erodium maritimum. The sequence goes on along the minus strand of OY997596.1, from coordinate 27,786,885 downwards.
TATTCCTCCTCACATCGATTTGATGTAACCAACTTTATGGAAGGAATATATTCCCTAAACCCTAAACCCTACTCACTATACCCTAAACCCAAAACCCATAGGTATAAACCCTAATCCTAACACATAGCCTATGACAATCGTGCCCTTACTTTTTCTTGGGTTGGTGGGTAGTAGGTAGTAACAAAATTAATGGCTCCAAAAGCACATAGGGAAAAGGGAACATTTTGGTTCTTTGACTGAACCGTACGGCAGGTACATACACCCGCATGGGGCCGCATGGGGTCGATATTAGGGTTTCTCACCCGTGCGGTCAGACATTAATGACGGATCACTTTCACTCGCGCGGGGGAGAAACCCTAATATCCACCCCATGTGGCCCCGTGCGGGTGTATGTACCTGCCGCGCGGTTTGCTGTCAACCATATGGAATGCACACTAAGTAGTCAAACATAACTCCCAACCCATTAATGTCTGGCAACAACTCCCCGTGCGACATTAATGCTTAAACCCTAACTCCATACCCATTAAAGTCTTAGCAACAAATCCTCGTGCGACATTAATGCCTATACCCTAACTCCATACCCATTAAATGCTTAGCAACAACTCCCCTTGCGACATTAGTGCCTAAACCCGAATACCCGAACCGCATTGGGGCCGCCCACCTCAACCCGCGTGGTCGCTTGAGTTCGACCGAGTAGTCGATGACGCCTGTGAGCGGTTGAAAGTCATTGAGCGCTTGGAACGTGAGAAAGACGTGCCATGTCCTTCTCGGCCCCCGTTTCAAAGGCCTCGTTGGACAGACGGGATTGAGGATGACTTTGATTCCGTCGAGGAGCCTGCTTGGTTCCAACGTTGGCTTCAGTGGATGGGTCAGGTGAAAGAATGTGACGAGAAAGTTATTAGACAACTCTCTGCCATCTAATGTAATGGATTTCGACTTCAATAATATTGGATTTCAACTTCCAAACTCATTTTTGCATCTGTCTCTGTTCAACCGTGCGGTGACTTATAAACTCGTACGGTTCTCAATCTGACCCATGCGGTCTATAAACACACCCGCACGGGTTAAATTATTTTCCAACCGCGCGGCGTTCAATAAGCCGTGCGGCGTCATTTTATCCCTTTTCCTTAATTTTGGCTCTGTCTTTGTTGGCCCGTGCGGTCCAAAACATGACCGTGCGGTCACATTACTTACACTAAGTCCAAAAACAGAAACTTCATTCATCCTCGTACCATAAATAATACAATTCAAATCCAAAATACACTACGCAGTAAGCAGAATGTTAATGAGACTCTGTATAATTTCTTGGTTTCGAACCAGCCACTCTCTGTAACCCCGGAACCAAGCAGGCTCCTCCCAAGAATCAAGAAGGTCATCCTCGTTCATTCGCGGTTGAATAAATGGTTTTTCACCAGGAGGGAGTGGAGGACATGGTAAATTTTTCTCGCGCATGAGTGCATCCAGTTGGTCCAAGCGCTGATTTCCTTCTTCAAGTAAGCGGTAGTACTCTATGGACCATGCTGGTTCCGGTGCTTGATTGAGTCGTTCGGGTATTCTGACTATTGTTCCGTAGGCCAACCATGTAACGTATTCTCCGTCTAGCTGTCGTCGCCTCCATCTACGCTCCGCCCGGTTAACATGGTTGGGATCCATTCTGTCACAAACATATACATGCTTACACTACTAAAACAACAAACACATCCAAAAAATTATAATGCAAGAACATTCGTCAAATACCTATTCTGAAAAAATTTGACAGATAATTGATAGGCTGGAAGTCACGATTGTTGTAGTACAGATAATGGCCCTCCTAAGCCACTTTTATAGGCCCCGTGCGAGTAAAGAGGGTTGGAGTGGGTGGATGAGTGGGTGGTGACTCTGCATATTAATGGGAGACATTAATATGAAGAGTTTTCTTGGATGTAGTGAGTGAATAGGGATTGACAGATTTTGTACAGGAAAGTGCAGATTTTGTACAGGGAGTAGTCACATAACTGAGCCGTGCGGTCATAAATGACCTGTAGTCGTGCGGTCATCACCAGTAGCCGAACGGCTACTGGTGATTGACAGAACTGACCTCGAGCCATGCGGTCATAAAGGACCTCACATTGAATGTAACCCTCTAACCACCACACCACAATTCATGGAACCAACTAGCCACACTAACAACTTCGCCTATAAATGTGTGTGAGTGTTCACTCACTTTTCTCACTTCATCTATTATATTCACTTGATAATCAGAAAATCAGCAATGGCTGTACACAACAATGGTGAGATGATGTTGAGGTTCGAGATAATCAAAACAGCTCTCCTACGGATCCTTCCGAAGGCGGTCCAACTTCGGGAGGAGGTTCGGGATGAGTTCCGGGTGGGCGATTCAACATAATGTTCAGAGGAAGACAAGCAGAAAGCTAACAAAGTCGTGGAAGAGCTTGACAATCTTGAACACTTCATCTTGTCATTCACATAGCAAGACTTGGGTCCAGCGCGTTGGTAATCCGTTTAGGGTTCATGTAATATGTTCCCGACTTTGTCTCGGAAACAAAGACCACAAATTTTTCAATACGTGTGAGTCTTTGTTGTAATAAGTAGGGTTGGTGTTTAACGTGGAACATGTTTAACGTTTAAGTTGTTTTATTCTGATCTTTACATGGGTAGTTATTAATTGTTTGAGGTAAACCAGTAGCGTATAAACTCCGTGTGGGGTGATCTGGCCGCACGGGTTGTTGTACTGCCGCACGAGTTGTTGAACTGCCGCACGGGTCAATAACCATTCGTGCGGCCAGACCTTTTGCATTATCATTGCTCTGTGTATGACCGCACGGTGACCACTAATGACCGCACGGTGGATCAGAGCAATACTACTGGTGGTTGTACTGCCGCACGGTGACCACTTCTGACCGCACGACAATATGCATTACACCAGACATGGAAATGATGACCGCACAGAACAATGCAACCATTCGCACGACAATACCCATTCACATCAAACCTAAATAGTAGCATAATGAAATACATCTAGCATCCTCAGTCACCAAATAGTAGCACAATGAAATACATCTACCATCCTCCCTCACTAAATAGTAGTAGCATAATGAAATTCAAATCCTTACACAGTAGATGCCCTAGCAGATGCTCTAGCAGAAGCAAGCCCAGGGCATGTGCGTTTGTTGTGACCAAAATTAGAACAATTCTCACATTTTCGGGGACGCTTCGGAGCCGCTTGAGCCGCTCTTGGCTCCTCACCTGCTGAAGGGATTCTTCTTTTAGTTAGTCTACCACGTCTCACTTTATAATCTGGAGGGAGAACCTCTATACGACCTTCAGGCGAAACCTCATCAAGATTCCACTCTGATTCTCGCAAAACTGGGTAAATGGTTCCAGTATATGCCAGAGTTCATGCTTCTACCGTGTAATATTTTGAGCACAAGGAATATATCTCTACCCGAGCATGCTCACAACACGCTAAGGCATGTTCACAAGGAATTCTATCCAGATCAAACACCCGGTAACTACACCGCTTCATCCCCAAATCAACATAGACGTCACTTTGTTCACTATTAACCCGATACTGGCCGTGTAGGTTCATTGGTATTATTCGGATGTCCTTCACTAGATCATTCCTACTTGACACGATACTCTCTACCGTAGGGGTAACAGCTTGGGAATGAGGTAGTTTGTCCAACACATCTAAACGAAGCATGAACCAATGACTAACCAGTCTCTGCATGGCGTTTAATAGCTCTACAATAGGCCACTTTCTCTCTTCTAGTATTGCATTGTTGATACACTCAGCACTGTTCGTGGTCATGAGATTGTACCGAGCGGCTTCGAAGTAAGCTCTCGACCACTGATGACGTTCTAGGTTCGTTGTCTCCAGATATTGCGCTGCCTTGGGGTACACTACTTTCAACTTTTCGAACTTGGCTAGGAACCTCTCCACTGTGTAAGCATCATTAATTTTTTCGAATAAACTCGACAATTTGTCTTTCGGCTGACCCCCATGATAATCTCTGATATTTTGGCTTAGATGCCTCCTACAATGGCCATGTTTAGAATTTTGGTAGAGGGTCGCCACTGAATGGATGATACTTTTATGCCTATCAGAAATTATAACAAGTCCTCCTCGTCCGGGATCAACAACCTCAACTTTTCGAAGAACCATCCCCATGACTCGTTGTTCTCCGAGTCATGAATTATCGCCCATGCAACTGGATATTGGTGATGATTAGCATCTTGACCTGTAGCAATTATCATAATCCCTTTATACCTTGTTTTCAACCACGTTGCATATACTGCGAGCACCTTCCTTAAAGTAGTGTTAAATCCAGTAATGCATGGTCGATATGCTACGAAAACATATTTAAATCTACTGTGTTCATCCACCTCCAAATGAGTTACTGCGCCTTCGTTATGCTTTCGAACCTGTTCCAAATAAAGAGGGAGTAATCCATAACTTAATTCAGGATCCCATACAAGTTTAATCAACGCCAGTGTTCTTGCCTTCCATCATTTCTAGTATTTGTAATCGCCTAAACCATCTCCCTTCAATTCGTCTTGAACTAGCAAAGGCCTGGGAATCTTTTTCCCACCAGCATATTTTTTAGCCAAACTACAAGCAATTTGTTCCGTTGTTAGAAGACCTATTTGGGTGCTCCGATCACTGGTCTGACAAGTATGCAAAGACTCATATGTTCTGATGGAGAAAGTATCTTATCCCCGATCCTTTGCTACACGCACTCTCCATCCACAATTATCGCTAACACATTTTGCAACGTATAATTCCTTGTTTGATCTATCACGGCGTATCCGAAAATTCTTCTTATGCTGAAGCTCTGTCAGATACATCATCACTGCTCGCTTGTCCCGAAACTCTTTGCCAACTATTAAATCTGACCCATCCCTAAATCCGATCCTGGTTTGTTCTGGATCAACCGTATCTAACGGAAACTGCTGGTTCCAAGCAACATACTCCACAATTTGACCGTTCTCTTCATCCAAGCTTACCGGTTGTGGCGTAGGAGATGATTCTTCTGAATATACTCCACAATCCGAATCACTTTCTCTAGGTCGACGCCGCCGCCGAATAACTAGGTTTTCATTAACACCAGCACCACTCCAAATATCAACGTCAAAAAAACTATCCCGCCCACCATTTCCATGTTCAGCATTCTCAACTGCAACACATTGCACCCCCTGTTCAACTTCCACCGTTTCAGGTACCGCGCCAATGGTATCTTTCTTGATCAGTTCTATACATAAGGCAACCCTGGATTATAAATTACTGTTCTCCATTACAAAACACTGAAGACTAACATTGTCAATGATCTCCTCTGGCGTCAATCCTCCTTCAAAGCCCTTAGCTACGTAACTAAGTTTTAATTTTGTCTCACTTTCCTTCACCCCGATCCTAGAATAAATGCGATGCTTCAATGTGTTCAGTGTTGTACTATCATCAACCGGAACACTAAAAACTACCTCGTTTTCTGATTTCCAATTATACTTTCCACCCTCTACCTTATATTCCCCACCGTAAGTAACACGTATTGCAACTCTACCCATTCTTGTAACAACAAAAACAACAATTACAAAACCTCACACATTCCTGTACAACTTCACAAAGTTTATTACAAATTACAGGATATGCAACTGGCCGCACGGTGGCTAACCACCCGCACGGGCAGTGACAAGCGCTGCCGCACGGCTGTATACGGCCGTGCAGTCACTTGCCGTGTATGTCATATGCCACCGCACGGGTATGTCATCGTGTAGCCGTGCGGTTTCTGTCTTCTACCTAACCTGGCCGCACGGTGACATACGCCCATGCGGGGTGTCTTCAACCTCGGGTGGCTGTGCGGCTCCTACTGATTCAGTTGGTCTGACCACCCCCAATTTACAGTTTTTGCTCCCCCATTCCATTCCAATCCATTCACTTACTTTATAGCACTCAAAATCGTTTTCCCCCATCCTCAATTCCAAGTTCAACTCAAACCTATAACAACTGAAATGTACGAAATTGGAAGAAGAGGATGAGGATGAATTGAACTTACTTCGACCTTGCTTCAATGGCAGACCCGAAGAGGTTGACAACACGTTCGGTCCGGTGGACGGCGGTGGACGGCGCTCGGTGCGGTGCTGCGGATTTCAGAGGTGGTGCTTTCGTCTGAAAATGGCGGGGACGGGGGCTGGGAAAATTAGGGGTGGGGAAATTGGGGGCTCACCCTCATTTTAGGGATTTTGACCAAATACAAAAGGGTAGTATAGGCATTGACCAACTTTTGTTGACTTGGGGGTCTTGAAGGCCCTTTTTCAAAATACATATTGGGTGAATGTTTTTTTCAAAATCGATATTGGCATAAGGCCTTTTTAGAAATTGGTCCTCGGTAAGAGAGATAGAGACGAAAAAGAAGAGTGGTGGTGTAAATGAATTGTAGAGTGAAAGTGATAGGGTTAAGAATGAGTGCAAATGAATTATAGAGTGAAAGTGATAGGGTTAAGAATGAAAGGATAAGGTAAAGAATGAGTGGTGAGGAGAAAGAATTGTGGCACAATCAGAATCGTTTATCTCAAAAGAGAGTAGTGAGATCAATGGTGAGTAGTGACTATCACTAATTCATTGAATGAACTATATCCCACATCGCCCACGTACATTATTTTCTCGTTGTTATAGGGGTTCAACTGGTACCCTCTGTCCACTTGAAAAGTTAGGCTTGGCTGATTGTGCATTATCATGTAATTATGGGCTGAGTTCGGGCGGGTCGGTTAATCCGTGGATGTTCGGCACCAAATCCGCAATCCAACCACATATGATCGAATTTAATGTTTTGAATCCGCCATCCGATCCAAACCCACGGATAATTTTCCCACCCCTAGTGATGCAGTTCCTATGCAAGCTGGTCACCTTCCTATAAAAAAACTGTACACAATGGAAGGACCAACTACTACTCTTTCACTCACAACAACAAGAAGCACACTTTGGCTCCTCTTAATCCACAAGAAGTACATGACATGCAGATATCTATGTCCAAAAGAGCTAAGTTAGACAAAACCAACCTTTATATTACACCTTCTATTGTTTTGAAATCTCTTGATTCATCAAATAAGGTGCTACTAATGATCTTTAATGAAGGTTTGTTTTCAGGTCAAGAAGAGCATGAATTATCTCCCGAGATGCTTGAATCACTAGAAAATTTTAAATAGGTGTTTCCCGAGGAGATACCACCAGGTCTGCCACCAGTTTGTGGAATTGAGCATCAAATTGATCTTGTTCCGGGCGTACCATTGCCAAACAGGCCGACTTATAGAGTTAACCCCAAAGAGGCTCAAGAGCAAGAAAATCAAGTTCAAGATCTCCTGTCAAAAGGTTATATTCCCGAAAGTCTTAGCCCATGTACAATACATGTTCTTCTAGTTCCTAAGAAAGATGGAACATGGAGGATGTGTGTTGATTGTCGAGCCATCAACAATATCACTGTCAATTATAGACATCCAATTCCAAGGCTTGATGATATGTTAGACAAGCTAAATGGAGCTACAATCTTCTCTAAGATTTATTTAAGGAGTGGATACCATCAAGTAAGAATGAAGGAAGGAGATTAATGGAAAACAACATTTAAGACTAAGCAAGGATTATATGAGTGGCTAGTCATGCCATTTGGACTCACAAACGCTCCAAGTACATTCATGAGGCTCATGAATCATGTCTTAAGGGCATGCATCAGTAGGTTTGTGGTAGTATATTTCGATGATATATTGGCTTATAGTTCTAACCTAGCAGATCATTTAAACCACATCGAACAGGTTCTAGAGACACTACGAGCTAAAAATCTTTATGCGAATCTTAAGAAATGCACATTTTGTACCGATCAAGTTGTGTTTTTAGGATTTGTTGTAAGCTCAAGGGGATTGAAGGTTGATTAGGAGAAAATCAAAGTGTACATCAGTAATTGGTTATCTTGTTTACCATTTATTGAGTTTGCTTACAATCATGCCAAACCAACTGCTACTAAATTCTCTCCTTTCGAAATTGTTTATGACTTTAACCCTACTACTCATTTAGATCTTGTATCTTTGCCTCAAGGTGTTATTTCTAGTGAAGGAGAAAGCAGATCAGAATTTATCTAGATACTTCATCAAAAGGTCAAAGAAAATTTGGAGAAAAGGACCAAGAAATACAAGCAACAAGTTGATAAACATCGAAAAGATATCAGTTTTGAACCGGGAGACTTGCTATGGGTACACATGAGGAAGGAAAGATTTCCAAACCAGAGAAAATCCAAGCTCTTACCAAGAGGAGATGGACCATTTCGAGTGATAGAGAAAATCAACAACGCTTACAAGCTTGAGCTTTCAGGTGAGTTAAACATTTCTCCTACTTTCATTATTACTGATTTTGGCTCCCTATCATGCAAATGAATCAGTTCTGATGTCAGAACCTTGTCAAGAGGGAGGGGATGATGAGGACATTGAGACTAGCTTATCCGAACCCGAGGAAGAAACTATCAACAACACCCAGAAACAAGCTATCAGCAACATTCCAAGGATGCGACTAGCACCAAGGACAAGATCAGGAACTAGAGCATTACGAGAAGATTTCAACAAACAAGTGGAGATTTAATTACAGTCATAGAGAATGGGGAACTCCAAGAAGACATGATCACCAAGGGAAATCAAGAAAACATTAAAGATCAATTCAAGACTTCTTCAAATCTGTTTTTGCCTCTTCTTCAAGGAGTTAATGAAGCCAACTTGTTCATCATTTCCAAAGACAAATTAGCCACTTCATTCATTCAAGGGGAATGAACAGCCAAGATATGCATTTGAATTTAAAGTTATTAATCATCTATTTTTTGTTGTTTTGCAGATTTTCAAGCTTTTAGTTTCTCAAGAGTCTTTATATATTAATTAGAGTCAAATGTAATCAATTTTCGACCCTTGAAGGTCACCTGCTGCTGGACTATTTAATAAAGTCCATTGTCAGCATGTATTGTGGAAGTTTTATGAAATACAAGTTCGAGTTTTCTTTTGGGAAGAACCTTAAACAATTCAACCTTGTTGTGTGCGAAGCCTTGAAGTTTGTTTGTTTCGACTTATGATAGACTTTCCATAATCTGTGTGGCGTCATTCAGTCCACCATCTATCCTATTAGTTACTTAGATACTTCAAAGAGTGTTGTACGACCAGTTGAAGTATCTTCATCATCGATTCCATCTTCATCCATTGGTTCCTTAGAGAGTGTTGTACGGCCAGCTAAGGAACTCCATCCTATCATCACTATCATACATAACCTATCAGCAGTTTCTACCTGATCCTACCACCACTAACAGATGGCAATCGTCTGCCAGGTTTAATTCCTCAACAACGGCTCCCCTCTCATCCTGTCTTGGAGAAGGGAACCAAGGTGTTATGCTTGCAAAACCTCGCTCGTGATAGAACATTGTCATCACATTTGCCTCCTTCGTCACCTTTGACGCAAGCTTATGGATCTGTTGAGGTCCCAATGGGAAGCCACCAGAGCAGCCGCCCCTGATCATCCCATGTTGCCTCTAAAGTCAACATTGACGTATCCATCTCCTTTCCCTCCACCGATGTCTCCTCCTCGATTTTCCTCGAGAGCTCGTGTAAGGACCGCTCCTGGTCAACGCAGGTCAATCGGCGGAAAAACGGAAAAATTTAAAATTTTAAGACAGACACCTAAATGAACCTAAAATTGACCCTGAGGGTCATATCGAACGTAAGTTGACCCCGATATCGACCAAAGTGAGTTTTGGGTGACTCATGGCAACTTTTTGACCAATTGGGGAAAAGTTGACTTTTTGCCAAAAAAGTCAACCGAGCGGCGTTTTAATCCGTTCGAGGCCCGATTTGGATCCAAAAATCTTAGCCGTCGCTACAGCGGTCTTAGTTCTACCGTTTCCTTGTAGCACGCGAAATTTCATAAATTCTTGGAAAATGGGCCCGCACGGGGCCCGAGACGGCCGAATTTCGCGAATCTGACTAAAAAATATCTATAAAGATATTTTTCTAACTAGTGGGACCCACATAACACTTGTCATGAAAGTGGTGGAAGGAAGATGAAAGGACAACTTTGCCCTTTGACTTAAAAACAAAAACAAAGCAGAAATGAGTGTATTTTGGTCATTTTGAGGTGTGTTTGAATTTTAAAACAAAATAAAAGAGAAGAGATGAGTGATGGTCGGCCATTTAAAAGAGAAAAGGGAGAGAAGGAGATAGAAAGAAGAGAGAAGAAGAAGGAGAAAGAAAAGAGAGGTTTGGGTTCGATTTCCCGACGATCCGATCGACGGATCGTCTCAATTCTCGCGTATTCGTCATCCCCTCATCGTTCCCTACGGCAAGAACCCGTCTTTTTCTCGTTTTGACACGTTTGAATTCTAAGGTTTTGGTTAGAATTGGTTTAAACATGAATGGTTGAGGTTTGGGGTTCGTTAGGAACGTTTTGGGGCGAAAGGGGGCGTTTTCCGGTGTGGCCATGTGGGTCCCACTTGGCCGGGCCTTGGGTTTTTCGTGTTCGGGCGGTCTTGGATGATCCCCGAGTCGATAATTCACACCCGTAACGAATTATGGAATGAATTTGTGAGAATTCGGAAATTTGGGTTAGAAACTTTAAACGCGGAATTAAATCGCTCGGGTATCAGAAATTGATTCCTTCGATTGCGTTGGAACATATGAATTATATTAGGGTTGTAGAAACGAAAAAGGGAATTTTCGGAGCACCGGAGGGCGTTTTTCCGATCCCGGGCAGATTCGCCTAGCCGGACGAATCGGGCCTTTCCGGGCCCATTGTTGACAATGTCGAGCAGTTGGGAAGTTTGGGAATGGTCGACATTGTCGGGGTTGCATTTGGACGTTAATTACTTTAAATTCGGGTTTTGCCTGCTTATTAAAAAGTGTATTATTTTGATCACTTTAGACCGTGCCACCGACCGCGGAAAGAGGAGGCTAAGTGGGTGATCGTGAGCGCGCCGGAGCTTGAGTGTGGACATATGGAACGCTTTACGAGGTAGGGAAAAGTAGCCGGATATCGGCCTTTACTAGGGAAAGTTATTAGTAGAAATGCGTGTGACACTTGGTGGTGTCGTAGGATAAGTGAACTTATCGAACAATAAAAATGCATGTGACACTTGGTGGTGTCGCAGGATAAGTGAACTCATCGAACAATAGAAATGCATGTGACACTTGGTTGTGTCGTAGGATAAGTGAACGTATCGAACAATAGAAATGCATGTGGCACTTGGTGGTGTCGTAGGTTAAGTAAACTTACCGTGTGATAGGAATCACACGTGGGCACCTGGTTGTGCCCGTAGGTTGAGTGAACTGATTGTGTTTGTGTGTGGCCATGTGTGCCTTTGGGGTATTAACCCGTTTGTTATTGACTGACTTGTTGAGTGGTAGTTAGTCGTGATGTTAATTTTTCTATTTGCGAATTATTGTGTAATATTTGGTTGTGATTGTGATTATTCTGGTGATACCTGGATGAGCTGTGCCCGAGAGGTGTGTCGTACCTTCCGATGTGCGACCGGTAAAGTGCCAAGGGCTGTGTTCCCCGTGAGATGTGTCGTACCTTCCGGCGCGCGATCGGTAAAGTGTTGAGGCTTGAGGTTCCGCGATGAAGGAGAGGCACTCCTTCCGACTAGCAATCGGAAAACTGTTGCTATGTGTCGCGATGAGGTCGACCGCCTGGCCCGACTGTGTGTCGGGGAAGTGCGTGGGGCAGTGCCAGGCCCAACCGGATTGCTACCGGAAACTGTGCAGTATGTGTGTTGATCCTTTGTGATCTTGTGTGTGTTGATATTGCGTGACTTTGTTCACGATTGTGTTTGTTTGTAGACGTCGTAAGTTTTGTGTTAAAGGGTGAGGTGTTGGGTTCGAGACTCATCAATAACCTACGGTGGTGATATAGCGCCTCTGTGTGAGGGGTTAGGGTTGATGCGCTGCGGCGCTGTACGAACGAGGTTTCCCTCATGTGAGAGGGTCGTTTGAGGTTTCCCTCACGTGAACGGGTTGTTTGAGGTTTCCCTAACGTGAACGGGTTGTTTGAGGGTTCCCTCATGTGAGTGGGTTGTTTGAGGTTTCCCTCACGTGAGTGGGTTGTTTGAGGTTTCCCCTATGTGATCGGGTAATTGGGGTATTGATGTTGTGAGCAATAGTGAGTTACATTGTTGAGAACATGATCCCCGTTTTGAGGCCTCCCCTACGTGACCGGGTAATTGGGGTATAGATGTTGTGAGCAATAGTGATTTGATTAGTTGAGAACATGATCCCCCTTTTGAGGCTTCCCCTACGTGATCAGGTAATTGGGGTATTGATATTGTGAGCAATAGTGATTTGCTTAGTTGAGAACGTGATCCCCGTTTTGAGGTTTCCCCTACATGATCGGGTAATTGGGGTGTTAATATGGTGAGCAATAGTGTTTTGCTTAGTAGAGAATATGATCCCCATTCGAGGTTTCCCTTACGTGAGCGAGTATTTGAGGTATTGATATCGTGAGCAGTTGTGACAGTTTGGTATCAGGTTTTGAAGTAGTTGTCTGCCCTGTTTAGATTGGTAAGTTGTTGATGCTTTACTAGTATGCCATAATCGAACGGGTATTCGTGGAGGTAAGCGGAACGCTCATCCCCTTTACTACTTTTCCCGCAGGCCTCTGAGGTAGGGGCGAGTAGCGAATACTGGTTTGGTTGCGGAAAGTTACAAGTAAATGCACATAGGATCGTGTGAGGGCTGTGTTTTACCTTGTTGGTGTGACTAATGGAATTGTTGTTCGGTCTCTAATTTGGGGTCTCCATTAAGTGCACGGGTCTTAGATGGTTGGGGGAAATTGATAGTGATTTGTGTGACAGCCGGGTTTAACATGTGATTTGGGGTAGTAGTCCCCTGTGTTATTGTTTGTTGTCGGTGTTCCCGGAATTTCTGCTGTATGCCGTAGTCAGTCTGGTGCCCGTGGTGGTGAGCGAAACGCTCACCCCTTACTGCTTTTCCTACAAGTACCGTTCGCGAGGCGAACTAGTAGGATCTCTCGAGGCTTGAAGAGCTGGGAGCGAGAGTTTAGGCTGTCGGGGTTGTCTAGAGAAGCACACTCATGTTTTAGTGTTCTTTCGTTTTTTTAAATTAAAACTCGGTTGTAAAAATATTGTTTTGATTGATACAAGTGGTGCTTTTAAAGCGGTTTATTAAACTATTTGAGACTTTGTTTTACTTGCTTCACCGTTCGCGTTCCGGGTTCGGTTAAACTGAATTCGGGGCGTGACAGTTCGGGCCTCCATGATCGTTTGACTCTATTTTGTTCTCGTTCTGTCCTAGAGGATTGGCAGCCACCCCCCAACTCTCGGGGTCATCCACCATCTCACGTGATCCCTTTTCCCATACCATGTGCATTCCTCTGCAATTTAGTAATTTCTATGGAAAATCTCATTGGCGTTCAGGCCATAGTGGGCGTGTTCAGGTCAAGCCAGAGATGATTTTGATTTTCATATGTGTTTTACTATAGTTCTATTTCTTAGTTTAATAATTTTTTTAGTTTGTTTAATGTTTGTTCTCATATCAAAAACTCGTCTATACCTCGCTCATTTTAAAGATTAGTTATAACCTGTTTACAGAGGCACTACTACGCTTATTCTTCTAGCACTACGTCTAAATGTTAATCAATAAATTATCTACGTTAAAAAACATATGGAATGTATTGATGGCGTGATCCATTAGAGTTGTCAATTTTCAAAATCCTAAACCACAACACCCTCAAGCTTTGCTGCAACCACCAGTGGCTCCCGTGGCTTCGGCCATGATAGCTGTCGGTGGGGCTCTCTCCTTCGACCGGTCTTATATGTTGATCTTCGTCGGAGAATCCTCTTCCTCACCCTCGTTTTTCAGACGACGATTCCCTGGCGGCGCGACCCCGACTTTCCCCCGCAGGCTGCCGCCGGATATGGCATGCTTTGTTGCCAGCGTTTCCACTATAGGTCGTTGAACAGCTAGGCGTTTGTCGGATCAGGATGGGTCTACTCTCGACGCCCTCTATTCCGCTTGCACCTACCAGCCCTCGCTTGTCGTAGTGCTTTTTTCCCCTCCCCCTTGTTCCTAACACCGAGTCTAAGAGACTTAATCCAGAGTCTAATAGACTATAGCGAGCTTTCAAGACTATTCCGATATCGATCTCCTCATCATATGGTCTCGATTTGTCGAGGTTTGATTTTGGTAAAGCTTTACCAACCGAACACTCGCACGAGCAGGATAGAGAAGGTTTTGGAGTTAAAAATAGTCGGTGGATTTGGGATCCGGGAGGAGAGACGATAGGGTGGGGCCTGCTTTTACGACAACCAAGGTCGGGTTACCTAGACTATTCAAGACGGATCGACAGCAGAAGGACGTCCCATTTACGAAAGCTATGAGAGTCTGTCGATGTTGGGCCGTCTCGGGAATGTCAAGGAAGCAACAGAAGTTTACTGTTATTTCTCCTTAGTTTTATCACGGAAGTAGAGTCTTTAGGTTCTTAGTTGGGTTTATTCCGCTCGGAACTGTAGTTTTTTTCTTTTTAGTTGATTTTTTCGTAATATGTTTTTTTAGTTGTAAGTGTGGTAAGTGAAATTCTCCGGTTTGTGTCTACTATTAAAAATAGACTAATTCTATATATTTAAGAGAGCTGGATTGTTCACGGAAAGTTCGAACAATATCTTGAAAACCAAAACATTTGGTCCTACTATGTAATCTGTAATTGTCGTTAATGCATTATCTCATTGTATAAAAAAGACGATCAATTTCCTGAAATTTGAACTAAATTTTAAGATAAAAAGAAGTAGGTAAAATTCAAGGTGATGTTTAAAATAGTTTTATTATTATTTATGAATGAATAAAATAAAAGCATAACTTTCTCTCTCATCCTCTTCTCTTAGTATAAAAGCTATCCTCAAGTATTTTCCTGAACACCACGAATTCTTTTTTCTGTCTCAAAAGTCAGGAAAGGGAGGCAATGAAGATGAGGGTTGTTGGAACTAATTTCGCAAACTGGGAAATGATTTGCAGAACAAAACACATAAACAGTAATAGCATGCAATAGAAACCGAAAAACTGGAATGACCAACCGGTGTGACGTGCAGAACAAGAGGAACAACTGAGTCGTGGCACGGAGGTCCAATGACTTTGAAGCAAAAGTTCCGACGTGCCCGAGATGGCGAGCAGCAGCGGTTGCTCCCCAAGGATCTCTCAGCTCTTATCCAGCAGCGCGCCCACTCGCTCAGCCGGACGTGGAAACAGTAGAACAATAACCAGAACGGGTGATCGAAAACGTTTGGGAGAGTGACTGAAAAGTGTATAGTATGGCTCTGGAAAGTTGAGTAAAAACGTAATTGAAAAAGAGATCCAGAGCCAGGTATATATAGATAAAAACGTAGGGGCAAAGAGGTAAAAACACAAGTGATTTTTTGAATTAAATCTGTTTAACGTGCGTGTTTCACCCACTGAAAACCGGAGTCAAACGATCCACTCAACAACACGATCAAACTCGTTCAAACAGGTTTGAAAAAATATGTGATAGAAAAACAAAAAATATTTTGTATAAAAAAGATTGATTTGCCCGCCCCGCAGGTGCTCCACCCGAACTGGACGGACGGCGGCAGCGGTGCGCGTAAGGCCCATTCCGGCCCAACTAGCATAGGCTGGCCCAGCTGATGTTCTAAACAGGGATGGGAGTGGAGGCTATATCAACACATCAACACTCCAATGAGTTGTCGATGTGGGACTCTTGTTCTAGGCAAAAACAAACGTAATGGCTTTTAAGCCAAATTTTTCCAACAAGGGTCTCTGTCCCATTATTGATGGTGGTTCTGATGGCCTTCTCCGCCGTCCAGAATGTTGCCGCCACTGATTCTCCGGCCCCCTGCCCCACCTCCGACGCGCCGTTGCCTCTGTACTAGCCGTTGGTTTTGCGGTTCTCTTCTGAGCCACCAACCTCGTAGACATGCTTGTTTACTTTCTCTCTCGAGGAAATGGGTTATTCTGCTTTTCTTCTTTATAAATATTGGTATTTGGGGTTCAGTTGATGTGTTTGTTCTCTGTGGGCTTCTTACATTGTAATTGTGATTTATCGTAATCGTACCCCACTTCTTGTAAGGAATGATTAATTTTCTTATTCAAATTGTTGCCGTCCCATTTATGAAATAAAGATAATTACACTATGATATATTTTCAATGAACATGATACAAAATTAATAGTTAAAAGAAACAGATCAATGTATACATACCACTTTCTTAAGGACATTAGGCTGCCAAAGGTGAGAAGAATGATAATAAGTGACCATGCGTATGATGGAAAGGCTGGCATGAGCTGTATGATTTTGGCAGAATGTATTGAGTCACATTTGTTTGTTTTGGGCTCCTTGAAGTTTTTTTTTTTGATCGGCAAAGTTTTTTTTGTATTGAAGGAACCTCTTTTGAGATAAAAGAGGTAGCGATGTCCAAATAATAGGACCCAAAGAATCCCGAAACCAATCATATGTTGGCTGTAAGGGAGGAACTACAGATAAAACAAATAAACAACTAAAAAACAACAAAAAGTAACCAAGAAACACTAGAGGTGTTTCAAAACCTTCCAAAACCTAGGAGCAAGCAATTTTTGAAGGAAGCTTGTTCACCAAGCAACCGAAGAGGAGAGCCTTGTTTGCCTTGCACTCCAAGAAACGAAGTAGAAGCCACATGGTTTGTAACATCAGTGATGATTCTGAATTGATGAGAACATAATAGATAGAGATGGGCTCCTTGAAGTTGATGTTAATGTTAATGTTACTTTGCTTCTCTGTTCGGGGAAGATTATAATTCATGAGGACAAATCTAATAAAACCCCTCTTATGTTAAAAACCGTGTGAATCTATTATAGTTATAAACTCTTAAGATTTAACATTTACCATGATGCCACCTTATCACTCTACTCCCACTCAAAATTCACGTCACTTTCATTTTTTTTTCTGATACAAGCAAGAGCATAATTGTAATAGCATGGTGTCATGTGGATAAGTGTCTAATTTTTTTTTCACTAATTCACTAATTTAATATTTTACGATTCGTTTGAACTCCGATTAGCTTCAAACTTGCGTCAATATTTTTCTTTTTCGAAGGGAAATCTATCAAGTAGCGTATTGAATATATTTTGAAGCACGAAAATAAAAAAAAATTATATCGGAGTGATAAAAATAATGTTGAGTGTTGATAAATCTTCACTAATAAATGTTTTATATCGGTAGTGATCAAACTAGTGCTAAAATATTGATAAAAAGACACATACTGAGGTGATAAAACACAAGTAATGAGGTGATAAAAATCATGTTCAAATTTGATAATAAGAGTGATAAACTAGAGTTTAGTGTTGATAAAAAAACATGTGACGGGGTGATAAAACACATGTAATTTAGTGATAAACATCGTGTTTAGTATTGATAAAACTAGTGCTTAGTGTTCATAAAAAAACATGTGATGAGGTGATAAAAAAATATGTTCGGTTTTGGAAAATGAAGTGATAAAACTGGTGTTCAGTGTTGATAAAACTAGTGCAAAGTGTTGATAAAAATTACCCAGGTATATTTTTTTTTTAAATCAGCCCCAAAATATTTTTTTTCGTGTTTCAAAACATATTCATCACTGATCTTGATAGAAAGCCTTGAAAAAAAATATACTGGCGGAAGTTTGAAGTCAATCGGAGTTCAAACAAAGCGGAAAAAAATAAATTAGTGAATTGGTAAAAACATATAATATGATAGTTTTACTAAAAAAAACCCTACCACTTACCAAAAAGTGATGTGTTTTTGCAGTCAACAAGTCAACAACTCAATTGCATCTCATCCATTCATTCTTAAATTGGATGGCTTGGATTGGTACACACGATTTTTACGTTAAGACGTGATTTCTATTTGATTTCTTCCCTATAATTCATAAGCATTGTATTGTGTGTTCTTAAAAGAATTTAAAATATGGTCACAACCATTTATACTCGAGATTATTACATCAAGGCTTTTCTACTCGTGTAGGAAAACATTCCACCCATTTGTGCTACCTTTACATGGTAACCAATAAATTCGATAAATCTTATAGTCGCATTGTCTTTTTTTAACACAAAGATTCAGTAATAATTAATAAACCTTACAGGCCGAACAACACATATCAAACGTAAAAAAATGCTGAAATCTCTCTCTCTCAAAAATGCTGGCCGGAAGTTCTCTGGTTCTCGCCGGAGTACGCCCTTTTTTGTTTTTGGGTCGGAGATGCTTGCCTTGTACCAAGAGTATGTGGCCATCGAGTCTGGTTCTAGCAAGAAGGTTCGGAACAACATCAGGCCAAAGGTTACTCAGAAAGCCAGTCCGGTCAAGGTTGCAGAGCGGAATAAGAGAGGCTCCTCTCTTCTAGTTGCGCCACAGCAGAGTGCGGAGCCGGTGGTTGCGTCTGCGGTGAAGACATCGACGGGTCCTGGTGTGTCGCCAATACCGGTTGTGAACGTCGATCAATGTACCCAAAAACAGGGTATGCCGGCTGCTGGTGAGGAACAAGGGTATAAGGTGTTCATTCACAACCTCCCCTTGGATACTTCATCGGAGTGGATCAGAAACGCGCTGGGTTTTTTTTGGTGAAGTCCTTTCCATCAAGGTTCCGAAGAAATCAAATCGGAAGGGCAAGTATTTCGGTTTCGTTGTTTTTGGATCCAAAGAGTCGGCTTTACAGGCTATAGAGACGCTCAACAGATTTACGGTGAATGGGTACACTTTGCTGGTAGCTCTTGCTCGGCCAGACTCGGTTCAATTTGGTTTGGAACGTGCAGAGCACACCGCCCCTGTTCCGATGCCCATAAAACAGAGCATCCTTGAGCCCAAGTTTGCAGGTTCGGAGAAGTCGAAACGAGGTGGTTTGTCAGAAACCGAGCCTGGTTCTCGGAGTGGGAACGCTGGGAGCGAATCTCCGACAGCTTTGTCGACGGAAAGTTTGGAGGATCTTCTTCTCCGGCAAGCTTCGCCGGACGGGGTAGGTTCTGAGCAGCCGTGTGAAGATATGGGAAGATCGAGTCAGGCGGTGAAATGCTCGGGATTGATTTCTCAGCCCGTGATTTCTGCGCCAGCTGCTGATCTTCTCAGTCGATCGCGATCGAATCCGGAGAAGCAGTCGTGCGTTAATGCCAAGGATCGTGGAATTGATTCATTTGGACTGGCCCAAATGGCTACAGGGCCGGGTCTAGGCTCCGGGCCTGGGGTAAGTAGTGGGCCACCCAGCGGTTCTGGCCCAGTGTTACTGAATCAGGTTAATCCCTGTTTTTCTGAGGTTTTTTCCCGTATTGGTACCGATTTGGGTCCGATTGTTACGGAAAAAAAAAACCGTGCAACCTCAGGATGGAGAATCAATTCAGGAGTTGGGTTTTCAGGGTAGTCCGTGGAAGGAAGCCTTAGAAAAACCGATCTCTAGGGTTGAGCCAAAGAAACGCGGACGTCCAAAGAAAGGTCAGCCGAAGGTGATCGCCCAACCAGTGGTTGTGTATCAGACAAGAGCCAGAGCTGCCGATAAATTGGGACGTTTCATTGTGAACGTTTCTAAAAAAGATAGCTCGGGTACTTGGAACCAAACCTCGAAGGTTTGTAGAAAGGCAGTTGACCTTGACTCCTTGAGGCTGGCTCAGTACAAGAAGGACTCCGAGGTTGGGAACGAGGAGCACTTGGACTCGAGTATAGAACAAGCTTTAACACCCGTTCCGGTTGCTAATCGGTTTTCTTGTTTTGATTCCGACTAGTTATTAGGTGCGGTGTTTTCCTGTTCTGTTTCTGTTTTTGTTTCCCTGTTTGTTTGTTGCTCTTTGTAGCTGTTTTGGTAGGAGAAAGGGTCCTTTCGGATCTGCTCTCGGTATGTGTCTATTCTTTATAGACCATATCCTTAATAAATTTTTCGCTTATAAAAAAAAACACATATCAAACAACATAAGTGTTGTATCCGCAGGTTGTTACCAAGAAGCTGAGAGACGACTAGCGAGATGAATAACTCTAGAAACGGTTGACACAACGCCTAAAAAAACAACAACCACACCTACCGGAGATCCGTCGTAAGAAAGACTCGACTGGACATGCTACCAGAGGCAACAACCAAACCTACCGGAGATCCGAGATTACGCACTACAATGCGACTCCATTATGGAGTCGCCGAGGCTTCTTACGTAGCCGCAGATGTTTCTTAATAACCTTTAGGATGCCATAACACTGAGTCGTATCGTTTGGTAATCACCAATCACCTCTACGACGACATTCATTGTGGTCATGGTAGTTAAAGCCTTTACGATGACCTATAAGTCATCCTAGAGGGAAATGACACATGCGACGGCGTAATGACATAAGAGAAGTATTGTGTCATAACCTCTGCGACTACACATATGGAGTCGCGGAGAATATGGCATACAATCCTCTACAGCTGCATAGATGGAGTCATAGAGGATTGTATGTCATATGATTTACGACTATATCTATGCAGTCGCAGAGGATAGGGCATACAATCCTCTACAACTCCATACACCACCGCAGATGATTAGTACCTCTACGAATCCATAGTAGGAGTTGTAGAGGGTTGTATGACATATCTGCTGCGACTCCATAGTTGGAGTCGCAAAGGGTTGTATGACATATCCACTGCACAGCATTTATGGAGTCGTAGTGTTTTGTTATGGAGTCGCAGAAGATTAACACCATATTTTTCAAAAAAATATTTGTAAAACGTGCAAAACCTGTATAAAATTACAGTTCAAATGATAAACAAACAATTGTAATAGTATACCAGGAAAATATTAATATTCACAACGAAACAGAATTCAAATCAACAAAACAAAAGTAATTGCCATCACTACATAAGTGTTAGTCTTAGTGCCCGTAGTTCAATCCTAAATGTCCAAATGTATATATCATCGTTAGCAATAAAATTAAAGAGGCTTTATATTACTTATGTGTTGGAGTAATATATCGATGTGTGCTCTGATCTATGCCCACAATGCGAATAGAACCATAGATCGAGATAGATCACACTCGATGGGTCCCTAGTCAATAAAGCTTCACTAGAAGCGACTGGTATGAAAGATGACTCTTTATGGCTTACGTTCTGTTAGTCATTGGATTTAGATTCCGGAGTTTGATCATAGATATCATGTGGGACATGATATTGTACGACCTGTCCTGAATATGTTCCATAGATTAAGTCATGAACATATTCAGTGTCGTGGCTTTTCATGTATCCTTAGACCAAGTAGTATTTGTGATCGATATGCAGTCAACAAATCAGTTTACCTGAGCCTAACATTTTCCGTAAAAGGGCTTCCATAACGGCCAGGATTGGCTTGGGGATGGGCTGCTTGAGTGACACGAAAGCCAGCTAAGGGATTTATCCCTCACACTACGGTATGGGAAAGATATCGGTTCTCAGCCGCTTGATCGAGAGTGACTGAAAGAATAGCATGGTCATGCACATGATAATGGGTATCATATATTCAGTCATCTCACATATCAAGGAACAGTGATTGAGGATAATAAGGATGACGGCTCTATGCCTTATCTCAATCAAGATATCGGAGATAAAAGGATAGTGATATAGAGGACAGAAAGGTTAGATCGACATGGTCGATTCGTTATGCAGTGTTAGACAATACTAAAGTCTTGTTAGTTGCCACTTAAATAGATCAAGTAAAATGGGATTTTACTTTGATCTATTGACATGCATAAACCTAAGGGTCACACCAAAGGATGAAACTCATGAACACGTTTATGGAGAATGGCCAAAAGAAAGTTGTCTCGGGATATGACCAAAACTGGGTTTTGGGTCATGTGTCCGTAAGTGAACAGGACTTTACGGATCGTGAAAAGGCTTGAAGTCTTGGATTGATCACGTCGGATAATGTTGGACATTTCGGGTATGAAAGTATTGGAGGCGATGAGCACGTCACGGGACCTCGTTGGGAATGCCCACGGGCCATGTTCCAAGAGGCCAAAGAGAGGCCCATGCAACTGATGCGGGTGCATTTTAACACATAATAGGGACATATTATATCGAGTTATATAGGCTTTTAGTCCCGTTTCTTATCATATATTTAGGTTTATCATGAATAATTGTTCTTCTATATGTTTTCGGTGTTTCGATGGAAAACCGACGCATTTTGGGTGTTTCGTGCATGTGGATCGTCAAGAGGATCTCTTTTGTTTGCTCCGGAATATATCCATGACTGGTCTTGTTTTGTAGGTCTTGAAAAGATAAATAGTTTGGCGCAAGAACGAGATCAATCAGAGTCCAAACAAAGTCGGAGCGAGAAAAATAACGGAAAAGTAGCAAAAATAGAGCAGCAAACCGGATTTTGACACGTGTCCCGGTCCCAGCCACCGCTCACCAAGCTCTCGCCACGTGGTGTTGCAGCCCTGTGCCGCCATTCCTTTCCTAAGCGATAGCTGGCGCTGCCAGCTCCAACCCTCCCGCGTGGTGTGCTCATCTGGCGACACGTGGCTCGACCCAACCGCCACACGCCCTGAGCCTGACACCTGTCCCGCCCAGCCGCCACTCTCCATGCTCGCGCCACCTGTCTCCTTCAACAGGCCCTCTTCTTCTGCCATGTGCTCTTCTCTGATTGGTGATCAGCTAGGGCTGCACCCATTATCTTTTCAGCGCCGCACAACACAAAGGACTTTATCTTCTCCATATTTTTTTAGCACAGAGCACGAACATATTGAAGGAGAAGAAACATTTTTTTTGTATAGTTTTCTTTTTTATTTATTTCATAGAATTTAGGAAAGTTGATTACCTTGGATCTTTTTTTGAGAATCAATTTAAGTGAGTACAAAATTATTTTGAGAGCATAAATTCAATTCTTTTGATTGGGGATTTTGGGAGAGAAGCTCCAAATTGTTGGTGGATTTGCAAGAGCATCAAGGCTAGAGATCGGGACAAGAAGAGGAACGAGCTTTGGACGACTATCT
Source organism: Erodium maritimum (assembly GCA_963921825.1). Taxonomy (NCBI): domain Eukaryota; kingdom Viridiplantae; phylum Streptophyta; class Magnoliopsida; order Geraniales; family Geraniaceae; genus Erodium; species Erodium maritimum. The sequence continues at coordinate 27,763,912 of OY997596.1, read as the reverse complement.
ACAGTTTCATCTTGATTATGAGTTTAATTGTTTGTTTCTTTTCAACCTTGCATTTTCTCACCATGAACACCTAAACCCCCAATTTCTAGGGTTATGGGGGATTAGAGTAGGGATTTTTATGTTCTGGATGCTTTGATTGCGGTGCTTGTTGATTTGCTTTAGTGTCTATGATCGATTGATGCGTAATGCTTTATCTCCCGTGTAGGCTTGGTAATTGTTTCGAATTAGCATCTGTCACTTGAAAGAGGAGGATTCTAATTAAGTCAAAAATCAATCATAGGTTGGATTTAAATCCTATCTAGAACTAGAGGGGTTAATACAATTGCAATATCCATAGACTTGTTTTGTCGAAAGCTAGAAGCTGTCATAGAGCTTAACGCTTTGGGTCTTCCTACATCGAGAGTCGAAAGAACTCGGTGGTTAGATTCCATTAGAGTCTGAATCGTTTGAAAGAATTTAGGACTAGAGTCGAGATAACTCGTTGCCTCTAAAATAAGTCGACATCGCAACAATCGAACGTGTTCAATTTTATGGAATGAACTCGATGAACCCATGCCCTTGATGTCTCTTCACTTGATTCAAGATAAGAAAACTCTCTACTAAATTCTATATTTCGTTTATTTACTTTTTAGTCGTTGTAGGTTTTATTTTTAAAACATAAAAACTCGATTTTTACCGAAACAGTTTAGGTACGAACTTTAAATAGCAAGTGATTGCCTATTGCTCTCTTGGGCTTGATATCCCAGAATTTACTTCCGGTTACTACTTGGCGACCGATGCACTTGCCGTGTCCCGTTTTTACGCTTTAAACCCGCAAGACGAGCCAAGTTTTCTTAAATCAAATAAAAAGCACATTAAAATTAAAGGGTTAATCACTAAACAATACCTTATGTAATAAATATATAATTTTACCTATACCCTCTCATTTGAATCAAGGCCCATTATTGACAGGGTCAAGCTTAATGGGACAAACTATTTGGACTGGTATAGAATTTTGAGGATAGTCCTCAAGTCTGAACGCAAAGAATATGTCTTTGACAAGGCTATCCCTCACGTCCAGAAAATGAAGGGGCATCTCGAACGTCTTAATGGACAGGGTCTTAAGATATAATCCGAGATGGCGGCAGATATGATTCTGCACTCCCTTCCTCGTGCGTATGTTTTGTTCATCATAAACTATCACATGCACGATATGGACAAGACCATATAAGAGTTACATAGCACGTTTGTAACTACTAATCCAAGGATATTCCGATGGTCAAAAAGGGATTCAGTTTCAAGAAGGAAACTGGTAGTGGCAAGGGCAAGGCCCTTGCGCACTTGGCAAGAAAGTTGAGACACTTGATCGCTCCTAACTATCGAAGGACCAAGGGGTCCTCAAGGAAGGCTAAGGAGGATGAGAATGTGTACTTATATTGCCAGAAGCCTGGTTAACGAAAAGGGATTGCGGGAAAAACCAGGATGATCTGAAGAAGGGCAGTGAGACTGCGGCTTCATCAGGTATTTACTTTATAGAACTACCTCTCTCTACTTCCAAAGATTCACGGGTATTGTATACCATAGCTAAATCTCACACATGCACTGACGTGTAATGGATGGAAGGTAGGAGTAGCTTGGAGAAGAACGAAATGGACCTCAGAGTAAACAACAATATAAGGGTTATGGCAACTGCTGTAGGATCCATGAGTCTTCGTTTTCCAAGTTGCCTTGTTCTGTATTAAACAGTGTTTATTGCATACCTAATTTTAATAGGAACATTATATTCGTATCCATGTTACACACCGAAGGATATAATATTGATGTTGGAAATTCGATTTTCAATGTTCTATGCAATGACATATTTTATGTTTGTGAAAGCATGGTCGAAGGATTGTACATATTAGATATGGGTAGCAATGCCTCAAGCTCTATTTATAACGTTAATACCAAAAGGTCTAAATTCGATAGTTTAGACCAGACTGTTATGGTACTATTGTTTAGGCCGTCTAAACGAGAAACGCGTATCAGCACTTTACAACTGCAAACTTTTAAGTCTATTCGAATTTCATTCCAATGATAGGTGAGAGGCTTGTTTAATGGGAAAAATGACTAAAGTGCCCTTCATCGGTCGCGGTGAAAGGGCAGGTGAATAATTGGGGATGATACACTCATATGTGTGTTGACCAATAAGTTCGCTTGCCAGGAGGGATTTTAGCTACTTTATCACATATACTGATGATTACAGTAAATATGGTTATGTCTATTCGGTGAGACATAAGTCTGAAGCTTTTGATAAATTCAAAGAGTTAAAGACTGAAGTAGAACACCAGCTCGGGAAAGTTATTAAGGCACTTTGATTGGATCGAGGTGGAAAATCCTTGACCACAGAGTTTTATGATCATGTAAAAGAGAATGGGATCCTTTTGGAATGGACTTCTCTTGGGACACTGTAGTTGAAAGGTGTAGCCGAATGGAGAAATCTGACATTGTTAGACAATGGTCTATTCCATGATCAGTTGGACTGATCTCCCGATCTCTTTCTAGGGTTATGCTCTGGAATAGACCGCAGTCAGAGATGGTCATAGATAAAGAACCAACTCCATTAACAATTCTTGAAGGACTAAGGCGATCTGGAAGGATTATTCGTCCACCTCCGAGATGTGGTTACTTTGTGTTTGGAGGTGACGATCAGCTTATGGTGGATCACGAGGATCCAACCACCTTTACGGAAGCCATGGATGGAGACGACTCTGAGTTATGGCTGGGAGCCATGAGGAAGGATATGCAGTCCATGTCGGACAGCCAAGTCTGGGAACTTGTTGATCTCATCGGTGGTGTGGGTACCGTCCGATGCAAAAGGATCTTCAAGGTAAAGATGGACATGGATGGGAATCCTCTGACATATAAAGCCCAACTGGTGGCGAAAGGTTATAGATATGTCCAAGGGATTGACTATAAGGAAAACTTCTCCCCAGTGGCTATGGTCAAATCTATCTAGATTCTTCTTGACATAGTCTCATGTCTTGATTACGAGATATGGCAACTGGATGTCAAAGCTGCTTTGTTAAAGGGAAATTTGGCTGAGGACGTTTGTATGTCTCGGCCCAAAGGTTTTGATGATCCGAAGAATAAGGGAAAGATTAGTAAGTTGTTGAAATCCATTTATGGATTGCAATGAACTTCTCGGAGTTGGGTCCTTCGTTTTGATGAAGTTGTAATTGGATTTGGCTTAATCAAAAATTAGGATGAATCTTACATTTATAAGAAGGCTAGTTGGAGAAAGATTACCTTTCTAGTGCTCATTGGAAACGACATCCCAACCTTGCACGAGACTACAGCTTGGTTGAGGAAGTGTTTTTCAATAAAGGACTTAGGCGATGCTGCTTATATCTTAGGGATTAAGATATGTAGAGATCGCACCAAGAGGGTCTTGGATTTAAGTCAGGGAACCTATGTGAACAAGGCATTGAGTAGGTTCTCAATGCATGATTCAAAGTAAGGACTCTTACCCACTAGTCATGGCATTCATCTCAGCAAGACTCGGTGTCCTAAGATACCTGATGAGCTGATAAGGATGATGTGAATCCCATGTGCCTAAGGGCATGATCGATCATATATGCCATGACATGTACGAGACCGAACGTCTCATAAGCCTTATATTGTACCAATAGACACCAGTCTAACCCGGGGGAAAGATGATGTTGAGCTAGTCTTCGAAGGATGAGTAGACGGTAGTTTTCCAAGACAAATCTAGATGACTTTAGTAGTCAGTCAGGATATGTGTTTACGCTGAATGGCGGAGCTTTAGTTGGGAGAGCGTAAAGCAAGATACTGTCGCCGAACTACGATAGAGGCCAAGTACATGGATTCTGCAGAGGCAGCTAACGAGGCTATGTGGATTTGGAAATTTATGGTAGGGTTGGGTGTAATTAAAAACACATCTAGCCCGATGAATCTATTTTGCGACAATATAAGTGCCATTGAGCAAGCTAAAAGCCCAGATCGCATAACAAATCCAAATATGTACTACGATGTACCCATCTCATTAGAGACATACTGAACCGAGGTGAAGTGAAGATAACCTATATTACAACGGATGATAACATAGCCATCCCTTTGACTAAGGCACTGTTGCTGCCTAAGCATGTTAGACTTGTAAAGTCGATGGGGACATATTGGAGTTTAGATTGGAACGAGGACAAGTGGGAGATTGTTAGTCTTAGTGCACGCAGTTCAATCCTAAACGTCCAAATGTTTATATCATCGTTATCAATAAAATCAAAGCAGCTTTACATTACTTATGTGTTGGAGTAATATATCGATGTGTGTTGTGATCTATGCCCACAATGCGAATAGAACCATATATCGAGATAGATCACACTCGATGGGTCCCTAGTCAACAAAGATTCACTAGAAGCGACTAGTATGAAAGATTGCTCTTTATGACTTATTTTCTGTTAGTCATAGGAATGAGATTCCGGATTTTGATCATAGATATCATGTGGGACATGATATTGTACGACACGCCCTGACTATGTGCCATAGATTAAGTCATGAACATATTCAGTGTCGTAGCTTGTCATGTATCCTTAGACCAAGGAGTCTTTGTGATCGCTATGTAGTAGTTTGACCTGAGCCTAACGCTGTTTATAAAAGGGCTTCCATATCGGCCAGGATTGGCTTGGAGACGGGCTGCATGAGTGACATGAAAGACGGCTAAGCATGAGTGACATGAAAGACGGCTAAGGGATTTATCCCTCATACTACGATATGGGAAAGATATCATTTCTCGGCCGCTTGATCAAGAGTGACTGAAAGAATAGCATGGACATGCACATGATACTGGGTATCATATATTCCGTCATCTCACATAACAAGGAACAATGATTGAGAAGGATCACGACTCTATGCCTTATCTCAATAAGGATATTAGAGATAAAGAATAGTGACATAAACGACATAAAGGTTAGAATCGACATGGTCGATTCGTTATGTAAAGACCGTGAAAAGTTTAACGTTTAAATTATTAAATAATAACGTCGAGGTTGGGAACGAGTTTGTTTTGAAAAAAAAAAACAAAAAACTGGGCTGGTTCGTTCTTTGGGCCTGGCCCAACCAGCTGGCCCAAACCCTGGGTATAAATACCCACTCTTAGGGTTTTAACCCTAAAATTTGTTCTGCCTCTTCTCTCACCTCTCAGCCGACCTCCCTCTTGCCTCACGCCCAAGCCGATCCTCTTCTCTCTCCCATCTTCATCCTCACGCCACCACCTCCAGCTCCCTCGTCCCCACGCCGCCCCCGTCTCCCACCTTCTCCATTCAAGCCCGCCGCTCCGGCGATTCGTGCATTGGGACCGTGCCTCGGAAACATGCACCGTTTTCGGTGCACGGGTACTCAAACCCGATTTGCCGTGACCCCGCTTTTATCCCGCTTGAGTTTAAAGGAAAACTGTCGGTTTTAAACTGGAATAATCGTGACCTTTAAATTAACCTGGGAACCGCCTCTAATTTATGGCTTTCGTGTTATCTTTAGCGTTCGGCTTCGATCGAAGTGAAGCCCGGAGGTAGCAAGCCAGAACGTTAGCAGCTAGGAAGCGTAGCGGGTGTTCTTCGGTTGAGGTAGGGAAAAGTAGCCGGATCTCGACCCTGACTAGGGAAAGTTAACTGTAGAATTGCATGTGACACCGAGGTGTCGGGTGTTATCTAGGTTATCGAATATTGGAACAGCATGTTACGGGAACTTAGTAATTTTTGGAAAGGCATGTGACACTTAGTAGTGTCGTAGGAGTAGAGAACTTAGCGATAATTGTTTTACTAGAGGCATATGACCATGCCCGGAGGTTGTTTGTGAACTTATCGATATTAGGAGTACAGGAGGCATATGACCATGCCTGGAGGTTGATTGTGAAACCGTTGTTATTAGGACTGTTGGAGGCTTGGGTTAAGCCGGAGGTTGATTGTTTATTTTGGCGTCTTGGGTGGCCTTGAGAGCCCGTGTGTTATTATTGTTGAGTCTTGGGTGGCCATGAGAGCCCGTGTCATTATTCGTGTTTGGGTGGCCATGAGAGCCCGTACTTTATTGTTGGTGTTTTAGCTGGCTTACGAGTTAGAGTCTCGGTAAGTTGCAAGCGTGTTTTATTGTTGAGTTTTGGGTGGCCATGAGTGCACGTGGGGTTGTTGAACCCGTGTCTTTACCTTTGGTGTTTTGGGTGGCCTTGAGAGCCCGTGTACTAAGGTTGGTGTCTTTGGCTGGCCTGACCGAGTTAGAGTCTCGGGGGGTTGCAAGATTTCTTTAGCTGGCTTACGAGTTAGAGTCTCGGTAAGTTGCAAGCGTGTTTTATGGTTGGTGTCTTAGGAGGCCGTGAGTGCCTGTGGGGCTGCTGAGTCCGTGTCTTACTGTCGGTGTGTCTTGGGAGGCCGTGAATGCCTGTGGGGCTGTTGAGTCTGAGTTTTACTGTTGGTGTCTTGGTGGCCATGAGTGCCTGTGAGTGTTGAACCTGTGTTGTTACTGGTTGTTCAACTTGCTTGTGATTGCGTTCGTGATTGTGATTGTGATTGTGGTTACCTGAGGTTGGGGGCCCGCTTCATGAAACGGGGGTCCACGAGCACACGCGTCTGCATGTTCAGACGGGGTAGGGGGCCCGCCCGCCAATAAAGGGGTCCTGGCTGCGCGTGTGTGGTTTGGGTTTGTGAGCATACTTTGGCTGGCTTATGGGTTAGAGTCCCGGTAAGTTGCACACATTCTTTGGCTGACTTACGAGTTAGAGTCTCGGTAAGTGCAAGCATTTTCCGGCTGGCTTACGAGTTAGAGTCTCGGTAAGTTGCAGCATTCTTGGGTTGGCTTGACCGGGTTAGAGTCACGGGATGGCGTGAGCATTCTTGGCAGCTGGTTTGCGATCCTTTGTGATCTTGTTTGGTGTGCGATCCTTCGTAATCTTGTTTGGGGTGTGATCCCTTGTGATGTTGTTTGGTGTTGCGTAACTTTCTTTTGAGTCCTTGGAAGAGGTCGTCAATGGTGGTGTCGGGTCTACTTTATGTTTCAGGGTGTCGAGTTGGTCAGGGAAGGCAACAGTGGGTGTATGTTCAGTTAGAGTACTTGGGTTGGGGATGGTGTTCCCCGGTGTTAAGTTGTTGTTGGTGTTACTTGCTTTTTCTGCTAATTATGCCGTAAGCGAACGCTCACCCCTAGCTGCTTTTCCTACAGATACAGTTCGTGGGACGGACTAGGTGAGCTCTCGAAGCTTGTGGAGCTAGGAGCGGAGTCCGGGTCTTGTCTTTTAAGTCTAGTGACGGATACCTTGTACTTTTGTCCACTTGTTGGGACGTATTTTAAACTATAATTATTATTTTGTGAACAAAGGGTACTTTTAAAGTGTTTATTCAAAACAGGTTTCAAACGGTTTTATTATTTTAAATGTTCGCGTCCCTAGTTCGGTTTTACTGAAATTGAGGCGTGACAGCTTGGTATCAGAGCTCGAGGTTTCACACCTCGGACTGTTCGTCAATTAGGTGGGGAGAGTCGAGTCAGTAAGTCCCGTCGTGCGTACCCAATGTCTTGAGTTTTGTTTTGTCTGTGTGTACGTGCAGTGTTTTCTTGCTGGCTTGCTGATTGTTGTTGCTACGTGAAACGTTTTTAAGTTGTCGCGGGTCGACTCAAGAGCGCTCCTGTAGTCGAACGTGACGGTGCTGATGTCAAGTCGGTACAACGTAGTTTGGGGACGCCTGGACCGGGTTGTAACTGCGTGATGTCAAGTATGAGGTTTTAAAAATGAAGTGGAGAAAGTTTTAAAGTTGGTTGGCCCGATGGGCGTATTTGATTTTGATTGCCCTGTAGGCGTGTGTGTAAGTTTGGTTGGTCCGGTGAGCGTGTTTTGATTTTGTTTGACGTCGTGGGCGTGTGTGTTTGATTGTGCTTGGCCCGGTGGGCGTAGTTCGGTGTTGGTTGGCCCGGTGGGCGTGTATTGTTATTACTCGGCCGTGTTGGCTTGTGTTTGAGGTCAGTCTGGAGTTGCCGTAATTTTGTTATGTGTTTGGTGGTCGTTGTCTGCAACGTACTAGTGTACGGGTCGCTATTAGCCGGGAAAGTTACGAGTACCCTAGGGTAGACATATCGGGTGTAAGTAGTGCGAATTTATCACCGCTAGGGAATCGAGGTCACTGGTTTGGTCCGGTAGGTAGAATGGACTGGTTTGGCTGCCGGCCCGGTAAAGGGCCCGGCAGGTATTGGACGCCGGCCCGGTAAGGTGCCCGGCAGGTTTTGGGTTCCGGCCCGGTAGGGGGCAAGGCCCGGCTAGGTTACCGGCCTGGAGAGTGGCATGGCAGGGGTCGTGTACCGGCCCGGTACAGTAAGCCGTTTTCAAACTTTGGTGGTTGTTGCTTCGTTGTACATTTAGGTTTGTGGTTGTGTGAATCGGTTCACGTTCGTGCGGTTTGAGCGTTGGTTTTATGAGTTTGTGTTCGCGGTTGTGGGTTGTAGAAGGCCGTAGGCCTGGTGTACGGTTGGGTTGTTGTTGAGTTTTTTTTCACTTACATACTATTATAATTAAGGCATTAATAGCGTGAGCAATAGTGATTAATGGATTGAGGAAGTGTTTCCCGTGTCAAGGTTTATCTTACGTAAGCGAGTACTTGAGGTGTTGTTGGCGTGAGCAGTGTGACGTTTGGCATCCGATTTTGAGGTAGTGGTTTTCCCTGGTTAGATCGGTAAGTCTTTAGTGCGTTACTAGTATGCCATAATCGAACGGGTGTCCGTGGAGGTGAGCATAACGCTCATCCCCTTTACTACTTTTCCCGTAAGGGACGAGTAGCGAACACTGGTTTGGTTGCGGAAAGTTACAAGTAAATGCCTAGAGGACCGTGTGAGGGTTGCACTAGACCTTACCGGGGTGACTAATGGAGTGGGTGTTCGTTTTCCGATTTGGGCGTCAGTTTCATTGGATGTCGGGATATCACACTCGTTTGTTTGTCAAGTTGTGCTGAGAGGTTGGGGCTGAGTTTAGAGCCGTTGAGTCCACCCCTGCGTCGGGACACGTCGGTTGGTGGTGGGGTGGTGTTAACTAAGGCTGTCGCGCCTGCGAAGTTAGAGAATCGAGCTGATACAGGAGGTTCGAGAGAGGGCTCAAGAGCCCTGATGCTAGATCGAGTCCTCACCCCGATGATTCGGGTGTGTTCGGAGTTGGTAAGCACGATAACGGTGGAGGAGCGAGGTCTTAGTGAGACCGCGAGGTTCCATGAAGTTCGGCAACAACTAAGCTGGTACCTGTGTCCGTGGGAAGGATACTTACGAAATGACAGCAACGTAGCCTTGGGAATGGATTGGCTGACGAAGTGCCGAGCCAATACCGACTGTTACTGGCGACGAGCTGCGAGAGTCGCAGCATTCACGCCTGACAGTGCACGTGGGTAGCACAAAGAGGAGCGCAACATCGGGGGGCATGTCTAGTGGAGCGGGATGTGGAGAGCGATCGCGGAGTTAGTATCGCGATGCCTCACTGGTCGGCAGGTGAGAGCCGAACCACAGCGTCCCGCAGGAGTACTGCAGCCACTGCGGGTTGCACAGTGGAAATGGGGGGCACGTCACGATGGATTTCGTGAGCAGTTAGCCGAGTTCGCCTACAACAACAGCTTTCAGGCCAGCATCAAGATGGCACCGTTCGAAGCGTTGTGTGGTAGGTCGGGTCGATCGCCGTGTGTTGGGCAGAAGTGAGGAATAAGAATTTACTGGGTCTAGAACTGGACCGAGAGACGGCAGAGTCGGTCGGGCCGAAGCATGAGCGGTTGAAGACCGCGCAAAGTCAGCAGGAGCTGTGCTGACAGACGGCGCCGACCTCTCGAGTCAGCAATCAGTGGTCATGTATCCCTGGAGGTGAGTCCGAAAGATGGACTAATGCGTTTCAACCGCGGAGGAGGCGGGTTAGCACGCGGTGTATCGGGCCCTTCGATGTTTTGAGTACGTCTTTGAGTGGGCAGATGTCGAGGTAACGGGTGATGTCCCGTGTAAGGAGAACCTGATGTAGGAAAGGGATCCACGAGAGCAGGTCCTGCGCGGAAAGGTTATCCGCTTAGAGCTGGTGTTGTGGCGACACCACGAGGCCGAGTCGACTTGGGAACGCGAGGACTAGGTTCGCGCGAAGTACCCCGACTGGTTCGACTCCTGAAGTGCGTTGTTTTAAATTTCGCGGATGAAATTCCTTTAAGGGGGGTAGACTGTAAAGACCGAGAAAAGTTTAACGTTTAAATTATTAAATAATAACGTCGAGGTTGGGAACGAGTTTGTTTTGAAAAAAAAAACAAAACAAAAAACTGGGCTGGTTCGTTCTTTGGGCCTGGCCCAACCAGCTGGCCCAAACCCTGGGTATAAATACCCACTCTTAGGGTTTTAACCCTAAAATTTGTTCTGCCTCTTCTCTCACCTCTCAGCCGACCTCCCTCTTCCCTCACGCCCAAGCCGATCCTCTTCTCTCTCCCATCTTCATCCTCACGCCACCACCTCCAGCTCCCTCGTCCCCACGCCGCCCCCGTCTCCCACCTTCTCCGTTCAAGCCCGCCGCTCCGGCGAAGAAGCCTGAGCCAAGGCCGTTGTCCCTCTCTCCTCACGCCACCGTCCCTCCTCCATCCAGCCACCGCGCCACTACCTCGCCACCGCCCTCGTTTACCTTGCTGGAGAGGTTCGCCCGTGTCCTCAAGGCCGGCGAGTACGCCGTGCGAGTCGGCGCCGGGGCTTCTGCCTCCCTCACGGTGCCATAGCCTCCGCCGAGCCCTCCACCTCTCGTAGCCGCTTCGCCAGGACCTCCACCCTTGCCCGACGGCGAGGGACGGCCTCCACCTCAGATCGGCGTCGACGCAGCGTCAAGGATTCGAGCTCACCTCGTAGATCTGGGTTCGCTCCCGTACTCGTCGTGCTCGACCTCGCCCCGTGCTCGACTCCGGCCACAAATCTCCGTCGTGCCCCGCCGCCCTTACTTCCCTACGGTGAGCCACCACCGTGAGTCTCCGGCCGGCTTTATCGCCGTCGAGGGTCGTCGGATTTTCTGACCGAACCCTCCCTCTCCCTTTTGTCTGTATTTTCGAACTTCTGTGAATCTGGTTTTTGGTGTAACAAACAAAGAAAACAAATAAAACGTGTTTGATTTAAAAGTTGTTCTTTTTTTGGTTTTGGATCTGAATCTGGTTGTGTGGAACGAAACCAAAGCGTTGGAATCAAAATCAAGGGTTTTTGGGAAAGAAAAGATTGAAAAACAAAAAATCAGATTTAAGGAAAAAGGATTTAAAATAAAAAGGAATTAAAATCAATTTGGTTTTAAAAACGGTTTTAAATCGAGGAGTTTGAGAAACAAATTTGTTAGGAAATGAACTATAACGACTTTGGTTTTAGAAAATTTGACTTAAGGAGAACAATCAGATTTGATTTAAAATGGACCTTGAACTGTTGAGCGTGGAACGAATAACCGGACTGTTGAAACAGACTTAGGATGGGTTTAACAGCGGAACGCTGAGTCGGACCTCGGGATTCGTGCATTGGGACCGTGACTCGGAAAGATGAACCGTTTTCGGTGCACGGGTACTCAAACCTGATTCGCCGTGACCCCGCTTTTATCCCGCTCGAGTTTAAAGGACAATTGTCGGTTTTAAACTGGAATAATCGTGACCTTTAAATTAACCTGAGAACCGCCTCTAATTTATGGCTTTCGTGTTATCTTTAGCGTCCGGCTTCGATCGAAGTGAAGCCCGGAGGTAGCGAGCCAGAACGTCAGCAGCTAGGAAGCGTAGCGGGTGTTCTTCGGTTGAGGTAGGGAAAATTAGCCGGATCTCGGCCCTGACTAGGGAAAGTTAACTGTAGAATTGCATGTGACACCGGGGTGTCGGGGGTTATCTAGGTTATCGAATATTAGAACAGCATGTTACGGGAACTTAGTAATTATTGGAAAGGCAGTTGACACTTAGTAGTGTCGTAGGAGTAGAGAACTTAGCGATAATTGTTTTACTGGAGGCATATGACCATGCCCGGAGGTTGTTTGTGAACTTATCGATATTAGGAGTACTGGAGGCATATGACCATGCCCGGAGGTTGATTGTGAAACCGTTGTTATTAGGACTGTTGGAGGCTTGGGTTAAGCCGGAGGTTGATTGTTTATTTTGGCGTCTTGGGTGGCCTTGAGAGCCCGTGTGTTATTATTGTTGAGTCTTGGGTGGCCATGAGAGCCCGTGTCATTATTCGTGTTTGGGTGGCCACAAGAGCCCGTACTTTACTTTTGGTGTTTTAGCTGGCTTACGAGTTAGAGTCTCGGTAAGTTGCAAGCGTGTTTTATTGTTGAGTTTTGGGTGGCCATGAGTGCACGTGGGGTTGTTGAACCCGTGTCTTTACCTTTGGTGTTTTGGGTGGCCTTGAGAGCCCGTGTACTAAGGTTGGTGTCTTTGGCTGGCCTGACCGAGCTAGAGTCTCGGGGGGTTGCAAGCTTTCTTTAGCTGGCTTACGAGTTAGAGTCTCGGTAAGTTGCAAGCGTGTTTTATGGTTGGTGTCTTGGGAGGCCGTGAGTGCCTGTGGGGCTGTAGAGTCCGTGTCTTACTGTCGGTGTGTCTTGGGAGGCTGTGAGTGCCTGTGGGGCTTTTGAGTCCGAGTTTTACTGTTGGTGTCTTGGTGGCCATGAGTGCCTGTGAGTGTTGAACCTGTGTTGTTACTGGTTGTTGAACTTGCTTTTGATTGCGTTCGTGATTGTGATTGTGATTGTGGTTACCTGAGGTTGGGGGCCCGTTTCATGAAACGGGGGTCCACGAGCACACGCGTCTGCATGTTCAGACGGGGTAGGGGGCCCGCCCGCCAATAAAGGGGTCCTGACCGCGCGTGTGTGGTTTGGGTTTGTGAGCATACTTTGGCTAGCTTACGGGTTAGAGTCCCGGTAAGTTGCACGCATTCTTTGGCTGGCTTACGAGTTAGAGTCTCGGTAAGTGCAAGCATTTTCCGGCTGGCTTACGAGTTAGAGTCTCGGTAAGTTGCAGCATTCTTGGGTTGGCCTGACCGGGTTAGAGTCCCGGGAGGGCGTGAGCATTCTTGGCAACTGGTTTGCGATCCTTTGTGATCTTGTTTGGTGTGCGATCCTTCGTGATCTTGTTTGGGGTGTGATCCCTTGTGATGCTGTTTGGTGTTTCGTAACTTTCTTTTGAGTCCTTGGAAGAGGTCGTCAATGGTGGTGTCGGGTCTACTTTACGTGTCAGGGTGTCGAGTTGGTCAGGGAAGGCAACAGTGGGTGTATGTTCAGTTAGAGTACTTGGGTTGGGGATGGTGTTCCCCGGTGTTAAGTTGTTGTTGGTGTTACTTGCTTTTTCTGCTAATTATGTCGTAGTCAGTCTGTTATCCGTGGTGGTGAGCGAACGCTCACCCCTAGCTGCTTTTCCTACAGGTACTATTCGTGGGACGGACTAGGTGAGCTCTCGAAGCTTGTGGAGCTAGGAGCGGAGTCCGGGTCTTGTCTTTTAAGTCTAGTGACGGATACCTTGTACTTTTGTCCACTTGTTGGGACGTGTTTTAAACTGTAATTATTATTTTGTGAACAAAGGGTACTTTTAAAGTGTTTATTCAAAACAGGTTTCAAATGGTTTTATTATTTTAAATGTTCGCGTCCCTAGTTCGGTTTTACTGAAATTGGGGCGTGACACATTATGCAGTGTTAGGCAATACTAAAGTCTCGTCAGTTGCCACTTAAATAGGATCAAGTAAAATGGGATTTTACGTTGATATGTTGACATGCATAAACCTAAAGGTCACACTAAAGGATGAAACTCATTAACACATTTATGGAGAATGGCCCAAGGGGAGTTGTCTCGGGACATGAACAAAATTGGGTTTTGGGTCATGTGTTCGTAAATGAATAGTACTTTACGTATCGAGACAAGTCTTGGAGTCTTGGATTGATCACGTCGGATAATGTTGGACATTTCCGGCATGAAAGGCTTGGAGGCGATGAGCACGTCACGGGACCTCGTTGCGAATGGACACGGGCCATGTTCCAAGAGGCCCATTCAACCAAGGCCCATGGAACTAATTAATCAAGTCTTGATTAATTAACAATAAGTATACAGGACATGGATTAAGGTGTTGGTGATTCACCACCTAACTCCATCATGTCTACCCATATTTACCATCATATTTGTCCTATTTACACCATGCTTCTCTACACCATACTCGTCCTATATTTTTGTTTATTATATTGATGGGATAATTAAGTCATCTTATTTAATATAACAAAAAGACAAGACATGGATGGAGCACAACTTCTTCTTCTTCTCTCTACAAGGTTTCTCTCCATTCTTGGTGTTCTTGAGTTCTCTTCACAAGTAATACGTGGCTTTGATTCCCGAGTGGATACGTAGGCATCTTGGAGACTCAAGCTGATCATCTTTTCTTGGTGTTCTTGAACAAATAGAGAAGAAAAGGTGCAGAAATTTCTGCACTGTTTTTTGTCCGACCAGCCACATCCATGAGCTCGATCGAATGTTCATCCAAGATCCGATGAAGCTGATTTTTTTGAGTGACTGTTCTCCACATACAGTTCTTTAAACTAAATGGTGGAAATTTGATTTTGACGGTTCATTATACTGATACACGAGCTGCAAGTTGAGTCATTTCATATATTTCGTTTTTGGTCTTGTGTATCTAATCTTTGGTAGTTTTTCCTTGCATGGTCTCAGGTTTTATTTGCTTCTGCTGCGAGTATATGTTCATACCCTCCAACGAGTCCCAACAATAAGATCTTCATCTTCCATTTCTGTTAGGCTGTGGAGGGATATTGCCGAGGGTGTACAAAGACGGCATCTCCCTAACCTTTTTCAACGACTCATCCAACTCTGTTTGTTTGGTCGCCATATTCGTCGTAGTTGACACTATCTCCGCTTAATTGGCCGTCATCCGTTCCTCTTGTTCAATGAAACACTGCTCCATATGTGCCCTCTCTCGATCCTTGTTCTGTGCAACCGATTAATGCATCCTTTGAAAGACCTCCATAGAAGCGGTGGTCGAGGAACACCCCTTCTCCTGGGGAATTAGGAGAATGACTCTCTTTCCATATCCCAGCTACATGTTCACCTTCCTTTCTACCCCCAACTTTGCATCTAGGGATACAACTTGAACCAAGTCCGGCATAGTACCGGGGGATGAGGTGTCACACGACTTCTACATTTCTTTCATTGATCGGACGATCTTCCCCTAAGCATAAAAAATTTAAAAATATTAGATTAGATAGGTGATTTAAATGATTAATTTATGTATTGGAATAAAATGTACTTGCCTCTTTGATACGATTGTGCTTGTTCTTGTCCTTTAGGGGCAACACTTTCTTGCATGCAGTAAAAAACGTTTTCTTGTTGGAAGTTTCCTTTACCAAGATCGCTGCCGCGTGGTCGGATATTGAGCAAGACCCATCTCGGTGCTGAGACTTCACCTCATTCCACGCCCTTACGACCTTGCCGGACTTGGCCTTACATTTACAAAATATGTCTTACATTACTTAGTGAGAATAGTACGGATATGAGTAGTATAAGTTAAAAATTTCCCAATATTATGGAGAACGCGCCCCCACGTGCTGAACCTTTAGGGTTTCTCTTTGAACCCTCAGGGTTGACCTCTCGTCGTCGCCGGCCATCCCTCCGGTCGATGTGTGTCCCCGTGCCTCCTTCCAAGGCTCTGCACCCACTCTGACCGCCCCACTCCGCCCATGGATCCGGCCTATCTCTATCCATGTCGCCGCCTCCGTCCATGGATCAGTCCTCCCTCTCTCCACGCCACTGTTGCCAGCCACAGATCTGTCTCCTCCTTTATCTGACCGCCGTCATAGGTCTCCTTGCTCTCTACATCGTCTTCATCGGCAATAGTGTGCAACCACCAATCTGGCCGACTAGGCACCGATCCCACGTAGCTCCCGGATAGGCTCAATCAAACCCGAGCATCAACGTGACCGCGACCGGAGCGATCCTAGAGGGTCGCTGGATTTGGGACCCGGGATGAAGGATGTTAGGTCGGGATCTGTATCCTCGACAACTAAAGCCGGTCACCTCGAGACTGGACGACTCATTTTGGTTCGACCCGATGATGATCAATCTGCTTCTACGTGAAGTATCAATGAAGTCACATTCGGAGCCCCGAGCGTACGCTCCGTCCTCCGCACCACAATTAAACATTCTAGCGCCTCAAGCCGGAGAGTTAGCAATACCAGGAGGCCTCACTATGAACGTTATGGGGTCTGAGACGAATTGGCATCGCAGGCTCTTTAGGTTATTATTGTCGTTTTTCTGTTTTTGTGGTCTCTATTGGTTAGTGATACAAAAGCGATCAAACAATACGGGTCAAGTGTGCCAGAAACCCTACGAGGGTTTTGGACAAATATTCGAACTTAAGGTCAGGGACCCAAGTTATGTTTATGATTTTTGTCATAATGAATAAAATTTATTTGCTCTCGTTTAAAAGAAAGTATTTATGTATGCAAAATATTTAATTCATTACCTTGAGCTCTGGCGAATCAAAGTGTTGGCAAAGCTAATTCCACTCATCCAGAAGATTCTTGAACTCCTCCAGAACCGAGATCTACGGGTTTTGATTTTTTTGGCTCGCCTTTTTCTTGATTCGAGTGATCATAGATTTATTGGTCTTGGACTTCCAATACGTGTACCGACTTTGACATTCCGACTGGATAGACTCACAGACTTTGTCCTCATCGACAGTATTGAGGTACACATATTACAAAACAATGACATATTAATAGAGGCACAATTATTAAACAAAATGAACAATGATTACATGGAAAAAATCTTACCCGTATCCTCCTTTCAAGATTTTGCCTCGTCTAAATGAATTTTATCCTACACACTCAAGTTCATCGAAAAGTGTGCCCGAATAAGGGACCCGATATCTTTTGTGATTGACCTCCAGATGGTCTAGGCATACAAGGCCTCTATGATCTTCGAGGAAAAAAATTCCCTTTTTGCTCTACCTTCTTTAGTGTTCATGCGGTCGACATAAATCCCTGTTTCCCACTCTTCTTCTTCTTAGCGGGTCCGTTGGACGGCTCACCCGCTTCACCAACACTCAACTGAGTGGAATCACCGCCCTCACTCACTAGAGTGGCATCAACACCCTCCTCGTTATCCTAGTCCTCGATCCCAATCTCGCTCCTGATGTCACTATCATCTGCCAGCTAAGGCAACAACGATGGAATCTCGCCTCTTGTGGTTTGATGTATTAACTCATTGGTACCAAACGCATATGGCTCCAAACCGATCCCATATGTGCTCAAGGAGGTCGTGTTGGAGTTGCCGATAGGTCTCATCTTTTGTGACCTTTAGTCAAGTACAACACCGTTCTCGGTAGGGAAATGGCCCTCCTTGATGACACGTTGAGGTGGTGTCCAACATGGTATTTCCAAAGGGGGCTAGTAATACAATTCGTCATCCTCTGCTTCGTACCGATCGCTTTCATCCTCCACAATCATGTCGTGTAGAATTGTCACGCCCCAAATTCGGTAGAACCGAACTCGGAACGCGAACGGTGAAACAATAAAACAATTTTCAAACCCTTTTAAGTAAACCGCTTAAAATCACCATTTAGTTAATCAAAATAATATTTTACAACTTAAAAGTACGTCCAAAACAAGCGGACAAAATAAACAAAGCGTACGTCGCTAAACTCCCAAAAACCCGGACTCCCGCTCCCAGCCCTTCAAGCTTCGAGAGTTCCCCTAGTGCGTCTCGCGACCAGTACCTGTAGGAAAAGTAGCTAGGGGTGAGCATTCGCTCACCACCACGGACACCAGACTGACTACGGCATACTAGCAGCAAATGCCGGAAACACCAACAACAAACCAAACACCGGGGACTACTATCCCCAAACTCAAGTAACCCGACTGTCACGTGTAAACTGTTACTTTCCCCAACCAACTCAAACCCGGACACGTAATGTAGACCCGACACAACGGTTACGACCTCAACCCAAAACGCGAATAATAACCACGCAACACCCAAGATCACAAAGGATCGCACACGACAAACAAGATCACAAAGGATCGCACTCCAGCTGCTCAGTGCCGGTTGCTAACCGGCTGGGCTCGAGCCTGCCCCACGCAACTTTCCCCGCCACTCAGTCGGGCCAGGCGGTCGACCTGTTCGCGACATATACCGCAATACTTTTCCGATAGCTAGTCGGAAGGAGAGCCGCCCTTCATCGCAGAAGAATGCACAACTTTACCAGTGGTTAGTCGGAAGGCTAGCCAACCCCCACGCGCGGGACCACAGGACCCCTTTATTGTCAGGCGGGCCCCCAACCTCAAGCAATCACAATCAACACCCAAGGTTCAACAAACAGCGACAACACAGGTTTAACACCCCACAAGCACACATGGCCACCCACGACACACAAAACAGTAACACACGGGTTCAACACCCAAAGGCACACCTGACCACCCATGACCCACAAAATAGTAAAAACACGGGTCCAACACCCCAACGGCACACCTGGCCACCCACGACACACAAACAGTAAAAAATACGGGTTCAACTCCCCACGGGCACTCATGGCCACCCACAAACACAAACAGTAAAATACGGGTTCAACTGCCCACGGGCACTCATGGCCACCCAAGACACAAACAATTCAATCAACCTCCGGGCACAACCAAGTGCCACCAGTATTTCTATTGTTCGATAAGTTTACTTATCCTACGACACTACTAAGTGTCACATGCCTTTTTATTGTTCGATACGTTCACGTATCATACGACACCACTAAGTGTCGCCTGCATTTCTAGTGTTCGATAAACTTACTCATCCTACGACACTACTAAGTGTCACATGCATTTCTACTGTTAACTTTCCCTAGTCTAGGCCGAGATCCGGCTACTTTTCCCTACCTCGTAATGCTTCCACAAAAGTCCACGCCCAAGCTCCGGCGTGCTCGCGATCACTGGCCTAGCTTCCCCTTTCCGCGGTCGGCGGCACGATCTAATAAGATCACAATTCAAACACTTTTTTAAGTTCGCAGGCAAAAAATGAATTTAAAGAATTAGACGCCCAAACGCAACCCCGTTAATGTCGATGACTCCCAAACTTCCCAATTACTCAATATTGTCAACAACGGGCCCGGAAAGGCCCGATTTGCCCGGCTCGACGAATCTGCCCGGGATTGGAAAACGCCCTTCCGGGGCTCCGAAAATTCCCATTTTCATTTCTACGATCTTAGAATAATTCAAGGGTTCCAATGCAATCGACGGAATCAATTTCCGACTTCCGAGCGATTTCATTCGCGTTTAAAGTTTCTAAACCCGAAATTCCCAACTCTCACAATTTAACTCCAAAATTCGTTCCGGGTGTGAATTAATGACTTGGGGTTCGTCCAAAACCACCCGAACACGAAAACCCGACACCCGAACACGTGGGCACCACCCGGCAATCAAGACCCGTGGGTGGCTGGACCGGTTTTGGACCGGTTCACCACCATGGTGGCCGGTCCTAGCTCCAGCCAGCCACCACCCAGCTCCGGCCAACCACCACCCACGGTGGCCGGAGCTCCCCCGAGCCTCCGGTCACCGGAAACCGATCCTTTTCGCTCCAAAATGTTCCCAACGAACCCTACCCCTCGACTCATCCATATTTAACCCGTTTAAGCCCAAACCCTAACTTTCAAACGTATCAAAACGAAAATCGAATAGGTTCTCAACGTAGGGAATGATGACGGGAGTTCGATTCTTCAATCGTTGAGACGATCCGTCGGTTGGATCGTCGGGAGATCGACAAACCCTAACCCTCCTCTTCTCTTTTCCCTTTTCCTTCTTCTCTTTGTTCTCTCCACTTTCTCTCTCTAATTCTCCTTTTTTTCAACTATGGCCGAACACTCCACCTCCCATTTCCTTTAGTTGTTCAAAAATAACAACTACCAACACTTGTGTGACATGTGGCAAGTGGGTCGCACCCCTTTAGGAAAATATCTTCTAGATATTTTTCAGTCAGATTCGCGAAATTCAGCCGTCTCGGGACCCGAACGGGCCCATTTTCCAAGAAATTACGAAAGTTCACGGGCTACAAGGAAACCACTCAACTAAGACCGATGTAACGATGGCTAAGCTTTTTGGATCCGAAACGAGCCTCGAACGGACCAAAACGTCGCTCAGTTGACTTTTCCGGCAAAAAGTCAACCTTTCCCAAATTGGTCAAAAAGTTGCCCTGAATCCCCCAGAGCTCACTTTGGTCGATATCGGGGTCAACTCAAGTCCGATATGACCCTCAGGGTCAAATTTAGGTTCATTTAGGTGTCTGACTAAATTTTTTTAAATTTTCCTGTTTTTTGCCGATTTGACTGGCGTTGACCGGGAGTGGTTCTTACAAGAATGATACAAGCATGCATCATATCAGCCAAAGTCGTCCTATTCGAAACACGAGTGGGCCTTGAAATTACGTGTCACCGTTCTTGGAGGACTCCAAAATCCCATTTAATATCTTTCTAACCACCTTCTTGGACTTTAGGAAACGATTTATCTTTAAGAGTATAGAGATGGTGAATCGACTTCATGAACCGACTCCATGAGGGGTAAATGCCTTCAATTTATCCTTGTCTTGCTTACTTAGTACTAATTAATCAAGACTTGATTAAATAGTTCCATGAGCCTTGGTTGCATAGGCCTCTCATGGGCATCTTGGAACATGGCCCGTGGCCATTCCCAACGAGGTTTCGTGATGCGCTCATTGCCTCCAAGCCTTCCAGACCGTAAATTTCCAACATTACCGACGTGATCAATCCAAAGACTCCAAGCCTTGTCTTGATCCATAAAGTCCTATTCACTTACAGGCACATGACCCAAAACCCAGTTTTGGTCATGTCTTGAGACAAGTCTCTTTTGACCATTCTCCATAATTGTGTCAATGAGCATCATACTTCGTTGTGAGCCTTAGGTTTCTACACATCGATTGAACAACCCAAAATACCATTCTACTTGATCCCATAGAAGTGGCAACAAATGAGACATTAGTATAGCCTAACATTGGATAACGAATTGACCTTGTCGATTCTAACCATTCCCTCGTTTATATCACTATCCTTTTATCACCGATATCATGATTGAGATAAAGCATAGAGTCGTCATCATTATTATTCTCAATCACTGTTCCTTGATATGTGAGATGATTGTATATATAATACACAATATCATGTGCATGGTCATGATATTCTTTCAGTCACTCCCGATCAAGCGGATGAGAACTAATATTTTTCCCATGCCTCAGTATGAGGGATAAATTCCTTAGTTGTCTTTGGTGTCTCTCATGCAGTCCATCCTCAAGCCAATCCTGACCATTATGGAAGCCTTGTTACGGACAATGTTAAGCTCAGGTCAAACTCAGTTGTTGACTGGGTAGCGATCATAAAGACTCATTGGTCTAAGGATACATGACAAGCTATGACACTGAATATGTTCATGACTCAATCTATGGCACATATTCAGGGCATGTCGTCCAATATCATGTCCCACATGATATCTATGATCAGACTCCGGAATCTCATTCCAGTGACTAACAGAACATAAGCCATAAAGAGGCATCTTTCATACTAGTCGCTTCTAGTGAAGCTTTGTTGACTATGGACCCATCGAGTGTGATATATCTTGATCTATGGTTCTATTCGCATGGTGGCCATAGATCAGAACACACATCGATATATTGCTCCAACACATAAGTAATATAAAGCCGCTTTAATTTTATTTCTAACGATGATATTTACATTTGGAGATTTACGATTGGACTACTGGCACTAAGACTAACAATCTCCCACTTGTCCTAGTTCTAATCTAAATTCCAATATATTCCCATTGACTTTACACGTCTAACATGACCTAGCAGCGAGAGTGCCTTAGTCAACATATAGGCTATGTTATCATCAGTTGCAATATAGGTGATCTTCACTTCATCTCGGTGTAGTATTTCTCTATTGAGGTCGATTTGCCGCAGTACATGTTTGGATTTGATATACAATATGGGCTTTTAGCTTGCGCAATGACCCTTGTGTTGTCGCAAAATAGATTCACCGGGCTGGATGAGTTTTTATTTACACCCAACCCTGCCGTGAATTTCCAAATCCACATATCCTCCGTAATTGCTTCTACAACAACCATATACTCGACCTTTTTCGTAGATTTGGTGAAGGTTTTATGCTTCACTCTCTTCCAACTGAAAGCACCGCCATTCTGCGTAAACATACTTCCTAACTGACATCTAAAGTCATCTGGATCTAGTTGGAAAACTAGTGTCTACTTATCTTCGACGACTAGTTCAGCATCATCTTTCCCAATGTCATACTGATGTCTACTGGTACAACACAAGGCATACAAGATTTCCGGTCTCGTACATGTCATGGCATATATGATCAATCCTTCCCTAGGCATATGGGATTCGCATCATCCTTTTCAGCTCATCAGTTGTTTTAGGACACTGAGTCTTGTTCAGATGAATGCCATGACAAGCAGCTGAGAGTCCTTTCTTCAAATCGAGAGTTGAGAACCTACTCAATGCCTTGTTCAAACAGGTGCTTTGACTTAATCCCAAGAAACTCTTGGTGTGATCTCTATATATCTTAATCCCTAAGATATAAGCAGTATATCCTAAGTTGTTCATCGCGAAACACTTCCTTAACCAAGCCTTGGTCTCGTGCAAGGTTGGGATGTCATTTCCGATGAGCACCAGAAAGGACATCTTGCTCCCGCTAGCCTTCTTTTAAACATAAGGTTCATCCTCATTCTTGATAAAGCCACATCCAATTATAGCTTCATTAAAATGAGGGTTCCAACTCCGAGAAGTTTGTTTAAATCCATTAATGGATTTCAACAACTTATAAATATTTCCCTTATTCTTCGGATTGTCAAAACCTTAGGAATGAGACGTACAAACGTCCTTAGTCAAAATCCTGTTTAGGAAAATGATTTTGTCATCCACTTGCCATATCTCGTAATCAATACACGAGACTATGTCAAGAAGAATCTGGATAGATTTGACCATAGCCACTAGTGAGAAAGTTTCCCTATAGTCAATCCCTTGGATCTGCCTATAATCTTTCGCAACCAGTCGAGCTTTATAGGTATGAGGTCTTCTGTCTATGTCCATCTTCACCTTGAACATCCACTTGTATCCGATGGTCCTCAAACCATCAATGGGATCCACCAGTTCCCAGACTTGATTGTCCGACATAGACTGCATTTCCTCCCTCATGGCTCCCATCCATAACTCGGAGTCAGGCCCATCCACGACTTCGTGAAAGGTGGTTGGATCCTCGTAATCCACCATTAGCTCACTCTCACCTCCAGACACAATATAACCATATCTCGGATATCGATTACTAGTCCTTGCAGATTGCATTAGACCTTTATGAATTGCTACAGGATCTGGTTCCTGCTCTACGACCACTTCTGACTCCTCTACTGGGTTGTCAATGGTACAGATGGATCTGTACCATATTGAATTTATTTTAGATGTACAATCCTCCCACTAATGTCTTTGGAAACAAATTCCCTTTCCATAAAAACCCCACTACGAGCGATGAACACCATATTCTCACTGGGTTTGTAGAAGTGGTATCCATTTGTTTCTTTGGGATACCCTACGAAGGTGCATTTCTCAGATCTTGGTTTGAGCTTAGTCAAAACAAAATGTTTCACATAAGCTTCGCAACCCCAAATCTTCAGGAAGGACAAAGCGGGCTTCTTCCCGTACCATTTCTAAAATGGCATCATTTCCACAGCCTTCATCGGAGCCCGATTCACTATGAACGTGGCCGTCTCCAGAGCATAACCCCCAGAAAGAGATCGGGAGATCAGTCCAACTGATCATGGAACAAACCATTGTCTAAAAATGTCCGACTTCTCTGTTTGGCTACACCTTTCAACTACAGTGTCCCAGAAGGAGTCCATTCCAAAAGGATCCTATTCTTTTTTAGATGCTCTAAACACTCTATGGTCAAGTATTTTCCACCTCGATCCAGTAGAAGTGCCTTAATACATTTCCCGAGCTGGTTTTTTCTACTTCAGTCTTAAACTCTTTGAATTTATCAAAAGTTTCAGACTTATGTCTCATGGAATAGACATAACCATTTTTACTGTAATCATCAGTAAATGTGATAAAGTAGCTAAAACCCCTCCTGGCAAGTGAACTTATTGGTCTACACACATTCGAGTGTATCAGCCCCAATAATTCACCCGCGATAAAGGGCACTTTAGTCATTTTTCCCATCAAACAAACCTTGCACCTATCGATCGAATGGAATTCGAATGAACCTGAAAGCCCGCACTTCTGAAGTGCTAATAGGCGCTTCTTGTTTATACGGCCCAAATGACAGTGCCATAACAGAGTTAGGTGATATGCCCTGAATATGTGCCATAGATGGTTTTTACTGGATAGCTACCCTATATATATATATATATATATAAACCATCCTTATTGTGCAAACTACGAACCAATCTAAGCCACATGATGCGGTCAAAGTGACGTCAGCAGAGCGCGCGCGATGCTGACACGTGGCAGATTCGCGCGCGCCTCTGCCCGCACGCGTGAGCGTGTTGACCACGCGCGCGCACGATGCTAATAGTTTGGCGCGCACAGTGCTAATAGTTTAGCACAGTGCCATACTATTAGCACTGTGCGCCCAAACTATTAGCACTATGCGCGCCACGTGTCAGCACTGTGAGCGCGCACCAGCAGCGCGCGCCCACGTGTCAGCACCTGGTGAGTTCGTAGTTTGCACTATAAGGGGTGGTTTGTATTTTATACCAACCCTATATATATATATATATATATATATATAGGATAGCTATCAGGTACAAACTTTATAATTTCGTCAGAACGTAGAACTTTCAATCTGGTGTTGGGTCTCGATGTCGTGGACATGTTAAACACAAAATGCAGCGGAAGATTAACCACGAGACAATCGAGATGAATCTACCAAATATGAAAAACAAGTCTGAAAATTCAACAAAGGTTTGAGCACTTCACCTTTGCTAGTGCCTCATCTTGCAGCTCGTGTATCTCGCAAACTAACCGTTGAAACTCAAATCCCTTTGGTCAGATTGAAGTACCATGTGTGGAGAACGTTTACTCCAAAAATCAGCTTCATCGGACATCGGATGAACCTCAGATCGAGCTCCTCAAAATGACTGGTCGGACAAAACTGTGCTGAAAATCAGCACCCTCTACTTGTCCGAAATTGGTTCAATAACACCCAACTTTGAATGGCTTGAGCCCCTTGGACGCCTACGTATCCTTAACGGAATCAAAGCCAACGTAGTTCTTGAGTTTGATGACTCAAGAACATGAAAAGACCAACCTTGAAGCTTGGAGGGGGTTTGGCCAAGCTAGAGGAAGAAGAAGAAGACTCTCTCTAATTCTCTACACTTGCATGTTATCTTCTCCAACCTATCTTGCATGCTTAGTTAAGTGGAATCACTTAACTCTCTACTTGAGACAAGTTTCCATGCCAAGATGCTAGGTGGAACTAATAAACAACCTAGTTTATTAGTTTAGTGGAAATTGGGTCCCACCCAATTTTGGTCAACAAGACTAATAGTCATCTAATGACTTGAGTCCTTGTTGGGCCTAGCCTATATGGGCCGGCCATGGGCCTCTCCAAGAGAGCCCATGCCGAGCCCAATATGCTAGCCGGTCCACTATGGCGATACCCGCCACAATTCCCTCCAACTTAGGTTCGTCATGTTCTTATCGAGTATCAAACTATCGGTGTGACCCTTAGGTCTATGCATGTCGGTAAGATCAACGTAAAATCCCATTTTACTTGATCTTACCAAAGTGGCGACTGACAAGACTCAGTATTGCCCGGCCCTGCATAACGAATCGCGCCCTGTCGATTCTGACCTTTCAGCCGTCCTTGTCATTATCCCTTTATCACCGATATCCGGATTGAGATAAGGCACAGAGCCGTCATCCTTATTACCCTCAATCCATGTTCCTTGATATGTGAGATGACTGACCTTATGATACCCAGTATCATGTGCATGGCCATGCTTTCTTGTCAGTCACTCTCGATCAACAGGCCGTGAACCAGATATCTTTCCTATACCGCAGTATGAGGGATAAATCCCTTAGCCGTCTATCATGTCACTCATGCAGTCATTCCCCAAGCCAATCCTGGCCGTTATGGAAGCCCAGTCACGGTGCAACGTTGGGCTTTCAGGTCAAACTTGGTTGTTTACTGCATAGCAATCATATAGACTCCTTGGTCTAAGGATACCTGACAAGCTACGATTCTGAACATGTTCATGACTTAATCTATGGAACATATTCAGATCGGGTCGTCCAACATCATGTCCCACATGATGTTTATGATCAGACTCCAGAACCCTTTCCTATGGCTAATAGAATGTAAGCCATCAAGAGTCATGTCTCATACTACTCGCTTCCAGCGAAGACTATTGACTAGGGACCTCATCGAGTGTGATCCATCCTGATCTATGGTTCTATTCGCATGGTGGGCATAGATCGGAAACACACACGACATATTACTCCAACACTTAAGTAATATAAAAGCCGCTTTATTTATATTGCCAACGATGATAATTTCAATTGGACATTTACGATCGGACTACGGGCACCGAGGCTAACATCTGGGTTAATGCATATTTTTTTAATCAATGCATATCTTGTAATTGATTTCGTAATCAATCACCCCCCACCCCCCTTGAATTTCGGTGGCCATCCGATTTGGATAATCAATGGCCCAGAATTGTTCTACGTTCTGACCCGAAACAAGGTTTGTACTCGATAGTCCCCCTATATATATATATATATATATATGGGACAATCAGATGTGAACCCCTGATAAGATGTGAACCTACGAACTCTATCACATCCGTCCATCTCAAATGATAGACGGTTCACTTCTATGAGAACGAATTTAGGCCTGATGTGGTGCACCCAAGTCATTCTAGTGGTAAATCAGTAATCAAGCTACATCATTAATATCAACGAACTCAACTATAATACACCACGTATCGCGCTCAGAAAATGCTCATTTTTTCCCACCAATTTTATTAATTTAATCTTTCTCGCTTCCTTTCAACTCCGATTTAATTTTTTTTTTCACCAATATTTTTATTTTTCCAATATCTATATATCAAGTAGCATATTAAATATGTTTTGAAGCAATAAAAGACATATACAAGCAAAAATTAGTATAGACACATTATTCGTATGCCATATCTGTTATATTCTCAAACCAAGTCACTTATGATCTCAAACCATATTCATCATATTCTCAAACTTACATCACTCATATTCTCAAACCCACATCTCTCATATTCTCAACTTACATCACTTATATTCTCAATCCTACATCCCTCATATTCTCAAACCCACATTCCTCTTATTTTCAAATCATATCCCTAATATTCTTAAATCACATCACATATTCTCAACCCACATCATCTATATTCTCAGACTCACATCCCTCATATTCTCAAACCATATCCTTCATATTCACAACTCATATCACCATATTCTCAATCCACAACACCTAAATTTGCAAACCACATCACAATTTTTCGCACTTATATCCACACATGTACCCAAAAGCACATCAAAACATATTCAATACACTACTTGTTAAAAATCCCTTGAAAAAAGAAGAATATTGGCGCAAAAATAATCGGAGTTAAAATGAAATGGGAATCATTAAATTAATAAAATTGATTTAAAAAAAGAAGGGCATTTTTTAGCGCCACACTTGGCGCGTTGTGGTTGAGTTCCCAGGTTCAATATTCTCAAACCTACATGCTGGGTCTCGAGGTAGGGTTGGAGATAACCAAATCGCAGCGGAAAATCAATGAAAACTAAGAGACGATTAAAACCATGAAACAACTAACAATGAATGGATTCACAAGAGAAAAATTCAGCAATATTTCTCACCAAAACAAGAACACCGAGTAATGAATGATTGACTTGAGTCTCCAAGATGCCTACGTATCCACATGGGAATCAAAGCCACGTAGTTCTTCTCTTTGAGGACTCAAGAACACAAAAATGGAGATGGAAACAGCCCTTGGTCGTAATTGTGGGGAAGAGGGAGAGAAAATGTGTTTCCTATTCTTATCTTGTGTTTGTTATGTTGAGAAAAGATGACTTAAACATAACACTAACTAAGGGCATAGCGAGGATAGAGGTCCGGATTCTTGAGTCCCCCACTCTGCCACTATACCGAACACTGAGCCACAAATCACCTACTTCACGGAAACGTCATAAACATCGACTGAACACATTGAAAACCCGACCAGACACACACCAGAACTGCACTCAAAACTAAATCTCCCAAAACCTACTCCTTAGAAGACCGACAACCTAAACAAACCCACAACAACCACCGGACGCAAATTTGAACCATCCCAAACCAACCACAGTACAAGTATAGATCAACCTAACTTAACGGGACCACCAATTATGAAAATTTAAAGGTTACCGAAACGTCAACGACACCCACCGCAAAACGACAGATTTAGTTCGGAGGAAAAAAATACCGAAACTTAAGCACTCTTAGAGATAGAAACTATTAATTTTTAACAAAGGCACTATGACTTATAACAACTCGTCGGTGGCCAACACTTAAAACCAATAATCCCCAACAACCAATTTGGAGGGAACACCAAACACAAAAAAGTTATCCACTCTAAAAGAAGGGTTAGTTTCAAACAAGTACAAGGCCGGAAAGAGAAAAGTATTGAACACATCACTTAAATGAGTCGAGCTTCGTTTAAGGTGAGCCCAGACAAGTTCCGATCCAAAGCCATAGAGTGAAGGGGTATATGCAGCTAGAGAGCCACCATTCACATGCCCAACACCGAACATCTAAAAGAAGCTACTCCGGGAAGTCTCCACCTTGGATATCTAGTCCGACCCACAACTAATAACCACAGTGTCGAGCACGGGGAGGCCGAGCAATGAGGTAGACGGTCTACCAACGAAAGCACCACCAGCCATACTTTATTCCTACTAGTTAGATCCATGGATAGAGTACCAGTTCGGGAACGGGACCAGTCAAAGTGAACGCCATGGGCGCTGATGCCCCAACAGCCTTCCACGTCTAAAGTAACGAGCGATCGCCAATAGCAATACGACGACCAAAGACGAGTGAGGTTTCCATAGCAGACCATGATCTGGGATGCACCACAGCCACTAGTGTTCGACGGAGTAGATTTGTGCCAAAACAATAACAGTGACCCGAGCTCTGGTACGAGGGGACCAAATATCAGGCAGAAGGAGGCGTAGTGTTTGGCCGTGAATGCTGTCGATGAAGAAGGCATGGATCTCGGTCAGAGTCGACAATTACACGAAGAAGTCGACTTCGCGATGAGATAAAGGTCTAGGGAAATCAAACGGGCCCGAGGAAGGAGAAAGGAGGAAGAAGAGTGTGGAGGTCGGTAAAGGCCACCGGTGACCAGCCAGCTAGTGATGGCCAGGCTAGCCACCGGCAGTTAGTAAAGGCTGCCATCTAGGTTTTAGTTGTGTGAGGTTTTTAGAGAACTGAGAGTATGTTGCAACTGAATTTTAACGGTCGTTTAGAACAAGAAAATTTGATAGGCCAAGGTTTTGATTTGAGAATAAACTATAGGTCTATATTATGACATCAAGTTTTCTCATATCATTTCAGCAATGTTTAAGATACACATGGCAAGGATGTGACTGGTATCTCACGGAGACAGCCAAACTTATTAGATTTTGACATATTTTGAGAATTAATTTGTCAAACTTGTTTTTTTATCAGCAGGTTTTTTTATAAATAATCCAACGACTTCAAAGTGAAGCTGAAGGACAAGGGTATAGCCCTCAGAACAACCTTACAAACAAGAGCACTGGACATGAAGGCACAGCCTCAAACCAGATGATTCCTAACAAGGGGAATTGAAACAATAACAAGTCTTAGAACCTAAATATTACAATAAGCAACCTAAATACAACCTACACGAGCCTAGCCCAACCAACAAAACAACACGACCCAACCAGGGGCCGACATAAAGGCAAGGAGGCCCAACAAGGCAACAAGGCCCAAAAAGAAAGCAAAACAGTCAGAGTCTTGGTACTCAGCTTTACCAACCATGAAGCGCGCAAGAGAAATCTCATAAAAAAAAACCCTTTCCGGCCAGACACCAAACTCAACCAAAGAGAACAAAGCGACTGTCTCACTCCCCTATCCCAACCGGATCCACCTAATCCCAACTATTGTCTTACCCAAAAGGGGAAAGCAGTCGGTTGCTGGCCAACACCAAATTAACAACCTTACTCCAGTGATGACAAAGTCACCACCGGAATAGCCAAATCCCCAGAAATCTTGACCTTGCTTTCACCGGGGATCCAAGGATCCACCATCACCGCAGGCCATCACCTTTAAACGGTGATGTCGTAGACCCAAAATGAGTCCACGACAGTGATCAGTAGTCAAGGAAAATTGGAGATTAGAGGAAAAATGGAAACAGGACGGGAAGGGGGAAATACTTAGCCAAAAATCGCAGCCAGACACTCGAGTAGCGCTCCAACATAAGTGTTTTTGACCCTAACCCTCCGCCCGGACAACACCAGCAACATACCCGAACAACTACACTAGCAAGGCAACGGAGAAGGGAGCGATGATCCACGAGCTCTAAGATCCAGTAACAAGAAACCAAGTAACCTATGAGGGAGTACCACTGGAGACAAGTTCGCCCGATCTGAGGCAGATCTAGGGCCAACAACAACGTTGAAGAGCCTCCCACTCAAGATCTGTTTAGAGTGCGCTTTGAGATGGAGAAAATCGTGCGACGGGCCAAAAAAGGTTGGGGGAAGTGACACAAGCGACCGAAATCAGTGTAGATCTGGAGCCATCGACTCCCAAAATGAAGAGGAAAAGCTTCCCACTGCCAGATCTACTACCAAGGTCGACCGGAGGCGTGGTGAGGAGGCAAAAGAGTGGCGATGAGAGGTAAGGAAGAAAGAGAACGAAGAGGAATTATCGGGAAGGGGGCCGGGAAAGAGCACAAGAAGGGTAGAGGGATGAAGCCGTCGTCGATCGTCCGGCCACCAAGGCAAGGAAGTCAGCGACGGCCACAAGGAAGCACACATAGGGTTAAAGGGAGGCGAGAGAGAATTCTAGAGAGAGGTTTTTTTTATTTGTCAAACTTGTTACTGTATAAGAAAGTAAATCCAAAGTTTTAACCACAACATATGCACCAAAAACAAAAATAATATATGAGAAGGAAAAGAAAAAACAAGTGATTAGCAAAGTGACAAGTGGAAAATAAAACATTAAATGTTTTATTATGTGTGCACATGGGGAGATGAAGAACAAGAAGGCACATACATGTAACATATATTAAGGAATTAAATACAGGGAGTGGTTTGGTTGGGGACCTTTGGAGCAGAAGCTTTGTCCATAAGCAAAGATTTTGAAGAATGGTAGGGCCTATCCGACAATGGTACCCATGTTTTTTTTTAATAGGCAATTTTTTCATAAATAAAACCCCTTTTGAGGTAAAAGAGGAGAAGTACAGGCCAACACAAAAGGGCTATACCCTTAGATGATCATATGTCATCTATAAGGGTGATCAACTACAACAAAAACCAAGATAAGAACCGCCAACAAGGCAGACCACAAGAACAGGTACCAAGTGCAACAAGGGAAGGAAGGTGCAGAAAACCAGAATCGCCACAAGAAGATAAGCCAGACCAAACACCCCTGAGAAACTGGGCTAGACAGCAGCCACCAAACCAGAACTGGCCACCAAAGAGAGCAGACACTCCAGAAGCGCTGGAAACCGATCAGAGTTGAACCAAACTCCATGTACCCATGTTACTATTGTATGACCTTGTGTTGTGTCTCTATTATTTGACCTTCCAAAAAAAATGTCATGATTGTGTCGTGCTCTTGTCCATTTCATGGATGGATTATTTCCTTCATTCTGGCTTTCGATTATCATTTTCCAACCTACTAATATTAAGGGATATATATCAAACAAAGTGTGATTATGTTTCTTTTTATCAGCGAAAACGAATTAAATTAACCTCTTCTGAGAGGGAAAATGTTACAACAAAAAGACAATAAGAGCAAAACTGACTACAATAATGCTAAAGCCAGAGAAACCCAAAGCAAACTCACAAGAGAGGTATGAGCTAAAGAGGCAAAATACTAGACTAAAGTTCCAAGAAAAACTAAAGCCAAGTTAGCCTTACGTCCAAGTAGATCAGAGTCAATTCAGTTCAGTTAAAAAAACATCAAAGGGACTTGCAGCCGAGGTTGTTGAGACTACTGCAGTGAGAATGAGACCAGGGAGTGTTTGTTGTATGCGTTGCTTGCCC
Organism: Erodium maritimum; assembly: GCA_963921825.1. Lineage (NCBI taxonomy): Eukaryota > Viridiplantae > Streptophyta > Magnoliopsida > Geraniales > Geraniaceae > Erodium > Erodium maritimum. Next base: position 27,731,591 of record OY997596.1, on the reverse strand, counting down.
CCCACGCTATCTCAGAAGTGGATTGAAATTTGAAAATTGATGAGAGTTGGAGAGAAGTTAGAGACTCCCTTGCCCATATTATTTAGAGGTTTGATTGATCAACGACTTATATCGCAGCTTCAGAACAATGGCATCTTCATATTAGCTGAACTTAGTGTTTCTCTTGTCCAATTGAGGAAGTGATTTGATTTTTGATCGAAGAATTACACAGCAGCTTCAGGTTAGCTGCAACAGAGATCATAGGATTGCATTAACCCAGTAGAGCAATAAAGCTTCAGCGATGCAACCTGCCCACAAAGGAAGAACAAAGAGGGAGGAGAAGAGAACACTCTAAGCCTAAGAAAAAAACTACCCACACACCAAAGGAAAAGGGGAAGTGAGAGGAAGAAAGAACCCACACACAAACAGAAGAAAAGGAAACCCAAAGAGAGAGAGTAAACCTTACCAAACTCACCCACTCACCAAAGCCAACACAACTAACCACCCCAGAACCCCCAGCCCCAAGTTAAGATATCAAAACCAGCCAAGGTTGAAGTCTCCACTCTTGAAAAGTGAAATGATAGTTCTGATTAAAGCTTTCCCATTCTCAGCTATAAGATTTGTTCAAGACTCTAGAGAAGATCACTTCAGCATTTTCTTTTTCATTTCTTAAGATTACAACATTCCTGGATAACCATAATTGCAAAACCATAGCTTGTAATAATTTATACCAAGGCTTCCAGAATTTTGCAGGCACCAGAGAGCCCCAGGTTATGTAGAGGGACTTCATGTCAGAAGGACATACCCAAGTAATTCCCCACCAAGAAAGAATCAGTGCCCAAGCTTCCCAAGATATTTGACAGTGCATAAGTATATGACCTCCATCCTCAAAATCCCATAAACAAGTAGGCCAAAGGAGTTGCTGAAAAGTAAGATCCATCCCCCTTGAATGGAAGAAACATTTGGAAGGTATTGTCTCAAGACAAGCTAACCAGCAAAAATTTTTGAAGGGATCCCTGGCACCCAAAGGTTTTTTGTTCAAGTCTGTGCTGAGTTACCTTATCCTGCAAGTAATGAGTACGTCTTTTGAACTGAGTATCCTTTGACATCAGCCTTCCAGCACAATTTATCATCCACCAAGCTTAGTGTTGTGGCACTCAGGATTGTAGTTAATAGCCCCCATTCCTGACACTCTCATCCTCTGGGATCTCTTCTTAGATCCAAGTCCCAGACCCCATCTTCACAGAGATCAGAGATCACTGATTTCTTTGAGTTGGCCAGAAGGAAAATTCTTGGGAAAAGCAGCTTAAAAGTCAAATCTCCCCACCATAGATCATCCCAAAAGAGAATTATATTTCCACTCCCCAATGTCCATGAGAGGCCCCTTTCACTGAATTGCTCTGCAAAATTTGGATCATGAGCTAGAGCAATTATATGACTGAAGAAATTTGCACTGCCAAGTTCTGTGAATTTTGATAAATCCCAATCTTTTGAGCCTTCTCCATATCTAGGACATATAATCTGCTTCCAAATGGATTTATCTTCTAAGGAAAATCTCCACCACCATTTTCCTAGGAGAGCCTCATTCATTAGTTTCAAGTTTCTTATCCCCATACCTCCTTGTGCTTTGGATTTACAGACTTGTGTCCACCCTACTTTGTAGATGACCCTTGCTTGTGTAGTCCCATGCCACAGAAACCTTCTTTTCCAACTTTCCATACTTTTTAGAACTGATTTGGGTGCCTTTAGTAGTGATAAATAGTATAGAAGTATGGAACTGATGGTGGTTTTTATCAGAGTGAGTCTCCCCCCCCCCCCCCCCCCCCCAAAACTGAGGAGTTTAACTTGCCATAAACCAAGACTTTTCTTGTATTTTTGAATTACATGAGCCCAAGAAAGTAACCTTTTGGGGTTACCTCCAAGAGAAAAGCCAAGGTACATAAAAGGGAAGGAGTCAATCTCACATGCTAAGATGGCTGAGTATTGCCGAGCTTCAATTTCTGAGAGGTTCATTGGGATGATGACAGATTTGCTTTAATTGACTTTCAATCCTGCAGATAGTTTAAACATAGCTAGAGCATTCTTCAAATTTGCAGCTCCTTCTAGGGTTGCCTTGATAAAAAATATTGAGTCATCTACATACTGTAAATGTGAGATACAAGGGCCTGAATTCCTAAATTGAATTCCTTGGAATTGGTAATGTAATAGCCCTGCCCTCATGATTTGGTTCAGACATTCAACAGCTAAAGCAAAAAAAAGAGGAGATAATGCACATCCCTGTCTCAGCCCTCTAAAAATTTGGAAGTCATGTTAGGGTGATCCATTAATTAGGACATACATGTGTGGTCTAAAGCAAGAAATCATCCACATTCTCCACAAGGAGCCAAAACCCATTTTTGCTTGGAGTTTCATCAAGAACATCCAATTCACATTATCAAAGGCCTTTTCAAAGTCAGCTTTAAAGATTATAGCCTTTGTCTTGGACTGCTTTATTTGTTGTACAACCTCATTAGCAGCCAAGACACCATCTAAGATTTGCCTTCCTGCCCGAAAGCTTGTCTAAAGTGTGTTTATGTTATTTGGCCTTGTAACAAGGCCCATGGTTGTATCATGTTTTTGTCTACAGTGAGAAAACAAAATTTGTTTCATTGATACCGATCACCGTCAATCATAACTGTCATAGGAATCGAAAGAAACTTATCAGAGTTGGCAAAAAACTGTCGAATCGACACCGTTGCCAGTAAAAACAGATTTTTTTTGTTGGACCGATGTTTAATGGAGAAAAAACTCGTCGGCCTTTTGACCTTCAACCCTCCTATAACTTATGTTTGCCTAGTCCATCCCTTTGCTCTACTTTATTTTCATTTAACCTATCACTTATGGACCATCTTCTTCTTCGAGTCGTAGTGATCTATGGGACCTTTTGCTCTTGGAACGGGGCTCTATGGGCGATAATTTGATTGCGGGAGGGGACTTTATCTCAGTCCTATACTCGGACAAGCGTAGAAACTCACATACTTCCTCTGCAGATTGCATTGTTTTTGGTGATTTCTCGCATGGAATGGAACTCGTGGCCTTAAATCTTGTGGGTGCACATTTCACATGGTATAGAGGCGGTTCCAAAGCCTTTCGACTGGATCGCTTTGTTGTATCTCCCTCTGTGCTCACCACGTTTGGTGATTTATTTCAACACGGCCATCCACGCTATATGTCGGACCACAGACCTTTGACGCTTTCTGCTTCCGCTGTCAATTGGGGACCCAAACCCCTTCGCTTTTTGAACGCCTGGGTTGATCACAAGTTTTTCCGGCCAGATGTGAAGTCTTTTTGGGACTCTTGGTAAATTTAAAAAATGTACTCTAATAGTGAACTCAGGATGCTGATGTAACGATAGTTTGGAACAAGTTGAAAAGTATGACTTGGAAACTCTCTCTCTCGCCTAGGGATCCCGATTGGTCGCCGGCTTCCAGTACCGTCTCCGGCCGATCGATCTCTACTCCCACTCGTGATGATCGCGGCCCGTCTCTCGGTTGTCCCAGTCATCGTGTCTCTTCTCTAATCACCAGGTTTGAACCGGCTCCTTTGCCACTCGTCGTTGCTCCTGCCGGTTAGGATTGTCTTCGATCTCCGGCCACAGAGTCTCCTCGTAGGCTGGAGGATCCCTGCAAATTGTTCATTTCTAATCTCCCTGTCCTCGCTAGGGAGCCTTGGATTTATCGTCTTTTCTCTGCGCACTGGTCCATAAGCGGCATTTATCTCAGTAGAAAATCTATCTCTACTGGCCGGCCTTTTTGCTTCATCCACGGATCCACCCCCGCTGATTGTACGAGTATGGCGATGGCTCTCAATGGCAAGCGCTTTGGTGGTCGTAAACTATTAGTGGTACCGGCTTGGCTAGACCCATCTCGCAAGGCTAGCTCTACTTGGAAACCATCTGTCACTGCGGAGGTATTGAGCAAAGGGACGCCAATCTCCGACAATGTGGTTGCAGGTCTGGCAGATAAAGCTTGTGCAAGTTCTATTGGGGTCGCTCATGCTAACCTCTCCTCTTCACAATTATTGGAGGCCCTTTCTATTGCTGGTATAACAAATTTTGAACTCAAGAGCTTCAGCAATCAAGTGTTCATGATCAGCTCATCTGAGTCGGATGTTGATTGGCTTACACTTAATCCCTGGTTTGATATCATCCATTCTAGTGGTGACCTTCTGACTCAACCAGGGTTCTTTCATTGGCTTTCAATCTCAGGCCTACCAATTTAAGGCTGGAGTTTTGAGAATTTCTTGTCTATTGGGGTTGGATTTGGGACAGTTTTGCAGGTGGTTCGGTTGGAATTTGAGGGTTTGTTTCTTTTAGTGCGCAGTCAAGCACGATTCGTTCCTCATTCTTTCTCGTTTCAGTTACCAGATATGCCATTAAATCTATGGGTGGAGCCTATTTTAGCAAGCTTGGTCCCTTCTCCTTCGCCTCGTGCATTGCCTGAGAGCTCATCTGAGAGCTCGTCTGCAACTGACTCCTCTCCGGCGCGATCCCGCGCACCCACTCCGATCGGGTCTCCACAACGCGATAACGTTGCTATTTCGAAATTGAATTTAAATTTGGATGAGGATAGGTCTCCGATATCCAATCAGAGTATCGATGACTTTGAAGACTCCTTTCTTGTCTCGGGCTCTATTGAGATTGTGCCGGACTCAATTGGGCTTTCTATTGTCGATCCCATCGCGCGCAAATCTCCGGACCCGACTTCTTCAAAGTTGCGTGCGCAGCACGCCTCTTCCTCTACTTCCAGAGGACGTCGAAAATCTGGTTCCTCTGTCAAACCTTTTCGGGTCTCTGGTCCCTCTAATCTCCCATCGCCGATCCCGACCACCTGGAATCATGTCAAGAGGATTGGCTTTAAAGCCCTTGCTGCAGGAGAAGACATTCGTGAGCAATTTGAGAATATAGAAGCTGAATTGCAGGGTTACCAGCCCGATTCCTCAGCTCCTACTGATTCTAGTGGAGGCACGCTCGTCGTCTCCACCTTATCTCCTTCATCCTGAGGCGATGAAGCTCCTCTCTTGGAACGTGAGAGGAGCGAACTCTTCTCATAAGAGAAGAGATATCAGGCGGGTTATTATCGAATTGCGTCCGGACTTTGTGTTACTGCAAGAGACAAAATTGGGTGTTATCTCTGCTGGTTTCCTGCGAGAATGTGATCTTTTTCTTGGCTGGGACACCTGTTTTTTGGCCTCTGAAGGTGCATCGGGAGGGGTAATCTCTGCCTGGAAATCATCTGTTTACAGTTGCTCGGCTTTCCGTCCCATCGGCTCGGCCTTGTTTTGGTCAGGTACTCTTGTTTCCTCAGGTACCTGCATTTATATTCTGAATATTTATGGACCATCTTCTTCTTCGAGTCGTAGTGATCTATGGGACCTTTTGCTCCTGGAACGGGGCTCTATGGGCGATAATTTGATTGCGGGAGGGGACTTTAACTCAGTCCTATACTCGGACGAGCGTAGAAACTCGCAGACTTCCTCTGCAGATTGCATTGTTTTTGGTGATTTCTTGCAGGAAATGGAACTCGTTGACTTAAATCTTGTGGGTGCACATTTCACATGGTACGGAGGCGGTTCCAAAGCCTCTCGACTGGATCGCTTTGCTGTATCTCCCTCTATGCTCACCACGTTTGGTGATCTGGTTCAACACGGCCATCCACGCTCTATGTCGGACCACAGACCTTTGACGCTTTCTGCTTCCGCTATCAATTGGGGACCCAAACCCCTTCGCTTTTTGAACACCTGGGTTGATCACAAGTTTTTCCTGCTAGATGTGAAGTCTTTTTCGGACTCTTATGTTTGTAATGGTTCAGCTAGCTACTGCCTTTGGTTCAAGCTGAAATGTTTGCGCGGTGATCTGCAGCGTTGGGGGATGGAAGTGTTTGGGCGAACTGATCGGGAGGTTGAGAGTTTAGAGGCTGAAATTGATGCCTTTGACTTGTTATTGGATGATCGGGCTCTATCTGAAGCTGAATGTTTATCCCGGCCGCTGCTTCGAGTGAAACTCAATCGAAAGCAGAAGGTCCTCACTCGTATATGGAGTCAGAAGGTCCTCACTTGGTTGGAGGACTGTTGGGTCTCGAGGTAGGGTTGGAGATGAACCAACTCGCAGCGGAAAATCAATGAAAACCAAGAGACAATTAGAACCATGAAACAACTAACAAAGAATGGATTAACAAGAGAAAAATTCAGCACTAGTTCTTACCAAAACAAGAACACCGGTTAACGAATGATTGGCTTGAGTCTCCAAGACGCCTACGTATCCACATGGGAATCAAAGCCACGTAGTTCTTCTCTTTGAGGACTCAAGAACACAGAAAAGGAGGAGGAAACTAGCCAAACCCGAAATGGCCATGGAAGAGGGAGAGAAAATGTGTTTCCTATTCTTGTCTTGTGTTTGTTATGTTGAAAAAAGATGACTTAAACATAACAAAACCCATACTTGTCCAACTAAAGGCATGGGACAAGTATGGTGTCAAGTAAGGTGTAAATAGGACAAAGTATGGCAAGACAAGATTGGGTTAGGTGGTGAATCACCAACACCTTAATCCTTGTCTTGCTTACTTAGTACTAATTAATCAAGACTTGATTAATTAGTTCCATGGGCCTTGGTTGCATGGGCCTTTCATGGGCCTCTTGGAACATGGCCCGTGACCATTTCCAACGAGGTCCCGTGATTCGCTCATCGCCTCCATGCCTTCCATACCGGAAATGTCCAACATTATCCGACGCGATCAATCCCAAGACTCCAAGCCTTGTCTCGATCCGTAAAGTCCTATTCACTTACGGGCACATGACCTAAAACCCAGTTTTGGTCATGTCCCGAGACAACTCCCTTTTGGCCATTCTCCATAAATGTGTCAATGAGTTTCATCCTCCGGTGTGACCCTTAGGTTTATGCATGTCAATAGATCAACGTAAAATCCCATTTTACTTGATCCTATTTAAGTGGCAACTAACGAGACTTTAGTATTGCCTGACACTACATAACGAATCGACCCTGTCGATTCTAACCTTTCCGTCGTCCCTGTCATTATCCTTTTATCTCCGATATCCTGATTGAGATAAGGCATAGAGCCGTCATCCTTATTATTCTCAATCACCGTTCCTTGTATGTGAGATGACTGAAGATATGATACCCAGTATCATGTGCATGGCCATGCTATTCTTCCAGTCACTCTCGATCAAGTGGCCGAGAACCGATATCTTTCCCATACCTTAGTATGAGGGATAAATCCCTTAGCCGTCTTTCGTGTCACTCATGTAGTCCGTCCTCAAGCCAATCATGGCCGTTATGGAAGCCCTGTTACGGACAACGTTAGGCTCAGGTCAAACTCAATTGTTGACTACATAGCGATCACAAAGACTCCTTGGTCTAAGGATACATGACAAGCTACAACACTGAATATGTTCATGACTTAATTTATGGCACATATTCAGGGCGGGTCGTCCAATATCATGTCCCACATGATATCTATGATCAGACTCCGGAATCCCATTCCAATGACTAACAGAACGTAAGCCATAAAGAGCCATCTTTCATACTAGTCGCTTCTAGTGAAGCTTTGTTGACTAGGGACCCATCGAGTGTGATCTATCTCGATCTATGGTTCTATTCGCATGGTGGGCATAGATCAGAGCACACATCGATATATTACTCCAACACATAAGTAATATAAAGCCGCTTTAATTTTATTGCTAACGATGATATATACATTTGGACATTTAGGATTGAACTACGGGCACTAAGACTAACAATCTCCCACTTGCCCTAGTTCCAATCTAAACTCCAATATGTCCCCATCGACTTTACATGTCTAACATGTTCAGGCAGTGACACTGCCTTAGTCAAAGGGTTGGCTATGTTATCATCTATTGCAATATCGGTTATCTTCACTTCACCTCAGTTCAGTATTTATCTGATGAGGTGGATACGCCGCAGTACATGTTTGGATTTGTTATGCGATCTAGGCTTTTAGCTTGCGCAATGGCCCTTGTGTTGTCGCAAAATGGATTCACCGGACTGGATGGGTTTTTAATTACACCCAGCCCTGCCATGAATTTCCAAATCCACATAGCCTCCTTAGCTGCCTCTGCAGCATCCATGTACTTGGCCTCTGTCGTAGATTCGGCAATGGTATCTTGCTATACGCTTTCCCAGCTAAAGCTCTGCCATTCAGCGTAAACACATATCCTGATTGACTTCTAAAGTCATCTGGATTTGTCTTGGAAAACTAGCGTCTACTCATCCTTCGACGACTAGTTCAGCATCATCTTTCCCCCGGGTTAGAATGATGTCTACTGGTACAACATAAGGCTTACGAGACGTCTGGTCTCATACATGTCATGGCATATATGATCGATCCTGCCCCCAGGCGCATAGGATTCTCATCATCCTTTTCAGCTCATCAGGTGTCTTAGGACACTGAGTCTTGCTGAGATGAATGTCATGACTAGTGGGTAAGAGTCCTTTCTTTGAATCGAGCATTAAGAACCTACTCAATGCCTTGTTCACATAGGTTCCCTGACATAAATCCAAGACCCTCTTGGTGCGATCTCTACATATCTTAATCCTTAAGATATGAGAAGCATCGCCTAAGTCCTTTATTGAAAAACACTTCCTCAACCAAGCTTTAGTCTCGTGCAAGGTTGGGATGTCGTTTTCAATGAGAACCAGAAAGGTAATATTGCTCCCACTAGCCTTCTTATAAACGCAAGATTCATCCTCGTTCTTGATTAAGCCAAATCCAATTACAGCTTCATCAAAATGAAGGATCCAACTCCGAGAAGTTCGTTTCAATCCATAAATGGATTTCAACAACTTATAAATCTTTCCTTTATTCTTCGGATCGTCAAAACCTTTGGGCCGAGACATACAAACGTACTCAGTCAAATTTCCATTTAGGAAAGCGGTTTTCACATCCACTTGCCATATCTCGTAATTATGATACGCAGTTATGTCAAGAAGAATTTGGATCGATTTTGACCATAGCCACTAAGGAGAAGGTTTCCTCATAGTCAATCCATTGGATCTGCCTATAACCTTTCGCCACCAGTTGAGCTTTGTAGGTCAGAGGGTTGCCGTCCATGTCCATCTTCACCTTGAAGATCCATTTGCATCCTATGGTCCTCACACCATTGATGGGATCAACCGGTTCCCAGACTCGGTTGTCTGACATGGATTGCATTTCCTCCCTCATGGCTCCCAGCCATAACTCGGAGTCGGGCCCATCCACGACTTCCTGAAAGGTGGCTGGATCATCGTGATCCACCATGACTTCATTGTCACCTCCGGATACCATATCTTGGAGGTGGAAGATTGATCCTTTCAAATCGCCTTGGACCATCCGGAATTGTAACAGGAATTGGTTCTTACTCTACGACAATCTCTGGCTCCTTTCTACTGGGTTGCCAATTGGTTTAGACAGATCTGTACCATCCTGAATTTCTTCGAGATGCACAGTCCTCCCAATGACGTCTTTGGAAACAAAACTTCTTTTCCATAAAGACCCCACCCCAAGCGACGAACACCATGTTCTCACTGGGATTGTAGAAATAGTATCCCCTTGTTGCTTTGGGATACCACACGAAGGTGCATATCTCAGATCTTGGTTCGAGCTTAGTCGAAACCAAATGTTTCACATAAGCCTCGCAACCACAAATCTTTAGGAAGGACAAAGCGGGCATCATCCCGTACCATTTTTAAAATGGTGTCCCTTCCACACCATTCGTCGAAGCCCGATTCACTATGAATGTGGTCGTCTCTAGAGCAAAACCCCTAAAAGAGATTGGGAGATCCAATGTAATTTGAGCAAAACCTCAAATTACATCCAATGTAATTCTTCCTTTGAACCCGTCAACTACATCCAATGCAATGACGGTTCTAAGGGTTCACACACAAGGATTAAAAGTCCAGTTTTATCTTTGCATGTGAGGTGATATGCTCGGTAAATAAAGTTAAGCATGCAATTCTAAAACACATAGAATTAGTCATGCATAAACTAAACCAAGCATAAAGCGATAAATGTAATTAACACAACGTTAGGCTCAGGTCAAACTCAGTTGTTGACTACATAGCGATCACAAAGACTCCTTGGTCTAAGGATACATGACAAGCTACAACACTGAATATGTTCATGACTTAATCTATGGCACATATTCAGGGCGGGTCGTCCAATATCATGTCCCACATGATATCTATGATCAGACTCCTTAGTTGGACTGATCTCCCAATCTCTTTTAGGGGTTTTGCTCTAGAGACGACCACATTCATAGTGAATCGGGCTTCGACGAATGGTGTGGAAGGGACACCATTTTAAAAATGGTACGGGATGATGCCCGCTTTGTCCTTCCTAAAGATTTGTGGTTGCGAGGCTTATGTGAAACATTTGGTTTCGACTAAGCTCGAACCAAGATCTGAGATATGCACCTTCGTGTGGTATCCCAAAGCAACAAGGGGATACTATTTCTACAATCCCAGTGAGAACATGGTGTTCGTCGCTTGGGGTGGGGTCTTTATGGAAAAGAAGTTTTGTTTCCAAAGACGTCATTGGGAGGACTGTGCATCTCGAAGAAATTCAGGATGGTACAGATCTGTCTAAACCAATTGGCAACCCAGTAGAAAGGAGCCAGAGATTGTCGTAGAGTAAGAACCAATTCCTGTTACAATTCCGGATGGTCCAAGGCGATTTGAAAGGATCAATCTTCCACCTCCAAGATATGGTATCCGGAGGTGACAATGAAGTCATGGTGGATCACGATGATCCAGCCACCTTTCAGGAAGTCGTGGATGGGCCCGACTCCGAGTTATGGCTGGGAGCCATGAGGGAGGAAATGCAATCCATGTCAGACAACCGAGTCTGGGAACCGGTTGATCCCATCAATGGTGTGAGGACCATAGGATGCAAATGGATCTTCAAGGTGAAGATGGACATGGACGGCAACCCTCTAACCTACAAAGCTCAACTGGTGGCGAAAGGTTATAGGCAGATCCAATGGATTGACTATGAGGAAACCTTCTCCTTACTGGCTATGGTCAAAATCGATCCAAATTCTTCTTGACATAACTGCGTATCATAATTACGAGATATGGCAAGTGGATGTCAAAACCGCTTTCCTAAATGGAAATTTGACTGAGTACGTTTGTATGTCTCGGCCCAAAGGTTTTGACGATCCGAAGAATAAAGGAAAGATTTATAAGTTGTTGAAATCCATTTCTGGATTGAAACGAACTTCTCGGAGTTGGATCCTTCGTTTTGATGAAGCTGTAATTGGATTTGGCTTAATCAAGAACGAGGATGAATCTTGCGTTTATAAGAAGGCTAGTGGGAGCAATATTACCTTTCTGGTTCTCATTGAAAACGACATCCCAACCTTGCACGAGACTAAAGCTTGGTTGAGGAAGTGTTTTTCAATAAAGGACTTAGGCGATGCTTCTCATATCTTAAGGATTAAGATATGTAGAGATCGCACCAAGAGGGTCTTGGATTTAAGTCAGGGAACCTATGTGAACAAGGCATTGAGTAGGTTCTTAATGCTCGATTCAAAGAAAGGACTCTTACCCACTAGTCATGGCATTCATCTCAGCAAGACTCAGTGTCGTAAGACACCTGATGAGCTGAAAAGGATGATGAGAATCCTATGCGCCTGGGGGCAGGATCGATCATATATGCCATGACATGTATGAGACCAGACGTCTCGTAAGCCTTATGTTGTACCAGTAGACATCATTCTAACCCCGGGGAAAGATGATGCTGAACTAGTCGTCGAAGGGTGAGTAGACGCTAGTTTTCCAAGACAAATCCAGATGACTTTAGGAGTCAATCAGGATATGTGTTTACGCTGAATGGCAGAGCTTTAGCTGGGAAAGCGTAAAGCAAGATACCATTGCCGAATCTACGATAGAGGCCAAGTACATGGATGCTGCAGAGGCAGCTAAGGAGGCTATGTGGATTTGGAAATTCATGGCAGGGCTGGGTGTAATTAAAAACCCATCCAGTCCGGTGAATCCATTTTGCGACAACACAAGGGCCATTGCGCAAGCTAAAAGCCTAGATCGCATAACAAATCCAAACATGTACTGCGGCGTATCCACCTCATCAGATAAATACTGAACTGAGGTGAAGTGAAGATAACCGATATTGCAACAGATGATAACATAGCCAACCCTTTGACTAAGGCAGTGTCACTGCCTGAACATGTTAGACATGTAAAGTCGATGGGGACATATTGGAGTTTAGATTGGAACTAGGGCAAGTGGGAGATTGTTAGTCTTAGTGCCCGTAGTTCAATCCTAAATGTCCAAATGTATATATCATCGTTAGCAATAAAATTAAAGCGGCTTTATATTACTTATGTGTTGGAGTAATATATCGATGTGTGCTCTGATCTATGCCCACCATGCGAATAGAACCATAGATCGAGATAGATCACACTCGATGGGTCCCTAGTCAACAAAGCTTCACTAGAAGCGACTAGTATGAAAGATGGCTCTTTATGGCTTACGTTCTGTTAGTCATTGGAATGTGATTCTGGAGTCTGATCATAGATATCATGTGGGACATGATATTGGACGACCCGCCCTGAATATGTGCCATAGATTAAGTCATGAACATATTCAGTGTTGTAGCTTGTCATGTATCCTTAGACCAAGGAGTCTTTGTTATCGCTATGTAGTCAACAACTGAGTTTGACCTGAGCCTAACGTTGTCCGTAACAGGGCTTCCATAACGGCCAGGATTGGCTTGGGGACGGGCTACATGAGTGACAAGAAAGACGGCTAAGGGATTTATCCCTCATACTAAGGTATGGGAAAGATATCGGTTCTCGGCCACTTGATCGAGAGTGACTGGAAGAATAGCATGGCCATGCACATGATACTGGGTATCATATCTTCAGTCATCTCACATACAAGGAACGGTGATTGAGAATAATAAGGATGACGGCTCTATGCCTTATCTCAATCAGGATATCGGAGATAAAAGGATAATGACAGGGACGACGGAAAGGTTAGAATCGACAGGGTCGATTCGTTATGTAGTGTCAGGCAATACTAAAGTCTCGTTAGTTGCCACTTAAATAGGATCAAGTAAAATGGGATTTTACGTTGATCTATTGACATGCATAAACCTAAGGGTCACACCGGAGGATGAAACTCATTGACACATTTATGGAGAATGGCCAAAAGGGAGTTGTCTCGGGACATGACCAAAACTGGGTTTTGGGTCATGTGCCCGTAAGTGAATAGGACTTTACGGATCGAGACAAGGCTTGGAGTCTTGGGATTGATCGCGTCGGATAATGTTGGACATTTCCGGTATGGAATGCTTGGAGGCGATGAGCGAATCACGGGACCTCGTTGGAAATGGCCATGGGCCATGTTCCAAGAGGCCCATGAAAGGCCCATGCAACCAAGGCCCATGGAACTAATTAATCAAGTCTTGATTAATTAGTACTAAGTAAGCAAGACAAGGATTAAGGTGTTGGTGATTCACCACCTAACCCAATCTTGTCTTGCCATACTTTGTCCTATTTACACCTTAATTGACACCATACTTGTCCCATGCCTTTAGTTGGACAAGTATGGGTTTTGTTATGTTTAAGTCATCTTTTTTCAACATACAAACACAAGACAAGAATAGGAAACACATTTTCTCTCCCTCTTCCATGGCCATTTCGGGTTTGGCTAGTTTCCACCTCCATGTTTGTGTTCTTGAGTCCTCAAAGAGAAGAACTACGTGGCTTTGATTCCCATGTGGATACGTAGGCGTCTTGGAGACTCAAGCCAATCATTCGTTAACCGGTGTTCTTGTTTTGGTAAGAACTAGTGCTGAATTTTTCTCTTGTTAATCCATTCTTTGTTAGTTGTTTCATAGTTTTAATTGTCTCTTGGTTTTCATTGATTTTCCGCTGCGAGTTGGTTCATCTCCAACCCTACCTCGAGACCCAATAAGGGTTTGTGTAAAACTATTAGTTTAAGGTGGTTTTGATGTTGGGGTAATTGTTGGAGACGTTTTGGAGGTGTTGGAGGGGAAAGAGGACGTTTTCCGGTGACCGGAGGCTCGGGAGGAGCTCCGGACACCGTGGGTGGTGGCCGGCCGGCCATGGGTGGCTGGCCGGAGCTGGGACCAGCCACCACCATGGTGGCCGAGCCCCACTTTGAGCCCTAGGGCCCACGTCCAAGTGGGTCGGGTGGGGCCCATGTGCTCGGGTGCTCGGGTTTTATCGTTCGGGTGGTTTAAAACGTTCCCCGAACCATTTATCATTAACCGAATCGAAAATTGGAATTAAATTGGAAAACTTACAATTAACGGGTTTTAGAAACTTGAAACGGAAATTAATTGACTCGGGAGTCGGAATTCGATTCGGTCAAGTGCATTGGGACCCCTGAACTATTCTAAGACCGTAGAAACGAAAACGGGGACTTTTGGAGCCCCGGAAGGCAATTTACAAAACCCGGGCAGATTCGCCATGTCGGGCGAATCGGGCCTTTACGGGTCTTTTATCGACAATGTCGAGTAATTGGGAAGTTTGGGAGTGATCGACATTGTCGGGGTTACGTTTGGGCGTTAAGTTTATTGACTTTCGGTTTATTCGTACTAGTTTAAAAGTGCTTTAAATTGGTGTTCTTTTAGATCGTGCTGCGGACCGAGGCAAAGGGAAGCTCGGCGAGTGACTGGGTTCACATCGAGGTTTAGTGGAGCGCTTTTGGAGTTATATACAAGGTAGGAAAAAGTAGCCGGATCTCGGCCCTGACTGGGGAAAGTTAATAGTAGAATTGCATGTGACACCGGGGTGTCGTGGGTTGAATAGGTTTATTTAAATATTAGAAAAGCATGATACGGGAACGTAGCGAATATGAGAAAAGCATGTGACGCTTAGTAGTGTCGTAGGAGCATAAAACTTAGCGTTATTAGAATTACTGGAGGCATATGACCATGCCCGGAGGTTGTTTGTGAACTTAGCGTTATTAGGAGTACTGGAGGCATATGACCATGCCCGGAGGTTGATTGAGAAACTGTTGATATTAGGACTGTTGGAGGCTTTGGTTAAGCCGGAGGTTGATTGATCTTTTGGTGTCTTGGGTGGCCTTGAGAGCCCGTGTATTATTGTCGAGTTTTGGGTGGCCTTTAGAGCCCGTATTATTATTGTTGAGTCTTGGGTGGCCATGAGAGCCCGTGTTATTATTCGTGTTTGGGTGGCCATGAGAGCCCGTACTTTATTGTTGGGGTTTTGGCTGGCCTGACCGAGTTAGAGTCTCGGGAGGTTGCGAGCGTTCTTTGGCTGGCTTACGAGTTAGAGTCTCGGTAAGTTGCGAGCGTGTTTTATGGTTAAGTTTTGGGTGGCCATGAGTGCCCGTGGGGTTGTTGAACCCGTGTCTTTACCTTGGGTGTTTTAGCTGGCTTACGAGTTAGAGTCTCGGTAAGTTGCGAGCGTGTATTATTGTTGAGTTTTGGGTGGCCATAAGTGCCCGTGGGGTTGTTGAACCCGTGTCTTTACCTTGGGTGTTTTAGCTGGCTTACGAGTTAGAGTCTCGGTAAATTGCGAGCGTGTATTATTGTTGAGTTTTGGATGGCCATGAGTGCCCGTGGGGTTGTTGAACCCGTGTCTTTACCTTTGGTGTTTTGGGTGGCCATGAGTGCCCGTGGGGTTGTTGAACCCGTGTCTTTACTGTTGGTGTATCTTGGGAGGCCATGAGTGCCTGTAGGGCTGTTGAGTCCGTGTTTTACTGGTGGTGTGTCTTTGGAGGCCGTGAGTGCCTGTGGGGCTGTTGAGTCCGTGTTTTACAGTTGGTATGTCTTGGGAGGCCGTGAGTGCCTGTGGGGCTGTTGAGTCCGAGTTTTACTGTTGGTGTCTTGGTGGCCATGAGTGCCTGTAAGTGTCGAACCTGTGTTGTTACTAGTTGTTGAACTTGCTTGTGATTGTGATTGTGATTGTGGTTACCTGAGGTTGGGGGCCCGCTTCATGAAACGGGGATCCACGAGCACACGCGTCTGCATGTTCAGACGGGGTAGAGGGCCCGCCCGCCAATAAAGGGGTCCTAGCCGCGCGTGTGTGGTTTGGGTTTGTGAGCATTCTTTGGCTGGCTTACGAGTTAGAGTCTCGGTAAGTTGCATGCATTCCTTGGCTGGCTTACGAGTTAGAGTCTCGGTAAGTTGCAAGCATTCTCCGGCTGGCTTATGAGTTAGAGTCTCGGTAAGTTGCAAGCATTCTTGGGTTGGCCTGACCGAGTTAGAGTCTCGGGAGGGCGTGAGTGTTCTTGGCAGCTGGTTTGCGATCCTTTGTGATCTTGTTTGGTGTGCGATCCTGTGTGATCTTGTTTGGCGTGCGATCATGTGTGATCTTGCTTGGTGTTGCGTGGTGGTCTTTTGAGTCCTTGAAAGAGGTCGTGATCGTTGTGTCGAGTCTACTTTACGTGTCAAGGTGATGAGTTGGCCAAGGAAGGTAATTGTGGGTGTATTGTTCAGTCAGAGTACTTGGGTTGGGGACAGTGTTCTCCGGTGTTGACCCTGTTTTTGGTGTTACCGACTTTGTCTGCTAATTATGCCGTAGCCAGTCTGTTATCCGTGGTGGTGAGCGAACGCTCACCCCTAGCTGCTTTTCCTACAGGTACCGTTCGCAGGCTGGATTAGGTGAGCTCTCGAAGCTGTGGAGCTAGGAGCGGAGTCTGGGTTCAGTCTTTTGAGTCTAGTGACGGATACCTTGTACATTTGTCCACGTGTTGGGACATGTTTTTAAGTTGTAATTATTATTTTGTTGAACTAAACTGGTATTTTAAAGTGATTTAATGAAAATAGGTTTCAAGTGTTTTTATGTTTTTAAAACGTTCGCGTCCCGAGTTCAGTTTACTGAAATTGGGGCGTGACAGTTCAAATACCTTGGTTTTAGTTTGGGTGGTAATCTCAGCCGCCTCTCTTTTTGGGCCCCAGTTATTCAGAAATTTAAGGAGTCTTTAGCTCTTTGGAAGACCAAGGATTTGTCTATGCCTGGCAGGTTAGTGTTGATTAAATCTACTTTATCAGCTCTGCCTGTTTTCTATATGTCTCTCTTCAGAGCTCCGAAAGAAGTTATCAGGGAACTGGAGGCTTATAGGCGGCGCTTCCTATGGCATAATAGGGCTCGTTCTAGGGTCTTTTGGAAAGTCAGATGGTCCACTGTTTGTAGATCCAAGAGTGATGGGGGTCTTGGCATTCGAGGTTTGGAAAGGGTCAATCATAGCCTACTAGCGATATGGTTTTGGCGTTTTGCTACTGATAAGGATTCCTTATGGAAACGTTTCCTATGTGCCAAATTCGGTTGGAATCCTTCTGAATGGGATCTCACTGCTCTAGACAAGCCAAGCTCCTCGTTCTTTTTTTGGGCACATTATGGAACTTGCAGACTCCCCGATATTCAGCCGCCTGTTTGGGAATCAAAGCCTACATTGGCGAGTGGGGGAGGGCGACCGTATTCATTTTTGGCATGACGTTTGGCTCGGCCCCCTTGCTTTTCGCTATCGCTTTCCCAGACTTTATCATATTGTTTTGGGTAAGTGGTCTCGGATTGGAGAGGTATGGCTGAATGGTGTTTGGTCTATTGATTACCGTCGGTCCTTTAATTTCACTTATGAGTGGGACGACTCAGCCTTGCTTATGGAGCTGTTATCCACGGCCTGCATCCGCCCGGGCTCCCCTGATTCGGTCACCTAGTCCCACAGAGGTTCTGGCTTTTCCTCAGCCTCAGCCTACCTTTTACTTGATGATTCTGCTCCTTCTCCTGTTCCTTGGGCGGGTTTTCTTTGGATCAAGAATCTCCCTCCTAAGTACAGTTCCTTGGTTTGGTTACTGGCTCATAATTCAGTTCCGACTAAGTCGTTTTTGGAGAAGCAAGGTATGCGCATTTCCCTCAATGAAATGTTCTGCTGTCTCTGCGGTTCGGTCTTTGAGGATTCCCCCATCTGTTTCTGCATTGTTCCTTCTCCTGGTCGCTATGGTCCAAGATTTACTCTTGGTGGTCTATCCTTTGGGTGGTACCGGGTGATTGTGTTTCCTTGATCTCAGCTTGGAGAGGGTTGGGTAGGAGGCGTTGGTGGAGGATTTGGGTAAAGGTGGGATATCTTGCCTTCTGGCATATTTGGATCCGACGGAACTTGGGTGTTTTCCAGCAGCAGTCTTAGCCTGTAGAGGTTGTTTTCACCAAACTTCAGGTGCACATCTTCAGTGTCTGCAAGATGGCGGGTGATCTTTTGGAGGAGGCCAGTTTGCCACTTTGGCTGGCTTCCCCCTCGTCTTGTCTTTTTTTTTTTGTCAGGAGTTGATTTCTTAATTTTCTTTCGGGCTCCTTTTCTTAGGAAAGTTATTTTGGGGTTACTACCTCGTGCTTTGTAATACATTATTTCAAAGCCTTTAATAAAACCATCATTTATCAACAAAAAAACCCAACTCTTTAGAAGGAAAAATTTACTAGAACCCCTTCTTATTCTTAAAACTATAAAAACTCATCCTAGCCACATACATGTTTGATTCAATATTCACCGTGATGCCACATCATCATTCAAAAAATACGTCACTTTCATTGTTTCTTACACAAGTAAGAATATAATTGTAATAGTATGGTGCCATATGGATAAGTGTCCATTTTTTTTCTTTGCCAATTCACTAATTTAATCATTTTCGATTCGTTTGAACTCCGGTTAGGTTCAAACTTATGTCAATATTTTTGTTTTTCCAAGGGATATCTATCAAGTATCATATACATATTGAAGCACGAAAATAAAAGGTTATATCAGGGTGATAAAAATAATGTTGAGTGTTGATAAACCATCACTAATAAATGTTCTATATCGGGGTGATCAAATTAGTGATAAATGTAGTTAAAAAAACATGTACTGAGGTGATAAAAAACAAGTGATGAGGTGATAAAAATCATGTTCAAATTTGATAATACGGGTCATAAACTAGACTTTAATGTGGATAAAAAAACATGTGATGGGGGTGATAAAACACATGTAATTTAGTGACAAACCTAGTGTTTAGTGTTCATAAAAAAACATGTGAGAAGGTGATTAAAATCATGTTCATTTTTGGGAAATGAGGTGATAGAACAAGTGTTCATGTTGATAAAACTAGTGTGAAGCGTTGATTAAAATTACTCAAATATATTTTTTTTAAATCATCCTCGTACTATTTTTTTGGTCTTCAAAATATATCCATCATTGATCTTGATAGAAATACCCTGAAAAAACAAAAATATTTGTGCAAGCTTGAAGCCAATCGGAGGTCAAACGAAGCAAGAATGATTAAATTAGTGAATTGGTAAAAAAAGGTAATATGATAATTTTACTCAAAAGCTCCTACCACTTACCAAAATGTGTCATGATTTTCCAGTTAACAAGTCAACAACTCAATTGCATCTCATCCATCCATTTATGAAATAGATGGCTCAGATCAGTTCTCAAGTTTTCAGGTTAAGAGTGGATTTCTAATAGATTTCTTCACCCTCTTTAGTTATAGCCTACTTCTTGAGCTCAATAAGACACAAAACCCAAGCCTTCTTCACATCCTCAATAAAATATAACTCTTTATCTTTCTAAAATCTACCACAAATCAGAAACCAATTAACTCAAGTAATCGTCACTCTCTCTTTTCTTGTGTTTCATATTTGTTCTTCATGCTTCCACACACAAGTATTATAATCCTAGTCGCCCCTTTAATTCTCTGATGTCTTCTCTCAATTCGTTTTGTTCACCATTTTATATAAATTTTTTTTACAAAACTCATACAGTTTTCTAATTTCTATATATGTTTTTTTCTCCTCCTCTTATCTTTCTTCTCTCAGTGTTGTATTTTTTCTGGATACATTAATTGAGGAAAAATCAAATAGAAACCACTCCTTAACGTAAAAATTGTGTGAACCAATCCAAGCCATTCATTTTAAGAATGGATGGATGAGATGCAATTGATTTATTGACTTGTTGACTGCAAAAAAAACAGCACTTTTTAGTAAGGGGTAAGGGCTTTTTAGTAAAACCATCATTTTTTTTTTACCAATTCACTAATTTAATTTTTCCCGCTTCGTTTGAACTCTGATTGGCTTCAAACTTGCGCCATTAGTTTTGTTTTTTCAAGGGCTTTCTATCAAGATCAGTCATGAATATATTTTGAAGCACGAAAAAAAATTATTTCGGGGTTGATTTTTTTTAAAAAAGTTAAGTCTGGGTAATTTTTATCAACACTATACACTGGGTTTATCAACACTATACACTGGATTTATCACCTCATTTTCCAAAATCGAACATGATTTTTATCACATCATCACATGTTTTTTTATGAACACTAAGCACTAGTTTTATCAACACTAAACACTATGTTTATCATTCAATTACATGTGTTTTTATCATCACATCACATGTTTTTTTTTTATCAACACTAAACTCTAGGTTATCACCCTTATTTCGGGGCTGATTTTAGAAAAAGTTAAGTCTGGCTAATTTTTATCAACACTATACACTGAGTTTATCAACACTATACACTGGGTTTATCAACATTGAACACTAGTTTTATCACCTCATTTTTCAAAATCGAACATGATTTTTATCACATCATCACATGTTTTTTATGAACACTAAGCACTAGTTTTATCAACACTAAACACTATGTTTATCATTCAATTACATGTGTTTTTATCATCCCATCACATGTTTTTTTTATCAACACTAAACTCTAGGTTATCACCCTTATTTCAGGGCTGATTTTTAAAAAAAGTTAAGTCCGGGTAATTTTTATCAACACTATACACTGGGTTTATCAACACTATACGTTGGATTTGTCAACACTATACACTGGATTTATCACCTCATTTTCCAAAATCGAACATGATTTTTATCACATCATCACATGTTTTTTATGAACACTAAGCACTAGTTTTATCAACACTAAACACTATTTAGCACTAGTTTGATACCCCGATATGAAAAAATTATTAGTGAAGATTTATCAACACTAAACATTGTTTTTATCACTCCAATATAAATTTTTATTTTCGTGCTTCAAAATATATTCATGACTGATCTTGATTTAAAGCCCTTGGAAAAAGAAAAATATTGGCGCAAGTTTGAAGCTAATCGGAGTTGAAACGAAGCGGGAATGATTAAATTAATGAATTGTTGAACAAAAAAAATGGACACTTGTGCACATGGCACCATGCTATTACAATTATGCCCTTGCTTGTGTGAGAAAGTAAGAAAGTGGCGTGAGTTTATGTTGAATTGGGGTGATGATGTGGCATTATGGTGAATGTTGGATCTAAAGGGTGTGGCTAGGATTGGTTCACACAGTTTTTAGGATAAGAGAGGTTTCTATTAGATTTCTCCTCTACATTAATTTTTAGGCTCGCTCATGTATTTATTTTATGTCTGGTGAAGTTGCATGCAACCAAATCAGTCTATTTATTTTTGTTTCAAGTGTTATATTGAATTGCTCATTCATTATAAAACCAGCACATCAACTTTTTCTTGTGTTGGTGAGATCTACAAGTCAAATTGAGATCCATATTTGTTTTTCATATCTTATATTTAGTTGTTTTACATTTCTTTGTAATTAGTTGTTCTTCATCTCTTCTTATTAGTTGTATTTCTTTTGGATTGGTGAGGATCTCATAAATTTGTGATCCATATGTTCTTCAACAAGTATTTTAACCTATATTCTCTTCATTTTTTCTGAACGAAATGTGAAATATTATTAATATAAAAGAGTCAGTACATAGACAAATTCTCGTAGCTACAAACGCTTTTTTAATGAAAAGACATATAAACTAAAAGAAAAATCAACCTAGAGAGAACCGCTCAAGATGGTGCCTATGTCGCTTGATCCCATTGGAAGGACTCTTTTCGTTGTGAGGAGAGCGATCAAACCTGAATTCAACAGTTGGAGGGGGAGGATAGGTAAGCTTTAGGGATCCTGACACCATGGGAATTAATTAAATCTCAAAATGGGTACGACAAGTGCATCGGTCATCAAGTAGTATTCGAGGTTTGTCCGAGTTATTGTACCCAAGAGAGCAATTAGACAAGCACTTTAATTTATTAATACGTTTTGCAAGCTACTTCTGAAAATGATGATTGATTTTTTTTTGGAAAATAGTGATTCAATACAATTATAAAACAATGGAATTATAGTTGAGAACGAGAACACAATATCAAAAGTGGATTTAAAATCAGAGTTTAAAGGTGATCATGAAGAATAACTTATCAGGGTTTGTTTTACACTTGCAACTAACACTAGTCTAGAGGAAATGAGAATTTTCTCCAACTAGTCATAACCATCTCTCGATTGTATTAGGACCCTATTATACACATGCCGCTTAATTATCTTTAATCTAGGGGTAGAACGGTACAAAGCATTACAATTTATGAATTCCTCTAACTTTCGGGGTTGTAATCCTATAGCTATTGCACTCATATCAATCTAACTATATTCTAGTCTATATTCAAACCCGAGTTATTTAATTCCATATTCCTCCTACGAAACTCATTTCTCAATTGTTGGTTAGTAGAATTATATCATACATCCTGTGATCAAGGTGACGAAGCATTAAGAATGGAATTACATAAACACTATCCTAAATATTAGTTCAACAAGTATAATCGAAACCCGATGATTCATTCATTCATTCATATCACACCCCTATGCGCTAGATCAAAGATATTTAGATCATGATAGTTGAATAAAAACAAAATACAAAGATCAAAACAACGATAATAATATTAAAAAATAAATGTAATACAAATACCAATTAATGATGAAAACGATGAACAACTTTCAATACTGATCTCACGCACTTCGATCTCAAAATCAGTGTTTTTGTCTCTCTAAGTCATCCCCCTTTTATAGTGCCCTAATTTTTATATATACTTCGTTAAAAATTGAGAGAAAATAAGGAAATCTGGCCGACAAATAGCTAATATGCGCTCGCGCATGTCGCATACACGTCATGTACCAAACGTGCGGCCCATATGCCAGTCAAATGTTGTGCGCCGAACGTGCAATACTTTTCTGGTGCTCGTTATCCAGAATGCGCGTCATGTTCATGTCGTATGCCCGACTAAACTTCCTTCACACAAAAAAATTAGATGTCTAAATTTCCTTCGATTTGATATTTGACAAACGAAAATCAGAGTTCGTATGAGAAAGCTATGGTCTTAGGAAGATCAGCTAGACTCCAAGACTCCTTCTACTGATTTTTACTCCGTTTTGACTCTGTTTTTGCTCCAATTTCATAAAAAAAACATTTTTTTATCAAAGAGAAATGCAGTAGAATTCTACTTTAGCCTAATCTAACCACCACCCATAGCTGCTCTCGAGAAAGTGTACCTACTGTGAATCGAGCTTATGATCTCAAGGAGTGGTGAGACATGAAGAGATATTCACCAACAAGCTAACCCAAGTGGGCATAAATGTACCCTTAAGAGAGATCCATTGTACACATTAAGATAAATGTACATCAAATTACACCAATCTGGGACAAAAGCTTAGAAATGTGGGCTAAAACATATAGAATAGATGCATTTTACGTCCACATCAGATCCCTCCCTAAAAAATTCCTGAAATAGAAATTAAAAGCAAAATCAAACTCTAGAGAACCGCTAAATATGGTGCCTAAATGCTGCTTAATCCCATGGTGAAGACTCTTTTCGTCGTGAGGAGTGCGATCGAACCTGTTCTCAACAATCTATAAATGATTGAACCTTGCAAAAAGGGAAAAAATGTAGGAAGTAAAGAGGAGCCAAACGACGCCGACCCAGGATCGGAAGACAGACTTGGAAGGAGGCATCAGTGGAGGCCAAACAGGTGGATACATCGATGGCGGCTTCAGAGACATCGAGGGTTGATCAAGGGAGATGAATTGAGACATAGAGGCCGAGGGGCTCTGAGCGTGGAGGTCGATTGACGTTGAAGAGAGCAAATCGAAAAATACCAACATTGTAAAGAAGGCCCAAATAAAATCGGAAGATACAATGGCTAGAGGCGGTGTAAAAAGAGTCCTAATAAAATGAAAAACTTTAACATAGCTCATATGGAGTGTCACGCCCCAAATTCAGTAGAACCGAACTCGGAACGCGAACGTTTAAGACAATAAAGCATTTTTAAACCTTTTAAATATATCACTTTAAAACCACCATTTTGTTCATCAAAATAATAATTTACAACTCAAAAGTACATCCCAACAAGCGGACAAAATACAAGGCGTACGTCGCTAGACTCAAAAAGGAAACCCAGACTCCCGCTCCTAGCTCCTCAAGCTTCGAGAGCTCACCTAGTCCGTCCCGCGACCAGTACCTGTAGGAAAAGCAGCTAGGGGTGAGCGTGTTCGCTCACCACCACGGATAACAGACTGACTACGGCATACTTAGCAGAACAATGCCGGTAACACCAACAACAAACCCCACTACGGGGACTACTATCCCCAACTCAAGTAACCAGACTGACACACAAACTGTTACATTCCTCAACCGACTCAACACTCGGACACGTGATGTAGACCCGACACAACGATTACGACCTCTTCCAAGGACACAAAAGATAACCACGCAATACCCAAGATCGCAAAGGATCGCATACCAAACAAGATCGCAAAGGATCGCACTCCAGCTGCTCAGTAACCCCCTGCCATTTTCCCAACGCGACGGTTGGATCAGGCGGCCGACCTGTCGCACTTTTCCCAACGCGACGGTTGGATCAGGCTGTCGACCTGTCGCACTTTTCCCGACCCCTATCGGATAGGCTGTCGACCTATTGCCCTTTTCCCAACACGACGGTTGGATCAGGCGGTCGACCTGTCGTACTTTTCCCGACACAAAGTCGGATCAGGCTGTCGACCTGTCACACTCACCAACCCCAGGTAACCACAGTCACAATCACAAGCAAAGTTCAACAGCAGGAACAACACCGGCTTAACACTCCACATGCACTCATAGCCACCCAAGACACCAATAGTAAAACACGGGTTCAACAACCCCACGGGCACTCATTGCCACCCAAGACACTGATGTGGACATAAATTGCATCGATTCTAGATGTTTTTAGCCCACATTCTTGAGCATTTTAGTCCCGGGATTGTATAATTTGGACCACTTTTCTCTCGTTACTCGTATTGTCTCTCGTTATGTTTTGTAGGTGATTTGATCGAAAAAAAGGGCTAAAATAGAGGAAAACCCGGTTTTAGGAGTTTTGGAAGATGGATGATCTTGCGAAGGGCATAACTTCTTCGTACGGACTCCGATTACCTCAAATTTCATGTCAAATCGAAGGGAATTCAGAGATCTACAACTTTCGTCAAGGGCCCAAGACTATCCAAAATTCTCTGCTCCACCACGGAGCCGTGACAGGTCCCACTATGGAGCCGTGACGGAGATCGAAAATGGTCCAAAACTCTCTGTTCCGTGAAGGAGCCGTGACATGATCCGTGATGGGTCCCATCAAGGAGCCGTGACTCGCGCGCAAACTTGCTTCCCTAATCCGTTTCAGATTCGATTTTTACCCTATTTAACCCAAAATTCGGCCTTGGAA
The DNA here is from genome assembly GCA_963921825.1 of Erodium maritimum. Lineage (NCBI taxonomy): Eukaryota > Viridiplantae > Streptophyta > Magnoliopsida > Geraniales > Geraniaceae > Erodium > Erodium maritimum. The sequence goes on along the minus strand of OY997596.1, from coordinate 27,706,032 downwards.
TAGATCTAACTTGTAATTTTGAGAGCTAAGAAGAGAGGAGAGTTGAAAGCAAGCTTGAGGAGAGGATTTCCACTTGAAGAACATCATTGTAATCAAATATTGGGTATTGTATTTCTCTACTTTGGTCAATTATGAAGCTTTGTTCATGTTCATCAATGGTGTTTTCTTCTTCCTTACTCATGAGTAACTAAAACCCCATAATCTAGGGTTATGGGGGATTAGAGATTTGCTTTCCAATGTGTTGATTGTATGAATGAGGATTGTGTAGAATGATTTGATTTAGGGTTTGCATTTGATTTAAGCTTAATGCTCTATCTCCCGGGTAGGCCTGATAGAAGGTGGGAATTGCAATCTGACACTCGTGAGAGGTGGGTTGCAATTAGGTCAGAAATCTTATACGAATTGGGTTTAAATCAGATAACTACATAACGTTCATCGTCAGTTAAATGCATTGGAAACGGTCTCTATGAACCCACAACCTTAGATTACTTTTTCTCTGGATTAAAACTCTTCTAAGCCTTGTGATTACTGGTTCACTGTCATTTCGCTTACTATTTACTTTTCATGTTTTTAAACAAAACCATCATTTCATCGAAATAGCTTGACAACGATTTTGATATAGAACGTGCTTGACTCGTGCTCCCTTGGGGTACGATAATCCGTAACTTAAATTCCAAAAATACTACTTGACGACCGGTACGCTTGCCGTGTCCTTTTCTGTGCTAAAACCACAGGGCGTCAAGTTAATGGCGCCGTTGCCGGGGAGCAATTGAGCCAACCCTTTCTATAAAAGTTGTGTTTCGACTATTTCACTTTTTAATTTTTTCTTTTTAATTTATGCTCACAAGATCTAAATCCACTCCAAGTGATTTTCTTAGTGATACAGATTTACGAGAAGCAGGATAATTGAAGATAAGAGCTATAAAGAAGAAACTTGGTGAGGGAAGTGTCAATTCAGACACAATGGAAAATGTGGGCGCTGATGCCACTAGGTTGAATGCAGGAGGTGGACAGCAGAATAACCAGGTGGTCCAAAGAAATCAACACGAGGAACCTATAACTGTCGCGGAGCCACCAAGATATCTCTGTGACTATGGAACACCTCATACCAATAACCTACATCAGAGCATTCTCCTACCACCAGTGGAAGCTCACCAATTCGAGATTAAAACCTCTACCATCCAATTACTTCTACAAAATACATTCAGCGGGAATCCAAACACGAATCCCGATCCTGCTACACATTTGACTAAATTTAATGAGATTTGTGCTACTTTCAGGTACAATGGAGTGTCAGACGAAGCAATTAAATTGCGGGTCTTCAAGTTTACTTTAAGGGATGAGGCAGCTGACTGGATTTCAAGCCTACCTAACCACACACTTACAACATGGGCTGATCTATCACAAAAGTTTCTAGCTAGATTCTACTCGTCAAGTAAGACTAAGGAGCTCAGAGCCAAGATCCAGAATTTTGCTCAATCAAATTTTGAATCACTAGCAGAAGCTTGGGCGAGATATCAAGGACTCATGAGGAAGTGTCCTCACCAAGGACAAGAGGTGTGGTTGCAGCTGCAGACGTTCTACCGAGGGTTAAACAGACCAAGTCAGGCTGAGCTGAACACCGCATCTTGTGGTTCGTTCACCAAACACACTCTGCAGGAATGCCAAGAAATTCTAGAGAATATTATGGCCAATGATGCTTGGCATTCTGAAAGAGGACCTGGAGGTTCTACAGTCAATTCAGCAGCAGAAATAAATCAAGTCATGGATCAATTAAAAGAAATGAAGCTGATGATGGCAGGCATACAGGGGAAATCGCCACAGCCTAATCCAATGGACTATGAGGAAGCTAACTGGGTGAATCACAACAGCAACCAAGGGAGGAAGTACGATCCTTATTCCAACACTTATAATGAGGGTTGGAAAGATCGCCCCGAGCTCAAATGGGGAGGAGATCATAATCAAAGCAGTCAAAATCCAACACCTCCCGGATTCAATCAGAGACCTCAAAATCAGAGCAACCAGCAGAGAAATCCTCAACCTCAGCAAAATCCAGGTAACCAACAACCTTCTTTTGACCCAACTTCTTTAATTTTAAAAATGCTTTAGATACAGGAGGAGAAGAACAGGATACAGGAGGAGAAGAATAGGATACAAGATGAGGAGAATAGGAAAATACATAAGCGGTTAGAGGAAAAAGATCAGCAGATAAGGGGGCTGCTTAGGAAACAAGTTGAAGCAGATAACAATTATAGATCAGTAAATACTCAGCTAGGGCAGGTTTCCACAGCAGCAAACTACAGACCTCCAGGATCCCTACCTAGTGACACCGAGAGGAATCCAAGAGAAAGCGTGAATGCCATTATGTTGAGAAGTGGAAAAGAGCTCGGCGATTCAAGTCAAGAAAAGTCCAAGGAAGTTGATCTGCCACAGCCCAGAGAGGTTGCTACCAATAAAAGCAGTCAAGAGACAGAGGCCAATATGCATGTCACAGTTGAGAAGGTAAGGGAATCCAAAGTTGACTCAGAAACTTGGACTCCGCCTCCTCTCCCATTTCCTTCAGTAATTAAGAAAAATAAGCCTGAAAGTCAATATGATAAATTTTTGAATGTGTTTAGAAGTCTTGACATTAACATTCCTTTTCTTGAAGCTTTAACTCAAATGCCTAAAATCGCTCAATTCTTGAAAAAGTTATTAGCTAGTAAGAGAAAATTATTAGATGGGGAGATTGTGAATTTGACTGAAGAATGTTCTGCCATATTATTAAATAAATTACCCCCTAAACTGAAGGACCCAGGTAGTTTCAATGTTCCATGTGAGATAGGTAAAGTTTCATTTGCAAAGTCCTTATGTGACCTAGGAGCGAGTGTAAATCTTATGCCCCTTTCAGTATTTAAGAAACTAGGACTTGGGGATGAACCAACACCATCTTCGATTTCTTTACAACTAGCAGACAGGTCAATGAAATACCCTAGGGGAATTGTAGAAGATGTGTTAGTCAAGGTAGGAGACTTTATCTATCCTGCTGATTTTGTAGTTCTAGACATGGAAGAGGATCATGCGATTCCTCTTATTTTGGGGAGACCGTTTTTGGCCATAGCTAGGACTTTAATTGATGTGGAGACCGGATCAATAATATTTAGATATGGTGAGCAACAAGAAGAATTCCATATGAAAGGAAGGAATGGAATTAAAAAGGGGACCATTGCTCCTACATGTGAAGTTATTGAACACATAGATAAACATGAGTCGGTAGCTCACTTAGAAATTTCACATGATTCTAAGCTTCAAGCTCTTCCTAATTCACAATGTGAGTTGAGAGTCCTCCCTAATAATTTAAAGTATGTTTATTTGAATGATGATGTCTTATACCCTATTGTTATATCATCTGATTTATCTAATGACATGGAGGAAGAATTATTGCAGGCACTTAAGCAGAAAAGTAAGACCCTAGGTGACACGTTAAATCATAGTCGATGTTGCAATCCATCGTGTTGCATATGCAGGGTCCTCGTAGAGAATGACTTAAGCTTGGTGGTGAACCTGTGGAAAAAGCCCATACAGATAAGTAAAGGCGTCTGGGCGAGGGAGAGCTTGGCAGCGCTCTCCAATGAGCCTTGAGTACGCTCAAATGGCGGCCTTGGCCGCCCTATAGTCGAGCTAACGACGATAAACAAATGAGCTAGTTGGGAGGCACCCCAACATATGACATGGAGAGCAGAATCATTCACATTGCATGCTATGGCGCCGAACCTCCTGGAGGTTCTCTCGGGCGAAGAGTTCTCCATCATCCATGCACGAGGACCTCCAAAGTCAGTGCAGTTCACGTAGCGGTTCTTCGAGTGGCAGTATCTCTACCCTTCCTATTTTACACTATTTATCGCTATTTACTTCCTTTATGCTATCCGGTGGGCCCAGAGTGCCCGAATTGTCGTGCTGATAGACTATGCATATAGGATTGTGTGAACTGTATACCTGCTGACTATGAGTGTGGGGTGCTTAATTTTTATCTTCTATCGTGTGCATGTGTACATATGTGTTTAGGTTGTAAATATGTGTTTAGAGTCGCACTAGGGACAATGCTTAGTTTTAAAGTGTGGGGTGGGGTATGCCTTGCATTGCATTGTGTTTTCTTTTGTGTGCTCATGCTTCATTTTGTGATATAAACTTTTTGAAAAATTGAAAAAATATATATATATATTTTCTGGTGATATGTAAGTTTAGTGTTTATGTTCCTAAGGATTCGATGATTGAATTGTCGCAATTGCTTATTTCTTGCATAAATCAAGGTTGTATATGAGCATTAATGAATGGAATAAGTAGTGAAAGCACATGCATTAGGATTAACTCGTCCACTTGCATTTGATTGTTTGCTAGAGCTCGTGTGTTTTCCTTTGACTCCTGTGCATGGTAATTTGAGTCTAGAACTACATGTACAACTCATTCAAGGCGAAATAAGAATAAGGAACATGGTTGTTTAGGAAAATGATTTTAGGCCATCTATGGATCGTTTGAGCTAAAAATTGCCTACCCTGGCATGATTGAATCTCTTAGTCACCCATTTGAGCCAAAGCCTTTCGTTTCTAAACAAGACATTACAATCCTATGTGCCTTTCGTTTCATGTTTATATCCCCATTATTGTTTGAACCCATATCTCTAGGCTTAGTTGCTTCATTGATAGCGGTTATTTTTAGGATAATGAGTGAGCGAAATAGAGAAAAAGTGATGAAAGGATAATATTCCATTGGTTTGTATTGAGAACAATTTTATCATCGTCTTACCCCAAAGAAAAAGAAAAGAAAAGAAAAAAGGATATAAAAACAAAATCAAATTATTAATATCCCTAGTGAAAAACAAGTGTGGGGTAAGGCGTGATAGTGGTTTAGAAAGATGGTGAAGTTATGGATAGTTATGACATATCATTGCTGCCATTAGTTATTCAATGAAAGAAAAAATGGTATTAGAGATTGCAAGAGTTGGATGGTAAACAAATGGGGTTTGGGATGTGTGACATACTTTGTGGGTGTGAGAATGAAGCAGCTTTGTCTTGAGATATATATTTGAGCTTCTTTTGATTGTCCTTCCCTACCCTTTACCTAGCCTTACATTACAAGCCGAATTAAAGACCTTTCTGATTCTTGAATAACCATGGTTCCTTATAATTAGTGGAGATGGGTCTAGCATGATAGCATATGAATCTCTAAACTCCATGTATGGGGAAATGAGGATACACATGGTTATGGTGAATGAGTGAATGCAAGTTTAAAAGGAAAGAGTTCACTCTTTAATGTGAGTAGCGTCCTATTTTAATGAATTCATTGGTTCATATGCTTCTTTGATGAGTGTAAGATTTTGGTGTGTGGCGACTCTGAGAATACCGATGTGATCCTCTATGCACAACTTTGAACATCACCTGTTTTTTGTGACCTTTTTGCATGCATCATATAGTATGCTTTAGGAATGCATTAGATGTAGGATTCATGCATTGCACGTGCATCTTTACTTTTTGTTGTTTTGAATAAAGGAGGTCCGGACTCCTCCTATCGAGGTGAACCTCGGGGTTTAACCGGGACATATCTTTAAAATGCTTTCTTAGTTTAGTTTTCTCGGGGCTAGAAAAGTTTAAGTGTGGGGTGTTGATGTGGACATAAATTGCATCGATTATAGATGTTTTTAGCCCACATTCTTGAGCATTTTAGTCCCGGGATTGTATAATTTGGACCACTTTTCTCTCGTTACTCGTATTGTGTCTCTCGTTATGTTTTGTAGGTGATTTGATCGAAAAAATGGCTAAAATAGAGAAAAACCCGGTTTTAGGAGTTTTGGAAGATGGATGATCTTGCGAAGGGCATAACTTCTTCGTACTGACTCTGATTACCTCAAATTTTATGTCAAATCGAAGGGAATTCAGAGATCTACAACTTTCGTCAAGGGCCCAAGACCATCCAAAACTCTCTGCTCCACCACGGATCCGTGACATGGTCCGTGACGGGTCCCACTATGGAGCCGTGACGGAGATCGAAAATGGTCCAAAACTCTCTGTTCCGTGAAGGAGCCGTGACATGATCCGTGATGGGTCCCATCAAGGAGCCGTGACTCGCGCGCAGACTGGCTTCCCTAATCCGTTTCAGATTCGATTTTTACCCTATTTAACCCAAAATTCAGCCTTGGAATAGATCTAACTTGTAATTTTGAGAGCTAAGAAGAGAGGAGAGTTGAGAGCAAGCTTGAGGAGAGGATTTCCATTTCAAGAACATCATTATAATCAAATATTGGGTATTGTATTTCTCTACTTTGGTCAATTATGAAGCTTTGTTCATGTTCATCAATGGTGTTTTCTTCTTCCTTGCTCATGAGTAACTAAAACCCCATAATCTAGGGTTATGGGGGATTAGAGATTTGCTTTCCAATGTGTTGATTGTATGAATGAGGATTGTGTAGAATGATTTGATTTAGGGTTTGCATTTGAATTAAGCTTAATGCTCTATCTCCCGGGTAGGCCTGATAGAAGGTGGGAATTGCAATCTGACACTCGTGAGAGGTGGGTTGCAATTAGGTCAGAAATCTTATACGAATTGGGTTTAAATCTAGACTAGTGATAGCTAGGTTAACACAATTACAATAACCATAGGGTTCAAACCGAAAGTTCGAAATTATCAAATAACGTAATGCTTTGGGTCTTTCTACATCCTGATTCGTGAGAGCTGGGTGGTTAGATTCCATTAGGGTCCGAAACAACGTGAGGAGTTAGGACTAGTTTGAGAGGTAATTCGTTGCCCCTAAAATCAGATAACTACATAACGTTCATCGTCAGTTAAATGCATTGGAAACGGTCTCTATGAACCCGCAACCTTAGATTACTTTTTCTCTGGATTAAAACTCTTCTAAGCCTTGTGATTACTGGTTCACTGTCATTTCGCTTACTTTTTACTTTTCATGTTTTAAAACAAAACCATCATTTCATCGAAATAGCTTGATAACGATTTTGATATAGAACGTGCTTGACTCGTGCTCCCTTGGGGTACGATAATCCGGAACTTAAATTCCAAAAATACTAATTGACGACCGGTACGCTTGCTGTGTCCTTTTCTGTGCTAAAACCACAGGGCGGTAACAATCACAACTCAAGTAACCCGACTGACACACAAACTGTTACATTCCTCAACCGACTCAAAACTCGGACACGTGATGTAGACCCGACACAACGATTACGACCTCTTCCAAGGACACAAAAGATAACCACGCACCACCCAAGATCGCAAAGGATCGCACTCCAGCTGCTCAGTAACCCCCTGCCCTTTTCCCAACGCGACGGTTGGATCAGGCGGCCGAGCTGTCGCACTTTTCCCAACGCGACGGTTGGATCAGGCTGTCGACTTGTCGCACTTTTCCCGACCCCAATCGGATAGGCTGTCGACCTATTGCCCTTTTCCCAACGCGACGGTTGGATCAGGCGGTCGACCTGTCGTACTTTTCCCGACACAAAGTCGGATCAGGCTGTCGACCTGTCCAACTCACCAACCCCAATTAACCACAGTCACAATCACAAGCAAAGTTCAACAGCAGCAACAACACCGGCTTAACACTCCACAGGCACTCATGGCCACCCAAGACACCAATAGTAAAACACGGGTTCAACAACCCCACGGGCACTCATGGCCACCCAAGACACCAACGGTAAAACATGGGTTCAACGACCCCACGGGCACTCATGGCCACCCAAGACACCAACGGTAAAACACAGGCTCTCATGGCCACCCAAGACACAAACAGTAAAGTACGAGCTCTCATGGCCACCCAAGACACAAACAGTAAAGTACGGGCTCTCATGGCCACCCAAGACACAACCAATAAAGTACGGGCTCTCCTGGCCAACCAAGACACAAACAGTAAATTACGGGCTCTCATGGCCAACCAAGACACAAACAGTAAAGTACGGGCTCTCATGGCCACCCAAGACACAAACTAAACAGTCAACCTTTGGGCATAACCAAATGCCTCCAATAATTCTAATATTGAAAGTTCACTGCTCCTACGACACTACTAAGTGTCACATGCATTTCTATTGTTCGATACGTTCCCGTATCATACGACACCACCCGGTGTCGCCTGCCTTTCTAATATTCGGTAAACCTACTTAACCCACGACACCCAAGTGTCTCATGCATTTCTACTGTTAACTTTCCCTAGTCAGGGCCAAGATCCGGATACTTTTCCCTACCTCGTATGCTTTCTCCAAAAGCTCACAAGCAAGCTCCGGCGTGATCTCGATCACTCGCCTAGCTTTCCCTTTCCTCTGTCGGTGGCACGATCTAATAAGAACACAATTTTAAACACTCTTAAGCTTGCAGGCATAAACTGAATTTTAATAAACTTGACGCCCAAATGTAACCCCGACAATGTTGATCACTCCAAAACTTCCCAATTACTCGACATTGTCGATAATGGACTCGGAAAGGCCCGATTCGCCCGACATGCGAATCTGTCCGTGTTTTGAAAACGCCATTCCGAGGCTCCGAAAATTCCCGATTTCGTTTCTACGGTCTTAGAATAATTCAAGGATTCCTATGCACTCGACGGAATCAATTTCCGACTTCCGAGTAATTTAATTCACGTTTAAAGTTTCTAAACCCGTCAATTACAACTTTTACAATTTAGTTCCAAATTTCGATCCGGGTGTGGATTAATTACTTGGGGAACGTTCTAAACCACCCGAACACGAAACCCGATACCCGAGTGTGTGGGCCCCACCCGACCCTCTTTGGCCGTGGGTGGCTAGGGCCAGTTTGGGGTCGGTCCACCATGGTGGTGGCCGGTCCTAGCTCCGTCCAGCAACCCTACAAGGCCGGCCAGCCACCCTACACGGTGGCCGGAGCTCCCCCGAGCCTCCGGTCACCGGCAAACGTCCCAATCTCGCTCCAAAACGTCTCCAACGAGCCCCACACCTCAACACCACCATAAACTACTAGTTTCAAACCAAACCCTAACTTTCAAACTTAACAAAACGAAAATCGGTTAGATGCTCACCGTAGAGAATGACGATGTGAACTCGATTCTTTATCTTTGAGACGATCCAACGGTTTGATGATCGTGAAACGTCACAAATCCCCCAAACCTCTTCTCTTTTTCTCTCCTTCTTCTCTCTTCTTTTCTCTCTGTATAACTCTAATTTTTCTCCTTTTTTTAAGTCATGGCCGAACCCCCATCACCATACATTCTTCTTGTTTTGTCCCAAAAACCTAACACCACCACATTGGTGACATGTGGCAAGTGGGTCCCACACCTTTTTGTAAAATATCTCCTAGATATTTTCCAATCAGATTCGCGAAATTCGGCTGTTTCGGGCCCCGAACGGGCACTTTTTCCAAGAAATTACGAAACTTCACGGGCTACAAGGAAACGGCTCAACTAAGACCGCTGCGACGACGGCTAAACTTTTTGGATCCAAAACGGACCTCGAATGGACCAAAACGTCGCTCGGTTGACTTTTTCAGCAAAAAGTCAACATTTCCCAAATTGGTCAGAAAGTTGCCCTGAGTCCCCCGGAACTCACTTTGGTTGATATCGGGGTCAACTTAAGTCCGGTATGACCCTCGGGGTCAATTTTAGGTTCAATTAAGTATCTGTCTTAAAAATTTTAAATTTTCCTGTTTTTCGCAGATTTGTTTAGCGTTGACCGGGAGTAGTTCTTACATGGAGATAGTGTATATCTACCTTCTCTTCATTTTGTTTGTATACCAGATTTTTTATTTCAATTTATTTTATTTGTTCATCACAAATTTTTTTAGATGTTCATTAGTCTGCATGTTTATTTTTATTATATTTTGAATTTATGTGGGTGATATGTATTATTGTATTAGTTTTGGTTAATAATTATTTATGGTATGTTGTTTATTTGAAAAGGGATTCAAATATTGGTCTAAAAGTTAAATACAAGAAAAAAAACACATTATTTCAATTCGTTGCTTTCAGTTGAGAATGTGGCCTAACAGACATGAGATCCATGCGTGCTTATATTGATTACATTTCTTACAATAACCAATAATTAAGTAGTAAGGTCTCTCTGCTACGGTATTTGCTACGTTAGAGAGTTAGGGTTTCGCTGTTCGCTTTCGTGCAGAGGAGGAAGTCACCGACGTCGGTTCGGTTTTGATAACTGCAATCAACGAGCTTTCGGCTGAGAGTGGGGAGATGGATGAGATTAAGGAGCAGTTGAAGGGAGTGGTAATCGATAGTGAGGATGAAGAGGAGACTAAGATCCCTGAGGAGCTGTTGAATCAAGCCAGCGACAAGTACATGTTTGGTTTGGCAACTAAGGTATTTACTAAGAAAAAGTATAGGGAGGATGTGTTTTGGTCCGTTATGAAGAACTCTTGGAATTAAAAGTAGGACGTGTTGGTGGAAACCCGAACGCCAACTTCAACGAGTTTCTTTTTTTGCGTCGGAGAGAGAGAGAGGAATAAGGTGTTAGAGATGGAGCCCTGGAGCTTTAACAAGGGGTTGGTTGCAATGGAAACGTTCATGCCATATGACAAAGCAGCGGATATTCTCTTTGAGTTTATGTCGGTATGGCTGCATGCTTCTAATCTACCGATCAAGGCGTGAACGGAGGTGGTGGGGGAAGAGATCGGCAGCGTGCTCCATTGGGGGGTTTTCATTTTGTTGGTTGCTTGTACTTGAAGCAACCGGGGTTTTGGTGGATAGGTTTGCCTTGTGCCCCAAGAAAGGTTGGGTTTTAGCTTTGTTCGCTCTAAAACCTCCTTGTGGGGTAGTCTTTGTAACTCCTCTTTCACCTCGAGAGAGGTTTTAATTTTAATTCGCTTTGTTGATAAAAAAAAAGGTTGGACAGTTTTTGGAGGTAGATTGTAATAAGGATGGACGGGCATGGGAAGACTACATCTGAATCAGGGTTAGATGGAGGCTGAATAATCTATTGAGAAACACAACGAATATATTTTGGGGGAGGATACGGAACCTACGATCGTACGCCTGTAGTATGAGAGGCTGCCTGAGTTCTGCCATGGTTGCGGTAGGGTCGGACATGTTGGGAAGGATTGTGAGTTTATGAGAGAGAAGATGAAAATCCTAGGGCAATATGGTATGCATATAAGGGCTGACCCTCCGAAACCAAACAATGGCGGGTGTAGAAGTGGAGGTCAAGAGAGGGAAAGAGATTGGGGGAGGACTGAATGGTGAAGGGGTCGGGAGCATCCAATGCAGATTCTATGCCCAGAAACTCTAGAGGGCGATATGCTTCTTTCAATGAAATGGGCTCAAGACATAGAGCGATACGAGAACGGTCGGGATCACCTATTGAAAATTGGGTAAGGAAAGGCGCTGGTGGTGAAGTGGGTGAGGTGGGGCCGAACCAGAGGCTCATGATTTTTAGGGATGGGAGGTTGATAGAAGCAGGAAAGGAGGTAGAGGGAGTAGGGGGGTCGGTTGCAAAGACTGACAGGACAACAGATTCAAAGGAAGTTGTGCCTGCAAGAGATAAAGAGGTGGTGGAGGAGGGGGTGGTGAAGCCAAGGGGTTGGAAGATATGGAGGTCTTGGTGAGTGCTTGGAGTAATGCGAAGAAGAGATGGAAGCCAAGGCCAAGGTGAATAAGGAGGGTGTAAGGGTGAGGGAAGCTGACAAGACTGACAAATATTCAAGGAAGCAAAGTATTGAGATGATGAGTCAGACTCTAGAGTCTGGATCTATTCCTATAACAGAGGAGGACTCTTAAATAGTATTGGCGATGGCTGCAAAGCAGCCCCGTCAAGAGTAATGTTTGCACTGACATAGAACTGCCAGGGGCTTGGGATCCCCTGGAAGACACAGTTCATTGATGAGCTGATTGCTTAAAAGAAACCAGAAATTGCATTCTTATGTGAAACGAAGTCAGAGGATGAGGTTATTCATGGAATAAGGAGACGTGCGGGTATGGAGGGTGCGTTCGTGGTACCGGCTAGAGGGGCAAGCAGGGGTCTTGCGATGTTATGAAGAGATAAGGAGAATGGAACTTTGCGTACTTATTCTTTGAATCATGTGGACTTGAATTATAAAGAAAGTAACAATATGAGCCTTCGGGTGACGGGGATTTATGGCCAACCGCGAAAGGATTGGAGGCACCTGACTTGGGCGCTGATGAGATCTTTGGCGACGGATCCTATAATGCCATGGTTAATGTTGGGTGATTTTAACAATGTATTGAGTCAGTCTGACGTGCGTGTTGGGAAGCCATATCCGCAGGCATTATTAACACGGTTCAGTCAGGCATTGGTAGATAGTGGTCTGAGGGACGTGTTCATTACTGGACATAGGTATACCTAGGAGATAGGGAGACACATAAGTGATGGTATGGAGGATCAGCTGGATAGAGCAACAGTCAATAGGGAGTAGGAGGTTGTGTTTCCTGATACTCGTTTGGTTCATGAAGGACTTTTCCCTTCGGATCACGCACCTTTTTTTTTTTGCAGAGAAGGATGAAATAAGAAGAGGTCTGAGGCAATTCAGATTTGAACAAGGATGGGTAGGAGATGCTGGGTGTGAGGCGGTTTTGAAGGAGAAATTGGGAAAGATACAAGACATTACCGGCCAGGGAAAGGGGGCGAAAGGTAGCAGTAGAACTACAGAAATGGACGTATAAGCAGTACAGGGAGATAGATAATGAGATCAAGCAAAGGGAACGGGAGTTTAACGAATTTCTTGGGCCGTTGCGAACGCATACATTAAGGTTAGCTTAGACATACAGATGAAAATGGTAAACACATATGATGTGAACGTAAAATGCATCTATTCTAGATGTTTTTAGCTCTCATTTCTAAGCTTTTCAGTCCCGGGATTATGTGATTTAATTTATTTCTCTCTATATTTATGTAATTGGTCTCTTTTTATGGGTAATTAGGAGTTTGATGTGAAATAAAGAGTTTTGGAGCTAAATGGAGCAAAAATCAGCTTAAGGAATTTTGGAGTCTGGCTGATCTTCTAAAGGGCATAACTTTCGCATCCGAACTCCGATTTTCGCCCGTTACATATCAAATCGAAAGGAATTCAATTATCTACAACTTTGATGAAGGATTCGCCACTGTCCAAAATGCACTCTGGCCGCATGGCGTATGACAAACATGCGCGCGCAGATTTTGTTATTTTTGGCGAATTTCCCGTCTTATCCCTAGTTTAATGATGTATAAATAGAATTTTATGGATTGTAATCGTGGATCACGAAATTCAGAGGAGAAACACACTTGGGAGGAGGTTTTGGAGACTTTGTGGAGAGAAATCGAAGATCAAACAAGAGTTCTCACACCACTTTTGAAGGTTTTTCATAGTTTGGATTCAAGTTTGATACTTATATTATTTTTTCAGTCAATATGATTATCATTGTTCTTATTATTTCTATGTGTTCTTATTACATTGATATGAACTAAAAACCTCATTGATCTAGGGCTAGAGGAACGATGTGATGATTTGAATTAACGTGTTTCGGTTGTACATTTGACAAACTAATATCTAGGATATTGTATATTTAATTCTACTCTTAATGCTTCGTTCCCTTGATCACATGATGCATGATTGAATTATATTAACCAACAATTGAGAAATTAGGTTAATGTGAGGAAATAAGAATTAAATAGCTCGGGTTTTAATCTAAGCCAGAATATTGTTAGACTGACACGAGTGCAATAGCTATAGGAGTAAAACCCGAAAGTTAGAAGAATTCATAGATAGTATTGCTATATATCGCTCTACACCTAGATTAGAGATAATTAGGTGGACTGAGTATGTTAGGGTCTTAATATGATCGAGAGATGGTTAGGGCTACATTGAGAGGATTCTCTTTGCCCTTAGAATATTATTAGTTGCAAATGTATACCGAATCACATTAAGTCATTCATCACATTCGAACCCCGCTAATGTCCTAGATCGCCTTTTTGTCTCTGATTCACAATCCTTCTGTGATTTTGTGCTCTATTCTCGGATCACTTATATTACTTATTATTTGCATGAATTTATTATTTTCCAAAACAAATCAAACATCGGAATAGGAATAGCTTGACTAGCGAATTAATTAACTAAAGTGTTTGTCTAATTGCTCCCTTGGGTACGATATCTCATACTAAACCCTGAATACTACTTGACGACCGGTACGCTTGCTGTGCAATTCTGAGAGTTAATTCTCGAAGTGTCAAGTTAATGACATTAAGTTGAGCGTACACATACAAATGAAAATAGTAAGAACATGCATTAAGTTTAGCGTACACATACAACTGAAACATGTACTAAGGTTTCCTTACACATACAAATGAAAATGGCAAGAACATACATTGAAAATTGCATAAACATACATTAAGTTTAGCGTACACATACAACTAAAATTTACAAAACATGCAGTTGCAAAAACATATATACAAAACATACATTACGATTAGCTTATTCATACAAATGCAGTTGCAAATACATACATTAATGCATGTTTAACGATTTGTGTTTTTACTTGTACATGTTTTTTTTTGCTTCAAAACATACTCAATATGCTACTTGATAGATAGATCTTGAAAAAAAGAAGAATTTTGGCGCAAGAAAAAATTAAATCAGAGTTGAAACGAAGCGAGAAAGATCAAAATAAGAAATTTGGTGGAAAAAAAACAGCCTTGCATTATGCGATTCCAAGGCTGCGAATAGGTTCGTATATAGGTTTACTTTCCGGTACAAACCATCCAATCCGTGCAAACTTGTGAACCAATTGCTGCCATCCGATTCACGCGCATCAACGGATGTAATATATGACACGTATTGTAACAACGAATGGCACGAAGTGTAATTATTTCGCGCGTATCAAATACTTAAATCAATTAGAGGGCACGAGTGTAATTTCATTTAACCTTCATCCTTGTAATCTCGCACATGATCTGCGCACGAACACGGTTCTTCGAGAAGAAAGGGGATTTGATTTTTGATTGACTTTCGATTTCTTAAATCGTAATCCCTTGCAGATCGCAAGTTTGAAGAAGGTAAATATCGTTATTTAGACATGTTTTCACAGTATAAAGGTATGGATTCTTAGGGTTACATATTATCCTAGTCAGTTGCAGTCGAAATCGCAGTCGCAACTAAATCTAGCTTCTGGGGGGGTGTGTTTTTGACATTCATTCACATTTTGTTGCACAAGTGTTGTTGCATGTCAGTATTTTGATAGTTTGAGTGCATTTTGGTTTATCTTTGATCAGTAGTGTAAAATTTTGTATGGTTCATATGTTTCAGCATGAAAACGAGGTCTGCTTCAGATGGAAAGAAGGCACAGGCAACTGGAAGGATCAGACGATTTCAATTAATAGATGATACTAACTTTCACATTACAGATTCAATTGTGTAAATATACTTCATTTTAATGTGTATTAAATATGCTGTTGATTGTGGATATAAATATTTGCTAAATAAAAATATCAAAAATAGATGTATGATTATGTTTTGCGTTGTACAGTGTGTTGATCAGTTGTTTGGTATATTACCAAACAAATAATCCAAAGTTATAGTATCATATATATGTGTTTATTAGCATGTTTGATTGTTGAAATAATTATTACATAATTAACACGTGTATGTACACATACTATATCAATTGGATATTGTGTATGTACTACAAAAATCAGTTTTGTCTACAACATGAGTTTGTGATTCCTATTGAAGGTATCGATAATAACAGCGTAGTTAACACTCTTAAACTGAACAGAGGTTAAAATTACCCTGAAAGTATTGGTTACGTATAAACATCATAGATTCACATAATACATATACTCATTTACATTTACCAAATACATATGCACATATTAATCATTGTTCCACACATTTACACATGCAATCCCCATATTTCCACATTTAAACATAATGTTTCCACACATTTTACATTGTAATTTACATTTGTATTTGTTTGTTGAACGATATTTGTGTGTGAATGTCACGCAGAAGACTCTAACTTCGAGGAACAATTACCCCATCCCAAAGTCAGTATCGTGTTATCAGACAGTGATGGCGATGACATGTTTCTGGGTGATTTTCTGAAGAGCAATGCTAGAGTAACAAAATCGAGACATGCACCCGCTAAGCGATTTAGATCACCCGAAACAGTCCCGAGCCAATGTTCTAGGAAACGAAAGTCTGAGATAGGGAAGGATACTAGAGCAAAACATTACTAGTTTGGGAAAACGGCGGAGGTGAAGTTGGTATCCAAGAAACGGAAAGATCTACCATGGTTATGGCTCAAATCAGCCCCGAAGAAGCTTGTTGATGTGATATCATCATTTAATGACGTTCAAAGGAAGGCAGTCGAAGAAATTGGGTGTCACGCCCCAATTTCAGTAAAACCGAACTCGGGACGCGAACGTTTTGAACGATAAAACATTTTGAAACACTTTAAATAAACCACTTTAAAACCACCAATTAGTTCATCAAAAGAATAATTTACAACTCAAAAGTACGTCCCAACAAGTGGACAAAATGCAAGGTATACGTCGCTAGACTCAAAAGTAAACCCAGAATCCCGCTCCTAGCTCTTCAAGCGTCGGAAGCTCACCTAGTCCAACCTGCGACCGGTACCTATAGGAAAAGAAACTAGGGGTGAGCGTTCGCTCACCACCACGGATAATAAATTGACTACGACATACTTAGCAGACAATGCCGATAACACCAACAACAACCCAACCATCGGGGATCACTATCCCCAACTCAAGTAACCCGACCGACACACACACACACTGTTACTTTCCTCAACCGACTCAACACTGGGACACGTAATGTAGACCTGACACAACGATTGACGACCTCCTCCAAAGACATGACAGACAACCACGCAACACCCAAGATCACAAAGGATCGCACACCAAACAAGATCACAAAGGATCGCATGCCAGCTGCTCAGTAACCCCTCTCTCTCTCGCCCTTTACCGATCCCTGTTAGGTCAGGCGGTCGACCTGTCGCGCAACTTCTCCCGATCTCAGTCGGGAGGCTAGCCCACAACCTCTCCCCTACCCCCGATCTCAATCGGGAGGCTAGCCACACCCACGCGCACCTTCTCCCGATCCCTGTCGGGAGGCTAGCCCACAACCTCTCCCCTACCCCCGATCTCATTCGGGTGGCTAGCCACACCTCACGCAACTTCCCCGACACAAAGTCGGGTCTCCAACCTCAGGTAACCACAATCACAATCACAAGCAAAGTTCAACAAACAGCAACAACCTAGGTTCAACACTCCACAGGCACTCATGGCCACCCAAGACACCAACTGTAAAACACGGACTCAACAACCCCACGGGCACTCACGGCCACCCAAGACACACCGACAATAACTCACGGGCTGAACAACCCCACGGGCAGTCTCGGCCTCCCAAGACACACCAACAGTAAAACACGGGCTCTCATGGCCACCCAAGACACAATGGTAAAGTACGGGCTCTCATGGCCACCCAAGACACAACAGTAAAGTACAGGCTCTCATGGCCACCTAAGAAACAACAGTAAAGCACGGGCTCTCATGGCCACTCAAGACACAACAGTAAAGCACGGGCTCTCATGGCCACCCAAGACACAACGGTAAAGTACGGGCTCTCATGACCACCCAAGACACAACAGTAAAGTACGGGCTCTCATGGCCACCCAAGACACAACGGTAAAGTACGGGCTCTCATGGCCACCCAAGACACAACAGTAAAGTACGGGCTCTCATGGCCACCCAAGACACAACTAAACAATCAACCTCCGGGCATGGTCATATGCCTCCAGTAGTTCTAATATCAACAGGCTCACAATCAACCTCCGGGCATAACTAAATGCCTCCAGTAGTTCCAATAACGAAAGCTCACTGCTCCTACGACACTACTAAGTGTCACATGCAATTCTAATGTTCGATACGTTCCCGTATCATACGACACCACCCGGTGTCGCATGCCTTTCTAATATTCGATAAACTTACTAAACCCACGACACCCAAGTGTCACATGCATTTCTACTGTTAACTTTCCCAAGTCAGGGCCGAGATCCGGCTAGTTTGCCCTACCTCGTATGCTTTCTCCAAAAGCGCACAAATAAGCTCCGGCGTGATCTCGGTTACTCGCCTAGCTTTCCCTTCCCTCTGTCTGCAGCACGATCTAAAAGAACACAATTTTAAGTACCTTTAAGTTTGCAGACATAAACTGGAATTTAATAAACTTGACGCCCAAAAGTAACCCCGACAATGTCGATCACTCCCAAACTTCCTAATTACTCGACATTATCGATAATGGACCCGGAAGAGCCCGATTCGCCGACATGGCGAATCTGCCCGAGTTTTGGAAACGCCCTTCCGGGGCTCCGAAAATTCCCGTTTTCGTTTCTACGGTCTTAGAATAATTCAAGGGTTCCTATGCACTCAATGGAAGCCAATTCCGACTTCCGAGTAATTTAATTAGCGTTTAAAGTTTCTAAACCCGTCAATTATAACTTTCACAATTTAATTCCAAATTTCGATCCGGTTGTGGATTAATGACCCGGGGAACGTTCTAAACCACCCGAACAAGAAACCCGAGCACCCGAGCACGTGGGCCCCACCCGGCCAAATTTGGCCTTGGGTGGCTAGGGCTCAAATGGGCCCGGCCCACCATGGTGGTGGCCGGCCCTAGCTCCGGCCAGCCACCCCATGGCCGGCCGGACACCCTCCATGGTGGCCGGAGCTCCCCCGAGCTCCCGGTCACCTGAAAACGTCCCTCTTCACTCCAAAACGTCTCCAACTATCCCCAGACCTCAATTCCACCATAAACTACTCATTTTAACCAAACCCTAACTTTTGAAATTAACCAAAACGAAGATCGGATAGTTTCTCACCGTAGAGAATGTCGAGGGGAGTTCGATTCTCCTAGCTTTGAGACGATCCAAGGGTTGGATGATCGTGAATAGTGGCAAGTACCCTAGCTCCTTCTCTTTTCTCTCTTCTTCTTCTTCTCCTTCTCCTTCTCTCTCTGAACTATCTTCTCTTTTTTCTATTTTTTTTCCTTTTGAATTTGTCTTGGCCGAACCCCCTTAAGGGTTGTCCTCTTGTCTTGTCCCAAAACCTAACACCACCACTTGTTTGACAAGTGGCAAGGTGGGTCCCACACCTTTTTCGGGCCCCGAACGGGCACTTTTTCCAAGAAATTACGAAACTTCACGGGCTACAAGGAAACGGCTCAACTAAGACCGCTGCGATGACGGATAAGCTTTTTGGATCCAAAACGGTCCTCGAATAGACCAAAACGTCGCTCGGTGGACTTTTCCAGCGAAAAGTCAACATTTCCCAAACTGATCAGAAAGTTGCCCTGAGTCCCCTGGAACTCACTTTGGTCGATATCGGGGTCAACTTAAGTTCGGTATGACCCTCGGGGTCAATTCTAGGTTCAATTAAGTGTCTGTCTAAAAAAAATTTAAATTTTCCTGTTTTTCGCAGGATTGACTGGCGTTGACCGGGAATGGTTATTACATTGGGTTTCGTCATATCTTACACCTTAATATCAGACGGATCCCAAGAACATTGGCTTTTTACTTGGTTGAGAAATTTGATTATGCAAGCATGTGTCTCAAGATGGAGGAAGGAAAACTACACATTACAGAGCGTAAGGTCCATGATACTCTTGGGATTCCTATTGGTGGCAGGGAGGTGACGTGGGATCTACAAGGGTTGTTTGAACGCCTGAGTTAGAGCGCTGGCGATCTCAATTTGACGAGGATGACCAGGACCACCTAACAACTGGAATTATCACTGATAGGATGAGGACAAAACTGGGGCCGGTGTTGATTTTAAACGCAATTTCATGGTGATGTTTGTAACCATGATGGTAGAACATTGTACCACCAACTTTGCAAATCAGACATGTTTTAATGTGATTGCTGATGTCTCGCGCATATCGGAATACAACTGGTGTCAATATTTAGTTAACAAACTGGCCGATACAAGGAAGGCGTGGCATTATCAGAGCCCCGAGTCTAGATTTTTTGTTGGCCCTGTAACTTTCTTGTTGGTAAGTACAGTAAACATATTACTATTTGTCTCATGTTTAAAATTCATGTGCATGATTCGTAAAAAGTTCTAAGATCATGTGTTTTAAATTTCAGCTATTCTACCTTGGCCGTGTCATAATTGGGCGGCGGCGGGTCCCTAGGTCTTGGTCGTCCCTTTTCGGATGGGACACAACGACTGTCGGTGAGAGACAGAAGGAGGAGGTTGCGCTGGAATCCTTTGGCAAAGGTCAAGTAGTTTTTGATCCACCACCTTGCCCGGACGTTGGAACAGACTCGACACCTGCA
Organism: Erodium maritimum; assembly: GCA_963921825.1. Lineage (NCBI taxonomy): Eukaryota > Viridiplantae > Streptophyta > Magnoliopsida > Geraniales > Geraniaceae > Erodium > Erodium maritimum. The sequence continues at coordinate 27,685,736 of OY997596.1, read as the reverse complement.
ACAACGGCTACACATGGACCAACCGCTACACCTGCACCTGCAGTCGTTAGTGATCACGCTCGTACAAAGTACTCTAATCAATCAGCTTCCATTGTACATCAGGACAATCATAATGGAACTGAGTTAGATGAAACCGGGTTAGACGACAATGAGGTATGGTTCCATTAATGTCTTCGATGTACTAATGTTTGCAGTAGGTTTTACATATGATTACACTTTTACAATTATAGTATATGCATTTACAGTGAGGCTTGCATTTTTCACATTTATAGTATATGCATTTACACTTCACCATAAAGATTCGATTTTACATACGATTAATATGTATTTACATTCTTCGATGCCATCAGTTTACATTTACATCTGCTGTTTTTATATTATTTGCGTTAAACATATTATAGTCATACCAACTTGCTGGATTCGACGTACTGGACTTACATTTGTTGTTAAGGTTGTAAACACATTGTTCGCAGGTGTTAGCCAAGAAGTGGTGCACTGTCGGCAACAAGATTGCAGAAGGCACATTTGAAATGGTTGAGTTGATGCGTGGCAGACATGCAAAACATGGTGGGACAGACTGGTTCTGGTGCATCGCAGCAATGTGTGATCCTACGGTCCCTAAACCCAATGATGATGTTGCACAGGACCCACCATCAGACAATGTACTGCCTACACAGGATTCTTGGTTTGGCCTACCCGGTGTTTTCGAGACGATTAATCGTCTAGCTGAATCATGCAAAGTCGCAGGCGAATGTAAGGAGAAGCCAGTCACACCCCCTACATTTCGTTTGCTTTCCCCAACACAAAGGTCACCAATTCGACGATAAAATATCTCACCGGTAGCACACTTCATAAGTCTACAGATGATCTATTTCGTAAGTCTCCACTAGATATACCCAATAACACCAACCTAAAATGTCACCCATGTAATAACCACTCCCGGTCAACGCTAGTCAAATCTGCGAAAAACAGGAAAATTTAAAAAATTTAGACACACTTAAACGAACCTAAATTTGACCCCGAGGGTCATACCGGACTTAAGTTGACCCCGATATCGACCAAAGTGAGTTCCGGGGGACTCAGGGCAACTTTCTGACCAATTTGGGAAATGTTGACGTTTCGCTGGAAAAGTCAACCGAGCGACGTTTTGGTCCATTCGAGGTCCGTTTTGGATCCAAAAAGCTTATCCGTCGTCATAGCGGTCTTAGTTGAGCCGTTTCCTTGTAGCCCGTGAAGTTTCGTAATTTCTTGGAAAAAGTGCCCATTCGGGGCCCGAGACGGTCGAATTTCGCGAACCACTTTCCACATATGACATAAAAGTGGTGGGACCCACTTTCCACATGTCACACAAGTGGTGGTGTTAGGTTTCTTGAACAAAACTAAAGTAAGTGAAAGATGAGGTTAGTTTTGTAATTATGGAAAGTTATGTGGTTTTGAAATAAAACAAAAGGAAGACCAACTGCTAGCCTCGGCCACTTTCAAAAATTAAAGAAAAAAAGAAGAGTTTAGAGAGAGAAAAGAAGAGAGAAGAAAGGGAGGAAAAGAGAAGGAGGGTTGGGGTTTTGCCACTATTCACGAGCATCAAACCGTTGGATCGTCTCAAAGCTAGGAGAATCAAGCTCACACCGTCATTCTCTACGGTGAGCACCTAACCGATTCTCGTTTTGTTAAGTTTAAAAGTTAGGGTTTGGTTTGAAACTAGTGTTTTATGGTGATGTTGAGGTGTGGGGCTTGTTGGAGACGTTTTGGAGCGAGATTGGGACGTTTTCCGGTGACCGGAGGCTCGGGGGAGCTCCGTCCACCGTGTATGGTGGCTGGCCGGTTTTGTAGGGTGGCTGGCCGGAGTTAGGACCAGCCACCACCATGGTGGACCGGCCCCAAACCGGCCCTAGCCACCCACGGCCAAAGGGGGTCGGGTGGGGCCCACATGCTCGTGTTTTCGGGTTTCGTTTTCGGGTGGTTTAGGACGTTCCCCAAGTAATTAATCCACACCCGGATCGAATTTTGGAATTAAATTGTGAAAGTTGTAATTGACGGGTTTAGAAACTTTAAACGCAAATTAAATGACTCGGAAGTCGGAAATTGATTCCGTCGAGTGCATAGGAACCCTTGAATTATTCTAAGACCGTAGAAATGAAAACGGGAATTTTCGGAGCCTCGGAAGAGCGTTTTCAAAACCCGGGCAGATTCGCCATGTCGGGCGAATCGGGCTTTTCCGGGTCCATTATCGACAATGTCGAGTAATTGGGAAGTTTAGGAGTGATCGACATTGTCGGGGTTACTTTTGGGCATCAAGTTTATTAAATTTCAGTTTATGTCTGCGAACTTAAAAGTATTTAAATTGTGTTCTTATTAGATCGTGCCACCGACAGAGGAAAAGGAAAGCTAGGCGAGTGACCGAGATCACGCCGGAGCTTGTTTGTGAGCTTTTGGATAAAGCATACGAGGTAGGGAAAAGTAGCCGGATCTCGGCCCTGATTAAGGAAAGTTAATAGTAGAAATGCATGTGACACCGGGGTGTCGTGGGTTAAGTAAGTTCATCGAATATTAGAAAGGCAGGCGACACCGGGTGGTGTCGTATGATACGGGAACGTATCGAACAATAGAAATGCATGTGACACTTAGTAGTGTCGTAGGAGCAGTGAACTTTCGATATTAGAATTACTGGAGGCATTTGTGTATGCCCGGAGGTTGATTGTTTAGTTTGTGTCTTGGGTGGCCATGAGAGCCCGTACTTTACTGTTTGTGTCTTGGGTGGCCATGAGAGCCCGTGTTTTATTGTTGGTGTCTTGGGTGGCCATGAGTGCCCGTTGGGTTGTTGAACCCGTGTTATTCTATTGTTGGTGTCTTGGGTGGCCATGAGGGCCCGTGTTTTATTGTTGGTGTCTTGGATGGCCATGAGTGCTCGTTGGGTTGTTGAACCCGTGTTATTTTATTGTTGGTGTCTTGGGTGGCCATGAGTGCCCGTTGGGTTGTTGAACCCGTGTTATTTTATTGTTGGTGTCTTGGGTGGCCATGAGTGCCTGTGGGGTTGTTGAACCCGTGTTTTATTGTTGGAGTCTTGGGTGGCCATGAGTGCCCGTGGGGTTGTTGAACCTGTGTTGTTGCTGTTGTTGACTTTGGTTGTGGACAGTCTCTGCCCGAGGTTGGGGGCCCGCCTGACAAGAAAGGGGTCCCGTGGTTCGCGCGCGTGTGTATTGTTCAGACGAGGTTGCGGGCCCACCTGACAAGAAAGGGGTCCTGGGGCCACGTGTCGTGGGGCTTGGCCCGCCTTCCAAGTTAACCACCGAAAAAGGGGTGCATTCATCGGCGATGGAGGGTTGCTCCCCTTCCGACTAGCTATCGGAAAAGTAGCTCTGTTTATATCGCTAACAGGTCGACCGCCTGGCCCGACAGAGACAGGGGGAAGTTGCGTGGGGCAGGCTCAAGCCCAGCCGGTTGGCAACCGGCACTGAGCAGCTGGCTGGAGTGCGATCCTTTCTGATCTTGTTTGGTGTGCGATCCTTTGTGATCTTGGGTGTTGCGTGGTTGTCTTTTGAATCTTTGGTGGAAGTCGTAACCGATGTGTTGGGTCTACATTACGTGTCCGAGTGTTGAGTCGGTTGAGGAAGGTAACAGTTTGTGTGTCAGTCGGGTTACTTGAGTTTGGGGATGGTAGTCCCCGGTGTTGGGTTTGTTGTTGGTGTTACCGGCATTGTCTGCTAAGTATGCCGTAGTCAGTCTGTTATCCGTGGTGGTGAGCGAATGCTCACCCCTAACTGCTTTTCCTACAGGTACTGTTCGCGGGACGGACTAGGTGAGCTTCCGAAGCTTGAAGAGCTAGGAGCGGGAGTCCGGGTTTACTTTTGAGTCTAGCGGCGTACGCCTTGTATTTCGTCCGCTTTTTGGGACGTACTTTTGAGTTGTAAATAATTATTTTTGTTATGTAAATGGTGGTTTTAAAGTGATTTATTTAAAAGGTTTGAAAATGTTTTATTGTTTTAAACGTTCGCGTTCCGGGTTCGGTTCTATTGAATTTGGGGCATGACAGCTTGGTATCAGAGCTCGAGGTTACACACCTCGGACTGTACGTCAATTAGGTGGGAGAGTCGAGTCTGTAAAGGTCTCGTCGTGCGTTGGGTACGCAAGTCGGGAACCGTGTGTAGACCCGTAGTGTTTTGAGTCCTGTTTGTGTTTGTGTGTATGTGCAGTGAGGGTATTACCGGCATACTATTTGTGTGTGCTGCGTGAAACGTTTTTAAGCTATCGCGTCTCGACTCAGGGGCGCCCCTGTAGTCGAGCGTGACGGTGTTGACATCAAGTGGGTACAATATAGTTCGGGGACGCCTGGACCGGGTTGTAACTACGTGATGTTAAGAAATGAGGTTTTATAATGACAAGAAAAAGTTTTAAAATTGTTTGGCCCGGTGGGCGTGTTTAAAAATTGATTGGCCCTGTGGGCGTGTGTGTAAGTTGGTTGGCCCGGTGGGCGTAGTTCGACTTTGGGTGGCCCGGTGGGCATGTGTGGTTGTTGTTTGGCCTTGTCGGCTTGTTGTTGAAGTTGGGTGACTTGGATTCGTTTGAGTTTCCTTTACGTATTATTATAAATTTAAATATTAATAGCGTGAGCGGGGTGACGTTTTAGATATTAATCCGCCGGTCGCAGACCCTCCCACTACGACCGCCCTGGACGAGTTGACCAGGACGGTGCAGAGTTTGGTGGCGATCATCGCCAGCAGAGAGTCGGCATCGCCAGCTCAGGAGGCAGCAGCTTTTCCAGCGAGGCCCGTTCAGGCCGAAGACCATACCGCTCGGACACTGCTAGACTTCCTGAAGCTGGGCATACCCACATTTGTCGGGGAGCCGAACCCCGACCTAGCCGAGAGGTGGCTGGAGCAGGTCACGCGGGACCTGGATACTTCAGGCATCGAGGATGGTCGCCGCAGAGTGTCCTTTACAGCTCATTAGCTGAGGGACAGCGCCTACCACTGGTGGGGGCGTGTGAGGGACAGAGTCGGGCACGACTACGGTATCTTCCAGAAGGTCTTTCTGGCGCAGTATTTCCCCGAGTCGGCTCGGGTAGACCGACATCGGCAGCAACCTGGAACTGCAGCAGGATGGGATGTCAGAGCAAAATATGATGACAGATTCACGGCCCTGACCAGATTCGCGCCAGAAATGGTGGCGACAAAGCAGAACCGTTGCCTGCGGTTCGAGGGGGGGTTGAGGCCGGTGATTCAGGATCGAGTTCTCGCCTTGAGGTTGCGGGAGTACTCAGAGCTCGTGGACACTACAACGACAGTGGAGCAGGGTCTCTAAGATGCAGCCAGGACCCGTGAGGTTCGACAACGGCCGACCAATGTTGCGGTGCCGTCCGAGTCCCGAGACTCGAGGAGACAGAGGACTATGGGGTACTTTCGGCCGCAGGCTCAGCACGGCAGAGCAAGATAGGTGGGGTCGGTGGCGTCAGTGGGGCCAGTCACTGCAGAGAGAAGTCCTGTATGCTTTACCTGCGGGCAGTCAGGCCACTTCCAGCGAGAGTGTTCGATTGTAGGAGGGCCCACGACATCACCAGTGGTCAGACAGATAGACCTGAACAGGGGACCGAGGGGCGGCGGTGCCAGATGCCACCAGTGCGGCCGATTTGGACACATAGCTAGGGCGTGCCCTGAGCAGGGCGGGGGGGACGTCGGGGCAGCGATCGCAGTTGTCGCACACCGTGCAATCACCCCGGGCTCGCCAGTATCAGAGTCAGCCGTTGAGGTTCTCGCAGCCGTCTATGAGCGCGCCAGTTCCGAGACAGCAATAGAGATCTGGGTATTCAGCAGTCAGTGCGCCGGGTCAGAGGCAGCAAGCGTCGCAGGGGAGAGTGTAAGCAGTTACCGACTCCCGGGCCCCAGGATCCACTACCTACCGCGAGACCATTCAGGGTACGTGTTTATTGTATCATTTATGGGCGTTGTTCTTATTTGATACCGGGGCGTCACACTCGTTATTTCGTTGAGTTGTGCTGAGAGGTTGAGGTTGAATTTAGAGCCGTTGAGTCCACCACTGTGCCTGGACACCCCAGTTGGGGGTGATGTATTGTTGACTAGGGTCTGTCGTGCCTGCGAAAGTAGAGTCGCAGACTGTCCTTGCCCTGGTGACCTTCTCGTGCTGGGAATGACGACGTTTGACGTGATCTTGCGAATGGATTGGCTGGCGAAGTACCGAGCCAATATCGACTGCTACAGGCGACGAGTGACAGTGTCATAAGGTAACACGAAGGTGTCGTGTGTGCTGGGTAGTAAGAGTGGGGTTCTCCTGTCGGCGTTGTCCGCAGTGGAGGAAGTATCGGCTGTGCAGAGCCGAGAGTTACTGCGAGTGGTATGCGAGTTCCCCATGGTCTTTCTTGAGGAGTTGAGCGGGTTTCCACCGGAACGTGAGGTGGAGTTCGGGATTGACCTGGTGTCGGGAACAGCAGCGATATCGATGGCGCCTTACAGGTTTGCGCCGGCAGAGTTGACTGAGCTGAAGCGTCAGCTCGAGGAGCTTCAGGAGAAGGGATTTATCCGTCCGAGCGTATCGCCGTGGGGAGCACCAGCACTCTTCGTGAAGACGAAGAGTGGAGAGCTTCGGATGTGTATAGATTACCGGAAGCTGAACCGGGTTACGGTAAAGAACCGATACCCGATGCCGATGATTGATGACTTGTTCGACCAGTTGAGAGGGTTGACCTATTTCTCGAAGATCGATCTGCGATCCGGATATTACCAGTTGCAAGTCCGAGAGGAGGACGTCGCGAAGACTGCATTCCGGACACGCTATGGGCATTACGAGTTCTTGGTGATTCCGTTTGGACTGACGAATGCACCTGCAGCGTTCATGGATCTGATGAACAGTATATTCTGGCCGTACTTAGATCAGTTTGTGGTGGTGTTCGTAGACGACATCTTGATCTATTCGCAGAGCGAGGCGGCACATGAGGTACATCTGAGAACTATTCTGACCCTGCTACGCACGCATCAGCTATATGCCAACCTGGAGAAGTGCGAGTTTTGGCTCGCTGAGGTGAAATTCCTCGGTCACATTGTATCCCGTGACGGTATACTGGTCGATCCGTCGAAGATCGACGCGGTTTCGAAGTGGGCACGGCCCACGAGTGTCTTCGAGATCCGCAGCTTTCTAGGGTTGGCAGGCTATTATCGGCGATTTGTCCAGGACTTTGCGCGACTAGCCGCGCCGATGACTCAGTTGACGTGCAAGGGAGTCGGGTTTGCGTGGACAGAGGATTGTGAACGTGCGTTCACGGAGTTGAAGACTCGTCTGACTACCACTCTAGTATTGGTAGTGCTAGAGCGAGGGATCGGGTATGAGGTCTACTGTGATGCGTCCGGGGAAGGACTGGGCTGTGTACTGATGCAGTTGGGTAGAGTTGTCGCTTATGGCTCCAAGCAGTTGAAGACAAACGAGCGCAACTATCCTACCAATGACTTGGAGCTAGCAGCAGTCGTATTCGCGGTAAAGGGCTGACGGTATTATCTGTATGGCGAGGGGGTTCAGGTGTTCTCAGATCACAAGAGCCTCAATTACATCTTTTCCCAACGATACCTGAACATGCGCCAGCGGCGATGGATGAAGCTACTTGAGGAGTACGACTTTGACCTACACTACCATCCGGGTAAGGCGAACGTGGTCGCCGACGCCTTGATTAGGAAGTCGGTTCCGAGTCTTGCTAGCATATCAGTCCGAGAGTGGGACATGATGGGGGAACTGAGCACGTTCGGGCTCGAGCTAGAGTAGATTACTGGCGGCGTGGCCATGTGCTCACTGGTGGCTCAGCCCTCGCTACTTGCCCAAGTGTTGGAGGCGCAGTCGGAGGACGTCGAGACGTCAGAGATCCGAGAGAGGGTCGTCAGCAGTGATGAGGTGGTAGGCTGGGAAATCAGTGCTGATTGGGGGTTACGGTATCGAGGAGGGTTGTTCGTGTCGGGCAACTGTAGAGACGACGTGTTGCGAGAATCACATCATTCGCGTCTTACAGTGCACCCGGGGGGCACCAAGATGTACCGTGACATCAGGTGACACTTCTGGTGGCGCGCGATGCGGAGAGCAGTCGCAGAATTTGTGTCGAGATGTCTCGTCTGTCAACAGGTGAAGGCCGAACATCAGCGTCCCGCCGGATTTTTGCAGCCACTACCGATCGGCCAGTGGAAGTGGGAGCATATCACGATGGACTTCGTGTGTGGACTGCCGAGATCGCCGAAGGGACAAGACGCCGTATGGGTAGTAGTCGATCGGTTGACCAATCGGCCCATTTCCTGGTTATGAGGATGACTGATTCGGTAGACAAGTTGAGCAGCCTGGACATTCAGGAGATAGTACGTCTCCATGGGGTCCCTGTGTCGATAGTGTCTGACAGGGATCCTCGTTTCACGTCCAGATTTTGGCCGAGTTTGCAGACCGCGTTGGGGACCGAGGTTCTACTCAGTACAACACACCATCCCCAGACAGACGGTCAGTCCGAGCGCACTATTCAGATCTTGGAAGACATGTTGCGGGCATGTGTGCTGGATTTCAGGGGATCATGGGAAACCCACCTGCCGTTGGTCGAGTTCGCCTACAACAACAGCTACCAGGACAGTATTGGGATGACACCGTTCGAAGCGTTGTATGGGAGGCCGTGTCGATCGCCAGTGTGTTGGGCAGAGGTGGGGGACAAGACTCTGATGGGGCCAGATCTTGTCAGAGAGACGACAGAGAAGGTCGCGCTGATACGCGAGCGGTTGAAGACCGCACAGAGTCGGCAGAAGAGCTATGCCGTCAGACGACGACGACGACGTCTTGAGTTCGCAGTCGGGGATCACGTGTTCCTGAAGGTGAGCCCGAGGAAGGGACTGGTACGGTTCAGACGCAGCGGGGGTAAGTTAGCCCCGTGGTACATTAGCCCGTTCGAGATCTTGAGCAGAGTGGGAGTAGTGGCTTATCGTCTGGCATTACCACCGCAACTTGGGAGAGTTCATAACGTCTTCCACGTGTCCCAGTTGCGGCAGTACAATGCAGATCCCTCCCACGTCATTGAGTGGACAGATATCGAGGTGGCTGACGATGTCTCATATGGGGAGCATCCGGTTCGGATCATGGACACACGGGAGCAGGTCCTGCGTGGCAAGATTATCCGCCTGGTATGGGTGCAGTGGAGGCATCACGGGGCTGAGTCGACTTGGGAACGCGAGGATGAGGTTTGCGCGAAGTACCCCGACTTTTTCGACTCCCGAGGTACGTCTGTTTTGAATTTCGCAGACGAAATTTCTTTAAGGGGGGTAGATTGTAATAACCACTCCCAGTCAACGCTAGTCAAATCTTTGAAAAATAGGAAAATTTAAAAAATTTAGACAGACACTTAAATGAACCTAAATTTGACCCCGAGGGTCATACCGGACTTAAGTTGACCCCGATATCGACCAAAGTGAGTTCCGGGGGACTCAGGGCAACTTTCTGACCAATTTGGGAAATGTTGACGTTTCGTTGGAAAAGTCAACCAAGCGACGTTTTGGTCCATTCGAAGTCCGTTTTGGATCCAAAAAGCTTAGCCCTCGTCATAGCGGTCTTAGTTGAGCCGTTTCCTTGTAGCCCGTGATGTTTCGTAATTTCTTGGAAAAAGTGCCCGTTCAGGCCCGAGACAGCCGAATTTCGCGAATCTGACAGAAAATATCTAGGAGCTATTTTCCAAAAAGGTGTGGGACCCACTTGCCACATGTCACCCATGGTGGTGGCCGGTCCTAGCTCCGGCCGGCCACCCCAAGGTCCGGCTAGACCCGGCCAGCCACCATACGCGACCGGCCGGCCACCCTACATGGTGGCCGGAGCTCCACCGAGCTCCCGGTCACCGGAAAACGTTCCAAACTCGCTCCAAAACGTCTCCAAGATGTCTCCAAAGATCCCCACACCTCAATACCACCAAAACCACTAGTTTTACTCAAACCCTAACTTTCCAAACTTAGCAAAACGAGAATCGGTTCGGTGCTTACCGTAGAGAAAGACGGTGTGAGTTCGATTCTCCTAACTTTGAGACGATCCAAGGTTTAGATGCTCGTGAATAGTGGCAAAACCCCCCAAGCTTCCTTCTTCTTCTCTCCCTTTCTTCTCTCTTCTTTCTCTTTCTAAAACTCAACTTTTCTCTCTTTTTCAAACCCTTGGCCGAACCCACCCCTATGTCCTCATCCTGTTTTGCCCCAAAAACCTAACACCACCACTTGTTTGACAAGTGGCAAGGTGGGTCCCACACCTTTTTGAAAAATATCTTCTAGATATTTTCTATTCAGATTCGCGAAATTCGGACGTTTCGGGCCCCGAACGGGTACTTTTTCCAAGAAATTACGAAACTTGACGGGCAACAAGGAAACGGCTCAACTAAGACCGCTGCGACGACGGCTAACCTTTTTGGATCCGAAAAGGTCCTCGAATGGACCAAAACGTCGCTCGGTTGACTTTTTCAACGAAAAGTCAACATTTCCCAAATTGGTCAGAAAGTTGCCCGGAGTCCCCCAGAACTCACTTTGATCGATGTCGGGGTCAACTTAAGTCCGGTATGACCCTCGGGGTCAATTTTAGGTTCAATTAAGTGTTTGTCTTAATAATTTTAAATTTTCCAGTTTTTCGCAGGTTTGACTGGCGTTGACCAAGATTCGTTATTACAGTCTACCCCCTGAAAGGAATTTCGTTCGCGAAATTTAAAATAGTCGTACCTCGGGAGTCAAACAAGTCGGGGTACTTCGCGCGAACCCCGTCCTCGAGTTCCCAAGTCGACTCAGCCCCGTGATGTTTCCACTGCACCCGTACCAGGCGGATAATCTTGCCCCGCAGGACCTGCTCCCGTCTGTCCATGATCCGAACCGGCTGCTCCTCATAGGAGACATCGTCAGCCACCTCAATACCTGTCCACTCAATGACGTGGGAGGTGTCCGCATTGTACTGCCGCAACTGGGACACGTGGAAAACGTTATGAACTCTTCCAAGTTGTGGTGGTAACGCCAGACGATAAGCCACTGCTCCCACTCTGCTTAAGATCTCGAACGGGCCAATGTAACGCGGGGCTAACTTGCCCCCGCTGCGTCTTAACCGTACCAGTCCCTTCCTCGGGCTCACCTTCGGGAACACGTGATCCCCGACTACAAACTCAAGAGATCGACATCGTCTGTCGGCATAGCTCTTCTTCCGACTCTGCGCGGTCTTCAACCGCTCGCGTATCAGTGTGACCTTCTCTGTCGTCTCTCTGACAAGATCTGGCCCCACCAGACTCTTGTCCCCCACCTCTGCCCAACACACTGGCGATCGCCACGGCCTCCCATACAACGCTTCGAACGGTGCCATTCCAATACTGGCCTGGTAGCTGTTGTTGTAGGCGAACTCGACCAACGACAGGCGGGTCTCCCATGATCCCCTGAAATCCAACACACATGCCCGCAGCATGTCTTCCAAGATCTGAATAGTGCGCTCGGACAGACCGTCTGTCTGGGAATGGTGTGTTGTACTGAGTAGAACCTCGGTCCCCAACGCGGTCTGCAGACTCGGCCAAAATCTGGACGTGAAACGAGGATCCCTGTCAGACACTATCAACACAGGGACCCCATGGAGACGCACTATCTCCTGAATGTACAGGCTGCTCAACTTGTCGACAAGATCAGTCATCCTCATAGCCAGGAAATGGGCCGACTTGGTCAACCGATCGACAACTACCCATACGGCGTCGTGTCCCTTTGGCGATCTCGGCAGCCCACACACGAAGTCCATCGTGATATGCTCCAACTTCCATTGGGCAATCGGCAGTGGCTGCAACAATCCTGCGGGACGCTGATGTTCGGCCTTCATCTGCTGACAGACGAGACATCTTGACACAAATTCTGCGACTGCTCTCCGCATCCCGCGCCACCAGAAGTGCCGCCTGATGTCACGGTACATCTTGGTGCCCCCCGGGTGCACTGTAGGACGCGAATGATGTGACTCTCGCAACACGTCGTCTCTACAGTTGCCCGGCACGAACAACCCTCCTCGATATCGTAACCCCCAATCTGCACTGATCTCCCAACCTAGTACCTCGTCACTGCTGACGACGTCCTCCGACTACGCCTCCAACACTTGGGCAAGCAGTGAGGGCTGAGCCACCTATGAGCACATGGCCACGCCACCAGTAATCTCCTCTAGGTCCATCCCGAACGTGCTAAGTTCCCCCATCATGTCCCACTCTCGGACTGATATGCTGGCAAGGCTCAGAACTGACTTCCTACTCAAGGCGTCGGCGACCACGTTCGCCTTACCCGGATGGTAGTGTAGCTCAAAGTCGTACTCCTCAAGTAGTTCCATCCATCGTCGTTGGCGCATGTTCAGGTCTCGCTGGGAAAAGATGTACTTGAGGCTCTTGTGATCCGAGAACACCTGAAACCCCTCGCCATACAGATAGTACAGCCAGCCCTTTAGCGCGAACACGATTGCTGCTAGCTCCAAGTCGTGGGTAGGATAGTTGCGCTCGTGTGTCTTCAACTGCCTGGAGCCATAAGCGACCACTCTACCCAATGCATCAGTACACAGCCCAGTCCTTCCCCAGACGCATCACAGTAGACCTCATACCCGATCCCTCGCTCTGGCACTACCAATACTGGATCTGTGGTCAGACGAGTCTTCAACTCCGTGAACGCACGTTCACAATCCTCTATACACACAAACCCGACTCCCTTGCGCGTCAACAGAGTCATCGGCGCGGCTAGTCACGCAAAGTCCTGGAAAAATCGCCGATAATAGCCTGCCAACCCCAGAAAGCTGCGGATCTCGAAGACACTCGTGGGACGTGCCCACTTAGAAACCGCGTCGATCTTCGACGGATCGACCAGTATACCGTCACGGGATACGATGTGACCGAGGAATTTCACCTCAGCGAGCCAGAACTCGCACTTCTCCAGGTTGGCATATAGCTGATGCTTGCGCAGTAGAGTCAGAACAGTCCTCAGATGCACCTCATGTGCCGCCTCGCTCTGCGAATAGATCAGGATGTCGTCTACGAACACCACCACAAACTGATCTAAGTACGGCTGGAATATACTGTTCATCAGATCCATGAACGTTGCAGGTGCGTTCGTCAGCCCAAACGACATCACCAAGAACTCGTAATGGCCATAGCGTGTCTGGAATGCAGTCTTTGCGACGTCCCCCTCTCGGACTCGCAACATGTTGACCCTCTCAACTGGTCGAACAAGTCATCGATCCTCGACATCGGGTATCGGTTCTTCACCGTAACCCGGTTCAGCTTCCGGTAATCTATACACATTCGAAGCTCTCCACTCTTCTTCTTCACGAAGAGTGCTGGTGCTCCCCACGGCGATACGCTCGGACGGATAAATCCCTTCTCCTAAAGCTCCTCGAGCTGACGCTTCAGCTCAATCAACTCTGTCGGCGCAAACCTGTAAGGTGCCATCGATATCGCTGTCGTTCCCTGCACCAGGTCAATCCCGAACTCCGCCTCACGCTCCGGTGGCAACCCGCTCAACTCCTCAGGAAAGACCTCAGGGAACTCGCATACCACTCGTGGTAATTCTCGGCTCTGCACAGCCGATACTTCCTCCACTACAGACAACGCCGACAAGAGGACCCTGCTCTTACTACCTAGAATGCACGTCACTTTCGTACTGCCTACTGACACTGTCACTCGTCGCCTGTAGCAGTCGATATTGGCTCGGTACTTCGCCAGCCAATCTATTCCCAAGATCACGTCAAAAGTCGTCATTCCCAGTACGAGAAGGTCACCAGGGCAAGGACAGTCTGCGACTCTAATTTCGCAGGCACGACAGACCCTAGTCAACGATACTCCACCCCCAACTAGGGTGTCCAGGCACAGGGGTGGACTCAATGGCTCTAAGCTCAACCACAACCTCTCAGCACAACTCAACGAAATAAACGAGTGCGACGCCCCGATATCAAATAAGAATAACGCCCATAAATGATACAATAAACACGTACCCTGAATGGTCTCGCGGTATGTAGTAGATCCTGGGGCCCAGGAGTTGGTAACTGCGTACACTCGTCCCTATGACGCCTGCTGCCTCTGACCCGACGCACTGACTACTGGATACCCAGATCTCTACTGCTGTCTCGGAACTGGCGCACTCGTTGACGGCTGCGAAAACCTCGATTGTTGACTCTGACGAGGGCGACCCCTGGGTGACTGTACTGTACGCGACTGATGTGGTCGCTGCACTGTCGTTGCCCCCAACGGCTCATAGTACCTGGCGATAGTGTGCCCAACCCGGCCGCACCAGAGACACCTGGCCTCGTCGGCTATCGGCCCCGTGTCCATCGGACACTCTCGCTGTATGTGGCCTGGCTTCCCGCAGCTAAAGAATCTCAGCCGTCTCTCTGAAGCGATCGGCCCCACTGATGCTACCGACCCCATCCGTCTCGCTCCGCCCTGCTGAGCCTGTGGCCGGAAGAACCCCATGGTCCTCTGTCTCCCCGGGTCTCGTGACTCGGACGGCCCTGCAAAGCTAGTCGGCCGCTGTCGAACCTCACAGGTCCTGGCCGCATCCCGGTACCCTGCTCCACCGTCGCTGCAGTGTCCACGAGCTCTGAGTACTCCCGCAACCTCAAGGCGAGAACTTTATCCCGAATCACCGGCCTCAGTCCCCCCTCGAACCACAGGCAACGGTTCTGCTCTGGCGCCACCATCTCTGGCGCGACTCTGGTCAGGGCCGTGAATCTGGCCTCGTATTCTGCCACTGACATCCCCTCCTGCTACAGGTACAGAAACTGCCGATGTCGGTCCAACCGAGCCGACTCGGGGAAATATTGTGTCAGAAAGACCGTCTGGAAGATGCTGTAGTCGCGCCCGACTCTGTCCCTCACACGCCCCCACCAGTGGTAGGCGCTGTCCCTCAGCTGATGAGCTACAAAGGACACTCTGCGGCGGCCATCCTCGATACCTGATGTGTCCAGGTCCCGCGTGACCTACTCTAGCCACCTCTCGGCTAGGTCGGGGTTCGGCTCCCCAACAAACGTGGGTATGCCTAGCTTCGGGAAGTCCAGCAGGGTCCGGGCCGTATGGTCCTCTGCCTGAACGGGCTTCACTGGGACCGATGCTGCCTCCGGAGCTGGCGATGCCGACTCTCGACTGGCGATGATCGCCACCATACTCTGTACCGTCCTGGTCAGCTCGTCCAGGGCGGTCGTAGTGGGAGGGTCTGGACCGGCGAAATGCTGGGCGTGCCCGTAGAAGGTCCGCGTCGCTCCTCCTGTCCTCTCCGACAAGAGTACCTTGGGCCTCCACGTACTCAGCGGGCTCTGTGGTGGGCACCCGTCCTGGTGTCCCTGCTGACTGTCCCCGCCTGCCTCGCGCGGGCGCCCGTCCCCATCTCACGGCTTATCGTCCTCGTCTGCCACGAGCCATGTGTCGGTATCCTCTGCACGGATACACGCAAACGTTTAGTTTGCGAACTTATATAACGACAACATGCTCAAGATACTAGCGTTCACACGATCTATGCCTATTCTAGCGTACTCGTTACTAAGCGTCACACCGCTCATGCTATTAATACTTTAATTATAATAATACGTAAAGGAAAAGCTCAAACGACCGCATAACGACTCACAGACCAAATCAAGTCACTCAACGTCAACCACAAGACAACACGGCCAAACAACAACAACACACGCCCACCGGGCCAACCAAAGTCACACACGCCCACAGGGCCAACCAAAGTCACACACGCCCACAGGGCCAACCAAAATCAATACACGCCCACAGGGCCAACCAATTTTAAAACTTTTTCCACTTCATTAAAAACCTCACTTCTTGACATCACGTAGTTACAACCCGGTCCAGGCGTCCCCGAACTACATTGTACCCACTTGATATCAACACCGACACGCTCGACTACAGGGGCGCCCCTGAGTCGAGTAGCGACAGTTTTTAAAACGTTCCACGCAGCAACACACAAACAGGACTCGAAACACGACGGGTCTACACACGGTTCCGACCTGCGTACCCAACGCACGACGGGACTTTACTGACTCGAATCTCCCCACCTAATTGACGTACAGTCCGAGGTGTGAAACCTCGAGCTCTGATACCAAGCTGTCACGCCCCAATTTCAGTAAAACCGAACTCGGGACGCGAACGTTTAGAACAATAAAACATTTCAAGCCTTTTAAATAAATCACTTTAAAACCATCAAGTAGTTAATCAAAATAATTATTTACATCTCAAAAGTACGTCCCACAAGCAGACAAAATACAAGAGTACGTCGCTAGACTCAAAAGTAAACCCGGACTCCCGCTCCTAGCTCTTCAAGCTTCGGAAGCTCACCTAGTCCATCCTCCGACCAGTACCTGTAGGAAAAGCAGCTAGGGGTGAGCGTTCGCTCACCACCACGGATAACAGACTGACTACGGCATACTTAGCAGACAATGCCGGTAACACCAACCACAACCCGACTGACACACACAAACTGTTACTTTCCTCGACCGACTCAACACTCGGACACGTAATGTAGACCCGACACAACGATTGACGACTTCCTCAAATGACACGACAGACAACCACGCAACACCCAAGATCACAAAGGATCGCACACCAAACAAGATCACAAAGGATCACACTCCAGCTGCTCAGTAACCTCCCTCACGCCCTTTACCGATCCCTGTCAGGTCAGGCGGTTGACCTGTCGCACTTTTCCCGACACAAAGTCGGATCAGGCTGTCGACCTGCCACCCCCAAACCACGCACGCACGGCCAGGACCCCTTTCCTCACGGGTGGGCCCCCTACACCGTCTGAACATGCAGATGCGTGCGATCACAGGACCCCCGTTATTATGAAGCGGGCACCCAACCTCAGGTAACCACAATCACAATCACAAGAAAAGTTCAACAAACAGCAACAAGAGCGGTCTAACACTTCACAGGCACTCATGGCCACCCAAGACACACCAACAGTAACTCACGGGCTCAACAACCCCACGGGCACTCATGGCCTCCCAAGACACACCAACAGTAACTCACGGGCACTCACGGCCTCCCAAGACACACCAACAGTAACTCACGGGCTCAACAACCCCACGGGCACTCATGGCCACCCAAGACACACCGACAATAACTCACGGGCTCAACAACCCCACGGGCACTCATGGCCACCCAAGACACCAACAGTAAAACACGGGCTCTCATGGCCACCCAAGACACCAACAGTAAAACACGGGCTCTCATGGCCACCCAAGACACAAACTAATCAATCAACCTCCGGGCATGGTCATATGCCTCCAGTAGTTCTAATATCGATAAGTTCACTGCTCCTACGACACTACTAAGTGTCACATGCATTTCTACTGTTAACTTTCCCTAATCAGGGCCGAGATCCGGCTACTTTTCCCTACCTCGTATGCTTTCTCCAAAAGCGAACTAACAAGCTCCGGCGTGATTTCGATCACTCGCCTAGCTTTCCCTTTCCTCGGTCTGCAACACGATCTATTAAGAACACAATTTAAACACCTTTAAGTTCGCAGACATAAACTGGAATTTAATAAACTTGACGCCCAAAAGTAACCCCGACAATGTCGATCACTCCCAAACTTCCCAATTACTCGACATTGTCGATGATGGACCCGGAAAAGCCCGATTCGCCCGATATGGCGAATCTGCACTCGACGGAATCGAATTCCGACTTCCGAGTCATTTAATTAACGTTTAAAGTTTCTAAACCCGTCAATTACAACTTTCACAATTTAATTCCAAATTTCGATCCGGTTGTAGATTAAAGATTCGGGAACGACCTAAACCACCCGAACACGAAACCCGAGCACCCGAGCACGTGGCCCCACCCGGCCAACCTTGGCCGTGGGTGGCTAGGGCTAAAATGGGCCATTTAGGGCCCGGCTCACCATGGTGGTGGCCGGTTCTAGCTCCGGCAGGCCACCCCAAGGTCCGGCCAGACCCGGCCAGCTCCGGCCAGCACCGGCCAGCCACCATACCCGGCCGGCCGGCCACCCTACATGGTGGTCGGAGCTCCCCCGAGCTCCTGGTCACCGGAAAACGTTCCAAACTCGCTCCAAAACGTCTCCAAGACGTCTCCAACGATCACCACACCTCAATACCACCAAAACCACTAGTTTTACTCAAACCCTAACTTTCCAAACTTAGCAAAACGAGAATCGGTTCGGTGCTTACCGTAGAGGAAGACGGTGTGAATTCGATTCTCCTAACTTTGAGACGATCCAAGGTTTAGATTCTCGTGAATAGTGGAAAAAACCCCAAGCTTCCTTCTTCTTCTCTCCCTTTCTTCTCTCTTCTTTCTCTTTCTAAAACTCAACTTTTCTCTCTTTTTCAAACCCTTGGCCGAACCCACCCCTATGTCCTCATCTTGTTTTTCCCCAAAAACCTAACACCACCACTTGTTTGACAAGTGGCAAGGTGGGTCCCATACTTTTTTGAAAAATATCTTTTAGATGTTATCCAATCAGATTCGCGAAATTCGGACGATTCGGGCCCCGAACGGGCACTTTTTCCAAGAAATTACGAAACTTGAATGGCTACAAGGAAACGTCTCAACTAAGACCGCTGCGACGACGGCTAAGCTTTTTGGATCCGAAACGGTCCTCGAATGGACCAAAACGTCGCTCGGTTGACTTTTCCAGCGAAAAGTCAACATTTCCCAAATTGGTCAGAAAGTTGCCCTGAGTCCCCCGGAACTCACTTTGGTCGATGTCGCGGTCAACTTAAGTCCGTATGACCCTCGGGGTCAATTTTAGGTTCAATTAAGTGTCTGTCTTAAAATTTTTAAAATTTCCTGTTTTTCGCAGGTTTGACTAGCGTTGACCGGGAGTGTTTATTACACCTACGGTCTTGGAAAGTGAAAAGATGTGGTGAAGGATCCTACGGTCCTCATGATCTTATATCTTAAATCATAAGTCTAGTCTCGGGGAAAGGGTGAAAGACCATGCCCGAACCTATATGAACACAACAAATAACGGGATAAAAAGTGAATGAATCGAATTCAATCATAGGCAATTAGCATACTTAAACACCAATCGACCTACATAGCATTATATCATTCAAGAGTAATCTTAGTGAGTCAAGAAGCTAAATAAATACACGAATTGGAAACTTAGAGGCATGATGTATAATTCGAAACAATAGGTGAACTAAACACAGCTAGACATCCGAGGGTGAGGAATGGGTTGAAGACGATGTTGAGAATGATCATTCTGCCTTGGTTGCCAACGATGATGAGGTGAGTTCATTCGATAATGCTCTGGACATAATGGTGGTGTCATTTTGATTCAAAATTGAATCATGTGAGTCCTCTCATGGAATATGAGAGGAATGCATTCCTCTCATAAGCAACGCTGCTTGAGGGATGTTGTCGTTCATTTTAAACCCATTCATATAATGCTCTTGGAAGTAAAGGTCTCGAGTATCTATTATAGTTTTCTTCTTTGCATTGACTTACATAATGGTTGGAGTTTTCAATATATTCCTCCTGTGGGATCGGTTGGAGGTGTTTTAAGTCTATTGTAAGTTTGTGGGTGAATCTCTATTTTGTTCTAGGATGTTTCTGCCATCTTCTCTGCGTGTTTCTCTGGTTAATATTTACGCCCCCAATTCCAATAGTCACATGTCTCTTTTCTGGTCGGAATTACTAGCCGAGCTGCCCTCGTTTCATGAGTTGGTGTTATAGGGGGTGAGCGCAAGAACTGTTTGTCGTCTCTAGCCGATATTCGCAAGTACTAGGACTTCGTTTCAGCTACTGGTGATGTAGATCTTCCTATGGCTGGGGATGCATTCACATGGTATGACTCGTCAACTACGGCATCACGCGTAGATAAGATCTGTTTCTGGGATGACGTTTGGTTCGGTGATGCTCCATTACGTAATTATTTACGATTGTTTTTTTGTTGTTGTAGAGAAATAGGGTTGGGTGGATGATTTTTGGATTGGTTCAGCTTTCTTAGTGGAATTAAGAAGGAGCACATAGAATTGGGACATAGCTGAAGTGAATGCCTTTTTCACCTCGTTGGAGAACCAGATGGTTGCTTCGGATTTAGAGGACACTTTGTTTTGGCGGAAGACCCGTTCTGGTTTTTCAGTGTCTCTACTCACTTTATTTTAGCAAGAGATTCTATTCCGGTAGAAGATCCATGAGCCTCGGCTCTTTGGGTTTCGGGGATCCTCCAAAGCATTGTGTTTTGGTTTGGTGCACAGTGCAAAGACTGTTATACACCACTATTTTTCAGGAGGCTCCTGGTCTTCATCTCACCATTAACCAGATGTTTTTCCCAATCTATAAGGCATGGATGGAGACTTTGGCTCATTTGATCTTACATTGTTATACCGCTTGGTGGATTTAGGGAAGGGTTTCATCTTGGTGGGGTATTTTTTTGATTATGCCTTGTTTGTTTGGTACGTTGTACTCCTATGAAAGGTATTGGGTTCCCATCATTGGTGAAGATCTTAGGTCAGAGTTTTTTATTTGACGGTTCTGCATATCTGGCTCTTAAGAAACAGGGTTGTCTTTAATATGGTAATGGAGTATGGGATATGGTTTTTGGTAAGATCCAAAACCATTCTTTTAGCAATTCGTGGTAGGTTGTGTCCTTACGGTCTAGGGCGTACCTTTACGATTGGCTGCGGAGGCCCAATTGGTGGTTACGTTCGAGGAGGCGTCATGGTAGAGGTCGTGGTCTTCCGACTTAGTTTTTCTATCTTGTTTTGTTTACGTTTTGATCTTCTTTTCAGGAGTTAGGTATTGGTTTGTTGGTACTCTCTTAAGTCTGATGAGTACTCATCCGGGGGAACTCCTTTGGGGCCGATATACTCAGGCAGAGGGGAACAAATTACTTAGTCCTTCTAGGACCATAGGACCCACCCTATTCACCTTTAGGTATTATTCATCGGTTTGGGACAGACGCTCGTTCTATTTTCCTGTTTACTGGTTCGGGGGTTTGTTCATGTTCTTGTTTTCATATGGCTTTGTGTATTTTAGGTCCCATCTTTGGATTTCCCTTGTAATTGTTTTCTTTTGTATCGTTCATCTCTTTGGAATAACTCTTTATTTTATTAAAAAGAAGAGCTTATTAAAAAAGTCACCAACACTTTTTTTGTATTTAAGATACCAGCACTTTGCACGTAAGTATCAACACTATGTATGTATGTACTAACACTTTGGTATGTAAGGTATCAACACATTCTGTGCATGAGTGCGCGCGGGCAACACGCACTAGCGCGACAAGAACATGCGTACTCATCTTGCGCACATTGATGACATCAGTTAGGCCACATCATTCGGCTTTTACGAATTATCAATAGACTGGCATACATTTTTAGAACATCAAAGAAATCTAAATTTTGATAAAGAATTTAATTTTATATGATTTTTCAAACTTACCTCAAATGCATCCAAAATTGTTGTTTTGGAAAACACAAAAATAATATGTATAAAAATGTAATAAAATTTATAAAACAAGTTTGTTTTAGAAAAATAAGCATATGAAAAGCTTATTTGATCTTGAATAAGAATTTGCACATTTTGTTATCATCAAAACACATATATTATAATATTGACACAAAGTTACAACACCACATTCCACACATTCGCACACATACTATCCGCAAACCATGTCACGCATATCCACAAACCACACCTCATATCTCACACATCCTCAAAACATAATACCCACAAACCACATCATGCATATCAAAATTACTTATAGCTCTTTATTATTTATTATTATACTTTACTATATGTTAAATCCTCGTACTATACCAAAAATAAAAATAAAAATAAAAGGGAAAACTACAGATACCTACCCAAACCCATGGTCATTTAACCGATGTTTACTCTGAAGTTTAAAGTTAACTGATGCATACCCTGAAGTTACGACTTGTAACTAAAAACCCCTTTTGTCAGCTAAAATGACGAAAATACCCTCAGTGATTTTTTAAAAATAATATTTTTAACATATAAATGAAGTGATTTTATAAATAAAAATAAAGTCATTTAATAAGTAAATATATAAATATAACAAAAGTAATTTTTAAATAAATTTTTCAACATAATTATTGAAGTGTAGTTGAGGGTATTTTCGTCATTTTAGCTGACAGAGGGGTTTTGAGTTACATTTTCGAAACTTCAGAGTATGCATCAGTTAATTTTAAATTTTAGGTAGGCATCAGTTAAATGGGCATGGTTTTGGGTACGTATCGGTAGTTTTCCCAAAATAAAACTCTAATAGATGTATTTTTTTTATTTTTAAAATTTTAGTTGAAGATTTAAGATAAACAACTATGTTTAATATCATGCTTATGTGCATACAAGTGGTTAGGTCAGTGGGTTTTGTTTTGGACAACTATCTCTCAGATGCAATTTATTTTTAGGATTAAACTATATGAAACAAGTATATTTTTGTCCTAACATATTTTTAAAAATAGATGTCGGCCGAGAATTCGGCCTAAAACCCATCCAATCAAAGACGTATAAGACAGACCCGTGGATTACGGATTAGATTTCTGATGAAAAAAAATCTAGATCCGCAAAATTATAGGGCGGATATCGGATCAATATTGGGGGATCCGTAGATCACCTGATCCGTCTGCGTGACTAAATAATTATATGGGCTAATAAAAATTCTAATACTTAGGCCCAAATTTGAAGCCCGTTTCATATATACACTTAGCCCAAGTATCGTGAAACCCTAAATACCTACTTACATGTCTTTGCTAATTACCCATTTCACTTCTTAGCCTAACCCAACTTTATCAATTTTGATCAAGGGTAACTCGATGTCCGTACCCTCACCTTTCAGTTATTACTAAATCCTAACCAAAGTAAACATCAGTTCTGATGTAGTAACGTTGACCGCAACGTTTGGCATTTTCCGTCTAAAAGTTTAACGACCGTTAAGTGAGTAACAAGAAAAGGTGATAGGACAGGGTTATGATTTGAGAATAACTGAATGGTCTACGTTATGACGTGAACTTTTCTCATGCTATTTCAAGAATACATCCCATACGTATGGGTTATGATTTGGTAATTGACCATTGTACAATGAGGTGACATACCGCGTTTTTTTCTTTGATCAACAACACAACTCTACCCAGTCTGGTCGTCGTGACGTTGTTCGAGATGAAGAGTTTGGCACTACTAGAGACAGATTAATGTCAAATTGTGTAATCTGGTCGAGGCGGTTAAGGATTCTAATCAGGAACAAACTTTGCGATTTTCATTAACCATGAGATACAACGGACTAGCGATACTGCTGATCGACTATGTGAGGTTCAATCTTCGTCTCTATATTCACCCATTGATTGGCGAGTACTCCCACGTCGTCAAGCCCACTAATCTCTAACTCCGACCTTTTTCCTACCTTTCTTCGCTTTGTTGGGATCTTCAACGCTGCCATTCCTACGATCTCTTTTCTCGGCTTTACGAAATCTTCCCAACAGCTCTTCTGATAACCTTACTATTTAGGAGAAGTACTGACAGTTATGGTCGAATATAGATTAGGTATGAAAGTTTATAGAAGACATGGGTGAGGTATGAAAATTTATAGAATTAAGAGACTGGTAAAATTTCTCGAATTATGCAGGGTTTGAATCTAATTTGCGGGCTGATCCAACCCAAAATGCATATCATGTGGGCAGATTTAAAGCCATCTCTATCTAATCCCCAACTATTTTTTTTTTGATCAGCAATAATATTATTGAAGGACCAGATCTTCAAGTCGAAGAAAAGGCCACTCCGGAAGGAACGAAATACACAGTACAGAGCCCACGTCCCAAACAAACCCAAACTTGACCCACAAGTTACTAATACTCAGCAATTTGAAAGTTTAAAACCCTACACCCAAACTTGAACCGCAAGTAATGTCAAACCCCAACTCCCAACACCTCCAATACCAGCACTACCCATACCAGACTGATCCGAGAATTAAAACATCTCCCACCATCAAGTAATTAATCAGTAAACTACACCAAAGACCCCCCAATGGCTTAAAGATGTTGCCAAAAACAAATCTGAGAGTTCCCCTGGCTCCAACTTCAATCTACTGCCCAATTTTTGGTTTGTCAGGACTTCCTAGGGTAGCTTGATCTGCTGCAAAATGCACCATTCTTGCAGGACCAGAGATAGGTGTGTCCAAGACCATCCTCCAAGCAAACTCCAAGAGTAGAGACTGCAACACAACAGCTGCATAACCTCTAGCAAACACCACAGCAAAACAACAGCCCAAAAACATAAACACAACCAGAGGAGAGAAACAAAATACAGTTAAAACACACAGGCCTATACAGAGAAAAACTACTCCCACACACTCATACTTTCCCCACAATGAGAGGAAAGAAAAACTAACACTAATACAACAAAAGCCCCCACACTACCAACCAACAGAAAGGAAAAACCCAAACCCCAAAGGGACCTAACCTCACCACTAAAAAAAACCCAAACAAACCCACCCAGCTCCCCAACCCACCCAAAAAAGAGTCTGATAACCTGCACTCAAGACCTAAAAATCCTGAGTTTTCTTCTTTGACACAGCCAAGGGGTATTCACCCAATCAATGTAAGAGAAAGGGTAGGACTTCTTGAATAAGCTCCATTCCAAATTAAAAGTATAACTTTGGACTTTTTGAAGGACGATCACTGCATATGTAGATGAGCAGTTGAATACCAGATCATTCCTAGCAAGCCAAATAAACCAAATAGTGACTAATGTAATGGTCCTCCATTGATCAGTGAATGAAGCAGGGCTGAGTTCCAACCAGCTATACAAGAATTTGATGAAAGAATCTCCAACAACTCCCTTGATCCCCCACCACTCCAGAATTGCAGCCCACACAAGCCATGACCTCTTGCAAGTCAGGAAGAGATGGTTTATTTCTTCAAAGTCCCTAAGACAGAAGGGACATAAGGTATCATTTAGAGTCAGGTCGAATCCTCTTGCTTCTAGGAACATTTTTGTAGGGACAGCTCCATGACATGCCAACCAAGCAAAAGCTGAGATCTTAGGAGGAACAAGAGGAGACCATAGATATTTGCTCCAAGGTTGAACCTGCAAATTTTTGTCTTCAAGATAATTGTACATCCTTTTAACTTTAAAACCAGCCTCATGGATCTTCCATATGATTTTATCCTCTCCATCTTCTTGTAGATTGAATAAATTGAGGCATTCAGAGAGCAGTCTGAACTGACCCTTCTCCCACCCTCTAAGAGGTCTTCTGAAATGAATGAGCCAAGCTCCATTATTCCAGAAAAGTGCCACCTTCATATTTTTATGTATACACAAGTGATAAAGCCTCCTGAATCTGCTCTTGAGAGGTTCTTCAGATAACCAAGAGTCTTCCCAGAACTTGACTCTCAAACCATTATGGACAATCCATTCCAAACCAGCAAAACCCACAGCAGAGCTAAATCTTTGATCTCTTAGCAATGCTTGCACATGACTGAGGAAATTCTGGTTCCCATTTATCTTGATTTTTGAAAGGTCCCAGTCTTCAATCCTCCAGTCATACTTGGCACATATGAATCTTTTCCAAAGTGAATTTGTCTCCAAGTCAAATCTCCACCACCATTTGGCTAATAGTGCAGAATTCATGATATACAAGCTTTTGATGCCTAACCCTCCTTTATCTTTAGGTATACGGATGAGATCCCACCTCACTTTGTGCAGAACTTTCTTTGTGACTATGCCAATCCAAAGGAACCTCCTCTGCCATAGCTCCATTTCTCTCAGCACTCTCTTTGGGGCCTTGTATAGTGACATATAGTACAATGGTAGAGAAGAGAGGGATGATTTAATTAGAGTAACTCTCCCACCAAAATTCAGTGTTTTTGCCTGCCAGAGGTTTAGCTTCAATTTGAATTTGTTGATGATAGGAGTCCAGGTATTGTACCTCCTAGGATTTGCCCCTATTTGAAACCCCAAATAGTCCAAAGGAAGTTGCACCCCCTCACAACCTAGAATTGCAGTGATCTGACTCTCCTGCAGAAGTGAAGCATTTAGGTGTACTGCTTTGGATTTAGAGAAATTTATCTTCAGTCCAGAAGCTAGCTGGAAGGCCATGAGGGAGGCTTTGAGATTCTGCACTTGTGTGAATTTGGCTTTTAGGAATATGAGGGTATCATCAGCAAATTGGAGGTGTGAAATGGCAGGACCCCCAACTCCACAGGTTATGCCTTGAAGGGTTCCAGAACTGATTCCTTGCTCTAGAATTAAGTGTAAGCCTTCTGCAGCCAATGCAAAGACCAATGGGGATAGTGAGCACCCTTGCCTAAGCCCTCTTGAGAGTTTAAAATCCAAGGAAGGAGAGCCATTTATTAGAACTGAAGCCCAAGCTTCAAAGCAAGATTTCATCCACAAGCACCATTGCCTACCAAAGCCCATAATTATGAATATTGATTCAAGATACCCTCAATCCAGGTGATCATAAGCTTTCTCAAAGTCCACCTTAAAAAGAATCACTTCTTCCTTTGAAGCTTTAACACTATGAAGAATCTCAGAAGCTATAAGAATGCCATCCAATATTTGCCTCCCCCCAATGAACCCAGTTTGGACATCACTGACCAGGTGATCCATCACAGTCTTTAGCCTTGCAGCCAGCACCTTCGAGATGATTTTGTATAGAGCCCCCACCAAACTGATTGGTCTGAAATCATTAAAAGTTGCAGGAGAAGTATTCTTTGGGATTAATATGATAAAGGAAGAATTAATGCCCTTTCCTAATTTGCCTGAAGTGTGGAAATAATGGCAAAAAGCTAAGACATCTGCCTGGAGGAAGCTCCAACACTTTTTGGAAAAATTTGAGTGTATAACCATCAGGGCCAGAAGCTTTCTCACCATCACAGGCGATGCCTGCACTTTGAATTTCTTCATCTGAGAACTGTCTTTCCAAGAATTGAGCTTTAGTGGCTGAAATGTTACTGAAGGGCAAATCAGAGAGATCTACTACAATTGAGGCATTTTTGTGGAATCTTTTTTGAAAATGTGACCTGGCTGCTTCCTTGATATCCACAGGAGAAGAGTAATTTATGTCCTCCTCTATAATCTGATTTATTTTCTTCCTAGTAGCAGAGTAATTGGCTAAAATGTGATAGTACTTTGAGCATCTTTCACCCTCATTTATCCATTTAGCTCTAGCCTTTTGTCTCCACACTTTTTCCAGGGCCTTTAATTTCTGAATAAGCTTTGCACTGCAATGAGCTCTTTCAGATGTTTCTTGGTCATTCAGGCTTCTGGACTCCAAGATGCTATCAAAGTTATTTATCTGTAATTGTAGGGAGGCTATATCTTTCTCCAAGAAACCAAATACATCTACATTCCAACCTTTAAGAAAATCCTTCAACTTCTTGAGCTTCATCCAAACCACATAACTTGGCTCCCCCACTATATTTAAAGAAGACCAAAACTGACTTACATCAGTGTAGAATTTTGGATGATCCAGCCAAGCATTTAGGAATTTGAATGGTCTAGGCCCCCAGTCAATAAATGGATCAGCTAGGAGTATTGGTTTGTGATCTGAGATTGCTCTTGGAAGGCAACTCTGAGACAGATTTTTAATGTCATGGAAAATTTGTGGTGCAAGCAAGAATCTATCTAGCCTTGATGCTCTTGATTTGGACTGGAACCAAGTAAACTGCCCACCACTGAGATGCAAATTAACCAAAGGAGTGTCCACTAGCAATTTATTTAAGTCTCTGATAGATATAATAGTGTTTGAGGGGGGAACTCTTTCAGTAGGGTTCAATATGGCATTGAAATCACCTGCAAAAATATAATAATTCCCAAGGTTTTGTGCCTCCACAACCAGATTACTCTATAGAGCCCTCCTCAGGCTAATATCACAAGGAGCATAAATATTTAGGATGGCCAGATCTATCTTCCATTCTTCAACAAAACCAAACCAGATTAAAGCATGATCTATAGGTTTAACATACTGCACCTTAAAAGCTTCCTTCCATATTGAGCAAATACCTCCAGATTGGCCCTGTGCATTAATACTCTCCAGTTTCCATCCATGACCTAAACCCACTGAACTCATGAAGAAGCTAGGCATGACTTGCAATTTGGTCTCTTGTAATAAAATGAATAAAGGCTTGTGTTGCTGAATCACAGATCTCAGTGCCCTCCTCTTTTGGTCTGAGGAGGCTCCTCTCATGTTCCATGAGAGGATCTTCATGGGGCTTGTTAATTTCTGGGGCACCTTGTCTGAGACTTTATGTCCTCAAGACAAGGTTCAATGCTCTCAACAACTGCCTCTTCTTCCTCTATCTCAGTACTTTCTTCACCAGAGTCAAAAAGAAATAGAGCCTTCTGGTTAATTTCAGCTTCTAAATTATCAAACTGGTCTATAACTAGATCATCAGCCACAAAAGCCTTCAGTCCTAAGGCTTTGCAATAATCCCAAGGGCTCCTTTGTTCTCCATTGCTAGAAATGGCCTCTAGACCCTTCTTCTTCTTGTCTGTTGATTGGATCACAGGTACTTCTTTGCCCCTCCTTGACCGTGTGTCATACACATATGAAACCTTTGGCTTCTTTGATTTTCTATTGACTGAGGTTCGTTTGAGAATGGAGTTTGAGAGGGGTGTAGCAAAATTACTGTTGGGGTTAGTATTCATTTGAGACTTTCCCTCCAAAAGTAAAGATGTATCTTTGAGAGACTTATCTTGTGGCCCCTCTAAGATATTATTAGTTTCAACACTTAACTTCTCATTAATGCCTCCTGCAGTTTCAATACCCCAAGCTATTGCCCTTACTGTTGGAACTGATTGAATACTCCCTTCAACATTACCCAATGGGTTGGTACCTTTGGGTAATGTGTCAACTGTTCCTCCATCATCAACCCTTGTTGATTGTTGATTCTGCACAATCATAGTATCTTCCACTGCAGAGAGAATGTTTGTAGGTGATACTTCTTCAGAAAATAAGAGAATGTCTGTATTAAATTCCTTTTGTCTCTCAGAATTTAACCCCTCTCCATCTTCAATGGCAATAACTTCTTCAACAACCTTAACTATCTCAATTTGTGACTCCACTCCAACAACTTGTTCATTCTCATCCTCATTTGGTATTGGTGCTACCACACCAGTAAAGTCTCTTCCTTCAGAGTCCTGTAGCTGAATCTGAGGTGAGGTAATTAATGAGGGAGTGTTTGCAGGACTCTGAGTAGGAGTAGTAAAATTACTAGATACATCTCTGTCTGAAGATGTGGATCCATTTTCAGAATCCAAAGGCTCCCACTGAGGTAGAATGTTTTTATCAACTGAAGAGATTAAGGCTTTGTATCTTGTCCCTTGTAACCAGAAGGAATTGTAGTTTCTGATAGTCTCTAGAGAGGGAGTATGGACCAAAACAAATGCTTCTTCCAAGTTGTAACCAGTAATCGAACTAGGATGAGTGTAAATAAGTTCTCCCACTCCATGAAGTGCTGCAGCAAAGGTCTCCAAGCACCAGCCATGGAATGGTATGCCTCTCAAAGACAGCCAGGAGAGTCTCCCCTCAGTCTTAATAAGCTTTAAAGTATTTGGCAAGATGATGAACCAATTTTGTAGCCAAAGAAAATTCTCCTCTACCATCAATCTTTCATATTCTTTGTCAGGGAAGGTAAGCAAAACACATCTACTTCCTAAATCTCTAACCTCAATTTCAGATATACCTTCCAATGCCATCTCTCTCATGATAGCATTAGCATTGAGGTTCCTCACAGAGATGGCTATCTGTGAACTTTGAATCTTCCTCTCATTCCTGGTTACCACTCCTCCAAGTATTGCTGGATTTTTTTGGATGTGTCTCCCCTCCTCAACCTCAGTATCCAGTTGTGTTCCCAACTCCTTTTTCTTCTGCTGGGGTTTATCAAGTTCAGATCTTTGTTCCTTTTCAATCCATTGGTAAGAAGCTTGCTGATAATGCTTTGGTTTCTTCATCCAAGCCTTGGCTATCAGGATCTTATATCCACAAAGATGCCAACCATTATAAGTGTGTATTGATTTATATAGCCCTTCTTCAGTTTTAAACCTCACAAAGGCAAAGCACCTCCCTCTTATGTTTGGTTTTGTAGGGGCTTTGACAGAGATGACTTCCCCAGATATATTGAATTGTTCTTCTAACCACAAAGGAGATGAATTGGGAGGGACATTACTTACAAAAGCCCAAAATTCAGTCTCACCAGTCTTGACATCTTCCCAGCCTCTATCCCCAGCTCCACTTTTGGGAGGCAAGATTCTTCTTCTCCATTTCCTTCCATAGTCTGCGTTAACATCAGAGTCTCTGCAATGCTTATGAGGAGCCATGTTTCCTTTTCCGAGCCCTTCAAAACCCGGTGGGGGACCCGAAGCAGAGGAATAGCCCAAATGATTTTTCCTGGCCTGAAATGCCTTGTTCCTTTGGATGAACTCCGGAGTAACATCTGTGTCTGAATCCAGTGGTCTGAAATGTTTATCATAGAACATCCTCTGTCCATCCAACCACTTTGTTTTTCCCCCAGGTGAGTATTGTTGGGTTCTGTCCGAAGCAGATATAGAGTGGACAATCTTCTTCAATCCTTTCTTTGTGACGGCAGTTGTTTGAGAAGTACATTCCGTCTGAAGCGCTTTCCTTTTCTGATCAGCACCGTGACCAATGTCCTCCAGATTAACTCCACTGAATTCTTGCAAGGTAAGGTGAGCTCCCAAAGATTCCAATCTGCAGGTTATCCAGAAGCATAAAACACTGTTGTAGACAGCGAGGGGAGGAGGACGAAAACAGGACAGGAGAGGAGCCTAAGAAATGCCAACCACGATGGTCCGATGGTCAGATGAGACTCATCCTGGACACAACACCGGGTCACTCCACTCGAGAAGAGCTAAGAAGATGAAGAACAGATGAAGAACACTGAAGATCTTCAAACTTTATTGTAGGGGTTACTGTTGCAAGTAGAGAGAAAACGAATTCTATAATTTATCCCCATCTATGCAGACGAGTCCATAACAATTTAGGTTGGGCCTTTTCGTGCACACCCCTAATAGTAACAGATAAAATAATTTTCTATTATAAAAATAAAATCTAATTTTAGTACCATATTTTGTGCATTTACTTTTTCATTGAAATCAAATAAAAATCGTGCTAAAGTAGATGCGTTGAAAGGGGGAAAATATATATCCTAGCCTTCTTTTATACCCAACAATTAACCCTAATTGTCTCCAACCTTTGGTTTCATTTCTTACTTATGATTATCCGATTTATTTTCAGAAACTAACGGATTCTGTTCTATATGACATGTTTGTTAATTTGCCTGATATGTGAGCAACACATGACTCCTTTCAATCTTATAAATACAAATATTCCCTCACCTCTTCATCTTCTCTTTCAAATAAAGTTTGCATGCTATTATTTTTTTTTGGGGGGGAAATTTCATTATAATACCCTGATGAAAATTTGTTTTCATTATAATATCCTAGCCTATTTTTCTTGCATTATGATACTCTAGCAAACATTTATTTTCAGTTTGGTACCTAACATTAATTTTCTGTTACTTTTCCGTCCAAAATAGATCAAAAGTCCATAATATCTCTAACTAACAGTCAAATTTTCAAAATCATGTCATTGGGTCTTTAGATAATAAAAATGAATGGAATGACAACAATACCATTCATTACCTTTCATATTTTCAGGGAATGACAACAATACCATTCATTACCTTTCATATTTTCAAAATATGCCATTTATTTATTTTTAAAATTAGATTTCAGCTTTTATTATTAAAAAATATTTTCATTTCAAAAAATCAATTTTATTTTTCAAATTTCAATTTTATTATTAAAAATCAGTTTAATTTTTCAAATTTCAATTTTATTATTAAAATTCCAGTTTTTATTTTATAAAATCGGTTTTTTAACATAAATAAGTTGAATTGTTAAAAAAATAATTTTTCATTTTATTAATTTCTGTAATTGTTCTTATTTGTTAGTTAATTCTTTTTTCATTACTCTTATGTTTTAGTAATTCATTTTTTTAGTAAAACTGTTATTCCATTCCATTAAAAGAGTCGATACATGTTTAGAACCCCAGTTGGGGTAAACAGAGAAACCATGTACCTACGTATCACATCAGAGACATGGTGCTGATGTGCTTTAGGGGCGACTAGAGTTGACAACCAATCATAAATAACTAGAGTAAAAGAAAGACAGACAACCAAACCTAATAACGAGAAACTAAAGACCATGGTAAATAAAGTCCGCCGACGAACACTGCTCAAGGTGGGGTCTGGATACCTCTGGGTCACCCAAGGGTGATCCCTTGCCTCGTGAATGCAACTGAACGTCTGATCGTCAGTGGGAGAAGGTTTATGGGCCACACCTAGAGACTCCTTCTTGCCTCCGGGGCCGGCCTGGGGTTCATGGGAAACGGC
This sequence comes from Erodium maritimum, assembly GCA_963921825.1. NCBI lineage: Eukaryota > Viridiplantae > Streptophyta > Magnoliopsida > Geraniales > Geraniaceae > Erodium > Erodium maritimum. Next base: position 27,653,365 of record OY997596.1, on the reverse strand, counting down.
GGGACTGGTATCCAACCCTCGCCTGTCCTAGTAAGTGCTTACCCCCCCCCCCCAATTCGCCACATCTTGTTGATGAAGATCTTTCGGCCCAATAGCAAAACGGGCTCCAATCAGTGTCTGACTGTTACCCTCGAACCCATCCCCGGGGCCCGGGACTCTAGCCAATTGGTCAGACCTCCTGAGATGTTGGTGAGCACAACACCCCAATGAGTCCAATGCCCACAGAGGACCGTGTCCCAGGGTAGGGACCGGCACCCACGGTACCTCGGCCCCCAAGCCACGATGCAATCTAATCTTAGGTAAGGGATCCAGGGGTAAAGGTGGGCGGACGACCCCCAGACCTAGAATCCCCGCGCCACCATGATCCCCCGGCCCCGAGTGCCCTGGCCAAGGCCGAGGTCCTACCATTCGACCTGGTTCGATACCCCATGCAGGATCATAGTAGGCTAGGGGCTCCACCGGGAAGTGTTACCGACAGCCAACCGCCCCTTGGTCTGTGTCAGTAGTCCAATAGTCCGACCTACCATAGGGCCAAGACCCCCCCCCCCACTGAGACAGGAGCGCGGTGTGGATGACATGCTCGAGTGAGCGACAAGGGTTAACGCGGATGGATAGGAGCCCCGGCCCAGCCCCTCACAGCCCTAGGGCGCTCCGCGTATCGACAGAATCCCGCCTGATGACTGGGATGTCCTTGCATCCGACGACGCCCCAGAGCAGGGTCATGGGACTTAGCAGTCTTGAAGTGCACTTGATCGCCAGGACGGTCGTGCACCCAACAACGACCCAGAGCAAGGTCATGGGTCTCAGCAGTCGCAAAACGTGGGTGCTGGATGCGAGAAGCACCACCAGAGCGAGGGTCAGGCTCCCATGATCTCCCCCATGCAAAGCCACATCTTGGTTGGAACGGCTCCAGTCCCGAGCGGCGACGACGCGGTCCCCACGTGGGAAATGGTGAGGACGGAGGAGACTAGTAGGATCGGTACAGTGGCGAAGCGGGCAGGGATGAGTTGTCCGAGGAGATAACAATTACGCTCGGGGGAGAGGCGGAAGAACCTGTTTCTGAGTCGAACGATGACCTCGACATGGTGACAGGAGAAGATGAGGATGTCGACTAGGGTAACAGGGAGGACCACGCTACCGATGCCATCTCTATGGAACTCTATCTTGGGGAGGCGGCGGGAATAGGGGCCAGTGCCATAGCTAGGGTTAGGTCTCGACAGAGCAAGGAGGGAGGTCTCGAGAGGAGCGAGTAGATGAATTCAATCTTAGTAATTCATTTATAATTCTCAGTTTAGTTTTTCATTTTTTTTGTGCATAAACTACTTTGACTCTTCACTGATCCTTCACCATGTCAACCATGCCAACATTAAACTACTTTAAGGCTCTAAAGTTGACCACTTCTGTGATCGTCTACACAAAATTGGGATAAGAGGGACATGGATCTGATGCTCTGGTGACTACAGAAAATTAGGGCAAAAGGCTTATGGTTTGCATTAGCCTGATTTCATGATTTTTGGAAAGGGAAATGGAAAAAAGCAAGGCTGCAGAGATGAAACCTGTTGGAATATATATGCATAACTGATGAAATGAGGGAACAGATTTAAACAATGCAAACAATTGAAAACTGGAAAGAACCAACCGGTTGGACGTGCAGAACTCGCAGCAGAAGTGTAGCAAACTATCAGCACCTCGCAGCAAAAACTGTTAGCACTTTGCAGCAGAATGTATTAGCACTTCTCAGCAGAAACAATCAGCAGCCGGTTGCAGAAACTATCAGTGGTTGGTTGGTAAGCAATCAGCTGTGGCGTGGCTCAAGACCACTGACTTGAAAGCAATATTTCCGAGTGACCGAGGTGGTGATCAGTATTGGTTGCTCCCCAAGGTTACACAGCTCTACCCAGTAGCACGCCCACTCGCTCTACTGGATGTAGAGACAGCAGAACATCGACCAGAACAAAGGTGCAGTAGGGTGAAAAGAAGAAGGTAAAACCGAGTATAGTTTGGCTCTGGTTTGGTTGTGAAAAGGTGAGTGACAAAAGAGAACCAAAGCTGAGTTTATATAGGCTCAAATCAGATTTCGGTTTCAAATCTCTTTAAAACACAATAAAACCCATTAATAATGAAATAAAATCTGATTTTCAGTCTCTTGAATTAACCAAGTTTTTAATTCACAATCAAAACGTTTCAGCTATTAATTCATAATCAAAACTGAAAAACGTTACAACTTATTTAAATTCAAAAATATTTGAATTTCAGAAAAGCTTTTCCCAAAAAATTAATTCTTGCTCTGTTTTAGCCCGCCCCGCAGGGGCTCCACCCGAACCCGAACCCGAGCCCGAGCCCAGCTCGTCCCGACCCGGACGGACGGTGGCAGCGGTGCGCGCGAGGCCCAGACCGGCCCAACCTGCATAGGGCCCTTTAGTGATTGTTGAACAGGAAAGTGAAGTGAGAGCTTATAAACTCAAACCAACTCCTCTCCCTTTCTGATGTGGTACTCTGTACCAAAAATTAAAAAGGCTTTTAAAGTCTATTTTCCAACAATCCCCCACAAATTGGCGACAAAAGCCGAAAAACAAAAAAAAACATTTTAAAAGGAAGGAAAAACACCGAAATGTTCTGGTTACTGGAAGGTGTGGTACTTAAACATCAATATCTTTCGATTTGAATTGATGCATAGTGAGGTGTGATAACAACTTACTTAAAGTAAGTGAATAGAATCTTGAACTTACTTAGCTTCGGATGATACGTCACACAACACATGCCATACTTCAGATTCCACTGAATCCACGATACTATTAGAAATGCTATTAAAGGTCATGTGTATACCTTGGTTCTAATGAGTGCTCTTGGAAGACTTTGCCCAAAGTCTTTCATAGATGGCGGCACACCATCACACACACGTAGGTAACTCATCGAGTGCTTCTCACAAGCACTATCCCAATCGGGTCTGGAGTTATTAAGGACATTGAGTCCATCCTGTCAGCAGAATCCATCAAGTGCGTCTCTATAGCACCACCAAAACTGGTTATGGATTACAATCTATCAAGTGCGTCTCACAAGCACCACCAATACTGGTTATAGATTGTTAACAATATCTATCAAGTGTGTCTCAAAGCACCACCAAAACTGGTTATAGATCATCACGCACTACTATTGGCATGGGAATGGGAGAAGTAATGCATCAAGACTAGTATGGATGCATATGACTACTAATACTAGTCATCCATACCCTCTTGACCTGTGGGCTTGAGCCCCATCCCTTCTGACACAACAGAGAGTATTCTCCTTGGTAGACCCTTGGTAAAAGGATCAGCAAGATTTCTTTCGGATCTCACAAATTCCAAAGAAATCACTCCATCTTTCAGGAGATGTCTAATGACAGCGTGCCTCAAATGAATGTGTCTCTTCTTACCATTGTACACATTATTCTTCGCAACGCAAATAGCCGCTTGCGAATCACAATGTATTGAGACAGGCACTGCTTGCCTTCCCCACACAGGCACATCTGCTAACAAGTTCCTCAACCAGTCTGCCTCTTGTCCAACCAACTCAAGGGCAATGAACTCAGACTCCATTGTAGAGTTGGCTATACAAGTCTGTTTTAAAGACTTCCACGATATAGCACCTCCACCCAAGGTGAACTCATAGTATCCTTACCCGAAACCCAGTTTGCATCATAGTATCCTTCCAAAGCGTTAGGAAAAGTCCTTTAGTGAAGGGACCAACTCATAGTTCCTTTCAGGTACTTCAGCAGACGACTCAAAGCACTCCAATGTTCGTTACTCGGGTTATGTGTATACTGACTCAATTGGCTTACTATGTAAGCAATGTCTGGTCGAGTACAGTTCATGAGGAACATCACACTTCCTATAATATAGGCGTACTGAACTTGTGAAACTCTATCACCCCAAGTTCTTTATCAAGTGTACATTCGGATCATAGGGAGTCTTAGCAGGTATAACGTCAAAATGGTTGAATTTCTTCAACACTTTCTCAACGTAATGAGATTGACTCAAGGAGATGTCATTGGTGTTTTTAATAACCTTAACACCTAAAATGACACCAGCTTTTCCTAAGTCCTTCATCTCAAAATGTGATGACAAGAATTTCTTGGTAAGGTTCACTGTACCGATATTATCCCCAAGAATCAACATGTCATCGACATAAAGACAGATAATCACACAACCCGATTCCGTCACCTTCGAGTACACACAGGAATCAGAGTTGTTCACCTTGTATCCGTCAGTCACCAGAGTTCGATTGAACTTCTCATACCATTGTTTAGGTGCTTGTTTCAGACCATATAGAGACTTCTTCAGTTTACACACCTTGTTCTCTTGACCAGCGATCACAAACCCCTCGGGTTGAGTCATATAGATCTCTTCCTTTAGATCACCATTTAGGAAAGCGGTCTTGACATCCATCTGATAAATAATCAAGCCGTGAATGGCAGCTAAAGCGACAAGAGACCTTATCGTTGCAATCTTGGTCACAGGAGAATAAGTGTCAAAATAATCGACGTCTTTCTGTTGTGTAAACCCTCTAACCACGAGTCTCGCTTTGAACTGTTCTATTGTACCATCGAGTCTCAACTTTTTCTTAAAGATCCACTTACTACTAATGGTTTTGGAACCTTTAGGTAAGTCTACTAGATCCCAAGTTTGATTCGATGTAATAGAGTCAATTTCAGCTTGTATAACTTATTTCCAGAGGTTAGCATCAACAGATCTCAAAGCCTTGCCATAGGTCTTTGGATCTTCTTCTAGCAGGAAGGCAGAAACAAACTCGTCTGAAACAACACCTTCAGGATAAACTTTGGATAGAAAGGAGGTGACGAAGTCCTCTCCGAAGTTCTTCTCAATCCTAGGTCTCTTACTTCTCCTTGGTCCCTTAGCTTGTCCATGCGAAGTAGAGCTTTCAGCAACCCACCTATCTTGAAGCGAAGGAAACGGGGCAGTGGGTTCAACCATGTCAGCAACGACGATCCTCTTCAAAGGAAAGAGGTGTTCGAAGAACTCAGCATCTCTAGCCTCAAAAATTGAGCGGTCACTTAGAGACATGAAGCGATATGCCGCACTGGTCTGAGCATAACCTATGAATACACAATCATAGGTCTTGGATCCGATAGTGGTTCTCTTAGGGTCAGTTAGGCCTACTTTCGCCAGACACCCCCATACTCTGAGAAACCTTAGGTTATGAGCATAACCCTTCCATAACTCGTAGGGAGTCTTATCAAGGTTCTTGTGTGGCACACGGTTAAGTATGTGACAAGCGGATAAGATAGCATTCCCCCGCATTTCATCAGGAAGGCCTGAACTTAGAAGCATCACATTCATCATATTCTTTAGCGTTCGGTTCTTGCGTTCAGCTACTCCATTTTGTTGAGGCATATATGGCGCACTTGTTTCATGAATGATTCCATTGGATTCACAGACACTTTTCAAGAAATTTGAGTCATACTCTCCTCCTCTATCGGATCTAACTCTCTTGATTTTCCTCTCGAGTTGATTTTCTACCTCATTCTTATACTTGATGAACATCTCTTCAGCTTCATCTTTTGTAGTAAGAAGATAAACTCTCGCGAACCTTGAGTAGTCGTCGATGAAGGTAACATAGTAATGTTTTCCTCCCTTGCTCCTAGTGTTCTTGAAATCCGCAAGATCGGTGTGGATTAGTTCAAGAAGGTTCGTGTGTCTTGTTATAACATACTTGCAAGGTTTCTTGGAGAATCTAGCCTCTGCGCAAATCTCACACTTCGAGAGTTCGGAGGTAGAAAGAGGTGGTATAATAGACATGTTTCTTAGTTGTTTGATTGAGGCAACATTCACATGTCCTAGTCTACCATGCCACAAATCAAGAGACTCAGCGATATAAGCGGAAGCGGAAATTTTATTATTCAAAATAACATGATCAACATTGAAAAGGAAAAGACTCCCACAATATTACGCCTTCCCTACAAACTCCTCATTCTTGGTAAAGACAACAGTGTCATTCTCTATCACAGTCTTCATTCCAACCTTCATCAGTAGGGGTCCAGAGACAAGGTTACGTCGCAGAGTAGGGACACAGAGGGCATTGTTGAGTACGAGTGTCTTCCCAGATGTCAGTTTCAGCATGATCTTTTCACTTCCAGCAATCACTGCAGTAGAGTCATTCCCCATATGAACCACTTCACCGAGTACAGAGGCTTCAAACTCGTAGAAGAGTTCCTTGGAGTTGCAGAGATGACGGGTGGATGCGGAGTCCAACACCCAATCAATAGTGTTGTGAACTAGCATGGCCTCAGCAACTACAGAAGCCACGATGTCATCCTCTTCAGCAATGTAAGCCCTTGCATCATTCTTCTTGTAGCCTTGACGTTGCATACACTGATAAGCCTCGTGTCCAACTTGGCCGCAAACATAGCACAACAGGTTCTGCTTCGATTTCTGGATAGCAGAGGAGGGCTTCACATACTTGTTGTGGTTGTTGGGAGGCCCTCGCTTGGGAGCTTCCTTGGTCTTGGACATGGGCTTCGATTTGGGCTTAGCTTGACGAGACGGCCCACCAGACTCCACGATGTTGGATTTTTCCGTTGGAGGCGGCAAAGGAGTTGGGAAGGAACCCATAGAATCTTTCATACGGTTTGCTTCCTCGATCTTCATATGGCTGATCAGGTCTTGAAGCGTCAGATCCTTCTCTCTATGCTTGAGATGATTGCGGTAGTCCTTCCACGACGGTGGAAACTTCTCCAACAGCACATGGGCGAGGAACACCTCATCCATCTTCATCCCTTCGTTGACGATGGCAACAGACAAGTCCTCGTAAATGTGGACTTGATCCATGATCGATCGGTTGTCCACCATTTGGAAGGCGAGCCACTTCCCCACGACGTACTTCTTCTTCCCAGTGTCGTCATCCCAATACTTTTTGTTCAAAGTCTCCCAAATAAATTTGGCTGACTTGTGAACACAAAGCAGGTCAAACAAGGTGTTGGTGACAGAGCTTAAAATCTGGCACCTAGCAGTTTTGTTGTACTTATCAAATTTTAGTAGTTTAGCCTCATTGCACCTAACAATGGAGGCAACTACGGGAGTAGCACCAGGGGTAGCAGCTAAGGGTACGGGGGGGTCATTAAGCAGTACATAATCGATGTCCATTTGTTCAAAAAACGTCAACAATTTTTGAGACCAACGACGGTAATTGGTACCGTCAAGTGGTTCAACAGCATGCGATGAACGAGCAGTAACATCAGGCATAGAATTCAGGTTTGCATGCATGTTTAAATTCATGTTCATGTTCATAACAGTTCACGATATATATAGATAATTGAATATTGCTTTCAAATTGTTGGAATATATATGCAGAACTGATGAAATGAGGGACAGAATTAAACAATGCAAACAATCGAAAACTGGAAAGAACCAACCGGTTGGACGTGCAGAACTCGCAGCAAAAGTGTAGCAAACTATCAGCACCTCACAGCAGAAACTGTTAGCACTTTGCAGCAGAATGTATTAGCACTTCTCAGCAGAAACAATCAGCAGCTGGTTGCAGAAAGTATCAGTGGTTGGTTGGTAAGCAATCAGATGTGGCGTGGCTCAAGACCACTGACTTGAAAGCAATATTTCCGAGTGACCGAGGTGGCGATCGGAAGCGGTTGCTCCCCAAGGTTACACAGTTCTACCTATTAGTGCGCCCACTCGCTCTACTGGATGTGGAGACAGCAGAACAACGAACAGTTCTACCTATTAGTGCGCCCACTCGTTACAACTTAATTTTTTTTTTAGAGGAACTGGAAATATCATTAATAAATAAAGGTACATAGGTGTTCGTTTGCCGACGAACCCCTTACAAAGCAGTAGTTCGAAAAGAAATAAAAAGGAGTGCTGAGAAATAAATTGTACTCATATGCATAGAGGCGGTCGGGGGAGTTGACTGCTGTAGCATCCATTGATACCGATACAATATGCTCCAACCATAAATAATGATCGAGCAGACCAGTTGAACATCGAACAGTGGTGGACCGATAGCTCCCCCGGTATGTCAACGTGCGTCTTCCTCCCTTGAATGATAAATGTAGGGCTCCTGAACGCGGGAATGCTGACCCCGAAGTGGTAGGGGAGTGTCTCATCGACTGTTGGCAGAACCACTGCCACCAAACTGCCAGAAAGGGGATACAGTCGACCAAACCCTTCCTAGGTCCCTAGGCTCTCATTCATGGAGGGGGTGCTTACCCCCCCCCCCCCCCCCCCCACTACATTCGATGCTCCCTCCAAGTCTGAAAATCATGTCTCCTCTTCAGGTTCCTCCTCCCTCTCGCCTCGTTTCTTACCAGACAGGGATGGCGACATCTCCCTGGGGAGCCAGCCAACCGGCGCCTCCTCCTCCATGTAAAAGTCTTGATGCACTTACTCTTGTGGCTCATTATTATGTGGAGGTGACCCGCACAACAACATCCAAAACAGGTGACCCGCACAACAACATCCAAAACAATGTTCAGGCAAGTGTTCATAAGAAATCACCAAACGGGTACGTACCTGAGACACCGAAAGCCGAAACCAGAGTTGGCTCTGCAGGGGGACTCTGATGTCCGCTCTAATCCTAATCTTCATAAAGTCGCCCCAGCAGAAACTATCCTTATCGACATCCATTCCCTGGCAAACACCTAGGGCATTTCCACACAGAATCCCACATCCCTTGTCCACGCCCCTACTGGCAAGTTGGAGACCCGCGCCCAGACTGAGAAGTGATGGAATTCCAGGTCTTGAACCTGCATGTGAGCTCGCAAGTCTGTAAACAGTACTAGGGAGTCCTAAAACGACCATGGCTCTCCTAGAAGGACTCTCTCCCTTTCCTTTGTTGTCCTAAAGAAGAAAGCTATTAGTCCCCCCTTCAGGTGTTTGGCCTCCACTTTCATCCCCCAGGCATCCTCCAACCTGTCTACTAATGACTTCCAGTAGACCTTCTTAGTCGTTAGGATCTTGGCTGCCATTGCAAAACGGTACAGGTTACCCCGTCTCGTGACCACTTGCACTGGTACCACCACCTCCTTGATCCTCATCGATGCCATTTGGGAGCCTAGGACCCCCACCTGATCAGTCCGCCCGGATCCCGGAGATCCCCGTGATTCGAACGGGTTGAAACCCGCGCCACCAAGGGACGTCTGACCCGCCGGAGCCGCGCCCAACCGGGTAAAACCCTGCTCCATCCGCATACCCTGATCCGACCCGGGTATTTCCACCCGCATCTCCCGACCCGACCCAGGCTGCATAACCCGACCCGATCCTGACGCATACCACCTCTCCTGAACCGGACCCGACTACACGGTCCAACCCGAGCCCGTCCCGTACCGGGCAGCCCATTGGGCCACATCGCCCTGGCTTGCCCGGGTCTAGCCCGTTCGGGGGTTCTCCCCTAGGCCTCGTGGGCCTGTGGCCAGCCGAGGCTGCCAGCCCGATCTCCGCGCGTCTGCCATCAATCCCGGACCCAACTCCATGTCACGTCCCTTCGCCAGAACCCTAGGGCGCCCATCCAACGGCACCTTTCCCTTGCGTAACCTCCACGCCACCGCCTCCTCCGATTCCGTTTCCTCCGAACCTATCGCCGATGAAATAACGATCGGGATCAGCGTCACCCCGTCACGGAGTGGCTCTCCAGACTCGTCCCCCGAGCCCGTCACCGTCTGCTCCACCGACGTCACAGCAGGACGCCGGATCACCTTCTTCCTTGACCGGGGCCCGACGCCCTAAACACGTCGCGTCTTCTTGGCATCACACCGGCCGACCTCCTCCGTCGCCGAGAACTCCACGGGACTGTCATCCCTGCTCGGAGACCAACCCAAGGAGAAGGCCGCCGGACTGGGCGAGTCCCCGTCCCTGCTCGGAGGCTGGAGGGAGATCGTCGTACTGGTCGTGTCCTCCCCCGCCGCCAATGATCCGGTCCCGAAGCCCCCGTCCATGCTCTCTTCCATCCCTGAAAACTCAATATTCTCTCCCTCAAGCTCGCCCGGTACAACACCGGTCAAGTCCGGCGACTCCGATCTCCTCCCATCCGCGTTCATGATCGGTAGTGGTGAGAAAAGTCGAAAAAACACTAAACCCTATCAGAGCAGTGACAGATTCAAGCTCTTAATTTCAGCCGTATTCGTTACAACTTATTTAAATTCAAAAAGATTTGAATTTCAGAAAAGCTTTTCCCAAAAAAATAATTCTTGCTCTGTTTTAGCCCGCTCCGCAGGGGCTCAACCCGAACCCGAACCCGGACGGACGGACGGCGGCGACGGTGCACGCGAGGCCCAGACCAGCCCAGCCTGCATAGGGTCCTTTAGTGATTGTTGAACAGGAAAGGGAAGTGAGAGCTTATAAACTCAAACCAACTCCTCTCCCTTTCTGATGTGGTACTCTGTGCCAAAAAGCAAAAAGGCTTTTGAAGCCTATTTTCCAACAAAACCCAAATAATTTTTGTCGACACTAACCCTGTTTCTCATCCTTCGAGGTCGAATTTCGAGGCGAGTCACGCCGCTCCTTCCCCTGCCCGCTTTTCCACCTTTTCACGACAATTGCAAGAAGAAGATGAAGAGAACCAGTTCAGTTTTTTGGGGAAGCAATAAAAAGAACAAGGAGAAATAGGTATGAAATGAAAGGGGGGAGACGAAGAACTAAGAGAGTTGGGATCGTCTCCAATCAAAGAGAGATGGGCACCAAATGGGAAAACTAAGTTCATTAATGGAAGAAGGACTGGAGGCCAAGCAATCATAGGAAGCCACCAAGAACTTTAGGAACAACATTTCAACCTTAAGCTAAAGGAAATAAGGTGGCTGAATTTGTTGGAGTTGCCAATCTACAAGATATGAATAAGGAGATCTTGGAAGAGCATAGGCGTCCCAAGTCTTTGGTGGTCTCTGCAATTAAACAGTAGCATCAAGACTCATCTTCGTTGGGATATTTGCCTCTAGGAGAAAAGGCTTGCTTCAGAGTTCTTAGACGGTCTTAAGACAAAACTCAGCGGTGTCTTTCTATGCAGTCCTCGTTTATAATAGAGCAACAAATTTGAGGCTTCAAGATGTCTTCGGAAATGTGTCTGGCTTCAAGAAAGCTCTGGTAGCAAGTAAGCCAAATAGCAAAATCAAGTGCAGGTAGCGATCAGAAATTTTAATGGTACAATAGTTCAAGGAAAGAAGTTGTTTGTCAGTGAAGCTTGGGACAGATCTGAATCTTCCCATGGCCAAACTATACCCACTTCCAAGGAGAGTGAGGATTACTCGAACAGAGGTTCACTAGTTACAACGGATGCTCAATTCCTACAGCATTCGCATATGGCCATCTCTCATAAGTAGATGCTATCATGAGGGAAATTTCTCTACAGGGGGTGCAAATTAAATCTTTAGGGAATAAAGTGATGTTGGTGCATTGTTCTGACCTACGTTTTTTAGAAAGAAATGATGGTGCCACATATATCTCCATCCACTTCATCTTCTAACACACCCACGGGTTCAGATCACTCTGATTCCTCAAATCCATTTAGATGACACACAGGCTCAGTTAATTGATTCAGATGACTCTCAGGCCCAGCTAAATCTCCAAGGAGCCTTGGTTTCTACAATTGGTACAAAAACTCTGTGTCTAAGTATCAAGTACAAGAAAATAGGAATCATTAACTAGAAGCATTAATTCCATACCACAACCGCCACCTCAATCGGTAATAACATCACTCAAGGAAATGCTATAAAGGATGAGGTCTTGGGTTCAAGTCTCACCAACAACCTCGATTGGTATTTGTTTGTGGACAGTACACCAGAGGGGTTGGGATGTATTGGGATGCAGACCTAACATCGCCGCGCGTATGGCCCGGGTCTGGCACGGAGGGATGTTACAAAAAAATGCTATCACCAATTGAGCAACTGTCACGCCCCAAATTCGGTAGAACCGAACCCGGAACGCGAACGGTGAAACAATAAAATTGGTTTTTAAACCCTTTTAAGTAAACCGCTTAAAAATCACCATTTAGTTAGTCAAAATAATCTCTTACAACTTAAAAGTACGTCCAAAACAAGCGGACAAAATAAACAAAGCGTATGTCGCTAAACCACCAAAAACCCGGACTCTCGCTCCCAGCTCTTCAAGCATCGAGAGCTCCCCTAGTCCGCCTCGCGACCAGTACCTGTAGGAAAAGCAGCCAGGGGTGAGCGTTCGCTCACCACCACGGATACCAGACTGACTACGGCATACTTAGCGGAAAATGCCGGAAACACCAACAACAACCCAAACACCGGGGACTACTATCCTCAAACTCAAGTAACCCGACTGTCACACGAAAACTGTTACTTTCCCCAACCGACTCAAACCCGGGCGCGTAATGTAGACTCGACACAACGGTTACGACCTCAACCCACAACGCGAAAAATAACCACGCAACACCAAAGATCACAAAGGATCGCACACGGGAAACAAGATCACAAAGGATCGCACTCCAGATGCTCAGTGCCGGTTGCTAACCGGCTAGGCTCGAGCCTGCCCCACGCAACTTTCCCCGATCTCTGTCGGGCCAGGCAGTCACCTGTTAGCGATATATGCCGCAATACTTTTCCGATAGCTGGTCGGAAGGGGAGCCGCCCTCCATCGCCGAAGAATGCACAACTTTACCGGTGGTTAACCCGGAAGGCTAGCCAACCCCCACGCGTGGGACCACAGAACCCCTTTATTGTCAGGCGGGACACCAACCTCAGGGAGAATAATGCACAACTTTACCGATAATTAGTCGGAAGGCTAGCCAACCCCCATGCGCGCGACCACAGGACCCCTTTATTGTCAGGCGGGCCCGCAACCTCAGGCAATCGCAATCAACACCCAAGGTTCAACACCCCAAAGGCACTCATGGCCACCCACGACACACCAACAGTAATACACGGGTGAAAACCCCAAAGGAACACATGGCCACCCACGACACACCAACAGTAGTACACGGGTCAACACCCCAAAGGCACTCATGGCCACCCACGACACACCAAAAGTAATACACGGGTCAACACCCCAAAGACACACCTTACCACCCACGACACACAAACAGTAGAACACGGGTTCAACTCCCCACGGGCACTCATGGCCACCCACGACACACAAACAGTAAAACACGGGTTCAACACCCCAACGACACTCATGGCCACCCACGACACACCAACAGTAATACACGGGTCAACACCCCAAAGACAAACCTGACCACCCACGACACACAAACAGTAAAACACAGGTTCAACTCCCCACGGGAACTCATGGCCACCCACGACATACAAACAGTAAAACACGGGTTCAACACCCCAACGGCACTCATGGCCACCCACGACACACCAACAGTAATACACGGGTTCAACACCACAACGGCACTCATGGCCACCCACGACACACCAACAGTAAAACACGGGTTCAACACCCCAACGACACTCATGGCCACCCACGACACACCAACAATAATACACGGGTCAACACCCCAAAGACACACCTGACCACCCACGACACACAAACAGTAAAACACGTGTTCAACTCCCCACGGGCACTCATGGCCACCCAAGACACACAAACAGTAAAATACGGGTTCAACTCCCCACGGGCACTCATGGCCACCCAAGACACACAAACAATTCAATCAACCTCCGGGCACAACCAAATGCCTCCAGTGTTTCTAATGTTTGATAAGTTCACTTACCCTATGACACTACTAAGTGTCACATGCCTTTCTATTGTTCGATACGTTCACATATCATACGACACCACCCGGTGTCGCCTGCCTTTCTATTATTCGATAAACTTACCTATCCCACGACACTCAAGTGTCACATGCATTTCTATTGTTAACTTTCCCTAGTCAGGGCCGAGATCCGGCAACTTTTCCCTACCTCGTAACGCTTTCCCAAAAGTCCACAACCAAGCTCCGGCGTGCTCGCGATCACTCGCATAGCTTTCTCTTTCCGCGGTCCTCGGTACGATCTAACAAGATCACAATTAAAACACTTTTTAAGTTTGCAGAAAAAGCTGAATTTTAATGAATTTGACGCCCAAACTCAACCCCGAAAATGTCAATCACTCCCAAACTTCTCAATTACTCGACATTGTCAATAATGGGCCCGGAAAGGCCCGTTTCGCCCGGCTCGGCGAATCTGCCCGGGATTGGAAAACGCCCTTCCGGGGCTCCAAAAATTCCCGTTTTCATTTCTACGATCTTAGAATAATTCAAGGGTTACAATGCAATTGACGGAATCAATTTCCGACTTCCAAGCGATTTAATGCGCGTTTAAAGTTTCTAAACCCGAAATTCCAACTTTCACAATTTAATTACGAAATTTGTTCCGGGTGTGAATTAACGACTTGGGGTTCGTCCTAAACCACCCGAACACGAAAACCCGAGACCCGAGCACGTGGGCCCCACCCGGCCATCAAGACCCGTGGGTGGCTGGGCCGGTTTTGGGCCGATTCACCACCATGGTGGCCGGTCCTAGCTCCGGCCAGCCACCACCCACGGTAGCCGGAGATCCCCCGAGCCTCTGGTCACCGGAAACCGATCCTTTTCGCTCCAAAACGTTCCCAACGAACCCTACACCTCGACTCATCCATATTTAACTGAACACAAACCCTAACCTTTAAACGTACCAAAACGAAAATCGAATAGGTTCTCACCGTAGGGAATGACGATGGGAGCTCGATTCTTCGATCATTGAGACGATCCGTCGGTTGGATCGTCGGGAAATCCCAAAACTCCAACACTTTCTCCTTTCCTTTTCCTTTTCCTCCTTCTCTTTCTTCTCTCCACTTTCTCTCTCTTCTTCTCTCCTTTTTTTTTCTAAATGGCCGAACACCACACTTCTTCTCCCTTTTGTTTTGTTCAAAAACCAACAACTACCATTTAATTACCAAACTAACACTCATCTTTTCTTTTTCTTTATTTTAAAAACCAACTACCACCATATTTATGACAAGTGTCTTGTGGGTTCCATGAGTTAGAAGAATATCTTTGTAGATATTTTTCAATCAGATTCGCGAAATTCGGCCGTCTCGGGCCCCGAACGGGTCTATTTTCCAAGAAATTACGAAACTTCACGGGCTAAAAGGAAACGGCTCAACTAAGACCGCTGTAACGACGGCTAAGCTTTTTGGATCCAAAATGGGCCTTGAACGGACCAAAACGTCGCTCGATTGACTTTTCTAGAAAAAAAAGTCAACCTTTTCCAAATTGATCAAAAAGTTGCCCTGAGTCACCCAGAACTCACTTTGGTCGATATCGGGGTCAACTTAAGTCCGATATGACCCTCGTGGTCAAATTTAGTATCATTTAGGTGTCTGCCCAAAATTTTTAAATTTTCCTGTTTTTCGTCGATTTGACTGGCGTTGACCGAGAGCGGTTCTTACAAATGCTCTCAAAGAGGTGCTCTCAAAGCTAGCCTAATCACTAAATACAAATTTCTCTCAAAGTTGTGGAGCCAAAATGCAAGAAAAAAGTGGTTCAATAAAGGAAGTGACTAAAAGAATATCTCAGGTTCTAGTAGATGGTGAAATTGTGCCTTCCCCTTTGCACATCTAATCAGCAGCCACAGCTCACTTTGGGAACATATTTGCATATACAACCTCTCATCCTATAGATCACAACAATCTCTCATTCTCTTCTTTTTCAGTTGAGCAAGCTGCCTGGTTAGGAAGTCCTTCTAAAGAAGATTAAGTCCTTCAAGCATTAATGACTTGTAATGGGGATATAGCCATATGCCCTGATGGATTTACTTTGCTTTTCTTTCAAGTTTGTTGGAACATTGTAAAAGGAGACCTCTTGGAATTCCTCAATCATTTTTATCACATAGGGAAAATAGGCAAAGATCTAAACTCCTCCTTTATGACACTAATACCAAAATGTCTCTCTCCTCTTAGTTTTGATGATTATAGGCTCATTAGTTTGATAGGTGGTCCTTATAAGATACTCTCCAAAGTTCTTGCTACCAGGTTAAAGGCTTTGATTGGTTTCTTAGTGGGAGATGAGCAAACTGGTTTTATAACAGGAAGGATGATAGTTGATTGCATTTTAATTGCATCTGAGGTTGTTCAGTTCCTTAAAAAATCCAGGATCAAATCTATTACCTTCAATGAAGACTTTCAGAAAGCATTTGATAATGTTTCCTGGATATATGTCATGAATTTGTTAAGCAGGATGGGTTTTGGAGTCAAGTGCGTGTTGTGGATGATCTCTTGCTTCAGAAAATCAATATCAGTATTAATAAATGGTACCCCAAGCCTAGAATTTCAACTCCACAAAGGTCTCAAACAAGGTTGTGCTCTCTCCCCACTCATACTTGTCTTGGTGGATGAAGGTCTTAATCAATTAGTAGAAGCTGCATTATCTTCAGGATTTTTAAATGACATTCAAATGACTCCAAATGGCCCTATTACTTCACACCTGCAATTTGCAGATGATGCCGTCTTCTTCATTCAAGCTGCCTCTAATGGTCCTCAGGTCCTCAAATATCTACTCAACTTGTTTCAGCTCACTTCTTGTTTGCTAGTAAACTTCGATAAATCACAAGTCACCTCCTTCAATTTCTCTGAAATTGAGGAAGCTTGTTTGATCAGCTCTTTGAATTGTTCAGGAGGTTCTCTGCCCTTCACTTATTTGGGCTTCCCTCTAGAAGATAATCGAAAAAGATTGAACACTTAGGTTCAAATCTTGTCAAAATTCAAGAAAGCCTTAGGTCTCTGGAAAGCTAACATGCTATCCTTGGGAGGGAGGTTAACTCTTATCAAATACACTTTAGGCTCTTTGCCTTTATATTTTTTCTCAATCATCAAGGCTCTTAAAAGTGTGATCAAGTCTATGGTAAGCTGGCAAAGTAGGTTCCTTTGGCATAGATCATCAAATCCAAGATCCTTCTACAAAGTTAATTGGTAGTATGTTTGCAGAACCGAATCTAAAAAGGGTTTGGGGTTCAAAAACTTAACTCTAATGAATTGTGCTCTTCTTGTAAAATGTTGGTGGAGGTTTTATTTGGAGGGGAATTCTCTTTGGAAATTAGTTGTTTGTGCAAAATTTGGCTAGAGTGCTACTGAAGGGGATCTATCAATAATTACAGAAGTGGGAAAATGTTGCTTCATGTCCCACATCATAAAGATCCTATTTTTGCTAATTTCTTTGGCCAAAGAGGCTTGCATTGGAGATTGGGTAATGAGGAGAGGGTTTTCTTTTAGAATGATGTCTTGTGGGGAGATTTGTCTTTAAAAATCTGTTTTCCCAAATTATATCCTCTATCACAATCAAAGAAGATGATGGTGGCTGAGGCTTCGGATGGTTTTTAGTGGGATATAAATCCGAGGCGAGATCTCAGGGGTGGGAAATTTAGGAAGGCATAATTTTATCTGAGTTATTGATTGGTATTCATCTCAATCAGCGGGATGATATTCTGAATTGGATTTGGGACGACAAAGGCTTCACTGTCAAGAGGCTTTACACTTTTCTTTCACAACAAGGTATCTCTTATCAGTAGTGTTTTTCATGGTCTAAAAATCTCTGGACTCTTGGTATTCCCCCAAAGATAGCTGTATTTTGCTGGCTAGCCTGTTTGGATGCCATTCCCTCCAAATGCTTCTTGGAAAAAAGATGTGTTCACTTGAATCTGCAAAAAATCATTTGCCTTATGTGCAATTGGGACTTTATAGATTGATCACATGTTCTTCTTCATTGTCCAAGGGCTTGGTTGGTTTGGTGGTTAGTCTCCCAATGGTGGGGGATCTCTTAGGTTAACCCTGGTTCTGTTAAGACTCTAATGGCTTCTCGGAGGTATTTGCTACATCATAGGTTTAAGAATACTTAGGGAAATCTTATTAAAAAAATTTGTTGGCAAATTTGGTTAGCGAAAAATGATAAAGTATTCAATGGGATTCTTCTTACTCCCTAAGAAATTTTCATGAAAGTGGTCCATCGATCTTATGCTTGGGAATGGGCTAAATTCAAGCCTTCGAACTCTTATTTTTCCTTCAATATGTGGTTGTTAGCCACTTTAGACTGTATCAAATGGTCTTAGTTATGTGTTGGATCCTCAGTTGTTGCCTTTTGTTGATCCATGAGTTCCTTCTACCGCAAGCAATCTCTTCTTTCATTTGGACTTCCCTTACTCTCCATGGTGTTGATATCAATTGAATGCATCTCGTCATAGTTTCACTGATGAAATGGCCTATGATAGTTGCTGAATTTATATGTTGCAGTACTTTTCTTCTAATGAATGTCTTGGGGAGCTTTATGTTGTATTTGTTCAATCACACACTGTTTTTTGATGGTTTTGCTTAGTTTTCCCTTTATGTTGCAGTTTGTTACCCTGTTGCTTTGGGTGTGCTCATTTCATTTCTTTTATTTTATGCTTTCCACCTTCTTGTTGGAGGTTTTGATGGACTTTAGCTTGTCCATTTGTATTGTACTCTTCTTCTTCTTCATAAGAGGTTTTTTCTAATATATGCCTTATTGATAAAAAAAAAAATTATTAGGAGAAAAAAGTGGGTAATGAGCAGTTTGGGGATTTTCTGAAAATGGAGATTATTGATTTGTACATGATCTTGTGCCCTTTGAAATGGTTGGTACCAGAATGCGGTCTGCGGATTGAAGCTGCAGAAATGGAAGGTAGACGGCCTCCAGGTCGAATACGTATCGCCGAAGGTTATCGGGTTCCACTTCCCGTCCTAGGAAATTATGGAGAACATCCGCCATCGGGGGCCGTGGGGATTCAAAGGGTATCCGCTGCTAATGGATACCTGTGAAGACTGCCTTGTTAAAAAGTTTATTTTTATTCAATTTTGTTTGATCGGAACATTGAGTCTGTTTTTTTGGGTCGGTTTTTGGTTCGTTGTGGTTTGAAAACGAATCGAAGTTGGGTGCTTTTGCAAAAAAAAGAGAGAAAAAGGAAAAAACAAAAAAAAAAGGAAAAGGACTAGACCAGACCCGGCCTCGCAGGCCCACCCTGAATCCGGCCTCGCTTCCTTCTTTTGGGTCGTGCAGCCCAAGCCCGTTAGAAGCTCGGTCAGCCTGGCCGAGCTATAAAAGCTCAGGATTAGGGTTTCAACCCTATCTCCCTTTCAGCGCAGTCGACCTCTCGCATCCCTCTCTCAGTCCCGACTCTCTCTCCTTCTTCTCCTTCGAACCGCTCGCCGCCGCCCTCACGCCACCGTCTTCTCCCTCCCTCTCCGACCTTCCCTCGTCTTCCGACCCTCACGTCTCTCGCTCACCCTTCTTCTTCTCTTCACCCGCGTGTGGTTCTGGAGCTCCCGTCTACTTCGCCGTCGACGTTCACGTCCAGAGCCAAGGAGCTCGCCAGCGCGCTCATCAGATCAGGGACAAAACCGTCGAGTTCGTCCAGATCTGAGGCGAGCGGGACCTCGTAGTGCTCCGCCGCTCCCACGACCGCAACCAGCCCTACCGTCGTCCCTTTTTACCCTACGATGAGCTTCGCACCGTGAGACCTCGGCCGGTTTGTCACCGCCGATGGTCGGACGAAATCTGACCGAGACTCTTCTTCCCTTTTTCTTTTTTCCCAAGCTCGTTTTGGATCTAGAACGTGTTGAAGTCAGGAAGTAAAGAAAATAAAAGAAAAGATTTGAAATGAAAATTTAGTTAAAACTAATCAGATTTAAATGAAAGGGTTTTAACTGGTTTTTGGAACGAATCTAAGGACATTAGGACGTTGAACCACGGACGAATAAACTGGACGGATAAATCGGACTTAGGACGGGATTAAAAGCGGGAGTTGGACA
This sequence comes from Erodium maritimum, assembly GCA_963921825.1. Lineage (NCBI taxonomy): Eukaryota > Viridiplantae > Streptophyta > Magnoliopsida > Geraniales > Geraniaceae > Erodium > Erodium maritimum. Next base: position 27,633,620 of record OY997596.1, on the reverse strand, counting down.
CCTCGGCTGGAGCGGGTGACCCGCAACCTGGACACTTCAGGAGTTTTGGATGGCAGCAGGAGAGTATCCTTTGCAGCGTTTCAGCTGGAGGGGGATGCTTATCATTGGTGGCAGCGCGAGCAGACGCGCGTGGGGGATGACTTCTCGTTGTTTGGACAGCGTTTCCTTGAGCAGTATTTTCCTCAGTCAGTTTCGGATGACAGGCACCAGCAGTTCCTGGAGCTGCACCAGGAGAGTATGACATTCTCCGAGTACGAGTCGAGATTCACTTCCTTGTCTCGATTTGCTTGGGAGATGGTAGTGACAGAGGTTCTTCGTTGCCGACGGTTTGAGGCAGGTCTTAGTCCCGCGATCGCGGATCGACTCGCTGCTATGAGGACTCGGGTATATTCAGACCTGGTGGACCAGGCACTGGCCGTGGAGCGACGTTTCCGCGAGACTGCTAGAGTTCGGGAGATCATACAAAGGCCGAGCCACTTCCTGAGGCCATCTAAGGCCCGTGATTCGAGGAGGCAGAGGACCTCAGGATCATTCCAGTCCCAGACATAGTTGAGAGGGACGCGACCGGCCGGATCAGTGACTTCCGTCGCACCTGCTCCGATAGAGCGGGCATGTTTTCGATGTGGACAGTAGAGCCACACGGTTCGATTGTGTCCGAGGGACAGACTTGAGGGGAGACATAGTGCTGGGCCACTGCTATGCCACCAGTGCGGACGGCCTGGACACTTCGCGGCTAGGTATCGTGATCCAGCTGGGGAGATGTCGACCCCGCGACCCCAGCAGTCTCCTCAGTACCAGCAGCGTCAGGTTCAGACGCAGAGAGCTTCGTGGCAGGTAGCGAGCGCGCCAGCGCCGAGGCCGAGAACTGCGCAATAGGTGGCACTTCCACCACCTCCGAGAGGCGGACCTACGTTGCGGTAGGGTCGGGTGTATGCTGTCACCGATTCACGAGCAGAGAGACAGGATTCTGATCATGGGATCGCTCATGGCTTCGAGCACGCCTTGGATTATAGGACATCGCAGAACTTGAGACTAGCGAGAGTCTGGGAGTTACTTTTGTTTGACTGCAGAGTCGTGCTTTACTTTTTATTTGAGACTTGTATTTGACTCGTTTTGGTTTGTTACTTTTAGTTATTGGTGCTGCTTTTGAACTTGCGTTTTGTTTAAGTCGTTTCTGTTTTCTGAGTTCGCGCCCCGAGTTTGGCCAAGTGACGTTGAGATCAGAGTGGCGCAGCGGAAGCGTGGTGGACTTCTTTCGTTTTGTTGTGTGGGTGATACTGGTTAAAGCGAAGAGAGTGGTTAAGGAGAGGTGTCGTTGTGTTGGATCCGTTTTAAGTGCGGTGTGAGTTTTGCTCTGGTATGATACATATACCGATGGACGGTTCCGGTATAGGATATCTAGACCAAGTTCCGTGTGTCAGTGTGACGTCTCTACCGACGGAGGATTCCGGTGTCGACTAACTGGCTTAATTGTTGTCTGTGTGCTTGAGGGAGGATCGACTAGGAGTTTTATTTGGACGTCCCCTGAGATAGGGTTAAGTGGAGCGCGTTCCTTTTAAATTTCGAGGACGAAATTCTTTTAAGGGGGGGGGGGGGGGGGGAGGGGGTAGATTGTGAAGATCGCTTTGTTAAAAAGTTTATTTTTATTTAATTTTGTTCGATCGGAACGTCGAGGTTGTTTTTTTGGGTCGGTTTTTGGTTCGTTGTGGTTTGAAAACGAATCGAAGTTGGGTCCTTTTGCCAAAAAAAAAGAGAAAAAGGAAAAAATAAAAAAGGGGGGAAAGGGCTGGACCGGACCCGACCGAGCAGGTCGTGCAGCCCAGGCCCGTTAGAAGCCCGGTCAGCCTGGCCGAGCTATAAAAGCTCAGGATTAGGGTTTCAACCCTATTTCCCTTTCAGCGCAGCCGACCTCTCGCCTCCCTCTCTCAGTCCCGACTCTCTCTCCCTCTTCTCCTTCGAACCGCTCGCCGCCGCCCTCAGGTCACCGTCTTCTCCCTCCCTCTCCGACATTCCCTCGTCTCCCGACACTCACGTCTTTCCCTCGCCCTTCTTCTTCACTTCACCCGCGTGTGGTGCCGGAGCTCCCGTCTACTTCGCCGTCGCCGTTCACGTCCAGAGTCGAGGAGCTCACCGGCGCGCTCATCAGATTCGGGACAGAACCGTCGAGTTCGTCCAGATCTGAGGCGAGCGGGACCTCGCCGTGCTCCGCCGCTCCCACGGCCGCAACCAGCCCTACCGTCGTCCCTTTTTCCCCTACGGTGAGCTTCGCACCGTGAGACCTCGGCCGGTTTGTCACCGCCGATGGTCGGCCGAAATCTGACCGAGACTCTTCTTCCCTTTTTCTTTTTTCCCGAGCTCGTTTTGGATCTAGAACGTGGTGAAGTCAGGAAGTAAAGAAAATAAAAGAAAAGATTTGAAATGAAAATTTAATTAAAACTAATCATATTTAAATTAAAGGGTTTTAACTGGTTTTTGGAACGAATCTGAGGACGTTTGGACGTTGAACCACAGACGAAAAATGGACGGATAAATCGGACTTAGGACAGGATTAAAAGCGGGAATTGGACACCCCAGGAAACGTGCCTCGAACAATGTGCCTCGGTATCCATGCCTCGAAACTCGTGCATTGGAAATTGTGCCTCGAGATCCTTGCATTGGGAACCGTGCCTCGGGAAATGTGCACCGGGTTCTGTGCTCAGGGCTCGGGTACTCGAACCCGATTCGTCGTTTAATCCCGCTTTTGACCCGTTCGAGTTCAAAAGGCAACTTGTTGAATTTAATTTGGACTGTACCGGATCTGATTGTAAGTTTTACATGTTAAAAATCAGACTTGGACTTCGCCCGAGAATACCGGAGGTAGGCCAGGGCGTCAGCAGGTAGGAGACATAGCTGTTGTGATCGTCTTGAGGTAGCGAAAGTAGCGAATACCGGTTTAATTACGGAAAGTTACTAGTATGCATGCTAGGTAATAATAATACTGGAACGAACGTTTATGTTATATAATAATCGGACGAGTCTTAGTAACATGTAGGATGATATTCACTAGTGTAGCCACTTTCAATACTTGGGAAATTGACATGCTGGTAGAATGGCCACGTCGAGCCGTAGGTTGTGTGCTGACTGAATTGCCTGATATTGTTTGAGTTGCGTGTTGTGTGACCTAGTTTCGATAAGTTTAAGAGTCAATATTTAGTATATCTGGTTAACATGTTGTTGCTATTGTTGGGTCTCGAGGTAGGGTTGGAGATGAACCAACTCGCAGCGGAAAATCAATGAAAACCAAGAGACGATTAAAACCATGAAACAACTAACAAAGAATGGATTCACAAGAGAAAAATTCAGCACTAGTTCTTACCAAAACAAGAACACCGGTTAACGAATGATTGGCTTGAGTCTCCAAGACGCCTACGTATCCACATGGGAATCAAAGCCACGTAGTTCTTCTCTTTGAGGACTCAAGAACACAAACATGGAGGTGGAAACTAGCCAAACCCGAAATGGCCATGGAAGAGGGAGAGAAAATGTGTTTCCTATTCTTGTCTTGTGTTTGTTATGTTGAAAAAAGATGACTTAAACATAACAAAACCCATACTTGTCCAACTAAAGGCATGGGACAAGTATGGTGTCAAGTAAGGTGTAAATAGGACAAAGTATGGCAAGACAAGATTGGGTTAGGTGGTGAATCACCAACACCTTAATCCTTGTCTTGCTTACTTAGTACTAATTAATCAAGACTTGATTAATTAGTTCCATGGGCCTTGGTTGCATGGGCCTTTCATGGGCCTCTTGGAACATGGCCCGTGGCCATTTCCAACGAGGTCCCGTGATTCGCTCATCGCCTCCATGCCTTCCATACCGGAAATGTCCAACATTATCCGACGCGATCAATCCCAAGACTCCAAGCCTTATCTCGATCCGTAAAGTCCTATTCACTTACGGGCACATGACCCAAAACCCAGTTTTGGTCATGTCCCGAGACAACTCCCTTTTGGCCATTCTCCATAAATGTGTCAATGAGTTTCATCCTCCGGTGTGACCCTTAGGTTTATGCATGTCAATAGATCAACGTAAAATCCCATTTTACTTGATCCTATTTAAGTGGCAACTAACGAGACTTTAGTATTGCCTGACACTACATAACGAATCGACCCTGTCGATTCTAACCTTTCCGTCGTCCCTGTCATTATCCTTTTATCTCCGATATCCTGATTGAGATAAGGCATAGAGCCGTCATCCTTATTATTCTCAATCACCGTTCCTTGATATGTGAGATGACTGAAGATATGATACCCAGTATCATGTGCATGGCCATGCTATTCTTCCAGTCACTCTCGATCAAGTGGCCGAGAACCGATATCTTTCCCATACCTTAGTATGAGGGATAAATCCCTTAGCCGTCTTTCGTGTCACTCATGTAGCCCGTCCCCAAGCCAATCCTGGCCGTTATGGAAGCCCTGTTACGGACAACGTTAGGCTCAGGTCAAACTCAGTTGTTGACTACATAGCGATCACAAAGACTCCTTGGTCTAAGGATACATGACAAGCTACAACACTGAATATGTTCATGACTTAATCTATGGCACATATTCAGGGCGGGTCGTCCAATATCATGTCCCACATGATATCTATGATCAGACTCCGAAATCCCATTCCAATGACTAACAGAACGTAAGCCATAAAGAGCCATCTTTCATACTAGTCGCTTCTAGTGAAGCTTTGTTGACTAGGGACCCATCGAGTGTGATCTATCTCGATCTATGGTTCTATTCGCATGGTGGGCATAGATCAGAGCACACATCGATATATTACTCCAACACATAAGTAATATAAAGCCGCTTTAATTTTATTGCTAACGATGATATATACATTTGGACATTTAGGATTGAACTACGGGCACTAAGACTAACAATCTCCCACTTGCCCTAGTTCCAATCTAAACTCCTATATGTCCCCATCGACTTTACATGTCTAACATGTTCAGGCAGTGACACTGCCTTAGTCAACGAGTTGGCTATGTTATCATCTGTTGCAATATCGGTTATCTTCACTTCACCTCAGTTCAGTATTTATCTGATGAGGTGGATACGGCGCAGTACATGTTTGGATTTGTTATGCGATCTAGGCTTTTAGCTTGCGCAATGGCCCTTGTGTTGTCGCAAAATGGATTCACCGGACTGGATGGGTTTTTAATTACACCCAGCCCTGCCATGAATTTCCAAATCCACATAGCCTCCTTAGCTGCCTCTACAGCATCCATGTACTTGGCCTCTGTCGTAGATTCGGCAATGGTATCTTGCTTTACGCTTTCCCAGCTAAAGCTCTGCCATTCAGCGTAAACACATATCCTGATTGACTTCTAAAGTCATCTGGATTTGTCTTGGAAAACTAGCGTCTACTCATCCTTCGACGACTAGTTCAGCATCATCTTTCCCCCGGGTTAGAATGATGTCTACTGGTACAACATAAGGCTTACGAGACGTCTGGTCTCATACATGTCATGGCATATATGATCGATCCTGCCCCCAGGCGCATAGGATTCTCATCATCCTTTTCAGCTCATCAGGTGTCTTAGGACACTGAGTCTTGCTGAGATGAATGCCATGACTAGTGGGTAAGAGTCCTTTCTTTGAATCGAGCATTAAGAACCTACTCAATGCCTTGTTCACATAGGTTCCCTGACTTAAATCCAAGACCCTCTTGGTGCGATCTCTACATATCTTAATCCTTAAGATATGAGAAGCATCGCCTAAGTCCTTTATTGAAGAACACTTCCTCAACCAAGCTTTAGTCTCGTGCAAGGTTGGGATGTCGTTTTCAATGAGAACCAGAAAGGTAATATTGCTCCCACTAGCCTTCTTATAAACGCAAGATTCATCCTCGTTCTTGATTAAGCCAAATCCAATTACAGCTTCATCAAAACGAAGGATCCAACTCCGAGAAGTTCGTTTCAATCCATAAATGGATTTCAACAACTTATAAATCTTTCCTTTATTCTTCGGATCGTCAAAACCTTTGGGCCGAGACATACAAACGTACTCAGTCAAATTTCCATTTAGGAAAGCGGTTTTGACATCCACTTGCCATATCTCGTAATTATGATACGCAGTTATGTCAAGAAGAATTTGGATCGATTTTGACCATAGCCACTAAGGAGAAGGTTTCCTCATAGTCAATCCATTGGATCTTCCTATAACCTTTCGCCACCAGTTGAGCTTTGTAGGTCAGAGGGTTGCCGTCCATGTCAAACTTCACCTTGAAGATCCATTTTGCATCCTATGGTCCTCACACCATTGATGGGATCAACCGGTTCCCAGACTCGGTTGTCCGACATGGATTGCATTTCCTCCCTCATGGCTCCCAGCCATAACTCGGAGTTGGGCCCATCCACGACTTCCTGAAAGGTGGCTGGATCATCGTGATCCACCATGACTTCATTGTCACCTCCGGATACCATATCTTGGAGGTGGAAGATTGATCCTTTCAAATCGCCTTGGACCTTCCGGAATTGTAACAGGAATTGGTTCTTACTCTACGACAATCTCTGGCTCCTTTCTACTGGGTTGCCAATTGGTTTAGACAGATCTGTACCATCCTGAATTTCTTCGAGATGCACAGTCCTCCCAATGACGTCTTTGGAAACAAAACTTCTTTTCCATAAAGACCCCACCCCAAGCGACGAACACCATGTTCTCACTGGGATTGTAGAAATAGTATCCCCTTGTTGCTTTGGGATACCACACGAAGGTGCATATCTCAGATCTTGGTTCGAGCTTAGTCGAAACCAAATGTTTCACATAAGCCTCGCAACCACAAATCTTTAGGAAGGACAAAGCGGGCATCATCCCGTACCATTTTTAAAATGGTGTCCATTCCACACCATTCGTCGAAGCCCGATTCACTATGAATGCGGTCGTCTCTAGAGCAAAACCCCTAAAAGAGATTGGGAGATCAGTCCAACTAATCATGGAACAGACCATTGTCTAACAATGTCCGATTTCTCCGTTTGGCTACACCTTTCAACTACAGTGACCTAGGAGGAGTCCATTTCAAAAGGATCCCATTCTCTTTTAGATGATCTAATAACTCTGTGGTCAAGTATTTTCCACCTCGATCCAATCGAAGTGCCTTAATACCTTTGTCGAGCTGGTTTTCTACTATAGTCTTAAACTCTTTGAATTTATCAAAAGCTTCAGACTTATGTCTCACCGAATAGACATAACCATATTTACTGTAATCATCAGTAAATGTGATAAAGTAGCTAAAACCCCTCCTGGCAAGTGAACTTATTGGTCTACACACATTCGAGTGTATCAGGCCCAATAATTCACCCGCCCTTTCATCGCGATCGATAAAGGGCACTTTAGTCATTTTACCCATCAAACAAACCTTGCACCTATCGATCGAATGGAATTCGAATGAACCTGAAAGCCCGCACTTCTGAAGTGCTGATAGGCGCTTCTTGTTTATGCGACCCAAATGATAGTACCATAACAGAGTTAGGTTTAAATCGTTGGATTTAGACCTCTTGGTATTAACGGAATATATAGAACTTGAGGCATTGTTACCCATATCTAATATGTACAATCGTCCAACCATGTCAGTACTGGTATAAAACATATCATTGCATAGAACATTGAAAACTCCATTTCCAATATTAACATTATATCCTTCCTTGTCAAACACGGATACAGATATAATATTCCTACTAAGAGTAGGTATGCAATATACATTATACAATACTAAGACAAGGCCTCTTGGCAAAGCAAGACTCATGGATCCTACAGCAGTTGCCACAACTCTGAGGTCCATTTCGTGCTTTCCAAATCTCTCCTACTTTCAGCCACCATATATTAGTGCATGTGTGAGATTCAGTCATGGTATCTAATACCCATGAATCTTTGGAAGTAGAGAGATGTAGCTCTATAGAGTTAATACCGAATGAAGGCACGGTCCCACCGCCCTTCCTTAGATCATCCAGGTTTCCTGATGAAGGCGCAGTCCTACTGCCCTTCTTCAGATCATCCAGGCTATTTGATGAAGGCGCAGTCCCACTGCCCTTCTTCAGATCAGCCGTGAACTTCCTGTAATCCCGGTTCCAATGACCAGGCTGTTGGCAGTAGAAGCAGACATTCTCAGGTGTCTCATCTTTCCTGCCAAGTGCGCATGGGCCCAGCCCTTGCCACTTCCAATTCCCTTGTTGACCATCAGAATATCCTTGGATCCCAGATCCCTGAGATATTCTTCTCAGCAGCTGATGACACTTCATGTAACTCTGATATGGTCTTAGAGACAGCCTTGTCAAGGACATATTCTTTGCGTTCAGACTTGAGGACTATCCTCAAAATTCTGTACCAGTCCAAATAGTTTGTCCCATTTAGCTTGACCCTGTCAAGAATGGTTTTTAATGACAAACTATCAATGTTCGCTGAATTTGTCATTTGATCTACAACAGATAAAATTCAATCAGTAAACTGAATAAATTTTATGAAGATCAAGCTTAAACACCAACAATCAATTCTAAACCTTTAGAATCTGAAACCAAGATCCTTGATTCACTCGATTAAGCTGAACTAATGCTCACCACTTAATCGAGCTATGTAGGTAGGACTCCATCCAATCACATCCAATGTGACTCTTGGCTAGGGTATGTACTTATGTACACGACTTACCCTATCTGTTACCCTAGCTCAACCTCAGGCCGAGAATCGTAGTCGGGTCCACCAATTTTCAACTATGGCTCGTCACTATGTAGGTGCTCCGCTAATGCGCACGACACCCACATATGTCGTCCAAACCTACTACCCCGCTTCCCCATGGATGCTCCGCTAATGCGCACGACAACCATAGGACGGGGAGGTAGTAAGGTGTTGATGATTGGGAGGTATCGGACATGACCCGCTTTTACTTGTCCAGTTGTGTTCAAAACTTTGGCACATCCTAGATGCGATGAGCACATCAACTACATTCCAAATGCAATGATGCCTCAAATTACATCCAATGTAATTCTTCCTTTGAACCCGTCAACTACATCCAATGCAATGACGGTTCTAAGGGTTCACACACAAGGATTAAAATTCCTATTTTATCTTTGCATGTGAGGTGATATGCTCGGTAAATAAAGTTAAGCATGCAATTCTAAAACACATAGAATTAATCATGCATAAACTAAACCAAGCATAAAGCGATAAATGTGCACATAATAGCCCCCTAAACTAACTCCCACTAGCTTCTTGAGCTCCACCGACTCCAAGCCGATGCCAACACCCGAAAAGCCACCAAATGACCTTTTCGCCCTTTCTTCATCTTGAGTAAAATATTACAATTTAATACACGACTCGCAGGTCGGGAATAAATAAATATTACAAACAAGTGGTTCGACGACCACACCTTGAAAGAATAATTACACGTTACCTCTAACGGCTCGCAGGCCGTGAAAAGCGATAAATAATTAAATTGAGCTCGGGGCTATTATGTGCACCATGCCAACATCACATCACACATCGTGTTATCAAACAAGAATGTTATCAAACATCATGTGATTTTCCGGTTTTAATTAATAGCCAAGTTTCAAAAAATTTTGATGCTCGGTTTATCGAAACCGTTCAAAAATGAAACTTTTGAACATTTGATCTTCGAGTTCGTCATGACGGTTCCAAACTCGTCATAACTAACAAAACGGTTTAGCCTTGGCATATCAACCATCCAATGGTCATGCTTGGCCTAGCTCCGTCCAACGGAGCCCCGTTCGGTCCCGGTTTCGGCTCCCCGAGAGTCCCGCTCCCGAGACCCGAAAAATCAAATTTTTTTTCAAAATTTCCAGATTTGAAATAATTTTCAAAAATTCAATTTACATGCATTAAATCCATGAACAAGAATTTAAAACATGTTATCAAACAATTTAGCAAAACAACATGCCAAAAACGAAACTTTCAAGCAAAACCGAAACTTTGAACCCCGTCTTGTGAATCCCGAAGGTAGCACGGCTCTGATACCACTGTTGGGTCTCGAGGTAGGGTTGGAGATGAACCAACTCGCAGCGGAAAATCAATGAAAACCAAGAGACGATTAAAACCATGAAACAACTAACAAAGAATGGATTCACAAGAGAAAAACTCAGCACTAGTTCTTACCAAAACAAGAACACCGGTTAACGAATGATTGGCTTGAGTCTCCAAGACGCCTACGTATCCACATGGGAATCAAAGCCACGTAGTTCTTCTCTTTGAGGACTCAAGAACACAAACATGGAGGTGGAAACTAGCCAAACCCGAAATGGCCATGGAAGAGGGAGAGAAAATGTGTTTCCTATTCTTGTCTTGTGTTTGTTATGTTGAAAAAAGATGACTTAAACATAACAAAACCCATACTTGTCCAACTAAAGGCATGGGACAAGTATGGTGTCAAGTAAGGTGTAAATAGGACAAAGTATGGCAAGACAAGATTGGGTTAGGTGGTGAATCACCAACACCTTAATCCTTGTCTTGCTTACTTAGTACTAATTAATCAAGACTTGATTAATTAGTTCCATGGGCCTTGGTTGCATGGGCCTTTCATGGGCCTCTTGGAACATGGCCCGTGGCCATTTCCAACGAGGTCCCGTGATTCGCTCATCGCCTCCATGCCTTCCATACCGGAAATGTCCAACATTATCCGACGCGATCAATCCCAAGACTCCAAGCCTTATCTCGATCCGTAAAGTCCTATTCACTTACGGGCACATGACCCAAAACCCAGTTTTGGTCATGTCCCGAGACAACTCCCTTTTGGCCATTCTCCATAAATGTGTCAATGAGTTTCATCCTCCGGTGTGACCCTTAGGTTTATGCATGTCAATAGATCAACGTAAAATCCCATTTTACTTGATCCTATTTAAGTGGCAACTAACGAGACTTTAGTATTGCCTGACACTACATAACGAATCGACCCTGTCGATTCTAACCTTTCCGTCGTCCCTGTCATTATCCTTTTATCTCCGATATCCTGATTGAGATAAGGCATAGAGCCGTCATCCTTATTATTCTCAATCACCGTTCCTTGATATGTGAGATGACTGAAGATATGATACCCAGTATCATGTGCATGGCCATGCTATTCTTCCAGTCACTCTCGATCAAGTGGCCGAGAACCGATATCTTTCCCATACCTTAGTATGAGGGATAAATCCCTTAGCCGTCTTTCGTGTCACTCATGTAGCCCGTCCCCAAGCCAATCCTGGCCGTTATGGAAGCCCTGTTACGGACAACGTTAGGCTCAGGTCAAACTCAGTTGTTGACTACATAGCGATCACAAAGACTCCTTGGTCTAAGGATACATGACAAGCTACAACACTGAATATGTTCATGACTTAATCTATGGCACATATTCAGGGCGGGTCGTCCAATATCATGTCCCACATGATATCTATGATCAGACTCCGAAATCCCATTCCAATGACTAACAGAACGTAAGCCATAAAGAGCCATCTTTCATACTAGTCGCTTCTAGTGAAGCTTTGTTGACTAGGGACCCATCGAGTGTGATCTATCTCGATCTATGGTTCTATTCGCATGGTGGGCATAGATCAGAGCACACATCGATATATTACTCCAACACATAAGTAATATAAAGCCGCTTTAATTTTATTGCTAACGATGATATATACATTTGGACATTTAGGATTGAACTACGGGCACTAAGACTAACAGCTATGTGTGGGCGAGTGTGTCGTGTTTGATGAATTGTGAATCTCTGGTTGTGATATGGTCGGGTGAGTAATAGACCGACGTGTCGTGTAGTTATGGTAAGGTTGTTGGGCTTGTTGAGTCGTGCTTGATCTGTGGTACTCCGATGCGTGTTATTATCTTGATGCGTGTTCCAAGAGGGTTGTATTCCGGTGGGGTACCCATACCGAGGGGGTGTGCCGGTGTGGGGTAGTACCTAGGCCGTTGATGTGATCCCACGTATGCGCGGCCCCCCTGTGTGATATTCCGGTACGATTCCTACATCGAGGGGAGTATGCCGGTGTAGGGCACCTAGGCCGACGGTTGTGATTGGGCCTACGTGTGAAGACCGCTTCAGTAAAAATAGTTAATTTATTTTAGTTTTATTCGATCGAAACGTCGAGGTTGAAATTTAAATCGGTTTTGGTAAAGACGAGGTTGAAATTCGATTTAATCTTTAATTCGTTTTAAAAAAATAAAGAAATCAGGTCTGGACCAGGCCCGGTGCGCAGGCCAAGCCCGACCCAGCCCGTCCTTGGGCCGCTCAGCCATCAGGCCCAGTTTTGGGCCCAATCTGTGTGAAGCTCACGGTTAAAAGGGTCAAAACCCTAATTTGTTCTCAGATTCGCGCAGCCCTCTCCCCATCGTCCCTCCCTCCCTCTCACATCCGACTGTCCCTCTACCTCCTCTCACCTCAGACCGCCGTAGCCCCACACCACCATCTCCGTCCAGCACTCCCCCTCGCCATCCTCTCTCTCCGCTCGAGCTCGCCGGCGCCGCCTTCCCGTTCCAACGGAACCAAGCGCGCCTGGGACAGACTTCGTCCCCGAGCTCTCTCGAACCCTCACCTCTCTCAGATCTGTCTCGCCGCCGGTCGCCGGAGCCTCGCCCCTCAAACCCGAGCCCTCATCCTTCATCTTCGGCTTCTTCTCCGTCACTTCTGCTTCGCCGGAGCATCGTCGAGTCCCACCGTCTCCGTGCACGGCCGTCCACCGCCGCTCCTTTTCCTCCACGGTGAGATTCGCAACCGTGAGGTTTAGTCGCCGGCGACGTCTTCGCCGGCGGTCGGTTTATTTTTCCCCGTTTCCGTCTCTTCTTCCCCTTTTATTGTTGTTTCCTTCCCGAGCATTTTTGTGGCTCCGGTTATCTTTATCGGAAATTATTGCTGTTCAGGATCTGGTTTTGACAAAACAAAAAAAAACATTTTCTTTAGATCTGGACGAACTACGGAATCAAGTTAACTAAGGAATGAAATCAAAAAGGAAAGAAATTTGAAGTAAATCACACTGGTTAAGAAAGCAGTTTCGATTTAAAATGGATTGGGGACTGTTGACTAAAATCTGAAACTTGGTTAAAATGGACTGATAATCGGATTTAAAACGGGACAAAAGTGGAACGTTGAGTCGGGTACATCGAGATTTGTGCCTCGGGAAACGTGTACCGGGTGCAGTGCTCGAGGCTCGAGTACTCGAACCCGATTCGTCGTAATCCCGCTTTTAGCCAACTCGAGTCTAAAAGACAACTTTTGAATTTAAATCGAAACCGTCGTAACCTTTTAAATCAAATTGTGAAACCGGTTTAAATTGTGGCTTTCGTTTTAAATTAGAGTCCGGCTTCGATCGAAGAGAAGACCGGAGTTAAACCCAGACGCGGACTTCGCCCTAGAAGACGGTGTTGGCCCGGTCGTCAGCAGCTAGGAGACGCTGTTGTGGTATCGTCTTGAGGTAGGGAAAGTAGGGAATACCGGTTTAATTACGGAAAGTTACTAGTATGCATGCTAGGTAATAATAATAAAATCGGAAAGATCGTAGTTTGGCATGTAGGATGCGAACAACTAGCGTAGACGTATGAACTGTGAACATTTACGCCTTTTGTCTTGGGAATTGTCGTGCTGGTAGTTTCGGGCCATGACGTGCCCGTAGGATTGTTTGCTGAGTGCTTCTGCTAGTGTACTTGTGTTGTTTGAACGGTTATTAAATAACGAACATGAAAACGGATTAGGATCGAACTAGTGATGCATGCTGATGACATGTGTGGTTATTTCCTGTTAATTGATATGTTGAACTATGGGACGGTTGGGGATTGGATACCGGTTAAGCCGGTGGGGTTACCATGTTGAACGTGGGGTCGGTAAGTGATGGTAAGTACGTGACGGTTTGAGTGTGCTTGAGAGTTCAATAAGATTATTGCTCGGTGTTTCATGATTGTGATTGTGTGTGGGCGTGTGAGCCGTGTTTGATTTGTGGCATTTCGATGCGTGATTGTTATTTTGTGGTGTGTTCCTTGAGGATGGTATTCCGGTTGAGATTGGGCCTACGGGGCGTGTTTAGGGCCGACGGGTCGGAGCCGACGGGCCAAATCATAGCATAGTGGACCTACGGGTCGTGGTTGGGCCTGAGGGTCGTGTTGGGCCTACGGGTCGTGATGGGCACTGGGTGCCGTGTTTCAACCTCGATGATCTATGGTCCTTTGGAGACGTTTCCTAGAGTCCCGACGAATGCGTCCTTGTAAGGACGTCTCCGGCATTCTTGACGTTATACGTCTTTGTGACGTTATGCGCCTCCTCTGGATCGAGAGGTAGTCCGATGGATACTTGACCTACCGTTTGATATGATGATGTCGAGCTGTGTACAGTCGGCGGAGTTCAAGGATTGTAGTACGAGATGTGTGTGCTGATGGCTTCTGTGTTTTGATACGTTTGTTGTTTGGTTAGTGGTTATTGTACGAGAGTTGTCGGTTTGTGTGTTTTGGTAAATTGGCTATGAACCCCGATCGGTAGTTAGTCGTGTTGTACTAGTATGCCCTAATTGGACGGTTACTCGTGGTGGTGAGCCTATGTTCGTTACCTTAACTACTTTCTCTACTGGGCGAAAGCTCACCCCTTACATTGTTGATTTTCAGGTGTTGAGCGGGATTTGTACTAGCAGGACATAGCTGAGCTTGGGAACTTGCACGGGTCTTGTCTAGTCGGTCTAGTGACGTGCGTCTATCTTGAACCGAATTTTTGTATACTGGTTTTGTGAGCTGTTAAATTTGTCAATTGATTTATTATCACTTATGAAATTTTATCCTTCGTAATTTTACCGTGTTTATTTATTATTTTAAGTGCACGTCTCGAATCCGGTCAAAACCGGATTTGGGGCGTGACACTACGGGTCGTGTTTGGGGCGACGGGCCATATTGTGATTAGGGCCTACGGGTCGTGTTGGGCCTACGGATGGTGTTGGGCCGACGGGTCGGAGCTGACGGGCCATATCTTATTGGGCCTACGGGTCGTGATGGGCACTAGGTGCCGTGTTTCAGCCTCGATGATCTATGGTCCTTTGGGGACGTTTCCGAGAGCCTCAATGATATGTGTCCCTATAGGGATGTTTCCGGCAGCCTCGACGTTATACGTCTCCTCTGGACCGAGAGGTAGTCCGTTGTGATACTTTGACTTATCGGTTGATATGATGGAGTCGGGCTATGTACAGTCGGCGGAGTTCGGGGACTGCGGTACTGGACGTGTGCCGATTGCTTTTGTGTGTGATGTGTGTGCTGTTACAGTTTGGTTAATGTTTTATTATGGGAAAGGTGTCATTTGAGTGTGTTGTAAGTTTGGCTATGAACCCCGGTTTGGCAGTTAGTTATGTTGTACTAGTATGCCCTAATTGGACAGTTACTCGTGGTGGTGAGTCAATGTTCATTACCTTAACTACTTTGTCTACTGGGCGAAAGCTCACCCCTTACATTGTTGACTTTCAGGTGTTGAGCGGAAATTGTGCTAGCAGGACACAGCTGAGCTTGGGAGCTAGCGAGGGTCCTAGGCTAGTAGGTCTAGAGACGTGCAATTGTTTTTGAACTAAACTTGGTGTATCGGGTTTATAAGTTGTTGACTTTTCCGTTCAATTTATTATTATTATAAGTTGATTTTTAATTGTTTTTAATCATCCTTTCACTTAATTATTTTAAGTTCAAGTTCACGTCTCGAGTCCGGTCAAAACCGGATTTGGGGCGTGACAATACCCTCCGACCTTACATGCGGGCCAACGACATCGTCTTCAACCATATGGAGATTGGGATTCGGGCTATGAACGTCCCAGGGGACGCCCGGACCCCAAGTATCCGCGACCTAAATAGCCTCCTCTATGGGCACCAAGGTAACCTCGGCCCCTTTACCTTTTATTAGGCGAGAGGACCACTTCCTGTGGATGAGGGCCAGACTGGAGGTGAACCAGCCGTTAAGGAGACGTCTTCGTCTCCGTTTCCCTAGTAACACCCAGTCTCCACTGATTGAGCTGCAATATGAGAGGCTACCAGAGTTCTGTCGTTGGTATGGTCGGTTGACACATTGACTACCTGGATGTACGGCCCACCTACCGAGGATTGGGCGGGAGGAGGCCCGTTATGATAATTCCATACAGGTGCCAAGACAATTAGATGTGGTTCGTCTGCTGAAGACGGTCTGGCAGTCCCCGAGACACATCAAGGAAGGGGAAGTTGATGCCCTCCTGACAGGGCTCTCATTGAAGCCGATGACCCAAACGGAGGCAGGGCAGCCTCTTATGCAGGAATGAAAAGACCCGGCGGGGGTGGGTCTGGCCGCTACTGGCCTATATCCACAGACCCGGGACAACCAGTTTTGGGAGGTCTCGGGAAGCCCACAATCATAGCTCTCTACCTTTGGTCGTTCTATCTTTATTTCGTTTTTTTGCTGGAACTGTTTGATTTATGTTTTGATTTTGACACTTTTCATTATGTCTCGTTGTTTTGAGACATTGGTAAAGGGATGTCGTGAGGTATTGTCTACGATAACAAGTAGGTTACTTTTACGGGTCAATGAGCGATGGGCTTGCCACGGTCGACCTAGACACATATCTGGAACCCAAAGCGGTTACGTTCTATACTGTATGATTTTTTATTTGCATTAATGCACTCCCCCGGTTACCCGTTAAAAAAAGGTATGCATTAGAGCGGTATCATCTTGTGCAAGTAAATAAATTGAGGTTTCCTGTGTTGTTGTACTAGAAATGGCTTCACAATTGTCCATGTACTTTTTTTTATGCATGGAGACTAGTTATATATTTTTGACGAATTGTGTTCAGGGTATCCGTAAGATAGATAGTAAGAGATGGGAGTTTGCAAACGATGCTTTTCGCAGAAGGAAGAAGTATTTGTTGAGGAGTACAGAGGCACGGGCTGACATGTCGTTCCTTGCTTTAGCTCATGCGGCGTATTGGGAAGTACCCAATACAAGATTTCGTATACAGATGTACCAACATAAATACGGAAGAGAACTAATAATGCAACGCTTTATTAATAATAATATCATGCGGCCTTAAAAAGATACGAGAATACTGTAACCTGACCCCACTCAAGTACAAGTTTAATAATCGAATGTATATACAAAAGTCCTAAAGGTCGTAGATATATAAGGGTAATGGCTAGCCAAGCCTTCCTTAAAAGACAAGTCATTCCATAATATGGTTGGGCGGAAAAGAGGAAGTCCCCTCTTTTCAATTAAGGGAAGATGCAATTTAGGGAAGCAAGGCCGTGACTAAGGGAAGGCTCCGAATTTCGTGCGTGCATGGAAAAACACCCTACCAACCTTTGGGTCGTGGCACACAGTTCGGAGTATGGTCCAAGGCGCACTCTATCCCCTCGAATTCGTGGGCTTCGTGCAATACTGATCTTCGACGTACACAGGTCGGATCGGCCCGGTCTTGGCTGGTCGTTGGCGTGCGGATCTCTCTTGGTTTGGTCTTGCTTTTGGAAGGTCAGGACAGGTCGTGCAGGTATGAAGGCTCATCCTATGGCTTGTCTCGACCCTTGGACGGTATTGTGAGCCCTGTCCGGGCTTCTGCTGACGTCGCAGTTAATTTCCGGCGAGAAACCTCGCTGAGGCGTCACGTCAATCCCAACAGGTTGGAGAAATCAAAATGGATATAAAGACTCTAAGAAAGGAGAGGTGTGCGCTAATGCAGAGGGATATGAGTGAACACCAATTTTTAATATTTTTCAACTCAGTTTAATAGAACTGTTAGAGAATAGTTAGAATGAAATAATTGCATGTCACCTCAATGATTTTTTTTTATCGGCAAAGCAAATTTAGATTGATAAATCTCTTTTGAGGGAAAAGAGGGAACAAAAGAAACCCAACTCCTACCCCCAATCAATCATATGTTGATTATAAGGAGCAAAGAGGAGGGGAAGATAACTAATCATAGAACAAGAAAAAATAAAATCAACAAGTAGATCTAAATGCAACTTGCGAGTGATAGATGGCATGCTTGAATCAAGTTTCTGATCTGAGAGTACTTGAGGAAATGTAGTTGTGTAATGCTTGCAGATGAGGGTAATGAACTGGTGTTGAGTTTGTCCCAGTGGAATGATGAGTTGATCACAACCCGAACTTGTACTTGTTGTGGTGTGAACTTGTGTTTGTTGCGGTGTGTGCCTAACAGTTGAAAGGATTAGGCAGGAAATGCTTGCTGGACCTGCAAATTGAGAATGAGCTGAGGATGGAGCGACCGGGTGGCGAGAGTTCAAACTCTAAGCCAGCAGCAGCAAATCTACCAATCCGAGAACCGAAGCTGGAAAGCGTGCTGAGCGTTCTGAAACTGAGACCGGTAACCCATCGCCAACTGACAGCGAGACCCTAAGGAGAAGGCCTGTAATGATACCGAGCACGAACTAGCCAAGACCCAAACAGAAGAAGACACCAAAGCCAGCAAGCAGAGCAGCAGCAATCTTAAAGAGTGGAGGGAACCAAAGAACGGAAACCTTGACAGGGACGCATCCAAAATCAGCTCGATAATGGACGGAGGAGCTCGATCTCAGTCCTCCGAAGGGGGAGGACCGATATTTCTATCAAGATCGAACGCAGACTTCCAAGCAGGCAGCAGCAAGACATCACTTCCGGAATCAAAGGCTGAATTTGAGCTGAGCGTTCCGAAACCGGGACCGGTTACCCCTCGCCGGCCAGCAACAAGCGAGGACCCAAGGGGGAAGGCATATAGTTATACCGAGCCCTAATCAACCTGAACCCAGACATGACTATCACCAAAGCCAACAGAGAATCAACTCCACGACCGTACATCCAGCCAACACACTCCAACAATCAGGCAACGAGAAATCAACACTTCCAGAAATCTGTGACTGGAAACGAACTGAGCGTTCCGACACCGGGACCAGTGACCCCTCGCTAGCCAACACCTAGCGAGGACCCGAAGGGAAAGGCATGTAGTTATACCGAGGACGAGCCAGCCTGAACCTGGACAGAGCTGATACCAAAGCCTGAAGAGAAGCTGAATGCGACCACCGAGAGCCCGAAATGCAACAAGCTTCCACCACCACACCATCGGCCGAAAACTGAACCTTCACCTGGTCGGCCCCTAAATAGTAAAAATAGTAACCCCTCGTCGGCCAACACCTAACGAGGACCCGAAGGAGAAGGCCTGTAATAATACCGAGCACGAGTGTAGCCAAACCCGAAAAGAGTCCAAAACCAGAGCTGAAGCTGGCGAGCGATTTTGAACTCCTCCAAACGAAGGTCCCGAGAAGCAGAGAAGCACAACGAACTGAAAAGCTCCCGCAAGGCAAGACCCGAACTTGAAACCCCATGGGGTGGACTGGGACAGCATGACCCGCCTGGACCGATCTGGCCCAAAAAAAGGCCCAAAACTACTCAAAAGGACCAAGCCGAATCAGTTCTGACCCAGCCCATAAAACAGGCCCAACCCCACCATAGAAGAGCCCAGACCGAGCAGGGGCTGAAACAACCCAAAAAATAGGCCCAACCCACTAAAGCCGAGCCCAAGCCGCGCCAAAGCCGAAATACCAGATTTGACCCGCTGCAAGCCGAACCCAATCTGGACGAAGCCGACGACGGAGCAGCAGCACTCACCGGTCCGACGAAGCCAGTCTGGCCAGCAGAGCAGTCCCTAAAGCCAATAAAGAAGAAGCATGTCCCCACGCCGGAGCCCAAGCAGCAAAGGAGGCCGGAACTCCGATCACAAGTACAACACCGATGTTCCCATGAGCAGCAACCCATGCTTCACTCGCCACCACCCCGAGACGTAGCCAAGGAGCACAGAGGTGAGGTTCGGAGTCCGGCGAGAGGGTCCAAGCTTCAGATCTGAAACTAGAGGACCCGAAGGAGAGGGTGAGAAAAAAAAAGAAAAGAAGAGAGAGGGAGGGATAACCACACAGGGAAGGAGCTCCACCGACGTTAGCCATGGTCGGAGCGGCCGGCCATCGCCGGTGGAGGGCAGGAAATGGTGGTAGCTAAAGGTTTAAGGTTATGGTTTTCTGTGTTAGAGAGAAAAAAAGATGTTTGTTCGTTTTTATAAGAATTTTATTTATGTCTGCATGTCACCTTAATGTACTGTGGTCAATTATCAAATCATAACTCAGACGTATGACAATTATTACATAGTGACAAGTTTCACCAATTAAATATCAAAAAATATCAAAATTTGTTAAACGTGACTAACTCCGTGAAATACCAGATACATGCTTGGCACATGCTCTATCAACTTGTTGTCATAACGTAAACCTTTTGTTTTATTCTCAAATCATAATTCTGACCTATCAACTTTTCACTGTTACCCACTAAACGGTCGTTAGTTTTGTAAACGAAAAATATAATAGATTGGGGCAACGTTACCACATAAGAATAAACGTTTGCTTAGGTTATGATGCAGGAATGAACGAAAAGTGAAGATTAGGACATGAAGTAACCCCTTTTAGGATATAATACTGAGGGCTAAGATATACATTTCCCCTTGAAATTAAGATGATTTTTTCCAAGTACATAACGTTCATTCTGGTGAAAATATTAGCGGGAAAAGGATCATGTTTTCTGGCTACTGTCCAACCAAACCCCTATTTCAACTCTCAAATAAGAGGTTGCAGTTAGACATATTCATCTTCTCCTTTCCTCGAGTTGTTGAAGAGACAAAAGTGGAGATGGAGAGGAAAAAATATCAAAGACGACTCAGGAGTTCCATAAGGTTTTGCTTTTTTGCCCTTGAATTTGTTTGATTTTGTTTTATATAAAATGTTGGATTTTGATACTGAATAAGAATATGTGTGATGTGATTACTGAAATTAGTTACACAATCACTAAAATCATGCTTAAATGTACTATTATTAATTTCATGATGATGAAACAATTGATGTTGCTCTTGGGAAGGGTTCAATTATTACATTGACCTAAGCTTGATTGTTGTGCTGACCAAATCACCTTGGTCCGAAAGATCAGAGTTCAGTTGTGCCCTGATATACAATTTGCATCCCATCTCTGATATTTGTGTCTTAGCTCCAGGCCGAACCATTCAAGTCGAATTGCTTGCAATTTGAAGCCACCGTTAAGTCATTCTGGTGATCTTGGGAGTTCAGGTCGAGTTTTGCGGAGAAATAGGGTACTTTATACAAAATTTTGTTGCTGTCCCCTTTCCTTAAATCCATGAACCTGCTATTGGTTTGGTCAGCCAAATCTGGACCATTGGAGTAGCTGTATCCGTTGTTCCTGTTGGTTTCTCCTTGAATGTCAATGGAAAAATCACGAGTGCTTGTCTCCTTGTTGGGTTCCTCTAATAACAGGGCACGGTCATAGAAAGGCCTCAGGCCGAGTAACCCATTCTTGCTGTTGTGCATTTCTTGTTGGGAGTTTGCTTCGCACGATGTGAGGCAGCTATCCATAGAACAGTCTGCTGGCTGAGAGGAGAATGCAGAGTTGAGGCATTGGGTGGATACTTTGGAGACGAGTTGGGAGAGTTGAACTTTAGCTTCTTCGAGCCCCACTGCTCCCAAGTTTTGTCGTCCCAGTGTCTCCTGTGCTTTCTCCAGTACTGCCTGCAGGTATTTTCCTTGAGCCTCTATGCGTAGCTGTAGGTGACGCTGTACCTGCACATTCAGTTTACAACGGCTAAACATTTGCTTTCCATTACAAGTTGGTTTAACTAGAGAGCAAAGTTTACCTCGAGCTGATCATGTAGTCTTCTCTGCACTTCGATTTGCATCTGCAGCGCCTCATTTATATGTAAGCTTCTGGAAATGAAAACTTGTTATTGCCAGTCTGTATATGTAGTAATAGACTTGAACAAAACAGACTATGCAAAGCACCTCTTACTTGTTAGTCTGGGTTCCAGGTCCTATGCTTAAATTGCTAATATGAGTTGCATTTCCTTGAGATGTTTTGTCTCCTGCAGCCACTGGAACTGCACCTGTGATCAGGCAATAAAGTTGGATTCTATTCTTGTCGGACAAAACATAGTAATTAGATTGCTTGTGAATAGGTATAAGAATTTACCAATTTTGGTGCAGCTATTAGCTTGGCCATGCGTGTTCTTGCTCAGTCTGTACTTCTGCCAGCCAAAAACCGTCTTAGATATTAGTTGGTCAGGCCTTGTTAATTTCCCTCTGGTTGCTAAGCACACATAGTCTAAAGCGTAAGCTAACTTGCCAAGAAAGAGAGGAGTTTACCTGAAGGTGGCTCTTTAGGTGGTATAAGGTAAGTCCCGGGATCCCCATGAGTTTCATAACTGTCTTTGGAGTAGCTTCTGCAAGACGAAACAAACAAGAATAAATACACAAGATAGAGTTGAATTTCATGACTGTCCCCTGAAGGTAAATTCTTACTATCTGCTCCTCCTAGCTGATGCACAGCTTCGACAAACCGTTGGTGGAGGTCAGGCGTCCATTTTAGTCTAGGCTTGGCGTCCGTGGAGAGGACAAGGCCTGAGTCGCCTTGCATGAATAAGTGTCTTTCTGCTGGAGGAATAGGCTTCTTTCCTTGGTGCTGATGGTGGTACATTTTCTGCCATCATCGAACATCTAATGGTGTTTAGAGTAGCATACATAAATAGGATCATATGGGTTGTTGCATTTTTGTTACCTGATGATGTTCTACTAACAACTTGATAGCTGCAGCTGCCCCTGCCGCTGCCTGTAAGTAGGTTTGGTTACAAGTGATGGATGTCCCGAGCAACAGCGGGTTTGTTTATAAAGAGGAAAAATGTGTATGTGTGGGGAATAGAATCTTGGAAAAACCAAACCTGACCCGACCCGACCCAATTCCATTTCAATATTTGAAAAGAGATATTGTCCTTCATTCCTACATTGAATTCCTCTTCACTATACCCCACCACCTGGCTTGCAATGGATACCAGAATAGATCCCACCAATGTTTTTATTTTCGTTTTCTTTCTCAAAGCATTCGAATTCGCTTGTCTCTAAAAGTTTGGAATCTTATTCTCGTATTTAGAGACTTGGATTTCTGGGAATCCACTATCTCTCTCTCCCCGCTGTGCAACGCAAATAATAAGTACTTGGTAGCTCGGATTTGGTGTTGTTTGAAAGAAAGGAATGGGAATAAGGAACACATTCTGTTTTGTCTCCTTGAGTAAGTTTGGTACTTATTCAGCATTGGCCGTATTTATGAGAAAGAAGCAAATTACAACCAAAGAGAAAAAAAAAAGTGGAAGAAGAAAGATTCTAGTTTCTTCCATACTTGCATTTTGATGAAAGACATGCGGACGGATGGCTTGGATAGGACCACTTGCCTTTAAATTTGGCCTTGAATCACTCTGCTGCATATTCTCTGCTATGAATCTCTACACTCTCTTCACTAGTTGCTGTATATTGATTTAATTACCACTACTTTTTTTTTCTGTTTGTCGCTAACCCGTTGTTTATACAAACCATGAACACAAAGGATATGCATGACATGGACTCACCAATATAAAACTAAGTATTGAATTCCAAAGTTAGTTTGTGTCAACTGTCGAGTGCTTATATGCTTTGCTATGAAAGAATATGATTTTGTAGTTATCATGGGGAGTTATATGAGTTTTACGCACATGGGATAATATCTGTATGATAAAGAACTAATGCAGAACAAATCCATCTATCAAGCGAAATACAGAGCAATAAAAAATTGTTAGCGTGAAACTGATGATAAGTTCTTGTCGAAGAGATGCTTATTAACTGTAGGCATGTAGAAAATTATAGTAAGTTGCAGCTGAAAAAAAAAGCATACATGAAATTCGAATTCCTCCGAGAGCATTAGTTCTTATTGGCCTTTTTGGGGAAAATCAGCTGATTCTGATATGTTAGGATATTTTATGCAGTTTGTGAGAATCTATGCAAGCATTTAGGTAAGTGTTAGAAAAGAAGAATTCCTAAATAGTCTGCTGGCATGTGGGTAGGAATATATATTGCATGATCCCGTATATATGTGCAGATCATAGCTCACTGCTTGTTGCTTGCGTGGACGGCTGTGATCACACGACCAGAAAAAAAGGTAATAGTATGAGAGCAGAGATATTTGTGACGAGAACTTGTCTTACGTTGGAAGGATAGGTTTATACTTGAGCTGTGTCGTATGGGTGTCGAGCTCAAAAATCAATCCATAAGTATAGTGAAACAAGAATGCTTAAGCAGATTTGCTAATTGAGGATGACTTGATTGTTATCATTAGATGAGCTCTTTTTGTGATTACATGTATGATTAGACTAAACACACAGTATATATATATATATATATATGTACATTGGCTGCAACTAAGTTTCATTCATGTCTGGGGATGAAGATGCCTAAAAGGTCTCTTCCCATAAGGGTACCATCTAAAGTAGTTGAATTTCTAAGCCAAAATGCAGACTTTTTTTTGCCTCTTAATAATGTTGTGCAATTAGCTTTTTAACCCTGTTTCTGTTATATACAGATGTAGTGATATGTTCCATCCACTATATGTAGATGTTATATTCTCCACTTGAGGAGTACTTAACTCAATGGCATGTGGTTCCTGCTTGTACTTATATTTCCTTGTTTTGATTCTGTGTTACTAATACATATTACTCTTTGCAGGGGAATTGGATCGTTTTACGTGGATTGGTTTAGTCAATCATAAGTGAGAAGAGGCGTAATGTTTTGGTTGGTTGTTGGTTGTTGACCACGGGCGAAAGTGAGAGATGACCACGGAATGGTATTCTTGGTGGGGAAAGGTTGTTTGGGAGGAAAGAAAAAAGGGTGAAGTGAAAGATTCTGATACCGGGAATGTGAGGAGAATCCGAACTGATCAAAGTAGAGAAAAGCCATATTCTCAGGTCAAGAATTTCGTTATTCTTCTCTACCCAAAGCCACCAAAAATGGGTTCCCCATACCACCCAGGTTAGGCTTTTCTCTTTTAGCTTATATGGTTAGATGCCTTTTCGACATTTTCATGATTGCTCCTGATGTTCTCGTGTCCTTTGCATGTATTAAGATTAGGTTGTATCCTTCTTTAGTTTACTCTTAACCCTTTGTATCGTATGCATTACTTTATTTCTTAATGTTAGTGTGATCTTGGATTGGTTTGTATAGCAAAACATGGATGTTTGAGGATCACAAAAGGATTGACCAGCGCGGGTTTCATTTGATATGGATGATTGTAACATGCTTATAAAGACTACACCACATCAAGTGTCTGTCCATTGGTAATTATTGATGGTAAATTTAAACTAAAAGGTGGAGGACACATCAATGAACTATAGTCATTGAAGTGAAGTAAGGTTGTAAAAATCCCTGTTTGGAGGCGCCTAGGCTCTGCCTAGGAGTTGAAATGGTCTTTGTCGATCAGGGTTGTTTTCTTAGAGCGGTCTAGGTCGTTTGGGCAGAATATGACCGTTTAATCCCTGATTCGGCCGATTAATCACCGCATGATCGATTAACTGGGTGGGTCAGTCAGGCGTCGGGTCGGATTCATAATTAAAAAATCAGTTTCTAGTCTTCTACAATTAAGTGAGACCATAAAGTTATACTAGTTGAGTTGATGAGCACATTTTGTTCAAGTGTTACATTCTGAGTTTGATTCACAGTATTTCTTTTTGTTGAGTATTTTCAAAACATTAAAAGTGTACAAATATGTATTAATTAAATTGATACATAATTATTGATCTTCTTTTAAGAATTATACGATATTTTTAGTTATGTAAAATGTTTATGTTTTTCCATATATGTAATGTTTTATATTTTCAATACTTTTTGTATAGTATAATATAAAATTTGATGATATATATAATAAAAAATAATAATCGATTAACCGCCGCATACTGCTTAGGAACCCTTTCCACCCGATTAGTGCCTAACGTTTCTTATAACCTTGCATTGAAGTGAGTCTAAGAGACTAGTTGACTTTACCTTTTCTTCTTTATGGGTGATCTCGTAATCTTTGGCACCGCCAAATGCTTCTTCCCTATGGTAAGAGTCAAGCACGTTCGATTAGTGCTAGTTAGAACCATGGACATCCATTGAAGGCTAGGTTTTGGGCGTCGTCCTTCTGGTGAACGTCAAGTACGAGTCTCATCTTTCCATTCATCGTCGTCTCCCATGCGACAGCCACTAGATGACAACTGCTAAAGAAGACACTGAAGCTATCCAATCAGTGGATTTGGAATTTAGGGGGTAGGACAGTAAGATGGTATATCGTCTACGACACCCCCGGTCGGGTTATCTCAATGAATCAAGATGAGCATCCTAGGTTGTGTCGGAAAACAGGTCCTCCCAACAGCCAATCGAATAGTCACATATGCAGTTTTTTTCAGGGTTCCTTAGGCAACTTCGGTCCTTCGACATTGTTTTGTTTTATGTGTTTTTTTTGTTTTCTAGGCGTTTATTTATTGTTCCTTTTTTTTCTACTTAGTTGTTTCATGTTCTTAGTTTGGGTTGTGTCTTTTATGTCAGTAGGTTGTTGGTTCGGTTGGTATTGTCTGTGATGAAAAATAGATTATTTCTATGAGTTTAAGAGCGTCAGAAAACCCACGGAGATTTTGGAGATGTTTTGGATCGTTAGCTCAATTTATGATACTATCGACTGGCACTACTAATGAAAATCTTTTGCCATCTATTTCACAAGGAAAAAAAAGGTGGCGTAGAGTTTATGTGTGGAGAGACTTTTATGCAACTACAAGATTATTGGGATGACTTATAAAGCAAAGATGAGTAGAGTTTATGTGTGTTTAATGTTTGGACAAACACAATAATCATTGTTGCGAATTTCCTTGAAAATGGTAGGAATATGTGGAAATCATAAAATCTTGATGGAATGATAGTGTTATAATTTTGTCCTAACAAGATAGCGTAAGAAATATATTGAGTGCATATATACTTCGTTGAAAGTATGCTTAATTAGTGTCACTCGTTTTAATGTCTAATAGGAACCAAAGAACAACATGAGCAACATGTTAGGAATGATTCCTAGTAGTGCCTATTGATTCTTAATATAGGTTTAGCTGATGATTAGTTTGTATTACCATGGCTTTAATTAGCCTTGCAAGGGGACGGCTGGGGTCGTTCCACTTGTGTTTTTTTTTTTCTGGATAGTTCCTTGTTTTTATTCTTCATGAGAAATTTTCACTATTTACTTCCTACGCAGGGGTAGATTTGACGGATAATAATTTCTAGACTAAAATATAGAAATTAGATTTGTCACATGCAGCAAGGCGCGTTTGGACTAAACTATGATTTTGTTTTTTTTTTTTTGAGCGAAAAGTGCAGTTGTATTATTTGAAATTGATTGCATTATCGTGTACCGAAGAACAGACTCTCCGACCACCAGAAGGGCAGTATTAACGAACAATGGTTCACTGAGCCTTTTAAAATCAGAACCATCACAGTCGGTATTTTGACACCCCTTGGGTAATGAAGGAAGACGAGGGAAAGGGTTCCAGAGATCGGCAAGAGGGACCTCGACGGTAATGGAGATGGTGGAAGCGGAACTGGAAGTCCTGCTCACGATAGTGCCTAAATCCTGCATATGGGAGAAACGCGGCCGAGCTTGAACTGCATTAGTGGTATTGGGAGGATATGTGTGAAACAGGGTTTCCTCTCACGAGAAGTTCCTGAATCTCTGCTCGCTAGGTTTTGATCCTGCAAAAAAGAAATCAGAGAAAATAAAAAAGACCCACTTGATTAACCATATCCAAAATCGAGCAGGGGGTCGAGAAGGGTGCGATGGTGGAGGCCAGGGGGATGGACGTGCCGGCGGTGGCTTCAGAGACAACGGCGGGTCCAGAGAGGGCTTCAGAGGCGGCTGTAGAGACGGGGGAAACGGTATCAGGGATGAAAATGGTTGATCAGAAGACGGCGAGGCTGCTCGAAGATGGGGATCGGTTGTGGGGAGGAACGGGGTAACGACGACAACGGATACTGTGACTGCAGCGGGGCGTGAAGTAAGGGCGTAACAGACGAGACAGCCACTGAAAGAAGGGTTGTTGTCGGGGTTGGAGAGAAGGGAGGACGACACCATTGCGACGGAGGAGGATGACCGGACCGGGGCCAGGAGACAAGGAGGCGACTCTGAGGAAGAGCAACCACCTGCGCCAGAGGCGCAGAAAAAACCCTAACCCTAGCAGAGCTAGAGAGCATCCTTTCCTTCTTGACGATGAAGATTAGTTTTAAGATTGACAACTTGACGATGAAGATTAGTTTTAACAATGATATTGTTTGTTTTGTTTTTTTAAAACTAAAAGTTGTAATTCCATTTAATTAGACTTCAATCTGACAAAGGGAGTATATCAAGGAAACTCCTGACCATAGTAGAAGAGTTATTATGTAATAACCATTCCTGGCCAACGTCAGTCAAACCTGCGAAAAACAGGAAAATTTAAAAAATTTAAGACAGATACTTAATTTAACCTAAACTGACCCCGAGGGTCATACCGGACTTAAGATGACCCCGATATCGACCAAAGTGAGTTCCGGGGGACTCAGGGCAACTTTCTGATCAATTTGGGAAATGTTGACTTTTCGTTGGAAAAGTCAACCGAGCGACGTTTTGGTCCATTCGAGGACCGTTTTGGATCCAAAAAGCTTAGCCGTCGTCGCAACGGTCTTAGTTGAGTCGTTTCCTTGTGGCCCGTCAAGTGCCCGTTCGGGGCCCGAAACGTCCGATTTTCGCGAATCTGATTGGAAAATATCTAGTAGATATTTTCCCAAAAAGGTGTGGGACCCACCTTGCCACTTGTCAAACAAGTGGTGGTGTTAGGTTTTGGGGGGGGGGGATGAAGAAGAGGAAAAGAGGAAAGAAGAAGAGAGAAGTTAGAGAGAGAAGTTAGAGAGAGAAGGAGAAGAGAGAGAAGGAGAAGAGAGAAAAGAAGAAGAAGAGAGTTAGGGTTTGGTGGTTACTATTCACGAGCTTCCCACCCTTGGATCGTCTCAAAGTTAAGGGAATCGAACTCACCTCGTCTTCCTCTACGGTAATCCCCAAACCGATCTTCGTTTTGGTTAATCTCAAATGTTAGGGTTTGGTTAAAATGAGTAGTTTATGGTTGTATTGAGGTTGGAGGTTTGTTGGAGACGTTTTGGAGGCGTTTGGGGGTGAAGGGGGACGTTTTCCGGTGACCGGGAGCTCGGGGGGAGCTCCGGCCACCATAGGGGGTGGCCGGCCGGCCATAGGGTGGCTGGCCGGGCCCACTTGAGCCCTAGGACCCACGGCCAAGTTGGGCCGGGTGGGGCCCACGTGCTCGAGTGCTCGGGTTTAGTGTTCGGGTGGTTTAGAACGTTCCCCGGACCATTTATCCACAACCGAATCGAAATTTGGATTTAAAATGCGAAAGTTGTAGTTATCGGGTTTAGAAACTTTAAACGTTGATTAATTGACTCGGAAGTCATAATTCGATTCCGTCGAGTGCCTAGGAACCCTGAATTATTCTAAGACCGTAGAAATGAAAACGGGAATTTTCGGAGCCCCGGAAGGGCGTTTCCAAAACCCGGGCAGATTCGCCATGTCGGGCGAATCGGGCCTTTACGGGTCCTTTATCGACAATGTCGAGTAATTGGGAAGTTTGGGAGTGATCGACATTGTCGGGGTTACGTTTGGGCGTTAAGTTTATTGAATTTCAGTTTATTCATGCGAGCTTAAAAGTGCCTTAAAATTGTGTTCTTTTAGATCGTGCTGCAGACCGAGGGAAAGGGAAGCTAGGCGAGTGACTGAGATCACGCCGGAGCTTGTTGGTTAGCTTTTGGAGAACATATACGAGGTAGGTAAAAGTAGCCGGGTCTCAGCCCTGACTAGGGAAAGTTAACAGTAGAATTGCATGTGACACCGGGGTGTCGTGGGTTAAGTAGGCTTATTGAATATTAGAAAGGCATGATACGGGAACGTAGCGAATATTAGAAAAGCATGTGACACTTAGTAGTGTCGTAGGAGCAGTGAACTTATCGATAATAGAACTACTGGAGGCATATGACCATGCCCGGAGGTTGTTTGTTTAGTTTATATGTTGGGTGGCCATGAGAGCCCGTGTTTATTGTTGGTGTCTTAGGTGGCCATGAGAGCCCGTGTTTATTGTTGGTGTCTTGGGTGGCCATGAGTGCCCGTGGGGTTGTTGAGCCCGTGAGTTACTATTGGTGTGTCTTGGGTGGCCATGAGTTCCCCTGGGGGTTGTTGAACCCGTGTTTTACCGGTGGTGTTTTGGGTGGCCGTGAGTGCCCGTGGGGTTGTTGAACCCGCGTCTTGACTGTTGATGTGTCTTGGGTGGCCATGAGTGTCGTGGAGTGTTGGACTGGTGTTGTTGCTGTTTGTTGAGCTTTGGCTGTGATTGTGATTGTGGTTACCTGAGGTTGGGGGCCCGCTTCATGAAACGGGGGTCCTCGAGCACACGCGTCTACATGTTCAGACGGGGTAGGGGGCCCGCCCGAAAAGAAAGGGGTCATGGCCGCGCGTGTGTGGTTTGGGGTTGTGAGTGTGACAGGTCGACAGCCTGATCCGACTTTGTGTCGAGGAAAATGCAACAGGTCGACCGCCTGGCCTGACTAGGATCGGTAAAGGGCGTGAGGGAGATTACTGAGCAGCAGGAATGTGATCCTTTGTGATCTTGTTTGGTGTTGCGTAGTATTTCTGTCGTGTCTTTGGAGGAGGTCGTCGATAGTTGTGTCGGGTTTACATTACGAGTCCGAGTGTTGAGTCTGTTGAGGAAGGTAACGGGTTATGTGTTAGTTGAGTACTTGAGTTTGAGGATTGTTTTCCTGGTGTTGGGTTTTGGTTTTGGTGTTACCGGCATTGTCTACTAAGTATGTCGTAGTCAGTCTGTTATCCGTGGTGGTGAGCGAACGCTCACCCCTAGCTGCTTTTCCTACAGGTACTGATCACAGGACGGACTAGGTGAGCTCTCGAAGCTTGAGGAGCTAGGAGCGGGGTCCGGGTTTTATCTTTTGAGTCTAGTGACGGATACCATGTACCTTGTCCATTTGTTGGGAAGTTTTTGAGTTGTAAATATTATTTTGGTTAACTATTTGGTAATTTCAAAGTATTTATTCAAAACAGGTTTCAAGTGTTTTATTATTTTAAATGTTCGCGTCCCGAGTTCGGTTTACTGAAATTGGGGCGTGACATATTATATGGTATCAAGTCCCTAAAGTTTGTGTACTCATAATTATGTGGCAGAAAAATCGAGACAATCGGTTTGTTGGGGAGTCATAAAGGTGAGCAAAAAGTAAATAACAATGAAACTGGTCTCTGCTGCTCAAGGTCATGCCTAACTGATGCGTATTCTATAGAATGCTACCGAACCTACTAACACCAGCTTCAAAAAGAGACATAGCTCTTCCCTGGGACTTTTCATAGGACCAGTCCATAGAGCACTATATCCCTTTCATTCCTCCATTCGGGCCATCTTCAAGGCTCGGTCTTGATTATCTCGGGGTTCCCCAACAGAACTCTGTTTCACTCCCCCACCTCCCACTCCGCAACTAGACTCAGCTCCAGCTCCAAGTCCAGTTCTATCTCTGTGCACAGGCAGGTGTGGGGGGGTCGGCTTTACTGCCCCTGACAGGTTGGCTGATCACCAAGTTCTTCCAGCCTGGATCAACCAGCCTAGGTTGAGAGACCCGCAAAGGGTTCACTGATGCGAGTGCATTTTAACACATAAAAGAGCCACATTATATCGAGGCTATATAGACTTTTAGTCCTGTTTCCTATCATATATGTAGGTTTAGTGTAAATAAATTTTTTTCTCGGTGTGTTTAGGTTTCAATTCTTTTTATTGTCATCGGTATGATTCTATCTTGATTTCTGCATATAGTGGTCCTAGTTAAGGGATACTAGTCTTATTTCACTTGTTGCATGTAGAGGATGTTGAGGCCACATGCTTGATGTCTTGGGATCAAACTATGTGCTTCGGTAGATTAGAAATCTAGTCGAGTTCTAACGGTTAGTCTCATTGTGCGTTTGTGGTACCAATTTTTCAAAATCACACACTAAGCACGGGGAATTAAGTATAGGTCCCGGGTAAAGGGGATCTAATAAAAGCTTTGTTTGGGATAAAGGTG
The DNA here is from genome assembly GCA_963921825.1 of Erodium maritimum. Taxonomy (NCBI): domain Eukaryota; kingdom Viridiplantae; phylum Streptophyta; class Magnoliopsida; order Geraniales; family Geraniaceae; genus Erodium; species Erodium maritimum. The sequence goes on along the minus strand of OY997596.1, from coordinate 27,601,632 downwards.
TGAGGTGCGGTGGATCGCATGCAAAATGAGCCTCACACTCGGAACCTCTCAAAGCGCAATAAAAGGTGAACCCACCAGCCTATCTTAATGATCCAAAGTTTTTACACGTAATCGAAAAAACCAAGCAAAACTTTGATCTACCACGTGACTCGTAAAAGAACTATATGGGTTTACCACTCGCGTAGTCCCAAGGCAACGTAATTGCATGACAACATCCATTCATAAGATTTGTGAATGAGATTACGTTATGCTCTTGATTAGTATTATGGTATGTAGAACCGAGAAAGCAAAAAGCTAAATGTTAATAGTTAGGCTTGAAAGCTTTCTAGTTATTGCACTTCATCTTGTAAACCACTACACATACACTCTTAATCTACAGCATGTAAAAATTGGTTGGTGAAAAGTAGAAAAGAATGATGAAAGATCTTATTCCTTATGCATGCTCTAGGTCAGATTGCCGATAAAATCCAAGTGTAAGCACACACCTTCTTTGAGTCTTAGATTTTTGGTCTTTAATTGCTTGTGCATTTGCACAGGAATTTGTGTCTAGTTGAGTCATCATATGCATTTTTACTGCTTTTAATAATCCGGAGTTGCCAAGATCCGCCTACGGAGATAGTATCGCGGGGTTTATCTTGGCATTTATCTTAGTTAGTTTATATTTATTTATGTTTATTTTTCTCGGGTGAGAAAAGTCTAAGTGTGGGGTGTTGATGCGAGTGCATTTTAACACATAAAAGAGCCACATTATATCAAGCTATATAGACTTTTAGCCATGTTTCTTATCATATATGTAGGTTTAGTGTGAATAATTTTTTTTCTCGGTGTGTTCGTCATTTTGATGGATAATCGCACATTTTGGGTGTTTTGGGAAAGGGGATCATTGAGAGGGTCGATTTTGTTCGCTCCGAAGTATATTCATATCTGGTCTTGTTTTGTAGGCCTCGAGAAGAGGAATATTTTGGCACAAGAACGAGATCAATCGAAGTCCAAACGAAGCCGGAACGAGCAAAATAGCGAAAAAGGGATTAAAATGGAGCAGCAAACCACAAATTGACATGTGTTGTGTTCATGCCCAACCGCCGGCTTCTTCATGCGCGACATGTGGCGAAACCTCCTTCCGGCCCCGCCTGCGTGCGCGTGGCGCCTCCCCCCGCGACCACGTGGCGCCGCCGATCCCGCCTCCGCGTGCGTGGCTTCCCTTGTTGTTGACACCTGTCCCGGCCAGCCGCCGATTTCACCTCTGCTCGACACTTGTCCCTTAGCAAGTCTTCATTCTCCCACTGACGCGTGTCCACACGCAAACCCAACGCTATTACTCTCTGGTGCAGCGTCGCACCAAGGGACTCTTCTTCTCCATTTTTTGATAAGCAGAGAACACACAGGACCGGAGAGGAAACATCTTGTATAATTTTTATTTTATATTATTTTTCAGATAGAATCGAAATGAGAGCTTATTATTTTGGATCATTTGTTTAGAAACACTATTTTGTGAGTAGAGAACCAACTTAGGATTTCTTTGAGTAGAGATTGTTGGAGACAATCTCCAATTTTTAGCTACCCAAGGGATTTTCATTTGGTGGATTTTCAAGAACAAAAGGCTAGAGATTGGAGGAAGGGAATAACAAGTTTTGGACGACTAATTTGGTGATTGTATCTTAACTTTCATCTTGATTATGAGTTTAATTGTTTGCTTCTTTTCATCCTTGCATTTTCTCACCATGAACATCGGAACCCCCAAATTTCTAGGGCTATGGGGGATTAGAGTAGGGATTTCCATGTTTTGAATAATTCGATTGCGGTACTTGTTGATTTGCTTTAGTGTTTATGATTGATTTGTGCGTAATGCTTTACCTCCCGTGTAGGTTTGGTAATTGTTTCGAATTAGGATCTGTCACTTGAAAGAGGAGGATTCTAATTAAGTCAAAAATCGATCATAGGTTGGATTTAAATCCTAGCTAGAAGTAGTGGGGTTAATACAATTGCAATAGATGTAGGCTTGTTTTGTCGAAAACTAGAAGTTGTCATTGAGCTTAACGCTTTGGGTCATCCTACATCGAGAGTCGAAAGAACTCGGTGGTTAGATTTCATTAGGGTCTGAATCGTTCGAAAGAAGTTAGGACTATAGTCGAGATAACTCGTTGCCTCTAAAATAAGTCGACATCGCAACAATCGAACGTGTTCAATTTTATGGAATGAACTGGATGAACTCAAGCCCTTGATTTCTCTTCACTTGATTCAAGATAAGAAAACTCTCTACTAAATCCTATATTTGCTTTATTTGCTTTTTAGTCGTTGTAGGTTTATTTTCAAAGCTTAAAAATTATATTTTTACCGAAACAGCTTAGCTACGAACTTTAAATAGCAAGTGATTGTATATTGCTCTTTTGGTCTCGATATCCCGAAATTTACTTCCGGCTACTACTTGGCGACCGGTGCACTTGTCGTGTCCCGTTTTTGCAATCTAAACCTGCAGGACGAACCAAGTTTTATGCCCCTGAGGTGCAGTAGCCGAGGATACAATTATAATTATGTATCTGACGTAGGAGATGGTTCTCTTCGATATTATCCAAGCTTAGTTGTGGTTGCGTAGGAGATGGTGCTTCTGCTTCCGAACCACATTCTCTACGTCGACGCTGAATAACTAAGTTATCAGCATTATATGCACGACTAAAAATATCCACGTCAAAATAACTATCATGCCCATCATTGTCATGTTCCTCATACTTAACTACAACAGGTTCCGGTACAACTACCATCGTATCACCGTGGACCCCCTGTTCAACTTCCACCGTTTCAGCTTCGGCACCAATGGTATCTTTGTTGATCAGCTCTACACGTAACATGGTTCTGGTACCTATATTTCTGTTTTCCATTACGAAATTCTGAACATTCATATCCCCTACGATCTTACTTGGCAGGATAACTCCTCTAAAATTGGACATACAAGCTATGTAACTAAGTTTTAATTCTGTCTCACTCTCCTTCACCCCGATCATAGAATAAAGTGTTAGTCTTAGTGCCCGTAGTTCAATCCTAAATGTCCAAATGTATATATCATCGTTAGCAATAAAATTAAAGCGGCTTTATATTACTTATGTGTTGGAGTAATATATCGATGTGTGCTCTGATCTATGCCCACCATGCGAATAGAACCATAGATCGAGATAGATCACACTCGATGGGTCCCTAGTCAACAAAGCTTCACTAGAAGCGACTAGTATGAAAGATAGCTCTTTATGGCTTACGTTCTGTTAGTCATTGGAATGGGATTCCGGAGTCTGATCATAGATATCATGTGGGACATGATATTGGACGACCCGCCCTGAATATGTGCCATAGATAAAGTCATGAACATATTCAGTGTTGTAGCTTGTTATGTATCCTTAGACCAAGGAGTCTTTGTGATCGCTATGTAGTCAACAACTGAGTTTGACCTGAGCCTAACGTTGTCCGTAACAGGGCTTCCATAACGGCCAGGATTGGCTTGGGGACGGGCTACATGAGTGACACGAAAGACGGCTAAGGGATTTATCCCTCGTACTAAGGTATGGGAAAGATATCGGTTCTCGGCCGCTTGATCGAGAGTGACTGGAAGAATAGCATGGCCATGCACATGATACTGGGTATCATATCTTCAGTCATCTCACATATCAAGGAACGGTGATTGAGAATAATAAGGATGACGGCTCTATGCCTTATCTCAATCAGGATATCGGAGATAAAAGGATAATGACAGGGACGGCGGAAAGGTTAGAATCGACAGGGTCGATTCGTTATGTAGTGTCAGGCAATACTAAAGTCTCGTTAGTTGCCACTTAAATAGGATCAAGTAAAATGGGATTTTACGTTGATCTATTGACATGCATAAACCTAAGGGTCACACCGGAGGATGAAACTCATTGACACATTTATGGAGAATGGCCAAAAGGGAGTTGTCTCGGGACATGACCAAAACTGGGTTTTGGGTCATGTGCCCGTAAGTGAATAGGACTTTACGGATCGAGACAAGGCTTGGAGTCTTGGGATTGATCGCGTCGGATAATGTTGGATATTTCCGGTATGGAAGGCATGGAGGCGATGAGCGAATCACGGGACCTCGTTGGAAATGGCCACGGGCCATGTTCCAAGAGGCCCATGAAAGGCCCATGCAACCAAGGCCCATGGAACTAATTAATCAAGTCTTGATTAATTAGTACTAAGTAAGCAAGACAAGGATTAAGGTGTTGGTGATTCACCACCTAACCCAATCTTGTCTTGCCATACTTTGTCCTATTTACACCTTACTTGACACCATACTTGTCCCATGCCTTTAGTTGTACAAGTATGGGTTTTGTTATGTTTAAGTCATCCTTTTTCAACATAACAAACACAAGACAAGAATAGGAAACACAACTTCTCTCCCCCTTCCCTTGCAATTTCGGGTTTGGCTAGTTTCCTCCTCCATTTTTGTGTTCTTGAGTCCTCAAAGAGAAGAACTACGTGGCTTTGATTCCCATGTGGATACGTAGGCGTCTTGGAGACTCAATCCAATCATTCGTTAACCGGTGTTCTTGTTTTGGTAAGAGATAGTGCTGAATTTTTCTCTTGTGAATCCATTCTTTGTTAGTTGTTTCATGGTTTTAATCGTCTCTTGGTTTTTATTGATTTTCCGCTGCGAGTTGGTTCATCTCCAACCCTACCTCGAGACCCAACATAAAGGAGGTCCTTCAATGTTTTCAATGTTGTTCTATCATCGACACGAACACTAATCACATCCTCGTTTGTTGATATCCAATTATAATTACCATCCTCTAGCTCATATTCCCCATCGTAAGTAGCACGGATTAAATCTTCACCTATTCATGTAACAATTACAACCTCATAAAGACATATTACTAATTAAGTAGGTGGTTGTAGAATATGCATCTAGCCGTACAGCCATATGACCATATCAGTCCTACTGGTCCGCGGGCCACACGATGGCCTCACCCATATCATGGTCACACAACCAAATAAGTTATGTAGTTTTTGTCCCCATACGCCAAATGATGACATTCATCTTCAACCTAGTCTGGTCGTACGAGCCTACTGGTTCAGCATTTCAGAAAATCCCCAATACCGCTCCAAAATACGAATTTAAGTCACCCCTTTCCAACCCTTTGTTTAATTCACTAATTCTATACGTATTAAACCCCTAAATATCGTTTTCCCCATACTCCATTCGAAGTTCAACTCAAACCTAGAACTAAGATTACAAAATTCGAAGAGGATGAAGTTCACTAACTTACTTGGAGCTTTGCTTCAATGAAAGACACCAAGAGGATGAAGAATACACGGTCAGAGCTTTGGACGGTGGTGGACAGTGCTCGGGACGGTGGCGGACGATTGTGCTGGTTTTGCAGATATGGAGGTCGGGCTCGGGGTCGGGTCTGAAAGTGGGTGAAGAGGGGTTGATCCCTTTTTAGGGGTATTTTAAAAAATACAAAATGGTATAATAGGGAATAAGAAACTTTCATTAAGTAAGAGGTCTTTTTCAAAATACAGCATGGGGAAGGTTTTTTGCAAATAAAATCTTTTTGTTTTTTGATAAGCGAAAATTTATTGAACATTTCAACCTCAGAAAGGGATCATCCCAAGACTGAAACAGGCTCAAAAGAGCGACGAGACATACAAACCTCAAAGACAGAAACCATAAAACAAAATGTCTCCTAGCCTAATTCCTACTCGGGTCCAAGTAGGAAAACATGTTAGAGACCAAGACATGGCTTATAGATTTTTCTGTCGGCAAAGGGGAAACCTTGTCCTTACTACCCTCGACATCCTCCAGCATAAGATGCGGGTTGACCTGATCGAGCACCAAAGAACCAAGGTTAACAGCCCGTTTTCCAACCTTCGAGCGATAGCTCCAATCACCTGAGCTATTTTTTGTTGCAATGTCAACTGTAAAACTTCTGGAACTGCCTCCTTTATCATTAGAGGTCTTGGCTCTTGTCTGATAAAAAACAACTGGAGGAGCAATTGTCTTTTTTGACTGACCTTTTTTTGGACGACCTCGTCTCTTTGGTTCACCCGACCCTTAATCGGGGGTTTAGCCAAAGCTTCCTTCCAAGGACGGCCTTGAAACCCAACAACAAAATCCCGAGTTCCGCCCAACAAAGCCATCCCATGATCTGCCACGGTATGTTGGCCCGCCACCTCTGATTCTAGAATTTGGTCCTCCTCGACTAGGGCTTCAAAACCGGCTCGAGAGCCAACCCCACACGGAGCGACTGCGACAACCGTACCAACCTGCAATCATGTCTCGCGATTTACCAAAATTTCATGTAAATCTTTTACGGATGAGCAGATTCATGCATATCTTCTACGGATTGATCGGAAACCAATTGTTGCTCCAAGTGATTCGGAAAATCCTGTGAATCTGGGTACAACTCCGCAGCCTCCATCGCTGACTCAATCCGATGTACAATCGGCGAGAGCACGGTGGCTGTCTCGCAAACACTTGATGTTAAAACAGCCTCCACCGAGTTTGAAACTCCGCCTTCTTTAGCCTGATCCCCCCGGAGAAGACAACACCTCAGGATCCAGACCAACAAAAGCAGTGCTCTGTTTCGGAATAAGTATGCTCTGTTTTGCAATTTCAGAGTTTGTGACTACTGAAACATGCTTATTTCCTTTGCCAGGCCGAGCTAATGCAACAAACAAGAGATACGCATTATACTTGAGGCCATTAAGGGTCTCAATTCCCTGTAAAGCCGATTCTGAGGACGCGAACTCTACAAACCCGAAAAAATGACCCTTACGATTTGGCTGCTTAACGACAGTGACGGACTTCACTTCTCCGAAAGCCATCAAGGAATGACGAACCCATTCTGATGAACTGCCCTAGGGTAATTATACAAAAAGATCTCGCACCCATTACCAGCGTTCACCACTGGTTTATCGAGGGCCATGGAGCTCTATTTCGGTCTTACCTCGACCCGGTCGGGATCATGGAGAACAAGACAAGGTCTGACCTCCTTTTCCACCACGGATGGATCATGCATGTTCTGAGCGTCTGTCCTGATATCCCCCAGTGAGAAAACATCCTCACCGTACTTATCTTTACGAGCATCGGCCTTGGGTATCCTCGCCTTGATCGATCTAATACGTCCCTTCGAACGCTCCCTCTTACCAGATCTCCCTTCTGAAGCAACCTTAGTAACAGATCTAACCTTAGTAGCAGATACCATTGAGCAGTATATGAGAGATGTTTGTGATCCTTCCTCCTATTGAGCTGTCCTTCAGTAGATCTCCCTCCTCTGCAATCCATGAGTTGTTGTGCTAGTACCTCTCACATTATCCATGTACTAATCTGAGCATCGACACAATGAGGGAGACGTGATACCCTCCCAAAAACGATGACGCTTCTTATCACTAGGCTTGACTCTCTTACATGGTTGTCACACTTAAGCCTATTAGCTTCTTCGTTGGTCCATGCTCTGCCAAGATCATAACAATGCTCTCCCCTTTAACAAGGCATGTCCTCAAGTCTTCTTAGCATCTACTAGAGACACCATCAGTATTGGACTCTTTCAAAACCTGAGTTACCTTGACTACTTGTACACCACCATATTGAAGGATGATTGTGTCATCAAGAGAAACGGTAACCTTTTTTTCATTTTCAAACATTTTGAATTGGACATTGTGAAAAGGGTAATCACGATCTCCTATTATAACCTTTCATCCCATGAGTATAGCAAGACTTTCTAGATTTGCTCTCCTGTTTTCACCAAAACATGGATCACCATTCTTTAAGAATTGGTGCTCTTGTAACTTGTTGTCCTTATGGTATTGATCAAGATTCTTCATATATGGACTTGAATCCTTCGACTTCATTTTATCCGAGTTGAATTTCTCTCTGAGCTGAAATGTTAGTAGTTCATCCCTCTTAGCTTTATTCAGCAGTCTTTCCACAAACAACATCTTACACCTTAGTTGTGTCTCATCTAAGATTTTCGTGGATGTCATAGCTTCTTTTAGTGACTTACAGTTGACAGGCCCATGACCTCTACATTTTCTTTTTGGATCCTTCATAATTGTAGTTTCATGGACATTTTGAAGTTTATTTCCTCCATGTCCAATTATCTGGTAAGGAATACTCATCGTAACCTCAATTCCATTGAGCTTCATATTAACTCTAATCTGCTTTTGGGGTGTATGCACAACCTTTTTAATTCTTCCAGTTACTAAATTTTCTTTCCCACTAGTACCCCATAACTTGCTATTTCAACTAAATATTGTTATCCCACAACAATTGCTCTAATGGAACCCTGAAAATATCAACTAACTCCAAGCTTGCTATATCGTCATATGTATCAACAATAAAACTCTTCCTATCAATTAATAATTCAAGTTCAACATCAAAGAAGGTGCTAACTCCAATCGACCAAATAAGCACTTCAAGACCATAATTAGGTGAAACTAGCAACTGTAAATGTACTAGATATACCTTGATGTGGTTTGATGTTCTGGACATAACCATAACTGAGTTTCTATTCTTAGCACCAACAATTGAATTGATGTAATAGTTCTTCTCCCATTGCTCCATGTATAAAAGGAAAGGGCTCAACTCATAAACTTGGCTTATAAAACCACTTTTTACATTTAATGCTATAGTACCACCACAAGCACTCACAGAATTTGCTTTCATGGATGACCTATAAGCTTCAAGGATATCATTCCATGAAGCTACACCCCATGGCTTTGTGTACTTCACAACAACACATGTAGTGTTCTTACACTTTGAAACACAATTATGAGCAGCATCTCTGATCAGTTTAAGTCCTCCAATATCACTCAAGTACTTAATGAAGTTTTCCAATGATTTAAGTGCATCAGTTTCACCATACTCCATATCTCTTTTTGTTGTTGCCCCTGCCACATCTGCAGCTTCTGTGCTAACATTAGCCCAGCCACGATTCTCACAAAAAACACGATAACCATTTTTTTCCCTTGCTACCACTCCCACTAAAAATTGTACCACCCCCAATTCCTCAAAATCAAAATAATAATAGTGTTATTGAAGGTGCTATAAACTTGGATTACGTTTCTCTAATTTGGTCACTAAGGAACTTTCCTTGTCCCCAACTAAGGAAGCAAGTACATTGGCACATCAACAATTAATGCAAGGAGTGGCTCAAAATGACCTCTCTCCTCTTTCTAGTGAGAGAAATACATTGGAAAAGGGTTTAATAAATGCTACCAAGTTGCAGCAAGGCACATCAACTCTAGGGTCCACCTCATCTCTGCAGCATGGCTTGGAAGGAATTATCTGTGATGATAATACCCCTCAAATCTTCACTGATGCTGGCCTCACAAAAAGCACTATTGATTTCCCTCCAAAAAATAGTTTGAAGAAGCTTAAGGGGGAGAAATATAATCCTTCACTCTCTCCTCATCGATATGAAACCAGATCCAAGCAGAAAGAAGGATTTGCAAAGGTCAAAGCTCATATCTCAAAAAGACATGCAACTAAAGCAAGAAAAGCTTGGAACTTCGGAAAAACTATTGGTTTATATGCATATTGTAGTGATGAACATATCTTGTAGCATCTCTCTTCTATAGATCTAGATGCAAACCTTGGTGTTGATTAAGATGTGGGAAGTGAAGATGAGTATCTGGACTTAGACAAAGACTCAGATTCAGAGTTGGAGGTGAGCAATAAACTCACCCCAATTGCCTCTCTATAACTGCCAGAATTAAAATCCTCTCCTAGAATTTGAGAGATGTGTGTTCCTCTCAAAAGAAGAAGACACTAGGTGACTTGATACGCAAGCAACAACCTCAAATGATTTTAATACAAGAAATAAAGTTGGATGCCATCCCTTTTGGGTTTCTTAGAGCATGTAGTCTTGGCTGGGGTTGGGAGATTGATTTCATACCTGCCTTTGGTCTCTCTGGTGGTCTTATTATGTGCTGGAGGTCCAACTACTTTTAGATGCACAGAATTAAGAAAAATCCAGGAGCAATACTATGATTGGTCATCTTAAAGATCTAGATAAAGATTGATGTATCATAAATATTCATGCTCCTTGCATCGGAGGGGAAGAAGATTATTATGGGAAGATTTAGTGGCAGAACTACAAACATTAAGCTCATTACCTCTACTAATGATAGTAGGAGACTTCAGTGCAGTCCAATCAGCATCTCAGAGATCTAACAGTAGAGCTTCTACTTCAGATTCTGCTTGCTTTCAAGTTATGTTGGATGCCTTATTTTTAATTTGTTTTCCTCTTGCTGGTGGTAAATTTACCTAGTTTGGTCCAGGATCTTTGTCTTCCATAATTGATAGATTCTTAATATACATAGACTCCCTCATTATCTTCAACATACTCACTCAGCAATGCTTACCAAGAAACATATATGACCACAGGCCAATTATACTTTTTGATGATCAGCTTGATTGGGGACCTAGGCCATTCAAATTTATCAATATCTAGATTGAGGATGAGAGATTTTACAAAGTAGTGGAATAGTTATGGTCTTCATATAAGGTTATTGGACAACCTCGTCTTATTTTATGGAAAAAGCTAAAATTGCTCAAGGAAAATCTAAAGGTTTGGAACACTCATGTCTATGGTCACTTGGATTCTCAGATAGTCACACTCAGGACCAAAATTGATAATATAGATACTTTGTGGAAGAAAGGATCCTCACATCAGCTGAATGCAATTTGAGTTGAGCTTTAAAAGCTGAACTCATCCAAAAAAATAAAATTATTGTCAAAACTTTGGGGTCAAAAGGCTAGAATAAAATGGTTCAATGAAGGAGACAAAAGCTCAAAATAATTTCATTCAATTTCCAATTACAAGGGAGCAAGAAAGAAAATTTCCCAAATCTTGGTTAGTGAAGAATTACTCCAAGATCCTACATTGATTAAAGATACAACAGTCAATTACTTCAAAGTCAGATTCTCTTAACCTCAAGAAAATCCTCTAAATATTGATCTTCTTCAGTTCAACTTTATATCTGAAACTTAGGCTCAATGGTTAGAGAGGTCTTTCTCAAAGTAGGAGATCGCAAAGGCTTTAATGGCCTGTTCTGGTTATAAAGCTATTGGACCTGATGGATTCACACTTAAATTCTTCCAAGTTTTTGGCCAATTATCAATGAGGACCTTATGAATTTCTTCATCCACTTTCACAGATCTGGCCATCTGGGGAAGGGTCTCAACTCATCCTTTGTTGCTCTCATCCAAAAATGTGAAACTTCGTTGACATTTGAGGATTATAGGACTATTAGTTTAATGGGGGGCTTATAAAATTCTATTAAAGCTATTGGAAATCAGGCTCAAGGAAGTTATAAGTTCTTTGGTTGGGTTTGAGCAAACTGGTTTCATAGTAGGGAGGCAGATTTTGGATGAGATCTTGGCTGCTAGTGAGGTTGTGCAACAGATCAAACAAGCCAAAATTAAGGCCATAATCTTTAAAGCTGATTTTGAAAAGGCATTTGATAATGTACACTCAACGTTCTTGATGAAACTTCTAGCAAGAATATGCATTGGTTCACTGTGGAGGATATGGATGATATCCTATTTTAAAGCTCATATGTTTGTGCTTAATAATGGATCCCCCTCACCTGATTTCCAAATCCATAGAGGTTTGAGGCAGGGATGTGCTCTATCCCCACTATTACTTTCCTTGGTTGTTGAATGTTTGAACCAAATTATGAAATCTGGTTTAATCCATGATCAATTTCAAGGGATTTCATTGGGAAATGCTATCCCTTGCATCTCACACCTACAATTTGCTGATGATTCAATTTCCTTTATCAAAGCAACGCCACAAGGAGCTGCAAATCTGAAACATGTTATATCAATGTTCAAATTATCTACAGGTTTGAGAGTCAACTTTACCAAATCAGTTATCATACCAATGAATTTATCACAAGAGGAGGCTCATCAATACGCAAATATTTTGTCATGTGTTATTGATTCTTTTCCTTTTACTTGTTTGGAGTTCTCTATAGGTGCAAATCTAAAGAGGCTTATTATCTAGAAACCAGTCGTTCAAAAAGGCATTGGGGTTGTGGCATGCAAAATTTCTAACCTTTGGGGGAAGAATTACTCTGACCAAATCTACTTTAAATGCACTTCCATTGTACTATTTATCACTTATGAAGGCTACAACGTCAGTTTTGAAATCTATGGAATCTTGGCAAAAAGATTTCTATTGCATGGATCAGTTCCCACAAGAGTCTTATGTAAAGATGGCTGGAATCAAGTATGTAAAGCTAGATCAGATGGAGTTCTAGGAATCAAAAATTTAAAAAATTTGAATATAGAACTCTTGGAAAAGTGGTGGTGGAGATTTGTATAAGTAGAGAATTCATTATGGAAACAAATCATTTATGCTAGATATGGAAGGGAATCCACAGATTGGGATCTGTCTGAATTCACAAAACTTGACAGCTCTAGTTTCTTTACTCACATCACCACACTTCCCGATTAGCCTAATTTTGCTGATATATTTGGATCAAAAGAACTTTCATGGAATCATGGAAGAGGAAATAGGATTTACTTTTGGGAGGATTTATGGTGGGGAGATCTAACCTTAAAAGTCCTCTTTCCAATAATTTTTTTACTAGCAAACTCAAAGAAATAAGTAATTTCTTATCTTTTGAATGGGGACTCTTCGAACTTGGATTTAAGGAGGGATCTTAGGGGATGGGAACTACAAGAATAGGGTGTTTTATGTGCAATCATAAATGCTACAAGGATAACTATGGAAGAAGATAAGCTATGTTGCAAAGCTGAACAAAAGGGTTTCTCAGTTCACAAAATGTACTCCTTACTTGCTGAACAAGGTACTATAGATCATTCATGGACAATAAATCTCGGGGTTCCAAGGATACTTTCAAAAATCTCATCTTTTTGTTGGTTGGCTTGCCGTGAGGCCATTCCATCCAGGTGCTTTCTAGAGTCAAGGGGAATGGATTTCTCCTTTCAACAACTTATATGCCCTTACTGCTCTTGGGACTTTGAAGATGGAGCACACTTACTCCTTCAATGTAAAAGGTCATGGAATACTTTGTGTCTTAGAACGTCATGGTGGGGCATTTCTTAGGTCTTTCCTGCAAATATTAAATCAACATTCAGTTATTATGGGAGCCTTGTCCCTACAGAATTAAGAAGAAGTTGGTGCATAATCCTTCAAGCCTCGATTTGGCAATTATGGCTATCAAGGAATGCTCTTATTTTCAAGGGTCGGGATGAATCTGTTGAATCTATCTTCTCTAAAGTGATAAGCAAAACATTCAGCTAGGAATGAGCATCATTTAATCAAAACTATCACTTCGGTTTTGATGATTGGATCACCTCTCCATGGTTGGTTGTCAAAAAATAGGCTCCTTCATCTCTCTGCTCCTTGTTGAAGTTACTATTTGCATCTTTGCTTTGGGCTTGGGGTTTGGGAAGGGCTTGGGAGAGCATGGGTGAGTTGGTGAGGCTTTGTGAGGCTCTTTGTGCTCTTATCTTGGGTTCTATTTCTCTATGTGTGGGTATCTTTCTCTCCTCTCTTTTCCTAGCTTCTTGGTTTAAGGGTAGTTTCTTTTTAGTTTTGAGAGGTTTCTTTCTCTTCTTTTGTCCCTCTTTAGTCCTAGGCTCCTTGCCTCTTTTTCTTTTCAGATGTTGGTTGTCTGCAAATGCTTTCTCCAATTGCTATGAACATTTTGTTTCTGTTGATTCCATCTTCTTAGCAACAATGTTCAAATCATGATATTCCCCCATCTATTCTCATTATTGTTACTTGGGCTACAAGCAACCAAACAATCTAAGGGTTTATGTTGATTCAGACATACATGAGCTTCAATATTCATGGATTTCCTGTAAGAATTCTTCTATTCTGGATGACACTAATCCTACACCCTATGGACGCTCTTTGGAATTTTCGATATAGCTACTGAAAAATCACATATTCAAGGTTTCACTTGTTCATTACTCTTCGGTATTCAGTTGGAAAGGAGGAGCTACTAGTATTGAGTTCAGGCTTTAGTAGATCGAATTCAAGGGTCTCTTTCGACATTTTGGGGTCTTCTAAGCTCCTTCTCCTACTCTTATATTGAATTTAGATGATCCCATCTCAAAAGACATTGTAGCTGGTTTCATCGGGATTATTTGCACTGTAGAGGTTGGCTTTTGTTCTACTTTCCTTCATCTTAATTGCAATCTGTAGTTAAATTGCCTACCATGTAACTTTTTTCTACCTCAGAAGAGGATTAATATTATTTTTTTAAAATCGCTGATAAAAAATGGGTAAAAACAATATCGTCGTTTTACTTTCTACTTAACTGACACATGTGTGATATGACTAACGAAACAAAATATTCCAACCATTTTTCTTAACAGAAGACGGCTTACCAAAACGTATGAACTATTGTTAACGTTACAAAATAAAAAAAATACTAAAAATCTGTTAATAATTATAAATAAGTACTAAACGGGATTAACATTTTCTCTTCAAAAAAATGTTTATCAAATACAATATTAAGTTAGTCACTCTCTAGCATCTACAGTATCATCTTCACATGAACAGTATCAGTTCATCTCAGTTCTTCCTTCTTCATCACAATCTTCATCCCTCTCCCATGGTGTTGTGTCCATGATGATCAGAAATTGATCACCGGGCCACCATTCTCCACTTCTTCCTTTCCATGGCAACCCTCTCACGTCAACCCTTGGCCGTCCATGGCCGCTCTCCTCGCCGGGTTCCCAGCCACTCTGTTTTCTCCCTCCCTCGACAACTTGCCCTCCCGCCCCGTCCACCCAAACCTGTTACACAAGCTACTGGTATTCTTGGTGGCACTCAACTTACCCTTCAAGAGCTCAGTGGGGGTTTTGAGCCTCTTGCTGATCGAAGAGAAGAGGTCGCACCCCAAACCTCTCAGAATCTTAGCAAACATGCAACCTCTTCCTCCATCGGACCTCCGCCAGGCTTTGAACATATGCAGAAGAGAAGCTCCAGGAATTCTCTACGACCCAGTAAAAAAGTCACGTATGCCTCCTCCAGTAGAAGCAAAAGACAGCACTCCCCTTCATCTTCTGACAGAACCCAAGAATATAGCCCTGGGGGTCACAGTAAACTTCTGAATGGCCAAAGGATGTATTATGACAAGCATTTCAGACCACTTACCTCAGACATAGATGATACTCCTCCTCCCCCAATTATGTCAACAGCATCTCTACCTCAACCTCAGAGGAAACCGCCACTCTCTGGTTCACAGGCCAGAATTCGATCTGAATTTGCAGCTTATGTACACAACATCCCTCCTAAAGCCACTGAGAATTGGCTACTAAATCTCTTCAATGATAGTGGTGGGGTTGTTTGGAGCCACATTGCTAGCAAGAAAAGCAAAATTGGGAAAACCTTTGGTTTTTGCTACTTTCAGACTCAAGCTCAACTGAAAGAGGCAATTTTCCTATTCAATGGTTATACCATTAATGGATACCAACTCTTTGTCACTCATGCAAGACTCAAACCCCTCCATCAACCTACAACTCAACCACCAAAACCCCCTTCATTTCCATTTGAGTTACAACCCCCAAGACTCCAAGGTTCTGTTGTTACTCAACAACTCAAACTCATTCATAACTCTCATTTGGCCCTGGCTCTTGGAAACAAAAATGCTGAAGAAATACAGAGGGACCTGGTTATGGAAGGGGTCTGTGATTTGGAAATCAAAGCCTTGGGCAGTAATCTCCTACTTCTTTCTTGCCAGGATGCTCTTATGGAGAAGGAACTGCTGATTAATGATGGAGCCTGGCTAAATCACTGGCTTTCCATCATTCCTCACAAGAACCATCTCTGCACACTTGGTGGAAGATTCATCTGGGTGTCCATTCAAGGTATGCCCTTCCATGGGTGGTGTGATGAGTCTTTCTCTGCTGCAACCACCAAATTTGGAACCTTTGTCTGCTCTCATCCAGTTACTAGTACTGGTATGGATCTCAGTATTGCTTATGTACTAATACATACTACTAATTTCAAGCCATTCTCTGCTGAGACCAATTTACATTTGGGATCCAAAGCATTTACACTCTTGGTTAACTCTATTGATCTCTCTGAAGTACCCTTGATTCCAAGTTCTCAGTCCTCTCAGTCTTCTAGCTCTGGGGGTTCAGATTCATTGATCTCTCCCTTCCTTGAAGAAGAAGAGAAAAACACCTCATCCTCCCAAAGAGAACCAGAAGATAACAATATTGGCATGCCTCAAATTCACAACTCCCATTCACCTACAGACAAACAACATAATTTGGTTGGGATAGAAGTTAATGCTCATCATGGAGCTGAGATGGCATTAACTCCCCCAAATCTTTGTCTCCAAGTTGCAGTACCTGACTCAGTACAAGATCACCAAACCCCTTCTGCATCAAAGACATTACTGGTGACAGACCAAACCAATTCACTCCTCCAAAAAATCATCCCATATACTTTTCCTTCTGCAACCTTGATTGTTCAGTCATCTCCTTTGCCTAACCAAACTACTGGTGAACCAAATCGAGTACTGCTCAATTCAGTTACACAAGGATCACCCCAGCTAGTTGAAGCTATTCACAAAACAATCTCATCAACCTCAACTCAGAATTTATTGCTGGGAGGCTCCCAAAAAACCCTCTCTCCTCAGAACAGAAACCCTCTCCATCAGAACAGCTTGCAACACTCATTGGAAACTGTTGCATTTAATGTTTCCCAACCCTTACAAGACCCTGTTGTGCTATTGTCCCCTCCTTCACAGATACTTAGCCTGGATCAAATCAAAAGTGGCAAATATACCCTCTGTCAATCTCAGATAAACAGTCCCATTGAGGATCTTGTAGGACCAGAAATATCCTTGTTTCCCCCCAACACCATCTCTAAAAGAGCAAAAGGCAAAAAACCCAAAAAAAAAAACTCCTTCTCCCCACAAGTACCCTACCAGATCAAAACTCATTGAAGGAGGTTCAAACAATAAGACATTCATCTCCAAAGCCAAGTTGAAAGAAGCCAAAGGGGTTTGGGACTTTGGTAAAATTATAGGGTTATCTGCAGATTGCAGTGAGGACCTTATTCTCCAACAGATTACTTCCCTAGATGATGACAGAGTTCTTGCCTCTGAGGAAGATATTGAACCAACACAACCCTTCCTACACTCAGATCCTAGTGTTGAAACAATCATACTCTCCAAAGACACTCCACCAGTCTGCACTCTTCTTGTGAGAAATTGCTTCTCACCACTCTCCAATAATTTATGAAATTCCTCTCATGGAATTTGAGAGGTCTTGCCTCCTCACAAAAAAGGAGGACTCTAGGAGACGTGATCCGCAAGCAACAACCATCAATGATCCTTATTCAAGAAACAAAATTACTCAAACCTCTACCTTGCTTCCTCAGGTCCTGTGGAATGTACTGGGGCTGGGAAATGGATTTCATCCCTGCCATTGGCCTCTCTGGAGGTCTGATCATGTGTTGGAAATCTATTGCATTCCAGTTGATCACTATGAAAAAAATAAATAGAGCTATGATCTGGCTTGGTACTGACAAGCAAAGTGGTTCTCTATGTTGTATCACAAATTTATATGCTCCCTGCTCTAGAAGAGGAAGAAGAGCTCTATGGCAAGAACTCATCACTGAATTATCCTCACTGCATCAATCTACACTATTGTTACTTGGAGGGGACTTCAACTCAGTTCTATCTCCTGATGAAAGATCTACTGCTAGGATTTCTACAACAGACACCTCTAACTTGCAGAATTTGGTTGACTTTCTTCATCTCATTGATTTACCTATGCAGGGAGGCAAGTATACTTGGTTTGGTCCTGGCTCATCTGCATCTAGAATTGACAGATTCCTAATCTCAAGCAATTTTCTGGCAACCTTCAATCATCTGTCCCAAAAATGCCTCCCCAGATGTATCTCAGATCATAGGGCCCTATTATTATTTGATGATCAAATAGATTGGGGGAAGAGGCCCTTCAAATTTCTTAATATCTGGTTAGAGGATATTAGATTCTTCAGTGTTGTTCAAGAATTTTGGGCTACATTTCATCCCACAGGCCCTCCTCATATTATCCTCTGGCAGAAGCTCAAAATGTTAAAAGAAAAACTCAAAGAATGGAATCTCCAAGTGTTTGGAAATGTGGAGCTGCAAGTTGAAACCCTCAGACAAAATTTGAACCAGTTGGATGTTTTAATTGAATCTAGACCCCTCACTTCTGAAGAATGTAACATCAGAGGAGCTACCAAGGCAGATCTAATTCACAAGACAAAACTCCTAGCCAAACTATGGAGTCAAAAGGCCAGGAAAAAATATTTCTTTGAAGGAGATAAGGGCTCCAAGTACTATCATAGGATGGCTAATTACCAAGGAGCTAGAAAGTTAATTACACAGATCTCATTTGATGATGTTATTCTCCTTGAGCCCTCTGCAATCAAATCAGTTGCAGCCTCCCACTTCAGTAACAGATATGCAGAACCCCTCCCTCATTATACCAATCTAGACCACTTACAATTCAACTGCATTTCCCACCAACAAGCACAAGACTTGGAACTCCCCTTCTCTGAAGCTGAAGTCCTAAAGGCCATCATGGCTTGCTCTGGTGACAAAGCCCCTGGGCCTGATGGATACTCTCTCAAGTTCTTCCAAGTTTGTTGGCCCATCATCAAGCAAGACTTTATCAATTTCACCAATCACTTCCATATGTCTGGACACCTTGGAAGAGGAATAAACTCCTCCTTCATAACACTGGTTCCCAAATGTGAGTCCCCTCTAACCTTTGATGATTTTAGACCAATAAGCCTTATGGGAGGCCCTTACAAAATCATATCCAAGCTCCTATCTATCAGACTCAAAACTGTTATCAATCATTTGGTGGGCTTTGAGCAAACAGGCTTCATTGCTGGAAGACAAATCCTGGATGGAGTATTAGTAGCCAATGAGGTGGTTCATACAATCAAGAAAAACAAGATCAAGGCTATACTCTTCAAAGCAGATTTTGAGAAAGCATTTGACAAAATTCACTGGACTTTCATCATGAAATTAATGGCAAAAATGGGATTTGGTCCTCTTTGGAGAATGTGGATGATCTCCTGCTTCAGGGCACATGTATCTGTGTTAATCAATGGTTCCCCATCTTCAGATTTTCAGATTCACAAAGGGTTAAGGCAGGGGTGTGCACTCTCCCTATTTATCTTTGCATCGGTTGATGAGGGGCTAAACCAAATACTCAAAGCTGGACTTCTGCATAATCAATTCCAAGGAATAAAGATAGGTAACAATGGGCTAATCATCTCACATCTACAATTTTCTGATGACACCATCATTTTTATACAAGGAAATTCTGAAGGGGTATCCAATCTGAAGAATGCCCTCACACTATTCAGATTAACAACAGGCCTTAAAGTCAACTTCAGCAAATCCACTATGGTGAGCTTCAATAATTCTCAACTGGAAATTGATCAATACTCACAGATTCTACATTGTTCAGTAGACTCACTACCAATCTCTTATCTTGGCTTTTCACTGGGAGCAAACCACAAGAGACTAATAACTTGGGAACCTATCATCCAAAAATTCAAGAAAAGCCTTGGTTTATGGCAGGCAAAACTACTGTCATTTGGGGGAAGGATAACCTTGATCAAATCTACATTAAGTGCTTTACCCCTATACCATTTCTCCCTTTACAAAGCTCCAAAAGCAGTTTTACACAATATGGAAAGACATCAAAGAAGATTTCTCTGGCATGGTGAAGCTCCAACCAAAGTCTTCTGCAAAGTTGCTTGGAATCAAGTCTGTAAATCAAAAAAAGATGGGGGCTTAGGTATTAGAAGTTTGGAAATTATGAACCTAGCCTTGTTAGCAAAATGGTGGTGGAGGTTTGCCTTGGAAGAAGACTCCTTATGGAAACATGTTATCTGTGCAAAACAAGGCTAGAATTACTCTGAATGGGACATCTCAAAATTCTCAGAGATTGGTATGCCTAGCTTCACATCTCATCTTATATTACTCCTACAACACCCCAACTTTGCAGACCTACTTGGCCCCAAAGGTTTGAATTGGAAACTTGGAAGAGGCAATAGAATACAATTCTGGTGTGATCTTTGGTGGGGTGATCAAGAGTTTAAAAGGCTCTTCCCAAGATTATATTCCCTGGCTGGATCCAAGCACTCAACCATTGAGGCCCTTTGGGATGGTACTAATTGGGATCTTTTATTCAGAAGAGCTCCTAGAGGTAGAGAACTACTTGAATGGGGAGCACTCTCATCAATTCTAAGATCAACACAACCCTCAACACTAGATGATAAACTCCTCTGGATACCAGACAACAAAGGTTTCTCTGTGGGAAGATTCTATGAGTTACTTGCCACACAAGCCACTGCAGATCAAACCTATTGGACCTCTCAAATTTGGGTTCCTGGTATTCCTCCAAAAATCTCAGCCTTCACTTGGCTTGCCTGCTTGGAAGCAATTCCCTCTAGGTGTTTCCTTGACAGCAGAGGCATGAGTTTCTCCCTACAAGAAATCCTCTGCCCTCATTGTTCTTGGGATATTGAAGATGGTGCCCACTTGCTTCTACACTGCCCTAAAGCCTGGAAGACCTGGAACCTGGTTCTACACTGGTGGGGATTGAACTGGGTCTGCCCCTCCTCAGTTAAACTATTATGCAGTTCCTGGCACAAACTGGTGGCCCCAAAATTCAGAAGGTGCTGGAGAGGCTTAATGCAAATCACCCTCTGGCAGATATGGCTTGCTAGAAACACTCTCATATTTAACCATATAGATGAACCTCCTGAAACCATCTTCAATAGGATTCTCAATAAAAGCTACAGCTGGGAATGGGCCTCCTTCAGTCCCACTTATCACTTCTCTATGCAGGATTGGATCAAAAATCCAAGGATCATTTTTCAAGCTTAAACTATGGCCTATTTCCTCAACTGGTCTGGCCATCTCTTTGATCCTCACTCTTTTCTGTCTTCCTTTGGGTTAAGGGTTGGGCTGGGGGTGAGTCCTTGGTCTCCTTGTTGGGTTTAGTTTGGTGAGGTTAGGTTTGTTCTGGGGTGCTGGCCTCCTTGGCCTTGAGTGGTCTCTTTTGTGTGGGGGTTGTTCTTTCTCTTTGGCTTTCTCCTTGAGTGTGGGTATTTTTTTTTTTATAGTTTTGAGTGCTTCTTCTGGTTGGTTGCTTGTTCTCTTCTTTTCTTTTTTGCAGGTTCTCTCTCCAGTTCCTGCTCCTCAGTTCCTGCTGCTCAACTCATGATCTTTGGTCTGAACTCAGTTGTTGGATCAGCACCCTCAGCACAAGCTGCTCAACTTATCAACATTCATCTGGAATCAGTCCTTGATCACCATGCAGTGCCTGCTCCTCAGTTCATGCTACTCAACTCAACAACATTGGTCTGAACTCAATTTTTACCCAGCATCCTCAGTACAAGCTGCTGAATTCATCATTCATCATTGAGCTGGAAATAGTTTTGATCAGCAACCACACTCCTCTTCTCTCAAACATCAGGTTCAAGCACAAGTAAACCAACCTCATCCTTAGCTACATCCTTCACTCCTCACTTCACCCTACAACAACCACTCCTCACTCCTCTACTGATCCCTCAGCATTCATTTCCCATTACCTCTCCCCTGGTGACCCAAGTTTCTATCCCATTTTGCGATTTGCATCCCATCTGTTTCTCTCTTTCAGTTTGGGGCAAGACACCAATTTGCCATCTGCTAAATTGAAGACTTCAAATCAATTTACCCAAAGACAAAACATCCGGGAGGCTCAAGTTACTGAATCTTAACACCATTTTGCCCAAAGAAATTACTCCCAAACCCTTCCGTGTGGCGCAAGTTACTAACACTTGAACTAATTCTCCTTCCCGTGACTCTCAAGTAACTGATGGCCCTCAAGATTGCTCTTCTCTTGCAGTTATCTACCTTGCTCTTTCTTTTATTGTTGTTTCCTTTGTTGCTCTCAATCTGTAGCTAGATTGTTGTTTTTGTGCTTGTTCCTTTTCTTACTCAGAAGAGGTTTTATCAATCAATTTGCTTTCGCTGATCAAAAAAAAAAGTACTAAACGTAATTAACCCTACCAGAAAAATATCATAGAATCCAAATCTTTTGAATATAGGAGGTAGACTCGTCGTCACCCCTCACGTGCAAAGCTGCAATAAGAATATCCACCATATAAGAATTTATTCACTAACCATCATTCAAATATATGAATATAGTTATGCATAAATAGTTGTAAGAGATCCTACGTCGTTTATTGAGCTGGGTTTCTTGTGTAGCTTAGCCATCCATTTCATGAATTACATTCCAAATAATGTCAATACGATGAGAAGTGAAGATATGTATAAGCAATTAAGGATATAAATGTGTGTGTATGCTATCACAATTATTATTCCAATGTTGCTTTTTGTGGGTATAGGAGTCAAGATGTCCAATTCATGCATATATTCCGGAAAAAAAAATATATCTTTTTTCTTCTCTGTTATTGTGTTGAGATGTTAACATGATTGAATGAAATTGCTAGGCCCACTGTGCTTTTGTATACCATCTTCTTTTCCCATGCTTGTGACACCTCCATCCCCTTCTTTTAACTATAAAGAGAAATGTTCTTATATCAAAATAGTTATCACCATATGATCTATCTTATTAATCTTTGTTATACTTTCGATCTTCTTTAGCATTATGTCTTGTAATTTTTAATTCAAATGTTTGAATTAAAAACCTATCAATAAATTATATATCAGCGAAAACAAATTGAAATTGAAACTCTTCTGAGGTAAAAAAAAGTTGTAAAGATAATAATTTAGCTACAGATTGTCGAGCAGCTAATCACCCAAAAGTGATAAAAAGAACTAAAGATCCCCAGATAAAATACAAAAGAGAGACAAAGAGAGATGACAAAAGGCAAGTGCAACTCCTATATAAGGTGTGAAGATTTGCAAAAACAATTCCAACAAAAAACAGTGCAGAAATAGGCAGTAGGGTTCTTAAATATTCAACTAGCTTGATAAATACCCATGATGAGCTGAGCAATTTGTTTAGACTTTGATTCCTTATAGGTCAAGTACCAACAGAGTTATGAGAAGTCGTTGTTGAGAGAGCCTCTTAAGATGGTTGCAGAATCTGACAAGTTTTGTTTACTTGTAATCCAAGCAAGAACATCCTGATGTAGTGATGAGTTGTCTGAATTTTATGCAACTTTGATATCTGAAGAGAGATGTCACGCCCCAATTTCAGTAAACCGGATACCAAGCTGTCACGCCCCAATTTCAGTAAACCGAACTCAGGACGTGAACTTTTAAAACAATAAAACATTTTGAACCATTTTTCATTAAATCACTTTAAAATCACCATTTGTTCAACAAAAATAATATTTACAACTTAAAACACGTCCCAACAAGTGGACAAAAGTATGGTATCCGGCGCTAGACTCAAATAAACCCAGAATCCCGCTCCTAGCTCTTCAAGCTTCAGAAGCTCACCTAGTCCAACCTGCGACCGGTACCTGTAGGAAAAGCAGCTAGGGGTGAGCGTTCGCTCACCACCACGGATAACAGACTGACCACGACATAATTAGCAGACAATGCTGGTAACACCAACAACCAACTCAACACCGGGGATCACCCTCCCCAAACTCAAGTAACTCCGACTAACACACACATATGGTGACCTTCCTCAACCGAATCGACACTCGGACACGTAAGGTAGACCCAACACCATGATCACGACCTCTTCCAAGGACTCAAAAGACCACCACGCAACACCCAAGATCACAAAGGATCGCACACCAAACAAGATCACAAAGGATCGCATACCAGCTGCTCAGTAACCTCCCTCACGCCCTTTACCGATCTTATCAGCTCAGGCGGTCGACCTGTCGCAATTCATCGACACAAAGTCGGATCAGGCTGTCGACCTATCGCAATTCATCGACACAAAGTCGGATCAGGCTGTCGACCTATCGCAATTCATCGACACAAAGTCGGATCATGCTGTCGACCTATCGCAATTCATCGACACAAAGTCGGATCAGGCTGTCGACCTATCACACTCACAACCCCGAACCACACACGCGCGGCCAGGACCCCTTTGTTGTCGGGCGGGCCCCCTACCCCGTCTGAACATGCAGACGCGTGTGATCGAGGACCCCCGTTTCATGAAGCGGGCCCACAACCTCAGGTAACCACAATCACAATCACAAACAAAGTTCAACAAACAGAAACAACACAAGTTCAGCACTCCACAGGCACTCATGGCCACCCAAGACACTAACGGTAAAACACGGACTCAACAACCCCCCAGGCACTCACGGCCTCCCAAGATACACCAACAGTAACTCACGGGCTCAACAACCCCACGGGCACTCACGGCCTCTCAAAACCACCAACAGTAACTCACGGGCTCAACAACCCCACGGGCACTCACGGCCTCTCAAAACCACCAACAGTAACTCACGGGCTCAACAACCCCACGGGCACTCACGACCACTCAAAACCACCAACAGTAACTCACGTGCTCAACAACCCCACGGGCACTCACGGCCTCCCAAGACACACCAACAGTAACTCACAGGCTCAACAACCCCACAGGCACTCACGGCCTCCCAAGACACACCAACAGTAACTCACGTGCTTAACAACCCCATAGGCACTCACGGCCTCCCAAGACACACCAATAGTAAAGACACGGGTTCAACAACCCCACAGGCACTCATGGCCACCCAAGACACACCAACAGTAAAGACACGGGTTCAACAACCCCACGGGCACTCATGGCCACCCAAGACACCAACAATAAAACACGGGCTCTCATGGCCACCTAAGACACAACAGTAAAACACGGGCTCTCATGGCCACCCAAGACACAAAAATACACAATCAACCTCTGGCATAACCAATGCCTCCAACAGTCCTAATATCAACAGTTTCACAATCAACCTCCGGGCATGGTCATATGCCTCCAGTAATTCTAACATCGATAAGTTCTCTGATCCTACGGCACTATTAAGCGTCACATGCTTTTCTAATATTCGCTACGTTCCCGTATCATGCTTTTCTAATATTCGATAAACCTACTTAACCCACGACACCCCGGTGTCACATGCAATTCTACTGTTAATTTTCCTTAGTCAGGGCCGAGATCCGGCTACTTTTCCCTACCTCGTAAAACGTGTCACAACCAATCCTCGCTCTCCGGCAATGCTCCAAATTTCCCGCTTAGCCTCCTCTTTCCACGGTAGGCGATACGGTCTACAATTATTACAATTAACACACTTTTTAAGTAAGCAAGCGAAACCCGAATTTAAAGAATTAAACGCTCAAACTCAACCCCGACAATGTCGATCACTCCCAAAATTCCCAATTACTCGACATTGTCGATAATGTGCTCGGAAAAGCCCGATTCGCCCGACATGGCGAATCTGCCCGGGTTTTGAAAACGCCCTTCCGGGGCTCCGAAAATTCCCGTTTTTGTTTCTACGGTCTTAGAATAATTCAAGGGTTCCTAGGCATTCGACGGAATCAAATTCCGAATTCCGAGTAATTTAATTCGCGTTTAAAGTTTCTAAACCCGTCAATTACAACTTTCACAATTTAATTCCAAATTTCGATCCGGTTGAAGATTAATTACTTGGGGAACGTTCTAAACCACCCGAACACGAAAACCCGATACCCGGGCATGTGGGCCCCACACGGCCACAATGGAAAAATTCCCTTTTTGCCCCAAAACGTTCCTAACGAACCCCAAACCTCAACCATTCATCTTTAAACCAGTTCTAACCAAAACCCAACCATATTTGAATCGTTTAAACTCAAACCCTAAAATTCGAACTTAACAAAACGAAAATCGGTTAGGTGCTCACCGTAGAGAATGACGGTGTGAACTCGATTCTTCTATCGTTGAGACGATCCAACGGCTTGATCGACGGGAAAAGCCAAAACTCCAAACACCCCCTTCTCTTTTCTCTCTTCTTCTCCTTCTCTCTACTTTCTCTCTCTATTTCTTCTCTTTTTTTTGAAATGGACGTGTAACCTCGTCTTCTTTCCCTTTTGTTTCATTTTAAAAAATAACAACTAACACTTAAAAAGCAAAACTAACCATCAAGTAGTCTTGTCTTGTTTTGTCCAATAAACCTAACACCACCACATTGGTGACATGTGGCAAGTGGGTCCCATCCCTTTTTGGAAAATATCTTCTAGATATTTTCCAATCAGATTCGTGAAATTCGGCCGTCTAGGGCCCCGAACGGACACTTTTTCCAAGAAATCACGAAACTTCACGAGCTACAAGGAAACGGCTCAACTAAGACCGCTGCGACGACGGCTAAGCTTTTTGGATGCAAAACGGTCCTCGAATGGACCGAAACGTCGCTCGGTTGACTTTTCCAGCGAAAAGTCAGCATTTCCCAAATTGACCAGAAAGTTGCCCTGAGTTCCCCGGAACTCACTTTGGTCGATAGCGGGGTCAATTTACGTCCGGTATGACCCTCGGGGTCAACTTTAGGTTCATTTAAGTGTCTGTCGAATTTTTTTTTAAATTTTCCTGTTTTTCGCAGGTTTGACTAGCGTTGAACGGGAGTGGTTATTACAAGAGGAGTCTTCACAGAATTCCGTTATCTGTCTAGAAATTTTGTTTGAGAGCCAAATGTTCAGGAGAAAATGAATGGTATATGGCCTTGAGGAAATTCCAAATGATTCTGAGCAACTATCCTAGGATAACCTTGAATACTTGCAGTACAAGTAACAAAAACTTGATGATTGAAAGGAAAAGTTCCAAAGTATCTTGAGGTTACAAAAGCATAACGGGAAGCACCTGCAAAAAGAGAGGGAGGAGAGAAAGAAGACAAGGAGAAGAAAGAAGACACTCCATCCTAACAGAGAAACTACCCTCAAACAAAAGAATCTAAGACAAAGGGATAGAAGCTACCCACACACAGAGGAAAACAGAAAGGAGAGAAAACCCTTAGCAAGCCTTACAAACTCACCCAAACACGGTCCCAAAGTCCCCAAACCCAAGTCAAAGAGCTGCAGGCTAATTTTTAATAACCTTCAAAGGAGAGGAGATCCAATCCTGCAATCTGAAGTGATAATTTTGGTTTAAAAAAAAGCTCATTCCCAGCTGAAAGTCTTGTTTAGTACTTTAGAGAAAATAGTTTCTACAGAATCCTGAGTTCCTCTAAATATTAGAGCATTTCTTGAAAGCCATAATTGTCATAACATGGCTTGGAGAATATTACACCAGCTTCTTTTAAACTTTGTCGGGACAAGATTCCCCCAAGAGTTGAATAATGATCTGATATCAATTGGGAAAACCCAATACATATCCCCACCAAGCTAACAAGAGATTCTAAGCCTCCCATTCAATTTTACAATGAAGAAGTAAGTGGGCTCCATCTTCAAAGTTGCAGGAGCACTGTGGACATAAGAGTTGTTGAAAAGATAAATATATTCCCCTAGCTTCCAGAAAACATTTAGATGGTATGGCCTTAAGGCAAGCCAACCAAAAAAAGGCAGAGATCTTTGAGGGAATTCTTAGCACCCAAAGATTTTTAGACCAGGCCTGATCTGAGGTGCCTTGGAGAGCAAGTAAGGAGTATATTTTTTGAACTGAGAAACCCTTTTCATCAGCTTTCCAACAAAGCTTGTCTTCTTCCAAAGTCAATCTTGTAGTGTTTAGGATTGCACACAAAACACCCCACTCTTGCAGTTCCCATCATCTAGGATCCCTCCTTAAATCCAAGTCCCAAGTGTCTCCATCCCAGAGTTCTGATATTACAAAAAATTTTGAATTGGCCAGAAGGTAAATTTTTAGGTGAAGAACATTGAAAGATGGCTCTCCCCACCATAAATCTTCCCAGAAATAGATTCTATTTCCTAATCCCAAACTCCAAAATAGACCTTTTGAACCAAATAGATCAGCAAAATTAGAGACTTTATTAAGAGAAATGATGTACATATGTGTGAACTATACAAGTAATGAAAATATCATATCACACCATCCTTTTTATAAGATTTCATCCCGTACTCCATTACAAAGAAGGTACGCCACTTAGATCCTTACCCCCACCATTTTGAGGGGATCTCTATTCCTTTGGGTTGTTTGAGGACCATCTCCAACTATTATCAACAAGATGGATATCATCTTATTCCAAACAATCATCTTAGGAGGAACCCTCTTCCATACCTCATTGTCTTTTTTATTCAAGGTAAACCTTATTTCAACACTTTGTACTTTGTCCCATTAACATCTGACCATTTTTATAAATGACAACATTCAACTTTTGTATTTTAAAAAAAAAACTATCAAAAACGGCGACTTTTTACATAACTATCAAAACTGCGACTTTTGTATTTTTTTTAAAAAACTATCAAAAACTACGATTTTTATGAATGTCGTTACTGACCTTACACTTTTTAAAAATCTTAACACTAGACTTTCCTTGGTTCTTAAAAACGAAAGTCTATTTCTTTTTCCCTTCTTTATCTATTTTCAGAATACTTTAATTTTCTATTTTATTTCTCTCGTAGCTGCAACAAACGTTCGTCGTTTTTAGAAAGAGCCATGGCCTCTTTTTCATCGATTCATAACTCTCCTTATTTTCCATAGAATTCAAATCCATTTGATGCAATGTTTTTTTTGTAGAAGATTCCTCTTCTTATCATGTTCTTGTTTTTTTCCGCTAAAGTTTGATTTTGGATATTAACATTAGTGGGTTAGGGTTAGAGTTCAGGGGTTTGGAAATTAATATAAAGGCATGGGAACCTCTTCCTCTTTTCTTGTTTTATTTAATTCAAACCCTTTTTGAGGGAAAAGAAGAGTACAATGACTTAGCTACAGGCCACCCAAAAAAGCAATCGACAAAGAAGGACTGAACACTTTACAACCTCAACCGAAACCAAAGATACCACATAGATCAAACTAAACAACCAATTTTACACGAATCCAACCAGAATAGTAACCGGTCCTACACGGATCAATCCAGAAAAACAACAGACCTAGACGGATCAAAACAATACAACAAAAAATCCTACACCCCCACCTTAACAAACAGAGAACAACCAGAAAGAAGAAAGAACACAACAACCAAGCTTGAAAAAAATAGGTCTAAGCACCCAGATCTCACCACCATGAAGCACATGAAAAACCAAACGAAGAACCGGTCTGAATAACCGAGAAAAGGCCACTACGGAGAGTAGAGAAAGAAAATAGGCAAGCACACAAAAGACATTGCTAACCTAATCAAAATTGAACCATACTCCCTTAATCATTAGTAAAACTCAATCCTAAAGAGGAGCGTACTAAAAACGCTGGTGGTCAGGACCACGATCGGCAGATACAGAATCAATGATAAATAACCGAGACACACCAATCCCAACAAATAAAACGAAAAGCTTCAGACCATGGAATAGCCTTAAACACTCGTCGGTGGCCAACACCAACACCTATAACTGGCGAGCTCGAACACCAAACAGCGGGTCTAGAAGAAGTGAAGCCAATCGAATCAATTGAAAGGCGAGGGTGGGAGAGGAATTACAAAACAGAGATCGGAAGGTAGTGTTCAAGAAGTCCCCGAGAGGAGAAGCACCAGAAGCAACTAGAGTAGCTAAGCAACAATCCACACCCAATAGGATGTAGAAGCGCGTCCCACGACTTGAGCTGGAACTAAACGCCTCCAATGATCCAAGATAAGCTCCTCCTTCGAAAACTCTCTATCTAAATCGCGAGAGACAAAGTAAACGATGAAGCTCACACTCAACACTACGATACGTAATTCCGGTAAACACCAAAAAGAGGCCCACAAGGGGGAGGATCGGTATTTCTACCTACCGAATACGAGCTCAGAACTCCAAGTTAGCAGCAGCAAGTCAACACTTCCGAGAAACCGAAGCTGGAATGCGTGTTAAGCGTTCCGAAACCTAGACCGGTAACCCCTCGCCGACCATCAGCGAGGACCCAAAGGGGAATGCCTAAAATGATATCGAGCATGATCCATTCCAGACCTAGACAGAGGAGATACCAAAGCCAACAAGCATAGCAAAAGTCAACTCCGACATATTACCCTCAGAACACCACTTAGGTCAATGACCCCCTCCGACCAACGAGAATCGAGGACCAGGATGGAGTCCCCGATCCGGAAAAAAGGAGCAACGAAGGGCAGACTATGTCAGGGATATCCTTTCTCCGGCTAGCCAGACATTAGGACGACAAGAGAAATAGCGACCCAGAACTTCGGGGAGCAGCACAAACACACAAGCTGCCAAAGCACGTTGGTGAGTCCCAACCAACAAGACGCGAACAAAGATCCGGCCCGCCCAGCTCTAGACCCACCCAACCAAAAAAAACGAAACAAAAATGTAGAAAAAAAAAGGGAGAAGAAAGGGGGAGGAAAAGGTGAAGGAGAAGAAGTCATAATCGGCGACGTCCAAGACCGAAAGTTGAGGCATCGCCGGTGAAAAGGGGAGCAAGAAGGTGAACTACTGTAAAGGCGGCTAGGTTTTGAGAGAGTTTCTATTTTCTTGTTTTATGTCCATGGTTTTTTTAGATAAATTTGGGTTTACTATTTTTTGTGTACGATTTTTTAGAGACAAATCTGAGTTCATCATTTCTTATAAGAATCTGGGTTCATTATTTATATCTGGCATTGATTTCATTTTTGGGGGGAATGGATGCAATCAATTAAGCGTTTTTTTTAGGACATTAAATTGATTCAGATGTGTATTTGTAGTCGTGGGTTTAGAGAAATTTAGATTGGTGTTGTGGTGGGTCTGTGATTGCGGTTGTGTATAAATTCCCTGTGGATATGAAATTATGTTATGGGCCTTACGGACCGTAACGGAATGGGATAAGCACACCACAAGGGTGTGACCGGCTAGGTTGGAATTCGCCTAGGGCTTTGGACAATAATAAGTTTCCTTTTTTATTATTGCTTGATAGTCAAGTTGTATTACGATTTGGGAATTATTGGGTAGGCAGCAATTAATGTTAGGAATTGAGTTTTAGGAAACCTCTTGGCTATATATACCAAGAGAGAATTATGAATAAATCAGACTAAGAATTATAAGAATATTTTTGTCTCTCCACAAGGTCTTTGAGCTCCCTTTATAACGAGCTCGTAACCCTACACAATTGGGAAGAGGAAGAACAAGGATTCGCTCCGGCAAACGCTTAATCTGAAGTCTTACCAACGTCCCATAACGAGATCCATCAGTCAAGCACCTAACATAGTGGTATTAGTGCCAAACGTTATGGAACCTGAAAATTCAATGGAGAAACAATTTGCGGCGTTCATGAAGATCTACACAGCGAACCAGGAGAAGGCCGAGGCGACCAACGCTTTGGTTCAGGACTTGGCAGTGCAGGTCTGTGCCTTGTCTGCTCACACACCAAAACCGACTCAGGAGGAGAGCTCCATTACGGAGGTCCAACAACCCCGACCCCCAGCTCCGGCAGCATCTGGCGTAGGCTTAGGGTGTGACGGAGGTGCCCTGGCTCCTCGCTTTGCGCGCCTCGAGTTCCCTTGTTTCGACGGCCGGGCGGACCCAACAGCTTGGTTAAACCATTGCGAAGGGTATTTTCTCCATCAACGGACTTCGCCTGAGGAGAAAGTACTATTGGCATCTTTACATCTAGAAGACGATGCCCAACTGTGGTACATGAAGATCCACAAGACTTATCCCGACTTGAATTGGCCTGTTTTTAAACTATATTGCAATTCTCGTTTTGGCTCCATCTTGGCAGGTTCCCGACTTGGCGAGCTTGTAAAACTACGCCCGGAAGGATCAGTGGCTGAATACTCGGCTCAGTTCGAGCGCCTGACTACTCAGGTACCCGACCTGAAGGTTGACCAGGAGATTGCCCTGTACTTGAGTGGCCTCCTAGACAATTTGGCAATTGACGTTGAAATCCAGCAGCCACCGGATCTGACTACAGCGATCGGCTTAGCAAAGCTCTATGAAAGGAAAGCTCGCGGTGAGGTTCGTGCCCCGGATCGACAACAGGTGCAAAATTCAGCTCCTACGAGACCGTACGCTAAACGTATTTTCGAGGAAGAAAAGAAGGACCGTATCGCTAAAGTACTTTGTTTCAATTGCGACGATGCCTACAGCTTTGGTCATAAATGCAAAAATCTCTTTTGGTTGGAGCTGTACGAGGACGAGGGCGAGGAGGAGGTTGTCCATATGATAGATCCACCATATGCGCTTGAGGACAAGCGCCATGTGCAAGGGGGGAATGATGTTATGGGCCTTACGGACCGTAACGGAATGGGATAAGCACACCACAAAGGTGTGGCCGGCTAGGGTAGAAGTCGGCTAGGGCTTTGGACAATAATAAGTTTCCTTTATATTATTGCTTGATAGTCAAGTTGTATTAGGATTTGGGAATTATTGGATAGGTAGCAATTAATGTTAGGAATTGAGTTTTAGGCAACCTCTTTGCTATATATACCAAGAGAGTATTATGAATAAATCAAACTAAGAATTATAAGAATATTTTGGTCTGTCCATAGGGTCTTTGAGTTCCATTTATAACGAACTCGTAACTCTACACAGTTGGGAAGAGGAAGAACAAGGATTCACTCCAGCGAACCCTTAATCTGAAGTCTTATCAACGTCCTATAATGAGATCCATCAGTCAGGCACCTAACACATTAAATAGAAGAGAATGATGATGCAATTGTATTGGGGTTATAGAAATGAAGTGTTGCCATACTGATATAATAATATACATACGAGAGTTGTAGGGTAGCTGGAATGGCTCAGAAAAAAAAAATTAATCATAACAATAGACTTTCTTAAACTATTGAGGGCAAACATGACCTTTCGCAAGATCAGTTAAACGGACCTTGACAACGGATTTCATTGATTTTTACAATTTCCAATAGTATTGTTATGAATTGCAAAATAAAATCTGCTAGGGTTAACATCCCAAACGACTTTTATGGCCAAGAGTTATCGCTTTATACAACCCTAGTGAACGTAGTTAGATTATTTCCCCCTCCCGTACTCGAAGGCCCGGATGAAACCCCTGCTCTCCCAGATCTGAATAAATGAATATGCATGATTTCTACTCGTAATCTCTTTGATTAACTCAATCGTTAACACGTGAAAAGAAAAACAAATTTGGACTCTAATACAGCTCAAAACACTTATATTTAGGAAGAATAATGTGATCTGTAAATCGGTTAAACAAGCATTCCTAGACAGTTGATATACATTTTCACAATCTCTACTTGATCATATGAGCTATAACTATTCCTACTCCCAGACTGTCTCCGCAGAGATACGGAATCAGCATGTTAAATAAGTTAATATATTTATGTATGGTAATGGTACAGCTAGTTGGAGCAGAAGAAGCTCCACTGACAAGAAATTGGTTTCATCTATACCTTGGATTTGCCCGGAGGGCGAGAAAGCTCCCTATCAGCCAAATGAATAAGCCTTCTGAGCCTCAAGACCATGTCGCAGTGTAAGGGCAGTGCTGTGCGTCGCTCCAAGTAGCCCGGACTAACAGTCATCCATGAAAGAGCGTGAAGCTCAGCTGCAACAGATTCTAGAATCAGATGGGTTTCAATTTCAATGTCTTTGACTTCTGAGCATGTCCGCTTGCTGACATTCTTTTCCTGGCCATAATAATCAATGAGACTGATGGAAAGAACAGAAGGCCATTCTTCTTTCAAGACACTGCGGTTGTCTTTCCTCATTGTTGGTACAGCTTTAGAAACCACAAAACCAGTGGAAAGGGGAATTGCAGAACCCTTGCTGTGCAACAAATGAGCCAAAGGCGGGGACTCAGCTGTTAGGCATGTGGGAAGCTGAAGAGGTCTTGGAGGGAGGAAGCGCATACTGGGCGATGGGATTATAATGTAAGATGCAGGTGTAGAGCCCAGAGACCTTACAGGTGTGAACCCTTCTAGATAGCCTGAATTGTTGCCTCCTGCACACAACAAATTGTGGAGTTGAGCATAAAAACTAGCAATGTGTCTACAATCTCTTAAATGGTCAGGTTGTCGCATACCAGTGGAAGGCGAATCTGCCTGAAAAACAAGACTTAGTGTATGATCATAAGAAATTGCTATGAAACTGATGCTTTGCACCCATTGAAGAATCCCCCTTGAGCTGTCGACCATTCCACCAATTAGCTGCTTTCTCGCAGCAGCTTGCCCTAAACCTCCTTTCATAAAGCCAGAAGCTTTTGAATGAGGACTGTACAATGGACTAGGTGAGGAAGGCAGGTTCCTCTCTTGCTGCTCCAAGGTGGTCCCGTTGCTGCTCCCAGCCACTCCATCCGGCACTGATTTTCGCAGTTGCAGAGGCCATTTCTTCACTTCAGACCCCCCAACTGAATAAATGGCCTTTTGCCATTCTGTTCCCAATGCAATGTCAATACAAAAGCACACACATCAATAGAGGTCATAAGCTAATTTTATCCTTGACTGAGTTGATATAATATCAGGTTTGGTCCAAGTCGAGCCAGGGTACCAACTTGGGGTACACCCATTTTCTCCATTCACAATACTTGAAACTCGAGACCTTCCCCACTTGGGCCAACAAGTAAAAAGATATCCTATCACTACCCCAGCCCCAGGAAAAAGAAAGCTATGTTCTAATCAGGCATGCAAAAACCTACAGCCAACTACCTGGAGAGAAATTATAAGTCTTATTGAAAGAACCTAGAAGTGGTACAATTCTTTTCTTTCACTAAGTAATGCTTCAAACTTACAGCTGACAAGCAAACAGCCTGCATCTAGGGATGTTGGTGATTCTTTTCAGTGACACCACCAAAGATTTTTAAATAATGGGAAGAAGAAAACTTTGTACCTTGGTACTCAAGCTCAAAGAAATGTCCAATGCGTGCAATCACAAAATCCCTAGGCTTTGCAACTCCAGTATCAGGAGAAGAGCACATTTGAAGTATTTGACAGCCTTGCTGCAAAACTTGCACAAAAAGACATTGCAGACCCTTTGTGTCTTGTCTACTACTAAATCCACCAAATGGAAATATTTGGGTGTCAAGTAGTTCTCCCCTTGAATCGGTCCAGATGCACACTAGCCAGCGCCAATCCTCTGTCCATCCGTAGCAACAGTGTAGGCTTGGAGGACTTTTTTGATGACTAGAAGCCAAGCCATCATGTTCGCATCCATCAAGCTGAGAATGGGATCCTGTTGTATCCATACTTGAACTCTGCATGAACCCTCCACTACTATCATCAGACAATTGTCTTGAAGATTCCAATGTTAAATTATTAAAAACTGCAGGTGAAACTCCATGCTCCAGAGAACCAGGTTCTGCAAGAACAAACAATGGTTCAAACATGTAACGAATTTCATCTTGAATATAATATTCGCCAGCTCTCTTTGGATCACAGCTTAATCCTCCAGTTCTTGATGATTGCCATGAATTATCCCAAGTGCCAGACCTCAAGCTAGCATCAATATCCCCCTCTCGTGGGAGGGTAGGCCCTGTCATTCGGATTCCAACACAATCCTTCCAGGACCCTGGCATATGAGATGCCATCTGATTCATAACCGAATGAGATCTACCAGATAAAGATGATGACTGAACCACATCATTAGAAAGTCCACGAGCAATTCGGCGACCCTTGTTATACACAGTGAAAGCAATCTCTTTAAGGATGATAAGCTCATTGAGAGCCGGATTTGTAACTCTAAAAATAGCATCAACTGTCACAATCTGTAGCACCAACCTTGGAATACTAAATCCCGGCAGTGTTATGACATTTGATATCGAGGCTTCATCCACAGCTGCTGAACAGCTTAATGCCTTGCCAACCTGACTGTGCAACATAGATCTCTTTTCTACATCCGATGAGAGAATAACTGACCCAATAGCAACAGAAGATTCAATAACTGTTTGTAGAATTGCAGTAGACTGAGGGAAAGGGCAGACTACATAGATTACCTGGATGTAAAAGAAAAAAAAGAGTAACATATGGCATCACATTGTTCTGGTCATATTAACTGGTGATAAAGATCATGTATAAGGAAAATCCATGTCATAGTAAGTCATGTCTAAGTATAACAAAGATAGTTGGGTAAGCTAACAGAACACAGGAACTAATAACTTAAAAACATTTTAACATAATAAGAAATTGTACAAAGCTAAATCAGGGAACAATTACTTGCGCACTAATAATGGTTGCACTTCACATAAATAGCTAAACATGAGAGAAAACATGCACCAACTATAGCCATGGCAACTATCAAACACCATGAGTAATACTATCCACAAATTATATGGATTTAGAAAAATACATCATTCAAACCTGAATGTATGCTGCAGTAATTAAGGGCAGCTGAGCATTTCAGCCTATACAAATTAACAACCAAGAAAGGCAATTAGAAGCTACACTTACCATACAAGGACTAGTTATGCCTTCTTTTGGGTTGGTAGACACATATGAACCAAGTTTTAGACCCTTCAGAGTTCTAGAAAGAGACTTAAGATAGCTTGCCAAGTCCCAACCATTGGATATAGAGAGAAAATAATCACTTATTGATCCAACTAGCGATGCATTATTGCTTTCTACCCTCATGGACTGAGGGCAGTCAAGTAGAATAAAACCAGAACATGACAATTTTCCAGAATCAATCTCCATTTGGTTCCCAGAAACATGAGGTGAATGGGTTCCCAGTTTGCAAGTCTCGTAAACTGGAAGAGAAGTTTGTGGTTAGTTAGACAAAAGAAATAACGCATTCACTTAAAACCCTAAAGAAACAATAAAAAGATGATACATACCTTTTAAGCTGGGGAACATAACTATCATATACAAATGGAAGTAAAAAAAAATGTGGTATTACTCAAACAGTACAGCCTAGCAACTAAAGAAACAAAGAGCTACTAGCAAAAACCTCCATATTATATAAACTTTTCTTCTGCTTTCAATCATCAGAAAGTAGCAGTAGTTTCCTTGCAAAGGACAGGTTGGGTATATTTTATTTGGTGTACATAACACTACCTAGCACAAAATCACTGATGTATTATACTGAATACACATCTCTACTAATAAGTGAAAGTGCAGCCTTCATTCCTTTAAAGAGAAGAAGGCAAAAGAACTAACTCTATGCAAAGTGGTCTACATAACTTAATATTTGCATTTCTACCATAAAAGCCATTCACCTGTTCCCAGTTGCTGGAAAAAATCAGTAGCAGCAGAGGTAAGGGGGTCAATGTCTGGACATATTACATTATAAGTCATCTGCAACAAGCAAAATTTTACTCATGTCACTAAGCTGCAAATATACAGAATTACACAATTGAAGATGGAATAACAGAGATGTGAACTATAACTAGTTTCAAGACTCACAGGTTTTTGAAAAGCATAGGGTTCGAGAGGAGCCTTTTCCCAAAGTTGCAAAGAATTTGCTGATACCTTAAGCCAATCATCCTGGTACCTGCTCCATAAATTAAATTTCCATCAAACTACACAGCAGTTTAAAACTTAATGCATCAAAAGGCAGGCAGAGTTATTTGACAACATAATACAATATGCATACCCAACAAGTATAGAAGGAAATGGAAGAACAGAAAGTGTTGGCCTTAATTGGGAGCATGGTTGCTGCTCTGACTCTGAACTACAAATCTCCCGGGTTGATCTCCTTTGGCCCATCTCATCAACCTTGGCTCCATCAGAAGCACTTGATACATTCCCAATGGTGAAACTATCGGTTCCCTGAATATCATAAAAAACCCATTATGTATAAAGCATTATCACATCTCTGACGCAAGAGCACCCACACATAGAAGACTGGTGAACTCTTGATTCTCAAACAGGTGAAGTTCTAAACTATTTTAAGATTTAGAGCATCCACTTACGATGGACTCAGCAGAATATCCATCACTCGAGGCTCCTACATCACCAGATTGGACCCGGCCCTTGCACCAATCAGTCACAGACAGTGGGCCATCCAAAGCGTCAAATGCGGATTTTAAGGCTGTTTTTACATCAGACTGCAGCAAACTAATGACAGACGATGCGTGAACCTGCAAGACAGATAAACTTTCACAAGGAGCAGTATATGCATCAATGGCATAGTGACAACCATCAAACAGATATATACTAACATGAACAAAAGACTCATTTTGATCGTAAAGGGTTTTGAAGTGTTCTTTGGGAATGGTAGGACAATGACCAACCTCCTGGCAAGTTCTCACTACTGAATCAAGTCTAATGGAATCTATCAATAGAAATATGTTTGGGTTTTTTCAAAACAGCAAGTACACCCCCTAAAATGCAGTACAAAATCGTTACTCATTAGCTTCACTGATTTAGTAGCAGAGCACACCCCCTTAGCCTATGAACCCAATTTGTGCGCCCGTGTATCTAAAGCCTGTAGTCTACAGCATACGCTACCATAATGTGAGGAAGTGTTAAAGAAGTACCGCATTAATGAGATGTTATATATCAAGATAATAAGAAATCAGTAGGGCCTTTCTAACAATCCCATTTCACTTCTTGAAATGATTTTCTTAGGAGAACTATTTTTATTTTTGTGAATGAAAAAACATTTCCCCTTTTTCTCATTTGGACTTTGAAGCCAGCAAGTATGTCCTTCTACCCAATAAAAGAAAAACACCCTACCAAAACTAGTATCAATTGATTGTTGCCGTAGAGGACTTGCACTTTATGGTAAACAATGTTTCAATCAAAGCTACTAATGAAATGTCTACTGGCATCATGACACAACTGAATGAAGTATTCACAAACACAGGCACCATATATAGCCAACATGGTAATCACCCACATAAGCAATATGCAAAAGCATACAAATAAGTAACATATATGGAAAGCTCACATCAGCTGAAAGTGGATCTACTAACTCTGCACCAGCAATGTCCAAAGAATGGCAGGAAGCCAAAAATCCCCCACAACCTGCATGAACCATAGATGGCCCACATGAAAATTCACGCCTCCACTGTTCTTGTAATGCAAGCCAACCATAAGGACCATCACCGCAATCAGCATCAAGTGCCACATCAACAAAAGAAGTTGCTTGTTGGACAAGTAATGCCATGCCATCAAGAAGCTCCTGAAGTGGTTGCCTTTGCACATATGAGAGCAAACCCTCATCGCTGAACGAACTATGGGGCAGGGTTGGGCTAACCTCAATACCGGGAGAGCTTGTGGGTTTTGAAACTTTGGGAAGCCCAACAGTGCGCCAAACGCCAACAGGTGCATGGAGATGCCCATCTGGTATACCCCCATCAATATCACCAGCTATCCTAACAGGTATGGTTTCTTTCTTCCTCACCTCATATTTGTTGGACATGTTGTCTGTCATGATACTTGGGTCGCCAGGTAATGGATTCAAAACCATGCTTCCACTTAACCTACCTACACCAGTAGGGGCTGGGCTACTAGAAGATAAAAGGGTATGTCGTGTCTTACACATAGAAGCTTGGAACATGATACATTCAACTTCAGTTGCAAGCACATTCTTCATAGACAGAAGGAGATGCTCTGTTCCAAATGCACCTTCATTCTTTTTCTTCGGAATAGATTGAGCAGCATTTGAAGAGTTGTAACTGGAGAGTGTTGTTCCCGCCCCCTCACTTGTGATAATGCTATTATTACACGTAGATGGCCTCCTCTCATTCCCATTTTCTACATGACTATAATATTTTTTAGCCTGTAGAGCTGAACTCTTCTCATGCCTCCCAGAACAAGCTTTAGAATTCACAGTCAAACCACTATTTTCATCTGACCCATCAAAACCAGGTGAAGCAGGTGGTGCAGGACCATATATATAATTTGCAATGTTTGGATTTGTTTTCTCTGATTTTATACATTTTGGCTTATAAGGGCTTCCAAAAATTGATGAAGATAAATCACTTGGAGGTGTTTCAACTGCACCATATTCTGGAGCAAATGTCATTAGTGCTTCAGCTTTGATCAAATGCTCAAACTCACCTGAAGAAGATTTTCGAGTATGATTCACAGGACCTGAACAGATATCGTTGTTTGGTACTTCTAAATTTTTGCTGACGCACTCGTCTATGGCTGCAGGAGGAGGATTAAAACTCTCAAAGGACGGAAAACCTGCAGGAATAAGCATCTGATCTGAGACATCCATTACTCCCAGTGGACTGCTACCAACATCTCCACAATCCGGGGGAGAAAACATAAGAGCATGTGACTCCGCAGTTCCTGGGGGCTTCACAAAACAAAGTCTCATTATGAGGAACCCGTAAATGACAGAAGAGAAGTAAATGGGCAGGCGATGACAACTGAATCCCTAATGCGCCTCTGATATATAATAACCCAGAAACCAGAGGGAAAAAACAGCAAACTTAAATCCAACAAACGCTTGAATGTCAACCATCCAACAGACAAATAGCAATATTAAGTTCAAGGAAATACAATCTTTTTCCCAAAACTATTATAAATGCACTATATCACTACCATAGATAATTAAAAATATTACTTTCGCAATAGTATAAAACACGTAGATAAGAAAAATAGTAGCCACATTCTAGTTTTGAGTTTAACTGAATACTATTATTTTCCTCAACCAATTTACGTGTGATGGTTCATATTTAGTAGGAGATGCAATATCAGGAATACATAGTATTACTGCATTGAATATAATACTATGAAGATACTTGTAAGGAATAACAGTAGTACCTCCCCAAAAGGCAAAATATCATTTTCAAAGAAATCACCAAAATCTCCAAATTCAGATAGGAGAGATTGGATATCCATGCCCATTCCTCTGTCATCATCATCCCAATCCCAATGAGATCCAACGTTCTCATTTCCAACTCCTGTGATTGCTGAAGTGTTGACTTCCATGGAACCAAAATCAGACTTGTGAGGATCTCGCTTATTAGCATTTGTAGCATTACCCACTTGAGCAAATGACTCTGTCATACCAGTTCGAGGACGCTTGGATCCCTGTGTATACAGTAGAACCTCTTTAAATTGATACTCAATAAATTAATAACACTTCAAATAATATTTTTCTTCAGTCCCTACTTAGGTCAGTTGAAAAAATTAGCAAAGTTAGAAAGGATAATAAGAAAATATACTTCCAAAAAAACTACATAAATACAGGGTCCCATCAATATCATAAATTAATAATTATATAAACTCACACAAACATATAACTAAGAAAATTTAGTGAAATATCATTCTAGTGTTGTTTGTTTTTCTTAAAAATTAAGTCCAGTTGGAACTCATCTCTACCTTTTCTTATTGCATCCAAGAAAACCTGGTTTATCTCGAACTGTACCTAAAAGTTATGAAGAGTTCTGGATGTGATAAGTGCTTACTTACACGTAACTGGTTTTAAAAGTACTCTATTGTCATCAACTTCATCACCAACATTACTTTGAAGAATAGTAGCCACAATTTCTTCTAAGTTTTGGACCTTTGAACATATATTCACCCAAGAGTCAAGACTACGGAACTTCATATATTTGCTAAGATCAAATACTATGGTACGACAAGCTAACCAGTAAACATATTGTTAGAAGTACAAATCGGCAATAAGATCTTCTATTTTATAATTATTGTAGTGCATTAGTAAATATCTTATTACTGCATTGGTTAATACTTTTCTATTACTGCATTAGAGTTAGGTTTGAATATGTCCAATGGGCTTAACTTGGTCACCAAGTTAGGCTTGTGAGTCCATTAGGTTTTATCTAAGTTTAGGGTTTCCTATTAATCTCTATAAATAGAGAGTCGCATAATTTAAAAATTACCACTTACAATGAAAATTATCAAACAAAACCGAAAGGTCTATCAAGAGGTCTTGGGTTCTATCTAACAGCATCTTATATCAAAATGCAACATTTGTGATAGTACACAAATTATGAGTTCATGCATGGATAAACAACATACTAATTTGTGGATATCGTTCTCCAAAGAATCAGCATCAGCCTCAAGTTCACCACTGCCTATCTTGTAATCACTATCACTTGAGCTGCAGCTTATGCTGCTGATGCTGCTATTATTACTGTTGCTACTACTGTTACAACCATGGTGCATGCGAACTTCGTCGGTTCCAGTCCATGATCCATCCATAGAATCTATCTTCCCACCACTGCAGAAACCAGGACAAGAATGAGAGAAACTAAAACTCAACTTGTTTGCATTCTCATTCTCATTTATCAGAAGTATTGTCCCACATCGGAAGAATGTGGATTAAGTGACACTTGATAAGCATATTGAGACCTACATATATTAGCTTGAGCTTTTGGGTTGGATCGAGCTTTAACAAGGAGTCAGTTTCATTAGTACATGCAATAAGGGGAAGGGTTCTTGATGGGTTCTTAATTTTAATATTAAGGTTACATCTGATTGTATGTAAAAAAAACTCTTGTGGTGAAAACTAAGAACTCATTTGGACCATAGAATCAGTACGATCCAACAGCCCATGACTTTAGGGAGTTTTGATTATAAAATAAATTTAAAGTTTTGCAAATTTACAATCTATGCCATTAATGAATTTTTTTTAAATCTGATCCCTCCATCTTGACAATCCAACGGTTAAGATGGGTTCCTAGTTTCCACCACAAAAAGTGGAAGGATCAGATTAAAAAAAATCATTAATAGCATGAATTGAAAATATACAGAACTTTGAATTTATGTTTTATATTTACTTTATTCAATAAAACTGAATATTACACGACAATAACTAAATCAAGTAAATAAATGAATGACACTGATAAATCCTAAAATTGCACTCACCAATTCATAAAAAATGTTGAACCAGGCAATGATGGCCCTATCCAGTGTTGAAGCCAGAATCTGCAAATCACAGGAAGGTTTTAAAAGTGATGTAGCTATTATTTAGAATATGAAATGAGGGAGTTATGCCAGCAACCAAAAGTCTTGATTCTTTTTAGACATTTCACCGAATTGTCTTACCAGTTAACACTTTTCTCATGCCTCCAAACAAAAAATGTTCTTTACAAGTATAGCAAGAACAATATTAGCTTTCTAATTTTTAGATGGTCGGAAAAAGCATCAGCCTCAAAACAGTTTATTAAACTTCTAATTCAGTAATAGAACTCGCATCTGAACCTAACCTGCCACCAGCTATGACCAAAAAAATAAAGACGGGATGGTAGTAGGATTTAACTCTTCAAGAAACAGTTCGGACTTCAGTAAGTGTTTTATCCCTTCACTACCTTGGTGAATTTCAAATTCCATTTTAGTTAGAACATTGTCCAGCAAGAGAAGATGCCATAACAAGAGTGAAGTAAACTTACAATCAGTAGCTGAGGAGAGGCAAATATAGTGTGTAACAGGCTTCTGCCGGTTTGAAAATTTGAGAGAAATGTTGAAACTTATGAATTAAGAGTGATTGATTATTATGCTTACGTATTTGTAACATTAGTTACAAAACTAACAATAATAGAAAACAAAAATAGAACTTATACAAGTATGGGACAGGGTGGATATCAAGGGTAAAATATTCCACATAACAAATCTGATTATAGCTTATATATCCCCAAACCCAACCCAAAAGGACCTGAGTTGTTGGTTCCTATTAGGTTTGGGTAACATTGCCCTACCTCTGTGTAAGGACTGCCTCAAAACAGTCCTCAAATATATTAATGAAAAAAGAGCTAGAAGTCTGAGGTCTACCAGTTTGACCAGGTTGAATGTGTAAATGAGAGCAGAAACAACAATTTGAGTGCCATATTAGCAATACCTTTTTAATGATGATCTTGCAAATGATGTTTGCAAGACTGGGACAAGCACTGCCTCAGCTGGATAAATGAACGTCCTTTCATAAACTGAAAGTTGATCTCGTAATCCCCTCAGACTACCTGCTCCAACTACAGGAGATTCAGCAACGTGATGCTTAGGTAAATTCCTACCTGAGTTTAGACTAGACTGAGATGCCTTTTGACCTTCAGCTCTAGGACACCCAAGTGTAACTTCAGCATAGCAATTTTGTCCCCTCAGCTGGCAACCAGAACCTTGAGAAAGGTACTGAGGAAGA
This sequence comes from Erodium maritimum, assembly GCA_963921825.1. Lineage (NCBI taxonomy): Eukaryota > Viridiplantae > Streptophyta > Magnoliopsida > Geraniales > Geraniaceae > Erodium > Erodium maritimum. The sequence goes on along the minus strand of OY997596.1, from coordinate 27,557,664 downwards.
CCTATAAATCCATTTGAAGTTCTAGGCTTTCCGGAGCTGTACAAAAAAGTTCAAAATAGAAATGGAGAAAACATAAATCAAGCTCAAGGAGTATTATAAATCAGTTACAAATTTGTCCATTAAGAAGGATACAATGCAAAAATGTGCAAAAAAAGGAGAGAGTTAACGGTATGCCTGAAGTAGACTTGATTAACGAGATCACCAGGGCAACATCCAGTAAGCCTACCACGCATTCCATGAGGTGAGACAATTACTGCTCCAAATATAACCAATGCAGACTTAATAAAGGTTCAAAGGATCCTTTATCCATAACAGTAAAAAGTACAAATACTGTCGTTTCAGAATCATAGTTCCGCCATAACCCCCAAATGTTCTCATAGATAAAAAAGAAAAGAAGAAATCGTAAAAAAACTAAAATTGTCAAAGTAAACAACTAAACAAAAACAGTGGCAGATAATAGAATCGATCCCACAACTTCAATGATGAAGATTGCTGTCCTACCAACTTCTCTAAAAGCAGTTGTGATATATTTGGCATTATATATATACAGATAAAGAGATAGATAGATACATATAATGAGCGGCGAGTTGGGCCGCCTAGACCCGACTTAACATCGAGTCGGTGTGTAAGAATTGTCGCCCTAGGCGGCCCCTGAACCGACTTTTACAACACTGATTATTCCAAACAAACAGAGTATCCAAGCCTATCAAGCACACCAACCTGGAATTTTATAATCTGCATTTCTTGAGGACCTCTTCAGTACTTTTTCCATGTCACTACTTGAAATTGGTCGTATATGCCTGGAACCATATGGAGCAAATTAGAACAAGTTTCAGATATCATTTTGCTCACCCCCTATACTTCACTTGAGGCCCCATAAAAAAATTTAAAGGGTGCACATTAAACTAACTTTGCAGATATTATAGCATGCACATATACCGCCTCCTCTGTTGCTGCAAAAATGAACTCAATAGCAGGCTGCCCTCTTCTACAAAAGCACCAATTATCAATTAGACAAAACTGAAAAACCATATGTACAATGTGAGAGTAGCAAACTAATCAATGAGGTCCGCATTTGAATAACTGCCATAATAATTCCACACAAAAAATATGTTGAAAACAAGACAGACAGGCATAGAAATACACCATAAACATCATTCAGATATGCTAGTGCATTTCTACCATCTAGCAGCCAAAGGAACCGAAATTAACTATTTCCTTCACATCATCCATACAGAAGCCGCCCCATTGAGAATACTCAACTAACAATGCCACCTATCTATGAGGGAATCTTTCCCTAAGGATCCTTAAATTCTCCATTTTTTCAAATTAAACTCTTCTTTAGGAGTTCATATACAACTTTTTTTTAAGTAAAACAATGCAATAAAGATCGAAACATAAGGTACAGTTACAGTCGAATTAAGGAAATGTACAAGTTACCAAATTTTTGACACTTGCAATTGATAATTTTAATTACCTCCTTCAATGTACTCAATAATAAATCTCCATTCCATGCCTAAAGAGGGAGAGCGAGAAGATGTTGAACGGGACTACTGTGTCTCTTCTTTTCCACGAGTAACCACCACATTGGTGATGTTAAATATTAAAATGCTGCTATCGTGGTTATCAGAATCACCTGAATCGTATAGTTCCACTTGTATTTCTCTAAGGTTCAGGCATTTAAAGGTTCAAATCAGAGAGCTGCATAAATCGAACTGGGACAGAGACTAATGGAGCATCGGATCAAAGCATGGTTCAGCCATGACTCAGGTAGTTCTGAAAGGGCGGTTCCTTTATGGATATAGGTTATTATTAAAAATTGGAGTGGGCTGTGATTGTTAAAGCCAGTTATTTCCTTTCTTATAAATAGAATATCGTACAGTCCCATTATTAAGCTCTCCGAGTTACATAATAACATTGTAAGAATGTTTTAAGTCAGAACTCAACCCACATGTATAGTTTATAACTGTTGCAAGTTCATGCCGTATACTAAAAAGCTTTGCTTGTTGTACCTCTCAGTTTTGAATTTGTTGCACCGTCAGTCAAATCTAACGGAAAACCTCATTAACTCGTGCACATGATAGACATGTAATAGAAACACAAGCAAAGATTTTAGTATATGGCGTGAACTTGCAAAAGTTGTAAACTACACAGTTATTTCGCAATTTTCCCTATAATTAGGTAACTTCAGGATGTGGTTTTACTAAGTAATGATAAAGGATTAGAGGGTATAAGGTCTTTTCAATCAATTTTAACGATGTATCCAACGGTGCAAAAGCAAAGCTTTTTAATGTACAGCACGAACTTGCAAAAGTAGTAAACTATATGATCATTTTTGCAATTTCCCGTTTATTTTCTTACATACCTTTGTGCAGAACTTTAAGAAAAAGGAAAAAGATAAGAGCACGAGGAAGTAAAGTAGAGAACAAACACAAGCACCAAAGAGACAAGAGGTTGTAGTTAAGTTCTCACTTTTTGGAATTGTTATGCTACAATCTAATCATACAAGTATTAAAAGGTTAATTTATAATATTCTATTTGGATGGGGAAAATAAAAGTTTTTACAATGATGGGTCACTCCATCATATGCCACATTGCAAAAAAGAATAGTATTGTGAAGTTAGAACATTATGTATTATCAGAACAATGGCTAGATTTACACAATACAAACCTACTTTGACTTGTGTTACCAAACTTGTGGTGAAGGTTTTTTCTAGAAGAGAGAAATTGTACACTGATACTAAGTCATTGCAGCCATTATTATCATAAGGGTCGCCAATTTTACCAAGGAACATCAGTTATATATGATATTTTTCGAACGGACCTGAAAAGTTCTTCACTTTGAGATGGATGGTATTTTGAAAATACATCCCCATATCTCATGTATGAGAGTCCAGCAAGTGCCCTGCCAATTTCAATAAAATAAATTGTCAATCACTACCATACTACACATGCTGTTTAAAGCCTAGAAAAGAATAAATAGTGACCTCTCAATACAATTTCTGAAGGACTGAGAAAGAGCCGCTGCAATCTCTTCTGAGTCCCCAGGAGCCACCCAAAGTCCAGATGCAACAACTTTGTAAGACAACAATTCAAATTTTCTGTTAGGTTCCAAGACAACTCAAACTCAAAGAAGTTACCAAAACAATAAAATTCCTTATATTCACATAAAATCTACCAATACCATCCCAATTAAAGATTTTTAAGAAAACATACCTCGTAACGGAGATACTGCAGCTTGAGCAGTTTCAGGAATAGAGGAATGACGCCCAGGAAGAAAAAGCCAGAGCTTGAGTTTTTCATCTGTCCAATTCAAATATGACTGTGGGAGTTAGTGAACAGAGGATGTTTCAAGTACTGGACAAGTATGCCCCTATGTTCTCTTCTTTCTTTCTTTTTCCTGAACAAAAGTAGCATGCATACTTGGTCGCTGATAAGCTAGTTCCCTTACCAGGATTGTGTACACCCTGCGATGGATCCCAAGGTCCAACAAAGGAATTGGTCCACGCGCTGAGAAATCTTTCCTTCTGCAACTGGAGGTGTGAAGAGAGCACCAAGAGCATAGCAGCATCTTTCTGGTCCAGTCTAACGATGTAACAGGAAATTAATCATTGTCGAGAACACACAACAAAAGATACCTTTATCTTACGACATGAGCTTGAAATAAATTGCCATGGTTTCTGACCTTTTATCAGGTAAAGGGTTTAAGTCAGGGTCATATGGGAGAAACTGGAACCATGATATATGTTGAAGACTCCCCTGTAGTAAAAGGCCAATCATGTAAAATTAATAGAAATATGTAATATTACTGAAGTTGATCAATAAAAATGATAGGTGGGGTGTATTATTTTTAGAAGCAAATTATAGTGTGCCGTGTAATCTCGGTTACGAGAAATGATAGAGTACCTATCCCTAGTTTAGGCACCATTCTTGATTTCAAACGAGAGGCTTTACACAGTAGAACATTATGCTAATATTTTTGTCACTGAATTGTGCCCTGTTGACTCATATATACAAGAAGTCAATGGAGCAAGAGCGGCTATGATAATTTATATGTAGTTAGTAGTAAGTACTAACGGGGAAACAAATATCACATTAGAGCAGTCAGTAAAGCAATTAGCTGAGCTGTGGTGGCTATTGAAAGAAACAACATAGAATTCAGAGGCTGACTAAATAACATGATGAGCATTTTGATGGGTATCATCTCACAAAGTAACAGGGTGAGATCCAAGCAGTGATGGACAAGCCAGAGATACGTAAGGATGTCATGTGTGAAATTTAAGGCACATTTTTTTTCATAGTTTTCTAAATCACACGACGAAGCAGATAAATCTGGTAAGACTTATCTTATGTGACACCATTACAAGACAGAAGGGGCCTTGTGTGAGCCCTATGATATCTTTTACCTCATTCCACTGCCTAATCATCATGATTCTTTGTTCCCCCTCAATAGGATGTAAATAATTATGTCAAGCAGAAGATGGTAAGTGTAGCACCTTTAGTATATACGAATGCAAATGTGGATATTATGAATAATTCATCCCAATTCCAGAAACAAATAACATATGTATGAGCTTACACACACACACAAAATGGAACACAAACATTTAGCAGAAGATTTCTTTATAGTAGCCAGAATAACTAGATAATCATGTCGCTGAGTGGGTACTCTTATAATCAAACCTCGTGGAGTGTATTTTCAGGAAATGAATCTAACCGTCAATCATTAAACTATTGACACAAAATCTTGACCCGTAGACAGAGTTTAGAGTCGCCACTGGACTAAGTCAAACAAGCACACTGCTGATCGAATGCAGATGTACATGTATCTAATTCAAATCAAGCTATAAAGCCTATGGTCCATACATTGAAATAGTAACTATAACTTGAAAGGGAAAAAAAACATGAGTACATACAATTTTGAAAACATTAGTCCACATGATTTTCTCTGGAATGCTCAAAGCTTCCTCGGCAACACAGCAACCGATGCTCTTCAACACTCCAAAATCATATGCTACACACTACACATCAAAACCGCAAACACACTTGTACCTGCAAATAGAAATTCATTTCAACAAAAACTGCGTAGCTCGCAGAAGAATAAAGCAAAACAAAAGGAGAACGAACACAATTCACCGCCACACTGGAACAAGATTTCAAATACACATGAACAAACACTCAAAAGCAAAAGCAAATAATAATCATTATAAAACCCTAATTCACTGCTAGGTTGGAGAAAAAACGATGGGAAAGAAATGGGCCGTCGGAACCTAGAAAGAGGAGGTCGAATTTGGCATCCAAGACTTGCCCTTGCAATTTATGGAGAGTTGTTTTTTGTCGGGGAACAAGTGAGAATTAAGGAGAGAGAAGGTACCGTTCCTGGAAAATCTGGAGAGAAAAGTGAAATTGGAAGTTGCAGAGCTAGAGAAGTCGAAGAAGAAAGGTGTTTTGAGTAGTAGGTCTAAACGAGGAGGAAGGAGGAGAAGGGTCGATTTGCTGAGTTGCTCGGTGCTACCTGGACCCGACCATGGCCTCCCCAACTCAAAATCCGCGATGGACTTAAATTTTGGATCGGATCCGGTTTTTGTCCGGCTCTATTTATCACAAACGTTCACACTACGGCTATCATAGGTAGTGTTTTGTTCAAATTAGGAGAAACTTGGTCCATTTGATAATATTACGAGGGATCGATGTTATCGGACATGATTTGGAGTCGAATCAACGCCAATATACACAATGGGAGTCCATTCTAGTGTTTCGATTTGGAACATAAACATCAGGTGTCACAAGGAGAGGGACTAAAGAAATGAGAGAGCGAAAGAAAGTGGGTGTGAGTTTATTCCCGAATCTATAGGGTTATAGTTTCTTGGACCTAAGAGAAGGTCAAACCAGTTTTCGACCCCCATAACTGGTACCATTATAGCTTTTCTTATCGTTATGGTTTTGTTAATTTCAAAATTCACCAATTCATTATCTTCTTCTTGGTTGATGAGGTCTCGTCTGTAGATGGTATTAGATGCTTGTTTTCCACATGTTCATCTGTTTTTGTTCTTGTTTAGTAAAGATTAAACGTTTTATTTCATTTTCCTTTTTTCTCTTAAATATTCTTTTTCTTGTGTATCTCCATGGCAGAGTGTTTGTGGCAGAACTTCAAGGACGAGAAACGCGGGGAAAGGACCTCAATATCGAGCCAAGTCGACAAGACCGAAGAAATCAGCAAAATCAAGGTCAGCTAACCCAGAGACTACACGTCGTGGAAGAGACGTGGCGGCATTGAAGACTATGTGCACTTGGGTTTCTTCTCGGGATTGGGGCGTCACTCACCTCGCGCTGTGGAGGTGTGCCCACGCCATGGAGCTCAACGTCCATGGTACAAGCGACAAAGATATTCCACCATCACACTCCACCCATACTCCACAATGTGGAGGCGGAATTTAGTCCAAAGGAAAAAGAGTTTCCACTGTGACCTTTCACTATGAGTCCACGTTGTGGAGGTGGGAATTTTAGTATAACCACCATGACTTACACGTTGTGGAACTAGATGGTAGAGCTGTAGTGCTCATACTTTATAAAAGCAAAAATTAGGTCATTTGTTAGTGGGGACATCAGCAAAGAGGGGCTAAGGAGAGCCACTACCTCCCCAAGGGCTCCAAGGGAGCAAGATGTAGTCATTAAGGGAAAGGAGAGAGGAATGATGCAATAGGGGGTCTCCATCTTCAACCTCCGTGGGAGAATAAAGTCATCCACAATCGTGGGCAAGGAGGCGTTGGCGGGGAGGTGGTTAGGAGTTGGCGGGGAGGTCGCTGGCGAGGATGGCTGGCGTTGAGCTCATCGCTAGCACTCCTCGCCGGCGCCAATGGCTAGTTTATCTTGAAAAATCTAAATGACCTATAGAATAATCTTGACTAACTACATTTTTTAAAAACACACACAAAATAAATGCATTTTATCTCTAAAACCTTATAAAACCTATCCTAATTCAACCAAAAATCACAAGCTATCTAGTCCCACTATTCATCCTTCTCACAAAGCATCGCCCCCCTATCGCATTCTTGTTCGTCTGTCGACATGGCCAACCTACCCAACGATGTGGATTTGAACTCCATTTTGCACGAGATACTCGAAGACTGCATGTCCGTCGACGGGGGGTTGTTAGATGACGCATTGGTCGATTCTCCACCACGTAAGCAAAAGTACATTGCACGTGACTGGGTAGCCGCAAACGAACGGTTAATGAAGGACTACTTCAACGCGAACCCTGTGTACACGGAGGTACATTTCCGTCGTCGGTTCAGAATGGCGAAGGATGTGTTCCTCCGTATTGTACATGCATTGGAGCAGCACGATGATTATTTCAAGTCAAGGTTAGATGCACTGGGTAAAGTTTCGTTTTCTCCTTATCAGAAATGTATTGCGGCCATTAGACAGTTATGTTACGGAATTGTAGCTGATGGGTTGGACGAGTACTTGAAGATAGGCGAAACAACATCATTGGAATGTTTGAGAAAATTTTGCAGTTCCATCAAGAAAGTATTCGGTCCTACGTACCAGCGTAAGCCTACACGGGCCGATATGGACCACATTTTGGCGGTTAATGAAGCGCGAGGATGTGGATGCCCTAAGGTCAAGAGCTTGGGAAATAAGAAGGAGGTGTTTTGGGCTTGGATTTTTCAATATAAGCCACGAGTGTATTCTAGCCTTTTGGTGAACTTACCATGGTTTTGGCTTAGTTGAGGTAAGACATGGATGTAGTGATTTTGTATGGATGTTGTAAAATAGATGATGAAATGCAGTATTAATGTAATTGATGTGGTGTTGTTGTTAATCCTTGCTCAATTTGGTGTTTATCTAGGTTTTAGATTGATTTGGTTTAGACTGGGTCAATCTAGAACTCAAAATGCATAAAACTTGTGATTCGTGTTCATATATTCTTGATTGTAGAGTTGTATGTTGAAATTGGTGCTTGGATTGTAATGGATTCTTAATTTTCAATTTTCAATGTTATAATTCCTTAATGGTGAGGTTAATTTTGTCCAAATTGACACTCTCAATCGAGGTTATGTTAACTCGTGTGTATGAGGATTAATCATGGTTTAAAGAAGTTGATGATGTGTTTTGTATTTTTATCTAAGAGCCAACAATTAACTTCTTGTAAAGTGATGCCTAAGAAGAAAATTGGATATAATATTTACACTATTGATGTGGATTCTTCACTTCTGGTTAGGTGTCGCTGGTGGAAGACATATCCTACGGGAAGCTTTCATTGTGGTGATCAGTCATGATAAGATGTATTGTTCAGTTAACCGGAATAAACGAAACCAATTATATATTTGCATGTCTTCCTTGACGTAGCGTGAAGCATAAAAAACAAGCAATTTTTAACTTAACCGACTTCATCTTCTCGACACGGTAAGCACAATCAATCATCAATGGTGTGACAAACTAAGAGGAGGTTACAGAAGAATAAGGTTTTGTCATACCTTATATTATTTTGGACTAGTGTGTCACCATCAATATAAGTTAAAGAAAATATATGCGTTTGAATTTATGGTTAAAAGAAAGGAGATGTGTTTTATGTGGGGTTAAAGCTGGATTTGTGCACAACCATCAATACAAGTTAAAGAAAAGAGATGTGCTTAGATCAAGTAAATAAAAAGGAGATGTATTTTATGTAGGGTAAATTTCATCTCACTATTCTAACTTTTTTTTTCATCTCCCTACCCTAACTTTATTTTTTGCATCTCACTACCCTAACTTTGTTTTTTTCATCTCACTACCTTAGAATTGTATTTTTGTCACTTTCATACCCACTGTTAGAACACGAACAAGAATGGAGTTGCAGTAAGGCGTTGCTATTGACTTTCCGTAAGGAATTTATGCCCCCACTATGTTGGGCATATCCTTCGGGATACAATACTGCTATATTATACTATAAACCTTTCTATGTACAAAGGTGAGATTGTTGTTATGAACAAAATGAATTGATATATATAGCAAATGACGTGGTTGTTCATAAGAGTCGCATATATAGCAAATGATGTGGTCGTTCATAAGAGTCACAATTCTTCAATTGGAAGCAGTTAAGCAGTTACCTAACTGTTAATGGATAATAAAATATTCATCCAAACTGAAGAATCAGACACACATGCCCCAAGTGTCCAAGTGTCATAGTCTTGATTAATATAATTTAATAATAACCATGACAAATCTACCAATAGCTTGATCACTTGGCACATACTCAATTTAATTAGAGTATGGACACATTGCTATATAAACACTTAAGTTTGTTCTATATTTTATCAATGTGGCACCCACCACATTTACACAAACTAAATGTTCCAACAATCCCCCACTAGTTTGTGTAGATTGTGGTTTTAGAACTTCATCTCACAAGTGACATGCATTATGAAAGTATCTCTCGATTTGAACTTTCACTTAGTAACTATATCAAAAATTCCAACTAATTTCAGGTATCCGAAGATTGAACCAAAAATTTCTAAGCTAGAACGAAGACATACTACACATGAAACTTGATCATAAAAAGGTGTATGAAATAAACAGCGCTATAAAGGTCATGCGCTACAATATCCATTTAATGAACATTTACAACATAAATTCCCGCCAATTTTGTTGTTGAAGCGGCACCACTTCTATGTTCATATAGGTGGAGTTATATTTGATCATGTTACTTTGATCATAACTTCCATTAAGAGATTAACTCCACCTACTCACGTAACATTTTCTGTTTATTAACAATATAGTTAATAAATGAGGCTAATTCACGGAAAAATGACAACAACTTGTTATTACCCTTTGAACTTGACCTAACATTTAATTCAAAGTTGGGTTCCCATTGTTGATTTCCTTAACGGGTTTAAGCCTCATGTCTCTAGCTGTTAAACTTACTAAATCTATTGGCAATGGTTTAGTAAGAGGATCTGCTAGATTACTCTTAGATTTTACATACACAATTGTGATCACTTCGCTTGAGATCAATTCTTGTATATAGGCATGCCTTAGACCAATATGTCTTGATTTTTCATTGTATACGTTGTTGTAGGCTTTACACATTGTAGATTGACTGTCGCAGTATAAGGATATGGCTGGCATCGGTTGTGGCCACAACTCTATATCAAGCAATAAATTTCTTAGCCATTCTGCCTCCTTTCCTGCAGCTGTCAATGCTATAAATTCAGCCTCCATGGTTGAATGAGCAATAATCGTTTGTTTCTTGGATGCCCAACTAATGGAACCACCACCAAGAACAAAGATCCAACCAGTTGTTGACTTATTGTCATTCATACTAGTTATCCAACTAGCATCACAATATCCATCTAAAGTAGAAGGATATCTGTTATAGACTAGTCCATAGTCTACACTACCTTTAAGATAGCCAGATACTCTAGTAATGGCTTTCCAATGCTCCTTACCAGTCCTGCTTGTATACCTAGATAGTTTTCCAACTGCAAATGCTATACTAGGCTTAGTGCAATGCATACAATACATCAAGCTACCAATTGCACTAGCATACTCTAGTTGAGCAACGGATCTATCACATTGATCCGGTAACTTGATACTAGAACCAAAAGGAGAATTTGCTTCCTTTATTCCAAGATGTTGAAATTTCTCTAACATCTTCTGAACATAATGGGACTGATTTAAAGCATAACCACCATCATGTTTAATTATTTTAATACCCAAAATGGTATCAACCTCATTAAGATCCTTCATCTGAAACACAGAAGTAAGGTACTTCTTGGTTTCTTGTATACCAATCATATTGGTACCGAATATTAATATTAATAAATCATCAACATAAAGACTGATGATTACAATATATTCTTTAGTACATTTTGAGTAAATGCACTTGTCGGCATTGTTGTGTTTGAACACATTACTCAAGATGGCTTTATCAAACTTTTCATGCCACTGTTTTGGAGCTTGTTTCAGCCCATCAAGGATTTCATTAATTTACACACTTTGTGTGAGTTTCCTTCTAATACAAATCCTTCAGGTTGCTCCATGTACAGCTCTTCGTTTAAATCGCCATTTAAGAAAGCTGTCTTTACGTCCATCTGATGCACATGCAAATCATATATAGACGCAAGAGAGATTAATGTTCTTATAGAAGAAAGCCTAGCAACTAGAGCATAAGTATCAAAATGATCGATCCCTTTCTTTTACGTAAAACCTTTAGCAACCAATCTTGCCTTAAAGGTTTGCAAAAAACCATCTGTATTATATTTCTTTCTGAATACCCATTTACATTTGATGGGTTTTGATCCATAAGGCAAATCAGATAAAGACCAAGTTCCATTAGAAACTAATGAGTCATACTCATCATTAATGGCCTATTTCCAAAATGGTGAATTTCTTGAGCACATGGCATCCTGATATGTTTTAGGATCATCCTCAATGTTTAGAACAATAGGAACCTTGTTCAAAACCTTATCTCTATTTCCTTCAACAAGAAAGACAATAGTATTTATGTTAATGAAATCAGATCCAAACGATTTCTCTTTTCTTACTCTTGTGCTTTTTCTTGGCTCGACTTGAACCGACACTCTTTTTCTTTTATTTCCATCGTAATCATTAATTACAATGTTGTTATTTCTTTGAGTACTAGATTCAGCTTGTACTTCCAAATTATCAGATGTTGGATCCTTGACAAATTTACTTTCAAAGAAATCGACATGAATCGAGTCTATGATAACATTTGTTTCCAAGTCCAAAACTCTATAAGCTTTAGAGTTTTCTGCATATCCAACAAATACACCTCTTTTTCCTCTTGGTCCAAGTTTTTGGAGGTTTCGATCAATAATTTTGTAATATGTTATGCAGCCCCAAACTCTAAAATAGTTTAAGTTTGGTTTTCGACCATACCAAAATTCATAAGGAGCCTTTTGAGTCTTCTTTGTAGGAATTCGATTTCCCACATGACAAGTTGTTTTTAGAGCTTCTCCCCACAAAGAATTAGGTAGACTAGCATTCAAAAGCAAATAGTTGACCATATCAATGTATGTCTTATTTTTTTCTTTCAGTCACTCCATTCATTTGAGGACTATAAGGGGCTGTCCTTTGATGAATCAGACCATTGTCTTCACAATATTTATCAAAGGATGTTGGGAAATATTCACCACCTCTATCACTACGAAGAATTTTAATCTTCTTTTCTTTCTGATTTTCAACTAGAGCTTTAAACTCCTTGAATTTATCAGAGGCTTCATCTTTAGTTCTCAAAAGATACACATAGGTAAAACGAAAAAAGTCATCTATAAAAGTAATGAAATATAGTTTTCCTCCTCTAGATAAAACACCATTAAATTCACAAATGTCGGTATGAACTAATTGTAAAAGCTCATAATTTCGCTCAACTTTAGTAAAAGGCTTCTTGGTCATTTTAGCTTGAACACATATTTCACATTTTTCAGGAAAAACACCACAGCAAGAAATGTGTAATAACCACTCCCGGTTAACGTCAGTCAAATCGGCAAAAAACAGGAAAATTTAAATTTTTTTGGACAGACACTTAAATGAACCCAAATTTGACCCCGAGGGTCATACGGACTTAAGTTGACCCCGGTATCGACCAAAGTGAGTTCTGGGGGACTCAGGGCAACTTTCTGACCAATTTGGGAAATGTTCACTTTTCGCTGGAAAAGTCAACTGAGCGACGTTTGGGTCCATTCGAGGTTCGTTTTGGATCCAAAAAGCTTAGCCATCGTCGCAACAGTCTTAGTTGAGCCGTTTCCTTGTAGCCTGTGAAGTTTCGTAATTTCTTGGAAAAAGTGCCCGTTCGGGGCCCCAAGACGACCGAATTTCGCGAATCTGATGGTAGGTAACATTGAACTTGCCACATGTCACCAATGTGTTTCGCGAATTTCTTGGAAAAGGTGTGGGACCCACTTGCCACATGTCACCAATGTGGTGGTGTTAGGTAACATTGAACAAAACAAAGGAAGACTTGATGGTAGTTTGGTAATTAAGGGATAGATTTGTTTTTTTTAAACAAAACAAAAGGGAAGGAAATTGAGGTGTTCGGCCATTGCTTCACAATTAGAAAAAAAGTAGGTTTTTAGAGAGAGAAAAGAAGAGATAAGAAAGGGAGAAAAAAAGAGAAGAAGGCTTGGAGTTTTGTGACGTTTCTCGATCATCAAACCGTTGGATCGTCTCAAAGATAGAAGAATCGAGTTCACACCGTCATTCTCTACGGTGAGCATCTAACCTATTTTCATTTTGTTCAGTTTAAAAGTTAGGGTTTGGTTTGAAATGGGTTGAATATGGATGAGTTGAGGTGTGGGGTTCGTTGGAGGTGTTTTGGAGCGAAGAGATGAACGTTTTCCGGTGATCGGAGGCTCGGGGGAGCTCCGGCCACCGTGTATGGTGGCTGGCCGGTTTTGTAGGGTGGTTGGCCGGAGTTAGGACCAGCCACCACCTTGGTGGACCGGCCCTAGCCACCCACGGCCAAAGGGGGTCGGGTGGGGGCCACATGCTCGGGTATTCGGGTTTCTAGTTCGGGTGGTTTAGAACGTTCCCCAAGTAATTAATCCACACCCGGATCGAAATTTGGAATTAAATTGTGAAAGTTGTAATTGACGGGTTTAGAAACTTTAAACGCAAATTAAATTACTCGGAAGTCGGAACTCGATTCCGTCGAGTGCCTATGAACCCTTGAATTATTCTAAGACCGTAGAAACGAAAACAAAGAATTTCGGAGCCCTAGAAGGGCGTTTTCAAAACCCGGGCAGATTCGCCATGTCGGGAGAATCAGGCTTTTCAGGGTCCATTATTGACAATGTCGAGTAATTGGGAAGTTTGGGAGTGATAGACATTACCGGGATTGCGTTTGGGCGTTTAATTCTTTAAATTCGGGTTTCGCATGCTTACTTAAAAAGTGTGTTAATTGTAATGATTGTAGACCGTGTCGCCTACCGTGGAAATAGGAGGCTAAGCAGGAATTATGGAGCTTTGTCGGAGTAAGAGTATCGGGTTTGACACGCTTCAAGAGGTAGGGAAAAGTAGCCGGATCTCGGCCCTGTCTCGGCCCTGACTAGGGAAAGTTAACAGTAGAAATGCATGTGACACTTGGGTGTCGTGTGTTAAGTAGGTTTGTTCGAATATTAGAAAGGCAGGCGACACCGGGTGGTGTCGTATGATACGGGAACGTATCGAACAATAGAAATGCATGTGACACTTAGTAGTGTCGTAGGAGCAGTGAACTTTAGATATTAGAACTACTGGAGGCATTTGGTTATGCTCGGAGGTTGATTGTGAGCCTGTTGATATTAGAACTGTTGGAGGCATTGGTTATGCCCGGAGGTTGATTGTGTAGTTGTGTCTTGGGTGGCCATGAGAGCCCGTACTTTACTGTTTGTGTCTTGGGTGGCCATGAGAGCCCGTGTTTTACAGTTGGTGTCTTGGGTGGCCATGAGAGCCCGTGTTTTACTGTTGGTGTCTTAGGTGGCCATGAGAGCCCGTGTTTTACTGTTGGTGTCTTGGGTGGCCATGAGTGCCCGTGAGGTTGTTGATCCCCTGAGTTATTGTCGGTGTGTCTTGGGTGGCCATGAGTGCCCGTGTGGTTGTTGAATCCGTGAGTTACTGTTGGTGTGTCTTGGGAGGCCGTGAGTGCCCGTGGGGTTGTTGAGTCCGTGAGTTACTGTTGGTGTGTCTTGGGAGGCCGTGAGTGCCCGTGGGGTTGTTGAGTCCGTGAGTTACTGTTGGTGTGCTTGGGAGGCAGTGAGTGCCCGTGGGGTTGTTGAGTCCGTGAGTTACTGTTGGTGTGTCTTGGGAGGCCGTGAGTGCCCGTGGGGTTGTTGAGTCCGTGAGTTACTGTTGGTGTGTCTTGGGAGGCCGTGAGTGCCCGTGGGGTTGTTGAGTCCGTGAGTTACTGTTGGTGTGTCTTGGGAGGCCGTGAGTGCCCGTGGGGTTGTTGAGTCCGTGAGTTACTGTTGGTGTGCTTGGGAGGCAGTGAGTGCCCGTGGGGTTGTTGAGTCCGTGAGTTACTGTTGGTGTGTCTTGGGAGGCCGTGAGTGCCCGTGGGGTTGTTGAGTCCGTGAGTTACTGTTGGTGTGTCTTGGGAGGCCATGAGTGCCCGTGGGGTTGTTGAGCCCGTGAGTTACTGTTGGTGTGTCTTGGGTGGCCATGAGTGCATGTGAAGTGTTAGACCGGTCTTGTTGCTGTTTGTTGAACTTTGTTTGTGATTGTGATTGTGGTTACCTAAGGTTGGGGGCCCGCTTCATAATAACGGGGGTCCTGTGATCGCACGCGTCTACATGTTCAGACGGGGTAGGGGGCCCGCCCGTGAGGAAAAGGGTCCTGGCCGCGCGTGCGTGGGTTGGGGTGACAGGTCGACAGCCTGATCCGACTTTGTGTCGGGAAAAGTGCGACAGGTCGACCGCCTGGCCTGACAGGGATCGGTAAAGGGCGTGAGGGGGGTTACTGAGCAGCTGGAATGCGATCCTTTGTGATCTTGTTTGGTGTGCGATCCTTAGTGATCTTGGGTGTTGTGTGGTTATCTGTCGTGTCTTTGGAGGAAGTCGTCAATCGTTGTGTCGGGTCTACATTACGGGTCCGAGTGTTGAGTCGGTTGTGGAAAGTAACAGTTTGTGCGTGTCGGTCGGGTTGTTGTTGGTGTTACCGGCATTGTCTGCTAAGTATGCCGTAGTCAGTCTGTTATCCGTGGTGGTGAGCGAACGCTCACCCCTAGCTGCTTTTCCTACAGGTACTGGTCACGGGATGGACTAGGTGAGCTCTCGAAGCTTGAAGAGCTAGGAGCGGAGTCCGGGTTTTCTTTTGAGTCTAGCGACGTACACTTTGCTTTTTGTCCGCTTGTGGGACGTACTTTTGAGATGTAAATAATTATTTTGATTAACTACTTGATGGTTTTAAAGTGATTTATTTAAAAGATTTGAAAATGTTTTATTGTTTTAAAAGTTCGCGTTCCGGGTTCGGTTCTACTGAATTTGGGCCGTGACAAAATGTAACCATGTTTAGACATATATTTCAATATACGAAAATTGATATGTGCTAATCTAGAATGCCAAACAGAAGGGGAAGACTCAACAACATAAGCAAGCACGTTATTTATTTCATTAATACTTAGCTTAAACATGTCATCACATGTGTATCCTTCTCCTATGTACATACCATTTTGAGTAATAATAATTTTATCAGATTCTAATACGATCTTAAAGCCTTTCTTAACAAGTAAGGTGGCTGATACAAGATTCTTGCTTAGCTCTGGAACATGGAACACATTGATCAAAGTCAACTTCTTGTCTAAAGTGAAGTTCATATCCACTGTTCCTTTTCCTTGCACCCTTGCTGTCACATGATTTCCCATCAGAACTTCTTCGTTTTCAGTCATTGGTTCATATGTCTTGAACATGGCTTTATTGTTACAAACATGAATTGTGGCTCCCGAATCGAGCCACCAATCCGTTGAAGCGGTTACAGTTGTCATATGAAGTTCAGTGATCATTCCAATCTGCATTTCTGAAACCATTGCAACCAATTCATGCATTTCGGATTCGACCACAATTGCACTATTCTTTACACCATCAGAAGGTTTCTTTGAACCATTCTTCTTGTACCTACAATCAGCCCACAAATGGTTCGTCTTTCCACAATGAAAACATGCTCTTTCATTTGAAGACCTTTCTTTCTGATAAGGCTTTTGATATGGCTTCTTTTTTAACACATTCTTCTTTGCCTTCATCTTCAAGTGATTAACACCTTTTGATTTGTGTCCTTCAGCCACATAATTCACCCTCAAGCTTAGGTATATTGAATCTCTGACACGATTCTCAGCCTCGATTTGCAAGTGAGTCTGAAATTGCTCTATGGTTGTATTATCTGATGAGTGCAAGAACTTCTGTCGGAAATCATTCCAGGATGGGGATAGCTTTTCCAATATCGCTCCAATTTGGAGTGCATCAGGAATCTTGATTTCAAGTTCACTTAAACGAGAAACTAGAATTTGAAGCTCGTGAACTTGACCCATGATTGTATTTTTATCATCAGACATGAAAAATTCAAAATACTTCATAACAAGAAATTTGGCAGTACCTCTCTTCTCGTTCTTGTATTTTGCCTCCAATGTCGTCCATATTTCTTTGGGAGAACTGAGGTTGCGATAGAGATCATATAGCCAATCGGTCAGCGAGTTCAGAATGTACCCACGACACACCAATTCATCTCCCTTGCGCTTGTTGCGTTCCTTTTTCAAATCCTCAGTGTCATCAAGCATAGGATTAGGGATGATGGTGAGGTCGGCTTCAAGAACATAGAAAATCTTCAGAGCAGTAAGCAAGAACACCATGCGATCCTTCCATCGGGTGTAGTTTGTTCCGTCAAAACGAGTCAGCTTTGAATCTGCATGAATTTGGCCGCTTTGAATTTGTGCCTTCACGGTAGCAAAGAACTCCGATTCCATAGTAAAATAAAGTCCTTACGATTGCTAGAACACGAACAAGAATGGAGTTGCAGTAAGGCGTTGCTATCGACTTTCCGTAAGGAATTTATGCCCCCACTATATGGGCATATCCTTCGGGATACAATACTGCTATATTATACTATAAACTTTTCTATGTACAAAGGTGAGATTGTTGTTTTGAACAAAAGGAATTGATATGTATATATATATATAGCAAATGACGTGGTTGTTCATAAAAGTCACAATTCTTCAATTGGAAGCAGTTACCTAACTGTTAATGGATAATAAAATATTCATCCAAAATGAAGAATCAGACACACATGCCCCAAGTGCCCAAGTGTCATAGTCTTGATTAATATAATTTAATAATAATCAAGGAAAATCTACCAATAGCTTGATCACTTGGCACATACTTAATTTAATTAGAGTATGGACACATTGCTATATAAACACTTAAGTTTGTTCTATATTTTATCAATGTGACACCCACCACATTTACACAAACTAAATGTTCCAACACCCACCATCCATTTTTGGACGGAAAATGGTCATGTCCAGTACACGTGACCCTAACTTTTTATTAAAATACCCTACATTATCTCTTAAAACCCTAATTACCTTCTTTTTTTACATTTTTCATTACACATCTCTCAACCCTCCATCTCCTCACTCGGTCTCCAACCTCACCCGGTCATGAAGTTTTTATTTTCAGGTTGGAATCCGACAATAATCTCTCTTTAATATGGTTGCAACAACGACTCTTCGTTCTTAGAATTTTGTTTGGCCGGAGTCGAACAATCCCGAAGGAAGAAAGGATGTCGAGCTCTAGTAAGTCGGGGCCAACGGGGGTGGGAAGCGACGACCAGATCTACTTCGTCTAGCTTCCAAAAACTGCTCGAGAAAGAACAGCCGTCGCCCGTACTCCAGACCTGCTCCGTCTGATTCCCGAACAAATGTCGCCCATGATCCTCTTTCTTCGTCGTGTGCTTCCTCAACATTAGCTTCATCTCCGGCTGTAACAAACGTTCATCTCGATATTTGGGTTTGGTAATAGGGTTCTAAGGATTTTTTCATATCTTAGAAATTATAGCAATTTCTAGATCTTCTGGATTTTGGATTTAGGGACTCATACTCCTCTCTTTCTTATTTTTTCGGATTAGAGCTGTAAAATCTCAATTTTTCGAAGTATTTGGGAGCAAAGAGGCGTAAGGTAAGACCTAGATTTAGAAGTCAAAAATGGGTTGTTTTGTTTATTTGTGATCTTGTGCCTTTCAATGACAATTTGTAATCACTTATGTTTTTTTGAGTTATGTGCCATGGTAATATTGATATTGTTGTTAATTCACGAGAAAATGGACAAAGATGTAAAAAAAAAAGAGTACAAGTTGAGTTCTTATCAAGGAAAAATTGAGAGAAAGAGAGTAATATATTATTAGTTGATTTTTTAATTGATAAATGAAAATTAGTTACATATAAAAAGTGAATTGATATAAAGTAATGAATAATTAAAAATAAATAAATAGAAGAAGAAAGTAGAAAAAAAACATATACATATATATATATATATATATAATATAAAAGAAGAAAGTAAAAAAAACATTATATATATTTTCTAATATTTTAAAATTAAAATTAACATGTACAAAGTGATTTTTTTAAAATAATTTTTATAAAATTTAAAACTGAATTTTATCAAATAAATAAATAAAAATAAAAATTGAAAACCAATGGCATATTTTTGAAATTTTGACTGTTAGTGAAGAGTACTCTGCGCTTTTTAAGTGTCTTGGATGGAAAATGGATGATAAGTTGACGGTGGGTATGAAAGTGACAAAAACACCATTTTAGGGTAGTGAGATGCCAAAAAACATAGTTAGGGTACTAAGATGTCAAAAATAAAATTTTAAGTTAGTGAGATGAAATTTACCTTTTTATGTAAGGTGAAAGAAAGGTCCTGCATCGACAACTTGGTTGCATACATGGTATACATAAAAGAGAAGTAATGTGGCTTGTGGTAGACTTATATGACTTAGCTTGTAGGACAAGCACAAGAAAGTTTAAATTTGGGTATTTATGATAAGGTATCCAAATGATTCGTCAACGAACGATAAGGTATCCGTATGAATTTTTTTCCAATATGGTACCCAAATGTTTCTTCCATGAACGATTTGGGTTAATGCTGTTAAAAAAACTAACAGACCTACGTGAAAAGACCAATTTACCCTTTACCATTTTAGTTGACTTTTGACTTAAGTGTAAAAGACTGTTTTACCCCTTCACTATATTTAATTTCATTAATATTTTAATTAATTATTAATAAAATCATTAATTTATTTATTAATTATTAATTATTTTAGTTTTTTAAAATTTTAATAAATTTAATTATTTCACACACACACACATATATATATATATATAATTATTTTTGTATATATTTAATATTTTAATTAATGATTAAAATAATAGTAATTAATTATTTAAAAAGTTCATATATGTTATATAATTAATTATTTTTATTTTTATCTTGACTTAATTTATTACTTTTTTTATTATTTTTTATTTTATTCAGATCCACGATTTCATCTGAAAAAAGAACGAACCCTATTTGCTCATCTGTTCATCGTATTCCGACCACGATGAACATCATGCCATCTCAGATGATTTTAGATGCAATCACAAATGATTTCAGACCCAAAAACACAAATTTCATGAATCTGTGGTGTGAAGTTCAATCGGAGAAGAAGTGGGTGTCTTCTTTGATGCTTCAAATTTAGGGATTAGAGACCGACCCATATTCGGAAATCATGTGGAAAGAGAGGAATCAGATAAGAGAACTAATCATGTGGAAAAGGATTGAAGAAGTAGGGTACAACTTTGATGCTCACGTAAGTTTTCATTTCTGGATTGGTGTGTTGTGGTTCAAAATCAAAAGGTGGGTAAAACTTGAAAACTTTGAGTGTGTTATTTCAAAGGTTTCACACATGAAGAGGACATAGGCAAATCCAAGGAGCAAAAATGACGAAGAAGATGAATCAGAGAGGAGAGATGACAGTGATGCGATTTGGGGGTTCCTCCGTCAGATCTGGGTTCTGCTTGATTACGGTGGCGCGCTTCGAAGATGAACCTGAGTACGGAGAGGTTCAGGCGGAGATCTACGGCACTGGACATGGTCTGGGTGTTGAACAACGAGATTTGGACATGGTTTGGGTGTTGGACAGCTAGAACATGGGCATGGTGGATGTGATATCTCTAGGTGGTCTTGTGGTGAAAGAGACCATGGAAAATGAAAGGGTGTAAAATATGATTTTTGAAATGAATAATTTATTTTTATTATTTATTTTTAAAATTTTAATTTTTTAATTTATTTTATTTTATTTATTTATTGTTTTATAACTAAGGGTATAATGATAATTTTTTCTATCAAATTTATAAGCATAAAATAAGAAAGGGTATAATCGTCATTTCACACCACACTTAACTACACATGACTAACTTAGAGGAATATTCCGTTAGTTTTCTAACGGAATATGCCAATTCCGTCCGTGGACAAATAATTTGGGTACCAAATTGGTCATTTGAAACATATGGATACCTTATCGTTCGTGGACGAAACATTTGGGTACTAAATCGTAAATAACCCTTTAAATTTTGAAGGGTTAAATATCGAAACTTTCTTAAGTATTGGTCACAGACACTACACTACCCAACGCTTCAAAATGATAAATGCACTACCTTAAGTATTGGTCACGTGACCTCAAGTGTCATATAATGGACGGTAAAATGACGTTTTTCCTTAATTATCTAACCTTTATACATTTTATAAGGAACATTACAATTGTACCCTCGTTTTTGTTCCTTATAAAATGTATAAAGGTCAAATACTTAAGGGGAACAATGTCATTGTATCATCCATTATATAACACTTAAGGTCATATGACTAACATAATGGAATATTACGTCCATTTTTACTAACAAAATCGTGTGCCCAATACTTAGGGTAGTGCATTTGTCATTTTCCAATTTTTGATAGTGTAGTGTTCGTGGCCAATACTTAGGAGTAAGTTTCAATATTTAACCCAATTTTAAAAATTAGGGCCCAAAGTTTTAGGCTCAAGTGCCTACTTTCATTCGTTTTGGTCAGGCCGAAGTAAGCCGAAAAACTGATTGATAAACACATGGAAAAAAAAGAGAATTTATATCCTTCATGTTGGCTCCTGTTATAGTTTTTTTGGGATAATGTCGGATCCTAACTGTGTTGGAAACATGTTTTTCACGTCCTAACTGAGCGCCACCTTTTGTTACATGCCCTATACCAAAGGTCACCTTTTGTCACATGTCCTATACAAAAGGTGTTTTTTTTACAAAACATGAAAAATGACACCAAAAAAAGTGTTTTTTTGGTATATTTATACCACCTACCTCTTGTAGTGCACTAATAAACGCAAATTATACAAAAATTAAGAGGAAAACCCATCGAATGCGAACGTTATACCACTTTTTTGGTGTCATTTTTCATGTTTTGTAAAAATGAACCACCTTTGGTATAAGACATGTAACAAAAGGAAACGCTCAGTTAGGACGTGAAAAACACATTTCCAACACAGTTAGGATTCAGGGTTTTCCCTTTTTTTTAATCGATATTATCGGTTTAGTTGTCAAATAAGTTTTTTTGGTCCGGTTATCCGACCGTGAACAATCTAATCTTTTATAGCCTCCAGATTTGTTAAAGTCGATGTCAATTAGGAGAGATCCAAAATTGACGCATTGAGACCTTTGATTAAAATTCGAATTTATTATTGATAAGATCCAACATGATCAACTCAATGTTGACCTAATCAATACCTTTATGTACGTGATGACGTGTATTCCTGCCTTAAATAACCTTACCACTGTATGACTAAAACATACTAACTTGGCCGGGCAATGTTCAGTAGGGGTAGGTTTTTGTTCGAAATTGGCCATTTGACTTCACCTTTGTTTCCCCTTGAGTGTCTTCTTTGAGAACCCTCTGGTGGCTTGAGCTCATTCTTATGTGGTAAATCTTCTATAATCTAACAAATATATCAAATTGTACTTAGACTTAATAAAACATTGTTATACTCAAGCAAACTTAAGTTCTTACTCATCCAAGCAAGAAAGAAAAAAAAGACTCAAAATATAAAACAAATTGCATGTCAAGGAAAACCCTTGAAACCGTATGTAGATACTGGTAGGGGTGTGCGAAAAATTAACCGAAATAAAAAAAATCAGGTAAAATCGGATCGAACATATTCGAAAATTAACCAAACCGAATGAAAATGGACAAAAACTAGACAAATAATAGGTATCTGGATCTATTGTGTAAAACCCACCTACTATCAGATAAACACCGAACTAGTATCAACTAGGCCAAGCCTAAATCATGTAGCTTGAGCCCAAGGCCCATATTAGCTAACCTAGGAGACAGCCTAGTATTAAGGATAAATTAACAAAACTTATGTTTGAAGCGAGGTTTGAACCTCTGTTATTCTAATAACATGAAATATGTTAATTGTGCCATCACACTTACGCTTTTAAAGTTACTTCCATTTAAATAAAGACTTCTCATCAATGAGCATGAAACAGCAAATTACATCCATACCTACTTTATATTTGTTTTGCTTTTGAATTTCAACCACTATTTTCTCTCATCAACTTTCTTTCTCTGCAGTCTAGAAGTCATTCCTCTCTAAGAGAACCCACAATACAGTCTTTTTTTCACCGATTCTAGCGTTGATCTCGGGGTAAAATCAACTTTAAATGTCAAATCATCATTTTTTTAGTCCAATCTCACGTCGAATCGAAGCGTCCACTTTAGACGGTCTACGATTCTACAGAACGTCTACAAATTCGTATCCGTAGATAAGACTTTGACCATCCGAATCAACAAGCGACATGTGGACGGTTTTGGCGAGCCGAATCTGATAGTGCAAGACGATTCTACCATGTGTACCCGAGTCATCAGATTCATTTGACTGATTTTTTATAGAATTTTTTATCTTAAAATACCGTAAAGTTTTGTTTAATTTTGTATTTCCACACCATCAATTGTTTCATTTTTCTCTCTGCAAATTGTATTCTCATCCCATCATTATGGATTCTTCGAGTAGTGAGCAGTATGATGCCGACAAAATCGAGTACGCAACTTTACGTGAGAGGACCCGTCAAGCGGAGAAAGAGATGTTTGGGTCTTTACGGGCAACGATTAGGGAAGTAGATGCACTAACGATAGAACACATCCGGGTGAAGCACAAAAGAAATTATATTTTCAAAGATCGAAGCGATGCACATGGACGACTTATGTCCGACTACTTCACATCGAAGCCATTGTACGATGCAAAAATGTTTCGACGACGTTTCTGTTTGGCGTAAACTATTTTCACGAAACCTGCAGATGGTGTGTTCGAGTTTGATGACTACTTCACGCAAAAAGTTTATTTTCATGGTCATGTTGGGCTCTCAACGATTCAAAAGTGTACGACATCTATACAGATGTTGTGCTACGGCTCTTCGACGGACAAACTTGATGAGTATTTAAAAATGGCTTAAATAATGTCCCTCGATTGCATGCATTGATTTTGTTTCGCCGCAATAAACGTCTTTGGTGATACCTATCTCAGGAAGCCCAATGGTAATGATATTTCTTACCTTGCGCGTGTGAATGAAACGCGTGGTTTCCCAGGTTATATCAACAACCTAAATTGTATGCATTGAGCGAGGAAGAATTGTCCAAAAGCTCATCAGGGGGTTCACGAGCGGGGAGATCATGATCGACCTACAGTCATGCTTGAAACAAAAGCGAAGCCCGAAACCTTTTTGAACCAATCGTTCATATTTTCTCATGTATATCGAGGTGAGCAGCTTGAGGTCGTATTTGAGATAAACCTTACCATATTTCATCATCTTTCCAAATTTGGTCCACAGCCAAAATAAGGGAGTCTGAGAACGAAAGTGGTGTTTCTGAGGCTGATATGGATCCACCACCATCAGTGTACAAGATCGAGCGATAAGACTGTCGGCGTGGTATGTTCGAGTGCACAAAATCCCACCTTATGAATAACAACATGTCATTGACCAGTCAATACGCTGAAGTCGTTGCTCTGGACACATCCGCTGAACCTCGCTCGAGAAGGCCAACCACGAAGCTCCTATGTTCGAAATGCTTCGAGTTATGAACCATGACTAAGACATGTTAAATCTTTTTCTTTTTTATTGTTGTACTCGATTTTGAACATGGTTCGTTTAATTTTGTACTTGGATACCAACCCATCAATGTTCGAAATAATTGTCACTTAACTTTTTGTGTCTCATTAGGACGATTCTGCCCTTGTTCACATGCAACAAATCTTCCATATTCACTAGAACCGATTCAACCAAAGGGATAAGCTTTTACGATTTCATCAAAGTAAAATAAACTCTAAAGAATCTGTCATGTCATTAATTGCATCGATTCCCCTTCTTCTTTTACCCTATCTCAAACTCCTATATAAAGACACACAACAAACTCTCTCTTCCTTCGTTTCAGCAACACCCTTTCTTCTTCACTTTCATAATTTCTATTTTGCAAATTCGGCAGCACCACTTTTCTTGGGCAGAATCGTTCATGGCGTCAATATGGACGGATGAGGAGGAGAGGTGACTGTTTGTTGCATGGATGGTTCATGCTGACATCACAAAAGAGTTTTAGTGACGTCTCTACAACAACTAGAAAACAATGATTTTGTCTCCATTTCCTCGGACCGAGAAGCAGCTCCAAGACCACTGGAAAAATACCAACATTTGGGTGAAACGCTTCGAGGTGGCGTTCTTCCAGGCCCAGTATGAGCTCGATAAAACCGCCACTAAAGTATAGATGCTCCTCGAGGCAAATTATTTGTATGTATGTAATGTCGAGCTCCTCTTAAATAAGCATGAGTTGTGGGCATCTATTCGGGATTTTCCGAAATGACGCTTGTACAACGGGTTCACCTACCTATAGTTTGGTCGGTGGTATGTTTTGTTGGTTCTCGTCTGCTGAAATAATAATATGTTAACTTCGTTTTCGTTGTTTGTTCCATTGTTTCGATTTTTATTACAATTTGACCTAGAATAGACTGAATAGGTCTATTTCCACTGTGACAGGAAAAAAAATAGACTGTCGATTCAGGATCTAATTTCCAAAAAAACATCTCAATTGGACTGGGAATAGACCTATTCGGTCTATTCTCATTGTGCATTCTCTAAATTATCTCTATGAACTTCTTCATCTTCTTTAGCGTTTAGTTTATCAATTTTCAACATTAAACTTCATGTTGTTGTATATTTAAATTTTGCGTTATTTTTCTTCTAGATATGTTTTTCTTGTATATTATTTTTTATTTGGATGATTTTACGTCTGATTTGATTTTTTTTTTACTTTGAGGTCTATCACATGATGGGTAGTTATTATTTTTTTTTTTAAATTTTTTCAACCGGTTTCTGATGTCTTTTATTTTTCTTATTGATCTATGTTGTGAAGACTAATAAGTATAAATTTGTCCTAGTTAATTTGACCATTTTCTCATGTTTTTACCTTTTTTGTGTCTCGTTTTAATATTTTTAGTGTTTATTAATAAGTATGAAAAACCTCGTTTGTAGTCGATATTTTCAAGTTTACCAAATATATTCATGATTGGTCTTGTTTTGTAGGCCGCGAAAAAAAGTATTGGCGCAAGAACGAGGTCAATCGAAGCACTAGTGGAGCGGGAATGAGCATTTGAAGCGTTAAATTAAAAGTGAAAAAATATGCTCCCAAATAAGATCTGGTGTGGTGCAGGACAATGGCTTACAGTGCGTTGTGCGTGTTTCTGCCCTTGGATCAATCAACTTATGCGAAGACCGATCGTGGTCGTTCATGTCGCGAGAGTTGACTCTATCTTTTGTTTGTGGATCTATTAACATCACGATCAGACGATTGTTGTGCCCGGTTGCACCGTTTCTCCTCAGCGCGCGCCCACAACATTTCATGTCCGATAGCGCAGACTCCTCCTTCTTGCGTTCCGCGTGAAATTAAAGCAGCAACAATTCTTTTTAGAGGATATTGTTTTTGTGTGTATAAATAGAGTAGAAGAAAGACACTTTCAGGATCAATTTTTATTCAACAAAACTAATTTTCATAATCTATTTTTTTTGTTCTTCTTCATCTTTTCTCTACATTTCTTAGCTTCTTCTAGGTAGGAACAATTTCTCCTATCTAAGGCCATAACTAAGACGAACCAAGGAGGTTTCAAGCATCCATGAGCCTCCCACCATCTCCAACTTCTCCCTTTTAATGGGTTGAAGCTTTAGAGAGTTAGATATAGTGGGTTTGCAAGCTAGAGGAGGTTTTGATTGGGTTTCTCAATGTCACGCCCCAATTTTAGTAAACCAAACCCGGGACGCGAACATTTAAAATAATAAAACACTTGAAACCTGTTTTGAATAAACACTTTGAAATTACCATTTAGTTAATCAAAATAATATTTACAACTCAAAACCGTCCCAACAAATGGACAATGTACATGGTATCCGTCACTAGACTCAAAAGATAAAACCCGGACCCCGCTCCTAGCTCCTCAAGCTCGAGAGCTCACCTAGTCCGTCCTGTGAACAGTACATGTAAGAAAAGCAACCAGGGGTGAGCGTTCGCTCACCACCACGGATAACAGACTGACTACGACATACTTAGCAGACAATACCGGTAACACCAAAACCAAACCCAACACCGGGAATACAATCCCCAAACTCAAGTACTCAACTGACACACAACCCGTTACTTTCCTCAACAGACTCAACACTCGGACTCGTAATGTAGACCCGACACAACGATTGACGACCTCCTCCAAAGACACGACAGACAACCACGCAACACCCAAGATCACAAAGGATCGCACACCAAACAAGATCACAAAGGATCGCATACCAGCTGCTCAGTAATCTCCCTCACGCCCTTTACCGATCCCAGTCAAGCCAGGCGGTCGACCTGTTGCATTTTCCTCGACACAAAGTCGGATCAGGCTGTCGACCTGTCACACTCACAACCCCAAACCACACACGCGCGGCCAAGACCCCTTTCTTGTCGGGCGGGCCCCCTACCCCGTTTGAACATGTAGACGCGTGTGCTCGAGGACCCCCGTTTCATGAAGCGGGCCCCCAACCTCAGGTAACCACACTCATAATCACAACCAAAGCTCAACAAACAGCAACAACACCAGTCCAACACTCCACGACACCCATGGCCACCCAAGACATATCAACAGTCAAGACTCGGGTTCAACAACCCCACGGGCACTCACGGCCACCAAAACACCAACGGTAAAACACGGGTTCAACAACCCCCACGGGCACTCATGGCCACCCAAGACTCCAACAGTAAAACACGGGCTCTCATGGCCACCCAAGACACCAACAATAAAACACGGGCTCTCATGGCCACCCAAGACACCAACAATAAAACACGGGCTCTCATGGCCACCCAAGACACAACAGTAAAGTACGGGCTCTCATGGCCACCCAAGACACCAACAATAAAACACGGGCTCTCATGGCCACCCAAGATACAACAGTAAAGTACGGGCTCTCATGGCCACCCAAGACACCAACAATAAAACACGGGCTCTCATGGCCACCCAAGACACAACAGTAAAGTACGGGCTCTCATGGCCACCCAAGACACCAACAATAAAACACGGACTCTCATGGCCACCCAAGACACAACAGTAAAGTACGGGCTCTCATGGCCACCCAAGACACCAACAATAAAACACGGGCTCTCATGGCCACCCAAGACACAACAGTAAAGTACGGGCTCTCATGGCCACCCAAGACATAAATTAAACAATCAACCTCCGAACATGGTCATATGCCTCCAGTAATTCTAATATCGCTAAGTTCTCTGTTCCTACGACACTAGTAAGTATCACATGCTTTTCTAATATTTTGGTACGTTCTCGCATCATGCCTTTCTAATATTCGATAACCTACTTAACCCACGACACCCCGGTGTCACATGCAATTCTACTGATAACTTTCCCTAGTCAGGGCCGATATCTGGCTACTTTTCCCTACCTCGTATATGTTCTCCAAAAGCTAACCAACAAGCTCCGGCGTGATCTCAGTCACTCGCCTAACTTCCCTTTCCCTCGGTCTACAGCACGATCTAAAAGAACACAATTTTAAGGCACTTTTAAGCTCGCAGGAATAAACTGAAATTCAATAAACTTAACGCCCAAACGTAACCCCGACAATGTCGATCACTCCCAAACTTCCCAATTACTCGACATTGTCGATAAAGGACTCGGAAAAGCCCTATTCGCCCGACATGGCGAATCTGCCCGGGTTTTGGAAACGCCCTTCCGGGGCTCCGAAAATTCCCATTTTTGTTTCTACGGTCTTAGAATAATTCAAGCGTTCCTATGCACTCGACGGAATTCAATTCCGACTTCCGAGTCATTTAATTAATGTTTAAAGTTTCTAAACCCGATAATTACAACTTTCGCATTTTAATTCCAAATTTTGATTCGGTTGTGGATAAATGGTCCGGGGAACGTTCTAAACCACCCGAACACTAAACCCGAGCACCCGAGCACGTGGGCCCCACCCGGCCCAACTTGGCCGTGGGTCCTAGGGTTCAAGTGGGCCTGGCCCACCATGGTGGTAGCCGGCCCTAGCTCCGGCCAGCCACCACATGGCCGGCTGGCCACCCCCCTATGGTGGCCGGAGCTTCCCCCGAGCTCCCGATCACCGGAAAACGTCCCCTTCACCTCCAAACGCCTCCAAAACGTCTCCAACAAACCCCCAACCTCGATACAACCCTAAACTACTCATTTTAACCAAACCCTAACATTTTAGATTAACCAAAACGAAGATCGGTTTGGGGATTACCGTAGAGGAAGACGAGGGGAGTTTGATTCTTCGAACTTTGAGACGATCCAAGGGTTAGATGACGTGAATAGTGCCTCCAAACCCTAGCTTTCTCCCTTTTCTCTCTTCTTCTCCTTCTCCTTCTCTCTCTAAACCTTTCTCTTCTTTTTTCTATTTTTCCTTTTCTTTTTTGTCTTGGCCGAACCCCTATAAGCCCTCACCTCTCATTTTCCCCCCAAAACCTAACACCACCACTTGTTTGACAAGTGGCAAGGTGGGTCCCACACCTTTTTGGGGAAAATATCTACTAGATATTTTCCAATCAGATTCGCGAAATTCGGACGTTTCGGGCCCTGAACGGGCACTTTTTCCAAGAAATTACGAAACTTCACGGGCTACTAGGAAA
The DNA here is from genome assembly GCA_963921825.1 of Erodium maritimum. Lineage (NCBI taxonomy): Eukaryota > Viridiplantae > Streptophyta > Magnoliopsida > Geraniales > Geraniaceae > Erodium > Erodium maritimum. The sequence continues at coordinate 27,527,947 of OY997596.1, read as the reverse complement.
CGGCTCAACTGAGACCGTTGCGACGATGACTAAGCTTTTTGGATCCAAAACGGTCCTCGAATGGACCAAAACGTCGCTCGGTTGACTTTTCCAGCGAAAAGTCAACATTTCCCAAATTGATCAGAAAGTTGCCCTGAGTCCCCCGGAACTCACTTTGCTCGATATCGGGGTCAAATTAAGTCCGGTATGACCCTCGGGGTCAATTTAAGTTCAATTAAGTGTCTGTCTTACATTTTTTAAATTTTCCTCTTTTTCGCAGGTTTGACTGGCGTTGACCAGGAGTGGTTATTACACTCAACCCAATCCCGGTTCTAATATCTATTCTTCTCTAGTTTTGTTGTAAAGCTAGGATTTTTGGTATACTTGAGTAGGATTTGAAATCCATGACCTTTGATTTCAATCTTTAGTCATGGGTGTTGGGTAAATAATGATTTCCTTTAAATTGATGTATGGTTTTATGGTTAATTTGATGTTCGTGATATTGTTTGCATGATTTGTTTTTTTTAGCTTAAATAACATCAACTTGCTTGTGTGGATTTTTATATATATTTAAGATACTCGATGTTCAAGCATGATTTTCTTACTTTGTGTTCGAATTTTCATGATTTTAAAACCCGATTTCATGTGCTAGTTATTTCATCTCTTGGGTGTATATTAAGTTCTAGGCTAGAGTTCGTAAAAATGCAAGCTTTAGTCATTTAGTGAACTTATCTAGGATTTCCGACATTCACATGTCTTGATTTCCTATTGACGAGATAGAAATATGCTAAGATGTATTTTCTCGATTCTCGTGTGTGTTTCAAGTCGACCGAACGATTTATGAATGTTCCGTAATTGATGTGTGCACTATGTAGATTGATGTTTGGAGCGATCCATGATTCGATCTAGTGTGAGACAAAATTTAAGTTTTATAGAATTTACTTACGCTTGTGTATTACCAAAATATCGAGATTTTATGTTCTATGTAGTTCTACTTGATTACCGAAACTTTCTTGATCTGTTGTGTTTGGTTTTCAAGAAGTGAACTAGGCTTAGCTAAGTAGATTCGTCCATGATTTATAGTTTACTTATGCTTGTGTATTACCAGAGCTTCGTGATTCGTTGCTTTATTTAGTTCTCCTTGATGATCAATTTATTCACTCGTCAGGCTGATTGAACTATGCATAGCTAAGTAGATTCGAAAAGTTATTTAGAGTCCACTCATGCTTGTGTAGTACCAAAGTATTGGGATTCGCTACTCTATTTAGTTCTACTAGATTTTCGGTGTTCATCGTTATTGATGACATTCGGCAATTAGAAAGTGAACTATGCGTAGATGAGTAAATTCGCTAAGTGGTGTAGCTATCTCTACTTATGATAGTTGGTATCGAGAATGATACACATTTGTTGTTGTCATTTCTTGTTCGAGGATTGATCAATCTTTGATCAAGATCCTAGAATTACACATTTTTATTATTGCTTTCCGCTGATTGGTGGTTCGCATATCGGTCTAGTCAATGGTCTTGTGCCCTCTTCCTGTGACTAGTATGTGGTTGATTTCTTGATACCGCATACATATGAATTTAAGTGTTGTAAGACCAGAGGTGAAATCTAATGAGAATCATGTTTTAACGTAGGAACCGCGAGAACCAATCTAAGTCATCCATTTTAAGAATGGATGGATGAGATGCAATTGAGTAGTTGACTTGTTGACTGCAAAAAAACAGCACTTTTTAGTAAGTGGTAAGAGTTTTTTTTTGTAAAACTATCATATTACTTTTTTTAATCAATTCACTAATTTAATTTTTCCCGCTTCGTTTGAACTCCGATTAGCTTCAATCTTACGCCATTAGTTTTGTTTTTTTAAGGGCTTTCTATCAAGATCAGTCATGAATATATTTTGAAGCACGATTTTTTTTCGGGGTTGATTTTTTAAAAAAATCTGGGTAATTTTTAGCAACACTTTGCTCTGGATTTATCAACACTTTTACACTGGTTTTATCAACACTTTACACTGGATTTATCACCTCATTTTCCAAAACTGATCATGATTTTATCACCTCATCGCGTGCTTTTTATGAACACTAGTTTTATCAACACTAAACACTAGGTTTATCATTCAATTACGTGTGTTTTATCACCCCCATCACATGTTTTTTTGAAGCACGAATTTTTTTTATTTCGGGGCTGGTTTTTAAAGAAATTATATCTGGGTAATTTTTATCAACACTTTGCTCTGAGTTTATCAACACTTTACACTGGTTTTATCAACACTTTACACTGGTTTTATCACCTCATTTTCCAATTCTGATCATGATTTTGTCACCTCATCGTGTGCTTTTTATGAACACTAGTTTTATCAACACTAAACACTATGTTTATTATTCAAATTACGTGTGTTTTATCACCCCCATACATGTTTTTTTTTGAAGCACGAAAAAAAATTATTTCGGGGCTGGTTTATAAAGAAATTATATTTGGGTAATTTTTACCAACACTTTGCTCTGGGTTTATCAACACTTTACCCTGCTTTTATCAACACTTTACACTGATTTTATCAGCCCATTCTCCAAAACTGATCATGATTTTTATCATCTCATCACATGCTTTTTATGAACACCAGTTTTATGAACACTAAGCACTAGATTTATCATTGAATTACGTATGTTTTATCAGCACATCACAAGTTTTATTTTATCAACGTTAAATTGTAGTGTATCGCACTTATTATCAAAATTGAACCTGGTTTTTATCACCTTATTATTTGTTTCTTATCACCTCATTACATGTTTTTTTTATCAACATTTAGCACTAGTTTGGTACTCCGATATAAAACATTTATTGTGAAGATTTATCAACGCTCAACATTATTTTTATCACCTTGATATAAATTTTTATTTTCGTGCTTCAAAATATATTCATGACTGATCTTGATTTAAAGCCCTTGAAAAAATAAAAATATTGGCGCAAGTTTGAAGTTAATCGGAGTTCAAACGAATCGGGAAATATTAAATTAGTGAATTGGTGAAGAAAAAAATGGACACTTGTCCACATGGCACTATGCTATTACAATTATGTCATTGCTTGTGTGAGAATAGATGAAAGTGGCGTGAATTTGGGTAGAATTTGGATGATGATGTGGCATCATGGTGAATGTTGGATCTTAGGTGTGTGTGGTTAGGATTGGTTCTCACAGTTCCTATGTTAAGAGTGGTTCTCAATAGATTATCCCTCCCTAAGACCATAAGGAAAGTAATATTATTTTTCACATCGTTAACCGAATTTTGTATTAATTGAAAATCATGTTAACTTGTCCCGTGACAGACTCTTTGTGTGAATCAAAAACTATGTGTCTTAGGTGGTACCATGTAGATAATTTACCTTTATGTCTAGACTTTAAACAACTCTTTTCTTTTATGCCCTTTATTTTTCCTTTCGGAGATGTGAAAGTGACAGCTCACGTCCCTAGGTTTTAGCAAAATACTAGTGATACCTTTACTCCTCGTGGGAACGAATGGTACTTAATCGTCACATATATTTCTTGATGGCCGTGTCACGATGCACGTTAAAAGAGGGATTTGACACATAGTCATCCCCATTCATCATAGACTGATAACTAACTTGAAGAACACTAACATTTTATTTCTGATTATATGTCTCAGATTAAATATCAAAACTTACTCTTAAGTATTGGTCACGGACACTACACTATCCAACGTTTCAAAGTGACAAATGCAGTACCTTAAGTATTGATCACACAATTTTGTTAGTAAAAATGGACGGAGTATTCCATTATGTTGTCATATAACTAAAATCCTTGATGTTTTTGGATCTGATATATTTTTCGTTCTTATTAGATAATCGGTACAAAATGTACTATGATTTATTTTTTGCACGTTCGAATCTGTGAGGTTAGATATGATACCTGGAAGCTATCGTTCCTTTATTTGGATCTATCTTCTCTTTTATTCAACATGGGCATGGTGAAAATGTTGAAATTTATTTTTTGAATAATCTTAATTTGATTACGTGAGATCTACATTGGAACAAGGCTTTTTTATTTTCTTTTTCTTTTTTCAATCTTTGCATATTTATTTTCAACATGGGCTTTTTTCAATCTTTGCATATTTACGTGAAATTTATATTTTGTCTTTTTAAGTTTTATTACGCATATATGTTATTCTAGTAGGTCTCGGATCTATGATGTATATTTGTTGATTAGAATATATGTTTATGGATCTTATGGAAATTGCGAACAATAAAAAATAGAGATTGATGAAATTAAGTATAAAAAAATCAAACAAATAAAATTCCTTTGATGATAATGGGATATGTAAATGAATCCAGGTATAATTAAAAAGTCACAAACCCTAAAAGTAATATCACGAATTTGAATTATTTGGGCCTAAAATGATGAGCCCGTTAGGATTCCGTTCAATATAATGCGTAGATGGTACGTTGGAGTTGGGCTCCATGGCTGCTCAATGCTCGTGCTGGCCGTCGACGTTCGAGTTGTCGTCGTTTGGTCCGTTGTTTCTTGCGTGATGAGCAGTCGTGGCTCGTGTAGGTGTGGGTGTTGTGCAGTTCGGCTAGGCTACGGTGGAGGGTGTGGAGATGTTGATGGTTGGTATCGATCGTTGATGAGCTCGTGTTGCGTGGTCCGAGTATTCCCAAGACTTGGTATGGGGTTAGGGCCATTGGACCCTTGGTGGGCCTAGGTTTGACTACCACGTCCACCTCCACGTTTCGGTTGGTTGTGGTGGTGAGGCTTGTGTCCTCAAGTACCCATTAACCACCGAGTTGTGATGAAGAAGATTAAGGACAACAACAACATGGTCTTCACACATTAGTGCTGACAAGAAGAAGATCAAGTTGTCGTGAAGAAGATGTATGACATAGAAAGTCAACACTTTGATTAGGCTCGTGGAGTTGTCTTGATAGTTAGGGTGGTGCAGTCCGTGAGGTGGTTCGGATGGTGGTATGTGCTCCGATTATTGGCGTCGTCAGGATTGTAGGTTCTGAGGAGCTCGTGTTCGGTTCGTTGAATGAGGCTTTGTTCGTAATCGAAACTGTAAAGACCGGGAAAATTTATTATTTAATTATTAAAGATTAACGTCGAGGTTAGAGAACGGTTTGAAAATTAAAGCAAATTTTGGATCGAGTTCAAAAAAAATAGAGAGAAAGAAAAAAAAAGGGAAAGGAAAGAGGAGCAGATCAGCTTTGGGCCGAGCAGGCCGACCCACTCCTCCTCTCGTTTGGGACGAGCGGCCCATACCTCATTTGGGGCCCAAGCCCGCCAGACCGTATAAAAGCAAATCTTGGGTCTGAAACCCTAAAAAAATTTCATCAGATTGCGCAGCCCCTCGCCCAAACCCTCTCTATCGCGACTTCATCTTCCTCCCCCTTCGTCCCTGAACTCCCTCGCCATTTACCCTCACCATCGCACAACCCATTCACCTTCTCCAACCACCACACAGCCACCATCTCCCTTCATCTTCTCTGTGCAGACCTCGACAGCCACCGTCCCCCCTCTCGCCTTCTCTTCTCAGACCGCCGCCATCAACCCTCTCGATCTCCCTCTCTCGATCCAGATCTACACATCGCCGCCCTCCCGTTCAAGCGAGGTCCCGGCCGACCTCACGCCACCGCCACCCGCCGCCCAAGCTCTGTCGCGCCTGCACGCTCGAGAATCGCCGTCGCCGTGCACGGCCAGAGCCGAGACGGATTCGCCGGCGCCGTCCTCTTCTCTCCCGATGGTCCGCCGCCGCCGACCGCCCTCATCCTCGTCACGAGCTCCTCGCCGGCGCGTTCGACAGATCCGGGACGGAGTCATCGTGGCCGTCCGGATCTGAGACGAGAAGGGTCCCGCCGTGCTCCCCACCTCCACGGCTGCAAACCCGACACCTCCTCGCCGTCCAAAGTCACCGCCGCCGTGCACCGCCCAGCCACCCCTCCCTCCACGGTGAGCTTTTCGACGTGGTGGTTGGTCGGATTTCTCAATCCGAGACGTTTCTTTTTTGTTGTTGTTTGATTGTCCCGAGCTTACTGTAACTTCAGAAAAGGAAGTAATAAAACGCGTTTTGATTTAAAACTTGTTCTTTTTTTGTTTTGGGATCTGATTCTGGTTGTGTGGAACGAAACCAAAGCACATTTGAATAAAAGGAATTAGTTTAACATAGTTTAGAGGAAAATGGTTTTAAAAAGGAATGTCAGTTTTAAACAAAAGGGTTTTAAATGGAAAAAAAGGGTTTAAAAGAAGAACAGTGTTAACAAAAATCGAACTTTGGGACTTGTGTTCGAACGTGGAACGGTGAATCGGGTACCTCGAGAATCAGTGCATTGGGACCCGTGCCTTGGGAAACGTGCACCGGGTTCTGTGCTCGGGTGCTCGAATCCGATTCGTCGCTATCCCGCTTTTAGCCCGCTCGAGTTTAAAGGACAACTTTCGGTTTTAAACTGGACTAATCGTGACCTTTAAATTAACCTGGGAACCGCCTCTAATTGTGGCTTTCGTGTTATCTTTAGCGTCCGGCTTCGATCGAAGTGAAGCCCAGAGGTAGCGAGCCAGAACGTCAGCAGCTAGGAAACATAGCGGGTGTTCTTCGGTTGAGGTAGGGAAAAGTAGCCGGATCTCGGCCCTGACTAGGGAAAGTTAACAGTAGAATTGCATGTGACACCGGGGTGTCGTGGGTTGAGTAGGTTATTGAATATTAGAAACGCATGATATGGGATCGTAGCAACTATTGGAAAAGCATGTGACACTTAGTAGTGTCGTAGGAACAGAGAACTGAGCGATGTTAGAATTATTGGAGGCATATGACCATGCCCGGAGGTTGACTGTTTAATTGGTGTCTTGGGTGGCCATGAGAGCCCGTGTATTTAAATTGGTGTCTTGGGTGGCCATGAGTGCCCGTGTTTTACTGTTGGTGTTTTGGGGTGGCCGTGAGTGTCGTGGGGTCGTTGAACCCGAGTTTGACCGTTGGTGTGTCTTGAGTGACCGTGTGTGCCAGTGGGGTTGTGAACCCGTGTCTTTAATGTTGGTGGTTTGAGTGGTCGTGACTGCTCGTGGGGTTGTTGAGCCCGTAAGTTACAGGTGGTGTGTCTTGGGTGGCCATGAGAGCCCGTGTTTGACTGTCGAGTCTTGGTTGGCCATGAGAGCCCGTGTTTGACTATTGAGTCTTGGGTAGCCATGAGAGCCCGTGTTTGACTGTTGAGTCTTGGGTGGCCATGAGAGCCCGTGTTTGACTGTTGAGTCTTGGGTGGCCATGAGGGCCCGTGTTTGACTATTGGTGTCTGGGGAGGCCGTGTGTGCCCGTGGGGTTGTTGAACCTGTGTCCTTACGGTTGGTGTGTCTTGGGAGGCCGTGAGTGTCTGTGGGGTTGTTGAACCCGTGTCTTTATCGTTGGCGTGTCTTGGGAGGCCGTGAGTGCCCGTGGGGCTGTTGAGTCCGTATTTTGTGGTTGCTGTCTCGGGTGGCCATGAGTGCCTGTGGAGTGCTGAACCTGTGTTGTTGCTGTTTGTTGAACTTGCTTGTGATTGTGATTGTGATTGTGGTTACCTGAGTGAGAGAGGTTACTGAGACAGGTCGACTGCCTGGACCGACTGTGATCGGAAAAAGCGAGGGACAGAGAAGTTGTAAGACAGGTCGACTGCCTGGACCGACTTTGTGTTGGAAAGAGCGAGGGACAGAGAAGTTGTAAGACAGGTCGACTGCCTGGACCGACTTTGTGTTGGAAATAGCGAGGGACAGAGAAGTTGTAAGACAGGTCGACTGCCTGGACCGACTTTGTGTTGGAAAGAGCGAGGGACAGAGAAACAGAGAAACAGAGAAACAGAGAAACAGAGAAATAGAGAAACAGAGAAACAGATTTGGTTACTGAGCAGCTGGTTTGCGATCCTTTGTGATCTTGTTTGGGGTGCGATCCTTTGTGATCTTGTTTGGTGTTGCGTAGTTCTTTTGAGTCCTTGGAAGAGGTCGTGATCGTTGTGTCGGTTTACTTACATGTTTGAGTGTTGAGTCGTTCGAGGAAGGTCACCGAGGGTGTTTGTTAGTCAGAGTACTTGAGTTGGGGACAGTGATCCCCGGAGTTGAGTTTGTTGTTGGTGCTACCGGCTTTATCTGCTAATTATGCCGTAGTGAGTCTGTTATCTGTGGTGGTGAGCGAACGCTCACCCCTAACTGTTTTTCCTACAGGTACTGATCACAGGACGGACTAGGTGAGCTCTCGAAGCTTGTGGAGCTAGGAGCGGAGTCCGGGTTCAGTCTTTTGAGTCTAAAGACGGATACCTTGTACTTTTGTCCACGTGTTGGGACGTATTTTTTTTCTTTAAGTTATAAAGATTATTTTGTTTAATTAAATGGAGATTTTAAAGTGTTTATCCAAAACAGGTTTCATTGTTTTATGGTTTTAAAAACGTTCGCGTCCCGAATTTGGTTTACTGAAATTGGGGCGTGACAGCTTGGTATCAGAGCTCGAGGTTTCACACCTCGGACTGTCCGTCAATTAGGTGGGGAGGGTCGAGTCAGTGTAGACTCGTAGTGTTATGAGTCCTGGTTGGGTTTGTGCGTACTGGCAGTGTTTTCTTGCTGGCTTGCTGATTGTTGTTGTTGCGTGAAACGTTTTTAAGCTGTCGCGGGTCGACTCAGGAGCGCTCCTGTAGTCGAACGTGACGGTGCTGATATCAAGTCGGTACAACGTAGTTCGGGGACGCCTGGACCGGGTTGTAACTGCGTGATGTCAAGTCTGAAGTTTTAAAAACGAAATGGAGAAAGTTTTAAAATTGGTTGGCCGGCGGGCGTATTTGATTTTGATTGGCCCGGTGGGCGTGTGTGTAAGTTGGTTGGCCCTGTGGGCGTGTTTTGATTTTGTTTGACGCCGTGGGCGTGTGTGTTTGATTGTGTTTAGCCCGGTGGGCGTAGTTCGGTGTTGGTTGGCCCGATGGGCGTGTATTGTTGTTACTCGGCCGTGTTGGCTTGTATTTGAGGTCGGTCTGGAGTTGCCGTAACTGTGTTATGTGTTTGGTGGTCGTTGTCTGCGACGTACTTGTGTACGGGTCGCTATTAGCCGGGAAAGTTACGAATACCCTAGGGTAGACATAGCGGGTGTAAGTAGTGTGAAATCATTACCGCTATATTATCGGGGTCACTGGTTTGGTCCGGTAGGTAGAATGGACCGTTTTGGCTGCCGGCCCGGTAAAGGGCCCGGCAGGTATTGGACGCCGGCCCGGTAAGGAGCCCGGCAGGTTTCGGGTTCCGGCCCGGTAGGGGGCAAGGCCCGACTAGGTTACCGGCCCAGAGAGTGGCATGGTAGGGGTCGTGTGCCGGCCCGGTCCAGTAAGACGTTTTCAAACTTTTGGTGGTTGTTGCTTCGTTGTACTTTTAGGTTTGTGGTTGTGTGACTCGGTTCACGTTCGTGCGGTTTGAGCGTTGGTTTTACGTGTTTGTGTTCGCGGTCGTGGGTTGTAGAGGCCATAGGCTCGGTGTCAAGGGATGAGGTCTTGGGTTCGGGACTTATCGATAACGTACGGTAGTAGTACAGTGCCTCGGTGTGAGAGTCTCACCACGGAGAGAGGTTAGGGTTGGTGCGCTGCGACGTCATACGAACCAGGTTTTTCCCTATGTAAATGGGTGTTCGAGTTTTCCCTCGCGTGAACGGGTGATTGAGGTTTCCTTCACGCGAGTGGGTTATTTGAGGTTCCCTACACGATCGAGTAACTGGGGTATCGATATTGTGAGCAACAATGTTAGCTTAGTTGAGAACATGATCCCCGTTTGAGGTTTCCCTACGTGATCGGGTCTTTGGGGGTATTGAGGCTGTGAACAATAGTGAGTACTGAATTGAGGAAGTGTTTCCCGTGTCGAGGTTTATCTTACGTAAGCGAGTACTTGAGGTAATGTTGGCGTGAGCAGTGTGACGTTTGGCATCCGTTTTTGAGATAGTGGTTTGCCCTGGCTGGATCGGTAAGTCTTTAGTGCGTTACTAGTATGCCATAATCGAACGGGTGTCCGTGGAGGTGAGCATAACGCTCATCCCCTTTACTACTGGGATCGGAAAGAGCGAGGGACAGAGAAGTTGTAAGACAGGTCGACTGCCTAGACCGACTTTGTGTTGGAAAGAGCGAGGGACAAAGAAGTTGTAAGACAGGTCGACTGCCTGGACCGACTTTGTGTTGGAAAGAGCGAGGGACAGAGAAGTTGTAAGACAGGTCGACTGCCTGGACCGACTTTGTGTTGGAAAGAGCGAGGGACAGAGAAACAGAGAAATAGAGAAACAGAGAAACAGATTTGGTTACTGAGCAGCTGGTTTGCGATCCTTTGTGATCTTGTTTGGGGTGCGATCCTTTGTGATCTCGTTTGGTGTTGCGTAGTTCTTTTGATTCCTTGGAAGAGGTCGTGATCGTTGTGTCGGTCTACTTACATGTTTGAGTGTTGAGTCGTTCGAGGAAGGTCACCGTGGGTGTTTGTCAGTCAGAGTACTTGAGTTGGGGATAGTGATCCCCGGAGTTGAGTTTGTTGTTGGTTCTACCGGCTTTATCTGCTAATTATGCCGTAGCAGTCTGTTATCTGTGGTGGTGAGCGAACGCTCACCCCTAGCTGCTTTTCCTACAGGTACTGATCACAGGACGGACTAGGTGAGCTCTCGAAGCTTGTGGAGCTAGGAGCGGAGTCCGGGTTCAGTCTTTTGAGTCTAGTGACGGATACCTTGTACTTTTGTCCACGTGTTGGGACGTATTTTTTTTCTTTAAGTTGTAAAGATTATTTTGTTTAATTAAATGGAGATTTTAAAGTGTTTATCCAAAACAGGTTTCATTGTTTTATGGTTTTTAAAACGTTCGCATCCCGAGTTCGGTTTACTGAAATTGGGGCGTGACAGGAACCGTTGAATCCTCGTGCTTTGTCCTCAGTCAGAGGAGGTTCTGATGGTTCTATATTAAGAATCATGACCATTTCATTTGGTGGCTTTGTGTTCCGTAGCTTGTTGGAAGTTAGTTGATGTTAAAGGTCCTTTCAGTCATTCAAGACAACTGGAGTGATACAAGGTATAAATTCGATCTTTATTTTGATCTTGTGGGTATTTTAGTGGGCTACGTCCCTTTCGAGCACTTTTTAGGACGAGTGATCCTAGGTTTAAGGTTAGGCGCTTTGTGAGTTCCTGTAATCTGAACTCCATTTGTAAACGTTTTGTCCTCCCTTTTAGATCCTTTCCTCCTTAGAGAGTTAATCTTCTTAATAAAAATTTCCTCGCTTATGAAAAATAAAAAAATAATAACCAGAACGAATCGAAATATTGAAAAAACCGAAAATATTTACGGTATACAAACTGGAACCGCCTTTCAATTTTAGATAATCGATTGATTAGGTCCAAGGTTAAAAAAAGGGCTCTGGTCCGATTAACCTATCCTGTTACACCCCTAGATATTATCGTATCTGGTTTATTTATAGGGAAAACTAGCAATACCTACCCAAAACCTTGTCCATTTAACTGATGTTTACCCTGAAGTTTAAAGTTAACTGATGCATACCCTGAAGTTATGACTTGTAACTAAAACCCCCTTCTGTCAGCTAAAATGACAAAAATACCCTCAGTGATAATTTTTAAATAATTTTTTTAAAATATAAATGAAGTGATTTTTTAAATAAAAATGAAGTCATTTAATAAGTATATATATATATATATATAACAAAAGTAATTTTTAAATAAATTTTTTAACATAATTATTGAAGTGTAGTTGAGGGTATTTTCGTCATTTTAGCTGACGGAGGGGTTTTGAGTTACATTTCGAAACTTAAGGGTATGCATCAGTTAACTTTAAAACTTCAGGGTAAACATCAGTTAAATGAGCATGATTTTGGGTAGGTATTGGTAGTTTTCCCTTATTTATATACAAACTTACATAAGCAGAAGGGCAGAGGCGGGTGGTTATTGATCAAGGTTGTCACAATCAGCGACACTCACACTTTGCTACACTCTTGTAGTCGCTCCAACACTTTCTTGCGATCCATATTTTATTAATACAAATCGTCCTGACCTTATTTCCACTTGGAGTTTGGGTTGCCTTCCTCAACCCCAAGATGTGGATGTCTAGCTCGTGCTCGTTTTTGAAGTATAGAAATTTTTTGAGGACAAATTGCAAGAAGAAAAACAAAGTATTACTTTTACTTACTACCTCAAAGTCCGATGTGACCATTTGTCTCATTCCCTTGTCTCCCGTCCCTATTGCCAAATACTCTTTCCAATGGAATATAAGCGATCAAGGTTTATTTTTTACTTATCAACTCGATGGGATGCAATTTCTTTTGATGTGTTATTTTCTGTTTCCTATCATTTTCCCCCTTTTCAATCGTAGATTTTTTCTTATAACAAAAATGGATTGTTTTTATCACCTAAAGACGTAATAGATGTGTTTCCCACATGCATAAAGGGTTCTTACTAAAACACACCATGATTAGACATGCTTTCTTTAAAGGAAATCATACAGTTCCATCGTCATAACTAAGGACAATAGGAACTGGGCCGATCAAGAGTATAGGAATACAATGACACGGTCCAAGCATGCCTTGTCTGTTATTAAAACACCCCGTGGAATCATGTATGACACCGAATTGTTGGATTATGATCCTACCGGCTACTAAATAAATTTCCCCAAGTATGCATGTGAAGTGGATCCAACATGACTAAGACGTGCCTCTTTATTTAATAAATCACACCACGATAAAACTAGTTTTATATAAAAATCCAACGGAGTGTGCCTTTATCAAGGCACCGGCACTGAGTTCAAAGTGTTTTTTACAGTCCCAAAACTTAGACCGCGACCTTATTCATGCATTGTCCGACCTTAAAACACACTAAGACATCATTTTGATGGACTAGAGATCATTAGATTCATCGTTTCTCGAAACATTCAAAAGAGGTGCAAGCGAGAAATATCACATATGCCATAATTGTGAAGGCGTGGTCTATTTTTAAGCGCAAGCCAAAGACCTCGATTTGAAAACATGGTTTTTGTCGTCTTAATGAGAAACCCAAGAGTCACCCACTGTTTATGAATAGGAGCTCGATTGCTAAAAATAGGAGATTAAACATTAAAACACATAGAGATAAGAAAACCATGTTAAACTTCAAAACACGTTTATTAATAAATAGATTTTTAGTACAAGAGGCCTCCGTTTACAATGGAAATCTACTCCATGGTCACTGAACGATTTGACATTCTAGTAAAGGTAGGAAATTACCAGTTCCACGGGATAATTTGTGATTTGGCCCCTTTCTCCCAGTGGTTTTGGCCCACGGCCTCGCCTCTTACGTAATTTCTTTTTCCTTTTCTTTTAATCCACTAAACCAGCGAAATGACTTGTATACCCTTACTAAAACCCAATATAATTTCCCTTTGTATTTTCTATAGTTTTTCTAAAACGGAAGAAGTGAAATGGATCTTGCACCCTTACTTAAACTTACTTTATATCACACTTTTTTGTATGTGAGAACCTTATATTAGAATTAGAATTCTCCATATGGTGTCAGAATTCTGTTCGAATTCAAATTTCCCGTATTGCATCAAAACCCTCTTCCTCGACATCTCTAATCCACGACAGCGATTCCATCTTCGACGACGCCTCGAAATCGAGCTACCCACGGCGTAGGTACGTATTGTCCATCATATGTGTAGATACATTTGGTGGTTAAATTTAGGGTAGATAGTTGATGATTCTGTTGTTGAAGAAGCATAATGCCTTTTTTTCTTTTCTTTTTTAAATTTTGTTATTAATTCTTATTTATATATATAAACATACATATCATTATTAATATCATATATTAATTTATTTTCATTTATTAATTTATTTTAATTTGTTATCATATAAATATACATATTATCTTTTTTAAATTTTGTTATTAGTTCTTATTTATCATATATTAAGTTATTTTCATTTTAAATTTATTTTTATATTTATTATCATTATTATTATTTTCTAATTATTTTTAAATTTTTATTAATTATATTTCTATATTTATTAATAAATTTTCAGTTTTTACTAAATTAATATTCATTTTTGGTTAGATCCTTTTGTTTTAATTCTTTTAATTGTATATTTTTTTGTAATTTTCTAAGTCTTTTAAAAATCTTTTACTAATTTTTTAAGTTTTCATTCATTTCAAGTTTATTAATTAGTTTTGTATTTTAGTTAATTTATGTATCTATTACGTAATTTTATGTATTTTATTTCAATTTTATTTAGTACTTAGTGTTTTAAATATGAATTCCATAGATTCAACAACACCACAATCAATTATCTAGTCAGCACTTCTACAAACCATGATCCCCATACCTGCCCCCTTGATGTGGAACACTCTGAATTTTACGAGAGAAGGAGCACAATCCATCCCAGTCAGCACATTGATCTGCACCCTGCTTCCTGCTCCCCTTGATGTACATGCTCTAAAACTGAGAGTGTTCCACATCAAGGGGCAGATACGCGGATCATGATTTGTAGAAGTACTGACTAGATGCTGACTATATAATTAATTATGTTTTTGCTGAATTTGTTAAATTCATATTTAAAACACTAAATACTAATAAAATTGAAATAAAATACATAAAATTAAATAACTATTAAATAAATTAACTAAAATGCAAAATATATTGAACTTGTAATTATAAAAAAACCAAATAATAAATTCATTAATTTATAACTAAAACACTAAATACTACATAAAATATATAAAATTAATTAATAATAACGTCAATTTGTATCTGAAGCTTCTCAACTTGCGCAAACCATATAAACAACATCTTCGTGTGATTGACATGTTGTTCCTTGGTCAATTCATCGACGCCCACGACCTGTATTTCTTTAATTTCCTTCATATATTTATCGATTTTGGCGTCTAGAGTGATAGTAAGCTTCACCTTCTCACACCTTGTATTGTCTATTTAGGCGATGATGGCTGCTTTGTCGAAAATACATTTCCCCTTCCTCTTCGCGGCCTTAGTGCCAATTGGGCGCTCTTGTTCACGTGAAGTGGCAATTGGTGCACTTAGGCCAATTCGGAAACTTGGACCCATTGGGGAACTTGGGTCTTCGGTCGGTTGGGAGTCAACATAGAGAGGTGTATCATTATCATCATCGGTGGGAAGTGAATTGGGTGGGGTTGTGCTGTAACTACCAGCCTCGTCCAATCGTCGTCGTACAACCCCGACCGTGTCTTCCTCTGCCTAGAAATTCTCATCGTTTTCCAATGGCTCGATCCAATGGTGGAGATTAAACTTCTTCGGTTCGTCCTTCCTTACGATGGTGACTCGATAGAATTCCATGACCCGCTCCCTAAACTGATCTTCGTTCCACCTGCTATGTCCATCTTCGACCTTCTCCTTCTTCATCAGTGTGATGTACCTCCGCACTCTTGGCGCACTTTTGTTCCAATGACTCTTTACGGCTTGAAATTATCATCGTGTTTCGACGAATCTTCTGGTGATAGTGCCCCATAACCTATTCCCATCTTGGGAGGTGCCCTTGACGGAGTCTTTGGTTGTGCGTAACTAGACATTTATTAGGAGCTTGTCCACTTCAAAGACCCACTTGGTTCACTTCTCTGCGATTGACCTGGTCCTCGGACCAATAGAGGATGAAGTAGATGACATCCGGGTTTTGTTGCATCCACTGACATGTTGTTGTTGGTGGTACTTAATATTACCGAAGAAGACGTAATAGTTGGTGCCAACGTTGAAAGACTATTTGTTATAAAGCGGGGGTTGAACGTTCCTGATCCTGAGGGTTGAACGTTGGTGCTCAGAATTGAACGATCATTAGATTGGGCGGTTGTCTCATTGGACGCAGGTTGAAAAGATTGATCAACATATCTAATAAAAATTTAATTAATGAAATTAAATGCGTTTGTAATCAAAATTAATTTATTGAAACAAAAGATTGGTGAATAAAACAAAAGATATTAAAAGATATTTAGTCCAAAATATAAATATCTCGGAATCATTTTTTATAATTATATCTGTCAACTATTATCATCATGATTGAGCGGCAGTATCAAGACAGCTAACATACCGTCACATCACACCCTATGCATGACATGCAAGTGCATCCAACCGCTCAGTCCCGTGGTGGGCCCATTATACCCACTGTACCCTCGTCGTTCTGCCTCGCTGGGAGGGTAACGTGGTCATTTGACCAGGCCTTTGCCGGATTCGAAAATAAATTATTGAATCCTGTTAAAGCCCTCGCTCTCACACACTCTTGTCTCTCATTTAAGACCTAAAGAGTAAAGAGAGAGGGTCACAATTCCGAAATCTGATTGTGATCGGAGCCTTCATTTTCGATTCGAACGCTTTTGTGTAGGGTTTAGGGTTTGATTCACACCGCCGAGGCCGAGAGAGATGAGGGAGATCATAAGCATACACATAGGTCAGGCTGGAATCCAGGTCGGCAATTCCTGTTGGGAGCTCTACTGCCTCGAACATGGCATCCAGCCCGATGGCATGATGCCCAGGTAATTCCATTTCCTTCCTCTTCTACTTCTGTGTTTCGATCTGTTCATTTATGTATGTGCATCTCGCTTGATTGACTGGTATTTTCTGCTGTGTTATGTGCTACTGGTGTTACTATCGTTATTGTTGATTATGCTAGAGATCTGTTCTGTTCTTGGTTTTACTGTTAGTATTTCTTCAATCTATTCTTCTGGGTATTTAAAAATGATTTTGCTTTTGAATTTTGTTCTTGTTGAAATGTAAATCGAACTGTTTGATGGGTTATGGAAGTGGTTATGTCTACATGCACTGTGTTGACCATTTTGTCACAGCTCTGATGTTAAGTCTGTATAATGTACTTCCAATTTAGTTTGGTTTGGTCATATATGATATGAATTTGATATCCGATTTGTGGGCCGCCATCACCTAAACCTTCTTATACCTGCAGTGACACTTCAATAGATGATTCCCGTGATTCCTTCAACACCTTCTTCAGTGAGACCGGTGGGGGCAAGCATGTGCCTCGAGCTATATTTCTTGATCTTGAACCAACTGTTATTGATGAGGTGAGGACTGGGAAGTACAGACAACTTTTTCATCCTGAGCAGCTTATATCCGGCAAGGAAGATGCTGCCAACAACTTCGCTAGGGGGCACTACACAGGTTACTTTATTTTTAGCAGGCATATATCAGCATTATATCTTACCTATCTTGCTGTTCTAACCTGGATTTGGATATGTTCTGCAGTTGGGAAGGAAATTGTGGATCTGTGCCTGGATCGAGTTAGGAAATTGGCCGATAACTGCACTGGTTTGCAAGGATTTTTGGTCTTCAATGCTGTTGGTGGTGGCACTGGTTCTGGTTTGGGGTCTTTGTTGTTGGAACGCTTGTCTGTCGACTATGGAAAGAAGTCAAAGCTTGGATTTACCATCTATCCTTCCCCTCAGGTAGTTTGGCTTATTAAGTAATCAGACCTCTTGTCTTTGTATAAATTTTTTTGCCTTTCCTTTATGTATGTGGGATCATAGTTTCAGTCATTGAATCAGTATTGACTTTTGTTGTGGCATACAATAGAAGCTACCGTGCCTGCAAGCTAGCTGCTTCACTTTTCACTTCAATCGATACCTTTTGGAAAATTTGTTCATTCATATAATGATCGTCTTTTCCAGCATACATTTTCCTATTCATTTATTTAAATATATTTTCAAAAGTAAAGTGTATTTCAAGTTGACATATGTTCCACTATGTAGGCTGAATTTTCATATCTTGCAGGTTTCAACAGCTGTTGTAGAGCCATATAACAGTGTTCTTTCAACTCATTCCCTTCTTGAACACACGGATGTTGCTGTGCTATTGGATAATGAAGCCATTTATGACATCTGCCGGAGATCTCTGGATATTGAGAGGCCAACTTACACTAATTTGAACAGATTGATATCTCAAACCATATCATCCCTGACAACGTCGCTGAGGTTTGATGGTGCTATTAATGTGGATGTTACAGAGTTTCAGACAAATCTTGTTCCGTATCCCCGTATCCATTTCATGCTTTCGTCATATGCCCCGGTCATCTCTGCTGAAAAAGCATATCATGAGCAGCTTTCAGTTCCTGAAATCACAAATGCAGTGTTTGAGCCTGCAAGTATGATGGCCAAATGTGATCCAAGGCATGGGAAATATATGGCATGCTGCCTGATGTATCGTGGTGATGTTGTTCCTAAGGATGTAAATGCTGCTGTTGCCACTATCAAAACCAAGAGGACTGTACAGTTTGTTGACTGGTAAGCATAAAATGTATATATAACTGGGCTAAAATTGAGTAGTTGGGTGAAATTCAATGCATAATTCTTTGTTCTCTAGTTTGTGAGGTACTCCTAAATCTGCTCATGGCATATTCGTCCTTATTTTAAAGTATTCATTCTCTGGGAGGGCTTGGGATGTGGTGAGATGGTTCTGGAACCATATCTTATTGTCCTGATTATTGTTGTGAAAGTAGTTTCAATTGGTATGGTGGAGTTTTTCCTACATCCACAAATCAAGTACTTCTCTTATTGTAGGAGACAACCCTGGTTTATCACCCATCCAAAGTTTGTACAGATTTCATTGTTCTGCATGACATTGGACCCTTCGACATACTATGATTTGTTATATGTGGGCTTTGTGGTTTTGATGGTTTCAAACATGGATTGGTGATGAAATGAAGTGACATCTGTTTAAGAGGTGGTAAGATAGTTCATTTGTGCATGTGGTTGCGCATATGTTTGTGTCTATACGTAACGGGATGAGTGTGTTTTTGTTGTATTGGTAGTCTAAGACATCCATTCCGCACAAGATTGTTATGGAACTTTGTTACCGAATATAATATTTTACATTTTACGGTACCTTCATTATGCCAATATCGCTAAAGTGATTATTGGAATGCTCAAATGTGTGTTTCTACATCAACTATGAATGTCATTTTTTTTATTCCTATGTAATAATAAATTTGCATTTTTGGTCTTTGCCCACCACTTCCGGTTAGTTTGACAGGCTTGTTGTGCATTGCTACAGGTGCCCGACTGGGTTTAAGTGTGGCATTAATTATCAGCCTCCAACAGTTGTGCCTGGGGGTGATCTTGCGAAGGTGCAGCGAGCTGTTTGCATGATCAGCAACAACACAGCGGTGGCTGAGGTGTTCTCACGCATTGACCACAAATTTGATCTCATGTATGCTAAGAGGGCTTTCGTTCACTGGTATGTGGGCGAGGGAATGGAGGAAGGAGAGTTCTCAGAGGCTCGTGAGGATTTGGCTGCTCTTGAGAAAGACTATGAGGAGGTTGGCGCTGAAGGCGTTGATGATGAAGAGGATGATGGTGAAGACTATTGATTGGTTTGGCGTTTCTTCTCACTGGATTATTTGGGCAACAATCCTATATGGTTTCTGTCTTGATTGAATCTTCTAGGCTCATTTGTTTGTTTTTTTTGGTGATGTAAACGAGCTTATATTTCAAGTCATGGATTGCCAATTATTTCTGTTGAAAGTGAGAGAGTATCTCTCTCTTTGTTTGTTTTTTTGTCTTCCGTCTGCAGCTTTCCTTTGTACAAAACTGGGCTTTGAATGTGATTCATTGTTTTGTGAGTCTGACCCTTTGTTACTGTTGTCACCCTCATATGACTTACTGGTTTTCAAAATGGGTTAATTGCTAAAATCTAAGTTATGTATTTTGTTTTTGTATACTCTTTTAAACTATACAATTTTTTTACCATGATCGATTTCTTGCAAAATTTTGAATATTCCGTTAAATGTTTGGAATATTTTTTTAGAACCAGGGGCGTTGACAGTTTAAAGCATGAACAATATGTGATGTAGTTGTTCGTAAGTGGATAATACATGATGTATTTTTTTGAAGAAAGGGTAGGTTTTCATTTCATCAATCTTGAAACATCACAACCGTACAATTAAGGGATAAATCGGAAATAAGTCAGGACTAAAGCCGAGACCCCCATCAATTGACAGGTGTCTCGACATGTTAATCTTAAACAAACTCCTAAGGCAACTAGGAGGGTAGTACACATACATGACGATTAACACAATTAAGCAGATACAAATTCTAAGAGCCATTTCGGGGGGTTGTCTTGACCTGTTGTGACGACCGTCAAGCTCACCCGAGACCGAAAAAGCTGGTTATTGGGGTAGAGGACCAGGGAGAGAATGTGCAGGTGCACAACATCAGGAGTCCCAAATGAACAATTAGGGATGACAATTTGACACGAACCCGACGGGTACCCGATGATCTCGACCCGATCGGGACGGGTTCGGATTGGGTTTATTCACAACGGGGACGAGGATCGGGATGTTGACCGGGTATATTGACCAGGTCTGGGGCGGAGTTGGGATTGGTAGGCCCCGTTCCGATAGGTCAAACTCCAGTGCTCCAGCGCTCATGGACCCGTAGAAATAGTATACTTTTGATTGTAGACACTAACTCACGACATCCCCTTACCATCGTCTCAAAACAACGAGACATAAACGAAATTGACCAGAAAAAGCAATATAACAGATAGTTCCAACAAACATCAAAAGAAACATAAAGCGACCAGAAGTAGCAAGCTATAATTGCGGTTTTCTCGAGACCTCCCAACACTGCAGTCCCGGATATGTGGGTATAGTCCTTAGGCGGTCATTCCCACCCCCGCCGGGTCCTCTCATTCTTGTAGAGGAGGCCTCACTGCCTCCACTTGTGTAGTCTGCTCCTTCTTTTCCTCTCCCGGCTTGTGTTCCTGGGGGATGATGCCCGACAGCTCCATGCCTTTCTTCATACATGTAGATTTTGCGTATAGTTGTCCGCCCATACCCTTCATCTTGAGCTTCATTGCCTTGGACCTAATGGGACATGCACCTCCGGACGGGACTTGAGGTTCTTTCTGCTTCCCCGTTGTAGAGCCCAAGTCACCTGTATACCCATCCGGGCAAAAATCACCCCCTGCATAAGGGACGTTAGGCAGGTTGTCAAACTTTGTTATTCCCAGCTGCCCCCTAATGCTTTCGGGGATTCTTCTTGCATTTTGATTACTGTTCCTTCCGGGACATCTTTAGCCATGTTGTCAGACTTCGGTTGAAAGTCCTCCCTCCTGGGTGTAGCCTGGAATCTAGTGATCGGTAGTGATGAAAAGTTGCTACTACTCCCATGGACTTCTTCTTTAGACCTCCTGATCGGATCTAGGTATAAACCTGTCAAGAGATCATCAACTTCAAGTTCTCACTAGGTCTCGGAGGCTGCCAAACTATCTTGAGCAAGCGATCCACATCGAGATGTCTTGGCACCCTGATGGATGTGTCATAACGGACCTCCTCCCGACCAATACCAGGTAGATGAGCCATACATTCTGGTACTCGATGTGCCAGTCTACCACATCGACAGCAGAATTCTGGTAGCCTTTCATACTGCAACTTAATCAAAGAGGGATGTGTATTACTAGGAAAACGGAGATGAATACGTCTCGTTAACGTCTGGTTCATATCCAGCCTAATCCTCATCCACATGAAATGATCCTCCCGCCTAGAAAAAGGTATAGGGGCAGAGGTTGCTTGAGTGCCCATGTAGGATGATATCAGATCGTGGACACTAGGGTTCCGTGCATCTCCCGGGACATTCATAGCCCGAACCTCTATTTCCATATGACTGAAAATGATATCGCTGGGATGCATGCAGGGTTGGAGTGGTGTCAGTAGCACCGAGTTGTTAGTCTTAGTGCCCGTAGTTCAATCCTAAATGTCCAAATGTACATATCATCGTTAGCAATAAAATTAAAGCGGCTTTATATTACTTATGTGTTGGAGTAATATATCGACGTGTGCTCTGATCTATGCCCACCATGCGAATAGAACCATAGATCGAGATAGATCACACTCGATGGGTCCCTAGTCAACAAAGCTGCACTAGAAGCGACTAGTATGAAAGATGGCTCTTTATGGCTTACGTTCTGTTAATAATTGGAATGGGATTCCGGAGTCTGATCATAGATATCATGTGGGACATGATATTGGACGACCCGCCCTGAATATGTGCCATAGATTAAGTCATGAACATATTCAGTGTTGTAGCTTGTCATGTATCCTTAGACCAAGGAGTCTTTGTGATCGCTATGTAGTCAACAACTGAGTTTGACCTGAGCCTAACGTTGTCCGTAACAGGGCTTCCATAACGGCCATGATTGGCTTGGGGACGGGCTACATGAGTGACACGAAAGACGGCTAAGGGATTTATCCCTCATACTAAGGTATGGGAAAGATATCGGTTCTCGGCCGCTTGATCGAGAGTGACTGGAAGAATAGCATGGCCATGCACATGATACTGGGTATCATATCTTCAGTCATCTCACATATCAAGGAACGGTGATTGAGAATAATAAGGATGACGGCTCTATGCCTTATCTCAATCAGGATATCGGAGATAAAAGGATAATGACAGGGACGACGGAAAGGTTAGAATCGACAAGGTCGATTCGCTATGCAGTGTCAGGCAATACTAAAGTCTCGTTAGTTGCCACTTAAATAGGATCAAGTAAAATGGGATTTTACGTTGATCTATTGACATGCATAAACCTAAGGGTCACACCGGAGGATGAAACTCATTGACACATATATGGAGAATGGCCAAAAGGGAGTTGTCTCGGGATATGACCAAAACTGGGTTTTGGGTCATGTGCCCGTAAGTGAATAGGACTTTACGGATCGAGACAAGGCTTGGAGTCTTGGGATTGATCGCGTCGGATAATGTTGGACATTTCCGGTATGGAAGGCTTGGAGGCGATGAGCGAATCACGGGACCTCATTGGAAATAGCCACGGGCCATGTTCCAAGAGGCCCATGAAAGGCCCATGCAACCAAGGCCCATGGAACTAATTAATCAAGTCTTGATTAATTAGTACTAAGTAAGCAAGACAAGGATTAAGGTGTTGGTGATTCACCACCTAACCCAATCTTGTCTTGCCATACTTTGTCCTATTTACACCTTACTTGACACCATACTTGTCCCATGCCTTTAGTTGGACAAGTATGGGTTTTGTTATGTTTAAGTCATCTTTTTTCAACATAACAAACACAAGACAAGAATAGGAAACACATTTTCTCTCCCTCTTCCATGGCCATTTCGGGTTTGGCTAGTTTCCACCTCCATGTTTGTGTTCTTGAGTCCTCAAAGAGAAGAACTACGTGGCTTTGATTCCCATGTGGATACGTAGGCGTCTTGGAGACTCAAGCCAATCATTCGTTAACCGGTGTTCTTGTTTTGGTAAGAACTAGTGCTGAATTTTTCTCTTGTGAATCCATTCTTTGTTAGTTGTTTCATGGTTTTAATCGTCTCTTGGTTTTCATTGATTTTCCGCTACGAGTTGGTTCATCTCCAACCCTACCTCGAGACCCAACACGAGTACCTTCTGAATCCCCACAACGCACGGTGGCGGATTTTCTCCATAGTCGCCAGGGACGGGAAATGGAACCCGATAATATCTGACGACAGCTATTCAACCTGGAGGCCGTCCACCTTCCACTATTGCATCATCAACCCGCAAAAAACGTTTTGGTTGTGAATTTTCCCCCCGGCGACCCGACCTGCCAGCGAGAAAAGATATTTTCCGTTTGTAGATGTCAAGATGGCCTCAACCGATACATCTAGGACCTCGTCTTCGTCCTCCCAGTCCATTACCGGTGCGATACGGTCTGACTGTTTCCTGACCTGCCGGGGACCAGATCTGGCATATGACTGTGGCCCGTCCATCGGGTCTGGCTCGAACGCGCCTAGAGGAGGAGACCTCGGGTACAGATCCAGAGGAGGGGCGTTGAGTGTTCTCAGGAGCTCGAGTGGTTCACGCTGGCGAGGCTGATTACGGCCGAGTTCGGCGTGAGGGCGTCGGGGTGCCATCCACGCTGGGGCCTTTACCTTCTCCATGGGCCGGGGTTCGTATGAGACGACTGCGCCCGGTTGCGGGTGAGATGGGAGGGACTCCGAAATGACCAACGCCGGCGAGCGGCCAGGACGCTGCGCGTTGTGGCTGGGGCTCTGTGACTCGGACGGAGGGACGGAGGAGGATGCGCCGTCTGAGGCAGGGAAGGAGATGACGTGGAGGAAACATTGGGCGGCTGGGGTCTCATGGGACGGCTTGTAAGAACCTCCCCTGGTCGACACCGGTCGAACCGGTGAAACTTGGGAAAAGTTGACTTTCCGCCGGAAAAGTCAACCGATGACTCCGGGAGTCATTCAGGACCTTTCCGGGACCCAAAAAGCTTAGCCGTCATTACAGTTAGCTTAGTTGGGTCATTTCCTTTCAAATGACTACTTTTGCGAAAAAGTCAAATCCGAGTCAAACGGGGTCGAATTATGGGTCTTATCGAATTAATTTAATTTGAGCTGAGATATTATGGATAGAGGTGGACATCACATGGACACATGTCCATGGTGTCTTGGAGAATAAGAAAGGGGTGGAAAAGGACCATTTAACCCTCATTTTTGGGCAAAAGAGGAAATTGGCACAAGGAGCAAAGTGGATCATTCCCCTTTTAGGTTAAGGCCATATAGGAACATTTTTCAGCTCATTTTTTACGCCTTGGCCGAATTTCATAGAGAGGGAGAGAGAGGGAGTTTGAAAAGCTCCATAGCTTGAAGAAGAAGAAAGGGAGAAAAAAAATGGAGGTTTGTTTGATTTCTCCACCAAAAGGCTCCAATTCTTCTAGTTTTCTCATCCTTTCTTCATTCCCTAAGGTAAGCCCTCAATCAAATCTCATTTTGAAGAAGTTTCGGTTGTGGATTTGATAGCAAAATCATGAACTAGGTTGGGTTTCTATGGGTTTGAGATTTTTGATGTTTAAATGCACGATTTCTGAAGAGAAAAGGGAAGATTTGGGTAGAAATCATTTGGGTTTTTGTTGTTTTGATGAAACCCATATGGGTCTAGGAGTATTAAGGTATTTGGGACTGATTTTGGAGGTTAAAAATGGAGTTTTGAGGAGTTAAAATCGTGGAGAAGAAGCTGGAGGAAGAAGAAGGATGAAACTGTCCGGACCCGTCACGGATCCGTGACCGTGACGGAGTGCGTCACGGCTCCGTGACGGAGACCGTGACGGCACACGTCACGGTTCCGTGACGTCACCCGTGACGGTGAACATCACGGTTCCGTTACCCGAACCGTGACGGAGCCCGTCAAGGCTCCGTGACCCGAACCGCGATGGATCAGAATTGGACCTTTTAGGTCCATTTTCGGCGTTTTTGAGTAATTAGGAAGGTTATCTATAACCGAGGCTATTGGGGGGGTTAGTTTGGGATGTTTTCTCTTTAAACCACCATTGAATTACTATTAATTCTCGTATTACTTGTGATCTTAGACGTCGTTCTTGAGCATGGCGGAGGAAGCTACTAGGCGACTCGCGATTGTTCGTGTGGATAACGGTTGAGGTAGGGAAAAGTAGCGAATACCGGTTTAATTGCGGAAAGTTACTAGTATGCATATAGGTTATGAATTCTTGTTATAATATAGAATCACATGTAGGATGTGAATAACTAGCGTAGTCATATAAACATGGAACCACTTACGGGCCAGGTCGTGCTCGTAAGTGTGGGAATTGCTGTGCTGTAGTATCACATGTGGGTCCCTGGTTGGGCCCGTAGGATTGTGTGTGTTGGTTGCGCTTGTTGTGATTAGTGGCTTGTTAGTTCGATATGTGGTATGTTCCGTTGTTAAATTAAGAATCATGTTATGCTATGAGACCGTGGTACATGTTATTGTGAATTATCGTCTTGTGATATGATCGGGTGATTGATAGATCGATGTGGTGAGTTTGGTAAGTTTTGTTTGGTGTGGTATGTTGGTGTGGTATATTTGGTATGATGTGTTTGAGGATGATGTTCCGGTCCGATATCATGGCTGATGTGTGTGTTCCGACACGATATGTTCCGAGGCGGTGTGTTCCGGTCCGACACCTATATCGATGGATGGTTCCGATATAGGATATCTAGACCGAGGCTTCTGATATGATATCTATACAGTGGAGGGTTCCGGTATAGGATATCTAGGCCGAGGATTGGTCTGGTGCGATACTTGTACAATGTGTATTTCGGTACAAGATATCTAAAGCCGAGGAGGGTGTTCCAGAGCAATGTTTATACCGAAGAGAATTCCGATATAGGATACCTAGGCCGAGGTTGAGTTTCCGGTATGGTATATGTGATGTGATTTGTACCCCGTGCTACGAGAAGATATACCCGACCGACGAAGGATTCCGGTCCGCTATATTACGAGTTGTACCCCGATGCTGTGTGTTCCGGGAAGATGTCTAGGCCGATGTCGAGTTCGGTACGATGTGGATAAGTCGGGTTGTAGGGAATCCTGCGCATTGCTCTGGGATACCAAGGGTGGACGTGGTTACCAATAATATTACTCTGTGTGTTGATCTATTTTGGTTGCCGTGATTACTTATGCTTGTTATGTGATCTTCTGAGATTTTGAATACAGTTATACCTGAGTTCATTGTATTGCCGTGCGAGTTCGCACGTGTGGTCGGTTGCGAGATAACCATGGTAGTTGTCCATCGAGAATTGATTGGGTGACAATGGTTAAGGGCATAGTTGAGAAGAAATGCATGAGTTCGGTTCAGTGTAGAGTTTGATTTACGGGTTGCTCCCCGGTGGGGGTCAAGCGTTGTCTTGGGTTACTTGTTTAACTGATGCGTTAGTTTTTGTGCTTACTAGTATGCCCTAATTGGACGGTTACTCGTGGTGGTGAGCGGATAGCTCAACCCCTTAACTACTTTTTCTTACTGAGCGAAAGCTCACCCCCTTCATTACTGTTTTACAGGTTTCGATCGTGAGTTGGTTTAGAGGATGTCTCAGAGCTGGGGAGCCTGGCGAGAGTCCTTGTTTTTGGGTTGTCTAGCGACGTGTTTCCCTTTGTACTAGACTTCGTTTGACTGTGATTTTCGAGCGTTGACTCGGTATTGTTAACTTTAAACTACTTATTGGCGCTTTATTTCGTTTAAACTTGTTTTATTTATTATTATTTTTAGCTAACGTCTCGAGTCCGGTCAAAACCGGATTTGGGCGTGACATGGCTGGGGAGTAGAATGGTGGCCAGACATTGTGGAAATGGGGTCGGAAGGGATGAAGGCGGCTGGAAATGAAGAGTTCAACCCTAAAGGGTTCCTATGCAACCCAAAAGAGTTCTCCGAGAGCTGGTGCTAGCCTGATTAATTCAGTTATTATTTTTAAATTAAACAGTTAGACACAAAAAGTAAAATATTATAATAAAATTCAGTACCAACCACATTATTAAGCCTCAACCTATTATCTAAGTCCAACTAACCTAATTCAACCCCAGCTAATCTGATATATTTATAGTAAAAACTTCAACTGAAAATCGCAATAATATGTCCTCGAACTACTTTTTGTAGCACATATATATTGTCGTCATTTGTTCTCTTCAAAAAGATACTCGTAACTTTCATTCATGATCTATAAAATGACGATTCTAGTTAATTTACAAAAAAATCCGTTAATTTGGACGAAAAACAACCAACACAATTAAGAAATCCAAATAATATCCACCCCTAAACCCTAAAAAACCATTCGGAACCCTGCAAGCCTTACAAACTATAAACTACACGTAGTTGGAAGAGCAAGATAAGCGGGTTATGGGTTTAGAGTTTAAGGTTCGGAGGAGTTTTTTTTTGGGTATGAGGACATGGGCATTTTAAGGATTTCAGAATTTTCTAGGGATCTTCTACCAAATTAACTAGATTTTTTTTTGAAAATTAACAAAAACCGTCGTTTTCTGATAATAAACGAAAGGTGTAATTATGTTTTCGAAAAAGAAGTAAATGAGAAAAACACGTTTGTGCTAAAAAAGGCCGTTCGATGACATATGATTAAGGTTTAACCAAACTTTAAACAAAACACTCTCTCCCGCTGTTTTATGTCTTATCTTCTCTCACGGTCGCCAACCATCTATCCATGTCCCCTCTCACGGCATCGCATCATCGAATCTATGGTACCGCAACTAAACCCTTCTTCATCTTCAATATGCAACCTAATCTACCACCACCAATAAAACCCAAAATATAGTCTCTATGACGACAATTTCAGCCCAATCTGACCCCAACCCCCTCGCCTCTTATTTCCTCAACCCCTCCACATCCACTTAACCTTTCCACCCACCATCGTATTGCCTTCATCGTCTTTATTTCCCGTGACAAATTCGTGTGGAAGAAGCCTCACATCAATATCATTGACCATCACCACCAATTGACCATCAACACTACGACAAGACCATCCTCACTGCCTCCCTCATTTGGGTTTGTTGATGGATGTTAATATTTTTTTCCCTTTTAAAAAAATATGTTGACCCAATCTAAATCGACCATATGGATTCGACTTATCAAATTAATCCGGTTCGAACGCTGACCCACTTTGCAACGCGTTATTACCTGAAATCGAGCCGACAACATGGATTTCGACACCTATACGGCTAACCCAATTTTGAAAACCCTGTTTGCAACTGCAAATGTCTTATATTGAAATACAAAAGTCCACTACTAAATGGGAGTAAATATCATATTTCATAGAACGGGAGACCATCACTTGACAAGTACCCTCTCACTCCATTTATGGCACTAAGGTTCAATTCACCCGCCTGATCCTAATAGGTCAATGGAAGATAATCGATTCCTATTGGAAATGCACGAAACTGGTCAATGTGAGACAAACCCAGTTGACAATTTCTTAATTATGGCATGTATGCACCATCAAAGGTCGAATTTGATGGAGAACTAGACCTCGAATGATTCAGACTTAACGATGTTGCATCAATATAAGAGGCTTCTTTGATGTTTCAGCCTTGGTGGTGGACCTACGAATACGAGAATTTTATCGTGAGACTATCATATTTCTCTTGCAAAAGGTTTATGATTTTGATGGAGATAGGTGAGTTTTTTTATAAGTGATGATTTTTATTGAAAAAGACGGTCTCTCCGAGATATCTCTGAGCGGGGGAAGGTCTAAAGGTCGAAATACCTAGTAAAACGATTACACAGGAGCTTGATAAACGAGAGCTCAATATGGGCCTTACCCAAAACCTTAGGACGACATGTCTTGAAAACAACCAAACAAAAGAACTCGACCGAAAACAAACAAACGGAAGATTTAACCCTCATCTTCGTACCACTCGTCATCGTCAGAGGTCAGATTCAGATCATCGTCACGGAGAGGTGGGTTGTTTGAGACTAGAAGGAGAAATTGAGTGTTGGAGCCCCGAAGAAGACTAACGGCTTCGTCATAAGCTTTGGCATCTTCTTCCACAATGATGAAGGTGTTAAGCCACATTCTAAACTTATTGGTTGTGTTCTTGATCTCCGCAACCCACATTCTAGTTGTACTTCCATTTTTCGGGAAAATTTGCATAATAAATTTAATTGATAATTTATTTTTCTCCTTAACCTCCTTTCAATAAGTTTTTTCTCCATATCATTCTCCTTTAATGAAACTTGTCGTATTCCACTTTTTCCCTTATACTATTCTGCAAAATATGCAATTAACCCCCTTTGCTTCTGTAACCCTAGCTTGTAAAAACAAAATAAAAAACGAAAGCTTCCTCTTCCTTCTCATCCCGTGCTTGCTTCGCCTCATACGTTGACCATTTCCCTTGCGCTACTCATGATTGCCTAGTTGTTTGTTCTGCTTCTTTGTCTTGACCAAGTAACCAACCTCTATTTTCTTCTTCTAGGTTTAATTTATGAATTGAAGGATGAGGAAAATGATACATTGTTGTAAAAATGTATACACGTAGTGGAAAGTACTTTGGAATCGTGATGTAGGTGTGTCCTACTTGTGTTTCTCAAATTTATGGGCATTGTGACAAAAGTCTCGATAGAGACTAGTAGTAGTCGATCGATTTGAGCTGGAAGAAATCAATACGACCGATCGACCACAAAGGTTGGTCGATCAAGATTTCTAGAGAATCCTCCACTGGAAAAAAATTTGTCGATTCACCATACCTTTGTCTGAATCTAGATTTGACACTATAAACTTGATTGATCGACTATGAACCCTAAACGATTGAAAATGTGCATATACCTAGACCACTATAATTTGGTTGATCGACCATTCCCCCACACTACCGAGATTTTTCATGTTCCTAAACCAACCTTTTTGTTTAAAAGTCTCTGTCTTGTTATTATTTTTATAAGTTTACACGGTTGTAATTCTGGCAAGAATGGTTCGAGCGGTAACCCATGCTACCTATGGTGGGGAACATAAGTTAGAGGAAGGGCCACACATTTATTTGGATACCAACTAATAGTAAAATTATTAGTCTCTCTATTGATCATTCCAATCCAACATTTAAGATGCTGAGGGATAAATTTGTATCGAAAGATCAGAGTGAACAAAAAGGACATGGAATTGAAACTCAGTTACATAACTTTTGTTCCCATAAATGTTAGAGGAGTTGTCCCGCCAAATGAGATTATAGAGGATGAAGATCTTGAGGATTTTATTATGGAACATGGGGACATTATATCAAAAAACTATTACATGTAAAGCTTATTAAGAAAGACCAATGTGGTGTGGAAGCTGAATTGATGGTAGCTGAACTTGCTGAAGCTAAAACTGATGTACAAGATAATTACTTTAACCTGAATATTTTGAGTGTTGTAGAGAGGTAACATGTGTTTCTTCCACGTGAACATATGACTTATCGAGTCGGGTCGGATTTAGAATTGAGTATATCCACTCCGCAAACATGCAAGCGGATTCAAAATAGTGCAAGTCAAGTTGTATACACGCTCATGCACACACCCTTATCTTATCTGCATACACGGGGAACTTTAGAATAGTTTCGAGTTCCACCCAGAACTTACCTATGATTTAAATTAAGAAAATCTCTTTCCCTTTCGAATGTTTGGTAACATATTTTTTTTAAAAGTTTTTGACAATGTATATGATAAATGTCAATACCAGAACGGAACCTAGTGGATATTTTTACTGCATATATTTCCAGACTACTTGTAATAACCACTCCCGGTCAACGCCAGTCAAATCTGCGAAAAACAGGAAAATATAAAAATTTTAGACAGACACTTAAATGAACCTAAATTTGACCCCGAGGGTCATACCGGACTTAAGTTGACCCCGATATCGACCAAAGTGAGTTCCGGGGGACTCAGGGCAACTTTCTGACCAATTTGGGAAATGTTGACTTTTCGTTGGAAAAGCCAACCGAGCGACGTTTTGGTCCATTCGAGGACCGTTTTGGATCCAAAAAGCTTAGCCGTTGTCGCAGCGGTCTTAGTTGAGCCGTTTCCTTGTAGCCCGTGAATTTTCGTAATTTCTTGGGAAAAGTGCCCGTTCGGGGCCCGAAACGTCCGAATTTCGCGAATCTGATTGGAAAATATCTAGAAGATATTTTTCCAAAAAGGTGTGGCACCCACTTGCCACTTGTCAAACAAGTGGTGGTATTAGGTTTTTGGACAAGACAAGGAAGACTACACCTATAGGGGGGTTTGGCCATACATCAAAAAAAAGAGAAAAAATAGGTTTTAGAGAGAGAAAAGAAGAGAGAAGAAAGGGAGAGAAAAGAGAAGGAGAGTTGGGGATTTGTGACGTTTCTCGTTCATCAAGCCGTTGGATCGTCTCAACGATAGAAGATTCAAGCTCACACCGTCATTCTCAACGGTGAGCATCAAACCGATTTTCATTTTGTTAAGTTTAAAAGTTAGGGTTTGGTTTGAAATGGGTTGAATATGGATGAGCTGAGGTGTGGGGTTCGTTGTAGGTGTTTTGGAGCGAAGAGATGAACGTTTTCCGGTGACCGGAGGCTCGGGGGAGCTCCGGCCACCGTGTATGGTGGCTGGCCGGAGCTAGGACCGGCCACCACCATGGTGAACCAGCCTAAAATAGCCCTAGCCACCCACGGCCAAGGTTGGCCGGGTGGGGCCCACACGCTCGGGTATCGGGTGTTTAGAACGTTCCCCAAGTAGTTAATCCACACCCGGATCAAAATTTGGAATTAAATTGTGAAAGTTGTAATTGACGGGTTTAGAAACTTTAAACGCGAATTAAAGTACTCGGAAGTCGGAATTTGATTCCGTCGAGTGCCTAGGAACCCTTGAATTATTCTAAGACCGTAGAAACGAAAACGGGAATTTTCGGAGCACCGGAAGGACATTTTAAAACCCGGGCAGATTCGCCATGTCGGGCGAATCGGGCTTTTCCGAGTCCATTATCGACAATGTCGAGTAATTGGGAAGTTTGGGAGTGATCGACATTGTCGAGGTTACTTTTGGGCGTCTAGTTTATTAAAATTCAGTTTATGCCTGCAAGCTTAAAAGTATATAAAATTATGTTCTTATTAGATCGTGACGCAGATAGAGGAAAGGGAAAACTAGGCGAGTGATCGGGATCACGCCAGAGCTTGATTGTGAGATTTTGGAGAAAGCATACGAGGTAGGGAAAAGTAGCCGGATCTCGGCCCTGACTAGGGAAAGTTAACAGTAGAAATGCATGTGCCACTTGGGTGTCGTGGGTTAAGTAGGTTTATCGAATATTAGAAAGGCAGGCGACACCGGGTGGTGTCGTATGATACGGAAACGTATCGAACAATAGAAATGCATGTGGCACTTAGTAGTGTCGTAGGAGCAGTGAACTTATCGATATTAGAATTACTGGAGGCATTTGGTTATGCCCGGAGGTTGATTGTTTAATTTGTGTCTTGGGTGGCCATGAGAGCCCGTACTTTACTGTTTGTGTCTTGGGTGGCCATGAGAGCCCGCACTTTACTATTTGTGTCTTGGGTGGCCTTGAGAGCCCGTACTTTACTGTCTGTGTCTTGGGTGGCCTTGAATGCCCGTGGGGTTGTTGAACTCGTGGTTTACAGTTGGGGTGTTTTGGGTGGCCGTGAGTGCCCGTGGGGTTGTTAAGCCCGTGTCTTTACAATTGGTGTGTTTTGGGTGGCCGTGAGTGCCCGTGGGGTTGTTGAGCCCGTGTCTTTACTGTTGGTGTTTCTTGGGTGGCCATGAGTGCATGTGAAGTGTTAGACCAGTGTTGTTGCTGTTTGTTGAACTTTGTTTGTGATTGTGATTGTGGTTACCTGAGGTTGGGGGCCCGCTTCGTAATAACGGGGGTCCTGTGATCGCACGCGTATGCATGTTCAGACGAGGTAAGGGGCCCGCCTGAGAGAAAAAGGGGTCCTGGCCGCGCGTGCGTGGTGGTGACAGGTCGACAGCCTGATCCGACTTTGTGTCGGGAAAAGTGCGACAGGTCGACCGCCTGGCCTGACAGAGATCGGAAAAGTGCGTGGGGACTGAGTAGCTGAAGTGTGATCCTTTGCGATCTTGTTTTGCGTGCGATCCTTTGTGATCTCGGGTGTCGCGTGGTTATCTTTCGTGTCTTTGGAGGAAGTTGTAATCGTTGTGTCGGGTCTACATTACGTGTCCGAGTGTCGAGTCGGTTGAGGAAAGTACCAGTTCGTGTGTTAGTCGGGTTGATGTTGGTGTTACCGGCATTGTCTGCTAGTATGCCGTAGTCAGCCTGTTATCCGTGGTGGTGAGCGAACGCTCACCCCTAGCTATATGATAACTTTATTTTTGTAAATTATAATCTTCTTATATGATAATTTCAGAAAAGTGTCATGAACTTGATTTTTTGTTTTGTTTTTGTGTAAATTTGTTATAAATTACTATTTAAATATTTAAATCTAAAAAAATAATAAGTATTAAATAAAAGCGAATAAATTTCACCTTTATTTTTTTTCCTTTATAGAGGTACAAAGGGTAAGAAAGTTAAGAAATCAAAAATTGATTTTTTGTTGTAATTTATTATTTTAAAAGTAAAATATACATAAAATGCAACAAAAAACAGGCTCTATGCTTTTTACTTTTTGCAATTATCAAACGAACAGGTTGCAACTTAAAAAAAATAAGAATACCTGTGTTTTTTTTTTTACAATTAATCTTCATATTAAAAATCAAAATTATTTTTATCACACATATTTATAAGACAAGTCTATTTTTTTTGAGGAAAACAGAGTATTACTGGATTTTGTAAATAACTCGGTGAAAGCATACAAACGACCCTTCACAACTTACAATCGTTGATCGCACAAGAAAAACGATAAATATTACAGACTCCAGACAAGCTAGACCATAATATTACCGAACCCTAATCGAAACCTACAACGTAACATAATGCGCCCATAACATGCAACCATACCGTGCATGTCACGCCCCAATTTCAGCGAACCGAACTCGGGACGCGAACTTTTAAAAACATGAACACTTGAAACCTGTTTTCAATAAAAGCTTTGACATTTCCATTTACTTCTCAAAATAATAGTATTTACAATACAAAAACGTCCCAACAAGTGGACAAGGTACAACATCCGTCACTAGACTCAACAAAAGTAAAGACCAGACTCCGCTCCAAGCTCCATGAACTTCAAGAGCTAACCTAGTCCGTCCGGTGATCAGTACCTGTAGGAAAAGCAGCTAGGGGTGAGCGTTCGCTCACCTCCACGGATAACAGACTGACTATGGCATAATTAGCAGAAAAAGCCAGTAACACTAAAACCAAACCCAACGCCGGGACTACAGTCCCCAACTCAAGTACTCAACAGACCCACAACCCGTCACCTTCCTCAACAGACTCGACACTCGATAAAAACAGTGTAGACCCGACACAACTATCGACGACCTCCTCAAGGACTCGAAAGAAACGACGCAACACCAAACAAGATCACAAAGGATCGCACACCAGCTGCTCAGTAACCAGTCTCAATCAGGTCAGGGTTCGACCTATCGCAATTCCTCGACACGAAGTCGGATCAGGCTGTCGACCTTTCAAACTCGCAATTCATCGACACTAAGTCGGATCAGGCTGTCGACCTTTAAAACTCGCAATTCCTCGACACTAAGTCGGATCAGGCTGTCGACCTTTAAAACTCGCAATTCATCGACACTAAGTCGGATCAGGCTGTCGACCTTTAGAACTCATCACCCCAGGTAACCACAGTCACAATCACAGGCAAGTTCAATCACACAGGCACTCAAGGCCACTCAAGACACCTCAACAGTCAAGACTCGGGTTCAACAATCCCACGGGCACTCACTGCCACTCAAGACACCTCAACAGTCAAGACTCGGGTTCAACAACCCCACGGGCACTCACTGCCACTCAAGACACCAAAATTAAAGACACGGGCTCTCATGGCCACCCAAACTCAACAATAAAAACACGGGCTCTCAAGGCCACCCAAACTCAACAATAAATAACACGGGCTCTCAAGGCCACCCAAACTCACAATAAGTAACACGGGCTCTCAAGGCCACCCAAACTCACAATAAATAACACGCAACAACCTCCGACATACACGATGCCTCCAATAGTCCTAAGATCACTAGTTTCACAAGCAACCTCCGGGCATGGTCATATGCCTCCAGTAATTCAATTATCGCTAAGTTCTCTGTTCCTACGACACTACTAAGTATCACATGCTTTTCTCTTAAACGCTACAATCCCGTATCATGCTTTTCTAATAATTAAATAATTCTACTCAACCCACGACACCCCGGTGTCACATGCAATTCTACTATTAACTTTCCCTAATCAGGGCCGAGATCCGGCTACTTTTCCCTACCTCGTAGATAAACCCAAAAGCGCTCCAACAACACCCGAAGTACACCCACTCACTCGCCGAGCTTCCCTTTGCCTCGGTCCGTAGCACGATCTAAAAGAACACAAATTCAAAGTACTTTTAAACTAGTACGAATAAACCGAAAATTAATAAACTTAACGCCCAAACGTAACCCCGACAATGCCGGTCACTCCCAAACTTCCCAATTACTCGATATTGCCGATAAAGGACCCGTAAGGGCCAGATTCGCCTGACATGGCGAATCTGCCCGGTTTTGGTTAATTGCCTTCCGGGGCTCCAAAAGTCCCCGTTTTCGTTTCTACGGTCTTAGAATATTTCAAGGAACCCAACGCACTTGACGGAATTGAATTCCGACTTCTAAGTCAATTAATTAACGTTTAAAGTTTCCCGAAACCCGTTAATTACAACTTCTCCAAATTAATTCCAAATTTCGATTCGATTAGGAAAAAGTGGTCCGGGGGACGTTTTAAACCACCCGAACATTAAAACCCGAGCAACCGAGCACGTGGGCCCCACCCAAGAGGCTTGGCCGAGACCCTAGGGTTTGAGGGGGGGCTCGGCCACCATGTGGTAGCTGCTGCCAGCTCCGGCCAGCCACCTCATGGCCGGCCGGCCACCACCCACGGTGGCCGGAGCTCCTCCCGAGCCTCCGGTCACCGGAAAACGTGTCATTACACCCCCAAACACCTCTAAAACGTCTCCAACACCTCCCCACACTCTACACAACCCTAAGCCTTAGTTTATAACCAAACCCTAGCTCTTGAAAATAATCAAAACGAGAATCGGTTCGGGTATTACCGTAGAGGAGAACGAGGGGAACGGGATTGCTCTTTGCTTTGACTCGATCCAAGGGCTCGATCACAAACCCTAGCTCAACCTCCCTTCTTCTCTCTTCTTCTCCTTCTCCTTCTCTCTCTAAAACCTCTCTTCTAATTTCTAATTTAATTAAACTAACAACAAAACTAACTTTCTCTCCCTTAATACCCCATACTCGGCCAACCCTCTCCAACCACACCTTTTCCCTCCAAAAAATACACCACCATATACTTGACAAGTGTCAAGGTGGGTCCCATACCTTTTGGAAAATATCTAGTTGATATTTTCCAATCAGATTCGCGAAAAACGGACGTTTCGGGCCCCGAACGGGCACTTTTCCCCCAAAAAAATTTAAACTGGACGGGCTTCAAGGAAACGGCCCAAATAAGACCGCTACGACGACGGCTAATCTTTTCGGGTCCAAAACGGTCCTCGAATGGACCAAAACGTCGCTCGGGTGACTTTTCCAACGAAAAATCAATCTTTCCCAAAATGACCAGGAAGTTGCCCTGAGTCCCCCGTAACTCATTTTAGTCGATAACGGGGTCAACTTAAGTCCGGCATGACCCTCGGGGTCAATTTAAGTTAAGTTAAGTGTCTGTCTTAAAAATTTTAAATTTTCCTGTTTTTCGCAGGTTTGACTGACGTTGACCAGAAGTGGTTATTACAGTCTACCCCCCTTAAAGAAATTTCGTCCGCGAAATTTAAAACAGACGTACCTCGGGAGTCAAACAGGCCGGGATACTTCGCGCGAACCTCGTCCTCGCGTTCCCACGTCGACTCAGCTCCGTGATGTTTCCACTGCACTCGGACCAAGCGGATAATCTTGCCTCCCCGCAGAATCTGCTGCCGTGTGTCCATGATCCGAACCGGCTGCTCCTCATAGGAGACATCATCAGCCACCTCGATATCAGTCCACTCGATGACGTGGGAGGGGTCTGCGTTGTACTGCCGCAACTGGGATACGTGGAAGACGTTATGTACTCTCCCAAGCTGCGGTGGCAACGCCAGACGATAAGCCACGACTCCCACTCTGTCTAAGATCTGGAACGGGCCTATGTACCTCGGAGCCAACTTTCCCCCGCTGCGCCTAAACCGCACCAGCCCCTTCCTCGGGCTCACCTTCAGGAACACGTGATCCCCGACTGCAAACTCAAGAGGTCGACGTCGCCTGTCTGCATAACTCTTCTGTCGGCTCTGCGCGGTCCTCAACCGATCGCGGATCAATGTGACCTTCTCCGTCGTCTCTCTGACAAGATCTGGCCCTAGCAGACTCTTGTCCCCCACCTCTGCCCAGCATACTGGTGACCGACACGGCCTACCATACAACGCTTCGAACGGTGCCATCCCGATACTGGCCTGGAAGCTGTTGTTGTAGGCGAACTCGGCCAATGGCAGGTGGGTCTCCCAAGATCCCCTGAAATCCAGCACACATGCTCGCAGCATGTCCTCCAAGATCTGAATGGTACGCTCAGACTGACCGTCTGTCTGAGGATGATGTGCTGTGCTGAGTAGGACCTCTGTCCCCAGTGCCTTCTGCAGACTCGGCCAGAACCTGGACGTGAAGCGGGGATCCCTGTCAGACACTATCGACACCGAGACCCCGTGGAGGCGCACTATCTCCTGGATATACAGACTGCTCAACTTGTCGACCGGGTCTGTCATCCTCATAGCCAGAAAGTGGGCCGACTTGGTCAGCCGGTTAACCACCACCCACACGGCGTCGTTTCCCCTTGGTGATCTCGGTAGTCCACACACGAAGTCCATCGTAATGTGTTCCCATTTCCACTGAGCAATCGGTAGTGGCTGTAACAATCCCGCGGGACGCTGATGCTCTGCATTCACCTGCTGACAGACAAGGCATCTCGACACAAACTCTGCGACTGCTCTCCTCATGCCGCGCCACCAGTAGTGCCGTCTGAGGTCACGGTACATCTTGGTGCCCCCCGGATGCACTGTGAGACGCGAATGGTGTGCCTCTCGTAACACGGCGTCTCTACAGTTAACCGGTACGAACAACCCCCCGCGGTACCGTAGTCCCCAATCAGTACTGTCCTGCCAGCCCACCACCTCGTCACCCCTGACGACTCTCTCGCGGATCTCTGATGCTTCGACGTCCTCCGTCTGCGCCTCCAACACTTGGGCAAGCAGTGAGGGCTGAGCCACTAGGGAGCACATGGCAACACCGCCAATAACCTCCTCTAGCTCAAGCCCGAATGTGCTCAGCTCCCCCATCATGCCCCACTCTCGGACAGATATGCTGGCGAGGCTTGGAGCCGACCTCCTACTCAAGGCGTCGGCGACAACGTTCGCCTTGCCTGGGTGGTAGTGTAGCTCGAAGTCGTACTCCTCGAGTAGTTCCATCCACCGTCGCTGACGCATGTTCCGGTCTCGCTGGGAAAATATGTACTTGAGGCTCTTGTGATCCGAGAACACCTAAAACCCCTCGCCGTACAGATAATATCGCCAGCTCTTTAGCGCAAACACGACTGCTGCTAGCTCCAAGTCGTGGGTAGGATAGTTGCGCTCGTGTATCTTCAACTGCCTAGAGCCATAAGCCACAACTCTGCCCGACTGCATCAGTACGCAACCCAGTCCCTCTCCGGATGCATCGCAGTAAACATCATAGCCAATCCCTCGCTCGGGCACCACTAACACTGGAGCTGTAGTCAGTCGAGTCTTCAACTCCGCGAACGCACGCTCACAGTCCTCTGTCCACACGAACCCAACACCCTTGCGCGTTAACAGAGTCATCGGTGCGGCTAGTCGCGCAAAATCCTGGACAAATCGCCTATAGTAGCCTGCCAATCCCAGAAAGCTGCGGATCTCGAAAACACTCGTGGGCCGTGCCCACTTCGAGACCGCGTCGATCTTCGACGGATCGACCAGGATACCGTCACGGGATACGATGTGGCCGAGGAACCTCACCTCAGAGAGCCAGAACTCGCACTTCTCCCGGTTGGCATATAGCTGGTGCTCGCGCAGTAGGGTCAGAACAACCCTCAGATGTGCCTCATGCGCCGCCTCGTTCTGCGAATATATTAGGATGTCGTCCACGAACACCACCACAAACTGATCCAGGTACGGCCGGAAGATGCTGTTCATCAGGTCCATGAACGCTGCTGGCGCGTTCGTCAGTCCGAATGGCATCACCAGGAACTCGTAATGCCCATAGCGTGTCCGGAATGCAGTCTTTGCGACGTCCCCCTCACGGACTCGCAACTGATAATAACCGGATCGCAGATCGATCTTCGAGAAGTGAGTCGCCCCTCTCAACTGGTCAAACAAGTCATCGATCCTCGGCATCGGGTACCGGTTCTTCACCGTAACCCGGTTCAGCTTCCGGTAATCTATACACATCCGTAGCTCTCCACTCTTCTTCTTCACGAAGAGTGCTGGTGCTCCCCACGGCGATGCACTCGGACGGATAAACCCCTTCTGCTGAAGCTCCTCCAGTTGACGCTTCAGCTCAGTCAACTCTGCCGGCGCAAACCTGTAAGGCGCCATCGATATCGCCGCCGTTCCCGGCACTAGGTCAATCCCGAACTCCACCTCACGAATCGGTGGCAGCCCGCTCAACTCCTCAGGAAAGACCTCGGGGAACTCGCATACCACTCTCGGTAACTCTCGGCTCTGCACAGCCGGTACTTCCTCCTCTGCGGACAACGCCGACAGGAGGACCCCACTCTTACTCCCCAACACGCACGTCACCTTCGTACCGCCCACTGTCACTGTCACTCGTCGTCTGTAGCAATCGATGTTGGCTCGGTACCTCGACAACCAATCCATACCCAAAATCACATCAAAGGTAGTCATCCCCAACACGAGAAGGTCACCAGGGCAAGGACAGTCTGCGACTCTAATCTCGCAGGCACGACATACTCTAGTCAACGATGCACCACCCCCAACTGGGGTGTCCAGGCATAGGGGTGGACTCAACGGCTCTAAGCTCAACCCCAACCTCTCAGCACAACCCGACGAAATAAAAGAGTGCGATGCCCCGGTATCAAACAAGAACAAAGCCCATAAATGATACAACAAACACGTACCCTGGATGGTCTCACGGTACGTGCTAGGTCCTGGGGCTCTGGAGTCGGTGACTGCATATACTCTCCCATGCGAGGCCTGCTGCCTCTGACCCTGCGCACTAGCTGCTGGATACCCGTGACTCTGCTGCTGTCTCGGAATTGGTGCGCTCGTAGACGGCCGTGATGATCTCGGCTGCTGACCCTGTCGAGGGCGACCTCTGGGCGACTGTACTGTCCGCGACTGCTGCGGTCGCTGCACTGATGTCTCCCCCAACTGCTCTCGGCACCATGCCATAGTGTGACCGGCCCGGCCGCATCGGTAACAGCTGATCTCGTCAGCCCTCGACCCCGAGCCCTGGCCTGTCCGGCTAGTAGCTGGTACTACCGCGGTTCCTCCCCTCGTCGGACAGTCTCGCTGTAAGTGGCCTGTCTGCCCGCAGTGATAGCATGACGGCCTCCTCTCTGAGGCGACTGGCCCCACTGATGCCACTGACCCCTGCTGTCTCGATCCACTCTGATGAGGCGGTGGTCGGAAGGATCCCGCGGTCCTCTGCCTCCGCGAGTCTCGTGAGTCTAACGGCCCTGCCCAACTGATCGGCCGAGGTCGGACCTCATGGCCCTTGACTGCATCCCTGGCGCCCTGCTCTACTGTAGCTGCGGTGTCCACGAGGTCGGTATACTTCCGTATCCTCAAGGCGAGAACCTGGTTCCGGATGCCCAGCCTCAGTCCGTCCTGGAACCGCAGGGAACGGTTCGTCTCGCTTGTCACCATCTCAGGCGCGAATCTGGCCAAGGCTGTGAACCTGGCTTCGTACTCTTCTACCGTCATCCCCCCTTGCTCCAGGTCTAAGAACTGCCGATGTCGCTCCAGCCGAGCCGACTCGGGGAAGTACTGTGCCATGAATACCTCCTGGAATACGCTGTAGTCGTATCCGACCGTGTCCTTCACCCGCCCCCACCAGTGGTAGGCGCTGTCTCTCAGCTGATGGGCCGCGAAGGACACTCTCCGACGGCCATCCTCGACACCCGATGTGTCCAAGTCTCGTGTGACCTGCTCTATCCATCGCTCGGCCAGGTCGGGATTTGGCTCCCCGACAAAAACAGGTATCCCGAGCTTCAGGAAATCTAGTAGTGCTTGGGAGGTAAGATCCTCTGTCTGAGCGGCCCTCACCGGGACTGCGGCTGCCTCTGGTGCTGGCGAAGCCGACTCTCGGCTGGCGATGATCGCCACCAAACTCTGAACGGTCCTGGTAAGCTCATCCAGGGCAGTCATCACTGGAGGGTCCGCGACTGGCGGAACACTGGGGGTGCCTGCAGACGGCCCCGCATCACTCCTCCTGTCTTCTCCGACAGGAGTACCCTGTGCCTCCGCATAGTCGGCGGGCTCGACGGTCGGCACCCTCCTTGGTGCCCCTGCTGACCGTCCCCGCCGGCCTCGCGTGGGTGCCTGGCCCCGTGTTCCTGATGGTCGTCCCCGCTTACCGCGAGCCATAAACAGTATCCTCTGCACGGATACACGCAAACGTTCAGTTTGCGAACTTAAATAAAAACGACAGTACAAAAGCACTAACGTCCACCCGCTTAAGCTTACACTAACGTGCTTAACACTAAAGCGCTACACCGCTCAAGCTAAACGTACTTTATATACTAGCATTAGTAAACGAGACCTCAACGAGACCGCACCGACGTGCACCAAACAAGCGACGACAAACCAACCCACACAACACGACGACCCCCGTTCACCGGGCCAATCAAAATCGAACCTTGCCCACCGGGCCAACCAAAATCAAACATACGCCCATAGGGCCAATCAAGTTCAAGACATGCCAACAGGGCCAACAATTTTAAAACCTTCACCCTTTCATTTTAAAACTTCGTTCCTTGACATCACGTAGTTACAACCCGGTTCAGGCGTCCCCGAACCACGTTGTACCGACTTGACATCAACACCGTCACGTTCGACTACATGAGCGCTCCTGAGTCGACCCGCGACAGTTAAAAACAGTTCACGCAATCACACACAATCAGTATGCCAGAAACAAAATATTGTAACATACGCACAAACACAAACAAGACTCAAGACGTGACGGGTCTACACCGACTCGACTCTCCCCCCCTAAGTGACGGACAGTCCGAGGTTTGAAACCTCGAGCTCTGATACCAAGCTGTCACGCCCCAATTTCAGCGAACCGAACTCGGGACGCGAACTTTTAAAAACATGAACACTTGAAACCTGTTTTCAATAAAAGCTTTGACATTTCCATTTACTTCTCAAAATAATAGTATTTACAATACAAAAACGTCCCAACAAGTGGACAAGGTACAACATCCGTCACTAGACTCAACAAAAGTAAAGACCAGACTCCGCTCCAAGCTCCATGAACTTCAAGAGCTAACCTAGTCCGTCCGGTGATCAGTACCTGTAGGAAAAGCAGCTAGGGGTGAGCGTTCGCTCACCTCCACGGATAACAGACTGACTATGGCATAATTAGCAGAAAAAGCCAGTAACACTAAAACCAAACCCAACGCCGGGACTACAGTCCCCAACTCAAGTACTCAACAGACCCACAACCCGTCACCTTCCTCAACAGAGCGCGCGCGATGCTGACACGTGGCCGCTTCGCGCGCGCCTCTGCCCGCGTTCGCGTGTTGACCACACGCACGCACGGGTGCTGATAGTTTAGTACAAATGCAATCTATCAGCATTGTGCACGCAAACATTCAGCACCGTGCTACACAAACTATCAGTACTCTGCACGCGCCCATGTGTCAGCACCTGGTGAGTTCGTAGTTTGCACAATAAGGTGCGGTGTTTTATATATTTATTGCCCACGTGTTAGCATCTGGTGCGCTCTGCTGACATCACTTAGGGGGGATCCTATGGCTCAGATTGGTTCGTAGTTTGCACAATAAGGGGGGGGGGGCGTTTGTACCTGATACCAACCATGTATATATATATATATATATATATATATATATAAGGTAGCTATCCAGTAAAAACCACCATTATCGTGCAAACTACACACCAATCTAAGACACAGGATGCGGTCAAAGAGACGTTAGCAGCACGCCCCCCGATGCTGACACGTTGCGCGCGCTGCTGGTGCGCGCGTGCACCAGCAGCTCGCGCGCACACAGTGATGGTGCACACGTGCACGGTGCTGATAGTTTACATAGCACAGTGCTTATAGTTTAGTACAAATGTAACCTATCAACACTTTTGTACTAAATTATCAGCACTTCGCGCACGCGCACCACCAGCGCGCGCGCCCACGTGTCAGCATCTGGTGAGTTCGTAGTTTGCACAATAAGGTGCGGTGTTTTATATATTTAATTTCCCATGTGTCAGCATCTAGTGCGCTCTGCTGACATCACTTTGGGGGGATCCTATGGCTCAGATTGGTCCGTAGTTTGCACAATAAGGGGTGGTTTGTACTTGATACCAACTCTCTCTCTCTCTCTCTCTCTATATATATATATATATATA
Source organism: Erodium maritimum (assembly GCA_963921825.1). Lineage (NCBI taxonomy): Eukaryota > Viridiplantae > Streptophyta > Magnoliopsida > Geraniales > Geraniaceae > Erodium > Erodium maritimum. The sequence continues at coordinate 27,483,988 of OY997596.1, read as the reverse complement.
TATATATATATATATATATATATAGGGGCACAATCCGTTGTAAATGAGTCTTATATTGTAAAATGTAAATGAATCTTAACTGTAGAATTGGATTTGATGGAAGGATGAGATTAAAACACTCATTAATGTCACAAATGTAAATAAAGAGAACTTTAAGTCTATTAATGTCATTTTACTTGAAATGGGTAAATCAGATTTTTTTACTGTAAATCTGATTTTTTTACGGTTATATATATATATATATGTAGGCTTAAACATTAATAAGCAAACACTAATAGTTTTTTTTTAACGGGAAGGAAGTAGTATTAATAAATCAACGTTCTTACAATGTGGGACCTAACAATCCCGGATACCAGCTGTTGTCCCGATCGGCCGTGGCCCATCGGGCGCACATGGTTCCATAACAATAGTCTGCTTTGTTTTGCAGATCCAAACTCAAGAACTCCTCGATCCACTGTTTCAAACAAAAGGAAACTAACAGAATGAAATCTACCTATCCAAAGTCTTATTTGTCCTAAAACAAGCAAACTGAAATTAGATAATGCCTTTGGTGCAGATTCCCCGAGACGTCCCGGCTGTAGACGTCCCGGGTCTGTGGGTATAGGTTCCTGACGGTCCTTCCCACCCCCGCTCCGGGGGATCATTCCTCCCCCGGGGGGTTGCAGTTCCCCGGGCTAGTGTCTCGTTCCTGTGCCTGGTCAGTGGAGGGTGGCTGCCCTGTAGACTCCGGTTTGTGACCCGTCTTGATCACCCTGGGTCTTGGACCAACGACTGTGGTGAAGCGCAGGATCCCCCGTCGAGCCAAAGTGCAGTTCATCAGATCCCCTAGGCGTGGATCCGACTTCTTCCATTTGGCCCCAATCTTCAAGCGAGATTTAGGGCTTGGGTATCCGTGCCTTGACGTTTGGTTATTGTCGGCGACGGATGCAGCACCTTGACAGTAGTACTCCGCTGCTCCTGGCGTCCCCGGCTCCTGTCGGTCTCGGTCCTTCTCGGGTTGACATGGCCTAGAAAGTGGGGAGCCCTACCCGATTGCATTCCAACATCCGGCTGATAATGAGCCCTACCCGACTGTATCCCAAACTCCGGCTGATAGTGAGGAGCCCTACCCGATTGCATCCCAACCTCCGGCTGTCCATATTCTGGGTGATAAGCCGAAGACCAGGAAAAATAATGCACCGGGTCCCATGGAAAGGCCGGGTTCCCGATGCCCGCTGGTGGGGGACTGGAAATAGATCCCGAGCTAGTGCCTCCTGACTTTGGAGTGGCTGATCCCAATCCGGGAGAGGGCGGCGGTTGCCGGGGTTGGCTGCAAAGATCCGGGCGGACTCCGGTGGGGGGCGGTGCCAAGGATCCCTATGCAACCACGACGGATCGTGGTGCATGTCGTGCATGGACCATCCCCTATTGTGTAGAACCAAAATAGGATTGGCTTGATCGGTCATGGTAGGGCGTGGCTGACCAGACCCAAAGGGGTGATCCCGATTGAGGTAGTTCGGCAGCCATGGATTCCGTGGGGGATATCCTTCGCGATGAGAGTGATGGATCGGGGGCACCATAGTGACGAGGGAGAGGGATAGTAGCACTACGGGGAGAGGAGAGAGTACCAGGTGATCGGGCCATGGAGGAGGGCGACGGGCAGGCGGCGACATCGGCGGCGAAAATGGAACCCTAGCAGGGTTTTGAGAGGAACCTCTGTGAGGTTTTTGACTCAATATGGATTATAAATCTAACATAAAAAGGAAAAAGAAAATAAAGGCATACCAAGATGCGACACAAAGTTATTTGGATCAAGGTTGTAAAAGTCTCTGTTTAGGCCCTAAAATTTACAAAAATACTCAACTTACTGCCAATCTTATTTTTCTCTTCTTTTTTTATTAAAAAATAAAAATACAATTGTACATTTATAAACCTTTTTATAATTACAAAAAGGATGGTCAATGTTTTTTTTATAATTTATATTAAAGTTAAAAAAAATCAATATAATTTAAATTTTAATTAAACTAAAGAGTAAAGTCAAAATAAGAGTATTATTTGGTTTAGTAAGATATTTTTTTTTGTATTTTGATACTTTCTATTTTTTATATTATACAAAATAGTTTATATTTTGGATTATATTTGTGTAATATATATTTATTAATAATTAAAAATAAGATTATTAAATCCTCCTAGGCCCCACCTAGTCATCACCTAACGTCTGGGGGTCCACATCACCCAACTAACGGTGTTTACAACCTTGATCTGGTATATACTTTATATATTATGTAACTAAAAGTTGGTCTGAAAATTATTAACCACTGACCGAGGAAAACTGAATATTGTCCGGAGAAATCTGTGGGGAATCACATTGTACGCGGAAATAAATGGATTACATGATCAAATCTTCCTTATTTAAAAAAAAACCTCCCGGTGAAGCCACAAGAATAGCCTAAAAGAATGGAAGGAAAAGAACAAAATTGAGAAGAAGCTCTGTTTTTTATATATAAAAGAGGCTCTTGCAAATTCTTGAATGTCAGGTATCGGTCGCTGTGTAAAGGGATCCAGTATGTGTTTTGATAGTGTTTACAGTTTAGGGAGAGAATTAACAGCTAGACATGTAGAAGGGAAGAGCAACCAAACGGTCGTAACTTTGATTAGACAAACTAACCTTTATTTTTTACTTCGACAATTCCATTGAAATAAGAGGGGTGAGGGCACATAAATCATTTCACTTGTTTTTGGTAGGTTATGGGCCCTAACTATTTCTAGTTTTGTGTCGTATACACTAATACAAGCACATCACTTTGTTTGTGACTTGTGAAACATATTTACTCAGGAGGAAATCACAACCACTCGTTGAAACTAAAAAAAATAGTTTGAATGAAATACTCATAAAATAGTCGAGAATAGAATAAAAATGAGGCCAAAAGTATATATGGACTCGATATATTGTGGTATTTAGGTGCTAAGATGAATTTGTATCATACATAAGGATAGTCTAGATAATTTCTTCATTGCTCTTTCTTTAAAGGCTACGATTAGATCAAATATGAGTTTTGGTTGACATAGTATTCTTCTCCAAATCTATCGTTCAAGGATGCTAGAAGGCTATTATGTTTGGGTCTATCCACTACTAGAGAAAGCATCTTATACGATTGCATTATACAACCACATAAGTTATCTACAAAGTCGCTTAAGGTTTATGTGGTTCTTGTGGGACGATATTGCTCGTCTGTTGTCAGGTTTTCATCCGATTCATTCTTCTGAGACATTATTCTATAGTCTTCCTATATTTTTATTATAACAACGACAAAATGTAGTCGCTCAAGTCACTTATTACAAAGACTCCATGTTCCTTTCTGCACGATATGTATACCGTCGTAGAAGATGCGACACACGAAACTCTACGATCGTATGAATACCATCGTAGAGGCTTGTTGGTTATCAATTACGTGATCGTATTTATACCGTCGTAGAAGGGCACTCACTGTAACTTCTACGATCGTACTCATACCGTCGCAGAAGCGTAGTGGCTGTAACTTCTACGATTGTATGCATACCATCGTAGAAGCGTACTGGCTTGAGCGACTACAAGATTATTTCATGGATAAAGTGTAGTTTTAGATTTAAAAAAATAATAAACGTAAAACGTGCAAAACCTGCATAAATTGACAGTAATAAACAGCTACAACAAATAATCTAAGAAACACACAATATTCACATTACATATTTCATGTTTTCCAAAGTTCTAAAGTAATCAAAATAGTATCCAACAATTCGCATCAATTTGTTACATAAATATATCTGTAAACAAAATAATTAGTACCTAAACTAGAAGAACCTCTGAGGTTGGGAAAAGTGGCTTGCTCGACCCGTTGTAGAAGTATCACCACCTTGGTGAGTTGGTCCTCCATAGCTGCCCGTTGTGCCACTCGTTCTTCCTGCTCATTTAAACGATGATCCACCTCTTCCTTTAAGAATCCATTTCAATCCATGCACCAATTTCAACATGATACTTTACAATCTAACATATAATGACATCAATTTCAAGTTGAAAGCATTTAGAGGTATAAGTTGACTCAACCATGACCAAATCAACCTACAACCCAGAAAATTCTAAATTGAGCAAAGATTAACAACCACAACCACATCTACCATATCAATAGTGCAATTATTCATCATCAATTTTTTAATATCCATACACAAATCACTACATCCATGCCTTGGCTCAACTAAGTCAAATCCATGGTAATTTCACTAAAAAAGACAAGAGAGTAGACAAAATAAGTGTTTTAGAGATACAACCATGACTTGGATTGAAAAACACATCATTCTTGCATCGTTCCTAAGCTCTTGGCCTTTTTCTCTAAGGGAGGTTGAAGATGGAGACTCTCTCTTGCATCCTTCCTTTCTCTCTCATTTCCCTTAATGGATACATCTTGCTCTCTTGGAGTGGTAGTGACCCCTGCTATCTCCTCTTGGTTGAAACCCTGTTAAATTTCGGAACCCAAATGATGCACACCCAACAAATAACCTAATTTTCGGTAACATAGGCATCTGGGCAGTTCCACAACGTGGAGTCCATATACATGGAGTGGAAGGTCAGGGTGGAATATCTCTGGAATTTGGTGCGGAAAATTTCTAACGATTGACCCAACTTACAATTCTTCTACAGGTCGAGTTTGAATATAGTTCCTTCAGAAAAGTTGTAGATCCTTCTTCGGAATACAATTTAAGATCGATAATGATTTTATTTAAAGCGCAAATGATGGAGATATGACTCTTGCAAGTTGACAGGTTATGCATAAAAAAATATGAAGCTCAAGGCAAGTTTATCCTTGAAATTTTGGCCAAGTGTAATTGGGTTTTCCTTGCTTTCTCTTCTTGACCTAAAGAGCTCCAATATATATTCACGATGCTCATACCCACGTCCGAGAGCAAAACCTACCAAAACGACAAGAAAAAGTTAGAATATCACAAAAGAAAATAAATAAAAACTCATTAAAGATTGTTTTCTTAGGACACAATAAGCTAAAATGTGTGCATATGAATACAAAAAATGGTTATTTACGATTTGGTACCCAAATGTTTCGTCCACGAACAATTTGGGTTAATGGGGTTAAAAAACTAGCATACCAAAGTGAAAAGACCATTTTACCCTTTATCATTTTAGTTGACTTTTGACTTTAATGTAAAAAGACTGTTTTACCCTTATATTGACTTTTGACTTTATATTTAAACTTATTTTTTAATAAGTATTTTATTTTTTTAAAATAAATAAATAAATTTATTTTATTTTATTGAATTTTTTTATAATTTTTTTATTTTCTAAATTTATTATTATATTTTTTAATTTTTACTTTTTTTGTTCACTTTTATTTTATTTTATTTATTATTTTTATAATTTTTATTTTTTTTATTTTAATTTTTTTATTTTTATTTTTGTTATTTTTAATTTAATTATTTATTTATTTAATTTAATTATTTAATGTTTAATGTAATTATTTTAATTTTTAATATTAATTCTTAAATTTAAATTTTTATAAAATTTAAATTTTACAATTATTTAATTTAATTATTTATCGTATTATAAATAAGGTTATAATTGTTATTTTGTCTATCACATTTATAAGCTTAAAATAAGAAGGTGTAAAATAGTCATTTCACACCCCACTTAACTGCACATGTCTATTTTAGAGGAATATTCTGTTAGTTTTCTAACGAAATATGCTACTTCCGTCCGTGGACAAATCATTTGGGTACCAAATTGGTCATTTGAAACATAATGGTACCATATCGTTCGTGGACGAAACATTTGGGTACCAAATCGTAAATAACCCCCCAAAAAATGCTGAAAGATATTCTCTCATCAACACCACACCTCCATTACGATTTTTGTTAGTTGTAACCAGAGGTCTCTCTCTTTCTCATGGATTCTACTGCCTCCAAATCATTTATAGATACCTTGATTGCCAAGCAACTTTGAATTAAGTGGCTTCCTAATCAAAGCAGTCTTGATTTCCATGGACAATGGTAGAAAATATATTTGCACCACTGGTTATAGTTTATTTTGGTTTGTGGAAGAGGATAATTTTTTTAGAAAACTTCTACTTTTGTTTTGACCGGCAAAGAAAATTTAATTAATTGAAACCTCTTTTGAGGAGAAAGAGGAGTTACAAGAACTAGCTACAGTTCCACAAAAAAGATCCCCAAATCGATCATATGTCGATTACAAGGGATAGAACAACATTAAACATCTAAATCAAGTAACTGAGATTTTGATTCAAAGAAAACCACCACAAAAAGAACCAATCTGGTAAGGCTCCAACTAAGGAAACTTGCTTCAGTCTGAAGCTTCACCGAAGGTGATTGAACAAGTCAGAGTTTCAACAGCTGCTAGGATGCCTGAGTTTTGGAACTGATTAGTGTTGAGAGTAATGAAGAATGTACATGGTCTACTAGGGGAGAAGAAGGCTGAAAATCCACTGATCAGGTTTCTTACAGCCTAAGTAACAACCAAGATCCATACAACCATCATGAATCATTCTTGAAGAGGGCAAGACTTGTAGGAAGCTCACCACTCACCAGTGGTAAAAGGATGATCCTACAGACAGACAAGAGGTGAAGAAAAACACTGAAACCTAGTAGATAACTACCTTCAACACTCAGAATTGGATGGGAAGGAAGAAGGAAGGGAAAGAAACCCACATAGAGAAGTCTAGAGTGGACACCTAGCACAATCAAAAGCCACCAAGCCTTACCAAACTAACCCCTCTCCCCCAACCCTTCCCTAGGTCCCAACCCAAAAGGATAAAAGATTAACAGAATAAAAACCAGCAAACACCATTGCTTGATCCCCACACAACTAATGGTTATAGAGGATCTTGCTTAAGAAAGGGGAATAAAAGGGAAAGCCATATATAACCTCTTCCCCATAATGCAGATTGTAGTCAGAATAACATCTTGAGATTGCACCAACCCCAATCCAATCTATCCTTGGGCAGACTTTGAACAACAAGATAGTGGTGTTTCTTTCTAGGATTGGAAGGAAAAGAAGGTCCCAGAGCTTTGACAATTAGCAACTTCTCAACTATAGGCTTGATTCAATATATTTTCAAAGATTTCTGAAGCTGTGAGATTGATTCCATTAAATAATAATGCATTTCTAGATAACCAAATTTTCCAACAAAAGATCTAAGCTAGATTTATCTATGAAGATTTTCTGATCCCATAAACCATATATATCCAAGAAGAAAGTAGGGTCTTGAGGTTACCAGGAATGACCCAAATCAATCCCCACCACTGAAGCACCAGGGACCAGACTTTCCAAGACCTTGAACAATGTAGAAAGACATGAGGACCATCCTCAAAGTCCCAATTACAGACCTGGCATATCACTTCCTGAAATGAAAGGGGCATTCCTCTTGTTTCAAGGAAGCATTTTGAAGGGATAGCTTCATGACATGCTAGCCAACATAAGGTAGTTATCTTGGGAGGAATCCCCGGGGGCCATAAGTGTTTAAACCAATTGAAATCTGCAGTAGAGTTAATGTCTTGTTGCAGAAGTAAGGTATATATTCTTCTGACTAAAAACCCTTTTGGGTCTCCAGCTCATAAAAGAGTGTCTTGATGGAGGTCTCCTAAAGTTCGGATCCTAGGAGGAAATGGTCCTTGCTTTAGAGACAAGCGATTTTTTGGATTGAGAGATTAGGTATAATCTAGGATACAAGAGCTTAAAGGTAGTTCTTCCCACCATATATCCTCCCAAAATAGAATCCTCTAACCATTGCCTAGTTTCCAAGAAAGACCTTTAAGTCCAAATAAATCAGCAAATCTTGGATCAGAGTTTAATGACAAGATATGATGCATGAAACTCCCTGGACCTATTTCACTGAAGTTTGAGAGGTCCCATTCTAATGGATTGCATCCATATTTTCCACATATTAGCAATTTCCATAGGGAGCATCTGTCAAGAGCAAATATCCACCACCACTTTGAGAGAAGGGAGATATTCATAAAGGTAAGGTTTTTTTTATTCCCAACCCACCCTCTTCTTTACAAATTGTGTTCCAACTAACTTTGCAGAAAGTATTAGTATTTGGTTTCCCATGCCATAGAAATTTCCTTTGCCACCTCTCCATAGATCTAATTACTCCTTTGGGGGCTTTGATCACCGAGAATAAATATAGGGGAAGAGCTACAAGTGTTGATTTTATAAGAGTTATTTTGCCATCAAATGAGAGGAGTTTGGCTTGCCACAATCCCAAGGCAGCTTTGACTTTTTTCAATATAGGATCCCAAGTAATGTGCTTTTTTGGATTGGAGCCAAGAGGGAAGCCCAAGTAATTAAAATGGAGGGTTGTTTCTGAAAAACAAAGCACTGATAAAAGCTCCAAAGATTCAGCCTCTGAGACATTAAAGGGGATCAAAGCTGATTTTGTATAATTCACTGATAAACCAGATGATAGATAGAACATATAAAGAGCATATTTCAAACAAAGAACATTTATACCACAAATTTTATGAAGAATATGGAATCATTAGCAAATTGCATATGAGAAACCTCTGGACCATCCAATCTCATTTGAATGACTCTCAGAAAATCAGCTTGAACAGATGCTCTCATAATATGATTTAGCCCCTCTACTACTATAACAAATATAAGTAGAGAGAGGGCACAACCTTGCCGAAGCGCCCCTACTCAGTTGAAAATTAAGGGAAGGGGATCCATTAATTAGAAGTGAGACATGTGCTCCGAGGCAAACCATCATCCAAATTTTCCATTTAATCCCCAAACCCATTTTAGTAGTGGATGCATCACATAAATCTAGTTAACCTTATCAAAGGCCTTCTCAAAATTAGCTTTAAATATGAAGGCTTTTATCTTTGATACCTTTAAGAAATGAACAAGCTCTGATACCACCACTATTCCATCTGATATCTGTCTTCCAATGATAAACGTTGATTGCTCTCCCCTATCAAGTTGTTAATGAATGATTGAGTCTTAAAGAGAGGAGTTTAGACAAGATTTTGTTGGGACCCCCATCAGACTTACTGGTCTGAAGTCATCAAAGTTTAGAGGTGTTTAGGTTTTAGGGATCAAAGCAATGAAGGAGGAATTCAGACCTTTTTCCAATTGGCTAGATTGGTGAAAGAATGTATGAAAGTGCATGGTATCTTCTTTGATGATTGGCCAGCAAATCTGAAAGAAGTGTAGATTGAAGCCATCAGGGCCTAGGGCTTTATTTCCATTGCAAGCCATCACTGCTTGCAAAACTTCATCTTCAAGGAAAGGTCTTTCTAGCTTCTGAGCTTGATCTTGGGATATAATGTTGAAAGGCAGGTCATTAAGACTTATATTTTCAGCTGAAACAATATAGAGCGTCTTCTGAAAATGTTCAGTTGCAGCACATTTAATTTCATGTGGCTCAGATAGCATCCTATCATTGTATAGTATTTCAGAAATTTTCCCTTTAAAGCCTTTGAAGTTTGCAATCCTGTGGAAGTATTTGGTGTTGGGTCTCGAGGTAGGGTTGGAGATGAACCAACTCGCAGCGGAAAATCAATGAAAACCAAGAGACGATTAAAACCATGAAACAACTAACAAGTAAGGTGCAAATAGGACAAAGTATGACTAGACAAGATGGGGTTAGGTGGTGATACACAAACACCTTAATTCTTGTCTTGCTTACTTAGTACTTATTAATCAAGACTTGATTAATTAGTTCCATAGGCCTTGATTGCATGGGCCTCTTGGAACATGGCCCGTGGCCATTCCCAAAGAGGTCTCGTGATGCGCTCATCGCCTCCAAGCCTTCCATACCGGAAATGTCCAACATTATCCGACGTGATCAATCCCAAGACTCCAAGCCTTGTCTCGATCCGTAATGTCCTATTCACTTACAGGCACATGACCCAAAACCCAGTTTTGGTCATGTCCCGAGACAACTCCCTTTTGGCCATTCTCCATAAATGTGTCAATGAGTTTCATCCTCCGGTGTGACCCTTAGGTTTATGCATGTCAATAGATCAACGTAAAATCCCATTTTACTTGATCCTATTTAAGTGTCAACTAACGAGACTTTAGTATTGCCTGACACTGCATAACGAATCGACCCTGTCTATTCTAACCTTTCCGTTGTCCCTGTCATTATCCTTTTATCTCCGATATCCTGATTGAGATAAGGCATAGAGCCGTCATCCTTATTATTCTCAATCACTGTTCCTTGATATGTGAGATGACTGAATATATGATACCCAGTATCATGTGATGGCCATGCTATTCTTTCAGTCACTCTCGATCAAGCGGCCGAGAACCGATATCTTTCCCATACCGTAGTGTGAGGGATAAATCCCTTAGCCGTCTTTCGTGTCACTCATGCAGCCCATCCCCAAGCCAATCCTGGCCGTTATGGAAGCCCTGTTATAGACAACGTTAGGCTCAGGTCAAACTCAGTTGTTTACTGCATAACGATCACAAAGACTCATTGGTCTAAGGATACATGACAAGCTACGACAATGAATATGTTCATGACTTGATCTATGACACATATTCATGTCGGGTCGTCCAATATCATGTCCCACATGATATCTATGATCAGACTCCGGAATCTCATTCTAATGACTAACAGAACGTAAGCCATAAAGAGTCATCTTTCATACTAGTCGCTTCTAGTGAAGCTTTGTTGACTAGGGACCTATCGAGTGTGATCTATCTCGATCTATGGTTCTATTCGCATGGTGGGCATAGATCAGAGCACACATCGATATATTACTCCAACACATAAGTAATATAAAACCACTTTAATTTTATTGCTAACGATGATATATACATTTGGATATTTAGGATTGAACTACGGGCACTAAGACTAACATTTAGACCCCTTGTCCCCATCATGAAACTATTTTTTCCTAGCCTTTTGACACAAAAGTTTTGATTGTAGTTTGAGTTTTGGAATAAGGCCAAAATTGAGTAAACCTCTATTAGAGCATTCACCAGAAGTGAGGACTCTAGTTTCAGTTATAGAATCAAGCTAATTCGCAACTTTGGTTAGAGTAGCAATTGGAGTATCTAGAAGGCCAAATACCTCATAATTCCAGGTTTTGAGATCAGCCTTGAGATGATTGAGCTTTTTCCAGAGAATAAAATGAGGGAGTCCTTCCACCTCATAGAAGGACCAGAATTTTTGAATTGCAGGAAGGAATCTACTATCTTCAGCCCAAATATTTAAGAGCTTAAAAGGTTTTGGCCCCCAGTCCACTAGATTGTCATATAAAATGAGATGATTGTGATAAGAGATTATCCTAGGAAGAAAAATTTGAGAGAAGGATTTAAACTTTGCTACCAGCTCAGGTGATATCAGAAACCTGTCTATTCTAGAAGCCTTTGAGCTAGGACCGAACCATGTGTATTTCCCTCCTTCAAGTGGGAGATCCATGAGACCGAGATTGGAGATTAGATCTTAAAGATGTGCCATATCTGAACCCCCACTTCTTTGACTAGATCTCTCATCTGAATTTAGAATACCATTATAGTCACATCCCAATATAAATAAATATTCTTCTTGTAAGACCTTCAGTTTGTCAAAAATATCATTCCAGAGGGCTTTTCTCCCTGTGCTTGAGTTTGTAGCATAAATATTAACAATGCAGCATTGGCAATTGATGAGGTTGATCTTGCCTATCTAGATAATGGTTCCTTTAGGCTTCTTAATATTAGTTACTGAGAATTGATTTAGTTTCCATACAGATAATTGAACTTCTGAGCTTCTTGAAGCATCTATGACTGAGTGTTCCCAGCCTATTGATATACCACAATTTCTAAGAAAATAAGAAGGAAATGGATCCAATTTTGTTTCCTATAAGAGTATAAAACTAGGACATTGTTTTTATACCAAGTTACTAAGACTTCTCCTCTTTTGGCTTGAGGAGATACCCCTCACATTCCAGGAGAGGATTTTCATTGATAGATCAATTGAATGTCATTGGGTTCCTATGACATTATATTGGGTGTGCATCAGGGACCCATTGTCTAAAAAAGTTATATAAAATTGTATAGTTTTCGGTTACCTTCGATTTGATATCTTAAGGGCCAAAATCGGAGTTTGTATGAAAAAAAATTATGGTCATTTTAAGATCTTCCTTGCACAATGGGTGTGGTTTCCATTTTTTTTACCACATTCAATAATGATCGATGACATACCCTAAATTATATTCTTAAATCCACCTTTGGTATGGATATGTTATATTCTGTCAACCCTATATTGTTTGATTATAGAGCATGTCTATTATTGTGAAACATAAGTGATCTTGGCTGGTGTTATAAGAAAACCTCCCTTGGAGCATTGCAAATTAATTGATGTTCAGTATGTGTTTAGTGTACTCAACCAAGACCAGAACCTCTCTTTGGGCCAGTTTATTATGCAATAGGAACCAGCTGGGCAAGAGGTATTACAACCTGACCTGGAGTCATTATTGGTGGAATTCTAGGATGAATTCTCCATTCCTATTTTCCTTCCTCCGAGAAGAGCTCACGACCATTCTATACCTTTGATTCGTAGGTCTAGACCTCCCTCACTAAGGCCTTAATGAAATGCTATTGTGTAGGATGTTTCAGTTTCAGACTTAAAAGCTTGGCATAATGCGCAAGATAGACTGTCTCGGCCATTTGTTTCACCAACACCGAGTTAGGGTTGTCTCGGTGGTGTGGACCGAGTTGTGGTAGCATTAAAGTTAAGGTACATGGATGGAGCTTTAGTTAAGTTTTTATGGTTATGGAGTTGTAACAAAAGATGTGCATGGATGGACGTTAGTGTACGGTTGGTCGGGTTTCGTTGTTGGTGTTGTCAAGTCAGACTTTGTAGAGGCAGTGGGATTGTGTGCAAGGTTTGATTCTTTGCTGAACAATGTATCTGCTTTATCCTCATCTTTGTATATGAATATAAATGTTGACTATACATTTGCTATGTTTCTGCACTAGATAGTATTTGTATAGTAAGAAGTGGCCAGACATAAGTGAAATTTGTTGGTATACTATTGAATGACTAGACGAATTTTATGCCATACTCTACAAGATGAAGAAAGAAGAAGGAAGAAAAGAAACCTTGTATACAAATGAGTACGACTTGCTTCCTTTATGTGTATTCATTCTCCCCTGTCCCCATGATGGATGTTGAATCACCTATTCCTATTTGACCCTCCCTCACTTTCCTACAAGGCTCTTCTGCTTCCACTTAATCCAATTCTTCTCCAATCAAGTCTTTAGCACTCGTATATTCCTCTTCCGACCAGTTGTTTCACATATTTGTTTGCTTGTTAAGTGATTCTTCCTCCTCCTCCTCAACCGGACTCATCTACGAATTCCAAGAAACATAAGCTCTTTTCTTGCTCACTATACCCTAAAAGAAATTCTCACAAAAATGTAGGCATCCTTCCTTTGCATGATTGAGATCCACATTCTTCCAGGAATGACACAAAGTCCTTATAGTTCTCTTCTGTGGGACGATAATGATCAAGAAAGTAGAACAATATTGTCATTGTAACAATATAATCTACTAACAACCAACAAAAGAGGATATAATGTTGTTATACCTTCAAGATGCCACTATCCACCAAGAAGCTAGAGTGTTGAAACATGCCTTTTTTCTATTAGGCGGGTTAGTACATAAACCATAAAGAACACATAAAAAGTAATCACATATTATTAATGCAGATCAAAATACATAATAAAACAAAATTGTAAACGCGATACGTAATCGATATAGTAACCTCACGCGATGATCGGAGAGGAAACTGGTTTGTCGAGGCCCGCGAACTGGTTTCCTTAAGACTTTTTATTACCCCGGATGAGCAAGTCTCCCAAGATACAACGACAACGTAAACAAACTTGAAACCGTGTATGAGAAACATCACCGAGTAGAAAGAAATTAGTTGCTTTGTTCTTGGAGAAGGAGAGAAATTGTGTAGGTAATTTTCGTATCTGAATAATGAACTAGAACATAGCTTATATAGGAAAAGGGGAGAGAGTTTTTGGAAACACAATTTTCGGAAAATATCAATATTTGGAAATATACAATTTTCGAAAATTAAATATTAAATTCGAATTTAATAAAATCCAGAAACAAAAAAATATTTTTGGAATTATTATAAGATTCGAAAGAATATAAAATTCGAAAATTTCCTTAATTGCATATCAATTTCCAAAACTGGAAAAGATATCAATTCCAGATTTCCTTATTTTGCATATTCTGAAAATTGGAAATTAATTGTTGAGATATTAATATGGGCCGAAGCAAAATGAAATTGGCGCCACAGGCCCAAATCCGCTACAGCATTCGCGTCCCGCACAAAGTCTTTCATCCAGGCAATTCAAACATGTTAGGAAGACAACACTATATAAACCCAATGAAAGTGTAGTAATCTTTCCATGTGAGAATACACAAACTGATGCATTTTCCATTTTCAATTTTCTCAATAACTAAGTTCAACGGATGATCTTTGAGCTTTAATTTCCCATCCACCTCGTGTCCGTTTAGACCTCATGATATCTCGTTGGAAAGCCCTTACTTCCTAGAATACGAACTACTTTTTCCATAGTTCTAGGATGACCCTATCCGGTAGATAATTGAGCGTCAAGTTGACCATTTTTACTTGTCTAAACTCACGTTGTCCAACATCTTCTTCCTACCAACATGCAAAGTCTTTGATGTGGTGAGTACGAAAATCCACTTGGCATCAGCAGTGGTGTGGAGGAGCTGCTTGTACACAAACTCCCGTCCTCTACAACTACTTTATACACTTGTCTCTCCAAGGAAACAAAATGATATATCAATTATCACATTAACCTAGAGGATGATCCAGATAAACAAAACCAGACTCACCAGACCGAGATACTTGATGCATTCCTGCTCAAGTTTTGATCGAGGACATTCTCCAACAACATTTACTTCCCCCCTTCTCCAATATTCAACCTGAACCATCTCATTTCAGTAGAAGAAGGGTTCTATACTGACAACTAATCTAGTAGACATAATAAAAACTAAGATTATGCCCATTTGTACCCCTTCTACAATTTTAGAGCAGCCTTTTGTTTGGGGCTGCTCGGATCTAAAACTGAAAATCTTTGAGTCATCTCATCAATCTGTTTGATCTTTGAAAAATTCTCTTCTTGCTTTGAAGGAGCCTTGAATGAGAGCATTGTCTCCAATTCTTTTGTCTCGAGACTAATAGATCCTTCAATTTTCATCGCTCCGGATTCTAACGATTTCATGACCATTGGTTCAGAATCACGACTATTGAAGCTAACAGATCTTATGAGAGTTCCGACGTCATCGTCTCCAAGACTGATGGACTTAACGGTAATAGATTCAATTTCATTTTCCCCATCACTTTGGTCAGCAAAAAGAAACCCCCATTTCCTCCAAAAATGATTATCAGCAAAAACAAAAAAGGGATCAGGCGCCAACTGATAAACCAACAATAAACTTCAGTTAGTAACAACACATAAGTAACAACAAATAGCACAATTTCATCATAAAAAGCAAATTCATTCCTATGATGACACTGTATGTCGATTTTTAGGCAAAAATTATCATGAAACAATCACAGCCGTTAAAACTGTGGGAACGATGAAACATATTAGTCACAAACAAGAAACAAGACATGGATAGTTTCAATGTAACAACTATATCACATGTTTTTTTATCACTTCAATACATGTTTTTTTAGGGATAATTCCACATCAATACCCTAAAAGTTTCATTTTTCATTTAGAGTACCCTAAATGTTTTTTGTGCCACCTTAGTACCTTAAAACTTCATTTATTCCACTTTAGTACCCACAGTTAACTTTCCATCCGATTTTCCATCCAACACAAGTAAAATGACCATAATACCCCTCATTAGCAATCAAAATTTCAAACTCATGCCATTGATTTCCAAAAAGTTTTTATTTTATAAAAATCAGATTTTTTTAATAAAAGTTATATTTTAATTTCAAAAAATCAGTTTATTTTTTTAATTCAAATTTGATTTAAAAATCAGTTTTATTTAAAAATTAGGTTTTGAATCAGTTTTATTTAAAAATTATTTTTTTTAATAAAAATAAATTTATCAATTAAAAAAATTAGTTTTTATTTTTCAAAAAAACAATTTTTATTTAAAATCATAATTTAATTTTTAAAAACAGTATAATTTTTAAAAATCATTTTTATTTTTTAAAAATTCAATTTTTATTTAAAAATTAGTTTTTATTTTTATTATAAAAATCAGTTTTAGTAATTTTATTTCCAAAATAGTACCCATCTTCTTCAAATCAAATCTTACTCACATTTGGGATATTCAACCAAAATTTACGAAGCATACCATGGCTTTTCTCATCCCATACATATACACCACACCACGACCACTGCTTTGCATCTGAGCCTTTCTCATACACATCTGAGTTCTTGAAAAACCCCATATACTTATACAAACAACACCCCTAATATTGGAATCCAAAAAGAGACAGAAACAAATCACAGTAATTACAGTGACAAATCCGTGACAATAAGCACAGTCCTTTGCATCTGTATTAATCTATACCCATAACAAATCGAAGAAACAACACCCTTAAAATTGGTATCCAAAAAGAGACGAGAGGGAGCGGTGCTTGGGACGGTGGCGCAGCGGGTCTGGTCGGGACAGTGCCACCAGATCTGGATGGCGAAAAGCGTGAGAAGAATGTAGGAGAGAAGAAAAAAAGAGGAAAATGATTAGGTTTTAAGGAGAACAAAGGGCATTATGGTCATTTCTTGAAATAGTATGGTCATGTGCATCGCACATGACCATTTTCCGTCCAAAAATGGACGGAAAGTTAACGGTAGGTACTAAAGTGGAATAAATGAAGTTTTATGGTACTGAGGTGGCACAAAAAACATTTAGGGTACTCTAAATGAAAAATGAAACTTTTAGGGTATTGATGTGGAATTATCCCTTTTTTTATTATCAACATTTAACATTAATTTGTCCACATGACACCATGGCATTATAATTATGTCATTGCTTGTGTGAGAAAGGACAAAATTGACGTGAATTTAGGCGGAATTAGGGTGATGATGTAACATTATGATAAATGTTAGATCTTAATATGTAGATAATATGTAGTTAGAGCATGAACAGTGGTGCGTCCCCTCGGCCCGGCTCGTGTTTTTGCGGGCCGCGGGACGCGGGCCGTCCTGTTTTGGGACGCTTTTACGCGTCCCGTAAAAACGCGGGCCGGGCTGAGGACTGCGTCTTCGTCCCGTGGCCGGCTTCCGCCCAATCCCCTTCTGCCATGTGTCCTATCTAAAGAAGAAAAAAAATCCGACCGTTGGGCAACGGTCAGAAACGGTAAGAATTTTTTTTAATTAAATCTACTTAATTGCTTACACTTTAAATACCCCAACCCCAATTTTTTCACTCACCCATTCTCCAATTTCACTCTCCCATTCCCAAATTGTACTCTCTCATTCCAATTATTCTCGTGAAAAATGCCGGGCTCCGAAAATACTCGTTCACAATCAGGGGATGACGAACAACAAAGGTTGAACGATGTAGGATTCTCCCCCAAGGAACTAGCACGGATCTCCGCGATATGTTAACACAACCTGGTGAGAACTCCGCTTTCTCGCCATATATGCAACCGGGTTCGAGCTCAGGTAATTTCAAACTATCATTTAGTGTTTCATTTAGTGTTTTTTATTTTTTTGTTGTAATTTATTTTTTAATTGATTGTTGTAATTTGTTTTTCGTAATTTATTTGTTCTAATTTAATTTTTTTAAATTACTTTTGTAATTTATTTTTTTGAAGGTCAATTCTGTCAACCACAATTCAACCCATCGCAACCACAATTCAACCCATTGCAGCCACAATTCAACCCATCGCAACAACAATGGTATCAGACGCTTCCACAAGGTTACCGCCCGCCTCCGCAAGGTTACATGCCGCCGCCGCAAGGTTACCAACCGCCGCCGCTTCCACCACAATACTATAACTACCTTGATTACCCAATACACATCGACACCCGTAAGTCGTCGCAATCATCCTCTGTCGGACCACAGCCACGACAGAAATGGACCATCGAGGCAGACAGACACCTCATACAATGCTGGCTCTCGACAACAAAATACCCGATTAAGGGAAACTCCTAAGCCGGAAACACATTCTGGTGCAATGTTGCTAGGAAGTACAACGCGACCGGAGAACACCACCCCTTCGAGTGGAATGCGATCAAGAAACATTGGGCCTCACATCAGGCGCGGACAAGGAGGTTCCTCGGTTATCTGAAGATCTCCAAGGACGAGTATCACAGCGGATGGAACCATGATGACCACATGAGAGCAGCGAAGGACATGTGGTTCAATACCCCCCCTCCCATACGGCGAAAGGCACCTTCCGTTGTCAACGAGGGGAGTGAGGTCCCTCTCAGCGAAACACCCCCTCCCATACGGCCGATGCAAGCCCCTCTCAAGCAACTCGCCAAACGCGACCGCCAGGCAAGAAGGCATCAAAGAAAGAGGAAGGGGACCAACCTCACTGATCAACTAAGTGCCATGGCGGAGCTGGAACGATCAAGGTAGGAAGGCAACCTAGCAAGGACCCGCTTATTGTACAAGTTAACCGAAAAGTGGGAAAAATACTTAGACAAATACAATGTCATGGCTGAAAGGATACCTCCAACTTCACCGAAGCCCAGTTGGCAAAGCACGAGTCGTTTAAGTCTCGAATTTCGAAAGTCATGACTACCCTTGAAGGTGAACTTGAAGCTCTTCGACAACAACAACCACCACCGCCACCACCATAATGATTCTTGAACTTATATTTTTTGGGGGTTGTACTAAAAGGGGATGAATAAAAGATCAAGTTCATTTTTATTCGTGTTAAATTTATTGATTATTATTTTTTATTATCATTAATTATTTTTTTTCCAGATTTATTTCAATTTTATATCATTTAAATTGTTTTGATAAAGAATTAAGTAAAACAACAAAATATCAATTAATTAACCACACATTATCCAGTCAGCATCCACTAATAATTCAAGCCTCACATTGTAAAACACAGCTTATTTTGAGTCCTGGTCCGACCAACATCCAAGCCTCACATCCAAGCCTTCTCATTGTACATGCTCTTAGGACGAGTTCTCACAGTTTTAAAAATAAAATAGGGAAAACTGCATAAAATAACTATTGTTCGAATTTATAGTACAAAAGATACCTATTGATTATTTTATCGTCCAAAAAACATAGTCTGGCAAAATAATTATCACAAACCATAATTTTCTGTACAAAAGTACGGAATATTCCAGAATATTCTGTCCAAAAACACAGAATATTCCATGTTTTTGGACAAAAAATTATGGTTTGTGATAGTTATTTTGTCAGACCATGTTTTTTGGACGATAAAATAGTCAATATGTATCTTTTGTACTATAAAGTCAGACGATAGTTTTTTTTTGAAACGGGAAAGAAGTTGTATTACGATCTTATCATGCTTACAAAGAGGGACCTAACAGTCCCAGATACCAGCTTTTGTCCCGATCGGCCATGGCCCATCGGGCGCACATGGTTCCATACACATAGTCTTCTTTTTTTCGCAGATCCGAACTCAAGAGTTTCTCGATCCAACGTTTCGAAAAAGGAGTAAATAACAGAATAGAAAATATCTAGCCAAAACATTATTCGCCCTAAACCAAATAGACTGAAATGAAAGAGAGCCTTGATTGCGGATTCCCCGAGACTTCCCGGCTTTAGTCGTCCCGGGTCTGTGGGTATAGGCCCCTGACGGTCCTTCCCACACCCGCCCTATTGAATCATTCATCCCCTGGGGGATTGTAGTCCTCCGGGCTGACTTCCCGTTCCTGTACTTGCTCGGTGTTATTTGACAGCATCATGGACTCCGGCTTATGGCCCGTCTTAATTACCCTGGGTCTTGGTCCAATGGCAGTAGTGAATCTCAGAATCCCCCGACGGGCCAAGGTGCAGTACTTCAGCTCTCCCAATCTCGGATCAAGTGTCTTCCACTTCGCCCCGATCTTCGGGTGTGACTTTGGACGTGGGACCTCCTCTCCATGGCGTTTGGCTACTGTTGGAGTCGGCGCCAAAGCCCTAGCAGTAGTACCACGATTTTTGGGGTTTTCATGTCCCCTAATGTTCGCTAACCTCTTAGGGTTTGCTTGCCCCGTGGAGTGAGGAACCATTCTAGGGTGTATCACGACCCCAGAGTTAGCACACCCCAGCTGGTAAGCCGACGACCATGAAGAACGGTGCAGCGGATCCCATTGGTAGGCCGGGACCACGTAGTGCTCCGGTGAGGGGACGAGGGCCAGGCCCTGATAAAGAAACCCCTGACGCCGGATTCTCTGATCCCAGTCCGGTAGGGGGCGGCGATTGCAGTGGTTGGCGGCGAGAGGCCGGATGAGCTCCATGTGTGGTGGTCGGTTCCAAGGAGGCGGGTGCGACCACACCGGATCGTGGTTCTCACCATGCATGGACCACCCATGGTTATGCAGGACCAGTGTCAGGATGGGGTGGTCGAGCGTGAAGGGACGAGGATGGCCGTGCGTGAAGGGGCGGGGATGGGGAGGAAAATCCGGCGACCATGGTGCCCTAGAGTAAGGGCCATCGTGATGGCGGCGTGAGATGAGGAGGACCATAGTGCTGGTACAGAATAAGAGGAACGACGAGGAGGAGGGGCTGCGATCGATGATGGGGGAGGCGGTGGCTGGCGGTGAAGCGGTGTCCGGCGGCGGCTGCTACAGTAAACCCTAAGTAGGGTAGAGAGAACCTCACTTAAAGGTAGTGGAACGCTATTAAGTCAGACGATAGTTATTTTATGGAGTTATCCAAATAAAATATGTTTTTATTAAAAAATTTCTCGTGTTATTATTATATCACAAAAATAAGTAGTGGGATAATTTTCACATACGGTTTGAAAGAAGTAATTATGGGGTAAAAAGTATGTTAGGGCTGAAAGTGAGGATGCCAAATCCCCTCAATTTTCCGAGCATTTTCATGTCCCTTGTTGTTGTGAAATATGTTGTGATGAAGAGACCAAGGACCCCCATCTCCAACTCTTCCTGTAAACTATCTTCAACTCCACCAAATCGGGCGATGCTCCGACGAACCCACCTCTTCAAAAGCATCCCCGTATCCAGATCCCTCTCCCTTCCCACGAACAAGTGCAAAGCCAACTGGGTCCCTCTCAATCTCCCTCGCTCGGAGCTCTCCTTGCCCCTCACCTTCCCCACAGGCCAAACCTTCCGCTGGAAGCAGACCGCTCCTCTTCAGTTCACCGGCGCCGTCAACTCCCACCTCTTCTCTCTCAAGCACCTCCAAAACGGAGACGTCGCCTACTGCCTTCACCACACCACCTCCGAAGAAGCTGATGCTTGCTCCGCCCTGCTCGATTTTCTCAATGCGGGTGTTTCCCTGAGGGGCATTTGGGAGGTTTTCTCGGCTTCGGATCCGAGGTTCGCCGCGTTGGCGCCGCATTTGGGCGGTGCCCGAGTGCTCCGCCAAGACCCTCTTGAGTGTTTGATGCAGTTCTTGTGTTCTTCCAACAACAACATTGCCAGAATCACCAAAATGGTTAACTTTCTGTCGTCCTTAGGTGATTATATGGGGTCTGTTGGAGACTTTGAGTTCCATAAGTTTCCGTCTCTGGAGCAATTGGCTTTGGTTTCAGAGCAACAACTCAGACAGGCCGGCTTTGGTTACAGGTTTTATCTTGTGTTCTTTCTCTGGTTAAGTTTGTTCCAATAGATTAGGTAGTAATGCAACTTCTGTTATTGATTCTACTTGTTTCGCCTCCTGCCTTTTGTTATGTTGTTTTATATTTTGATATTTGTATGTGCTCCTGCTTGGAACTTATTTTATGGGCGATTCCTAACCCACTGGAGTTCAAACACCAGTCCTCATAAGAATTAGTGTCCGTCTTGACCAAGCAGGCTATAGGCCTAGTGGGCTTCCTGAACTGGTTTTGTTAATAGTCAGTGTATTGCAATGTTAATGAGGTAGTCGGCTTCTTTTCCGTTTTAGATTTATCTGTAATCTTTAATTGGTCGAGATGGATAAATCATGATTTCCTTGTGCCTGGAACTGAATTGCAACTACCATGAAATGATGACAATAGTTCACTGTATAGAGACACACACACTAGCATTTGGCAGCTGGGTTTACTTTAGTATTTTCCATTTCTATTTCATGTCTTGTTGAATGATGCCATTTATCATCATTATATGGTCGTTTAGAATCAATAATGTAGAATTTCAAGATGTGTTGTTGTTAAAGGCTTCCCTTAGTATACATAATGAAGGAGCTCATTCAAACTTTTTTCGAATAGGTCAATGGTTGGATGTTCATTTGCTATCAGAAGTGCTATTAGGATCATTCTTTTTAAATTTTGACTAGGTGGAACCTTACTGCTAAAATATGGAAGAAACCCATATCATCTATGCTCAAGTATTGTATTATGTATGGATCCAAAGCAATAACATGTTTTAAGCTTTCCTCAAGGTTTGTAGATATTTGGGTTAATTGTCCAAAACTACATTAAAGTTTTGTCCACAAACGGATGCATGCATAATGTTTTGTACACGCTGTATGGTGCACTGAAGTTTTGTCCACACTTTTGTGGGTGCATTGAAGTATTGCTCACAAATATATTGAATCCGGGAAGCACTGCCCAGACCATCATGCTGAACATCCCTATTACGTCAAAACTAAAAAAGTCATGGACAAAACTTCAGTGCACCCACAAAGCGTGGACAAAATGTTATGCATGCATCCGTTTGTGGACAAACCTTTGATGTAGTTTTGGACAATTAACCTTCTAAAGTTTAAAAGGCATGGTCAAAATATGTTTGTTTGTGTCATGGAAGATCAAACTGCTATTACTGCTTTTATGATGTTCTGGAAAGTCAATCCTTTGAATACCTAAATAATCTCTTAATATCAGCCATAATGAAGAATCTCCTATCAGATCCAGTGTGCAAGTCCCTTTAAAACATAATCTTGGCTTCACAGCTTTGGTTTTTTTTTCAAATGATAGAAGATTGGTTATTGATCTAAGCTATTAAGTCTAGGTCTCAAAGCAGAATTTTTGTCAACTTTTCGGTGGGTTATGTCTTTCTTGACATAGTATTAAGCTATGGTGCTAGAAATTTGATAGATAGTGTACATATTAAACCCCACGCCATCAATGGTGATCTTTTTTAAGGGTTAATTGACAAAATCTACCCTAAAGTATTGTCCACGGCCAAAAAAAGACCTTATCTTTTGTCCACGCTTTTAAGGTGCACAAATTATTGTTCACCGTCAATTTGTGGGGAACAACGGATTACAGCTTTGGCTTATTATTTCTGATAACACTCATTTTGTAGTAGATTTGTGGGCAATTCATAATCCATTCAATAGTTTTGTGGGCAATTCATAATGCATTCAATAGTTTGTGGGCAATTCATAATGTATTCAATAGTTTGTGGACAGTTACATTTGACCGATGGTGAACAATACTTTGTGCACCTTAAAAGTGTGGACAAAAGATAAGGTATTTTTTTTTTGGCCGTGGACAATACTTTAGGGTAGGTTTTGGCAATTAACCCCCTTTTTAATACAAAAAAAAGAAACTACTACAGTGCCAGAAGACTTCATTGAAAGG
This sequence comes from Erodium maritimum, assembly GCA_963921825.1. Lineage (NCBI taxonomy): Eukaryota > Viridiplantae > Streptophyta > Magnoliopsida > Geraniales > Geraniaceae > Erodium > Erodium maritimum. Next base: position 27,460,333 of record OY997596.1, on the reverse strand, counting down.
TCCCAGGGTTGAATAATCATAATCAACCCTCAACCACAACTCACATTCAGTATCATCTCTCGTAGAATATATCTTGTTATTGATTATGGTTTTTGTTTAAGTTTAGAAGGGACTATTAAGATCATAACGGTGCAATAAAGGTTATCTGCATCCAGATAGGCATGTAGTGTGCACCTTTAACCCTACCTTTAATATTCAACTAAACTAGTGTCAGGGGAGTATTTCCTTTAATAATACTGTTTACCGGGAAAAGCTTTAATTACTAGATTTTATATTGTGAGAGAACTATCCACATGCACACGTGTTTGCATCATATAATTTATTTCTTGATTAGAGCATGATATATGTTTCGTTGTTTTCTACACCACATTTTTTTCTGGCCACTTCTAGTTAGGACAAAGTTGATGTTTCAACCATTATGATGAACAGGGCTAAATACATAGTTGGCACAGTGAAAGCCTTGCAATTGAAGCCTGGTGGAGGTGTTCAATGGCTTGATTCACTTCGCAAAATGGATCTTGAGAAGGTAATTGATGCTCTATGTACATTACCTGGAGTTGGTCCCAAGGTGGCTGCATGCATAGCTCTCTTCTCCCTTGATCAACACCATGCTATTCCCGTAGACACACATGTTTGGAAGGTACTACTTTTCCTCAGATTTTATTTTTGATCAGAATCCTCAGATTTTATTGTAGTTGGGTAATACAAAAACTGTAGCTTTGTTATACGATGTTGTTGAAGATCAACTTGAGAGCTCTATTGTTCTCCATAATCTGATTACAAAGAGACTCTCTTTATTATATAAGGACAAATCTCACAAAGGAGAAGATCCTAGATAATACATATGGGCAATAACTAAAGTTGGATTAATTGGGGCCTATTCTAACCCTCCACCTCTAGCCGGAGCAAATAATCGTATGCACCAATCATGGAACACTAGAATGGACGCAATATGTTTGTTAAGCCGCCTGATTGTCGAATATTAACTTCATAGTAACCCCGACCAATCTAAGTTCTTGAAGAAGTTTCAACCATATGAGCATGTATGTTGCTAGAGCCATAGCCTGATAGTAAGCATCTGCACTAGACTTGCGACAACAACTTGCTTTTTACTCTACTGGGACATCAGATTACTTTCCGTCAATACACCATAGCCAGACCTTGCGTTTTCAATGTTAATTTAATTGCCTCATTCTGGTGAATGCTTAAGCCTAACTAATAACAACTTCAAAATTCACTTCCCTATCTGATTATTATATGGTATTTACTTGTGCTAAGAATTTGTATAGAATAAATCCAAAACCTTTTACTTTACATGCTTATATTGTTCTCCCCTTGAAATAACAGCTCTCATATCGGATTGTTAGATGGTATTTACTTTACATGCTTGTATTGTTCTCCCCTTGAAATAACAGCTCTCATATACAAGAAGAACAACCTTTTACTTTACATGCTTGTATTGTCTGCCGACAAACATTGAATGCTAGAGAGGTTTCCGAAACCGAGGTCAGTAGGGTGTGAGAGGAGGTGCGGCGAGAGGGAGAGGAGGAGCGGCGAGAGGGAGCTTGCTCTGGGAGGGATCCGACGAGGTCCATTGTGGCGTATGACGAAAGGGGAGAGGGGTGGATAGACAGTGCCTCACCCGAAGCAGTAGGGCTGCTCAAATCCGACGAGGATTATGAGCTCAAGCGGTCTTTGTCCACTTCCAAAACGCCAGGAGAGGTCGAAGAGGCGTCCTCCAACGTGTCCGATCCGCGGGACCAACGAGAAGGAACCGGAGAAGCAACCGAACTGACGTTGAAATCGCCGTCCTCAAGGTCGAAGGGAGCCGTCACCACGGGATGAGGAAGGGGAGGGACTAGATTCGCATCCAAGCCTGAAACCAAGGTTTTGAACTTGAATCTCTCAACTTCAAGCTTGGCCATCAGCTTCTCAGGTTCCAAACAGCTTGAGTGAACGAGAACAAAGGTCAAATCAAGGCGATTAAGCGAGGTAGAACAAGGATGAACGACAATGGGAGTACCAATAGCAGCCGTAATATTGCGAAAAAACGCCAAGAACCACCCTGAGATAGGGATTCCGACAATCGAAATCCACCTGAAACAGCCGCCATTGGAGACAACTTCAACGACTGGAAAGAAATAAAAAAACCACTTCTGGAGCCCAATCCAGTCGTTGACAGCCGAGAAGTTGAAGGATTTAGATTCTGCGAATGAAACCAAGAACATCCCAATACCAAGATAAAAAATGTGGATATGGAGCCCTATAGCAGAAGAGACGTCGGTCTGGATAGAGGCGGCATCCCGACAAGGATAGAGGCGGCATCCCGACAAGGAGAGGAGACTCCGATTATATTTTGCTTGAGCAAGGCAACACAATAAGAGTTGAGAGCGCCGGAGCAAGAGAGAGCGGCCTTGGAGCGCGAGGAAACAGGGGCAGCAGGAGCAGTTACCGAAGCTATATCCTTGTAGGAAGGGCGACCGGAAGAGGTCTTGGGGAGGACCAACTCCGACAGACATAACGCTCTGAGCAGGACCTGCCCTCCGAAAGGGACCCCTGGAGAAGTCGACGATCAGATGTTTAGAACCCACAAAACAACGATGTTTTGCTGAGACAGACAAAAAGCTGCAATAAAGTTGACGAAAAAAACAAAGTCAAATCTCTTTCCAGAAGCTGAAGGTTTGGTTGGGATAAAAACTCGACTAATGGAGCCAAACTCTTCAAAGAGAGCAAAGAACTGGTCATTAAAGAAATCTAGAGGAAGATACCAGACAAAAATTCGGGTAGAGGAGGGAAGGACTGGAGAGGGGAGTTTGGAAGAGGAGGGGTCGGGAGGCTTTGAAGAGGAGAAAGGCATTAAACTGATTGCCACGGTTTATTCTCTCCAAAGTGGTGTCAAGCTGGCATTACTTAGCCAATTAGTTTATCCAAAGAAACCAAGATTAAGTGAGTGCTTGACCTTGTGACCAAAATGTGTTTCGAGTCACAGAGCGCTATAAATCTTAATCGTATAAAAAAATAACTGAAGCGATATATTCTGCTTGTTTTTACTACTATCCATTAAATTGAAAGTACTTCTATTCTTTTCGTTCCATGCAAATTCATGATATTAACATGTGATTATTCTTTTTTCCAATTGGGCTTGAGCAAGATTGCTACAAGGTACCTCTTACCTGAGCTTGCAGGTGCACGACTGACCCCTAAGCTCTGCAATCGTGTGGCTGAGGCATTTGTGAGCAAATATGGAAAATATGCTGGTTGGGCTCAAACTTTACTTTTTATTGCTGAGTTGCCTGCGCATAAAGCTGGCTTGCCTTCTCATATTGTATCACCAAAGGTCACTGCTGAGAAAGCAGACAACGGTAACTGATGCTCTGATTAATCTTTTGAAATTTGGTGCATGCTTGAATTATATAGCCTTTTTAAGGTTAATTGGTAGTTATTTATGTTTTTCATGTTGAGTGGGATATATAGATGCAACAGAGACTTGCCAGAAATGATGATTGTTGGGACAATATGGAGCTTGAAAGATGACTTGAGCTGTTTTGCATGAAAAAGCTGAAAACAAGGATTCATTAATGAGAATCAAGCCAGTAACACAGAAATGGGTTCTGGCAAAAATGAATTGTCCCACACCATAGATGCTCACTCCTGGGCATTTCGAGTTAGCACATGAACTACCCTATTTGCAGTCCTCTTAACATGGACTACAGTTACACCAACCAAAAAAGAAAGAATATGCTTACAGTCCATAACAATAGCCCCAAACGGAGTAACCAAAACCGAATTATTGTTTATGGCCAAAACTAGGCCCAAACAATCCGATTCGACCACCCTATTACCAAAACCTCTGACTACAAGCTCTTGCACCGCCTTCATCGCTAATGCTTCCAGTACTTCCGGGTCTTGAAGACCTCCAAACACTTTGCAGTGTACAAAATAAGGGGAGCCATCCTCCTTCCGACAAATCCAACCTCCACCACCCCCGATACCGTGGAACACAGCTGCATCAGTATTAACTTTCTACTTACTGGGAGGCGGTTTCCTCCATCTCCCAAGATCGGCCACCAAACCACCTGTCCCCCGGACATTCACCACTTGCGCTTCTTTCCACCCTGACAACAAGTGTTCGGCACCCCGATAAATAGCCTCCACCGAGGGGCTTTTTCCTTCCCAAACTCGCTGGTTGCGAGCTCTCTAAAGACCCCACACACAAAACCGAAACAAAGTCAGCTCTACCTCCCCTACCCGACTTCCACCCAAACTCCAACCAATCACGAAAGCCAGTAACACCACCCGGGGGGCCCCCAACACGCTCCACACCCCTTTCGCCACCGGACAGCCGACCATTACATGATCCACTGTTTCTACCTCTCCACACACCACACAATCAAAGCTGACATTCATCCTTTTGGAGACCAAATTATCATTTGTTGGCAGAAAACTCGACACCCCCTCCATAAAAAGTGACAGATTTTAGGAGGTACCTTTAAACACCACAACTGCTTCCAAAACTCATCCCGGTCTAATGTAATCCATCTACCCTCCTGGACTTGTAGCTCCCGGTACACCTCCCGGACACTATAATAGCCATTCTTAGATCCCTTCCAATACCAATCATCAACTCCTATGCTAGAATTCAGCGGAATTCTCAGAATGGCTTCAGCGTCCCGAGGCTCAAATAGATCAAGAATCAACACCTCATTCCACGCTTTCGAGCCTGACCTGAACAAGTCATCAACTGTCCAATGCTCAATCCTAGGGGGTTCGACCTCCACTAAACTCGAGTCGGTCAGCAACCAAGGTACCCCTAGGATTCTCGTGTCCCGCCCCGGCCCAATTCTCTTCCGAATACCCCTTCTCACAATCCCCTAAGCTTCCAAGACACTATTCCAGATCGGACTAGAATTCGGCCTTTTCACTGCATCAATACAATCTGACATAGGATAATACTTGGCCTTCATAATCCACGCCACTAAACTTCCCGGGTTACACATTAGTCTCCACCCTTGTTTCCCTAATAAAGTCAAATTGAAATCACGGAGAACCTTAAAACCCATACCTCCTTTAAGCTTGTGATCACACCACCCCTCCCAGCTTCTCCAAACGAATACATGTACCCGACCTTGCATCATTCTTCCACCAGTATCTGTTCATCTCCACTTCCAACTCATGAATCTAAGTAACAGGCAGCAAATACACGCTCATTGTATATGTAGGGAGTGCCTGTATGACAGACTTCGGGAGTACCTCCTTACCTGCCTTACTCAACAATAATTCATCCCAACTCCCAATACGGTGTAAAATTCTCTACTTAATAAAGTATAAAGATCGGAATTTCTCCGACCTAATATCACTGGCATCCCCAGATACGTCCCCACTGCCTCCGACACCTGCATCTCCAAAATCTCCCCAATCCGTTTCCTCAAGTCCACATCTGTATTCAGGCTAAACACAGCTGAGGACTTAACTACATTCACCTTATGACCGGATGCTTTCTCATACATTCCCAACAATTCCTTCCAATTCCGAGCCTCCTCTTCCAACGCTCGACCAAAAAATAGGCTGTCATCTGCGAAGAATAAATGAGAGACCGCCGGAGCCTCCCGTACCACTTTGGTACCCTGAATCAGACTCCTCATTTCATAATGTTGAATAAGCCTAGACAAACCTTCTACACAAATAATAAACAAGAATGGCGACAATGGGTCACCTTGGCGAATACCTCTACCTGGAATGATCGGATCCAACCTCCGGCCCTCCGAAGAAACCCAAAGCTTCGCTGATCTGACACACACCATAATCAGCTGGACCCAGTGAGCATCAAGCCCCATCCCGAGCAAAACTCTCTCCAAATAACCCCATTCAACCCGATCATAGACTTTCTGCATATCTATCTTTATCGCCATACTACCAACTTTCCCCTGTCTCTTGTTTTTGTGAGCATGCAACACCTCTCCTGATATCATCAAGTTATCTGTAATGAGTCTTCAGGAAAGCACTCTGAGACTCAGAAATAACCTCCTGCAGTACCCCAGTCATTCTCCTGTTCATCACTTTAGTTATTACTTTATACAACACGTTACAAAGGGCTATGGGTCGGAAGTCACCCATTCTCCTTGGAGATCTCAACCTAGGAATAAGAATTAAATTAGTATCATTCAAATTCCTAGGTAAGACTCCGGTAATAAAATATTCCTTGACCAGTTTACAAACCTGATCACTCACCAAAGGCCAATATCTCTGATAAAACCCCAGGTTAAAGCCATCAGGCCCCAGGGCTTTCAAAGGGAGCATGCTAAAGATCTCCTGTCGAACCTCCTCGTCCTCAACTGGATCCAACAGATTCTAATTATGGGGCGCCGAAACCAGCTGAGGCACCAACTGACTGACCTCATCCACGCCCCCCTCTCCTGCAGTAAATAAGTCCACAAAATACCCCTGCATCTCTTCTTCCAAACCCGCCTCCCAAAACCTCTCCACACCCGAACTATCCAGTAAAGACCGTATCCGATTCCGTCTTCTCTTGGCCGTGGTCTTCCTATTGAAATATTTTGAGTTATGATCACCACCCTTATGCCAATGCTGCTTCGCCCTCTGTCTCCAAATATCGTTTTTCTGGGCAAGTAAATTGGTCATCTCAGACCGCAGGCAACGGACCCGATGCTCACTCCTCCGATCCCACTTCCTCCGTAATCGGTCCAGCTCCTCCTTACAACGCCTTATACGAACCGAAATCAAGTCAGTCGTCCTTCCGGCCCACTTCTTCAACTCCTTTGCTGTCCGATCGAGTCTAACAATAATACCCAAGTCACTGGTTCCTCCCCAAATCGACCTGACTATACTCTCACATTCCGGATCCCTATTCCAAGCTTCCTCAAAACGAAAGCTTCGTGGCCTTCTTTCCCTCACCTCTTTCCGAACATACAAAATAATGGGGGCATGATCCGAGGTAGACAAGCCCCAATGCCACAAGCTCGAATCTGGAAACACCGAATCCCACTGATTGTTCACCCCCAACCTGTCCAACTGAGCTTCAAGCCTATTATGTCCACTCCGGCCATTTTCCCAAGTGTACTTGTATTCCTGGATAGCAACATCTCTGAGACCGCTATCTACCAAAGCGGTCCTGAATCCCGTTTGAAGCGCCACAGGATACATGTTCCCTCCTTTACGATCCGCCATCGACAGGGTGTTATTAAAGTCCCCTATCATGGCCCATGGCCCGACCCTTCTGTCCCCTAGACTCCGAATCAAATCCCAAGTAACATGTCTCCTGTCCCACTTCGGTTCCCCATATAGGTATGTCAGCCTCACCAACACCCCTTCGTTCAATAATTCAAAGTCAATATGATTTGGAGAAAAAGACAAAAGTGTTCCATTTTCTTTGTTTTTCCAGTACAAGACCAAACCACCCCACCATTATTACTTTTCACAGTCGAAGCACCCTCCATCCTAACACCCCCCTCAACCCTTCTGTCACAAACTTCCTACACTTCACTTCAAACAAAAAAATAACATCGGGCTTCTTCTGAGCTACAAGCTCAATCAGGAACTATTTTTCCCCGGGGTTCCTAAGCCCCCGACAGTTCCAAGCTAGGATAATCATTTCTCCATTGAGTCCTCTTATGTCTTGGGGACAAACGTCCCAAAATCCACATGTTGATCAACACACATACCTTTTCTCTTACTCCCACTGACACCCTGCTCTGTCGACATTCCCTGACTGTGCCCTCTGATCAACCTCCTGAACCTCCTCCCCCTTCCAGTACTCGAAACACTGATTGTAGCCACAGTAGCCACAATACGTGCCCCCTCCACCTTCTTGACCCCACCAATATCTTGCATGGCATTCGAATGCGAGCTTAATCGACCAATTTTGCCGGCCGGTCAGCCTCCCGTCTCGCCATATCCATCTCACTTCCAGCTCTACACCAGTCCCTTATATACCCATTATCCGGATCCGACTCCGACCTTGCCGAGCGACCTCCACAAGTTTTAGTATCAGATGATAAACTTTGGGACAATGACCCATCTTTACTCCAACCGCAACTCCGACTTCTTTCTAATAAACCTCTCCCCACTTCTCTACAGTTCATTGAACCTCTTGCTCTGAAAACAGAACCTGCTTCCTCGTTTGGTAAATTGGCCGACTTATCCACCTGAGATGGAGTAACAATCGGGACCCGATCACAAGCCCCATGAGAGTCACTACTTCTCCAGTCCCCGGACGAGCGTCCCGGAGAGAGGTTCCTCCGATAATTACTCCCCGCCGAACCAGTATGGCTCATCAACTGTTTATGGGCACTGACTCTTGGTCGACTTGCACGATTCGCTAGTACACTTGCCCTCATGAAGTCACCATAAGGCAGAACATGTGGTTCCTTCCCCACGTCCACGAACTCGCACTCCTGCATGGTATGGCTGATACGAGCACAACAATAGCAAGTCTTGCAAACGTTCGTATTTCAGTCCAACCCAAGTGGCAACTGAATCATCACCAAGTCTAACCTTCACTCTCCTCCTTAAGGGTTTATTGACATCCCAACGAACCCTAACCCTGAGGAAATCATCCTTCGCGTGCCCATCCGCATTGCAATCTGCCACCATGAACTTCCCCAGCCCATCACCGATCCTCCTACCCACCATCTCCGTCCGGTTTAGAAACGGAAGGTTCACCATTTGCACCCAAATGGAATTTTTATTTAATGCCAAACTTTTCGGGCTTGTAGTCGGATCATAAGCTTCCAACACCAACAAAGGTTTGTTAAACCATCACGACTCCAGATCCAACACCCATTGTCTCGCACGCTCAGAAGGGAAGAAGAAGCCATAGATCGTCGGGGCTAGGGCTTCTGTGATTAACTCTGGTTCTATCCCAGATCTTCTTCAAAACTTCCTTAAAAACCGACTTGTTAAAGCCCTTCCTCGTCATCAATTTTTCGGCCAGTCCATACTTGTATTTCTCTCCACCGGCGTTGAGTTCAGTCACCGGTATAAACACCTCCTCTTCCTCCTCTTCAATCACTATACTCCCCATCCGATTTTCCAGTTCATCAATCCCGTGATCTTTTGTCTGAGATCGATCCCGAGCCATAACCCTCACGTACCACCCACAGATTCTGCACAACCTCCACGGACGGTAGATAAGCCGGCGCCTCCGTTGCATGTTTCCCACGAAGAAGGAAAAGGCAACCCTAGACTTTAGCGTCTGAAGTTATCGGAGCAAAGTTTCTACGCTAGGCATGCTACTTGACTTTACTTAATTTACATTCGGAACCAGAGAAATAAAATCATTCGTGGTTTTGAAATAGGCAAGCAAATAAATATAAGTGTAAGTAATCAAAATAAAATATGTACAACCTGATGGATGAAGAGATTGAGGTGATCGTGGATACCATCTAAATCGCAAGGACATCTTAATTACAATATAGGTCCCCGGGGTTCTTGAAAACTGTCCCCGGCGAGCCCTAACCAAGGAAGCCTCAACTTCTTGTTCTGTGTCAACGATCAATTATCTCGCCTACTACTATTATCTCTGTGTTTTGACAGGTGACTATGTGGCAAATCGCCACCACCATTTATCTAAGAGCGCCAAATTCATTTCCTTCAGTCTTCTCAAACCAAGACCCCCCATTTTCTTCGGGGTACACACAATAGACCACGTGACTTTGTTCATGACCCTTCCATCCCCTCCATTGCGCCATAAAAAAAATCATTTGCAAAGCTTCCAGCGCCTTAATGACACCTTTGGGTGCCTGCAATAAAGACATCTAAAACAAAGGCAAACCAGAAAGGGTAGATTGGATTAGTGTAATATGTCCTACCATAGTAAGATATTTAGCATGCCAAAGAGCCAAAACGGACTTACATTTGCTCAAAACCGGATCCCAAGTGAAGAGTCTTTTTGGCGAAGCCCCAAGGGAGAAACCCAAGTAAGTCACCGGTAGCTCAGTAACCCCACATTCTAAAGCCAACTCCACGTCATTAGCTGAAAAAGACTCCACATTCAACAAAACAGCTTGTGACTTATTAAAGTTTACCTTAAGACCCGAGGTCGATTGAAAATCCAGCAAGATGCGCTTAACATTAGACAAATCAGCCAAAGAACCTCGTAAAAAGAGCAACATATTGTCAGCAAACTGCAAGTGGGAAATAGAGAAACCAGGATGACGAATACCAATACCATGGAACAAGCCGGCCGGCTTTCCTGCTTCAAAAAACAAATGAAGACCCTCTGCTGCAATAAGAAACAGAAAAGGGGACATAGGGCACCCCTGCCGAATCCCGTTCAACATAGCAAAGTCCCTACTCCATAGGCCTTGTACATTACAGCAAGTAAACTAAAGTCTCAACTTTAGGTATGATATTTTAGGACCAAATATCTTTTCATTTCTTTGAGACAAATGAGATCCTCTAAAAATCGGTCGATCATTCAAGTACTATATCATAACTCTTCAGTTGTTTCTTAACATATGCATATTTATGGTTCATCCAAAACACGTTCGATCTACATCTCAAAGGGATATTTGTTTATTTGAAACTTTTCGTTTCAGAACTTTCCTTCAGTCTCAAGGAGCTCTTCAAGAGTCAATGTCAAATTCATATCATCGCCGCATATTGTTATAATGAAAAAAATACTTTCGATCAGGTATTCACTAGTATGATTATGTCATAATCTTACATATTGTTTTGGTTAATATATTGACCTTTATAATATCATTGAGTACATGGTTTCTCATACTATTTTTTATTACTTCATGAAACTTAAATATTTCCGGGATTCAAATTACTCACATCCAAACTTTTGCAGAAAATAAATCACAACTTGGCCCTCCAACAAAACTAGTACCATTTATCACTAGAGAACGATCATCTTTCGAACAGCAAAAAAGAGCCTTCTTCCTCATGGATAAAATAAGATCCTAAAAAAATATCCACTACACAACTACTACCACACTAAGAAACAAAAATTCACCACCTACCTAAAGTCTTCTCACTTAATCACATTTGGACTCCAAAAGCTGCCCATAAAGCAACCAATATACGTCATTCCTCAACAAAAACAAAAACTCATTACAATAAACCTAACATCAAATCAGCGAACCAAAATTCATCCATTACGCAACCAACACCCCCTCCTCCAAGCCCATAACCCTCAACGAACCTCTCTCCCCAAACCAAAAGAAGCATTAAAAAAACAGCCTAATAGACTAAACTAAGATAGAAATAACAACCCTGCTAACCAACCAGCCCACCATCACCCAACGAGCTACCTAGATTAAGGACTAAAAACACACAACTAACCTACTCAAGTCTTTTATCTTGGTTTTTTTTTTATCGAAGAGAAATATATGAATTTACTAAATGCCAAATACAAAGAAAAGGAACCCGAAGACTCGAAACGAGCAGGGCCCAATAAAGTGCAAGAAAGTAGTAATAAAATTAGAAAAGAATAATCAAGTGACCCCGATGAAGTAAGAACCCCGCTTCTATAACAAGGTCTCAAAGTTTCCTCAATTTTCTTGAAGCCCTCCTCAACCAAACCTCTGAAGCGTACTCTCAGTATGTCCATCGACCAATAAGGGAGGAACAACACTAAAGCCAACCTAAAGTGGCAGAGGGGGTGATCCGACACAAGGACTAGCACCCGATCTAGTCCATCATACAACTCCGAGACAGAAGCCGTATCCGACTCAGATGCATCTGAAGCTCTATCTCCCCACTTGTACGAATTGGTACCCGATGAATCTAGAGGCGTACCAATAGAAGCAAGAATGATAGGTAAAGGGGATAACTCAACAATCTCAAGGGGGTGACGATAAACTGTGCTAGTAGGAAGGTGGAGGACATTGGGAGCGATCTTCCCTCCAAACTTAGACCGTGACGTTAATACTCCTACCTTCAGAATGGAGGCAACTAGAGCTAGTTCGAGCATCACATCAACGTTAAAACCTGGTCCACTCGTTGAGATCACAAACCTTCCAGCCGAGACATCCCTCACATGCACTAGGACTAAGGACCTGGACAACTAAGACGACGTCAGAGAGCAAGGGTGGATAATATCGAGCAATCAAAACTTTCCCGCAATCTTAGTTATGGAATTACGATTCCAACATATGATAGGAAGATCGATGATGTCTACCTAGAAGAGATGCCCCCCTAACAGGACCCGTTGAACACAGTCCAAGAATGAGAAGAATCAGGGGCGAAAATCCTTCCAATCATCAATCGATAGGGACGGCCAAACGCCTCGATCCTCCCACGACAAAAGAAAGGCCCGCAACCCTAGGTCAAGAAGGTCCACACCCTAGATCCCTGTTGATCAGAGTCTTTTGCTTATAGTACAAGTAGAGGTAGTCCCGCAACCGGGCTTGCCTCATACTCGCCTCGCCGAGGTCCACCTACCGTCCTCTTCCTTTGTGTAGTCTCCCTGTCATACGAAGCCATCGACAGCAAAGCATTGAAAAAAAGAAGAGAAGAGACCTAAAAAGGCCTTGCGTGTGAACCCAGAACACTACGTTCATCAATCATAGTTGAAATCGCGATGAACAATAGAATAAAACTAAAATAGAGCATGAATTTCAGATTTAGGAAGAACACACAGACCTTGATCTTTGATTTTCGAAATGATTGTATAATGATGAAGCAAGGAGAGAAAAAATCTCACTTGTTGTGGAGCTTGATTCGTTGAGAGAAATCATTAAATTTGGTTGCGATTCAGTATCTTTGAGTTCTTATATATACAAGGTGAAAGTGTTACCTTCACGAAGAAGAAGAGGAAATGATTATTAGGTTTGATACGAGTTGTTGATTGTATGGTTTTGATTGATTCGCATGATTATTGACTTGAGAGGGCAAAACCTCAATAGATTTCATACGTTACTCTCTCGGTTTTATATACCGTTTTAAGCGATATATTCTTTAAATTTCAAATAATTCGTCAAGGTTATATAATAACATGTATTTTTCCTTTATTATGACGACCGCATATCGAAAAAGGTGCAGCAGTTATGTTTATAATACCAAAACCGTGGTCTTTGCGGAAAAATAAAACTTGGTAGGCAATAAAACAAGCACGTAGTATTGAAGCAGAAGCAGTATATAAATGAAAGTTTGTCTTCTTTTGGTGATGATACCTTTTTGCACTTTTCTCGTCTTTAATACATTTCTTCTTGGGAATGGATGACTAGGGAAAGTTCATCACCCTAATACTAATTATTTCAACGAAAATTTTCCTTTTTGTGGTGAAACGGCCCCGATTATACGATAAGTAACTGATATTGAAAATTGAATCTAGTCAGTCATCACCCATCGTCGTCGTTCTTTGTTTTCTTGTGAAATTACAAAAATGTCCCAATCGTCATCTTCAAACGTAACGAACTTATTTTTCTATAAATGAGCGTAAAAACAAGGTTTTCTTCCATAACCCCAACAGCGCAGTTCCAAGTTCCAAATGAGTTTCAACTTGTTCTCCAACTCTCAGACCAATGCCAACGGCTTCACAGACTCAACATCATACCAATTATTAGACCAAATTTTGGGGATGGCCCGTCATCAACATCAACATCAACATCAACATCAAGGAGTTTATCAGTCTCAGCCTCTTGATCTCCAGCTGGGGCTGGGGCTGGGGCTGGGACTTGGACTCGGACTCGGACTCGGACTCGGACCGATGAATCTCGGGCACAAAAGGGTGAGTGAGATTCGATCGGCGTCAACCCTGGTGGCACCCAACAGGCTGTTGGTGCAGACGGTGGTGGATCTGAATGATCCGGTGGAGCAGCAACGTCTAAACCATTATTTGCTTCGGGCACCACCGTCAAGCGGGCGAGCCATCATTCTGGGAGTTGGATCCGGCGAGGACAAGGAGAAGAGCGTTGACGACGGGCGGTTGCACAGCCTGGAGACGGGGATCAGGGGCCTGTACGAGTGCCCCACGTGCAGGATCGAGTTCTACTCGAGATTCAGTTATGCAGCGCACGTGAGGATCCACCATGACAAGGAGACGCGGCAGGAGAGGCTGCATAACAAGTACATGTCCAAAATGGCCAGGAGGCGGAGGAGCCTGCTAAGGACTTGGACCCATACCACCAAATCCAATCATCTCACTTCCCCTTCTATTTCTCTCAAGCTCCAAAATCATACAGAATAACCGCCAGGTAACAACATCACACTTGTTGTTAGCGTGTGAAGCAATTTTTATTACACTTTAATTTCAGACATTTTTCATTACTGTGAATATAGATTTTAACTAAGACACACTTGTTATTTTTCGTTCATCATGGGTCCTAATTTGTTTTGAGTTTTGTTTTAGCCATCCTAATTGGGTTTAACTTTTTTTTTTTTGCATTTTCTAACTATGACTAATCTATTTTTTGCACAGACTAACATTTCATGCTGAATAAACGTTGTCGCTAGTTTTGGATGGAAAAAGTCCAAAATATCCTCGGCAGAAAATGTTAGGATGTGCAAAAAATGAAAAAGTCATAGTTGAAAAGTGCAAAAGGTCATAGTTAGGAAGTGGAAAAAAAGATCAAGCTCAAACTTCAGGTTATTAACTTTTGCTGAGGACATTTGGGCTTTTTTCCATCCAAAACTAACAGCAATGTTTATTCAGACGAGAAATATTACTCCGAACAAAAGAAAAATAGAAAAGTCATAGTTAGGAAGTGTAAAAAAAATGTCAATTTCCATTAGAATCGCCAAAACAAAGCTAAAAAAAAGATTAAGACCCATAGTTCCCCCAACCTTAATCGGTAGACTGATTCAATGTTGCTTTTTTACTACGATATACAACAATTCCCACTTTAAGCGGTTTTCATTTAAGCATTAATTCTCACGTGTTACATTGTTTCTCCAATAAATTAATGTGAGTATCTAATAATATGACTTTCTTAACTTGTCAGTTTCAGGCTTACAAGACATTTGGAGGACCTAGCAAACAATATAACCTCTTTCTTCCTTTGATGCAATAATAGGCATAAATTGTCTTACTATTCTGTTCTTCTACTATTTGTCTTGTAGTATTTAAAAGATATGGATCATATAGTACTGAGGGTACATTTCTGCTCTAAATTGTAACGTGTTACACAAGTGATTCATATATGACAGTGCGTTCAATTTGCTATTCTTCATAAATCAACCACTGAAAAAACAACGGAGTTATGAATAAACTGATTTTGCTTTTGATAGAACTCTCTTTACTCTATTAATTTCACTGAACTTGTGTCTCTTTTTATTTCTCTGTGTACACATAAAGAACTTGGTTCTATATATAGTAAGAATCATGGGCACGTGTACTTTCATGCAAATGTGATGAATCATGGACACGTGTGCTTCATCCAAATGTGGTGGACATCTACTTACACGTGTTGTACAACAAGTATCACTTTTAGAGAATGAACTCGATTATTGAGGCTTTTATTTCTTTAATTTTTAATTTAAAATTAACGCTTGTTCTCCATATGGGATCATGAAGATCAACATAATGATGGCTATATATTGTGATACATTTATATGAGGGTTTTGGGCTGCCATGGGGCGAGCCGCTTCCTAATAACGGTCTGGTTGGTGAGAAAACACAAGGGAGCTTTCACGGTGGGGGCGATGGAGTCGGAAACCTTAAAGTAGGTCGTGATAGTGGTAGTTATGGCGGTGGTCACGGAGGTCTAAGTGGTGACGACGACAGTTGCTACTCGTGCGGATAGAGCAGCCAAATGGTTGGGAACTGCAAACAAGGCGGGATGGCGGATATGACTCCTAGGGTAGGGAGGATTGAGGTAAGGGCGACGTCGGTTAGAGCATGTACAACGGGTCGGCCCTGCGTGAGGCCCTGGCCCTGAGGCCCTTGTGCTGACTGGACAAAAGTCAGGGAGTGGGAGTGCAGAAAAGTGGGTGTTCTACAACAGAAAGGACCTCTGAGGCCCTGGGAGTGCAGAACAGTGCTGACTGGATTATTATTTGATATTTTCCTGTTTTATTTAATTCGTTATCAGAAACCGTTTAAATTGTTTATAATTTAAACAATTTTGGAACAAAAATTAGTATTGACAATCAATAATGAATAAATAAATTCAACACGAATATAAATAAACTTCTAATTTTATTCAACCCCTTTTAATACAACACCAAAAAAACCAGCTCCAAGAGCACAAAAGACTACTCGTCGTCATGGAAACCAGCTCCAAATCGATCTCATAAGTGCTCCATAAGATCTTGTTGTAGTTGATGGTGGATCTCAGGATCTATGACACTTTGTTGAGCATCCACAAGTCTCTGGTATTCCAATGGCCCTCCGTGGTGCCATCGTTCCGGTGGTGTCCAATTCGGCATTTCTGGAGGTTGCGCCTGACGCCCTGCGGGTTTTAGCGCAAACTTGGACACGGCAAGTGCACCGGCCGTCAAGTAGTAATCGGATTTGAAGTCCGGAATATCGAGCCCAAAGGAGCAATAAACAAACACTTACTATTTAAAGCTTGTAGCTAAGCTATTCCTATAAAAAGTTGGTTTTTATGCTTCTAAAATAAACTAACAAGTAATGCAAATCAAGTAGAGCACTCGTAGCACGAAACCGAGAATTCTTAACTTCTTGAATCAAATGATGAAATTTCTAGGATATCGGGTTCATAGAGTTCATTCCATAAAGTCAAAAATACTCGATTGTTGTGATGAAGACTTGATTTAGAGGCAACGAGTCATCTCAACTCTAGTCCTAACTTCTTTCGAACGATTCGGACCCTAATGGAATCTAACCACCGAGTTCTTTCGAATCACGATGTAGGAAGACCCAAAGCGTTTAGTTCCATGACAACTTCTAACTTTCGACCAACCAAGACTATAGCTATTGCAATTGTATTAACCCCGCTAGTTCTAGCTAGAGTTTAAATCCAATTTACGATCGACTTTAGACTAATTAGAATTCTCCTCTTTCAAGCGTTAAATTCTAATTCAAATCAATTATCAAGCCTACCCGGGAGATAAAGCATTAAGCACAAATCGATCATAATTCAACAATCACAACAATTTAGAGCAATCAAAACATGGAAATCCCTACTCTAATCACCCAAAACCCTAGAAATTGGGGGTTTAGTTGTTCATGATAATCAATGGCATAGAGATGAACCAACAAGTAAATGAATTCATAATAAGATTTAGAGAGAAGGTTTAGATACAATCACCACAATAAATTGACAAAATGGTTGCTCTTCCCCTTCATCCAAACCCTAGCCTTGATCCTCTTGTGTTGGCAACAAATCCAAGAGTAGAAACACAAGGAAGCTCCCCTAAAGATGGATTTTCTCCAAGAAGAATGACACCCTTGGCTCAAATCCCTCTCCAATCCAATGAAGCTCCACTTTGTCTTCCCAACCAATGAATCTCTCCAATAAATTCAGCTAATAAACACTTTGTAAAAAATCTCCTTTCAAATTAACTCTCTCAAATATATATATATCTTTGTTTGTGTGTATAGAGAAAAAGAAAAAGAAATCAAAAATAAATGCTCAAAGAGCTTCTCTATTTGCTCTGATTCAGCTCCTTCCGCTCCCGTTCTCTGTTCAAGGAAATATGGGGAAGCAGATCCCCCCCTTTGGTTTCGGCTGCTGCAATCAATAAGTAGGGTTTGCTTTTGGGTGGGACACGCGTCAGAGGAAGGGTGGAGAGCTGCTGAGGGACACGTGGCGGCAGATGGGAGGTTGGCGGCTGGACTGGGACCCGCAAGAGACAACTGAGGGCGAGGTGGCGGCTGGACACCGCCACGTGTCGCGCTGAGGTGAGATGGTGGCTGGAACCAGGACACGTGGCGGGCGCTGGAGGAAAGGCGGCTGAGGGCGGCGCCACGTGTCGCCATCTGGGTGAGCGGCGGCTGCTGGGACCGGGACACGTGTCAGGCGGTGGTTTGCTGCTCCATTTTTATCCTTTTTCGCTATTTTGCTCGCTCCGGCTTCTTTTGAGCTCCGATAGATCTCGTTCTTGCACCAAAAAATTCCTCTTTTCAAGACCTACAAAACAAGACCAGTCATGAGTATATTTCGAAGCGATCAAAATCGACCCTCTTAACGGTCCAATTGCACAAAACACCCAAAATACGCCGGGAATCCATCGAAACCCCGAACATATCAATAAAATCAATTATTCACACTAAACATAAATACATGATAGAAAATCGGGACCAAAAGCCTAAATAACTCGATAAAAAGTGGCCATTTTATGTGTTAAAATGCACCCGCATCAACACCCCACACTTAGACTTTTCTCGCCCCGAGAAAATTAAACATAAATAAATATAAACTAACTAAGATAAATGCCAAGATAAACCCCGCGATACTATCTCCGTAGGCGGAGCTTGGCAACTCCGGGTTATTGAAAGCAGTAAATATGCATATGCTGACTCGACTAGAACAAAATTCCCGTGCAAATACACAAGCAAATTAAAGACCAAAAATTTAAGACTCAAAGAAGGTATGTGCTTACACTTGGACTTTATCGGAAATTTGACCTAGAGCATGCATAAGGAATAAGATCTCGCATCATTTTTTCTACTTTTCACCAACCAATTTCTACATGTTGTAGATTAAGAGTGTATGTGTAGTGGATTACAAGATGAAGTGCAATAACTAGAAAGATTTCAAGCCTAACTATTGTCAATTGGCCCTTTGCTCTCTCGATTCTACATATCATAGTACTAATCAAGAGTATAACGTAATCTCATTCACAAATCTTATAAGGGGACGTTGTCATGCAATTACGTTGCCTTGGGACTACGCGAATGGCAAACTTATCTAGTTCATTTACAAGTCAAGTGGTAGATCAAAGTTTTGCTTGGTTTTCTCGATTACGTGTAGAAACTTTGGATCATTAAGATAGGCTGGGGGGTTCACCTTTTATTACGCTATGATTAACTCGGGACATGAGGGTCTCACTCTGCATAGCGATCCGCCGCAGCCCCTCAAACCTTTGTTAATACACAGATTTTATTGGATCCCCTTTCCCCGGGACCTATACTTAATTCCCCGTGCATAGTGTGTGTGATTTTGAAAAATTGGTACCACAAACGCACAATGGGACTAACCACTTGAACTCGACTAGATTTCTAATCTACCGAAACGCATAGTTCGATCCCAAGACAACAAGCATGTGGGCTCAACCTCCTCTACATGCAACAAGTGAAATAAGACTAGTATCTCTTAACTAGGGCCACTATATGCAGAAATCAAGATAGAATCAGGCCGGTGACAATAAAAAGAATTGAAACCTAACCACACCTAACATTTGGTGTGACCGCCTTTTTCGTGTTAAGGCATCTAGCATCACAAAATCATCATGAACCCAATAAGCAATATAGCACAAACACAAAATACAGCTCATTAATACTACCCACAGTAAATCAACCAAACATTCCTCAAAAAATCCTCAATGATGAAAGTTATTCCCAGCTTGCTCATATTGTCCTAAATTGCACATCCAATGTTTACACACAAAATAAAGACCCATAAAAAAAATACACTAAAAATGCATGCAGCATAGCATAGAATGCAAACATATAAATGCAAAGCATCCCACCCCACACTTTAAACCTAAGCACTGTCCCCAGTGCGACTCTAAACACATATTTACAAATATTTGCACATGCACCCGATATATGGTAACAATAAACACCCCACACTCAGAGTCAAGCAATATACAAGTCAAGAAATCCTATATGCATAGTCTATCAGCACATCAATTCGGGTGCTCAGCACCCAACAGAGAGCATATAAGAAATACAATAGCGGTAAACAATTGAAAATAGGAAGGGAAGAGATACTGCCCCTCGAAGAACCGCTACTCGACTTGTGAGCTGACGTGGGAGTCCTAGTGTGCATGGATGGATGGAAAGATCATCGCCCGTGAGAACTTCTAAGAAGCTCGGCGCCATGGCATGTGACTAAACTGCTCATACTCTTCATCCATTGTTGGGGTGCCTCCCAACTAGCGCATTTGTTTAACGTCGTTAGCTCGACTCAAAGGCGGCATAAGCCGCCTACCGCCTAATACTCAGGCTCATCCAGATATAGACATTCTTCTGGACCGAACACACCACCAAAGTAGTGCTTCACTCTATGACCATTCACAAGAAAAGGGGGATTCTTCCCATTAGAGATCTCTATCGCCCCTTTGGAAAGAACTCGGGTCACCTTATAAGGACCGCTCCACTTTGAAACTAGTTTACTGGGGAAGAGCTTCAATCTGGAGTTATAGAGAAGAACCATGTCTCCCTCCTTGAACTCTCTGTCTACAATTCTCTTATCATGGGCAATTTTGGTGCGCTCCTTGTATAGCTTTGAGTTGTGGTAAGCCTGAGACCTGAATTCATCCATCTGATTGATCTATAATAACCTGTTCTCACCACAACTGTTAGCATCAAAATTTAAAAACTTAATTGCCCAATATGCTTTATGCTCTAGCTCCACTGGTAAATGAAAAGACTTCCCATACACTAGCTTGTAGGGAGACATTCCAATAGGAGTTTTAAAAGCTGTCCTATATGCCAACAGTGTATCATCTAATCTATGTGACCAATCTTTCCTAGATGCACTGACAGTTTTCTCTAATATGCTTTTAAGCTCCTTATTTGTAACCTCTACTTGCCCGCTAGTTTGGGGATGGTAGGGAGTAGCTAAGCGATGACGAACACCATAATGATTTAAAAGCTTCCAAAATTGTTTATTGCAAAAGTGTGAGGGACCAACCGGGGAGGGGCGGAGTGTACTCTCGCCTAGATCAACGAGGAGGATCAGGACAAGTGAGAGATCCGCGGGTACTACCGCCTCACAGGACGTATGGCGGCAGTGGTTCCACAAAGTACCGCATTTGTACTCTTTTACTATCTTGGGAGCCAGCACTCTCGCGTCCTTGAAAGCCTACACTATCAATCAATGGAGGATGACACACGCTGGATCCTCGAAGGAGTACTTAATCCGCCTTGGCGCCAACTTTTCAAAAGTGGGCATGTGTAAAACCCGCTTCGCTTCAAAAGGGTATTAAAACGCAATCTGGAAACCTTAAGGTAGGTTTTTGAAAAAAGTGCAAAAAAAAAAAGAGAAGCTGCTGGACCGGGTTGGGCCAGACCCGTTTAGCGACCCGGCCCAGTTTGGTGACCCGGCCCAAGCCTGGGTATAAATAGCAACATTTAGGGTTTTAACCCTAAATGTCTTCTGCCTCCCTCTCACGCAGCCGATCCATCTCCCCCTCCCTCTTCTTCGTCTTCTTCGAGCCTCATCCACGCCATCTCCCTCACCTCTCCCTCTCTGGTCCGACCCTCTCGCCGGAGCCCTCACCCACGCCGTCTCTTCTCCGTCCAGAACCGGTTCCCCTCACCGTCCGCTCCTTCTTCTCCGTCCGATTCTCCGACCACCGCCACCCCCGTCTCCTTTCCCCGCTCCGTCCTGCCACACCGAGCCCCTCCTCCTCCCAGCCGCCCTCTTCTCCGCCCCTCACGCCGCCGCCGTCCAGATCCACCTCCGTCCCTCTCGATTCCGGCCGTCCCGAGCCCGAGCTCGGCCGTCCCCGACCATCCCGAGCCCGAGCTCGGCCGTCCCCGACCATCCCGTCTCCCTTCTCCTCGTCGCCGTCCGCACGACCGGCAAGCTCAGCCGAGCCACCATCGCCGCCGTTCCCACCGCCGTCTCCACCGCCACCACCGTTTGTTCCCACGGTTAGGCTTTGGCCGGCTACGCCCTTACCGGTGGTCAGCCGGTTGTGAAAACCGAGCCCTTTATTTTTCCCGTCTTCGTTTTTCTGTTGAATCTGGGCTGTAGTTGAAACACTTTGTGTTAAAGTGAACCGAGTACTGTACGTAACAAAAGGGTAATGAAATGAAACCTTTTTTCGAGTTAATTTGGATTCTATTGAGGGTTAAAACTGTTAAAGAAATTTGATTAATATTGGGTCGGTTTTTAAAGTAAAAAAGGGAATTAATTGAATCAAAATCAGTTTATAATAAAAGATGGTTTCAGATCTGCTTTGGTTGAAATCGAAATCACGGTTTTGGAAAGAAAAGGGTTGTAAAATGGAAAATCAAGTTTAAGGAAAAAGGTTTTAAAATGAAAAGGAATTAAAAGCGTTTCGATTTTAAAAACGGTTTAAATCGAGGAGTTGTGAATCTAAGTCGTAAACGGGATTTAGGGACGGTTGTTCAAAAACCGAACCTAATTCATTTTGGGCTCAAAGATCGGAATAGAATCAGATTTGAAATAAAAAGGGAATTCGTTTTAAAATAAAAACCGTTCTGTTGTGAAAAAGGGTTATTAATCGGTTTTGGGAACGACTCTGGAACTCTGGGTAAAATGGACTGCTTTTCAGGTTTAAAAAGGAACAAGAGCGGACCGCTGAATCGGACCTCGGGATTCGTGCGTTGGGACCATGCCTTGCATGCACCGGTTTCGGTGCTCGGGTACTCAAACCCGATTCGCTGTGACCCCGTTTTTATCCCGCTCGAGTTTAAGGGACAACTGTCGGTTCTAAACTAGACTAATCGTGACCTTTAGTTTAACGGTGGAACCGTTATTAATCTATGGCTTTCGTGTTCTCTTTAGAGTCCGGCTTCGATCGAAGTGAAGCTCGGAGGTAGCGAGCCAGAACGTCAGCAGCTAGGAAGCGTAGCGGTTGCTCTTCAGTTGAGGTAGGGAAAAGTAGCCGGATCTCGGCCCTGACTAGGGAAAGTTAACAGTAGATTTGCATGTGACACCGGGGTGTCGTGGGTTGAGTAGGTTTAATTTAAATACTAGAAAAGCATGATACGGGATTGTAGCGTTTATTAGAAATGCATGTTACGGGAACTTAGGAATTATTAGAAAGGCGATACGGGATTGTAGCGTTTATGAGAAAAGCATGTGACACTTAGTAGTGTCGTAGGAACAAAGGACTTAGCGTAATTGATTTACTGGAGGCATATGACCATGCCCGGAGGTTGTTTGTGAAACTAGTGATATTAGGACTGTTGGAGGCATCGATTATGCCGGAGGTTGTTGTGCGTGTTAATTGTTGTTGAGTTTGGGTGGCCTTGAGAGCCCGTGTACTTAATTTGGTGTCTTGGGTGGCCTTGAGAGCCCGTGTATTTAATTTGGCGTCTTGGGTGGCCTTGAGAGCCCGTGTGTTTAAATTGGTGTCTTGGGTGGCCATGAGTGCCCGTGTCTTACCGTCGGTGTTTTGGGTGGCTGTGAGTGCCGTGGGGTTGTTGAACCCGAGTCTTGACCGTTGGTGTGTCTTGAGTGGCAGTGAGTGTCTGTGGGGTTGTTGAACCCGAGTCTTGACTGTTGAGGTGTCTTGAGTGGCCTTGAGTGCCTGTGTGATTGAATTTGCTTGTAATTGTGATTGTGATTGTGATTGCGGATCCCGGTAGGTTACAAGCACTCTTTGGCTGGCCTGACCAAATTTGAGTATCAACGGGTTGCAAGCACTCTTTGGCTGGCCTGACATGGTTTGAGTAAAACAGGTTGCAAGCACTCTTTGGCTGGCCTGGTCCGAGTTTGAGTATCACAGGTTGTAAGCACTCTTTGGCTAGCCTGATCCATGTTCGTGTGAGTGGGAGAGGTTACTGAGCAGCTGGTTTGCGATCCTTTGTGATCTTGTTTGGTGTTGCGTAGTTCCTTTGAGTCCTTGGAAGAGGTCGTGATCGTTGTGTCGTGTCTACTTACGTGTCGAGTGTCGAGTCGTTCGAGGAAGGTCACCGTGGGTGTTTGTCAGTCAGAGTACTTGGGTTGGGGACAGTGATCCCCGGGGGTTGATTTTGTTGTTGGTGTTACCGGCATTGTCTGCTAATTATGCCGTAGTCAGTCTGTTATCCGTGGTGGTGAGCGAACGCTCACCCCTAGCTGCTTTTCCTACAGGTACTGTTCGTGGGACGGACTAGGTGAGCTCTCGAAGCTTGTGGAGCTAGGAGCGGAGTCCGGGTTTTGTCTTTTGAGTCGAGTGACGGATACCTTGTACTTTTGTCCACTTGTTGGGACGTGTTTTAAACTGTAATTATCCTTTTGTTGAACTAAACTGTTATTGTAAATTGTTTTAATGGAAATGTTTTCAAAGTGTTTTCTTATTTTAAACGTTCGCGTCCCGAGTTCAGTTTACTGAAATTGGGGCGTGACAGCATGCTCTGCCTTAGCTCGCCTTTTGGAGTAGCTATATCGGTGTCTTCAGCTGCTATGTAACATCCCTCTCCACACATCAACCAGGAGCATTTCGGTCTTTATACATTTTTTATTTTGTTATTGCTTTTAGTCCCTCGTTGTTCTAGATTGTTTAGTTTCATGATATGTGTATTACTCATTGGTTACCCGTTTTGGGTCGGGATTTTATTTTGTTCTAATATAATGATTACGATTACAATGTAAAAATAAAATTATACATTTATATTAGGTAATATACAAGATATTTGTACGCTTATATGTGTTACATCATATTATTAGATTTATTGTAATTCATATATATGCATAGACACGTTTTTCCTTACATTTAATCTAAGGGACACTTATATTATATTACTCGTCAAGTCGTTAATCTATTATACTATTATATATATACTCAGTATTCTAATGTAAGTATCATTAAGAATTATCGTTTTTTTTATCAGAGCTATTGATTGCGATCTTTGACATAGTTTTCGTGAACAATATCGTTTTATCCACTCGTTAGTTTATGATTTTCACATGTAAGCAATCAATTTAGAGTAAAGATAACATATTTTTTTTCTCCAACACCCAATCTCTATTAACTATTGTCATATTTCTACACTATTATATTTGATTTAGTATCTTATCTTCATCACACCAGCGTCATAATTTTATTACCATTATTTCCTCCTAATCTTTGGTATAGTGTTCGTGAATAAATATCGTTTTATCCACTCGTTAGTTGATGATTCACATAGGTAAGCAAATCAATTTAGAACAAACATAACATTTTTTTCTCCAACACCCAATCTCTATTCACCATTGTCATATTTCTACACTGTTATTATATTTGATTCAATATCTTATCTTCATCATACCATCGTCATAATTTTATTACCATTATTTCCTCCCATTCTTAAGGTTTTTTTTGTTCTTTCTTCTATTACACATACCTCTCGTTTTTCTTTGAAGTAGTGCTATAACATTTTTCTTTAATTTTGACGCGCCACATACAAGCTAATGGGGCGAACCCCTAAAGTTGAGAATATAGTCCGGGGTCTCCATCCGAGGCAAGTTTACCGACGCTCTAAGACACAAATCACAAACCTACTTAGCATTATAGGTACCAACGAGATATTACATTGCCAAGAATCTATTTGTGAGCACAAAAAAGAACAAGATACTAGAGTTCCAAGGTTTCCTCTTAGTGGTTGGTCTTGCTTCACTAGAACACTTAAGGGTGACTCCCCCTCCCCCTATGGAGGGTGACATGGTCGGTACAGGTATAGGACAACCCTCTAGCCCACTGTATTGTACCAAATTTACAGTCTCATACCTCTTGGTGAGACTGTTGAGTAGAAATTACCCAAACGTCTGGGATCACAAAACTCACTTGCAAGTCGTCGCCTAGGTCAACGTGTATACAAGGAATCAAACTAGTGAAGAAAACAGTACAATATGACTTGTCGGAGGGAGAAGAACCAAAATACTTGAGACAGAGAAGCTTGGCTATAAAGACCAAGATCCAGGAAGAGCCGTGCAGGAACATGAAACTTATAGAGACCTTGAGGTGATAGTGTAGATACAAAGACCCCAAAAAAGGTGGCCACTTACAAAGTATAAATAATGCAGTGATGGAGGCATTGAGAAGAGTGCCAATCAGGGTTTGAAGAGTGAGAGCTCTCTCATTGTGTTCTTCTTCTTCTTCTTCTTCTTCTTCTTCTTCTTCTTCTTCTTCTTCTTCTTCTTCTTCTTAGTATCATTTATGATTTCTTTTCTTTATTTATCATCTTCTTCTACACATTATGAAAATATCTTCAATTTTTTGAAATGATCTTTGTTGTATCAAGTTTTCATATTATTTTCTTTCATACTTTTTCGTCTTCCTTAATTTCATATTTTACGGAAAAAATATTTGACCTTCCCCATCCATTATGTTATCTTTTTGAAAAAAAAAATTATTCTACTAAAAAGGAGTTATTTTCAGTCTTTTCTTTTTCAAAAATAAAAACTTATATCCCTCTTTAAATATGTTCTTCCAAAAAAATGTTCTTCAGTACTCATAAAAAATATATTCTCAAAGCTCCTCTAAATGTTCTCTATTGTTAGTTTGCTCTATACAAATTTTGTACCGATTTATGAAAATTTTCATCAACAGTCTAATATCTCTCTGCAATAGTCCTGATTATAATATGAGCATTTAGCCTCCTTATGTTTTTGCATTTTTATATTAGTTTGCGGATATCTTCATCAAGACTCTACTATATCTCTCTTCGATGATTTTGGCTTCACTATGAGCATTCAACCTTCTCATGCTCTATCATCTTTATATCAGATTCCGAATATCTTTATCAATACTCTATTATATATTTTTTTCAATGATTGTGTTTCTAGTATGAGCATTCAACCTCTTCTTGTTCCGACAGGGTGTGTGAGATTTTTTTTTTGATCAGCAATTTTTTGTTTTATAAAAGCCAAGTTTTCAAAGTGAAAAGCGAAGCCAAGGGTAGAACCCTCAGGTACAACAAACAACAAGGAGAATGCCTACACGACATCTTAAACCAGAAAACCTTGCCCAGTAAATGGGTACAACCAAGGGCTATAACCCCTAAATCTACCTTGAAGTATAACAATAAAACATGCAGGGACTAACAACAACCTAACCCTGAACAAACCGATCTCAATACCAAGTAGAAATCAAGAACAAAACAACAACGAGTCAAGCCCCATCTACAACAAACTAAGGCCAAACAGGGGCAATACAAATCACGCCCAACAGTGGCAACCAGGCCTAAAACAAAAACAAGAACCAGAAGAAAAACCAAAAACGAGTCTCGAAACTCAAATCCAACCAAGAAGAGCGCAGGTCCAAACATGAAGAAAAACCTTGTCAAGCCAATCCCCAACCACAGCCACAGAAAAAGGAAACGAAAGTCTCACACCCCTATCCCCTCCGGTTCCCCCAATTCCCAGCAATTGTCCGCCCCCCATAATAGGAGGGCAATCAGTTGCTGGCCAACACCAGTTAGCAACCTTAATCTAGTGATGACGAGATCACCACCAGAAAAAGCCAATCACCAGTAATGTTGTCCTAGTTTTCGTCGGGAATCCAAGGATCCCCTACCACCGCAGGCCAACACCTTTAAACGGTTCTTTCCTAGACCCCAGATGAATCCAGGACAACGAATAACAGACAACAAAAACTAGAGATTAAGGAAGAAGGAAAACGGGTGAGAAGGGGGGAAGTATCTTACCCAAGCCTTGCAACCAGACACTCGAGGATTCGCTCCAACAAGAGCCCTTTGACTCAAACAATCCGTCTGGTCCACACCAGCGACGAACCCGATCCAAGCAACACCGGAAAGGCAACGGAAAAGAGGGCGAGAGTCCACGAGCTCCGAGATCCGGCATCAAGCAACACGACACCTATGTGGGGAGTACCACCGAAGACAAAAGTTGCCGATCTGAGGCTATGAAGGTGAAACCGTGACGGGCCCCCAAGACGACAACCACCGAACAGATCCAGGGCCATCAAAAATGATGAAAAGTCTCCCACTCCAGATCTGTTAGGATAGAAGATCGGAAAGGGAAACCAAGCGGCGAGCCAGACAAGGGGGAGAAAAGAGACGCCACCGACCGGGAATATTGTAGATCTGGAGCCAACGCCTCAAAGTCGACGACGAAGTGCTTCCCACTTCCAGATCTACTACCAAGGCCAGTCGGAGGCGCGGAAGTAGGGTGGAAGAGAGAAGAAGGTGGGTAGATCTGAAAAGGGAGAAGGTAGGAGAGAAGAGGGCTAAAAACCTCAGATCTGAGAAACAAAAGACAAGATCCGAGTAGAGGGAGAGGAGAGGAAGGTGAGGACAGCATCGGCGGCTTCCCAACTGGCCAAAATGGCCTGGAAAGCCGGCGGCGGCATCTAGGGTTACAGAGGAGGAAGTCTGAGACGAGAGTATTTAGAGAGAGGTTGGTTGCTTGATTTTTACAGGGTGTGTGAGATTAAAGTATTCGTCTTAAGGAAAACATAAAGAAGCTACTCTTAACTACGCACGATTTTCAAATAGTTACACTGAACTATTATATTCATTGTATAGATACCCTAAGTTTTCAAGAGTATCAATTTAGACGATTGCGTTAACTTTTCATCCAAAAAACGTAAAAATATCCAAAATACTCTTCACTATCAATCAAATTTTAATAAAAAAACCATGTATTGGTTCTTAAAAGTAAAAATATCGTAGACTATCAAAAATTCTCTTCATTTATCTTCAAATTTTCGAATATTTTCATTAAGATTATTTATCTTTATTAAATTTTGAACTTTATTAGGACGCTCACTCTATTAGGACGCTCACTCGTTTTAAAAAACAGTAAGAGAGAAGAAGGCAACTACAAATGACCTTAAGCTATCTTCTTCTTTTTTGAACGGAATGGTAATATTATTAAATAAAGCAAATTGGTGTTCGCCTGACGACAAACACCATACATACCAAGAAACTAGCATAAAACAGAACATAAAACTAAAAGACAAATGCTGAGTAGTAAATGTTGCTCATAGGCATAGAGGCGGTCGGAGGGGTGAAACTGTGGTAGCATCCAAGGACACCGACACAGTATGCTCCAACCATAAGTCGCTGGTCGAGCAGACCAGTTGAAAACTTAATAGTGGTGGACCGATAACTCCCCCGGTAAGTTAGCGTGTGTCGTCCTCCCTTGAGTGATAATTGTAAGGCTCCTGAACGCGGGATTGCTGACCCCGAAGTGGTAGGGAAGCATCTTGTCGACTGTTGGCAGAACCATTGCCACCAATCTGCCAGGGAGAAGGTACAGTTGACCAACCCCTCCCTGGACCCCCAGGCACTCATTCCTGGAGGCGGGGGTGCTTGTAGCCCCCCGCCGCTATTTGTGATGCCCCATCGGATGTCGTCGATTCCGTATCACCAACCCGCACCCCAAAGATGCGAGAGTTCGTCGAGCGTTGGAGTAGGGCCGAACCGTACACTGCCCCGAGACCTGTACCCGACCCGATCGAATCCACCCGAAAAGAATTGCCCTAACCCACGCCCCATTTCCCATGTGCCGGGTCACCCGACCCGAATCCATCTGTCCGCGACCCGGTCCTGCCTCCTCGACTCGGACCCGGTCCACCAGCACGCGGCCTCCTTCCGGCCCATGATAGCCAAACCGGCCCAGACTTCCAGGCCCGACAGGAGTCCACGACTGGATCCCGACCCAGTCCCGTGTCCATCCGGACCCGGCCCGACTCAACCGCAGAAACCCTACCTGTGTCACGCGCCACCGCCTTGCCTGTTCTTCTCCTCCACGCCATCGCCACCGGTGAGTCCTCCGGTCTTGATACCGTGTCCGACGGGACTACGATCAGAAGGAGACCATCCCCCTCCCCTATAGACTTCTCCGTGCGTTCTAGCTCCACCCCCGGGATCGAATTCCAACGAATCTCCTCCCCAGGCTTCCTTGCCATCACCACCGCGCCTCCCATACCCTTTCTTGGTCGCTCGACGATCCATGCTCGCCTCGCCCACCACATGCCCGTCAGCTTCTCCAACAGGAGACCATGGGTCCTCCCGCTTCCCCACGCCCGAGAGATTGTGTGGGGATCTCGTTCCTTCATCGGATTGGCGAGAAACGCAAGTCCACGCCCCTCCACCACAACGTCGCCTCTACCCAGAAGCATCGAGCAGGGAGAGACGGACTTCTCGCGTGGAGGAGGAGACCGCA
The DNA here is from genome assembly GCA_963921825.1 of Erodium maritimum. Classification (NCBI taxonomy): domain Eukaryota; kingdom Viridiplantae; phylum Streptophyta; class Magnoliopsida; order Geraniales; family Geraniaceae; genus Erodium; species Erodium maritimum. The sequence goes on along the minus strand of OY997596.1, from coordinate 27,430,445 downwards.
GCCACAGAAAGCTTGCTCCCTCTGACCGTGATTTCGAACCCGCCGCAGCAGTCCCATGAGCTTTGGAGCAGGCAAAGCAACCGCCGCCGCCATGGGTTTTCAGAAAACCTAAAAAGACTAGGCTCTGCATTGTACCAAAACCGACTAAACAAAATCCTAAGCTATCTTTTATTAAAGCCCTTAAATCCATTGGCACCAATTTTTCATTTTATTGTGGAAGTGCATTTATCATTCGGCAAATAAGCCCAACTTCTCTACATTAAGGCCATCACCTTCTCGCCAGCCAGCCACAGGAAAGCAACAAAGAAGAAACGATAAGGGATGATTGAAAACCATGAATTGAACTTTCTCTCAAGCCTCATCTTGGGGATAACCCGACCCTACCACATCACCACCATACTAGACTCAAGCAACTCTTTACCGTACCCACCTGGCGCATGTTATCCAGCGCAGCGCAGACTAACTGCGCCTCTGCACATAAGAGTTGAGGCGGAGCACATTCCTCAGCAACAATGGAGTCGAGAGTACTCTCACGCGCCGCCCTGTTCAGCGGCATTCCCCAACTCCGAAAGGCAAGCTTCGCCCCACCGGCAAGATGCATCGGAGGCGTCGGTGAGGGCGCGAATGTCGTGTGGGGAAGGCAACTGAGGCCAGCTCTGCTCCTCAACCATCAAGCTGGTGCGGGCAAGAGAGATACCCTCCGTCCCATTCTGGCCGCCGCGTCGGCTTCTCCGGCAGGAGATTCCTCCGGGTGAGGTCCGTCTCCTCCGTCGGACTTAGTCGGTGGCCACGCCTCACTGTCGGACTAATTGAAACTGTTTGGACCTTGTTTCAGGGACGGCAAGGTAGCTCCCGTTGGCTTCTTCACCAGGTACCCGGCTCTGGTTACCGGCTTCTTCTTCTTCATGTGGTAAGTCTTCTTCTGCTTAATTCACTGCTTTTCCAATTGCCTACATTCTCTTAACAATTGTCCTATTTGCAATTGCAGGTACTTCATGAATGTGATTTTCAACATACTCAATAAGAAGATTTACAATTACTTCCCCTATCCCTAGTAAGTCGCATTGTATTCTTCTCCAGCCACAATTACAATTTTTTGGAGGCTCATTGGTACAATCAGTGCATTTAATTACATTATTCTTTGTGTGGGTTATTTGATTTTCGAGTTAAGAACGAGTAGGTAGCAGTGTAATTTGACATCTTCTCTTCAATAATAATAGCGTCTTAACTTTCAATAACATCTTTTAGGGATAATTGCAAAAACTTATGATGAACTATGCATGTTTTGCAAAAACTTACGGTAAACTATTTTCCATCTGCAAATCCGTTATTTTAACTGAATTTTTTGAACATAAACAATTTTACCCTTTGCATTGTATGTGTTTTGTTATTTGTAACCCTCATGTATACGAGTTTTGCAATTTAGAACTCTTATTTATGCACTTTTGTAGGGGTAGTTTTGACTTTTCGCAAAAAAAAAATAATCCCATTAGTGGATTTGCAAACGGAAAATAATTCACCGTAAAATTTTGCAATTATCCCTATCTTGTATGTACTATCACACTATTATCAAATTCGAGTAGCTGGTGGTGGCCTATTTAGGAAAATAAATTTGTGTTTGATCCTCTTGAACTATCACCAAGGTCATGTGATAAAATCAGATAGTTTAATTTCTTCTTAGATTGGAAAAGTCATTTAAAAAGGATAAAAGTAATTGCATAATAAAGCGTAGTTTTGATGAATATGAGGTTTGGTTGTGTGCAGTTTTGTGTCTGTTATCCATTTGTTGGTTGGTGTGGTGTATTGTTTGATCAGCTGGTCAGTAGGCCTTCCTAAGCGTGCTGTAAGTAAACCTTTTCATCACTCACTTTTGTTTTCAACAGCTACCTATTAAGTTCTTACTAGTTAATAAATACTTTGAGTTTCTCTGCATAGCCTATGGATTCAACCCAGTTGAAGCTGTTGATACCTGTTGCTGTATGTCATGCTTTAGGCCATGTCACCAGTAATGTTTCGTTTGCGGCAGTGGCTGTCTCTTTCACTCACACAGTCAAAGGTAACATCTGAACAAGATTCTACGGACACTGTTGTCCAATATGTGTGAATCTGTTTCATTAAGTTGACGATTTCGATTTGTATCAGCTCTTGAGCCGTTCTTCAATGCTGCTGCTTCTCAGTTCATACTAGGACAATCCATACCATTAACTCTGTGGCTGTCTCTTGCTCCAGTCGTTCTTGGTAAGATTTTCTCCATTTCAAGACTAATTTACAAGCCATTAGTTTACTGGATTGGTTTATGATTTTTGTTAAGCTTGCTAAATTTATGAGACTGTTGAATGATGGTTCTTTAACTTGAACTTGTGATCTCATCTCGTTTCTCTGTATTTATAATAAAATTTATAAACATTATGGTCATTCAGTGGTAAATCAAATACAGGTGTTTCTATTGCATCATTGACTGAACTGTCATTCAATTGGCTGGGTTTCATCAGTGCTATGATTTCCAATATTTCCTTCACTTACAGGAGTATCTATTCCAAGAAAGCAATGGTATGAAAATTGTTTTCCCGACTCTGGACTTCAAACTCTTTCTGTATGCCTTTTAATGGCTTCTTGCTTTCTGCAGACCGACATGGATAGCACTAACGTCTATGCTTACATCTCTATCATCGCTCTCATTGTTTGTATTCCACCAGCCATCATTGTGAGTACATAACTAAGCATGTATCTTGTAAATGAAGAATTGTAAGCACGTTCATTTGAATATGTTGTTTTGTTCTTGGCACTTGTTCCTATACAGGTTGAAGGACCTCAACTGTTGAAATACGGATTCAATGATGCAATTGCTCAAGTGGGAATGACCAAGTTTGTCTCGGATCTCTTTTGGGTTGGAATGTTTTACCATCTTTACAATCAGGTACCAGATACATATTGATCTATGAAGATTGTTATTCACAAGTGCCCTTTTCTTCCTTGGGAAGTTAATTATGCTCGTAGTATCAATTATACATTTTCTTCGGTTATCAACCGTTAGGGCATTTACAGTGCATCAGCCTTTGCTTGGCTAATTGGTAATTTTCAGAAAGGCTAATTGAAACTGGCTCATAATGCAATCAACCTGTGGAGGCGGTGTCTCTTTAATTTTGGGACATGCTAATAAAACATTGTTTACCTTTTGAATTGTACAGTTGGCTACCAACACCTTGGAGAGGGTTGCTCCTCTGACACATGCAGTTGGGAACGTGCTGAAACGTGTGTTTGTGATTGGCTTCTCAATCATCGTCTTCGGTGAGTTCAAAGCTAAAACTAATCTTCTACGACCAGATTATAATTTGGAGACTATGACATACAAATGGTATCTAACAATTCACTATTTAACAGGTAACAAGATTTCAACACAAACAGGCATAGGAACTGGCATTGCCATTGCTGGAGTGGCAATGTACTCGGTGATCAAGGCCAAGATAGAGGAAGAGAAACGAGTGAGTGTCTTTCTAAACGATAAATCGTAACTTGCATGACTGTGATCAATTTCTGATTCCAGTATTGTTGAATTTATTGTGCAGCAAGGAAAGACAGCATAATTGAGGCGAAGAGAAGAGGCATGGGAGTGGAAGTGAAGTTGGGGTGTGTAGTTTATATATGTGAAGTTAGTTTTTTACCAAATCATTTTTCTTCAATTCTATGTGCAAACAGAGTTCTATTTTGTTATCATCTCATGTTGACTAAAAATAATGCATGAGTTTTTATTTCAATCAAATGAAGCTTTCATGTGATTACAAACTATTGAGTAATAGAATGTGACAGAACAATTTGTAAACAAGTTTAGTGTCATTTTATCAATTTTATAAGGAAAATAAAAAAAAACTGTCAGTTCGTTTATTATAAAATTTGTGTACCATTCATATCAAATTACTCTTAATAGGATTTCAACTAATTGAAGCCTGAGAGAACTATTATATAATCCCTAAAAAGCCTTTTCAGGAGGCTAGAGGTGCCCGGTAACTGAGTTCATGGATATGCTATCCATTCATAACCAAATATTGACGGCCCGATCGACAATGTACCAGTTGAAAATGTTTACCCAATATTTTGCAAAACTCACTTGTGTGGGTTGACGATTTTTACATTTTTTTTTTATCATTACGAGATATTTAATATCCAACCACCATTATTACAAACAAAAAAACAGGCTCTAATAGACAAGTTCCCGCGTCTCCTCTCTACCCCCTCTCTTGCATAGACATGGATTCTCCAAGGTTTTCTTCTACAACTAAAGTGTTCCCTCCCATTCTCCGGAGTATCCCTGTCCTACATTAGCCCCTCTCCACCCCTGATGTCTTCCCTTTTCTTATTGACGCTTCATCATCGACCTCCTACCTCTCGCCCTGTTATCTTTTGGAGGATAGTCTTGTAACTATCGAAGGTAAAATGGGGAACCTGTGCCTAGACGAGGATGAAGATAACGACATCATAGTCGTGCCGAAAGCGATTGTCCCTACGACGGATGGCACACAATATCCACACGCTCTAGCGATTGGTATGCTATCTCAAAAACCCTACAACAAAAAGGCCATGTGTGGTGTTTTGGCAGCCGCCTAGAAGGTGTCTGGCTTGTTGGTTCATTCCCTTAGCGAGTCCGTCCTTGGGTTCTTCTTCGCCTCCCGAGAAGTGATTAAGGGGATCAAAGAGAAGGAGCCCTGCACCTTCCAAGTTCCTTGCTTCTCCTCATCGAACTCCTCCCCTGCATGCAACCAGATGTGAGGTTTTGTGCTCTAAGACAAGCCACAATCGGTATACAATGTCATTTATCAGTTGATAAAAGTTGACAATTGTTTTGTCATCATTTAATTTAATGTTAACTATATGGATATACTACTCTTTTTAAAGTATTAGGGCATAACTTTCCAATAGTAGAACTCTTAGTAATATGGGAATGAGTCTATTCATTCACCATAGCCTAAACAACTAATTAGAGCCAATGTGAGCGTTGGTTGGAGGATCACGTTTTGCTGAACATGCATATAGAGATATGAGTCAACGTCACAGATGTCAACGAGTTTGACATTAGATGACCCACCTTGAGAATACTTCATAGAACACGAGACATGAGTATTTTTCAATTACCAAAGTAGATCATAGCCCTACGACCATGACATCACCAGTCTATCTATATGTGTTGATTCATGTCTTGACAAGACCAAGAGCTACTTCTGAGAAGATTGTTATTCAGGTTATGCTCATATGTGGATACATACATATGAGGTGTATGGGTGATGGTCATAAGAACTTGTCACTCGTATTTATACGAGTCAGATGTCATCATGGCCACTCAGAATGAGTGTAGGATGATGTATTTATGCCTTTTAATCAGTCATGGCATCACCAAACGACAACGGATGAGATCACTTATGGTAACAGGATTTGACAAAGACAAACTCAAGACTTCGTATGACTTGGATAGTTATGAGCCTTACTAGGAGTTACCCATAACTTGTGGATGAAAAGATGATTTCAATCTCACTACCAACATCATATGAATCATAAAGGGTCACCCATAATAAAGTAAAGACAAGATGAAATGAACCTTAAAGGTTCGACTTAAATAAATTGGAAAAGTTATATTTGATATAACAAGCCTATTTATTTAATTTCTCATAAGATGATATTATTATTTGTATTTAATTATTGTCTTGCGTGATAAGTAATTAAAACAAATAAAGGCCTAAAATATATAAATACAATGGCCTCTACTGAACACCCTAATTGGGAACTAGGAGTATTCGGCCAACCCATGTAAATATATATTTTTTATGTTGTTTATATTCATTTAATTAGAAGAAGGATAGACAAAAAAGAATTCTAGTTTGACTAGAATAATAGGAAACGCGACACCTCTAGAATTCTCCTTTTGCTAGGTTTCCTTATTGTAATTAAAGTTGGTTTAAGGTAAACAAAACCCTATAAATATAACGCTAGTGATGACCAAAAATCAAAAGCATTAGTGCTGAAATTTTCGGCCACCACATATAGAGAGAAAGAGTGAAAAGTTCAAGGCTACTAGTAAGCTTTTGCGTGGAATCGTCTTACTCGCATGGATACCATTAGAGGGAAAACAATTGTTTGCTTCATATAGTCTTTCTAAAGGTCTTCGTCTTGAACCAGCACACTCAAAGTATCATATGTTGCTCTACATCGAGGTAATCTCTTTAAATACGTTCTTATATTAGTTTTGGGTTAAATGTTGAAACTTACCCTTATGTATTGGTCACGAACACTATGCTACCCTCGTTTTCAAAATCACATTTGAGGTACCTTATCTATTGGTCACGCGATTCCGTTAAGAAAAATAGACGGTAAAATGCCGTTTTTTCCATTCCGTTAGTCATATGACCTCAAGTGTCATATAATGGATGGTAAAATGCCATTTTTCCTTCATTATTTGACTTTTATACATGTTATAAGGAACATTACCATTGCACCCTCGTTGTTGTTCCTTATAAAATATATAGAGGTCAAATAATTAAGGGGAAAAACGTCATTTTATCATCCATTATATGACACTTGAGGTCATATGACTAACGGAATGGAAAAAACGGCATTTTACCGTCCATTTTTCCTAAACGGAATCGCGTGACCAATAGATAAGGTACCGCAAATGTGATTTTGAAAAGGAGGGTAGCATAGTGTTCGTGACCAATACATAAGGGTAAGTTTCAACATTTACCCATTAATTTTCTTGATGCATGTGAATTTACGCTTTTTTTATATAGGCTAAAAATTTTATTAAGCAAATGTTCTATAAGATTATAGAACAGAGCAAGAAAGGATCCAAACAGATCCTCTCCTCAGACCATTACCAACTCCAAAGAGCGTAAAACAAAAAACGAGAAATACAAGAGAAAAAAAAAATGACTTGCTTACTTCCTATCCGGATTCAAACAAGTGAACCGGTTAGAAACCGGAACAGGGGATAGAGCAAGAGCAAGTTCAGAAGTCGGTTCCAAATACTACTTGTACTTCCTGCCCTCGGCATCCTTCTCAAACGCCAAAGCACAAAGATCAACAAGATTATGGCCAACTTTCGAGCTGTAACTCCACTTGCCCGAGCTGTCTTTTTGGCAACATCCACAATAAAACGTCCCCTTTTATCCCCTTTATCAGCAGAGATCCTGGATCTGGTCTGATAGACCACGGTTGGTGGAACAATCACCTTCAAGTGACCCACGTCCGCGTTTCTTTGGCTCGACTCTAGATACCGTTTTTTCAAAGGCTTCCTTCCATGGGCTTCCTTGCAACCGGACTTCCAGAAACGGTTTTGATGACAAGCAAAGATCGTTTCCAATTCGATTGAAAACTGTCTCCAAACTTGGATCTTCTCGAGCCAGCCGTTGGTTTTTTCTACAGCACTTAAACCCAAACCCAAGCCCAAAGAGAGGGGATCAAAAACCTCCCCAGCCTCCTGCGTCTGGGCTAGAGAGCCTGAAACCACCGCTGGGCCCTGCAGACACGGTTTAGAGCCGTGGGCCTTAACTTCAGGAAATCGGGCCTCGACCGCAGCCCAATTAAGTTCCTCAGCTCTGCCCATGTCCGATACGACTGCAGCGCCCGCGTTTTGATCATCTTCCTCATTACGACGTGAATCGTCGAGATTTACGGAATCAGCAACCAAATCTCGAGAAACAAAATCCCTCTGATTAAGGGTAATTCGAATATCGAAATGACGTGCTTCCTGGGTCAAACGAATCAGAAAGGATTCATCAATGGCCGGGATAGTGGCCGGAAGTACGACCTCCATCAATAGTCCGTTGGACCCCGCCGGAGTGTTATGTTTCCCGAGTAAAACATTTGCCGGAGTAAACTTCTGATCCTTAAAACGAATATCCATTAACGACCGAGGATGCGCCAGAGCAACAAACAGCACATGACCATTAAACTTAAACGCATTGTAAGTTGTAACAACCATGGTTGTGGTTGCCGGCGATGCAAAGGTGACGAAACCATAAAACTTACCTCCCCCATTTGCACGGCTCGGAACAGAGCTGAACGATATCTCACCAAACGGACCGAAGGTTTTAAGAACCCAATCATCCTTTGTGTCGTACGGTAAACTACAGATGAATACCCTATTCGGAATCGTCTGAAACTCGTGAGTTTGATCCCTGGAATTCTCGGACTCATCTTTCTCATCCACTCCGGCCGACGAAACCCCAGTTACCGTCTCTGGAACCTGGGCTTGATGTGCTCTGTTTTTTGCTTCCGAAACAGAGTTTGTAGCCGTTGAAACCGAAACGTGGCCGGGCCTGACTCGGTGAGGTTTCTTCCTCTTCATGCTGAAAACCAACTTCAACCTCTGTTCCTTACCAGATCATGCCTCCTTGACTGCTCCTAGACCATCATTCGTGCAAGCTGCCGATTTGAATTGATGACCCTCCTTGGCCTTAGACTTGGAAACACGGCGAACTTGTTCCAAGTCGCCTGAGCCAGAGTCGCCACAGTACGACAGTACTCTCCATAGCACGAACTCAACGTGGAACAGAAAGAGGAAAACGAGAGCGTCTCCATCCTATGTGAATTTACGCTTAAATAGGATTATCGACAAATAATTTTTTGTTTCCCACCTTTTTTAAGAAACACGTAATCCTACAATGTTATCGTATCCTCATGTAGAAACTCTCATCATCTATTATCTGAACTGGCTTCACAACAACACTTTTACCTTCCAAGTACTACACTTGGTAATTTACTCAGAATTCTATTTCGTTTTTACTCCTGTCCTTTCATACAAATTTTCCAATAACAACTTCATCGAAACATCAACAATGAAGCTAACGAATTTCTCATCAGTAATAGGTTCCCAAATATACCTTTCTTCATCTTCCTTGCATTCCCCACCACATGAAGCAAGGATAACTAATCGCCACATTCCTACACGAATTAAAAATTAAGAACATACAGGGTTAAGAATTAAAAACAAAACTACAGTACCAGGTAATTTAATCTAGCACCTGGACATTTAATATAGTACCTGGACATTTCATCCCGTATGTGGTCATTGAAAACACCCAATATCGGGTCATTTTAAGCAACGGGTTCTTTCGAAAACACCAGTATCGAGTTATTTCGTACATTACAGGGGGAGTCATTCATTCGAAATCCCCAAAAAATAAGAGAAATTTGCTGCAAATGAAGGTAATCAAGATTCATTTCAATAATTCACCCATTTCCATTTCAATGATGATGTTCACGACATTAGAAGTCCATATTAACTACATTAATACATATATATTTCTGAAAATTATGCAGCGAGATGACTAAATATTAAAAGTTAGGGTTTCAGTACTCACTGAGTCAATATTATGATTTCGAGCTCGGCCAACTGTTTGACGACGACTTGTACTATGCATCGAACTCGGCCAACACTAGGGTACCTCCATAAGAAGAAGGGCAGAAGAAGGGAGTTCGAGACGATGATTAGGTCAAGGTAAAGAAGAACATACGGTATTACGTCGAAATTGGGGGCAACGAGCGAATGAAGAAGAAACCAAAAACCAGAATAAATAAAATGAAGAGTTTCACTTGTTTGTATGTTGTGGCACTGTAAATCATATGGGATGTAAGGCTCTAAATCAGCTTACAGTTTACAACTTAAGGTTTGGTTTACACCGGATTATGCCCCTATGTGTCTATTATAATAATAGACACAATTCAAGAGTTTCTAAACAATTATTGATAAATGGTTTAAAAAAATTTGAGATATATAGAAGATAAAAAATGCGGGAAGAATATAACTGGAATTATGTTGTAAAAATCAAGTTTGATCGGAACCAACACCAAGACGCCAATAGCTCAGTTTAATACGAAGGTTGGTGTCTACGGGTTGGTTACCAAGCAAGACAAGAAATAACACTTGGAGATTAAGAGTAGAGAGAACTTCTATTCAAGAGAGTGTCTTACAAGAGGTATTGTATTGAGTTATAATGAATGTTTTATTACAGGGGTTGACACCTCTATTTATAGGAAAACAAAACACATGAGACATTGTCACATAATCCACTAACATGCAATTAGTGGGGGCATGTTAATTGTGGTGGCCACATGTGGCATTTTACTTGCCACTTCACAACATCATCCCCCCCCCCCTTGGACACCACAATGTGCTTCAAGATCTGGTTGTCTCGTGAAAAACCTCCTCAGGAAAACCCGGTAGGACAAAACATGTAAGGAAAAGAGTGCAACGCACAAAAGTGCTTGAAGTTGTGCTTGATGCTGCCTCGTTAAAAACCTTTCCAAGAAAACCATGTTGGACAAAACTTAGATAAGGGAAAAAGAGTGCAGCGCACAAAATTTATCTCCCCCTGACTTCAGGCATGCTACTTTGGTTGATTGTTAAGGCGACGCATGTCGATTCTGTAAACTAGCTTCTCAAAGGTAGAAGTCGGCAAGGCTTTAGTAAATAAATCTGCAAGGTTCTCGCATGACCGAATCTGCTTGGCATCTATCTCATTACTCTTCTGGAGCTCATGGGTATAAGAGAATTTCGGAGAGATGTGCGTAATCATATCTCCTTTGATATAGCCTCCTCTGACTTGAGCAATACAAGCTGCATTGTCTTCATATATAATGGAAGGAGAGTGTGGCGGAGGAAAGCAAATCGAGCATAGTATATGCTTGATAACAGATTGCAAGAACACACATTCTCGACAAGCTTCATGTAGCGCTACAATTTCTGAGTGATTTGAGGACGTCGCAACCAAAGTCTGCTTCGTAGAGTGCCAGGAAAGGGTTGTTTTACTGCAGGTGAAAACATATCCTATTTGGGAGCGAGATTTGTGAGGATCTGATAAATAGCCTGCATTCGCATATCCAACCAGGCCAACGCTCCTCCTGGACTTAGAATACATAAGTCCCAAATCTCTCGTCCCGCTCAGATAACGAAATATATGCTTGATACCGTTCCAATGTCGTCGAGTGGGTTCTGAACTGAACATGGCAAGTACATTTACTGCGAACGCTATGTCAGGTCGCGTACATTGTGCCACATATAACAAACCCCCAATAGCATTTAGATATGGTACTTCAAGACCAAGTATCTTTTTGTTAGTCTTAGTGCTCGTAGTTCAATAATAAATGTCCAAATGTATATATCATCATTAGCAATAAGATTAGAGCGGCTTTATATTACTTTTGTGTTGGAGTAATATATCGGTGTGTTCTGATCTATGCCCACCATGCGAATAGAACCATAGATCGAGATGAATCACAATCGATGGGTCCCCAGTCAACAAAGCTTCACTAGAAGCGAATGGTATGAAAGATGGCTCTTCATGGCTTACGTTCAGTTAGTCATTGGAATGGGATTCCGGAGTCTGATCATAGATATCATGTGGGACATGATATTGGCCGACCCGACATGAATATGAGCCATAGATCAAGTCATGAGCATATTCATTGTCGTAACTTGTCATGTATCCTTAGACCAAAGAGTCTTTGTGATCGCTATGCAGTAAACAACTAAGTTTGACCTGAGCCTAACGTTGCCCGCAACAGGGCTTCCATAACAGCCAGGATTGGCTTGGGGACGGATTGCATGAGTGAAACGAAAGAAGGCTAAGGGATTTAGCCCTCATACTACGATATGTGAAAGATATCGATTCTCGGCTGCTTGATCGAGAGTGACTGAAAGAATAAGCATGATCATGCAATGATATTGGGTATCATATATTCAGTCATCTCACATATCAAGGAACAATAATTGAGAATAATAAGGATTACGGCTCTATTCTTTATCTCAATCAGGATATCGGAGATAAAAGGATAATGACAAGGACGACGGAAAGGTTAGAATCGACAGGGTCGATTCGTTATGCAGTGTCAGACAATACTAAAGTCTCGTTAGTTGCCACTTAAATAGGATCAAGTAAAATGGGATTTTACGTTGATCTATTGACATGCATAAACCTAAGGGTCACACCGGAGGGTGAAACTCATTGACACAGTTATGGAGAATGGCCAAAAGGGAGTTGTCTCGGGACATGACAAAAATTGGGTTTTGGTCATGTGCTTGTAAGTGAATAGGACTTTACGGATCGAGAAAAGGCTTGGAGTCTTGGGATTGATCGCGTCGGATAATGTTGGACATTTTTGATATGGAAGGCTTGGAGGCGATGAGCGAATCATGGGACCTCGTTGGAAATGGCCACGGGCCATGTTCCAAGAGGCCCATGAAAGGCCCATGCAACCAAGGCCCATGCAACTAATTAATCAAGTCTTGATTAATTAGTACTAAGTAAGCATGACAAGGATTAAGGTGTTGGTGATTCACCACCTAACCCCATCTTGTCTAACCATACTTTGTCCTATTTACATTTTACTTGTCATCATGCTTGTCCCATGCCTTTAGTTGGACAAGTATGGGGTTTGTTATGTTTAAGTCATCTTTTTTCAACATAACAAACACAAGACAAGAATAGGAAACACATTTTCTCCCCCTCTCTCCCTACAATTTCGGGTTTGGCATTGTTTTTCCATCTTGTTGTGTTCTTGAGTCATCTAAAGAAGAACTATGTGGCTTTGATTCCAATTGGATACGTGGGCGTCTTGGAGACTCAAGCCGATCATCGTTTCTTTGGTGTTCTCTTCCTTTTCTTGAACTAATTGGTAAGGAAACATCCATATTGTTTATTCTCTTGTGTATCTAATATTTGGTAGTGTTCTTTGTCATGGTCTCGAGTTATTTTCGCTGCAAGTATGTGTTTATACCCTCCATCAGGACCAAACACTTTTCATCTGCTTCTTTGGCATATAATGGATCTCTTCTGGGATCTAAAGAATGGACGACCATTGGAGTACTGAGTGGATGAGCATTTTCCATACTAAAACGCTTCAAGAGTTTTTCAACATATGCAGATTGATGGATCAAAATGCCATCAGGCAAGTGCTCGTGCTGCAGGCCGAGATAGTGTCTAGTTCTGCCTAAATCTTTCATTTCGAATTTCCTCTTCAGGTATTCAGCAGCTCTGAGGATCTCTTCAGGAGTGCCAATCAGATTTATGTCATCGACAAATACTGCGATGATAACAAAACCAGAGTTTGTTTTCTTGATGAACACACATGGACATATGACATCATTCTTATAGCCTTCTCTGGTAAGGTACTCGCTTAAGCGATGGTACCACATCCTACCAGATTTCTTTAGTCCATACAGAGACTTCTGTAACTTTATGGAACACTGATCTCTAGGGATATCTATCATTGCTTCAGACAATCTCAACCCATCAGGGAGTTTCATATAGAAATCAGTGTCCAAATTACCATATAGGTAAGCAGTGACAACGTCCATCATGCACATATCAAGTCCTTCAGAGATTGATAAGCTGATCAAATACCTGAAAGTGATCATATCCATTACTGGGGAATATGTCTCATCAAAATCGACTCCTGGTCGTTGAGAGAATCCTTGGGCCACAAGTCTAGCCTTATATCGGGCGACTTCATTTTTCTCATTTTATTTCCTGGTAAATACTCACTTGTAACCAACAGGTTTGACATCTTCTGGTGTCTTGGAAACGGGCCCAAAGACTTGACGTTTGGCCAACGAAGACAATTCTGCCCGAATTGGTTCTTCCCACATAAGCCAATCATCTTTGTGACGGTATTCGTCAACGCTTTAGGGCTCAAAATCAAACTCGTTGATTATCTCATTGGTCACTGTGAATGCAAAGACTTCAGCAACAATAATATCAAAGTTTTTTAGAGCTTTTGGGTCGACCGACTCTACTTCCGGGTCGATAGGCTCCACTTCCGGGCCGACCAGAAGCATTTCTCGATCGTTCGGCAGCACTTCCGGGCCGACTGGGGGCACTTCTGGGCCGCTCAGCGGCACTTCTGGGCCGGTGGGAGGCACGTCTAGGCCGCTCGGCGGCACTTTCGAGCCGGTCGGAGGCACTTTCGGGCCGGTCGAAGTCACTTCTGGGCCGCTTGGTTATGCTGGAACCGGCTCTAGTAGTTCTTCTACTTCTAGTAATGAGGCTCTTTCATCAATTCTATTCTTTTGACATTTCCGCTTCCGGGGAACGATGTCTTTTGATCCAACTGGTCTCCCACGCTTCAGGCATGCATTAGAGGAATCGATAGTTGTCTTTGCAGTATCACCAGTGATTTTAATTCGAGCTGGTACATTGATAGTATCTATATAATACCTTGTTATCTTTGACGTGTCTACAAATGCATCAGGCATTTGATTTGCAACATTCTGCAGATGAATTATCTTTTGGACTTCCATCTCACATTGTGGCGTGCGTGGGTCAAGATGAGACAGAGAACTTACTGTCCAATCAAGCTCAGGCCTAACTTCAGGAGGCTTATCTTTCTCACTTAGTGGTGGAAACGATGTCTCATCAAAATGACAGTCTGCAAATCTTGCAGTATACATGTCACCAGTCAAGGGCTCAAGATACCTGATTATCGATGGTGAATCGAAACCAACATAAACACCTAATCGTCGTTGGGGTCCCATTTTTGTGCGTTTAGGAGGTGCGATCGGCACTTGCACGACGCAACCAAAGGTTCGCAAATGGGATATATCAGGTTCATGACCACACGCAAGTTGCACAGGAGAATATCGGTGATATGAACTAAGCCTCAACCGAATTAAATATGCAGCATGTAATACAGCATGTCCCCTAGCAGAAATAGGTAATTGTGATTGCATCAGTAGTGTACGTGCAATTACCTGTATACGTTTGATAAAGGATTATGCTAAACCATTTTGGGTATGGACATGTGCAACGGATGCTCAACCTCAATCCCTATAGACATGCAATAATCATTAAACGTCCCCGACGTGAACTCACCAGCATTATCAAGACGAATAGATTTAATGGGATGATCAGGGAAGTATGGCCTCAGCTTAATGATTTGTGCCAACAGTTTAGCGAATGCAACATTTCGCGTTGACAGCAAACATACATGAGACCATCTGTTGAATGCGTCTATCAGGACCATGAAATAACTGAATGGTCCACTAGCTGGATGTATAGGGCCACATATATCTCCCTGAATCCTCTGCAACAAAGATGGACATTCAACATTAATATTGGTTAGCGATGGTCGGGCCACTAATTTTCCTTGTGAACAAGTTGTACATGATATCTTATTGGACATTAGGATCTCCTGGCCCTTTAATGAATGTCCACATGAGTTCTCAACGATTCTACGCATCATCGTCAATCCTGGATGACCAAGACGATTGTGCCAAAGCATAAAAGCATTTGGATTAATTAACTTCTGCTTCATTGTAGCGTAGGTCTCAATTGGCCTTATGGTTATATAATACAAACCTGATGATAAGGCTTGTAATTTTGCATGTACATGTTTTTCGCCATTTTTATCACTTCTGGTGATACAAAGAAGCTCGGTCTCATTATCATTTATGGTATCGACATGATATTCTTTGTCACGAATATCCTTAAAGCTAAGTAGATTTCTTCTGGATCTACTTGCATACAAAGCATTGTGGGTACTCAACCTTGTTCCATTTTCTAATATCAGGGTAGCTCTTCCGGAGCCTTCTATTAAATTTCCAGTACCCATAATGGTGCTAACATTCGCTTCAACCAAGGTTAGACAAAAAAATATTTCTTATTTGTCAAGATTGTGTGCGTCGTCGCGCAATCAACAATACACAAGTCTCCATCATTTCTGCAAGCACGTAAGAGATCCATATCCTTTCACAAACAAAAGTATTACATTAGTTTGCATTCTTAAGAAAGGATTACAAAAACATCATATGCACACATTACATTAACAAAAGATAGAGGAATATTGGAAAACACAAGTTAAGCCATATTTTAATCATGGTCCACATTTCCATCATCCTTAAAGAAGTCAGAGACTGTAAGTTTGACCGGAGCATCTTCAGGGCTCTCATGATCTGCAAGCTTGATCGGAGCATCTTCAGGGCTCGCATGATCAATAAAGTTTGTCTCAACGATCTTCTCCTTTCCCTTGATCGATTCTTGGTATAATTACACCAAGTGGCTTGGAACGTGACATACACGTGAACAATGATCAGCTCCTCCACATCGGTAACACCTAGTTTCAGTATTTCTGGGAGTCTGGTTCTGAGGGCTCTTTCCTTTCTCATGTTTATCATATCGGTTCCGCTTCTGGGGATACACCATGTTATCTCTTCCACATGGTTGGAAATTTCTATGCCCATAACCGTGACTACAACCACGTCCACGACCTCGACCTCGACCTCAACCTCAACCTCTAAAGGGTCCTTGGCTTCGTCTGTGTCCAGAGCTACCATCATATCTTGTCACATTCGCTTCAGAGAATGGAGAACTGCCTACAGGGCGAGTTTGATGGTTCCTCATTAATAGCTCGTTATTTTGCTCAGCAACGAGTAGACACGCGATCAGGTCTGTGAACTTTTGAAAAAAATTCGCTCGATATTGCTGCTACAGGAGCATACTCGAGGGGTGGAATGTGGAGAACGTTTTCTCAAGCATAGACTCGTTAGTTATCTTTTCACCACAACTGCGAAGCTTGGAAACAATTCTAAACATGGCCGAATTGTACTCATTTACAAACTTAAAGTCCTGTAACCTGAGGTTAGACCAATCATATAGGGCACGAGGGAGCGTTATCGCTTTCATATGCTCAAACCTCTCCTTGAGTTTAACCCATAAATCAAAGGGATCCTCATCAGCTAAATACTCAATCTTTAGGTTTTTGTGCATATGATGACGGATTAAGATTGTGGCCAAGGCTTTGTTTTTAATAGAATCGTTGTTCCCTTCTTTTATAGCGTCTCCAAGATTCTGATATCTTAAGTGGAGAATCGTATCCAGCGCCCATTCATAATAATTCTTCCCGTCCAATTTGAGGGGTGTATAAATGAACTTTGTCAGGTTATCCATCCTGCATATTGATCAAAATAATTACATGTCAGAATTATGACATATATTATCATACTCGACTTCAGGTCGTTAGTATTTTACTTTGGAACTTCTGGTCCAATATGCATCGGGTCGTTTCTTTTTATCAGCAAAAATAACAATTTTATTCCACCCAAAGCAATAAACTCCAAAGGAGAAGTACAAACGGGGGAAGAAGAAAGAGGAACGACCAATGAAGCCAAGAAAAATTAGCCGAGGCTAAAAAACGAGACTAAATTAGACAAGATTCTGAAAAAACTTGATGGTGTCTTCATCATTGCCCGAAGAGGTGAAGCCCATAGACTTGCACAGATCCCAAGCCCGCTTTGCTTCCGATTTCTTGCGAAGAGAGCGAGAAGGACTAACGTCTTTGAGCTTATTTAAAAGCTTAAGACGGTCTTTCCTGACTCGTTTATTTTTCTTCTTAGCTCTACGTAAACAAGAAGCGGGATGAGCTGCTAGGGAGTGAATGTCAGCAATGAAAGACGAGAAAGACGACAGTGCGTCAGCTGAGGAAGGAGGCTTGTAGCCAAGGAGGTGTGTAAGGCTTCCGAAATGGGCTTCGGCCCGAGACTTTGAACAGATTGCTGCAGAGGTAGAAGTGAAGCTGCAAACGGGCCTGATTGTTGGTTGGGCCGAGCTAGAAACTCCAAGCCCAAAGCGTCTTGGGAGATGAAGCGCGTTTTATCAGTAGACAGGGGCTGTGCGTTGACCGAGATATCGGGAGAAGGATTGTCGTGCAAGATAGACTCCTCGGGACTGCGGTGCAACGAAGGCGAAGCGGCAAAGCTAGGCACAGAATCCGAAGGGCAACCTCGGGGAGAAGATTCGCCGCCGGCGAGATGGACTCGTCAAAGCCATCCTCGGACTCGAATCAGTCGAGATTTGAAATTTTCCAGTCCCAGGAAGCTTCAGCAAGGGGCGGCCGAAAATTCTCAAACAAGCAAAAGGGGAAGCTCCGATCCCAAATTCCATCTAGATCCGCCTCCTCGTCGTCCAATCATATCTCCCCATCCTCCAAACCAACGAATCTCGTAGGGATGGGATGTCGGACCTCGGGGACAAGATGGGAATCGATATTAGAGGCCCGAACTTGAATAATGGAGCCATCGATGTCAAGGCCGATTGTCACTTGATCAGGGGTTAGGCTTGGCGACTAGACGAGGATGAAGGCGAGATCTAGACGGGCAGATGAGGAGGAGCAGGAGTGGATGGAGATTGGGATTCCCACGGTGGCTGCGAGATTCTGAAGGGTCGCCCTCGACCACCCAGTTAGGGGAATTCTGGCGAAGGACTTCCACCGAAAGGATCCACCGACGAGCACGGACTGGACTTCAGTGAAGAAGTACACAAAACAAGAGCTCAACTCATACCAGTTATTCGACTTAGCCTCAAGGAAGGCTCCATCAGAGATGAAGGAGATCAAGAATGCTCTGTCGCCTAGCTCAGCCAAACGAACTTGTTTGCACAGAGATGGGGAGAGATTCGACCAGATGGAGGACGCGGAGCGACAGAACGCCGACATTGGTAATGTATATTTGGAACTTCTGGTCTAATATATATCAGATCTCTATAACTATGTATTTGAAACTTCTGGTCCAATATGCCTCAATCCACTGGTATTTGGAATTCCGGGTTCAATATACCATCATATTTATAAGTTTCAGGCAATAAATCAAGCTACATGTTACATGCAAGTAGTTTCTGCATCTTGGAACTTCAGGCCCAAATGTTTCGGTTTCAACAAGTCTTAAATTCGAGACTTTGATGATAAGAACACAATTAATAAGCATCAAATTTCTGATGTGAAAGATCCAATGTAAATTGGCGATCATAGAGCATACTTATTAGGAAATCATCCAAATTTCCGATGTGAAAGATCCAATTGTTGGGTCTCGAGGTAGGGTTGGAGATGAACCAACTCGCAGTGGAAAATCAATGAAAACCAAGAGACGATTAAACCATGAAACCACTAAAAAAGAATGGATTCACAAGAGAAAAATTCAGCACTATTTCTTACCAAAACAAGAACACCGGTTAACGAATGATTGACTTGAGTCTCCAAGACGCCTACGTATCCACATGGGAATCAAAGCCACGTAGTTCTTCTCTTTGAGGACTCAAGAACACAAAAACGGAGGTGGCAACTAGCCAAACCCGAAATGGCCATGGAAGAGGGAGAGAAAATGTGTTTCCTATTCTTGTCTTGTGTTTGTTATGTTGAAAAAAGATGACTTAAACATAACAAACCCCATACTTGTCCAACTAAAGGCATGGGACAAGCATGGTGACAAGTAAGGTGTACATAGGACAAAATATGACAAGACAAGATTGGGTTAGGTGGTGAATCACCAACACCTTAATCCTTGTCTTGCTTACTTAGTACTAATTAATCAAGACTTGATTAATTAGTTCCATGGGCCTTGGTTGCATGGGCCTTTCATGGGCCTCTTGGAACATGGCCCGTGGCCATTTCCAATGAGGTCCCGTGATTCGCTCATCGCCTCCAAGCCTTCCATACCGGAAATGTCCAACATTATCCGACGCGATCAATTCCAAGCCTTGTCTCGATCCGTAAAGTCCTATTCACTTACGGGCACATGACCCAAAACCCAATTTTGGTCATGTCCCGAGACATCTCCCTTTTGTCCATTCTCCATAAATGTGTCAATGAGTTTCATCCTCCGGTGTGACCCTTAGGTTTATGCATGTCAATAGATCAACGTAAAATCCCATTTTACTTGATCGTATTTAAGTGGCAACTAACGAGACTTTAGTATTGCCTTACACTGCATAACGAATCGACCCTGTCGATTCTAACCTATCCGTCATCCCTGTCATTATCCTTTTATCTCCGATATCCTGATTGAGATAAGGCATAAAGTCGTCATCTTTATTATTCTCAATCACTGTTCCTTGATATGTGAGATGACTGAAGATATGATACCCAGTATCATGTGCATGGTCATGCTATTCTTTCAGTCACTCTCGATCAAGCGGCCGAGAACCGATATCTTTCCCATACCTCAGTATGAGGGATAAATCCCTTAGCCGCCTTTCGTGTCACTCATGTAGCCCGTCCCCAATCCAATCTTGACCGTTATGGAAGCCCTGTTACGGACAACGTTAGGCTCAGGTCAAACTCAGTTGTTGACTACATAGCGATCACAAAGACTCCTTGGTCTAAGGATACATGACAAGCTATGACACTGAATATGTTCATGACTTAATCTATGGCACATATTCAGGGCGGGTCGTCCAATATCATGTCCCACATGAAATCTATGATCAGACTCCGGAATCCCATTCCAATGACTAACAGAACGTAAGCCATAAAGAGCCATCTTTCATACTAGTCGCTTCTAGTGAAGCTTTGTTGACTAGGGACCCATCGAGTGTGATCTATCTCGATCTATGGTTCTATTCGCATGGTGGGCATAGATCAGAGCACACATCGATATATTACTCCAACACATAAGTAATATAAAGCCGCTTTAACTTTATTGCTAACGATGATATATACATTTGGACATTTAGGATTGATATACGGGCACTAAGACTAACAATCTCCCACTTGCCCTATTTCCAATCTAAACTCCAATATGTTCCTATCGACTTTACATGTCTAACATGTTCAGGCAGTGACACTGCCTTAGTCAAAGGGTTGGCTATGTTATCATCTGTAGCAATATAGGTTATCTTCACTTCACCTTAGTTCAGTATTTCTCTGATGAGGTGGATACGCCGCAGTACATGTTTGGATTTGTTATGCGATCTGAGCTTTTAGCTTGCGCAATGGCCCTTGTGTTGTCGCAAAATGGATTCACCGGGCTGGATGGGTTTTTAATTACACCCAGCCGTGCCATGAATTTCCAAATCCACATAGCCTCCTTAGCTGCCTCTACAGCATCCATGTACTTGGCCTCTGTCGTAGATTCGGCAATGGTATCTTGCTTTACGCTCTCCCAGCTAAAGTTCTGCCATTCAGCGTAAACACATATCCTAACTGACTTCTAAAGTCATCTGGATTTGTCTTGGAAAACTAGCATATACTCATCCTTCGACGACTAGTTCAGCATCATCTTTCCCCGGGTTAGAATGATGTCTACTGGTACAACATAAGGCTTACGAGACGTCCGGTCTCATACATGTCATGGCATATATGATCGATCCTGCCCCTAGGCTCATAAGATTCTCATCATCCTTTTCAGCTCATCAGCTGTCTTAGGACACCGAGTCTTGCTGAGATAAATGCCATGACTAGTAGGCAAGAGTTCTTTCTTTGAATCGAGCATTAAGAACCTACTCAATGCCTTGTTCACATAGGTTCCCTGACTTACATCCAAGACCCTCTTGGTGCGATCTCTACATATCTTAATCCCTAAGATATAAGAAGCATCGCCTAAGTCATTTATTGAAAAACACTTCCTCAACCAAGCTTAAGTCTCGTGCAAGGTTGGGATGTCGTTTTCAATGAGAACCAGAAAGGTAATCTTGCTCCCACTAGCCTTCTTATAAACGCAAGATTCATCCTCGTTCTTGATTAAGCCAAATCCAATTACAGCTTCATCAAAACGAAGGATCCAACTCTGAGAAGTTCGTTTCAATCCATAAATGGATTTCAACAACTTATAAATCTTTCCCTTATTCTTCGGATCATCAAAACCTTTGGGCCGAGACATACAAACGTACTCAGTCAAATTTCCATTTAGGAAAGCGGTTTTGACATCCACTTGCCATATCTCGTAATTATGATACGCAGTTATGTCAAGAAGAATTTGGATCGATTTTGACCATAGCCACTAGGGAGAAGGTTTCCTCATAGTCAATCCATTGGATCTGCCTATAACCTTTCGCCACCAGTTGAGCTTTGTTGGTCAGAGGGTTTCCGTCCATGTCCATCTTCACCTTGAAGATCCATTGCATCCGATAGTCCTCACACCATTGATGGGATCAAACGGTTCCCAGACTCGGTTGTCCGACATGGATTGCATTTCCTCCCTCATGGCTCCCAGCCATAACTCGGAGTCGGGCCCATCCACGACTTCTGAAAGGTGGCTGGATCATCGTGATCCACCATGACTTCATTGTCACCTCCGGAAACCATATCTTGGAGGTGGAAGATTGATCCTTTCAAATCGCCTTGGACCTTCCAGAATTGTAACAGGAATTGGTTCTTACTCTACGACAATCTCTGGCTCCTTTCTACTGGGTTGTCAATTGGTTTAGACAGATCTGTACCATCCTGAATTTCTTCGAGATGCACAGTCCTCCCAATGACGTCTTTGGAAACAAAACTCCTTTTCCATAAAGACCCCACCCCAAGCGACGAACACCATGTTCTCACTGGGATTGTAGAAGTAGTATCCCCTTGTTGCTTTGGGATACCACATGAAGGTGCATATCTCAGATCTTGGTTCGAGTTTAGTCGAAACCAAATGTTTCACATAAGCCTCGCAACCACAAATCTTTAGGAAGGACAAATCGGGCATCACCCGTACCATTTTTAAAATGGTGTCCCTTCCACACCCTTCGTCGAAGCCCGATTCACTATGAATGCGGTCGTCTCTAGAGCATAACCCAGATAGAGATTGGGAGATCAGTCCAACTAATCATGGAACGGACCATTGTCTAACAATGTCCGATTTCTCCGTTTGGCTACACCTTTCATCTACAGTGTCCCAGGAGGAGTCCATTCCAAAAGGATCTCATTCTCTTTTAGATGATCTAATAACTATGTGGTCAAGTATTTTCCACCTCGATCCAGTCGAAGTGCCTTAATACCTTTGTCGAGTTGGTTTTCTACTTTAGTTTTAAACTCTTTGAATTTATCAAAAGCTTCAGACTTATGTCTCAGCGAATAGACATAGCCATATTTACTGTAATCATCAGTAAATGTGATAAAGTAGCTAAAACCCCTCCTGGCAAGTGAACTTATTGGTCTACACACATTCGAGTGTATCAGCCCCAATAATTCACCCGCCCTTTCATCGCGATCGATAAAAGGGCACTTTAGTCATTTTTCCCATCAAATAAACCTTGCACCTATCGATCGAATGGAATTCGAATGAACCTGAAAGTCCGCACTTCTGAAGTGCTGATAGGTGCTTCTTGTTTATGCGGCCTAAATGACAGTGCCATAACAGAGTTAGGTTTAAATCGTTGGATTTAGACCTCTTGGTATTAACGAAATATATAGAACTTGAGGCATTGTTACCCATATCTAATATGTACAATCCTCCAACCAAGTCAGTACTGGTATAAAACATATCATTGCATAGAACATTGAAAACTCCATTTCCAATATTAACATTATATCCTTCCTTGTCAATCACGGATACAGATATAATATTCCTACTATAAGTAGGTATGCAATATACATCATACAATACTAAGACAAGGCCTCTTGGCAAAGCAAGACTCATGGATCCTATAGTAGTTGCCACAACTCTGAGGTCCACTTCGTGCTTTCCAAACCTCTCCTACTTTCAGCCACCATATATAAGTGCATGTGTGAGATTCAGTCCTGGTATCTAATACCCATGTATCTTTGGAAGTAGAGAGATGTAGCGCTATAGAGTTAATACCGGATGAAGGCACGGTCCCACCGCCCTTCCTTAGATCATCCAGGTTTCCTAATGAAGGCGCAGTCCTACTGCCCTTCTTCAGATCATCCAGGCTATTTGATGAAGGCGCAGTCCCACTGCCCTTCTTCAGATCAGCCGTGAACTTCCTGTAATCCCGGTTCCAATGACCAGGCTGTTGGCAGTAGAATTAGACATTCTCAGGTGTCTCATCTTTCCTGCCAAGTGCGCATGGGCCCCGCCCTTGCCACTTCCAATTCCCTTGTTGACCATCAGAATATTCTTGGATCCCAGATCCTTGATATATTCTTCTCAGCAATTAATGACACTTCATGTAACTCTGATATGGTCTTAGAGACAGCCTTGTCAAGGACATATTCTTTGCGTTCAGACTTGAGGACTATCCTCAAAATTCTGTACCAGTCCAAATAGTTTGTCCCATTTAGCTTGACCCTGTGAAGAATGGTTTTGAATGACAAACTATTAATGTTCGCTGAATTTTGCCATTTGATCTAGAACAAATAAAATTCAATCAGTAAACTGAATAAATTTTATGAAGATCAAGCTTAAACACCAACAATCGATTCTAAACCCTTAGAATCTGAAACCAAGATCCTTGATTCACTCGATTAAGCTGAACTAATGCTCACCACTTAATCGAGCTATGTAGGTAGGACTCCATCCAATCACATCCAATGTGACTCTTGGCTAGGGTATGTACTTATGTACACGGCTTACCCTATCTGTTACCCTAGCTCAACCTCAGGCTGAGAATCGTAGTCGGGTCCACCAATTTTCAACTATGGCCCGTCACTATGTAGGTGCTCCGCTAATGCGCACGACACTCACATATGTCGTCCAAACCTACTACCCCGCTTCCTCATGGATGCTCTGCTAATGCGCACGACAACCATAGGACGGGGAGGTAGTAAGGTGTTGATGATTGGGAGGTATCGGACATGACCCGCTTTTACTTGTCCAGTTGTGTTCAAAACTTTGGCACATCCTAGATGCGATGAGCACATCAACTACATTCAAAATGCAATAATGCCTCAAATTACATCCAATGTAATTCTTCCTTTGAACCCGTCAACTACATTCAATGCAATGACGGTTCTAAGGGTTCACACACAAGGATTAAAATTTCATATTTATCTTTGCATGTGAGGTGATATGCTCGGTAAATAAAGTTAAGCATGCAATTCTAAAACACATAGAATTAGTCATGCATAAACTAAACCAAGCATAAAGCGATAAATGTGCACATAATAGCCCCCTAAACTAACTCCCACTAGCTTCTGGAGCTCCACCGACTCCAAGCCGATGCCAACACCCGAAAAGCCACCGAATGACCTTCTCGCCCTTTCTTCGTCTTGAGTAAAATATTACAATTTAATACACGACTCGCAGGTCGGGAATAAATAAAAATTACAAACAAGTGGTTCGACGACCACACCTTGAAACAATAATTACGCGCTAACTCTAACGGCTCGCAGGCCGTGAAAAGCGATAAATAATTAAATCGAGCTCGGGGCTATTATGTACACCATGCCAACATCACATCACACATAGTGTTATCAAACATGCATGTTATCAAACATCATGTGATTTTCCGGTTTTAATTAATAGCCAAGTTTCGAAATTTTTTGATGCTCGGTCTATCGAAACAGTTCAAAAATGAAACTTTTGAACATTTGATCTTCGAGTTCGTCATGACGGTTCCAAACTCGTCATAACTAACAAAACGGTTTAGCCTTTTCATATCAACCATCCAATGGTCATGCTTGGCCTAGCTCCGTCCAACGGAGCCCCGTTCGGTCCCGGTTTCGGCTCCCCGAGAGTCCCGCTCCCGAGACCCGAAAAATCAAATTTTTTTCAAAATTTCCAGATTTGAAATAATTTTCAAAAATTCATTTTACATGCATTAAATCCATAAACAATAATTTAAAACATGTTATCAAACAATTTAGCAAAACAACATGCCAAAAACGAAACTTTCAAGCAAAACCGAAATTTTGAACACTGTCTTGTGAATCCCGAAGGTAGCACGGCTCTGATACCACTGTTGGGTCTCGAGGTAGGGTTGGAGATGAACCAACTCGCAGCGGAAAATCAATGAAAACCAAGAGACGATTAAACCATGAAACAACTAACAAAGAATGGATTCACAAGAGAAAAATTCTGCACTATTTCTTACCAAAACAAGAACACCGGTTAACGAATGATTGGCTTGAGTCTCCAAGACGCCTACGTATCCACATGGGAATCAAAGCCACGTAGTTCTTCTCTTTGAGGACTCAAGAACACAAAAATGGAGGTGGAAACTAGCCAAACCCGAAATGGCCATGGAAGAGGGAGAGAAAATGTGTTTCCTATTCTTGTCTTGTGTTTGTTATGTTAAAAAAAGATGACTTAAACATAAAAAACCCCATACTTGTCCAGCTAAAGGCATGGGACAAGCATGGTGACAAGTAAGGTGTAAATAGGAAAAAGTATGACAAGACAAGATTGGGTTAGGTGGTGAATCACCAACACCTTAATCCTTGTCTTGCTTACTTAGTACTAATTAATCAAGACTTGATTAATTAGTTCCATGTGCCTTGGTTGCATGGGCCTTTCATGGGCCTCTTGGAACATGGCCCGTGGCCATTTACAACGAGGTCCCGTGATTCGCTCATCGCCTCCAAGCCTTCCATACCGGAAATCTCCAACATTATCCGACGCGATCAATCCCAAGACTCCAAGCCTTGTCTCGATCCGTAAAGTCCTATTCACTTACAGGCACATGACCCAAAACCCAGTTTTGGTCATGTCCCGAGACAACTCCCTTTTGTCCATTCTCCATAAATGTGTCAATGAGTTTCATCCTCCGGTGTGACCTTTAGGTTTATGCATGTCAATAGATCAACGTAAAATCCCATTTTACTTGATCGTATTTAAGTGGCAACTAACGAGACTTTAGTATTGCCTGACACTGCATAACGAATCGACCCTGTCGATTCTAACCTTTCTGTCATCCTTGTCATTATCCTTTTATCTCCGATATCCTGATTGAGATAAGGCATAGAGTCGTCATCCTTATTATTCTCAATCACTGTTCCTTGATATGTGAGATGACTGAAGGTATGATACCTAGTATCATGTGCATGGCCATGCTATTCTTTCAGTCACTCTCGATCAAGCGGCCGAGAACCGATATCTTTCCCATACCTCAATATGAGGGATAAATCCCTTAGCCGCCTTTCGTGTCACTCATGTAGCCTGTCCTCAAGCCAATCCTGGCCGTTATGGAAGCCCTGTTACGGACAACGTTAGGCTCAGGTCAAACTCAGTTGTTGACTACATAGCGATCACAAAGACTCCTTGGTCTAAGGATACATGACAAGCTACGACACTGAATATGTTCATGACTTAATCTATGGCACATATTCAGGGCGGGTCGTCCAATATCATGTCCCACATGAAATCTATGATCAGACTCCGGAATCCCATTCCAATGACTAACAGAACGTAAGCCATAAAGAGCCATCTTTCATATTAGTCGCTTCTAGTGAAGCTTTGTTGACTAGGGACCCATCGAGTGTGATCTATCTCGATCTATGGTTCTATTCGCATGGTGGGCATAGATCAGAGCACACATCGATATATTACTCCAACACATAAGTAATATAAAGCCGCTTTAACTTTATTGCTAACGATGATATATACATTTGGACATTTAGGATTGAACTACGGGCACTAAGACTAACACCAATATGAATTGGCGATCACAAAACATACTTATGAGGAAGTCATAACTTGAACATGCATAATTAAACACGACTCAAGTATGAATAAGTACAAACCTTTCTATACCTGAACGGTAGGACAAGTCGTGCTAATAACATGTTTGATCGGAACCAACACCACGACACCAATAGCTCAGTATAATACGAAGGTTGGTCTCTACAGGTTGGTTACCAAGCAAGACAAGAAATAACACTTGGAGATTAAGAGTAGAAAAAACTTCTATTCAAGAGAGTGTCTTACAAAAGGTATTGTATGAGGTGTTATGGCTCGGTGCCCTGTTTGGAGTTGAGTACAGATTGGGGTTAGGGAAAGGTGGTTCTGGTTTTGTGGTTTACTGGAGGTGTTATGCTCTGCTGGTGGTTTCTTTGGTTGGGGTTTAATTGTTGATTTTCTTTCGGAGTTGAACTTATGTTGGTATTTTCTACTGGTCTTCAAGTTAGTAAAATCTGGGTGTGATTAGACCCGTGTTTTGTTTGTTTGGTTTATTGTTACCTTTGCCCTTGTTGGCAGTTAGGTTCTGTTTTCTGGTGTTTGGTTGGTTAAGCCCGCGTTGGCTTCTGGTTCCTATTGTTTGGTTCTCTTCATGTTAGTTAAATTTATGGATTAAGCCCTGGTATGTACCCTGTAATGGGATGTTTGTACTGGTTGAGGTGCTCCGGCATGCTCCTTTGTTGTAATTTGAGGGTTCACCCTTGGGCTTGTTTTCGATTCGAAAACTCGTCTCTTTTATAATAAAACTTGTTGATAAAAAAAAGAGTTATAATGAATGTTTTATTACAACGGTTGTCACCTCTATTTATAAGAAAACAAAACACATGAGACATTGCCACATAATCCACTAACATGCAATTAGTGGTGACATGTTAATTGTGGTGGCCACATGTAGCATTTTACTTGCCACTTCATAACAAATTCAATAAAATTTATTCCTTTTCACAAGAAAAAAAACGTGGGCAAAATTAGCAAATAGAATTGAAAAAATTTCAGACCATCGTTCACCCGGAGACATCAATCCAAAAGGGTAAAGTGCAGCAACTCCAGAGGAGACTATATCAGAGGCCTTTTCCCATTTAACATTTCCATCAGATGACTAAACACCTTACCCCCTCCATCTCGCAGACCAGAATGCATGTATTCATTAGTTATCCAAGGTCTAATCCCGGCTATCTGAGATGCTGTCTCCATCACAATCTTGAAGTTAACATACATATCTTCATAGTATACAGCAGCTACAACAGGTACCTGGCCGCAATAAACATACTAATTAGTACACAACTCAAGTAACTCAAAATACTTCAGGATAATTGTTAAAAACTACTCTAAAGTTTCGTCCACAAACGAGTTGATGCACAAAGTTTTGCCACGCTTTGTGGGTGCACTGAAGTTTTGTCCACGCATTTGTGGGTGCATTGAAGTTTTGCCCACGCTTTTGTGGGTGCATTGGAGTTTTGTCCACGCTTCTATTCAATCCGGGAAGCACTGCCCAGACCATCATTCTGAACATCCCTATTACGTCAAAACTAAAAAAGTCGTGGACAAAACTTCAGGGTAGGTACACAGTGTGGACGAAACTTTGTGCATTAACCCGTTTGTGGACGAAACTTTATGGTAGTTTTGGACAATTATCCCAAAACTTCAAGCCAACTGAAGCCTTGTATCGCTTCTATTATTAACCCATTGGCATAGGTAGCCAACTCAGGTTCACAAAGTGCTACAGATAGTCATGATTCAAGAAGCACATTCAAACAGAAAGCCAACACACCTTGTTATTGTTCAGTGCAGCAGCTTCATACAGTGGAGGCCAATCCTTCTTCTCAGCCAGCAATTGTGCAGCATCTTTAAATTGTCTTAAAGCATGAATTTCATCAAACATCCATGGGAATATCATCTGTCAAAGCAATGCCCAAGGACAATTCGATGTAATTGATTTATTACTAATAAAATAATCAATATGGGTTAAGTCTGGCAGAGAAGGAATCCAAGTGTAGAATATCCACTAAATGACAGAATTGTACTGTTAATATGTTTGCCAATAAAAATATCAGATAATGTGCAATCAAAATAAACACAAGAGAGCCAAAAGCTTTTGCAGTTTCTGTCATAAAGGTAAACCGTTAACTTTCTTTTCAACTATCATTCAAACTTCATGTATTTATAAAGTTTACTACTGTTCTTGTACATGCTGTGCTTACCTCTCCTGTGAAAAGTACAGGCTGGCCTTCTTTTTTCTCTCTTATTGCGTCAAACTTGCTCTCATTTTCAGCCCTTATTCGATGAGCAGACCAGTTGGATGAAGCACCCTTGAAAAATGAAGTAGCAGACCAACATATAAGATTGACTCAAGAATTGTATAAACAAGCAATTGGTCCAGCAACTATATACCTGGCAGTATATAGACTCATGCAGAATAGCATATAATGGATTTGTATCGAAATCTAACCAATCCTCAACCTGAATGGACAAATAAAAAAAATTAATGTTTTGTTAAAGAGTATGATTAGAAATTTGAGGAAAAAGGATGCAATAATTTCCATACAGCTTTCAAGAAGTAATAACTGATTTGCTTTGGTGCTGATGGAGCTATGATAGGATCCCAGACCCTCTCAAACCTATGGTTTATTTGAAACTTAATTAAAGCAAAGAATAAAAAATAGTTTTCTAAGTTCTAAACTAAAGTGTAATGAAATCTACCAAGGGATAGGTAGTTAAGACTCTTACAGATAGTGCAACCGCTCAAAACCAGCACCCGATCCTAATCCAGAAAGGCCAAGGGTCTGTAGTCCTCTTGGGGTTAAGAAGCCCCCAGATGGAAGAAGCACCTGTAGAGAGAGGGAGAGAGACTTAAATCTCAGCTTTAGCTAAAATACCATAGCATATGCATGTAGATTCTAACCCCGCCTCCTTCAGATTCTGCCAGATGATCAACAACTTCATGAACAATTCCAACATCTTGGGGAAACCGCTTATAGTACTTCTCATTCTGATTAATAACATTTTCAAAACATGCTCTATAAACAGCATCTGCTGTGCATCCATTTCCAATAGGAGGGATTCCTCCTGTTAGAAGGACTTGCGACAATCCTTGGGGTGCAAAACATAAATAAGTAACCGCACAAAAACCACCATAGCTCTGCATAAGAACTAACAAGCTATCATTACTTAAGAACAATATGGGAATAGAAGTAAGGAAAGAAGTGAAAGCAAAATTCAACACAACTCTTACACAGGGGAACAACCCAATTAATGACAAGCTAGCAAGTAAACACATGGAGAAATATATATAGCTCTGAACTAGGACATATCATGAACACACAATACATAATAACAGAACAGAAGCTCGAATACCTGACCCAAGACTGTCCAAGGCCCAGCATTGGGAACAAGATGTGTTCGAATGAACTCGGCATCATTCACAATGTTATCAGCTCGAAAGTACTTTAAGTAGTCGGCCTGATCTTGCGCAGATTTTAATTGTGACAGTGATGATGTCGTCAAAGGTGTAGATAAGCCTGTTCCTCGCTGCATGAAACCGATGCATCTGTCAGACAATGGAACACCAAATTATACTTGTTATGAATTTAAAAGAGAATTTGGGATCATTGATGTTTCACAAACACATGCCTGATCCATCAATACAACACGGAATTCTTCACAAGCTTTCTGTATCCATCCACTGGCTTCAGTTGGTCGTGGGCACTCAAAACCAGGTCCACCCTGTAGGAATAATAAGTATGGCAGTGGTTTTTCTTCTTTACCGACTGCAAACAATATCAAATAATAACAGTGAGCAAATAGTACTGTCATGCAGTTAAATTTAGGGAAATGGCAAAAAAAAATTGTTCTATTTCTGTAAATTCTAGTGTTTTTTCTTAAGAGCCTGAACTTGTATTTTGTATCAATTTGTCGAAAAGACGATTATACCCTTTAAATTATAAATTAAATAGTAGAAACCAAAAATCGAAATTTAAACCCCCCTTCATTTCCTTCCTGTGTGTTCGACTTGTCAATCAACTATTAGTGATATAACCGAAATTATTGATTACCAAATTTTACCATCATAGTCAAAAAAAAATGTTTATTCTACAACACTAATCGCCCTGCACAACTTATTCCGATTTGATTTGCTTATTAAACATTTTAAAATCGATTAGTGAACATAATCTAATTTTTTTCATAGGATAAGAAGAAAAAATACACAAAATATTTTATAACATTCACTAATTCATTTTAAACTAGTTTAATAATGGAATACACATAACTCGATTAGTATAATGAAACAAAAATCGATTGTACTTGTAAAATTTGAAAAAAAAATGAATAATTTCGAATTTAGATTACAAAATCTACTAATTGTCGAACACACACGTTTAGGTACAGAGAGGAAGAAAATTTAGGGTGACAAAAATTCTGGATATTTTGTTTTGACTTTTTCAAATTATAACTTCCAAGGACAAAATCATCATTTAGAAAAACAGTTAAAGGCACTTCTTTGCCATTCGGAAAGATGAATACTAGGATTTCCAAAAAGTGAATGGTACAGGACACTTTTCGTCCCTTAAAATTATTAGTTAAGGTAACACATAAATCGAAAATATTTAGAGACTTGAGTAATTCTTCAAGAAAAGCTCAAACATAAACATTTGGTATTTATTTGTACGTGTATGTGTACATGAATGTATGTGAGGATATTAAAGGAAATAGTATTTGCATATGCTTAAAGATGGTAACTTGTACAGAGAAAACTAGTATCAATTACGATGCATGGTTTGCATGTTAACACGGAAGATAATCAATCATCATATTATGGAACTTGCGCACTATAATGTCCATGTAGGAACAATACACTCTTTAGTGAGTGTTATTTCAAGTGTGCTCATGGAACATATATACGAACAGAAGATTAGACATATTCAGTTAATACATATCTTATTCCTCAAATACACCTTATGAGATATAGAATGAAGCAACTGATGAAGAGAAAGATTACTTAACAACAACCATTGCCCTAATGTAGTAAAGGAAGATGTAGAATACCACAACGAAACAATAAAAAATGAGAGAATGTAAGAGCATGAGTTGTTGGCGGATATTAGACGGCTTTTTGGGTATGGCGTTTCCAGAACGCCAGGTACACGCCGATTTTGTCGGCGATTTGCTTCGGTTTTTTGGCATGCGGCACTAACAATAGCGCTGTTAGAAAACGCCGTACCCTAGGCGATAAGGCCCATTTGATACTAAACTACGATATTTTAGCCAATCCTTTAGCCTCTAACAGGCTGATGGACAGCAAGCCAGTTTGTTTTAGCCCGTCTAAAAGAGGAGAGTGAATGAGTTTTTTCCTTTTTAGCCTTATCCTTTTAGACTCCATTAGGTTAATGGACTGCCCTTGCTATAAGGGGCCATTACATAAGCCTGCATCATAGTGCTACCCTACCAATGATAAAAATCAAAATGGATGACTCATGCATCGTTTTGCAAATGTAGAGAACAATGTATTCATATCAAACATGCTAATGGGAATTCAATGCTGGTAGGGTCTATGCATTTGGAAATTGTATCATTTGAATAAGTTAACTACATCTTCCTACAAATTTCATATGACCTCGGTTGCAGACACCATTCACCCAAAGAAAATTACGCTTTAAGGCTTCGGATATTTCTTTGACTTCAAAAACAACATTGACTTCAACCATGAGGTTTTCCTAAGGCTTACCTTGAATTTGTAAAATGTATTTACAGCTACATCTTTTGTGCAACCATGTAAGTAAGGAAAATTTAGTGAAACAAAATACCCTTATTTTGTTCTCAATTTTCCCACCGACCAAACAAATTGAGTACATGAAGAACTAATATAGTTCAACTTGAAGAGACAAAGACCACGGAATCAAATTTGCGGAAACATCAACCACAGTGATAGTCATATATAACCGTAAAACAATTTCAAATAATGCTATTTTACAGATCCAAATCCAGTTGGACAGTAGCTTAATTAATTAATTGAGCGTGTCTGTGTCTATACCTGCAACAACTTCGCGAGCGAAAACGGAGATCGTTCTGGAATGTGGAGGCTTGGCCGTGTAGTCAAGAGGGAGCGTGAAGCGATGGTCACGGAGGCTCAGCTCCGGGACTGAGTACCACTTCCCTTGGAAGTGGTTGGGAGATGAAGTGCCGGAAACGGAATCGGGTAAGACCATCGCTGCAACGGTATGAATTGAGCTCCGGCGAGAACGGAAGTAGGAGGGTTTGGTTGGTTGTCCAAGAGGAAGAATAAGGGAGGAGTGAAGATGAGGATGTAAATGGAACAAGAGGAGCGGCTTTATCAAGGTCAGTGGTGTCCTAAAAACAAGCATTTTGTTAACTGATTGGAAACTGTAGCGAGATAAGTAGGAGCACCACCCGGATACGCCATCGAGTCCTCTTTATTCTTCCATGAGACCTGTTTCATAGCTATTTTTTTTAGGGGTAATTGTCTAAAATTGCCCTAGAGTTTCGTCCACGCTGTGTGGCTATCTTAAAGTTTTGTTCACAATTTTTTTAGTTTTGACGTAATAGAGATGTTCAAAATGATGGTCTGGGGCCTCTGGGCAGTGCTTCCCGGATTGAATAGAAGCATGGACAAAACTTCAATGCACCCACAAAAGCGTGGACAAAACTTCAGGATAGCTACACAGCGTAGACAAAACTTTGTGCACCAATTAATTTGTGGACGAAACTTTATGGTATCATCCCCATTTTTTATGTTTATTCTTTGCATTATAACTTTTTTTAAAAACAATGATCTCTTATCATTATTAAAAGATTATTTTTCGACAAAATACAAGCGAGTACAAAAGGAATTATAAATCTTGATCACGAAAAGATAAACATAAATAATCACCATGACTAGCTAGTAAGCTGTAACATTCGCTGACCTTTTTTATAAAAACGAGTTGAACAGCCTCGATAGAGTTCAAAACCAACTTACCATCTTGAAAAATACCAGCAGAGATGAGATTCACAACCTGTGCATCCGAGTAAACGATGACCCTAAAAATATTAGCCTTTGTGGTCCATTGCAGCTAGGGGTGTAACCGAACCGAATAACCGGTTCGGAGCCCTTCACATTATCCGGTCCGATTCTTCCGGACATCAAAACTTTAATGTCCATATTGAGTCCAAATTTTCGAATTCCGTACCAGATTTTTGTCATCCGAATACAAAACGGATTGGAATGGTTCTAAATTTTACCCAAAAGTTACTCTACTCGCTGTTAAAAGATTAAAAACAATAAATTTCTATTAATTATTTAAATTTTAATTACGTTTCCTTCCATTTCAGGCCTTCATTGAAATTTTGATTATACTTTAATTTACATTTGTATGCAATATGGAGCTCAGCTCAAACCTAAACATTAAAAGATCGATAGATTACAAAAATATGATAAAGACCGACCCCTCTATCATTTTTTCAGATACATTATGTTTTTGCTTCTCTCCCCACCACATGTACATAACCACAATAGAATACTTCATTTCAATAACAACCTGAATTGCAAAAACAAACCAAAAAAATATATGTTTCATGTTGTACAAAATATAATCTTTATTTTATGACAATAAAATATGGTATCTGTTTAGTACCATAATCCCAAAATCACAAGTCCACTCCAGAACATCACATTAGGATATTAGTTTCAACTTTATTACACTGTATTAAGTTAAGGGTTAAATATCGAAACTTACTGTTAAGTATTGGTTACGAACAATATACTACCCAATGTTTCAACATGAAAAATATAGTACCTTAAGTTTTAGTCACACGATTTTGTTAGTAAAAATGGACGAAATATTTCATTTCGCTAGTAATATGACCTCAACTCTCATAAAATAGATGGTAAAATGACGTTTTCCCTTAATTATTTGACCTATGTATATATTATGAGGGACATTACCATTGTACCATCGTTATTGTTCCTTATAAAATATATAGAGGTAAAATACTTAAGGAAAGATAAACGTCATTTTACCATCCATTATATGATACTTGAGGTCATATGAATAATAAAATAAAATATTCATTCTATTTTTACTAACAAAATCGTGTGACCAATACTTAAGGTAGTATACTTGTTATTTTTTTTTTGAGAAGAACAAGGTGCAATAGTATTATGAAATAAGAAAGTTTAGTAGACACACAGGTGTACCCAACCTATAATAGCAAAAGCAACTAACAAACAGAAAGGAAAAGCAGAAAAGTAAATTGTGTTCTGGTAATTGGGGGCGGACGAAGGGGGTATCTGCGGTAGCGTCTAAGGACACCGATACAGCATGCTTCTTCCAAAGGGCACTAGGCGAGCCAACCAAGTGAAGGGGAATACTGGTGGACCTACATCTCCCCCGGTGTGTCAGCGTGCGTCGTCCTTCCTGGACTGATAATGGTAGGGCTCCTGAACGCGGGTGTGTTGACTCCGGGCTGGTAGGGGAGAAAGTTATCGACTGAAGATGGAATCGTCGCCATCTATCCGCCGGGAAGGGGTCAAAGTCGACTCACCCCTCCCCGGGCCACCTCAGACTCATTCCTGTAGGCGAGGGTGCTTGTAGCCCCCCGTCGCTGCTGCGTGTGATTCTCCATCCGTCGCCGTGGAGATCACAATCGGGATTAGAGTCGCCCCATCCCGGAGGGTCTCTCCCGATTCATCCTCCTCCCTCTACTCGACATTCTCAGCCGCACGAAGCACCGGACGGCGCCGTACCCCCGGTCACGGGCCAA
Source organism: Erodium maritimum (assembly GCA_963921825.1). Lineage (NCBI taxonomy): Eukaryota > Viridiplantae > Streptophyta > Magnoliopsida > Geraniales > Geraniaceae > Erodium > Erodium maritimum. Next base: position 27,394,378 of record OY997596.1, on the reverse strand, counting down.
CCGTCTGTACTCGACGGGTCGGCCGACCATCTTCCTGTGCCGGTGGCGCCAGCGACCAACCGGACGGAGAAAAGGGCACCGGAGCTTCCGATGACATCTCCGTCTCCTCCTGCCATTCCAGCGCCTCTCCATGCATCAACCCCCCAGCCCGATCCTGCCCTGGGCTCCCCGGCCGACATCCCTACAACACCTGAATCCCGTTCCCCTCGATTCGCTCCAGCCACAGACCTCCCAGCCGACTTCCTTCTCCCCCAACCCCACTTGCTGCCTCACCAGCTGAGATAGGGGACCTCGATCTCCCTTCCGACGACCTCGAACTCATGATCGCACACGGGAGGAAGAGACTTCGCAAAACCCTAAGCCAGGTGAACCCTAGCAGAGAGCTGCGCATCCTACTATCTTCGTTGTACCAAATTCAGTATACTTGTTATTTTGAAACGTTGAGTAATATAGTATTCGTAACCTATCGTGTGACCAATATTATACCAGTACTTATATAAAAAAACATGTCATCATGTTTGCTTATCCTAATATGTATTCTGTTAACTAAACACTTCGCACATCTAAAAAAGGAAAATATACTATGCATATATATATATATATATGAACAAATTAAAAACAGGTTATAATTATAAATAAAAAATAAAAAAATAGAAACTTTCAAAAGAACATTACTTACAGAAAACATAATAATTGAGGTGAAATATTAATGACTAAATAAGTACACAACTCTTCTCTGCTAGGGTTTAGTGATTTTAGGGCAAACAATGGCGTATTCGACGGCTAGGTTGTCAAGTATCTCCGATGAACCATCCGAGTGGCTCGCGGAGCCGGTGGAGGAGGGTGTCGGGGGAGGGATGGACGGCCTTTCCGGGAAGGGAGGTGCGTCGTCTGTGCATGAGGAGCCGGCAGTCGGGGGTCGAGGAGGTACTGGGGTCGTCGTCCTCGGGATGGAGGAGGCAACCGGCACGGTTCCTGGACTATCGGCCGGGGATGTAGGGGAGGAGGAAGCCGAAGCCTCCCTGACTGTTCCGGAGGCGTTGACGCCGAGGGAGGAGATGGAGTCGGGGATGCAATTCTCGGCGATCAGGGGTACGGGAGAGGAGCTCCCGGGCGGCGGCTGGCGTCACACGGCGGTGGCAGGGGGACGATGGCTGCCGGCGAGGGGCCCGCGCCCTTGGGTGCCACGGGGGTCGGGGCTGGGTCAAACGAGGGCGAGACCTACGCGACTCCTGCATGAGGGGGTGGCGGCGGGACAAGACGTGGTCCTAGTCTCGTCGAACACGGAGGAGATGGTGCTTGAGTCGTCGGCGGCGCTGGAACGAAGACGGCTCAAAGGGAAGGCGGTGGCTGTGGCGCAGGACAACCCTAGCGAGTCGGACTTGGGCTTGGGACAACAAGTTGGGTCGGGCCGTGAGGGGGTTTCCTGGGGGATGCGCGGTGAGCGGGCCGGGGAGTGATGGGCCGAGGGGGCTGGACCCCTCGGGCTGGGCGTGGCGGTAGGGACGGGCCACCTGGGCCGGGTGATGTGGCGAGGTGGGCTGCTCGATATGGATCGGGTAGAAGTGGGGCTGGAGCTGTTGGGGGGGAGCCGGTGGAAGGTCCGGTGGCGCAGGGTCGGAGCCCGAGTGACCCTCTCGGGTCGGGTGGATGCGGGAACCCGGTTGGGGCGGATGGAGAGAGTTTTAAGGGGGTGTCGGGTCTTGGGTCTCGTCTTTCGTCGCTCTGTATCAAAGAGGTGGTGGTTCCAAATGGGGATATCGCCAAGACTGGGGGGCAGTTTCAATTTGCGCTTGCGGCCAAGGTATTGACTTCAAAGCGTTTATTCTGGAAATCCTTGGTGGATAGAATGGAGGACCTGTAGGAAATGAAGGTGGAAGCTAGGCCCCTAGAAGGGGGGGTTAGTGGGCTTCTTTTTTCGCACAGCGCGGGAGCGAGCGAGAGTCTTAGCTGGAGAGCCATGGGCGTTCTGGGAGTCTCTGGTACTGTTTACGGATCTTCGGGCTCATATGCAGGTGGGCGAGCTCAACTTTCACAATTTTTCAGTGTGGGCTAGTGTCACGCCCCAATTTCAGTAAACTGAACTCAGGACGCGAACATTTAAAACATTAAAACATTTTGAAACCTTTTACATAAATCACTTTAAAATCGCCATTTGTTCATCAAAAATGATAATTTAACCATTTACAACTTAAAGGTACGTCCCAACAATTGGACAAAAGGCAAGGTACACGTCGCTAGACTCAAAGTAAACCCAGAATCCCGCTCCTAGCTCTTCAAGCTTCAGAAGCTCACCCAGTCCAACCTGCGACCGGTACCTGTAGGAAAAGCAGCTAGGGGTGAGCGTTCGCTCACCACCACAGATAACAGACTGACTACGGCATACTTAGCAGACAATGCCGGTAACACCAAAACCAAACCCAACACTGGGAATCCAATCCCCATACTCAAGTAGTCAACTGACACACAACCCGTTACCTTCCTCAACCGACTCAACACTCGGACTCGTAATGTAAACCCGACACAACTATCGACGACCTCCTCCAAGGACACGACAGAAAGTTACGCAACACCAAACAAGATCACAAAGGATCGCAAACCAGCTGCTCAGTAACCTCCCTCACGCCCTTTACCGATCTCATCAGGTCAGGCGGTCGACCTGTCGCAATTCCTCGACACAAAGTCGGATCAGGCTGTCGACCTATCACACTCACAACCCCGAACCACACACGCGCGGCCAGGACCCCTTTACTGACGGGCGGGCCCCCTACCCCGTCTGAACATGCAGACGCGTGTGATCGAGGACCCCCGTTTCATGAAGCGGGCACACAACCTCAGGTAACCACAATCACAATGACAAACAAAGTTCATCAAACAACAACAACACAAGTTCAGCACTCCACAGGCACTCATGGCCACCCAAGACACCAACCGTAAAACACGCTTAACAACCCCACAGGCACTCACGGCCTCCCAAGATACACCAACAATAACTCACGGGCTCAACAACCCCACGGGCACTCACGGCCACTCTAAACCACCAACAGTAACTCACGGGCTCAACAACCCCACGGGCACTCACGGCCTCTCAAAACCACCAACAACTCACGGGCTCAACAACCCCACAGGCACTCACGGCCTCCCAAGACACACCAACAGTAAAGACACGGGTTCAACACCCCACGGGCACTCATGGCCACCCAAGACACACCAACAGTAAAGACACGGGTTCAACAACCCCACGGGCACTCATGGCCACCCAAGACACCAACAGTAAACCACGGGCTCTCATGGCCACCCAAGAAACAAATCACACAATCAACCTCCGGCATAACCAATGCCTCCAACAGTCCTAATATCAACAATTCCACAATCAACCTCCGGGCATGGTCATATGCCTCCAGTACTCCTAATATCGATAAGTTCACAATCAACCTCCGGGCATGGTCATATGCCTCCAGTAATTATAACATCGATAAGTTCTCTGCTCCTACGACACTACTAAGTGTCACATGCTTTTCTAATATTCACTACGTTCCCGTATCATGCCTTTCTAATATTCGATAAACCTACTTAACCCACGACACCCCGGTGTCACATGCAATTCTACTGTTAACTTTCCCTAGTCAGGGCCGAGATCCGGCTACTTTTCCCTACCTCGTATGCTTTCTCCAAAAGCGCACAATTAAGCTCCAGCGTGATCTCGGTCACTCGCCTAACTTTCCCTTTCCTCGGTCTGCAGCACGATCTAACAAGAACACAATTTTAAACTCTTTTAAGCTTGCAGGCATAAACTGAATTTTAATAAACTTAACGCCCAAACGTAACCCCGACAATGTCGATCACTCCCAAACTTCCCAATTACTCGACATTGTCGATATTGGACCCGGAAAGGCCAGTTTCGCCCGACATGGCGAATCTGCCCGGGTTTTGGAAATGCCCTTCCGGGGCTCCAAAAATTCCCGTTTTTGTTTCTACGGTCTTAGAATAATTCAAGGGTCCCAATGCACTTGACGGAATCGAATTCCGACTTCCGAGTCAATTAATTGACGTTTAAAGTTTCTAAACCCGATAATTACAACTTTCGCATTTTAAATCCAATTTTCGATTTGGTTGTGGATAAAAGGTCCGGGGAACGTTCTAAACCACCCGAACACAAAACCCGAGCACCCGAGCAAGTGGGCCCCACCCGACCCACCTTGGCCGTGGGTCCTAGGGTTTAAGTGGGCCCGGCCCACCATGGTGGTGGCCGGCCCTAGCTCCGGCCAGCCACCTCACATGGTGGCCGGCCACCCTATATGGTGGCCGGAGCTCCTCCCGAGCTCCCGGTCGCCGGAAAACGTCCCCCCTTCACCCCACAACGTCTCCAAAACGTCTCCAACGATCCCCCAATCTCAATACAACCCTAAACTACTCATTTCAACCAAACCCTAACATTTGAGATTGACCAAAACGAAGATCGATTAGGTGCTTACCGTAGAGGAAGACGATGTGAGCTCGAATCTACTATCGTTGAGACGATCCCATGGCTCGATGCACGTGAATAGTGACAAGCTCCAACCTTCCCTCTCTTTTCTCTCTTCTTCTCTCTTTCTTCTAACACTTTCTCTCTCCAAAAACCTCCAAAAACCCTACTATGGCCGAACACCCCCATCCTCTCATCTTTTGTTTTGTTCAAAAACACTAACCACACATCAAAGTTACCAAAATACCCCCACTTTCCCTTTTCCTTTAGTTTTAAGTCAAAGGGCAAAGTTGTCCTCTTTTCTTCATTCCATCACATTCATGACATGTGTCATGTGGGTCCCATGCCTTTTTGGAAAAATATCTCCTAGATATTTTCAGTCAGATTCGCGAAATTCGACCGTCTCGGGCCCCGAACGGTCACTTTTTCCAAGAAATTACGAAACTTCACGGGCTACAAGGAAACGGCTCAACTAAGACCATTGCGACGACAGCTAAGCTTTTTGGATCCAAAACGGTCCTCGAATGGACCAAAACGTCGCCCGGTTGACTTTTCTAGCGAAAAGTCAACATTTCCCAAATTGATCAGAAAGTTGTCCTGAGTCCCCTGGAACTCACTTTGGTCAATATCGGGGTCAACTTAAGTCCGATATGACCCTCGGGGTCAAATTTAGGTTCAATCAAGTGTATGTTGAATTTTTTTAAATTTTCTTGTTGTTCGTAGATTTGACTAGCGTTGACCGGGAGTGGTTATTACAGCTAGGGTCTCTAACCTGCCAGTAGGGGCCTGGAACAAGGAGGTGGGATTCCGAGTGGGGAATGCACTAGGTATCTGTCAGGCGGTAGATGTGGATAGTTCGGGGCGATGCTGGGGAGATTTCATGAGGATCAAGATCTTCTTCTTTTCCACTTATATCCGGCTACCCTTACGGGGACTGAGAACATTCCATCGGAGTGGCTGGCCAAGGAGGCGAGTCTGACACTGTCAGGGAAGAAACGTCTAGAGAGGGAAGATGATCTGGACGAGTATGAGGGGTCGACAACGTCGGATGGGGAATCACACGCAGTAGCAACGGGGGGCTACAAGCACCCCCGCCTACAGGAATGAGCCTGAGGTGGCCCGGGGATGGGTGGGTCGGCTTTGGCCCCATCTTGGCGGATAGATGGCGATGGTTCCATCTGCAGCCGATATCTGTCTCCCCTACCAGTCCGGAGTCAGCACACCCGCGTTCAGGAGCCCTACCATTATCAGTCCAGGGAGGACGACGCACGCTGACATACCGGAGGAGATGTAGGTCCACCAGTATTCCCCCTTCACTCGGTTGGCTCGCCCAGTGCCTTTTGGTAGAAGCATGCTGTATCAGTATCTCAAGATGCTACCGCAGATACCCCCTTCAACCACCCCTAGTCCTTGAGCACACTTTATTTTTCTGCCTTTACTTTATGTTCGCTAGTTGGTTTTGACTTTGTAAGATGGGCACACCTATGTGCTTATCCTTCTATGTCATATCATAATAAAATTGCACCTGTTCTTCTCAAAAAAAAAGAGAACATTCAAAACTAGTTCTAGCTTTGGAACAAATCGGAAACTACTCAAATTAAAAGCGCATGCATACATGCATACAAGTCAATGCATAAATGGGTTCAGAGGGAAATTCAATGATGTTCAAATATTTATTGTCTTTAAGAAAACAGAGCAATCTCTAATGAATTGTTCCAAGCAAAAAAAGAAAAACGTAAGTCAAACAATTCTGACTCCGTATCCATGACACCCAAAACCAACAAATTTGATTTAAATAGCATAACAAGCCTAATTTCTAGAAAACATTACTTCTTCAACAATAAAACTCTTAACATCAAACAAATGTTTTTAGCAAGAGTAATACTGATGTCTCTCTAGAGCTACAGTGTCAACCATGCTGAAGCTACAGTAGTGTTCTTCCTTGTTCATCCAATTTGGATTGGAGTTTTCTTCCCGGGGTGCTGGGATTTCGGAGCTGCTTATCTGCTTACTTGATGTTGTGTTCATGGTGTTCTAATCTTTAGAACATCGAACCATCGAGTCTTTCTTTCCTACCTCTTTGGTTAGTGGTTTTCTTCTATACTCTGTTATGGCTTCATCTTCCTATACAGGCCCTCCACCTGGTTTTGAAGGTGCGGACAGAAGAACTAGAGACTTTAGTGATGACTCACAAGCTAGGGATAATTGTTTACCTCCGCAAGGTACTGGATCCTTGGAAAGAAGACAGTCTTTCGATCAAAATCGTCTCTTTGTGCATAATTTACCACCAAATACATCCATGGTGTGGCTCAGAAACCTTTTCTTGGAGTGTGGGGAGATTATAAGAACTGAAACACCTACCAAACCGAATACACGAGGTATCTGGTTTGGATTCGTTACCTTTGCAACAAAACAGGGTTTCGAAAAGGGTTTGCAGATCTTCAATGGCTATACCTTGAAAGGTTACAAACTTTTCGTGGTCAAAGCTTGGAGAAAAAGAACCAGCAGAGTTGCCAGGAGTGTGGAAAGGTTCCATCTTCCCAGTGGAAGGTCTGATGCTGGGGAACCATTAACGACTACAGAAGTAATAGAAGGAGTTGTTTTCGAACCACATCGGACTTGGATTGATAGAGGCCATCTGGCTTTGCTACATAAGAACATAGCTCCTGAGGCCATTATGGAGGACTTTAAATTGGAAAGAAACGCGGAAGTGGTGATCAGATCTCTGGGAAACCGAGTGGTTTTTGTTTTCTTTCCGGATGAGGAGGTGGAAAAAATTGCATTGCAAGATGAGTTTGGCTGGTTGAGCTTTTGGATGAAGATGCTGGTTGATAAAGATCATTTGTGTCGGCAAGGGGGAAAGTTTACTTGGGTAGCCCTTACTGGAATATCTTTCTTGGCCTGGTGCAATGACACTTTTCAAGCAAATGTTGCAGATTTAGGTACCTTTGTTTGTGTTCATCCTTCCTCCCATTTTGGGGTGTCCTGGGAAACACCATTTGTCCTCATTCATTCTCAAGAGTATCTAAAAGTGTATAAAGAAGGGGTTCTGAGAGTGGAGGGTATTAATTACAACATTCTGGTCTACTCAGTTGATATCTCCATTGTTCCTTGCTTTGAAAGACCTAACCTCAACTGTGAAAGCCCCTCTAGTTCTGATAAGTCAGAAAACTCAAGATCATCTGAGGTAAATGGTTCAGATGTAGTGGGTGTCTTGGACCAATCTATCACAAGGTTAGGGGCCCATGGAGCAGAACCCACCTGCCAATAACCAAATTTTGGAGGGAAGGTCTTATTCAAAAATTGTGGAGAACAATTCTGTTTTGCCTACAGATTTAATTCAAAATAAATCAATGTCCTCAACTAAAAGGGGAGATAATGTGGTTGCATACAATACTCGTTCAAGAACTAAAGTTCAGAAGCCATTAGTTCCCACAAAATCATTGAGAACTGGTGGGACTAAAACTACACAAGTCTTTAACAGAGATGGTGCTGGGGCTTGGGATTTCTGCAAAGCTTTGGGTTTACATGCCTACATTGATGATGATCTAGTAGTGGAACAATTTGACAACTTAGAAAATGAAGTGAATCAAACTGTGGAGCTTGAGGCCAATTCAGAGGATGATTATTGTGACTTGGAAGATGTTGAGGAGGGTTTAGCTGAGGAATATCAATGCTCCTCAATCCCAACTCAAAGACTGGATTCCCCATGAGAGTAATCTCATGGAACATGAGGGGTGCCTCCTCAAGACAGAAGAGGAGGGCACTCAGGAAGTTTTGTTTTAAACATCAAGTGATGATGGTGTTGATACAGGAAACAAAGTTGGAAAAGTTACCTGATTTTTTCTTAAGTTCTTGTGGGTTTACACAGTCTTGGGAGATCTTATGCATCCCTACTGTGGGGTTATCTGGGGGTCTTCTAACAATTTGGAATACTGATCATTGCCAATTGTTATCTTCAAGTATTGAGGACAAGGCTATTCTCTGGACTGGATGCTTCTTGGCTGAAGAGGTGGTGGTCTCTATTATAAATCTATATGCTCCTTGCTCAGTGGTAGCTAGAGCTTCATTATGGATAGAAATCATTGCAAAGACTGCTACATTGAGTGGTATATTGGTTATTGCTGGGGATTTTAATGCTGTCTTGGATCCCTCAGAAAAATCAGGTTCACACAGAATTACTACTAGCATCAGAAACTTTCAAAACTTGTTGGATGATCTGGGACTTGTTGATTTACCAATGTGTGGAGGGAGGTTTAGATGGTTTGGTCCCAATTCCAGGGCTTCTAGATTGGACAGATTTATAGTTTCTCCTCTCTTACTGTCCAGTTGTGTTAACCTCACACAAGAGTGCCTTCCTAGGACTATTTCTGATCACAAACCAGTACTACTCAGTAATCCCAATATTGATTGGGGTCCTAGGCCCTTCAAGTTCATTAATGCTTGGACCTATCATCCATTGTTCCTTACTCATTCCAAACAATGTTGGGACAACCTCCATCCATCAGGCTCTCCTTCATATATTCTCTGGTTTAAGCTAAAATCCATGAAGGCTTTCTACAGGTCTTGGAACTCAGAAGTGTTTGGCAGGATTGAGACTGACATAGAAGCTTTAACTTTGGAGATCAAAGGGTTGGATATTATTGTTGAATCCAGGGAGCTTGATCCTCAGGAGCTTTCACATAGAGCTTTATTACAAGCATTGCTGATAAAAAAAACTGAAGCTACAAGCTAAAATGTGGTGCCAAAAGGCTAGACTTAAATGGTCTAAGGAAGGGGATCGTTGTACAAAATATTTCCATATTATAGCCAATTATAATGGGGTCAGAAAGAGGATCACTCAGTTGACAGTAGGAGACTTGTCTATTACTAATCCCTCTGAGATTAAGGCTTTGGCTAAGCAACACTTTGAAGAAAGATTTCTGGAGAATTCATCTGTGTGCATTGACTTATCTTCCCTGCCTTTTAACACTCTGTCTAGCACTCAAGCTCAAGCACTAGAGTTTCAGTTCACAGAAGTGGAGGTTCTCAGTGCCATAAAAGCTTGCAATGGGGAGAAGGCTCTTGGCCCTGATGGTTTTACAATGAAGTTTCACCAAACTTGTTGGGATTTTACTAAGACTGATATTATGAACTGCCTACATTATTTTTTTCATTGGAGGTTCTTTGGGGAAAGGAATAAATTCATCCTTCATTACTCTTATTCCCAAAACCAGTTCCCCTCAGTGCTTTGATGACTATAGGCCTATTAGCCTGATTGGTAGCATCTACAAGATTATTTCCAAAGTCTTGGCTACAAGGCTGAAGAGGGTCATGAATCATCTGGTTCATGATGTCCAATCTGGTTTCATATCTGGTAGACAGATATTGGATGGTGTTCTAATTGCTTCTGAACTAATTCATTCCATCAAGAGGTCAGGACAGGAGGTGATCATTTTTAAGGTGGATTTTGAGAAAGCCTATGACCACATCAACTGGGAGGCACTACTTAATATCCTCAAATTTATGGGCTTTGGTCAGGCTTGGATTGCCTGGATGAAAGTTTGTATAAAAGCATGGTCTTCAGTTTTGGTGAATGGATCCCCATTTGCTGATTTTCCTCTACTAAGAGGGCTCAGACAAGGATGCTCACTCTCACCTCTTCTCTTTGCATTATTAGCTGAAAGTCTCCATCTCCTAATGACAAAAGGAATTCAATCTCATATGTTTGCTGGTATTCAATGCAACAATCAAGGTCCTGAGATATCACACCTTCAATTTGCTGATGACACTCTTATTTTTATTGAGGCAGGGATCCAACAAGCCATTAATCTCAAACACATTCTGCATTGCTTCCAAAAGTCTACTGGTTTGAAAGTCAATTTTCAAAAATCCAAGGTGCTGGTTATGAATGCAAGCATAGTTTCTGTGCAGGAGATCACATACATTTTGGGTTGCACTGCAATGGTCATTCCTTTTGATTATCTTGGATTTCAAATGGGGGCAAATCCAAGGAGGAAGAAAACTTGGGAGCCTATTATATGCAAATTTAAGAAAAGACTGAGTTTATGGCAAGCTAAGACAATGTCTTTTGGTGGGAGGATTACTTTGATCAAGACTTCTTTAAGTTCCTTACCTCTCTTTTATATGTCATTGTTCAAGGCTCCTAAATGTGTTATTGGGGAAATGGAGAAGTGGCAGAGAAGATTTCTTTGGAATGGGTCAGTAACAAAAAAGGTGTTGCATAAGATCAGATGGAACTTGATTTGTAGACCTAAGAGTGAGGGTGTGTAAAGACCGGCTAAATTAAAAGAAGCAAAATATTAATTTTTATCGTCTTGAAACGTCGAGGTTGGAAAATCGAGTTGAAATTGATGATCATTTGCGAAAGAAATAGAAAAGAAAAGAAAAAAAAGGAAGTCAGACCAGGCCAGGCCGAGCAGGCCCCAGCCAAGCCCCGGTTTGGGCCGTGCGGCCCACTTCGCCAGGCCCGTGTGCCAGGTCGGCTTAGAAGCCCAGGCCCGATTGTGAGCTCGGGTATAAGAGGGATTGTTGGGTCTAAAACCCTAAATCCTCTCCTCCTTCCTCCCGCAGCCGAACCCGATCCCCTCCTCACTCCTTCTTCTTCGTCTTCTTCGAGCCTCTGCCGACCCAACTCCCCTCGCCATCTCACCTCGCCGGAAACCGGCCTCTCCGATCTCCCCTTCGCCGCCGTCTTCTCCTCCGTCCGATTCTCTGACCACGCCGCCCCCGTCTCCTTTCCCCTCTCCGTCCAGCCACCACCGAGCCCTCATCTCCGTCCAACCACGCCACCACTGAGCCCGTCACCGCCTCTCCGTCCTTCCCCGTCTTCGAGGCCGATCCGGCCGTCCTCTCCCTCGCCTTCTCTCCTCTCACAGCCAACGCCGCCGCGCCTCGAACCACCATCTCCGACCCCGTCTCCCTCTCCGTCTCCGGCCAGCGACCTCCCTTTCCTCATCTCCCGTTCAACCCGCCACCGTCCCGAGCTCCGGCGCGCCTCCACGCCGTCGCCGTGCACGGCCAGAGCCGAGACGGACTCGCCGGCGCCGTCCTCCTCTCTCCCGAGAGTCCGCCGTTGTTCTCCCCTTCACGGTTAGATTCACGACCTCTGAGGCCTTGGTCGCCGGCGGCGTCTCCGTCGGTGGCCGGCCGGTTTCAAAACCGAGCCCCTCTTTAAAGTGAGTTAATGAAAACAGGTTTCAAGTGTTTCATGTTTTAAAACGTTCGCGTCCCTAGTTCGGTTTACTGAAATTGGGGCGTGACAGCTTGGTATCAGAGCTCGAGGTTTCACACCTCGGACTGTCCGTCAATTAGGTGGGGAGGGTCGAGTCAGTGTAGACCCGTATTGTTATGAGTCATGTTTGTGTTTGTGTGTGCGTGCAATGTTTTTCTTGTTGGCTTGCTGATCGTTGTTGCTGCGTGAAACGTTTTTAAGCTGTCGCGGGTCGACTCAGGAGCGCTCCTGTAGTCGAACGTGACGGTGCTGACATCAAGTCGGTACAACGCAGTTCGGGGACGCCTGGACCGGGTTGTGACTGCGTGATGTCAAGTCTGAGGTTTTAAAATAAAAAGGGGAAAGTTTTAAAATTGGTTGGCCCGGCGGGCGTATTTGATTTTGTTTGACGCTGTGTGTGTGTGTGTTTGATTGTGTTTGGCCCGGTGGGCGTAGTTTGGTGTTGGTTGGCCTGGTGGGCGTGTATTGTTGCTACTCGGCCGTGTTGGCTTGTATTTGTGGTCGGTCTGGAGTTGCCGTAACTATGTTATGAGTTTGGTGGTCGTTGTCTGCGACGTACTTGGGTACGGGTCGCTATTAGCCCGGAAAGTTACGAATACCCTAGGGTAGACATAGCGGGTGTAAGTAGTGTGAAATCATTACCGCTATATTATCGGGGTCACTGGTTTGGTCCGGTAGGTGGAATGGACCGGTTTGGCTGCCGGCCTGGTAAAGGGCCCGGCAGGTATTGGTTGCCGGCCCGGTAAGGGGCCCGGCAGGCATTGGACGCCGGCCCGGTAAGGGGCCCGGCAGGTTTTGGATTCCGGCCCGGTAGGGGGCAAGGCCCGGCTAGGTTACCGGCCCGGAGAGTGGCATGGCAGGGGTCGTGTACCGGCCCGGTCCAGTGAGCCGTCTTCAATTTTCTTTGGTTGTTTTTGTTTCTTTGTGCGTTTAGGGTTGCGGTTGTGTGACTTGGTGCACGTTTGTGCGGTCTATTGAGGTCTCTGTTCGTGTTATTATAATTACAGTATTAATAGTGTGGCGGTATTCTCGGTTGTGTTAGCTGTAGAAGCCGTAGGCCTGGTGTACGGTTGGGTTGTTGTTGAGTTTTCGCTTACGTATTATTTTAATTAAGGTGCTAATAGTGTGAGCAATGGTGTGTGCTCAGCTGAGAGCGTGTTTTCCCGTCTTCAGGTTTCCCTACGTGATCGGGAAATTGTGGTTTTGAGGTTGCGAACAATAGTGATTTACTGAATCGAGGACGTGATTCCCGTGTCGAGGTTTATCTTACTTGAGCGAGTACTAAGTTGTTGATAGCGTGAGCGGTGGGACGTTTGGCATCCGGTTTTGAGGTAGTGGGTTGCCATGGCTAGATCAGTAAGTCTTTAGTGCGTTACTAGTATGCCATAATCGAACGGGTGTCCGTGGAGGTGAGCATAACGCTCATCCCCTTTACTACTTTTCCCGCAAGGGACGAGTAGCGAACACTGGTTTGGTTGCGGAAAGTTACAAGTAATGCCTAGATGACCGTGTGAGGGTTACACTAGACCTTAACAGGGTGACTAATGGAGTGGGTGTTCGGTTTCCGTTTGGGGCGTCAGTTTCTTTGGATGTCGGGTTATCACACTTGTTTGTTCGTCGAGTTGTGCTGAGAGGTTGGGGCTGAGTTTAGAGCCGTTGAGTCCACCCCTGCGTCGTGACACGCCGGTTGGTGGTGGGGTGGTGTTGACTAGGGTCTGTCGTGCCTGCGGAGTTAGAGAAGCGAACCGGTACATGAGGTTCGAGAGAGGGCTCCTCACCCCGAGGATCGGGTGTGTTCGGAGTTGGTAGAAACGACGACGTTAGTGGAGCGAGGTCTTAGAGAGACCGCGAGGGTCCGTGAGTATTAGCAGCGACTGAGCTTGTGCGTGTATCCGTGGGAAGGATACCCACGAAATGACCGCCTTGACGTGAACCTGGGAATGGATTGGCGAACGAAGTACCAAGTCATTATCGACTGTTACAGGCGACGAGTGACGGTGTCAACAGGCAACACGAAAGGTTCGTGTATTCTGGGCAGTAGGAGCGGAGTTTCTCCTGTCGGCTTGTCGGCGGTAAAGGAAGTATCGGCCGAGCAGAGCCGAGAATTACCGCGAGTGGCGTGCGAGTTCCCCGAGGTCTTCCCTAAGGAATTGAGCGGGTTGCCACCAGTTCGTGAGCTGCAGTTCGGGATTGACCTGGTGCCGGGAACGGCAGCGATATCGATGGCGCCTTACAGGTTCGCGCCAGCCGAGTTGACCAAGCTGAAGAGTCAGCTCGAAGAACTTTGGGAGAAGGGGCTTATTCGTCCGAGCACATCGCCGTGGGGAGCGCCAGCACTCTTCGTGAAGAAGAAGAGTGGAGAGCTTTGGATGTGCATGGACTACCGGAAACTGAACCGGGTTACGGTGAATGACCGATACCCGATGCCGAAAATTGATGACATGTTCTACTAGTTGAGAGGGTCGACGTATTTCTCGAAGATCGACCTACGATCCGGATACTACCAGTTGCGAGTCCGAGAGGGGGACGTCGCAAGGACTGCATTCCGGACATGCTATGAACATTACGAGTTCTGGGTGATGACTTTGAACTACCGAATGCACCTGCAGCGTTCTTGGACCTGATGAACAGTATAGTCCGGCTGTTCTTAAATCGGTTTGTGGTGGTGTTTTCTGGACGACCAGGATCCGGGAGATAGTTGCCAGCGGTACGGACGCCGAGGGCTGGGATCGTTGTACTAATTGGGAGTTACGGTATCGTGGAGGTTTTTACTTACCGCGTGACGGCGGAGCCGACGAGCTACGAGAGTCGCAGCATTCGCGTCTAACAGTGCACGTGAATAGCACTAAGAGGAGCGCGGCGTCAGGTGGCATGTCTAGTGGAGCGGGATGCGGAGAGCGGTCGCGGAGTTAGTATCGCGATGCCTCGCCCGTCGGCAGGTGAGAGCCGAACAACAGCGTCTCGCTGGATTATTGCAGCCACCGCCGGTTGCACGGTGGAAGTGGGGGCACGTCAAGATGGGTTTCGTGAGTGATTGGCCGAGTTCGCCTACAACAACAACTTTCAGGCCAGTATCATGATGGCACCGTTCGAAGCGTTGTATGGTAGGCCGTGCCGATCGCCGGTGTGCTGGGCAGAAGTGAGAAATGAGAGGTTACTGGGTCTGGAACTGGACCGAGAGACAGCTGAGTTGGTCGTGCCAAAGCGTGAGCAGTTGAAGATCGCGCAGAGTCAGTAGGAGTCATGCTGACTAACGACGCCGACCTCTCGAGTCAGCAACCAGTGGTCATGTATCCCTGGAGGTGAGCCCGAAAGGTGGACTAGTGCGTTTCAACCGCGGGGGAGGCGGGTTAGCCCCGCGGTGTATAGGGCCTCTCGAGGTTTTGAGTACGTCTTTGAGTGAGTAGATGTCGAGGTAACGGGTGATGTCCCGTGTAAGGAGAACCCGATGTGGGAAAGGGATCCACGAGAGCAGGTCCTGCGCGGAAAGGTTATCCGCTTAGAGATGGTATTGTGGCGACACCACGAGGTCGAGTCGACTTGGGAACGCGAGGACTAGGATCGCGCGAAGTACCCCGACCGGTTCGACTCCCGAAGTACGTCTGTTTTAAATTTCGAGGACGAAATTTATTTAAGGGGGGGAGATTGTAAAGACCGGCTAAATTAAAAGAAGCAAAATATTAATTTTTATCGTCTTGAAACGTCGAGGTTGGAAAATCGAGTTGAAATTGGTGATCGTTTGCGAAAGAAATAGAAAAGAAAAGAAAAAAAAGGAAGTCAGACCAGGCCAGGACGAGCAGGCCCCAGCCAAGCCCCGGTTTGGGCCGTGCGGCCCACTTCGCCAGGCCCGTGTGCCAGGCCGGCTTAGAAGCCCAAGCCCGATTGTGAGCTCGGGTATAAGAGGGATTGTTGGGTCTGAAACCCTAAATCCTCTCCTCCTTCCTCCCGCAGCCGAACCCGATCCCCTCCTCACTCCTTCTTCTTCGTCTTCTTCGAGCCTCTTCCGACCCAACTCCCCTCGCCATCTCACCTCGCCGGAAACCGGCCTCTCCGATCTCCCCTTCACCGCCGTCTTCTCCTCCGTCCGATTCTCTGACCACGCCGCCCCCGTCTCCTTTCCCCTCTCCGTCCAGCCACCACCGAGCCCTAATCTCCGTCCAACCACGCCACCACTGAGCCCGTCACCGCCTCTCCGTCCTTCCCCGTCTCCGAGGCCGATCCGGCCGTCCTCTCCCTCGCCTTCTCTCCTCTCACGGCCAACGCCGCCGCGCCTCGAACCACCATCTCCGACCCCGTCTCCCTCTCCGTCTCCGGCCAACGACCTCCCTTTCCTCATCTCCCGTTCAACCCGCCACCGTCCCGAGCTCCGGCGCGACTCCACGCCGTCGCCGTGCACGGCCAGAGCTGAGACGGACTCGCCAGCGCCGTCCTCCTCTTTCCCGAGAGTCCGCCGTTGTTCTCCCCTTCACGGTTAGATTCACGACCTCTGAGGCCTTGGTCGCCGGCGGCGTCTCCGTCGGTGGCCGGTCGGTTTAAAAACCGAGCCCCTCTTTTTCGGTTCCCGTGCTGTTCATTTCGAGTAAATTTGGATCTGTTGAGGGTTAAACCTGCTAAAGAAATTGACTAATATTGGATCGGTTTTAAATTAAAAAGGGAAGTATGTTGAATCAAAAATCAGATTGGAGTAAAAAAATGGTTTTTGGATCTGTTTTGGTTGGAATCGAAATCAAGATTTTGGAAAGAAAAAGTTGTAAAACGAAAATCAGATTTAAGGAAAAGGGGATTTAAAATAAAAAGGAATTAAAATCAATTCGGTTTTAAAAACGGTTTTAAATCGAGGAGTTTGAGAATCTAAGTTGTAAACGGGGTTCGGGGACGGTTGTTCAAAAACCGAACTTAATTCATCTTGGGCTCAAAAGATCAGAACAGAAACAGATTTGAAATAAAAGGGAATTTGATTTAAAATAAAAACCGTTCTGTTTTGAAAAAGGGTTATTAATCGGAATTGGGAACGACTCTGGATTTCTGGGTAAGATGGACTGCTATTTGGGTTTAAAAAGGAACAAAATCGGACCGCTGAATCGGACCTCGGGATTCGTGCATTGGGACCGTGCCTCGCATGCACCGTTTTCGGTGCTCGGGTACTCAAACCCGATTCGCAGTGACCCCGCTTTTATCCCGCTCGAGTTTAAAGGACAACTGTCGGTTTTAAACTGGATAAACCGTGACCTTTAAATTAACCTGGGAACCGACTCTAATTATGGCTTTCGTGTTATCTTTAGCGTCCGGCTTCGATCGAGGTGAAGCCCGGAGGTAGCGAGCCAGAACGTCAGCAGCTAGGAAACGTAGCGGGTGTTCTTCACCTTGAGGTAGGGAAAAGTAGCCGGATCTCGGCCCTGACTGGGGAAAGTTAACAGTAGAATTGCATGTGACACCGGGGTGTCGTGGGTTGAGTAGGTCTATTTAATTATTAGAAAGGCTTGGTACGGGATCGTAGTAATTATTAGAAATGCATGATACGGGATCGTAGCGATTATGAGAAAAGCATGTGACACTTAGTAGTGTCGTAGGAGTAGAGAACTTAGCGTTAATTGATTTACGGGAGGCATATATGACCATGCCCGGAGGTTGTTTGTGAACTTGTTGATATTAGGAGTAGTGGAGGCATATGACCATGCCCGGAGGTTGAGTGTGAAACTGTTGATATTAGGACTGTTGGAGGCTTGGGTTGAGCCGGAGGTTGATTGTTTATTTTGGCGTCTTGGGTGGCCTTGAGAGCCGTGTTAATTGTTGTTGAGTCTGGGGTGGCCTTGAGAGCCCGTGTTAATTGTTGTTGAGTTTGGGTGGCCATGAGAGCCCTTGTGTTTGCTGTTGAGTTTGGGTGGCCATGAGAGCCCGTGTGTTATTATTGATGTCTTGGGGTTGTTGAGCCCGCGAGTGAAGTGGTTGTGTTTTAGGAGGCCATGATGACCCGTAGGGTTGTTGAAACCGAGTCTTGACTGTTGAGGTGTCTTGAGTGGCCTTGAGTGCCTGTTTGTTGAGCTTGCTTGTGTTTATGGTTGTGTTTGCCCGACCCGACTGTGTGTCGGGGAGTGGGGTTGATTTTGGCAGGTTACGAGCATTCTTCGGCTGGCCTGACCAAACTCGAGCCTCGACAGGTTCTGAGCATTCTTCGGCTAGCTTGTTCCGTGTCCGGATCCCGAAAGTTTATGAGCATTCTTCGGCTAGCCTGATCCGTGACCGGGTCCCGGCAGGTTACGAGCATTCTTCGGCTGGCCTGACCGCGTACGAGGCTCGGCAGGTTCTGAGCATTCTTCGGCTAGCCTGATCCGTGTTCGTGTCTTTGGGGAAGGTCTTCATTGTTTGTTGTGTCGGTTTACTTTACGAGTTTGAGGTTGAGTCTGGTGAGAGAGGTTACTGAACAACTGGTTTGCGATCCTTTGTGATCTTGTTTGGTGTGCGATCCTTTGTGATCTTGTTTGGTGTTGCGTAGTTTCTTTCGAGTCCTTGGGAGAGGTCGTGATCGTTGTGTCGGGTCTACTTTACGTGTCAAGGTGTTGAGTTGGTCAAGGAAGGTAACAGTGGGTGTATGTTCAGTCAGAGTCCTTGGGTTGGGGACAGTGTCCCCGGTGTTGACTTTATTTTTGGTGCCACTGGCATTGTCTGCTAATTATGCCGTAGTCAGTCTGTTATCCGTGGTGGTGAGCAAACGCTCACCCCTAGCTACTTTTCCTACAGGTACTGTTCGTGGGACGGACTAGGTGAGCTCTCGACGCTTGTGGAGCTAGGAGCGGAGTCCGGGTTTTGTCTTTTGAGTCTAGTGACGGATACCTTGTACTTTTGTCCACGTGTTGGGACGTATTTTTTTTAGCTGTAAATATTATTTTGTTGAACTAAACTGGTATTTTAAAGTGAGTTAATGAAAACAGGTTTCAAGTGTTTCATGTTTTAAAACGTTCGCGTCCCTAATTCGGTTTACTGAAATTGGGGCGTGACAGGGTGGTTTGGGTATCAAAAATCTCCACATCATGAATAAAGCCCTCCTTGCTAAATGGTGGTGGAGATTTGCCTTAGAAATTGACTCACTCTGGAAGCAATTGCTATGTGCAAAGTTTGGTTGGGATAACTCTGCTTGGAATTTATCTAACTGCATCTTATTATCAGGGCAGAGTTTCGTTAGTCATGTGGAAACTTTATTACAGTGTCCTAGATTTGCTGAGGCTATTGGTGCTGTGGGAATTCAATGGAAGGTGATCTCTGGAAATAGAGTGTGTTTTTGGGAAGACAAGTGGGCTTTAGACACACCTCTACAATTTAATTTCCATAGATTATTTCATCTCAGCACTCAAAAAGGGGGTTTGGTTTCATCCTTCTGGTTTAATGGTGAATGGATTCTATGTTTCAGAAGATACTTAAGAGGCTGGGAGCTTGATCAGTTTTATTTATTGTGTGATGCTATTAATGATATTCAGCTCACAATTGGAGAGGATGTTGCTACTTGGATCTTAGATCACAAAGGCTTTTCTGTACAAAAAAATGTATGCAGCTTTGGAAGAGAATTCTAATACCACTCTTGATTGGCTTGCACTCTTATGGGCTCCTATCCTTCCTCCTAAAGTTGCTGCTTTTGCCTGGTTGGTCTGTATGCAAGGGGTTCCAACCAAATGTTAATTGTTGGCTAGAGGTCTCTACAATGGTACTATCTGGTGTTCATTTTGCTCCAATGAACCAGAGGAAACTGATCATTTGTTTTTAGGGTGCTGTGTTTCATCACAAGTCTGGTACCTGATATTGGATTGGTGGCACATCCAATCAGCCATCCCAGACACTTTCCTCAACTGGTTCAAGTCTTAGGAATCCCTGGGGCCTTTCAGGAACAGACAAAATTGGAAAATGCTATCATCTGTGGCTATTTGGAGAATTTGGTTGGCTAGGAACCAGGCTTGTTTCAACAATAGGCCACTTTCTGCTCTTCAGATTTTGCAACAAATACAAAATGATTCATACCAAATATTGTGGGCTAGATTCAAGGAGGGCCATTCTTTCCCCTTCCTTTCTTGGATCAATGATCCCCTCAATTGTGGCAGATACAGACACACTGCAGCTTTACTTCCTGGAGTTCTGGTTCCTTAAGCCTCTGTACCTGATTTTTGGGGTTGGGTTTGGGGTGGTTTAGGGTGGGTGGTTGGGGGTGAGCTGGGTTTGGTAAGGCTGGTATTACTAGTGAGTGTTTGGAAGTGGTCTGGTACTTTACTTTGTGAGAGTGGGTGCCTCTTTTCCTCTTTTTTCACTAGTGTGTGTGGGTAGCATTTTACCTTAGGCTGAGAGGTTGCCTTTGTTTTGTGAGGGCTTTTCAAGTTTTGGCTTCCTACTAACTAGGTGGATTGGTGTTTACTCCATTTGGGCCTTTTAGTTTTGATCTTCTGTCTAAGGTCTCTTTCTGATCTACTTGGAGATGGTTTTATCTTGTTTTGCTGCATAATTTTGCAGGTTCACCTGCTGCAAAATTTTGCAGGTTCACCTGCTTCAAAATTTTGCAGATGGAGCTCGGGTGAAGTGGTGTTTTTTGAAGAAAATGTTGCACTTGGAGAAGGGTTCACTTGTCAAAGACATTGGCTACAACTACTTTGTTTTTTCAGAACATTTGAAAGCTTTAGTTTATTAGGTTCACTTTACTTGAGACACAAGCTTTGTTATTTTTTAGAAACTGTGTAACTTAAGGGACAAGTTAGGTCGTGGTGGTTGATTTGTAAGGGTAGTGCTTTGGTCTTTAAGTTCTCATTACTTGGGTTGCAAGCTAGGTATTTTGAAAGTCGTTAACTTGAGGGACAAGTTAGGTTGTGGTGGACAATTTGTAAGGGTAGAGGGTTATTTAAGGGTTCATTGTAAGGTTTGTAATTTCATTTGAGGGTACGCCCTTGGCCGCCTTTTCAACTTCGAAAAGTCGGTCTATAAAATATCGAAAAATTGCTGATAAAAAAACAATAAAACTCTTAACTCAATATTTTATACCATGACCCCAGATTATAAGAGTCTATAAGTAATAAATGAAACATTGCATTACATAAACTATGCATTAGTTATATGCACAAAACACATGTATACATAATTAAAAACACGTATACATATTTCAACTAGCATTTTAAGCTCCGATAGATTAACACACAATATGTAAAGAGCCATGAGAATATTTCAGATACCTTGTTTTCGAGCATTTGTTGCTCACAGTTAGGGTCGGCTTAAGCTTTAAACGAGTTGAGCAATTGCTTAAGGCCACCGATTAAAAAAAGGCCCCATAAAATAAATAAAAAGCCGTTTTAGGCATCGGGTGAAAAAGACCTTATAAAAATTAAAGATTTGTTATTATTTGATCAAATTTAATCAAGCGAAAAATATTAGACTTCTAATTTTGAAATTAAAATTTGATACTACGTAAGTCTAATTTTGATATCTATTCAAAAAAAATCAGAAAAACATGGATATTTATGTATCAATACACTATAGTACTTGTTCGAGAGATGATAATCAATTTATCAACTTCATTACGGAAATGCTAAAACCAAAATAACCTAGAAAAGTAAGCTATCAAAATAGGAAAAACAATCTAATATTGGATTTAAATATCTGTTCAAAGCAAAAAGAATGCAAAATAAACTTTGCGAGAAATCCATTGAATGTTTGATTCTAAGTCATTCAAATAATGAAACTATGAATCTAAACATGAATATTAAAGAATATCAATATTTTCGTATTGAAAAGGAAACAAAACATGTATATATTAACAATCGGTGCTAGAATGTCTTATTTTTGTACGAATATGCGTAGTAAAAAAATCATTTATCGAAGAATAATCCATGGAGTTCACGGACTAAAAGCATGAGTCTCATTGTGTTTGAAAATATTGAAAATCGGGGTTACTAATATACACTAAAATTGTCTAGAAAAAATTGGAAGTATGGAAATTTCTAGATTTGATGATAATAGTTAGCCATGTACGATGTCACATATAAACTAGCAGAATTTGGTGTAACTGTCTAGAACTATCTTGAAACTATCATATTTTAACTTGACATGAATGTATCGTGTCTATAGATAAATGTGAATCCTTAGATTTTTATTTTATTTTTGTATAGAATTCCAGATGGTACATCTTATCCATGAAGGTAGTCTTGTTAGAAATTAATCTTCATCATTCATTTTAGATTTTGAGTGTTATAAGTAGATGTACAAGCTCATTCATTCAATATCATCTAGTATAATCTTTCTATACAAACACGTTTGCTTTTGTTTTTAATTATATTCTTCATAAATAAATAAAAAGACATCGATCAATTCTCGCTTTAGGCCCCAATAATCATTGGGCCGGCCCTACTCACAGTTCCTCTTTTATGCATGCTTTGATAACGGTAGGATTCAGATGGGAGATAAAAAGGGAAAAGAAAAGGAGATATAAATCCTTAGAAATTATTGATGGTCGAAGACGAAAGGATTCAATTTTTTGGGAAATCGGTTAGGGTTAATGTCGTTGAATGGGATTGGGAATTTGGGATTGTGACTCCTCGGTTCTGCTACTCTCCTCCGTGTATGATATGGATGAAAGTATAGCAGATAGGCTTTATTACTTCCATACTTCATGGGCTTAGAGCATTTTCAATAGTAAACCATTGCGTAGTGATATGTGCATATTTTTTTTGATAAGCAATGAATTTATTAATCTTTGAAATTTGAGATAAATTACAAAAATAGGGATCTGTCTCCCGAAAGCGGGACGTCGCAAAACTAAAAACGCTCTTTCAACGAAAAGCGACGAAACATAAACAACTGAACCTAACAAACACCATAGGAAAAGATTTCAGAAGAACAACCACTACAATGTCCATGTAGTGACAAACTTTCTCCATATCTCTTTTCTACGATGCGCGTCTAAAAGTTCTTGTTCGCACTGAGTTTTGGTTCGAGTTTGTATGGTGTAGGAAATCGGTTGTGAGTGTTTCCTCCTGTTCCATTTGACTTGTTTAAATATCGACGATAGAGCAAGAAATGCATGTTCAAAATGAACCACCACGTTCTCCTTATTAACTGTTGCAGCAGGAACTAAGATAACTCTCTCTTTACTCGAGTGACTTGATTTACTACCCGGAGGCCGACAAGTTGGGGGGCTGAGAAAAACGTCCTTCCATGGACTATCCCTACAATCCCCGACCCGTCCTTCGGTTTCAACCAAACAAGGATCTGTCACGGTTATATTTGTGGGCTCCTCATCCACTTGAGCAGACTCATCTGCAAGCCCAACACCTAGACTAGATCCATTCACCATAGGCCCAATCGTTAAGGGTAGTTGGGCATGCGTTTGAGTTAGACCTAGTGGCGGATCTAGCTTTTTAAATGAGGGGGCTTCGTTTTTTTAATGATAATAAATAACGTCAAAATAAAATTTAAAATATTAATATTACATAAAGAAACAATAAATGACTACTTATTTCAATACGCGATTTTATATTTCAAAAATATTGTAAAACATTTTCATTGTCAATACAACCAAAAATATACTTCTTGATATGAGATCATACGTATATACTACATTAATCCATTGATCTTCTATTCGATTTCTTAATCGAGTTTTGATGATATTTATAACAAAAAAAATACTCCATCCACATGCAAACTAATTATAGACTAACTAAAATTAATAAATCTAAATAATAATAAAAGTATAAACAATTAGGAAGTAAAAAAAAATGAAAATTTGGGGATGCCATAACTTAGAAACTAAAAGAAAAAAAATAAGAAACAAAAAATAATTTCTACTAAAACAGTGTTTTGAATGTTGATAATTTTTAATTGTCTCATACGGTCTTATAAAGGAAAATTGTATTATAGTTTTAAATATGTTATAAAAATATTTTATAAAATTTGAAGTTGTGTATTTATATTATTGGTTTTTTTTCTTTAATTTGATTATAAGAGTGAAAAAAAGGCTTTTATAAAAACATATTTAAAAATGTATTAGAATATTTTTGTTTTTGAGTTTGAGATTAAATGGTAAAAATAAATCCAAATAATGTACAATATTAAAATGCTTCCATATTTTTTAATTTGTAAATTATCCTGCAAACGAGCCAATCTCAACCACTTAGGGAATACATGTTAAATCCTAGATTTAAGGGGCACACTTTAGAAATAAAAAACAATACACATGTAATAAATATAATTTCAAAAATTTGAGGGGGGCACGGGCCCCCCTGAAGACCATGTAGATCCGCCATTGGTTAGACCCACATCCACATTAATTGAATCGTGCAATTTTGGCTTCTGACCCTCAATCGCAGCCAAGAACAACACATTCTTCGACTTCAAAATCGAATTTCCCCCAAACTCTAATCAAACCAGATATCAAGGGATCCGATTCGATATTATTTGTAGAAGAATAAATGAAATCATGCAGATGTCGTTCATTAAACACTAGATTCTGTTGCATATTTTCCAGCCGAGAAACATCGCCTCCTGCGTGTGATTCTGGCCGAATGTCCACCTATTCCTGGGTGTTCTCCTACCGGAGTTGTAAGTTAAGGCTAAGAAAAACCTTCTGTAAAGGAACTATATCTGAACCACCTTGAGAAGTCTTCGTCCCCTTCGCAGTGAAGGTGCTTTGTTCCTCATCTACTTGAATAGAGGAGGGATCCTTCACCTAGCTTGATTCAGATCGGAGACAAGAAGTGCTCTATTCGACTTTTTTCTTCATCTTTGATCTATAGGCTTGTACATGACGTGCCAAAGCCACAAATAATCTATGGAGATTGTAGGAGAATCCGTTGGTATGTTTTACAAACTGCAAGGCTAATTCTACAGATTGAAACTCAAAAAATCCAAAGACTCGTCCTCTTCGATTTGGTTTAGCACAAACAGAGGTTGAGACGATCAAGCCATATGGCTTGATTTTTTGTAACTGCTCTTCACGATTGCTAAATCTTGGTTTTAAACCTATTTTCGTTCTATCTGCCTCATCTTGATAAAAACAAAGGAAATGGTTTCTTAGACCCTGTATTTGTTTTCGTTGTATTGCTATTTTTTTGGCTCGTCTATAAGCTCTAATTCTCTCACGAACCTATGAGTGACTCGACCTCTTGTCCTTGTCGTTTCACTCAAAGATTAGGATTAATAAATTTTTATTTACGTATCAAAAAATGAAAAAAAAGATCGGCTAGAAATATAACGTAAAAGCATGTACAATGGAAGGGCTTGGGTTAGGGGCTTGGATTAGGGGCTTGCATGCTGACTGTACAAAATAGTGGGATGCATGACTCAAAATAAGCTGTGTTTTACAATGGTGAGTCCCAGATTGAGTCTTGGATTGTGAGTGGATGTTGACTGGTTAATTAATTGATATTTTTCTGTTTTATTTATTTCGTTATGAAAACAATAAATATTATATAAAATTGAAATAAATGTGAATTTTTTTGATGAGAATATAAAATAAAATAAATTAAAACTGATAATTTTATTTATTCCCGAACAAGAGCATCAAGTACAAAAGATTAATTATTCGGATTGAAAGTTGCTTCAAATCGACCCCATATGTGCTCAATAAGATCACTTTGTAGTTGCTTGTGGGTCTGATGACTTGTGACAACGAGTCGAGCATCCAGTCGTTGTTGGTATTGTAATGGCCCTCCTCGGTGCCATCGTTCTGGTGGTGTCCAATTCGGCATTTCTGGAGGTTGCTCGCACAACAACTCGTCATCTCCATATTTGTACCGGTCGTGTTCATCCTCTACAATCATGTTGTGTAGAATGATACAAGTGTGCATGATATAATCCCAAGTGTGTTTGCTCCAAACACGAGCGAGACAGGAAATGATGTGCCACCGTGCTTGAAGTACTCCAAAAGCCCTTTCAATATCTTTCCGAGCACCTTCTTGGCATCTAGCAAACAACTTCTCTTTGTGCGCTTAGGGATGCTGAATACTCTTCACGAACCGTCCCCATGATGGGTAAATGCCATCCACCAAGTAATAAGGTTGTTCGTACCGATGGTTGTTGATCTCGTACTCCACGGCAAGGTCACGACCGTAATAAGTGGCTGTTGTTGAGGACGTTGATGTCGTTGTTCAAGGTAGCCATCACAAAAAAAAGTATGCCAAATCCATAAATCACGGGACGCTACAGCTTCAAGCATAACGATACTTACCCCATGGTGACTTCCCTGTCCATTGGCACCTTGCGATGCGGTTGGGAAACTTCCACTCCCAATGCATGCAGTCAAGACTCCCAGCCATGTCGAGGAACTCTCAATTGTACCCTTCTTGGAGTAAGCGGTGCAACTCAACCGGTGTGGGTGTACGCTCGTACTCAGGTTCGAATACCTCAATGACGACCTTGCAAAAACTACGTAAACATTCAAGTATGGTGCTTACCCCAATGTGTAGAGTTTCGTCCAATGAATCGTCCGAGCACCCACACGCAAGAATCCGTATCGCGCGGTGCACTTTTGTTCCGCTGATAAGCCCAAGCGTCCGGCAGGGTCCGGCTTCTGAACGAAGTAATTGTCATGTTCCTTGTGGTTTGCACATACAGAACCGGCGCCTAAACATATATGACCCATATATGGGCTGATCGGCAAAATAATACCTCATTAGTTGATCGTGGGCTTCGACACGACCTCTGTGAATCTCTCGTCGCATTGGTTCCCCACGGTCGATCCTCTCCCTCAAAGCGTTGATCCTTGGCATTGCTCTATGTATGCCTCTATCAATCCTTCGCTGTAGTCGTTGTTCAACTAACCGCATTTGGACTGCCAACTGCTCATATGATGGACCCTCATTGTTGGGCATTTTGTATCAAAATGTAGAAGGGAAATTTGTAGAGAAGTTATAGGATGGTTGGTGGTTTGAGAAAGAGGTTGGATTATTTATTGGGTTAGAATTTATGATTTTTGAATTAAAAAAAAAAGAGTAGTCGTTAACATTCCAACGGTCGGATTTTTTTCCTTCCCGCGACACGTGGCGCGCCTTGATTGGCTGCCTGGCCGACCTGGAACGTCGGACGCGAGCCTCGACCTGTCCAGGATTTGTGGGATGAGAGACACGGGCCTGGGCCTGACCCATTTTTTTGCGGGATGCGGGACACGAAAAAGCCGTCCCACAACGGGACGGCTCGTGTCCTGCATCCCGCAAAAACACGGTCCGGGTTGGCTTGTTGTGGATGCTCTAAGAATGGCCAAAATTTCTGGATTTGGGTTGTAATCGTACATATGGTCAGAGTAAGAGCATCCACAATGCATGCGCTGGGAGCCGGCGGTAAGAACAAAAGAAAGAGAAAGAAAGCATAAAGTAACTGCTGGTGGTAAGAGGAGGTGGTAAGCTCACAATCGATGCTTACCGTCGACGAGAAGAAATTTATGAAGTAAAATGTCACGAACAGTCAGCATGAATAGGCTAGTATTGTAGAGATGCTGACGGTAAAGCTGAAAATATTAACTCAATATTCTAATAGTCAGTTTTACAACAATTTACCAACGGTTAGCATTGTGGATGCCGTAGGAAGGAAGTGTAAGTCAAATATTAGTGAGGTGGAACCAAAACCGTTGGAAGAAGTATTGAAGAAGACGTGGAGCAAGGAGAGGAGGACATGTAACGAAAAGCACACGTTAAAACATTTAATTTCCAGTTTTACCCTTGTGATATATGCAACCACCAATCAGATATTCATAAACGCAATCCGCCGATAATTCCAATTATCTGAAGGGAAAGTCGCTCGGTATCATCCGAATAAGATATTTCATTTCGGGTCCCCAAATATAAACCCGATGTCATTTTTTCGCTTCATCTCTTTGTGATGGCCTTCCTCACCTCTTCGCCGGAGCTTTCCTCCGTCGCCGCCTGTCGCCCCATCGGTCCCGCGAAGCCCTTCGATTCTTGGACCAAAATCGTCACTGTTCCGAACAAAAGAGATCGATTCGGGTCTATGCTGATGGTCTGTTCGGGGCTCAAAGACTGTAATGTGATGATACACGGCCAATCCTGTGCTGTGGTGAAGCCGGATTCGGTAAAGAGGAAGGAGGAGGAAGATGAGAAGATGAAGCAGGATTATTACGTGAACATGGGTTATGCGATCCGGACGCTCAGGGAAGAGTTTCCTGAGCTATTTTACAGGGAGCTCAATCTTCTAATTTACAGGTTTGGAATTGGATCTTCTTCTTTTCCACTTATGCTTTGGGTGATGCTCATTGTTTCCAAAATGATTTTGTTTTGATTTCGAGGAAGATGAATGATTGTTTTGAAAATGCTTGGGATTTGGTTATGGTTTGGATTGGAAAATCTAGATAAATCTTTTGTCATTAACCCTTACCAATAGATGCAATGAAGTATTTATGTCAAGACCATTAGTATCTGACATATAGGAAATGTCTCTTTATAAAATTTAGGGATAATTGTAAAAAACTACCCTAAAGTTTCCTCTACAAACGAGTTGATTCACAAAGTTTCGTCCATGCTGTGTGACTACCCTGAAGTTTTTTCCACGACTTTTTTAGTTTTGACGTAATAGGGATGTTCAGAATGATGGTCTGGGCAGTGCTTCCCGAATTGAATAGAAGCGTGGACAAAACTTCAATGCACCCACAAAGCGTGGAAAAAACTCAAATGCACCCACAAAAGCGTGGACAAAACTTCAGTGCACCCACAAAGTGTGACAAAACTTTGTGCATCAACTCGTTTTTGGACGAAACTTTAGGGTAGTTTTTGACAATTATCCCTAAAATTTATTAAATATAATTGAGCTAGTTAGATTTACATCGGAACTTAACTGTACATGATCACAGGATGTTTTGTGATGTACATTTAAATTTATGTCACTATGGTCTGCAAATACATTTGCATTCAGTGGCCTTGCATTGCTCTATAGAGGTATTCAGTGGCCTTGCATTGCTCTGTAAGGCTCTAGGATACATGAGAGAATCAATTTTATAGGTCTTCATAACTTTAAATTTGTTACCTTTTCCGAAAGGAAGAATTTGGCAATTTGTATGATGAAAATGATGTTGCGTGATTGCAATGATCCAACTTTGATATGCCTTTCATTGTTCCATCATGTTTGTGTGTTCTGATGGAAATATTGTATTTTGTATTAGGGATGACATTGTTTTCAAAGATCCCATGAATACTTTCGTTGGCATTGAGAACTACAAGACAATCTTTTGGGCACTTCGCTTCCACGGTAGGATATTTTTCAGGGTTTTGTGGGTTGACATCGTTAACATATGGCAACCTGTAGAAAATGTTGTAATGATACGCTGGACTGTCCATGGCATTCCTCGTGTCCCATGGGAGAGTCATGGCCGGTTTGATGGAACGTCCGAGTACAAACTTGATAAGGATGGAAAAATATATGAGCATCGAGTTGACAATATTGCTATCAGTTCGCCCCCTAAATTTCGTATGCTTGCCGTGCAGGAGTTAATTCAGTCTCTTGGTCACCCCTCTAATGCAAAACCAACTTATTTTGAACAGTCCTTTTCGCTGGTCTCATTTTCTGATGAAAGTTGTCAAGTAACAAATGAAGAGGGAGCCTAGAGGTATTGCTTGCAGGAGCTGTCAAACCAATTAAATGCTAGAATAATTTGCATGTTAATTCATAAGCTACTTGTAACTATTCACTGGACTTTTGTACCTATGACAACAATGCTGCTACACAAAAATTGTAAATTTTGTATATTATGAGTGTAATACTATTTAATTCCTATTGCCCCTCATTTGATTAAATCTTTTGGGATGTTCCATGATGTGAGGAACTTCCAACTGTTATGGCTTAACAGTAGTTGACTTTGTTTAAACATGAATAGCCAGGGAATTGAACAGTGAAAGCGCAGATTTGTAATTCAGATGCAAAGGACTCTCAAGCCCTCGCTAGAAGAATCGAGACTTCTGCTGTTTACGAAACGATATTTGTTACCTTCAACCTCAATCTTCGTTTCAAAGATTGAGTTTTCAATATATGTCTTGCTGATAAAAAAAAAAAATCCTGACTCTACCTATTTATACTCCAGAATCCCTACCATGTCCGGCTAACCTTTTGCTACAATGTCTCGCTATTCAAGCCGATTTTCGAGTGGGTGAATCTTTACTGCAGTGGGGGTGTGCTAATATTTCGGCTTGTATTTTTTTTTTGTTTTACTCGGAAATACCTGTTTTATTTAACGAATACGATATTTTCTCGATGGAGATTTTTAGGGGAGGTGAGGATGATGTTAGCTATCCAAAAACGTCCACATGAAAAGGAGAAGACTTTAGATCGAGTTCTTGCAGATCCCCTTACGACGAGACGTGTCTCCTAGACAACGTTCCGCACTCCCGTTTGGTACTCATTGAAACTGGCCAGATTGTGTAACAAACCTTACCAGTTTGTTTGGGCCAACAAAGGCTCATTTTCTTCAACCATGGAAATGCAGCGCCACCGTTAATTGACCACTGACTGCTACTTCCATTGTTACCCATAATTGCTGATCCCAATCTCCATGATTCAGATCGGGGGCTGAAAGGACCCCACACGGAGATCCACAATGATCAGAGCTGACCTTCTCTTATCGTCGGAGTCACTCTCGTCCTCCCGACAAAACTAGTAGTTTGTAGAGCGAGGGAGGAGGTACGGGACCAATGAAAAACCATTGCACGTGGTGGTGGGGTAGCAGAGCGCCTTCTATGCCCTGTTTCAGTTGTTCCAAGGGGAAGCGTTGGAATAGATGGAAAAGGAGGAGGTGGTGGTGGTGGGTTGACGACGGAAGGACGAAATATAGCCTAGACAGGAGAACGTTGACGACGTCGGTTGTACCATGAAACCCTAAGAAAGGGAGAAAGAGTATATGCACTTAGATGGCCCTCATCTCGTCAACACTCCTTCAATACGAACTTGGTGAAGCTCAATCCTCCCACGCCACCGAAGTTCAGTGACTCCTCCGTAGACCTCGTCTTCGAGACGTTATTATGAAAACCGAGCAAAGCCAGCCACCAGAGGTTCGAGATCTCAAAGTGAGGCTTCTGGTCTTGTGATAGTAAGGGCCAGGGTGTGGCCGACAACTCAGACGACACCGACATAATAGCGTGAAGTTGAAGGTGCAATCTGGTAGGGTCGTCATAGTTGGGGGCGGAGCAGATGAGTCCCTTGGTGGATGATGCACACACAAGTAGTTATGCCTATTTTCAAGGGGGTCGGGTAGGGAGTGCTGGCTGGACTGGCCAGAAAACGACCGACGACACACATTGAAGGCACAAAAACCCTAATGTATCATTTTTCCCCGACAACAAAAGCATCCCCAAGCCGATCAACTGTCAGCTATAAGGGAGAGCTGAACTAGACTACTCAAAAAAACCAACTCACTAAGAACAAGATGTAAACAAACACTACTTAAAAAGTGTTCTCAACTTCCAAGTTTCACAGAACCCAATCAATCTGAGTAGAGTTCTAGAGTCTTAAAAACACACTGATAAGATTCCCAATGTTTAAAGTAAGTGTTGTGCCACTGCCTAGAAGATGTTGAAGCCGGAGGCTGGAATGACAGTGCTCTTAATCGAAGATTTTGCTTGTAGATTTAGCTTGAATTTTGCTTGTAGATGTAGCTTGAAGAGAGTAATAGAGTACTAAATTAAGCATGTTTAGCATGATAACCTGAATGAAAAGCCAGGGCTCAAAAGATGTGTCCAAAAAATAGGAAGATCAACAAGGAGCAAGAGAAGGAGGTCCCCTCTACAGTAGAAGCCTCCTGCAACCCAACAACTGAAGCCAGAACAAGATAAAGAAAAAGAAAAAAGACACTCAATCTAAAGAGGAACTACCCTTCACACAGAACAAGAGAGGGAGGAGAGAGAGAGACAACCCACACTCTAGAGAGAAAAACAATCCCTAAGAACCTAAAACTACTTCACTAAGCTCACCTGTAAGAACCACTCTCGGTCAACGCCAGTCAAATCGGTGAAAAACAGGAAAATTTAAAATTTTGGACAGACACTTAAACGAACCTAAATTTGACCCCGAGGGTCATATCGGACTTAAGTTGACCCCGATATCGACCAAAGTGAGTTCCGGGGGACTTAGGGCAACTTTCTGACCAATTTGGGAAATGTTGACTTTTCGCTGGAAAAGTCAACCGAGCGACGTTTTGGTCCGTTAGAGGTCCGTTTTGGATCCAAAAAGCTTAACCGTCATTGAAGCGGTCTTAGTTGAGCCGTTTCCTTGTAGCCCGTGAAGTTTCGTAATTTCTTGGAAAAAGTGCCCGTTCGGGGCCCGAGACGGCCGAATTTCGCGAATCTGACTGAAAAATATCTAGGAGATATTTTCCAAAAGGTGTGGGACCTATTTGCCACATGTCACACAAGTGGTGGTGTTAGGTTTTTGGGACAAAAACAAAAAGATGAGAAGTTGAGGTTAGTTTTGTAATTATGGAAAGTTGTGTGGTTTTGAATTAAAACAAAAAGAAGACCAATTGTGGGTCTCGGCCAAGCATTTCAAAAGAGAAAAAAAGGAGATATTTTAGAGAGAGAAAGGAGTTAGAAGGAGGAGAGAAAAAGAGAAGAGGCTTGGGGAATTTGTGACGTTTCTCGTTCATCAAGCCGTTGGATCGTCTCAACGATAGAAGATTCAAGCTCACACCATCCTTCTCTACGGTGAGCACCTAACCGATTTTCGTTTTGGTACGTTTGAAATTTAGGGTTTGAGTTTAAACGGTTTGATTATGGTTGGGTTTTGGTTAGAATTGGTTTAAAGATTGAATGGTTGAGGTTTGGGGTTCGTTAGGAACGTTTTGGGGCAAAAAGGGAATTTTGCCATTGTGGCCGTGTGGGGCCCACGTGCTCGGGTCACAGGTTTTCGTGTTCGGGTGGTTTATAACGTTCCCCAAGTCATTAATCTACTCCCGGATCGAATTTTGGAATTAAATTGTGAAAGTTGTAATTGACGGGTTTAGAAACTTTAAACGCGAATTAAATTACTCGGAAGTCGGAAATTGATTCCGTCGAGTGCATAGGAACCCTTGAATTATTCTAAGACCGTAGAAACGAAAACGGGAATTTTCGGAGCCCCGGAAGGACGTTTTCAAAACCCGGGCAGATTCACCATGTCGGGCGAAACGAGCTTTTCCGAGCCCATTATTGACAATGTCGAGCAATTGGGAAGTTTGGGAGTGATCGACATTGTCGGGGTTGAGTTTGGGAGTTTAATTCTTTAAATTCGGGTTTCGCATGCTTACTTAAAAAGTGTGTAAATTGTAATAATTGTAGACCGTGTCGCCTACCGTGGAAAGAGGAGGCTAAGCGGGAAATTTGGAGCATTGTCGGAGAGCGAGCATCGGTTGTGACACGCTTCAAGAGGTAGGGAAAAGTAGCCAGATCTCGGCCCTGACTAGGGAAAGTTAACAGTAGAAATGCATGTGACACTGGGGTGTCGTGAGTTTAGTAAGTTTATCGAATATTAGAAAGGCAGGCGACACCGGGTGGTGTCGTAGGATGCAGGAACGTATCGAACATTAGAATTGCATGTGACACTTACTAGTGTCGTAGGAGCAGAGAACTTATCGATATTAGAGTTACTTGAGGCATATGACCATGCCCGGAGGTTGATTGTGAAACTGTTGATATTAGAATTACTGGAGGCATA
Organism: Erodium maritimum; assembly: GCA_963921825.1. NCBI lineage: Eukaryota > Viridiplantae > Streptophyta > Magnoliopsida > Geraniales > Geraniaceae > Erodium > Erodium maritimum. The sequence continues at coordinate 27,361,037 of OY997596.1, read as the reverse complement.
TGACCATGCCCGGAGGTTGATTGTGAAACTGTTGATATTAGAACTGCTGGAGGCATTGGTTATGCCCGGAGGTTGATTGTGTAATTTGTGTCTTGGGTGGCCATGAGAGCCCGTACTTTATTGTTTGTGTCTTGGGTGGCCATGAGAGCCCGTGTTTTATTGTTGGAGTCTTGGGTGGCCATGAGTGCCCGTTGGGTTGTAGAACCCGTGTTATTTTACTGTTGGAGTCTTGGGTGGCCATGAGTGCCCGTGGGGTTGTTGAACCCGTGTTATTTTTACTATTGGAGTCTTGGGTGGCCATGAGTGCCCGTGGGGTTGTTGAGCCCGTGAGTTATTGTCGGTGTGTCTTGGGAGAGCGTGAGTGCCCGTGGGGTTGTTGAGCCCGTGAGTTATTGTCGGTGTGTCTTGGGAGGCCGTGAGTGCCCGTGGGGTTGTTGAGCCCGTGAGTTACTGTTGGTGTGTCTTGGGAGGTCGTGAGTGCCCGTGGGGTTGTTGAGCCCGTTAGTTACTGTTGGGGTGTCTTGGGAGGCCGTGAGTGCCCGTGTGGTTGTTGAGCCCGTGAGTTATTGTTGGTGTGTCTTGGGAGGCCGTGAGTGCCCGTGGGGTTGTTGAGTCCGTGTTTTACTGTTGGTGTCTTGGGTGGCCATGAGTGCCTGTGGCATGTTGAATCTGTGTTGTTGCTGTTTGTTGAACTTGCTTGTGATTGTGATTGTGGTTACCCGATGTTGGATACCCGACTTTGTGTCGGGGAAGTTGCGTGAGGTGTGGCTAGCCACCCGACTGAGATCAGGGGTAGGGGAGAGGTTGTGGGCTAGCCTCCCGACTGGGATCGGGAGAAGGTACGCGCAGGTGTGGCTAGTCACCCGACTGAGATCGGGGGTAGGGGAGAGGTTGTGGGCTAGCCTTCCGACTGAGATTGGGAGAAGTTGCGCGACAGGTCGACCGCCTGACCTGACTGGGATCGGTAAAGGGCGAGAGAGAGAAGGGTTACTGAGCAGTTGGAGTGCGATCCTTTGTGATCTTTTTTGGTGTGCGATCCTTTGTGATCTTGGGTGTTGCGTGGTTGTCTGTCGTGTCTTTGGAGGAGGTCGTCAATCGTTGTGTCGGGTCTACATTACGTGTTCGAGTGTTGAGTCGGGTGAGGAAAGTAACAGTGGGTGTGTGTCAGTCGGAGTACTTGAGTTGGGGACAGTGATCCCCGGTGTTGAGTTTGTTGTTGGTGTTACCGGCATTGTCTGCTAAGTATGCCGTAGTCAGTCTGTTATCCATGGCGGTGAGCGAACGCTCACCCCTAGCTGCTTTTCCAACAGGTACTGGTCGCAGGTTGGACTAGGTGAGCTTCCGAAGCTTGAAGAGCTAGGAGCGGGAGTCCGGGTTTACTTTTGAGTCTAGCGACATACACTTGTATTTTGTCCGCTTGTGGGACGTACTTTTGTGTTGTAAATAATTATTTTGTTAAACAAATTGTTGGTTTTAAAGCGATTTATTCAAAAGGTTTGAAAAGGTTTTATTAAATTAAACGTTCGCGTTCTGGGTTCAGTTTTACTGAATTTGGGGCGTGACATCACCACTCTCTCCCAGCCAAGCCTAGATCCCTGCCCCAGAACCCCAAACCAAGGAACATAGATAACTTGTAGCGCAAGTAACCAGGTAATGAGTACCCAGAAAGTAAAATCCATGAAGTCAAGCTAATCTAACTTATTCATCGACCTTTTCCTTCAATTATCTTTGTAATAAACCAACAAAACTGAAGATCAGAATATGAAACATCAAATTCTGAAAAACCACAGCCTTAACTTCTTTGCTTGTTTCCCAAGTAATTGGAGTATACCAACACAAAGATGTCATGAGTAGTGTGCCAAACTGGTTCCAGGTCTAGTCCTTAGAGATCATTGAAATACAGGCCAAAGGTGATGGTTTCCACTGCTGGAAGGAAAAATAATAATCATTTTGTTGAAAATTTGCCACCTCCCAAGAATAAGCTTGATGCAAAATTTTGTCAAAGATTTCTAACTTAGAAAGTCTTGTATCATTAAACAAGAGGGAATTCCTAACCACCATATCTGCCAACAACTGATTTGAGCTAATTTTAGCCAAGAAGTGGATTTGTTTCTGCTACTGATAAGATATTGCCAAGAAGAAAGTAGGACCTTTAGAGAAGTTGGAGAGACCCACAACAACCCCACCAATGTAGGATCATAGACCAACCTGCCAAGATCTAGAGCAATGTAGAAGTAAATGAGCCCCATCTCCAATTATGTTGTTTTTGTGTCCATTGATTAATAAACTTTGTATTACTATTTCAGAAAAGAGGTCATCCATCTTTTGTGTTGTAAAAGTAGTGTTACTAAGATATATAAAATTATCAAATATATATAAACATTCTTACCTTGAATATAATAAATTCCATAAACATAATAATCAGATACATAATTAAAATTTAATTAATTTTAAACAATATGACTACATAACAAAACATTAAATAAATGTAATATGTTGTAGAGTTCAACAGGACAGCTGACTAGGGACGAAATCAGAAGGGTTTAGGGTGTTCCATAAAACATTTTAAACCAAAAATGTTTTATAACACTTTAGAGATTTCAGTTATTTTTAATGTAATAACTTACGAGTCTAAATCGAAGTTCGTATGAAAAATTATGCATATTTGAAGATCTTTTGGGTATTGACCTCTTTTCACTCCAAAATGTTCAGTTTTAGTTTCAAACTTTTGTAACGCTTTCCTGTAACTAGATTTAGAATCATTGGAGACAATATTTGAGAAATTATATGTACAACTGAACATCTAAATAATAGTTCGGTATTATGAACATATAAAAAAATATTTATGAGTATTAACAATAAAGTAGTTTTTACTCGTTTTAAAAAACGGTGTCTATTGTAAAGTATATAACGAACAGAGAGATTCAGATACATAGGGTTATATGGAAACCAATTCATATAATAATAATTTAAAATATATATTGTTTTTATAATAAACGTTGTAGAAATTATATATCAATCACCAGAGTATACATAAGAATTATTGAACAAAAAACACAAAATAATTTGATTTTCTTATTATTGTAATTTTTTAAATATATTTAATAATTATGGACGGTCACTCAAAAAAAAATTGGACGGAACACCTTGAATTATATTTCTGGTTCCGCCCCTGGTCACATGCATAAGAGAAACAGATTATTCCATCCGTTTTTCGGACAGAAGTGTGGACGAAACAATAGGGTAGCCACAGAGTGTGGAAGAAATTTTGTGCATCAAAACGTTTGTGGACGAAAGTTTAAGGTAGTTTTGGACAATTATCCCAAAATGGTATTTATAGGAAAAAACTTATTTGATTTTTTTTATAGAAAATTTAGCAGTCACAGACGGACTGTAACAATATCGATCAGTTGATCAAAAAACTTATGTCGACTTACTACACATCGCTGCAAGAAACACAAACAAGACACAACCCGACGACCTTGGTGCAATGTGTCAACATCGCTCAAAACCATCATGGTGGTCTACCCGTTTGGCAGCTGATTTTAACGTTGACGGTAAACACCGGCTAACATTTTCGATAACAAAATCTAAATTCAGCTTCGATGTTGAGTAGCGTCGAGCCCACCACACATGCTCTAACAAAAAAAAAGGTACACGACGATGGATAGTGTTATATGAAAATATTCGATACGTTGAAAGCTGAAACATACAACAATATCCAAGTTTTACGTAAGAGCATCCACATCAGTAGGGGGCAGAACCCTGAACCCTGAGGCAGAACCCTCTACTGACTGGGCAAGGTTCAGCCCCCTGCCCCCCTAATAAAAGTGTGTTGTACATAAGAGGGGCATGTATGGGGGGCATGATTATCAGAAATGCTGACTGTGTAATTAATTAAGTTGTTATCTGAATTTGTTAACATTATTTTTAAATCGACAACTACTAAATAAAATAGAAATAAAATTCATAATTAGAAATAAAAGTTCATTAATAAAATGCAAAATTAAAAAAAAATACATAATTCAAATTGACAATTCATTTGGTCGATATAAGCTTCTACACTAATGAATTATTTGATGACCATTACTAATACCATATATTTTTATCGCATCGTCGTCGGACATTTTTTATCGCAATAGAAAAATTATTTTTAAAATAAAAAATTGATTTTAAAATTTAAAACTAATTATTAAATTTAAAAAAGTGAGTTTTTAAATTAAAACTGATTTTTAAATTTTAAAACTAATTCAAAATTATTATCTAATACTACAACCCTAAATAATTACCTAATTAATACATATATAAACTGATTGTTAATTATATAATTAATAATAAAAAAATTAATTATTACATAATTAATGACTTAATTACCATATATAAAATTATAAATTGATTGCTAAAATATGTTTATTACCTTATTAATTAATACCTAATTAATACAAAACTGATTGCTAATTAATACTAATTCTATTATAATTTTAATACTACTAATTCTATTCTAATTAATACTAACACACAAAAAAAAGTCAGCATCTTCAACCTCAAGCGCTCTGTGATTTTTTTTCTAGGCCAGGTGTCGCGCACCCGTTTACTTGCGGAGAAGCATCGGGGCTCGGGGCTGCGGGGTAGAAATCAGCCCATCGCCTCACCCCCCGCACCTGGTCCGACGTGGACCTGCCCCCCGCCTCGCCTGCCCCTCCAGCCCCTCTCTCCACACCGTGCGCACCCTTGAGGCCAAACCCTTTGGCCCTTCTGCTCCGGCCCCGGCCTAGCCATCAAGCCCCGCCGATGCAGATTGTCACGCCCCAAATGCGGTTTTGACCGGATTCGAGACGTGAACTACGAATAATAATAATAAAAGCAATTTTTAAAAGAAATAAACTCCAAATGATAATCCAAACTAATAGTTCTGACAATACGAGTCAACAACTCGAAAACCAAGTAATAAAGATGTTTAATAACAAAAGGAAAGCACGTCTTTAGACCATACAAAACTAAGACTCTCGCAAGCCCCAAGCTCCGAGACGTCCTCTAGATCAAATCCCGCTCAAAACTTGTAGCACAGTAAAGAAGAGGGGTGAGCTTTCGCTCAGCAGGAAAAAGTAGTAAAGGTGATGAGTTATCCGCTCACCACCACGGGTAACCGTCCAATTAGGGCATACTAGAAAGGGACAACAACTAACGACATTCATAGGAATCACATAGTCACAAACCATACTCACATGATTATAACCATGCTTAATCACATCACTTACCAATCATCAACCAACAACACGCAGTAAAACAACCACAAGTCCCATACAACAGTCCCCCCGTCACCGGCTTCCATAGCACGACTCCACCATATCGTACCGGAACACACATCCTCGGCCTAGATATCTTCCCAAATCACACAACATCGGGGTACAACTCATAAGAAACATACCGGACCGGCACACACCTCGGTCGGATATCTTCCCGGATCACACAACATCGGGGTACAAATCACACCACCCTCGACCTAGATATCCTATACCGGAATCCTCCGTCGGTATAGACATCATGCCGGAACCCTTAGCTCCGGGGGACCGCGTACGTGGGACACCATCCTCGACCTAGATACCCTACACCGGAATCCTCAACGGTATAGTTATCGTACCAGAACCCCTCGTCTCGGAACATATCATATCGGATCACACACACACAATGTCTCAAACATGTCACAAGCCACAGTTCAAACTAACATCATACAATACCGAACAATCTTACCGAACACACCACATCGGTCTATCATTCACCCGATCATATCACAAGGCAATAACTCACACTAACATTCACCGCATTTTCATGGCATATCATGATCCTTAATTTAACACCGAAACATGTCACAAACGAATTATGATATTCAACCAATCATCAACAAACGCAATTAGCACACAATCCTACGAGTACGACATGGCCCACATGCATTTCTACAGCACGACAATTCCCAAACCTACGGGCACGACATGGCCCGCAAGTTATCCCACACTTTACACGGCTACACTCGTTCCTCACATCCTGCATGCAATTCTACAATTATATCATTTGTTCATAACCTATATGCATACTAGTAACTTTCCGCAATTAAACCGGTATTCGCTACTTTTCCCTACCTCGATCGCTATCCAAACGCAAGCCAAGCGAGTCGCCTAGTAGCCTCCTCCGCCGTGCTCGGGAACAACGTCTAAGATCACAAAGCAATACGAGAATTAATGCTAATTCAAGTGTGGTTCAAAGAGAGAAATACCCAAACTAACCCCCAATTGCTCAACTTGTCAAAATGGGCCCGGAAGGCCCATTTTGCCCAGAATCGGGAAAACGTCCCTCAGGACTCCAAAATTTTCCCTTTTCGTCTCTATCATTCCTAATTAATTTTACTTGTTCCAACGCACTTGACATAATCAAATTCCGAGGTCCGAGCGTTCTAAATTCGTAATTAAACTTTCTAATCGCATTTTCCGAAATTTCACGAATCACTTCCATAATTCGTTCCGGGCGTAAAATTATCGACCCAGGGTTCACCCAAGACCGTCCAAGCATGACACAACCAAACCCCTTCCATGTGGGCCCCACGGACACACATGGCCGTGGGTGGCCGGGCCGGTCACGGTTCCATGTGTCTCTCCGACCATGTCCGGTCCTTCTCCTCCCCGGTGACCGGACTCCGGCGTCCGGCCGGAGCTCCGGCGAACCTCCGGTCGCCAAAAAAATACCTCCTTTCTCCCAACAAGTTCCTAACTAGTTCTAGGTTCTCCACAACTCCATTGTTAAGCTCCAAAACTTCAAGATTAACCTCAATCACTGCAAAGTTTCAAGACCCATGGTGGGTTTCATCAAAACCACAAAAACCCAATGAAATTTCATCTACAATCTCCACCTTTCTCCATAACTTATCTAATTAAACATTAAGAACCTCAAATCCCTAAGACCCAAGCCTATTTCATGCCTTTTCCATCAAACCCATAACTAGAAATTTAACAAAAGGAAAGTTAAGTGCTTGAATACCTTAGAGAATAGGTAGATGATGAAGAAAATGGAAGAAAATGAGGTTTTTGGAGTAGAAAACAAGTGAAAGGAGACACTTTTCTTCTCTTCTTCTCCTTGCTTCTTCTTCAAGCTATGGAGGTTTCAAACTTCCTCTCTCTCTCTCTCTCTCTCTCTCTCTCTCTCTCTCTCTCTCTATAGGATTCGGCCAAGGTGAGAATTGTGCTAAAAACTGCCCAAGAGTGGTCCTTATCCTAAAGGTAGAAATGTCCCTTTCGTCCTTTAACCCCCCTCTCTCTCTTTTGTCCACAAGTGGGGACCATATGGTCTTTTCTCACCCTTTTCTTCCCCTCCAAGCCATCATGGACACGTGTCCATGTGGGGTCCACCTCTACCGAAAATATCTCAGCTCAAATTAAATTAATTCGTTAAGACTCCTAATTCGACCTAGTTTGACATTTTTGCAAAAGTAGTCATTAGAAAGGAAACGACCCAACTAAGCTAACCGTAACAACGGCTAAGCTTTTTGGGTCCTGGAAATGTCCCGAATGACTCCCGGAGTCATCAGTTGACTTTTTCGGCGGAAAGTCAACTTTCGCCAAATTTCACCGGTTCGACCGGGGGCGGTTCTTACACAGACGCTCTAAGAGCATCAGCATCGGCGAGGCAGGTGAGCGGGGCAGGAGCGCGAGGACGCGAAGAAGGGGTGCGGGGTTCGGCTCCGGCACTATGTGGTGAGCAGGCTTGCGGTGCGCGTGGCTGATTTTCAGGCTTCGGCCTCGCTTCTCACGGCCTCGCTGCCTCCCTGGTGTCCAATCCCTGTGTGACGCGTGGCCTGCAAGAAAAAAAATCAGTTTAATATATATTTTGTTAATTATCTGATTTATATATATATATATAATAATTAGTTTTTAATAAATATATATATATATATATATACAACTTTCTTTTATAAGCAAAAATTTATTAGTCCTTGCTTTCCAAAAGTCATGAAAAGAAGAAAAGAAGACTACCTTAAGTAGGTATCTTCCCAAAACCGAAACATGCTCGAAAGAGCTACAAACAGTGAGAAAACAAAGAACAAAAACAAGCGGGAGAGCAGACAACGCCTCCTAGCCTATTTATTTAACGGGTCCAGGCAAGAGAACCGATTCGACATCGGGACATGACTAAGATCAAATCCTGTCAGGTCAGGGTCATTCTCGTCCGTAGTACCCTCGTCGTCCTTCAGCATAGGATGCGGGTTGATCTGGTCGAGCACCCGAGAACCGAGGCTACCTGCCTTTTTGACAACTTTCGAGCTGAAACTCCAATCACCCGAACTGTTTTTTCTTGCAATATCAACAGTAAAGCTTCCGGGAACGCCTCATTTATCAGTACTAGTCTTGGCTCTTGTCTGATAAAAAATAACTAGAGGGACAATTTTCTTCGGCTGACCTTTTTTTGGATGTCCACATTTCCTTGGTTCCTCTGGAATCGGGGGTTTAGCCAAGGCTTCCTTCCAAGGGCTACCTTGAAACATACCGCCCAAGTTTGAATCACCCCGAGGAAAATCCTCCGTAGAGGGGCCGTCTTTAGCCTGTGCACCTAAACCCGAGCCCACAACAGGTGACGGGCCCAAGTCATACCCAATTCGCTAAAAAATATCAGCCAAAGAGGGTTCACAAGCCAGTTGGGCTGGACCTGTGTCAGTAGAACTAATACAAGGCCCAGAAAACTGAATTGAGCCTTGATTACCAGCTGGCCCAGCATCAGGCCCCACTGGACTATCCATAAACGAAACCGACCCACTAAACACGTCTTCTTCCCCACGCGTTTCAGATTCCTGCCGCAAATCTCGTGTCTCCTCCAAAACAGGGAAACAATTCGAAACAACAGGAATCACGGGAGCGGGGATCACGGGAGCGGGGATCACTGGATCAAGGATCACGGGAAGAGATATCGGCGCAACCGAGGTCCGCTTTCCCTCGAACTCCGTTGAGACGATGACTACAGATCTAACTGGACGAGCTAACGCAACCATTAACGAATGTCCTTTGAAGTTGAAACCATTGAGAGCTTCAATAGCCTGCGACGCCGACTTCGGAGAGGATAATTCAACAAAGGCAAAGAACCGACCTTTACGATTAGGTCGCTTGACTAAATTCACTTCAATCACCTCTCCGATCATCGCTAGAGCATTGCGAACCGACTCCGACGAGGTATCCCATGGTAGGTTGCAGATGAAAACCCTCTATTGTTTCGTTAATGGCGTTGAAACAGGGACATAGTTCAAGCTCTGTTTTCGCTGAGCCACCCCATCAACGCCCGAATTGCCGGGAGAAACAACCGGGACGTCGCCAAGACGTGCAGATATAGAGTAATCCGGGATGGACTCCGTCCCGGTCGCACCCAGTTTCTTTGTCAAAAGGTCGGCCATGCTCTGTTTTGCTGCGTGCAAAATAGAGGGCTTCTCTGTTACTGAAGCGTCAACATCTACACGACCCACCAGCTTCGATGAAGTTGCTGGACACACATCCCCTTTACCACGTCGAGCCTTCCTTCGAGCCTTCCTTCCTTGTCGTACCTCACCCATGCCCATGACACCGGTAGCAATGGTGTAGTACTCATTGTAAAGGGATAATAACTCCCTGCAAAACTGGAAAAGGAAACAGGGTCCTTACCTTTGAACCGGTGAGGAGCCTGTCGACGATCAAAGTTCACTGCTCTCGCCATTCAACGCGTCAGGTGGAATATTATTATGATTGAAAATTATATAAACCTAAAATTTGGAAATGATATAAATCTTATACAAAAAAATATATGTTTTTAATTTAAAAAATTAGTTTTAAATTTTAAAATCGGTTTTTAAATTTAATAATCAGTTTTTAAATTTAAAAATCAGTTTTTTATTTTAAAAATCAGTTTTTTGCTGCGATAAAAAATATCCGACGACGAGGCTCAAACGTTATTATCAAGAATAATAACTGTTAGTGTTTCAAAAAAATTAATCAATCAAATGAATTGTCAATTTGAATTATGTATTTTTTTAAGTTATGTAATTTTTTAATTTTGTATTTTATTAATCAAATTTTATTTAGTATTTGTTGATTTAAAAATAACGTTAACAGATTCAATTAAAAGCTTAATTGATTAAATAGTTAGTATTTTTGAAAATCATGCCCTCATACTTGCCACTCTGATGTGCAGCACACTAAATTTAGGGGACAGAGGGCTGAACACTGTTAGCAAAGTAAGCTAGCAGCTGCAATTGATACAGGAACAATCACATGTTCTTCATTTCTTTTATGGTGGTAGGTAGTGGTAGGTGACTTAGTTACGTGTAAAACTTTTCATCTTCTTTGTACACTTTTCTTTGGCTATATATACAAGCCAAAGCCAATGCAAATAGAAACTTAGAAATTACAAGTTCAAAGTAAAACTTGTCTCTCATTAGTCTAAAACTAACAAGGTTTAGTTTGCTTTCTTTGTTCTCAATCAGGTTTAGAACCAACAAGTGGTATCAGAGTCCGGTTCATTATGAACGATTCTGTCAGTACGATCAAGGCAAGCAACACCGGGAGTACCTCTACCGCAGTCGGCTATGGCGCGAGCTAGCAGTGACGAGGTCGTACCCTGCGGTGGTTATCACGACCAACCTTCCCATCCTTTCACGTACCAACTACGGAGAATGGGAAATCCTCATGGAGGTCGGGTTACAAGCGAGATGCTTGTGGATGGAAATCCAAGGCGAGGAGGATCTCACTGACGAGATTGGATATCGCAATGATCGCTCCGCAATGGAGGTGATCCTGCGCTCGGTTCCGACCGATATGATCTCAACAATTTGGAAGAAAAAGACGGCTCAAGAGGCATGGGAGGCTATCAAGACCATCCGCATGGGCTCAGGCCGAGTCCGCGACGCGAAGGCTCAAACACTCCGGCGCGAGTTCGAGCGCTTCACACACAAGGACGGAGAAACAGTCGATGAGTTGGCAATGCGACTTACTGGCATCGTGGCAAATCTCGGTGTTCTCGGTGATGAGATACCGGAGAAGCAGGTGATGCAGAAGTTCCTTCGCATAGTTCCAAGGCGTTATTCACAGCTCGCATTATCAATCGATAGCCTCGTCGACCTCGATACAATCAACATGGAGGAATTGACGGGATGCTTCAAAGCAGCGGAGGAACACATGGAGCTGAATGAAGAAGAGGGGGGGGGCACGAGGCTCCTCCTCACGGAGGAAGAATGGCGTAACCGCATGGTACGACGGGACCATGGCGGCACGAACGCCTCACCCAAAACACGGGAGAAACACCGCAACGGTGGCAACAAGGACGGTGCTGACAGCACCAGGAAGCCAGGGAAGTGCCACTACTGCAACATGGAAGGGCATTGGATTCGTGACTGCCGAAAGAAGAAAAGGGATGAGGCTGATGACGAAGCTCACCTTGTTCAGGCAGATGACGAAGAACCTGAACTACTGATGGCTCAGGTGACGTCAGTTGCAACTACATTTGCCAAGGCGGTGAGCGCCAAGCCAGAGCGGGATGTCCAACACGACCGTTCACTAAGGAGGACTCAACAAGCTCATGATGACATATCAAAGACCCAATCTGACTCAAGTGTAAATCAGGCCAGGAGCGAGGGAGCGACTGAGATACCGGTCCAAAGAATAGTATGGACGCCTTGCTGTAGGCGAAATCAGGACGAGGAAACGTCCGAGGTACTTACCCAAAGATCTAGGTGGACACCAACATGGGCGAAGGAGTGCCCGGAGCGTGGGAAACCTAGTGTCATGCTAATGGACAAGAAAGCGCCGGATGAGCATGTCAATATGAGAAGTTCTTCCCTCGATGCAGGGGCAAAGAAGATGGCCAACCACGTCGTGGAGAAGGGAAGAATGGAACAAGGAAGGATGGATCCTGCTACTCACGACGAGGTGCACACTGAGGTCAACGTCGGGGCGATGGACGACCAGAAGGATCCGGTGTGGTACATGAACACGGGATGGAAGTTTGCTTCCAAATCATCGACTACCCACCTCACTGGATCATACCAGAAGGTGGTTGAGGCAGACGAGGCAGCGGGACTTGGGCGCAGTTTGCGGCATGACGGGACAACCGTTTTGGACTGAGGGAGCAGGCGTTGCAGAGCAGAAATCGTTCTCATTCGAGAACACCATGGTGGCATTCACTCCAACATCAGTGCGAGCTCCATCCTCAGGGGGAGAAGCCTCCAAGACTACACCAGAGAAAACAGTACTACCAGAACAAGCTGAAATAGAGTATGCTTCTCTAGCAATACCACGTTACGTTGGTACGATGGATCCGCCAAGTCAAGGAGGAGTGGGCGTGGTCTTTTGGTCCTCACCGAAAAACGAGACTCTGGTTGTAGAATTAGTGGGCGAGGAGGCTCCTCGCCGCTATCGGAAGGTTGCTGATATCGATTCAGAAGCAGGAGAGAGCACTGCAGTGGAAATGACGGTGACCGTCGATCGCAACTTACCGTCTCGGAAAACCGTTGATTCAAACACGTTCAGGTTCGATGAGCTGTAGAAACTCCTCAGTTTAATTGATAAATCCATTGTCGCACCCAAGGCCTTAATGAGTGAAACCCTGGTTATCAAGCCGGAGCACATGCTCGAGTATCTCTGTTGGGCAATGTGCAGCCTCGACCTTGCAAAACATCTCAATTCTATGGGTTTTCATCAGAATGTTTGTGTAGGGGTGAACGATTGCCCCAGACCCTACGGATCTCGCCTACAAGTCCAGTAATTATGAGGAAGCAGAACCATACGAAGAATGGCGCAAGGCCATTCTCAAAGAATGCAGATACGATGTAGGTGGGAGTTCCCCATGGAAGAAAAACGATATGGAAGTGGTTGGTCATGCCGGCTACACGAGTCCTACTCTAGCTAGCTACCGAAAGTCTAGGCTAGATGGGATCGTTGGTTCCGCACGACAACCGTTAGTGCACCAATCTGTTGTGGCACCTCGTTTGTTAAATGAGGCTAAAACCTACTTGGGATGTCGTGGTCCCCGAGCAAGGACTAGTCCTCCCCGTAGTGTTTGTTTGATAGCATGTGTTCGAGTGTTCGTCCGAGAGAAGACTCGCCCTCCGCTGCGACCGCCCAAAGATGGTGATTGGCTTCTGCTCGGTGACCTACTCGGCAAGGAGGCTGATGTCGTCACACTTTACGTGGACAACAAATCAGCAATTCAGCTATGCAAGAATCCGGTCTTTCACGACCGGAGCAAGCACATTGAGACACGTTACCATTTCATTAGGGAATGCGTCGACGACGGTAAAATCATCGTCAAGTACATTAAGACCGATGATCAGCTGGCGGATATAATGAAAAAATCACTTGGTATAGTGAAATTTCGAGACCTACGCTCGAAGATCGGCATCGTCAACATACACGTCTAGCTTAGGGGGGAGATTGTTAGCAAAGTAAGCTAGCAGTTGCAATTGATACAAGAACAATCACATGTTCTTCATTTCTTTTATGGTGGTAGGTAGTGGTAGGTGACTTAGTTACGTGTAAAACTTTTCATCTTCTTTGTACACTTTTCTTTGGCTACATATACAAGCCAAAGCCAATGCAAATAGCAACTTAGAAATTACAAGTTCAAAGTAAAACTTGTCTCTCATCTCTCTAGTCTAAAACTAACAAGGTTTAGTTTGCTTTTTTGTTCTCAATCAGGTTTAGAACCAACAAACATTGTCCAGCCAATAGAGGATTCTGTCTCAGGATTCGTGATCCCCTCACTGATGATGCGGATGCTTTAAGAGTCCCATGGGGGAGTCATTCTTGTTCTGTCCCAAAAGATAGAGAAACACGTGTGATTTTCCATTCTAATTAAAACACAGACATAAGCCTTAATCATCGAATCTATCAATCTTGTTTCTCCCAATTCAATGCCTATCGGAAAAAGCTACCATCTGTTGAAGGCCCGTTGGGCGAGTCTCGAAATCCGCATGACTCCCTTCGTCATCGACGGCGTCCCCGACCACCTCACGCTCCGCCAGCCCCGCCGCGATCGCCTCAACAAGGAGGTCACCTACGTCAGCACCGACAACGTGCGCCTCACTGGCGGTGTTGATTTCGAGGACGAGGACGCGATTCTGTGCGGCTCGATGGAATCGTATGGTTGGAGTATGGATTGCTACAGCTCCATCGCCTCCGCCTGTCTATTGAGCTCTACATTGCTGGCTGTTGCTCCGGGATTCCCGTCATCTTCACCAAGACCATTAAAAAAGATTTGAAATCACTTCTCCAAAACAGGCTCCACATAATTGACAAAGGGAGTCTGCGGTTGAAAAGTAGAATCATCTGGATTCTAAGAAGCATTTTATAGGCACAACATCTTTGGTGGTAAATTAGACTGTCATAGATAACTACTCAAAAAGGCAGTTCTTGTGCTACTGACCTTAAAACCAGGATTGTCCAACTTTCATTGAAAGTATCTTTAGAATAACTGATAATATAGCAATTGTTAAGGTAGATACCAGCTCTCTGAGTTGCCCCAACTCAACTCCCAACCTCTTAATCTTCTTCTAAATTGCAGAAGCTAAACTCCATTATTCCATACATCTTCAACCTTAAATTGTCTTTGTGTAATGAGGAGATAGAGTCTTTGAAATTTATATATGAGAGGGATTTCAAAAATACACACATCATCCTAGAAGAATATCCTCCTCCCATTCTTCACACTCCAACTCCCAAATGCGTTGTTAAATGTAGGTTCAGCTAACAAGGATGAGAAATGTACAATGAAACTATGTCCATTAGTGAGTTAAATGTTGAAAAGATCCTAATCATTATACTCTCAACCCAATTTATCACAAGACACCCTCTTCCAAAGGGAGTCCCTTTCAAGTACGAATCCCTACCACTATTTAGCCAATAGATATTTATTCATCAAACTCAGTTTCTTAATGCCTAAGCCTCCTTGTTCTCTTGGTCTGCAAATAAGGTCCCGATTGACTTTGTGTAGAGTTATTCTGGTGATCGTCCAATTCTAAAAATAGCTCCTCGTCCATTTTTCCATCTCTTTAATCAACCTCACATGAGCTTAAAACAATGACATGTGATACAAAGGAAGAGCACTCAAAGTAGACTTAATGAGTGTTATCCCCCCACCAAAGGAGAGTAGTTTAGCTTTCCAAAAACTAAGCTTGTTTTTGAATTTGTTGATGATTGGGATCGAAGTTTTGTATCTCCTAGGATTGGCTCCCGATTGGAACCCCAGATAGACCATGGGAAGAGAAGTGATTTCTGAATCTAGAATCAGCAACCTGTTCTTCACACATGCTATTAGCATTCAACATGACTGCTTTAGACTTAAATAAGTTTATCTTTAATCCAGTAGCACTCTGAAAGATCTTTAAAGAGTATTTGAGATTCACAAAGTCAGTAATAGAAGTTTTAGTTCATAAGAGAGTATTATCTGCAAATTGCATATGGGAGATGAAGGGACCTTTGCGTCCACAAGAAACACCCCTGAAACATTCTCAAATTTTGACACTTATCCAATAGCTGATGAAGGCCTTCTACAACTAGTGCAAATAGAAAAGGAAACAAAGAACACCTTTTCCTCAGACCTTTGTGTAAAGAAAAACTAGTAATAAGGGAGCCATTTACAAGCACTGGCACTTAAGCCCTTATACAAGAACCAATCTACAATTTCCACTTATCTCCAAAACTCATGAATGATAACATCTTAGATAAATAATCCCAATCGGCATGATCATAAGCCTGCTCAAAGTGCACCTTCAAAAAAAGTACACCTTAACTAAGATTACTTATTCTTTTGACCTCGTGATAGTATCCAACAATTTAGAAGTAATTAGGATCCCATCCAAGATTTGTCTACCTGCTATGAAACCAGTTTGGATATCACTAACTAGAGTGTTAATCGAAGTCTTAAGTTTGACAGCCAATACTTTTGATATAATTTTGTAAAGAGCCTCCACGAGGCTTATAGGTCTCCAAACTTCATAGGAGAGTTAACCTTAGAAATAAGAGTTATGAAAGATGAATTGATGCCCTTCTCAAAAGCCCCAAACTTGTGGAAATGCTTAGAGAAAGCTAACACATCTTCTTTAATCAATGGCCATCCCTTTTGGAAGAATAAGATTGAAAAACCATGAGGTGCTAGAGACTTTTACCCATCACAATTCATAATTGTAGAAAGAATCTTAACTTTAGTGAAAGGTCTCTCTAGATGAACTTGTTATAAAGAAATAGACTTCAAAGGGACCACAAACATATCTAATGGTTGAACGTGTATACAGTGAAAAATGAAACATGTATAATCGTGAAAAGTGTATAAACATCACTAAATACACTCTTCTAAATGTAAGCTAATGGTTCAAGCAGTGAAAAATGAAAAGTAAATGTTGATGTAAGGTTGATAAGCAATAAGGAAATACAAAAATCGAAATAAAAATCGAAACTTTGTATAGGAGAAAACAACCATGAGTGTCGTGCTCATACATAAAGCCAATTAGTGCATAAGGTAATCAATGTTATGATGATGATGAAAAGAGTGCTCCTGTCATGGCTCAAAAACCAATCATCGGAGTAAATGTGCAAGTATGAATTTATATGGTTCGAGTAAAACCAATCATCGAACTTTCATACATCTATTTTGCAGTCTCTTAATTTTGTTCTCAAATTGATAAATAATCAACGCGAGTCAACTTACATAGGATAAGTAGTGCTAACTATAGTAACAGACAAATGCTAAAATAGACAAGCACAAATAAAGAATTGTGTCTAGATACTCCTAGTTCACTTCTCGAATATCGAAAACCAACAATCATGATTGTACCAATAATCAAGTTGAACTAAATAGAACCTCGTTTTAGTAATACTCAAGCATAGAACACAATCTCTAGGAAAATTGAATTATCTAGCTACACCTAGATCAACTTCTCTAACCCGACCATTCCGAATTTAACGTAAATGTCTTGGTTAGAGTATAATCTACATAAGTCCACTAATAAGGGACTTGGTGTCACTCAAACTAGATAACTCATCGAGAAAAGCAATGATGCAATTTAATGTCTGAAATAGTCTCTAAGTGCGCAATAAATCATACACCGATCCTAGATAGCTACAACTAACAATTCACGGGACAATCCACACCCAAAGCAATAAATCACTCAAGGGAAATCCACGCCCGAAATCATCAATTTAGCTTAAAACATACATTTCATAAATAGCAATCATCGAAAAATATTCAATCTCATATAGAATGCAACGACCACGTCAAACATCCAAAATAAGCACTAAACATATTAAGTAACGAACATTACGAAATTATGAATTTAGCACTTGATATTCGTTCAAGAGATTGAAAATTCTCCTAATCAAGTTCGTACCCAAAAATCTCTAATTTAGCACGCAATTAATACACACAAGTTATTTTCCCCTAATCAATTAACCTAAAAGTCGATCTACGCACATAAATCGGCTAAAATCAATTAAATCGGGCAACAAACATATATGGGTATCGAACTCAATATCGTAAAAATCATCATCTAACACCACAATTGAATAACCTCATACATCAATTAAACTAATATGTAATACAACGACATACATGGCTCGGAATGACTACTCACGAGTCATAGAGCTAAAAACGATGAAATTAGTGTATGAAAACGACATTGAGCTGAGAATAAGTTGAAATAAGGTAAAACCCGTGATAGGAATGTAGATTCCTAGCTTACATCATCGAAAACACACTCAAAATCGAATCCAAACTCCAAAAATAGCTTGAATCTAAACTTTAAAGCCAGTCCCTTTTGGAGCTCGATTTCTGCGTTTTTAAGCCTCCAAAACTAGAAACTAATGACTGGAGTGTGTAGATGGAAGTATGAGCTTCACGCCGGTAGCTAGATCTCGCCAGGAGGTGGCCGGAGTCGAGAGAAATGTCTGGTTGAAATCGCTGCTCCTTTTTCCGAGTTTTGTTCTTCCCTCCAAAACAATGGCCTCTGGTTCCCTTTAGTTTTTTTTCGAACACGCGCTGTATTTCATGAAGAATAACGCAGCAACATAAGAGCATGTACAATGGAAAGGCCCTTGGTGAGTCCTTAGTTCTAAGTCCCTTGTGCTGACTGGACAAAATCGAGGGACTGGGGACTCTGAATAGTGGGTGTTTTGCAATGAGGCTCACAGTGAGTCCCTTGGGCTGAGTCCCTTGGGCTGACTGGATGCTGAGTTGTTAATTAATTGATATTTTGCTGTTTTATTTAATTTTTTATCAGAAACCATTTAAATTATATAAAATATAAACAAATGTGAAATTTTTTTTAATGAAAAAAAAATAATAAACATATTCGGCACGAATAAAAATGAACTTGAACTTTTATTCATCCCCTTTTAATACAACCCAAAAACCAGCTCCAAGAGTACAAACGACTACTCGTCGTCACGGAAACCAGCTCCATATAGAGCCCATAAGTGCTCCATAAGATCATTTTGTAGTTGCCTGTGGGTCTGATGATTTGTGACACTTTGTTGACAATCCACTAGTTGCTGGTATGCCAATGGCCCTCCTTGGTGCCATCGATCAGGTGGTGTCCAATTCGGCATTTCAGGAGGTTGCTCATACAACAACTCCTCATCCCCATACTCGTACCGGTCGCGCTCATCCTCTTCAATCATGTTGTGTAGAATGATGCAAGTGTGCATGATATCAGCCAAAGTGTGTTTGCTCCAAGTACGAGCGGGACGGGAAATGATGTGCCACCTTGCTTGAAGTACTTCAAAAGCCCTTTCAATATCTTTCTGAGCACCTTCTTGGCATTTATCAAACAACTTCTCTTTGGGCTCGTAAGATGCCGAATAGTCTTCACGAACCGTGCCCATGTTGGGTAAATGTCGTCCACCAAGTAATAAGGTCGGTCGTACCAATTCCCGTTGATATAGTACTCCACTCCCAGCTTACGGCCTTAGTAAGCATCTTGGAATAAGTGGCTGTTGTTGAGGACGTTGATATCGTTGTTTGAGCCAGCCATCCCGAAAAACGCATGCCAAATCATAAATCATGGGACGCTACAGCTTCAAGCATAACCGTCTTGTCCCCGTGGTGACTTCCCCGTCCATGGACTCCCTGGTTTTCGAGTGGGAAATTCTTCCACTTCCAATGCATGCAGTCAAGACTCCCTGCCATTCCGGGAAACCCTCGGTTGTACCCTTCTCGGAGTAAGCGCTCCATGTCAGCCGGTATGGGTGTACGCTCATACTCGACTCTGAATACCTCAATGACGGCCTTGCAAAACTTACGTAAACATTCAAGTATGGTGCTTACCCCAATGAGCAATGTTTCGTCCAATGAATCGGCCGAGCACCCATACGCAAGCATCCGTATCGCGGCGGTGCACTTCTGTTCCGTTGATAAGCCCAACCGTGAGGCCACGTCAGGCTTCTGAACGAAGTAATTGTCGTGTTCCTTGACCTTGTCCATAATCCGTTGAAAAAGTGGTTTGCACATATGGAACCGACGCCGAAACATATCTGGGCCATATATGGGTTGATCGACAAAATAGTACCTCATTAATTGGTCATGGGCTTCAGCACGACCTCTGTTAATCTCTCGTCGCATTGGTTCCTCATGAGCGGCCCTCTCAATACTTGGCATTTCTCTCTGCATGCTCCTCTCAAACCTCTGCCGGACTCGTCGCTCAACTACTCGC
The DNA here is from genome assembly GCA_963921825.1 of Erodium maritimum. NCBI lineage: Eukaryota > Viridiplantae > Streptophyta > Magnoliopsida > Geraniales > Geraniaceae > Erodium > Erodium maritimum. The sequence continues at coordinate 27,341,335 of OY997596.1, read as the reverse complement.
ATTTGGACTGCCATGTCCTCATATGTCGGCCATTGGGCTACCATCTCCTCATATGTCGGAACATCGTCGTCGGACATTTTGGAAATGAGAGAGTAGAATGTGGGAATAGGAGAGTGAAATTGGAGAATGGGTGTGAAAAAAATGAGGTTGGGGTTGGGGTATTTATAGGGTTTAAATTGTTTTAGATTTAATTAAAAAAATAGCCGTTACCGACCGTTCTGAAAAAATTGGGTTTCATCAAATGGCTCGAGAACGCCGCCAGAGGCAGTCTCGCCGACATCGCATGAGTGACCTTGAGACGTCCTTGTTGTCCTTATCTTCCTTCGGTACAGTTCTGCTATCTCTGTACAAGGAATATGTGGATATCGTTTCTGTCATGGATGGTAGACGCAAGTCAAAGGCCAATCAGAGTTCGGGTAAACGCCCAGCCAAGGTTGAAGACGATGTTCCGGATGCTGAAAATAAGGCTTCAAAGGACCCGGTTAAGCGGCCGGCCAATCGAGTTCCTCTGGTTCATGCAGGGGCAACGACGAAGGTACCGAAGCAGCCTCTGATTCAGGCTTCTCAAACAGGGATTGAAGTCGACGACGCTCCAACTGTTGTTCATCAGGCTTCAAAGGATCCAGTCGCGCGTCCGGCCATTCGAGTGCCTTTGGTTTCCGCAGGGACATCGTCAGGGGCAACGACAAAGGTAACGACGCAGTCTCTGTTTCAGGTATCACAAACAGGGAAGGTATGCTCCCGGGGCTGCGGGATCTTTTTGTACAACCTGTCGTGGGGAACGACGTCGGAGTGGGCGCGCACCTCGCTATCTCCATTTGGGGGAGGTGGTTGATGCGGTGGTTATCCCAAAATCGAACGGGAAAGGTCGTTGGTTTGGGTTCGCTGAGTTCGTCACTTTTTTTGCAGCTGAGCAGGCAATTCAAACCTTAAATGGGTTTAAATTAAATGGCTACACGTTGTTTGTCGCCATGGAACGTCCGTCACGAAGGTCGCCGGAGTTGGAAGTTGATCGGATTGCCGAGGATCACGAACAGGGAACAGCGAATCCAATTCGCGTGGATGGTGACAAAGCTATCCCAGATTTTGTGGGTCAAAATTCACGTCCCGTGATTTCGGCGCCTATCGAAGATTGCGTTCAGTTTCAAACTACACAAACGCATCCGGAGATCTCGCCGAGGAAGATGGATTGCGTGGAGGAGTCACAACTGGGCCATATTCTGTGGGAATTGGGCTGTTTTCTGAAGCAGGCCCGGTTTTAAGGCCTGTTTCAATAGATGCTGGTCTTGGGGAAGCTTCCGGGCCCAGGCCCAGATGCCCATAATTTGGCCAGCGGCCCGACCTTGTTCGACGTTTTTAAACGCATTGGTACTGATTTGGGTCCGACAGTTGATGTGGGCTCTAGTTCAGGTACGCAAGTCGTTCAGCCTCGGGGTGGAGAAACATCGGCTGATAAAGGGGGTCCTGCAGGAAGCTTCACTATTGATATTGCTAAACAAAGTAAAGAAGGTACGTGGAGTTTTAGCAAGCGATTTGTGAAAAAGGTTGTTCTCAATTCACCAGGTTTTAAATCCACACAACAGGTTGAGGTTGAGGAGGACGTTGAGGATATCGAGACTGAGGTTAGTCCGAAAGAGACATCAACTCCTGTTTCGGTTTCTAACCGATTTCTCTGCTTGAATCCGGATAGGAAATAGGCAAGGAGGGCGGTGCGTTGTTTAGTTTTCTCCTTGTTCTGTATTTGTTTTTGTTTGCTTTATGCTTGTATCGATTTGGGGAAAAAGGTCCTTTTAAGGATCGTTTTTCTTGCATCGTTTTACTTTCTTGTGGAACGTTTGCCTAATAAAATCTCTTCGCTTATAAAAAAAACCGACTGTTCTGACGTAGGGACACGTGGCGTCACGCCACTGGACGGGAGCCGAGCGAGGGACGAAGGGCGAGGGACGCGGCTCGGCCCGCGTGCGAGGAACGAGGGGCGAGGGCTGAGGCCCAACCCGCGTTTTTACAGGCCGCGTAAAAGACGTCCCACAATGGGACGGCCCGTGTCCTGCGGCCCGCAAAAACGCGGGTCGGGCCTCAGGGCCGGCACGTTGTGTATGCTCTAAGAATAGGGAGAGTTGACCAAGTCATCTTTCACGTGGAATAAGCTGGTTGGTCTTCCTCTATTTTGATATTTTGTACTAATTTATCCATTTCCGCTCCATTCGAACTCCAATTGACCTCGTTCTTGCGCCAATATTTTCCTTTTGACGAGGCCTACTAAACAAGACCAATTATGATTATATTTAGAGGTTTTGAAAAGGGAAAATTTTATTTTGATACCCTGGCAAACTTTTATTTGCAGTTTAATACCCTAGCTTGTTTTTTTGCATTTTAATACCCTTGCAAACTATTATTTTTAGTTTCATACCCAATCGTTAACTTTCCATCCAAAATGGATGAAAAGTCCAAAATACCACCTGAGACCAATCAAATTTTCAAAACCTACCATAAAAAAATCAGATTTGTTATATATTTCAAAAAATATTTTCAGAAATCAGTTTTTATATATTTCAAAATCATATTTTTATATAATTCAAAAAATCAGTTTTTATATATTTTAAAAATCATACTTTTATATAATTCAAAAAATCAATTTATACATTTGAACAAAAATCATATTTTTTTATACTTAATATTTTATATACTTAATATTTTATATACTTAACATATTTATGAATAATAATTTTTTAGAATTAATTCTTATGCATACTTATTTTACACATTTACAGATGAAGAAAAAATCAATAATTTTTTTAAAATAGTATTATTTTCTTTTATTTAATTTATTCTTGAAATTTCATAAAATTACCCTAATATTTTTCAAAGGTCAAAGGTTGAAGGGTGTTTTGGGTATTTTTTAAAAAACAAGGTCATGTGCAAAGCACATGACCATTTTCCATCCATTTTGGATGGAAAGTTAACGGTTAGGTATGAAACTGAAAATAATAGTTTGCCAGGGTATTAAAATGAAAAAAAAGGTAGGGTATTAAACTGAAAATAAAAGTATTCCAGGGTATTAAAATGAAAACTTTTCTTTGAAAAATATGGACTAAGAACGAGGTTTAGCGCATTTATTAGAAAACGCTAAAAATACAAAATAAAGCTCAAACAAGATAAAAATATAGGGAAAAGTAGTCAAATGAAGTTGGATACATTTACGCTCATCAACTTTAAACCAAGAAGTATGCAAAGCTGAAAGTATGCTTCTAATATTCCCCAAAGCAAGCACATAATCAAAATACCAGTCAATCTTCAAACCCTTGAAAGTCCTGGAGGATAAGTCATCCTTCTTAGTTTCCTAATGTAACAAGAAATTAGATCTTTGTTTTCATATCAAGTCTTTAATAGCTCTCCTCTTTTGAAGAGAGTTTTATCCTGTAACATTCCAAAAAAAGATTTCCATAGAACTCAAATAAAAAAGGTAGAGGGAAAAGAGTTACTCTCTTTCAAGGGAGGATCTAAGTCCTCATCAAGATCAATATACTCCTCCTCCGAGTCACTATCAAAGAGGACTATTTGATTGACCTCAGTATCTAGATTTTCAAACTGTTCAACAATAAGTGCATCAGTTACACAAGACTTGAGGCCTAAAGCTTTGCAGTAACTCTGAGAGTTATGTCCTTCTGTAACCCCTTTGATCAAATTATTCCTGGTGAGATAAACATTGTCTGCTACTGTTTTTGACCTTGTCGCATGAGCATAAATAACTAAGGCGTCTTTGAAATTCCAATTGAGTTAGAACTGAAGTTCTCAAGTGATGGCTTGGTGAGATAGAGCCCTAACTATTTGAGGGTAAAGTTTCCCTCAGAAATTGAGTTTTGAGCTTGAAGAGGTAATGAACCCAAACTAATGTCTAACTGAGGTGTAACAATATTTACATTTACGGCAGCAACTTCCAAAGTGTCCTTTACTAAGAACTGGTTGTCTTTGTCTAAAGCTTTTATTCAGGGTTTTAAGACCTTGTTACTAGTTTTGGGTTGCTTCATTTGGGAGCGGTTGTGCGTCTTGGTTGTAAAATTTGGGTAATAAGACCTGTTATACCCTTTTGTTTAGTTTGGGTTTAGCCCTTGTTTGCCCTTGTTGGTTTAAGTGTTAGTTGTTTTGGTTCGGGTGTAGCCCTGGTTTGCCCTTGTTGGCACTAGTGTTCTTAATGTTGGTCATATCAACTTTGATAAGAGTCCTGTAAAATTCTCATGTGCGGGATAGTTTGGTTGGGTTGATTCTGGTGTGTAATGGTGGTAAGCTTGTATGACTGTCATGCTCTTCTTTCCAGTTCGAAAATTTGAATCCTCAATAAAACATTTGCTGATAAAAAAAAATCAAGTACTAGTTTAATCTTTGGATCAGAAAAAAAATGGGAGTAGTCTTGATGGAAAGGTTTGATGCAATTTATCAATAAAGAGAGAAAGATCATAATCAATTAATATGGCTCCATCAAATCATTAATTGGACCCCATGCTCATTCTAATTAGTTCTAACATAAACAGAAACCGTAAATTCTTTTCTTTCCTCCCAATATGGTTGTACAAAACGTTTGGCGTTAGTCAGACGGAAAGGGGTTTTAGAGGCTAGTTTTAAAATTTTATTATTTATATTATATTATATACAAAATATTAGATATTAAATATATTAAAAAAATAAACATTCTACTACACTAAAAGTATAATACGATTCTTAAAAAAAAGATCAATGAGTATGATTTTCTGAACTCTATTGGCACATGCCGGTACACTTTATATATTTTAAAAATATTAACAAAAAAAATTAATAGCATGAATTAAACTCAAGAGGTAACACTTGAACACATTGTGTTTTACCGACTCAACTAGCATAATTTTATGGTTTCACTTAGTTTGTAAAAGACTATAAATTGTTTTTTATTACGAATCTCACCGGACGTCTGACCGATCCGTTCTTGAATATCATCATTCTCTTTGTCCTCAGACAACTGCACATGTCTAGAATACTGAAAATGGAAGCTGGGATTACCATGGGAAAGAGTAGGAGTAAATGAGTTGCTTTGTTCCCTACAATACTGGTGCTTAATAATGGGAACACAGTTTTGATCCAACATTATCATCAAGACTAACAATATTCCGTCCCCCAGAATTATAGAGATCTCATGTTGGATTGTGTGGTGTTTGGTGGAGTGGACGAGGACATAAGCTGTCTGTAAATCTGAGCTAGTAGAAATCTTAGGGTGCACAAGGACCACAGTTCCAAAGGATGACAAACAAGACTGAAAGATTTCCTCACACCAGGCTTAAAAAGGAAGCCCCTTGATTGAGAACCAGTTTGCCAAAAGCTTTATCAGAACAAAACTACAAAGCCAACCTATTCATAATTGGGGTCTCAGGTTGGCTTCATAAACTCCATCCAAGGCTATCTCCTTTCGGATTGCTTCAACACTGAGATTATTGTGCAGGATTGCAAGATGGCTTTAACAAACTTTCCAAGGCTCCAAAATGATCCTCCCCAGAAGTTGTGAATAATGTTTTTTCATACAGAAGATGTTCTAGTCCAGTGCAACCGAATAAGATCTACTCTTCCATTATCATATGACAGATAGCATAAACTAGATAGAATATCGACAAAACATTAGATGTCCTAACAAGCTGACCATTCTGAACTGCAGTTAACACAATATATCAATCAGCTCCTTCTGCAACACCTTACCAGCTCAGGACTTCAAGATTGAGCTTCAACATATTATATGACAAAACAATGGAGCTCTCCGCCCCAGTTTGTTGTTGTGCAAAAAAAATCATACTCATCGGAGAGACAAGAACATGTCAGGTTCCTATAGGAGAGCATTGACAAAGCCAGGTCAAAGCGAGAATTATAAACCTGGACACGAGAAGAAAAATCAATTCCTTAACTTCTCTCTACAAACCCCCAGATATAATAAAACAAAACAAGAGTCCTACAGACAAAAGGATGAAAAAATAACATTGGTTAAGGAATAAAAATGGAGTGTCATTTGCTGGAAATGATCACGCATGCCAGTACGTATGACTCTGGCATACTTCAAGGCAATGACTCAAATCCTTTGAAGAAGTTTTCCTCAATTCCTTTTTTCTCACGACTTGTCATCCAATTAAAGCACTAGCAGTTGGGATTCAGCAACATAATATCAGTGGCATCATAGGAAGTAATCGGGAGTTCTCCGGGTCACATCTGGTTCTCCCCTTCTTGGAGCGGGTTCAAACTGCAAAAAGTGCAGATATGATGATATTTTTTTCTATTTTTTTTAACTATGCCATGTTTCTGGAAAATAGCTCAGTATGTACTCAGATTGAGAAAAACCTGAATGAATGCGTGGCCCTTGCAATCGTCAACTTCAAGAATTGAAGCCATGTTTCCACACCGATAACAATAATTTGGTGCACTAAAAATAGTAACAACCTTTTGTTCCTGCCGAAATGAGACGTGTAAATGATTGAATAAACCATTCTAGAAAAACCCATGCATGATAGAGCGTCAAAATAAAGACAGTACTAACATGCCCCCAGTTATATCCCTCCATAACTAGCTGGTGTGCCCTAGCAATCAGTTTCAAGCTGTTGGCATGGTTAAACTGTTCAGATATATCCTGAAAGAGCAATATGTTTGAGCAAACTGACAAAAATATGTGTTTTTCTTAACAACATAGGAAGGGAAAAGGCCAGAAAAGATTACTTGACCAAAGGTATATCCAGCACCCCTCGGCGATATTCCCCAACCACAGCGGTCATCAGGGTCAGACCACAACAGGTCACACATAGGCCCCTCATGAGGAACTTCTTGAACACGATCAAAACTGCGTATGCTATCAAGGGTTTCAATGGATGGAGACAACCCTCCATGAAGACAAAAGATTTCTGATTCAACCTTCAAAGGACAAAATCATAGAACATTTTCAGCATCAGCAAGGAACAAACAATGAAATCAATATGTTGGAAAGACAGATTCAGACAAATGAGTGTTGATAGGATAGCCCTGAGACCGAGAGAAGTCAACGCAAGAATGTCCTGGAGCAGCAGCACAGAGGATGCCAAGTGCCAGATGAGCGAAGTAAAAACGACGTGTAGACTCGGTTATGACATCAATGGTCATAATTTTGCAATCAAAGCTCTGATAGCAGTGCCGTTGACATATAAAACTGTTGTATTATTGACTTATACTGTTGCATTTGCTCCTCTTTTTTTGGACAAGACTTCTAAGCCATTACAGAAATGATTATGCAAGAATACTAACCAACGCAGTCAGTGGAAAGTAGTCAAACAGATCTGTAAAGGTCTTCCAAACATTAGCATTTCCATACCTGCAAGGAAAAGAAAGGATAAAATGTCTTTTACAGTTAAAATGGAAGAAAAACTGTGTATATTTAACTCATTAGACAAGTTCAAAAATCTCTGACTAAAAAAAGATAATATATGTATGGAGCAATAGAAGTATTTCCTCAAGTCAACCTTTTTTTATATTTCAACCAAAAACACACTGAAATATTCAGGTGAGAATTGGTAATTTCCGCTCATATAAGCTTGTTTGATGAAACAACACATTTCAAACACATCATTTCGAGTATACACTTTGTTAGAGTTTAGTTTACTTCCTATTCGTAGTCCGGGTTTTTCTGATTATATGTTGCTTCCTATTTAGCATAGAGTTAATCTCTATATAACGAGATACTCTCATTGTATTGAATAACAAGAATCATCAATAATATTTTAGAAGTTTTGAACGTGGTATCCGTCTTTGCGGTCCTACGCTAGATTTGAATGTGTTTTTGCTTTGCCCACTCGTTAACATATGGTTTAGCAAAAGCAGGCGTTATTGTTCGGAATTTCCAGTTTTCATAATCGATACTTTTTATCCAACACAATTACTGTTCATCATACAACTGTTCACAACGCTGTTTCCTCATTACCGTTCCCTCGGTTACTGCTCATCAGGCTTTGGAGATTTTCCTAAAAATCGCATGTTCTTGCGCATCCATTAAATCAGCATGGTTTGCATCATCGTTGTGCTTGCTTGACGATGTTTTGTACCGTTGTTATACGACATAGTTACTTGAAGTTGTTTCACATTGTCGTTATCAGTATGTGACGTAGTTGCTTGAAATTGTTTCGCATATGTGACTTGCACGATAATAAATTGCACCCATGTGATGTCATTGCTCGAAGCTAAATCTTGTGCCCACAAAATCAGGATATGAGCCAATGGCTCCAAAATTTCTTAAGACTTTTCAAAGCTGTTATTGGGTATCGTCTTATACATCACTTCCCACATATATGTCATAAACAGACGTCCATTCCTGCTATGACCCATATGCAGATGTCCAGTTCTACTATAGTACGTGTGTAGATATCCAGTCTTTTACTCATGAGGGGGGCTGTTGACGAAAAATAACTCTCATAGTTCTTTGGCAACTACAATATAGTGGTGACTCAACAACATGAAGTTTAAATTAATTCTTATTCCAAGTGCAAGACTCATTATCCGACTTGCACGTGAGAGGAAATGTTAGAATTTAGTTTATTTCATATCCCTGCTCCTATTAAGCTTTTCTAATTCTATGTTTCTTAGCATTAGTATTTCCTATTCAGTATATAGTTAATCCCTATGTAGAGGGATGCTCTCATTGTATTGAACAACAAGAACCATCAATAATATTTTAAAATTTTAAAATTTTAACACACTTCCAATAAACATTAGTTGCCTGGTCTAAATGTGATGCTATTACACCCTACACATTGATATGACTGCTCGATGCAGTAATATACATCATATCTCTGATGAAAATTGAAATTTTATAGATAATGAAAACTGAGAGACTCACTTTCGTAGACATTCATCATAAAACCCATAAACTTGAGTAATCTGCACAGGAAATGAATAAAAACATTGAGCTAAATTCATTTAATGAAGATGGTATGTCTTTAAACCTGAACTTTCAAACAAAAAGAAATTTCCGAGAACAATTGATTGTTGCAGTTTGCCCCGCTAAACTATTACAAAATTGAGAAATAATAAGAATACAATCTAATAGTATACCTGACGACTTTCATGATTTCCTCTTAGAATGGTAATCCGCTGTGGATAACGCGTCTTCAGGGCCACTAGGAGCTGAAATATGTGTAAGGGATTACACTTCAGTCTACTTCCAAGGTTTGCCACTTTTATCTTTCTTATCAGTGAGGATTGTACTCTTTACGATTAAGATTTTTTTTTATCTGAAGGTTTAAATAGCAAGAATTGAAGTTTGCATTTACGTCATTTCAATTGAAAAGTACATTAAAAAAAATCCAACCAACATGTTTCTTGGAAAGTACCAAAGCAAGAAAGTAAGGAACTTAAGTCATACTTACTGTTACAGTTTCAACTGAATAATATCCACGATCAACATAATCTCCCATAAATAAGTAGTTTGTATCTGGGCACTAACAAACAAAATTGCAACACAAATAAATATTTTGAATCCACAACATAATATGTCCAATCAATATAAATGAAGGAGCATAAATGGAAATGCAAGAGAGGCTTAAACAGAGACAATTTTTCAGAAGAGAAAACCATATACACCCACTTATTACGACGTAACTTTATTCAACCATAATCCTCATAATATTTTATATCAGTCAGACAAGATATTCGAGAGCAGGTTTAGTTCTTAGCTCAGTAATTACACAAGTACAAGGCTATGATAATTCTAAACCAGACGTTGTAGCCTATTTGTTACATATTTTCTGTCTTCTTTACCACTCAAATTCATTTCCTAATAGACGACGGTTACCAAAACATAGGGACCCTTATTGAACATTTTAAAAGCAGGGATACTAAAGGTGCATTACCAATACATAAGGGACACAAAAAGTAATTAACCCTAAATTTTAAATATATGTTGCTTCTTTCTTTAAACTCAATTTACTATTTCCTCTATTGAGTTTGCCACACATAAATCTCAGGTACATGTAACTAAAAGAAATATTTTGGAACTTCTATACAAAATTAGGATAAAGTTCAGTAGCAAACCAACTACTCACAACAGCTCCTTTGGATGATTAATATCTTTGTATCTGTCAAGAGATTAAGTTTTCGCAAATCGACTTATTTGATTTGGGAAAACTTATGTTCGAACATAACAGAGATCCCCTTATACAGAATATAACAGCTTGCCTAGATATAGAATGGGAAAGAAACTAGAAATAGTAAATAGAAATAAGAAACAAACTACTTTGCAGAAATATAAATACTAGGATTTCCTAATCTTCCCAGGTTTAGTTTGGATTCAAGGAATTAAAAGAATTTCACAATATCTATTTTAACATTTGAAATCTAGTATTCAGATAATAACGTTTGGGAAACTAAGAAATTCCGAGGGTAGGAACAAATTACAACATTCCGAAAACTATGGAATTCAAAATTTCCCTAGGAATTGGGCCTAATCCAAATTTCGAATTCTTGGGACATCCAACCCAAGGATTTGGCATAAATATAGAACTTCAAAAGACCAGCCATAACAATATCAATCTCGAGCATTACTTGAAAGACTAAGTAAACAAAAAAATAGTTTCCTCCAGCATAAATACCTTTCCTCCGATTCGGAAAAGCTCTGCAAGATCGTGGAATTGCCCATGAATATCACCACAGATTGTCACAGGGCTTTGCACGGGCTGAGTTACAGAATACGTAATTAGGCTTAAAATATTAAGACATACGTCCATAACATGTGCTACACATGAATGCGATCATGGGTAATAAATCATTCATAGCACTCAGTGACTTGACAAAATGTAGTTTCGTTCCCGTTAAGTAGTGAACAATATTTAAAGAAGTCCATTACCTTACCATGTACTAACAAAAATATGATTACAAGTAACACATTATACAACGAGCAATGCATTGAAAAAAGTAACCAAGGGCCTTCAACCGACAAACTTGCAGTAATGTTTCCTCTGAACATTATAAACCTCAAGTTCAAAATGTTTGTAACTTTAGATAGAGGCTGGTGCATAATAAATGCAAAACTTTGATTGATATATTCAGTCAATAAAGACAATATAAGAAGTGTGTATTATCAGTAAGTAATTAATAGCATAAAGGGATTAGTAATGAGGCACACCTGAACATTACTTTCATTCATCAGTACCTCCTTTGCCTTACCACACAACGTCCTAACCTAATAGAGGAAGAAAAAGCCAGTGAGTTGGTTATTTCGTTGAACGAGGAAAAAGATAGTTTAACAATGATAATTTCAGGCCAAGATAAAGGAAAGGCTCTTCGCGATTGACATAAAACAAGGCAAGGTAAGGAACCAAAATGATACAAATTGAAACTCAACCTATAAAAGTGGCACATTCTGATATAAGTTTTTATCTACAACAATTACATATTCTCTACCATTGTTTCCCGTCTTCAAACCAAATTCAGAAACTCATTGGGACGCTTCTGCTTAATAGAATTTTAAAATTTCCCCCATCATGCATACAGCATAGATTCACGTTGCTCAGAAATTCAGAATCATAGACTACATTGGTACAATGAGAATGTTAGAATGTCGTATCACACTGGAAACGGGAAGTCTTGCCAAATATCAGCGCAAGTACCGCCCCACTAGAATAAAGGTGGTACTCCATGAAATATCCCACCTCATCTGAACCAACCCCAACTGATTCCAAGGATAACTAATAACTAAAACTAAGAAAATAAAAGACAGATGATGGATCCATCAGCCATATACTTTCAAATCTGAGCATTGCAGCTATGAAAGAACCTGGATATCCAATCCACCAAATGATGTTGCATTGCAGTTACACTTCAATCTTTCAGCTTAAAAACACAATTGTTTGCTTTAGAGAGTATTATTATCACAAAAAAAATAGTGCTCAGTATAACTAGGAATATTTTTTACTTTGCCTGTTTAGACCATCTACAAAATATAGAATAATAGCCAGTGCACATGATGGCAAGAAAAATTGCAAAGTTTCTCCTTTTACTAGTGCATCACAAGTCACATTTTCAATGAGACCACCCACAATCCAGAGTATAACATCCCAGGTATCTGATTCAAATAAACGAACAAATCTACATCCAATTCAGAAGCATCTCAAAATTCGTCATCAGATCGGTCCACAGAAGAACAGAATTCAGCTAAATTCACAAATCCCACACACGCCTCGCCCAAAACAACCGCACAAACAAACAAATTTCCCGACGGATCTCATTCAAGCAAATGTTTCCTATAAAATTCCAAAATTCACACGATAAAATGAAGAAAAATCAAGTTGATAAAACAAAATGGAAGTAAAGCACCTCTTGCTCAGACAGGGGCTTGCACTGTATTAGCTGAGAAATGTACTCGTCAACGTTGCCATGAGCGTTAGAGGAAGGAACCGCCGAATCCAAGCTCATCTTCCTCTGTCGTCGCAATGCTTCTCCGTCGTAGTTATCAATCAAGGAATTGTGGGTACAGATCGTGATCTCTGACCTGTAGCTACTTCTTGTTCTTCCCCAACCCTGGATAGATCTCTATTGTTGTCAAAACCTGAGCCTCTCGTCTTCTCTTTGCAATTTCTAGAGACGAGGGAGAGAGCAATGGGGGGAAACAAAAAGACAGAGCTTCTCTCTCGTTGCTCCTTTTGATCGATGACCACTGCTTTTCTCTTTTTTCTTCACCAATTTTTATTTGTGATAATTATACACGAGTGTTTTAATCTATAAGAGAAACGCACATGGCTATTTTTTTTTTGGAACGGAGGCTATCAAGAATCGAATTGATAATGTCAATTATAAAAGGGATAATTGACAAAAACTACCCTAAAGTTCCGTCCACGCTGTGTGGCTATCTTGAAGTTTTATCCACGACTCTTATAGTTTTGACTTAATAGGGATGTTCAGAATGATGGTCTGGGCAGTACTTTCCGGATTGACTAGAATCGTGGACAAAACTTCAACGCAGCCACAAAGCGTGGACAAAACTTAAATGCACCCACAAAAGCGTGGACAAAACTTTGTGTATCAACTCGTTTGTGGACGAAACTTTAGGGTAGTTTTTGACAATTATCCCATTATAAAAATAAGGCTACAAGTTTTGGGAATCAGAATAAAGTAGGGAGTCTCATACCTAACTTAGCGGCCTTAGATCCGTTGGAGTAGTTTAATTTCCATCTTAAATAATGATAAAAATCCTACGTCCTACCTTGAACTGATAAAGTAAAATACTAGAAATAACATAACTAACGTGCAACAAACAAGAAAGAAATAAACAACAGAAAAAACAGCATAAACTCCTTGGTGTAGACACGCTCCCCCAACTCACAACAGGTAGAATTGGTCCCAGGTCATGAGGGGTAGGCCACCAACATTTTACCCTTGAGCTCCTTGGTGACTCATGGCTCCTGGCGGGGCTGTTTGGCAGCCCGTGCCTGATCAGAGTCTTCCCCAGTTTCATCGATGAGCTGGTACTTTGTGGTCGGGGCCCTGGAAACTCTAGGGCGCGTTTCAACTAGCTCATACGGCTGTAAACCTAGCTCGTCTTGCTTCGCCCTTTGGTCTTTAGCTTCTTCAGACGCTTAGGACCTACACCTCCCTCGTACTCCTGAGGTTCTTTCTGTTTCCCGGCCCTAGTGGGAACCTCAATCTCCCGCTGAGGGCCCTCTAGAGAAGGTGATAATGACTATGTAGGGCTCCCACTAACATAGCTGAGATCTCCTCCAATGCCTCCCAATCGTCCGCCTGACTCATGTTAGCCAGTTCACGGGTCTTCACGATCTCGCTCGTCTACCTTGACCATCCTGGATGCGCAAATGGAAAAAATAGAGGTATTCCCTCAGAACCCTCCTTAGCCTAGTCACTAGTCTTCGATGCTTCCTCCCCAACGCCATGTAAAGTAGGGAAACCTAGTGGAGCAGGAAGTTGTCTTCCTTGTTCCTTCTCTGACCCCTCGGGTCCTTAAGTGAGGGACATCAGTAAATCTTTCACTGGGAGTACCGTACGGGTCTTTAATTTCCGCATTCTGTTTAGAGCAGCCGATCCGTGTCAGCCCCTACCTAGACCCGAAGCGAGTTATCAAACGGAACCTCCTCCCGTCCCACTTCAAAGATACAAGCTTGACAAGCCTAGATGAGATCAATAAGGCGACCTCAATGGACACAGAATCTAGGGAGCCTCTCGTATTGCAATCGACTATGATAGGTTGTTGGTGACCTAGGAATTGGAGTCGGATCCTTCATCGGAGTGGTCTGTCCACATCCAAATTGACCCGGAACCACAAAAAGTCATCTCAACGCTGAGGGATGGGTATTGGAGCAGAAAACACCTTAGTACACAACGAGTTGGCCAGTAGGAACCAAATAGGGGCGTTATGGGCATCCCTTGGGACGTTGTATGCCCTCACGCTGATTTCCATAAACCGAAGCGGGATGGAATCCGGTTGCATGAAAGGGATGAGGGGGACCAAATAAGGGGTACCCGTTAAACATCCATGGTCCTTTGTGTCGTACCTGATCTAGTGTAGGCTCGGATGGTAAGATGAATGAGATGACCTCCTTGGAAAGAACGTCCACCTCCAGCCTGTTCACATTTCAGCGTTGAAGCATAACTCCACAAAGTATTTTCGGATTGCAGCTAATATCGGCTATAATCCTCCCGGCTAAGGAATGGTGGTACCGTCCATCAGAGACGCCGGGGATAGCCTCAACCAGAACGATGACTACCCCTTCGTCCTCCAGATCGCCGTCGAGTGAGACTCCACCCAATCAGTCTGAAATGGCCTCCAAAGGTCCTCTCGACGGGAGTTTTGGCGGAAACGGTTATCCAAGCCTAGATATCGCTCTCGATAGCACCAACGGTGATCGTTGAGATGTACGAAATGTCGTAGGCTCCTCCAGGATTGATGAACTTAAAATTTTCCTAGTTAATTTGTCTATTTCCTCTATATTTTTACCGTGTTGTTATTATAGCATACTTTAATAATTGTTCTTAAGCCCTTTAATTGTCGATATTTCTTAGTACTTTATAATATATTAAATATTGGTCTCATTTTGTAGGTCTCTAAAAAAGAAAAATATTGACGAAAGAACGACACAAATCAAAGCTAAAACGGAGCGGAAAATTACAAAAGAGTGAAAAATAATTAGAAAAAGGAGGAACCAACCAGATCACGCCACATGACGCACTGAGCTGGTCAGTTGCCCAGCCCAACTTTTCTTCTCCAGCTGATGTGCGTGAGTTAAAAGGGATTTAAAAAATGAGACCATTTTTTTGGGTAGCCGAGGAAAAACACAGATTATGGGAGAGAACGAGAGGACTTTGGCCGGCCAGATCTTCCAACTCTCGTTATTGTCCGGTGACTTCTACCTACCGACGTGAATCCTGTCGTCCCCTCTATGCATTTCTCCAATTAGTTTCGTCTGTTAGGGCTTCTAAAGTCAGAAATCGAGGTTCCAAAGGAGGCTAAAAACCCATTTTGGGTTTAAGGTGTTTTGGAGTTTTGAAGCGGTTTTTGAGGATTCAAGCTAGTAATCTTCATTCCTAGCACGGGTTTTACCTTATTTCATCTTATTCTCAGCTCAATTTAGATTTCATACACTTATTTCATTGATTTTAGCTCCATGGCTAGCGAGTAGTCACCCCTAGTCATGGATGTCGTTGTAAATACATAGTAGTTTAATTTATGCATGAGGTTATTCAGTTGTGGTGTTAGATGATGATTTTTGCGGTATTGAGTTCGATACTCATTTGTGTTCGTTACCTGATTTGATTGATTTTGGTTGGTTTATGCATGTAGATCGAATCCTAGATTAATTAAATCGGGGAAAATAATTTGTATGTATTAATTGTATTCTAAATTAGAGATTTTGGGTATAAACTTGATTAGGAGAATTTTCGATCTCTTGAACGAATATCAAGTGCTAGATTCATATTTTTGTAGCATTCGTTACTTAATATGTTTAGTGCTTATTTTGGATGCTTGATGTTATTGTTGCATTCTACATGTGATCGATTATTCTCCGATGATTGCTATTTGTTTCATGTGTGTTTTAAGCTAAATTGATGATTTCGGGTGTGGATTGCCGTTGAGTGATTTATTGCTTTGGGTGTGGATTGCCCCGTGACTTGTTAGTTATAGCTATCTAGGATCGGTGTATGATTTATTTGTGCACTTTAAGACTATTTGAGACATTAAATTGCATCATTTCTTCACTTGATGAGTTATCTAGTTTGGTGATACCAAGTCCATTATTAGTAGTGTCACGCCCCAAATCCAGTTTTGACCGGACTCGAAACGTGAACTGAGAAAATAAATAAATAAAACAATTTTAATACCAAAACCAGTCTCAAATAACAGTTTTAAAGATCCAAGTAGCACCTCGAGTCAACAGCTCGGCAAAACCAAATAGTAAAGAGTTTAGTAAAAGTAAAGTTGTACATCTTTAGACAAAACTAGTCTAAGACCCTCGCTAGCTCCCAAGCTCCGAGAATCCCACTAGTCCAAATCCCGCTCAAGACCTGTAAAACAACAAAGTAAGGGGTGAGCTTCGCTCAATAGGAAAAGTAGTTAAGGAAATGAGTGTCCGCTCACCACCATGAGTAACCGTCCAATTAGGGCATACTAGTAAGGCACACAACTAAACACAACACGGGATCACATAATCACAATCCTCAGTCACAAGACGATAACCACACTCATAAACATGCTTACACGACCACTATCACACTGAAATCAATTAACCAATCATCAAGCATACAACAATTAGTAACACAAGCACACGTCCCAAAACGCAGTCCCCGAACTCTGCCGGCTGTACACAACCCAACTCTGTCCAAACATATCGTACCGGACCACACATCATCGGTATCGACATCTTCCCAGCACACAACCTCGGGGTACATCCCTGACCGGCACATACATCGGTCGGACGTCTTCTCGGCACTACACCGGAACTCTCCTCGGTGTAGGTATCATACCAGATTACCTCAACTTAGAACTCACTCAAGAGAGTCCCAGTATAACACAATGCCATCATTTAAACACCGGTATATCAACCACACAAACTTACCGAACACGTCACATCGGTCTATCACTCACCCGATCATATCACAACCATTAGTTCACAGCACA
Source organism: Erodium maritimum (assembly GCA_963921825.1). Classification (NCBI taxonomy): domain Eukaryota; kingdom Viridiplantae; phylum Streptophyta; class Magnoliopsida; order Geraniales; family Geraniaceae; genus Erodium; species Erodium maritimum. The sequence goes on along the minus strand of OY997596.1, from coordinate 27,324,189 downwards.
TCAAGCATGTCACACTTGCCCAAACATAACCACACGCTACACCGAGCATATCATAACATGATTCTCAATCTAACAACGGCTAAATCACACATCATGCATCTCAATCATAGATCATGGCATCACAATTCACACCCAAACCTAAGGGCTCGACATGGCCCACATGCATTTCTACAGCACGACAATTCTCAAACTTACGGCTCGACATGGCTCGTAAGCTATCCCTCATTTCACTCGTTCCTCACATCCTAATCATGCAATTCTAACAATTAAATCAAATATTCGCAACCTATATGCATACTAGTAACTTTCCGCAATTAAACCGGTATTTGCTACTTTCCATACCTCAAAAGTAATCCGATCCCGCAACGGACGACCTGGCTAGCTTCATCCTCGTCACTTCACGAAGTCCAAAAGTCTCCTCCTCCGCCACGCTCGGGTCCAATGTCTAAGATTACAAGCAGTACAAGAATTAATGCTAATTCAAGTGTGGATTAAAGAGGGAAATACCCAAACTAATCCCAATTGCTCAACTTGGCAAAATGGGCCCGGAAGGCCCATTTTGCCCTGAATCGGGAAAACGTTCCTCGGGACTCGGAAATTACCTTTTTCGTGTCTAACAACATAATTAATTTACTTGCTCCAACGCACTTGACAGAATTAAATTCCGAGGTCCGAGCGTTCTTAATTCGCATTTAAAGTTTCTAAGCGTTTTTCCCGAAGTTTCATGAATCACATCCATAATTCGTTCCGGGTGTGAAAACATCGTCCCGGGGTTCATCCATGACCGTTCCATTTACGAAACCACCAAAACCCGGCCATGTGGGCCCCACGGCCACACATGGTCGTGGGTGGCCAAACCGGACCGGTCGGTCACCGTCCATGGGTGGCCGACCATGGTCGTTCCCGGTTTTAAGGGTGGCTGACCATGGCCGGTCATCCCCTCCTTCGGTGGCCGGATTCCGGCGACCGGCCGGAGCTCCGACGAGCCTCCGGTCGCCGGAAAAATATCTAATATCTCCAACAAGCTCCTAACTAGTTCTAGGTTCTCCATATCACTATTTTTAAGCTTTAGAACTTCAATTTTCACCTCAAATCATCCAAAGTTTCAAGACCCAAGTGAGTTTCATCAAAAACTACTCAAACCAAGTTATTTCCATCATCCAACTCCACCTCTTCTTCACAAATCAACATTTAAGCCATCCAACACCCAAAACCCACTAGTTCAAGTCATCTCTACTCAAAATCACACCATCAATTTCATAAAATGAGGAAATAAAGCATACCAATCTCTAGGAAATGAAGAGATGAAGAAGATGAAGTAAATTTGAGAAGATTTGGTGTAGAAATGGCCAAAAAAGAGCTTCCTTTCTCTTGCTTCTTCTTCAAGCTTCAATGGAGCTTCCATGGAGTTTTGCACTTTCTCACCTCTCTCTATAGGGTTCGGCCACAAGGAAGAAATGAGCAGAATTTTTGCTCCACGTGGTCTTATCCTCTAAGTGGAAAAGTCCCTTTCGTCCTTTAGCCCATCTCTCTCTATTTTATCCACATGTGGGGACCATTTGTTCTTTCAACCCACTTTTCTTCCTCTCCAAGCTAACGTGGACATATCTCCATGTGGGGACCATTCCCACCCCAAAATATCTCAGCTCTTATTATTTTATTCGTTAATAATCCAAAATCGACCTAGTTTGACCCGGGTTTGACTCTTTCACAAAAGGTGTCATTTGAAAGGAAATGACCCAACTAAGCTAACCGTAACGACGGCTAAGCTTTTTGGGTACTGGAAAGGTCCTGAATGACTACCAGAGTCATCGTTTGACTTTTCCGAAAAAAATCAACTTTCGCCAAAAACCTCCGGTTCGACCGGGGGCGGTTCTTACAAGTAGACTTATGTAGATCAAACCCTAACCAAGATGTTCACGTTAAATTCAGAATGCTCGGGTTAGAGAAGTTGATCTTGGTGTAGCTAGATAATTCACTTTTCCTAGAGATTATGGTCTACGCTTGAGTATTACTAGAATGAGGTTCTATTTAGTTCAACTTTCTTATTGGTACCGTCTTTATTGTTGGTGTTTGATATTCGAGAAGTGAACTAGGAGTAGCTAGACACAACTCTTTATTTGTGCTTGTCCATTTTAGCAATTGTGTGTTACTTGGGTAAGCACCGCTTATCCTATGTAAGTTGACTCGCTTTGATGATATATTATCAAGTTGAGAAGAAACTTAAGAGAATGCAAAATATATGTATGAAAGTTCGATGATTGGTTTTACTCGAACCATAGAAATTCATAATTGCACATTTACTCCGATGATTGGTTTTTGAGCCATGACGGGAGAACTCTTTTCATCATCATCGTCACATTTATTACCTTATGCATTGATTGGCTTTATGTGCGAGCACGACACCCATGGTTGTTTTCTCCTATACAAAGTTTCGATCTTTATTTCAATTTATGTATTTCCTTATAGCTTACCAACCTTACATGAACATTTACTTTTCAGTTTTCACTGCTTGAACCATTAAGTTACTTTTAGAAGAGTGTATTTAGTGACATTTATACACTTTTCACCCTTTTACCAATTTTCATAGATTTAGTTATCCTTGACTGACTGCTCCCTATTTTTCGAACGGTTACTTATCGATAAATTATTTGCTTGAACGACCGTGTACGAAAACACATTAAATAGGGTACGCAAAATTCCCATCTTCAGGGATCTAGCCCTGTAGATGGCGTATGATGGGAGGCATCACTGGTTGTCTCAATAATGGTTGCAGGACCGCTCGAGGAGAGCTCCACCGTGAGGCCAATAACGGAGGAGAGGTTTGCCGAGGCGTAGAGGCATGGTGGGGGAGAGATCCGTGGCGAGCTGAAGAGTCACGACGAGGGGGCGCCTGGCCGGAGAGCCCCATAACAAAGCTAGACAGCCCTATCGCCGAGGACCGATATGAGGAGGAGGTCATATCCCTGGTGGCGATGGCTGTGTGGACTGAGGAAGAAGAGGATGAGCCGGAAATGGCCATGGCTGCTTGGAAATGACGGTGAGGCATTCTAATATATTGGAACTACATGTACATATCTTAATGTATATAAATGATCAAAATACTCCAATCAATCCCTTTTTTAGCACACAGTATAATTTTGTTGATAATGAAAGGAAAAGATCACGAGGATCGTACAAATGTGAAAATAAGAAAGAAGACGAGATATAGTTTTGGTGATGGCTGAAACAATGATCCTAATACAATATATCGGTATTACCAGGGAGAAAACTATGGGTGGTTCCTTATTTATATAGTCGGAGGCGCAAGGAATCCAATAAACTATCTTGTCACGACTTGAACTAGCATAATGTGTCGTAACAGTCGTCCAAAAAGTATGCCATGGAATGGATGAGGCTGAGGAACAGAGGATGTTTGTTCCCTTGGGGCCTGGGTGTGGCTTCTCTACCGCATCCCGTGATGCCACAGGGTCCTCATGATGACCAGTGAGGCTAGTGACAAGCCTCGATGTCGCCTCACTAGGGCCATCTTCCATGTCAAGGGGGTTGGTATCCTGTTCATCCTTTATAGCAATGCCTGATCATATGGTCAGAGTAGGTGGTGAGGAGTTAGATCGTTCCAGCTCCTGTTTAGTTCGAGCTCTATCAACTGTGTGATCCTTGTGGCGAGTCGTGGGATGGTAGGAGTCTTTCCCATGATGATAGTTGCCTCCTGATTATCGCTTTCTAGGGCGTGTATCCACTATGACGTTGATCCTGAGTATCATCGCCCTCGCTATTGGTACTGGTCGGGTAGTCTATGGTCCGCGTCTTAGGATGATCGGTTACTCAATCACCTTTGTCTGCTAGAAGATTGTTCGCTAAAGGGTGGGAGTAGGAAGCCCTGCCATTTTCGAGGGGGTCGGGTGGGGTGGATTCCCTTATTTGAGTCCAAATGAGCCTCGTTGGTTCCCTTTGTCGGATAGTGAAGTTGTGATGCCTATGTCCCCTCCGAGGAGAAGGCTCTAGTAGAGGGGCTGTGATTCATGTACGCTCGATACTCTGTGCCCTAACCGGTATTTCAGATGCCCTGGGCAACCATTGTTGATAGGGGTTGTTTTCATCCTCTTAATCGTATCTCCGGGCTGACGACAGTGCACGAGGAGCTGTCATAGGCAAGATGTTCCATACCAGGATATTGGCTCTCCCAACGGGAGAGTGGGCGCGTTGCATAACGAGGGCAAAAATAACATTTCAAAGGTTTCTTAAATGAAATGAGTTTACCACATTCATGTGTCTCCTTTCCACATAGGTTCGATTTTCCTACCTTGAAATCTTCCAATTGACTATCCCTTTTATCATGATTCGACATGTAATCCATAGAATCATCCTCACTTGTGATTTTCTTCTTTAAGTAGTCGACTAAGGACTATATAACAAGAATCTCTTTTCCAACATTCGCATACCATGCATTCTTAATTCGATTTGTTCCTAACTCGCCAACCCTTCTTTGAACTAGAACAAAGCCTCTTTGTCTCCAAGTTCAAGAATCTCCAACATAAACTCTGTAAATGTTGTCACACACTCTCATATCGAGCCTTCTAAACAAAGTGACGAAGGTTTCAACTACCTTCATCTTCATCATTTTCGGATAACAATGCATCTTGAATTCTCTCCAAAAATCCTCTCAAGTAGTTATATTACACATCCCTTTCTTCATGTATTCATACTTCATATGCCATTAGAATGTATCATAATCATGTAAGTACATAAAAATGGTACACAACTTACATGAATCATCTCAAGAATCCACTACTTTGAAATATTTTTTCATGTTCTAAAAGAAGTTCTCCACGCCCTTTTCCACTCGGTCGCCTCCACAGTTTTTAGGCTTCAGGACTTCCACTTTTAAATGCGACACACGTCCTTCCCCATTTGCCGCTTGCACAAATTTAGCTCAACCTTCGTGTTGGCTAACCCCTCTTGCAAAGTACCCATAAGAGTCTCCAACGTTCCTACATGTTCCTTCATTGAGATGTTCATTTAAAAGGCTCACTACTTCATCAACATGCTCCTCATCATGTTTGACAAGCTTATTGGACTTCATTTCCAATTCCTTTATCCATTCTTTCCCATCTTTCTACTTGTTCTCCAAACGAGTCACACGTAGTTTCAATCCAACAACATCTCGTTTATGGTTTATGGTTTATGGTTGTGAAGCTTTCAAGATTTATTTTGCTATTTATGGTTGTGCTTAGCTTATTCCCTATTTTTGGTGGCTTTGTTTTTAGTTGTTGTATCCTTTAATTGGGTTTTGTTTACGAGGGCCTGTTGGTTTTTTGGCCTTTCGTTTTCTTTTCTTTTGTGTTGGTTTTGAGGATGAGCTCTTGTGATGAGATGCATCTTTTCGCACTTTGATTTCCTCTCTCGGAGATCATTGCTTCAAGAAAATTTCTCTTATAAACAAAAAGGTTTCAATCCGACAACATCTCGGGATTTAGACGTTCCACTCTTTTGGGTAACTTTGATAGCGACCTCAACAATCTCAATCATAACAATTTCCTTCGATATCCTAGATTCTCAAACCCAGTCTCTGATACTACTTGTCACAAACCAAGATTTCACATTGTGAATACATGTAATTCTCAACCAAATCTAATTACTTAAGGCATACTTGCTTACACTAAGATCAATGTTACGCATCTGAAAGTTGTAATGACATGGACACGAGAAATTGTTCTAGAGAGAGATTATATATATAAAGTGAGTGAATACAAATGAGGAACTTACCTCCTTATATATTTGAGCTCCCTGATAGAGGAATAATATCTATCTAATCTAACGGATACAAAAGACCATCTAAGAATATGGTTGCCCCCGATGCTTATACAATGAATGTAGATGCTCTAATTCATTTGGATATTTTGCATATACATTAAAACTGTGTGACATCCTGCATGGCGTGATTATATTACGTGCTTTCCAAAAGCTTGTGTGATTTAGAATACCATAGATTCAGGTTCGTGCATCCACCCCTCAACGACGCGTTTAATACGGTCCGTGACATGTGCCATTCTTCTGATCTAACCTATATAAACTCTAGCAGCCACTTGCACCTGCTCTTGGGGAAAATTCTCAAACACTAGAATTTGGTTACTCTGTCCTCAATTGTTACCAACTCTACTTGTTTAGCAAAAAGGATCATCCCAAGGGGTCTATGAGACGAGTCATTTTATACGGTGCACAAATAATTAAATGTCATAGGGCGTTTGATATGTTTTAGAAACACCATTGTTTTGACTCTTGCTTGATAAATAACTGCCTTTATGTGGTTGGTGGGAAGTGTGAAGGAAGCCAAGGGATTCTGAAATCTCTGACCCCAACAAAAACAGGAGGAGTTTTGTTTCGGACATGAAGGGTCACATTTTACACTATCAAGTGCTCCAAGCAATTAGAGTTTCGAATTCAGTTGTTTGTTATTACTTTTAGGGTTAATGATCCAAAACTACATTAAAGTTTTATCCACAAATGAATGCATGCATAACATTTTGTATACTCTTTGTGGGTGCACTGAAATTTTGTCCACTCCTTTTATAGTTTTGACATAACAAGGATGTTTAGAATGATGGACTTATCAGTGCTTCCTGGATTGAATAGATTTGTGAGAAATACATAATGCACCAACAAAGGGTGGACAAAAATTCAATGCACCCACAGAAGTGTGAACAAAACATCAATGTACCATACGACAAAGTGATGAGGACGTCGAGACTAGTATATCCGGACCTGAGGAAGAAGCTACCAACAACACCGTTCATATCATGAGACAAGTACCAAGGACAAGGTCAAGAACTAGGACATTACGAGAATAATGCAACAAACAAGTGGAGAGCTTAATTACACTCATCGAGCATGGGGAACTCCAAGAAGACGTGATCACCAAGGCAAAGCTAGAAGACACTCAAGAACAACTCAAGACTTCAAATCTATTTCTGCCTCTTCTTCAAGGAATTAATGAAGCTACTTTGTTCATCATTTCCAAAGGACATTTAGTCCCTTAAACCATTCAAGAAGAATAAATATACAAGGTATGCATTGAATTTGAATTATTAATAACTTCTCTTTCTTTTGTTTTGCGGAATTCAATCTTCAATGTATCAAGTCTTTTCATTTCCTTAGTCATTATTAAAGACTCTTGTATTAAATTTTCGACCCTAGAAGGTCACAAGCTGCTGGACTATTTATAAAGTCCCTTCTCAACATGTATGAATCAAGTTTTTATCAAATAAAATAAGAGTTTTATTCTAGGAAGAATCCTAAGCATTTCAACCTTCTTGTGTGTGAATCCTTAAACTTGAGTGTTCCGACATATCACAGATCTTCCATCATCTGTGTGGCATCATTCATTCCACTCATTTATCTTCCTAGTTACTTAGATTCTTCAAAGAGTGTTGTACGACCAATTGAATTATCTCCATCTTCGATTATGTCACGCCCCAATTTCAGTAAACCGAACTCGGGACGCGAACATTTAAAACAATAAAACAATTGAAACCTGTTTTGAATAAACACTTTAAAATCTCCAATTAGTTAATCAAAATAATATTTACAACTTAAAAAAATACGTCCCAACAAGTGGACAAAAGTATGGTATCCGTCGCTAGACTCAAAATAAACCCAGAATCCCGCTCCTAGCTCTTCAAGCTTCGGAAGCTCACCTAGTCCAAACTGCGACCGGTACTTGCAGGAAAAGCAGCTAGGGGTGAGCGTTCGCTCACCACCACGGATAACAGACTGACTACGGCATACTTAGCAGACACTGCCGGTAACACCAACAACCAATTCAACACCGGGGACCACTATCCCCCAAAACTCAAGTAACTTAACTGATACACAACCCGTTACTTCCTCAACAGACTCAACACTCGGACTCGTAATGTAGACCCAACACAACGATCACGACCTCTTCCAAGGACTCAAAAGACCACCACGCAAACCCAAGATCACAAAGGATCGCACACCAAACAAGATCACAAAGGATCGCATACCAGCTACTCAGTACCTCCCTCACGGCCTTTACCAATCTCAATCCGGTCAGGCGGTCGACCTATCGCAATTCCTCGACACAAAGTCGGATCAGGCTGTCGACCTATCGCAATTCATCGACACAAAGTCGGATCAGGCTGTCGACCTATCACAATTCATCGACACAAAGTCGGATCAGGTTGTCGACCTATCATACTCACAACCCCAAACCACACACGCGCGGCCAGGACCCCTTTGTTGTCGGGCGGGCCCCCTACCCCGTCTGAACATGCAGACGCGTGTGCTCGTGGACCCCCGTTTCATGAAGCGGGCCCCCAACCTCAGGTAACCACAATCACAATCACAAGCAAGTTCAACAAACATCAACAACACAGGTTCAACACTCCACAGGCACTCATGGCCACACAAGACACCAACCGTAAAACACGGACTCAACAACCCCACAGGCACTCACGGCCTCCCAAGATACACCAACAGTAACTCACGGGCTCAACAACCCTATGGGCACTCACGGCCCCTCAAAACCACCGAAAGTAACTCACGGACTCAACAACCCCACGGGCACTCACGGCCTCCCAAGACATACCAACAATAAAGACACGGGTTCAACAACCCCACGGGCACTCACGGCCACCCAAAACACCAACAGTCAAACACGGGCTCTCACGGCCACCCAAGACACCAACAATAATAACACGGGCTCTCATGGCCACCCAAGACACCAACAATAATGACACGGGATCTCATGGCCACCCAAGACACCAACAATCAAACACGGGCTCTCACGGCCACCCAAGACACCAACAATCAAATACGGGCTCTCATGGTCACCCAAGACACCAACAATAAAACACGGGCTCTCACGGCCACCCAAGACACCAACAATCAAATACGGGCTCTCATGGCCACCCAAGACACCAATTTAAATAACACGGGCTCTCATGGCCACCCAAGACATAAATTAAACAGTCAACCTCTGGGCATGGTCATATGCCTCCAGTAATTCTAATATTTCTACGTTCTCTGCTCCTACGACACTACTAAGTGTCACATGCAATAACAATACTTGCTACGTCCCCGTATCATGCTTTTCTAATATTCGATACCCTACTTAACCCACGACACCCTGGTGTCACATGCAATTCTACTGTTAACCTTCCCTAGTCAGGGCCGAGATCCGGCTACTTTTCCCTACCTCAAGGCGAACCGACAGCTGCATCCCCTAGCTGCTGGCGTCCTGGCTCGCTACCTCCGGTCTTCTCTTCGATTGAAGCCGGACTCTAAAACAAAGCGAAAGCCAAACTCAAAAACAAGTCCAAAGTCGAATTAAATGTTACGACGGTTTCGATTTAAATTCAACAGTTGCCTTTTAATTCGAGCGGGCTAAGAGTGGAATTAAACGAAGAATCGGGTTTGAGTACTCGAGCCCCGAGCACAAAACCCGGTGCCTGGGTTTCGAGACACGGTTCCCGAGTCACCGATTCCGCGTTCCGCTGTTAAACCCATCCTAAGTCCGTTTCAACAGTCCGGTTATTCGTTCCACGCTCAACAGTTCAAGGTCCATTTTAAATCAATTCTGATTGTTCTCCTTAAGTCAAATTTTCTAAAACCAAAGTTTTATTTCCGACGATTTCAGTCCCAAACCATAAAATCAACTTTTAAAACCAAAGTCGTTTTAGTTTATTTTCCTAACAAATTTGTTTCTCAAACTCCTCGATTCAAAACCGTTTTTAAAACCAAATTGATTTTAATTCCCTTTTTTATTTTAAATCCCTTTTTCCTTAAAACTGATTTTTCGTTTTACAAATCTTTTCTTTCCAAAAAGAACCTTGATTTTGATTCCAACCAAAACAGATCCAGGGTGATATCAGTTTCAACGGTGCCCAGATCCAAAGCAAGAAGCTCGGGACGAGGAACAAAAAGAGGAAAAATGGCTCGGGTTTTATTCCGGCCGACCAAGGCCTCACGGTGGTAGGGGCTCACCGTAGTGGGAAACAAGGGTGGCGGCTGGGCACGGCGGAGCCGGTCCGCGACAGATCTGGACGGACCCGAAGATGGGCTCGGTTCGAACGCGATTAAAGAGGGCGAGGTCGGGGATGGGGTGGTTCGGGAGATCTGAGGAGGCGGAGGCTACGACGCCGAGAAGGAGGTGGCGGAGGTGTGCACGGAGGAGGGGTTTACGGCGGTCGGCCGTGCGTTTTCGAGTGGGGCAGGAAGAGGGGGAGACAGAGAGGGGTGGCGCTCGTGGTCGGGAAAGGGAGCGGAGGTCGGAGTCCGTGGCTGTCGGACCAAAGCCGGTCGGAGAAGGTGCGAGGCGGCCGGGAGGAACGGAGAGGCGAAGTGGAAGTGAGGGTCGGAGAGGGATGATGGTGGCGAAAGGAAAGGGAGGCCGACGATGGCGTGAGGAGGGGGGAGGGTTCGGGAATCAGAGAAGAGAAGAGGACGGCTGCAGTATTAGGGTTTCACCCTAACTTGCTCCTTTTATACCCGAATTCCCAACGGGCTTGGGCCACCTCCAACCGGGCCTGACTAACGGGCTTTTCCGAAATGGGCCGCGCGGCCCAGATGTGGATGGCTGAAACGGCCTGCCCGGGCCGGGTCTGGCCTGGCCGGGTTGCTGGTCGGGTCCGGTCCGACCCGGTCCGACCCAATACCCTTTTTTTTCCCGAAGCGGTCTTCACAATCTACCCCCCTTAAAAGAATTTCGTCCGCGAAATTTAAAATAGACGTACTTCGGGAGTCGAACAAATCGGGGCACTTCGCGCGAACCCTGTCCTCGCGGTCCCAAGTCGACTCAGCCTCGTGGTGCCGCCACAACACCAGTTCTAAGCGGATAACCCTTCCGCGCATGACCTGCTCTCATGGATCCATTTCCCACATTGGTTTCTCCTTATACGGGACATCATCCGTTACCTCGACCTCTGCCCACTCAATGACGTACTCAAGACTTCGAAAGGCCCGATACACCGCGGGGCTAACCCGCCCCCGCCGCGGTTGAAACGTGTTAGTCCACCTTTCGGACTCACCTCCAGGGATACATGATCACCGACTGCGGACTCGAGAGGTCGGCGCCGTCTGTCAGCATAGCTCATGCTGACTCTGCGCGGTCTTCAACCGCTCACGCCTCGGCACGACCGACTCAGCTGTCTCTCGGTCCAGTTCTAGACCCAATGATCCCTCATTCCTCACTTCCGCCCCGCACACGGGCGACCGACACGGCCTACCATACAACGTTCCGAACGGTTCCATCATGATACTGGCCTGAAAGCTGTTGTTGTAAGCGAACTCGGCTCACCGTTCACGAAACCCATCATGACGTGCCCCCATTTCCACTATGCAACCGGCAGTGGCTGCAATAATCCAGCGGGACGCTGTTGTTCGGCTCTCGCCTTTTGACAAGTGAGGCACCGCGATACTAACTTCGCAACTGCTCTCCGCATCCCGCTCCATTACAAACCTTCACGATACCGTAACTCCCAAATAGCACGGCGATCCCAGCCCTCGGCTTCAACACCGCCGACAACTCTCTCCTGGATCTCCGTCGTCTCGACATCCACCGATTGCTGCCTCTATCCCCCGGCCAAGCTGGGTGGGCTGAGTCACCAAGAAGTACATGGCCACGCCGCCAATAACCTCTTCTAGCTCCAACCCGAGCGTGCCTAGTTCCCATATCATGTCCCACTCTCGGACTGATATGCTAGCATGACTCGGGACCGACTTCCTACTCAGGGCGTCGGCAACCACGTTCGCCTTACCCGGATGGTAGTGTAGCTCAAAGTCGTCGAGTAGTCTCATCCATCGCCGCTGGCGCGCATTCAGGTCTCGTTGGGAAGAGATGTACTTAAAGCTCTTATGAATTCGAGAACACCTGAAATCGCTCGTTGCCAGTAACAGTCGGTATTGGCTCGACACTTCGCCAGCCAATCCATTCTCAAGATTACGTTAAAGATTTTCATTTCGTAAGTATCCTTCCCAGGGACACACGTACCAGCTTAGTCGCTGCCGAACTTCACGGAACCTTGCGGTCTCTCTAAGACCTCGCTCCTCCACCGTTATCGTGTTTATCAACTCCGAACATACCCGAATCCTCGGGGAGAGGACTCGATCCAGCATCAGGGCTCTTGAGCCCTCCCTCGAACCTCCTGTATCGGTTCGCTTCTCCAACTCCGCAGGCACGACAGACCCTAGTCAACACCACCCCACCACCAACCGGCGTGTCCCGACGCAGGGGTGGACTCAACGGCTCTAAACTCAGCCCCAACCTCTCAGCACAACTCGACGAACAAACGAGTGTTATATCCCGGCATCCAATGAAACTGACGCCCAAATCGGAAACCGAACACCCGCTCCATTAGTCACCCCGGTAATGTCTAGTGCAACCCTCACACGGTCCTCTAGGCATTTACTTGTAACTTTCCGCAACCAAACCAGTGTTCGCTACTCGTCCCTTGCGGGAAAAGTAGTAAAGGGGATGAGCGTTATGCTAACCTCCACGGACACCCGTTCGATTATGGCATACTAGTAACGCACCAAAGACTTACCGATCTAACCAGGGCAAACCACTACCTCAAAACCTGATGCCAAACGTCACACTGCTCACGCTACCAACAACTCAGTACTCGCTCATGTAAGATAAACCTCGACACGGGAAGCACGTCCTCAAATCAGTAATCACTATTGCTCACACTATTAATACTTCAATTATAATAATACGTAAGCGAACCCTCAAATAAACCGCCTAAACGCACACTAAGCCACGCAACGACAAACCTAACCGTACAACGAAACAACCACAAAACAATTGAAACCGGCTTACTGGACCAGGCCGGCAACTGACCCGGGCCGTACCACCTTCCGGGCCGGCATCCAAGTCGTGCCGTGCCACCTACCGGGCCGGCACGCCAAATGGGCCGTGCCACCTACCGGGTCGGCACGCCACATGGGCCGTGCCCCATCTCGAGCCGAAACAGAGGCTCCAACCCCGTTTTCCATCGGCCCGGTCCAAGACTCGTCCCGTAGCGGTGATGATTTCGCACCCAACACACCATCACGTCGATCCTAGGACACTCGCATCCTACCCTTCTCCTAGCGACCCGCACGTTTGTGCGTCGCAGACACTCGACCACTAACCATATAACAAAAGTACCAAAACAACAACCAAAACACGAGTCACTCAACCTCAATCACAAGCAAACCCGGCCAAACAACCATAACAACAACAACAAAAACACCCGCCCACCGGGCCAACCAAAGTCGAACATACCCACCGGACCAACCAACTCACACACACGCCCACCAGGCAAACCAACTTACACACACGCCCACAGAGCCAACCAAAGCCCCACCACACGCCCACCAGGCCAACATAAAGAAGCATGCCCACAGGGACAATCAATTTAAAAACTTTCTCTTTTTCATTACAAAACCCCATTTCTTAACATCAGGTAGTTACAACCCGGTCCAGGCGTCCCCGAACTACATCGTACCCACTTGACGTCAACACCGTCACGCTCGACCATAGGGGCGCCCCTAAGTCGAGTCGCGACAGCTTAAAAAAACTTTTCACGCAGCAACGCACAAACCGGATGCCAATAACCCCGTACTGCACATACACACAAACACAAGCAGGACTCACAACACAACGGGTCTACACACAGTTCCCGACCTGCGTACCCAACGTACGACGGGACTTCACCGACTCGACTCTCCCCACCTAATTGACGTATAGTCCGAGGTGTGAAACCTCGAGCTCTGATACCAAGCTGTCACGCCCAAATTTCAGTAAACCGAACTCGGGACGCGAACATTTAAAACAATAAAACAATTGAAACCTGTTTTGAATAAACACTTTAAAATCTCCAATTAGTTAATCAAAATAATATTTACAACTTAAAAAAATACGTCCCAACAAGTGGACAAAAGTATGGTATCCGTCGCTAGACTCAAAATAAACCCAGAATCCCGCTCCTAGCTCTTCAAGCTTCGGAAGCTCACCTAGTCCAACCTGCGACCGGTACCTGCAGGAAAAGCAGCTAGGGGTGAGCGTTCGCTCACCATCACGGATAACAGACTGACTACGGCATACTTAGCAGACACTTCCGGTAACACCAACAACCAATTCAACACCGGGGACCACTATCCCCCAAAACTCAAGTAACTTAACTGACACACAACCCGTTACTTCCTCAACAGACTCAACACTCGGACTCGTAATGTAGACCCAACACAACGATCACGACCTCTTCCAAGGACTCAAAAGACCACCACGCAAACCCAAGATCACAAAGGATCGCACACCAAACAAGATCACAAAGGATCGCATACCAGCTGCTCAGTACCTCCCTCACGCCCTTTACCAATCTCAATCCGGTCAGGCGGTCGACCTATCGCAATTCCTCGACACAAAGTCGGATCAGGCTGTCGACCTATCGCAATTCATCGACACAAAGTCGGATCAGGCTGTCGACCTATCGCAATTCATCGACACAAAGTCGGATCAGGCTGTCGACCTATCGCAATTCATCGACACAAAGTCGGATCAGGCTGTCGACCTATCATACTCACAACCCCAAACCACACACGCGCGGCCAGGACCCCTTTGTTGTCGGGCGGGCCCCCTACCCCGTCTGAACATGCAGACGCGTGTGCTCGTGGACCCCCATTTCATGAAGCGGGCCCCCAACATCAGGTAACCACAATCACAATCACAAGCAAGTTCAACAAACAGCAACAACACAGGTTCAACACTCCACAGACACTCATGGCCACACAAGACACCAACCGTAAAACACGGATTCAACAACCCCACAGGCACTCACGGCCTCCCAAGATACACCAACAGTAACTCACGGGCTCAACAACCCTACGGGCACTCACGACCCCTCAAAACCACAGACAGTAACTCACGGGCTCAACAACCCCACGGGCACTCACGGCCTCCCAAGACATACCAATAGTAAAGACACGGGTTCAACAACCCCACGGGCACTCATGGCCACCCAAAACACCAACAGTCAAACACGGGCTCTCACGGCCACCCAAGACACCAACAATAATAACACGGGCTCTCATGGCCACCCAAGACACCAACAATAATAAAACGGGCTCTCATGGCCACCCAAGACACCAACAATAATGACACGGGATCTCATGGCCACCCAAGACACCAACAATCAAACACGGGCTCTCACGGCCACCCAAGACACCAACAATCAAATACGAGCTCTCATGGCCACCCAAGACACCAACAATAAAACACGGGCTCTCACGGCCACCCAAGACACCAACAATCAAATACGGGCTCTCATGGCCACCCAAGACACCAATTTAAATAACACGGGCTCTCATGGCCACCCAAGACATAAATTAAACAGTCAACCTCCGGGCATGGTCATATGCCTCCAGTAATTTTAATATTGCTACGTTCTCTGCTCCTACGACACTACTAAGTGTCACATGCAATTCCAATACTTGCTACGTTCCCGTATCATGCTTTTCTAATATTCGATACCCTACTTAACCCACGACACCCCGGTGTCACATGCAATTCTACTGTTAACCTTCCCTAGTCAGGGCCGAGATCCGGCTACTTTTCCCTACCTCAAGGCGAACCGACAGCTGCATCCCCTAGCTGCTGGCGTCCTGGCTCGCTACCTCCGGTCTTCTCTTCGATTGAAGCCGGACTCTAAAACAAAGCGAAAGCCAAACTCAAAAAACAAGTCCAAAGTCGAATTAAACGTTACGACGGTTTCGATTTAAATTCAACAGTTGCCTTTTAATTCGAGCGGGCTAAGAGTGGGATTAAACGACGAATCGGGTTTGAGTACTCGAGCCCCGAGCACAAAACCCGGTGCCTGGGTTTCAAGACACGGTTCCCGAGGCACCGATTCCGCGTTCCGCTGTTAAACCCATCCTAAGTCCGTTTCAACAGTCCGGTTATTCGTTCCACGCTCAACAGTTCAAGGTCCATTTTAAATCAATTCTGATTGTTCTCCTTAAGTCAAATTTTCTAAAACCAAAGTTTTATTTTCGACGATTTCAGTCCCAAACCATAAAATCAACTTTTAAAACCAATGTCGTTTTAGTTTATTTTCCTAACAAATTTGTTTCTCAAACTCCTCGATTCAAAACCGTTTTTCAAACCAAATTGATTTTAATTCCCTTTTTTATTTTAAATCCCTTTTTCCTTAAAACTGATTTTTCGTTTTACAAATCTTTTCTTTCCAAAAAGAACCTTGATTTTGATTCCAACCAAAACAGATCCAGAGTGATATCAGTTTCAACGGTGACCTGATCCAAAGCAAGAAGCTCGGGATGAGGAACAAAAAGAGGAAAAAGGGCTCGGATTTTATTCCGGTCGACCAAGGCCTCACGGTGGTAGGGGCTCACCGTGGGGGGAAACAAGGGTGACGGCTGGGCACGGCGGAGCCGGTCCGCGACAGATCTGGACGGACCCGAAGATGGGCTCGGTTCGAACGCGATTAAAGAGGGCGAGGTCGGGGATGGGGTGGTTCGGGAGATCTGAGGAGGCGGAGGCTACGGCGCCGAGAAGGAGGCGGCGGAGGTGTGCACGGAGGAGGGGTTTACGGCGGTCGGCCGTGCGTTTTCGAGTGGGGGAGGAAGAGGGGGAGACAGAGAGGGGCGGCGTTCGTGGTCGGGAAAGGGAGCGGAGGTCGGAGTCCGTGGCTGTCGGACCAGAGCCGGTCGGAGAAGGTGCGAGGCGGCCGGGAGGAACGGAGAGGCGAAGTGGAAGTGAGGGTCGGAGAGGGATGACGACGGCGAAGGGAAAGGGAGGCCGGCGATGGCGTGAGGAGGGGGAAGGGTTCGAGAATCAGATAAAAGAAGAGGACGGCTGCAATATTAGGGTTTCACCCTAACTTGCTCCTTTCATACCCGAATTCCCAACGGGCTTGGGCCACCTCCAACCGGGCCTGACTAACGGGATTTGCCGAAATGGGCCGCGCGGCCCAGACGTGGATGGCTGAAACGGCCTGCCCGTGCCGGGTCTGGCCTGGCCGGGTAGCTGGTCGGGTCCGGTCCGACCCGGTCCGACCCAATACCCTTTTTTTCCCGAAGCGGTCTTCATAGATTCCATCTCCATCCAGTTGGTTCCTTGGAAAGTGTTGTACGACCAACTAAGGTTCTCAATCCCACCACCACATTCCTATATAACCTACCAGCAAGGTTCTCTATCGAATACCACCACGTTCCTATATCATCTGGTATCATAGCTAAATGCTCCAAATTAGGTTTTATCTATCCCTTTTGTTTTATTTGTGAAAAAACAACAAAGTCTAGAACTATGGAACATCAAGGGAAGCAAACGTAGCTCAGATGCTTCCTACCATTCAAATTCAGCTCCAAGACCTTGGAAATCGAACGACAAGAATAGAACAGCCACCACCGGCATGTAGAAATCCCATTAGAAATGTGAACGCTCCAAGAGTGAACCAAAATGAAGATGAGTTACAAGACTCTGAAAATGATGGCCAGCCATATTTTTATCAAAACCCAAGGCCAAGGAGGCAATACAACTATGATCGAGGCCAAGAAGAGGATGCTAGACATGTGAATCGATATGTCAAGATCAATGCCCTAATTTTCACAGGGAAGGTCAATCTAGAAGCTTATCTTGATTGAGGGAGACGTATGGAGTATATATTCTAAGATTACAATTACTCGGAATAAAGGAAAGTGTCCTTAACTATTTCCCAACTTACCGAAGGTGCTTTGGCTTGGTGGGACAAAGCTGTGTCCGAGATGAGGAGGCATAGGCACAGTCAGATCGCTACTTAGGAGGACATGAGATTCATCATAAAGAAGAGATATCTTCCAACCTACTATTACTAAAGCCTACCACAAAAATTCAGAAAACTCTGTTAGGAAAATAAGTCGGCGGAGGAATATTTTGATGAATTTGAGACACTTCGGAATAGGTTAGAATCTGAAGATTCTAAGGAGTCTCTAATCGCATAATTCCTAGATGGTCTTCATGATAGAATTGCTTGAAACGTAGGGAGAAAAACCTTTCATGACTTGGAAGAATTTTTGCACATTGCTATTCAAGCCAAACAACACATTAAGAGGAAGACAACCTCTACTAATCGGAACAAGAATTCTTGGGCATCATCGCCACCAAAAGCTCTAAACAAAGGAAAGTCCGGTGAGATATACCAGAGGTTCAAAGGGAAGCTACCAGAGTCATCAAAAGGAACCAAACTAGAGCAAGGTAAGGATTCAATTCAAAGATCTTGTGGCATTACTTGTTTTAAATGTCAAGGAAAAAGATATTATGCACGGGACCATCCAAACTAGCGAGTAATGATCATCAAAGCTAATGAAGAATACGAGTCTCAAGATGAGGAAGAAGAGATTGTAGAATCCGAAGAAGATATTGTCGATTATCTAGAAACAAGAAAAGTACTAGTCATAACAAGGGCTCTTAGCTCACTCTTTGATCCTAAGACTATTCAACGAGAAAACATATTTCACTCACAATGCAACATAAACCCTAAGGTATGTAGCTTGATTATTCATGGAGGTTCTTATACTAACATGGCCAGCAAGTATTTGGTTGATAAGTTATGTCTCAAAAGGACAAAGCACCCTCGACCGTACCGACTCAAGTGGTCATTGATTCTTCCGAGCTTAAGATCTTCGAACATGTCACCTTACCTTTGAATATAGAAAGTATGGAGATCAAGTTGTGTGTGATGTGGTTCCTATGCAAGCTTGTCACCTTCTTCTAGGGTGACCATGACAATTTGATAAAGAAACTCTACACAATGGCCGAACCAATTAGTATTCTTTCACTCACAGCAACAAGAACCATACTTTGGCTCCTCTTAATCCACAAGAAGTACATGAAATGCAGATATCTATGTCAAATGGAGCTAAGTTAGGCAAAACTAACCTTTACATTACACCTTCTACTGTTTTGAAATCTCTTGATTCGTCAAATAAGGTGTTACTAATTATCTTGAAGGAAGGTTTATTTTCAGGTCAAGAAGAGCATGAATTATCTCCCGAGATGCTTGGACTACTAGAGAAGTTTAAAGAAGTTTTTCCCGAGGAGATACCACCAGGTTTGCCACCAATAAGAGAAACTTAACATCAGATCAATCTTGTTTTGGGCGTACCATTGCCTAACATACCAACTTATAGAGTCAATCCCAAAGATGCTTAAGAGCTAGAAAAGAAAGTTCAATATCTCATGTCAAAAGGTTATATCCGCGAGAGTCTTAGTCCATGTGTCGTACCTGTCATTCTAGTACCTAAGAAAGACGGAACATGGAGGTTGTGTGTTGATTGTCAAGCCATCAACAAAATCACTGTCAAATATAAGCATCTAATTTTGAGGTTGGATGATATGTTAGACGAGCTAAATAGAGCTATAATATTCTCTAAGATTGATTTGAGGAGTGAGTACCATCAAGTCAAGATGAAAGAAGGAGATGAATGGAAAACAACGTTTAAAACCAGGAATATGAGTGGCTGGTCATGCCATATGGACTCACCAACGCTCCAAGTACATTCATAAGGCTCATAAATCATGTCTTAAGGGCATACATCAGTAAGTTTGTGGTATTGTATTTCGATGATATCTTGGTTTATAGTTCTAACCTTGTAGACCACTTAAACCACATCGAACAACTTCTAGAAACACTCCGAGCTGAAAACCTCTATGCAAATCTTAAGAAATGCACATTTTTCACTGACCAATTTGTGTTTTTAGAATTTGTTGTAAGCTCGTAGGGATCGAAGGTTGATGAGGATAAAATCAAAACCATTTAAGAATGGCATACACCAACAACCATTGGGCATGTTAGAAGCTTCTACAGATTGACCAACTTCTATAGAAGGATTTTAGCACCATAGCTGCCCCTTTGACTATGGTGATGAAAAAGAACGTGGAATTAAAATGGGGACAAACACAAGAGGAAGCATTCAAAACACTCAAAGACAACCTTACACATACACCTGTTTTGGTATGACCTAATTTTGATAACACATTTGAAATTGAATGTGATGCTTTTGGTACAGATATAGGCGCCGTCCTAACACAAGGGTGAAAACCAGTAGCATACTTTAGCAATAAACTCAATGGAGTTTCCCTCAGTTACCCTATCTATGATAAACAAATCTATGCTTTGGTAAGATCTCTTGAAACTTGGCAACATTATATACTATCCATAGAGTTTGTTACTCATACAGATCACGAGACACTCAAGTACCTAAGATGACAGACCACACTTAAGAAAAGGCATGCAAAGTGGCTTGAGTTCATAGAGATTTTTTCATATGTGATCAAGTATAAGAAAGGCAAGAAAAACGTGGTAGCTGATGCATTATCAAGGACACACTCTCTAATTTGGACCATCGAGGCAAGAATCATGAGATTTGAGCATATCAAGACCTTATATGAAGTTAATCCAGAATTCAAAAAGGCGTTAGAGAAGACCGATAAGGCTGCGTATGGATCATTTTATCAAAAAGATGGATTCTTATTCAAGGATAAAAGCTTTATATACCACAAGGATCCATGAGAGATTTGTTAATCCGAGAAGCACGTGGAAGAGGGCTTATGGGACACTTTGGCCAGCACAAGACGTTAAGTGTACTTATGGATAATTTATTTTGGCCTCACTTAACGAGAGATGTGGAAATGTTCTATGTCAAATGCATCACTTTCTTAAAGGAAAATTTCAGGTCTCAAGGTCTGCCAAAGATCCACCACAAGATTCTATGAAGGAAGTTAGGAACTAAGTTTCTCTTCTCAACTATATGTCACCCCCAAACAGATGGTCAAACTGAGGTAGTAAACCAGACTCTTTCAACCTTGTTGAGAGCCACAGTGAGTAAGAACTTAAAGAATTGGTTATCTTGTATACCATTTATTGAGTTTTCTTAAAATTATGCCAAACATTCTCTTACTAAATTCTCTCCTTTTGAAATTGTTTATGGCTTCACCCCTAATACTCCATTGGATCTGGTATAATTGCACCAAGATGTTATTTTTAGTGAAGGAGAAACCCGAGCAGAATTCATAAAGAAGCTTCATCAAAGGGTAAAGGAAAATTTGGAGGAAAGGACCGAGAAATACAAGCAACAAGTCGATAAGCATCAAAGAGATATCATCTTTGCATCAGGAGACTTTGTGTGGGTACACACGAGAAATTAGAGGTTCCCAAATCAGAGAAAATCCAAGCTCTCCCCAAAAGGAGATGGACCATTCTAGGTGCTAGAGAAAATCAACAACAATGCTTACAAGCTTGAGCTTCCAGGTGAGTTAGACATCTCTCCAACTTTCAATATTATTGATTTGGCTCCTTATCATGCAGATGAATCAGTTCTGGAGTCAGAACCTTTTCAAGAGGGAGGGGATGATGAGAACATCAAGACTAGTCTATCCGGACCAGAGGAAGAAGTTACCAACAACACAATTCCTATCATGATACAAGCACCAAGCACAAGGTCGGGAACTAAGACATTACAAGAAAAATTCAACAAACAAGTGGAGAGCTTAATTACACTCATCGAGCATGAGGAACTCCAAGAAGACGTGATCACCAAGGCAAAGCTAGAAGACACGTACGATCAACTCAAGACTTCAAATATGTTTTTGCCTCTTTTTCAAGGAATTAATGAGGCTACTTTGTTCATCATTTCTTAAGGAGATTCAACACCTCAAACCATTCAAGAAGAATAAATATAAAAGGTATGCATTGAATTTGAATTATTAATAAATTCTTTTTTTTTTCTGTTTTATAGAATTCAATCTTCAATGTATCAAGTCTTTTCATTTATTTAGTCATTAATTAGAGAGTCTTGTATTAAATATTTGACTCTAAAAGTCACAAGTTGTTGGACTATTTATAAAGTCTTTTCTAAACATGTATGAATCAAGTTTTTATGAAATAAACTGAGAATTTTTTTCTAGGAAGAATCCTAAGCATTTCAAACTTCTTGTGTGCGAGTCCTTAAAGCTTGAGTGCTTCGACTTATCACAGACCTTCCATCATCTGTGTGACGTCATTCATTCCATCCATCTATGTTCCTAGTTACTTAGATTCTTCAAAGAATGTTGTACGACCAGCTAAGGTTCTCCATCCTACCACCACATTCCTATGTAACCTACCAGCAAGGTTCTCTATCAAATACCACCACCTTCTTATATTACATATACAAAAAATTTTGAACAACCATGTCACTTAACATTTAAAGCCGGCCGTAGAGAACACGCTCCCCACGCGCTGTCATTCTCGACGATTCCGGTGGGTCGTCACGACACTTTTTTCAAGCGGGGGCACTTGCGTGTCCTTGCCCAGGGCGAATCGCAGTCCAGGAGTGTTGTATCGTCATTCTGGTGCTTTGGTCCGGATTACGGCTTTCAAAGTCGGCGCTCCTTCGCCTCCTTTTACAGGGAGAATTTGTTGCGCCGTTTCAATTGAAGCAATAGTTCAGTGGTGATTCGGTGGTTCAGTCCGATCAAGCCAGAGGCCCCACCAATTGAGAGTCTCGCTTACAGACTTTGTGTTTGTTGAGTTCATAGTTGATAAGGGGCCATCTTTGGTTTTGGTGCTCGGCGACCGAATTGCAGGTCGGGAGAGTAGAGAGACTCATCAAGCTTCGGAGTTAAGACAAACCATGAAGCCTTTGCCGCAACTACTCCCCCTCTCTACATTGTGTTCCAGTTTGGTATTTGCATATCACGATTATGTAGCGATTGAGAAATCGATGTGGATCGAAACGCGAAGGGGTTTGGCTCGTTTAGTTAATGGCAAGCCTTCGACTGTCAAGCTTAGCTCAACTATCAAGCCTAGCTCGATTATCAAGCTAAAGAAGGTGCATTCAGATGGTGTAAACGTTTTTGGTTGTGCCAATCAGGTTGGGAAAAAGAAAGTGGAACTAGTGCAGCCGAGCTCTGTTCAGGGTCGTGACCAGTTTGGAGTTGCGATCGAGAACCAGGGAAAAGATGTCGGGCTTGCTGGTGGGGAGCTTGAACAGATGGGTGGTTCTTCGGATCTATTTGCAACGCAGAGGATGAAACTTTCGAAGAAGAAGAAGCAGACCTTTCCAGCTCTCAAGGGATGCGATCCTACACAGGTAATTCCGAACGAAATTTAAATTCGAAATTTACCCTTTGCGACTTCGGAGGATTGGGTTCGTCGCACTTTTGGAGCTTTTGGTGAGATTATCGGATGCTCTGTTTTGGAGCTTCACAGGGGCGGAAAGATTTTTGGGTTTGTTTCATTTTCGACACCAGAATCTGCGTCCATGGCAGTGGAAACCTTCAATGGGTATACAATTAATGGACACATTTTTTTTAGCTCTGGCTCGCCCTCGTGTTTCTAGTGCCGAGGTTTCGTCTCCAGGTCATACGAAGCTTGGACAGGCTCGGGCTTCTTCCAAGCCAGCCCAGAATGCTGAAAACAGGTGTGCTCCGGCGCCGACTTTGGTAATATCATTTGTGCGTTTAGGTTCCGGTGGAACAGAGCATGGTGATGTTTCAGTTTCGAACGATGCTGAAGAACGAAACGCAGTGCTTGGTGTGGTATAGACGAAGTTGAGGCCCTGGAACGAATTTCTGAAGCCCTTTCTGCTGAGGCCCAATCGGAGAGTCTATTGGGCTCCGAACATGAATCCCAACAGGAGGCTTTGGGGGAGTTGGATGTTGGAACTCATGTTGAGGCCGGTGCTTCGGCTGGGGACCAACATATTAGTCCGTGGAAGGAGGTTCTCCTTAAACCTCCGATTCCAATCACTACGATTTACAACAATGTTATAGCTCAACCAAGAAGACGTGGCCGTCCTAAGAAGGGTCAGTCAAAGGTAATCGCTCCTCCAACTGTTTTCTACCAGACAAGAGAAAAAACTTCTGCTGATAGAGGGGGGAATTCGGGAAGATGTATTGTTGATATTGCCAAGAAGGATAGATCGGGTGATTGGAGTTTTAGCACGAAAAAATGGTAAAAATACTTTTGATCTTGCTCATTTATTAGTTGAACAATCTTTAGACGTCTAGCATTGTCTTGAGGAGGATGTCGAGGATAGAGAGGACGAGGTTATCCCTGATGCGCCTTCAGGAAAAGTTATAGCCCCTATTTTGGTATCAAATCGTTTTCTGTGCTTGAACCCGGGTAGGACGCAAACAGGGTAGGCGGCAGTTTTGAGTGGTTTCTTGTGTTTTTGTCTTGCTTCGGTTTGTTTTGCTTTTTGTTTTTCTCTTGTAGCTTTAATGGTCTGAGGAAACGGTCCTTGTATGAGGACCGCTTTCTTGATGTGTTCTGCCCTCTTGAAGAACATTTTCTTAATAAACTTTTAGCTTATAAAAAAAAACATACACAAAACTTTATGCATGTAGCCATTTGTGGACAAAGATTTGACGTAGTTTTGGACAATTAACCTTTACTTTTACATCCAATGTGTTGGATTGAAAGCAGCGAAGAATAGTCCAGGTTGATAATAGGGTTAAATACTTTTTGGTACCCTTATGTTCGGTCCACGAACGTTTTGATACCTTTATTGTCACGCCCCAATTTCAGTAAACCGAACTCGGGACGCGAACATTTAAAATCATAAAACATTTGAAACCTGTTTTGAATCAACACTTTAAAAATCGCCATTTAATTAATCAAAATAATATTTACTACTCAAAAACGTCCCAACAATTGGACAAAGTACATGGTATCCGTCACTAGACTCAAAAGATAAAACCCGAACCCCGCTCCCAGCTCCTCAAGCTTCGAGAGCTCACCTAGTCCGTCCTGTGATCAGTACCTGTAGGAAAAGCAGCTAGGGGTGAGCGTTCGCTCACCACCACGGATAACAGACTGACAACAGCATAATTAGCAGACAATGCCGTTAACACCAAAACCAAACCCAACACCGGGACTACAATCCCCAAACTCAAGTACTCAACTGACACACAACCCGTTACGTTCCTCAACAAACTCAACTCTCGGAAACGTAATGTAAACCCGACACAACTATTGACGACCTCCTCCAAAGACACGACAGACAACTACGCAACACCAAACAAGATCACAAAGGATCGCACACAAACAAGATCACAAAGGATCACATTCCTGTCATCTGCTCAGTGTCGGTTGCTAACCGGCTGGGCTCGAGCCTGCCCCACGCGCTTTACCTATCACTGTCAGGCTCCAGGCGGTCGACCTGTTGGCGATAAACCGAGCTACTTTTCCGATAGCTAGTCGGAAGGGGAGCTGCCCTCTCATCGCCTACAAATGCTCACAACCTGCCGAGACTCGAACACGGATCAGGCTAGCCAAAGAACGCTCGCAACTTACCGAGACTCGAACTCGTAAGCCAGCCAAATTCCACACCATTTCCCGACACGAAGTCGGGTCACTAACCTCGAGCACTCGCAATCACAATCACAAGCAAGGTTCAACAAACAGTAACAAGACCAATTCAATACTCCACAGGCACTCATGGCCACTCAAGACTCCAACGGTAAAAACACGGGTTCAACAACCACACGGGCCCTCATGGCCTCCCAAGACACACCAACAGTAAAACACGGGCTCTCAACAACCCCACGGGCACTCATGGCCACCCAAGACTCCAACAGTATAACACGGGCTCTCATGGCCACCCAAGACACCAACAATAAAACACGGGCTCTCATGGCCACCCAAGACACCAATAATAAAACACGGGCTCTCATGGCCACCCAAGACACCAACAATAAAGTACGGGCTCTCATGGCCACCCAAGACATAAATTAAACAATCAACCTCCGGGCATGGTCATATGCCTCCAGTAATTCTAATATCGCTAAGTTCTCTGCTCCTACGATACTACTAAGTGTCACACGCTTTTCTAATAATCGCTACGTTCCCGTATCACGCCCATCTGATATTCGATAACCTACTCAACCCACGACACCTCGGTGTCACATGCAATTCTACTGTTAACTTTACCTAGTCAGGGCCGAGATCCGACTACTTTTTCCTACCTCGTATAAGTTCTCCAAAAGTGCCCAAATAAGCCCCGACGTGATCGCAGTCACTCGCCTAACTTCCCTTTGCCTCGGTCCGCAGCACAATCTAAAAGAACACAATTTAAGACACTTTTAAACTCGCAGGAATAAACTGAAATTCATTAAACTTGACGCCCAAACTTATCCCCGACAATGTCGATCACTCCCAAACTTCCCAAATACTCGACATTGTCGATAAAGGAACCGTAAAGGCCCGATTAGCCCGACATGGCGAATCTGCCCGGGTTTTGGAAACGCCCCTCCGGGGCTCCGAAAATTCCTGTTTTCGTTTCTACGGTCTTAGAATAATTCAAGGGTTCCTAGGCACTCGACGGAATCGAATTCCGACTTCCGAGTCAATTAAATAACGTTTAAAGTTTCTAAACCCGATAATTACAACTTTCACATTTTAATTCCAATTTCCGATTCGGTTGTGGATAAATGGTCCGGGGAACGTTCTAAACCACCCGAACACAAAACCCGATCACCCGAGCACGTGGGCCCCACCCAGCCAAGCTTGGCCGTGGGTGGCTAGGGTTCTTTGGGGCCTGGCCCACCATGGTGGTGGCCGGCCCTAGCTCCGGCCAGCCACCCCACATGGTAGTCGGAGCTCCTCCCGAGCTCCTGGTCGCCGGAAAACGTCCCCCTTCACCTCCAAATGTCCCCAAAACGTCTCTAACAATCCCCCATCCTCAATACAACCCTAAACCACTCATTTTAACCAAACCCTAGCTTTTGAAATTAAGCAAAACGATGATCGGTTTGGTGATTACCGTAGAGGAAGACGAGGGGAACTCGATTCTTGCAACGTTGAGACGATCCAAAGGTGGAAGACGTGAATAGTGACACCCAAACCCTAGCTTCCTCTCCCTTCTCTCTTCTTCTCCTTCTCCTTCTCTCTCTAAACCACTCTCTTCCTTTTTTCTATTTTTTTCCTTTTCTTTTTGGTGTGGCCGAACCCTATAAGGGCTCCTCTTCCCTTTCCCCCCCAAAACTAACACCACCACTTGCTGGACAAGTGGCAAGGTGGGTCCTACACCTTTTGGAAAATATCTATTAGATATTTTACAATCAGATTCGCGAAAATCGGACGTTTCGGGCCCCGAACGGGCACTTTTTCCAAGAAATTACGAAACTTGACGGGCTACAAGGAAACGGCTCAACTAAGACCGCTGCGACGACGACTAAGCTTTTTGGATCCAAAACGGTCCTCGAATGGACCAAAACGTCGCTCGGTTGACTTTTCCAGCGAAAAGTCAACATTTCCCAAATTGATCAGAAAGTTGCCCTGAGTCCCCGGAACTCACTTTGGTCGATATCGGGGTCAACTTAAGTCCGGTATGACCCTCGGGGTCATTTTTGGTTCAATTAAGTGTCTGTCTTAAAATTTTTAAATTTTCCTGTTTTTCGCAAGTTTGACTGGCGTTGACCGGGAGTGGTTATTAGACTTATATTTTAAATGACCAATTTAGTACCCTTATGTTTGTTCGTCCACGGACGGAATTGGCATATTCCATTAGAAAACTAACAAAATATTCCTTCAAATTAGTCATGTGACACCATGTGCAATTCAATGGGGTGTGAAATGACAACTTTGACCTTGTCAATTTCAATCTTTATAAATTTCAACATTAAAATTACCATGATACCCTCTTTAATAGTGATAAAATAATTATAAAAATTAAATAAATAAAATTTATTAATCAAACTAATTGAAAAAATAATATAAAAATAATAAACAAAAACTTAAAACCTTATAACCTAATCTCTACACATATCAATCCCCTCAAGCCTTTTATCTGCCTTATCTTCATCTACGAGGCACCTCCATCTTCAGAGCTTCGTCCCACACCCGGTGTCGACCACCTCCTCTCCCTCACCGAGTTCGTAAAGCAGACACCACGAAACCCTCTCCGTCACAATCCTCCTCATGATACCAGTCTCTGCCCCCACCGTACAATACGCCCGCGCTGTCTCCGACACTCCCAGATCCGATTCATCAATCTCTCCATAGTAGACACTCCTCATTCAATCCAGTTCTCCGATTCATGACGGAGAGGTACAAGACCCACGTCAAGGACGCTGTCACCAACCACGTTATGTCCAGATCGAAGGTCACCCTCGCCATATTAGTCCTCTATATGTTCTGCACAGCCATGGTCGATGCCGCGAAGGAGATCGGGGTACCGTCTTATGTGTACCTCACCCCCGGTGCCAATTTCCTCGCCTTCATGATGTACCTTCCCGTCCAGCACGAGCTGGTCGGAGCCGAGTTCACCGAGTCCGATCTACAAATACACGAGACACTTTTTAGGGTTTTGTTTAGGAATCCGGGTAAGAATTTGGGTTTTGTTTTTCTGGATTTGACTCCGATTGTTGAAATCATAGGAATTGGAGATTTGATTCAGATTCCCATTTGGGTTTGATAAAGTTTTACTGGGTTTGACTCCGATTAATGGTAGATATTATTAAATCAGTTGTTAAAATAGTTGAAAGCATGTTCATCCGGCCTCGCGGATCTAGGTGTGTGACGAAGAAGATGAACAAGCTTGTACTGTTGGAAAATTGAAAAAATATCAAATTAAAAATTAATTATGAAGAAATTAATAAGAATAAATTATTATTATTAAAATTGATTAAAAAATTAAGAATATTTATTATACATTATTTAATAAATTAAATGATTATTATTATAAGTTAATTAAAATATTAATGGTTTTTCAAATTATGGAAATTAGATAACTTTTAAAAATAATTAGTGAAATAAAAAATTTAAACAATTTTATAAAATTAATTTAAAAGAATAAATGAAAATTAAAAATAAATAAATAAATATAAGTTAAAGATATTATTGCATCAAAAGTCAAAGTCAACCACAACAAGAAAGGGTAAAACAGTTTAATTACTCTTAAGTTAAAAGTCAACGAAAATGATAAAGGGAAAAATGAACATTTCACATTGGTCTGTTAATTTTTTTAACCCCAACAGCTCAAAACATCCGTGGACCGAACACAAAATGAAGTAAATAATCATAAGAATACCAAATCGCCCGTGTACCAAACATAAGGGTATTTATCCGTTGATAATATATCAGACAAAATAATCACTTTCACTCAAGGGGTTTTTATTGGTAATATCAAAGACAGATTCACATGATACTTTAACATCATAATATGATTTTCCTGTGAGAGTGATCATCAAAGCAATTCAAACGCCTTGATTGTTCTGTTCTCTCCAAGTCATTATGATGGTCGTGGGTCTGAAAGGACAATCATCTGCCACCTTTTTCTCTGTAAGTAGAATCTCAGCTCCATCCCCATATTTGGGAATCTACAAAACAAGACATCCAGTTATAGAGATTACACACAGAGCACTCCTATTCCTAAGCAAACTTGTCAGGTACAGTTAATAAATAGCAGCAGATTTATAATGCAACCCTTCCACTATTTATTCTCAGCTAATAAAGCATAACTTAAGGTGAATGATTGTCTCATTCCTTTGACCATAAAATCGTGGCAGCCTGGCCGGTATCTTAGATTGCTGTCATCACTTTCGGACAGATTAATCTGCCATTAGGCCAACACTGCTTATATTCACACAAAATGAGTATTCACACAAAATGGAACTAATAAAAAGAAATACCTTAAAAGTATTATCCACAAACGAAAAATTATATAAAGTTTTGTCCACCGACTTCTGTTACAAAAACGTAACGGAAAAACTATCCTAAAGTATTGCACACAACTATAGAATGCATTATGAATTGCTCACACAATTATAGAATGCATTATGAATTGCCCACAAATCTGTTGAATCCGCAAAAAATTGTCCAGACCAATCATTTTGAACATTCATTTCAGACGGTGATTCCCAGTTTCTTTTTGTTATGTTTTTGTGACGGAAATCGGTGGACAGAGCTTTAGTGTAACCTAAAAACATGGACAAAAATTATAGGTAGTTTTTATTTTTGTACAATACTTTAAGGTAGTTTTTTGAGAAAGAACGTATCATTCTTCAGCCATCATTCACCCGTAAATTTTGTGCATATCTAAGCTGGAAAAATGGATTAAATATGATTAAAATGGAACAGAGCATTCAGATAAACATAATAAACTGAATATCACCAATAAAAGAAAACAATACCTCAAAAATCCCTTCCCAAGCACGGCCACAGGAGAGCAAGTCACGGCAAGAATGAATGGTCTGGAACTGGCTAACATCGAGCTTCTTGTTGATCAAACCAACCTGAAAACAATTATTTATTCAATTTAGGGTCTAAATTACATGCATCTTGGTGGGGTAGAGAGCTACAAATTCAAACCCGTATAAGCAAATAAATCAGAACTCATTGACAAAATCCCTATGGAACATATCTATTTACTCCAAATAGAAATGAGGGTTAAGTACAACTATGAAGAAATGAAGTAGGTGAACCTGAAAGTAAATGCTATCAGATGGAGGCAAATCGACCTTGATCTCGTCAACATCAAACCAGAAGAAGAAGCGCTGAACCTGAATACCGTTGAGTTCCTTAATCGACCCATAAGAGAGCTTGCCGGAGATGGTCTTCTCGTAGTAGACCAAGTAATCGAATTGAACATAGCATTCTTCACCCAAATGGACCACGAAGCTGCCGTCGTCGGAGAGCGTGTAGTCGGTGACGGTGCCCGGTAAGAGCCCGCTGGGGAGGCCGTTCTCCGTAAGGATGTCGTAGACGGTGGAGGAGTTTCCGGTGAGGGCGAGAGAAGGAACTGCACAGACGCCGACGACGAGGAGGAAAAGGGTCAGACTCAGATGGCGATTTGGGTTTGAAGCCATGATTGTTAGAGAGCGAATGAAGCTTCATAAGTCATTTATTGGAGGGAGGTTGAATTGTCGTTTTGTAATTATTGGATAAGTATGCTAGGGAGGTTGAATTGTCTTTTCGTATTTTTTTTGTTCTTTAATAAATAGTTTCAAAATTTTAGTTCTTCAATTTTTTTTTATAAAAATACCATAGTATAGCTTATACAAAAACCTCAAAGAGAGATATCTAGTTTCTCTCGTGTTTAGTATGTTATCGACTTTGTTGTACCTCAATCCACTTTCTCAAACGCCAACAAAAAATCCTCCCTATTGTTTAAAAACGAACCATTAGTGATGCCTCACACCTTTTTAGAGAGGTTTCAAGACCTATACGGACCTTTAAGGGTACAAAAGGGAAAGCCCCAGTCATTCCTCACCATGCCTTCCTGATGGCTTTCACTAACCCAATGTATGTCTATCGTCGCCGCCCCACCATCACTCGTGGTGTCACTCGATGACCTCCAAAAGGGATTTTGGCGTTCTCGATTGATCCGGGTGAGAATACGATGATCAAGGCCCCACATAACCTGATGGACCAAGCCTCTATGGTTTATAGTATCTTTGCCATGACGGACCGCCTCCTCACCATTCGTCCTTTCAACTGGACGATAGTGCTCTGAGTCATTACACTGCCCTAAGGACCTCCTTCGAAGGTGTCGTGCTTAAGAAGTTGGGACACGACGTCTTCACGTTCTTCTTTGCCTCCCAACAGGCCAAGGACATGGTCTGCCGCGATGAGTTGAGGTGTTTGAACCGGACACCCTTCACCCTCACTAATATGCTAGTGTAGAGGGTTGTAATGGAGCCTCGCTTTGAACGCATCCAACTATGAGCACGGGCTCAGGATATCTCGTTAGAGGTCATGACTGAGGCGATTGTGGCCCTTGCGGGGAACACCCTTGGTTGCATCGTGAAGCTCATCAACAAGGGATTTTCTTACTTCCCCTATTAGGATTCGAATGTGGTCGCTTGGGGCATGCGACCCATGAGTGTCTAACTGCCAATCCAGGGACACCCTCAACCATATCACGGTATGATTTGTCTCACCTAGCCAGTAGAATATGACCATGGGCCATCACTTCAGCTTTGAATGGACTTCCCTGGGATCTTATCCACCACATCAACCGCTCCAGCCTCGGCCTGATTATCCTCCGGGCTTCGGCCCGATAAAGCCACAAGCTTCATTCTTGACGTTAGACGTCCTGCCTAAGCCCCCAACATATCTTTGGACATAGAAGTCCGCATGCCCTTTCCCATACGAGGTAGAGATAAAGGAGGGTTTGGCATGGGAAAGACTGTCGAGTATAACGCTTGACATTCTGTCTAACCCATGGTAAGGAGATACAAGCACCGCATAGAGCCATATGAGGTTTTATACTCTATTTTGCACCACCCCATCCATCCTGGGTGAACTGATAGGGAAGCCACTCTTTGGAAAGGCCCAAGAAGGAAAGAAGAAGCCCAGGGCTCCAACCATCGAGTCGAAGAAGACAACTATCAAGAAAGGGTCGTTAGTCTACCCGACATGGCTACTACGGAAGAATTTCAAGAAAATCGGGCGAGGTCTGGAAAATAGCCTCGCTAAGGTAAATGAGAGGCCCTCGAGGATACAGGACGTTAGGGAGGAAAGACGCCCCCGGTTAGTATTATATAACCAATTTCCTCCACCAATTGTTGCGATATTTGGTCTACTATCGCACCCCTCACAGACATGCCCCGATAAGATCAAGCGACAATTATACAATCTAGTACATACAAGGTCGAGCCGCAATTGATTATCCAAGGGCTTGGAGAATTTTTATTTAGGAGATAACCATAGTAGTCAAGACTAAGATTATAAAAAAAACAATAGCCTCTAGTTGGATGACAAGGGACCTAGGCATTGTTGCTACATATGTGTTGACTACATTTGAGTCAAACCAAGATGTTATCAAGGATATCAACAGACATCATGGTGGAACCAGTGCGGAACAAATAAGATGTCAACATAGAGTGTCTGTGACATTACGAGGGTTGACAGTACACACGTGAAAATTGATTAAAGATATCTATTGTGCGTCAGTCCTTATTCGGTAAAGATATGTTTCCTTTTCGTGTAAATACTCATTATAGAGTTCTACTTGTATAAGGAAACGTTGTGATTTGCTTTCAAAAATAAGAAGATATACACACAAATTTGAATAGATAAATATTGGGAAGTTTTGCTCAACAAGGAAATAAGATATCCAACATAATTGTGACTCTGAAGTCACCAAACCCTAGGAGGCGCGCGTTTTATAGAGGAAGAAGAGCTATATATATTCACTAGACCTCATAAACTAGGGTTGATCGTAATATTGAATATCCAACGATCAATTGGTCTAAGAAATACCTTTATGTAAATTTTCATTTTGCTTTCATGAGTTTAGGGTTCTCGAGCGTGTAAGACTAGCGTGTTAAAAAACTGAACGAAATGTGGAAAAAGAAATGCCTATGAGCTCTTAACCTGAATCTGTGATCAAATAAGCTATGGAGCTATGTACTGAAGATTGATGATCACTACCTCTTATCGAAGAAGAAAGACAATCCAAGACCGAAGTGCTGGAAGAGTGGAATCGAGCAAGGAGCTCGAGTTCAGGGGGAGTCCTTGTATTAGGTTTGTCACTTTGTAATAATAGTATAAGGTTGATCTTGATGATGTAAGAAATTGTATACTGATTGTTTACATTATAGTTCCACTGGTAGAGTGCCCCCAAATGTAGGTGATATTGCACAAAACTGGGTAAACAGTTGCGTGTCTTTGTGTGATTGTTTATGTTTATTGTTCTTCCATTTATATACAAGAGAAGGATGTCAATCACCATGTCATAACTTCATGATTGACATTAGACTATTATACTTCCTAATTTCAATTGGTATCAGAGCAGATAACCCAATTCAAGAGGTGAGATCTAGAAGGTTAATAATTTTAAACGTGTAAAAATAGAAGGATCCAGAGAAGGAGGTTCAATTAGTCATCCATTGTTGCTGGACTAACAAATTATGGTTACTAGAAGGCTAAAATGGGTGCATTCTTGAAATCTCTAGACATCAGAATTTTGAAGTATGTTATTCATGGTTGGATACCTCCACAAACAGTTGCAGTGGGAACATGTACTTCTACACTCAAACATGAGAAGGATTGGAGCACAATTGAAGATGATGCATCACTTGGGAATTCATGCGCCCTCAATGCAATTTTTAATGGGGTTGACCAGAATGTCTTTAAACTTATCAACACTTGCACCACAACAAAAGAGGCCTTGGATATCATATCCACAACCTATGAAGGGAATACCAAAGTTAGAGATCAAAGATTGCAATATTTGATTACAAGCTTTGAAGAATTGTTAATGAGAGATGATGAGACAATTACTGATTTCCATGTTCGAATCAGAGACATAGCAAATGAATCATACTCTTTGGCTAAGCCTATGTGAGATGAAGATCTAGTCAGAAAAACTCTACGAGCAGTGACCTCAAAATTCAAGATGAAAATAACTACAGTAGAGGAAATGCATGACCTAAGCACTCTAAGATTTGATGAACTCATTAGTTTTCTCATGACGTTCGAGTTGTCTATTCAAGGAACAAAATCTCGCAACAAGGGAGTAGCATTGTAAAGATCTACTCAACATTCCAACAAACAGAACCTCTAAGAATCTGAAGAAGAAATGGAGGAGAGCGTTTCCCTGATGGTCAAAAGAATGATGAAACGCTTCAATCAAATGTATGGACGTAACCATGGGAGTCTATGACATCTCAACACAGAAACCATGGGAGAAGTATACAGAACGTGCTGACAAAGGGAAGGAAGTCGAGTGCCATAAATGTGAAGGTTATGGGCATATCAGACGAGAATGTCCAAACTTCTTAAATAAAAAAAAGAAAGGCTACAACGCTTCCATGTCTGAGGTTGAACGTGAATCCAGTGACAATGAACAGGTAAACAATTTTCTTGCTTTACCAGTAACGTTGTTGGTAATGATCTGTCAACTGGTGAGGAAGGAGATGGAAGGGATTCCCAAGAGTTATTGTTCGACAAAACTATGAATAGAGCATATGAGCAAACGTTCACAAGCTAGGTGGAAGACTCCAATATTGTGGAAACTTAAGCAAAGCAGATACAAACTCTGACAGAAGAAAATGCTGAACTGATTGACTAGGTTAGAACTCCTGAAGAAAAGATCATCAGGCTCAACTTGGAGATTGACAAAATTACCAAAAATGTCAGGATAGTGAATTCAAGTATAGATACCTTTGATACTCTGCTGGCTATTGGCAAACCAGTCAAAGCTTTAATTGGTCTTAGATATTCTGATGAAGCTTCAACATCGCATATTGTGTTCGTCCCACAAAGACAAACTTCTAGTAGTGATGAGCGTTAATTTGTCTTATTTAATTTGACTATTTTCACCGTGTTTTTATCTTGTTTGTGTCTCGTTTTTATATTTTTGGTGTTTTATAATAATTGCGCAAAACCTCGTTCTTAGTCGATATTTTTCAAATGCCAAAATATATTCATGATTGGTATTTTTTTTGTAGGTCCTGGAAAAGAAAATTATTGTCGCAAGAACGAGGTGGATTGAAGGTCTAACGAAGCGGGAATGGGCGTAGAAAATTTAAAGTGAAAATTGAAAAAGTTGAAGCAGAAGAGGATCTAGTGTGCCGTGCCCCGCTCGCTTACCGTGCGCCCGCACCTGAACCACAGTTTTTGCATACTTTCGCGCTTTGACCAGATCATGCGCTGGTCAGCCCGGTTCTACGCCACCATCGCTGCTCCTGTTAGCATGTGATCACACGCACCTCCTCAGCCAAATCCATTCCTGGTTCGCGTGGTTCTGAAGTAGTGTCATTCTATTTTTTTTTTCTGTCCGTGTGTATATATAAGGAGGAGTAGATATTTTCTAAAACAACTTTCATATCAGATTTTTTTTTTTTAGAATTGAATCAAAGACTTGTTTTTTTTATTTCTCTCTCTTGTTCTTCATTGTTCGTGAGTGTTTTTGAGAGTTCTTCATCTTAAGAGGATTTCCTACCAGTAAAGGCCATAACTAGGACGATCCAAGGAGGTTTCAAGCATCCATAAGACTCCCACCATCTCCAACTTCTCCATTTTCATGTGTTGAAGTTTTGGAGAGTTGGAGATGGTGGGTTTGCAAGCTAGAGTAGTTTTCGATTGAGTTTCTCAACCCAATCTCGGTTCTAATATCTACTCTTCTCTATTTTGTTGTAAACCTCGTTTTTTTGGTATGCTTGAGTAGGATTTGGATTCCATGACCTTGGATTCCAATCTTTGGTCATGGATGTTGTGTAAATGTTGATTTTCGTTAAATTGATGCATGAGTTTATGGTTAATTTGATGTTGGTGGTGTTTATGACATGATTTGGGGTTTTGAGCTTAATAGCATCCACTCGCTTGTATGGGTATTTGTCTATATTTTAGCTAATCGATGTTCAAACATGATTTTCTTACTTTGTGTTCGAAACTTTCATGATTTTAAAACCCAATTTCATGTGCTAGCTATTTCATCTATCAGGTGTATCAAGTTCTAGGTTAAAATTCGTAAAAATGCAAACTTTAGCCATTTAGTGAACTTATTTAGGATTTCCGATATTTTTATGCCTTGATTTCATATTGACGGGATACAAATATGCTAGGATGTGTTTTCTCGATTCTCTTGTGTGTTTCAAGCCGACTGAACGATTTGGGGATTTTCCCATGATTGTTGTGTGCGCTATGTAGATCGGTGTTTGGAGCGATCCATGATTTGATCTAGTGTGAGAGATATTTCACGTTTATAGAATTTGCTTACGCTTGAGTATTACTAGAACGAGGTTCTATTTAGTTCTACTTGATTACCGAACTCATCTTGATCGGTGGTGTTTGGTTTTTGAGAAGTGAACTAGGCGTAGCTAAGTAGATTCGATTATTGATTTAGAGTTTACTCGTGCTTGTGTATTACTAGAACATCGTGATTCATTGCTCTATTTAGTTCTCCTTGATGATCGATTTATTCGGTCGTCAGGTTGATTGAACTAGGTGTAGCTGAGTAGATTCGACATTTATTTAGAGTCCTCTCATGCTTGTGTAGTAACAGAGTATCGCGATTCGATACTCTATTTAGTTCTACCTGATTTCCGGTGTTCATCGCTATTAATGGTATTCGGGAATTAGGAAGTGAACTAGGCGTAGCTGAGTCGATTCGTCGAGTGATGTAGCTATCTCTACTTGTGGTAGTTGGTAGCGAGAGTGACATGCATCCGTTGTCGTTATCTCTCATTCGAGGATTGATTGAGCTTCACTCAAGATCATAGAACTACACTCTATTTTATTTCTCTCCGATGATTGGTGGTTCGAATATCGGTCCGGGCAATGGTCTAGTGCCCTCTCCGCGTGACTAATATGTGGTTGATTTCATGATACTTCATACATAGGAACTTAAGTGTTCTAAGACCATAAGGAAAACACTATTTTATTTCACCATAGTTAACCAAATCATGCGTTAATTGGAAGTCTTGTTTACTTGTACCCGTTACTGACTCCTTGCGTGAATCAAAAGTTATGTGTCTTAGGTGGTAGTGTGTATATAGATTTTACTGCTTTTTAAACCTAAACAACTACTATTTACTTTCATGCTCTTTATTTTCCCTTTCGGGGATGTGGAAGTGACAGCCCACGTCCCTAGGTTTTAGCAAAAAAATAGTGATACCTCTACTCCCTGTGGGATCGACCGGTACATAACCGTCAAATATATTGCTTGATGACTGTGTCCTGATGCACGTTAAAAGAGGGTTTTGATGCATAGTCATCCCCACTCATGAAGTAGTGATCCGACTCATCCATCTTTGAAGCGAATGAGGTACATCAACATGTCACTC
Source organism: Erodium maritimum (assembly GCA_963921825.1). Lineage (NCBI taxonomy): Eukaryota > Viridiplantae > Streptophyta > Magnoliopsida > Geraniales > Geraniaceae > Erodium > Erodium maritimum. The sequence continues at coordinate 27,286,412 of OY997596.1, read as the reverse complement.
AACATGTTGCTAGACATCCAACCCAATATCAGTCAAGACTTTCAAGCAGTGATCAGTACCAGTGGTACTCTAGCACTAAAGAAACAACACTTTCTACACTTAATAGCAAGAGAAGTCAGAAACTATGTCATCATTATGGGAGGAAAGTTTATATTAGGCCTCATTGCAATCTGTTGCAGGGAGCATCTAAGATCCATCTGAGGAACCCGAATCGATTTCAAAGCTTGGAAAGGAAAGAATGGAAGGTCAAGGGCAACAACTATCGTGCAAACATTGCCTATACCACTCTGACTGGATCAACAAAACAAGTTTGGTACTTTGACAGTGACTCATCTCAACATAAGACTGAGAATCGTGGATATATAAAGAAGATTCATCCATGTATTGTTGGACATGTTACGTTTGAAGATGGAGTCGAAGCTCGAGTAATTGGGAAAGGTCATCTAAATTTCCCTAGAATAAACTTGCTAACTGAAACTATGTTAGTTGATGGCCTTAATACGAACTTGTTCAGTATAAATCAAATCTCTGACTTAGATCTAACACTTGAGTTCAACAATAACGAATGTTTTGTTAAGGACAAGAAATCAGCTACACTTATGACTGACAATCGCTCTAAAGACAATTGCTACACTTGGACACCATCTGAAGAGTCATCATGTGTCATAAAAGATTGGGTTATATCAGCCTAAGGAGCATGCAAATATTAATTGACGAAGAAGCATTCAGAGGTGTTCCAAACCTCAAGATACCAGAAGGAAAGATCTATGGAGACTGTCAAATTGGGAAACAAAGGAAGATGCCGCACAAGAAGGTTCAATATCTTACTACCCCTAGAGTATTAGAGCTGCTGCATATTGACCTTATGGGGCCAATGCAAAAAAGAAAGCTTGGATGGAAAGAAGAATGTGATGATGATTTCTCGAGGTACATATGTGTAGAATTTATCCAGGAGAAATCAGACCCGTTTAGTGTCTTCAAGGCTCATTCAATAGAGTGCAACGTGAGCAAGGAGAGAAGATTGGGAAAATAATGCGAATTCATAGTGATCATGGAAGGAATTTGAGAACTCTAGCTTTGTTGAATTCTGTGATTAAGAAGGAATCTCTCATTAATTTTTTGCTCCCATCACTCCACAAAATAATGGAATTTTGGAAAGGAAGAATAGAACCTTACAAGAGATGGCCAGAGTCATGATACATGCCAAGAACATTCTTGTACATTTCTGGGTAGAAGCGTTGAATACAGCTTTCCACATCCACAATATAATGACTTTGCGTCCTGGTACGACCACCAGTCTTTAAGAAATTTGGAGGGGAATAAAGACAAATGTAAAATACTTTCATATCTTTGGGTCCACTTGTTATATTCTAGCAGATAGAGACCCCCGTAAGAAATTTGATCCCAAAAGTGATGAAGGTATAGTCATGGGATATTCAAGGAATAGTATAGCATTTCGCGTCTACAATAAGAGGACTCAGACCATGATGGAATCCATCAATGTGGTGGTTAATGATATGCAAGAGTTCCATCAACGACAAAATGATGAAGAAGTCAAAATCATAGGGGCAAATACCAGTCAAGATGCTCCAAACACGAATTGTACACAAAATGACACCAGTATACATGTCAATCTGGATGTCAACTTTGATGCCGACATGTCTGAGCATGATGATGAACCAGGCCCTCCAAGGCCTGTGAATCCTCCAAGAGAATGTGCAGAAGGATCACTCAACCCAAGTCATCACTGGGATCATTGAAGATGGAGTACGAACTCAGTCTAAAGTCTCCATTGACAAAAGAAGCATGATAGGTACAACCTATTTTGTATAAAATATTGAACCCAATAATATGAAAGAAACTCTAACTGATAAATATTGGATTGGGGCTATGCAAGAAGAGCTTGGTCAATTTGAGAGAAATGAAGTACGAAAACTGGTTCCTAAACCAGAAAATGTCAATGTGATTGGCACCAAGTGGATCTTCAAGAACAAATAAGATGAGAATGGAAATGTGATAATAAATAAAGCTCATCTAGTGACACAAGGATACACTCAGGTTGAAGGTGTAGACTTTGATGAGGCCTTTGCACCCGTTGCCAGACTTGAAGCTATTAGACTGCTTTTAAGAATTGCATGTCATCTACACTTCAATTTATATCAAATGGATGTTTAAAGAGCATTTCTAAACGAGATATGGATGAGGAGGTATATGTTGCTCAAATCAAGGGGTTTATCGGTCCTCATATGTCCGGACATGTCTACAAACTTCATAAAGCTCTGTACGGACTCAAACAGGCTCCTCGTGCCTAGTATGAAAGGTTAACTCAATATCTAGAGAAGAATGAGTATATTAGAGGGGGAGTTGATATAAACTTATTCATAAAGAAAGAAGGGCCTAATGTTATGATTGCTCAAATATATGTCGATGACATTGTGTTTGGAAGGATGTGAGAACAGATGGTACAATATTTTGTACGACATATGTAGACTGAATTTAAGATGAGCATGGTCGGAGAGCTGAACTACTTTATGGGCTTTCAAATAAAGAAAATGGAGAATGAAATCTTCATTTCATAAGAATTGGTCAAAAAGTTTGGGCTAGAGAAATCCTCTCACAAAAGATCTCCTGCAGCAACTCGTGCGAAGCTCACGAATGATGAACATGGAGAAGATCTCTTACTCTATGGATGTGTGTGCTAGATACCAGGCCAATCCAAAGGCGACTCATCTTCTTTAGGCCAAACGAATCATAAGTTACATAACCAGTACTTGAGACCTTGGTCTCATGCATACATTTGACACTTCATCTACACTAATTGGTTATTATGATGCTGATTGGGCTGGGAGTGCTACTAATAGACGAAGCACATCAGGTGGATGTTTCTGTCTTGGGAGCAATATGATCTCCTGGTTTAGCAAGAAGCAAAATTGCATTACTCTCTCAACTGTAGAGTCAACATATATAGCTGCTGAAAGCAGTTGTACTCAACTACTTTGGATGAAGAAAATGTTGTCTCAATATGGTGTTAGTCAGGATGTCATGACATTGTACTGTGACAATGTTGGTGCTATCAACATTTCAAAGAATCATGTTCAAAATAGCAAGACCAAGCACATAGACATCAGAAACCATTTCATCAGAGACCTGGTGGAAGACAAAGTCATTCAACTTGAGTATCTCCATACAGAAAGACAACTAGCAGACATCTTCACAAAGGCTCTAGATGTTGCATGGTTTGAAAAGCTAAGGTCCGCTTTGGGACTTTGCTCCATTGAGCAATGAGCCGGTCTAAATGAGTAGGGAATGTATATGAACTGCTTTGAATGAATATTTCGAACAATTTGTGTATACCCATTCCTTGTGAATTCAGGCAAATACAATTATACATTATGAGAACTCAAGGATGTGATACTGGATGTCAGACCTAAATCAATCAACCATTGTGATTTGCTTGACAAATGTTGAATACTCTATGACTGAGCTCTCTTGCCTAAACACTAAATGATTATGTCTTAGTACTAGGCCAATGAACAAATGAGCGCTTGCTGATCCCCTCATACAAATTTGCTTATCCTTTGACAATTTGTTGTGACAAGCTGGGGGAGAAAGATATATGTAGTTACTATGATGTAACTATGGATGTGCATGCTTGATGTAAAGAATATAAAGGTGAATGAGCATGCAAAAAAAGGTTGTCATAACTCCGACCCTAACCGCATATGTACTATTTGGCGCTTGCTTGGTGCTTACCTAAAAAATAACCGAAGGGGGAGATTGTTGCTACATCTGTGTTGGATACATTTGAGTCAAACCAAGATGTTATCAAGGATGTCAACAGACACCATGGTGGAACCGGTGCAGAACAAATAAAAGATGTCAACTCAGAGTGTTTGTGACATTACGATGGTTGACAATACACACGTAAAAGTTGATTGAAAATATCTATTGTGCGTCCATCCTTATCCGGTAAAGACATGTTTCCTTTTTCGTGTAGACACTCATTAAAGAGTTCTAATTGTATAAGGAAACGTTGTGATTTGCTTTCGAAAATCAGAAGACATACACGCAAATTTGCATAGATAAATATTGGGAAGTTTTGCTGAACAAGGAAGAAGATATTTAGCATAATCGTGACTCTGAAGTCACCAAACCCTAGGAGGCGCGCGTTCTATAAAGGAAGAAATGCTATATATATTCAGTAGATCTCATAAACTAGGGTTGATCGTAATATTGACTATCCAATGACCAATTGGTCTAACAAAAACATTTGTGTGCATTTTCATTTTGCTTTCATGAGTTCAGGGTTCTCGAGCGTGTAATACTAACGTGTTGAGAAACTAAACAAAATGAAGAAAAATAAAAGCATTTGAGCTCGTAACCGGAATCTGTGATCAAATAAGCTATAGAGCTATGTACTGAAGAATGATGATCACTACTTCTTATCGAAAAAGAAAGACAATCTTAGACCGAAGTGCTTGAAGAGTGGAATCGAGTAAGGAGCTCGAGTTCAAGGAGAGTCCCTATATTAGGTTTTTCACTTTGTAATAATAGTATGGGGTTGATCTTGATGATCTGAGAACTTGTATATTGATTGTTTACATTATAGTGAAAACCTTTCTACTGGTAGAGTGCCCCAAAAAGTAGGTCATGTTGCACCAAACTAGGTAATCAATTTGCGTGTCTTTGTGTGATTGTTTATGTTTATTGTTCTTCCATTTAGATACAAAAGTAGGATGTCAATCACCATGTCATAACTTCCTGATTGACATTAGATGATTATACTTGATCATAATTTCAGGCACTAACGAGGATTAATCGGATTTACATATTTTTATAATATCAGAGCTCCCAAGACTGTGATCCGTGAGCTGGAGTCTTGGAGGCGTTGGTTTTTGTGGCACAACAGGGCAAGATCTTGGGTTTTCTGCAAGGTCCGGTGGTCTACTGTTTGCCGGCCCAAGGCAGAGGGTGGTCTTGGTATCAGAGGCTTGGAGAGGGTGAATAACAGCTTACTGGCAAAATGGTTCTGGCGTTTCGCTTCAGATAATGACTCTCTCTGGAAGCGAGTTCTTTGTGCAAAATATGGATGAAATTTGTCTGAATGGGATCTCACTACCCTCGATAAGCCAGGGTCTTCTTTTCTGTTCCACCATATTATGGCCCTATCTGATGATCCAACTTTTAGAGGACTTTTTGGCAAGCAGAGTCTTCATTGGAGGATTGGTAGCGGAGATCGTGTCCGGTTTGGCAGGACATTTGGGTCGGCCCCGTGGCCCTTCGATACCGTTTTCCACGTCTTTATCTTCTGTGTCCGGGTAAATGGTTAAGGGTCGGTGAAATGTGGCATAACGATGCTTGGAGGATCGTATATCGTCGTCGTTTCGTTTTCTCCTATGAAAGCGAAGACTCGGACTCGCTCATGGCCCTATTAGGCTCGACTTGCCTCAGGGCCGGTGAACCAGATAGGGTCATTTGGTCACAAAGAGATGCTGGATTTTCCACTGCTACTGCTTATCTACTTCTGACAGATTCTGATCCTACACCTGTTTCTTGGGATGGCTTCCTTTGGGTCAAACATTTACCTCCCAAATATAGCTCGTTGGTTTGTCTACTTGCCCATAATGCAGTCCCTACCAAGTGTTTTTTGGAGGAACGAGGATTACCTATCTCCATTCAGGAAATGCTCTGTAGCTTTTGTGCTAAGTATTTTGAGGACTCCCCTCATCTATTTCTGCATTGTGATTATTCTTGGGCGCTCTGGCCCAAAGCTTACCACTGGTGGTCCATTTTTTGGGTAATGCCGGAGGATTGTGTTTCCTCCCTTTCGATCTGGAGAGGCCTTGGCAGTCGTCGTTGGTGGAAGTCTTGGGTGAAGGTGGCTTACCTTTCTTTCTGGGATATTTGGTTGCAGAGAAACTCTGCAGTCTTCAGACATCAGTTGGATCCTATTGCCACAGTCTTCTTCAGGCTTCAGCTTCACAGTTTTACCATCTGTAAGATGGCTGGTGATCTTCTTGAGGGGGCAAGCCTTTCCACTTGGCAAACCTCCCCGTCTTCTTGTTTGGTTATGTCTACTAGGAGATGATTTCTTTTGGGCTGTTTTTATCTTTAGAAGGTTATTTGTGATTTTTTCCCCATACTTTGTAATATGGAATTCCATAGCATTATTGAATAAAACCATCATTTATCAAAAAAAAAAATATAATAATGGTTATACAAAAAATATCAATTTTTATATAAAACTAATATATTATTGTCAATATCCAAATATGAAAACAAATCTTACCTTTGTTGTTAAGATTATTACTAAATAATATTAAATTTTATATAACTTACATATTTAAGACAAGACAAACCAAGAATTCGTTCTTATAGGGTTCCTCACATTTCAAAAAGCTCTCTTCCGAAGGAGATTTCGGCCCCCATTGGACCTCCAATGCCGCTGTCTTAGAGATAAAGAACCGGGTCTCTAACAGGGCACACCCGATGATTCTGATCCTGCCATATCCGTACCATCTTCCTTCCTCTCATAGGCCTTTCCCTAGGGAAGGCCGAGCCATCGTACGATGAGAGTACACGCTTGAAACGACGCCTGATTCGAGATCACAACCCACCCATGATCGTTGGTCATACTCGAGTGTCCCCTCCTAGTGTTGGTTTTTGTGCCCTAGGCCAATCGTGATTATGGACGGCATTATCATTTCATTAATACACCGGCACTACTATTATCATTTGTGAAATGTTAATAGTGTGAATGATACTCTTTCTTAAGATCATCGGGTTGAGGACCTGATAGTAAAACTCTTAGAAGTAATAGAGTATTATTCACTTGATCCCTGGTCTTACTGATATACTAAGACTAGTATGATGTTGGCTGATGATTACGTTTTACTGATCATACATATTGGATATGAAGTCAAATCATAGATGTCATTTAGGGAAATGGCATTAGACGACCCACTGTGAGAATACTACATAGGAACTGTCATGAGTATTTCTCAGTACCGTAATATGACTTAAGTCCTCTGACCTTATAGTCATCATGATTTATACATAGGTGGCTGTGTGCTTTGACACAGTTAAAAGTTGTCTTTAACCGGGCAATTATAAAGGCTGTGATTGGGTGCATAAGTGTCTATGTGAGAGATATGGTTGACTGATAAGGGATCTATCACTCATATAAATATGAGAGATATCGTTTGGGCCCCTTGATAAGTGGGACTGGAGGAAAAGCATGGCCATGCGAATTGATAAAGAGTTATCACTGGCAGTCTACTTAAGATCAAGAAACAGCGATCGAATAAAATAAGGATGACGACCCTATGCCTTATTCGATCGAGATATCGTTGACAGAAGGGTTAGCATATTAGCGGGTAAAGGTTAAGTCGGATTAACGATCATCATAAACGTTTGGGTAGTCATAATGCCTTGGTAGAGGCCAACTATGACATGTGGACGAAACGAGGATTTCGGGCCCACTGCCAACACGTGTTATGAGCCTACAGGGTCGCACACAACAACGAGCCCAAAATCGAATTGGACTTTTGAAGTCCCTCAAGTGAATAAAATAATATATTATATATGATATAATATTTATTTATTCATTAATTCGTTTTTCGAATTGCCAATATAATGAAGATTATGTTGGGCAATTAAAATGCAAAAATGACTCTTGAATTTGTGAAATTCAAAGAGGGTATTTTTGCATGAGTACTACTCCTAAAATGAGACACTTGTCATAAAAGAAAGTCTAAGAGTTGGACTTGCTTGAAATGACTTAGTGGAGTCATGTTTAGGAATAGTAAGCATGCAAAACCTAAGTGAGACACTTGTCCAAGTTGGAAGTCCAAGTGTTGGGTTTTTCCAAATAAAATAAGTGTGGTCATGTTGGGTTATATATGCATGCAAGAGAGAGAAGAAAAATCATATTTTTCATTGTGTTGAGAATGGTTCTCAAAGGGTAGAGAGAGAAACGAGTTAGAGAGAAAGAGAGGAAGAAGTGTTCTTCCTTTGTGCTATCACACAAGCGATTTGGGATATCTTGTTGGTGTGGATACCGGTAGAGGACGGATCCTTTTGGAAACGTCTCAACTCACAATTAATCCACCAAACCCATTTGTTTCGAGTGTTCTTGGTTTGCAAGAAGAAGAGAAAAATCTGCCCAGATTCTGTCCGACCAGCCACTGTAAAGAGCTCGATCGGAGGTTCATCCGAGGTCCGATCTTGCTGATTTTTGGGGTGAACGTTCTACACATATTGGCCTTCAGTCTGACCGGAGGTATTTTCATTCCAACGGTTCGTTGCTGAGATATACGAGCTGCAAGTTGGTCCATGTCTCGAACCAAGCTGAAAAATTGAAAGAGGTAATCTCTTCTTAAATTTTTGTTTGTCGGTTTACTCGGAATTACATGGATCCTGAGGCTATTCTAGGGAAGTTTTTATTTTCCGCTGTGCTTTGCTCCCTAGAATTCCAACACCTAGTGTTGGCCAATCCACCATTATGAACACACCTTCTTTGAACCATCACTACTAGATCGAAGGGACATGACTCTAACCGGGGCGAAAACTATGCTACTACGGCTCTAGGTGATGCTGGACACCCGTCCCTAGCAACATACAGAGCATGGGAGCAACCAGTACCCTAACATCGGGAGAAAAAAGAACCAATGTATTACGCAGCCACCCGAGGATATCCTGAGGGCAAGCCGAGACGAACCTCATTTGTACACATCCCCTCCCAGGGCAACAAAGCCTCCCCCTCCTACCCACATACCAGTGGAGCCTCGATGGTACATATCTTCTTCGGAGATGGATGGCTCTAGGACACCCATTCTAGACACTATGAACTCCATATACATTTCTGCGTTAGATGGCCTCGATGGTGTAGGAGCGATGCATAGTCATCTACCTCGTGGGTCACCATGAGCTACCTAGGGCATCTCGGGGTGTCATAAATGAGCCACACCCTATCCCCAATGAATACGATGCGCTCTGATTAGTAGCATCCTCTTTTCCTTAGCGTACTCCTTGATCACATGGTACGACACACCAATATCGATCAAGTTGAGACAGTGAAAGCCCAAATGAACAATAGTACTCAACACAACTGCAATAAGGAGCAACCCCCTAGAATATCTCTCGATCTATCTGGGTTATTAGATTATTGATTAGTGCTTCTGCCATCACCAAAGTTGTATCTCATTCTAGTTCAATTATGTACACACATGTACGGTCTTTACGACTTTTCCATTCTCGATCAATAAAAACCTCGTTCGATGTGCTAAAAAAGACAAGACTACCCATCACCTATACTACCATTTTTTTTCTCTAAAAGCCTCGCCAATATTGCTATGTTATATATGATTTCAGATGTTTTTCATAATTTACGTTTCTTTTTTTTGAAACGGGAAAGAAGTAGTATTACGATAAAATCGTGCTTACAATGAGGGACCTAATAGTCCCGGATACCAGTTTTTGTCCCAACCGGCCGTAGCCCGTCGGGCACATATGGTTCCATACATGTAGTCCGCTTTGATTCGCGGATCCGAACTTAGGATTTCTTCGATCCAACGTTACAAAAAAATAGTAAACCAAATTCCTAAACTTATTGAGCCACATGATTATTCGAACTAAAACAGTGAAACCTATTGGGGAATTTGTCTTTAATGCAGAATTCCCGTGATCTCCCTGCTGTAAAAACTTGTTCGGGGTTGAAAGTCCCGAAGTTGGGTGCCTGTGAAGTAGGTCCCGAACTCCCGTTCTTCCTCCCGGATCCCAGATCCATCTAGGAAGCAGGCCCACGCCGGCGAGGGGTGACCCTGTGACGGTAGGCCGCTGCGGATGGGATACGGCGCGTGGAGCCCGTAAACTGGTGAACGGCAGGGGGGCCATGATGGCTACTGGCTCGAAGGCGGGGCCGGTCCGACGATGCAGGAACGGTAGCGCGAGTCGAGGGAGAGACCGTGGAGCAGCTTGAACAATGGGCATCGACCTGTGGGGATAGACCAGCTGCAAAACAAGACAAAAACAAAAAAATAAAACCCATAAATGAGTAGAATGGAACCATAAATGGTTGTGTGGAGCGCCTTCAAGGGATTCCATGGTGGAGCAAAGGAGATAGAGGCTTTAATGGTGGAGAAGAAGGGGAAGGGGGGAGGGGGGGAGAGGCTGCGCAGAGCAGCCCCCTGCCCTAGGGTTTATAAATTTTGTTAATTAAAATATAATTGATTTATGTTTCTTTACTAACCATATGTTTCTTTATTGTATCTTTATCTTATCTCGTTGTTATTCACAACTTGAACTCATTTGTACATGCCAAAAAAATACGATTCTCACTCTTGTCACGAGTTTCGACTTTTCGCTATCATGATCTCCGACCTCCACCGTGAAAAATAGATGTTCGACCTTTACTACTACCCTCATTATCTGTCCCTTCGATAACTTTTTCTCTCTCTACTCAACTTTCTTGTTGTCAAACTAGAACGAAGGATCCTAGGTCGTCGTCTCCATTGAGTTTACAGATCCACCTCGCGCCGCCTTTCTCCGCCTTGGTCGGTTGCTTTACTTAATCGACGGAAAGTAGGACGGCCGACTAGATTTCGGAATGCATATGGCAGCACCTAAACATCCATTTAGGCTATTTTTTTGCAACACTAGACAAGACCGATTTTTTTTTTCTGGTTATAGTAACATAATGGGGAATTGGAATTATCTAAGGAAACGTGCTCATCCCTTGTTCCCTCTTTGCGTATGATCTATTTCATAGGAATTGATACGGTAAAAGATTCATTCTTTTTATATAATTTATTTCCTGTAAATTAATAATATCTAAATTTTATTAGGCTCTAGAGTAACGATATCGAGGGATGATGTCCTCAGTCCCAGAACTGACAAGCGGTGTGGTGGCGACAACCATTCGATGGGGGCGGTGGTAGTCGACTCCAGTAGTGATCTTTTTTCTCTGTCTAAGCACAACCAATATAACTTTCCACTGAGTCTAAGAGACTCTAGATAGTCTCCATGGCTCATCCGAAATTAGTCCCTATATTTTATGGCTTTGATTTACTGAGGTTTGATTTTGGCATAATTTTACCTACTGAACATCTACATGAACCGTTTGGAGAAGGTCTCAGAGAGATACAGGGATCCAGGAGGATGGACGAGAGGATGGGGTATGTCTCCACGACACCCAAGGTCGGTTTATCCCAACTACTCAAGACGGATCGACAATGCAAGGATGCCCTACTACGACCAATACGAGGTTCATAAGTGTAATCAAAGGAGCCTTGTATGTTGGGTCTCGAGGTAGGGTTGGATATGAACCAACTCGCAACGGAAAATCAATGAAAACCAAGAGACGATTAAAACCATGAAACAACTAACAAAGAATGGATTCACAAGAGAAAAATTCAGCACTATTTATTACCAAAACAAGAACACCGGTAACGAATGATTGGCTTGAGTCTCCAAGACGCCTCCTTATCCACATGGGAATCAAAGCCACGCAGTTCTTCTCTTTGAGGACTCAAGAACACAGAAATGGAGTTGGGAGCTTGCCTTGACCGAAATTGCAAGGGAGAGGGGAGAGAAATTGTCTTTTCTATTCTTGTCTTGTGTTGTTTTTATGTTGAAAAAAGATGACTTAAACATAACAAACCCCATCCTTTGTTGCATGGGCCTTTCACGAGCCTCTTGAAACATGGCCCGTGGCCATTTACAATGAGGTCCCGTGATTCGCTCATCGCCTCCAAGCCTTCCATACTGGAAATTTCCAACACTATCCGACGCGATCAACCCCAAGACTCCAAGCCTTGTCTCGATCCGTAAAGTCCTATTCACTTACGGGCACATGAGCCAAAACCTAGTTTTGGTCATGTCCCGAGACAACTCCCTTTTGGCCATTCTCCATAAATGTGTCAATTAGTTTCACCCTCCAGTGTGACCCTTAGGTTTATGCATGTCAATAGGCAACGTAAAATCCCATTTTACTTGATCCTATATAAGTGGCAATAACGAGACTTTAGTATTGCCTGACACTACATAACGAGTCGACCCTGTCGATTCTAACCCTTCCTTCGTCTATGTCACCCTCCAGTATGGCATATATGATCGATCCTGCCACCAGGCGCATGTGATTCAAATCATCCTTTTCAGCTCATCAGGCGTCTTAGGACACCGAGTCTTGTTGAGATGAATGCCATGACTAGTGGGTAAGAGTCATTTCTTTCAATTGAGCATTGAGAACCTAATTAATGACTTGTTCACATAGGTTCCATGACTTAAATCCAAGACCCTCTTGGTGCGATCTCTACATATCTTAATCCCTAAGATATAAGCATCATCGCCTAAGTCCTTTATTAAGAAACATTTCCTCAACTAAGCTTCAGTCTCATGCAAGGTTAGGATGTCATTTTCAATGGGCACCAGAAAGGTAATCTTACTCCCACTAGCCTTCTTATAAACACAAGATTCATCTCGTTCTTGATTAAGCCAAATCCAATTACAACTTCATCAAAACGAAGGTTCCAATTCTGAGAAGCTTGTTTCCATCCATAAATGGATTTCAACAACTTACAAATCTTTCCTTTGTTCTTCGGATTGGCAAAACCTTCTGGCTGAGACATAAAACGTCACCAGTCAAACTTCCATTTAGGAAATCGGTTTTGACATCCACTTGTCATATCTCGTAATTATGATACGCATTTATGTCAAGAAAAATTTGGATTGATTTTGACCATAGCCACTAGGGAGAAGGTTTCCTCATAGTCAATCCAATGGATCTGCCTATAACCTTTCGCCACCTGTCGAGCTTTGTATGTCAGAGGGTTGTCGTTCATGTCCATCTTCACCTTGAAGATCCATTTGCATCTGATGGTCCTCACACTATTGATGGGATCAATAAGTTCCCAAACTTGGTTGTCCGACATGGATTGCATTTCCTCCCTCATAGCTCCCAGCCATAACTCGTAGTCGGGCCCATCCACGACTTCCTAAAAAGTGGCTGGATCATCGTGATCCACCATGACTTCATTGTCACCTCCTGATACCACATCTTGGAGGTGGACAACTAATCCTTTCAAATCGCCTTGGACCTTCCAGAATTGTAACAGGAATTGGTTCTTACTCTACGACCATCTTTGACTCTCTTTCTATTGGGTTGTCAATTGGTTTAGACGAATCTATACCATCCCGAATTTCTTCAAGATACACAGTCCTCCCAATGAAATCTATGAAAATAAAACTCCTTTTCCATAAAGACCTCACCCTAAGCGACGAACACCATGTTCTCACGGGGTTTATAGAAGTAGTATCCCCTTGTTGCTTTGGGATACCCCACGAAGGTGCATATCTCAAGTCTTGGTTCAAGCTTAGTCGAAACCAAACGTTTCACATAAGTCTCGCAACCACATATCTTTAGGAAGGACAAAGCGGGCATCTTCCCATGCCATTTCGAAAATGGTGTCCCTTCCACATCCTTCGTCTGAGCCCGATTCACTATGAATCTGGTCGTCTCTAGAGTATAATCCCAAAAAGAGATTGGGAGATCAGTCCAACTGATCATGGATCAGACCATATCCAATAAAGTCTTATTTCTCCGCTCGGACACAACATTCAACTGTGGTGTTCTGGGAGGAGTCCATTCTGAAAAGATCCCGCTCTCCACCAGATGATCTAAAAACTCTGTGGTTAAGTATTTTCCACCTCGATTTAATCGAAGTGTCTTAATACTTTTCCCGAGCCGATTTCCTACTTCAGTCTTGAACTCTTTGAATATATCAAAAGCTTCAGACTTATGTCTTATTCAACAGACATAACCATATCTACTATAATCGTTAGTAAATGTGATGAAGTAGCTAAAACCCCTCTTGACCAGCGAACTTATTGGTCCACACACATCCGTGTCTATCAGTCCCAATAATTCACCCACCCTTTCACCGCGACCGATAAAGGGCGCTTTAGTCATTTTTCCCATCAAACAAGCCTTGCACCTATTGATCGAATGGATCTGAAGCCCGTACTTTTGAAGTGCTGATAGGTGCTTCTTGTTTCTGCGGCCCAAATGACAGTGCCATAACAGAGTTAGGTTTAAATTCGTTGGATTTAGACCTCTTTGTATTAACATAATATATAGAACTTGAGGCATTGTTACCCATATCTAATATGTACAATCCTCCAACAAAGTTAGTACTAGCATAAAACATATCATTGCATAGACCATTGAAAACTCCATTTCCAATATTAACATTATATCCTTCCTTATCAAACACGGATACATATATAATATACCTATTAAAAGTAGGTATGCAATATACATTATACAATACTAAGACAAGGCCACTTGGCAAAGCAAGACTCATGGATCCTACAACAGTTGCACAACTCTGAGGTCCACTTCGTGCTTTCTAAACCTCTCCTACTTTCAGCCACTATACAATAGTGCATGTGTGAGATTTAGTTCTGATATCTAATACCCATGAATCTTTGGAAGTAGAGAGATGTAGCTCTATAGAGTTAATACCGGATGAGGCACGGTCCCACCGCCCTTCCTTAGATCATCCAGGTTTCCTGATGAAGGCGCAGTCCTACTACCCTTCTTCAGATCATCCAAATTATGTAATAACCACTCCTGGTCAACGCCAGTCAAACCTGCGAAAAATAGGAAAAATTTAAAATTTTTGAGCAGACACTTAACTGAACCGGAATTGAACCCCGAGGGTCATACCGGACTTAAGTTGACCCCGTTATCGACCAAAGTGAGTTCCAGGGGACTCAGGGCAACTTTCTGATCAATTTGGGAAATGTTGACTTTTCGCTGGAAAAGTCAACCGAGCGACGTTTTGATCTATTCGAGGACCGTTTTGGATCCAAAAAGCTTAGTCGTCGTCGCAGCGGTCTTAGTTGAGCCGTTTACTTGTAGCCCGTGAAGTTTCGTAATTTCTTGGAAAAAATGCCCGTTCGGGCCCCGAAACGTTCGAATTTCGCGAATATGATTGGAAAATATCTAGAAGATATTTTCCATAAAGGTGAGGGACCCACTTGACCACATGTCAACTATGTGGTGGTGTTAGGTTTTTTGACAAGACAAGAGAAAACTTCAATAGTGTTAGTTTATAATTAAGTATTATTTTGTTACTTTTTAAAACAAAACAAAAGGGAAGGAAATTGTGAAGTACACGTCCATTTTCAGAAAAGGAGAGTTGTGTAGAGAAGAAAGAGAAGGAGGAAAAGGAAAAATAAAGGAGAAAGGTTAGAGTTTTGTGATTTCCCGACAATCCGACCGACGAATCGTCTCAACGGTTGAAGAATCGAGCTCACCCCGTCATTCTCTACGGTGAGCACCTAACCGATTTTTGTTTTGGTACGTTTGAAATTTAGGTTTTGAGTTTAAACGGTTTGATTATGGTTGGGTTTTGGTTAGAATTGGTTTAAAGATGAATGGTTGAGGTTTGGGGTTCGTTAGGAACGTTTTGGGGCGAAAAGGAAATTTTCCTAATTGTGGTCGGGTGGGGCCCACATGCCCGAGTATCTGGTTTTCGTGTTCGGGTGGTTTAGGACAATCCCCAAGTAGTTAATCCACACCCGGATCGAAATTTGGATTTAAATTGTGAAAGTTGTAATTGACGGGTTTAGAAACTTTAAACGCTAATTAAATGACTCGGAAGTCGGAATTCGATTCCGTCGAGTGCCTAGGAACCCTTGAATTATTCTAAGACCGTAGAAACGAAAACGGGAATTTTCGGAGCCCAGGAAGGGTTTTTAAAAACCCGGGCAGATTCGCCATGTCGGGCGAATCGGGCCTTTCCGGGTCCAATATCGACAATGTCGAGTAATTGGGAAGTTTGGGAGTGATCGACATTGTTGGGGTTACTTTTGGGCGTCGAGTTTACTGAATTCCAGTTTATGTCTGCGAGCTTATAAGTATTTAAAATCGTGTTCTTATTAGATCGTGCTGCAGACCGAGGGAAATGAAAGCTAGGCGAGTGACTGAGATCACGTCGGAGCTTGTTGGTTGGATTTTGGAGAATACGCACGAGGTAGGGAAAAGTAGCCGGATCTCGGCCCTGACTAGGGAAAGTTAACAGTAGAATTGCATGTGACACCGGGGTGTCGTGGGTTAAGTAGGTTTATCGAATAGTAGAAATGCATGATACGGGAACGTAGCGATTATTGGAAAAGCATGTGACACTTAGTAGTGTCGTAGGAACAGAGAACTTAGCGTTGTTAGAATTACTGGAGGCATATGACCATGCCCGGAGGTTGTTTGTGAACTTATCGATATTAGGAGTACTGGAGGCATATGATCATGCCCGGAGGTTGAATGAGGAACTGTTGATATTAGGACTGTTGTAGGCTTTGGTTAAGCCGGAGGTTGTTTGTTTATCGGTGTCTTGGGTGGCCTTGAGAGCCCGTGTTTGACTGTTGAGTCTTGGGTGGCCATGAGAGCCCGTGTTATTATTTGTGTTTGGGTGGCCATGAGAGCCCGTGTTTTGAGGTTGGTGTCTTTGGCTGGCCTGACCGAGTTAGAGTCTCGGGGGAGGTTGCAAGCATTCTTTGGATGGCTTACGAGTTAGAGTCTCGGTAAGCTGCGAGCGTGTATTGTTGTTGAGTTTGGGGTGGCCATGAGTACCCGTGGGGTTGTTGAACCCGTGTCTTTACCTTTGGTGTTTTGGGTGGCCATGTGTGCCCGTGGGGTTGTGAACCCGTGTCTTTACTGTTGGTAGTTTGAGTGGCCGTGAGTGCCCGTGGGGTTGTTGAGCCCGTGAGTTACTGTTGGTGTGTCTTGGGTGGCCATGAGAGCCCGTGTTTGACTGTCGAGTCTTGGGTGGCCATGAGAGCCCGTGGTTGACTGTTGAGTCTTGGGTGGCCATGAGAGCCCGTGTTTGACTGTTGAGTCTTGGGTGGCCATGAGGGCCCGTGTTTGACTGTTGGTGTCTATGGAGGCCGTGTGTGCCCGTGGGGTTGTTGAACCTGTGTCCTTACTGTTGGTGTGTCTTGGGAGGCCGTGAGTGCCTGTGGGGTTGTTGAACCCGTGTCTTTATCGTTGGTGTGTCTTGGGAGGCCGTGAGTGCCCGTGGGGCTGTTGAGTCCGTGTTTGTGGTTGGTGTCTTGGGTGGCCATGAGTGCCTGTGGAGTGCTGAACCTGTGTTGTTGCTGTTTGTTGAACTTGCTTGTGATTGTGATTGTGGTTACCTGAGTGAGAAAGGTTACTGAGACAGGTCGACTTCCTGGACCGACTGGGATCGGAAAGAGCGAGGGATAGAGAAGTTGTAAGACAGGTCGACTGCCTAGATCGACTTTGTGTTGGAAAGAGCGAAGGACAGAGAGGTTACTGAGACAGGTCGACCGCCTGGACCGACTAGGATCAGAAAGGGCGAGATACATAGATGGTTACTGACAGGTCGACCGCCTGGCCCGACTGGGATCGAAAAGGGCGAGAGAAATAGAATTGGTTACTGAACAGTTGGTTTGCGATCCTTTGTGATCTTGTTTGGTGTGCGATCCTTTGTGATCTTGTTTGGTGTTGCGTAGTTTCTTTTGTTTCCTTGGAAGAGGTCGTGATCGTTGTGTTGGTCTACTTACATGTTTGAGTGTTGAGTCGTTCGAGCAAGGTCACCGTGGGTGGTTGTCAGTCAGAGTACTTGAGTTGGGGACGGTGATCCCCGGAGTTGAGTTTGTTGTTGGTGTTACCGGCATTGTCTGCTAATTATGCCGTAGTCAGTCTGTTATCTGTGGTGGTGAGCGAACGCTCACCCCTAGCTGCTTTTCCTACAGGTACTGATCACAGGACGGACTAGGGAAGCTCTCGAAGCTTGTGGAGCTAGGAGCGGAGTCCGGGTTTTGTCTTTTGAGTCTAGTGACGGATACCTTGTACTTTTGTCCACGTGTTGGACGTGTTTTTAAGTTGTAAACATTATTTTGATTAATTAAATGGATATTTGAAAGTGTTTATCCAAAACAGGTTTCATTGTTTTATTGTTTTAAAACGTTCGCGGCCCGAGTTCGGTTTACTGAAATTGGGGCGTGACAGATTATCTAATGAAGGCGCAGTCCCACTGCCCTTCTTCAGATCAGCCGTGAACTTCCTATAATCCCGGTTCCAATGATCAGGATGTTGGCAGTAGAAGCAGACATTCTCATGTGTCTCATCTTTCCCGCCAAGTGCGCATGGGCCCTACCCTTGCCACTTCCAATTCCCTTGTTGACCTTCAAAATATTCTTGGATCCCAGATCCCTAATATTCTTCTCAATAGTTAATGACACTTCATGTAACTTTGATACGGTCTTAGAGACAGCCTTGTCAAGGACATACTCTTTGCGTTCAGACTTGAGGACTATCCTCAAAATTCTATACCAGTTCAAATAGTTTGTCCCATTTAGCTTGACCCTGTCAAGAATGATTTTAATGACAAACTATTAATGTTCGCTGAATTTTCCATTTGATCTACAACAGATAAAATTCAATCAGTAAACTGAACAAATTTTATGAAGATCAAGCTTAAACATCAATAATCGATTATATACCTTTAGAATCTAAAACCAAGATCCTTTATTCACTCGATCAAGCTGAACGAAGGCTCACCACTCAATCGAGCTATGTAGGTAGGACCCCGTCCAATCACATCCAATGTGACTCTTGGCTAGGGTATGTACTTAAGTACACGGCTTACCCTATCTAATACACTAGCTCAACCCTAGCTGAGAATCATAGTCGTTTATGTACACCATGCCAACATCACATCACACATCGTGTTATCAAACAAGCATTTATCAAACATCATGTGATTTTCCAGTTTTAATTAATAGCCAAGTTCCGAAATTTTTTGATGCTCGGTTTATCGAAACCGTTCAAAATGAAACTTTTGAACATTTGAACTTTGAGTTCGTCATGACGGTTCCAAAATCGTCATAACTAAAAAAACGGTTTAGCTCGGCATATCGACCATCCAATGGTCATGCTTGGCCTAGCTCCGTCCAACGGAGCCCCGTTCGGTCCTGGTTTCGACTCCCCGAGAGTCCCGCTCCCGAAACCCGAAAAATCAATTTTTTTTCAAAAATTCCAATTTGATAAACTTTTCAAAAATTAAATTTTCATGTTTTAAACCCATAAACAAGAAATTAAAACATGTTATCAAACAATTTGGCAAATTAACATGTCAAAACTGAAACCTTCAACACCGTCTTGTGAATCCTGAACGTAGCACGGTTCTGATACCACTGTAGGGTCTCGAGGTAGGGTTGGAGATAAAACAAATCACAGCGGAAAATCAATGAAAACCAAGAGACGATTAAAACCATGAAACAAATAACTAAGACTGGATTCACAAGAGATAAATTCAACATTATTTCTTACCAAAACAAGAACACCGGATAACGAATGATTGGCTTGATTCCCCAAGACACCTACGTATCCACATGGGTATCAAAGCCACATAGTTCTTCTCTTTGAGGACTCAAGAACACAGAAATGGAGGTGAGAGCTTGCCTTGGCCGAAATTGCAAGTGAGAGGAGGGAGAAGTTGTGTTTCCTATTCTTGTCTTGTATTTGTTATGTTGAAAAAAGATGACTTAAACATAACGAACCCCATACTTGTCCAACTAAAGGCATTATACAAGCATGGTGACAAGTAATGTGTAAATAGGACAAAGTATGGCTAGACAAGATGGGGTTAGGTGGTTAATCACCAACACCTTAATCCTTGTCATGTTTACTTAGTATTAATTAATCAAGACTTGATTAATTAGTTCCATGGGCCTTGGTTGCATGGACCTCTTGTAACATGGCCCGTGGCCATTTCCAACGAGATCCCGTGATTCGCTCGTCGCCTCTAAGCCTTCCATACTGGAAATGTCCAACATTATCCAATGCGATCAATCCCAAGACTCAAAGCCTTGTCTCGATCCGTAAATTCCTATTCACTTACGGGCACATGACCCAAAACCCAGTTTTGGTCATGTCCCGAGACAACTCAATTTGGCTAATTCTCCATAAGTTAGTCAATGAGTTTCACCTTCCGGTGTTACCCTTAGGTTTATGCATGTCAATAGGTCCCCGTAAAATCCCATTTTACTTGATCCTATATAAATGGCAACTAACGAGACTTTAGTATTGTTTGACACTACATAACGAATCGACCCTGTCGATTCTAACCTTTCCGTCGTCTATGTCACTATCCTTTTATCTCCGATATCCTGATTGAGATAAGGCATAAAGTCTTCATCCTTATTATTCTCAATCACTGTTCCTTGATATGTGAGATGACTGAATATATGATACCCAGTATCATGTGCATGTCCATGCTATTCTTTCAGTCACTCTCGATCAAGCGGCCGAGAAACGATATCTTTTCCATACCGTAGTATGAGGGATAAATCCCTTAGCCGTCTTTCCTGTCACTCATGCAGTCCGTCCCCAAATCAATCCTGGCCGTTATGGAAGCCCTGTTACGGACAACGTTATGACTTGATCTATGGCATGTATTCATGTCGGTTCGTCCAATATCATGTCCCACATGATATCTATGATTAGTCATCGGAATCCTATTCCAATGACTAACAGAACGTAAGGCATAAAGAGCCATCTTTCGTACTAGTGTGGTCTATCTCAATCTATGGTTCTATTCGCATTGTGTGCATAGATCAGAGCACACATCGATATATTACTCCAACACATAAGTAATATAAAGCCGTTTTAATTTTATTGCTAACGATGATATATACATTTGGATATTCAGGATTGAACTATGGGCAATAAGACTAAAAAAAATAAATGCCCCAAATCTGCTTTCAAAACACACAATAGCAAAACCAAAGTGTGGGGTCTCTGATTTGTTGGGGCTACATTTATCCAATTCAAATTTCCCCCCACTCAGTAAATCAAAAAAAGGAAAAGGTAAAAATGAAAAAGTCTCATCCTCTCCACATAATTATGTAACAAGATCCAAGCTCCAAGAAAGGGGAGATAAATACAAAAGATTTGTATCTACCACTCAACTGAATGAGGCCAAAGGTGCCTAGAGCTCTGAAAAAATTATTGGCATATCTGCTGACTGTAGTGAAGAGCTAATTCTTCAGTAGTTAACCTCCCTCGATGATAAAAGGAACATAGGAGTGGAGTTGGAAGTGGGGAGTGATGAAGACTTCATTGATCTCTCCAAAGAATCTTATAATGAAGTGGTTGTGAGGAACATGCTCACTCCTCTTCCTTCTACTTAATTATCAGCATATGAAGCTTCTCTCATGGAACTTGAGAGGGATGTCTTTCTCACAAAAAAAGGTAGACTTTGGGTGACGTGGTACGCTAGCAACAACCCACTATGCTACTAATTCAATAAACAAAAATTCAGTCTCCTCCCCAAGTTTTCTCAGATCATGTGGCCTTCATTACAGGTGGGAAATGGACTTCATACCTGTAGTTGGTCTCTCAGGCAGTCTTATTATGTGTTGTAAATCCAATTCTTTCCACATGATCAGTGTGAAGAAAATAAATGGAGCTATAATCTGGTTTGGGATAATTAATCACTCTGGTGCTCATTGTCGTATCACAAATACTTATGTTCCCTGTTGTAGGAGGAGAAGAAGGTCCCTTTAGCTTAATCTGAAATCTGAGATCACATCTATAACACCTTTGCCAATGATGGTTTTAGATGGGGATTTCAATGTAGTATTATCTTCTCTGGCAAGATCTAATGCTAGGGCTTCAACCTCAAATATTGCTAATCTTCAACGCTTGATTGATTCACTTGCTCTTATATATTTGCCTCTACCTGGAGGAAAATTGTAAGAACCGCACCCGATCAACACCGGTCGAATCAGCGGAAATCGGGAAGAGTTGACTTTTCGCCGCAAAAGGTCAACTGACGAATCCGAGAGTCATTCAGGACCTATCCGGGACTCAAAAGCTTAGTTGTCGTTACGATTAGCTTAGTTGGGTCATTTCCTTTCAAATAAGTGTTTTTACGAAAAAGTCAATTTCCGGTCAAACGGGGTCGAATAGGTTTTATCGGATTACTTAAATTGAGCTGGGATATTTGTGAGTGGAGATGGACCTCACATGCCCACATGTACCTAAGTCCATGGAAGAGAGAAAAGGGAGGTGGGAAACTATCACGCCCCAATTTCAGTAAACCGAACTCGGGACGCGAACGTTTTGAAACAATAAAACATTTTGAAACCTTTTACATAAATCCCTTTAAAATCACCATTTGTTCAAAAAAATAATAATTACAACTCAAAATACGTCCCAACAAGTGGACAAAAGTATGGTATCCGTCGCTAGACTCAAAACAAACCCAGAATCCCGCTCCTAGCTCTTCAAGCTTCAGAAGCTCACCTAGTCCAACCTGCGACCAGTACTTGTAGGAAAAGCAGCTAGGGGTGAGCGTTCGCTCACCACCACGGAATACAGACTGACTACGGCATACTTAGCAGACAATGCAGGTAACACCAACAACCAACTCAACACCGGGGATCACTATCCCCAAACTCAAGTAACCCAACCGACACCCACACACTGATACTTTCCTCAACCGACTCAACACTCGGACACGTAAAGTAGACCCAACACAACGATCACGATCTCTTCCAAGGACTCAAAAGACAACCACACAACACCCAAGATCACAAAGGATCGCACACCAAACAAGATCACAAAGGATCGCATTCCTTTCAGCTGCTCAGTGCCGGTTGCTAATCACCTGGGCTCGAGCCTGCCCCACGCGCTTTACCTATCACTGTCACGCTCCAGGCGGTCGACCTGTTGGCGATATATACAATGCTACTTTTCCGATAGCTGGTCGGAAGGGGAGCTGCCCTCTCACGGCCACCCAAGACACAACAGTAACACGGGCTCTCATGGCCACCCAAGACACAGCAGTAACACGGGCTCTCATGGCCACCCAAGACACAACAGTAACACGGGCTCTCATGGCCACCCAAGACACAACAGTAAAACACAACAACCTCCGACATAACCAATGCCTCCAGCAGTTCTAATATCAACAGTTTCACAATCAACCTCCGGGCATGGTCATATGCCTCCAGTACTCCTAATATCGATAAGTTCACAAACAACCTCCGGGCATGGTCATATGCCTCTAGTAATTCTAACTACGCTAAGTTCTCTACTCCTACGACACTACTAAGTGTCACATGCATTTCCAACCTTCGATAACCTACTTAACCCACGACACCCAAGTGTCACATGCATTTCTAATATTTGATAACCTACTTAACCCAAGACACCCAAGTGTCACATGCATTTCTACTGTTAACTTTCCCTAGTCAGGGCCGAGATCCGGCTACTTTTCCCTACCTCAAGGCGAGCCGACAGCTGCGTCTCCTAGCTGCTGACGTCCTGGCTCGCTACTTCCGGTCTTCTCTTCGATTTAAGCTGGAATCTAAAACAAAACGAAAGCTAAAATCAAAAACGGTTCCAAAGTCGAATTAAACGTTACGACGGTTTCGGTTTAAGTTCAACAGTTGCCTTTTAACTCGAGCGGGCTAAGGGCGGGATTAAACGATGAATCGGGTTCGAGTACTCAAGCCCCGAGCACAGAACCTGATGCACGTTTCCCGAGGCACGATTCCCGAGATACCTGATTCAGCGCTCCGCTTTTAAACCCGTTCAACAGTCTGGTTTAAAGTTCCAGACTCGTTCACAGTTCCGTTTAACAAAACGTTCAAGTCTAGAATTACAATTCTTTTAATTTTAAACCTAATTTTGAAACCCCCTTTAATTTAGAACCGATTAGGTTTTTAATTTCTTTCCTTTAATAAAACAGTCCCAAAGTCACAAAATCACCCTTTTTGAACAAATTCGATTTACTTCTTCTTTTTTGAAATCACAGTCCTTTTTGGTTGATTCTTGCCGAACAGATCTGGAAAAACTCGGGAAAACAAATAGGGAAAGGGGAAAAAGGCTCGGGTTTTATTCCGGCCGACCAAGGCCTCACAGTGGTAGGGGCTCACCGTAGGGGGAAACAAGGGTGGCGGCTGGGCACGGCGGAGCCGGGCAGTCCCTCGTCCGCGACATATCTGGACGAACCCGAAGATGGGCTCGGTTCGAACGCGATTGAAGAGGGCGAGGTCGGGGATGAGGTGGTTCGGGAGATCTGAGAAGGAGGCGGTGCGAGAGGGTCGGAGAGGACGGCGGTGGGCTCGGACCTGGTTTCGGACGACGCTAGAAGAGAGGGGGGGTCTAGTGCGAGGCGTAGTGGCGGCGGTGGTCTGGTTCGAAGGAGAAGAAAGAGTGAGGGAGGTCCGGGAATCGGCGACGGGGAAGTGGCCGACGACGGAGTGAACGAAGGAGAAGATGGGGCGGAGGTTTCGAAGAAGAGGAGGGAGATGAATGAAGAAGAAGGTGTGGAGGAGGAGGAAGACGCGAGGGGGAGGTCGGGTTCGAGAGAGGAGGGCGGCAGATGTGAAGGGGAGTTAGGGTTTCTGACCCTTGACTCACCCTTTTATAGTCCGGCCGGGAGGTGGGCCAAGGACGGGCCTGAACAACTTGGGCCGCTGACGGGGAAACGGGCTGCACGGCCCCAACCGCGAAGAGGCCTGGTCGGTCTGCTCGGTCGGGTCTGGCCTGGCCGGGTCTTGCATGGCCGGGTTAGGTCCGACCCGGTCCGACCCTTTTTTTTTCTTTCCCCCGAAGCGGTCTTCACAGAAACTCACTTTTGTCCCTACCTTTTTACAAAAAAGGGATTTGGCTTAAAGGGACATTTGGGCCTTTCCTCTTTAGGTTAAAGGCCACATGTGAGCAAAAATCAGCTCATTTCCTAGCCTTGGCCGAAAATCACAAGAGAGAGAGAGATGTGTGAGCCTCCATTGTTGAAGAAGGAGAAGAAGAGAAGAAGAAGAGGAGGAAAGGGCCATCTTCTTTGATTCCACCACCAAATTCCTCATTTCCTCCATAGTTTCCATCATCTACTCACTTCCTAAGGTAAGCATTCAATTAACTCCTCTTTTAATGAACTTGAGGTTATGAGTTTTGTTGAGAATTCATGAACTAAGCTTGGGTGTTGTGGGATTGGAGTTTTTCGTTGTTGAATTGACGGATTATGGTGGAAAGTGGAGGATTGTAGTAGAAATTGATTGGGCTTTGTTAATTTGATGAAACCCAACCTTGGGTCTTGGAGTTTTGGGGTTATTAAGGTTGGGTCTTGATGGAATAGTTGTTTCCTTGTTGGATTGGAGTAGTAATGGAAGAAATTTGGTGTTGGGGGAAAAATTGGTGAAACCCTAACTTTTGGAATTGGGGGAAATGTGAAATAGGAGCAAATTGGTGATGTTTTTGGTTAGAACTTGATGGATTGAGAACCTACAACTCGTGTGGGACGTTTTGGGAGGAAGTTGGAAATTTTCCGGCGACCGGAGGCTCATCCACGGTGGTGGGTGGCGTGTGTCTCGGGGTCCGTGTGCCTCGAGATCCGTGTGCCTCGGGATTCGAGCTGAGAACGGCCCTTGGTGAGTCCTGTCCGGCACACCCACGGCCAAGTGGGGCCCATATGACTGTATGGCATCGGGTATGAGTTGTGTTGGATGAGCTCCTGTGTGAAATAGGTGGTGCAGGTTTGGTTTTTGAGAACCGTCCTAGTGACGGTTTGGTGTCAGGTATGAGGTGTGACTGGTTCCTCCATTTGCAACTGTTGTGTTTGCAATTGGTGTCGCTGTAGATATTTCCGCTGTATGTGTGTTTCTTTGACTTGGATCGAGTGTCGATACTGTGTTTTCCTGTTGATTTCGTTAGTTGTTATTGCTTTACTAGTATGCCATATTTGGACGGGTATCCGTAGTGGTGAGCGAAATGCTCATCCCCTTTACTACTTTTTCCTACTGAGCGAAACGCTCATCCCTTTCACTATTGTTTCTATAGGTTTTAATCGTGATTTGGTCTAGAGGACGTCTCGAGGCTTGGGAGCTTTAGCGAGAGTGTGGGTATTAGTTATCGTATTTAGAGACGTACTCATGTTTTCGAATTCAAACTTATTTGTTATGCACTCGGGCGTAGGACCCATTTATGTTATTTACACGGTTAAAAATTTAATTGAGTTGATGTTTCGTTTTAAAGAATGTTTTTATTTTAAATTTCAGTTCACGTCTCGAGTCCGGTCAAAACCGGATTTGGGGCGTGACAAAAATTCACTTGGTTTGGCTCAGGGTCTATTGCTCTTAGATCTTCATATTTTTTAACAAGCTACAATCTACTTACTCAACTACGTCTACTAAGGTGCATCTCTAACCACAAAGCTTTAATTCTTTTTGATGATCAGATTGATTGAGGACCACAACCCTTTAAGTTCCTCAATATATGGTTAGAGGATGGGAGGTTGTATACTGCAGTGAAGTAGATATGGTCTTCCTCTCAGGTGACATGTCAGCCTCACCTTATATTCTGGCGAAAACTCAAGTTACTTAAAGAAAAGCTTAAGGACTGGAACAACCAAGTCTATGGCCATCTAAATACAAAAATAGCAATGCTCAAGAAAAATCTTGATAAGATGGCCATCTAAATACCAAATTGGTCATTTTAAACATAAGGGTACCAAATCATTCGTGAACGGAACATAAGGGTCCCAAAAAATATATAACCCACTTTAGGATAAGAAAGGTGTCTAGTAGATTTGTCCTCTGTAGATATATGAGGACAAATCGGCTAGTAATCCTTCTTATCTTTAAAACTGTGAGAACTCATCCTAGCTACACGTACTTAAGATCTAACATTTATCACAACATCACCCCAAACCCACCTAAAATACACATCAATTTCATCATTTCCCATATAAGCAAGGACATAATTATTAGGGAAAACGCCGAATCCTAACTATGTTGGAAATGTGTTTTTCACGACCTAACTGTGGCCACCTTTTCGTGACATGTCCTATACCAAAGGTGGTTTTTTTTTCTTCTACAAAACATGAAAAATGACACCAAAAAAGTGGTATAACATTCGCATTCGATGGTTTTTCCTCTTAATTTTTGTATAATTTGCGTTTATCAGTGCACTACAAAAGGTATGTGGTATAAATCTACCAAAAACAAACACTTTTTTGGTGTCATTTTTCATATTTTGTAAAAAAAAACACCTTTTGTATAGGACATGTGACAAAAGGTGGCCTTTGGTATAGGACATGTCAAGAAAAGGTTGCCACAGTTAGGACGTGAAAAACACATTTCCAACGTAGTTAGAATTCGGCATTTTCCCTAATTATAATAGCATAGTGTCATGTGGACAAGTGTCTATTATTTTTCCTGATAAATTCATTAATTTAATCATTTTAATCATTTGAACTCCGATTAGCTTCGAATTTGCGACCATATTTTTTTTTCAAGGGCTAGCTATCAAGTAGCATATTGAATATATTCTGAAGCACAAAAAAAATTATATCGGGGTGATAAAAATAGCGTTGAGTGTTGATAAATCTTCAATAATAAAATGTTTCATATCAGGGTGATAAAAACATGTACTGATATGATAAAAAAAATTTATGAGATGATAAAATTCATGTTCAATTTTGATATAAGGGTGATAGAGTTTAATGTTGGTAAAACTAGTGTTTAGTGTTGATAAAACTATTGTTCAATGTTGATAAAAAAATGTGATGAGGTGATACAAATCATGTACTGAGGATATAAAAATAAGTCATGCAGCGATAAGAATCATGTTCAGGTTTGGAAAATGATTTGATTAACTAGCGTCTGGTGTTGATAAAACTAGTGTTGAGTGTTGATAAAACTAGTGTTCTGTGTTGATAAAAAAATCATCCAGATATAATTTTTTTTGTACTTCAAAGTATATTCATCACTGATCTTGATAGAAAGGTTTTGAACAAAAAAAATATTGACGCAAGTTTGAAGCCAGTCAGAGTTCAAACAAATGATAGTTTTACTAAAAAGCCCATATGACTCACTAAAAAGTGTTGTATTTTTCCAATTAACAAGTCAGCAACTTAATTACATCTCATCCATTCATTTATGAAATAGATAGCTTGGTTGAGTTCTCATAGTTATTAGGTTAAGGGTGGGTTTCCATTTGATTTCTCCTCGTAGTTACATAATCGTAGACCAAAATACAAGTAGTTGAAAAGTGTAAGTGAAAATCGCAATTTGTTTTTCTAAATAAGTGATTGAAATACATGACTTAGAAATAAAAAAAACAAAGAAAAAAAGTGTCTAAAAGATTGGAAAGAGTTTCTCTATATGGAATCTAGGGTTTTCAGAAATGTTGTCCTCTACAATCAATGTCGTCATTGCTACTATGATCTTCGCCACCGGTACATTTTATCGTCCCCAACTCGACCCCACCATCCCACCCTTCCCTACAGTTTTATCCTCCACAACCCTTTCTAACGCCAAGCCATCCTCACCATCATTACTGCCTTCATCCAACGAATTTCGTAGTCGTTTCTCATGTCCCGAGTTTGATCGACCCTCACTGCCTCGACATCAACATCCTACCGGAGCGCCACTGCCCCGTGTCGGATATCTTCACCCCAAACCACATCTATGAACAATGGGGCGGCCCATACTTTTCAAGGGTGGTCACAAGATGAGGGCCTCCTTTGATGGGCTCTACAACTGGATTGGAGCCGTTGGATGCCATCCAAGGCCATTTTGGTGTATTATTGCTGAAGAATGCCGAGAAGGACGTAGTAATGGTGAACCTAACTTAAGTTTTCCCGAGAGAAACTGATAGACGGTATTGCCACTACCAAAGATTCTGCACCTTTTCTTCTCTATTTGTTCACGAACACCAAGAAAAGATGATCGGTTTGAGTCTCCAAGACGCCTACGTATCCTCCAAGGAATCAAATCCACGTAGTTCTTATGAAGAGAACTCAAGAACACCAAGAATTGAGAGAAACCTTGAGAGAGAAGATGAAGAAGTTGGAGTTGTTCCTATTCTTGTCTTGGTTTGTTATATTGAATAAAATGACAATAATTCCATCAATATAATAGACAAAAATATAGGACAAGTAAGATGTAGAGAAGCATTATGTAAATAGGACAAGTATGGTGCTAAGTATGGGTGGACATTATGTGGTTAGGTGATGAACCACCAATAATTTAATTCATGTCTTCCATACTTAGTGCTAATTAATTAATACTTAGATTAATTATTTCCATGGGCCTTGGTTGACAAGGGCCTCTCATGGGCCTCTTGGAACATGGCCCGTGGCCATTCCCAATGGGGTCCCGTGGCTTGCACTAAGACTAACAATCCCCCTTTTCCCTAGTTCCAATCTAAATTCCAATGTCCTCATCGACTTTACATGTCTAACATGTTTAGGCAGCGACAATGCCTTAGTCAAAAGGTTAGGTATGTTATCATCTGTTGCAATATAGGTTATCTTCACTTCACCTCGATTCAGTAATTCTCTGATGAGGTGGATACGTCGCAATACATGTTTGGATTTGATATGCGATCGGGCTTTTAGCTTGCGCAATGGCCCTTGTGTTGTCACAAAATGGATTCAATGGGCTGGATGGGTTTTTAATTACACCCAACCCTACCGTGAATTTTCGAATCCACATAGCCTCCTTAGCTCCTCTGCAGCATCCATGTATTTGGCCTCTGTCGTAGATTTGGCGACAGTATCTTGCTTTACGTTCTCCCAATTAAAGCTCCGTCATTCAGCACAAACACATATCCTGACTGACTTCTAAAGTTATCTAGATTTGTCTTGGAAAACTAGCGTCTACTCATCCTTTGACGACTAGTTCAGCATCATCTTTTCCCCAGGTTAGACTGATGTCTACTGGCACAACATAAGGCTTACGAGACGTCCGGTGTCGTACATGTCATGGAATATATGATCGATCCTGCCCCTAGGCACATGGGATTCACATCATCCTTTTCAGCTCATCAGGTGTCCTAGGACACAGAGTCTTGCTGAGATGAATGCCATGACTAGTGGGTATGAGTCCTTTGTTTGAATCGAGCATTAAGAACCTACTCAATGCCTTGTTCACATAAGTTCCCTGACTTAAATCCAAGACCCTCTTGGTGTGATCTCTACATATCTTAATCCCTAAGATATAAGCAGCATCGCCTAAGTCCTTTATTGAGAAACACTTCCTCAACCAAGCTATAGTCTTGTGCAAGGTTGGGATGTCGTTTCCAATGAGCACCAGAAATGTAATCTTGCTCCCACTAGCCTTTTTATAAATGCAAGATTCATCCTCGTGTTTGATTAAGGAAAATCCAACTACAGCTTCATCAAAACGAAGGATCAAACTACGAGAAGTTCGTTTCAATCCATAAATGGATTTCAACAACTTACAAATCTTTCCCTTATTCTTCGGATCGTCAAAACCTTTGGATAGAGACATACAAACGTCCTCAGTAAAATTTCCATTTAAGAAAGCGTTTATGACATCCATTTGCTATATCTCGTAATCAATAACACGAGACTATGTCAAGAAGAATCTGGAAAGATTTGACCATAGCCACTAGGGAGAAGGTTTCCTTATAGTCAAACCCTTGGATATGTCTATAACTTTTCGCCACCATTCAGGCTTTATAAGTCAAAGGATTTCCATCCATGTTCATCCTAACCTTCAAGATCCCTTTGCATCCGATGGTACCCACAACATTAATTGGATCAACTAGTTCCAAGACTTGGTTGTCCGAACACAAAGTTGGTTGGATCCTCGTGATCCACCAAAAGCTCATCGTCACCTCCAAACACAAAGTAACTATATCTCGAAGGTGGACGAATAATCCCTCCAGATCTCCTTAGACCTTCAGGAATTTTTACTGGAATTGGTTCTTGCTCTACGACTATCTCTGCCTGCGGCCGTTTCCAGAGCATGAACCCAGAAAGAGGTCAGTAGATCAGTACAACTAATCATGGAATAAACCATTGTCTAACAATGTCCGATTTCTCCGTTCGGCTACACCTTTCAACTATAGTGTCCCAAGAGGAGTCCATTCCAAAAAGATCATATTCTCTTTTAGATGATCTTAAAACTCCGTGGTCAAGTATTTTCCACCTCGATCCAATCAAAGTTCCTTAATACCTTTCCCAAGATGGTTTTCTACTTCAGTCTTTAACTCTTTGAATTTATCAAAAGCTTTAGACTTATGTCTCATCGAATAGACATAACCATATTTACTATAATCATTAGTAAATGTGATAAAGTAGCTAAAACCCCTCATGGCAAGCGAACTTATTGGTCTACACACATCTGAGTGTATCAACCCCAATAATTCACTCGCCCTTTCAACGCGACCGATGAAGGGCACTTTAGTCATTTTCCCCATCAAACAAGCCTCCCACCTATCATTCGAATGAAATTCGAATGGACTTAGAAGTTCGCACTTGTGAAGTGCTGATATGCGTTTCTCGTTTATGTGGCTTAAACGATAGTCTCATAATAGAGTCGGGTCTAAACTATCGGATTTAGACCTTTTGGTATTAACGTTATAAATAGAGCTTGAGGCATTGTTACCCATATCTAATATGTACAATCCTTCGACCATGTTTGCACAAACATAAAATATATCATTGCATAGAATATTGAAAATCCAATTTCCAACATCAATATTATATCAATCGGTGTCTAACATGGATACAGATATAATGTTCTTATTATAATTAGGTATGTAATTTACATTGTTTAATACAGAACAAGGCAACTTGGAAAACGAAGACTCATGGATCCTACAGCAGTCGCCACAGCCGTTATATTGTTGTCTACTATGAGGTCCATTTCGTTCTTCTCCAAGCTTCTGCTACCTTCCATCCACTACACATCAGTACATGTGTGAGATTCAGCTCTGGTATCCAATACCCAAGAATCTTTGGAAGTAGAGAGAGGTAGCTCTATCAAGTTAATACCTGATGAAGGCGCAGTCCCACTGCCCTTCTTCAGATCATCCTGGTTTTTCCCGCAATCCCTTTTCGTTGACCATGCTTTTGGCAATAGAAGAAAACATTCTCATCCTCCTTAGCCTTCCTTGAGGACCCTTTGGTCCTTGAATGGATATGAGCGATCAAGTGTCTCATATTTCTTGCCAAGTGGGTAGGGGCCTTGCCCTTGCCCTTGCTACTACCAGTTTCCTTCTTGAAACTAGATCCCTTTCCGACTATCAGAATATCCTTAGATTCCAAATCCTTGATATTCTTCTCAGCAGTTACAAGCGTTCCATGTAACTCTGATATAGTCTTGTCCATATCGTGCATGTAATAGCTCCGCCATATCTAGTTCTATCTCCGCCATATCTAAGACGTTCATTAAGACGTTTGAGATGCCCCTTAATTTTCTGGACATGAGGGATAGCCTTGTCAAGGACATATGCTTTGCGTTCAGACTTGAGGACTCTCCTCAAAATTCTTTACTAGTCCAAATAGTTTGTCCTACTTAGCTTGACCCTGTCAACAATGGTTTTTAATGATAAACTATTAATGTTTGCTGAATTTTCCATTTGATTTACAATAGATAAAATTCAATCAGTAAACTGGATAAATTTTATGAAGATCAAGCTTAAACACCAACAATCGATTCTACACCTTTAGAATCTAAAACCAAGATCCTTGATTCACTCGATCAAGCTGAACGAAGGCTCACCACTCAATCGAGCTATGTAGGTAGGACCCCGTCCAATCACATCTAATGTGACTCTCGGCTAGGGTATGTACTTAAGTACACAACTTACCCTATCTGATACCCTAGCTTAACCCTAGTTAAGAATCGTAGCCGGGTCCACCAATTTTCAACTATGGCCTGTCACTATGTTGGGGCTCCGCTAAGGCGCACGACACCCACATATGTCGTCCAAACTTAATACCCCGCTTTCCCATGGATGCGCCACTAAGGCGCACGACACCCACAGGACGGGGAGGTAGTAAGGTGTGGATAATTGGCAGGTATCGGACATGACCCGTTATGTCTTGTCTAGTTGTGTTTAAAACTTATGGAAAATCCTAGATGTGATGAGGACATCAACTACATTCTAAATGTAATGATTCCTCCAATTACATCAATGTAATTTTTCCTTCGAACCTGTCAAGTACATCCAATGTAATGAAGATTCTAAGAGCTCACAAACAATGATCAAAATGTAATTTTATACTTGCATGTGAGGTGATATATGCTCGGTAAATAAAGTTAAGCATGTAATTCTAAAACACATCGAATTAATCATGCAAAAACTAGACCAAGCATAAAACGATAAATGTGCACATAATAGCCCCATAAATTAACTCCCACTAGCTTCTTGAGCTCCACTGACTCCAAGCCGATGTCAATATCCGAGAAGCCACCAAAAGACCTTTTTACCCTTTCTTCTTCTCGAGAAAAAGATTACAATTGAATACATGACTCGCAGGTCTGGAATTAATAAATGGTTCGACGACCACTCCTTGAAAGAATAATTACACGCTAACTCTAACGGTTCGTAGGCCGTGAAAAGCGATAAATATTTAAAACAAGCTCGGGGCTATTATGTACACCATGCCAACATCAAATCACACATCGTTTTATCAAATAAGCATGTTATCAAACATCATCTGATATTCCAGTTTTAAATAATAACCAAGTGTCGAAATTTTTTGATGCTCGGTTTATCGAAACCATTCAAAATTGAAACTTTTGAACATTTGATTTTCTAGTTTGTCATGACGGTTCCAAACTCGTCATGACTAAAAAAACGGTTTAGCTCGGCATATCGACCATCCAATGGTCATGCTTGGCCTAGCTGCGTCCAACAGTGCCCCGTTCGGTTCTGGTTTTGGCTCTCCGAGAGTCCCGGTCCTGAGACCAAAAAAATCAAACTTTTTGAAAAATTCCAGATTTGAAATAACTTTCAAAAAATCATTTTTCATGCATTAAATCCATAAACAAGAATTTAAAACATGTTATCAAAAAATTTAGCAAAAAATATGCTAAAAACGAAACTTTCAAGCAAAATCAAAACTTTCTCAATACCGTCTTGTGAATCCCGAAGGTAGCATGTCTCTGATACCACTGTTGGGTCTCGGTGAAGGGTATCAACATATACTCGCAGCGGCAACAAATAAACCCGAGACCATGCAAGGAAAAACTACCAAAGATTAGATACACAAGACCAAAAACGAAATAGATGAAGTGACTCAACTTTCAGCTCGTGTATCAGAATAACGAACAATGAAAATACAAATTCCACTGTTCATTTTGACGAACTTTATGTGGAGAACATTCACTCCAAAAAACAGCTTCATCGGACCTTGGATGAACCTCCGATCGAGCTCATGAAGGAGGCTGGTCGGATAGAAAATAGTGCAGAAAATTCTGTACATTTTCTTCTCTATTTGTTCAAGAACACCAAGAAAAGATGACCGGCTTGAGTCTCCAAGACGCCTACGTATCCTCCTAGGAATAAAAGCCACATAGTTCTTGTGAAGAGAACTCAAGAACACCAAGAATGGAGAGAAACCTTGAGAGAGAAGATGAAGAAGTTGGAGTTGTTCCTATTCTTGTCTTGGTTTGTTATATTGAATAAGATGACAATAATCCCATCAATATAATAAACAAAAATATAGGACAAGTAAGGTGTAGAGAAGCATGGTGTAAATGGAACAAGTATGGTGCTAAGTATGGGTGGACATGATGTGGTTAGGTGATGAATCACCGACATTTTAATCCATGTCTTCCATATTAGTGCTAATTAATCAACACCTTGATTAATTATTTCCATGGGCCTCTCATGGGCCTCTTGGGACATGGCCCGTGACCATTCCCAACGAGGTCCCGTGACGTGCTGGTTAAGGATAAGAGAGGCTCAAAGAGTTTTACTATTTCTATTAAGACTTAGAAAAGGTAGTTTTCTAATTATGTATAGGAATATGAAATTAGCAAAGTTGTGCAAACTCTATAAATAGAGATGCAGAGTTATGGTAATCTTATGAGAAACATACATAGCTCGTGTTTAGTTTTGAGAGATTTTCTATACATCAATAAAGAGATATATTCTTTATAAAGCTATTTTTGTTTAAGTCACTTTGAAGAGTGTCGAATCTAGAAACTATAACAACTTCATTTTGAGCTAGGAAAAATGGAGCACCACTAGAGAGAGTTTGATTTCAAGAGATTTGAGCACATTTGTGAGCTACCATATGAGGTCCTTACTTTATTGAAGTAGGAGATCGTCAATTGGTGCTTTAGGAGCAAAGAACAAAGAGATTCAACTATAGAAAAACCAATCTTCAAGTAGCCATCAAGGAGAAGAACTTTGACTTATGGCTAGATTTCTATTACGTTGTTCTACTTTGATTTCTCTAACTTTCATTTTCTGTTGTTTCTTGATGCTTCATCCTTGTAGTTTTGTTTACACATACTCCATGGCTATGGAATAGTTTTTTTTCATCAGCGAAAGCAAATTGAATTAATCCTCTCTGAGATAGAAAAGATACAACAAACTAACTAAAAATCCAGCTACAGATCCAAAGTTAGAGACAAAAAAGAGCAATTAAGGGTTTAAACAAAGTTTTAAACCCAAGAGCAAGAAGTAGTTGTAGAAATCCCAAAATGGAGCAGTGAGATGCATCTGATGAGGTGAAGTGTGAGTGAAAGGGTCGAGTTCTGTGTCTTGAGCCCCAAGGAATGATTTGAAATTTGAATTTTTGAAGCGTGGCTTGTTTCTGAAGCAAAGGCTGCGGAAGTGAAGGTGTAGATAGAAGTCTTGTGCCCCAAGCAACGATTTGAATTTTGAAAGTGTTGAGGCATGGCTTGCTTCTCAAGCAAAGATTGCTGAAGTGTGAGGTGAAGGTGTAGTTGTATGTACTGAAGGAAATTATCTTGCAAGGAGTACCAGGTTCTGAGAGTGCCAACAATGGAGAAGATGAGTAATGGAGAAGATGAGGGGAGTCACGAAAGAGATGCAGGCAATGGATACTGGTAGGGCTGGGAATAGAACTTCAGGACTGTAGCTGTAGAATGTATTTGTAGTATGAGTTCTTTAGAGTGGGAGGATGAAGACTTTGCTGAGTGTAGCTAATCAAATTAATTGCAGATGAAATGAGGGTGATGATAGTTAGTGAAGCTAGTCTGTGATTGTCTGAAGGAGAGCCTGTTGAGAAGGAGACAAAAAACCAGAGGCCAACCTGCAGCCTGCAAAAGAACAGCAAGGAGGAAAAGAAGGAGGAGCACTCAAACCTAAGAGAGCTACCCACACACCACTTCAGAAAGAGGGAGGAAAGAAGGCATCCCCCACTCTAGAGAGAAAACAAAAAAAGAACCCAAGAGTAGCCTACCTCACCAGAAACTAAACCCCCAAACCACCCAAGCCCTCCCAGAAACCCAAACCCCAAGAGCAACAAGAGATAAGGGCCAATCCAGTTGAAAATATGGCCTAAATAATCACTTCTTGATAAGGAGCCAAGGCTTGACTGTCCAATCTTGCAAAGGGAAGTGGAAGATGAGGAAAAGTTAGCCCATTCCCAGCTGAAAGTCTTGTTCAGAATTCTGTTGAAAATTGTCTCAGATGATTCTTAAGTAAGATTAAAAACCAAGGCATTTCTGGCTAGCCAAAGTTGCCACAGTGTGACTTGGAGAATCCCTCCCCAGCTTCTTCAGAATTTTGGGGAAACCAGATAATGCCAAGAGCTGAAAAGTAACTTGACAGAGGCAGGAGCAACCCAAGTAATACCCTACCAAGAGAGCACCAAATTCCAAGTTTTCCAAGCTTTAAGGCAATGAAGGAGAGTATGGCTCCCATCCTCAAAGTCCCAGGAGTAGTGGGGGCAGATCAAATCTTGTAGAGAGGGGCATTCCTCTAGATTCTAGAAAGCATTTTGTGGGGATTGCATCTAGACAGACAAGTCAAGAGAAAGCAGA
This sequence comes from Erodium maritimum, assembly GCA_963921825.1. Taxonomy (NCBI): domain Eukaryota; kingdom Viridiplantae; phylum Streptophyta; class Magnoliopsida; order Geraniales; family Geraniaceae; genus Erodium; species Erodium maritimum. The sequence goes on along the minus strand of OY997596.1, from coordinate 27,249,596 downwards.
GATTGTTGGTGGGATGCCTGGAATCCATAGATGTGAAGTCCATTGCAGTTGCAGATGAGGGTTGCCTAAAGAATTACCTTGATGAGCAAGTAAACTATAGAAACTGCCAACTGAGAAGCCCTTGGGATCATGGATCCATTGGAGTTTGTCATCCATAGTGTTTGGATGAATAGAGCCTAAAATTACAGACAATGTACCCCATTCTTGAGCTTCTCTGCCTCTAGGAGTTCTTCTCAGCAGAAGATCCCAACTAATGTCATCCCAAAGAGCCTCAATTAACATTGATTTAGAGGTGGCCAAAGCATATACTATGGGGAAAAGGAGCTTAAAGGTTGAAACTCCCCACAAAAGATCATCCCAAAATTGGATTTTGTTACCTCTTCCCAAGATCCAAGAAAAGCCCTTTGGACCCAGGAGATCTGCAAATGCTGAATCATTTAGTAGGGCAATAATATGAGAGGTGAAATTAGGCATACCAATTTCTGTAAAATTTGACAAGTCCCACTCAGAGTAATTCCATCTTAATTTAGCACAGATGGTTTGCTTCCATAGAAAATCTTCTTTCAAAGAAAATCTCCACCACCACTTGGCCAGGAGAGCCGAGCTCATAATTTTAAGGTTTCTGAGACCAAGGCCACCCTCATCCTTTAATTTGCAGACATTGTTCCAAGCCACCTTGCAGAAAACTTTTAATGGGGCTTCTCCATGCCAAAGAAACCTCCTTTGGTGCCTCTCCATGCTAAGAATAACAGCTTTTGGTGCTCTCAGTATGGAAAATTGATATAAGGGTAAGGCACTGAGAGTGGATTTTATTAAAGTAATCCTGCCACCAAAAGACAATAATTTAACTTGCCAAAGTCCAAGACTTTTCTTGAATTTTTGTATAATTGGTTCCCAAGGAATTATTCTCTTGTGGTTTGCTCCCAGAGAAAATCCCAGATAAGTAATTGGGAGTGATAGGACTGTGCAACCAAGAATATGAGAGTAGGTTTCTGACTCTTCTTGTGAGAGGTTAAAAGGGATCATGCTTGACTTGTTGTAATTGACTTTGACACCTGAGATGAGTCTGAAAATAGAGAGTGCATTCTTCAAGTTGGTAATTCCCTCAGGATTGGCTTTGATAAAGAGAATTGTGTCATCAGTAAATTGCAAATGGGATATAATCAGTCCATTGTTTCCTATATTGATTCCTTGAAATTGATTGTGTAGTAGTGTAGTTTTGAGAATCTGGTTTAAGCATTCAACAACCAAGGCAAAAAGAAGAGGGGATAAAGCACATCCATGCCTTAATCCCTTATGCATCAAGAAGTCAGAGGATGAGGATCCATTGATGAGCACTGAAACATGTTCTTTGAAGCAGGAGATCATCCAGAATCTCCAAAGGTGGCCAAAGCCCAATCTTGCCAAAAGCTTCATCACAAACATCCAGTGGACCTTGTCAAAAGCTTTTTCAAAGTCTGCCTTGAATAGTAAAGCCTTGATTTTGTCCTTTTTTAATCTAATGAACAACCTCATTTGCCACTAGCACACCATCAAGAATTTGTCTACCTTCAATGAACCCTGTCTGTTCAAAACAAACTAGGGAGCTGATAACCCCTCTTAGTCTTGTTGAGAGCAATTTGGAAATGATTTTATAAGGACCTCCCATGAGGCTGATGGGTCTATAGTCATCAAAGGTGAGGGGGGTCTCACACTTGGGAATCAATGTAATAAGGAAGAGTTGATTCCTTTTCCCAAATGGCCAGATCTATGGAACTGTGAGATGAAGTTGATTAGGTCTTGCTTGATAATTGGCCAGCAAACTTGGAAGAATTTGAGTGTAAACCCATCAGGACCAGTAGCTTTGTCTCCAACACAAGCCATTACTGCTTTCAAAATTTCAGATTCTGAGAAAGGTTGCTCAAGATCATCTGCCTGCTGTTGGGACAATGTTGCAAAAGGTAGTTGTTCTAGGTTGGTATGGTGTGAAATAGGTTCTGAAAACCTGTTGCTAAAATGATATGCTGCAACATCTTTGATAAGGGAGGGATCATCAATGAGGACCTCATGTACCAAGATTTGAGTGATTTGTTTATCTTTAGCTATGGATACAGTTGTAGATACACTATTATAATAATGAGTATATGAGATTATTGATCGGTGATATTGTGTTTAGGATCCAATTTAGAGCTGAAGAACCACTTCGTAGATTATAATAATTCTGAAAGTAGTCTGAAATATAGGTTGATTAGATTAGGGGAAATGGTATTGCATGCTAAATTGTGGAATATTGGACCTGAACATAATTATGAGATTTTCTAAATCTTAGGTGCATTACAAGAGGATTTGTCATAAGGATAATTATGTTTAACTACACCTATTCGATTATCACTTAGCTACACCTAACTCTCTTTTTTCGTCTAAGAGATAACTAAAATTTTATGTAGCTAAGTGATAATCGGTGATAGTTTGGTGAAACTAAACAAACTTACCCCTTTAACATATAATGTGATTAGGTTATTTTTTTTTGAAATGGTTATATGCATGATATCAATGATAAAGCCAACTATAGAAACTTACATCGTAATGTACCCATACAATTGAAAGAAGCCAAATACTATATAGATCGAGATAAACCCGTACAGTCCCCTATATTATATAGGTGTACCGGTGTTTTACACTACAAGACAGACTCCTATTTGGCAACTTACAAGAAATACAAACACAGTAGTAGATTAGATCAATAAAAATGATCAAGGTTCTAAATACCGTTTTGAGTGGTTGTCTTGGGCTGCTAGAACACTTCGGGCGGCCTCAAACTAAGGAAACCATATAGTGAGTGTAATAACCACTTCTGGTCAACGTCAGTCAAACCTGCGAAAAACAGGAAAATTTAAAAATTTTAAGACAGACACTTAACTTAACTTAAATTGACCCCGAGGGTCATGCCGGACTTAAGTTGACCCCGTTATCGACTAAAATGAGTTACGGGGGACTCAGGGCAACTTCCTGGTCATTTTGGGAAAGATTGATTTTTCGCTGGAAAAGTCACCCGAGCGACGTTTTGGTCCATTCGAGGACCGTTTTGGACCCGAAAAGCTTAGCCGTCGTCGTAGCGGTCTTAGTTGGGCCGTTTCCTTGAAGCCCATCCAGTTTAATTTTTTTTTGGGAAAAGTGCCCGTTCGGGGCCCGAAACGTCCGTTTTTCGCGAATCTGATTGGAAAATATCAACTAGATATTTTCCAAAAGGTATGGGACCCACCTTGACACTTGTCAAGTATATGGTGGTGTATTTTTTGGAGGGAAAAGGTGTGGTTGGAGAGGGTTGGCCGAGTATGGGGTATTAAGGGAGAGAGTTAGTTTTGTTGTTAGTTTAATTAAATTAGAAATTAGAAGAGAGGTTTTAGAGAGAGAAGGAGAAGGAGAAGAAGAGAGAAGAAGGGAGGTTGAGCTAGGGTTTGTGATCGAGCCCTTGGATCGAGTCAAAGCAAAGAGCAATCCCGTTCCCCTCGTTCTCCTCTACGGTAATACCCGAACCGATTCTCGTTTTGATTATTTTCAAGAGCTAGGGTTTGGTTATAAACTAAGGCTTAGGGTTGTGTAGAGTGTGGGGAGGTGTTGGAGACGTTTTAGAGGTGTTTGGGGGTTTAATTTCACGTTTTCCGGTGACCGGAGGCTAAGGGAGGAGCTCCGGCCACCGTGGGTGGTGGCCGGCCGGCCATGTGGTGGCTGGCCGGAGGTGGCAGCAGCCACCACTTGGTGGCCGAGCCCCTCCCTCAAACCCTAGGGTCTCGGCCAAGCCTCTTGGGTGGGGCCCACGTGCTCGGTTGCTCGGGTTTTAATGTTCGGGTGGTTTAAAACGTCCCCCGGACCACTTTTTCCTAATCGAATCGAAATTTGGAATTAATTTGGAGAAGTTGTAATTAACGGGTTTTGGGAAACTTTAAACGTTAATTAATTGACTTAGAAGTCGGAATTCAATTCCGTCAAGTGCGTTGGGTTCCTTGAAATATTCTAAGACCGTAGAAACGAAAATGGGGGCTTTTGGAGCCCCGGAAGGCAATTAACCAAAACCGGGCAGATTCGCCATGTCGGGCGAATCTGGCCCTTACGGGTCCTTTATCGGCATTATCGAATAATTGGGAAGTTTGGGAGTGACCGACATTGTCGGGGTTACGTTTGGGCGTTAAGTATGTAAATTTTTGGTTATTCGTACTAGTTTAAAAGTACTTTAAATTTGTGTTCTTTTAGATCGTGCTACGGACCGAGGCAAGGGGAAGCTCGGCGAGTGACTGAGTGTGCTTCGGGTGTTGTTGGAGCGCTTTTGGGATTGTATACGAGGTAGGGAAAAGTAGCCGGATCTCGGCCCTGATTAGGGAAAGTTAATAGTAGAATTGCATGTGACACCGGGGTGTCGTGGGTTGAGTAGATTTATTTAATTATTAGAAAAGCATGATACGGGATTGTAGCGTTCAAGAGAAAAGCATGTGACACTTAGTAGTGTCGTAGGAACAGAGAACTTAGCGATAATTGAATTACTGGAGGCATATGACCATGCCCGGAGGTTGTTTGTGAAACTAGTGATTTTAGGACCGTTGGAGGCATCGAGTATGCCGGAGGTTGTCGTGCGTTTTATTTAATTGTTGAGTTTGGGTGGCCTTGAGAGCCTGTATTTAATTGTTGAGTTTGGGTGGCCTTGAGAGCCCGTATTTAATTGTTGAGTTTGGGTGGCCTTGAGAGCCCGTATTTAATTGTTGAGTCGGGGTGGCCATGAGAGCCGTGTATTTAATTTGGTGTCTTGAGTGGCAGTGAGTGCCCGTGGGGTTGTTGAACCCGAGTCTTGACTGTTGAGGTGTCTTGAGTGGCCTTGAGTGCCTGTGTGATTGAACTTGCCTGTGATTGTGATTGTGGTTACCTGGGGTGGTGAGTTCTAAAGGTCGACAGCCTGATCCGACTTAGTGTCGATGAATTGCGAGTTCTAAAGGTCGACAGCCTGATCCGACTTAGTGTCGATGAATTGCGAGTTCTAAAGGTCGACAGCCTGATCCGACTTAGTGTCGATGAATTGCGAGTTTTAAAGGTCGACAGCCTGATCCGACTTAGTGTCGATGAATTGCGAGTTCTAAAGGTCGACAGCCTGATCCGACTTAGTGTCGATGAATTGCGAGTTTTAAAGGTCGACAGCCTGATCCGACTTAGTGTCGAGGAATTGCGAGTTTGAAAGGTCGACAGCCTGATCCGACTTCGTGTCGAGGAATTGCGATAGGTCGAACCCTGACCTGATTGAGATTGGTTACTGAGCAGCTGGTGTGCGATCCTTTGTGATCTTGTTTGGTGTTGTGTCGTTTCGTTCGAGTCCTTGAGGAGGTCGTCGATAGTTGTATTGGGTCTACACTGTTTTTATCGAGTGTCGAGTCTGTTGAGGAAGGTGACGGGTTGTGGGTCAGTTGGGTACTTGAGTTGGGGACTGTAGTCCCGGTGTTGGGTTTGGTTTTAGTGTTACTGGATTTTTCTGCTAATTATGCCATAGTCAGTCTGTTATCCGTGGAGGTGAGCGAACGCTCACCCCTAGCTGCTTTTCCTACAGGTACTGATCACCGGACGGACTAGGTTAGCTCTTGAAGTTCATGGAGCTTGGAGCGGAGTCTGGTCTTTACTTTTGTTGAGTCTAGTGACGGATGTTGTACCTTGTCCACTTGTTGGGACGTTTTTGTATTGTAAATGCTATTATTTTGAGAAGTAAATGGAAATGTCAAAGCTTTTATTGAAAACAGGTTTCAAGTGTTCATGTTTTTAAAAGTTCGCGTCCCGAGTTCGGTTCGCTGAAATCGGGGCGTGACAGTGAGATTGGCCTATTGGGTCCCCTTTCCTGAGGCAAAACGTTCCCGATGAGATCTCCAACTAATCCTCAACGGGGAGGAACACCTTGCTCGAGGATGTGGCGACAACTATAGGCTAATATGAGCACAAAACTAAACACATCAATCATGGCGGTAGGGCATAAAGGGAGCATTTCATAACCAGACTGTAGGGGAGAGACCGAGTCACCCGAGATCAAGAAGCCTAACTAGTAGTGACATGAGCCAGGGATAGTCGTGTAGGGACGCACAACCTGTAAAGATACCGGAGATACGGTGGATGCAAAATAGCCAATAAATGGTGACAACAACCCAATAAATGGTGATAACTTTCATTCCTAGACAACACGACGACGACTGCTAAAGGGGAGCGAAAATGACGACGACAAGGGACATATGAAAACAACATGACCGAGCTCCTTACTAAGGCCCGGAGAGGGGAGACCCAGAACATGTTCCTCGCCGATCGGTTGTGGCGATAGGGGGCGGAAACGCCACAACTTATGATGGAGAAATTCAGCCGGAAGAGACGATCTAGACCACCATAGTCAAGGCACGCGTTCACGGGAGGAGGGGGACTAGTACCAACAGAAGGCCAAGATCCACAACAGGAAGAGGTTGGCGACGAACAAGGGGTGCACGCTGAGGCTTGACGACAACGATAAGGGAAGTTGGTCGTCCCCTTCGATCAAGGCTTGGTAGGGGCTTGAGAGGAAAATGGGATATAACTCAGTGGAGATAGTGAGGTAGGTAAGGGCCACCACCGATAGTCCCCATGGTCTAAGCCCGATCCACTGCCGGTGATAGTGGTTGTTGTAAGAATAAAGCACCGTAGGGTTTTATGTGAATAGGTTACCTAATGTATGAAATTCATATATGTTGGATGCTCTATATGATTATTATATCTTGTGTTAAGATTGAGCATAACTCGGGTGATATTATCCATATCTAATGTATTTAAAGCTTGATTACTGTTTGTGGCTAGAGCTAGAGGTGAAAACAAATCTACTTCAGCTCCCATATGGAAAAAAGTCTCCCAGTTTGATAATACTTTAGCTGAAGATCCTACAACTCTTCATAGTGGTTCAATAGTGAGTGCTACTAGAGAAAGAGTCTTGAACATCCACCTTGTAGTCTTGCATTTAAATACCTCCATTGATGTCATTCATAGAAGAAGCGGTAAGAGAGAACTCACTGATTAAAAAATGCTCTCTACAAGCTATAGTACCTACACTGTTCACTTGTTTGAAGATTTGAAGATGTGAAGAACTGGTTGGGATTCTCCGGCGACTACAACAACTATTCTCTTCCGTTTTGATCCTTCGGTGTAGTGTTCAGGGTGAATTGTTACAAGTTCATCGAACTACCGAGGATTTTTCTCTCTTTCACTACCCTCACAACTCCTTTTCTTTCACACCCTCTGTTTTGAACGGATTTTCATGGCCTCTTCATCCTCGTTGTGTGCTCCTCCTGGGTTTGAACACATCAGACAAGGTCTGGCACCGGAAAGAAGAAGGTTGATTATTGAGAGGGACGATAGCACCAGACATGTGGATTCTGCTACACCTATTGCAGAGCATTGGATCTTTGTACACAACCTACCACCACATACCTGTCGGGTTCTTTACGAAAAGGGCCTTATTTTTTGTAAGTGTTACTTATGTAAGCTTCAGTTTTTATCTTTAACTAAAGTACCCCTCTCATTTATGGCAGTTCATTAATGCAAAACCTACCCTTTTATCTGATCCATGTCAGCAGCCAAGTGTGGTCCATGTCAGCGCCCACTCAGCAAGAAGTTTGGCGGGAAATCCACGTCAGCACGATGAGGCAGCTGAATTGGGGGTTTGTTCTCGGGTTCTCATTCAGCTCCTTCTCCTTCATCCTCGTTTTGCACCTTTACTCGCTGATTCCTTCCTTCCCGTCCATTGCTGGTCCTCTTATCTGTTTTTTCTTCTTCAATTGGTCGTCCAAGTAGCTCAATTAATTGGCAAAGAAGCCTGCACAGAAAAGCCCTAGGTAGAGGTAAGTAATTGGGAAAGAGCTAATTTGTAGTTTATGCATAGAATTTGAAGATTTTTCGCAATATGTTTGTCATGGAATGGTTTTGAATCATATTTCGAACTTGTATTGGACTCCATGTCACGATTTTGAGGTTGAATGATCGTAGAGTCCTCTCAGTTTTATACGTTCTGGTATGAGGTCTTATCAGCTCGGCATGTCGATCTGGTTTTATGTAAACCAGACCCGGGTGTCCATCCAGTATTTAATGTAACAGAATGTTGTGCTAATCCGTTATTTACTCATCATATCTGTAATAACTGAGGCCTTTTTGGTTTTGTTTTAAAATATTTGTACAAGTCCTTTATTTATTTACAGATTCCTTTTGGTAAATTATTAGTAGAAGTCCATTATGGTAGAAGTCCATTATGGTAAATTCTAACTTTATATGTTCCTAATTGTTGTAGGAATGGTTCGAGCGCTTATACGTGCTTCTTATGGTGGAGAATATAAGGAAGAGAACGGGAATTACAGGTGGATACCACGTAACTCAAAGTCGATGAATATCCTTCTGGATGAGTCGGATACATCATTGATGAAGAGTTTATGGGATAAACTATATGAGAAGACCGGTGTGGATGAAAATGAAATGGAACTTAAAGTGAGTTACTTAGTACCGGACATGCCTATCGATATTGGAGCAATGGATCCTGTTATTTTAGAAGACGATGAAACTGTTTGGGGTTATCTTGTTGAATATGGACTTGGGAGTCGAAAGAACATATTGCGTGTGGAGGCCAGTAAGAAAGTTTCCCGTGGTATGGAAATAATTCCGCCCCCGCTGAGTACTTTGGGAACATCATGTGTATTCCCCTAGTAAATACAGGATTGTCTGTTGATATGATGAGTGGTGTAGGTGGGCAAGGCGTTTATCTCCCACGTCGAGCTGGTAGTACGGGTACTACTGATGCACCAATAGCGGGGTCAAATCCTACTCCACATCAGTTAAGTTTTGATGATGATTTGTATGAGGATGATGAAGAACACCAATACGAACGTGAGTATGAAGAAAACTACAGTTCTTTTTAGGATACGGATTATGATGATATGGAAGAAGAAGAGTATTCAGAACAATACAGTGAGGATGATTATGAGGAGGAGATGGAATATAGGGACCATGAAGACGAACAAACACATTATGATCCTGTAGAGCACTTTTACCCGGCTGAAGTGTGTGATGTCGAATCAAACTCAATTGGTTTCCTAGATGGGTCAGATTTAGAAGTTGGTGATGAATTTGACACAAAAGAAGAGTTTCAAAATCTTTTGTCAAGTATTGCTGTGAAGGGCGGGTTTTGCTTTCGAGCTGCCAAATCTAACAAGACGGTGTATGCGGCAAAATGTGCTGACCAGAATTGTGGATGGAGAGTGCGTGCTGCCAAAATTGAAAATTCAGATAAGTTCACCATCAGAACATATTACAATACTCACTACTGCTCTGCGAAATCAGCGACGGTCCACAACCATGGACCAAGTACTAAATATGTTGCTGAATGTGTGTGGAAAAGTTGTGAGGGTCAAAATACAACACCAGTCCCCAGATTAATTCAAATGTTTATAAAAAATGCTGAACAGGGAGGCTGCCAAATACCATACTGGCAAGCGTGGAAGGCCCGAAGACTTTCCAACATTTTACTTAGAGGGGATCCCGCGAAAAGTTATGGACTCCTTCCGGCATATTTGGAGATGGTTGTAGAGAAGAATCCAGGCACAATCACTCGTTTGGAGGTGGATACCGAAAGCAGATTCAAATTTGTATTTATTGCATATGCAGCATGTGTTCGAGGATGGTCGAATATGAGAAAAGTCGTTGCAGTTGATGGTACCTTCTTGAAGACAGAGTTCAAAGGAGTAATGCTTATTGCAACGACACAAGATGGTCATCATCAGCAATATCCTATTGCTTGGGGAGTTGTAGACTCGGAGAATGATGCTTCATGGACATGGTTTTTTCAGAAGTTACAGGAATGTATACCAGATGGAGATGACTTAGTAATTCTTTCTGATAGGCATCAAAGTATCATCAATGGGATGTTGAAGATCTACCCCAAAGCAGAGCATGGACACTGTAGGTGGCATCTCGGTCGAAATGTCAGAACTCATTCAAGTAATAAGACCGGGGTTGTAGAAAGTTTCAAACAAGTTGCTGAGGCCTACAAGGTATCTGACTTCAACAGATTGTATGCAAATATGAGCAAAGACTTCCCAACATCCATCGCGTATCTTGAAGAAACAAATATAGACTTGCATCAGTGGGCTAGAGCACATTTTAGAGGTGCTCGGTACAATATTATGACAACAAATGGAGTCGAATCGATAAACGCAGCATTGAGAGAGTCAAGAGAGTGGCCAATCATTGCATTGCTTGATGTTATGCAGGCGAAAGTTTCTGAGTGGTTCAACAAGCGTCGCCTTCTAATTGCATGTATACCTCCAGGTACAACATTAACTCAGCATGCAGAAAAACTCATTCGGGGAAGAACAAGAGTTGCTGAAAAAATGAGAGTGATACAACTCAACGCGTCGGAGTTTCAAGTTACTGGTAACAATCATGTATCCATAGTTAATTTATCTGAGAAGCGATGCGAATGTCCTGTGTTCGATTTGGATAAATTGCTTTGTGTGCATGCAATAGCAGCTGCCAAATTAAGGAAAATTGATTGTCATCAGTTCTGCTCCGAATTTTACTCGCTCGACATGTGGAGAAGGGCGTATTCTGAAACCCTGTATCTTGTTCCAGCTGAACGAGATTGGTTTTCTGATAGCTCCGAACCTTTTATGAATGTTCTTCCTCCAAAGTTAACATTGAAGCGCGGTAGACCAGTAATGAACCGAATCCCATCCGCGGATGAGCCACGTCGTCGGGCACCAAGAAAATGTGGACTATGTGGTACAATTGGTCATACAAGGACAACATGTTCCATGTCATCCGTTATGTAATTCTCATGAACACTTTGTTAATTTCAACATTTGTTAATTTGAACATTAGTGTATTTTCAAGAAGTTGTGGAGTTATGAACACTTTGTGGTGGTTTTTTGTTTGTCATATAGCATTAATAAATTTGTTGAACACTTTGCTATTTTGATTGTCCCTAGATGGATTTTATACCTCTATTATGAGTTATGTACAAGAACACTTTGCTCTCTGTGTTACCCGACCCGACCCTAAATACATCCTAGATTAACAGTATGATCGGCCTATATTTCCCATACCACACTGTCATTCTGGCTAGTAAGTCCCATACCGCACCGTCATTCTGGCTAGTAAGTCCCATATACACAATATGAACTGCATTATTCATTATAGATCTATTATTATTACGCTAGATCTAATATAAATTTTCCAGATTGCAGATGTTAGGCAGATGGAGATCCAAATTGCAGAAACTCAGAAACACGAGTACAAGTTTCAGACATAGATAATTAAACCTTCATTACTATTTCACCAAAACAGATTTGACTGCATATCAGTCAAATCAACAAAAAACAAACTTTTTAAGGATGGTTGCAAGTCAACCATCCAAAGTCTGACTAGATTAAAAAAAAACAAACTAACATAACTACATCCTGGTTGTTCTTCTTCTTCCTTCTGCTTCCTTCTTCCTTCTTCTTCTTCCTTCCTGTCCTTGGCGGGGGTGGGTGTGGGTTACATCATACCATTATCACCATTGGAGCCGCAGCTCTCTCCAACGTCATCTTCGTCCATGGCTAGGGCTTCGTCGTCTTCCTCCTCCGGGTCGTCGTCTTCCATGGTGAGGTCGTCTTCCTCCGGGTCGTCGTCTTCCATGGTCCGGTCGTCTTCCTCCGGGTCGTCTTCGTCTTCGTCCATGGCCAGGGCTTCGTCGTCGTCTTCCTCTTCCTCTTCCTCTTCTTCCTCTTCCTCATCTTCTTCCTCCTCGGAGTCCTCTTCCTCCTCCTCCTCCTCCTCCTCACCGGCGAGGTTCTCGTCTTCGAAGGGGTCTCCCTCTTCGTCTTCGCCGGAAAATGGCTCGTCCTCTGGGAGTTCGTCGTAGTCGTCGGACCAGCCCAATCTCCGGGAACCGACCTCATCCCCAACTTCCTCGTCAGAGGAGTGTATGCTGGTCACATCGGACCAGGAGAAGTCCTCCCCCGGTTGGAAATAGTCTGCGTCCCCGAAGAACCAAGGAGCATCTGGGGATGGCGGCGGTGGTGGTGGTAATGGTCCGCGGCGTCGTAGTGGTGGTGGTGGTTGACGGGCTGGTGCTGGTGGTGGTGGTGGTGGTTGACAGGCTGGTGGTGGTGGTGGTGGTGGTTGACGGGCTGGTGGTGGTGGTGGTGGTGCTGAAGGGGCCATGACGACGATCAAAGGATGATGGAAGGAACGAAAGAAAGCAAGAAAGCAGAAGTTCAGAAGGCTCTAAGGGTGTCAAAACCAGAATGGATTGAAAGGGTTCCAGATCGGCTCTTAAATAGGGTTCAAAAAGTGAAATTCATCATTACAAAAATTGAAGAGACATGACACTTAGGGTTAAGAAGTTATTTAAAAGGCACCTATTAGTAGTAATTCGAAGAGACTCGTCAGTTCAACTAATTTAATTGACAAGAACCCATTATTCACCCTTAAATGGGGACTGACACATGTCATCATGACCCGAACAAGAACCCTACCTGACCATAATCGTCTAGATCGACACCCGGATCTGGTCCGACTGAGTCCCCGACCTTATAATTTACACAATACATCCATTAATACAAGTGTAGTCCACTAATTAATTTGACAAGACAAGACAAGACAATACTATACGGTTCAACCATAAATCAGACTTAGTGTTTCTAAATATATTGTGCAAATATATATGATTGTAGACATTAATGATACAAATCTTTTGATTGAATGGATCCCAGATCTGGTCCGACTGTGTACCCGACCTAATCTCCCTTTGTGAATATGATTATAACCCATTCAAACAACTCAAATCAGGTTATAATAAAAATTCAGGGTATAAAAAAAATAGATTACAATCAAAAATCAGATTATAATCAAACAAGCATTTCTGAAACACATTAATCAAACACATTAAGCAAACACATTAGTCATACACATTAATAATCCATTCAACATTTGTAATCCAGTAGCTTAAACCAACAAATATGTTTCCAATACTAATCAATTAAAAAGTTCTCCTAAACCATATTCACTCATATTTGTAATCAAGTAGCTTCTCGAACTTGTTGGCTACATCCACACACATCTTCGATCGATAAATAGGGACTTGAGACTGTTGCATATAATCGGCAATAGGAAATTCTTGTAGCTGTAGCTCGCAGTGCTTTATGGCATACACAACTGAGTCTCCTCTGCACAATGAAAGCGAATTAGTGACAATAAATATTAAGTTATAAATAAATTTGAAGATAAAAACTGTTTATGCACACCCATACTTCAGCTCTGGTTGAGGCACACCCGATGCCCTTTCATACGTCCAACTCGTCCCCGAATTCAGTAATTCCCCGTGAAACATCTTAGAAGCAATGAGCATGGGAGGGATCATTTCCAAAAATGGTTTCATCATGCCGTCTAAGACAGATGCTTCTGGAACAACTCGTGTATCACTATCATACACAAAGAGGATGCATCGAGATATGTCCGCCACGACCATACACCTGGGCTGTGGATGGATCAGGTTTTAGAAGAGGGTCCAACTTCTCCAAATTGACAAGAAGTCTCCTGTTTTTGGTCTTTGTTGCTTCACTGTCATCTTTGTGTATAACAGGTTTTGGCACTTCAATCTTTGGTTCTCTCTTCCGCTTGTTTGTTGCGACGTGCTTCTTTGTTGTGACAGGCTTGTTTGGGGTGATCTTGGCAGCGAGACGCTTCCGTCTTGTTCTTGTAACTGGAGCTTCCCTCACAGCAGGCAGCTCCATCTCCATCTCCATCTCTTGGTTCACATCCGGCATTTCCATTTCACCGTCATCTTTTTCAACAGGGACATCCTTTTCAACGGGGACAACCTTTTCCATTTCCAGATTTTCAGCAGCCATTTCTTTATGTTGGGCCACTTCCTCAACAACAGCCTCTTGTTCTTCCTCTTATTCTTCTTCTCGTTGGGCCACTTCCTCTACAACGGCCATTCCAATTTTTACGACCTCCTCTACATTGGGCACTTCATCTTCTTCTTCTTGGTTCACAACAGGTACATCAGGTACTTCTTCTTCTTCTTTTTCTTTTTCTTTTTCTTCTTCTTCATCTTTTTCTTCTTCATCTTCTTTTTCTTCTTCTTCTTTTTCCTCTTCTTCTTTATCTTCTTCAGCAGGTACAGTAGGTACGGCAGGTATAACAGCTACTACTTCTTCTTCTTCTCGGTTCCCTTCAACTTCAACTCTAGCGGCCAGTCCTTGGTTCACATCCTGGTTGTCTTGGTTCACATTCTCATCCGTCAAATTCTCGAACATGTGCATGTCATCGTGCTTGTTCTGGTTTTCCTGATCAGGAATTGATGCTTCAGAAAGTGGATGGAAGTCGTTTGATGCATGATCGAATGCATTATGCATGATGGACAGAGCATCCATGATCATATCAAATTGTTTCTTCTGCACTTCCATCGACCTTTCCAGATCAGCCTTCAGATCTAGGAATTGTGTCTTTAGCACCTCAATTTGCTCCATGACAGCCTTCGACAGTCCATCATCGGACTGTGGATGTGACTGAAGCTCTGCCGGTGGGTGTGACGTATCAACCTCTGATGGGGTTGGCGCTGCCACATGGACGGTCTCATCCTGAGGAAATGAGACTACATAGCCTTGCTCCAACTTGTCAACCATGTTATCCAGCAACGGATTCGGATGTTCTTCATCAAGGTTTTGGAATTCTATCATCCAAGGCTGCTTCTTTTCTTCCTCATTGGGGACCAACAGACTTACTATTTCCTGAGCACAAAAAACAAATAAAATTAGTATGTTAAAAACTATTTCAAAAGTGGAGTTACAACTAAATTCCTAACCTCCGGTGTGCTTTGTAAGAGTGCTTCCTTAACAGCACTGTAAGAGGGATTTCTACTCCACGTTGTCCTCCATTTCAAAATCCTAGGTAAGTTTGAGCAGAAATCTTGACGAATTGTTGCAAACTTCCTTGCTAGTGATGGTATGCATTCAAATGCAAGTACCTACGACATAAGATACAAATCATTAGAGAGCATGTATACTAAGATATATATTTGGTATTAATGAATATCTACTTACCGTTAGAGGAAGAATAAATCCGGTATACGTCATACTACTCTCATTTTTTGGGTTCTTCTGAGCCACAGTTGCTTTACTTCTCAACTTCTTTGATTTTATTTGTTTCAGCAGATACTTGAAGGATAGATTGCCCCAAGGGTATGTGTAGAACATCTTTAGGTTATCTACTAGTGCCAAATAGTCTCGATCCAACTTATGGTATCGTCTGTCCAATGGCATCAATACTCCCCCGATCATCATTAGCAAACACACCTTAATGATATCCCAATTACGCTTCGTCTGAGGCCTAACAACCATTTATTCCTCAACCAACTCAGCCAATTTCTTCTCTAAGGTCACCATACTAGCTTCTAGGGTCGGGAAGTGTTTGGTGGAAAATACTTTGGACTTCAATTGTTTTTTATAATCTTTTTCCTCTGGAAAATTTCCACACCTCAGCCCCGATATTAAACAATATTCCTTCAAAGATAATCTCACTGGCCTACCTTGGACCAAAAACCAAATCTCGGACGACCGCTCCAATTTAATTTCTCGAACTAACAACGCCCAAGGAATTTGACAAGAGTTATCACTATTCGGTTGGACGTCCAACAAATGCCCGAATGGAGATCTCCGCAGCTCTCTCAGGTGGACCTCTTCATCATTTAACTTCTCAAGTTCTCCCTTGATGAACTTGGAAGTTTCCCCTAAATGACTTTTGACTGAAATCTTGCAGTCAAAATGTTCATTCTCGGCCAACACAGGTTCAAAAGGAGGCACCTCTATTTGTACTACTTCTGCATTTTCTGAGCTGGAACTTTCTCCCTCAAAACTAGGAATTTCTTGTTCGGAGGAAATTGTCCTAACACTTTCAACTTCTTCATCAAATGAGTTTGACCTAGGATCTAAGGATGACAAACTTGCCTGGAAGGGTACACACAAGGAATTACACAAAACAATTCAGCTGCAAAAATGTAATAACACACATAGAACCACATAGAAGGGGAATATAATTTCCCGACAGCTAACCAGAACCGGTCTAAATTTTTCGACCTAACCATCCATTTGGGGAGATAATTACCAGACGTCGACCCCGAACAGACTACGACCTAGAAATCACCTGAACCGTCCAAGCATACAAATCCCCTAAATGCATACTTTCAAACTGAAATTAAATGTATCTACACAACAAGTAAACCTAGCTAAGCTATCTAAGAATACAAAGGAATGGAAATCAGATGGTTAGGGATTACTTACCATATCCGATCAGTGGGTAGCTCAGACAGTACTGAAACTGGTCGGAAAAGGAGAAGAAATGCAACTGGAACTTATCCTCCAAGCTTGGAGATGACGACGACGAAGGAGAAGAGCAGAGATGAACTGGGCGCCGGAAAACAGTTGGGTTTCGTTTGAGTTCAGGTGAAGAAACGTGAAGGAGGGAAAAAAAAGAAAACAAGGCTAACTAGGATGGAGATGGGAGAGATTGCTGGTTTTTTGGCTAAGTGTTGAAAGGGTATAAGGGTAAAATAATATTTTTTAGATACAAAAAGAAAATCAAAATGAAAAGAAAATAAGGTTGGTATATTACGAGGTCTACCCTCCTAACACTTACAAAAAATAAGGCCTTTTCAGTAAAAATCTCCATACCTGTCCTGATTGGCTCACTAATCTATTCTTAGAGTGTGGGGAGATAGTAGAGGTTGAGGCTCCAACCAGACCCAATGCTAGAGGGAAATGGTTCGGATTCGTGGCATTCAAAACCTTGGTCGCTTTTAACAAGGCTTTGGAAATTTTCAATGGCTTTATCCTCAAGGGTTTTAGATTATTTGTGGTCAAGGCTTGAAAGAGGGATCGGACTAGAGGAAAGCAACCTCCTCGGCAGCAGTGGAGGAAAAAGGAAACCTCAAACCCTATTCCTAGACTCAATACAGTTCATGGTTCGGTCGTTGAAGCTTTCAGACCCGTCCTTCACCGAGGACAAATTGTACTTCTCTATAACAATACCAATGTCGAGGCCATCATTGACGAATTTAGAGCTGAAAGAGAAGCTGAGATCACCATCAAGGCGCTGGGAAATAGAGTGGCATTGATCTACTTTCTGGACTCTGAAGTGGAGAAAAAGGCTCTTGCAAATGATGGGGCTTGGTTGAAACACTGGATGGTGATCATCAAGGACAAAGCTAAGTTATACAAGAAAGGAGGTAAATTTACTTGGATAGCAATCCATGGGGTCCCTCTATTGGGTTGGAGCACAACAAATTTTGCTGCTATTGCAGGTGACATTGGAGATTATGTGTGCACTCATCCCTTCTCTGAATCTGGTATACATTTGGATGTAGCTTTTGTTTTGGTTCACTCACAAGAGTTCCTCAGGGTTTATCATGAGTCCAAACTTCTACTTGAGGATCAGCAATATAATGTCATGACCAGCTCAGTTGATCAAGCTTTGGTCCCTTTTATACATATCCCCAACCTCTTAAATACTTCATCTCTGTCAAATTCTGATCACAACTCTGAAGATTCCCACTCTTCTGAATTCAATGCAACTACCACTCCTGGAGACACCATTACTCCTGGAAACAGTGCTCTATCTCCCACAGCTTTGGGTCTACTGTCATTGGTAGTTGAAGATACACTACCTACCCAAATAGTTGATACCACCATTGAATGCTGCAACAACACACAGTTGAACTTCTCTGATAACCTTAATGAGTTCCCATATTTACCCTTATCATCTCCCTCACCGGATCAGACACTTGAGGCCAACACTGTTAACACTCCATGTCCATTATCTTTCAAGGAGGCCTTTATCTCTACAAGTGTTGTTGCTACAGTCCTAACCAACATTGTTCAAACTATGCTGCCAGTATTAGTTACTGAATCAGGTACTGAACCAATAACTGGGACTGATCTGTTAATGGGTGGGGGATCATTGCCTATTATTGTAACTGAAGATGGGACACTTTTGGACACACAAGTACTAAAAGGGGTTGGGGAAGGACACACCATTAATGCTAGAGAGGATGTTACTCCTTTAATGACAGATTTGGGCCCCCTGGTGCAGACTCCAGCTCGGATTAATGTGAGTTTAGGGGGGAATGTTAATTTCAAATCTTCCTCTCTTATTACTAATCAATCCAGTCCTTTCCTAATTACTAGTGGTAATGAAACTAGTACTGGCATTAGAAGAGGAGTTCAAGCAGTTGCATACAATACAAGGTCCAAGGCTAAAGAGGTTGTTCCTACTGTGACACCATCTCAGACCACCTCTGGACATTGCAAAAAAAATTACACTGTGTTCAAACAAGGGGGAGCTGGAACTAGAGACTACTGCAAAGCTATTGGCCTGAAAACCTATGTCTCTGATGATTTGGTTGCATTGCAATTTGATAATTTGGAATTGGAGATAAACCAAGCAGTGGATTTGGAGACACATTCAGAGGATGAATATTGTGATTTGGGGGAAGGAGATGAGATAAATACTTCTGATCCTCTCTCAGTTGCTTCCATCCTTGCTCAAAATCTCTCATCTCCATGAGAATTCTCTTATGGAATATGAGAGGGGCCACTTCTAGACAAAAGAGAAGGGCCCTTAAAAGTGTGTGCTCCAAGCAATCTTTTTCTACGGTCCTTATACAAGAGTCTAAGTTATGTTCTATACCATTTGATTTTCTTTAGAGTTGTGGTTTCAGCCAGTCTTGGGAACTCATTTTCTCTCCAGTTGTGGGCAATGCTGGTGGGATTCTCACCATCTGGAACAAGACTTCCTTTTTAAAGAAAGATAGCCTCATCACTGACAGGGCTATTTATTGGCAAGGAAAGTTCTTACCAAATGATTATGAGGTAACTATTGTAAATGTTTATGCTCCATACAATGCTGCAGCAAGATCATCTCTTTGGTCTGAAATTTATACCAAGGTGGCAAGATTTTCTGAGAATTTTCTGTTGGCTGGGGACTTCAATGCTATCTTGTCCCCTTCTGATAAATCTGGTCCCAACCATTCTGCCTCCAGTATCAGAAGCTTCAATGAATTTGTGGATAATTTGGGAGTGATTGATCTTCATCTCAGTGGGGGAAAATACACTTGGTTTGGTCATGCTTCTGTGGCCACCAAGATAGACAGATTTCTTGTTACTCCACAAATATTGGCCACCTTTCCCAACATGTTTCAAAACTGTTTGAAGAGATGCTTATCTGACCACATACCCATCTCCCTCATTGATCCCTTAGTTGACTGGGGCCCTAGACTATTTAAGTTCATAAATGCTTGGATAGCACATCCCTCTTTCCTCAAAGACACCAAAGAATTTTGGGACTCCATCCAGGTCTCTGGGAATCCTTCCTATTGTCTGTGGTTTAAACTCAATGCATTAATTTTTTTTATAGACAGTGGAATGACAGGGTTTTTGGTTGGTTGGATACTGAGATTGAGTCACTCAGATCAGAGATTGCCTCCATTGATACCATCATTGGCATAAGGGACCTATTTGAGGCTGAGATTTCCTGGAGGGCACTACTACAAGCAAGACTCATACAAAAACTGAAACTTCAATCCAAAATTTGGTGTCAAAAGGCCAGACTAAAGTGGTCTAGGGAAGGAGACATATGCACCAAAATTTTCCATATTATTGCCATTCTCAATCACTCCTGAAAGAGGATCACTGAATTAGTTGTCAATGGCATTTCCCTTACTTCTCCTCTTCAAATTAAGACTGCTGCTCATGATCATTTCTCCAAGAGGTTCTCTATTTCAAATTCCTTATGTATTGACATAACTGGTCTGCCTTTTCTAAGACTTTCTGCAGCTCAAGCTCAACACTTGGAAACTAGGTTCACTGAGGAAAAGTTTTTTGTGCCATTAAGGCTTGCAATGGTGAGAAAGCACCAGGTCCAGATGGCTTTACAATGAAGTTTTACCAAGTTTCTTGGGATATTATTAGCAAAGACATCATGAAATTCATGGGGCACTTTTTCAGTGGTGGAGAGCTAGGAAGGGGAATCAACTCTTCATTTATTACTCCTATCCCCAAGAATGTTGCACCCTTGTGTTTTGAGGAATACAAACCTATTAGCCTCATCTCCAGCTCCTACAAGATCATCTCCAAATTATTGGCAGCCAGACTCAAGCCATTGATGAATATTTTGGTACATGATGTACAATCTGGCTTTATAGCAGGCAAACAAATTCTGGATGGAGTTCTTATTGCTTCTGAGCTCATTCACTCAATCAAAAACTCAGATCAAGAGGTCATCATGTTCAAGGTGGACTTTGAGAAGGCTTATGACCATATCCATTGGGAGGCTCTATTTAAAATACTTCATTGCATGGGTTTTGGGACTGTTTGGGTTGACTGGATGGCTAAATGTCTGAATGCTTGGTCATCAGTTCTAGTTAATGGATCTCCCTCACTGGATTTTAAATTACAAAGGGGCCTCAGACAGGGTTGCTCACTGTCCCCATTACTCTTTGCACTAATGGGAGAATGCTTGCACCAATTAATGATCACAAGTCTGCAGAATGGGATGTTTGTTGGGATTCAATGCAATGGTAGAGGGCCTGTTATTTCACATTTGCAATTTGCAGATGACACACTCATCTTCTTCAAGGCTGGTCTACAAGAAGCTAGGAATCTTAAACACACTCTCTTGTGTTTCCAACAGGCCACTGGATTAAAAATTAACTTTCACAAGTCCAAAGTATTGCTATTTAACCCTCACTTGGTCAGCATTGAAGAGATCACACAAATTCTTGGCTGCACATCAGCTGAGCTTCCCAGGGATTATCTTGGTTTTCAGCTGGGGGCCAATCCTAGGAGACACAAGACTTGGGAGCCTATTTTGAAAAGGTTTAAGAAGAAGTTGTGTCTGTGGCAAGGAAAATACAGGTCCTTTGGGGGTAGACTGACACTCATTAAATCAACACTGTCCACCCTTCCATTGTACTACATGTCCCTCTTTAAAGCTCCTAAAGGGGTCATTAGAGAAATGGAAAAATGGCAAAGGAAATTTCTTTGGAATGGGACTATCTGCAATAAGGTTCTACACAAAGTTAGATGGAATTTGGTGTGCATACCAAAGAGCTTTGGGGTGCTGGGGATTAGAAATTTACTTCATATGAATCAAGCACTCTTAGCAAGATGGTGGTGGAGATTTGCTGTGGAAAAAGACTCTCTGTGGAAACAAATAATATGTGCAAAGTTTGGTTGGGACTGCAGTGCATGGGATTTATCTAAAATGAACTTACACAATGGGGGAAGCTTCTTGAGGCATCTGGACTCCCTATTTGCCATTCTCACTTTTGCTGAAAGTTTTGGGGCTACTGGACTACAATGGAAAGTCAATTCTGGCAGATCAGTTCTTTTTTCGGATGATATTTGGATCAACAACTCTCCTTTGAGGCTGCAATTCCAAAGATTATATCATCTCAATACACAAAAAAATGCCTTGGTGTCTCAGTTCATGGTTGATGGGGACTGGATTTTGGTCTTCAGAAGATTCTTAAGGGGTTGGGAGAAGGGCCAATTCCTTCTTCTTAGCAATTTACTCAACCAGACACACATTTTAACTGAAGAGGAAGATAAAGTGACTTGGAAAACTGATCATAAAGGCTTCTCAGTAAGGAAGATGTATCAAATCTTGGATGATAATCCTCTACAAACACTTGATTGGCCTGAATTGCTATGGTCACCACTGATACCCCTAAAGTTGTCTGGTTTTGCTTGGTTAGTTTGTATGCAAGCAATACCAACTAAATGCTTCTTATTAGCCAGAGGAATTTACTCCAATGACATCTGGTGTCCCTTTTGTAATGAAGATCCTGAAGAAACTGACCACTTACTCCTTGGTTGCACCTTCTCTTGGAATATTTGGAGATTATGTTTGAACTAGTGGGGCATTTCTTCAGTGATCCCTGAGAATATCAAAGATTGGCTCATCTCTTGGAGACAACTTAGCCCCCAACATTCTAAAAAACAATTTGGTTATGCTGGCAATGGTGATCTTGTGGAGGATCTGGCTCTGCAGGAATGACAGTATTTTCAACAACAAATCTCACTCCCCATCTGAGATCTTCCTGCTGATCCAGAGTGACTCATATCATCTTCTTTGGGCTACTTTCAAAAAAGGAGGAGATACTTTCCCTTTGATCTCCTGGATCAACAACCCTACACTGTGCTCTTCTAGGGGGAGGTTTCAAGGCCCTTTACAGGGCTATACTTGACCTCCTAAATGCCTGGAAGCTTCTCTCACCTAGTTCCTTGCTTGCTGGGGTTTTCTTGGGTGGTTTTGGGGTGGGTGGGTTTTTTTTGGTAAGTTTCTTTTCCACTTGGTGAGCCTTTGTCTTATGAGAGTTTACTAGGAATACTTGAAGTGGGGGTTATCTTTTTTTCATTTTCAGACATTTGGAGTGGGGGTTTTAGATAGGTTGAGAGTGTGTCTTTTCCTTTATCTCTATCTCTTTGGCTGCAGGTAGACAACTATCTCTATTTTCTACTTGCTCTTGGTACTTGTTTTGAACTGGGTTGGCAGGGATACATCATTTGAAGGCTGAACTTTTGTTCCGGGGCTGAAAACTCAGCAGGCTTAATTTTCTGAAGGTCTTTTGTCTCAAGACAAGTGGTTTAAGGCTTGGCTTTTGTTCTGGTATTGAAGACTCTGCAGCACTTCAGACCTGCATTTTCTGAAGATAATTTGAAGACTCAAAGGGGGTACAAAAATGATAACTACACTTGATGGGTACTGATGTAGTGATTCAGTTTGTTTAGGAAGGTTCTGTTGTTAGATCATTTTGGGATGAGTTTTTTGAGATAGGTTTAACACATTTTATGTATATGTGTTTTGTTTTATTTGTTTAGGATGGATGACTTGAATCACAAGTCTTCCTTGATCAATTAGTTTGGGGTAGACTTTGGCTCTTTGGTGGGTTTTCTTGCGGCACAAGTAATGTGCCTCTAGGAGCTTCATTTGGGGGTATCCTTTGTTTTGTAAGACTTGAGGGTTAATACCTTTGCCTTGACCTTTTCCTTAAAGGCTTGATATCTATAAAAAAAACAAAAATTGTCGATCAAAAAAAAATGTCATTCATAGAAAGCTAGCCTCTAATGGTATATTAGAAGTTCATATTACATTAGTGGGGAGCAGAACAACATTGATACATGCCCCTGATTAAGAATATAGGAAGGAATTAGTGAATGATAGCTCCTGGTTCAAGAAATGGCTATCCAGTATCCCACCTAAGGACTTATATCTCAAAGAAGGGAGATTCATCTGGTTTTCTATTTTTGATTTACCTCCTCATGGTTGGTGTGAAGAAAGTTTCTCTATTGTAGTCGCATAGGTTGGTGAAGTGATTTTTTTGCATTCACAATCCCTTGATGGCTCTAAATATAATGTTGCTTTCTATATAGTTCACATTCACCAATTACAATGAGTAAAATAAAGAGTCCTCAATTATCTTGGGGCAAGAAACCTTCAACACCTTGGTCAAGACAATCTCAGTGCATGAGATTCCAGTTATGAATGCTTCAACTCAATCAGAACCTGTTTCCTTTTACTCTCTTTATTCATCTGACTAGTTTAACTCTTTCATCTTACAGTTAGGGGCAACGGTGGATACTTCTCATGAATCTCTAAGTACTTCTCCAGACATGAATGTGGAAACTTCTCTTCAACACCCTTGTACTTCTCCCGATATGATTCTCCAATCTTTATTGCATTTCCCCTCACTCCCACAAAAAGATAATGTAGCTTCCCCAATCATTCTTTCAGAGTCATCACCAGAATTAGTCATCAATGCTTCACCTACCAAGATAACAACCCTCACTGAAGTCATTTCAACAATTGCAACTACTGAGGTACTTCCTTCATGTATTAAAACTCAAATAGATTTGGATTATCATGTTTCTTCTTCTACTATCTTATTTTGGGAGGGAACAATCGTTTTGAAACCGCAACACCAGATACCAAATTAATTACGTCTCAAAGGAAAAATAAAGGAGGGAATCCTTCTTATGTGTATGCTACAAGGTTAAAACTAAATCTTCTCAGTCTTTTGGCTTCAAACCTTTAAATGCATGTACAAAGTCTGAAACAAAAGGGAACTCCTCAAGGAAGCAGCAATATAACAGTGGCTAGGAATACTGTGCAACACTAGGACTGAAGGCTTTCATAGCTGATGATCTTGTCAATGAACAATTTGAGAATCTACAAGTACAAATTAATCAGAGAGTAGAAGAGGACTCGTAAGAGGAAGATGATGTTCAGAGTCTTGAGGATTTAAACACTCAGTCTAGGAGTGGATCTGAATTTAATTTCCTGGAATGTGATAGGCGCAACTTCAAAGCAAAAAGAAAGGCCATAAGGGATTTATGCTCCAAACAAAATCCAAACTTCATTTTATTGTAGGAAACTAAGACTATTTCCATTGACTCTTTTTTCATCATGGTTGGGATTCAAACCTTTTTCCTTTTATTGGATCTTCTAGAGGGGTTGTATTAATCTGGAAAAGATAATGCTTTACTAGGACAGGAGTCGGGAAGCTAAATAATGCTTTATTATGGTATGACATTTATCTCACTATTAATCTGTCCATCTGCATAATAAACCTCTATGCCCCTTGTAGAGCCTCTATAAGATCCGCTCTCTAGCAAGCCATCTGATCTATAATCCTAGCATCTGAACATTTAATTGTTGAAGGAGACTTTAATGTTACCCTATATCCCAATGAGAGAACTAGATTCCCTGGAACAAACTCCTCATAATCATCTCGGTTTAAATTTCACTTAATTATTGGAAGTGATAGACTTGCCTCTAAATGGTGGAAAATACACTTGGTTTTGTCATGGTAAGGCTTCAAGGCTTGATAGATTTCTACTTTCTCCAACCCTACTCTCTATTTTCCCCAACCTCTCCCAGAAATGCCTCCCTAAATGTATATTAGATCACAAACCTATTACATTATCCTCTCCTGTTATTGATTGGGGGCCAAGGCCGTTTAATTCATTAATGCCTGGCTAGAGCATCT
This sequence comes from Erodium maritimum, assembly GCA_963921825.1. NCBI lineage: Eukaryota > Viridiplantae > Streptophyta > Magnoliopsida > Geraniales > Geraniaceae > Erodium > Erodium maritimum. The sequence continues at coordinate 27,224,500 of OY997596.1, read as the reverse complement.
CTTTTTTCTTCTAGAATGTGCAAGTTTTTTGGGAAAGAATTTAGGTTTTTGGTGCCCCTCATTTCTCCTTATGACCTAGACTGATATGCCTAAAAGGGATTATTAAGGATTGGAACACTAATGTCTTTGGCTACTTAGAGAAAGATGTTGAGATTCTAAAGCAAGCAATCAACATTTTAGATTTGATCCTAGATACAAGACCCTTATTGGAATCTAAAATTGCTGAGAGAGGCATACTAAATGCTGAGCTGATTTTAAAGCTGAAACTACTGGCGAAAACCTGAAGTCAAAGGGCAATATCAAATTGGCTCAGAGAGGGAGACAGATGCTCTAGTTTTTATCACATTGTGGAAAACATGAATAATTCTAGAAAAATTATCTCTCTGATCTTAATACAAGGATTATCATCTAACTCTCCAGATCAGATCAAGCAACAAGCTGCATTATTTTTCTCCAGCCTATATAAAAAATCAGCTCAAATTTCTATAAACCTTTCTTCCTTTCCTTTCAAGTCAATCACTCCCAGCTAGGAACAAGAACTTGAAGAGCCATTTAATGAGAAATAAGTCTTAGAAGCTCTAAGAGATTTCAATGGAAATCCCTAGGGCTAGATGGCTACACCATTAAATTCTATCAAAAGGGTTGGAAATTCTTAAAGAAGGATATCGTATTGTTTCTGCATCTTTTTCACCAAAATTCTGAGCTAGGGAAAGGTCTGAATTCCTCCTTCAAAACTCCCATACTAAAAATCTCTACTCCTCAAACCTTCTCTAATTTCAGGTCAATTAGTCTAGTAGGGGGGCCCTTATAAGATACTTTCTAAAATCTTGGCGGTCAGGATTAAGATTCATATGGATCACCTTGTTAATGATGTTCAATCTGGTTTTATAACAGGGAGGCATATTTTAGATGGAGTGATTATTGTTGCAAAGCTGGTTGATCATGTAAAAAAAACTGAAGAGGAGGTGGTTTTGTTTAAAATATACTTTGAGAAGGCTTATGATCTTGCTCACTGGGACTATCTACTGAATGTACTAGGGACCATGGGTTTTCGAATCAAATGAAGATCTTGGCTCCTCTCATGCCTCCAAGCCTGGTTTCAGTCCTTATAAATGGTTCCCCATCCTCTGATTTTAAATTGGAAAGTGATATTAGACAGGTTTATTCTCTTTCCCCTCTCTTATTTGTATTAGTGGTAGAAGGACTACATCAGTTGATTGAACAAAGCACTGGTTTGAATCTGTTCAGTGGGGTTTCATGCTTAGAAGGGGGTCCAAAGGTATCACATCTCCAAATTGTAAATGACACCGTGATAATTATCAAGCACATATTTGATCAATTAAAGAATCTCAAACATAATTTGCACACCTTCCAACTAGCCTCTTGACTAAAGATAAATTTTCAGAAGTCCCAATTTGTTCTCTTAAACCCTTCTCAACTCTCACAAACTATGGTTTCCAGTTGACTTGGGTGTGAAGCATCCTCCCTCTTACTTCCATATCTTAGTTTTATGTTAGGAGCTGAACCTAGGAGGTTAAAATCTTGGAAGACTATAATCAATTCTTTCAAAAGCAACCTAAGTCTGTGGCAAGCTAGGCATCACTCCTTGGGAGGAAGGATCACATTAATAAATCTACCCTGTCAGCACTGCCCCTCTTCCATATGTCCCTCTTAAAGTTCCTACTATGGGTTTCAGGGAGCTAGAAAAATGGAAGAAGAGGTTTATGTGGAATGGGTTTGTGTTTAGGAAAGTCATGCATAGAATTAGTTGGAGCAAAGTCTGCAGGCCTAAAGAGGAGGAGGGCTTGGTATAAGAAATCTTCAGGTTATGAATTTGGCTTTATTGGGTAAATGGTGGTGGAGGTTTTCCCTTGATGAATCCTCTCTCTAGAAGAAGGTGATATGCTCAAATTTAGGTTGGGATTGCTTAGATTTGAATCTCAACTCCATGACTTTATCTCCATATTGCATTCTATTTAATCACATACACAACCTGTCTAGTGATGAGAATTTTAGAGCCATTTTTGGTCATCTTGATTTATCTTGGCCTCTAGGAGATGGGTGAAGAATAAACTTCTGGCATGATCACTGGCATGGCAACACAACTTTGAAATTATCATTTACGAGGTTATTCCTATTGAGCAATCAAAAATATGTTAAGGTGGCTTAGGTCTGGTCTAATGGATTATGGTTTCTAAGCTTCAGGTTAGCCTCAAGAGGATGGGAGTGGAGAATTAAATGATTTGAACTTGATTCTTGGCCATTCAACATGCTCTCAGTTTCTTGACACCTCGTCTTAGCAATCCAAAGGAAATGTGAATTTTGTAGCAAAAGCCTATGACTTGCTTACAGATCAAGGAAACCCCTCTCTTCCCTGGACTAAGATTTTATGGGCTTCTAATGTCTCTCCAAAGATCTTATCATTTGTGTTGTTATGTGATGAGCGTAAATGTGTCCTAGTTAACTTGACTATTTTTTCATACAAATTTATCTTGTTTGTGCTTCGTTTATTATATTTTTAGCGTTTACTAATAAGTGCGCAAAACCTCGTTCTTAGTCGATATTTTTCAAATGATCCAACAATACTGATGACTGGTCTTGTTTTTTAGGCCGCAAAAAAACAAAATTATTTGTGAAGACCGCTTCGGTAAAAAGTTTTAATTCATTTAATTTTATTCGATCGGAACTTCGAGGTTAATTTTTGGGTCGGGTTCTGGTAACGACGAGATTGGATTTCTATTTAAATTTAAAAAAAAAAGGGAGTAAAAGGAGCTGGACCGGGTTGGGCCAGACCCGACCAGCGACCCAGCCAAGCCAGGCCTACCCAGCTAGTCCAAATTTTGGGCCACGCGGCCCAGTGATCGCTTGAGGCCTGTTTTGGGCAGCCGGCCCGGACTATTTAAGCCACGTGAACAACATCAGAACCCTAATTTCTTTCCCCTTCACTTCGCGCAGACGACCTCGTCCTCCTCTCAGAAGTCGACTTCCTCCCTCCCTCAATCCTCTCCGTCCGGCGCACGTAGCTCACCGCCGTCGTCCTCGCCCCGACCTCCTCACCCTCACCCTCCCTTCGCTACTCCCCCTCTCCCACGGCCGCCACCTCCACCGAACCCGCTCCCTCGTCCTCATCTTCTCCGGTCAGCCAAGCCGCCGCCGTCTCCGTGCTCGTCCAGCCGGGACAATCTCGACGAAGCACTCGACAGATCTGGGACGGAATCACCGGTCTCGTCCGAATCTGAGTCGATCCTCCGCCCGTGCTCAACGCCGACCACCACCGCCGCTCCCTTTTCCTCTACGGTGAGGTCACTATCCGGTGAGGTTTCGTCGCCGGCGACGTCTTCGCCGGCGGTCGGAATCTTTTCCCGAGCCCTTTTCTTCTCCATTTTTGATTTCTTTTCCCCGAGCAGTTGGATCTGGGTATTTTGAAAACAACTTGAAGTACGGTAAATTCAAAGAGGGAAATAAAACGAGATTTGAATTAAAAGCCGATCTTTGTTATTTTTGGGACATAAAGTTGATTCGAAGAACATTTTACTAGAAACCGTTTTTTTCGTGGATCTGGACGCTGTGATGTTGAATCTGAAAGAAATCAATTTTTGTTGAAAGAAAAGAAAAGGAAATTAGGAAAATGGAAAGTCACTTTTTGTTAGAAAAAGAATTTAAATTGGAAGAAATAAATCAAAATCAATTTTGATTTAAGACGGGATTTGGGACTGTGAATCGGATTTTGGAACCTCGGACTTTTAGATCGAAATGCGAATTGGGACTTAGAACGGGATTAAAAACGGGATGTTGAACCGGACACCTCGGGATCCGTGCCTCAGGAAACGTGTACCAGGTTCGGTGTTCGGGGCCGAGTACTCGAATCCGATTCATCGTATAATCCCGCTTTTAGCCCGTTCAAGTTTAAAAGACTTTTATTGAACTTAAATCGAAACCGTCGTCACGTTTAATTTGACTTGGGAAATGTTTTTGAGTTTGGCTTTCGTTTTGTTTTAGAGTTCGGCTTCGATCAAAGAGAAGACCGGAGTTAAACCTAGACGCGGACTTCGCCCTAGAAGACGGTGTTGCCCCGGTCGTCAGCAGCTAGGAGACGCTGTTGTGGTATCGTCGTGAGGTAGGGAAAGTAGCGGATACCACTTTAATTACGGAAAGTTACTAGTATGCATGCTAGGAAATAATAAAAATCGGAAAGATCATAGTTTGGCATGTAGGATACGAACAACTAGCGTAGACGTATAAACTGTGAACATTTACTATTTTCGTCTTGGGAACTGCCGTGCTGGTAGAATCGGGCCATGTCGTGCCCATATGGTTGGTTGTTCTGTGTATTTGTTGTTGCTTTGTGTTGTTTGAACGAATAATAAATAACGAACATGAAAAAGAGTAGAATTGAACTAGTGATGCATATTGACGACCTGCGTGGTTATTTCCTGTTTATTCGATATGTTGAATTGTGGGATGGTTGGGGATTTGATACCGGTTAAGCCGGTGGGGTTACAACCTGGAGTGTGGAGACGGTAAGTTATGGTAAGTACGTGACGGTTGGAGGGTGGTTAAAAATCTAATAAAATCGATTCGTTGTTGCATCTTGTGACTGTGTGTGGGCAAGTGTGCCATGTTTGAATTCGTGAACCCTTGTTTGTGATATGACCGGGTGAGTGATAGACCGGGTGTATGATAAGATGGTTCGGCTGTTATACCGAGACCATCAGTGATTGTGCTGTGTGCAAAACCCTGCTTTTGTGTTCAAGAGACGGCGTAGCCAGGAGAGTACCGTTATCGAGTGTTTAGTTTCGGTATAGGGTGTTGAGGCCATGATGTCGTGATCACTACCCTTATGACTTGTAGCCCGGGACGGGGTTAACAGAAGGGTGTACTAGTTCGATACGTATGTTGAGTTTTGCCCTTCGTCTGTGTGAGGAGGAAGATATCATGACTGATGTTGTGTGTTCCGGTCGTGACTGATGTTGTGTGTTCTGGTGTGATATACGTGCCGTTCGTTTGTGTGAGGAGGAAGATATCGTGACTGATGCTGTGTGTTCCGGTCGTGACTGATGATGTGTGTTCCAGTACGATATAAGTGGTTGTGTGCATTCGGTGGAGTTGGCTCCCGCGTAAGATATCGGACTCAGGGATTTCCGGTCGAGGATGTTACCCTTCGTCTAGGTGAGGAGGAAGATATCATGACTAATGTTGTGTGTTCCATTACGATATAAGTGACTGTGTGCAATTGGCTTAGTGCATCCAACGGCGTTGGAACTGTTTTACGATGTCGGTGTGTATCTCGCTGTGTGCCCTTTTTCGCTGTTTGGCTTTGTGCTTTTCTTTTAAATGTGTGTTTGACTTTGTGAAAGTGATCGGTAACCGGGTGTCAAGACTGAGGCTTAGTGTACCGGTGCGACATAAATGGACGGGTTGTGATAGCTAGAGAAGTTGGAAAGGGTTAGGCTATGTTTAAGGAGGTTCTGCTGTGTTTGTCTGCTGTGGGTTGCTGTGCGTGTTGTTGGTCCTTGTGCTTGGTCAGTTGCGTGAGCCGTGCGGACTGTCTGGCTTTGTGCATTGGGTTAAGTGAGACTTTGGCTTGTGAGGTGTTTGGTGACTGTAAGAACCGCTCCCGGTCAACGCCAGTCAAATCGGCGAAAAACGGGAAAATTTAAAATTTTTGGACAGACACTTAAATGAACCTAAATCTGACCCCGAGGGTCATACCGGACTTAAGTTGACCCCGATATCGACCAAAGTGAGTTCCGGGGGACTCAGGGCAACTTTCTGACCAATTTGGGAAAGGTTGACTGTTTGTTGGAAAAGTCAACCGAGTGACGTTTTGGTCCATACGAGGTCCGTTTTGGATCCACAAAGCTTAGCCGTCGTCGCAGCGATCTTAGTTCAGCCGTTTCCTTGTAGCCTGTGAAGTTTCGTAATTTCTTGGAAAAAGTGCTCGTTCGGGGCCCGAGACGGTCGAATTTCGCGAAGCTGATTGGAAAATATCTAGAAGATATTTTCCAAAAAAGGATGGGACCCACTTGCCACATGTCACCAATGTGGTGGTGTCAGGTTTATTGGACAAAACAAGACAAGACTACATGAGGGTTAGTTTTGCAATTTAAGTGTTATTTGTTACTTTTTAAAACAAAACAAAAGGGAAGCAAATGGATGTTTCGGCCAAGTGTTTCAAAAAGGAAAAAAAAAAAGGTTTTTAGAGAGAGAAAGTGAGTTAGAAGAAGGAGAGAAAAGAGAAGAAGAAGTTGAAGGTTTTGGTGATTCCCGACGATCAAACCGGTAGATCGTCTCAACGATCAAAGAATCGAACTCCCATCGACTTTCTCTACGGTGAGCAACTATCCGATCTTCGTTTTTTTAAGTTCAAAAGTTAGGGTTTGGGTTAAAACTAGTAGTTTATGGTTGTGTTGAGGTGTGGTGTTCGTTGGAGACGTTTTGGAGCGCAGTTGCAACGTTTTGCGATGACCGGAGGCTCGGGGGAGCTCCGACCTCCGTGTAGGGTGGCTGGCCGGACTTGTGGGGTGGCTGGCCGGAGCTAGGACCAGCCACCACCATGGTGGACCGGCCCAAAAATGGCCCTAGCCACCCACGACCAAAGTTGGCCGGGTGGGGCCCACGTGCCCGGGTCACGGGTTTTCGTGTTCGGGTGGTTTAGGACGTTCCCCAAGTCGTTAATTCACACCCTGATCGAAATTTGGAAGTAAATTGTAAAAGTTGTAATTGACGGGTTTAGAAACTTTAAACGCGAATTAAATTGCTCGGAAGTCGGAAATTGATTCCGTCGATTGCATTGGAACCCTTGAATTATTCTAAGATAGTAGAAATGAAAACGAAAATCTTCGGAGCCCCGGAAGCGCGTTTTCAAAACCCGGGCAGATTCGCCATGTCGGGCGAATCGGGCTTTTCCGAGTCCATTATCGACAATGTCGAGTAATTGGGAAGTTTGGGAGTGATCGACATTGTCGGGGTTACCTTTGGGCGTCAAGTTTATTAAAATTCAGTTTATGCCTGCGAGCTTAAAAGTATTTTAAATTGTGTTCTTATTAGATCGTGCCACCGACAGAGGAAAGGGAAAGCTAGGCGAGTGATCGAGATCACGCCGGAGCTTGATTGTGAGCTTTTGGAGAAAGCATACGAGGTAGGGAAAAGTAGCCGGATCTCGGCCCTGACTAGGGAAAGTTAACAGTAGAAATGCATGTGACACTTGGGTGTCGTTGGTTTAGTGAGTTTATCGAATATTAGAAAGGCAGGCGACACCGGGTGGTGTCGTATGATACGGGAATGTATCGAACAATAGAAATGCATGTGACACTTAGTAGTGTCGTAGGAGCAGTGAACTTATCGATATTAGAATTACTGGAGGCATCTGATTATGCCCGGAGGTTGATTGTTTAGTTTGTGTCTTGGGTGGCCATGAGAGCCCGTATTTTACTGTTGGTGTGTCTTGGATGGCCATGAGTGCCTATGGGGTTGTTGAACCCGTGTCTCTACTGTTGGTGTCTTGGGTGGCCATGAGTGCCCGTGGGGTTGTTGAGCCCGTGTTTTACTGTAGGTGTCTTGGGTGGCCATGAGTGCCCGTGGGGTTGTTGAGCCTGTGTTTTACTGTAGGTGTCTTGGGTGGCCATGAGTGCATGTGGGCTTGTTGGACCCGTGTTTTACTGTTTGTGTCTTGGGTGGCCATGAGTGCTTGTGGAGTGTTGAACCTGTGTTATTGCTGGTTGTTGAACTTTGTTTGTGATTGTGATTGCGTGGAGGTTGGCTGGATTGCCTGACAGGGATCGGCAAAGTCGAGCATTCTTTAGCTAGCCTGGCCTGACAGGGATCGGCAGGTTGAGCATTCTTCGGCGATGGAGGGTTGCTCCCCTTCCGACTAGCTATCAGAAAAGTAGCTCGGTACATATCTCTAACAGGTCGACCGCCTGGCCTGACAAGGATCGGTAAAGTTGCGTGGGGCAGGCTCGAGCCCAGCCGGTTAGCAACCGGCACTGAGCAGCTGGCTGGGGTGCGATCCTTAGTGATCTTGTTTGGTGTGCGATCCTTTGTGATCTTGGGTGTTGCGTGGTTATCGTTTGTGTCTTTGGTGGAGGTCGTAATCGCTGTGTCGAGTCTACATTACGTGTCCGAGTGTTGAGTCGGTTGAGGAAAGTAACAGTTTGTGTGTCAGTCGGGTTACTTGAGTTGGGGGATAGTAGTCCCCGATGTTGGGTTTGTTGTTGGTGTTACCGGCATTGTCTGCTAGTATGCCGTAGTCAGTCTGTTATCCGTGGTGGTGAGCGAACGCTCACCCCTAGCTGCTTTTCCTACAGGTACTGGTCGCGGGACGGACTAGGTGAGCTCTCGAAGCTTGAAGAGCTAGGAGCGGGAGTCCGGGTTTCCTTTTTGAGTCTAGCGACGTACGCCTTGTATTTTGTCCGCTTGTTGGGACGTACTTTTGAGTTGTAAATTATTATTTTGATTAACTAAATGGTGGTTTTAAAGCGATTCGTTTAAAAGGTTTGAAAATGTTCTATTGTCTTAAACGTTCGCGTTCCGGGTTCGGTTCTACTGAATTTGGGGCGTGATAGTGACTCGAGATGGTTGTGCCTGATTCTTGTGTTGCAGTGCGAGTTCGCACGTGTGGTCGGTTGTGAGATAACTGTGGGCGTTACCCAGTGAGAATTGTTAGGTGTTGGTTTTCAAGAGCTGAGTATGGAAGTGGTATGAGTTTTTTTTTACGGGTTGTGCCTGTTGGAATGCTAAGGGTCGTCTTGAGTATTTGGTTAATTAATGACTGCTAATAACTGTACTTTACTGGTATGCCCTAATTGGACGGTTACCCGTGGTGATGAACTGTAGTTCAGAACCCTAACTACTTTTCCTACTGAGCGTAAGCTCACCCCCTTACTTTGTTGTGTTTCAGGTGTTGATTGGTATTTGTACTAGCTTGATTCTCGGAGCTTGGGAGCTAGCGAGGGTTTCGCTAGTGTCTAGCGACGTACCGTTAACTGTTGAACTATTTTACCGTTGGTTTTTTTGATCCGTGACTAGCGGTATTGTTTAAATTTTTAAAATTATGATTTGAGACTTGTTGGAATTATTTCGATGAAAATTATATTTGTTTTAGTTCACGTCTCGAGTCCGGTCAAAACCGGATTTGGGGCGTGACAAATTGACTTTTTTGTAGCACCCCGCCGTGCCTCACACAGAGCCCCACGCGAGGCGATGTTAGGTCTGCAGCCCAATACACCCCAACCCCTCTGGTGTACTGTCCACAGACAAATACCAACCTAGGTTGTTGGGGAGACTTGAACCCAAGACCTCACCCTTTATAGCATTTCCTTGAGTGATGCTAGCTCAATTGGTGATAGCATCACTCAAGGAAATGCTATAAAGGGTGAGGTCTTGGGTTCAAGTCTCACCAACAACCTAGGTTGGTATTTGTCTGTGGACAGTACACCAGAGGGGTTGGGGTGTATTGGGCTGCAGACCTAACATCGCCGTGCGTGGGTCTCTGTGTGATGCACAACGGGGTGTTACACTATTGGCCCAAGAACGAGCCTAATCGGAGGTCAAACGAAGTGGATATATGAGCAAAATAATGAACTTGATCGAAGTGGAAGAGCTTGGACAGATCATGACACGTGGCGAGTTTCTGGACGCTGGAAGAGCTGACTTTGGGTTGTTGACTGTGCTCTCATGTGTGCCCAGCCGCACTGGATCATTTCCACTAGTTGCGTCTCCCCCACGCACGACCTAGCGTTTTCGAAAGGATGAAATTAAACTTTTTTTCTTTAAGGACACAGACCACATATTATATAGGGTAAATTACAAATACCTACCCCAAACTTGTAGCGTTTAACTGATACATACCCTAAAGATTTTTTTAACTGATACCTACTCAGATGTTTAGTTATATAATAAATACCCCAAGCTGTTAGTTAAAATTACGAAATTGCCCTCAATGATTTTTTAAATAAAAATGAAGTGATTTTTTAAATAAACATGAATTGATTTAATAATTAAATATATATATGTAACAAAAGTGATTTCTAAACATCATTTTAGCTGACGGCTTGGGCTATTTGTTATATAACTAAACATCTAAGTAGCTATCAGTTAAAATTTTTTAGGGTAAGTATCAGTTAAATGTTACAAGTTTGGGGTAGCTATTTGTAATTTACCCTATTACATACATTGAACAGAGATTAATGAGGTAAGGGCCATTTTTTGGAGAACCAGACCATTTTTTTAAGAGAATACGCGAGGAACTGCAGAGCTTCAGCTGATAGGATCTCCCACCTCCAACGACCTTCCAGCGAGCTCCAGCTACCGGAGTGAAGCTCGGACTTCGATCTACACACTCCAACCATTAGTTTCGAGTTTTGGAGGCTTAAAAACTCAGAAATCGAGCTCCAAAAGAGGGTGACTTCAAAGTTGATCACGGATCCGTGACGAACACATAAAAACGGCCAAAAACTCTCTGATCCATCAAGGAGCCGTGACAAGGTCCGTGACGGGTCCCATCAAGGAGCCGTGACCCCTGCGCAGACTGGCTTCCCTGATTCGTTTCAGATTCGATTTTTACCCTATTTAACCCAAAATTCAACCTTCCAATAGACTTAACTTGTAATTTTGAGAGCGAAGAAGAGAGGAGAGTTCAGAGCTAGCTTGAGGAGAGGATTTCAACTTGAAGAACATCATTGTAATCAAATATTGGGTATTGTATTCTCTACTTTGTTCAATTATGAAGCTTTGTCTATGTTCATCAATGGTGTTTTCTTCTTCCTTGCTCATGAGTAACTAAAACCCCATAATCTAGGGTTATGGGGGGGGGGGGGGGGGGGGGGGGGGGGGGTTAGAGAATTGTTTTCCAATGTGTTGATTGTATGAATGAGGATTGTGTAGAATGATTTGATTTAGGGTTTGTATTAGATTTGAACTTAATGCTCTATCTCCCGGGTAGGCCTGATAGAAGGTGGGAATTGAAATCTGACACTTGTGAGAGGTGGGTTGTAATTAGGTCAGAAATCTTATACAAATTGGGTTTAAATCTAGACTACTGATAGCTATGTTAACACGATTGCAATCCTGATTCGTGAGAGCTGGGTGGTTAGATTCCATTAGGGTCCGAAACAACGTGAGGAGTTAGGACTAGTTTGAGAGGTAATTTGTTGCCCCTAAAATCAGAACAACTTCACAATGTTCATCGTCAGTTAAATGCATTGGAAACAGTCTCTATGAACCCACAACCTTAGATTACCTTTTCTCTGAATCAAAACTCTTCTAAGCTTTGTGATTACAAGTTCATTGTCATTTCGCTTACTGTTTACTTTTAATGTTTTAAAACAAAACCATCATTTCATCGAAATAGCTTGACAACGATTTTGATATAGAACATGCTTGACTCGTGCTCCCTTGGGTACGATAATCCGGAACTTAAATTCCAAAAATACTACTTGACGACCGGTACGCTTGTCGTGTCCTTTTCTGTGCTAAAACCACAGGGCGTCAAGTTAATGGCGCCGTTGCCGGGGAGCAATTGAGCCAACCCTTTCTATAAAAGTTGTGTTTCGACTATTTCACTTTTTAATTTTTGCCTTTTAATTTATGCTCACAAGATCTAAATCCACTCCAAGTGATTTGCTTAGTGATACAGATTTACGAGAAGCAGGACAATTGAAGATAAGAACTTTAAAGAAGAAACTTGGTGAGGGAAGTGTCAATTCAGACACGATGGAAACTGATGGCGCAGATGCCACTAGGCAAAATGAAGGAGGTGGACCGCAGAATAACCAGGTGGTCCAAAGAAATAAACAAGAGGAACCTATAACTGTCGCGGAGCCACCAAGATATCTCTGCGATTATGTAACACCTCATACCAATAACCTACATCAGAGCATTCTCCACCCACCAGTGGAAGCTCACACCTTCGAGATTAAAACATCTACCATCCAATTACTCCTACAACATACATTTAGCGGGAATCCAAACACGGATCCCGATCCTGCTGCACATCTGACTAAATTTAATGAGATTTGTGCTACTTTCAGGTACGATGGAGTGACAGACGAAGCAATTAAACTGCGGGTCTTCAAGTTTACTCTAAGAGATGAGGCAGCAGACTGGATTGCAGGCCTGCCTAACCACGCAATCACAACATGGGCCGATCTATCACAAAAATTTCTAGCCAGATTTTACTCGCCCAGGAAGACTAAGGAGCTCAGAGCCAAGATCCAGAATTTTGCTCAATCAAATTTTGAATCACTAGCAGAAGCTTGGGCGAGATATCAAGGACTCATGAGGAAGTGTCCTCACCATGGACAAGAGTTGTGGTTGCAGCTGCAGACATTCTACCAAGGGTTAAACAGACCAAGTCAAGCAGAGCTGAACGCCGCATCTGGTGGTTCCTTCACCAAACACACTCTACAGGAATGCCAAGAGATTCTAGATAATATAATGGCCAATGATGCTTGGCATTCGAAAAGAGCACCTGGAGGTTCTACAGTAAATTCAGTCAACTCAGCAGCAGAAATAAATAAAGTCATGGAGCAATTAAAAGAAATGAAGCTGATGTTGGAAGGCATGCAGGGACAACCACCACAACCTAATCCAATGGACTATGAGGAGGCTAACTGGGTGAATCATAATGGAAACCAAGGGAGGAAGTATGACCCTTATTCAAATACTTATAATGAGGGTTGGAAAGATCGCCCTGAGTTCAAATGGGGAGGAGATCAGAATCAAAGAAGCCAAAATCCGATACCTCTCGGATTCAATCAGAGCCCTCAAAATCAAGCCAATCAGTAGAGAAGTCATGAACCTCAGCAAAATCAAGGTAACCAATAACCTTCTTCTGACCCAACTTCTTTAATTTTAAAAATGCTGCAGATACAGGAGGAGAAGAATAGGATACAGGATGAGGAGAATAGGAAAATACATAAGCGATTAGAGGAAAAAGATCAGCAGATAAGGGAGCTGCTTAGGAAACAAGCTGAAGCAGAAAACAATTATAGATCAGTAAATACTCAGCTAGGACAGGTTGCCACAACAGCAAACTACAGACCTCCAGGATCCCAACCTAGTGACACCGAGAGGAATCCAAGAGAAAGCGTGAATGCCATTATGTTGAGAAGTGGAAAAGAGCTCGATGATTCAAGTCAAGAAAAGTCCAAGGAAGTTGATCTGCCACAGCCCAGAGAGGTTGCTACCAACAAAAGCAGTCAAGAGACAGAGGCCAATATGCATGCCACAGGTGAGAAGGTAAGCGAATCCAAAGTTGACTCAGAAACTTGGACTCCGCCTCCTCTCCCATTTCCTTCAGTAATTAAGAAAAATAAGCCTGATAGTCAATATGATAAATTTTTGAATGTGTTTAGAAGGCTTGACATTAACATTCCTTTTCTTGAAGCTTTAACTCAAATGCCTAAAATCGCTCAATTCTTGAAAAAGTTATTAGCTAGCAAGAGAAAATTATTAGATGGGGAGATTGTGAATTTGACTGAAGAATGTTCTGCCATATTACTAAATAAATTACCCCCTAAACTGAAGGACCCAGGTAGTTTCACTGTTCCATGTGAGGTAGGTAAAGTTTCATTTGCAAAGTCCTTATGTGACTTAGGAGCTAGTGTAAATCTTATCCCCCTTTCAGTATTTAAGAAACTAGGACTTGGGGATGAACCAACACCATCTTCGATTACTTTACAACTAGCAGACAGGTCAATTAAATACCCTATGTCACGCCCCGATTTCAGTAAACCGAACTCGGGACGCGAACGTTTAGAATAAGAAAACACTTTGCAAACATTTCCATTAAAACAATTTACAATAACAATTTAGTTCAACAAAGGATAATTACAAATCAACAAAAACGTCCCACAAGCGGACAAAAGGCGAGGTATCCGTCGCTAGACTAAAAAGACAAAACCCGGACTCCGCTCCTAGCTCCACAAGCTTCGAGAGCTCACCTAGTCCGTCCCACGAACGGTACCTGTAGGAAAAGCAGCTAGGGGTGAGCGTTCGCTCACCACCACGAATAACAGACTGACTACGGCATACTTAGCAGACAAAGCCGGTGACACCAACCACGACCGAAAAGACACACACACGACCAGTACCTTCCTCAACTGACTCAACATTCGGACACGTGATGTAGACCTCACACTACGATTGACGACCTCCTCCAAAGACACGACTGACGATCACGCAATACCAAACAAGATCGCAAAGGATCGCAAACCAGCTGCCAAGAACGCCCTCCCGGGACTCTAACCCGGTCAGGCCAACCCAAGAATGCTGCAACTTACCGGGACTCTAACCCATAAGCCAGCCGGAAAATACTGCAACTTACTGGGACTCTAACCCATAAGCCAGCCGGAAAATGCTGCAACTTACTGGGACTCTAACCCATAAGCCAGCCAAGGTACGCTCACAAACCCAAACCACACACGCGCGGCCAGGACCCCTTTGTTGGCGGGCGGGCCCCCTACCCCGTCTGAACATGCAGACGCGTGTGCTCGTGGACCCCCGTTTCAGGAAGCGGGCCCCCAACCTCCGGTAACCACAAACACAATCACAAACACAATCACAATCACCAGCAAGTTCACAACCAATGACAACACAGGTTCAACACTCATAGGCACTCATGGCCACCAAGACACTAACAGTAAAACTCGGACTCAACAGCCCCACGGGCACTCACGGCCTCCCAAGACACCAGCCATAAAACACGCTTGCAACTTGCCGAGACTCTAACTCGTAAGCCAGCTAAAGAGAGCTTGCAACCCCCCGAGACTCTAACTCGGTCAGGCCAGCCAAAGACACCAACCTTAGTACACGGGCTCTCAAGGCCACCCAAAACACCAAAGGTAAAGACACGGTTTCAACAACCCCACGGGCACTCACGGCCACCCAAACTCAACAATAAAACACGCTTGCAACTTACCGAGACTCTAACTCGTAAGCCAGCTACAACACCAACAATAAAGTACGGGCTCTCATGGCCACCCAAACACGATTAACAACACGGGCTCTCATGGCCACCAAAGACGCCAAAATAAGCAATCAACCTCCGGGCATGGTCATATGCCTCCAGTACTCCTAATATCGATAAATTCACAAACAACCTCCGGGCATGGTCATATGCCTCCAGTAAAACAATTAACGCTAAGTTCGATGCTCCTACGACACTACTAAGTGTCACATGCTTTTCTCTTGAACGCTACAATCCCGTATCATGCTTTTCTAATAATTAAATAATTCTACTCAACCCACGACACCCCGGTGTCACATGCAATTCTACTATTAACTTTCCCTAATCAGGGCCGAGATCCGGCTACTTTTCCCTACCTCAACTGAAGAGCAACCGCTATGCTTCCTAGCTGCTGACGTTCTGGCTCGCCACCTCCGGGCTTCACTTTGATCGAAGCCGGACGCTAAAGAGAACACGAAAGCCCTATATTAATAACGGTTCCACCGCTAAATTAAAGGTTACGATTAAACCAGTCTAGATCCGACAATTGTCCTTTAAACTCGAGCGGGCTAAAAGCGGTGTCACGGCGAATCGGGTTTGAGTACCCGAGCACCGAAACCGGTGCATGCGAGGCACGGTCCCAATGCACGAATCCCGAGGTCCGATTCAGCGGTCCGCTTTTGTTCCTTTTTAAACCCAATTTGCAGTCCATTTTAACCAGAGTTCCAGATTCGTTCAACTGCTCGAAATCCGTTTTAAATCCGCTGATTTTACTTCCCTTTTTATTTCCAAATCTGGTTTTATTTTAAAACTCTTTTCAAATTAGGTCACTTTCCAATTTAAATCCCCTTTCTAATCAAAACCGATTTTTCGATTTAGGGTTCCTTTCCCTTCAACTTCAGAAGTTCGATTTTCCATCCAAAACCGATCTCAAACCCTAACTGTTTCAAAACACTTCATTTTCCCTTTTACAACTCGAAATTTTGAGTCCAGATCAACAAGGCAAACATGACTAGATCCAGAATTACAAAACTAACGTTTAAATTCAAAACTGGTTTTATTTCTTCCTTTCCTGGATTTACAGAAGCTCGGACAATACACAGAAACCAAATAAAGTTGAACGGTACGAAACAAATAAACCGGCCGCCGGCGAAGACGTCGCCGGCGACTAAAAACCCCAGGTACCAACCTCACCGTGGAGGAGAGGAAACGACGGGCAGCGGTGACTGCCGCCGTGGGGGACTGGTCCCGGTCTCGGAGCTGGACCGCACGGTGGGGTCTCGACGGAGCCACGACGCTCCCGGTTCTGCAGGTGTTTCCGGTGGCGGAGCAGCACCGGCGTGGACGACCGAGGGAGAGGAAGAGAGGCTCGGTGCGGCGGAGGTGGCCGGCGACGGCGAGGTAGCTCCGGTCGTGGGCGCGGCGGAGCGCGGCTGAGGACTTCTCCTCGGATCTGACGAATCCGGCTGTAACTCGCCGGATCTGGCGAGCGCCGGCGGCGTTGGGGAGCTCGGGGACGGCGGCTTGGTTGGACGGATCTGGTGAGGGAGGAGGGTGGTCGGGACGGTGGCGTGGTCGGGACGGCGGCGCGGTCGTGGCTGGACGGAGGAGGTGAGGAGGACGGGTGGTGGTCGGCCGTTGCTGAGGAGGTGACGAGGCCGGTCGGGGTTTTGAGCCGGAGAAGAACGAGCTCGGGCTCGGTGAGGGAGGTTCGGGACGGAGGAGGAAGGGATGAGACGGTGCCGGTGAGGGAGGTGGCGGCCGGAACCGTGGCGGCCGGGGATGGTTCGGCGAAGAAGATGAACGGAGGAGAGAGAGAGGGAGTCGGGTAGAGAGAGAGAGAAGATGGAGGCTGTGGTTGAAGTGTTGAAACCCTAGTTTCAGCTTATAAGGGGTGCGGCTTGGGCCGGCCCTCTTGGGCCTCAGACAGCAAACGGGCTCAAGCCCAAGTGAGGGGAAGGGCCTGCTGGCCGAGCCTGGCCTGCCCAGATCATTTTTTTTTTTTTTTTTTTTTTTTTTTTTTTTTTTTTTGGTGCACTTGTTTCAAAACCTACCCTAAGGTTTTCGTTTGCAAATTAATACCTTAACGAAACGGAGCGGGTTTTACACCCTAGGGGAATTGTAGAAGATGTGTTAGTCAAGGTAGGAGAATTTATCTATCCTGCTGATTTTGTAGTTCTAGACATAGAAGAGGATCATGCGATCCCTCTTATTTTGGGGAGACCGTTTTTGGCAACAGCTAGGACTTTAATTGATGTGGAGAACGGGTCAATAATATTTAGATATGGTGAGCAACAGGAAGAATTCCATATGAAAGGAAGGAATGGAATTAAAAAGGGGACCATTGCTCCTACATGTGAAGTTATTGAACACATAGATAAACATGAGTCGGTAGGCCACTTAGAAATTTCACATGATTCTAAGATACAAGCCCTTCCTAATTCACAATGTGAGTTGAGAGTCCTCCCTAATAATTTAAAGTATGTTTATTTGAATGATGATGACTTATATCCTATTGTTATATCATCTGATTTATCTAATGATAGGGAGGAAGAATTATTGCAGGCACTTAAGCAGAAAAGTAAGACCCTAGGTGACACGTTAAATCATATTCGATGCTGCGATCCATCGTGTTGCATATGCAGGGTCCTCGTAGAGACTGACTTAAGCTTGGTGGTGAACCTGTGGAAAAAGCCCAAGCAGATAAGTAAAGGCGTCTGGGCGAGGGAGAGCTTGGCAGCGCTCTCCAATGAGCCTTGAGTAGGCTCAAATGGCGGCTTTGGCTGCCCTATAGTCGAGCTAACGACGATAAACAAATGCGCTAGTTGGGAGGCACCCCAACACATGACATGGAGAGCGGAATCATTCACATTTCATGCTATGGAGCCGAACCTCCTAGAGGTTCTCTCGGGCGAAGAGTTCTCCACCATCCATGCACGAGGATCTCCACAGTCAGTTCAGTTCACGTAGCGGTTCTTCGAGGGGCAGTATCTCTACCCTTCCTATTTTTCACTGTTATCGCTATTTACTATCCTTTATGCTATTTGGTGGGCCATGAGTGCCCGAATTGCCGTGATGATAGACTATGCATATAAGGTTGTGTGAATTATATACATGCTGACTTAGAGTGTGGGGTTCTTCATTGTTATCTTCTATCGTGTGCATGCATATATATGGGTTTAGATTGTAAATATGTGTTTAGAGTCGCACTGGGGACAATACTTAGTTTTAAAGTGTGGGGTGGGTATGCCTTGCATTGTGTTTTCTTTTGTGTGCTCATGCATCATTCCGTGCTATAAACGTTTTGAAAAATCCAAAAAAATTGAAAACTCAAAAAATCAAAAAAAACATTTCCTGGTGATATGCAAGTCTAGTGTTTATGTTCATAAGGATTCGATGATTGAATTGTCGCTATTGCTTATTTCTTGCATAAATCAAGGTTGTATATGAGCATGAGTGAATCAAGTAAGTAGTTAGAGCACATGCATTAGGATTGACTCTTCCATTTGCTTTTGAGTGTTTGCTATAACCCGTGTTGTTTGCCTTTGATTCTCATGCATGGTAACTTGAGTCTAGAACTACATGTACGACCCATTCGAGGCGAAATAAGAATAAGGAACATGGTTGTTTAGGAAAATGATTTTAGGCCATCTATGGATCGTTTGAGCTAAAAATTGTCTACCCTTGCATGATTGAATCTCTTAGTTACCCATTTGAGCCTAAGCCTTTCGTTTCTAAACCCAACATTACAATCCTATGTGCCTTTCGTTTCATGTTTATATCCCCATTATTGTTTGAACCCATACCTCTAGGCTTAGTTGCTTCATTGAGAGTGGTTATTTTACTTTTGGGATAATGAGTGAGCGAAATAGAGAAAAAGTGATGAAAGGATAATATGCCATTGGTTTGTATTGAGAACAATTTTATCATCGCCTTACCCCAAAGAAAAAAAAGAGAAAAGAAAAAGGGATAGAGAAAAAAATTAATATCCCTAGTGAAAAATAAGTGTGGGGTAAGGCGTGATAGTGGTTTAGAAGGTGATGAACTTATGGATATCTATGACATATCATTGTTGTCATTAGTTATTCAATGAAAAAAAAATGGCATTAGAGATTGCAAGAGTTGGATGTTAAACATGGGGTTTGGGATGTGTGACATGCTTTATGGGTGTGAGAATGAAGCAACTTTGTCTTGAGATATTTATTGAGCTTCTTTTGATTATCCTTCCCTACCCTTTGCCTAGCCTTACATTACAAGCCAAATTAAAGACCTTTCTGATTCTTGAATAACAATGATTCATTACAATTAGTGGAGATGGGTTTAGCATGATAGCATATGAATCTCTAAACTCCATGTATGAGGAAATAAGGAAACACACAGTTATGGTGAATGAGTGAATGCAAGTTTAAAAGGAAAGAGTTAACTCTTTAATGTGAGTAGCGTTCTGCTTTACCGTATTCATTAGTTCATATGCTTCTTTGATGAGTGTAAGATTTTTAGCATGTGGCGACTCTGAGAAAACCATGTGATCCTCTATGCACGGCTTTGAATATCACCTACTTTTTGTGCCTGTTTGCATGCATCATATAGTATGTTTTAGGAATGCATTAGATTTAGGATTCATGCATTGCATGTGCATCTTTACTTTTTGTTGTTTTGAATAAAGGAGGCCCGGACTCCTCCTATCGAGGTGAACCTCGGGGTTTAACCGGGACATATCTTTTAAATGCTTTCTTAGTTTAGTTTTCTCGGGACGAGAAAAGTTTAAGTGTTGGGTGTTGATGTGGACATAAATTGCATCGATTCTAGATGTTTTTAGCCCACATTCTTGAGCATTTTAGTCCCTAGATTGGATAATTTGGACCACTTTTCTCTCATTACTCGTATTGTGTCTCTCATTATGTTTTGTAGGTGATTTGATCGGAAAAATGGCTAAAATAGAGGAAAACCCGGTTTTGAAAGTTTTGGAAGTTGGCTGATCTTGCAAAGAGCATAACTTTCTCATACAAACTCCGATTGCCTTGAATTTTATGTCAAATCGAAGGGAATTCAGAGATCTACAACTTTCGTCAAGGGCCCAAGACCATCACGGATCCGTGACAGAACCCGTCACGGGTAGGATCACGGATCCGTGACGAACACATAAAAACGGCCAAAAACTCTCTGATCCATCAAGGAGCCGTGACAAGGTCCGTGACGGGTCCCATCAAGGAGCCGTGACCCCTGCGCAGACTGGCTTCCCTGATTCGTTTCAGATTCGATTTTTACCCTATTTAACCCAAAATTCAACCTTCCAATAGACTTAACTTGTAATTTTGAGAGCTAAGAAGAGAGGAGAGTTCAGAGCTAGCTTGAGGAGAGGATTTCAACTTGAAGAACATCATTGTAATCAAATATTGGGTATTGTATTCTCTACTTTGTTCAATTATGAAGCTTTGTCTATGTTCATCAATGGTGTTTTCTTCTTCCTTGCTCATGAGTAACTAAAACCCCATAATCTAGGGTTATGGGGGGGTGGTTAGAGAATTGTTTTCCAATGTGTTGATTGTATGAATGAGGATTGTGTAGAATGATTTGATTTAGGGTTTGTATTAGATTTGAACTTAATGCTCTATCTCCCGGGTAGGCCTGATAGAAGGTGGGAATTGCAATCTGACACTTGTGAGACGTGGGTTGTAATTAGGTCAGAAATCTTATACAAATTGGGTTTAAATCTAGACTAGTGATAGCTAGGTTAACACGATTGCAATAACCATAGGGTCCAAACCGAAAGTTAGAAATTATCAAAGAACGTAATGCTTTGGGTCTTCCTACATCCTGATTCGTGAGAGCTGGGTGGTTAGATTCTATTAGGGTCCGAAACAACGTGAGGAGTTAGGACTAGTTTGAGAGGTAATTCGTTGCCCCTAAAATCAGAACAACTTCACAATGTTCATCGTCAGTTAAATGCATTGGAAACGGTCTCTATGAACCCACAACCTTAGATTACTTTTTCTCTGAATCAAAACTCTTCTAAGCTTTGTGATTACACGTTCATTGTCATTTCGCTTACTGTTTACTTTTAATGTTTTAAAACAAAACCATCATTTCATCGAAATAGCTTGACAACGTTTTTGATATAGAACGTGCTTGACTCGTGCTCCCTTGGGTACGATAATCCGGAACTTAAATTCCAAAAATACTACTTGACGACCGGTACGCTTGTCGTGTCCTTTTCTGTGCTAAAACCGCAGGGCGTCAAGTTAATGACTCGTGGCCACCCAAGACTCCAATAGTAAAACACGGGCTCTCATGGCCACCCAAGACATAAACTAAATAATCAACCTCCGGGCATGGTCATATGCCTCCAGTAATTCTAATATCGATAAGTTCACTGCTCCTACAACACTACTAAGTGTCACATGCATTTCTAATGTTCGATACGTTCCCGTATCATACGACACTACCCGGTGTCGCCCGCCTTCCTAATATTCGATAAACCTAAACCCACGACACCCCGGTGTCACATGCAATTCTACTGTTAACTTTCCCTAATCAGGGACGAGATCCGGCTACAAGGAAACGGCTCAACTAAGACCGCTGCGACGACGGCTAAGCTTTTTGGATCTAAAACGGTCCTCGAATGGACCAAAACGTCGCTCGGTTGACTTTTCCAACGAAAAGTCAACATTTCCCAAATTGGTCAGAAAGTTGCCCTGAGTCCACTGGAACTCACTTTTGTCGACATCGGGGTCAACTTAAGTCCGGTATGACCCTCGGGGTCAAATTTAGGTTCATTTAAGTGTCTGCTTAAAAATTTTAAATTTTCCTGTTTTTCGCAGATTTGACTGGCGTTGATCGGGAGTGGTTACTACAATCTACCCCCCTTAAAGGAATTTCGTCTGCGAAATTTAAAACAGACGTACCTCGGGAGTCGAACAGGTCGGGGTTCTTCGCGCGAACCTTGTCCTCGAGTTCCCAAGTCGACTCAGCCCCGTGATGCCTCCACTGCACTCGTGCTAGGCGGATAATCTTGCCACGCAAGACCTGCTCCCGTGTGTCCATGATCCGAACCGGCTGC
Organism: Erodium maritimum; assembly: GCA_963921825.1. NCBI lineage: Eukaryota > Viridiplantae > Streptophyta > Magnoliopsida > Geraniales > Geraniaceae > Erodium > Erodium maritimum. The sequence goes on along the minus strand of OY997596.1, from coordinate 27,202,490 downwards.
TTCTCGTAGGAGACATCGTCAGCCACCTCGATATTTGTCCACTCAATGACGTGGGAGGGGTCCGCATTGTACTGCCGCAACTGGGACACGTGGAAGACGTTATGAACTCTCCCAAGTTGCGGTGGTAACGCCAGACGATAAGCCACTGCTCCCACTCTGCCCAAGATCTCGAACGGGCCAATGTACCGCTGGGCTAACTAGCCCCCGCTGCGTCTGAACCGTACCAGCCCCTTCCTCGGGCTCACCTTCAGGAACACGTGATCCCCGACTACAAACTCGAGAGGTCGACGCCGCCTGTCGGCGTAGCTCTTCTGCCGACTCTGTGCGGTCTTCAACCGCTCGCGTATCAGTGCGACCTTCTCCGTCGTCTCTCTGACAAGATCTGGCCCCAGCAGACTCTTGTCCCCCACCTCTGCCCAACACATTGGCGATCGACACGGCCTCTTATAAAACGCTTCAAACGGTGCCATCCCAATACTGGCCTGGTAGCTGTTGTTGTAGGAGAACTCGAACAATGGCAGGTGGGTTTCCCATGATCCCTTGAAATCCAGTACACATGCCCGCAGCATGTCTTCCAAGATCTGAATGGTGCGCTCAGACTGACCGTCTGTCTGGGGATGGTGTGCTGCACTGAGTAGAACCTCGGTCCCCAACGCGGTCTGCAGACTCGGCCAAAATCTGGACGTGAAACGAAGATCCCTGTCAGACACTATCGACACAGGGACCCCATGGAGACGCTCTATCTCCTGAATGTACAGGCTGCTCAACTTGTCGACCGGATCAGTAATCCTCATAGCCAGGAAATGGGCCGACTTGGTCAACCGATCGACTACTACCCATACGGTGTCGTGTCCCTTCGGCGATCTCGGCAGCCCACACACGAAGTCCATCGTGATATGCTCCCACTTCCACTGGGCAATCGGCAGTGGCTGCGACAATCCTGCGGGACGCTGATGTTGGGCCTTCACCTGCTGACAGAAGAGACATCTCGACACAAATTCTGCGATTGCTCTCCGCATCCCGCGCCACCAGAAGTGCCGCCTGATGTCAGGGTACATCTGGTGCCCCCCGGGTGCACTGTAAGACGCGAATGATGTGACTCTCGCAACACGTCGTCTCTATAGTTGTCGGCACAAATAGCCCTCCTCGATACCGTAACCCCCAATCTGCACTGACCTCCCAGCCTACCACCTCGTCACCACTGACGACCCTCTCTCGGATTTCTGCCGTCTCGACGTCCTCCGACTGCGCCTCCAACACTTGGGCAAGTAGTGAAGGTTGAGCCACCAGTGAGCACATGGCCACGCCACCAGTAACCTCCTCTAGGTCAAGCCCGAACGTGCTCAGTTCCCCCATCATGTCCCACTCTCGGACTGATATGCTAGCAAGCCTCGGAACCGACTTCCTACTCAGGGCGTCGGCGACCACGTTCGCCTTACCCGGATGGTAGTGTAGCTCAAAGTCGTACTCCTCAAGTAGCTCCATCCATCACCGCTGGCGCATGTTCAGGTCTCGCTGGGAAAAGATGTACTTGAGGCTCTTGTGATCCGAGAACACCTGAAACCCCTCGTCATACAGATAGTACCGCCAGCCCTTTAGCGCGAACACGACTGCTGCTAGCTCCAAGTCGTGTGTAGGATAGTTGCGCTCGTGTGTCTTCAACTGCCTGGAGCCATAAGCAACCACTCTACCCAACTGCATCAGTACAAAACCCAGCCCTTCTCCGGACGCATCACAGTAGACCTCATACCCGATCCCCCGCTCTGGCACTACCAACACTGGAGCGGTAGATAGACAAGTCTTCAACTCCGTGAACGCACGTTCACAATCCTCTGTCCACACAAACCCGACTCCCTTGCGCGTCAACAGAGTCATCGGTGTGGCTAGTAGCGCAAAGTCCTGGACAAATCGCCTATAATAGCCTGCCAACCCCAGAAAGCTGCAGATCTCGAAGACATTCATGGGACGTGCCCACTTCGAAACCACGTCGATCTTCGACGGATCGACCAGTATACCGTCACGGGATACGATGTGACCGAGGAATTTCACCTCAGCGAGCCAGAACTCGCACTTCTCCAAGTTGGCATATAGCTGATGCTTGCGCAGTAGAGTCAGAACAGTCCTTAGATGCACCTCATGTGCCGCTTCGCTCTACAAATAGATCAGGATGTCGTCTACGAACACCACCACAAACTGATCTAAGTACGGCCGGAATATACTGTTCATCAGATCCATGAACGATGTAGGTGCGTTCGTCAGCCCAAACGGCATCACCAAGAACTCGTAATGGCCATAGCGTGTCCGGAATGCAGTCTTTGCGACGTCCCCCTCTCGGACTCGCAACTGGTAATATCCGGATCGCAGATCGATCTTCGAGAAACATGTTGACCCTCTCAACTGGTCGAACAAGTCATCGATCCTCAGCATCCGGTATCGGTTCTTCACCGTAACCCGGTTCAGCTTCCGGTAATCTATACACATCCGAAGCTCTCCACTCTTCTTCACGAAGAGTGCTGGTGCTCCCCACGGCGATACGCTCGGATGGATAAATCTCTTCTCCTGAAACTCCTCGAGCTGTCACTTCAGCTCAGTCAACTCTGCCGGCGCAAGCCTGTATGGCGCCATCGATATCGCTGCCGTTCCCGGCACCAGGTCAATCCCGAACTCCACCTCACGCTCCGGTGGAAACCCGCTCAACTCCTCAGGAAAGACCTCAGGGAACTCGCATACCACTCGCGGTAACTCTCGGCTCTGCACAACCGATACATCCTCCACTGCGGACAACGCCGACAGGAGAACCCCGCTCTTACTACCCAGTGTTGGGTCTCGAGGTAGGGTTGGAGATGAACCAACTCGCATCGGAAAATTAATAAAAACCAAGAGACGATTAAAACCATGAAACAACTAACAAAGAATGGATTCACAGGAGAAAAATTCAGCACTATCTCTTACCAAAACAAGAACACCGGATAACGAATGATTGGCTTGAGTCTCCAAGACGCCTACGTATCCACATGGGAATCAAAGCCACGTAGTTCTTCTCTTTGAGGACTCAAGAACACAAAAATGGATGTGGAAACTAGCCAAACCCGAAATGGCCATGGAAGAGGGAGAGAAAATGTGTTTCCTATTCTTGTCTTGTGTTTGTTATGTTGAAAAAAGATGACTTAAACATAACAAACCCCATACTTGTCCAACTAAAGGAATGGGACAAGCATGGTGACAAGTAAGGTGTAAATAGGAAAAAGTATGGCAAGACAAGATTGGGTTAGGTGGTGAATCACCAACACCTTAATCCTTGTCTTGCTTACTTAGTACTAATTAATCAAGACTTGATTGATTAGTTCCATGGGCCTTGCTTGCATGGGCCTTTCATGGGCCTCTTGGAATATGGCTCGTGGCCATTTCCAACGAGGTCCTGTGATTCGCTCATCGCCTCCAAGCCTTCCATACCAAAAATGTCCAACATTATCCGACGCGATCAATCCCAAGACTCCAAGCCTTGTCTCGATCCGTAAAGTCCTATTCACTTACGGGCACATGACCCAAAACCCAGTTTTGGTCATGTCCCGAGACAACTCCCTTTTGGCCATTCTCCATAAATGTGTCAATGAGTTTCATCCTCCTATGTGACCCATAGGTTTATGCATGTCAATAGATCAACGTAAAATCCCATTTTACTTGATCCTATTTAAGTGGCAACTAACGAGACTTTAGTATTGCCTGACACTACATAGCGAATCGACCCTGTCGATTCTAACCTTTCTGTCATCCCTGTCATTATCCTTTTATCTCCGATATCCTGATTGAGATAAGGCATAGAGCCATCATCCTTATTACTCTCAATCACCGTTCCTTGATATATGAGATGATTGAAGATATGATACCCAGTATCATGTGCATGGCCATGCTATTCTTTCAGTCACTCTCGATCAAGCGGCCGAGAACCGATATCTTTCCCATACCTCAGTATGAGGGATAAATCCCTTAGCCGCCTTTCGTGTAACTCATGTAGCCCGTCCCCAAGCCAATCCTGGCCGTTATGGAAGCCCTGTTACGGACAACGTTAGGCTCAGGTCAAACTCAGTTGTTGACTACATAGCGATCACAAAGACTCCTTGATCTAAGGATACATGACAAGATACGACACTGAATATGTTCATGACTTAATCTATGGCACATATTTAGGGCGGGTAGTCCAATATCATGTCCCACATGATATCTATGATCAGACTCCGGAATTCCATTCCAATGACTAACAGAAAGTAAGCCATAAAGAGCCATCTTTCATACTAGTCGCTTCTAGTGAAACTTTTGTTGACTAGGGACCCATCGAGTGTGATCTATCTCGATCTATGGTTCTATTTGCATGGTGGGCATAGATCAGAGCACACATCGATATATTACTCCAACACATAAATAATATAAAGCCGCTTTAATTTTATAGCTAACGATGATATATACATTTTGACATTTAGGATTGAACTACGGGCACTAAGACTAACACCCAGGACACACGTCACCTTCGTGCTGCCCACTGACACTCTTACTCGTCGCCTGTAGCAGTCGATATTGGCTCAGTACTTCGCCAGCCAATCCATTCCCAAGATCACGTCAAAGGTCGTCATTCCTAGTACGAGAAGGTCACCAGGGCAAGGACAGTCTGCGACTCTAATTTCGCAGGCACGACAGACCCTAGTCAACGATACTCCACCCCCAACTAGGGTGTCCAGGCACAGGGGTGGACTCAACGGATCTAAGCTCAACCCTAACCTCTCAGCACAACTCAACGAAATAAACGAGTGCGACGCCCCGCTATCAAATAAGAACAATGCCCATAAATGATACAATAAACATGTACCCTGAATGGTCTCGTGATAGGTAGTGGATCCTGGGGCCCGGGAGTCAGTAACTGCGTATACTCTTCCCTGCGACGCCTGTTGCCTTTGACCCGGCGCACTGATTGCTGGATACCCAGATCTCTGCTGCTGCCTCGGAACCGGCGCGCTCGTAGACGGCTGTGAGAACCTCGACTGCTGCCCCTGACGCGGGCGACCTCTAGGCGGCTGCACTGTATACGACGCCACAATCGGATCAGGGCACCTTGCAATAGTGTGCCCAACCCGGTTGCACCGGAAACACCTGTAATCGTCAGCCCTCGGCTCCGTGCCCTGGCCTGACTGGCTGGTCGCTGGTAGCGCCGCGGGCCCTCCTCCCACCGGACACTCTCGCTGAAAGTGTCCTGGCTGCCCGCAGGTAAAGCATGTCGGCCCCCTCTCTGACGCCACTGGCCCCTTTGACGCCACCGACCCTATCTGTCTCGCTCCACCCTGATGAGCCTGTGGTCGGAAGAACCCCGTGGTCTCTGTCTCCTTGGGTCTCGTGAATCGGACGGCCCCGCAATGCTGGTCGGCCGTTGTCGAACCTCACGGGTCCTGGCCGCATCCCAGATACCCTGCTCCACCGTTGCTGCAGTGTCCACGAGCTTTGAGTACTCCTGCAACCTCAAGGCGAGGACTCGATCCCGAATCACCGGCCTCAGTCCCCCCTCGAACCGCAGGCAACGGTTCTACTCTGTCGCCACTATCTCTGGCGCGAATCTGGTTAGGGCCGTGAATCTGGCCTCGTATTCTGCCACTGACATCCCCTCCTACTGCAGGTCCAGAAACTGTCGATGTTGGTCCAACCGAGTCAACTCGGTGAAATATTGTGCCAGAAAGACCGTCTGGAAGATGTTGTAGTTGTGTCCGAATCTGTCCCTCACACACCCCCCACCAATGGTAGGCGTTGTCCCTCAGCTGATGAGCTGCAAAAGACACTCTTCTGCGACCATCCTCGATACCTGAGGTGTCCAGGTCCCACGTGACCTGCTCTAGCCATCTCTCTGCTAGGTTTGGGTTCGGCTCCCCGACAAATGTGGGTATGCCTAGCTTCAGGAAGTCCAGCAATGTCTGGGCCGTGTGGTCCTCGGCCTGAACGGGCCTCATTGGGACCGCTGCTGCCTCCGGAGCTGGCAATGGCGACTCTCGACTGGCGATGATCGCCACCAAACTCTATACTGTCCTGGTCAGCTCGTCCAGGGTGGTCGTAGTGGGAGGGTCTACGACCGGTGGGACGCTGGGCGTGCCCGTAGATGGTCCCGCGTCGCTCCTCCTATCTTCTCCGACAGGAGTACCCTGGGCCTTTGCGTACTCAGCGGGCTCAACGGTGGGCACCCGTCCTGGTGTCCCTGCTGACCGTCCCCGCCTGCCTCGCGCGGGCGCCCGTCCCCGTGTCACGGCTGATCGTCCTCGTCTGCCACGAGCCATGTGTTGGTATCCTTTGCACGGATACACGCAAACGTTTAGTTCGCGAATTTATATAACGACGACATGCTCAAAATACTAGCGTTCATACGGTCTACGTCTATCTCTAGCGTACTCGTTACTAACCGTCACACCGTTCACGCTATTAATACTTTAATTATAATAATACGTTAAGAGACCTCAAATAGACCGCACAAACGTGCACCAAGTCACGCAACCACAACACGAAAACTGCGTAAACAAGATGGTGAAAAGACGGGGGTCACGGACCCGTGACAGACCCCGTCACGGTTGCGGTCACGGTGCCGTGACGAAGGCTCTAAACTTGCCAAAACGCGCTGCTCCGTCACGGATCCGTGACAGGGTCCATGACACTCACGCAGACCAGTTTTCCAAAAAACGTTTCAAACTCGACCCTTACTCCTTTTTAACCTCAAAGAAACCTTGAACGACACACACGCTCGACCCACAATTTACCAACACACGTACAACAATTCAAGACCAAACACAAGTTTCCCAACCTCAATCATAAGCCGACATGGCCAAACAACAACAACAACACCCGCCAACCGGGCCAACCAAAGTCGAACCACGCCCACCGGGCCAACCAAAATCAAACACGCCCACAGGGCCAATCAAAATCAAAACACGCCCACAGGGCCAACAACCCGGACTCTCGCTCCTAGCTCTTTAATCTTCGAAAGCTCACCTAGTCCAATCTGCGATCAGTACCTGTAGGAAAAGCAGCTAGGGGTGAGCGTTCACTCACCACGGATAACAGACTGACTACGGCATACTTAGCAGACAATGCGGTAACACCAACAACAACCTGACTAACACACACAAACAATTACTTTCCAAATCACTTATTAGTGGACTTATGTATATCATACTCTAACCAAGACGTTCATGTTTAATCGAAATGGTCGGGTTAGAGAAGTTGATTTATGCGTAACTAGATAATTCACTTTTCCTAGAGATTGTGTTCTACGCTTGAGTATTACCAGAACGAGGTTCTATTTAGTTCAACTTGATTATTGGTACCATCTTGATTGTTGGTGTTCGATATTCGAGAAGTGAACTAGGAGTAGCTAGACACAATTCTTTATTTGTGCTTGTCTATTTTAGCATTTGTATGTTACTAGGGTAAACACCGCTTATCCTATGTAAGTTGACTTGGTTTGATTATTTATCGATATGATATATTATCAAGTCGAGAAGAGACTTAAGAGAAGACAAAATAGATGTATGAAAGTTCGATGATTGGTTTTACTTGAACCATAAAAATTCATACTTGCACATTTACTCCGATGATTGGTTTTTGAGCCATGACGGGAGCACTCTTTTCATCATCATCATCATCAAATTGAATATCTTATGCATTGATTGACTTTATGTTTGAGCACGACACCCATGGTTGTTTTCTCCTATACAAAGTTCCCATTTTTATTTCTAGTTTTGTCCTTGTTAATCACCTACTTCTCATGACCATTCACTAGCTTCTCTGTCCCTTTTTCCTTTCAGACATAGAAGATACATCTCATATGCTGCTACATTTCCATAAATTTTGGAAGATTTGGTCCTTAATTTTTGACTGGTGAGGGATTCAATGGGTAATCCCTGGGACATTCAAGCCTTACTCCTCTTTTGACCATATTATCTTCAATCAAGGTCAAGTAAACTATGGCAGATCATTAGTCTTATATCTCTCTAGTTTACTTGGACTGCAAGAAATGACCTTATATTCTACAGTTCCCCGTTTAGTGTTGCGGAGATCCTTTGTGGAGTTCAACACTTTTCTTTTTACATCTCCAACTCTTCTCTCCTTTATGATTTCACTTTTAATCAGTGGATTTCCCAGCCTTTATCCTGCTGCTCCAAAAAGAAGAAGAAGTTTCAGAACTGATAGGCATATGTTAGTTGATTGTTTTTTATTAAGTTGTTATGTTTCCTTTTTTTCCTGTCCTGGCTATACTCTTCTGAGGATTCTTCCCTTATTGGGATGAATTGCTCTCTACTTGTACATGAGGATCATTTCCTCGTTCAGGTCTTGGCGTTCAAGACCTGAACCATCTAATATTTTGCTTATAAAAAAAATACTGATTGTGGGGGTGAGTTACTATTGATTGTTAATTTTGAATGTATAAAGTTTATGTATGATTTATCATCAAATTATTCTGAAGGTTATGAGACTTCATTATCTTTACTTGAGAATTGTCTTAGCTTCCTTTTTTAATCGGCAAAAATTTATAAAAACAACAAGGGTTTCCAAGGCAAAATGCAAGATTGTGGAACGGGCGACAGTTTTTAACCTAAACCGAGATGAGGATGAGATTATAATGCTGTCAAAATGACAAGTATATCAACACCCTCAAGACAATATGACAACTTGAAAACGAATTACTACAAAAAATACAAGAAGGAAAAATAACAAGGAACAACACTGTAACTATTAGGGAACAAACACTAGTAAAACTCACTGACACACATTAAGACCTTCCATAGTGGGATTAGACAGAATCGGTTTAATCCCGGTCTAATTGGTTTAAAATATGGAAAAATTTGTGGTGAATCGACCTGATTCGTAGGTCTAGTGCAAAGTTACTCGTAATGGGAATAGACCCCATTTGTCTATTCCGAGTCTGATGTGAAAAAATTAAATACAATAAAATAAACATTTGCATTAAAGGTGATATTATTTCCAGAAACGAGGAAAGTAAAGTACAACGCAAAAACGAGAAACACAAAAAACCGAGAACCAACAAAAAACCACCACCGAGACCCGAGCGGATGAGAACTAGAGGTTGAGGAACCCACCCGTTCATCAGGCGCCATTTTTTTCATTCTCGAATAGTTTTCCCACCACTCATGCTTGTTGAAGGGGAGAACGACAATATCAGCATACATCCGGTTGGCCTCGAGGAGAACCCCGACATCGGTGGCGGTTAGACTGAGATCATCTCGGGCCTACAAGAACGCCAACTCAAATCACTACACCCGGAGGTTGGTCTTTTTCCAATGATCCTTCAACTGCTTCTCAGACCGAGGATATGGTTCTATTGCCATGGATTTCCAGCCCTCGTAGAGATCGTTCCAATACTCTCTAGTGGCACTACCGTGAAGCATCCACGAAACAACGAGTCGCTTGTCCTCCACACATGTCCAAAGAGGCGCCATCGATTCGGTATTGGAGAAAATATATGATGTTGTTGATTCTAATTTGGAGAGAGGATTGAAGAGGAAGAGTTGATTCTGATTCTGTATTTGGGATTACTTCAAATAGGGGAGGCAAAATCGTAGGGTTTGATATTTGGCAGATTCGGTGCATGTAACCAAGTGAGGAATCAGTCAAAGAAGAAAAATATAAAGAGTGTGTTTACTTCGAACATTGCGGGGTAGGTTTCTGAGTACAAAATGAAATCGAAGGTGTTCGAAACCGAGTAATGAGATACAAAAACAAAATATTAAACATGATATTTGTGGTTCATAGCTCGAAGCATCTCGAACATAAGAGCCTCTTTGTTCCGACTATCCAATAGTCATGGCTCGTCTTAGCTCCGTCCAACGGAGCCCCGTCCGGTAACGAGATCGTCACCTCGAGAGTCCCTCGCTCGCGACACCAAAAATCAAACTTTGTCCAAAAAAATCATATTTAATTTTAGTTTGAAAATTACCAATTTCATGCATTAATTCCCATGCAAGATGTAAATAATGTTATCAAACAATTACAGACACTAACATGCCAAAACTTGAAATTAAAAGGTTAAAGGGCAAAAATCAGCACAAAAACTGAAATTTTCAGCTCTTTAAATTTATGTTGGTAGTCAAGCCCAGATACCACTGTTGGGTCTCGAGGTCGTGGACAAAAGAAATACAAAACGCAACGGAAATTAACCACGAATCACTCAAGAAGAAGCTAACAAATATAGAAGAACAAAACTGAAAATTCAACAAGAGTTTGTGTTCATCACCTTCTAGTTATGATGAGAATTGAGAAGAGAAACACTATTCTTTGAATGGCCTGAGCCCCTTGGAATCAAAGAAAACGTAGCTCTTCACTTTGTAGACTCAGGAACATGCAACAATGGAGCTTGCTTCTCTTTGGAGTGCTCGACCAAGGTGGGAGAAAGAGATGAAGTTGTGTGCAATATTTCTCAAGCTTTGCATGTTATGAATTGCCAACACTCTTGCATGTAGAGTTAAGTGGAAGAGGTCATCTCACTTAATCTCTATCAAGTTGCCAAGTGTTCATTCTAATTGCATGGTAGACTTAATAAACTAACTAAGTTTATTAAGTAGTGGAAAACAGTCCTACCCACTTTTGACCAACAAGACTACTTGGTCAATGAAAGACCTTTGGTTCTTGTTGGGCCTAGACTATATGGGCTGGCCATGGGTCTCTCCAATAGAGCCCATGCCGAGCCCATCATGTCCTAGCCCATCCTTTATGGGAATTCCTTACACGACTCCTGATTGAGATATAAAAGTTTGGGGTGACCCTTAGTTGATCATAACCTTTTTGTCATCCTTGTCACTATCCTTTTATCTCCCACATCCTGATTGAGATAAGGCATAGAGTTGTCATCCTTATTATTCTGAATCACTATTCTATGGTATGTGAGATGACAAAATGTATGATACCCAGTATCATGTGCATGGCCATGCTTTTCTTTCAATCACTCTCGATCAAGTGGTCGTGAACCCTATATCTTTCCCGTACCGTAGAATAAGGGATAAATCCGTTAGTCGTCTCTCATGATGCTCATGCAGTCATTCCCAAGTCAATCATGGCCGTTATGGAAGCCCAATCACGGTGCAACGTTAGGCTCATGTCAAACTCAGTTGTTTTATGGTATATCAATCATACAGACTCTTCGGTCTAAAGATACATGACAAGCTATGACTCTGATTATGTTCATGACTGGATCTATGGAACATAAGTAGGTCGGGTTGCATAATATCATGTCCCATATGATATCTGTGATCGGACTCCGGAACGCATTCCAAAGGCCAATAAAACGTAAGCCATCAAGAGTCATCTTTCATACTAGTCGCTTCTAGTGAAGACTATTGACTAGGGACCCCATCGAGTGTGATACGTCTCGATCTATGGTTCTATTCGCATGTGGGCATAGATCGGTAACACATATCGGTATACTACTCCAACACTTGAGTAGTATGAAAGCCTCTTTATTATATTGCCAATGATGATATTTACATTTGGATGTTTACGGTCAGACTACGAGCATTAAGACTAACAAGATATACAATACAATATCTAATGATCTTCTCCAAACTATTATTGCACCGAATACTACTGATGCCCAAGTTTGGAACCCCTTCCGTCTCATATTTGAAGATAATAAACACTCTCGTATTGTGTACCTTGAACACCAATTTTCAGGTATTAATTGGATGATTATGCTAATGTTTCGGGTTTCTGTGAAGAATAAAAAACTATTGCAGATCAGTTATCGGATATGGGAGCTCCGGTTTCAAACAACCGACTGATTCTCCAACTGGTTGTAGGGCTTTTGGAGGCATATGAAAATGTTTCCACAATTATCCAGCTAAGCGACCTGCTTCCACCATTCTATGAAGCCATATCCCGTCTCCTGTTAGAGGTGACCCAAAAAATGAACCAAGCTCAAGCTTCGTCGCAATCATCTAATTCGTCCCTCTATGTTCAATATCTTGGTGTTCCCGCTAGGGACGGAAATGATCAAACCTTGGCTCATGGTCCATCTCGTGGCTATGATAATCCTCGGCGACGTCGGTAGTCGTCCAAGACCTTCCGTAGCAACTCCCGTCCGGTCCCTCGGCCGTTTGCACCTGGCTGGTCTCATCAGCTACAAACTTAGGTTGGACTTTCTTCCAACTTCTAGAATGGGCAGCAATTTGTGTGGATTAGGCCGCTTAATTGGGCCCCTCAGCATTCTCATCCGTGGCCCGAACAGCAGCAGTAACTCGATGTCATAGTACCCTTACCCATCCACGCTTGGTCAATGGGTTTGTGGACCACCGACCCAACAAGGGCATCCGAGAGTGTTGGGCTTCTCGGCCCATTACACCTTCTCAGGCCTATATGGTTGTACCGACTGATATTTTCAATGTTACGACCAATCTTACCATGCATCAATCTCTCGATGGTCAATGGTACATGGATTCGGGTGCTTCCTCCCACATGATATCGAACTCAGGGACTTTAAGTTCTTATGTTAATTCAAACATTTCTCGTTCGGTTATTATTGGTGATGAAAATCACATTCCTATTTCTGGTTATGGTTAAGCATCATTATTTCCCACTCATCCCCATTACACCTTAAATAATGTTATCCATGCCCATAAGCTTGTTAAGAATTTAGTTTTGTGCGCCGTTTTACATGTTATAATAATGTCTCGATTGAATTTGACCCTCTTGATTTTTCATTGAAGAATTTTTCGATGGTACATCTAGTTTTGAGATGCAATAGAACAGGATATTTGTATAACATCACACCTGATGTTTCATTTCCCTCATCATTTCCTTTTTCACCTTCTGTAACTGTGTCTCCAAGATTGTGGCATTCTTGTTTTGGTCATCCGGGTCCACCGATGTTTAATTCTCTTCGTAGTGCAAAAATTATTGGTTGTACGAACACTTTTAATTTTGTTTGTCAGTATTGTTATCTTGGAAAACATGTTAAACTTCCTTTCCAATCATCTATATCTTTTACTTGCGCACCTTTTGATATTGTGCATGCTGATTTATGGACATCACATGTTTTAAGCACTTCTTGTCATAAATATTATTTGATATTACTTCATTATTTTACTATTTTTTTCTGGAGATTTCCTCTAGGCAGTAAATCTGATGTTTTCAAGATATTTCTTTCATTCAGTGTTATGTCTCCACACTGTTTGGGGTACCCATAAAAAAATTTCAATGTGATAATGGAAAAGAATTTGACAATTCTCTGTTTCGTATGTTTGGTTCATTATAAGGATTGATGTTCTTTTTCTCGTGTCCACATACCTCCTCTCAGTATGGACGTGCAGAGCGCAAAATGTGGAGTATCAATAATATGGTTCGTACCCTACTCCTTCATGCGTCAATTCCCTCGTCTTACTGGAACTATGCTCTTTCTATGTCCACATATTTGTCTAATATTCTCCCATCTAAATTGCTTAATTTATCTTCTCCCACATTTTCACTTTATCGTCGTCTTCCCTCTTATTCTGACCTTCGTATTTTCGATTGTTTGTGTTTTTCACCTTTTCCTTCCACCACTATTAACAAACTACAGGCTCGTTCCATGCCATGTGTTATCGTCGGATTTCCTCCAAATCATGGAGGGTATGTTTGTTTTGATTTAAAAAAAATTAAATTTAGAATTTCGAGGCATGTGTTATTTGATGAAACGATGTTCCCATTTTAAGCTACTTTTACCCCCTCCACCCTTACCTATGATTTCCTATCTGACCCAATCTCCTCGGCCACATGGGCTCAATTGTTTTTTTGCCCTTCTTCACTTGATCGGCCCAATACCATCCTTTCCCCTCCCATTTAACCCAATTCGCATCCATCTGCCACATGTACCACACCTCAGCCTCGAGTATCATATCACATGCGAAGCGGGCCTGACCCAACAGCTCTTCCCAGCCCAACCGTGTCTTAGCCTGAGCCTTTTCTCACACCGGCCCAGGCCCAGACCCAGACCCTACCCCAGCCTTCACCCACAACCGTTGAGTCGGATCTTTTCCCCCCTACGCCCAAACATCAAATGGTCACAAGGAGTAGGTCTGTTATCTCGAAACCCAAAGTGTTACCACATCTTTATCCCCCATTCCCCGTAATCCTACATATACTCTGCTTGATCCGAATTGGAAATTTGCTATCACTGACGAGTTTAATGCTTTGATTACTTATAAGACGTAGGTTCTAGTTCCACGTCCTTTAGGAGTGAATGTTATTCGTTACATATGGATTTTTCTCCACAAAACTCGTGCTGACGGTTCTTTTAAGCGATATAAGGCTCGTCTTGTTGGTGATGGAAGGTCTCAGCAGGTTGGCGTTGATTGCGATGAGACATTCAGCCCTGTGGTCAAACCCTCGACCATTCGTACTGTGGTTACCATCGTTGTCTCTCGATCCTGGTCTATTCATCAGCTCGATGTGAAGAATGTGTTCCTACATGACAATCTTAACGAGACAGTCTACATGCATCATCCCCTTGGATTTCGCAGCTCTACTCATCAAGATTATGTTTACATTTTGAACCGATCCTTCTACAGTCTCAAATGGCACCTCAGGGTTGGTAACAACGTTTTACTGATTTTGTATGTTGATGATATCATTCTTTCCTCCTCGAGCGAAACTCTCTGGCTATCTATTATGTCTTGCCTGAGTTCCGAGTTTGCTATGAAGGACCTAGGTCTTCTGCCCTACTTCTTATGCATCGATGTCACCTGCCATTTAGGTGGATTGTTTCTCTCACGACATAAATACACCGCCGAGATTATAGCCTGTGCCGGTATGACTTCCTATTCTGCCTCAATGACTCTTGTTGATACTCAAGGGAAACTCAGTGCCTCTAATAGTTCTCCCCTCGAGAATCCATCTCTATACCGTAGTCTTGCGGGGGCGCTTCAATACCTCACCTTCACGAGGCCTAACATCTCCTACGCAGTTCAATAAGTGTGCCTACATTGGTCTTGTTGCTTACATGAATGTTTATTGAGCTAGTTGTCCAGACAATCGCCGCTCTACTTCTGGCTTCTTTGTTTTCTTGGGAGACAATATGATCTCTTGGTCCTCCAAACGCCAACCCACTCTCTCTCGTTCAAGTACTGAAGCCGAGTATCGAGAAGTCGCTTATGTTGTGTCTGAGACCTGTTGGATTCGTAACCTTCTATTTGAGATTCATTGTTCCCTCTCCCGAACTACGTTTGTCTACTGCGACAACATTAGTGCCATATACCTCTCTGGCTATCCTGTCCAACACCAACGCACCAAATATATTGAGCTTGACATTAATTTTGTTCGGAAAAAGGATGCACAAGGCCGCATTCGAGTTCTTCACGTTCACAGATTGCATACGTCTTCACCAAAGACTTGCCAAAGATTTTATTTCTTGATTTTCGGACCGGTCTGAACGTTCGAAAACCTCCCGTTCAGACTACAAAATTGTGTTAGAAATATTATATATCAGAGCTTCAATCAAATCAAACTCTTTATATAATATTGTATAGGTTATTCGAACATATAATCATTATCTGCAATTGTATACATATACAAGAGATAAATAACAATATACTCACGGTTGAAATCCCAATAATGTTGAATTTTCTGCTGGGACTTAACGTGTTGTCTAAGTCCTCATTTACTACCTTTGATGAATCTGCTCCTGGAAAAGAGGAACCCTTTCCTAGCCACATACACATTCTGTTTTGGTGAAGCATTTATTCTTAGTTGTCTCTTCAAATTCTTGACTCCCTCATGTTGTCCTTCACCCAACTACTTGTCCGATCCCACTTCTTCATGCACTGTTGGCACTTGACTCTTGAATAGTGTGCTTGTTCTGGGTAGTAACCTGTTTACACTGTTGACAGTTGAGTATCACCTTACCTTTTGTAGGTACAAGACTTTGTATTAGAGCAACCACAACGGGCCGGCCCGGGCCCGACCCGTGCATTCGCGGTCCGCGGGTCGTGGGCCGTCCCACTGTGGGACGGTTTTTACGCGGCCCGCGGCCCACAAACACGCGGGCCGGGCCACAGGACTCGCCCCTCGTCTCTCGCTCGCGGGCCTGGCGCACGCCCCTCGCCCCTCGGCCCTGTTTCGCTCCCGTCCTCTCCTATGGTGACGCGTGGCATCCCAAATCCGACCGTTAGACAACGGTCGGTAACGGCTCTTTTTATTTTAAATTAAATTTAATTCATTTTAAACCCTATAAATACCTCAATCCCAACCTCATTTTTTCCACACCCATTGTCCTATTTCACTCTCCCATTCCCACATTCTACTCTCTCATTTCAAATATTCTCGTGAAACATGTCGGGCGACGCAGGGTCCCGTGCACACTCAGCTGGCGACGAAGTCGGATTCAGCCCCGAAGAACTAGCACGAAATTTCGAAGAAATTCTAATGGACCCTTGTGACAACTCCGCTTTCACGCCATACTCGCAACCGGGATCGAGCTCAGGTAAGTGCAAACTAATTTTATGTTTATTGTATTGTTTTTTATTTACTTTATTGTAGTTATTTAATTCATTTATTGTATTTATTTAATTCATTTATTATATTTCTTATAATTCATTTATTGTATTTATTTAATTCATTTATTGTATTTTTTTAGTTAATTGTTTAGCGCAATTCCGTCCAGAACAATTCCAAATAGCGCCAGGGTTCCAAATCCCAGCACAATTTGGAATGAACCCACAAGGGTTCCAGATGCCACAAGGGTTCCAGCTTCCATCACAATACTACAACTACGCCGACCACCCACTACCCGACGTAGTCGTCCCCTGACCATTCTCTGCCGGACCTTCCCAACGACAACGACGAACCCGAGCAGGACAGCAGGATGCGCGGTTATGGACAAAGGAGGAAGACATACAGCTCATAGACTGCTGGCTCAATACTACAAAAGACGCGATCAAGGGAAACTCTCAAGCCGGAAACACATTCTGGTGCAATATTGAGAGGAAGTACAACTCGAGGGGAGGTCACCGCCAGCGCGACTGGACTTCTATCAAGAAATGTTGGGGCAGAGGCCAGTCATAGACAAGGATGTTCCTCGGTTATCTGAAGACCTCCAAGGCCGAGTACACGAGCGGCTGGAACCAAGAGGACCACATGAGACATGCGAAGGACATGTGGGCGACTGTAAAGAAGGAAGACAAACCGAATGATCAACCAGCAAAGTTCGACCTGGATCATTGGGTTGCGAAGCTTGAGGGCAATAACAAGTTCGCTGCCGGGGAAGACACCATGGGTAATGTCCGTCAAGAACAAGCACGCCAACAACGACAACGGTTGGATGAGGCTGAGGCTTATAGCTCAACCCCACCCACAAGCACAGGGGACGATTACACATCTCTTAGTGGTGAGTCCCAACAACTAGAATGGGGAGCTTCCGATCACAACGAGGGGACTGAGGTCCCTCTCAGCGACACACCCCCACCCCCTGAGGTCGCCGCAAGTCCCCCTCACCGAACGCAACCGCAAGGAAAGAAGGAAGTGAAGGACTCAAAAAAGGCGAGCGTCCTCACGGCCCAAATGACTACCTTCGCGGAGATGGAACGTACACCGCAGGAGATGGAACGTGTACGGCAGGAACGCCATGTAGAAAGGACCCGCATGATACACAAGTTAACCCAACAGTGGGAAGCAAACTTCGCCACCTACATGTCCATGGTGGAAAAGGATACCTCCTCCTTCACCTAACATGATAAGGAAGAGCATAGGTCGTGCAAGGCCCGAATGCGAAGAGTCTTGGACACCCTTGAAGGTGAACTTGAAGATCTTCGACGACAACAATCACCACCAGATGTCGACCCACCACAATGATTCTTGAGCATGTATTTTTTTTGGGTTGTATTAAAAGGGGATCAATTAAATTAAAAGTTAATTTTTATTCGTGTTAAATTTATTTATTGTCATAAATTATTTTTTTTCACATTTTTTTATATCTTATATAATTTAAACGGGTTCTTATAAAGAATTGAATAAAACAGCAAAATATCAATTAATAACAACTCAGCATCCAATCAGCACAATGGCCTCACCCAAGGCCTCTCATTGCAAAACACTCATTATTCTGAGTCCCTAGGGCCTCACTTTTGTCCAGTCAGCACAAGGGACTCAGGGCCAGAGCCTCACCCAAGGCCTTTCCATTGTACATGCTCTTAGACTTGGGTGATGATTAAAGGCTAGTATTTAACATGTCTAATACATGATGCATGTATTTTGACAGTTTTATGGGTTTTCTTCTAGGGTAGTAGATAAAATTATATATTAGAAAGTACAAAAAGCCCAACCAAAATGAACTAAAAAATATTCTAATTTAGACGTGTGAGAACCACTCCCGGTCAACGCCGGTCAAAGCGGCGAAAAACAGGAAAATTTAAAATTTTGGGACAGACACTTAAATGGGCCGTTTCCTTGTAGCCTGTGAAATTGCATAATTTCTTGGAAAATGGGCCCGTTCGGGGCTTGAGACGGCCGAATTTCGCGAATCTGACAGAAAAATATCTACAAAGATATCTTTCAAAAAGGTGGGACCCTCAAGACACTTGTCACACAAGTGGTGGTTGTTGGTTTTTAAAATAAAGAAAGGAGATGGGTAGTTTGTAATTAAATGGTAGTTGTGTTTTCAAAATAAAATAAAGGGAAATGCAAGAGAGAGTGTCGGCCATTTGAGAAAAAAAGGGAGAGAAGGAGAGAGAAAGTAGAGAGAAGAAGAAGAAGAAGAAAGAGAAAGAGGGGTTTGGGCTCGATTTCTCGACGATCCGACCGACGGATCGTCTCAATTTTCGTGTATTCGTCATCCCCTCGTCATTCCCTACGGTAAGAACCCGTCTTTTTCTCGTTTTGGAACGTTTGAATTTTAGGGTTTGAGTTTAAATGGTTTGATTAAGGTTGGGTTGAGGTTTGGGGTTCGTTAGGAACGTTTTGGGGCGAAAAGGAAAATTTCCCACTGTGGCTGTGTGGGGCCCACTTGCCCGGGCCTCGGGTTTTTCGTGTCGGGTGGTTTTGGACGATCTCCGAATCTATAATTCACACCCGAAACGAATTATGGAATTAAATTGTGAAAGTTGGGAATTTCGGGTTTAGAAACTTTAAACGCGAATTAAATTGCTCGGAAGTCGGAAATTGATTCCGTCGATTGCATTGGAACCCTTGAATTATTCTAAGATCGTAGAAACAAAAAAGGGAATTTTCGGAGCCCCGGAATGGCGTTTTCCAATCCCAGGAAGATTCGCCGAGCCGGGCGAATCGGGCCTTTCCGGGCCCGTTGTTGACAATGTCGAGTAATTGGGAAGTTTGGGAGTGATCGACATTGTAGGGGTTGAGTTTGGGCGTCAAATTAATTAAAATTCAGCTTTGTCTGCAAACTTAAAAAGTGTTTTAAATTGTGATCTTGTTAGATCGTGCCGAGGACCGCGGCAAGGGAAAGCTAGGCGAGTGATCGCGAGCACGCCGGAGATTGGGCGTGAACTTTTGGGAAAGCGTTATGAGGTAGGGAAAAGTAGCCGGATCTCGGCCTTGACTAGGGAAAGTTAATAGTAGAAATGCATGTGACACCTAGTGGTGTCGTAGGATGAGTAAGATTATCGAACACTAGAAATGCAGGCGACACTTAGTGGTGTCGTATGATACGTGAACGTATCGAACAATAGAAAGGCATGTGACACTTAGTAGTGTCGTAGGATAAGTGAGCTTATCGAACAATAGAAATACTTGTGGCATTTGGTTGTGCCCGGAGGTTGATTGAATTGTTTGTGGTTGTGGGTGGCCATGAGTGCCCGTGTGGAGTTGAAACCGTAATTTATTGTTTGTGTTGTGGGTGGCCATGAGTGCCCGTGGGGAGTTGATTCCGTATTTTAATGTTGTGTGTCTTGGGTGGCCATGAGTGCCCGTGGGGAGTTGAATTCGTCTTTTACCGTTGCGTGTCTTGGGTGGCCATGAGTGCCGGTGGGGAGTTGAACCCGTATTTTACCGTTGCGTGTTTTGGGTGGTCAGGTGTGCCTTTGGGTTTTTTGACCCGTGTTTTTACTGTTTGTGTGTCGTGGGTGGTCAGGTGTGCCTTTGGGGTGTTGAACCCGTGTGTTACTGTTGGTGTGTCGTGGGTGGCCATGTGTGCCTTTGGGTGTTGAACCCGTGTGTTACTGTTGGTGTGTCGTGGGTGGCCATGTGTGCCTTTGGGGTGTTGAACCTGTGTGTTACTATTGGTGTGTCGTGGGTGGCCATGTGTGCCTTTGGGGTTTTGACCCGTGTATTACTGTTGGTGTGTCGTGGGTGGCCATGTGTGCCTTTGGGGTGTTGACCCGTGTATTATTGTTGGTGTGTCGTGGGTGGCCATGTGTGCCTTTGGGGTGCTGACCCGTGTATTACTGTCTGTGTGTCGTGGGAGGCCATGAGTGCCTTTGGGATGTTGAACCTTGGGTGTTGATTGTGATTGCCTGAGGTTGGGGGCCCGCCTGACAATAAAGGGGTCATGTGGTCGCGCGCGTGGGGGTTGGTTAGCCTTCCGACTAACCATCGGTAAAGTTGTGCATTCTTCTGCGACGAGGTTGGGGGCTCGCCTGACAATAAAAGGGTTATGTGGTCGCGCGCGTGGGGGTTGGCTAGCCTTCCGACTAACCATCGGTAAAGTTGTGCATTCTTCGGAGATGGAGGGCGGCTCCCCTTCCGACTAGCTATCGGAGAAGTATTGCGGAATATATCGCTAATCGGTCGACCGCCTGGCCCGACTGCGTTCGGGGGAAGTTGCGTGGGGCAGGCTCAAGCCCAACCGGTTAGCAACCGGCACTGAGCACCTGAAGTGCTATCCTTTGTGATCTTGTTTGTTGTGTGCGATCCTTTGTGATCTTGGGTGTTGCGTGGTTATCTTTTGTGTCTTTGGTGGAGGTCGTGACAGTTGTGTCGGGTCTACATTACGTGTCCGGGTTTGAGTCGGTTGGGGAAAGTAACAATTTTCGTGTGACAGTCGGGTCACTTGAGTTTGGGGATAGTAGTCCCCGGTGTTTGGTTTGTTGTTGGTGTTTCCGGCATTTTCTGCTAGTATGCCGTAGTCAGTCTGGTATCCGTGGTGGTGAGCGAATGCTCACCCCTAGCTGCTTTTCCTACAGGTACTGGTCGCGAGACGGACTAGGGGAACTATCGAAGCTTGAAGAGCTGGGAGCGGGAGTTCGGGTTTTTGGGAGTTTAGCGACGTACGCTTTGTTTATTTTGTCCGCTTGTTTTGGACGTACTTTTAAGTTGTAAAAGATTATTTTGATTAACTAAATGGTGATTTTAAGCGGTTTACTTAAAAGGGTTTGAAATTTTTTTTATTGTTTCACCGTTCGCGTTCCGGGCTCGGTTCTACCGAATTTGGGGCGTGACAAGACGTATTAATATAAAAGTCCAAACAACCTGATACCCATCAAGAAAATAAAACAACGGAAACAAATGCTCAGGTAATCTACTTGTTCGACTGAGATGTTTTTTTTATCAGCAAAACATATTTAAATTAGGTCTCTTTTGAGGTAAAAGAGGAGTTACAACCGGGACTTCTAAACAATCAAAGGAAAACTACTCACCCCAATACAGGAAAAGATTACAACAAGGGAATGATCATTAAGAAACAAAAATTCTACCCAAAATTACAGAGTAACTACCCAACACCAACTGGTACAATATGAGATACAAGGAAACTTGCCACACAAGGCAAGACAAGATTCAAATTTAAATGAAACAGACTTGCGATCCAAGTAAGGAGAGTGTAAAGAGTTTGCTGAGATGATTTCTTAGCTAAAGGGAGCCACCTATAAAATCAACCAAAAGGCTGCAAAAATTTGCAGACATAAGAAGCCAGTATGCTGCAAATTTTGAAAGTTGGGGATTGAGATGTATCTTGAAAGCCAATAATACCGGGACTGAAGAAACAAAGCACTGGGACCATTCTCTTCTGATAATCACTGGAGATGAAGATAGTTGAAAGAGAGATGGGAAATTCACAGATGCAAGGGATAAAAAGACAAGCCACAAAATCAGATCAAATGCAGAAAAGCCCTTTGCCAATCCTACAACAGGAGAGTCACCTGCAAGAAAAACACTGATCCTAAAAGCAACTATCCTGTCACCAAAGGAAGAAACTCACACACAGAACACAGAGGACAACATAACCAAAGAAGGAACCTTACCAAACTCACAACAGTACCCAGTCCACCCAAAACCCATTCCCAAACCCAAACCCAGGCCAAATGATCCAAACCAGTAACCAAATTAGGATGCCACAGCCAACAGGACCAACTAAGAAGAAATAAGCTTATCAGCATCCCAAACTGCCCAAATTCTATAGAGAGGTGGTACATCTCCTAAAATAACAAGTTCTAGGAGAGGACAACCAGGAATTATAGGAGAAAAAGTATCCATTAACCTTGAATTTTGCTCATTCCCAGTTATAGGCCTTGCTTTGAACTTTCTGAAAAATGTCTTCTGCAGATGGAGAGGCCCCTTCAAAAACAACTTCATTCCTTGCAAGCCAGATTTGCCAACAGGTTATTTGAACTAGATTCCTCCAAACTTTTTTACAAATTGGTGGAGCCAAAGATGACCATGCAGTGAATAATAATTTTGTATTCTTTGGTATGGTCCAAATAATACCCCACCAATGTAATACCAGACTCCAAACTCTCCAAGCTCTGGAGCAATGTAATAAGGTATGAGAAGCATCTTCCAAGTCATTATTGCAGACTGGACAGAGTATTCCTTGTAGGGATAGTTGCAACCCTCTTGATTTAACAAAGCATCTAGTGGTGATGGCTTCCAAACAAGCAAGCCAACAAAAGGCTGTGATTTTAGGAAGTATACCTGTGATCCACAGAGCTTTGGTCCAAGAGGCATTAACTGATGGGGCAGAAGTTTGATTATCTAGTAATGTGTATAGCCTTTTTACTGAAAACCCCTTTGGATCACCTGACCAGACAAGAAGATCCTTCTCTTGAGAAAGGGAGATGCCTTCTAATATCACTTGTAGAGAGTTCCAATCTAATTCAGCTCTTACCCTTGGAACTCTTCTAATATTTAGCTCCCAATCTCCATCTGACCAAGCTTCAGCTACAAGTAATTTTTTGTTGTCTGCAAAGGAGAATAATTTGGGAAAAAGAAACTTGAGAGGTTGATCCCCCCACCAAATATCACACCAGAATAGCACTCTAGATCATTCTCCCAATTTCCAACTCAGACCTCTAATGCCAAACAAATTCTGAAAAGTAGGATCAGCATTGATAGTTAATAATTGGCTCATAAAACTTGCAGATCCAATTTCAGGGAATGTAGAAAGGTCCCATTCAGATGTAGACCAGCCATATTTACTGCAGATCACCCTCTTCCAAAGTGAATTTGAGTCTAGAGCAAATCTCCACCACCACTTGGCAAGAAGAGATAGATTCATTTTAGCTAAAAAATTTATACGAAGGCCCCCTCTATTTTTGCTTTACAGACATTGTTCCATTTGACTTTGCATAAAGTTCTAGCTTTAGAGGATCCATGCCACAGAAACCTCCATTGCCAGGATTCCATTTGTCTCAATACACCTTTGGGGGCTTTTATTATGGAGAAGAAATACAATGGCAAGGCACTTAGAGTAGACTTAATGAGTGTGATTCTTCCTCCCAGTGATAGTAGCTTAGCCTGCCAAAGTCCTAGTGCAGCTTTGAAATTCCATATAATTGAATCACAGGTTTTGATTTTTCTTGGATTTGCCCCCAAAGGAAAGCCTAAATACTTGGTAGGCAATTTTCCTTCTGTGCAACCCAGAATCACTAAGAGGGCCTGACTCTCCTCCTCTTCCAAATTGAAGAAAATAGCTGAGGACTTATCATAGTTAACTGATAAACCAGCAGCCAAATTGAACATAGTTAAGGCAAATTTGAGGCACACGACACTTGATTCTGAAGCTTGGATGAAGAATATAGTGTCATCTGCAAATTGCAGATGAGAAATGGTTGGAACATTATTTTGAAATTGTATACCTTTATAAAGTTCTTAACATAGTCCTGCTTTCATTACTTGGTTTAAGCCTTCATCTACTAGAGCAAACACGAGAGGAGATAAAGCACAACCTTGCCTAAGCCCTCTTGCCAATTTAAAATCAGGACTGGGGGAGCCATTGATCAACACTGAGACATGTACCTGTAAGCATGTAATTATCCAGAGCTTCCATAGAGAGCCAAAGCCCATTCTAGTTAGTAATTTGAGAATGTAAGTCCAGTTGACCTTATCAAAAGCTTTTTCAGGATTAGCTTTGAAGAGAATAGCTTTCTGCTTGCTTAGCTTTAGAAAATCAACAACCTATGAAGCAATTAGGATTCCATCTATAATCTGCCTACCCTGAATGAATCCAGTTTGTTCCTCCCCCACCAAGAAGTTTATAACTTGTTTGAGACTAGTAGATAACAATTTGGACAAAATTTTGTAAGAGCCTCCCATCAAGCTTATTGGTCTGTAATCATCAAATGTTAGAGGAGCATTATTTTTTGGAATCAAAGTCAAAGAAGAGTTCAGGCCTTTTCCAAGCTGACCAGTATGATAGAAACAATATAGAAATTTCATCAAATCTTCTTTGATTATAGGCTAGCATACTGGGAAGAGCTAGAGTGTAAACCATCTGGCCCTGTTGCTTTTTCAGCACTGCAAGCCATGATTGCTTGAAGGGTTTCATCTTCAGTGAAGGGTCTCTCTAGCCATTGAGCTTGTTGAGGTGTTAGAGTCTGAAATGGTAGATCATCTAGTGAAGCATTTGATGTTGGACCTTTAGAGAATCTGAGAGCAAAATGTTCAGCTACAGCAAGTTTGATTTCTGGAGGAGAGGAAAGCAACTGATCTTTATACCAGATATAGCTTAGATTTTATGAAGCTCCCTTGAAATTTACCACTCTATGAAAATATTTAGAGCCTTTGTCCTCATCATCAAACGACCTCTTTCTGGCCTTTGACTCCATAATTTTGACAACAATTTATACTTCTGAATTAGTGTAGCCTTAAGTTCACCTCTCTTATAGCATTCAGCAGGAAGGGGAGGCCTTAATTCCACCAAAGAATCCAATTCATCAATTGCCTTGCTTAGCTGAGTAATGAGGGTTTCCAAATGACGAAACACTTGAGCATTCCAAACTTTAAGATCAGCTTTCAAAAGCTTAAGCTTCATCCATAATACATAATAAGGTTGGCCAAAGATTTGATATGATGCCCAAAATTTGTCCACTGCTGCAA
This sequence comes from Erodium maritimum, assembly GCA_963921825.1. Taxonomy (NCBI): domain Eukaryota; kingdom Viridiplantae; phylum Streptophyta; class Magnoliopsida; order Geraniales; family Geraniaceae; genus Erodium; species Erodium maritimum. Next base: position 27,177,221 of record OY997596.1, on the reverse strand, counting down.
AGAATCTAGAGTCTTCAGTCCAAATATTTAGGAACTTGAATGGCCTAGGCCCTCAGTCTATCACATTGTCAAAAAGTATTATAGGTCTGTGATCTGAGATTGATTTGGAAAGGCAAACCTATGAAAGAGAATTGAATTTTGTCATGAACTCTTGAGAAATGAGAAATCTATCTATTCTGGAAGCTCTTGATTGTTGGCCAAACCAATTGAATTTGCCTCCACTTAAAGGGAGATTGAGAAGTCCCAAATTCATTATAGATTGTTGAAAATTTTGCATGTCAGACCCACCAGCTCTTTGTGAGGATCTCTCTTGAATGGAACTGACAGTGTTGAAATCTCCTCCTAGGAGAATGAGAATGTCTGTGGGAAGGGCCTTTATCGTTTCCTCCAATTTGAACCATAAAACCACTCTTCCATGAGGTGTTGAAGGGCCATAGACATTAATAATGCAGCACAAATTTTGGATAGAGAGCATACTGCCAAGACAAAGTAGGGCACCCTCTTCCTCAATAAAATGAGAGAAGGAGAAATCTCTTTTTTCCACATTGTGATCAGCCCACCACAAGTGTCCACAACATCAGAATGTCAAGACTCCCATCCCCAAGAAAGGCCATGGGTCCTAAGAAAATTAGCAGGCATGTGATCCATTTTGGACTCTTGAATCATGATGAAGTTAGGGGCTTGCTTGCTCAGCAAGGAACTGAAACATCTCCTCTTCTACTAAGAGGAGATCCCTCTCACATTCCATGAGAGGAATTTCATGAGAGTTAGGAGGAGCCAAGATCAGTGGCACCTTTGTCCACCTGTAAATCAGGGTCTGCGTCTTTATCTAGATCAATAAACTCATCCTCAAATCCTCCATCAAAATCTATAGAGTGTTTTTTGTAGTCTTCTAGATCATTTATTTGATTTAGAATAACCTGATCAGAAACCCCAGCCTTGAGACCAATGGCCTTACCAAAACCCCAAGCTTTTTTAGCTAGAGTATTTTCGTCAAAAAAAGTCTTTTCTTGATCTGAATATCAGGAGTGCCCTCAATAACCAACTCAGGTGTTTTGAGCTTTAAGCCAGGAGAAATGAGCTTTGATCTAGTGCTGTAAGAGTGAGGAGTGGCTCCTCTGGTGATTTTTTTCTTCTTAGTGGTGATCTTAGAGATTACTTTTGGAGAAGGTTTGCTGAGACCCAAAAAATCTGCCACTTCAATGACTTGAGTTTGCTCCAACTGGTCTTGGAGAGAAGATAGGCTCACAGAAATATTTCCACTGTTCAGATCATCTAGCCCTAGGAAATCAGTTGATTGAGAGTGTAAGAGGCAAATATCCCTTTGTTTGTTAGTGATGTTTAGTGTCTGGGTTAGAGGGTTGCATGGGGAGCTTATATCTTCTTCTTGAGCCTCTCCTAATAATAAATGCTCATCTGCCTCAGTCCTTTGTTGCATTATAATAGAAGTATTTATCAAGGTAGGGACTAGAATAATGTCTTTACCCATTTTGATTATAGCATTACCCAGAGGTTGCAAGGAGCTGTCAAAGAGGGTTTCCTCTACATTTGCTGAAGCCAAAGAATTGATAGGACTACAGGGGTGGCTGATGTGACTTTTTTGAGCCATCTCCAGGATTTGTATAGAGCTCTCCAAATTTTCAAAAGGTACTGTAGAGATTAAGCTCTCCAAATTTTCAACAGGTACTGTAGAGATTAAGCCTTCAGTAGCAACAATAAGTGTATCAGATAATAGAGCTTTAGGGGTAGCAACTGGATCAGAGGAGCAATGCACCAGACCAGATAAAGCCTTAGCTTGTATTTCTAGAAGCTCAAAGGTATCTTGAACCACCTGTTGATCTAGGGAATCAAGGCTGAGATGTCCTTGTCTAACTACCTTAGTAATGCCTTTCCCTTGTAACTGAGCATTTAACAACTGCAGAGGAATGTTGGTTGGTGGACATAATAATGCCTGACTATCTTCTCTCACTCCCATAGAGCCACAATCTTCTGTCACCAAATCAGCATCAAAGCCTTTATCAGCACTTAAGGAATAATCATAATTCTCCTCAGCTTCTAATTGATCATCTTTGGAATTAACAGGGCTAATTGGAGTTGCATTTTCTTCTGAGGGAGTTATTGTAAACTCAGAAGACATATGATCCTCTGTACCTTCAGAGCTAACACAAGGGGGATCTTTTGCAGTAAAAGGTGGGACTTGATCAAAAGCTATGGTATTTATCAGAACTTTATAAGACATATTTCCTAGAAAAACTTCCACTTCCTCAGCAAATGAAGAGAGTTTAAAAGAGTGAATAAGCACATAGGCTATATCCACATAAGTTCTTGCTTTGGAGAGTGGATGTGTAAAGACAATAAGGTCTCTTCACACCATCTCTTGTAAGGCACCCCATGGATTGCAACCCAGGTGAATTTCCCTCCCTTGTTGCATAAATTTTCAATACCAGGCAGGAAAGTTCCTTCAACTCGTTCCTCTTTCAAAAGTTCATCATCAAACTTCTCATCAGGGCAATATACCAAAACAGTCTTATTTCTCAGAGCTTTTAGTTGTATTTCAAGCACTCCCTGCAAAGCCATGAAGAGAATATTGTGGTAGCGTCTGAAGAAACCGATACAGTGGATCAAAACTGGGAGCTAGGATAGAGCGGGTCCTCTCCGGGGATGCTAGCTTGTGTTGTCCTCCCTAAATTGATAAAGTAGGGATCCAAAAATGCGAGAGTGATGGCTTCCGAGGTGGTAGGAGAGTACCGTGCAAGAACTTGGTGGGACCACTGCCACCATCCATCCAGTGAGGTGGTGTTGCTGGCCAACTCCTCATTAGACCACGGGCTACTAATTGAGTGAGGCGAGGGGGCTTGCTTCCCTCACCGCTGCTCGTGGTGCTCCATCCGAACATGTAGATTCCTCATATCCAATATCCATCGGGCATGTCCTACCTAGCAGGGAGGCTATAGTTGGACCGGGGGCACCCTCTGGCCTCTCTCCGTATGACTCACCTTCGCCGACCCTCGTAGGTTTTCCGATAATTCTATGAGCCCCACAAAACACGATATCACCATGTATGGCTCCTACTATTGGCTATCCTTTTGTCCACCACCATTGCGGGACAAGATTCGAGGGAATCAGGTGTCTCAGGACTAAACAGGTCCCTGCACCCCACCCTGCCCCAACATTGTCGAAAATACACCTCCTTACCGCCTCTGTGACAACACACTTGCGGAACAAGAAGGAGATGAGGGACAGGATCCCTCTGGCCAGGCGTAATGCCGCTGGAGGATTTTTTGACTGACAATGATAATGACTAAGGCGGTGCTTTCGGTTGTATCTTCGTCCTTGTTTTAGTTTTGATTTCTCAACCATGTTTGTCTAGTAGAAGAGTGGTGTTCTCTGTGCTTTTGTGTCGTTTATATTTTTCCCCTTGTTTATTATGCTGGTTTTCTTGTTTTAGGTCGCACCCTAACATTGGATTATGGGGTCGTGTAAAATGGTACTCTTGTGATTGTTCGGAGGTTGTTCCCTTTTTTTAAGTTTGTATCATCCTTTCCTATAGCTCCACCTTGGAGTTATAAGACTTTCATAAAATTCGTATGACTTTTAACAAGTTTTTTTCCACATACTACAAACCACAGTGAATTTAAAAATAGACAAAAATAAACAATAAATATTATCCATAGTCTTATGTTCCAAATAATGAACAAATATATTGTTCTGTTAACCCTTAAAGAATATGTGAACAATACGTATAACATTGAAAACTATTTTGGACAATATATAATATTTGAAAATACTGTAGTAAAAACATATACCATTGAAAAATAACATGCGCTCTGTTAGGGTTTCTGAACCTCTAGCCCAGACGACAGCTTCTCCCCAAGGCTATTATCACTTCTCTCGGCCTCCGTCCGGTACTGCATCTCCAACGATATGGCTCCATCCCCTTCATCCTATCCTGCTCGTTGGTTTTGGAGATTTTCCGAGGACGATTGGAATATAAGACGGATGGTGGTTTGGGCCTTAGAAGATTGCAAGATGCCAATTTGAGCTTGTTGGCCAAATGGTTTTGGAGATTTGCCGAGGACGATTTGTCTCTTTGGAAGCAGTTATTTTGTGACAAGTATCGTTGGGATCCTAGAGAGTGGGACCTCCTAAAGCTTGACCGGCCTACATATCCTTCTTCTCTGTTCGGTCACATTCTGAGCTTGGCGAGTGACCCGCAGTTTCAAACGCTTTTTGGAGGTCAAGGTATTCATTGGAAAGTGGGGAACGATGCGAGGGTGAGATTCTGGGACGATGTTTGGCTTGGTGATGAGGCCTTTCTTTATAAATTCCACCAGTTGTTTGCAGCGGCTCTTGATAGGGAAGCCTTGGTCATGGATTATTGGACCGAAGGGCATTGGGTGTTGGCTTACAGAAGAAACATGTTTATCCGAGAGTTGGGTGAAGATCGGCGGCTACAGGAGCTTCTGAGCTCTTTAAGTCTATCAGACTCTCAGGACAGGATGGTGTGGGTCAAGGGAAGTCGTTTTACAGTAGGGGCGGTCTACAGATTGATCACGCCTACCTTTGATAAGGTGAGCTAGTTTTCAATTTTATGGATGAAGGGGATTCCACCAAAGTTCTGCATGTTTATGTGGTTAGCCTTACATTTGGCACTCCCTACGACGACTTTTCTCGAGGCTAGATGTTGCAGAATATCGCTGAATGCTATGAGGTGCTATTTCTGTAAATCTTGTTTCGAGGATTTGGATCACTTGTTGCTACATTGTGGCTTTTCTTGGAGAGTGTGGGGTTTGGTGCATGAATGGTGGTCTATTTTTTGGGTGGTGCCGAACACTTTCTTGACAGCTTTCGAAGGTTGGGCATTGAACTCCTTTGGGGGATCGGTTTGGCTCAAAATTTGCTACTTGGTGTGTTGGCACGTTTGGATTCAGCGCAATGCTATTGTTTATCATAACTCTACGTTGTCTGAATCAGAGGTGTTGGTTAATTTGAAGCCCCGTGCGTTTAGTTTATTGAGGATGGTAGGAGATTTAATACCAGAAGCTTCGTTTGAACAGTGGTCTGTAGCCCCGAGCTCATGCATTAGAAGACGACGAAGGCGCAGAGTCTTGGCTGGAGTTCATTAATTTTGGCTCTTTTTTGTTTTTCCTGTTTTGTGGTTTGTCCTTTGCTTTGTATTGGGACTTTCGCTTACAGGTTTCCAGCTTTGGATTCCTGTTTTAATAAAAATCGCGTATCCAAAAAAAAAAATCCTATCCTGCTCGTCTGCTGCCCACAAGAGTCATAACTACCCAATCCTCGATTTCCCCAATCCCACCCCAACTCCCATCACCACGATCACGCTGTCGTCGACATTAATTGTTCCTTTCCCAACAGTTTTTTAGGGTTCTTGCCCGCTACTACCTCTTCCCCAATTGATCTCGGCGGCAATTTTCTGAAGCCTCCGCCGCCGTCTCCACAGCCGCCTCTGAAGTCGTCGTCGTCGTCCTCGCCGTCTCGGAAGCCACTACTGGCATGCCCCTCTCCATTTCTCCACCACCGCACCCTCCTCGACCCCTCTCTTGATTATGGATTTGGATAATCGAGTGGGTCGTTTTTATTTTATCTGATTTCGTTTTTTTAAGGTCAATGACGAAAGAAATTCAGTGCTCTAGGGACTGGGCATAAGACGGGTCCCTAAACAGAGCTATGTCTCCCTTTGAAATCAATGATCGTAGGTTCAGTTTAATACATCGAATGAAACATGAAGGCTACACCTTGAGCAACAATCATTGGTTTCATCATAGTTTAGTTTTATTTTCAGTTCGCCTTTATTGCTCTTCCAATACCGGGTGTAACGGTTCACTTGTCTTAGAGTGTTTTGTAAAGAGATCTATTAAGACTCTATACAATATAATGACTCTAGAGACTTCCTCCTAATATACTCTCTTACTTCAAATCTAATTTAATAAAATTTCACCTTCCGTCCTCAAAAAAATATATCACTGAAAAATACAGTGGACAAAATCATATGAGCCAATACTTTACAAAACACAATATTCGATAATTATTTTAAACCGTAGATTGATGTAATAATCTCAACTGCTAACTGCAAAACACAATATTCGATAATTATTTTAAACCGTAGATTCATGTAATAATCTCAACTGCTAACTGCTCCTAAGTTTCACCTTTCGTCCCCAAAAAATATACCATTGAAAAATGCAGTGGACAAAAACATATGTGCCAATACTTTACAAAACACAATATTTATAATTATTTTAAACCATAGATTCATGTAATAATCCCAACTGCTAATTGCTCTAAAGTTGTTGGAGTCAAGAGCTTAATCCTTTGGTTAAGAACAATGGTGACTCTATTAAGCCAACGTGTTTCCAAATAGAACACAAAATCAATAGGAGAAGGCTTTAATTGTAGGTAACTTCGATTAGCATGAAGGTCGTTAAGGGACTCATCCGACTACGGCTATAGATAAATATGAGATGACTAATAGTCTTAATGTGACGCCTCGGAGAGGTTCCTGAAGGGAATTTAACTGCAGCGTCACTATAACGTCGGACATGGCCCCAACCTGTCCATCCTGACAAAGTCTCGGTGCGAGTGCCAAAGACCGCGCGGACCTAACTCGGTCTGTTCGGGACCGAGACACTCATAGAGAAGACAGCGCGCATGCAGTAGACCAAGATCGGGGCTCGGTCCTTCAAGCTCTGAAGACGAGTACCACACTAGCCCCATGCGAGCGCCTGCGTGCCTCGGAAGATCCTCGAACCTGTGCAACAACGGCCCATGGCCGACAACGCTTTCTTGGCCCTCAAGCTTGCGTATCCGGTACCTCCTCATGCGTCCTCTTTGTTTCCTAAAGCCGAACTTCCCTAATGTAAAATAGAGAAAATTTCCCTTGTTCGGCCAACCCATCTCAAGGTAAGCCTTGCTCTTTAAGGATGCTTGGCCGGCCATACCCCTTTATATATAGGACTACTAGTTCTCATGTATAGGCATTTGATTCTTATTAGTGTATTAGGAGTGGGGTTAGGTTGCAAGACTCTCTTGTATCCTTGTAGATTGTATGGTTATTATCAATAAAACTAATTTCTACTAAAAATATATCCTGATAAGCCACCCTTGTGCAACAGAGGCTTGTGTGGATGATTCTACACGCTGCACAGACTTGGGTTTCCACAGTTGGTATCAAATCCTGGTTCATCAAGGCATCGTTCAGTTAGAATGTGTTTTGCTACTCCGAGAAGAGGAACTTCAGGATGTGCAACCCTCGGCATGGAGGACGTGGTCCGGAAAATGGTCATCGTCTTATACAAGACAGTGGATACAGTAAGCAGACTTGCCACTAACAACGACCGTCTCCATTGCGTACTTTGCACCACCCTAAAGGAGTTCGAGGAGCGACTAGCCCAGTAAGAACCCCTCAACCGTCGGAAAGCCAAGAAGAAAATCGACTTGGAGCGACACGATCGAACTGGCGCCCTAGAACCCCACGTTTCCAATCAAACAAAAAAGTTGTTGCAGACCCTCGTCTAAGATCAATGACGACTCCAGCTCAAGATAGACCAATTGGGCGCTACCATCTTGGAGCAACTCGCGAAGCTAACGACCTTCTCCAACAAGAAATCAAGATGATTGAATCAGTTGTTGATGAAGAAAGGAGGATTTGAAAGACGACATGCGGGTTTCCGCACCCCCCTCCCCCACCTCACACAACTAAGACGCGCTGGCCGCCGAACCTGAATAGGATCATGCAATGATGGATCAACATCGCAAAGGCTCGAGAGGAACTAGAAAGTTGTGCCCTGCACAGTGGGGACGCTTGGGGAATAGGTGAGGGAGACTGTGACACCTCGGAGAGGTTCCCGATGGGAATTCAATCACGGCGTCACCACAAGGCCGGACAAGACCTCAACCAGAACATCCATCCGGGCCAAACCTCAACAGGGGTGCCTTATACCGCACGGGCTTGGCTTGACCCGTTCGAGACCGAGACGCGCACGAAAATGACCGCGTGCATGCAGCAGGCCAAGTCCGGGCCTCCGACCCTTAAGGCCTAAAGACCACTATCGCGCCAGTAACACGCGAGCGCCCGCGCACTTTGTAAGATCCTCGGGCCTACGCATCCACAACTCATGGCCGATAACGCTTTCTTAGCCCTCAAGCTTGCGGATCCGGCACCTCCTCACGCATCCTCCTTGTTTCATGAAGCCGAAGTTTCCTAATGTAAAATAGTGAAAGTTCCGAATTTCGGTCAAGCCATTCGAAAGAAAGTCTTGCTCTCCAAATATACTTGGTCAGCCATACCCCTCTATATATTTGTCTAGTAGTTCTCATGTTAGGCATTCGATCTTAGCATTGTAATAGTAATGAGGTCGGGTTTTAAAACTTTCTCCAATCCTTGTAGATCGTAGGGTTATTATCAATAGAACAATTTTCTACTAAACTTTATCCTGATACGCCACCCTTGTGTAACGAATACTTCTGTAGATGCTTCTACACGTTGTAGGGACATGATAATCAGGTTTCTCTCCTCCCCCACCAGCATGTGACACTTTGTTTTGGAAAGCTAGCAATAATTAAATTCTCAGAACAGTGAGAAACAGAACTGAGATAGAGGAAAATCCTCACAATACAAACACGAGCATCCCCATTAGATGGCCTCAGAACAAATACAGAATCAACAACCCACAGATGGGATTTACAAAGGTTCATCCCTAAAATGAAACTAGTAACCAACAATACCAAACCCAACAAGGGGTGAGAACCAACCAAAAACAATAAAACAAATAAACAACAACCAATAAACATGTCTAAAAACCCAGGTAAAAAGCTTGTATAACGAAAACCAGCCGGTAAGATCCTCAACCTAATGGGACTGAGGCCTACCAAACCCAGGACGATCCATTGACTTCCGAGGAAGCCTTAGGATCACCAGATCCAGCACCACAATACTACCCCAAATCCCCCAGTATCCCGAGAATCTCCAGAACAAGGCACAACGGCCAAACAAACCCGAGTCGGCCAACAACGACATTAAGGCCCCGAGTCACACGCATCGCCACCGCATACAGGACCCGAAAAGGAGAAAAACAAGAAAAACTAGAAGGATGGGAAGCAAAGGGGCACCAGATCTGACCTGGGAGGCAACCTTAACCGAGATCTCTGAATCTCCGGACGAAGAGGCTGAGGAAGAGCCCAACCGGTTTGATACACGGCAGATGCGGCTCGAGGGTGTGTCGGGGGTTGAAGCAGCGACAGACTGCTCCAGATCTGGTCTTGGGTAGAGCCCTCGTTGATAGCCAACATCGAGGAACCAGCGATCGGAGGAGGAGAGACACAGAGACACCGGAACAGACCCCGTCAAGGTCGATGATGACCGGAATAAACCGGAGGGGTGAAGTAGTCGGCGAAGGTAGAGAGAAGAGAGGAAAAACGGTGAGGAAGGAGGGAAAATGAAGGGGGAAAGGGGAGAGGGAAGGGGGAGAAACCACCGCCGGCAATCTCCGAAGAGATCGCCGGCGGAGGAGGCGGTTGTCGACAGCGGCTGTGAAGGTAGGGGAGAAGTTAAGGGTTTCTAGAGAGAGAGGCCGTGCCTTCTCTCTAGAATGCTTTTTTCTTCTGTTTTAGCCCGTAACACTAAGGTAGCTCAAACCGTGTCAAAAGGTAAATAAATCGTCTCACAGTGAAGTGCTCTCAAAATGGTTGTAAACACAATTCACGTGGGGTTTCAGCTCCCGCAGTGGAGGTACCCAAAACGAAGTAGACAAACCTATGCTCATCCCATTACACTAGTGATTTATCAAACGCAAATGTAAAGACAAATGGTGTTTTCATAGAGGTGTTCTTCTACCACTGTTTACAGTAACTATCCCGCCTCTTTACTTAGCCGACAACCCCAAGGGGAAACCAAACCACTGTAGTTCCTTTGATGTGATTTCACAACCATTTAAGTAGTTTTAGTAAATTTGTATATTGTAAGGATTCTTTTCCCCTCGTTATGTAGCAAGGGTTGCAAAGGAACAACATAGTAAGTACACAGTACAAAAAGCATCACACCCCATCTCCAAAGTCTGAATCTTTTATTACATCACAACGCCCACTCCACATTAATTTATTCCAACTCAACCTATTTTACATCACTTTTTAAACTTACTACAGCATATTAAATAAATAGCAGCATCGCTAATATAATAATGAAATTCTGAATATCAAGCCTGAGAGATGTGATGCGGTAGTGTGAAAAGCATGACAGAAAGTCCAATGAGGCCCATCTCTACTGCTCCAAACCAGCGGATCGTTCCCTGCACACCATCACTGCTCATACCTGCATTTGTGGGAGTGCTACTACCACTAGAATTTCCCATACCTACAACTTGACAAAACTTATTAAGTCTTCAACAACAAAAAGCGGCAAATTATTGTTACAAAACTGATTTCACTTAAAATAAATAATTATGTATGTGGACCGGAGACCAGAGGGTGTATGTGACAAACAGATTTTAAGTAGTTGTTTGATTTGGTACACGAGTAAACAAGTAGCTAGACATGTTCAAAGAGACATATTTCACTTTACAATCACTGAAAAAAAGGATAATTGTTAAAAACTATTCTACAGTTTCGTCCACAAACAAACTGATGCACAAAGTTTTGTCCACACTTCGTGAGTGTACTAAAGTTTTGTCCATGCTTTTGTCGGTGTATTGAAGTTTTGCACGCGTTTTTGTGGGTGCATTTAAGTTCTGTCCACGCTTTGTGGGCGCATTAAAGTTTTGTCCACGCTTTTATTCAATACGGAAAGCAGTGCCTAGACCATCATTCTGAACATCCCTATTATGTCAAAACTAACAAATTCGTGGACAAAACTTCAGGGTAGCCACATAGCGTGGACGAAACTTTAGGATAGTTCTGGACAATTATCCCAAGAACAGAGAATAGAAGATAAAAAAATGGAGTAGAGTCTGATCTCACCATGAGGTAGGGGCACGGTAGCGTTTTTACCCTCGATGCTGTTCTCAAAATCCTTGTAGAGCTTAGCCTCGGTCGAATTGAGAGGCAAGTGTAGAAGATCTGTAACCAAAAGCAAGAAATCTGAATCCAAGAAGCCAAAATCGAGATTAAAAATCGAGCGTACGTACCAATGCATCTAGTGAGGTTGGTTGGGGAGTGGCAAGAGGCAGGAAGGCCCAAAGCGATGGTGGTGTTGATGTTGAGGCCAAGGCTGGGGTCGTCTTTGTCCCTGACCAGGATGCACAGACACTTCATGCTCTTCTGCACGACCTGCTTCACACCGGAGCAGCACTCCACCGTCGGAGCTTTGGCCTCGCCGCCGACGTACGGCAGGCACGTGGCCAGCCCGATCAGCTGGTCCATGCACTCTGCTTTGTCCTGGTCTACGTCACCGCTCGCCCAACCCACTAACGCCACAATCGCCACCAAAATACTCATCTTTCTTGATGAACTACCCATTTTTAGATGTTCGTTGATTCGAATTACAACTATGATGAAGGTCTGTTCATCGATCCGGGGCTGAGCAAGAGGCTTACTGTTTTTGCCTTACGGAGGGTTTGGGTGTGTTTTGAGTTTTTTTGTGCGAACAACCTCCTTATAAAGACAATTATAATTTTCATAACAGCTATATCCAAATATCATTTAAATTATGCAATATTTCTTTTTCGTCTACTCATTATCCTCTCATGATTTGGTGGCCACGATGTATCTATCAACTTTGCCATTCATTTATGAAGGAGGTTGGCTGGGAAATAGGGTCTACTCAATTAAGCAAATGGTCCGTTTTTGACAGGACGGATCTTTGGATGTAGGTATCCTTAATAAATTTCATTTTCATCATTCCCAGATTAACTAGATTACTTTTCGACTCAAAAGTTTAAAACTGTTAAATCTGACATTATAAGTTTTGGTGATAAATCATTTATATGTCTCTATAAATTGATCGTATGCTATATATATGTCTTATGACTCGGTCCTCGAGCTGGTCCTATCGTTTGGCTATTTAGGGGATGACCTGAATCATTTACACTTTAAAAAAATTATGCTTATGTCGTGAAACTTGAGTTTATAAGATCGAGTATGGATGGTACCACCGTCAAGACACCAATAACTCAGAATAATATAAAGATTGATGTCTACAGGTTGATGACCGAGCAAACAAGAAAGAACACTTGAAAATTGGAGAGTAGAGAATTTTTTTTTATTTCTTGAGAGCTTCTTACAAGATGGTATTGAGTTGTGCTGTTGTAGTGTATCAAATACAAGGGGTTGACACCTCTATTTATAAGAACCAAAAACACATCAGCAAATGACACATATACTACTAACATGCAAGTAGTGGTGGCCACATGTGGCCAATACAAATGCCACTTTTACAACACTCTCCCTTGGACACCACGGTGCGCTTCAAGTTCAGGTTGCCTCGTTAAAAACCTCCTCAAAAAAAACCCGGTGGGACAAAACCCGTAAAGAAAAGAGTGCAACGCATAAGGTGTGCTCGAAGTTGTGCTTTATGTTGCCTCGTTAAAAACCTTTCCAAGAAAACCCTGTGGGACAAAACTTAGATTAGGGAAAAAGAGTGCAACGCACAAAAAACTTGTCTCCCTTTGACTTCGGGCTAACTACTTTGGGTGCTTGCTAAGGCGACGCATGCTGATCCTATGTACTAGCTTCTCAAAGGTAGAAGTCGGCAAGGCTTTAGTAAATAAATCAGCAAGGTTCTCGCATGACCGGATTGACTTGACATCTATCTCATTACTCTTATGCAGCTCATGAGTGTAAAAGAACTTCGAAGAGATGTGCTTGTTCCTATCTCATTGATATAGCCCCCTCTTACTTGAGCAATACAAGTTGCATTGTCTTCATATATAAGGGAAGGAGAGCTTGGCGGACGAATGCCAATTGAGCATAACACATGCTTGATAATTGATAGCAAGAATACACATTCTCAGCTATCTTCATGTAGCTCCACAATTTCCGAGTGGTTTGAGGATGTCGCAACCAAAGTCTACTTCGTAGAGCGCCAGGAAATTGTTGTTTCAGTGCAGGTGAAAACATATCATGTCTGGGATCGAGATTTATGTGGATATGATAAGTATCCCGCATCTGCATATCCAACCAGGTCAACGCTCCCTCTGGATTTAGAATATAATAGTCTCAAATCTCTAGTTCAGCTCAGATAACAAAATTTATGTTTGATATCATTCCAATGTCGTCGAGTGGGTTCGGAACTGAACCTGGCAAGTACATTTACTACGAACGCTATATCAGGTCGCATATATTGTGCCAAATATAACAAACCCCAAATAGCATTTAGATATGGTACTTCAGGACCAAGTATCTCTTCATCTGCTTCTTTTGGACGAAATGGATCCTTCTTTGGATCTAAAGATCGACGACCATTGGACTACTAAGAGGACGAGCATTATCCATGCTAAAGCGCTCCAGGAGCTTTTCAATATACGGATATTGATGGATCAAAATCCATCAGACAAGTGCTTGAGCTGCAGCCGAGACAATGTCTATGAGGATCTCTTATGGAGTTCCAATCAAATTTATGTCATCAACATATACTGCTATAATAACAAACCTAGAGGTTGTTTTCTTGATGAACACACATGGACATATGACATCATTCTTATGGCTTTCTCTAGTAAGGTACTCGCTAAGGCGATGGTACCACATCCTACCAGATTGCTTTAGTCCATACAGAGACTTTTGTAACTTAATAAAACACAAATCTCTAGGGATATCTATCATTGCTTCAGGCAATCTCAACCCATCGGGGAGTTTCATATAGATATCAGTAGTGTCCAAAGTACCATATAGGTAAGTAGTGACAACATCCATCATGTTGTTAGTCTTAGTGCCCGTAGTTCAATCCTAAATGTCCAAATGTATATATCATCGTTAGCAATAAAATTAAAGCGACATTATATTACTTATGTGTTGAAGTAATATATCGATGTGTGCTCTGATCTATGCCCACCATGCGAATAGAACCATAGATCGAGATAGATCACACTCGATGGGTCCCTAGTCAACAAAGCTTCACTAGAAGCGACTAGTATGAAAGATGGCTCTTTATGGCTTACGTTCTGTTAGTCATTAGAATGGGATTCCGGAGTCTGATCATAGATATCATGTGGGACATGATATTGGACGACCCGACATGAATATGTGCCATAGATAAAGTCATGAACATATTCATTGTCGTAGCTTGTCATGTATCCTTAGACCAAGGAGTCTTTGTGATCGCTATGTAGTCAAAAACTGAGTTTGACCTGAGCCTAACGTTGTCCGTAACAGGGCTTCCATAACGGCCAGGATTGGCTTAGGGACGGGCTACATGAGTGACACGAAAGACGACTAAGGGATTTATCCCTCATACTAAGGTATGAGAAAGATATCGGTTCACGGCCGCTTGATCGAGAGTGACTGAAAGAATAGCATGGCCATGCACATGATACTGGGTATCATATCTTCAGTCATCTCACATATCAAGGAACAATGATTGAGAATAATAAGGATGACGGCTCTATGCCTTATCTCAATCAGGATATCGGAGATAAAAGGATAATGACAGGGACGACGGAAAGGTTAGAATCGACAGGGTCGATTCGTTATGCAGTGTCAGGCAATACTAAAGTCTTGTTAGTTGCCACTTAAATAGGATCACGTAAAATGGGATTTTACGTTGATCTATTGACATGGATAAACCTAAGGGTCACACCGAAGGATGAAACTCATTGACACATTTATGGAGAATGGCCTAAAGGGAGTTGTCTTGGGACATGACCAAAACTGGGTTTTGGGTCATGTGCCCATAAGTGAATATGACTATACGGATCGAGACAAGGCTTGGAGTCTTGGGATTGATCGCGTCGGATAATGTTGGACATTTCCAGTATGGAAGGCTTGGAGGCGATGAGCGAATCACGGGACCTCGTTGGAAATGGCCACGAGCCATGTTCCAAGAGGCCCATGCAACCAAGGACCATGGAACTAATTAATCAAGTCTTGATTAATTAGTACTAAGTAAGCAAGACAAGGATTAAGGTGTTGGTGATTCACCACCTAACCCAATCTTGTCTTGCCATTCTTTGTCCTATTTACACCTTACTTGACACCATACTTGTCCCATGCCTTTAGTTGGACAAGTATGGGTTTTGTTATGTTTAAGTCATCTTTTTTCAACATAACAAACACAAGACAAGAATAGGAAACACAACTTCTCTCCCCCTTCCCTTGCAATTTCGGGTTTGGTAAGTTTCCACCTCCATTTTTGTGTTCTTGAGTCCTCAAAGAGAAGAACTACGTGGCTTTGATTCCCATGTGGATACGTAGGCGTCTTGGAGACTCAAGTCAATCATTCGTTAACCGGTGTTCTTGTTTTGGTAAGAAATAGTGCTGAATTTTTCTCTTATGAATCCATTCTTTGTTAGTTGTTTCATGGTTTTAATCGTCTCTTGGTTTTCATTGATTTTCCGCTGCGAGTTGGTTCATCTCCAACACTACCTCGAGACCCAACAGTGGTATCAGAGCCGTGCTACCTTCGGGATTCACAAGACGGTGTTCAAAGTTTCGGTTTTGCTTGAAAGTTTTGTTTTTGGCATGTTGTTTTGCTAAATTGTTTGACAACATGTTTTAAATTCTTGTTTATGGATTTAAGGCATGTAAAATGATTTTTTGAAAATTATTTCAAATCTGGAAATTTTGAAAAAAATTTGATTTTTCGGGTCTCGGGAGCGGGACTCTCGGGGAGCCGAAACCGGGACCGAACGGGGCTCCGTTGGACGGAGCTAGGCCAAGCATGACCATTGGATGGTTGATATGCTAAGGCTAAACCGTTTTGTTAGTTATGACGAGTTTGGAACCGTCATGACGAACTCGAGGATCAAATGTTCAAAAGTTTCATTTTTGAACGGTTTCGATAAACCGAGAATCAAAAAATTTCGAAACTTGGCTATTAAATAAAACCGGAAAATCACATGATGTTTGATACCATGATTGTTTGATAACACGATGTGTGATGTGATGTTTGCATGGTGTTCATAATAGCCCCGAGCTCGATTTAATTATTTATCGCTTTTCACGGCCTGCGAGCCGTTAGAGTTAGCGTGTAATTATTCTTTCAAGGTGTGGTCCTTGAACCACTTGTTTGTAATATTTATTTATTCCCGACCTGCGAGTCGTGTATTAAATTGTAATATTTTACTCAAGACGAAGAAAGGGTGAAAAGTCTTTTGGTGGCTTTTCGGGTTTTGGCATCGGCTTGGAGTCGGTGGAGCTCAAGAAGCTAGTGGGAGATAGTTTAGGGTGCTATTATGTGCACATTTATCGCTTTATGCTTGGTTTAGTTTATGCATGACTAATTTTATGTGTTTTAGAATTGTATGCTTAACTTTATTTACCGAGCATATCACCTCACATGAAAAGATAAAATTGGAATTTTATCCTTGTGTGTGATCCCTTAGAATCGTCATTACATTGGATGTAGTTGACGGGTTCGAAGGAAGAATTACATTGGATGTAATTTGAGGCATCATTGCATTTGGAATGTAGTTGATGTGCTCATCGCATCTAGGATGTGTCAAAGTTTTAAACACAACCGGAAAAGTAAAAACGGGTCATGTCTGATACCTCCCAATTATCAACACCTATGGGTGTCGTGCGCATTCGCAGAGCATCAATGGAAAAGCGGGGTAGTAGGTTTGGACGACATATGTGGGTGTCGTGCGCATTAGCGGAGCACCTACATAGTGACGGGCCATAGTTGAAAATTGGTGGACTCGACTACGATTCTCAGCCTGAGGTTGAGCTAGGGTAACAGATAGGGTAAGTCGTGTACATAAGTACATACCCTAGCCAAGAGTCACATTGGATGTGATTGGATGGAGTCCTACCTACATAGCTCGATTAAGTGGTGAGCATTAGTTCAGCTTAATCGAGTGAATCAAGGATCTTGGTTTCAGATTCTAAAGGTTTAGAATCGATTGTTGGTGTTTAAGCTTGATCTTCATAAAATTTATTCAGTTTACTGATTGAATTTTATCTGTTGTAGATCAAATGGCAAATTCAGCGAACATTAATAGTTTGTCATTAAAAACCATTCTTGACCGGGTCAAGCTAAATGGGACAAACTATTTGGACTGGTACAGAATTTTGAGGATAGTCCTCAAGTCTGAACGCAAAGAATATGTCCTTGACAAGGCTGTCTCTAAGATCATATCAGAGTTACATGAAGTGTCATTAATTGTTGAGAAGAATATATTAGGGATCTGGGATCCAAGGATATTCTGATGGTCAACAAGGGAATTGGAAGTGGCAAGGGCGGGGCCCATGCGCACTTGGCAGGAAAGATGAGACACCTGAGAATGTCTGCTTCTACTGGCAACAACCTAGTCATTGGAACCGGGATTACAGGAAGTTCACGGCTGATCTGAAGAAGGGCAGTGGGACTGCGCCTTCATCAAATAGCCTGGATGATCTGAAGAAGGGCAGTAGGACTGCGCCTTCATCAGGAAACCTGGAAGATCTAAGGAAGGGCGGTGGGACCGTGCCTTCATCCGGTATTAACTCTATAGAGCTACATCTCTCTACATCCAAAGATTCATGGGTATTAGATACCATGACTGAATCTCACACATGCACTAATATATGGTGGCTGAAAGTAGGAGAAGTTTGGAAAGCACGAAGTGGACCTCAGAGTTGTGGCAACTGCTGTAGGATCCATGAGTCTTGCTTTTCCAAGAGGCCTTTTCTTAGTATTGTATAATGTATATTGCATACCTACTTTTAGTAGGAATATTATATTTGTATCTGTGTTTGAAAAGGAAGGATATAATGTTAATATTGGAAATGGAGTTTTCAATGTTCTATGTAATGATATGTTTTATACCAGTACTGACTTGGTTGGAGGATTGTATATATTAGATATGCTTAACAATGCCTCAAGTTCTATATATTCCGTTAATACCAAGAGGCCTAAATCCAACGATTTAAACGTAACTCTGTTATGACACTGTCATTTGGGCCGCATAAACAAGAAGCGCCTATCAGCACTTCAGAAGTGCGGGCTTTCTGGTTCATTCGAATTCCATTCGATCGATAGGTGCAAGGTTTGTTTGATGGGCAAAATGACTAAAGTGCCCTTTATCGATCGCGATGAAAGGGCGGGTGAATTATTGGGGCTGATACACTCAAATGTGTGTAGACCAATAAGTTCACTTGCCAGGAAGGGTTTTAGCTACTTTATCACATTTACTGATAATTACAGTAAATATGTTTATGTCTATTCAATGAGACATAAGTCTGAAGCTTTTGATAAATTCAAAGAGTTTAAGACTAAAGTAGAAAACCAGCTCGACAAAGGTATTGAGGCACTTCGATTGGATCGAGGTGGAAAAAACTTGACCACAGAGTTATTAGATCATCTAAAAGAGAACGGGATCCTTTTGGAATGGACTCCTCCGGGGACACTATAGTTGAAAGGTGTAGCCAAACGGAGAAATCGGACATTGTTAGACAATGGCCCGTTCCATGATTAGTTGGACTGATCTCCCAATCTCTTTCAGGGGTTATGCTCTAGAGACGACTGCATTCATAGTGAATCAGGCTTCGACGAAGGGTGTGGAAGGGACACCATTTTAAAAATGGTACGGGACGATGCCCGCTTTGTCTTCCTAAAGATTTGTGGTTGCGAGGCTTATGTGAAACATTTGGTTTCGATTAAGCTCGAACCAAGATCTGAGATATGCACCTTCGTGTGGTATCCCAAAGAAACAAGGGGATACTACTTCTACAATCCCAGTGAGAACATGGTGTTCGTCGCTTGGGGTGGGGTCTTTATGGAAAAGGAGTTTTGTTTCCAAAGACGTCATTGGGAGGACTGTGCATCTCGAAGAAATTCAGGATGGTACAGATCTGTCTAAACCAATTGACAACCCAGTAGAAAGGAGCCATAGATTTTCGTAGAGTAAGAACCAATTCCTGTTACAATTCCGGAAGGTCCAAGGCGATTTGAAAGGATCAATCTTCCACCTCCAAGATATGGTATCCGGAGGTGACAATGAAGTCATGGTGGATCACGATGATCCAGCCACCTTTCAAGAAGTCGTGGATGGGCCCGACTCCAAGTTATGGCTGGGAGCCATGAGGGAGGAAATGCAATCCATGTCGGACAACCGAGTCTGGGAACCGGTTGATCCCATCAATGGTGTGAGGACCATCGGATGCAAATGGATCTTCAAGGTGAAGATGGACATGGACGGCAACCCTCTGACCTACAAAGCTCAACTGGTGGCGAAAGGTTATAGGCAGATCCAATGGATTGACTATGAGGAAACCTTTTCCTTAGTGGCTATGGTCAAAATCGATCCAAATTCTTCTTAACATAACTGCGTATCATAATTACGAGATATGGCAAGTGGATGTCAAAACCGCTTTCCTAAATCGAAATTTGACTGAGTACGTTTGTATGTCTCGGCCCAAAGGTTTTGACGATCCGAAGAATAAAGGAAAGATTTATAAGTTGTTGAAATCCATTTATGGATTGAAACGAACTTCTCGGAGTTGGATCCTTCATTTTGATGAAGCTGTAATTGGATTTGGCTTAATCAAGAACGAGGATGAATCTTGCGTTTATAAGAAGGCTAGTGGGAGCAAGATTACCTTTTTGGTTCTCATTGAAAACGACATCCCAACCTTGCACGAGACTAAAGCTTGGTTGAGGAAGTGTTTTTCAATAAAGGACTTAGGCGATGCTTCTTATATCTTAAGGACTAAGATATGTAGAGATCGCACTAAGAGGGTCTTGGATTTAAGTCAGGGAACCTATGTGAACAAGGCATTGAGTAGGTTCTTAATGCTCAAAGAAAGGACTCTTACCCAAGATCTGAGATATTCACCTTCGTGTGGTATCCCAAAGCAACAAGGGGATACTACTTCTACAATCCCAGTGAGAACATGGTGTTCGTCGCTTGGGGTAGGGTTTTTATGGAAAAGGAGTTTTGTTTCCAAAGACGTCATTGGGAGGACTGTGCATCTCGAAGAAATTCAGGATGGTACAGATCTCTCTAAACCAATTGACAACCCAATAGAAAGGAGCCAGAGATTGTCGTAGAGTAAGAACCAATTCCTGTTACAATTCCAGAAGGTCCAAGGCGATTTGAAAGGATCAATCTTCCACCTCCAAGATATGGTATCCGGAGGTGACAATGAAGTCATGGTGGATCACGATGATCCAGCCACCTTTTAGGAAGTCGTGGATGGGCCCGACTTCGAGTTATGGCTGGGAGCCATGAGGGAGGAAATGCAATCCATGTCGAACAATCGAGTCTGGGAACCGGTTGATCCCATCAATGGTGTGAGGACCATCGGATGCAAATGGATCTTCAAGGTGAAGATGGACATGGACGACAACCTTTTGACCTATAAAGCTCAACTAGTGGCGAAAGGTTATAGGCAGATCCAATGGATTGACTATGAGGAAACCTTCTCCCTAGTGGCTATGGTCAAAATCGATCCAAATTCTTCTTGACATAACTGCGTATCATAATTACGAGATATGGCAAGTGGATATCAAAACCGCTTTACTAGATGGAAATTTGAGTGAGTACGTTTGTATGTCTCGGCCCAAAGGTTTTGACGATCCGAAGAATAAGGGAAAGATTTATAAGTTGTTGAAATCCATTTATGGATTGAAACGAACTTCTCGGAGTTGGATCCTTCGTTTTGATGAAGTTGTAATTGGATTTGGCTTATTCAAGAACGAGGATGAATCTTGCGTTTATAAGAAGGCTAGTGGGAGCAAGACTACCTTTCTGGTTCTCATTGAAAACGACATCCCAACCTTGCACGAGACTAAAGCTTGGTTGAGGAAGTGTTTTTCAATAAAGGACTTAGGCGATGCTTCTTATATCTTAAGGACTAAGATATGTAGAGATCGCACTAAGAGGGTCTTGGATTTAAGTCAGGGAACCTATGTGAACAAGGCATTGAGTAGGTTCTTAATGCTCAAAGAAAAGACTCTTACCCACTAGTCATGGCATTCATCTCAGCAAGACTCAGTGTCCTAAGACACCTGATGAGCTGAAAAGGATGATGAGAATCATATGTGCCTAGGGGCAGGATCGATCATATATGCCATGACATGTATGAGACCGGACGTCTCGTAAGCCTTATGTTGTACCAGTAGATATCAGTCTAACCCGGGGGAAAGATGATGCTGAACTAGTTGTCGAAGGATGAGTAGACTCTAGTTTTCCAAGACAAATCCAGATGACTTTAGAAGTCAGTCAGGATATGTGTTTATGCTGAATGGCAGAGCTTTAGCTGGGAGAGCGTAAAGCAATATACCATTGCCGAATCTACGAAAGAGGCCAAGTACATGGATGTTGCAGAGGCAGCTAAGGAGGCTATGTGGATTTGGAAATTCACGCCAGGGTTGGGTGTAATTAAAAATCCATCCATCCCGGTGAATCCATTTTGCGACAACACAAGGGCCAATGCGCAAGCTAAAAGCCCATATCGCATAACAAATCCAAACATGTACTACGGCGTATCCACCTAATCAGAGAAATACTGAACTGAGGTGAAGTGAAGATAACCTATATTGCAACAGATGATAACATAGCCAACCCTTTGACTAAGGCAGTGTCACTGCTTGAACATGTTAGACATGTAAAGTCGATGGGGACATATTGGAGTTTAGATTGGAACTAGGGCAAGTGGGAGATTGTTAGTCTTAGTGTCCGTAGTTCAATCCTAAATGTCCAAATGTATATATCATCGTTAGCAATAAAATTAAAGCGACTTTATATTACTTATATGTTGGAGTAATATATCGATGTGTGCTCTGATCTATGCCCACCATGCGAATAGAACCATAGATCGAGATAGATCACACTCGATGGGTCCCTAGTCAACAAAGCTTCACTAGAAGCGACTAGTATGAAAGATGGCTCTTTATGGCTTACGTTCTGTTAGTCATTGGAATGGGATTCCGGAGTCTGATCATAGATATCATGTGGGACATGATATTGGACGACCCGACATGAATATGTGCCATAGATAAAGTCATGAACATATTCAATTTCGTAGCTTTTCATGTATCCTTAGACCAAGGAGTCTTTGTGATCGCTATGTAGTCAACAACTGAGTTTGACCTGAGCCTAACGTTGTCCGCAACAGGGCTTCCATAATGGCCAGGATTGGCTTGGGGACGGGCTACATGAGTGACACGAAAGACGGCTAAGGGATTTATCCCTCATACTAAGGTATGAGAAAGATATCGGTTCACAACCGCTTGATCGAGAGTGACTGAAAGAATAGCATGGCCATGCACATGACACTGGGTATCATATCTTCAGTCATCTCACATATCAAGGAACAATGATTGAGAATAATAAGGGTGACGGCTCTATGCCTTATCTCAATCAGGATATCGGAGATAAAAGGATAATGACAGGGACGACGGAAAGGTTAGAATCGACAGGGTCGATTCGTTATGCAGTGTCAGGCAATACTAAAGTCTCGTTAGTTGCTACTTAAATAGGATCAAGTAAAATGGGATTTTACGTTGATCTATGGACATGCATAAACCTAAGGGTCACACCGAAGGATGAAACTCATTGACACATTTATGGAGAATGGCCAAAAGGGAGTTGTCTCGGGACATGACCAAAACTGGGTTTTGGGTCATGTGCCCGTAAGTGAATAGGACTTTACGGATCGAGACAAGGCTTGGAGTCTTGGGATTGATCGCGTCGGATAATGTTGGACATTTCCGGTATGGAAGGCTTGGAGGCGATGAGCGAATCACGGGACATCGTTGGAAATGGCCACGAGCCATGTTCCAAGAGGCCCATGCAAGGCCCATGCAACCAAGGCCCATGGAACTAATTAATCAAGTCTTGATTAATTTGTACTAAGTAAGCAAGACAAGGATTAAGGTGTTGGTGATTCACCACCTAACCCAATCTTGTCTTGCCATACTTTGTCGTATTTACACCTTACTTGACACCATACTTGTCCCATGCCTTTAGTTGGACAAGTATGGGTTTTGTTATGTTTAAGTCATCTTTTTTCAACATGACAAACACAAGACAAGAATAGGAAACACAACTTCTCTCCCCCTTCCCTTGCAATTTCGGGTTTGGCAAGTTTCCACCTCCATTTTTGTGTTCTTGAGTCCTCAAAGAGAAGAACTACGTGGCTTTGATTCCATGTGGATACGTAGGCGTCTTGGAGACTCAAGCCAATCATTCATTAATCGGTGTTCTTGTTTTGGTAAGAAATAGTGCTGAATTTTTCTCTTGTGAATCCATTCTTTGTTAGTTTTTTCATGGTTTTAATCGTCTCTTGGTTTTCATTGATTTTCCGCTGCGAGTTGGTTCATCTCCAACACTACCTCGAGACCCAACACATGCACATATCAAGTCCTTCAGAGTCTAATAGGCTGATCAAGCATATGATACTGATCATATCCGTCACAGGGAAATATGTCTCATAGAAATCGACTCCTGGTCGTTGAGAGAATCCTTGGGCCATAAGTCTAGCGTTATATCGGGCGACCTCATTTTTCTCATTTCGTTTTAGGGTAAATACCCACCTCTAACCAACAGATTTGACATCTTCTGGTGTCTTGGAAATGGGCACAAAGACTTGGCGTTTTACCAATGGAGTCAATTCTGCCTGAATTGCTTCTTCCCATATAGGTCATCCATTTCAGTGACGCCATTCATCAATGCTTCGGGACTCAAAATCAAACTCATTGATTATCTCATTCAACACTGTGAATGAAAAGACTTCATCAACAATAATATTAGAGTTTTCAGACACTTCTGGATCGATTGGTTCTTTTGAAACCGCCTCTGGCAGTTCTTCTAGAACTATTGGTTCTTCTGGAATCAGCTCTGGTAGTTCTCCTGGAACTACCTCTGGTAATGAAGCTTTCTCATGCCATGTATTCATCTACCATTTTTGCTCCTGGGAACAATTTTCTTTTGATCCAACTGGTCTGCCACTCTTCAGGCGTGTACTAGAGGAACCGATAGCTGCCTTTGCAGTATCACAAGTGATCTTAATCTTAGCTGGTACATTGATATCATCTATATAAGATCTTGTCATCGTTGACGTGTCTGCAAATGCGGCAAGCATTTGATTTGCAATATTTTGCAAATGAACAATCTTCTGGACTTCTATCTCACACTATGGCTTGCGTGGGTCAAGATGAGACAGAGAACTTACTTCTCAAGCAATCTCAGGCCTAACTTCAGGAGGCTTATAAGCGAGCTCATGGCTTTCTTCAGGAGGCTTATAAGAAAGTTCATGCCTTACTTCAGGAGGCTTATAAGAGAGTTCATGTCTTACTTCAAGAGGCTTATTTTTCTCACTCAGTGGTGGAAACGATGTGTCATCAAAATGACAGTCTGCAAATCTTGCAATAAACATGTCCCCGTCAAGGGTTCAAGATACCCGATTATTGATGGTGAATCGAAACCAGCATAAACCCCCAATCGCCATTGGGTCCCATTTTTTTGCATTTAGGAGGTGCAATCTGCACTTGCACAACGCACCCAAAGGTTTGCAAATGGGATATATCAGGTTCATGACCACACGCAAGTTGCACAAGATAATATCGGTGATATGCATTAGGCCTCAACAAAATTAAATATGCAGCATGTAATACAACATGTCCCCAAGCAGAAATAGTTAATTGTGACTGCATTACTAATGTACATGCAATTACTTGTATACGTTTAATAAACGATTTTTCTAAACCATTCTGGGTATAGACATTTGCGATGGGGTGTTCAACATCAATCCCTAAAGACATGCAATAATCATCAAACTTCCTCAATGTGAATTCACCAGCATTTTCAACACGAATATATTTGATGAGATGATCAGGGAAGTGTGCCTTCAGCTTAATGACCTTTGCCAACAATTTAGCGAATGCAACATTTCGCATTGACAACACACATACATGAGACCATCTACTATATGTGCCTATCAGGACCATGAAATAACAGAATGGTCCGCTAGCTGGATGAATGGGGCCACATATATCTCCCCAAATCATTTGTTCGATTTTCTAATATCAAGGTAGCTCTTCCGGAGGCCTCTATCAACTTTCTAGTACCCATAATTGTGCTAACATTCGCTTCAACCAAGGTTAGATAAGACAAATGTTTATTGCTTGTCAATATTTGGTGTGTCGTCGCGCAATAAACAATACACAAATCACCATCATTTCTGCAAGCCCGTAAGGGATCCATATCCTTCCACATAATAGTATTACATTAGTTTGTAAACTTTGGAAAAGTATTATCAGAATACATCATAAATATTACATTAGCCAAAAGAAGGGGGAATACTAGAAAAACACAAGTTTAAGCCATATTTTAATCACGACCCACAATTCTATCATAATCTCTAAATAAGTCGGAGACTGTAAGCTTAACTGGAGCATCTTCAGGGCTCACATGATCTGCAAGCTTGATCGTAACATCTTCAGGGCACACATGATCAATAAAATTTGTCTGAACGACCTTCTCCTTTCCTCTAATCAATTCTTGGTGCAATTTTTCCAAGTGGTTTGGTACGTGACATACACGTGACCAATGATCTGTTCCACTACATCAATAACATTTAGTTTCATCATTTCCGGGAGTCTGGTTATGTGGGCCTTTTCTTTTCTCATATTGGTTCCACTTCTAGGGATACACCTTGTTATCTCTTCCATAAGGGTGAAATTTTTTATACCCATAACCATGACTACGCCCACGACCATGACCTAGACCACGAAGCGGTCCTCGGCCTTGCTTGGGTGCAGAGCTGCCACCATATCTTATCACATTCGCTTCTGGGAATGGAGTACTGCATACAGGGCGAGTTTGATGGTTTTTCATTAAGAATTCATATTGGATTCACTTCTAGGGACACACCTTCTTATCTCTTCCATAAGGTTGGAAATTGGTATGCCCATAACCATGACTACGAGCACGACCACGACCTCGACCATGAAGGGGTCATTGGCCTTGCATAGGTCTAGATCTGCCATCATATCTTATCACATTCGATTCTGGGAATGGAGTACTGCCTACAGGGAGAGTTTGATGGTTTTTCATTAATAATTCATTGTTTTGCTCAGCAATGAACAAACATGCAATAAGCTCTGTACATTTCTAAAAATTTTGTTCTCGATATTGCTGATGTAGGAACATATTCGAGGGGTGGAATGTGGAGAATGTTTTCTCAATCATGGATTCGTCAGTTATCTTTTCACCACAACTGCGAAGCTTGGAACTTTTTTTAAACATGGTCGAATTGTACTCATTTACAGACTTATATTCCTATAACCCGAGGTTAGACCAATCATATAATTCTCGAGGTAGATCTATTTCTTTCATATGCTCAAACCTCTATTTGAGCTTAACGCATAAATCAAGGGGGTCTTCGTCATCCAAATATTCAACCCGTAGGTCTTTATTCATATGATGACAGATTAAAATTGTGGTCACAACTTTGTTTTTAATAGATTCTCCGTTCCCTTCTTTTATAGCGTCTCTAAGATTATGAGATCTTAAATGGAGAGTTATGTCCAACGCTCATTCATAATAATTCTTCCCATCCAGTCTGAGGGGTGGATAATTTAATTTGTTTAGGTTTTCCATCATGTACATTGATCAAAATAATTACATTTCAGGGTTATGACATATTTAATCTTTATCATACTCGACTTCAAGTTTTTAGTATTTCATTTTTGGAACTTCTGGTCTAACATATATTGGGTCATTGGTATTATGTATTTGGAACTTTCGGGTCAACATACATCGGATCCCTAGTACTATGTGTATGGAACTTCTGGTTGAACGTGCATCATACCTCCGTCCACTGGTATTTGGAACTTCTGGTCCAACATACCATCATATTTATAAACTCCGGACTATAAACCAAGTTGCATGTTACATGCGAGTAGTTTCGCATCTTGGAACTTCAGGTCCCAATGCTTCGGTCTCAACAAATCTCAAAGTTCGAATACAACACAAGTATACAATAATCATAAAATTTCTAATGTGAAAGATCTAATATAAATTGGAGATCACATAGCATACTTATGAGGAAGTCATACCTTGGACATGTATAAACAAACATGACTCAAGTATGAATAAGTTCAAACCTTTCTATACTTGGACTGTAGAACAAGATGTGCTGATAACGTGTCGTGAAACTCGAGTTTGGATGGAACCAATGCCAAGACACCAATAACTCAGAGTAATACAAAAGCTGTTGTCTACGGATTGGTTACCAAGCAAACAAGAAAGAACACTTGAAAATTGGAGAGTAGTGAAAACTTTTATTTCTTGAGAGCTTCTTACAAGATGGTATTGAGTTGTGTTGTTGTAGTGTATCAAATACAAGGGGTTAACACCTCTATATATAGGAATCAAGAATACAAGAGCAAATGCCACATATGATAATAACGTGCAAGTAGTGGTGGCATGTGAATTGTGGTGGCCACATGTGAAATACATATGCCACTTTTACAACAACTTGAACCATATTTAACCAAAACACTTAAAATTTCGCACTCCCACCCCATCCGAATTCCATGGTCTTATATATATATATATATGGAGACAATTGGTTGTGAACCACTTTTAATCTGTGAACCTGAGAACTGCATTAGGTTCTTCTATTGCGCATCATCTACGGTTCTTAGCTAAGCACGCAAATTCAAACACAATCTGGTCCACACGTCTTTGCTTAGGGGCAAAACAGGTTCTTTTAGCCATCTACCTAAACCGCCTAATTTGAGATTCTGTCCCAACCACGATTATCTGAAACTCGATTCCAAATAAAAAATTAAGATCTAGTTCGTCGGAGATCGCAACTGAGGACCAGGTTATCAGAGATCGCAACTGAGAACCAGCACGTCGTAGATCGTAATTGAGAACCAGCTTATCCTATATCGCAATTGAGAACTAGATCATTGAAGATCGCAAACTAAGAACCATCTCGTTGTAGATCTCAACTGAGAACCAAATCCCAGTGATATTCGCAGAAATGAAAAGATTTGTTCAATAGAGTTACCATCTACAATATCTAAATCTTCACAGGGAAAAGGATTTGATTCTACTGTCGCTGTGAAATCTGTTTTGGCATCGCCTAAAACAATAAATTGAAATGTTTGTATTATCAAACCGTTTAGGTATGTTTGTTTCCTTAATTCTCAATCTTGTTGTTCTGTATATGCAAACGAGAATACTTGTATCCTCAATCTGACTATCTGCGTTTGCAGGCTTATTAATGTCTCCATTAATAATCCATTAATGTTGAACAAACATCCTGGAATCCATTAAAAAATAAGGCTCCTTATTGAATGCTGACAACTTGGTATTTTGTATTCTCAAACTAACATCGGAACAAGAAGTTGTTTTGTTGTGTTTGAAAACTATATGATCTATATCCTCAAAATACTTTGCATTATACTGTAAAATGGAAAGTTAGATCTTGCATTCAGGCTTTTGGACAACATTGGTGACAAGAAGTTGTATATTTGCAAAAGGTACACAAAGTATTCTCAATCCAATATTAATATTAAGATGAAGGATTTCATATAATCAAAAGAGGAAGTTTCCAATACAAAAACTACATGATAATAACAAAATAGAAAGAGAAACTGCCACATAAAGTTATTGGTCATTCGTCTTCCTCCTCCTCATCATCATCTTCCTCTTCTCTTCCCTCTTCATCATTTTCCTCATCATTCTCCTCCTCTTCTTTTTCTTCTTCCTTTGATGAGGATTGACAATCAGGGTCCCCCGGTTGAGATATATCATCATCATTAATGAAAGGACAATCCTTATTATTATCATCAGAGGAGGAGGATGAGGATGAGTGATTCAGCTTGCGCCTCTTTGAGGCGATCTCTGTTAGTCTTAGTGCCTGTGGTTCAATTCTAAATGTCCAAATTTATATATCATCATTAATAATAAAATTAAAATGGCTTTATATTACTTATGTGTTAGAGTAATATATCGATGTGTGCTCTGATATATGCCCACAATGCGAATGGAACCATAGATCAAGATAGATCACACTCGATGGGTCCCTATGTTGGGTCTCGAGGTAGGGTTGGAGATGAACCAACTCGCAGCGGAAAATCAATGAAAACCAAGAGACGATTAAACCATGAAACAACTAACAAAGAATGGATTCACAAGGGAAAAATTCAGCACTATTTCTTACCAAAACAAGAACACCGGTTAACGAATGATTGGCTTGAGTCTCCAAGACGCCTACGTATCCACATGGGAATCAAAGCCACGTAGTTCTTCTCTTTGAGGACTCAAGAACACAAAAATGGAGGTGGAAACTAGCCAAACCCGAAATGGCCATGGAAGAGGGAGAGAAAATGTGTTTCCTATTCTTGTCTTGTGTTTGTTATGTTGAAAAAAGATGACTTAAACATAACAAAACCCATACTTGTCCAACTAAAGGCATGTGACAAGTATGGTGTCAAGTAAGGTGTAAATACGACAAAGTATGGCAAGACAAGATTGGGTTAGGTGGTAAATCACCAACACCTTAATCCTTGTCTTGCTTACTTAGTACTAATTAATCAAGACTTGATTAATTAGTTCCATGGGCCTTGGTTGCATGGGCCTTTCATGGGCCTCTTGGAACATGGCCCGTGGCCATTTCCAACGAGGTCCCGTGATTCGCTCATCGCCAACAAGCATTCCATACCGGAAATGTCCAACATTATCCGACGTGATCAATCCCAAGACTCCAAGCCTTGTCTCGATCCGTAAAGTCCTATTTACTTACGAGCACATGACCCAAAACCCAGTTTTGATCATGTCCCGAGACAACTCCCTTTTGGCCATTCTCCATAAATGTGTCAATGAGTTTCATCCTCCGGTGTGACCCTTAGGTTTATGCATGTCAATAGATCAACGTAAAATCCCATTTTACTTGATCCTATTTAAGTGGCAACTAACGAGACTTTAGTATTGCCTGACACTACATAACGAATCGACCCTGTCGATTCTAACCTTTCCGTCGTCCCTGTCATTATCCTTTTATCTCCGATATCCTGATTGAGATAAGGCATAGAGCCGTCATCCTTATTATTCTCAATCACCGTTCCTTGATATGTGAGATGACTGAAGATATGATACCCAGTATCATGTGCATGGCCATGCTATTCTTTCAGTCACTCTCGATCAAGCGGCCGAGAACCGATATCTTTCCCATACCTCAGTATGAGGGATAAATCCCTTAGCCGCCTTTCGTGTCACTCATGTAGCCCGTCCCCAAGCCAATCCTGGCCGTTATGGAAGCCCTGTTACGGACAACGTTAGGCTCAGGTCAAACTCAGTTGTTGACTACATAGCGATCACAAAGACTCCTTGGTCTAAGGATACATGACAAGCTACGACACTGAATATGTTCATGACTTAATCTATGACACATATTCAGGGCGGGTCGTCCAATATCATGTCTCACATGATATCTATGATCAGACACCGGAATCCCATTCCAATGACTAACAGAACGTAAGCCATAAAGAGCCATCTTTCATACTAGTCGCTTCTAGTGAAGCGTCGTTGACTACGGACCCATCGAGTGTGATCTATCTCGATCTATGGTTCTATTCGCATGGTGGGCATAGATCAGAGCACACATCGATATATTACTCCAACACATAAGTAATATAAAGCCGCTTTAATTTTATTGCTAACGATGATATATACATTTGGACATTTAGGATTGAACTACCGGCACTAAGACTAAAAATATCCCACTTGCCCTAGTTCCAATCTAAACTCCAATATGTCCCCATCGACTTTACATGTCTAACATGTTCAAGCAGTGACACTACCTTAGTCAAAGGGTTGGCTATGTTATCATCTGTAGCAATATAGGTTATCTTCACTTCACCTTAGTTCAGTATTTCTCTGATGAGGTGGATACGCCGTAGTACATGTTTGGATTTGTTATGCGATCTGGGCTTTTACCTTGCGCAATGGCCCTTGTGTTGTCGCAAAATGGATTCACCGGGCTGGATGGGTTTTTAATTACACCCAGCCCTGCCATGAATTTCCAAATCAACATAGCCTCCTTAGCTGCCTCTGCAGCATCCATGTACTTGGCCTCTATCGTAGATTCGGCAATGGTATCTAGCTTTGCGCTCTCCCAGCTAAAGCTCTGCCATTCAGCGTAAACACATATCCTGATTGACTTCTAAAGTCATCTGGATTTGTCTTGGAAAACTAGCGTCTACTCATCCTTCGGCGACTAGTTCAGCATCATCTTTCCCCCGGGTTAGAATGATGTCTACTGGTACAACATAAGGCTTACGAGACGTCTGGTCTCATACATGTCATGGCATATATGATCGATCCTGCCCCCAAGCGCATAGGATTTTCATCATCCTTTTCAGCTCATCAGGTGTCTTAAGACACTAAGTCTTGCTGAGATGAATACCATGACTAGTGGGTAAGAGTTCTTTCTTTGAATCGAGCATTAAGAACCTACTCAATGCCTTGTTCACATAGGTTCCCTGACTTAAATCCAGGGCCCTCTTGGTGCGATCTCTACATATCTTAATCCTTAAGATATGAGAAGCATCGCCTAAGTCCTTTATTGAAAAAAACTTCCTCAACCAAGCTTTAGTCTCGTGCAAGGTTGGGATGTCGTTTTCAATGAGAACCAGAAAGGTAATCTTGCTCCCACTAGCCTTCTTATAAACGCAAGATTCATCCTCGTTCTTGATTAAGCCAAATCCAATTACAGCTTCATCAAAATGAAGGATCCAACTCCGAGAAGTTCGTTTCAATCCATAAATGGATTTCAACAACTTATAAATCTTTCCTTTATTCTTCGGATCGTCAAAACCTTTGGGCCGAGACATACAAACGTACTCAGTCAAATTTCGATTTAGGAAAGCGGTTTTGACATCCACTTGCCATATCTCGTAATTATGATACGCAGTTATGTCAAGAAGAATTTGGATCGATTTTGACCATAGCCACTAAGGAAAAGGTTTCCTCATAGTCAATCCATTGGATCTGCCTATAACCTTTCGCCACCAGTTGAGCTTTGTAGGTCAGAGGGTTGCCGTCCATGTCCATCTTCACCTTGAAGATCCATTTGCATCCGATGGTCCTCACACCATTGATGGGATCAACCGGTTCCCAGACTCGGTTGTCCGACATGGATTGCATTTCCTCCCTCATGGCTCCCAGCCATAACTTGGAGTCGGGCCCATCCACGACTTCTTGAAAGGTGGCTGGATCATCGTGATCCACCATGACTTCATTGTCACCTCCGGATACCATATCTTGGAGGTGGAAGATTGATCCTTTCAAATCGCCTTGGACCTTCCGGAATTGTAACAGGAATTGGTTCTTACTCTACGAAAATCTATGGCTCCTTTCTACTGGGTTGTCAATTGGTTTAGACAGATCTGTACCATCCTGAATTTCTTCGAGATGCACAGTCCTCCCAATGACGTCTTTCGAAACAAAACTCCTTTTCCATAAAGACCCCACCCCAAGCGACGAACACCATGTTCTCACTGGGATTGTAGAAGTAGTATCCCCTTGTTTCTTTGGGATACCACACGAAGGTGCATATCTCAGATCTTGGTTCGAGCTTAATCGAAACCAAATGTTTCACATAAGCCTCACAACCACAAATCTTTAGGAAGGACAAAGCGGGCATCATCCCGTACCATTTAAAAACAGTATCCCTTCCACACCCTTCGTCGAAGCCCGATTCACTATGAATGTGGTCGTCTCTAGAGCATAACCCCAGAAAGAGATTGGGAGATAAGTCCAACTAATCATGGAACGGACCATTGTCTAACAATGTCCGATTTCTCCGTTTGGATACACGTTTCAACTATAGTGTCCCAGGAGGAGTCCATTCCACAAGGATCCCATTCTCTTTTAGATGATTTAATAACTCTGTGGTCAAGTATTTTCCACCTCGATCCAATCGAAGTGCCTTAATACCTTTGTCGAGCTGGTTTTTTACTTTAGTCTTAAACTCTTTGAATTTATCAAAAGCTTCAGACTTATGTCACACCGAATAGACATAACCATATTTACTTTAATCATCAGTAAATGTGATAAAGTAGCTAAAACCCCTCATGGCAAGTGAACTCATTGGTCTACACACATTCGAGTGTATCAGCCACAATAACTCACCTGCCCTTTCATCGCGATCGATAAAAGGGCACTTTAGTCATTTTGCCCATCAAACAAACCTTACACCTATCGATCGAATGGAATTCGAATGAACCTGAAAGTCCGCACTTCTGAAGTGTTGATAGGTGCTTCTTGTTTATGCGACATAAATGACAGTGCCATAATAGAGTTAGGTTTAAATCGTTGGATTTAGAACTCTTGGTATTAACGGAATATATAGAACTTGAGGCATTGTTACCCATATCTAATATGTACAATCCTCCAAACAAGTCAGTACTGGTATAAAACATATCATTGCATAGAACATTGAAAACTCCATTTCCAATATTAACATTATATCCTTCCTTGTCAAACACAGATACATATATAATATTCCTACTAAAAGTAGGTATGCAATATACATTATACAGTACTACGACAAGGCCTCTTGGCAAAGCAAGACTCATGGATCCTACAGCAGTTGCCACAACTCTGAGGTCCACTTTGTGCTTTCCAAACCTCTCCTACTTTCAGCCACCATATATAAGTCCATGTGTGAGATTCAGTCCTGGTATCTAATACCCATGAATCTTTGGAAGTAGAGAGATGTAGCTCTATAGAGTTAATATCGGATGAAGGCACGGTCCCACCGCCCTTCCTTAGATCATCCAGGTTTCCTGATGAAGGCGCAGTCCTACTGCCCTTCTTCAGATCATCCACGCTATTTGATGAAGGCGCAGTCCCACTGCCCTTCTTCAGATCAGCCGTGAACTTCCTGTAATCCCAGTTCCCATGACCAGGCTATTGGCAGTAGAAGCAGACATTCTCAGGTGTCTCATCTTTCCTGCCAAGTGCTCATGGGCCCCGCCTTTGCCACTTCCAATTCCCTTGTTGACCATCAGAATATCCTTGGATCCCAGATCCCTGATATATTCTTCTCAGCAATTAATGACACTTCATGTAACTCTGATATGGTCTTAGAGACAGCCTTGTCAAGGACATATTCTTTGCGTTCAGACTTGAGGACTATCCTCAAAATTCTGTATCAGTCCAAATAG
Source organism: Erodium maritimum (assembly GCA_963921825.1). Classification (NCBI taxonomy): domain Eukaryota; kingdom Viridiplantae; phylum Streptophyta; class Magnoliopsida; order Geraniales; family Geraniaceae; genus Erodium; species Erodium maritimum. The sequence goes on along the minus strand of OY997596.1, from coordinate 27,142,945 downwards.
TTTGTCCCATTTAGTTTGACCCTGTCAAGAATGGTTTTTAATGACAAACTATTAATGTTCGCTGAATTTGCCATTTGATCTACAACAGATAAAATTCAATCAGTAAACTGAATAAATTTTATGAAGGTCAAGCTTAAACACCAACAATCGATTCTAAACCTTTAGAATCTAAAACCAAGATCCTTAATTCACTCGATCAAGCTGAACGAAGGCTCACCACTCAATCGAGCTATGTAGGTAGGACCCCGTCCAATCACATCCAATGTGACTCTTGGCTAGGGTATGTACTTAAGTACATGGCTTACCCTATCTGATACCCTAGCTGAGAATCGTAGTCGGGTCCACCAATTTTCAACTATGACCCGCCACTATGTAGGTGCTCCGCTAAGGCGCACGACACCCACATATTTCGTCCAAACCTACTACCCCGCTTTCCCATGGATGCTCCGCTAAGGCGCACGACACACATAGGACGGGGAGGTAGTAAGGTGTTGAGAATTGGGAGGTTTCGGACATGACCCGTTTTTACTTGTCCGGTTGTGTTTAAAACTTTGGTACATCCTAGATGCGATGAGCACATCAACTACATTCCAAATGCAATGATGCCTCAAATTACATCCAATGTAATTCTTCCTTTGAACCCGTCAACTACATCCAATGCAATGATGGTTCTAAGGGTTCACACACAAGGATTAAAATTCCAATTTTATCTTTGCATGTGAGGTGATATGCTCGGTAAATAAAGTTAAGCATGCAATTCTAAAACACATAGAATTAGTCATGCATAAACTAAACCAAGCATAAAGCGATAAATGTGCACATAATAGCCCCCTAAACTAACTCCCACTAGCTTCTTGAGCTCCACCTACTCCAAGCCGATGCCAACACCCGAAAAGCCACCAAATGACCTTTTCGCCCTTTCTTCGTCTTGAGTAAAATAATTACAATTTAATATACGACTCGCAGGTCGGGAATAAATAAATATTACAAACAAGTGGTTCGGCGACCACACCTTGAAAGAATAATTACACGCTAACTCTAACGGCCGTGAAAAGCGATAAATAATTAAATCGAGCTCGGGGCTATTATGAACACCATGCCAACATCACATCACACATCGTGTTATCAAACAAGCATGTTATCAAACATCATGTGATTTTCCGGTTTTATTTAATAGCCAAGTTTCGAAAAAAAATTTGATGCTCGGTTTATCGAAACCGTTCAAAAATGAAACTTTTGAACATTTGATCTTCGAGTTCGTCATGACGGTTCCAAATTTGTCATAACTAACAAAACGGTTTAGCCTTGGCATATCAACCATCCAATGGTCATGCTTGGCCTAACTGCGTCCAACGGAGCCCCGTTCGGTCCCGGTTTCGGCTCCCCGAGAGTCCCGCTCCCGAGACCCGAAAAATCAAATTTTTTTTCAAAATTTCAAGATTTGAAATATTTTTCTAAAATTCATTTTACATGCATTAAATCCATGAACAAGAATTTAAACATGTTATCAAACAATTTAGCAAAACAACATGCCAAAAAACGAAACTTTCAAGCAAAACCGAAACTTTGAACACCGTCTTGTGAATCCCGAAAGTAGCACGGCTCTGATACCACTGTTGGGTCTCGAGGTAGGGTTCGGGATGAACCAACTCGCAGCGGAAAATCAATGAAAACCAAGAGACGATTAAACCATGAAACAACTAACAAAGAATGGATACAAGAGAAAAATTCAGCACTATTTCTTACCAAAACAAGAACACCGGTTAACGAATGATTGGCTTGAGTCTCCAAGACGCCTACGTATCCACATGGGAATCAAAGCCACGTAGTTCTTCTCTTTGAGGACTCAAGAACATAAAAATGGAGGTGGAAACTAGCCAAACCCGAAATGGCCATGGAAGAGGGAGAGAAAATGTGTTTCCTATTCTTGTCTTGTGTTTGTTATGTTGAAAAAAGATAACTTAAACATAACAAAACCCATACTTGTCCAACTAAAGGCATGGGACAAGTATGGTGTCAAGTAAGGTGTAAATAGGACAAAGTATGGCAAGACAAGATTGGGTTAGGTGGTGAATCACCAACACCTTAATCCTTGTCTTGCTTACTTAGTACTAATTAATCAAGACTTGATTAATTAGTTCCGTGGGCCTTGGTTGCATGGGCCTTTCATGGGCCTCTTGGAACATGGCCCGTGGCCATTTCCAACGAGGTCCCGTGATTCGCTCATCGCCTCCAAGCATTCCAACGAGGTCCGGAAATGTCCAACATTATCCGACGCGATCAATCCCAAGACTCCAAGCCTTGTCTCGATCCGTAAAGTCCTATTCACTTACGGGCACATGACCCAAAACCCAGCTTTGGTCATGTCCCGAGACAACTCCCTTTTGGCCATTCTCCATAAATGTGTCAATGAGTTTCATCTTCCGGTGTGACCCTTAGGTTTATGCATGTCAATAGATCAGCGTAAAATCCCATTTTACTTGATCTTATTTAAGTGGCAACTAACGAGACTTTAGTATTGCCTGACACTACATAACGAATCGACCCTGTCGATTCTAACCTTTCCGTCGTCCCTGTCATTATCCTTTTATCTCCGATATCCTGATTGAGATAAGGTATAGAGCCGTCATCCTTATTATTCTCAATCACCGTTCCTTGATATGTGAGATGACTGAAGATATGATACCCAGTATCATGTGCATGGCCATGCTATTCTTTCAGTCACTCTCGATCAAGCGGCCGAGAACCGATATCTTTCCCATACCTCAGTATGAGGGATAAATCCCTTAGCCGCCTTTCGTGTCACTCATGTAGACCGTCCCCAAGCCAATCCTGGCCGTTATGGAAGCCCTGTTACGGACAACGTTAGGCTCAGGTCAAACTCAGTTGTTGACTACATAGCGATCACAAAGACTCCTTGGTCTAAGGATAGATGACAAGCTACGACACTGAATATGTTCATGACTTAATCTATGGCACATATTCAGGGCGGGTCGTCCAATATCATGTCCCACATGATATCTATGATCAGACACCGGAATCCCATTCCAATGACTAACAGAACGTAAGCCATAAAGAGCCATCTTTCATACTAGTCGCTTCTAGTGAAGCTTCGTTGACTAGGGACCCATCGAGTGTGATCTATCTCGATCTATGGTTCTATTCGCATGGTGGGCATAGATCAGAGCACACATCGATATATTACTCCAACACATAAGTACTATAAATCCGCTTTAATTTTATTGCTAACGATGATATATACATTTGGACATTTAGGATTGATCTACGGGCACTAAGACTAACAAGCTTCACTAGAAGCGACTAGTTTGAAAGATGGCTCTTTATGGCTTACGTTCTGTTAGTCATTGGAATGGGATTCCATAGTCTGATCATAGATATCATGTGGGACATGATATTGCATGGACATTCACATTATAATGGGTATCATGTATTCATTCACCTTACATACCAAGGAAAAGTGATTGCGAATACTAAGGATGACGGCTCTATGCCTTATCTCAATCAGGATATAGGAGATAAAAGGATAGTGGCATAGACGAAAGAAAGGTTATAATCGACATGGTCGATTCGTTATGCAGTGCCAGACAATGCTAAAGTCTCGTTAGTTTCCACTTATATAGGATCAAGTAAAATGGGATTTTACGTTGATCTATTGACATCCATAAACCTAAGGGTCACCCCGGAGGGTGAACCTCATTGACACATTTATGGAGAATGGCCAAAAGGGAGTTTTCTCGGGACATGACCAAAACTGGGTTTTGGGTCATGTGCCCGTAAGTGAAAAGTACTTTACGGATCAAGACAAGGCTAGGAGTTTTGGGATTTATGGCGTCGGATAATGTTGGACATTTCTGGTATAAGAGGCTTGAAGGCGATGAGCGCGTCACGGAACCTCGTTGGGAATTACGACGGGCAATGTTCCAAGACGCCCATGAGAGGTCCGTGCAACCAAGGCGTATGGAACTAATTAATCAAGTCTTGATTAATTAGTACTAAGTAAGCAAGACAAGGATTAAGGTGTTGGTGATTCACCACCTAACCCCATCTTGTCTAGCCATACTTTGTCATATTTACATCTTATGTCACGCCCCAATTTCAGAGAACCGAACTCGGGACGTGAACACTTAAAAACATAAAAACACTTGAACCTGTTTTGAATAAAAGCTTTGACATTTCCATTTAGTTCTCAAAAAAAAAATATTTACAATACAAAACGTCCCAACAAGTGGACATGGTACATTATCCGTCACTAGACTCAACAAAATAAAGACCAGACTCCGCTCCAAACTCCATGAACTTCAAGAGCTAACCTAGTCCGTCCGGTGATCAGTACCTGTAGGAAAAGCAGCTAGGGGTGAGTGTTCGCTCACCTCCACGGATAACAGACTGACCATGGCATAATTAGCAGAAAAAGCCAGTAACACTAAAACCAAACCTAACGCCGGAACTACCGTCCCCAACTCAAGTACCCAACTGACTCACCACCCGTTACTTTCCTCAACAGACCCAACACTCGATAAGGTAATGTAGACCCGACACAACTATCCACGACTTCCTCAAGGACACGACAGAAAGACTACACAACGCCAAACAAGATCACAAAGGATCGCACACCAGCTGCTCAGTAACCAATATCAATCAGGTCAGGGTTCGACCTATCGCAATTCCTCGACACGAAGTCGGATCAGGCTGTCAACCTTTCAAACTCGCAATTCATCGACACTAAGTCGGATCAGGCTATCGACCTTTAGAACTCGCAATTCATCGACACTAGGTCGGATCAGGCTGTCGACCCTTAGAACTCGCAATTCATCGACACTAAGTCGGATCAGGCTGTCGACCTTTAGAACTCACCACTTCAGGTAACCACAATCACAATCACAGGCAAGTTCAATCACACAGGCACTCAAGACACCTCAACAGTCAAGACTCGAGTTCAACAACCCCACGGGCACTCACTGCCACTCAAGACACACCAACGGTCAAGACTCGGGTTCAACAACCCCACGGGCACTCATTGCCACTCAAGACAAACCAACGGTAAGACACGGGCACTCACGGCCACTCAAGACACCAATTTAAACACACGGGATCTCATGGCCACCCAAGACACCAACAATTAAATACGGCCTCTCATGGCCACCCAAGACACCAACAATTAAATACGGGCTCTCAAGGCCACCCAAACTCAACAATAAATAACACGGGCTCTCAAGGCCACCCAAACTCAAAAATAAATAACACGGGCTCTCAAGGCCACCCAAACTCAACAATAAATAATGCACAACAACCTCCGGCATACTCGATGCCTCCAACAGTCCTAAAATCACTAGTTTCACAAACAACCTCCGGGCATGGTCATATGCCTCCAGTAATTCAATTATCGCTAAGTTCTCTGTTCCTACGACACTACTAAGTGTCACATGCTTTTCTCTTAAACGCTACAATCCCGTATCATGCTTTTCTAATATTTAAATAAATCTACTCAACCCACGACACCCCGGTGTCACATGCAATTCCACTATTAACTTTCCCTAATCAGGTCCGAGATCCGGCTACTTTTCCCTACCTCGTAAATAACTCCAAAAGTGCTCCAACAAACCCCGAAGCAATCCCAATCACTCGCCGAGCTTCCCTTTGCCTCGGTCCGCAGCACGATCTAAAAGAACACAAGTTCAACTCACTTTTAAACTAGTACGAATAAATCGAAAATCAAAGAACTTAACGCCCAAACGTAACCCCGACAATGTCGATCACTCCCAAACTTCCCAATTACTCGACATTGTCGATAAAGGACCCGTAAATGCCTGATTTGCCCGACATGGCGAATCTGCCCGGGTTTTGTTAATTGCCTTCCGGGGCTCCAAAAGCCCCCGTTTTCGTTACTATGGTCTTAGAATATTTCAAGGAACCCAACACACTTGACGGAATTGAATTCAGACTTCTAAGTCAATTGATTAACGTTTAAAGTTTCCAAAACCCGTTAATTACAACTTCTCCAATTTAATTCCAAATTTGATTCGATTTAGGACAAATGGTCCGGGGAACGTTTTAAACTACCCGAACATTAAACCCGAGCAACCGAGCACGTGGGCCCCACCCAAGAGACTTGGCCGTGCCCTAGGGTTCAAGGGGGGGCTCGGCCACCATGTGGTGGCTGCTGCCAACTCCAGCCAGCCATCTCATAGCCGGCCGACCACCACCCACGGTGGCCGGAGCTCCTCCCGAGCCTCCGGTCACCGGAAAACGTCATTCTTCACCTCCAACCACCTCCAAAACGTCTCCAACTATCCCCCAAACTCACTACAATCCTAACCCATAGTTTATAACCAAACCCTAGCTTTGGAAAAAATAAACGAAACGACGATCGGTTTAGGTCTTACCGACGAGGAAGACGAGGGAAGAACGTTTCCTTCTTTCTTTGAATCGATCCAAGGGCTTGATAACAAACTCTAGCTCAACTTCCCTTCTTCTCTCTTCTTCTTCTTCTCCTTCTCTCTCTAAACCCTCTCTTCTTCTTTCTAATTTTAAAACAACTAACAACTAACACTAATTTTCCCTCTTTTGACCCCTTAGGTTCGGCCACCACAATTAGGACAAGTGTCAAGGTGGGTCCCACACCTTTAGGAAAATATCTAGTTGATATTTTCCAATCAGATTCGCGAAAATCGGACGTTTCGGGTCCCGAACGGGCACTTTTCCCAAGAAATTACGAAACTTGGCGGGCTACAAGGAAACGGCTCAACTAAGACCACTGCGACGACGGCTAAGCTTTTTGGATCCCAAACGGTCCTTGAATGGATCAAAACGTCGCTCGATTGACTTTTCCAGCGAAAAGTCAACATTTTCCAAATTGATCAGAAAGTTGCCCTGAGTCCCCTGGAACTCATTTTGGTTGATAACGGGGTCAACTTAAGTCTGGTATGACCCTCGGGGTCAATTTAGGTTAAATTTATTGTCTGTCTCAAAATTTTTAAATTTTCCTGTTTTTCGCAGGTTTGACTGACGTTGACCAGAAGTGGTTATTACAGTCTACCCCACTTAAAGGAATTTTGTCCGCGAAAATTAAAACAGACGTACCTCGGAAATCGAACAGGTTGGGATACTTCGCGCAGACCTCGTCCTCGCGTTCCCACGTCGACTCGGCCCCGTGATGTTTCCACTACACTCGTACCAGGCGGATAATCTTGCCTCCCCATAGAATCTGCTGCCGTGTGTCCATGATCGGAACTGGCTGCTCCTCATAGGAGACATCATCAGCCACCTCGATATCAGTCCACTCGATGACGTGGGAGGGGTCTACGTTGTACTGCCGCAACTGGGATACGTGGAAGACGTTATGGACTCTCCCAAGTTGCGGTGGCAACGCCAGACGATAGGTCACTGCTCCCACTCTGCCCAAGATCTCGAATGGGCCTATGTACCTCGGAGCCAACTTGCCCCCGCTGCGCCTGAACTGCACCAGCCCCTTCCTAGGGCTCACCTTTAGGAACACGTGATCCCCGACTGCGAACTCAAGAGGTCGACGTCACCTGTCGGCATAACTCTTCTGCCGGCTCTGCGCGGTCCTCAACCGATCGCGTATCAGCGTGACCTTCTCTGTCGTCTCTCTGACAAGATCTGGCCCCAGCAGACTCTTGTCCCCCACCTCTGCCGAGCATACTGGTGACCGACACGGCCTCCCATACAACGCTTCGAACGGTGCTATCCCGATACTGGCCTGGAAGCTGTTGTTGTAGGCAAACTCGGCCAAAGGCAGGTGGGTCTCCCAAGATCCCCTGAAATCCAGCACACATGCTCGCAGCATGTCCTCCAAGATCTGAATGGTACGCTCAGACTGACCGTCTGTCTGATGGTGATGTGTTGTGCTGAGCAGAACCTCGGTCCCCAGTGCCTTCTGTAGACTCGGCCAAAACCTGGACGTGAAGCGGGGATCCCTGTCAGACACTATCGACACCGGGACCCCATGGAGACGCACTATCTCCTGAATATACAAGCTGCTCAACTTGTCGACCTGGTCTGTCATCCTCATAGCCAGGAAGTGGGCCGACTTGGTCAACCGGTCGACTACCACCCACACGATGTCGTTTCCCTTTGGCGATCTCGGTAGTCCACACACGAAGTCCATCGTAATGTGTTCCCACTTCCACTGAGCAATCGGTAGTGGCTGTAACAATCCTGCTGGACGCTGATGCTCGGCCTTCACCTGCTGACAGACGAGGCATCTCGACACAAACTCTGCGACTGCTCTCCTCATCCCGCGCCACCAGTAGTACCGTCTGAGGTCACGGTACATCTTGGTGCCCCCCGGATGCACTATGAGACGCGAATGGTGTGCCTCTCGTAACACGACGTCTCTACAGTGAACCGGCACGAACAGCCCCCCGCGGTACCGTAATCCCAAATCAATACTGTCCTCCCAGCCCACCACCTCGTCACCCCTGACGACTCTCTTGCGGATCTCTGACGCTTCGACATCCTCCGTCTGTGCCTCCAACACTTGGGCAAGCAGTGAGGGCTGAGCCACCAATGAGCACACGGCCACGCCGCCAGTAATCTCCTCTAGCTCGAGCCCGAACGTGCTCAGCTCCCCCATCATGCCTGACTCTCGGACTAATAAGCTGGCGAGGCTCGAAACTGACTTCCTACTCAAGGTGTCGGCGACCACGTTCGCCTTGCCCGGATGGTAGTGTAGCTCGAAGTCATACTCCTCGAGTAGTTCCATCCACCGTCGTTGGCGCATGTTCAGGTCTCGCTGGGAAAATATGTACTTGAGGCTCTTGTGATCCGAGAACACCTGAAACCCCTCGCCATACAGATAATAACGCCAGCTCTTTAGCGCAAACACGACTACTGCTAGCTCCAAGTCGTGGGTAGGATAATTGCGCTTGTGCGTCTTCAACTGCCTGGAGCCATAAGCCACCACTCTGCCCAACTGCATCAGCACGCAGCCCAATCCTTTTCCGAACGCATCACAGTAAACATCATAACCATCCCTCGCTCAGGCACCACTAAAACTGGAGCTGTAGTCAGTCGAGTCTTCAACTCCGCGAATGCACTCTCACAGTCATATGTCCACATGAACCCGACAACCTTGCGCGTCAACAGAGTCATCGGCGTGGCTAGTCCTGCAAAGTCCTGGACGAATCGACGATAGTAGCCTGCCAACCCCAGAAAGCTGCGGATCTCGAAAACACTCGTGGGCCGTGCCCACTTCGAGACCGCGTCGATCTACGACGGATCGACCAGGATACCGTCACGGGACACGATGTGGCCGAGGAATTTCACCTCAGAGAGCCAGAACTCGCACTTCTCCTGGTTGGCATATAGCTGATGCTCGCGCAGTAGTGTCAAAACAGCCCTCAGATGTGCCTTATGCGCCGCCTCGTTTTGCGAATATATCAGGATGTCGTCCACGAACACCACCACAAACTGATCTAGGTACGGCCGGAAGATGCTGTTCATCAGGTCCATGAACGCTGCTGGTGCGTTCGTCAGTCCGAATGGCATCACCAGGAACTCGTAATGCCCATAGCGTGTCCGGAAAGCAGTCTTTGCGACGTCCCCTCACGGACTCGCAACTGATAATAACCGGATCGCAGATCGATCTTCGAGAAGTGGGTCGCCCCTCTAAACTGGTCGAACAAGTCATCGATCCTCGGCATCGGGTATCGGTTCTTCACCGTAACCCGGTTCAGCTTACGGTAATCTATTTACATCCGTAGCTCTCCACTCTTCTTCTTCACGAAGAGTGCTGGTGCTCCCCACGGCGATGCACTCGGACGGATAAACCCCTTCTGCTGAAGTTCCTCTAGCTGACGCTTCAGCTCAGTCAACTCTGCCGGCGCAAACCTGTAAGGCGCCATCGATATCGCCGCCGTTCCCGGCACTAGGTCAATCCCGAACTCCACCTCACGAACCGGTGGCAAACCGCTCAACTCCTCAGGAAAGACCTTGGGGAACTCGCATACCACTCTCGGTAACTCTCGGCTCTGCACAGCCGGTACTTCCTCCTCTGCGGACAACGCCGACAAGAGGACCCCACTCTTACTCCCCATCACACACGTCACCTTCGTACCGTCCACTGTCACTGTCACTCGTCGTCTGTAGCAATCGATGTTGGCTCGGTACCTCGACAACCAATCCATACCCAAGATCACATCAAAGGTCGTCATTCCCAGCACGAGAAGATCACCAGGGCAAGGACAGTCTGCGACTCTAATCTCGCAGTCACGACATACTCTAGTCAACGATACACCACCCCCAACTGGGGTGTCCAGGCATAGGGGTGGACTCAACGGCTCTAAGCTCAACCCCAACCTCTCAGCACAACCCGATGAAATAAAGGAGTGCGACCCCCGGTATCAAACAAGAATAAAGCCCATAAATGATACAATAAACACGTACCCTGGATGGTCTCACGGTACGTGCTAGGTCCTGGGGCTCTGGAGTCGGTGACTGCATATACTCTCCCCTGCGAGGCCGGCTGCCTCTGACCCGGCGTGCTGGCTGCTGAATAACCGTGACTCTATTGCTGTCTCGGAATCGGTGCGCTCGTAGACGGCCGTGACGACCTCGGCTGCTGACCCTGTCGAGGGCGACCTCTGGGCGATTGTACTGTCCGCGACTGCTGCGATCGCTACACTGATGTCTCCCCCAACTGCTTGCGGCACCATGCCATAGTGTGACCAACCCGGCCGCATCGGTAACAGCTGATCTCGTCAGCCCTCGACCCCGAGCCCTGGCCTGTCCGGCTAGTTGCTGGTACTGCCGCGGGTCCTCCCTTCACCGGACAGTCTCGCTGTAAGTGGCCTGGCTGCCCGCAGTGATAGCATGACGGCCTCCTCTCTGAGGCGATTGGCCCCACTGATGCCACTGACCCCTACTGCCTCGATCCACCCTGATGAGGCGGTGGTCGGAAGAACCCCGCGGTCCGCTGCCTCTGCGAGTCTCGTGAGTCTGACGGCCCTGCAAAACTGATCAGCCGCGGTCGGACTTCACGGCCCCTGGCTGCATCCTTGGCGCCCTGCTCCACTGTAGCCACGGTGTCCACGAGGTCGGTACACTTCCGCAGCCTCAAGGCGAGAACCTGGTTCCGGATGCCCAGCCTCAGTCCTCACTGGAACCGCAGGCAACGGTTCGTCTCGCTCATCACCATCTCTGGCGGGAATGTGGCCAAGGCTGTGAACCTGGCCTCGTACTCTACTACCGTCATCCCTCCTTGCTCCAGGTCTAAGAACTGCTGATGTCGCTCCAGCCGAGCCGACTCGGGAAAGTACTGTGCCATGAATACCTCCTGAAAGACGTTGTAGTCGTATCCGACCGTGTCCTTCACACGCCCCCACCAATGGTAGGCGTTGTCTCTCAACTGATGGGCCGCGAAGGACACCCTGCGACGACCATCCTCGACACCGGATTTATCTAGGTCTTGTGTGACCTGCTCTAGCCACCGCTCGGCTAGGTCGGGGTTCGGCTCCCCGACAAAAATAGGTATCCCGAGCTTCAGGAAATCTAGTAGTGCTCGGGAGGTATGATCCTCTGTGTGAACGGCCCTTACCAGGACCGCGGCTGCCTTTGGTGCTGGCGAAGCCGACTCTCGGCTGGCGATGACCGCCACCAAACTCTGAACTATCCTGGTCAGCTCATCTAAGGTAGTCATAACCGGAGGGTCCGCGATTGGCGGAACACTGGGGGTGCCTGTAGACGACCCCGCGTCACTCCTCCTGTCTTCTCCGACAGGAGTGCCCTGCACCTCCGCGTCCTTGGCGGGCTCAACGATTGGCACCCTCCCCGGTGCTCCTGCTGACCGTCCCCGCCGGCCTAGCGTGGGTGCCCGACCCCGTGTTCCTGCTGCTCGTCCGCGTCTACCGCGAGCCATAATCAATATCCTCTGCACGGATACACGCAAACGTTCAGTTTGCGAACTCAAATAAAGACAACAGTTCAAAACACTAACGTTCACCCGGTCTATGCTTACACTAGCGTGCTTATCACTAAAGCGCCACACCACTCAAGCTAAACATACTTTAAATATAGTATTAGCAAACGAGACCTCAACGAGACCGCACCGACGTGCACCACACAAACGACGACAAACCACCCCACACAACGAAACAACAACCACCAAAATTTGAAACCGACTCACTGGACCGGGCCGGTACACGACCCCTGCCATGCCACACTCCGGGCCGGTAACCAACACCTGCCGGGCCATATGCGGGGCCGGTAGCCTGCCCTTGTCGGACCTCATTCCGGGCCGGCAGGTCGCCCTCGCCGGACACCATTCCGAGCCGGCAAGCAGCCCCTGCCGTGCCCAGTTCCGGGCCGGCAGGCAGCCCCTGCCGTGCCCCGTTCCGGGCCGGCAGGCAGCACCTGCCGTGCCCTGTTCCGGGCCGGCATGAAGCACCTGCCATTCCACCTACCGGGTCACACCAGAGACTCCTATCTCTTAGCGATGACGAAAACCTCCCTACTTACACCCGCTGTGTCTACTCTAGGGTATTCGTAACTTTACCGGCTAAAAATGATCCGTTCCCTAGTACGTCGTAGACATTCAACCACTAAACAACCAACGCAAATACGACAACTCAGAACCGACCTCAATCATAAGCCAACACGGCCGAATAACAATAGAACCACACGACCCCCGCTCACCGGGTCAACCAAACTCGAACTTTGCCCACCGGGCCAACCAAAATCAAAACACACGCCCACAGGGCCAATCAAGTTCAAGACATGCCAACGGGGCCAACAATTTTAAAACTTTCCCCCTTTCATTTTAAAACTTCATTCCTTGACATCACGTAGTTACAACCCGGTCCAGGCGTCCCCGAACTACGTTGTACGGACTTGACATCAACACCGTCACGTTCGACTACAGGAGCGCTCCTGAGTCGACCCGCGACAGTTTAAAAACCGTTCACGCAATCACACTAATCAGTATGCCAGCAACAAAATACTGTAACATACGCACAAACAAAAACAAGCCTCAAGACATGACGGGTCTACACTGACTCGACTCTCCCACCTAATTGACGGACAGTCCGAGGTTTGAAACCTCGAGCTCTGATACCAAGTTGTCACGCCCCAATTTCAGAGAACCGAACTCGGGACTTGAACACTTAAAAACATAAAAACACTTGAACCTGTTTTAAATAAAAGCTTTGACATTTCCATTTAGTTCTAAAAAATAATAATATTTACAATACAAAACGTCCCAACAAGTGGACATGGTACATTATCCGTCACTAGACTCAACAAAATAAAGACCAGACTCCGCTCCAAGCTCTATGAACTTCAAGAGCTAACCTAGTCCGTCCGGTGATCAGTACCTGTAGGAAAAGCAGCTAGGGGTGAGCGTTCGCTCACCTCCACGGATAACAGACTGACCATGGCATAATTAGCAGAAAAAGCCAGTAACACTAAAACCAAACCCAACGCCGGGACTACCGTCCCCAACCCAAGTACCCAACTGACTCACCACCCATTACTTTCCTCAACAGACCCAACACTCGATAAGGTAATGTAGACCCGACACAACTATCGACGACTTCCTCAAGGACACAACAGAAAGACTACACAATGCCAAACAAGATCACAAAGGATCGCACACCAGCTGCTCAGTAACCAATCTCAATCAGGTCAGGGTTCGACCTATCGTAATTCCTCGACACGAAGTCGGATCAGGTTGTCGACCTTTCAAACTCGCAATTCATCGACACTAAGTCGGATCAGGCTGTCGACCTTTAGAACTCGCAATTCATCAACACTAAGTCGGATCAGGCTGTCGACCTTTAGAACTCGCAATTCATCGACACTAAGTCGGATCAGGCTGTCGACCTTTAGAACTCACCACTTCAGGTAACCACAATCACAATCACATGCAAGTTCAATCACACAGGCACTCAAGGCCACTCAAGACACCTCAACAATCAAGACTCGGGTTCAACAACCTCACGGGCACTCACTGCCACTCAAGACACACCAACGGTCAAGACTCGGGTTCAACAACCCCCCGGGCACTCATTGCCACTCAAGACACACCAACGGTAAGACACGGGCACTCACGGCCACTCAAGAAACCAATTTAAACACACGGGATCTCATGGCCACCCAAGACACCAACAATTAAATACGGCCTCTCATGGCCACCCAAGACACCAACAATTAAATACGGGCTCTCAAGGCCACCCAAACTCAACAATAAATAACACGGGCTCTCAAGGCCACCCAAAGTCAACAATAAATAACACGGGCTCTCAAGGCCACCCAAACTCAACAATAAATAACGCACAACAACCTCCGGCATACTCGATGCCTCTAACAGTCCTGAAATCACTAGTTTCACAAACAATCTCCGGGCATGGTCATATGCCTCCAGTAATTTAATTATCGCTAAGTTCTCTGTTCCTACGACACTACTAAGTGTCACATGCTTTTCTCTTAAACGCTACAATCCCGTATCATGCTTTTCTAATATTTAAATAAATCTACTCAACCCACGACACCCCGGTGTCACATGCAATTCTACTATTAACTTTCCCTAATCAGGTCCGAGATCCGGCTACTTTTCCCTACCTCGTAAATAACTCCAAAAGCGCTCCAACAAACCCCGAAGCAATCCCAATCACTCGCCGAGCTTCCCTTTGCCTCGGTCCGCAGCTCGATATAAAAGAACACAAATTCAACTCACTTTTAAACTAGTACGAATAAATCGAAAATCAAAGAACTTAACGCCCAAACGTAACCCCGACAATGTCGATTACTCCCAAACTTCCCAATTACTCGACATTGTCGATAAAGGACCCGTAAAGGCCTGATTTGCCCGACATGGCGAATCTGCCCGGGTTTTGTTAATTGCCTTCCGGGGCTCCAAAAGCCCCCGTTTTCGTTACTACGGTCTTAGAATATTTCAAGGAACCCAACGCACTTGATGGAATTGAATTCCGACTTCTAAGTCAATTAATTAACGTTTAAAGTTTCCAAAACCCGTTAATTACAACTTCTCCAATTTAATTCCAAATTTCGATTCGATTTAGGATAAATGGTCCGTGGAACGTTTTAAACTACCCGAACATTAAAACCCGAGCAACCGAGCACGTGGGCCCCGTCCAAGAGACTTGTCCGTGCCCTAGGGTTCAAGGGGGGGCTCGGCCACCATGTGGTGGCTGCTGTTAGCTCCAACGAGGAAGACGAGGGGAGAACGTTTCCTTCTTGCTTTGAATCGAACCAAGGGCTTGATAATAAACCCTAGCTCAACTTCCCTTCTTCTCTCTTCTTCTTCTTCTCCTTCTCTCTCTAAACCCTCTCTTCTTCTTTCTAATTTTAAAACAACTACCAACTAACACTAATTTTCCCTCTTTTAACCCCTTAGGTTCGGCCACCCTCACAACCACACAAATTTACCCCCAAAACCTCTCCAACTATCTAGTTGATATTTTCCAATCAGATTCGCGAAAATCGGACGTTTCGGGTCCCGAACGGGCACTTTTCCCAAGAAATTACGAAACTTGGCGGGCTACAAGGAAACGGCTCAACTAAGATCGCTGCGATGACGGCTAAGCTTTTTGGATCCCAAACGGTCCTCGAATGGATCAAAACGTCGCTCGGTTGACTTTTCCAGCGAAAAGTCAACATTTCCCAAATTGATCAGAAAGTTGCCCTGAGTCCCCCGGAACTCATTTTGGTTGATAACGGGGTCAACTTAAGTCCGGTATGACCCTCGGGTCAATTTAGGTTAAATTTAGTGTCTGTCTAAAAATTTTTAAATTTTCCTGTTTTTCGCAGGTTTGACTGACGTTGACCAGAAGTGGTTATTACATCTTACTTGTCACCATACTTGTCCCATGCTTTTAGTCTGACAAGTTGATTGGGTTTGTTATGTTTAAGTCATCTTTTTTCAACATAAAAACCACAAGACAAGAATAGAAAACGACAACTTCTCTCCCTCCCCTCCCCAATTTTGGCCATGGGAGTATTCTTCCTCCATTTTGTGTTCTTGAGTCCTCTAAGCTTAGAACTGCGTGGCTTTGATTCCTTGGAGGATAGGTAGGCGTCTTGGAGACTCAAGCCAAATCATTCGTTACCCGGTGTTCTTGTTTTGGTAAGAAGTAGTGCTGAATTTTTCTCTTGTCAATCCATTCTTTGTTATTTGTTTCATGGTTTTAATTGACTCTTGGTTTTCATTGATTTTCCGCTGCGAGTTGGTTCATCTCCAACCCTACCTCAAGATTCAATAATGGTATCAGAGTCGTGCTACCTTCGGGATTCACAAGACGTTGTTGAAAGTTTCGGTTTTGACATGTTAATTTGCCAAATTGTTTGATAACATGTTTTAAATTCTTTTTTATGGATTTAATGCATGTAAAATGAATTTTTGAAAATTATTTCAAATCTGGAATCTTTTGAAAAAAGTTTTATTTTCGGGTCTCGGGAGCGGGACTCTCGGGGAGCCAAAACCGGGACCGAACGGGGCTCCGTTGGACGGAGCTAGGCCGAGCAAGACCATTGGATGGTTGTTATGCGAAGGCTAAACCGTTTTGTGAGTTATGACGAGTTTTGAACCGTCATGACGAACTGGAAAATCAAATGTTCAAAAGTTTCATTTTTGAATGGTTTCGATAAACCGATCCTTAAAAATATTTGAAACTTGGCTATTAGTTAAAACCGGAAAATCACATGATGTTTGATAACATGCTTGTTTGATAACACGATGTGTGATGTATTGTTGGCATGGTGTACATAATAGCCCCGAGCTCGTTTTAATTATTTGTCGCTTTTTCACGGCCTACGAGCTGCTAGAGTTAGCGTGTAATTATTCTTTCAAGGTGTGGTCGTCGAACCACTTATTTGTAATATTTTTTTTAGTCCCGACCTGCGAGTCGTGTATTAAATTGTAATATTTTTCTCAAGACGGAGAAAGAGCGAGAAGGTCATTTGGTGGCTTTTTTGGGTGTTGACATCGACTTGGAGTTGGTGGAGCTCAAGAAGCTAGTGGGAGTTAGTTTAGGGTGTTGTTATGTGCACATTTATCGCTTTATGCTTGGTCTAGTTTATGCATGATTAATTCTATGTGTTGGATTAGAATTGCATGCTTAAATTTATTTACCAAGCATATCACCTCACATGCAAAGATAAAATTGGAATTTTAACCCTTGTTTTTGAGCCCTTAGAACCGTCATTATATTAGATATAGTTGACGGGTTCGAAGGAAGAATTACATTGGATGTAATTGGAGGCATTATTACATTTGGAATGTAGTTGATGTGCTTATCGCATCTAGGATGTGCCAAAAGTTTTAAACACAACCGGACAAGTAAAAACGGGTCATATCCGATACATCCTAATTATCAACACCTTACTACCTCCTCGTCATATGGGTGTCGTGCGCCTTAGCAGAGCATCCATGGAAAAGCGGGGTAGTAGGTTTGGACGACATATGTGGGTGTCGTGGGCCTTAACAGAGCACCTACATAGTGGCGGGTCATAGTTGAAAATTGGTGGACCCGATTACGATTCTTGGCTAGGGTTGAGCTAGGGTATCAGGTAGGGTAAGCAGTGTACTTAAGTACATACCCTAGCCAAGAGTCACATTGGATGTGATTGGACGAGATCCTACCTACATAGCTCGATTGAGTGGTGAGCCTTCGTTCAGCTTGATCGAATTAATCAAGGATCTAGGTTTTAGATTATAGAGGTATAGAATCGCTTGTTGGTGTTTAAGCTTAATCATCATAAAATTTATTTGGTTTACTGATTATAGAGGTATAGAATGGAAAATTCAGAGAACATTAATAGTTTGTCATTAAAAACCATTTTTGACAGGGTCAAGCTAAATGAGACAAACTATTTGGACTGGTACAGAATTTTGAGGATAGTCCTCAATTCTGAACGCAATGAATATGTCCTTGACAAGGCTGTCTCTAAGACCATATTAGAGTTACGTAAAGTGTCATTAACTACTAAGAAGAATATCAGGGATCTGGGATCCAAGGATATTCTGATGGTCAACAAGGGAATTGGAAGTGGCAATGGCGGGGCCCATGCATACTTGGAGGGAAAGATGAGACACCTGATAATGTCTGCTTCTACTGCCAACAACCTTGTCATTGGAACCAGGATTATAGGAAGTTTACGGCTGATCTGAAGAAGGGCAGCGGGACTGCGCCTTCATCAGGAAACCTGGATGATCTAAGGAAGGGCGGTGGGACCGTGCCTTCATCCGATATTAACTCTATAGAGCTACATCTCTCTACTTCCAAAGATTCATGGGTATTAGATACCAGGACTAAATCTCACACATGCACTAACGTATAGTGGCTGAAAGTAAGAGAGGTTTGGCAAGCACGAAGTGGACCTTAGAGTTGTGGTAACAGTTGTAGGATACATGAGTGTTGCTTTGCCAAGTGTCCTTGACTTAGTATTTTATAATGTATATTGCATACCTACTTTTAGTAGGAATATTATATTTCTATCCGAGTTTGACAAGGAAGGATATAATGTTAATATTGGAAATGGAGTTTTCAATGTTATATGCAATGATATATTTTATGCTAGTACTAACTTGGTTGGATGATTGTACATATTAGATATGGATAACAATGCCTCAAGTTTTATATATTATGTAAATATCAAGAGGTCTAAATCCAACGATTTAAATCTAACTATGTTATGGCAATGTCATTTGGGCCGCATAAACAAGAAGCGCCTATCAGCACTTCAGGAGTGCGGGCTATCAAGTACATTCGAATTCCATCCGATCGATAGGTGCAAGACTTGTTTGATGGGAAAAATTACTAAAGCGCCCTTTATCGGTTGCGGTGAAAGTGCGGGTGAATTATTGGGGATAATACACTCGAATGTGTCTGGACCAATAGGTTCGCTGGCCAAGAGGGTTTTTTAGCTACTTCATCACATTTACTAACGATTATAGTAGATATGATTATGTTTGTTCAATAAGATATAAGTCTGAAGCTTTTGATAAATTCAAAGACTTCAAGACTGAAGTAGAAAACTGGCTCAGGAAAAGTATTAAGACACTTCGTTGGATCGAGGTGGAAAATACTTAACCATAGAGTTTTTAGATCATCTGGTGGAGAGCATGATCTTTTCAGAATGGACTCCTCCAAGAACACCGCAGTTAAATGCTGTGTCCGAGCGGATAAATCAGACTTTATTGGATATGGTTTGATCCATGATCAGTTAGACTGATCTCCCAATCTCTTTCTGGGGTTATGCTGTAGAGACAACCGCATTCATAGTGAATCGGGATCCCACGAAGGTGGAAGGGACATCATTTTAGAAATGTCATGGAAAGATGCCTGCTTTGTCCTTCCTAAAGATTTGTGGTTGCGAGGCTTATATGAGTCATTTGGTTTCGACTAAGCTCGAACCAAGATATGAGATATGCACCTTCGTGGGGTATCCCAAAGCAACAAGGGGATACTACTTCTACAAAACTAGTGAGAACATGGTGTTCGTTGCTTGGGGTGTGGTCTTTATGGAAAATGAGTTTTGTTTCCAAAGACGTCATTGGGAGGACTGTGCATCTCGAAGAAATTCAGGATGGTACAGATCCATCTAAACCAATTGACAACCCAGTAGAAAGGGAGCCAGAGATGTTCGTACAATTTTGGAAGGTCCAAGGCGATTTGAAAGGATCAATTGTCCACCTCCAAGATCTGGTATCCAGAGGTGACAATGAAGTCATGGTGGATCACGATGATCCAGGAAGTCGTGGATAGGACTGATTCCGAGTTATGGATGGGAGCCATGAGGGAGGAAATGCAATCCATGTCGGACAACCAATTCTGGGAACTAGTTGATCCCATCAATGGTGTGAGGACCATCGGATGCAAATGGATCTTCAAGGTGAAGATGGAAGTTTGACTGCGGATGTATTATGTCTCATAATTCTTCTTGACATAACTGCGTATCATAATTACGAGATATGGCAAGTGGATGTTAAAACCGCTTTCCTAAATGGAAGGTTGATTGAGGACGTTTTATGTCTCAGCCAGAAGGTTTTGTCGATCCGAAGAACAAGGGAAAGATTTGTAAGTTGTGTAAATCCATTTATGGATGGAAACAAGCTTCACGGAGTTGGAACCTTCGTTTTGATGAAGCTGTAATTGGATTTGGCTTAATCAAGAATGAGGATGAATCTTGCGTTTATAAGAAGGCTAGTAGGAGCAAGATTACCTTTCTGGTGCTCATTGAAAACGACATCCAACCTTGCACGAGACTAAAGCTTGGTTGAGGAAGTGTTTATCAATAAAGGAATTAGGCGATGCTGCTTATATCTTAAGGATTAAGATATGTACGGATCGCACCAAGAGTACCTTGGATTTAAGTCATGGAACCTATGTGAACAAGGTATTGAGTAGGTTCCCAATGCTCGATTCAAAGAAAACACTCTTACTCACTAGTCATGACATTCATCTCAACAAGACTTAGTGTCCTAAGACACCTGATGAGCTGAAAAGGATGATGCGAATCCCATGCGCCTAGGGGCAGGATCGATCATATATGCCATGACATGTACGAGACCAGACGTCTCGTAAGCCTTATGTTGTACCGGTAGACATCAGTCTAGCCCGGGGGAAAGATGATGTTAAACTAGTCGTCGAAAGATAAGTGGACGCTAGTTTTCCAAGACAAATCAAGATGACTTTAGAAGTCAATCAGGATATGTGTTTACGCTGAATAACGGAGCTTTAGCTAGGTAAGCGTAAAGCAAGATACCGTCGCCGAATCTACGACAGAAGCCAACTACATGGATGTTGTAGAGGCAGCTAAGGAGGCTATGTGGATTTTGAAATTCACGGCAGGGTTGGGTGTAATTAAAAACCCATCCAACCCGGTGAATATATTTTGCGACAACACAGGGGCCATTGCGCAAGCTAAAAGCCAGATCGCATTACAAATCCAAACATGTACTATGGCGTATCCACCTCATCATAGAAATACTTAACCGAGGTGAAGTGAAGATAACCTATATTGCAACAGATGATAACATAGCCAACCCTTTGACTAAGGCATTGTCGCTTCCTAAACATTGTAAACATGTAAAGTCGATGGGGACATATTGGAGTTTAGATTAGAACTAGGGTAAGTGGGAGATTGTTATTCTTAGTGCCCGTAGTTAAATCCTAAATGTCCAAATGTATATATCATTGTTAGCAATAAAACTAAAGTGGCTTTATATTAATTATGCGTTGGAGTAATATATCGATGTGTGCTCTGATCTATGCCCACAATGCGAATATAACCATAGATCGAGATAGATCACACTCGATGGGTCCCTAGTCAAAAAAGCTTCACTAGAAGCGACTAGTATGAAAGATGGCTCTTTATGGCTTACGTTCTGTTCGTCATTGGAATGAGATTCTGGAGTCTGATCATAGATATCATGTGGGACATGATATTGGATGACCCGACATGAATATGTTCCATAGATCAAGTCATGAACATATTCATTGTCGTAGCTTGTCATGTATCCTTAGACCAAGGAGTCTTTGTAATCGCTATGCTATAAACAACTGAGTTTGACCTGCCCCTAACGTTGTCCGTAACAGAGCTTCCATAACGTCCATGATTGGCTTGGGGACGGGCTGCATGAGTGACACGAAAGACGGCTAAGGGATTTATCCCTCATACTGAGGTATGGGAAAAGGTATCGGTTCTCTGCCACTTGATCGAGAGTGACTGAAAGAATAGCATGGTCATGCACATGATACTGGGTATCATATATTCAGTCACCTTACATATCAAGGAACAGTGATTGCGAATACTAAGGATGGCGGCTCTATGCCTTATCTCAATCAGTATATAGGAGATAAAATGATAGTGGCATAGACGACAGGAAGGTTATAATCGACATGGTCGATTCGTTATGCAGTGTCAGACAATGCTAAAGTCTCGTTAGTTTCCACTTATATAGGATCAAGTAAAATGATATTTTACGTTGATCTATTGACATCCATACACCTAAGGGTCACCCCGGAGGGTGAACCTCATTGACACTGTAAAACCCGCTTATTTTAAAAAAAAAGGTATTCTTTTGCAATTAGAAACGTCGGGGTATGTTTGGGCTAAGTGGCTTTGGAAAACAAGTTATCAAAAAAAAACTGTTGGACTCGGTTGGAAAATGGACCGGTTTGGGCCCATTGGGTTAGTCAGGCCCAGTTTTTGGGCCCAACCGTTGTTGCTTCTCGTTTAAAAGGGCTGAAACCCTAATCCCTTTTCTGTATTCCACAACCGCCCGACCTCCCTCCCTCACTCCTTCTTCTTCGTCTTCTTCGAACCTCTCCTGACCCACTCCTCTCGCCATCTCATCTCGCCGGAAACCGGCGTCTCCGACCTCCGTTCGACCACGACAGGCACCACCTCCCTTCCTTCTCTCACCGACGTCGATTTCGGTCGCCCCTCTTCCCTCTCCGTCCAGCCACCATGCCACCATCGAGCCGCCTCCTCTTCTCCGTCCAGATCCGACCGTCCCACCGTCGTCTTCTCCGTCTCCGACCCGATCTCCCTCGTTCCGAGCTCGCTTCGGACTCGCCGGCGAGGAAGGAGCCACCGAGCCTCTCGGTTCGACTCCGACCACCGCAGCCCGTCCTCCTCCTTCTTCGAGCCCTCTTCACCCGAGTGTTTTACGAGCCCAGCTTCGCCGTGCCGTCCTAACGAGCTCTCCGGCGTGCTCGGTTGATCTGAGGTGAAATCGCCGATCTCTGCCTGCTCTCACACCTGTAACTGCCGCCGCCGCCGCTATCTCTTTCTTCCCTACGGTGAGGCCACGGTCGCCGGCGTTTCTACCGGTGACCGTTCGGATTCTGACCGAAACTCTCTCTCTCCTAGTCCCTTTTGTCTTCTTCGAACTGCTGTTAGATCTGATTTGTTGAATGGAAACGTTTTTGTGGTTCTTGTTGTTGCGAAGACGAAACTAAATTAAAAACAAATTAAAGAAGCAAATATGTAAAATTGGAAATGTTTTAAAACGGGAAAAATCAAAGGTAGCGAGGCAGGACGTCAACACCTAGGAGACGCAGCTGTCTTTTCGCCTTGAGGTAGGGAAATGTAGCCGGATCTCGGCCCTGACTAGGGAAAGTTAACAGTAGAAATGCATGTGACACTGGTGTGCCGTGGGTTAAGTAGGTTTATCGAATATTAGAAAGGCATGATACGTGAACGTAGCGAATATTAGAAAAGCATGTGACACTTAGTAGTGTCGTAGGAGCAGAGAACCTATCGATGTTAGGAGTACTGGAGGCATATGACCATGCCCGGAGGTTGATTGTGAAACTGTTGATATTAGGACTGTTAGAGGCATTGGTTAAGCCGGAGGTGGTTTGTGCATGTTGTGTTTTGGGTGGCCATGAGAGCCCGTGTTTTACTGTTGTGTCTTGGGTGGCCATGAGAGCCCGTGTTTTACTGTTGTGTCTTGGGTGGCCATGAGAGCCCGTGTTTTACTGTTGTGTCTTGGGTGGCCATGAGAGCCCGTGTTTTACCGTTGTGTCTTGGGTGGCCATGAGAGCTCGTACTTTACTGTTGGTGTTTTGAGAGGCCGTGAGTGCCCGTGGGGTTGTTGAGCCGTGAGTTACTGTCGGTGGTTTTGAGAGGCCGTGAGTTCCCGTAGGGTTGTTGAGCCCGTGAGTTACTGTTGGTGCGTCTTGGGAGGCCGTGAGTGCCTGTGGGGTTGTTGAGTCCGTGTTTTTCGGTTGATGTCTTGGGTGGCCTTGAGTGTCTGTGGATTTTGGGACTGGTGTCGTTACTGTCTGTTGAACTTTGTTTGTGATTGTGATTTTTAACTTGATACTGGCGGAGGTTGTGTGGTGTAGCTAGCCTCCCGACTGGGATCGGGAGAAGCGGAGAGGTTGTGGGCTAGCTCCCCGACTGGGATCGGGGGAAGGACACGCGGGTGTGGCTAACCACCCGACTGGGATTGGGTGAAGCGGAGAGGTTGTGGGTTAGCCTCCCGACTGGGATCGGGAGAAGTTGCGCGACTGGTCGACCGCCTGACCTGACTGGGATCGGTAAAGGGCGAGAGACAGAGATTGGGTTACTGAGCAGCTAGTATGCGATCCTTTGTGATCTTGTTTGGTGTTCGATCCTTTGTGATCTTGGTATTGCGTGGTTGTCAGTTGTGTCTTTGGAGGAGGTCGTCAATCGTTGTGTGGGGTCTACATTACGAGTCCGAGTGTTGAGTCTGTTGAGTAAGTAACGAGTTGTGTGTTAGTTAAGTTACTTGAGTTTGGGGAGGGTATTTCCCGATGTTGGGTTTAGTTTTGGTGTTACCAGCATTGTCTGCTAAGTATGCCGTAGTCAGTCTGGTATCCGTGGTGGTGAGCGAACGCTCACCCCTAGCTGCTTTTCGTACAGGTACTGATCACAGGACGGACTAGGTGAGCTCTCGAAGCTTGAGGAGCTAGGAGCGGAGTCCGGGTTTTATCTTTCGAGTCTAGTGACGGATGCCTTGTATTTTGTCCACTTGTTGGGACGTACTTTGTTAAGTTGTAAATGATTATTTTGATGAACAAAAAGTGATTTATGGAAAAGGTCTTCAAATGTTTTATAATTCTAAATGTTCGCGTCCCGAGTTCGGTTTACTGAAATTGGGGCGTGACAGCTTGGTATCAGAGATCGAGGTTTCACACCTCGGACTGTACGTAAATTAGGTGGGGAGAGTCGAGTCGGTAAAGTCCCGTCATACATTGGGTACGCAGGTCGGGAACCGTGTGTAGACCCGTTGTGTTCTGAGTCCTGCTTGTGTTTGTGTGTATGTGCAGTACGGGGTTACTGGCTTACTATTTGTGTGTTGTTGCGTGAAATTTTTTTTAAACTATCGCGACTAGACTCAGGGGAGCCTTTGTGGTCGAGCGCGACGGTGTTGACGTCAAGTGGGTACAATGTAGTTCGGGGACGCCTGGACTGGGTTGTAACTACCTGATGTTAAGAAATGGGGTTGTGTAATGAAAAAGAGAAAGTTTTTAAATTGATTGGCCCGGTGGGCGTGTTGTGGAGTTTTGGTTGGCCCTGTGGGCGTGCTTGTTTATGTTGGCCCGGTGGGCGTGTTGTGGAGTTTTGGTTGGCCCTGTGGGCGTGCTTGTTTATGTTGGCCCGGTGGGCGTGTTGTGGAGTTTTGGTTGGCCCTGTGGGCGTGTGTGTAAGTTGGTTGGCCCGTTGGGCTCTGTTCGACTTTGGTTGGCCCGGTGGGCGGGTGCCGTTGTTGTTGTCGTTATGGTTGTTTGGCCGGGTTGGCTTGTGGTTGAGGTTGAGTGAGTTGTGTTTGGTCTTGAGTTGCTGTACGTGTGCGTTTAGGTTTTTGGTTGTGTTCACGGTGGTGGGCCGTAGGCTCGGTGTTAAAGGATGAGGTCTTGGGCTCGAGACTCATCGCTAACGTACGATAGTAATACAGCACCTCGGTGTGAGAGTCTCACCACGGAGAGAGGTTAGGGTTGGTGCGCTGCGGAGCCATACGAACTAGGTTTCCCTATGTGAACGAGTGTTCGAGGTTTCCCTCACGTGAGTGGGTTATTTGAGGTTCCTTATGTGATCGGCTTTTGGGGTGTTGTTAGTGCGACGCACAAGCGTGCGGGTCGCTAGGAGAAGGGTAGGATGCGAGTGTCCTAGGATCGACGTGACGGTGTGTCGGGTGCGAAATCATCACCGCTACGGGACGGGTCTTGGACCGGCCCGATAGAAAACGTGGTTGGAGCCTCTGTTTTGGCCCGGTAGGTGGCACAGCCCATTTGGCGTGCCGGCCCGGTAGGTGGCACGGCACGACTTGGGTGCCGGCCGGGAAGGTGGTACGGCCCGGATCAGTTGCCGGCCTGGTCCAGTAAGCCGGTTTCAATTGTTTTGTGGTTGTTTCGTTGTACGGTTAGGTTTGTCGTTGCGTGGCTTAGTGTGCGTTTGTGCGGCTTATTTGAGGGTTCGCTTACATATTATTATAATTGAAGTATTAATAGTGTGAGCAAGGGTGTGTGCTCGGTTGAGAGCGTGATCCCCGTCTTGAGGTTTCCCTACGTGATCGGGTATTTGGGTGATTGAGGTTGTGAACAATAGTGATTACTGAATTGAGGACGTGTTTCCCGTGTCGAGGTTTATCTTACGTAAGCGAGTACTTGAGGTGTTGAGGGCGTGAGCAGTGTGACGTTTGGCATCAGGTTTTGAGGTAGTGGTTTGCCCTGGTTAGATTGGTAAGTCCTTGGTGCGTCACTAGTATGCCATAATCGAACGGGTGTCCGTGGAGGTGAGCATAACGCTCATCCCCTTTACTACTTTTCCCGCAAGGGACGAGTAGCGAACACTAGTTTGGTTGCGGAAAGTTAGAAGTAAATGCATAGAGGACCGGGCGAGGGTTTGTGCTAGACTTTACCAGAGTAACTAATGGAGTGATTTTCGGTCTCTGCTTTGAGCGTCATTTCTGTTGGATGCCGGGACGCCACACTCGTTTGTGTCATCGAGTTGTGCTGAGAGGTTGAGGCTGAGTTTAGAGCCGTTGAGTCCACCCCTGCGTCTGGACACGCCGGTTGGTGGTGGGGTTGTGTTGACTAGGGTCTGTCGTGCCTGCGGAGTTGGAGAAGCGAACCGATACAAGAGGTTCAAGAGAGGGCTCAAGAGCCCTGATGCTGGATCGAGTCCTCACCCCGAGAATCGGGTATGTTCGGAGTCGGTGGGCACGACGACGGTAGTGGAGCGAGGTCTTAGGGAGACTGCGAGGATCCGTGAGGATCGGCAGCGAATGAGCTTGAACGTGCATCCGTGGGAAGGATACTTACGAAATGACAACCTTTAAACGTAATCTTGGGAATGGATTGGCTGGCGAAGTACCGAGCCAATATCGACTGCTTTAGGCGACGAGTGACAGTGTCAGCAGGCAACACGAAGGTGTCGTGTGTGCTGGGTAGTAATAGCGGGGTTCTCCTGTCGGCATTGTCCGCAGTGGAGGAAGTATCGGCTGTGTAGAGCCGAGAGTTACCGCGAAGGGTATGGGGGTTCCTCGAGGTGTTTCCTGAGGAGTTGAGCGGGTTGCCACCAGTTCATGAGGTGGAGTTCTGGATTGACCTGGTGCCGGGAACGGCAGCGCTATCGATGGCGCCTTACAAGTTCGCGCTAGCTGAGTTGACCAAGCTGAAGAGTTAGCTCGAGGAACTTCGGGAGAAGGGGTTTATTCGTCCGAGCACATCGTCGTGGGTAGCGCCAGCACTCTTCGTGAAGAAGAAGAGTGGAGAGCTTCGGATGTGCATGGACTACCGGAAACTGAACCGGGTTACGGTGAATGACCGATACCCGATGCCGAAAATTGACGAATTGTTCGACCAGTCGAGAGGGTCGACGTATTTCTCGAAGATCGACCTACGATCCGGATACTACCAGTTGCGAGTCCGAGAGGGGGACGTCGCAAGGACTGTATTCCGGACATGCTATGAGCATTACGAGTTCGGGGTGATGACTTTGGACTGTCGAACACACTTGCATCGTTCATGGATCTGATCAACAATATATTACAGCCGTTCCTGAACCAATTTGTGGTGGTGTTTGTAGACGACAGAGATCCAGGAGAGAGTTGTCGGCGGTGCTGACGCCGAGGGCTGAGATCGTTGTACTATTTGGGAGTTACGGTATCGCGGAGGTTTGTACATACCGCGTGACGGCGGAGGCGATGAGCTGCGAGAGTCGCAGCATTCGCGTCTAACCGTGCACGTGGATGGCACTAAGAGGAGCGCGACATCAGGTGGCTTGTCTAGTGGAGCGGGATGCGGAGAGCGGTCGCAGAGTTAGTATCGCGATGCCTCACTCGTCAGCAAGTGAGAGCCGAACGACAGCGTCCCGCTGGGTTATTGCAACCACTGCGGGTTGCACAGTGGAAATGGGGGCACATCACGATGGATTTCGTGAGCGGTTAGCCGAGTTCGCCTACAACAACAGCTTCCAGGCCAGTATCAAGATGGCACCGTTCGGAGCGTTGTATGGTAGGCCGTGTCTGTCGTCCGTGTGCGGGGCGGAAGGGAGGAGGACCGCACGATTCTCCCGACCGTAGACTACCGTCTGACGGCGAAGCAGACAGGATCGGGAACATCGGTAGGTATCGTTGTGTTAGAACGGGGGCCAGTGTGTTTACACGGCCGACAGCCGGGACATCAGAGACGAGTGCCCGAGCGGTGGAGGGCCGCAACAATACTAGTAAGCCGTCGGCCCGATCAGGAGAGGTGAGCGAGCGGCGTTGAGATCAGAGTGGCGCAGCGGAAGCATGGTGGGCCCATAACCCACAGTCATCGCATTCTTCTGTTTGATGTACAATGTGTATGGTAGAAGTGGGAGTACCTCACTAGGTATCCGGAAACAAATCACCGAGTACGACTACCACAGCGCTTTCAGGCCAGTAACACTATGGCATCACACGAAGCGTTGGATGGTAGGTCGGGCATTTTCCTAAGCAAGGCACACTTGAGGTTTAATAGTGACCAGTGTGGTCCTGAGTTGCTCGAGAAGCGACTGAAGGTTCGTGTTATCGTGGATGATTAAAAACTGCGTAGAGTTGACACGGAAGCGCGATGATGAGGTACGCGCGAGGTATCCAAGCTGTTCGGAGCCTGAGGGACTGGTACTTGTAGTGTCTTCAGTTTCGTGTTACCGTGGGTGGTTGGGTTTGGAGTCCGATGTCGATTGTCCGAGTAGCGGGATGTGGACTTCCTTTGTTGTTGGGTGCGCGATACTTGGTTAAACGGGTGAGTAGCCGGGGGGAAGTGTCTGTGTGTTGGATCCGTTTTAAGCCCGGTGTGAGAAGGTTTTTGGGATGACACCTATGCCGACGGGCTGTTCCGATATAGGATGTCTCGACCAAGCGGTGGATGTAGGCACGATGTGTCTACCGAGGGAGGATTCTGGTATCGACTGGCTGGTTTAAGTGTTTCCGTGTACATGAAGGATAATGGACCAGGAGCTTTAAGCAGACGTTCCCTGAGATAGGGTCAAGAAGAACAAGTTTGTCTTAAATTTCGAGGACGAAATTCCTTTAAGGGGGTAGACTGTAAAACCCGCTTATTTAAAAAAAAGGGGTATTCTTTTGCAATTAGAAACGTCGGGGTATGTTTGTGCTAAGTGGCTTTGGAAAACAAGTTATCAAAAAAAATAAAAAATAAAAACTGTTGGACTCGGTTGGAAAATGGACCGGTTTGGGCCCATTGAGTGAGTCAGGCCCGGTTTTTGGGCCCAACCGTTGTTGCTTCTCGTTTAAAAGTGCTGAAACCCTAATCCCTTTTCTGTATTGCACAACCGCCCGACCTCCCTCCCTCACTCCTTCTTCTTCGTCTTCTTCGAACCTCTCCCGACCCACTCCTCTCGCCATCTCATCTCGCCGGAAACCGGCGTCTCCGACCTCCGTTCGACCACGGCAGCCACCACCTCCCTTCCTTCTCTCGCCGACGTCGATTTCGGCCGCCCCTCTTCCCTCTCCGTCCAGCCACCACGCCACCACCGAGCCGCCTCCTCTTCTCCATCCAGATCCGACCGTCCCACCGCCGTCTTCTCCGTCTCCGACCCGATCTCCTTCTTCCCGAGCTCGCTTCGGACTCGCCGGCGAGGAAGGAGCCACCGAGCCTCTTGGTTCGACTCCGACCACCGCAGCCCGTCCTCCTCCTTCTTCGAGCCCTCTTCACACGAGTGTGTTACGATCCCAGCTTCGTCGTGCCGTCCTACTGAGCTCGCCGGCATGCTCAGTTGATCTGAGGCGAAATCGCCGATCTCTGCCCGCTCTCACACCTGTAACCGCCGCCGCCGCCGCTGTCTTTTTCTTCCCTACGGTGAGGCCACATTCGCCGGCGTTTCTGCCGGTTACCGTTCGGATTCTGACCGAAACTCTCTCTCTCCTAGTCCCTTTTGTCTTCTTCGAACTGCTGTTAGATCTGATTTGTTGAACGGAAACGTTTTTGTGGTTCTTGTTGTTGCGAAGACGAAACTGAATCAAAAACAAATTAAAGAAGCAAATCTGTAAAAGTGGAAATGTTTTAAAACGGGAAAAATCAGAGTTTAATTAAAAGGTACGATTTTTGGACCTTGGATCGAATCTGCAAATTGATTTTTGAAACTGGAAACGTTTATTTTGGACTGTTAATCGGACCGGGACAAAAGGTGGAACGTTGAATCGGATGCCTCGAGGTCCGAGCCACGAAACCCGTACAACGGGAAACGTGCACCGGGTTCTGTGTTAGGGCTCGAGTACTCAAACACGATTAGTCGTTAATTCCGCTCTTAGCCCGCTCGAGTTAAAAGGCAACTGTTAAACTTAAATCGAAACCGTCGTAACGTTTAATTCGACTTTGGAACCGTGTTTGAGTTTGGCTTTCGTTTTGTTTTAGAGTCCGGCTTCAATTGAAGAGAAGACCGGAGGTAGCGAGGCAGGACGTCAGCAGCTAGGAGACGCAGCTGTCATTTCGCCTTGAGGTAGGGAAAAGTAGCCGGATCTCGGCCCTGACCAGGGAAAGTTAACAGTAGAAATGCATGTGACACTGGGGTGTCGTGGGTTAAGTAGGTTTATCGAATATTAGAAAGGCCTGATACGTGAACGTAGCGAATATTAGAAAAGCATGTGACACTTAGTAGTGTCGTAGGAGCAGAGAACCTATCGATGTTAGGAGTACTGGAGGCATATGACCATGCCCGGAGGTTGATTGTGAAACTGTTGATATTAGGACTGTTAGATGAATTGGTTATGCCGGAGGTGGTTTGTGCATGTTGTGTTTTGGGTGGCCATGAGAGCCCGTGTTTTACTATTGTGTCTTGGGTGGCCATGAGAGCCCGTGTTTTACTGTTGTGTCTTGGGTGGCCATGAGAGCCCATGTTTTACCGTTGTGTCTTGGGTGGCCATGACAGCCCGTGTTTTACCGTTGTGTCTTGGGTGGCCATGACAGCCCGTACTTTACTGTTGGTGTTTTGAGAGGCCGTGAGTGCCCGTGGGGTTGTGGAGCCGTGAGTTACTGTCGGTGGTTTTGAGAGGTCGTGAGTGCCCGTAGGGTTGTTGAGCCCGTGAGTTACTGTTGGTGCGTCTTGGGAGGCCGTGAGTGCCTGTGGGGTTGTTGAGTCCGGGTTTTACGGTTGGTGTCTTGGGCGGCCTTTAGTGCCTGTGGAGTTTGGGACTGGTGTCGTTACTGTCTGTTGAACTTTGTTTGTGATTGTGATTGGTTACTTGATACTGGCGGAGGTTATGTGGTGTAGCTAGCCTCCCGAATGGATCGGGAGAAGCGGAGAGGTTGTGGGCTAGCTCCCCGACTGGGATCGGGGGAAGGACGCGCGGGTGTGGCTAACCACCCGACTGAGATCGGGTGAAGCGAAGAGGTTGTGGGTTAGCCTCCCGACTGGGATCGGGAGAAGTTACGCGACAGGTCGACCGCCTGACCTGACTGGGATCGGTAAAGGGCGAGAGACAAAGATTGGGTTACTGAGCAGCTGGTATGCGATCCTTTGTGATCTTGTTTGGTGTGTGATCCTTTGTGATCTAGGTGTTAGGCTTAGTGCCCGTAGTTCAATCCTAAATGTCCAAATGTATATATCATCGTTAGTAATAAAATTAAAGCGGCTTTATATTACTTATGTGTTGGAGTAATATATCGACGTGTGCTCTGATCTATGCCCACCATGCGAATAGAACCATAGATCGAGATAGATCACACTAGATGGTTCCATAGTCAACAAAGCTTCACTAGAAGCGACTAGTATGAAAGATGGCTCTTTATGGCTTACGTTCTGTTAGTCATTGGAATGGGATTCCGGAGTCTGATCATAGATATCATGTGGGACATGATATTGGACGACCCGCCCTGAATATATGTGCCATAGATTAAGTCATGAACATATTCAGTGTCGTAGCTTATCATGTATCCTTAGACCAAGGAGTCTTTGTGATCGCTATGTAGTCAACAACTGAGTTTGACCTGAGCCTAACGTTTTCCGTAACAAGGCTTCCATAACGGCCAGTATTGGCTTGGGGATAGGCTACATGAGTGACACGAAAGGCGGCTAAGGGATTTATCCCTCATACTGAGGTATGAGAAAGATATTGTTTCTCGGCCGCTTGATCGAGAGTGACTGAAAGAATAGCATGGCCATGCACATGATACTGGGTATCATATCTTCAGTCATCTCACATATCAAGGAACGGTGATTGAGAATAATAAGGATGACGGCTCTATGCCTTATCTCAATCAGGATATCGGAGATAAAAGGATAATGACAGGGATGACGGAAAGGTTAGAATCGACATGGTCGATTCGTTATGCAGTGTCAGGCAATACTAAAGTCTCGTTTGTTGCCACTTAAATAGGATCAAGTAAAATGGGATTTTACGTTGATCTATTGACATGCATAAACCTAAGGGTGACACCGGAGGATGAAACTCATTGACACATTTATGGAGAATGGACAAAAGGGAGTTGTCTCGGGACATGATCAAAACTGGGTTTTGAGTCATGTGCCCGTAAGTGAATAGGACTTTACGGATCAAGACAAGGCTTGGAGTCTTGGGATTGATCGCGTCGGATAATGTTGGACATTTCCTGTATGGAAGGCTTGGAGGCGATGAACCAATCACGAGACCTCGTTGGAAATGGCCACGGGCCATGTTCCAAGAGGCCCATGAAAGGCCCATGCAACCAAGGCCCATGGAACTAATTAATCAAGTCTTGATTAATTAGTACTAAGTAAGGAAGACAAGGATTAAGGTGTTGGTGATTCACCACCTAACCCAATCTTGTCTAGCCATACTTTGTCCTATTTACACCTTACTTGGCACCATACTTGTCCCATGCCTTTAGTTGGACAAGTATGGGTTTTGTTATGTTTAAGTCATCTTTTTTCAACATAACAAACACAAGACAAGAATAGGAAACACAACTTCTCTCCCCCTTCCCTTGCAATTTCGGGGTTGGCAAGTTCCCACCTCCATTTTTGTGTTCTTGAGTCCTCAAAGAGAAGAACTACGTGGCTTTGATTCCCATGTGGATACGTAGGTGTCTTGGAGACTCAAGCCAATCATTCGTTACCCGGTGTTCTTTTTTTGGTAAGAACTAGTGCTGAAGTTTTCTCTTGTGAATCCATTCTTTGTTAGTTGTTTCATGGTTTTAATTGTCTCTTGGTTTTCATTGATTTTCCGCTGCGAGTTGGTTCATCTACCCTACCTCGAGACCCAACAGTGGTATCAGAGCCGTGCTACCTTCGGGATTCACAAGACGGTGTTCAAAGTTTCGGTTTTGCTTGAAAGTTTCGTTTTTGGCATGTTGTTTTACTAAATTGTTTGATAACATGTTTTAAATTCTTTTTTATGGATTTAATGCATGTAAAATGAATTTTTGAAAATTATTTCAAATCTGGAAATTTTGAAAAAAGTTTGATTTTTCGGGTTTCGGGAGCGGGACTCTCGGGGAGCCGAAACCGGGACCGAACGGGGCTCCGTTGGACGGAGCTAGGCCAAGCATGACCATTGGATGGTCGATATGCTAAGGCTAAACTGTTTTTTTAGTTATGACGAGTTTGGAACCGTCATGACGAACTCGAAGATCAAATGTTCAAAAGTTTCATTTTTGAACGGTTTCGATAAACCGAGCATCAAAAATTTTCGAAACTTGGCTATTAAATAAAACCGGAAAATCACATGATGTTTGATAACATGATTTTTTGATAACACGATGTGTGATGTGATGTTGATGTTGTACATAATAGCCCCGAGCTCGATTTAATTATTTATCGCTTTTCACGGCCTGCGAGCCGTTAGAGTTAGCGTGTAATTATTCTTTCAAGGTGTGGTCGTCGAACCACTTGTATGTAATATTTATTTATTCCCGACCTGCGAGTCGTGTATTAAATTGTAATATTTTACTCAAGACGAAGAAAAGGCGAAAAGGTCATTTGGTGGCTTTTCGGGTGTTGGCATCGGCTTGGAGTCTGTGGAGCTCAAGAAGCTAGTGGGAGTTAGTTTAGGGGGCTATTATGTGCACATTTATCGCTTTATGCTTGGTTTAGTTTATGCATGATTAATTCTATGTGTTTTAGAATTGCATGCTTAACTTTGTTTACCGACCATATCACCTCACATGCAAAGATAAAATTGGAATTTTAATCCTTGTGTGTGAGCCCTTAGAATCGTCATTACATTGGATGTAGTTGACGGGTTCGAAGGAAGAATTACATTGGATGTAATTTGAGGCATCATTGCATTTGGAATGTAGTTGATGTGCTCATCGCATCTAGGATGTGTCAAAGTTTTAAACACAACCGGACAAGTAAAAACGGGTG
Organism: Erodium maritimum; assembly: GCA_963921825.1. Taxonomy (NCBI): domain Eukaryota; kingdom Viridiplantae; phylum Streptophyta; class Magnoliopsida; order Geraniales; family Geraniaceae; genus Erodium; species Erodium maritimum. The sequence goes on along the minus strand of OY997596.1, from coordinate 27,108,640 downwards.
ATGTCCGATACCTCCCAATTATCAACACCTTACTACCTCCCCGTCCTATGGGTGTCGTGCGCATTAGCGGAGCATCCATGGGAAAGCGGGGTAGTAGGTTTGGAAGACATATGTGGGTGTCGTGCGCATTAGCGGAGCACCTACATAGTGACGAGCCATAGTTGAGAATTGGTGGACCCGACTACGATTCTCAGCCTGAGGTTGAGCTAGGGTAACAGATAGGGTAAGCCGTGTACATAAGTACATACCCTAGCCAAGAGTCACATTGGATGTGATTGGATGGAGTCCTACCTACAAAGCTCGATTAAGTGGTGAGCATTAGTTCAGCTTAATCGAGTGAATCAAGGATCTTGGTTTCAGATTCTAAAGGTTTAGAATCGATTGTTGGTGTTTAAGCTTGATCTTCATAAAACTTATTCAGTTTACTGATTGAATTTTATCTGTTGTAGATCAAATGGCAAATTCAGTGAACATTAATAGTTTGTCATTAAAAACCATTCTTGACAGGGTCAAGCTAAATGGGACATACTATTTGGACTGGTACAGAATTTTGAGGATAGTCCTAAAGTCTGAACGCAAAGAATATGTCCTTAACAAGGCTGTCGCTAAGACCATATCAGAGTTACATGAAGTGTCAATAACTGCTGAGAAGAATATTCTGATGGTCAACAAGGGAATTAGAAGTGGCAAGGGCGGGGCCCATGCACACTTGGCAGGAAAGATGAGACACCTGAGAATGTCTGCTTCACTGCCAACAGCCTGGTCAGTGGAACCGGGATTACAGGAAGTTCACGGCTGATCTGAAGAAGGGCAGTGGGACTGCGCCTTCATCAAATAGCCTGGATGATCTGAAGAAAGGCAGTAGGACTGCGCCTTCATCAGGAAACGTGGATGATCTAAGAAAGGCCGGTGGGACCGTGCCTTCATCCGGTATTAACTCTATAGAGCTACATCTCTCTACATCCAAAGATTCATGGGTATTAGATACCAGGACTGAATCTCACACATGCACTAATATATGGTGGGTGAAAGTAGGAGAGGTTTGGAAAGCACGAAGTGGACCTTAGAGTTGTGGCAACTGCTGTAGGATCCATGAATCTTGCTTTGCCAAGTGGCCTTTTCTTAGTATTGTATAATGTATATTGCATACCTACTTTTAGTAGGAATATTATATCTGTATCCGTGTTTGACAAGGAAGGATATAATGTTAATATTGGAAATGGAGTTTTCAATGTTCTATGCAATGATATGTTGTATACAAGTACTGACTTGGTTGGAGGATTGTACATATTAGATATGGGTAACAATGCCTCAAGTTCTATATATTACGTTAATACCAAGAGGGCTAAATCCAACGATTTAAACCTAACTCTGTTATGGCACTGTCATTTGGGTCGAATAAACAAGAAGCGCCTATCGGCACTTCAGAAGTGCGGGCTTTTAGGTTCATTCGAATTCCATTCGATCGATAGGTGCAATGTTTGTTTGATGTGCAAAATGACTAAAGTGCCCTTTATCGATCGCGATGAAAGGGCGGGTGAATTATTGGGGCTGATACACTCGAATGTGTGTAGACCAATAACTTCACTTGCCAGGAGGGGTTTTAGCTACTTTATCACATTTACTTGTGATTACAGTAAATATGGTTATGTCTATTCGCTGAGACATAAGTCTGAAGCTTTTGATAAATTCAAAGATTTTAAGACTAAAGTAGAAAACCAGCTCGACAAAGGTATTAAGGCACTTCGATTGGATCGAGGTGGAAAATACTTGAACACAGAGTTATTAGATCATCTAAAAGAGAATGGGATCCTTTTGGAATGGACTCCTCCTGGGACACTGTAGTTGAAAGGTGTAGCCAAACGGAGAAATCGGACATTGTTAGACAATGATCCGTTCCATGATTAATTGGACTGATCTCCCAATCTCTTTCTGGGGTTATGCTCTAGAGAGGACTGCATTCATAGTGAATCAGGCTTCGAAGAAGTGTGTGGAAGGGACACCATTTTAAAATGGTACGGGATGATGCCCGCTTTGTCCTTCCTAAAGATTTGTGGTTGCGAGGCTTATGTGAAACATTTGGTTTCGACTAAGCTCGAACCAAGATCTGAGATATGCACCTTCGTGTGGTGTCCCAAAGAAACAAGGGGATACTATTTCTACAATCCCAGTGAGAACATGGTGTTCGTCGCTTGGGGTGGGGTCTTTATGGAAAAGAAGTTTTGTTTCCAAAGACGTCATTGGAAGGACTGTGCATCTCGAAGAAATTCAGGATGGTACAGATCTGTCTAAACCAATTGACAACCCAGTAGAAAGGAGCCAGAAATTGTCGTAGAGTGAGAACCAATTCCTGTCACAATTCCGGAAGGTCCAAGGCGATTTGAAAGGGTCAATCTTCCACGTCCAAGATATGGTATCCGGAGGTGACAATGAAGCCATGGTGGATCACGATGATCCAGCCACCTTTCAAGAAGTCGTGGATGGGCCCGACTCCGAGTTATGGCTGGGAGCCATGAGGGAGGAAATGCAATCCATGTCGGAAAACCGAGTCTGGGAACCGGTTGATCCCATCAATGGTGTGAGGACCATCGGATGCAAATGGATCATCAAGGTAAAGATGGACATGGATGACAACCCTCTGACCTACAAAGCTCAATTGGTGGCGAAAGGTTATAGGCAGATCCAATGGATTGACTATGAGGAAACCTTCTCCCTAGTGGCTATGGTCAAAATCGATCCAAATTCTTCTTGACTTATTGCGTATCATAATTACGAGATATGGCAAGTGGATGTCAAAACCGTTTTCCTAAATGGAAATTTGACTGAGTACGTTTGTATGTCTCGGCCCAAAGGTTTTGATGATCCGAAGAATAAAGGAAAGATTTATAAGTTGTTGAAATCCATTTATGGATTGAAACGAACTTATCGGAATTGGATCCTTCATTTTTATGAAGCTGTAATTGGATTTGGCTTAATCAAGAACGAGGATGAATCTTGCGTTTATAAGAAGGCTAGTGGGAGCAAGATTACCTTTCTGGTTCTCATTGAAAATGACATCCCAACCTTGCATGAGACTTAAGCTTGGTTGAGGAAGTGTTTTTCAATAAATGACTTAGGCGATGCTTCTTATATCTTAGGGATTAAGATATGTAGAGATCGCACCAAGAGGGTCTTGGATTTAAGTCAGGGAACCTATGTGAACAAGGCACTGAGTAGGTTCTTAATGCTCGATTCAAAGAAAGTACTCTTACCCACTAGTCATGGAATTTATCTCAGCAAGACTCGGTGTCCTAAGACAGCTGATGAGCTGAAAATGATGATGAGAATCCTATGCGCCTGGGGGCAGGATCGATCATATATGCCATGACATGTATGAGACCGGACGTCTCGTAAGCCTTATGTTGTACCAGTAGACATCATTCTAACCCGGGGGAAAGATGATGTTGAACTAGTCGTCGAAGGATGAGTAGACGCTAGTTTTCCAAGACAAATCCAGATGAATTTAGAAGTCAGTCAGGATATGTGTTTACGCTGAATGGCAGAGCTTTAGCTGGGAGAGCGTAAAGCAAGATACCATTGCCGAATCTACGACAGAGGCCAAGTACATGGATGCTGCAGCGGCAGCTAATGAGGCTATGTGGATTTGGAAATTCATGGCAGGGCTGGGTGTAATTAAAAACCCATCCAGCCCGGTGAATCCATTTTGCGACAACACAAGGGCCATTGTGCAAGCTAAAAGCCCAGATCGCATAACAAATCCAAACATGTACTGCGGCGTATCCACCTCATCAGAGAAATACTGAACTGAGGTGAAGTGAAGATAACATATATTGCAACAGATGATAACATAGCCAACCCTTTGACTAAGGCAGTGTCACTGCCTGAACTTGTTAGACGTGTAAAGTCGATGGGGACAAATTGGAGTTTAGATTGGAACTAGGGAAAGTGGGAGATTGTTAGTCTTAGTGCCCGTAGTTCAATCCTAAATGTCCAAATGTATATATCATCGTTAGCAATAAAATTAAAGCGGCTTTATATTACTTACGTGTTGGAGTAATATATCGACGTGTGCTCTGATCTATGCCCACCATGCGAATAGAACCATAGATCGAGATAGATCACACTAGATGGTTCCATAGTCAACAAAGCTTCACTAGAAGCGACTAGTATGAAAGATGGCTCTTTATGGCTTACGTTCTGTTAGTCATTGGAATGGGATTCCGGAGTCTGATCATAGATATCATGTGGGACATGATATTGGACGACCCGCCCTGAATATATGTGCCATAGATTAAGTCATGAACATATTCAGTGTCGTAGCTTATCATGTATCCTTAGACCAAGGAGTCTTTGTGATCGCTATGTAGTCAACAACTGAGTTTGACCTGAGCCTAACGTTTTCCGTAACAAGGCTTCCATAACGGCCAGTATTGGCTTGGGGATAGGCTACATGAGTGACACGAAAGGCGGCTAAGGGATTTATCCCTCATACTGAGGTATGGGAAAGATATCGGTTCTCGGCCGCTTGATCGAGAGTGACTGAAAGAATAGCATGGCCATGCACATGATACTGGGTATCATATCTTCAGTCATCTCACATATAAAGGAACGGTGATTGAGAATAATAAGGATGACGGCTCTATGCCTTATCTCAATCAGGATATCGGAGATAAAAGGATAATGACAGGGATGACGGAAAGGTTAGAATCGACAGGGTCGATTCGTTATGCAATGTCAGGCAATACTAAAGTCTCGTTAGTTGCCACTTAAATAGGATCAAGTAAAATGGGATTTTACGTTGATCTATTGACATGCATAAACCTAAGGGTCACACCGGAGGATGAAACTCATTGACACATTTATGGAGAATGGACAAAAGGGAGTTGTCTCGGGACATGATCAAAACTGGGTTTTGAGTCATGTGCCCGTAAGTGAATAGGACTCTACGGATCAAGACAAGGCTTGGAGTCTTGGTATTGATCGCGTCGGATAATGTTGGACATTTCCGGTATGGAAGGCTTGGAGGCGATGAGCGAATCATGAGACCTCGTTGGAAATGGCCACGGGCCATGTTCCAAGAGGCCCATGAAAGGCCCATGCAACCAAGGCCCATGGAACTAATTAATCAAGTCTTGATTAATTAGTACTAAGTAAGGAAGACAAGGATTAAGGTGTGGTGATTCACCACCTAACCCAATCTTGTCTAGCCATACTTTGTCCTATTTACACCTTACTTGACACCATACTTGTCCCATGCCTTTAGTTGGTCAAGAATGGGTTTTGTTATGTTTAAGTCATCTTTTTTCAACATAACAAACACAAGACAAGAATAGGAAACACAACTTCTCTCCCCCTTCCCTTGCAATTTCGGGTTTGGCAAGTTCCCACCTCCATTTTTGTGTTCTTGAGTCCTCAAAGAGAAGAACTACGTGGCTTTGATTCCCATGTGGATACGTAGGCGTCTTGGAGACTCAAGCCAATCATTCGTTACCCGGTGTTCTTGTTTTGGTAAGAACTAGTGCTGAATTTTTCTCTTGTGAATCCATTCTTTGTTAGTTGTTTCGTGGTTTTAATCGTCTCTTGGTTTTCATTGATTTTCCGCTGCGAGTTGGTTCATCTCCAACCCTACCTCGAGACCCAACACTTGGTATTGCGTGGTTGTCAGTCGTGTCTTTGGAGGAGGTCGTCAATCGTTGTGTGGGGTCTACATTACGAGTCCGAGTGTTGAGTCTGTTGAGTAAGTAACGGGTTGTGTGTTAGTTAAGTTATTTGAGTTTGGGGAGGGTATTTCCCGATGTTGGGTTTAGTTTTGGTGTTACCGGCATTGTTTGCTAAGTATGTCGTAGTCAGTTTGTTATCTGTGGTGGTGAGCGAACGCTCACCCCTATCTGCTTTTCCTACAGGTACTGATCACAGGACGGACTAGATGAGCTCTCGAAGCTTGAGGAGCTAGGAGCGGAGTCCGGGTTTTATCTTTCGAGTCTAGTGACGGATGCCTTGTATTTTGTCCACTTGTTGGCACGTATTTTGTTAAGTTGTAAATGATTATTTTGATGAACAAAAATTGATTTATGGAGAAGGTCTTCAAATGTTTTATAATTCTAAATGTTCGCGTCCCGAGTTCGGTTTACTGAAATTGGGGCGTGATAGACACATTTATGGAGAATGGCCAAAAGGGAGTTTTCTCGAGACATGACCAAAACTGGGTTTTGGGTCATGTGCCCGTAAGTGAAAAGTACTTTGCGGATCAAGACAAGGCTTGGAGTCTTGGGATTGATGGGGTCGGATAATGTTGGACATTTCTGGTATAGGAGGATTGAAGGCGATGAGCGCGTCACGGGACCTCGTTGGGAATTGCGACGGGCTATGTTCCAAGACGCCCATGAGAGGCCCGTGCAACCAAGGCGTATGGAACTAATTAATCAAGTCTTGATTAATTAGTACTAAGTAAGCAAGACAAGGATTAAGGTGTTGGTGATTCACCACCTAACCCCATCTTGTCTAGCCACACTTTGTCCTATTTACACCTTACTTGTCACCATACTTGTCACATGCTTTTATTTTGACAAGTTGATGGAGTTTGGTATGTTTAAGTCATCTTTTTTAAGCAGAAAAAAACACAAGACTAGAACTAGAAAAGACAACTTCTCTCCCTCCCGTCCCCGATTTCGGCCATGGATGTATTCTTCTTCCATTCTGTGTTCTTGAGTCCTCTAAGCTTAGAACTACGTGGCTTTTATTCTTTGGAGGATACGTATGCGTCTTGGAGACTCAAGCCAAATCAATCGTTACGTGGTGGTAAAAGGTAGTGCTGAATTTTTCTCTTGTGAATCCATTCTTTATTAGTTGTTTCATGGTTTTAATTGTCTCTTGGTTTTATTTGATTTTCCGATGCGAGTTGGTTCATCTCCAACCCTACCTCGAGATCCAACAACCTCATCGTCCTCATCATCGTTACTAAAGAATTGGGATGGTGGGGACTTACATTCGTAGCAGGGCCATATTTCACAATCACTACTAGAAAACACAATTGTTGGAGACTTAGGAGATGATGACATGGATGGTCAGGATGAATACAATTAAAAACAAACTAGACTTATTGGATACGGATGATGAAGAAGCAAGTGCTTTGGAGCCTTGGATTTAAAGAGATCACTGGGCGTGGAGATGCAGCATGAGCTTCCTTCCAAGATTTGAGGTTCACCTGTGCCTTAGAGAGAACTGATAGGGCTGCCGGAGTGGTACCCTTCCAGAGCAAAGCATTACGAGTCTTCTAAATATCCCACAAGTTGATAATAATTCCGTTACCCGACCCGGGTTGAGCGCCGTAGTGTCATCCACCAGGCCTCGGAATCTTGGTTTGCGCCGAGGAGGACTAGGTGCCCAAATTCCTTCCAACACGTTTTCGCGAATCCATAGGAGACAAACAAATGAGTAATCGATTCTTGATGTGACCCACAAATGGTATAGGTCGGATTTGCCGGGACATATCTCCTATTGAGATTCCTAGCCACTTGCAGGGTGTAAGAACCGTTGCCGGTCAACGCCGGTCAAATCGGCGGAAAAACAGGAAAATTTAAAATTTTGGGACAGACACCTAAATGAACCTAAATTTGACCCCGAGGGTCATATCGGACTTAAGTTGACCCCGATATCGACCAAAGTGAGTTATGGGGGCTCAGGGCAACTTTTTGACCAATTTGGGAAAGGTTGACTTTTTGCCGAAAAGGTCAACCGAGCAACGTTTTGGTCCGTTCGAGGCCCGTTTTGGATCCAAAAAACTTAGCCGTCGTTACAGCGGTCTTAATTGGGCTGTTTCCTTGTAGCACGTGAAATTTCGTAATTTCTTGGAAAATTGGCCCGTTCGGGGCCCGAGACGGCCGAATTTCGCGAATCTGACAGAAAAATATCTACAAAGATATTTTTTCATAGGGTGGGACCCAAGTGATGGTAGTTGGTATTTTGAACAAATAAAGAGAAGAAAGGTCTGGGGGTTTCGGCCATAAGAGAAAAAAAGAGGAGAGAGAAAGAAGAGAGAAGAAGAGAAGGAGAAAAAGAAAAGGAAAAAGAGAAGAGAGAAGTTAGGGTTTGTCGATTTTCCCGACAACCCGATCGACGGATCGTCTCAACGGTTGTAGAATCGAGCTCCCGTCGTCATTCCCTATGGTGAGAACCTATTTGATTCTCGTTTTGGTACGTTTGAAAGTTAGGGTTTATGTTTAAACGAGTTAAATATAGATGAGTTGAGGTGTAGGGTTCTTTGGGGACGTTTTGGGACGAAAATGACCTGATTCCGGTGACCGGAGGCTCGGGGGAGCTCCGACCACCATGGGTGGTGGCTGGCCGGAGCTGGGACCGGCCACCACTGTGGTGAACCGGTCCAGAACCGGTCCAGCCACCCACGGGTGATGGTGGCCGGGTGGGGCCCATGTGTCGTGGCTCAGGTTTTTCGTGTTCGGGAGGTTTTGGGCGATCCCCGAATCGATAATTCACACCCGGAACGAATTATGGAATTAAATTGTGAAAGTTGGAAATTTCGGGTTCAGAAACTTTAAACACGAATTAAATTGCTCGGAAGTCGGAAATTGATTCCGTCGATTGCATTGGAACCCTTGAATTATTCTAAGATCGTAGAAACGAAAACGGGAATTTTCGAAGCCTCGGAAGGGCGTTTTCCAATCCCGGGCAGATTCGCCGAGCCGGTCGAATCGGGCCTTTTCGGGCCTGTTGTTGACAATGTCGAGTAATTGGGAAGTTTGGGAGTGATCGACATTGTCGGGACTGCTTTTGGGCGTCAAATTCATTAAAATTCAGCTTTGCCTGTGAACTTAAAAAGTGTTTTAATTGTGTTCATGTTAGATCGTGCCGCCGACCGCGGAAAGGGGAGGTTAGGCGAGTGATCGCGAGCGAGCCAGAGCTTGAGCGTGGACTGTTTGTAAAGCGTTACGAGGTAGGGAAAAGTAGCAGGATCTCGGCCTTGACTAAGGAAAGTTAACAGTAGAAATGCATGTGACACTTGGGTGTCGTAGGATCAGTGAACGTAACGAACATTAGAAATACATGTGACACCTAGTGGTGTCGTAGGATCAGTAAACGTATCGAACAATAGAAATGCATGCAACACTTAGTGGTGTCATAGGATAAGTGAACGTATTGAAAATTAGAAATACTTGTGGCATTTGGTTGTGCCCGTAGGTTGATTGAATTATTTGTGTTTGTGGGTGGCCATGAGTGCCGAGTGGTAGTTAGTCGTGTTGTCGTATTTTCTTTCTATTTGCGGGGTATTGTGTGTTATTTGGTTGTGACTGTGATTGTTCTGGTGATGACTGTTGAGCTATGCCCGATGGGTGTGTCGTACCCTCCGATGCGCGGTCGGTAAAGTGCTGAGGGCTGTGGTTCCCGTCAGGTGCGTCGTACCTTCCGGCGCGTGATCGATAACGTGCTGAGGTTAGAGCTATGCCCGAGGGGTGTGTCGTACCCTCCAATGCGTGGTCGGTAAAGAGCAAAGGGTTGTGGTCCCCGTCAGGTGTGTCGCACCTTCCGGCGCGTGATTGGTAAAGTGTTGAGGCTGGATTTATGCCCGAGGGGTGTGTCGTACCCTCTGGTGCGCGGTCGGTTAAGAGCAGAGGGTTGTAGTCCCCGTCAGGTGTGTCGTACCTTCCAGTGCGTGATCGATATAGTGCTGAGGCTTGTGGTTGTGGTTTGCGTGACTTTGATCACTATTGCGTTGTGTTCTTTGAGGTCGTCTTTACTGTGCCGGGTCTACATTACGGGTACGGGTGGTTAGATGGTTCGGGAAAGTAACAGTTTTTGTGTGACAGTCATGTTATTTGAGTTTGGGGATAGTATTCCTTGGTGTTTTGTTTGTTGTTGGTGTTTCCGGCATTTCTGCTAGTATGTCGTAGTCAGTCTGGTATCCGTGGTGGTGAGCGAACGCTCACCCCTAGCTGTTTTTCCTACAGGTACTGGTCGCGAGGCGGACTAGGGGGAACTCTCGAAGCTTGAAGAGCTGGGAGCGGGAGTCCGGGTTTTTGGGAGTTTAGCGACGTACGCTTTGGTTTTTTTGTCCGCTTGTTTTGGATGTATTTTAAGTTGTAAACTGTTATTTTGATTAACTCAAAGTGGTGATTTTAAGCGGCTTATTAAAATGTTTCAAAATTGTTTTATTGTTTCACCGTTCGCGTTCCGGGCTCGGTTCTACCGAATTCAGGGCGTGACAGTTTGGTATCAAAGCTCGAGGTTTCACACCTCGGACTGTACGTCAATTAGGTGGGGAGAGTTCATTAAGAGTCCCGTCGTGCATTGGTTTCGCAAGTCGAAACCGTGTGTAGACCCGTAGTGTCCTGAGTCCTGTTTGTTGTTGTGTGTATGTGCAGTATTGCTAATACTGGCATAATGATTGTGGGTTGCTGCGTGAAACCTTTTTAAGCTGTCGCGACTCGACTCAGGGGTGCCCCTGTAGTCGAGCGTGACGGTGCTGATATCAAGTGGGTACAATTTAGTTCGGGGACGCCTGGACCGGGTTGTAACTACGTGATGTCAAAAATGAGATTTTATGATGAAAGGGAGAAAATTTTAAAAATTGGTTGGTCCTGTGGGCGTGCGTTTTGGAATTTGTTGGCCTTGTCGGCTTGTGACTGAGGTTGGGTGACTTGAATTTGTCTATGAATTGTTGTGCATGTGTTTGTTAAATTGGTGATTGAACGTGTGTGGCCCTTAAGGCTGATTTTGGGATTAAAAAGGGGTAAAGATTGAGTCTGAAACGAATTTGGAAAACAGCCTTGCGCGAGCGTCACGGACCCTGTCACGGATCCGTGACGGATCAGAGCGTTTTGGCGAGTTTTGGGCCTTCGTCACGGCTCTGTGACCCCAACTGTGACGGGGTCTGTCACGGCTCCGTGACCCCAACCGTGACGGGGTATGTCACGGATCCGTGATTTCCTGCCTTGTTCCACCGTCTTGATTGTGCAATTTGTGTGTGGGTGTTGCGTGGCCGTGTTCATGATTGTGTTGGTTGTAGAGGTCGTAAGTTCGGTGTTAAAGGGTGAGGTCTTGGGTTCGAGACTCATCAATAACCTACGGTAGTGATACAGCGCCTAGGTGTGAGAGTCTCACCACGGAGAGGAGTTAGGGTTGATGCGCTGTGGCGCCATACGAACTAGGTTTCCCCTATGTGAACGGGTGTTCGAGGTTTCCCTCACGTGAATAGGTGGTTTGAGGTTTCCTTAATGTGAGTTGGTTATTCGAGGTTTACCTCGCGTGAACGGGTGGTTTGAGGTTTCCTTCACGTAAGTGGGTTATTTGAGGTTTTCCTACGTGATCGGGTAATTGGGGTATTGAGGTTGTGAGCAATAGTGGTTTGCTGAATTGAGAACATGATCCCCGTTTGAGGTTTCCCTACGTGATCGGGTAATTAGGGTATTGAGGTTATGAGCAATAGTGGCATGCGGAGTTGAGAATATGATCCCCATTCGAGGTTTCCCTTACTTGAGCAAGTATTTGAGGTATTGATAGCGTGAGCAGTGTGACGTTTTGGTATCAGGTTTTGAGGTAGTGGTTTGCCCTGGGTAGATTGGCAAGTCGTTAGTGCTTTACTAGTATGCCATAATCGAACGAGTGTCCGTGGAGGTGAGCAGAACGCTCATCCCCTTTACTACTTTTCCCGTAGGGGACGAGTAGCGAATACTGGTTTGGTTGCGGGAAGTTATAAGTAAATGCATAGAGGATCGTGTGAGGATTGTGCTATATCTTATCGGTGTGACTAATGGAGTGGTTGTTCGGTCTCTGATTTGGGCGTCATTTTTATTGGATACCGGGGCGTCACACTCGTTTGCTTCGTCAAGTTGTGCTGAGATGTTGGGGCTGAGTTTAGAGCCATTGAGTCCACCCCTAGTGACCTTCTCGTGCTGGGAATGACGACCTTTTACGTAATCTTGGGAATGGATTCGTTGGCGAAGTATCGAGCCAATATCGACTGCTATAGGCGACGAGTGACGGTGTCAGCAGGCAACACGAAGGTTTTGTGTATTCTGGGCAGTAAGAGCGGGGTTCTCCTATCGACTTTGTCCGCAGTGGAGGAAGTATCGGTCGTGCAAAGCCGAGAGTTACCGCGAGTGGCGTGCGAGTTCCCCGAGGTCTTTCCTGAGGAGTTGAGCGGGTTACCACCAGTTCGTGAGGTGGAGTTCGGGATTGACCTGATGCTGGGAACGGCAGCGATATCGATGGCGCCTTCCAGGTTCGCGCCATCAGAGTTGACCGAGCTGAAGCGTCAGCTCGAGGAGCTTCGGGAGAAGGGGTTTATCCGTCCGAGCACATCGCCGTGGCGAGCACCAGCACACTTCGTGAAGAAGAAGAGTGGAGAGCTTCGGATGTGTATAGACTACCGGAAACTGAACTGGGTTACAGTGAAGAACCGATACCCGGTGCCGAGGATTGACGACTTGTTCGAACAGTTGAGAGGGTCGACATGCTTCTCGAAGATCGATCTGCGATCCAGGTATTACCAGTTGCGAGTCAGGGAGGAAGACGCTGCAAAGACTGCATTCCGGACACGCTATGGGCATTACGATTTCTTGGTGATGCCATTTGGACTGATGAACGCACCTGCAACGTTCATGGATCTGATGAACAGTATATTCCGGCCGTTCTTAGATCAATTGTTGGTGGTGTTTGTAGACGACATCTTGATCTACTCGCGGAACGAGGCGGCACAAAAGGAGCATCTGAGAGCTGTTCTGACCCTGCTGTGCACCCATCAGCTATACGCCAACCTGGATTCCTCGATCACATTGTATCCCGTGACGGTATACTGGTCGATCCGGCAAAGATCGACGTGGTTTCGAAGTGGGCGCGGCCCACGAGCGTCTTCGAGATCCACAGCTTCTTGTGGTTGGCAGGATATTATCGGCGGTTCGTCCAGGACTTTGCGCGACTAGCCGCGCCTATGACTCTTTTGACGCGCAAGGGAGTCGGGTTTGTGTGGACAGAGGATTGTGAACGTGCGTTCACGGAGCTGAAGACTCGTCTGACTACCGCCCCAGTATTGATAGTGCCAGAGCGAGGGGTTGGCTATGAGGTCTATTGTGACACGTCCGGGGAAGGACTGGGTTGTGTACTGATGCAGTTGGGTAGAGTTGTTGCTTATGGCTCCAGGTAGTTGAAGACACACGAGCACAACTATCCTACCCATGACTTGGAACTAGCAGCAGTCGTGTTCGCGCTGAAGGCCTGGCGGTATTATCTATACGGCGAGCGATTTCAGGTGTTCTCGGATCACAAGAGCCTCAAGTACATCTTTTCCCAACGAGACCTGAATATGCGCCAGCGGTGATGGATGGAGCTACTTGAGGAGTATGACTTTGAGCTACACTACCATCCGGGTAAGGCGAATGTGGTTGCCGACGCCCTGAGTAGGAAGTCGGTTCCGAGCCTTGCTAGCATATCAGTCCGAGAGTGGGACATGATGGGGGAACTGGGCACGTTCGGGCTTGAGTTAGAGGAGGTTACTGGTGGCGTGGCCATGTGCTCATTGGTGACTCAGCCCTCACTACTTGCCCGAGTAATGGAGGCGCAGTCGGAGGATTTCGAGACGACAGAGATCCGAGAGAGGGTTGTCAGCGGTGTCGATGCGGAAGGCTGGGAACTCAGTGCTGATTGGGGGTTACGGTATCGAGGAGGATTGTTCGTGTCGTGCAACTGTAGAGACGATGTGTTGAGAGAGTCACATCATTCGCGTCTCACAGTGCACCCGGGTAGCACCAAGATGTACCGTGACATCAGGCGGCACTTTTGGTGGAGCGGGATGCGGAAAGCGGTCGCGGAATTTGTATCGAGATGTCTCACCTATCAGCAGGTGAAAGCCGAACATCAGCGTCCTGCCTGATTATTGCAGCCACTACCAATTGCCCAGTGGAAGTGGGAGCATGTCACGATGGACTTCGTGAGTGGATTTCCGAGATCACCGAGGGGACATGATGCGGTATGGGTGGTAGTCGATCGGTTGACCAAGTCGGCCCATTTCCTGGCCATGAGGGTGACTGATCCGGTCGACAAGTTGAGCCGCTTGTACATTCAGGAGATAGTGTTATGTCTCGAGGTAGGGTTGGAGATGAACCAACTCGCAGCGGAAAATCAATGAAAACCAAGAGACGATTAAAACCATGAAACAACTAACAAAGAATGGATTCACAAGAGAAAAATTCAGCACTAGTTCTTACCAAAACAAGAACACCGGTTAACGAATGATTGGCTTGAGTCTCCAAGACGCCTACGTATCCACATGGGAATCAAAGCCACGTAGTTCTTCTCTTTGAGGACTCAAGAACACAAACATGGAGGTGGAAACTAGCCAAACCCGAAATGGCCATGGAAGAGGGAGAGAAAATGTGTTTCCTATTCTTGTCTTGTGTTTGTTATGTTGAAAAAAGATGAATTAAACATAACAAAACCCATACTTGTCCAACTAAAGGCATGGGACAAGTATGGTGTCAAGTAAGGTGTAAATAGGACAAAGTATGGCAAGACAAGATTGGGTTAGGTGGTGAATCACCAACACCTTAATCCTTGTCTTGCTTACTTAGTACTAATTAATCAAGACTTGATTAATTAGTTCTATGGGCCTTGGTTGCATGGGCCTTTCATGGGCCTCTTGGAACATGGCCCGTGGCCATTTCTAACGAGGTCCCGTGATTCGCTCATCGCCTCCAAGCCTTCCATACCGGAAATGTCCAACATTATCCGACGCGATCAATCCCAAGACTCCAAGCCTTGTCTCGATCCGTAAAGTCCTATTCACGTACGGGCACATGACCCAAAACCCAGTTTTGGTCATGTCCCGAGACAACTCCCTTTTGGCCATTCTCCATAAATGTGTCAATGAGTTTCATCCTCCGGTGTGACCCTTAGGTTTATGCATGTCAATAGATCAACGTAAAATCCCATTTTACTTGATCCTATTTAAGTGGCAACTAACGAGACTTTAGTATTGCCTGACACTACATAACGAATCGACACTGTCGATTCTAACCTTTCCGTCGTCCCTGTCATTATCCTTTTATCTCCGATATCCTGATTGAGATAAGGCATAGAGCCGTCATCCTTATTATTCTCAATCACCGTTCCTTGATATGTGATATGACTGAAGATATGATACCCAGTATCATGTGCATGGCCATGCTATTCTTCCAGTCACTCTCGATCAAGTGGCCGAGAACCGATATCTTTCCCATACCTTAGTATGAGGGATAAATCCCTTAGCCGTCTTTCGTGTCACTCATGTAGCCCGTCCCCAAGCCAATCCTGGCCGTTATGGAAGCCCTGTTACGGACAACGTTAGGCTCAGGTCAAACTCAGTTGTTGACTACATAGCGATCACAAAGACTCCTTGGTCTAAGGATACATGACAAGCTACAACACTGAATATGTTCATGACTTAATCTATGGCACATATTCAGGGCGGGTCGTCCAATATCATGTCCCACATGATATCTATGATCAGACTCCGGAATCCCATTCCAATGACTAACAGAACGTAAGCCATAAAGAGCCATCTTTCATACTAGTCGCTTCTAGTGGAGCTTTGTTGACTAGGGACCCATCGAGTGTGATCTATCTCGATCTATGGTTCTATTAGCATGGTGGGCATAGATCAGAGCACACATCGATATATTACTCCAACACATAAGTAATATAAAGCCGCTTTAATTTTATTGCTAACGATGATATATACATTTGGACATTTAGGATTGAACTACGGGCACTAAGACTAACAATCTCCCACTTGCCCTAGTTCCAATCTAAACTCCAATATGTCCCCATCGACTTTACATGTCTAACATGTTCAGGCAGTGACACTGGCTTAGTCAAAGGGTTGGCTATGTTATCATCTGTTGCAATATCGGTTATCTTCACTTCACCTCAGTTCAGTATTTATCTGATGAGGTGGATACGCCGCAGTACATGTTTGGATTTGTTATACGATCTAGGCTTTTAGCTTGCGCAATGGCCCTTGTGTTGTCGCAAGATGGATTCACCGGGCTGGATGGGTTTTTAATTACACCCAGCCCTGCCATGAATTTCCAAATCCACATAGCCTCCTTAGCTGCCTCTACAGCATCCATGTACTTGGCCTCTGTCGTAGATTCGGAAATGATATCTCGCTTTACGCTCTCCCAGCTAAAGCTCTGCCATTCAGCGTAAACACATATCCTGATTGACTTCTAAAGTCATCTGGATTTGTCTTGGAAAACTAGCGTCTACTCATCCTTCGACGACTAGTTCAGCATCATCTTTCCCCCGGGTTAGAATGATGTCTACTGGTACAACATAAGGCTTATGAGACGTCTGGTCTCATACATGTCATGGCATATATGATCGATCCTGCCCCCAGGCGCATAGAATTCTCATCATCCTTTTCAGCTCATCAGGTGTCTTAGGACACTGAGTCTTGCTGAGATGAATGCCATGACTAGTGGGTAAGAGTCCTTTCTTTGAATCGAGCATTAAGAACCTACTCAATGCCTTGTTCACATAGGTTCCCTGACTTAAATCCAAGACCCTCTTGGTGCGATCTCTACATATCTTAATCCTTAAGATATGAGAAGCATCACCTAAGTCCTTTATTGAAAAACACTTCCTCAACCAAGCTTTAGTCTCTTGCAAGGTTGGGATGTCGTTTTCAATGAGAACCAGAAAGGTAATATTGCTCCCACTAGCCTTCTTATAAACGCAAGATTCATCCTCATTCTTGATTAAGCCAAATCCAATTACAGCTTCATCAAAACGAAGGATCCAACTCCGAGAAGTTCGTTTCAATCCATAAATGGATTTCAACAACTTATAAATCTTTCCTTTATTCTTCGGATCGTCAAAACCTTTGGGCCGAGACATACAAACGTACTCAGTCAAATTTCCATTTAGGAAAGCGGTTTTGACATCCACTTGTCATATCTCGTAATTATGATACGCAGTTATGTCAAGAAGAATTTGGATCGATTTTGACCATAGCCACTAAGGAGAAGGTTTCCTCATAGTCAATCCATTGGATCTGCCTATAACCTTTCGCCACCAGTTGAGCTTTGTAGGTCAGAGGGTTGCCGTCCATGTCCATCTTCACCTTGAAGATCCATTTGCATCCTATGGTCCTCACACCATTGATGGGATCAACCGGTTCCCAGACTCGGTTGTCCGACATGGATTGCATTTCCTCCCTCATGGCTCCCAGCCATAACTCGGAGTCGGGCCCATCCACGACTTCTTGAAAGGTGGCTGGATCATCGTGATCCACCATGACTTCATTGTCACCTCCGGATACCATATCTTCGAGGTGGAAGATTGACCCTTTCAAATCGCCTTGGACCTTCCGGAATTGTAACAGGAATTGGTTCTCACTCTACGAAAATCTCTGGCTCCTTTCTACTGGGTTGTCAATTGGTTTAGACAGATCTGTACCATCCTGAATTTCTTCGAGATGCACAGTCCTCCTAATGACGTCTTTGGAAACAAAACTTCTTTTCCATAAAGACCCCACCCCAAGCGACGAACACCATGTTCTCACTGGGATTGTAGAAACAGTATCCCCTTGTTGCTTTGGGATACCACACGAAGGTGCATATCTCAGATCTTGGTTCGAGCTTAGTCGAAACCAAATGTTTCACATAAGCCTCGCAACCACAAATCTTTAGGAAGGACAAAGCGGGCATCATCCCGTACCATTTTTTAAAATGGTGTCCCTTCCACACCATTCGTCGAAGCCCGATTCACTATGAATGCGGTCGTCTCTAGAGCAAAACCCCTAAAAGAGATTGGGAGATCAGTCCAACTAATCATGGAACAGACCATTGTCTAACAATGTCCGATTTCTCCGTTTGGCTACACCTTTCAACTACAGTGACCTAGGAGGAGTCCATTCCAAAAGGATCCCATTCTCTTTTAGATGATCTAATAACTCTGTGGTCAAGTATTTTCCACCTCGATCCAACCGAAGTGCCTTAATACCTTTGTCGAGCTGGTTATCTACTATAGTCTTAAACTCTTTGAATTTATCAAAAGCTTCAGACTTATGTCTCACCGAATAGGCATAACCATATTTACTGTAATCATCAGTAAATGTGATAAAGTAGCTAAAACCCCTCCTGGCAAGTGAACTTATTGGTCTAAACACATTCGAGTGTATAAGCCCCAATAATTCACCCGCCCTTTCATCGCGATCGATAAAGGGAACTTTAGTCATTTTTCCCATCAAACAAACCTTGCACCTATCGATCGAATGGAATTCGAATGAACCTGAAAGCCCGCACTTCTGAAGTGCTGATAGGCGCTTCTTGTTTATGCGACCCAAATGACAGTGCCATAACAGAGTTAGGTTTAAATCGTTGGATTTAGAACTCTTGGTATTAACGGAATATATAGAACTTGAGGCATTGTTACCCATATCTAATATGTACAATCCTCCAACCATGTCAGTACTGGTATAAAACATATCATTGCATAGAAAATTGAAAACTCCATTTCCAATATTAACATTATATCCTTCCTTGTCAAACACGGATACAGATATAATATTCCTACTAAAAGTAGGTATGCAATATACATTATACAATACTAAGACAAGGCCTCTTGGCAAAGCAAGACTCATGGATCCTACAGCAGTTGCCACAACTCTGATGTCCATTTCGTGCTTTCCAAATCTATTCTACTTTCAGCCACCATATATTAGTGCATGTGTGAGATTCAGTCATGGTATCTAATACCCATGAATATTTGGAAGTAGAGAGATGTAGCTCTATAGAGTTAATACCGATTGAAGGCACGGTCCCACCGCCCTTCCTTAGATCATCCAGGTTTCCTGATGAAGGCGCAGTCTTACTGCCCTTCTTCAGATCATCCAGGCTATTTGATGAAGGCGCAGTCCCACTGCCCTTCTTCAGATCAGCCGTGAACTTCCTGTAATCCCGGTTCCAATGACCAGGCTGTTGGCAGTAGAAGCAGACATTCTCAGGTATCTCATCTTTCCTGCCAAGTGCGCATGGGCCCAGCCCATGCCACTTCCAATTCCCTTGTTGACCATCAGAATATCCTTGGATCCCAGAGCCCTGAGATATTCTTCTCAGCAGTTAATGACACTTCATGTAACTCTGATATGGTGTTAGAGACAGCCTTGTCAAGGACATATTCTTTGCGTTCAGACTTGAGGACTATCCTCAAAATTCTGTACCAGTCCAAATAGTTTGTCCCATTTAGCTTGACCCTGTCAAGAATGGTTTTTAATGACAAACTATTAATGTTCGCTGAATTTGCCATTTGATCTACAACAGATAAAATTCAATCAGTAAACTGAATAAATTTTATGAAGATCAAGCTTAAACACCAACAATCGATTCTAAACCTTTAGAATCTGAAACCAAGATCCTTGATTCACTCGATTAAGCTGAACTAATGCTCACCACTTAATCGAGCTATGTAGGTAGGACTCCATCCAATCACATCCAATGTGACTCTTGGCTAGGGTATGCACTTATGTACACGGCTTACCCTATCTGTTACCCTAGCTCAACCTCAGGCTGAGAATCGTAGTCGGGTCCACCAATTTTCAACTATGGCCCGTCACTATGTAGGTGCTCCGCTAATGCGCACGACACCCACATATGTCGTCCAAACCTACTACCCCGCTTTCCCATGGATGCTCCGCTAATGCGCACGACACCCATAGGACGGGGAGGTAGTAAGGTGTTGATAATTGGGAGGTATCAGACATGACCCGTTTTTACTTGTCCGGTTGTGTTTAAAACTTTGACACATCCTAGATGCGATGAGCACATCAACTACATTCCAAATGCAATGATGCCTCAAATTACATCCAATGTAATTCTTCCTTCGAACCCGTCAACTACATCCAATGTAATGACGATTCTAAGGGCTCACACACAAGGATTAAAATTCCAATTTTATCTTTGCATGTGAGATGATATGCTCGGTAAATAAAGTTAAGCATGCAATTCTAAAACACATAGAATTAATCATGCATAAACTAAACCAAGCATAAAGCGATAAATATGCACATAATAGCCCCCTAAACTAACTCCCACTAGCTTCTTGAGCTCCATCGACTCCAAGCCGATGCCAACACCCGAAAAGCCACCAAATGACCTTTTCGCCCTTTCTTCATCTTGAGTAAAATATTACAATTTAATACACGACTCGCAGGTCGGGAATAAATAAATATTACAAACAAGTGGTTCGACGACCACACCTTGAAAGAATAATTACACGCTAACACTAACGGCTCGCAGGCCGTGAAAAGAGATAAATAATTAAATTGAGCTCGGGGCTATTATGTACACCATGCCAACATCACATCACACATCGTGTTATCAAACAAGCATGTTATCAAACATCATGTGATTTTCCGGTTTTAATTAATAGCCAAGTTTCGAAATTTTTTTTTTGATGCTCGGTTTATCAAAACCGTTCAAAAATGAAACTTTTGAACATTTGATCTTCGAGTTCGTCATGACGGTTCCAAACTCGTCATAACTAACAAAACGGTTTAGCCTTGGCATATCAACCATCCAATTGTCATGCTTGGCCTAGCTCCGTCCAACGGATCCCCGTTCGGTCTCGGTTTCGGCTCCCCGAGAGTCCCGCTCCCGAGACCCGAAAAATCAAACTTTTTTCAAAATTTCCAGATTTGAAATAATTTTCAAAAATTCATTTTACATGCATTAAATCCATAAACAATAATTTAAAACATGTTATCAATCAATTTAGCAAAACAACATGCCAAAAACGAAACTTTCAAGCAAAACCGAAACTTTGAACACCGTCTTGTGAATCCCGAAGGTAGCACGGCTCTGATACCACTGTTATGTCTCGAGGTAGGGTTGGAGATGAACCAACTCGCAGCGGAAAATCAATGAAAACCAAGAGACGATTAAAACCATGAAACAACTAACAAAGAATGGATTCACAAGAGAAAAATTCAGCACTAGTTCTTACCAAAACAAGAACACCGGTTAACGAATGATTGGCTTGAGTCTCCAAGACGCCTACGTATCCACATGGGAATCAAAGCCACGTAGTTCTTCTCTTTGAGGACTCAAGAACACAAACATGGAGGTGGAAACTAGCCAAACCCGAAATGGCCATGGAAGAGGGAGAGAAAATGTGTTTCCTATTCTTGTCTTGTGTTTGTTATGTTGAAAAAAGATGAATTAAACATAACAAAACCCATACTTGTCCAACTAAAGGCATGGGACAAGTATGGTGTCAAGTAAGGTGTAAATAGGACAAAGTATGGCAAGACAAGATTGGGTTAGGTGGTGAATCACCAACACCTTAATCCTTGTCTTGCTTACTTAGTACTAATTAATCAAGACTTGATTAATTAGTTCTATGGGCCTTGGTTGCATGGGCCTTTCATGGGCCTCTTGGAACATGGCCCGTGGCCATTTCTAACGAGGTCTCGTGATTCGCTCATCGCCTCCAAGCCTTCCATACCAGAAATGTCCAACATTATCCGACGCGATCAATCCCAAGACTCCAAGCCTTGTCTCGATCCGTAAAGTCCTATTCACGTACGGGCACATGACCCAAAACCCAGTTTTGGTCATGTCCCGAGACAACTCCCTTTTGGCCATTCTCCATAAATGTGTCAATGAGTTTCATCCTCCGGTGTGACCCTTAGGTTTATGCATGTCAATAGATCAACGTAAAATCCCATTTTACTTGATCCTATTTAAGTGGAAACTAACGAGACTTTAGTATTGTCTGACACTACATAACGAATCGACCCTGTCGATTCTAACCTTTCCGTCGTCCCTGTCATTATCCTTTTATCTCCGATATCCTGATTGAGATAAGGCATAGAGCCGTCATCCTTATTATTCTCAATCACCGTTCCTTGATATGTGATATGACTGAAGATATGATACCCAGTATCATGTGCATGGCCATGCTATTCTTCCAGTCACTCTCGATCAAGTGGCCGAGAACCGATATCTTTCCCATACCTTAGTATGAGGGATAAATCCCTTAGCCGTCTTTCGTGTCACTCATGTAGCCCGTCCCCAAGCCAATCCTGGCCGTTATGGAAGCCCTGTTACGGACAACGTTAGGCTCATGTCAAACTCAGTTGTTGACTACATAGCGATCACAAAGACTCCTTGGTCTAAGGATACATGACAAGCTACAACACTGAATATGTTCATGACTTAATCTATGGCACATATTCAGGGCGGGTCGTCCAATATCATGTCCCACATGATATCTATGATCAGACTCCGGAATCCCATTCCAATGACTAACAGAACGTAAGCCATAAAGAGCCATCTTTCATACTAGTCGCTTCTAGTGGAGCTTTGTTGACTAGGGACCCATCGAGTGTGATCTATCTCGATCTATGGTTCTATTCGCATGGTGGGCATAGATCAGAGCACACATCGATATATTACTCCAACACATAAGTAATATAAAGCCGCTTTAATTTTATTGCTAACGATGATATATACATTTGGACATTTAGGATTGAACTACGGGCACTAAGACTAACAGATAGTGCGTCTCCATGGAGTCCTTGCGTCGATAGTGTCTGACAGGGATCCTCATTTCACGTCCAGATTTTGGCCGAGTCTGCAGACCGCGTTGGGGACCGAGGTTCTGCTCTGTACAGCACACCACCCCCAGACAGACGGCCAGTCTGAGAGCACGATTCAGATTTTGGAGGACATGCTGCGGGCATGTGTGCTAGACTTTAAGGGGTCGTGGGAAACCCATCTACCGTTAGTCGAGTTCGCCTACAACAACAGCTTCCAGGCCAGTATTGGGATGGCACCGTTTGAATCGTTGTATGGTAGGCCGTGTCGATCGCCAGTATGCTGGGCAGAGGTGGGGGACAGGAGTCTATTAGGGCCAGAGCTTGTTCCAGAGACGACAGAGAAGGTCGCGCTGATACGCGAGCGGTTGAAGCCCGCGCAAAGTCGCAGAAGAGCTACGCCTACAGACGACGCCGACCTCTCGAGTTCGCAGTCGCTGATCACGTGTTCCTGAAGTTGAGCCCGAGGAAGGGACTTGTACTGTTCAGCCGCGGCAGAGGCAAGTTAACCCCGCGGTACATCGGCCCTTTCGAGATCTTGAGCAGAGTGGGAGCAGTGGCATATAGTCTGGCACTACCACCGCAACTTGGGAGTGTTCATAACGTCTTCCACGTGTCTCAGTTGCGGAAGTACAATGCGGACCCCTCCCACGTCCTTGAGTGGGCAGATATCAAGGTGGCTGACAATGTCTCTTATGAGGAGCACCCGGTTCGAATCATGGACACACGAGAGCAGGTCCTGCGTGGCAAGGTTATCCGTCTAGTACGGGTGCAGTAGCGGCACCACGAGGCTGAGTCAACTTCGGAGCGCGAGGACGAGGTTCGTGCGAAGTACCCCGATCTGTTCGACTCCTGAGGTACGTTTGTTTTAAATTTCGCGGACGAAATTCCTTTAAGGGGGGTAGATTGTAAGAACCGCTGCCGGTCAACGCCGGTCAAATCGGCGGAAAAACAGGAAAATTTAAAATTTTGGGACACCTAAATGAACCTAAATTTGACCCCGAGGGTTATATCGGATTTAAGTTGACCCCGATATCGACCAAATTGAGTTCTGGGGGGGCTCAGGGAAACTTTTTGACCAATTTGGGAAAAGTTGACTTTTTGCCGGAAAGGTCAACCAAGCGACGTTTTGGTCCGTTCGAGGCCCGTTTTGGATCCAAAAAGCTTAGCCGTCATTACAACGGTCTTAATTGGGCCATTTCCTTGTAGCACGTGAAATTTCGTAATTTCTTGGAAAATGGGCCCGTTCGGGGCCAGAGAAGGCCGAATTTCGCGAATCTGACAGAAAAATATCTAAAAAGATATTTTTTTAAAGGGTGGGACCCACTTTCCACTTGTCACCCAAGTGATGGTAGTTGGTATTTTGAACAAATAAAGAGAAGAAAGGTGAGGGAGGTTCGGCCATAAGAGAAAAAAAGAGAAGAAGGAGAGAGAAAGAAGAGAGAAGAAGAGAACGAGAAAAAGAAAAGGAAAAAGAGAAGAGAGAAGTTAGGGTTTGTCGATTTTCCCGACAATCCGACTGATGGATCGTCTCAATGGTTGTAGAATCGAGCTCCCGTCGTCATTCCCTACAGTGAGAACCTATTTGATTCTCGTTTTGGTACGTTTGAAATTTAGGGTTTATGTTTATACGAGTTAAATATGGATGAGTTGAGGTGTAGGGTTCGTTGGGGACGTTTTGGGACGAAAATGACCGGAGGCTCGGGGGAGCTCCGACCACCGTGGGTGGTGCCTGGCCAGAGCTGGGACCGGCCACCACTGTGGTGAACCGGTCCAAAGCCGGTCCAACCACCCACTGGTGATGGCGGCCGGGTGGGGCCCACGAGTCGGGTCTCAGGTTTTTCGTGTTCGGGTGGTTTTGGGCGATCCCTGAAACGATAATTCACACCCGAAACGAATTATGGAATTAAATTATGAAAGTTAGAAATTTCGGGTTTAGAAACTTTAAACAAGAATTAAATTGCTCGGAAGTCGTAAATTGATTCTGTCGATTGCATTGGAACCCTTGAATTATTCTAAGATCGTAGAAACGAAAACGGAAATTTTCGGAGCCCCGGAAGGGCGTTTTCCAGTCCCGGGCAGATTCGCCGAGCCAGGCGAATCGGGCCTTTCCGGGCCCGTTATTGACAATGTCGAGTAATTGGAAAGTTTGGGAGTGATCGACATTGTCGGGGTTGCTTTTGAGCGTCAAATTCATTAAAATTCAGCTTTGCCTGCGAACTTAAAAAGTGTTTTAATTGTGTTCATGTAAGATCGTGCCGCCGACCGCGGAAAGGGGAGGCTAGGCGAGTGATCGCGAGCGAGCCAGAGCTTGAGTGTGGACTGTTGGGAAAGCGTTACGAGGTAGGGAAAAGTAGCCGGATCTCAGCCTTGACTAAGGAAAGTTAACAGTAGAAATGCATGTGACACTTGGGTGTCGTAGGATCAGTGAACGTAACGAACATTAGAAATACATGTGACACCTAGTGGTTTCGTAGGATCAGTGAACGTATCGAACAATAGAAATGCATGCGACACTTAGTGGTGTCATAGGATAAGTGAACGTATCGAACATTAGAAATACTTGTGGCATTTGGTTGTGCCCGTAGGTTGATTGAATTGTTTGTGTTTGTGGGTGGCCATGAGTGCCTGTGGGGAGTTGAACCCGTATTAGTTGACTGACTTACCGAGTGGTAGTTAGTCGTGTTGTCGTATTTTCTTTCTATTTGCGGGGTATTGTGTGTTATTTGGTTTTGACTGTGATTGTTCTGGTGATGACTGTTGAGCTATGCCCGATGGGTGTGTCGTACCCTCCGATGCGCGGTCGGTAAAGTGCTGAGGGTTGTGGTTCCCGTCAGGTGCGCCGTACCTTCCGGCGCGTGATCGGTAAAGTGCTGAGGTTAGATTTGTGCCCGAGGGGTGTGTCGTACCCTCCAATGCGTGGTCGGTAAAGAGCAGAGGGCTGTGGTCCCCGTCAGGTGTGTCGCACCTTCCGGCGCGTGATTGGTAAAGTGATGAGGCTGGATTTATGCCCGAGGGGTGTGTCGTACCCTTCGGTGCGCAGTCGGTAAAGAGCAGAGGGCTGTGGTGCACGTCAGGTGTGTCGCACCTTCCGGCTCGTGATCGGTATAGTGCTGACGCTTGTGGTTGTGGTTTGCATGACTTTGATCACTGTTGTGTTGTGTTCTTTGAGGCCGTCTTTACTGTGTCGGGTCTACATTACGGGTACGGCTGGTTAGATGGTTGGGGAAAGTAACAGTTTTCGTGTGACAGTCAGGTTATTTGAGTTTGGGGATAGTAGTCCCGGTGTTTTGTTTGTTGTTGGTGTTTCCGGCATTTCTGCTAGTATGTCGTAGTCAGTCTGGTATCCGTGGTGGTGAGCGAACGCTCACCCCTAGCTGCTTTTCCTACAGGTACTGGTCGCGAGGCGGACTACGGGGAACTCTCGAAGCTTGAAGAGCTGGGAGCGGGAGTCCGGGTTTTTGGGAGTTTAGCGACGTACACTTTGGTTTTTTTGTCCGCTTGTTTTGGACGTATTTTAAGTTGTAAAATGTTATTTTGATTAACTCAAAGTGGTGATTTTAAGCGGCTTATTAAAATGTTTGAAAATTGTTTTATTGTTTAACCATTCGCGTTCTGGGCTCGGTTCTACCGAATTCGGGGCGTGACACAGGGTATCTTTAAGACAACCCAGTGGAAAATCTTGTAACGGGGTGGGGCCGGAATATCCCAAATTGATGCCTAGAGAACTACCGATGCTTGGTGATTCTCATCCTGTCGTTTAAGTAGAAGCTGGAGGTACCCTGATTTTGAAGAGTATCGGCCTTGCCTATCTGCGGCCAGTATGGTTAATCACGGTTCTTATCCGCCGAGAGAGGGGCTTGCAAAATATGAACCATATCATCATGATTGAGTAATTGCCCGATCAGAGGGGCATCCCATTGTCTAGTACCCAATATCATTAGACCCGACACCGTAGACCCCTGTAGCCTTGGTGAAGTTGTATGAACTTGTGAAGCCTGTCCGATCAGCCAAGAAGAACCGAAGATTTTAGTTGATCGTCCGTCCCCGATGGCAATACGGAGGCCTTGTCGAAGGAGATCCTGAGTATAGAAAATGCTCACCCTGGTGAAGCTCAGATTACGTCCAACACTAGCCGAGAGGAAATCTGTCTTTGAAAATACCGAGCTTTGAGGATCTTAGTGTTGGGTCTCGAAGTAGGGTTGGAGATGAACCAACTCGCAGCGGAAAATCAATGAAAACCAAGAGACGATTAAAACCATGAAACAACTAACAAAGAATGGATTCGCAAGAGAAAAATCAATACAAATGTTCTTACCAATTAGTTCAAGAACACAAGAGAAATGAAGAACACCAAGAAAAGGATGATCGGCTTGAGTCTCCAAGAAGCCTACGTATCCACCCCGAGAATCAAAGCCACGTAGTTCTTCATTTAATAACTCAAGAACACACAATGGTGGAAAAATCTCCATGTTGGCAGTGAGTTCATGCTTGGGAGAGAGAGAAAATTGCATTCATTTATTGTCTTGTTTTGTTATGTTGAATTATATGACTTAAAGCATGTCTTTCATCAACATAATAAACTAACAATAAAGGACAAGTAAGGTGTTAATTAGGACAAGTATGGTGTTGAGTATGGCTACACAAGATGGGGTTAGGTGGTGAATCACCAACACCTTAATCCTTGTCTTGCTTACTTAGTACTAATTAATCAAAACTTGATTAATTAGTTACATGGGCCTTAGTTGCATGGGCCTTTCATGGGCCTCTTGGAACATGGCCCGTGGCCATTTCCAACTAGGTCCCGTGATTCGCTCATTGCCTCCAAGTCTTCCATACCGGAAA
The DNA here is from genome assembly GCA_963921825.1 of Erodium maritimum. NCBI lineage: Eukaryota > Viridiplantae > Streptophyta > Magnoliopsida > Geraniales > Geraniaceae > Erodium > Erodium maritimum. The sequence continues at coordinate 27,081,207 of OY997596.1, read as the reverse complement.
TGTCCAACATTATCCGACGCAATCAACCCCAAGACTCCAAGCCTTGTCTTGATCCGTAAAGTCCTATTCACTTACGGGCACATGACCCAAAACCCAGTTTTGGTCATGTCCCGAGACAACCCCCTTTCGGCCATTCTCCATAAATGTGTCAATGAGTTTCACCCTCCGGTGTGACCCTTAAGTTTATGCATGTCAATAGATCAATGTAAAATCCCATTTTACTTGATCCTATTTAAGTGGCAACTAACGAGACTTTAGTATTGCCTGACACTGCATAACGAATCGACCATGTCGATTCTAACCTTTCCGTCGTCCCTGTCATTATCCTTTTATCTCTTATATCATGATTGAGATAAAGCATAGAGCCGTCATCCTTATTATTCTCAATCACTGTTCCTTGATATGTGAGATGACTGAATATATGATACCCAGTATCATGTGCATGGCCATGCTATTCTTTCAGTCACTCTCGATCAAGCGGCCGAGAATCGATATCTTTCTCATACCTCAGTATGAGGGATAAATCCCTTAGCCGTCTTTCGTGTCACTCATGTAGCCCGTCCCCAAGCTAATCCTGGCCGTTACGGAAGCCCTGTTACGGACAACGTTAGGCTCAGGTCAAACTCAGTTGTTGAGTACATAGCGATCACAAAGACTCCTTGGTCTAAGGATACACGACAAGCTACGGCAATGAATATGTTCATGACTTGATCTATGGCACATATTCATGTCAGTTCGTCCAATATCATGTCCCACATGATATCTATGATCAGACTCTGGAATCCCATTCCAATGACTAACATAATGTAAGTCATAAAGAGCCATCTTTCATACTAGTCGCTTCTAGTGAAGCTTTGTTGACTAGGGACCCATCGAGTGTGATCTATCTCGATCTATGGTTCTATTCGCATTGTGGGCATAGATTAGAGCACACATCGATATATTACTCCAACACATAAGTAATATAAAGCCGTTTTAATTTTATTGCTAAATATGATATATACATTTAGACATTTAGGATTGAACTACGGGCACTAAGACTAACAATCTCCCATTTGCCCTAGTTCCAATCTAAACTCTAATATGTCCCCATTGAATTTACATGTCTAACATGTTTAGGCAGCGACACTACCTTAGTCAAAGGGTTGGCTATGTTATCATCTGTTGCAATATAGGTTATCTTCACTTCACCTCAGTTCAGTATTTCTCTGATTAGGTGGATACGCCGTAGTACATATTTGGATATGGTATGCGATCTGGGCTTTTAGCTTGCGCAATAGCCCTTGTGTTGTCGCAAAATGGATTCACCGGGCTGGATGGGTTTTTAATTACACCCAACCCTGCCGTGAATTTCCAAATCCACATAGCCTCCTTAGCTGCCTCTACAGCATCCATGTACTTGGCCTCTGTTGTAGATTCGGCAATGGTATCTTGCTTTACGCTCTCCCTGCTAAAGCTCTGGCATTCAGCATAAACACATATCCTGACTGGCTTCTAAAGTCATCTGAATTTGTATTGGAAAACTAGCGTCTACTCATCCTTCGACGACTAGTTCAGCATCATCTTTCCCCCGGGTTAGAATGATGTCTACTGGTACAACATAAGGCTTACGATACGTCCGGTCTCATACATGTCATGACATATATGATCGATCCTGCCCCCAGGCGCATAGGATTCTCATCATCCTTTTCAGCTCATCAGGTGTCTTAGGACATTGAGTCTTGGTGAGATGAATGCCATGACTAGTGGGTAAGAGTCCTTTCTTTGAATCGAGCATTAAGAACCTACTCAATGCATTGTTCACATAGGTTCCCTAACTTAAACCCAAGACCCTCTTGGTGCGATCTCTACATATCTTAATCCTTAAGATATAAGAAGCATCGCCTAAGTCCTTTATTGAAAAACACTTCCTCAATCAAGATTTAGTCTCGTGCAAGGTTGGGATGTCGTTTTCAATGAGAACCAGAAAGGTAATCTTGCTCCCACTAGCCTTCTTATAAACGCAAGATTCATCCTCGTTCCTGATTAAGCCAAATCCAATTACAGCTTCATCAAAATGAAGGATCCAACTCCGAGAAGTTCGTTTCAATCCATAAATGGATTTTAACAACTGATAAATCTTTCCCTTATTCTTCGGATCGTCAAAACCTTTGGGCCGAGACATACAAACGTACTCACTCAAATTTCCATCTAGTAAAGCGGTTTTGACATCCACTTGCCATATCTCGTAATTATGATACGCAGTTATGTCAAGAAGAATTTGGATCGATTTTGACCATAGCCACTAGGGAGAAGGTTTCCTCATAGTCAATCCATTGGATCTGCCTATAACCTTTCACCACCAGTTGAGCTTTGTAGGTCAGAGGGTTGTCGTCCATGTCCATCTTCACCTTGAAGATCCATTTGCATCCGATAGTCCACACACCATTGATGGGATCAACCGGTTCCCAGACTCGGTTGTCCGACATGGATTGCATTTCCTCCCTCATGGCTCCCAGCCATAACTCGGAGTCGGGCCCATCCACGACTTCTTGAAAGGTGGCTGGATCATCGTGATCCACCATGACTTCATTGTCACCTCTGGATACCATATCTTGGAGGTGGAAGATTGATCCTTTCAAATCGCCTTGGACCTTCCGGAATTGTAACAGGAATTGGTTCTCACTCTACGACAATCTCTGGCTCCTTTCTACTGGGTTGTCAATTAGTTTAGACAGATCTGTACCATCCTGAATTTCTTCGAGATGCACAGTCCTCCCAATGACGTCTTTGGAAACAAAACTTCTTTTGCATAAAGACCCCACCCCAAGCGACGAACACCATGTTCTCACTGGGATTGTAGAAATAGTATCCCCTTGTTGCTTTGGGATACCACACGAAGGTGCATATCTCAGATCTTGGTTCGAGCTTAGTCGAAACCAAATGTTTCACATAAGCCTCGCAACCACAAATCTTTAGGAAGGACAAAGCGGGCATCATCCCGTACCATTTTTAAAATGGTGTCCCTTCCACACCCTTCTTCGAAACCTGATTCACTATGAATGCGGTCGACTCTAGAGCATAACCCCAGAAAGAGATTAGGAGATCAGTCAAACTAATCATGGAACGGACCATTGTCTAACAATGTCTGATTTCTCCGTTTGGCTACACCTTCAACTACAGTGTCCCAGGAGGAGTCCATTCCAAAAGGATCCCATTCTCTTTTAGATGATCGAATAACTATGTGTTCAAGTATTTTCCACCTCGATCCAATCGAAGTGCCTTAATACCTTTGTCGAGTTTCTTTTCTACTTTAGTCTTAAACTCTTTGAATTTATAAAAAGCTTCAGACTTATGTCTCACCGAATAGACATAACCATATTTACTGTAATCATCAGTAAATGTCATAAAGTAGCTAAAACCCAACCAGGCAAGTGAACTTATTGGTCTACACACATTCGAGTGTATCAGCCCCAATAATTCAACCTCCCTTTCATTGCGATCGATAAAGGGCACTTTAGTCATTTTGCCAATCAAACAAACCTTGTACCTATCGATCGCATGGAATTCGAATGAACCTGAAAGCCCGCACTTCTGAAGTGCTGATAGGCGCTTCTTGTTTATGCGGCCCAAATGACAGTGCCATAACAGAGTTAGGTTTAAATCGTTGGATTTAGACCTCTTGGTATTAACGTAATATATAGAACTTAAGGCATTGTTACCCATATCTAATATGTACAATCCTCCAACCAAGTCAGTACTTGTATAAAACATATCATTGCATAGAACATTGAAAACTCCATTTCCAATATTAACATTATATCCTTCCTTGTCAAACACGGATACAGATATAATATCCCTACTACAAGTAGGTATGCAATATACGTTATACAATACTAAGACAAGGCCACTTGGCAAAGCAAGACTCATGGATCCTACAACAGTTGCCACAACTCTGAGGTCCACTTCGTGCTTTCCAAACCTCTCCTACTTTCAGCCACCACATATTAGTGCATGTGTGAGATTTAGTTCTGGTATCTAATACCCATGAATCTTTGGAAGTAGAGAGATGTAGCTCTATAGAGTTAATACCAGATGAAGGCACGGTCCCACCGCCCTTCCTTAGATCATCCAAGTTTCCCGATGAAGGCGCTGTCCTACTGCCCTTCTTTATATCATCCAGGCTATTTGATGAAGGCGCAGTCCCACTGCCCTTCTTTAGATCAGCCGTGAACTTCCTGTAATCCCGGTTCCAATGACCAGGTTGTTGGCAGTAGAAGCAGACATTCTTATGTGTCTCATCTTTCCCGCCAAGTGCGCATGGGCCCCGCCCTTGCCACTTCCAATTCTCTTGTTGACCATCCGAATATCCTTGGATCCCAGATCCCTGATATATTCTTCTCAGTAGTTAATGACACTTCATGTAACTCTGATATGGTCTTAGAGACAACCTTGTTAAGGATATATTCTTTGCGTTCAGACTTGAGGACTATCCTCAAAATTCTGTACCAGTCCAAATAGTTTGTCCCATTTAGCTTGACCCTGTCATGAATGGGTTTTAATGACAAACTATTAATGTTCGCTGAATTTGCCATTTGATCTACAACAGATAAAATTCAATCAGTAAACTGAATAAATTTTATGAAGATCAAGCTTTAACACCAACAATCGATTCTATACCTTTAGAATCTAAAACCAAGATCCTTGATTCGCTCGATCAAGCGGGACGAAGGCTCACCACTCAATCGAGCTATGTAGGTAGGACCCCGTCCAATCACATCCAATGTGACTCTTGGCAAGGGTATGTACTTAAGTACACGGCTTACCCTATCTGATACCCTATCTCAACCCAAGCTGAGAATCGTAGTCGGGTCCACCAATTTTCAACTATGACCCGCCACTATGTAGGTGCTCCGCTAAGGCGCACGACACCCACATATGTCGTCCAAACCTACTACCCCGGCTTCCCATGGATGCTCCGCTAAGGTGCACGACACCCATAGGACGGGGAGGTAGTAAGGTGTTGAGAATTGGGAGGTATCGGACATGACCCGTTTTTACTTGTCCGGTTGTGTTTGAAACTTTTGGCACATCCTAGATGCGATGAGCACATCAACTACATTCCAAATGTAATGATGCCTCCAATTACATCCAATGTAATTCTTCCTTTGAACCCGTCAACTACATCTAATATAATGACGGTTCTAAGGGCTCACAAACAAGGATTAAAAATCCAATTTTATCTTTGCATGTGAGGTGATATGCTCAGTAAATAAAGTTAAGCATGCAATTCTAAAACACATAAAATTAATCATGCATAAAATAAACCAAGCATAAAGCGATAAATGTGCACATAATAGCCCCCTAAACTAACTCCCACTAGCTTCTTGAGCTCCACCGAGTCCAAGCCGATGCCAACACCCGAAAAGCCACCAAATGACCTTTTCGCCCTTTCTTTGTCTTGAGTAAAATATTACAATTTAATACACGACTCGCAGGTCGGGAATAAATAAATATTACAAACAAGTGGTTCGACGACCACACCTTGAAAAAAATAATTACACGCTAACTCTAACGGCTCGCAGGCCGTGAAAAGCGATAAATAATTAAATCGAGCTCGGGGATATTATGTACACCATACCAACATCACATCACACATCGTGTTATCAAACAAGCATGTTATCAAACATCATGTGATTTTCCGGTTTTAATCAATAGCCAAGTTTCGAAAATTTTTGATGCTCGGTTTATCGAAACCGTTCAAAAATGAAACTTTTGAACATTTGATCTTCTAGTTCGTCATGACGGTTCCAAACTCGTCATAAATAACAAAACGGTTTAGCATTGGCATATCAACCATCCAATGGTCATGCTTAGCCTAGCTCCGTCCAACGGAGCACCGTTCGGTCCCAGTTTCGGCTCCCTGAGAGTTTTGCTCCCGAGACCCGAAAAATCAAACTTTTTTCAAAATTTTCAGATTTGAAATTTTTAAAAAAAATTCATTTTACATGCATTAAATCCATAAACAAGAATTTAAAACATGTTATCAAACAATTTAGCAAAACAACATGCCAAAAACGAAACTTCCAAGCAAAACCGAAACTTTGAACACCGTCTTGTAAATCAAGAAGGTAGCACGGCTCTGATATCACTGTTGGGTCTCGAAGTAGGGTTGGAGATGAACAAACTCGCAGCGGAAAATCAATGAAAACCAAGAGACGATTAAAACCATGAAACAACTAACAAAGAATGGATTCATAAGAGAAAAATCAATACAAATGTTCTTACCAATTAGTTCAAGAACACAAGAGAAATGAAGAACACCAAGGAAAGGATGATTGACTTGAGTCTCCAAGACGCCTACGTATCCACCCCAGGAATCAAAGCCACATAGTTCTTCATTTAATAACTCACGAACACAAAATGGTGGAAAAATCTCCATGTTGGCCGTGAGTTCATGCTTGGGAGAGAGAGAAAATTGCATTCATTTATTGCCTTTTTTTGTTATGTTGAATTATATGACTTAAAGCATGTCTTTCATCAACACAATAAACTAACAATAAAGGACAAGTAAGGTGTGAATTAGGACAAGTATGGTGTTGAGTATGGCTAGACAAGATGGGGTTAGGTGGTGAATCACCAACACCTTAATCCTTTTCTTGCTTAGTTAATACTAATTAATCAAAACTTGATTAATTAGTTCCATGGGCCTTGGTTGCATGGGCCTTTCATGGGCCTCTTGGAACATGGCCCGTTGCCATTTCCAACGAAGTCCCGTGATTCGCTCATCGCCTCCAAGCCTTCCATAGAGGAAATGTCCAACATTATCCGACGCGATCAACCCCAAGACTCCAAGCCTTGTCTCGATCCGTAAAGTCCTATTCACTTACGGGCACATGACTCAAAACCCAGTTTTGGTCATGTCCCGAGACTACCCCCTTTCAGCCATTCTCCATAAATGTGTCAATGAGTTTCACCCTCCGGTGTGACCCTTAGGTTTATGCATGTCAATAGATCAATGTAAAATCCCATTTTACTTGATTCTATTTAAGTGGAAACTAACGAGACTTTAGTATTGCCTGACACTGCATAACGAATCGACCATGTCGATTCTAACCTTTCCGTCGTCCCTGTCATTATCCTTTTATCTCCGATATCCTGATTGAGATAAGGCATAGAGCCGTCATCCTTATTATTCTCAATCACTGTTCATTGATATGTGAGATGACTGAATATATGATACCCAGTATCATGTGCATGGCCATGCTATTCTTTCAGTCACTCTCGATCAAGTGGCCGAGAACCGATATCTTTCTCATACCTCAGTATGAGGGATAAATCCCTTAGCCGTCTTTCGTGTCACTCATGTAGCCCGTCCCCAAGCCAATCATGGCCGTTATGGAAGCCCTGTTACGAACAACGTTAGGCTCAGGTCAAACTCAGTTGTTGACTACATAGCGATCACAAAGACTCCTTGGTCTAAGGATACATGACAAGTTACGACAATGAATATGTTCATGACTTGATCTATGGCACATATTCATGTCGAGTCGTCCAATATCATGTCCCACATGATATCTATGATCAGACTCTGTAATCTCATTCCAATGACTAACAGAACGTAAGCCATAAAGAGCCATCTTTCATACTAGTCGCTTCTAGTGAAACTTTGTTGACTAGGGACCCATCGAGTGTGATCTATCTCGATCTATGGTTCTATTCGCATTGTGGGCATAGATCAGAGCACACATCGATATATTACTCCAACACATAAGTAATATAAAGTCATTTTAATTTTATTGCTAACGATGATATATACATTTAGACATTTAGGATTGAACTATGGGCACTAAGACTAACACTTAGTTACCAGTACTTTCAGGTTGTGCAGGAGATTCCATGCTTGTTTACCTAGTAGGGCGGTGTTAGAATCTTGAAGATGACGAAATCCCATACCACCACAATCCTTCGACCGACACAATTTCTCCTAGTCTTGCCAAATGATTAGTTTCTGCGACTTCCCTCTCCACCAGAATTTCGCCAGAGCGATGTGAATACGATTGATTATCCGGCGAGGAACCCTGAAAATAGACATAATATACACAAGTAATGAGGTCTGAACAAAGGGAATCAAGGCATGCCTACCCGCCGAAGATAATAATTTCCTATCCCAGGACCGGATTCTGGTGATCACCCGATCCCCTAGATACGCCATGGCTGATTTTCGGTTCCGCCCGATCATGTTGGGTACTCCCAAATACATGGAAGATGTTGGGATCTTGGTTATAACCAGAGTTTGGCAGCAGGTATGACGATCAGCCAATGGGGTATTAGAGCTAAATAAAATGGATGACTTGTCAAGGTTCAGGGTCTGACCCGATATCATACCAGTAGTGGTCGGGATAGATTTGATAGTCGTAGCATCCTCTATCGTGGCCCTGCAAAAAATATAACAATCATCTGCAAAGAACATGTGAGTGATTTCTGGGGCCCCTCTCGCAATTTTGACCCCATGTATGTGACCTGAGTCTTGGGCTTGGTTAAGGAGACAGACCAGTCCTTCCATACAAAATAAAAAGAGATACGGTGAAAGGGGTCTCCCTATCTGGTGCCCCGTGTCGGCGTGACCCAAGGGGTATCTCTGCCTCCTGACGAAATAATAAGTAACTGTTTGCATGCAACATGCCATGAGAGCCACTCAATCAGCCGAGAAACCCATCTGCTGCATAATAGTAAGGAGATAGGTCCATTCTACTCTATCGTAGGACTTACTCATATCTAACTTAATGGTCATCTATCCCACTGCCCCTTGTCTCTTGTTCTTCAGATAGTGGACAACTTCAAAAGTTATTAGGATATTATCCTATATATATCTCCAAGAATAAAAGCGCCTTGTGTCTCAGATATCACATACTGCAGAATAGGGCGGAGCGGTTGGCAAGTACCTTGGATAGTATCCGAAAGATAACATTGTAGAGCGCAATGAGATGTAGATCAGTGACCCTCTTTGTGTCAACTTCTTTGATATGAGTACCACCAAGGTTGCATTTAGAGCTGTATAAAGATTGCCCAATTGTATGACCCCTTGGATGAACCGAATGACATCATCCCCCACAATAGGCCAGTAGTGCTGGTAGAATCATAGATTTAAGTCGTCGGGACCAGGCAATTTATCGGCACTCATCTAGAAAACCGCCTCTTTAATTTCTATGACTGTGCCCGATGTTAGCGGGGAGATGTTCGAGCTTGGGAAATAGTTACCAACCCTTGAATTGGGAATCTAGATAAATCGGGCGAGCCATTAGTAAAAAGTTCCTAGAAAGAGTCAATTATAAGGTCCTTCATACCTCTCTCCCATGTTATAGTCTGCCCTTCCGCATTTGTGAGGGAGACGACTGCATTAACCTTTTGCCTGTATGATGTGGCTGCCTGGAAAAAGCCAGTGTTACTGTCTCCCTCCGCCAACCAGTGTTTCATTGCTCGCTGACGCCAAAAAGCTTCTTGGGCACACAAAGCCCTCTCGTATTGTATTTGCATAGCCCCCCTTCGGTTTATACCCTGCCGTTCCACCCTAACATTAAGGTTTTCTATCGTGCACTAACACTATTTGATATGGTTAATATTCTTCTGGAAATAGTCCTTACCATAATTAGTCAGGGTTATTCCAACATGGCCGATAGTAGCAGGGATATGGTCCATCTTGTATTTGGTCCAATTTTCCTGAATAAGCTTCCCACACGTCGGGTCCTGCGTTCACTGGGATTGGAATTTGAACTTCGTGATAACTTTATGTCTCACGTGTCGGGCTAATGACAGGAGAAGAGGCCAATGATCCGATGTAGTGGTGCATGTGTTGCTCAGGTCCACAGTTGGAAGGGAGTAGTAGAAAGGACCCTTTATCAGTGGTGTATCCAGCCTGGTTTGTATTCGGTCATCTAGTGTTCGTCCCCTAAACCAGGAGAATTGATGACCAGTCAGGGGGAGATCCACCAGGTCTAATTCGTCTAGGACGTCCTGAAAGTCATCAATTAAGTACTGTGGGTATGAACCCCATCCTTTAGTTTCTCCTTTCCCTAGTATAACGTTAAAATCCCCAAAAAGGACCCAGTTTGGTCGTTTCTGTTGGTGAAGCCGATGAAGTAAGTCCCACGTACGATACTTCTAGTCCTTGCAAGCCTCGCCATAGATGCCCGTAACTCGAAGGTTAGCATATCCCAGGTCGAGATTTCTGAGTCAATGAAATGATCATCCCACTCTCTGATCCCCACATCAACTCCCTGTACCCAGAAAAGGGCTAAACCACGTCCCGAATCAGAAGTTGGAACAGAGAAGTGGTCATTGAAACCAATTGATCGAGCTAGCAATCGAACATCCTGATCAGAAGCGATAGTTTCCGATAAGAAAACAAGATGGGGGTTGTGCGTGCGGAGTAATTGACGAAGGTGCTGCTTATGGGGATCCGTTCCCAAACCCCGGCAATTCCATGAGACAATATGGAGATCGGGAGGAGGAGGCATGTTTCGAGGTCGGTGACCCGATCCCGGGTCATCTCTTCTCCGACATTGGGCGTTCATTGAGCTCAATACAGGTGAAAGGACAGACGGAGAAACCAGTCTCAGAGTGGGGCCAAAGTGGTTAATCGGAGGCTGAGAGAGGGAGGGCGAGAGTGACGACGGAGAGGAAGTGGTAGAGGTCCAAAAAAAATATAAACCCCACTTATTCAAAAGGGGTTTTATTGTAAAAATCGAAACGTTGGGGTATGAATCTGTAACAAGTGATTTTGAAAAAAAGAAAGAGAAGAGGCTGGTCTGGATCAAGCCAGACCTGGGCTTGGGCCTCACGAACCCACGCCTTGGGCCGAGCAATCCAAACCATACCATTGCTCAAGCCCAGCCCACGCACTCATCTGTTCGAGAACCCTAGTGCGATCAAAACAAAGGATGAATGCTTACTTGATTGGTTGAGTGATTGTGCTGTTAAAATTGTTGATTGAATGGATGATCGAGTACGACTGATTGTGCCAAAGGGGTACAATCAGGTGATCGATGTACCGCTGGTTCGTGACAGGTAAGTATACGGTAAGTGTGGAGTGTTATTGGATGTCTTTGCTTGATGAAAGTGTGATTTGAGAAATGTTCATTGTTGTATGAATTTAGTGCTTGTGTATTTATCCTTATTCTCGAAATGTTGTTTGTTTGTTTGGTTCGGTACTACACCGGGAAGGGGGGGGGGGTAATCCGGTGCCGTTGTGGTGGTTGGAGTTTGGCAGATACTGTGAGTTATTGGTTGAGTATTGGAGCCTGAGGGCATTGATTACTGGTTATTCTGAGGATTGATTATCGGAGCCTGAGGGCATTAGTTAATGGATATTATGAGGATTGATTATTGGAGCCTGAGGGCATTGGTTATCGGACCCTACGGGACAGTTGGTTGGATTGCGTTATGAGAGATGGTTACAGCGGTTTCACCCAAGTGTGTGCATCCTACGGGAGCACTACTTGGTTCCCTATGACTTATGGTCCTTTGGATACGTTTTCGAGAATCCCGATGATATGCGTCCTCCTAGGGATGTTTCCGGCATTCTCGACATTATGCGTCTCCTCTGGACCGAGGGAAAATCCGATATGACACAAAGAGTATTGTGGATCGGAGGGTGGCGACTACATGTCCCACGGCATTATTCTACTTGTCCCGATGACATATGATCCTTTGGATACGTTTCCGAGAATCCCGATGATATGCGTCCTCCTAGGGATGTTTCCGGCATTCTCGGCGTTATGCGTCTCCTCTGGACCGAGGGAAAATCCGACATGACACTACGAGTATTATGGATCAGAGGGTGGCGACTTCATGTCCCACGGCATTACTTGAACGTTCGGTCTTCTATTGAGTATTTAAGAAATCCATTGATTCTCTTATTTTTCCTACGATCACCATTGACTCTTTAAAATTGTTTAACATTCGGTTTTCCTCATATTTCATCATCGGTTTGGTTTCTCGTTTTATTAAGATTTGAATGAACTTGTGAACTCCTGTTTATTAAACTAAAAAGGTGACCTGGTTATGCATTTTCCCTACTGAGCGTAAGCTCACCCCCCCTGTCTTTGTGGTGTTTCAGATGTTAAGCGGGAGCAGTATTAGCCGGACTCTCGGAGCTTGGGAGCTTGAGGGTTTAGCTAGTTTTAGAGACGTGTACTCTTTTATGTTGGAGATTTTATTTTACCGTTTGAGCTGTGACTATTTATATTTTGAAGGATTTATATCATTTGGAAACGTTATTTTATTTCATTTTTTTTGGTTTTACTGTAAATGGTTAGTCACGTCTCGAGTCTGGGCAAATCCGGATTTTGGGCGTGACAATTAGCTCAATTGGTGATAGCATCACTCAAGGAAATGCTATAAAGGGTGAAGTCTTGGGTTCAAGTCTCACCAACAACCTAGGTTGGTATTTGTCTGTGGACAGTACACCTGAGGGGTTGGGGTGTATTGGGCTGCAGACCTAACACTTTTTTGTAACATCCTGCTGTGCCCCAGACAGGGCCCCACGCGCGGCGATGTTAGGTTTGCAGCCCAATACACGTCAACCCCTCTGGTGTATTGTCCACATACACCTCCCTCTCCCTCTGGTTTTGGTAAGTTTGGAGCCGATTTGATCTTTCATATCCACGCCTCTTCGTCACTGGAGCTCTCTACCTCTCCGATGACCGATTCTCGTCCCCTATTGTCTCTCGCTTTGTGGCCTTCTTCCTCGATTTCTCTACCGATCGAGTTTTAGAGAGATGTTCACAAATTCGCCGAAGGGTTCACCTTAGAGTGCTGGCTCCGGTGGGCTTCTCTTTGGGAAGCTGAGCAGTGCAAGGGATAGTCTAGCCGTCTGATTTGGTAGATATGAAAGCTTCGGTTATTTTCCTCGGTCGTTGCCGGCCAAGGCTCGTCCAGATCTTCGTCGCCGGTGACAAAGTGGGGGTCGTCTGGGCCAGATTTTCCTATTGGTGTTGGCCACGGGGACACTGATTAGGTGCTAAATCGGCTCTGGTCTTCTCGTCCTGCGATCTTGGAGTTAGCCATTTCCTCCTCCTGGTAAGTTCTGCTCTTCCCTCTACCTCTGTTTGTTTCTCTCCTCTAGCCCTCGAGTAGTTGGGGTTACACGGTGTGCCTGTGGTGGCCACCATGTTTGTTGGTCGTGTTGACCTGGCTGGTGTGGCCTTGTTCTTGAGGAGAGGATGGTATAGGGCTTTGGGTAATAGATTTTCAGGGGGTTTGGATCTGGTTCTGGGTACTGTTAGTTGCTCTGGTGACTCTTACTTCAACCAGTAGTTGTTGGGTTTCTCTTTTGGCTTTTCACTTGTTTGTTATCGGCCTGAGGCCTTCGGTTGTTTTACCTGGTTTTATTCTGGTTTTAGACCTTTTGATGTTAGTTTGTGGCCCCTGGTTCTGCTAGGTTTACTTCTTGTTAGTTAAATCTGGGTAAGAGACCTGTGGTGTTCCCATAGATTGGGCATGCTCTATTTCTGTTTGATGAGGGTCTTCCCTTTGATTTGTTTTCACTCTGAAAACTTGTCCCATTAATAAAATTTGCTGATAAAAAAAAATTTTATGCCTTCCATCTTATAATATACCAAAAAGTCACCTTCCAGCCCAATATCAAAAATTTAGGAAATATATACTTCATCAAATAGCGTATATAACTAAAAATTTAAAATATATACAACAATTTTTCTAAATGAAATAAGTTGTAGGTTTTATTAATAATAACCGAACGGCTACCAAAGGTTAATAGTAAAATATAATGATGATAGAGGAACTCACTGCCCTAGAGCCGCAGCGGCGCACAAAGAAGCAGGGGTTGATCATGGTCTTGATCAAGGCCATGACCCTAGCCATGGTGATGCTGTTATCAATAATGGCTCTCTCTGTACAACCTAATACAGAGGGGAGGGATGACGGCGAGGGCGTCCATAACATCCCGGCGGCGACGGGGTGACGGTTGTGCGCGGTGAGTAGGAGCGCCGTGAGGGAGCGTCCTTCCTTGGCGGAAAAGAGGGGGCTAGGGCACAGTCTCGTAGATCTATCCCCGGTGTGCGATCGAAATTTTCTGGGAAATTTTTCGGTCAAGATGGGGATTTCGGCACTGCTCGGGTGTTCGAGATCTCGGTGCGATTTCAACGGTCGACCGAAAGGCTGGAGTGGGATCATGTGTCGCCGACTGTGTTTGCCGGAGATAGTTTCTCGAAGAACAAGTCTGGTGATTTGGAAAAGGGGACCGCGACATGCCGACACGGAGGAGGACACAGTGAAAGAGTCCTTGGATTCAATCCCGGCGACGAATAAGTAGCCGGAGCAAAAGGCGTGGCGGAGAAGGAAGGGCAACGAACCCACGGCTAGAGCTTCGTTAGTCTCGTCTCCGAAGCGGGCAGTGGGTCGTGGGCAGCTTACGGTTGTGCGCCGGGCTTGGGGAAATGGGCCTACTCGACCCCTATGGACTGGGACTGGATCGGGCCTAACCGGACGGTGGACTGGACCGCGGGCTGGTGGACCGGGTGTGGGCCGAGGTTGTAGGACCAGGTCGCGGACATATGGAATCGGGTCGGGAGCGTCATATACAACAGCAGCGGGGGCTTCGAGCACACCCGCCTCGCGGAATGATTCCATGGGGGTTCAAGGAGGGGTCGGTCGGCTGCACCGCCTCTCTGGACATATGGTGGCAACGATTCCGCCAACAATCGACAAGGTTCTCCCCTACCAGTTCGGGGTCAGCATTCCCGCGTTTAGGAGCCCTACCAATATCAGTCAAGGGAGGACAACGCACGCTGAATTCCCTGGGGAGCTATCGGTCCACCACAAAAAAATCTACACTTGGTCAACTCGATCAGTGCCTTTTGGTTGGAGCATGATGTATCGGTGTCTCCAGATGCTACCGCAGTCCCCCCCCCCCTCCCCCCCTCCCGACTGCCCCTATGCCCATAGCAACATTTTTCTTTTCAATTCTTGTTGTCCAATATTATTCTAGTTTCTTGATTGTACGGTGAAAGCAGTATTGTGATCACCTGAATATTTTAATTAATAATATTTCCATTCCTTCTCAGAAAAAAAAATAATAACTGAATTCATTACAGTGGTCATAGCCCTCAAGTAGAACAAGGTCCAATAAGTCTAACATGTATATAATTTAAAATTTAAAAATATGTGATTTATAATATAGAATATCAAATAGCTTAACGTAAAAAAAAAATTGAACGAAAGGTGCAATATTATTAATGATATGTCAAAACATCGATGTGCGCCAGAGAACATGCTCCCTGCCCTCTAATGTCAGAATAAAAGAACAATGGTTCACTGATTCTTGTAGTACTAGAACTGACACAGATGGTATTGGGATGTCATATAGGCCATGATAGAATACGGGGGATGAGAAGCTGGTACTGGAATTCCTGCTCCGAAAACTTGCCAAGGACTTCAACAGTAGTATAGGGAGGCAAAGCTTCGACCTGGGACCCCTCCCAGGGCCAGTCCCTGAAGCCTAGGGAATCTAACATTTCTCTTGGCGAGATTGATCTTGCAAAGAAAAACGTAAATAAAATAAAAGGGACCCTCTCGATTAACCAGATCCATAATCGTGAAGGGGTTTGAGGCAGTTGCGGTGGTGAAGGCCAGGGAGAAGGACGTGCCGACGACGGTTGTAGAGACGACGACTGCGGCTTCAAGAACGACTCTAGGAGGGACTGAAACAGGTTGGGAGACGCGTCGTTGGTGGAAGGAAAAGGACAACGTCGCAGTGGCTAGAGGCGGTTCAAAAAGAACCCTAGTAAGAAAAACCTTCGTAGGCTCTAAAGCAGAGGGGCAAGGAAGAGAATATATAGAAGAGATGAGTATAACAATGGCATATGTCATGGTAACAACCATGATCATAATCATGACTTTGTATGTGCGGCGGCAGAGAGCTTTCTGGGAGAGAATTAGGTTTTTTTGTCAGCGCAATTAGCTATAATAACCTTTATGAAAAATTACACATAACTTTCCATATTATTACTTTATTTTCACATACCCTCCTTAACTATTTTTTTATATTTAACTTATTTAACTTTATTTTTCTTTCACTTTAGTCCAACGTCATCCAAAAACAAACAGAAAATAACCATTATGCTGTTATATTTCCTAAAACTACCTAAACTACACTCATTTACATAACTTTAAATTAAACCCTACCCTTTCTAAACCTCACAGACGCACACCTCTCTTAATTTTTTTTCTCTCTCCATCTCCACGCCTCAACCTTGGAGGTTGGTTCTTCCCCACACCCTTGCTCCATCCAGGTGAAGCCGCCACTCCTCCGTCACGCTGCCGCCGGTGCACCGCTGCTGCTCTGCCTCCGTCGCTTCTCTTTTACCGTCCTCTTGGTCGGAGCTACGATGGAAGGAAAGGCAGGGGGAATCGAGGGCCGGAGCTGCTGCGGAGGGAAAAGGGAAGGGGATTTGGGGGTCAGAGCTACGACGGAGACGGAGGGTCTGTCCTTGCCGGATCTCTCTCAGCCCTTATGGTTCTAAAAACATGAATCTCTATAGATTCATGTTTTTCTCAATATATCTTCTTCATCCAACTTCCCTGTCCCTCGTAATGATTTCATCCAACTACAACCATATATCTTCATAGATTCATGTTCTTCGTGCATGTCCATGGATGTTGTCATTCAATAAGGAAATCATTATGTAAAATTAAGGAAATAATTGAATGAAATTTAGAAACTAATTAAAAAGGGTAAGATTAAAGAAGGAAATAATTAATAAAGATTAAGGTTAAACAAGGAAATAATTGAATGAAAAAGAAATTAATTTAAGGTTAAGGAAATAATTTTAATTTATTATATAAATAAAATAAGAATTTCTGAAAATATAAAATTAATCTTTTAAAAAAATATTTCTTTTTGTCTGGTTTCAACAAATCCGGAATTAACAAAATAAAAATAAAATAAAATATGAAAAATATGGAAAGAGAATTAACTAAACCAGAATTAAGGAGAATTTGACAATTTTGTAACGGAAGACAGACGCAGCACTCTCTCTTCTCTGCTAGGGTTAGGGTTTGGGTTTGGGTTTGGTGAGAAATTTTTCGTGTTCCATGGCTTTCACGGGAGAGATGGAGGGCGGGGAGGAGGTCTTCAACGACGGGTTGTCTCAAGGATCGCGCCTGTCGGAGCAAGGGGAGCAGGTAGCAGAGTACGAGTCGGAGTCGGCGGCGATAGACGCGGCTGTGGAAGACGGGATCGTGATCTCTGATGGTGTTTTGACGGAGCGGGACGAGAACGCATTAGTGATGCACTTCTCAGCCCAACGTCCGGAGGAGGACGGATGGGTTGCAGGGGGTGGACCCAGCCGGGACCGGGATGTATTCGCCGAACTCCGGCGATAGGGCCACGACCGAGGCGACTAGGGAGTGGCTCGGGTCGGAAACCACAGGCTCTTGGTGGTAGCAGAGGCGGCCATGGGGGATGAAGGATCGCCGATCGTGGCGTCCTCGAACTCGGCAGTCACGCCGGAGGAGACGCCGGAGGCTGTTGCGTGGAGGAGAAGCAAGAGCAAGGGTCTGGCGGCGCAGGAGGAAGGTAGGGTTTCATTGGCCGGACAGTTGAGCAGGTAGGCCTGGGCCGAGTTTTAATGGAGGATACGAGGCGGGCTGGCCGAATGGACCGAGGCTGGACTCCGAGCATGGGTTCGGGTCAGAGGCCGGGTTGGGCCCGTGGTGGGGCAGATGATGTGGCCCGGTGGGCGGCAAGGTTTGGTGCGGGCTGGGTCAGTGGGGACGGACCGGGTGGGATGAGGAATGGTGCGGGTGAGCGGGTTGAATACGAAACCGGGTCGGGACAGAATCATGCACACGGGCCGAACCCATTCGGTCACCCGACCCAGGCAGATCGGTCGGATCCGGTGCACAAGGTCAACCCGATTGGACCACAAGGGGGAAATTGGCGTTCTCCGGGTGAGCAGGTCGGGGACTTGGGATCCCAAATGGGTGTTATGAGGATCAAGGAGGTGGTGGTACCGGTCCAAGAGGTAACTGGATGGGGAAATTTGTATAGATTCGCGCTAGCAGCTAAAGTCCTAACATCCAGGAAGATATTCTGGAAATTTGTGGTAGCGCGAATGGAGGATGTATGGGGAATGAAGGTCGAGGCTAAACCCCTGGAGGGGGGTTTGGTCGCTTTTTTCTTCAGAAAAGCTAAGAAAAAGGAAAGAGTGATGTTGGGGGAACCATGGTCCCTCTAGGACTCACTTGTCATGTTTACGGACCCGAGGGCCCACATGCAGGTAAAGGACATGGAGTTCCATCAGTTCTCGGTATGGGCGCGGGTATCGAACTTACCAGTGGGGGCATGGACGAGAGACGTGGGATTCATAGTGGGGAACACACTAGGGATCTGCCAAGGAGTGGATGTGGACAAGGAAGGTCTATGCCGGGGGACTTTATGAAGATCATAATCAGAGCGGACATTAGAGTACCTCTGCACAGTCAGCTCTGGTTTCGACTGAGTATTTCCTATGAACACTTACCTGAGCACTGTTTTGGTTGTTGTTGTGCGGGTCATCTATTTCCGGTCTGTCCGCTGGTTGGGGGAGTCCGGGGGTCATTTTTGAAGGCGTCGGCGGACCCGAGGTTGGCTCTGGAAAAACCAAAACATGGGAAGGCTACCCTAGGGACGAACTGGACATATATGGGAGGTAAAGGAAAGCGGGGCCCTAACCAGGAGGAACCAAGGATGCCTCTAAGGCAGCAGGAAAAGGGGAGGTATGGTAGTCATGGAGAAAGGGATGAGGAGATACTGGTAGGATGGCTACCACGTGACCTTTCACCGTCGCTTTCTGGAAAGAAGAGGGTGGAGAGGGAGGAGGACCCGGAAAAGGAGGAAGAATCATCGGCATCGGATGGGGCGTCACATGTAGCGGCGGGGGGCTTCAAGCACCCTCGCCTCCAGGAATGAGTGTTGGAGGGCCATGGAGGGTTTGGTCGACTGTACCTTCTCCCTGGCACATAGTTGGCATTGGTACTGCCAACAGTCGATGAGTTACTTCCCTACTATTTCGGAGTCAGCAATCCCGCGTTCAGGAGCCCTACCACTATTAGTTAAGGGAGGACGACGCACGCTGACTTACCGGGGGAGTGATCGGTCCACCACTACAACGTTATCATATGATCTGCTCGATCAGTTTCTTGTGGTTGGAGCATACTGTATCAGTATCTTTGGATGCTACCGCAGTCCCACCCCTCCGACCGCCCTTATGCCCATGAGCAACATTTACTACTCAGCACTTGTCTTTCAGTTTTATGTTAGTTTCTTGGTTTGTATGGTGCTACCCGTACTAACGGTCACTAGAATGCTTTAATTTATAATATCATCTTTCTGCCTAAAAAACATAATTAAGGAAAATTATGAATAGAAATAATAAATATTTAAAAAATAAAGGAAATAAAGAAAAAGAATAAAAATATAATAATAAAATTGAATATATATATATATAGACTAATATAACATGAATGAAATCAAAACATAAATCCTAATGTAACACTAGTATTGAACAAATGAAACATTAACACATATTTGATGAAACAACAGTGCAACAAAAATGATAACTTTTGCAAACATAGAATCATTATATCTTCCACTTTACCATTTAAGTTTGTCGGTTCAAGAACAAAGTGTTTAACAACTCAAAACATCTCGTAAAATTCATGTTTGTCTGAACCCAACTAGAATTAGCTAGAATCATATAAAATAAACAACTTAAATAACATAAGACAATCATGTAGATTGAAATGCCTTGACTTGAACTAAGTGATGATCATGAAGCACATTAATTAAAATCTTCTAACAACATTGGTAGGAAAAAAAAACTAATGCATGATAATTCTACTATCGTACACATTAGATTCACCAACAAATTAATTGAACTATGTCCCAAAATATACTTCACTTACAACATATTTAAGGTACTCAGTGAGTGTTCTTTAAATGTTCTAAAAAAACAAAGCAGTCCCTTAACAAAATACACCAAACATAATCATTCTACATAAAACAAAATGAGAATAGGTTAACAGACAGACATGCCAAGGACCTATACAAATTGAACAATATTGTCGTGTATAACAAAGAAAATGGATGGTCTTTGAATTGGGTACCTGGGTTCATTCATGTCTCGTGTCGCCTGAATTGAGCCGTCCCATGTCGTATTCTGATTCTGATCCTATTTCTCTGGCTCCTGCCATATTGGTGCCGCTGGACCATACCAGTTCTAGGTCTCCCCGTCGTCCATCAAATTTCAAATGCGCTTCAATGATTGATACACCCCAATCTGAAACCATGCTGGAGAAAGCCACTAAGGAGAGGCACGGTAGCTGAGAGGAGAACCAAACGGTGGAAAAGGAGGGGAGGAGCACGATCGAGACTAGTAGATCATAGGCGAGACCATCAGATCGTTGATCCTTCACAAGCCAGCCGCGTTTTTTCTCGCCGAAATCAGAGCAGCAGTCTCCGATCTTCCTCCTGTTCTAGTCGTCGAGCCCTTTGTCACCTCCACGCTTGCCTTCTCCATCGTTTCGCCGCCGTGGAGCTTCTTTATTCTCTACAACGCCTCCATCGTTCCACAATATATGAAAGGAATTTGTTTCTGAATATTAGGGTTAGAAAATTAAGGTTCGTAAAATAATAGATAAAGATTACTAAAATATCCTTTATTAAGGATGAAATGTGTAAAAGCCACTCCCGGTCAACGCCAGTCAAATCGGCGAAAAACAGGAAAATTTAAAATTTTGGGACAGACATCTAAATGAACCTAAATTTGACCCCGAGGGTCATATCGGACTTGAGTTGATCCCGATATCGACCAAAGTGAGTTCTGGGGGAGTCAGGGCAACTTTTTGACCAATTTGAGAAAGGTTGACTTTTTGCCGGAAAAGTCAACCGAGCGACGTTTTGGATCCAAAAAGCTTAGTCGTCGTTACAGCGGTCTTAGTTGAGCCGTTTCCTTGTAGCCCGTGAAATTTCGTAATTTCTTGGAAAATGGGCCCGTTCGGGGCCCGAGACGGCCGTATTTTGGGAATCTGACAGAAAAATATCTACAAAGATATCTTACATAAAGGTGGGACCCACAAGACACTTGTCACCCAAATGGTGGTAGTTGGTTTTTAAAATAAAGAAAAAGGAAAAGATGAGTGGTAGTTTTGTAATTAAGAAGTAGTTGGTATTTTGGACAAAACAAAAGGAAGAAGCTTGTGGTGTGTTCGGCCATTAATGAAAAAGAAAGAGAAAATAGAGAGAGAAAGAAGAGAGAAGAAGGAGAGAAGGAAAAGGGAAAAAAAAGAAGAGGAGGTGTCAGGGTTTGCGATTTCCCGACGATCCAACCGACGGATCGTCTCAAGGGCTGAAGAATCGAGCTCCCATCGTCATTTCCTATGGTGAGAACCCTTTTAATTCTCGTTTTATTTAAACGGGTTAAATATGGATGAATCGAGGTGTAGGGTTCGTTGGGAACGTTTTGGAGCGAAAATGATCAGTTTCCGGTGACCGGAGGCTCGGGGGAGCTCCGGCCACCGTGGGTGGTGGCTGGCCGGAGCTAGGACCGACCACCACTGTGGTGAACCGGTCCAGCCACCCACGGCTAGTGGTGGCCGGGTGGGGCCCACGTGTCGGGTCTCAGGTTTTTCGTGTTCGGGTGGTTTTGGACAAGACTCATGGATCCTACAGCAGTTGCCACAACTCTGAGATCCACTTCGTGCTTTCCAAACCTCTCCTACTTTCAGCCACCATATATTAGTGCATGTGTGAGATTCAGTCCTGGTATCTAATACCCATGAATCTTTGGAAGTAGAGAGATGTAGCTCTATAGAGTTAACACCGGATGAAGGCACGGTCCCACCGCCCTTCTTTAGGTCATCTAGGTTTCCTGATGAAGGCGCAGTCCTACTGCCCTTCTTCAGATCATCCAGGCTATTTGATGAAGGCGCAGTCCCACTGCCCTTCTTCAGATCAGCTGTGAACTTCCTGTAATCCCGGTTCCAATAATCAGGCTGTTGGTAGTAGAAGCAGACATTCTGAGGTGTCTCATCTTTCCTGCCAAGTGAGCATGGGGCCCGCCCTTGCCACTTCCAATTCCCTTTTTGACCATCAGAATATCCTTGGATCCCAGATCCCTGATATATTCTTCTCAGCAGTTAATGACACTTCATGTAACTCTGATATGGTCTTAGAGACAGCCTTGTCAAGGACATATTCTTTGCGTTCAGACTTGAGGACTATCCTCAAAATTCTGTACCAGTCCAAATAGTTTGTCCCATTTAGCTTGACCCTGTCAAGAATGATTTTTAATGACAAACTATTAATGTTCGCTGAATTTGCCATTTGATCTACAACAGATAAAATTCAATCAGTGAAACTGAATAAATTTTATGAAGATCAAGCTTAAACACCAACAATCGATTCTAAACCTTTAGAATCTGAAACCAAGATCCTTGATTCACTCGATCAAGCTGAACGAAGGCTCACCACTCAATCGAGCTATGTAGGTAGGACCCCGTCCAATCACATCCAATGTGACTCTTGGCTAGGGTATGTACTTAAGTACGCGGCTTACCCTATCTGATACCCTATCTCAACCCTAGCTGAGAATCGTAGTCGGGTCCACCAATTTTCAACTATGACCCGCCACTATGTACGTGCTCCGCTAAGGCGCACGACACCCACATATGTCGTCCAAACCTACTACCCTGCTTTCCCATGGATGCTCCGCTAAGGTGCACGACACCCATAGGACGGGGAGGTAGTAAGGTGTTGAGAATTGGGAGATATCGAACATGGCCCGTTTTTACTTGTCCGATTGTGTTTAAAACTTTTGGCACATCCTAGATGCGATGAGCACATCAACTACATTCCAAATGTAATGATGCCTCCAATTACATCCAATGTAATTCTTCCTTTGAACCCGTCAACTACATCCAATGTAATGACGATTCTAAGGGCTCACACACAAGGATTAAAATTCCAATTTTATCTTTGCATGTGAGGTGATATGCTCGGTTAGTAAAGTTAAGCATGCAATTCTAAAACACATAGAATCAATCATGCATAAAATAAAACAAGCATAAAGTGATAAATGTGCACATAATATCCCCCTAAACTAACTTACACTAGCTTCTTGAGCTCCACCGACTCCAAGCCGATGCCAACACCTGAAAAGCCACCAAATGACCTTTTCGCCCTTTCTTCGTCTTGAGTAAAATATTACAATTTAATACACGACTCGCAGGTCGGGAATAAATAAATATTACAAACAAGTGGTTCGACGACCACACCTTGAAAGAATAATTATACGCTAACTCTAACGGCTCGCAGGCCGTGAGAAGCGATAAATAATTAAAACGAGCTCGGGGATATTATGTACACCATGCCAACATCACATTACACATCGTGTTATCAAACATCATGTGATTTTCCGGTTTTATTTAATAGCCAAGTTTTGAAATTTTTTGATGCTCGGTTTATCGAAACCGTTCAAAAATGAAACTTTTGAACATTTGATCTTCGAGTTCGTCATGACGGTTCCAAACTCGTCATAACTAACAAAACGGTTTAGGCTTGGCATATCAACCATCCAATGGTCATGCTTGGCCTAGCTCCGTCCAACGGAGACCCGTTCGGTCCCGGTTTCGGCTCCCCGAGAGTCCTGCTCCCGAGACCCGAAAAATCAAATTTTTTTCAAAATTTCCAGATTTGAAATAATTTTCAAAAATTCATTTTACATGCATTAAATCCATAAACAAGAATTTAAAACATGTTATCAAAAAATTTAGCAAAACAACATGCAAAAAACGAAACTTTCAAGCAAAACCGAAACTTTGAACGCCGTCTTCTGAATCCCGAAGGTAGCATGGCTCTGATACCACTGTTGGGTCTCGAGGTAGGGTTGGAGATGAACAACCTCGCAGTGGAAAATCAATGAAAACCAAGAGACGATTAAAACCATGAAACAACTAACAAAGAATGGATTCACAAGAGAAAAATTCAGCACTATCTCTTACCAAAACAAGAACACCGGTTAACGAATGATTGGCTTGAGTCTCCAAGGCGCCTACGTATCCACATGGGAATCAAAGCCACATAGTTCTTCTCTTTGAGGATTCAAGACACAAACATGGAGGTAGGAGCTTGCCAAACCCGAAATTGCAAGGGAAGGGGGAGAGAAGTTGTGTTTCCTATTCTTGTCTTGTGTTTGTTATGTTGAAAAAAGATGACTTAAACATAACAAAACCCATACTTGTCCAACTAAAGGCATGGGACAAGCATGGTGACAAGTAAGGTGTAAATAGGACAAAGTATGGCAAGACAAGATTGGGTTAGGTGGTGAATCACCAACACCTTAATCCTTGTCTTGCTTACTTAGTACTAATTAATCAAGACTTGATTAATTAGTTCCATGGGCCTTGGTTGCATGGGCCTTTCATGGTCCTCTTGGAACATGGCTCGTGGCCATTTCCAACGAGGTCCCGTGATTCGCTCATCGCCTCCAAGCCTTCCATACCAGAAATGTACAACATTATCCGACGCGATCAATCCCAAGACTCCAAGCCTTGTCTCGATCCGTAAAGTCCTATTCACTTACGGGCACATGACCCAAAACCCAGTTTTGGTCATGTCCCGAGACAACTCCCTTTTGGCTATTCTCCATAAAAGTGTCAATGAGTTTCATCCTCCGGTGTGACCCTTAGGTTTATGCATGTCAATAGATCAACGTAAAATCCCATTTTACTTGATCCCATTTAAGTGGCAACTATCGAGACTTTAGTATTGCCTGACACTGCATAACGAATCGACCTTGTCGATTCTAACCTTTCCGTCGTCCCTGTCATTATCCTTTTATCTCCGATATCCTGATTGAGATAAGGCATAGAGTCGTCATCCTTATTATTCTCAATCATTGTTCCTTGATATGTGAGATGACTGAATATATGATACCCAGTATCATGTGCATGGCCATGCTATTCTTTCAGTCACTCTCGATCAAGCGGCCGAGAACCGATATCTTTCTCATACCTCAGTATGAGGGATAAATCCCTTAGCCGTCTTTCATGTCACTCATGTAGCCCGTCCCCTAGCCAATCCTGGCCATTATGGAAGCCCTGTTACGGACAACGTTAGGCTCAGGTGAAACTCAGTTGTTGACTACATAGCGATCACAAAGACTCCTTGGTCTAAGGATACATGACAAGCTACGACACTAAATATGTTCATGACTTAATCTATGGCACATATTCAGGGCGGGTCGTCCAATATCATGTCCCACATGATATCTATGATCAGACTCCGGAATCCCATTCCAATGACTAACAGAACGTAAGCCATAAAGAGCCATCTTTCATACTAGTCGCTTCTAGTGAAGCTTTGTTGACTAGGGACCCATTGAGTGTGATCTATCTCGATCTATGGTTCTATTCGCATTGTGGGCATAGATCAGAGCACACATCGATATATTACTCCAACACATAAGTAATATAAAGCTGCTTTACTTTTATTGCTAACGATGATATATACATTTAGACATTTAGGATTGAACTACGGGTACTAAGACTAACAGTTGTGTCGTATGATACGTGAACGTATCGAACAATATAAATGCATGTGCCACTTAGTAGTGTTGTAGGATAAGTGAACTTATCGAACAATAGAAGTACTGGTGGCATTTGGTTGTGCCCGGAGGTTGATTGAATTGTTTGTGTTTGTGGGTGGCCATGTGTGCCTTTGGGGTGTTGAACCCGTATTTTTTACTGTTTGTGTGTCGTGGGTGGCCATGTGTGCCTTTGGGGTGTTGAACCCGTATGTTACTGTTTGTTCGTGTTTGTGGGTGGCCATGAGTTCCCGTGGGCAGTTGAGCCTGTATTTGGTTGACTAACATGCCGATTGGTAGTTAGTCGTGTTGTCGTATTCTTTTCCTTTCCTTTCGGTGTCACGCCCCAAATCCGGTTTTGACCAAATTCGTGACGTTAGCTAAAACAATAATAAATTATTTTTATTGAAAATAAGGCCAACAAGTCTCCATTTATAAATTTAAAACTTTAAAACAATCTCACGAGTCGCAGCTCGATAAATCAACGGTAAATAACTCAACAGTACGTCTCTAGACATTGGCCCGAATTCCCCGTCAGCTCCCTAGCTACGAGAATCCTGCTAGTACAAAACCTGCTCGACACCTGAAATACCACAAAGAACGCTCGCAACTTCCCGAGACTCGAACTCGGTCAAGCCAGCCAAAGAACGCTCGCAACCTCCCGAGACTCGAACTCGGTCAGGCCAGCCAAGAACGCTCGCAACTTACCGATCCCTGTCACGTAAGCCAACCAAATTCCACACCACTTCCCGACACCTAGTCGGGTCACTAAGCTCGGGCAAACACAATCACAATCACAAGAAAAATTCAACAAACAGCAACAAGACCGGTTCAACACTCCACAGGCACTCATGGCCACCCAAGACACCAACGGTAAAACACAGACTCAACAACCCCACGGGCACTCACGGCCTCCCAAGACACACCAACCATAACTCACGGGCTCAACAACCCTACAGGCACTCACGGCCTCCCAAGACACACCAACCATAACTCACGGGCTCAACAACCCCACGGGCACTCACGGCCTCCCAAGACACACCAACCATAACTCACGGGCTCAAAAACCCCACGGGAACTAACGGCCTCCCAAGACACACCAAACATAACTCACGGGCTCAACAACCCCACGGGCACTCACGGCCTCCCAAGACACACCAACCATAACTCACGGGCTCAACAACCCTACGGGCACTCATGGCCACCCAAGATACATCGACAGTAACGACACGGGTTCAACAACCCCGTGGGCACTCATGGCCTCCCAAGACACACCAACAATAAAGACACGGTTTCGACAACCCCACGGGCACTCATGGCCACCCAAGACACAACAGTGAAGTACGGGTTCTCATGGCCACCCAAGACACAACATACACAATCAACCTCTGGGATAACCAATGCCTCCAACAGTCCTAATATCAACAGTTTCACAAACAACCTCCGGGCATGGTCATATGCCCCCAGTACTCCTAATCTCGATAAGTTCACAATCAACCTCCGGGCATGGTCATATTCCTCCAGTAATTCTAACATCGATAAGTTCTCTGCTCCTACGACACTACTAAGTGTCACATGCTTTTCTAATATTCGCTACGTTCCCGTATCATGCCTTTCTAATATTCGATAAACCTACTTAACCCACGACACCCCGGTGTCACATGCAATTCTACTGTTAAATTTCCCTAGTCAGGGCCGAGATCCGGCTACTTTTCCTTACCTCGTATGCTTTCTCCAAAGCGCACAAAATAAGCTTCGGCGTGATCTCGGTCACTCGCCTAGCTTTCCCTTTCCTATGTCAGCGGCATGATCTAAAAGAACACAATTTTAAACGCTTTTAAGCTTGCAGGCATAAACGGAATTTTAATAAACCCGACGCCCAAAAGTAACCCCGACAATGTCGATCACTCCCAAACTCCCCAATTACTCGACATTGTCGATATTGGACCCGGAAAAGCCCGATTCGCCCGACATGGCGAATCTGCCCGGGTTTTGGAAACGCCCTTCCGGGGCTCCGAAAATTCCCGTTTTCGTTTCTACGGTCTTAGAATAATTCAAGGGTTCTTATACACTCGAAGGAATCCAATTCCGACTTCCGAGTAATTTAATTTGCGTTTCAAGTTTCTAAACCCGTCAATTACAACTTTCACAATTTAATTCCAAATTTCGATCCGGTTGCAGATTAATTACTTGGGGAACGTTCTAAACCACCCGAACACGAAAACCCGATACCCGAGCATGTGAGCCCCACACGACCACAATAGGAAAATTTCCTTTTCGCCACAAAACGTTCCTAACGAACCCCAAACCTCAACCATTCATCTTTAAACCAATCTTAAACAAAACCCAACCTTAATCAAACCGTTTAAACTCAAACCCTAAATTTCAAACGTACTAAAACGAAAATCGTTTAGATGCTCACCGTAGAGAATGACGGTGTGAACTCGATTCTTCTATCTTTGAGACGATCCAAGGGTTGGATGGAAGGGAAACGTCACAAATCCTCAAGAACACCTCTCTTTTTCTCTCTTCTCCTTCTCTCTCTAAAACTCTCTTCTTTTCTAAAACTAACTCCTTTTCTTCTCTTTTTTATTGAAATGGACGTGTAAGTCATTCTTTCCCTTTGTTTTATTTTTAAAAAATAACAACAAACACTTTAAAAAGCAAACTAACCATCAAGTAGTCTTGTCTTGTTTTGTCCAATAAACCTAACACCACCACATTGGTGACATGTGGCAAGGTGGGTCCCACACCTTTTGAAAAATATCTACTAGATATGTTCTAATCAGATTCGCGAAAATCGGACGTTTCGGGCCCCGAACGGGCACTTTTTCCAAGAAATTACGAAACTTCACGGGCTACAAGGAAACGGCTCAACTAAGACCGCCGCGATGATGGCTAAGCTTTTTGGATCCCAAACGATCCTCGAATGGACCAAAACGTCGCTCGGTTGACTTTTCCAGCGAAAAGTCAACATTTCCCAAATTGACCAGAAAGTTGCCCTGAGTCCTCCGGAACTCACTTTGGTCGATAGCGGGGTCAACTTATGTCCGGTATGACCCTCGGGGTCAACTTTAGGTTCATTTAAGTGTCTGTCAAATTTTTTTAAATTTTCCTGTTTTTCGCAGGTTTGACTGGCGTTGACCGGGAGTGGTTATTACATTCGGGGACGCCTGAATCGGGTTGTAACGTTGAGAGATCAACACTAATGTTATGTTAGAAAGATGACGTGTTAAGAAATTGAAACTAAGTGTTGAGTGTAGATCTTGAGGTTGCTTGAAGTATAAGTGGTAGTCTGTGTGACTTGAGTGTGATTTTGATGTGAAAGTGAAATTGTGTAACTCCGCTGTGAAAGTGATCTGTGTGATGCACTTGTGTGCAAATTCTCTGTTGTGTGCCATTGTATGTTTATAATATTGAATATATTATTATTGTAAGTACTAGTAGAATGGACTGTGTGTGGCGTTAGTTATTTTAAGCGTGTCCCTTCTGAGAGTAAGAAACTGAGCGTGGGCGTTACCGTGTGTAGGTTAATTGCGTCGTGACACCTCGAGGTACAAGAGGTAAGCCGTTGGGGGCACAACTGCCCGGGTTACTCCCACTAAGGAGCTTAGGAGGAGCAACACGATATCAGAGATGAGGTACGAGGCCAGATTTACGGCGTGGACTGTTGCACCAGTTTGAGTGGCCGTCGAGGTGAATGGATACAAGAAGTTCGAGAGAGGGCCCCAGACCCAGAGTTTGGATTGAATTCTAAACTTGATGAATCAGGTGTGGTTTTGAGATGGTGGACATAATGACAACAATGGAAAGAGGTCGCAGAAAGACCGCGGAAACCGTAAGACTCGGTAGTGACTGAGCAGTGTGGCGGGACCGTGCGAGATACGGGAACCGAGGGGCGGAGAATCGTAGGGTTCTTCCGGCCAAAGGCTCTGTCTGACGGTATGAGGAGGACATGACTAAGAGCATCGTTAGGGTCCGTCATGTTAGAACGGGGGCCCAGTGTGATCACACCGTCGGCAGCCGGTGTGTTTGAGACGAGTACCGAGCGGTGAAGGACCGCAACAGTACCGACAGACAGTCAGACTGGTCAGGGAATGTGACCGACTGGAGATGAGATCAGAAAGGCGCAACGGAAGCGCGGTGGGCCCATAACACACAGGTGTCGCACTCTTCCGTTTTCTGCTACCCTTGCTGAGAAGTTAGGCTTAAGAGTAAGGCCTCGAGACGCCCCAAATCCGGTTTTGACCAAATTCAAGACGTGAGCTAAAACAATAATAATTTTTTTTATTGAAAATAAGGCCAACAAGTCTCCATTTATAAATTTAAAACTTTAAAACAATCTCGCGAGTCGCAACTCGATAAATCAACGGTAAATAACTCAACAGTACGTCTCTAGACACTAGCACGAATTCCCCGTCAGCTCCCTAGCTACGAGAATCCTGCTAGTACAAAACCCTGCTTTTGTGTTCAAGAGACGGCGTAGCCGGGAGGGTACCGTTATCGAGTGTTTAAGTTTCGGTATAGTGTGTTGAGGCCAGGATGGCGTGATTAGTACTCCTATGACTTGTAGCCCGGGACGGGGTTGACATAAGGGTGTACTGGTTCGATACGTATGTTGAGTTTTGCCCTTCGTCTGTGTGAGGAGGAAGATATCGTGACTGATGCTGTGTGTTCCGATGCGATATACGTGCCGTTCATCTGTGTGAGGAGGAAGATATCGTGACTAATGATGTGTGTTCCAGTACGATATAAGTGGCTGTGTGCATTCAGTACGATATAAGTGGCTGTGTGCATTCAGTGGAGTTGGCTCCCGCGTAAGACATCGGACTGAGGGATTTCCGGTCGAGGACGTTACCCTTCGTCTGGGTGAGGAGGAAGATATTGTGACTGATGCTGTGTGTTCCAGTACGATATAAGCGACTGTGTGCAATTGGCTTCGTGGATCCAATGACGTTGGAACTGTTTGACGATATCGGTGTGTAATTCGATGTGTGCCCTTTCTTGTTGTTTGGCTTTGTGCAATTCTTTTAAGTGTGTTTATGACTTTGTGAAAGTGATTCGGTAACCGGGTGTCAAGACCGAGGCTTAGTGTACCGGTGTGACATAAATGGATGAGCTGTGATAGCTAGAGAAGTTAGAAATGGTTAGGCTATGCTTAGGGAGGGTCTGCTGTGTGTGCTCTGTGTGTTGTTGGGCTTGTGCGTTGTCTGCTGTGTGTTGCTGTGCGTGTCGTTGATCTTTGTGCTGGGTCGGTTGTGTGAGCCGTGCGGACTGTCTAGCTTTGTGCATTTGGGTTTAGTGAGACCCGGTCTTGTAAGAGTGTTGGGTGACTCGAGGTGATGTCATACCTGATTCTTGTGTTGTGGTGCGAGTTCGCACGTGTGGACGGTTGTAAGATAACTGTGGGCGTTATCCAGTGAGAATTGTTAGGGTTGGTTTTCAAGAGCTGAGTATGGAAGTGGTATGAGCTTGTGTTACGGGTTGTGCCTTTTGGAAGGCTAAGGGTTGTCTTGGAGTAATTGGTTAATTATTGACTGTTAAGAACTGTGCGTTACTAGTATGCCCTAATTGGACGGTTACCCGTGGTGATGAACTGTGGTTCAAATCCTTACCTACTTTTCCTACCTCAAGGCGATACCACATCAGCGTCTCCTAGCTGCTAACGACCGGGCCAACACCGTCTTCTACGGCGAAGTCCACGAGATCCAAATTTGGTTTTTACTCCGGTCTTCTCGGGCGAAGCCCAAGCCTGGGTTTAACAGGTAAAAAGTCCACTCAGCTCCGGTATATCTAAAGTACTCGGAAAAGTCCAAAACATCCTTTTAAAAAGACCAATTTTAAGTCAAAATAAATTATTAAATAATTATTTAAAACTGTGACCCTGATCCGACCCGGATCCAGGCCTAAACCCGGCCCAGACCCGGTTTAGATTCTGGCACCAGACCCGGACCCGGTTCCAAAACTCGTCTGGTTCTGGGCCTGGCCCAAACCCTTGGTCGTTGGGCCAAGTCACCCGGCCCAAAATTGGATTGAGGCCTGGCCCAACTCGTCCAGCCCGATTCGCTCAAGCACGTGAGAGAGAGAGGGCGGCGAGAACTCGACTCCGGCGACGGCGTCAGGGACGAGGGTGGAATCCGGCCGGGACTCGTGCGAGAACTCCGGCGACACGGTGGCAGGAACGGCGGTGTTAGGAGCATGGTCTAAGGCCTCGTATCTCAGATCTGGCGAGAGAGGAGGTCCTCGCCAGCGTTGCTCCGTTCAAACCATCCCAAAACGAGTTCGGCCGATGAAGTTTCAGGCGGAGCACGGTCAGAGAAGAGAGGAGTGGGCGAGGGAGGTCGTCGGAGGGTCAGATCAGGTCGGTGTGTGCCTCACGGGCGAGATGCCGCGTGCGAGGAGCGATTTGGGGCTCGGAGAAGCAGAAGGGCGACGAGGACTTCCCGGCGACGGCGTCACGATGCGTGGTCGGTGGTGCTCGATTCGTGCTCGGGGAACCAGGATACGACGGTGGTTGGGCGTTCAGGTGCGAGAGGAAGAAGGTGGAGCTCTGCGAAGGAGAAGGGATCGAGAACGAAGGGGAACAGCGCTGGTTTCCTCGGGATTCGCATTTTAACGCGAAGAAGAGACTGAGGTGGGTTACGGTTCGCGCAAATGGGCCTTGGGCCCGGGTCTCGCGCGTCCGTGGGTTTTGGGCCCGGAACAGATCCGGCCCGGCCTGATTCCCAAATCCTTTTTTTTTTCTTTTTTTTTAAAACAAGAGAATTTCTTTTCTTTTTCGATCGCGCTCGCTCCAATAATTTAACCCTCTTCCCAACCACGGTGATCCAACGAGTAAGATATAACTTATAAATAATTTTACCGAGGTGGTTTTCACATGCGGGTTATTGTGTGTCATTTGGTTGTGACTGTGATTGTTCTGGTGGTACTGTTGAGCTATGCCCGATGGGTGTGTCGTACCCTCCAATGCGTGGTCGGTAAAGAGCAGAGGGATGTGGTCCCCGTAAGTGAGTAGCACCTTCCGACGCGTGATTGGTAAAGTTCTAAGGTTAGAGTTGTGCTCGAGGGGTGTGTCGTACTCTCCAATGCGTGGTCGGTAAAGAACAGAGGGCTGTGGTCCCCGTAGGTGAGTAGCACCTTCCGGCGCGTGATTAGTAAAGTGCTAAGTCTAGATTTATGCCCGAGGGGTGTGTCGTACCCTCCGGTGTGCGGTCGGTAAAGAGCGGAGGGTTGTGGTCCCCATCAAGTGAGTAGCACCTTCCGGCGCGTGATCGGTAAAGTGCTGAGGCTTGTGGTTATGGTTTGCGTGATTTTGATCACTGATGTGTAGTGTTCTTTGAGGTCGTCATTACGGTGTTGGGTCTACCTTACGTATACGGGTGTTTTGTGTTGGTTGGGGAAAGTAATAGTTTTCGTGTGACAGTCGGGTTAC
The DNA here is from genome assembly GCA_963921825.1 of Erodium maritimum. NCBI lineage: Eukaryota > Viridiplantae > Streptophyta > Magnoliopsida > Geraniales > Geraniaceae > Erodium > Erodium maritimum. The sequence continues at coordinate 27,048,150 of OY997596.1, read as the reverse complement.
TTGAGTTTGGGGATAGTAGTCCCCGGTGTTTTGTTTGTTGATTGGTGTTTCCGGCATTTCTGCTAGTATGCCGTAGTCAGTCTGGTATCTGTGGTGGTGAGCGAACGCTCACCCCTAGCTGCTTTTCCTACAGGTACTGGTCGTGAGACGGACTAGGATAGCTCTCGAAACTTGAAGAGCTGGGAATGGGAGTCCGGGTCTTTGGAGTTTAGCGACGTACGCTTTGGTTTTTGTCCGCTTGTTTTGGACGTATTTTAAGTTGTAAAATATTATTTTGATTAACTCAAAGTGGTGATTTTAAGCGGTTTTATTAAAATGTTTGAAAATTTGTTTATTGTTTCACCGTTCGCGTTCCGGGTTCGGTCCTACTGAATTCGGGGCGTGACAAAATGTCATAAATAAAACGTAATATAACGAATATTACGATCTACGCCATTGTAGATTCTTTTAATCTCATCCATTTAAATGTTTTCATCCAATGGTTATCTTTTGTCCCTAGTTTGTATTATTGATAGTGGTTTTTAGTAGATAATAAGTATATATATATATAGGGTTGGTATCATGTACAAACCACCCCTTATTGTGCAAACTACGAACTCACCAGGTGCTGACACGTGGGCGCGCGCTGCTGGTCCGCCCGCACAGTGCTGACACGTGGCGCACATAGTGCTAATAGTTTGGGCGCACAGTGCTGATAGTTTGGCACTGTGCTAAACTATCAGCACTGTGCGTCCAAACTATTAGCACTGTGCGCGCGCGTGGTCAACACGCTCACGCGCGCGGGCAGAGGCGCGCGCGAAGCGGCCACGTGTCAGCATCGCGCGCGCTCTGCTGACGTCCCTTTGACCGCATCCTATGGCTTAGATTGGTTCGTAGTTTGCACAATAAGGATGATTTTTACTGGATAACTACCATATATATATATATATATGGAGGCTTTCACGTGCGAACCCCTCTTAAAATGCGAACCTGCGAACTCAACAACAACATGACACGTGTCGCGCTTAGAAATGCTCATCTTTTTTTTCCCCACCAAGTTTATTAATTCGATTTTTCCCGTTTCGTTTCAACTCCGATTTAATTTTTTTTTGCGCCAATAATCTTATTTTTTAACAAGTAGTGGATTGCATATATTTTGATGTGTTTTTGAATATGTGTGTGGATGTGTGAATATGAGTGCGGATTTAGTGTGATGTGTTTTGCAAATTTAGTGTATATGGTTTCCGGATTTAGTGTATATGGTTTGCGGATTTAGTGTATATGGTTTGCGGATTTAGTATATGTGGTTTGAGAATATAGTATATTCGCAAACCACATATACTATATTCTCAAACCACATATACTATATTCTCAAACCACATATACTATATTCGCAAACCACATATATCATATTCTCAAACCACATCACACTTTTCGCAAACCACATATACTATATTCTCAAACCATATACACTAAATTCTCAAACCACATATACTATATTCGCAAACCACATATATCATATTCTCTAACCACATCACACTTTTCGCAAATCATATATGTCATATTCGCAAACCACATATACTATATTCGCAAACCACATATATTATATTCTCAAACCACATATACTATATTCTCAAACCACATACACTAAATTCGCACACCATATACACTAAATTCGCAAACCATATACACTAAATTCGCAAACCATATACACTAAATTCGCAAACCATATACACTAAATTTGCAAAACACATCACACTTTTCGCACTCATATTCACACATCCACACACGTATTCAAAAACACATCAAAATATATGCAATCCACTACTTGTTAGCAAGCTCTTGAAAAAATAAGAATATTGGCGCAAGAAAAAAATGAAATCGGAGTTGAAACGAAACGGAAAAAATCGAATTAATAAACTTGATTATAACAAAAAGGGGGGCATTTTCTTAGCGCGACACATGGCGCAATCTGGTTGAGTTCGCAGGTTCACACCATAACTCATGGTTCGCACCTGATTGCTCTCCTATATATATATATATAAATATATATATATAAAGGTTTACTTTCGGGTACAAACTCTTCTTATGATACAAACTTGCGAACCAATTTGGTTCATTGGATATAAGCGACATGGCAGCATCCTAGATAGTGAGCATTTATTTTTTTTTTCCAATTTCGCTAATTTAGTCATTCCCGCTTCATTTCAATTCCGATTTTTTTCATTCTTACACCATTATTTTTGTCTTTCGAAGGGCTATGCATAGAGATGCATATTGAATATATATGAAGCACAAAAAATAAAAATAGGATAAGTCCAACATAATTGTAAATCGGATGAACACAGTTTGTAAATCTGCAGAAATGAAATGTAAATATGTAGAAATGAAATGTAATATCGCTAAAATATAATGTAATTACATTTTATTTCTGTAGATTTACATTTTCGATTTATAATTACGTTAGACGTATCCTGTTTTTATTTTTTTGCTCATAATATATTCCATATGCATCTCTATAGATAAGTCTTGGAAAAATAAAAATAATTATGAAAGAATAAAAAAAATCGGAATTGAAACAAAGCGGGAATGAATAAGTTAGCGAAATTGAAAAAAAAATGCTCACTATCTAGGATGCTGCCATGTGGCTTATATCCAATGAACCATGTTGGTTCGCAAGTTTGTACCATAAGAAGAGTTTGTACCCGAAAACTTCCTTATATATATATATATATATAGGGGACTTTTCAGGTACAAACCATCCCTTAGATACAAAATAAGAACCAATCTAAGCCTTAGATTAAAGAAAAATCCACGGTAGATAATGTATGCGATACCAAAAAAAATTACGATTCTGAAATTTTTACACCAATTCGCGCGCACCTGTGAGGGTAATATGGGAAAAAAACGATTCCATTTTATGGAAACATTTCCGCAAAAAATTCCACATCATCAATATCTATAAACAGGGATATGATGTCACGCCCCAAATTCAGTAGAACCGAACCCGGAACGCGAACGGTAAAACAATAAAACCATTTTCAGACCTTTTTCAATACATCGCTTAAAATCACCAATTAGTTAATCAAAATAATAATTTACAACTCAAAAGCACGTCCAAAACAAGTGGGCAAAAGACAAGGCGTACGTCGCTAAACTCAAAAGGAAACCCGGACTCCCGCTCCCAGCTCTTCAAGCTTCGAGAGCTCACCTAGTCCGTCTCGCGACCAGTACCTGTAGGAAAAGCAGCTAGGGGTGAGCGTTCGCTCACCACCACGGATACCAGACTGACTACAGTATACTAGCAGACAATGCCAGAAACACCAAAAACAACACAACACCGGGGACTACTATCCCCAACTCAAGTAACCCGACTGACACACAAACTTTTACTTTCCCCAACCGACTCAACACTCGGACACGTAATGTAGACCCAACACAGCGGTTACGACTTCCACCAAATACTCAAAAGATAACCACACAACACCCAAGATCACAAAGGATCGCACACCAAACAAAATCGCAAAGGATCGCACTCCAGCTGCTCAGTGCCGGTTGCTAACCGGCTGGGCTCGAGCCTGCCCCACGCAACTTCCCCGACACGCAGTCGGGTCAGGCGGTCGACCTGTCAGTGATATACAACGCAATACTTTTTCGATAGCTGGTCGGAAGAGTGCTCAACCTTACCGATCTCTGTCGGGAGGCTAGCCAACACCCACGCAACTTCCCCGATCCCTGTCGGGTCAGGCGGTCGACCTGTCCTCATCCTCAGGCAACCACAATCACAACCAAAGTTCAACAAGCAGCAACAACACATGTTTAGCGCTCCACATGCACTTATGTCCACCCAAGACACCAATAGTAAAACACGGGCTCAACAACCCCACGGGCACTCATGGCCACCCAAGACACACCAACAATAAAATACGGGTTTAACAACCTCACGGGCACTCATGGCCACCCAAGACACCAATAGTAAAACACGGGCTCAACAACCTCACGAGCACTCATGGCCACCTAAGACACACCGATAATAAAATACGGGTTTAACAACCCCACGGGCACTCATGGCCACCCAAGACACACTGACAATAAAATACGCGTTTAACAACCTCCCGGACACTCATAAACAATACAATCAACCTCCGGGCATAACCAAATGCCTCCAGTATTTCTAATATCAATACGTTCACTGCTCCTACGACACTGCTAAGTGTCACATGCATTTCTATTGTTCAATACGTTCCCGTATCATACGACACCACCCGATGTCGCCTGCCTTTCTATTATTCGATAAACTTACTTAACCCACGACACCCAAGTGTCGCATGCATTTCTACTGTTAACTTTCCCTAGTCATGGCCGAGATCCGTCTACTTTTCCCTACCTCGTACGCTTTCCCCAAAAGCTCACGACCAAGCTCCGGCGTGCTCACGATCACTCGCCTAGCTTTCCCTTTCCTCGGTCGGTGGCACGATCTAATAAGAACACAATTTAAAACACTTTTAAGTTCGCAGGCATAAACTGAATTTTAATACACTTGACGCCTAAACGCAACCCCGACAATGTCGATCACTCCTAAACTTCCCAATTACTCGACATTGTCGATAATCGGCCCAAAAAGGCCCGTTTCGCCCGACCCGGTGAATCTGCCCAGGATTGGAAAACGTCCTTCCGGGGCTCCGAAAATTCCCGTTTTCGTTTCCTCGATCTTAGAATAATTCAAGGGTTCCAACGCAATCGACGGAATCAATTTCCGACTTCCGAGCAATTTAATTTGCGTTTAAAGTTTCTAAACCCGACATTTACAACTTTCACAATTTAATTCCAAATTTCGTTCCGAGTGTGGATTAACGACTTGGGGAACGTACTAAACCACCCGAACACGAAAACGCGAGACCCGAGCATGTGGGCCCCACCCGGCCCTTAAGACCCGAGGGTGGTTGGGCCGGTTTTAGGGCGGTTCACCATGCTGGTGGCCGGTCCTAGCTCCGTCCAGCAACCACCCGGTCCGGCCAGCCACCATCCACGGTGGCCGGAGCTCCCCAGAGCCGCCGGTCACCGGAAAACGTTCAACTTTCACTCCAAAATGCCTCCAACGAACCCCCCACCTCAACTCATCCATATTCTATTCATTTTAACCCAAACCCTAACTTTTAAATGTACCAAAACGAAAATCGGATAGATGCTCACCGTAGGGAATGACGATGGGAGCTCGGTTCTTCTATCGTTGAGACGATCCGTCGGTTGGATCGTCGGGAAATCACAAAACCCCCAACTCCTTCTCTTTTCTCTCCTCCTTCTCTCTTCTTCTCTCTCTAAAACCCCTTTTTTTTTCTATATATGGCCGACCACACCCCCCTCTCTCATCCTTGTCTTGTTTCAAAAATTACCTAACACCAGCACATAATTGACAGGTGGCAAGTGGGTCCCACACCTTTTGGAAAATATCTTCTAGATATTTTTCAGTCAGATTCGCGAAATTCGGCCGTCTCGGGCCCCGAACCGGCACTTTTTCCGAGAAATTACGAAACTTCCCGGGGTACAAGGAAACGGCTCAATTAAGACCGCTGTGACGACGACTAAGCTTTTTGGATCCAAAACGGACCTCGACCTCGAACGGACCAAAACGTCGCTCGGTTAACTTTTCCAACAAAAAGTCAACCTTTCCCAAATTGGTCAGAATGTTGCCCTGAGTCCCCCGGAACTCACTTTGGTCGGTATTGGGGTCAACTTAAGTACGGTATGACCCTCGGGGTCAAATTTAGGTTCATTTAAGTGTCTGTCCAAAAAATTTAAATTTTCTTGTTTTTCGCCGATTTGACTGGCGTTGACCAGGAGTGGTTCTTACATATGAATTGATTATGTAATCAATATAAATCGCAAACCAACTATAGTTTCAGTTACATATATAAAATATCAGCAAAAACGCATGCAGAGCTCCTAATCGCAGAAGACATATTGACGTCAACCATTTTTTCAGTTTCAAACAACGAATCGTCGAAGCTTTGAGGTTGGAAGCACTATCGGGTTGTAAGTCGTTCTTTTTTTTATTGTCTGAAACTTGGGGTGCTGAATGTTGATTCGGGTTGTACATTCATTTGAATGAATGATTTTGATGTGATACTGAAAGTAAGATGAGTACATTGGACAAAACAACCAAAACGGTGTGCATTTGAAATGAATGAATATAGTCCATAATTGTATAGTAATTGTATTTTTCAACAAAAAGTCATATGTCGAGCTGATTGTCTCCCTGTTTTACACTCAATGTATGATTTTGACATGTTCATTTGTATGAACATACTGTATTTAATGTATGTTTATGCCAGCTTGTGTTTTATGTATGAGTATTGGCTATTTTCATTTGTTTGTATTTGCTGAACTTGATATATGTTTGTGTCATTTTTGTATGTATGTATGTATGTATATGACAAGCCAACTGTCTCTATTTCTACAAGTAACAATGAATGTATGTTTGTGTCATGTTTAGTTGTCCATATATGTTATACTTGATGTGTGTTTATGTCATATTGAGTTTTACGTTTTTGTGTTTAGTATTTTCATTTGTATATATTGTTTAAACTTGATGTATGTATGTGCGTAAAAAGCCTCAGTACCTTCTTCTGCAATTAATCCGTAAATATGTGAACCAAACTCAAATGTATGTTTCTGTCATTTTAATTTGTATGGGTAAGACACTATGCATGTGTGGTACTAAAAATTCTAATTTTGGCTTCTAATAAAGAACACCATATATGTGTGTGTAAGTAAACTTTAATGTATGTTTCTCAACAAACTTTTGCATGTTGTGTGTCGTATATGTCAATGTATGTTTATGCGATTTATTTTGTATGTATGTGCGTAAAAAGCCTCAGTACATTCTTCTGCAATTAATCCGTAAATATGTGAATCAAACTCAAATGTATGTTTCTGTCATTTTAATTTGTATGGGTAAGACACTATGCATGTGTAGTACTAAAAATTCTAATTTTGGCTTCTAATAAAGAACACCATATATGTGTGTTTATGTAAACTTTAATGTATGTTTCTGTAACAAACTTTTGCATGGTGTGTGTCATATATGTCAATGTATGTTTATGCGATTTATTTTGTATGTAGATACAAATATGCAATGTCCATTTGCATGTTGTGATGTCTTATATGTTTATGTATGTGTTTGCAAATAAATTTGTATATATACAAAAATAAAATTAATTATTATGTCATTTGTGTGGAATATCTATCGCGATGTATGTTTTTGCAATTTAATTTGTATGTCTTCATAAATATTAATGAATATTTTGAAATTTGATAGGTCTGGTTCATTCAAGTATGGACAATGGTATTCAAAACGACGCTGTCACAATGTTGGTTAGCCCATGCGGTGGAAAGACGTACGTACCAAACTGTAATCCGAGTCGAACACCATATGAAGGGCATATATTCCCGACTTTGGATAATGGGATACTATTTTACAAGACGTATGGTACATTATCTGGATATTACTCGAGGTTGAACACGACAAAAATGGGTGGAGGAAAATGTGTGATCACAAAGTACATCACTTGCTCGAAAGAAGGATTCAAGCGTCAACCATACGAAGATACATCAAATAATGGTTCAAAGAAAAGAAAGACACTACCGACTAGAACAGGATGTGGGGAATTAATTCGAATGACACTAATCGATGACAAGGTTGGTTACAACGTTTCAAAATTTATTGCAGGACACAATCACCCGCTGGTTAGTAAAGACCACAGTCACAAACTGAAAGGGAAAAGGCACATGACAGAAAACCACGTGTCGTGGTTGGACCATTGTACAAAATCTGGTGTCGGACCTGCGCGTGCTCATCGAATATTAAGCCAACAATGTGTCGGGATTGAAAAGGTTGGGGCTACTGAGACGGATTTCATGAACTACCAACGAGATTTGAAGGCGTACATCGGCAACAGCGATGTACATGTCATCCTGGACAAGTTCCGTGCAAAAAAGGAATCAAACACCGGGTTTCGTTATGATTACTCTGTCGATGATGAAGGAAGACTGACGAATCTATTATGGTGCGATGGTATTTCAGTTCGAAACTACGAGATGTACGGTGATTATGTCAGCTTCGATGCAATATATTCGACCAATAAGTATGTTTCTTGACATTTGTTTAATGTTCTTAATGCATTTCATGTTTCAATTTTAACGTTTTAATTCGCCAAACTGAATGGTTGTGTACATGTATTCGATGCCCTTCTGTCCGTTCACCGGTGTGGACAAATACAGGAATAACGTGACATTCAGTTTGGGTCTAATTACACACGAAAACATTGAATCGTTCGAATGGTTGTGCAATTCATTTCTCAAGGCTATGGATATGAGGGAACCAAAATATTTTGTTACTGATCAAGACCCCGCAATGAAGGTTGCCATTCCGCGCACAATGCCGAATACAATGAATAAGTTATGCATGTGGCATATTATGGAGAAAATGTACACAAAGGTAAATAAATTTATAGTCGTATCGTGTGATGTTTTAGTTGTGCGTAAAAACTTATTTTGTATGACATCCCAAATTGGTTTGAATGTCTAAGTGCAAGTGTGTGTATTACCTACTGGTATTAATGTCGGTATGTGTGTAACAGGTTGCAGGGAATATCGTTGAGATACTCCATTTTACGACGATATAAAACAGATCGTGTTCAACGATGACATCGAACCGAGCAGATTTGAATATCAATGGAACAAGGTGCTAGAAGAATACGACGTTCAGGACCACAAGTGGTTGAAAAGCATTTATGAAATACGCACACAATGGATACCAACATATTTCAGACACATGGACATGGGTCAATTTATGAGGACGACATCCAGGTCTGAGTCAATGAACAGTACATACTCACATTTCAGCGACAAATATTATCAACTTGTACAACTAGTTTGGAGTTGCGACGGGGTAATTGAGAAGCAGCGAAATGAGCACTACAGGCTCATGATACAGAGCTGCACAAACCAACCTAAATTACGGACCAACCTAGACATAGAAGCTGAGGCATGGAGTGTGTATACGCGACCAATGTTCAATGACGTACAAGATGATATTGAGTACGCGAAGGATTGGTGTAGCTTGGGTGCTATGAGTGGTGAAGGTAATATCAGGCAGTACAAATACTAGAAGATGAGTACGAACAACCAAAGGAGTTCATAGTATTACGGAGGCTTAGCGCGGAGGAGTATACGTGTACTTGCAAACGTGCTCTAACATACGACATCCCATGTCCTCATATATATTGTGTGCTAAAGACCACCAATCTGAAGATGATACCCCAACCGTTGGTTAAAAAAAGGTGGTGTAAGGAAACTATAATGTTTGCCGAAATGTGTGAAAGGGGCGAGTTGTCTGACAAAGACTATATCTCTGATGATGAGTTGTCAACCCGTATAGAAGCAAGGGTGAAGGAGTTGATAGAGACATCGGATGCAGACAACACGAGTCTTCGTGGGCTGTTAGACGTGTTGAAGAAATATAAAGTCAAAACAGTGCATGACGTTGTAGCGGAGGCGCGACTTAACATGACCAGTTTCATTGCCTCGGTTACCGGTATCGAGTTGTCGGAACTAGTGACCGTAAAATCACCAGCTGTTACCAACAAAGAGGGGGTCGTCCCCCAAAAAACAAAAGAATTGAATCGGCGAAAGAAAAGGAGTGTGAGGTAGTTAGTAAACCTGGACGGTTATGTCATACATGCTGGAAAATTGAAAGGCACAATAGCAGGACCTGTCCTTTGAGGGGGGAAAGACACCACTACTTGAAATCATTCAAGCTTTGTGTTATTTTCTATTTGATGTATCTCTTATTTTATGTTCGGATAATTCTCGTTTTGTTACGTTACATTTGGATTAACGATACTTTGAATAATCAACTTTGATGGTTTTGTGCGTTATATTTCATTCCACTATACTACCCTAAAGTTTATACAATCTAATACTATATTATTAAACATACATGCAAATATATATGGACATGCATTTGCATGCATTACATCATACTTTGCATGTTTTATCCTATAAGCTACATATCATCATTGTTGTTTTTTCCCATACAAAAACAATCCTAGTCTAGCACATAGATACAACTAATGATCCCTATCAAGTCATTTCTAATACATCTCACTACCCTATACATAATACTACTCTCCATGCCTATACACAACCACACACACCTCACCCTTTCACACCCACACCCAGTCCTCTCTCCCTAGATCTGAACCACGATGTCAAAAAATTCCGACCACCACTTCCAAAAATTACGACCAGACCGTCTCCTCCTCCCACGAGGAGATTTCCCATCCTCAGACGAGTCATCCGAGTCTTCCAACTGGTCGACCTCGACCCAATACTTCCCTTTTCCGACGATGACCTTCCCCCAACTCCAAGAGCCCTTCCTCCAATTCCAAAAGCCCCTCCTCCAACTCCACAATCCAAGGGTGAGGGATCGAAAACTTGCCAATCGCCTAAGTCTGAGACCTGTAAGGTCAAAGACCTTGAGACGAGCGAGTTGTCAGCGCAAAGTGTGTGAATCGCTGTCTCCTAAGGATGTGGGTGCCAAAAAGCAGAAGATCGGACATGCATCAGGCGTGGGATCGGCTTCTAGAGACGAAGAGGGCAGTTCGGATGAAGACTCTGACGATGAGCCAGAATCGGGTGAGTCAGAGGACGATGAAGGTTCAAGCGACTCTGAATACAAGGATGATGAAGAAGCCAGTGACGATGAAGACAACTAGTAGGTAGTTTAGGTCGTTAATTTATTTTTTGTTATGATGATGATACAACAAACAAGTATGGAATTTTTTATTTGTTTATTGTCTATGTATCAATGCACCTAGAGTGCTTGAATGTAAACTCATCATCAGTTGTAATTAATGAAGAAATAGTTTTTGAGAATCAAAATCGTGTTAATATTTAGTTTGTGTATATATATTTGTCTGTTTGTTTGATTAATTTGTTCTCTGGGTATATGAATGTGTATGATGTTTGGTTTTATATTTGCTAAACATTAGGGTAGTATTGTGGAATCAATAAGACGATGTATTCAATAGGGTTTAAGCGAATGGAAAACATAAAGATTAGTGTAGTAAAGTGAATTGAAAAAATGTAGTAAAATGGAGTGAGTGGGCTAAACATTAGGGTATTAAAGTAACATGACATACATGGGTCTTAAGTACTACCAATTAAATTGACAAAGTTCAATGTCTATAACCATGTGAACATACTTTATAATTACCTTGAACAAACAACTAATGTGTCACTTATTCAATTTAGTCTGAACCCTAATCCCTAAAACCTAAAGCCTTGTTCACCTTGAACATACATTATGACTTCCATGAACTATTAATTTGGAATGATTGAAAAATGCAGTGAAATTGAGTGATTATGATAAACCTTAGGGTATTAAAGTAAAATGACATGTATGAATGACAATGGTGTAGTAAAGTGGAATGACTTGCACATTAATCTTACCAAGGAAAACATATGGGTCTTAAGTACTACCAATTAAATTGGCATATGTGCTATATGCATGTGAACATACTTTATAATTACCTTGAACAAACAACTAATGTGTCACTTATTCAACTTAGTCTGAACCCTAATCCCTAAAACCTAAAGCCTTATTCACCTTGAACATACATTATGACTTCCTTGAACTATTAATTTGGAATGATTGAAAAATGTAGTGAAATTGAGTGATTATGATAAACATTAGGGTATTAAAGTGATATGACATATATGAATGACAATGGTGTAGTAAAATGGAATGACTTGCGCATTAATCTTACCAAGGAAAACATATGGGTCTTAAGTACTACCAATTAAATTGACATATGGGCTATATTCATGTGAACATACTTTATAATTACCTTGAACAAACAACTAATGTGTCACTTATTCAATTTAGTCTGAACCCTAATCCCTAAAACCTTATGCCTTATTCACCTTGAACATACATTATGACTTCCTTGAACTATTAATTTGGAATGATTGAAAAATGTAGTGAAATTGAGTGATTATGATAAAAATTAGGGTATTAAAGTGAAATGACATATATGAATTACAATGGTGTAGTAAAGTGGAATGACTTGCACATTAATGTAAGAATCGCTCCCGGTCAACGCCAGTCAAATCGGCGAAAAACAGGAAAATTTAAATTTTTTGGACAGACACTTAAATGAACCGAAATTTGACCCCGAGGGTCATACCGGACTTAAGTTGACCCTGATATCGACCAAAGTGAGTTCCGGGGGACTCAGGGCAACTTTCTGACCAATTTGGGAAAGGTTGACTTTTTGCTGGAAAAGTCAACCGAGCGACGTTTTGGTCCATTCGAGGCTCGTTTTAGATTCAAAAAGCTTAGCCGTCGTCACGTCAGTCTTAGTTGAGCCGTTTCCTTGTTACCCGTGAAGTTTCGTAATTTCTTGGAAAAAGTGCCCGTTCGGGGCCCGGGACGGCCGAATTTCGCGAATCTGACTGAAAAATATTTAGAAGATATTTTCCAAAAGGTGTGGGACCCACTTGCCACATGTCAATTATGTGGTGGTGTTAGGTTTTTGAACAAAACAAAAGATGAGACATGGATGGTAGTTTTGTAATTAAAGGATAGGTTTGATTTTAAAACAAAATATAAAGAGAAGTAAGAAGTGAAGTCTCGGCCATTTTTAGAATTTAGGAGAGAGAAGAGAGAGAAAAGAAGAGAGAGAAAGGGAAGGAGAGAAAGGAAGAAGAAGGTTGGGTTTTTGGTTATTTCCCGACGATCCGACCGACCGATCAACTCAACGATTGAAGATTCGAACTCCCCTCGTCATTCCTTACGGTGAGAACCCAATTTTTTCTCGTTTTAGTACGTTTTAAATTTAGGGTTTGAGTTTAAACGGTTTGATATAGGTTGGTTTTTGTTTAAGTTTGGCTTAAAGATGAATGGTTGAGGTTTGGGGTTCGTTAGGAACGTTTTGGGGCGAAAAGGAAATTTTCCCATTGTGGCCGTGTGGGGCCCACTTGCCCGGGCCTCGGTTTTTCGTGTTCGGGTGGTTTAGGATGATCCTCAAGTCGTTAATTCACACCCGGAACGAATTTTGGAATTAAATTGTGAAAGTTGGAATTTCGGATTTAGAAACTTTAAACGCGAATTAAATTACTCGGTAGTTGGAAATTGATTCCGTCGATTGCGTTGGAACCCTTGAATTATTCTAAGATCGTAGAAACGAAAACGGGAATTTTCGGAGCCCCGGAAAGGCGTTTTCAAAACATGGGCAGATTCGCCATGTCGGGCAAATCGGGCTTTTCCGAGCCCATTATTGACAATGTCGAGAAATTGGGAAGTGTAGGAGTGATCGACATTGTCGGGGTTTCTTTTGGGCGTCTAACTCTTTAAAATTCAGCTTTGCCTGCGACCTTAAAAAGTGTTTTAATTGTGTTCTTGTTATATCGTGCCGCCGACCGTGGAAAGGGGAGGCTAGGCGAGTGATCGCGAGCACGCCGGAGCTTGGGCGTGGACTTTTGGGAAAGCGTTACGAGGTAGGGAAAAGTAGCCGGATCTCGGCCTTGACTAGGGAAAGTGAACAGTAGAAATGCATGTGACACTTGGGTGTCGTATGATGCGGGAATGTATCGAACAATAGAAATGCATGTGACACTTAGTAGTGTCGTAGGAGCAGTGAAATTATCGATATTAGAATTACTGGAGGCATCTGATTATGCCCAGAGGTTGATTGTTTAGTTTGTGTCTTGGGTGGCCATGAGAGCCCGTATTTTACTGTTGGTGTGTCTTGGGTGGCCATGAGTGCCTGTGGGGTTGTTGAGCCGTGTTTTTACTGTTGGTGTGTCTTGGGTGGCCATGAGTGCCCGTGGGGTTGTTGAGCCCGTGTCTTTACTGTTGGTGTGTCTTGGGTGGCCATGAGTGCTGTGGGGTTGTTGAACCCGTGTCTTTACCGTTGGTGTCTTGAGAGGCCATGAGTGCCCGTGGGGTTGTTGAGCCCATGTCTTTACTGTTGGTGTGTCTTGGGTGGCCATGAGTGCCTGTGGGGTTGTTGAACCCGTGTCTTTACTGTTGCTGTCTTGGGTGGCCAGGAGTGCCCGTGGGGTTGTTGAGCCCGTGTTTTACTGTTGGGATCTTGGGTGGCCATGAGTGCCCGTGGGGTTGTTGAACCCGTGTTTTACTGTTGGTGTCTTGGGTGGCCATGAGTGCATGTGGAGTGTTGAACCTGTGTTGTTGCTGGTTGTGAACTTTGTTTGTGATTGTGATTGCCCGAGGTTGGGGACCCGACTTTGTGTCGGGGGAAGTTGATTGGAGATTGGCTGGCTTGCCTGTCAGGGATTGGTAAAGTTGAGCATTCTTTGGATAGCCTTGCCTGACATGGATCGGTAAGGTTGAGCATTCTTCGGCAATGGAGGGTTGCTCCCCTTCCGACTAGCTATCGGAAAAGTAGCTCGGTGCATATCGCTAACAGGTTGACCGTCTGGCCTGACAGGGATCGGTAAAGTTGCGTGGGGCAGGCTCGAGCCCAGCCGGTTAGCAACCGGCACTGAGCAGCTAGAGTGCGATTCTTTGTGATCTTGTTTGGTGTGTGATCCTTTGTGATCTTGGGTGTTGCGTGGTTGTCTTTTATGTCTTTGGTGGAGGTCGTAATCGCTGTGTCGGGTCTACATTACGTGTCCGAGTGTTGAGTCGGTTGAGGAAAGTAATAGTTTGTGTGTCAGTCGGGTTACTTGAGTTGGGGGGTAGTAGTCCCCGGTGTTGGGTTTGTTGTTGGTGGTACCGGCATTGTCTGCTAGTATGTCGTAGTCAGTCTGTTATCCGTGGTGGTGAGCGAACGCTCACCCCTAGCTGCTTTTCCTACAGGTACTGGTCGCGGGACGGACTAGGTGATCTCTCGAAGCTTGAAGAGCTAGGAGCGGGAGTCCGGGTTTCCTTTTTGAGTCTAGCGACGTACGCCATGTATTTTGTCCGCTTGTTGGGACGTACTTTTGAGTTGTAAATTATTGTTTTGATGAACAAAATGGTGGTTTTAAAGTGATTTATTTAAAAGGTTTAAAAATGTTTTATTGTCTTAAACGTTCGCGTTCCGGGTTCGGTTCTACTGAATTTGGGGCGTGACAATTAACCTCACCAAGGAAAACATAGGGGTATTAAGTTCTACCAATTAAGTTGACAAAGTTCAATGGCTATACCCATGTGATAAACCATAGGGTAGTATTTTAGAATGTTTCAAATAAGGTAGAAATTTGGAATGTTTATAATTAACTTTGGATTAATAAGCAATGATTTGCATTTCCCTAAATGAAAATAATCCCACCCATACACAACATCTGTCACGCCCCAATTTCAGTAAACCGAACTCGGGACGCGAACATTTAAAATAATAAACACTTTGAAACCTTTTCCATTTAAACACTTTAAAATACCAGTTTAGTTCAACAAAATAATATTTACAACTCAAAATCAGTCCCAACAAGTGGACAAAAACATGGTATACGTCGCTAGACTCAAATAAACCCAGAATCCCGCTTCTAGCTCTTCAAGCTTCAGAAGCTCACCTATTCCAGCCTGCGAACAGTACCTGTAGGAAAAGCAGCTAGGGGTGAGCGTTCGCTCACCACCACGGATAACAGACTGACTACGGCATAATTAGCAGACAATGCCGGTAACACCAACAACAAAGTCAACACCGGGGAACACTGTCCCCAACCCAAGTACTCTGACTGAACATACACCCACTGTTACCTTCCTTGACCAACTCAACACTCTGACACGCAAAGTATACCCGACACAACGATCACGACCTCTTCCAAAGACTCAAAAGAAAGCTACGCAACACCAAACAAGATCACAAAGGATCGCACACCAAACAAGATCTTAAAGGATCGCAAACCAGCTGCCAACTGCTCAGTGCCAAGAACGCTTGCACCCTCCCGAGACTCTAACTCGGTCAGGCCAGCCCAAGAATACTTGCAACTTACCGAGACTCTAACTCGTAAGCCAGCCGAAGAATGCTTGCAACTTACTGAGACTCTAACTCGTAAGCCAGCCAAAGAATGCTTGCAACTTACCGAGACTCTAACTCGTAAGTCAGCCAAAGAATGCTCACAAACCCAAACCACACACGCGCGGCCAGGACCCCTTTATTGACGGGCGGGCCCCCTACCCCGTCTGAACATGTAGACGCGTGTGCTCGTGGACCCCCGTTTCATGAAGAGGACCCCCAACCTCAAGTAACCACAATCACAATCACAATCACAAGCAAGTTCAACAACCAGTAACAACGCAGGTTCAACACTCATAGGCACTCATGGCCACCCAAGACACCAACAGTAAAACACGGACTCAACAGCCCCACAGGCACTCACGGCCTCCCAAGATACACCAACAGTAACACACGGACTCAACAGCCCCACAGGCACTCACGACCTCCCAAGACACACCAACCATAACTCACGGGCTCAACAACCCCACGGCACTCACGGCCACTCAAAACCACCAACAGTAAAGACACGGGTTCAACAACCCTACGGGCACTCATGGCCACCCAAAACACCAAAGGTAAAGACACGGGTTCGACAAACCCACGGGCACTCATGGCCACCCAAAACTCCAACAGTAAAGTACGGGCTCTCATGGCCACCCAAGACACAAATAATAGCACGGGCTCTCGTGGCCACCCAAGACTCAACAATAATAGCACGGGCTCTCAAGGCCACCCAAGACACCAAATAAACAATCAACCTCCGGCATAACCAAAGCCTCCAACAATCCTAATATCAACAGTTTCTCAATCAACCTCCGGGCATGGTCATATGCCTCCAGTACTCCTAATATCGATAAATTCACAATCAACCTCCGGGCATGGTCATATTCCTCCAGTAATTCTACTAACGCTAAGTTCTCTGCTCCTACGACACTACTAAGTGTCACATGCATGTCCAATATTCGCTACGTTCCCGTATCATGCCTTTCTAATATTCGATAAACCTACTTAACCCACGACACCCCGGTGTCACAAGCAATTCTACTGTTAACTTTCCCTAGTTAGGGCCGAGATCCGGCTACTTTTCCCTACCTCGTGCGTGTTCTCCAAAATCCAACCAACGAGCTCCGGTGTGATCTCAGTTACTCACCCAGCTTTCCCTTGCCTCGGTCCGCGGCAAGATCTAAAAGAACACAATTTTAAACGCTTTTAAGCTTGCAGGCATAATGCTGAATTTTAATAAACCTGACGCCCAAAAGTAACCCCGACAATGTCGATCACTCCGAAACTCCCCAATTACTCGACATTGTCGATATTGGACCCGTAAAGGCCCGATTCGCCCGACATGGCGAATCTGCCCGGGTTTTGGAAATTCCCTTCCGGGGCTCCAAAAATTCCCGTTTTCGTTTCTACGGTCTTAGAATAATTCAATGCTCCAATGCACTTGACGGAATCAAATTCCGAGTCAATTAATTGACGTTTAAAGTTTTTAAACCCGATAATTACAACTTTCGCAATTTAATTCCAAATTTCGATCCGCGTGTGGATTAACGACTTAGAGAACGTCCTAAACCACCCGAGCACGAAAACCCGATACCCGGGCATGTGGGCCCCACACAGCCACAATGGAAAATTTCCCTTTTTGCCCCAAAACGTTCCTAACGAACCCCAAACCTCAACCATTCATCTTTAAACCAATCTTAAACAAAACCCAACCTTAATCAAACCGTTTAAACTTAAACCCTAAAATTCAAACGTTCCAAAATGAAAATCGGTTAGGTTCTCACCGTAGGGAATGTCGACGTGAGCTCGATTCTTTTATCGTTGAGACGATCCACCGGTTTGATCGACGAGAAACGTCACAAATTCCCCCAACCTCATCTTTTTTTTCTCTCTTCCTTCTCTCTTCTTTCTAACACCACTTTCTCTCTCCAAGTCTCCTCTTTTTATTGAAATGAACGTGTACAACAACCACCCTTTCCTTTTATTTTGTTTTTAAAAAAAATCAAAACTAATACTAAAATACAAACTACCCATCACATGTCTCATCATTTGTTTTGTTCAATAAACCTAACACCACCACATATTTGACAAGTGTCAAGTGGGTCCCACACCTTTTTGGGAAAATATCTTCTAGATATTTTCCAATCAGATTCGCGAAATTCGGCCGTTTCGGGCCCCGAACGGGCACTTTTTCCAAGAAATTACGAAACTTCACGGGCTATAAGGAAACGGCTCAACTAAGACTGCTGTGACGACGACTAAGCTTTTTGGATCCAAAACGGTCCTCGAATGGACCAAAACGTCGCTCGATTGACTTTTCCAGCGAAAAGTCAACATTTCCCAAATTGATCAGAAAGTTGCCCTGAGTCCCCCGGAACTCACTTGGGTTGATAACGGGGTCAACTTACGTCCGGTATGACACTCGGAGTCAATTTCAGGTTTAATTAAGTGCCTGACCAAATTTTTTAAATTTTTCTGTTTTTCGCAGGTTTGACCGCCGTTGACCGGGAGTGGTTATTACAACATCGACAAAAACATTCATTAAGTTTAGGACGAATCGGCAACCCTAAGCCATAAAACAATTATCGTACATATTAAACATAAAGCCTAAACCATACTACAAGTGTATGTGTTGCACAATGAATTATAATTAATTTGGACACACAAACAAGATGCCACATGTTAAATTAATACTAAACCCTTATCCCTAAAACCTAAACCCTTCATCAGCTTGAATATGCATTATAATTACCTAGAACAGCCGACTAATGTGTCACTTATTCAATTTAGACCGAAGCATAATCCCTACAACCTAATCCCTTTGTCTTAAATGATAAAACTTAAACACTAGATCATAAACCAATTATCATGAACATACCATTAAAAACCCTAGAACTAACACATTCTAACACTATACGATATAAAAATATCTCCGACAAATAATGTATCCTAACACCTTCAACCTGCCAGTTTTAATTCATAACACCCATTAACCCATAACCAGTATAATATCACGCACAAATCAACACCCTTACGTCCTTTTAAACTTCTCACTTAAACATACACACATTTGAAAATCAAATTAAACCATCTAAATTCATACTAATATTTGAAAATAAAATTGAATCATATATTAAATTTGTTATATTCATACGATGCATATGGCAACAACATACATTCATATAATCTTGCCAATATTCTATCCCTCTACTTAACATTTACATTCATATAGTCTTGCCAATATCATATAATCCGTGTCTTGCAAATGACAACCTTGTTGTTTGATCTAACAATTTGACTCATTTCAATTTCAGAAACCACACACAAATTAAAATTACATTTACAAACATAGAGTTTGGATCTCTCATGGAGAAGACCAAGCTGGTCCTCCCACTACTCATGGTAATTGTCCTCGCCTTCACATCAATGCATGTGGAAGTTGTAGCCAAGAAAGGTCGTCCCAAATTTAGAGGCATATGTGGGTCTTCGTGAAAATCCATAACTTTAAAATCATTAGGGAATATTATTCCTCCTACTGTAACCTGAATGTCCTCCACAATGCCATCTGGCCTAGATATAGAACTATCAGCCAATTGTAGAGTAACATTAGTAGGATCCAAAATACCAAGCCCCAACCTCTGGAACAATGATAGCGAAATCAGTTTGATGCTTGCTCCTAAATCACATAATGAGGTGACTATTGTGGCCTCTCCAAATATCAACGTGACAGTAAATCGCCCTGGGTCTCGTTCCTTAACAAGAATTGTGCATGAAATAATGGAACTACTAAATGGACCCATGCTAATAAGCTTGCAATGCGCTGATGGGGTCTCCATCTCCTTCGTTACCTAATTGTCCCTCAAAAGGCTAGAAAAAGATGAAGATTTCTCAACTAGTATGATCATACGAGAGTTTTCCTCTATTTCTCGTAATCCGGCCAAGAAAGTCAAAAACTCTCTACCCTTACACTCAGGCTGCAATCCCTTGTCCTCAGCTCTTACCTCAATTCGTGGACAATCATATCCACCTAAACCCCTGATATCCACAACAACCTTTTGATAAGCGTAAATTTGTCCTATCTAATTTGACCATTTTCCCTATATTTTTACCTTGTTTGTACCTCGTTTTTATATTTTTAGTGTTTTCTAATAAATGCGCAAAACCTCATTCTTAGTCTATATTTTTCAAGTGTTCAAAATATATTCATTATTGGTCTTGTTTTGTAGGCCTCAAAAAAAAAAGAATCTACTGGCGCAAGAACGAGATCGATCGGAAGCCAAACGAAGCGGGTAGAAGTGATTAAAATTTAGAGTTAGATTTGGAAAAGGCTTCAACAAAGAGGCCACGTCGCCCAATCTCAGAGTGCCACATGGCGCTCTTATCTTCAGTATTCGGCAGATTTGCGCGCCCCTTAGCCTTGCGCGTGAATGATGGAATTTTTTTATTATTATTATTTTGTTGTGATTATTTCTTAAACGATCAGAACCGAAATTTAATATGAATGAACTGATTTTGATTTTCCTTGATATAAAATAATGATTTTGTAATATTTCTCTTATTGTCTATCTCTCTTACATGAATAATAAGATGGTATTTAAAGCCCATACAAGTCTACCCTTATAGATGAGTCATTAGCCATGTGTTATACATGTAGAGGTGGTGGCCATATGTGTCACACGTGTTCTACAACACTCTCCCTTGGACACCACCATTTATGAATCCATCAAATTCGCTTTAAGTTGCCTCGTTAAAAACTTTTCCAAGAAAACCATGTGGGACAAAACTTGGATAAGGGAAAAAGAGTACAGCGCACAAAATTTGTCTCCTCCTGACTTCAGGCAGGTTACTTTGGTTGTTCGGTTGAGTCGAGCATCTTGATCTTGATCTTTATCTTGGTTGTTAGGAAAGTCATACCGAGTAGAATGTTTCTTCCATTTACTCACTTCTGGTGAGTTGGATGTGCATACCAACTGCCTCGTTAAAAACCTTTCCAGGAAAACCTCGTGGGACAAAACCTGAATAAGGGAAAAAGAGTGCAGCACACGGAAACATACTCCCCCTGACTGTCGCTCCCCCTGACGACCGACTGAATAATCTCGGTTTCTTGCAAAGTCGACTCATATTATCTTGTACACTGACTTTCCCAAAACTGATGTCGCTAGACTTCTAGTGAACAAACCTATAGGATTTTCACTTCATTATTCTGATTGACGTCAATCTCTCATGACTCTTCTGGAGTTCATGATTATCGTAAAGACCGGCTAAATTAAAAGAAGCAAAGTATTAAATTTTATCGTCTTGAAACGTCGAGGTTGGAAAATCGAGTTGAAATTGGTGATCGTTTGCGAAAGAAAAAGAAGAGAAAAAGAAAAAAAAAAGCCAGATCAGGCCAGGCCGAGCAGGCCCAGTCAAGCCCCGGTTTGGGCCGTGCGGCCCATTTCGCCAGGCCCGTGCCACGCCGACCTCCCTTCCTCGCCGTCTCCGACGCCGGCCCGTTCAACCACGGCGACCACCACCTCCCCCTTCCTCTTCCCTCGTCCCCACGCCGGCCCGTCTCCCTTCCTTCTCCGTCTGGCCACCGCCCTCCCACACCCGTAGCCACCGCCGTCGACCCCCTCTTCCACCTCCCTCTCAGATCCCGTCCCTCACCGAGCCCCTCCATCTCCGGCCGTCTCCTCCGTCCGTTTCACGACCACCGAGCCGCCGCCGTCCTTTCCCTCCACGCCGTGACCGCCGGAGCCACCGCCGTTGGCGAGGTCACCGAGGCATTGTGCTCTGCCTCGAGACCGAGAACGTAGAGGCCGCCGTGAAGAAGGTCGTGCACCGCCGGTGCCATCCCGGCCGTCTCCGCCGCCGGCCGTTTTCTTCCGTCGCCGTCCCACCACCGGAAGGCTCAGCCGAGCCACCACCGCCGTGCTCCGCCGCTCCAGCAGCCACCGTCCACCACTGAAACGGTGAGCCCCACCGCTGTGAGGTTTTGGCCGGCCGGACTCGAAACCCGTGCCTCTCCTTCCCGTTGTTTCCTTCTGTCCTAACTGTTAAAATTGTTGTTCTGTATTTTTTGTTCTGGACATAAATCTTCGTTGTAAAATGGGGGAAAATGAAAAGTTTATTGATTGGAATCAGTTATATTTTGTTCGTTTTACTTTACGGTTGGTGTTAGATCGATTTAGAAGCAAACCAAAACAAGGATTTTTAAAGCTGTAAATTCAAGGAAGTTGGACTTTAAAAAAAAAACGAGAATTAGCTTTAGGGAAAATCAAAACGGTTTTAAACTAAAAAGGGTTAAAATCAGGTTTAAACAAAATCGGGCGTTTTGAAAAGAACTGGTAATTTGAATGCAACTAGTAATTTGAATGCGATTAAACCAATCTGTGATCGGATTTTAGAAAGGCGTGGATCGACTAAACCGAACGTTAAATCGGACCTTGAACAGGTTAATAGCGGAACAATGAATCAGACCTCGGGAAGCCTCGACATCCGTGTATTGGGACCCCTGCCTCGATGTTTTCCCTCGGGAACATGCACCGGTTTCGGTGCGCGGATGTTCGAACCCGATTCGTTGTAATCCCGCTCGAGTTTAAAAGGAAAATGTCGGATTTAAACTGGACAAATCGTAATCTTTAACTTAACGGTGGAACCGGGTTTAATTTATGGCTTTCGTGTTATCTATAGCGCCCGGCTTCGATCGAAGTGAAGCCTGGAGGTAGCGAGCCAGAACGTCAGCAGCTAGGAAGCGTAGCGGGTGCTCTTCGGTTGAGGTAGGGAAAAGTAGCCGGATCTCGGCCCTGACTAGGGAAAGTTAACAGTAGAATTGCATGTGACACCGGGGTGTCGTGGGTCGAATAGGTTTTTTTTTAATATTAGAAATGCATGATACGGGATTGTAGCGTTTGTTAGAAAAGCATGCTACGGGAACTTGGTAGTTATTGGAAATGCATGTGACACTTAGTAGTGTCGTAGGAGCAGAGAACTTAGCGTTAATGGTTTTACTGGAGGCATATGACCATGCCCGGAGGTTGATTGCGAACTTATCGATATTAGGAGTACTGGAGGCATATGACCATGCCCGGAGGTTGTTTGTGAAACTAGTGATCTTAGGACTGTTGGAGGCATCGTTTATGCCGGAGGTTGTTGTGTGTTATTTGCTGTTGAGTTTGGGTGGCCTTGAGAGCCCGTGTTATTTATTGTTGAGTTGGGTGGCCTTGAGAGCCCGTGTTATTTATTGTCGAGTTTGGGTGGCCTTGAGAGCCCGTGTTAATTGTTGTTGAGTTGGGTGGCCTTGAGAGCCCGTGTTATTTATTGTCAAGTTTGGGTGGCCTTGAGAGCCCGTGTTAATTATTGCTGAGTCTTGGGTGGCCATGAGAGCCCGTGTTGTCATTTCGGTGTTTTGGGTGGCCGTGAGTGCCGTGGGGTTGTGAACTCGTACTTTACCGTTGGTGTCTTGGGTGGCCGTGAGGGCCCGTAGGGTTGTTGAACCTGTGTTTGGTTGTTGGTGTCTTGTTGGCCTTGAGTTCCTGTGGAGTTGTCACCGGTGTCGTCACTGTCTGTTGAACTTGTTTGTGATTGTGATTGGTCACTGGTTACTGGTGGAGGTTGTGTGGTGTAGCTAGCCTCCCGACTGGGATCGGGAGAAGCGGAGGGGTTGTGGGCTAGCTCCTCGACTGGGATCGGGGGAAGGACGCGCGGGTGTGGCTAACCACCCGACTGGGATCAGGTGAAGCGGAGAGGTTGTGGGTTAGCCTCCCGACTGGGATCGGGGGAAGTTGCGCGACAGGTCGACCGCCTGTACCGACTGGGATCGGAAAGGGCAGGATACAGAGATTGGTTACTGAGCAGCTGGTTTGCGATCCTTTGTGATCTTGGTTGGTATTGTGTGTTTGTCAGTCGTGTCTTTGGAGGAGGTCGTCGATCGTAGTGTGGGGTCTACATAACGTATCCGTGTGTTGAGTCGGTTGAGGAAAGTACTGGTCGTGTGTGTGTCTTTTGAGTCGTTGTGGTGTTACCGGCATTGTCTGCTAATTATGCCGTAGTCAGTCTGTTATCCGTGGTGGTGAGCGAACGCTCACCCCTAGCTGCTTTTCCTACAGGTACCGTTCGCAGGCTGGATTAGGTGAGCTTCTGAAGCTTGAAGAGCTTGAAGCGGGTTCTGGGAGTCTTGAGTCTAGTGACGTGTACTTACCCTTTTTGTCCAAGTGTGGGACTAATTTTTTTTTGAGATGTAAATGACATTATTTGTTGAACTAAACTGATATTTGAAAGTGATTTAAAGAAAACAGGTTTAAAGAATTGTATCTTTTAAATGTTCGCGTCCCGAGTTCGGTTCGCTGAAATTGGGGCGTGACAATTATATCATAATTTTGTACGAAAGCTGATTAGTTGCAACTGAAAAACCGTCTTTCCAAATTATAACTGTCCCAGGACATGCTCTGCAAATCTGATTCTATCTCAAAAACCGGTAAGTAGTTTCTGAGCTCAAACTAGCTAGCACATTTCTGCGAATTTTCTGTCAGGCCTTGTACATCATAATGTCTCAAATTTAGATATGGTACTCCAGGACCAAATATCTTTCCATCTCTTTGATACAAATGAGATCCTCTTTAGGACCTAAATATCATTCGATCGTTTGAATATTAAGTCAAAAGCGCTTCAGGCGTTTCTTAACATATGCATATTTATGGATCCATTTGAAAATACGCTCGATCTTCAGGCCGAGACAATACTTAATCATCAAATCTTTCATTTGAAAGTCTTTCTTTAGACACACCACAGTTTCAAGGACCTCTTCAGGAGTCCATATATTATCGACCCACACTGCTTACTAAGT
The DNA here is from genome assembly GCA_963921825.1 of Erodium maritimum. Classification (NCBI taxonomy): domain Eukaryota; kingdom Viridiplantae; phylum Streptophyta; class Magnoliopsida; order Geraniales; family Geraniaceae; genus Erodium; species Erodium maritimum. Next base: position 27,023,331 of record OY997596.1, on the reverse strand, counting down.
ACATGGTTTCTCATACCATGTCTCATTACCTCATGCAAATCAAACCCTTCAGAGAGTCATTTCTCTAGATAATCATAAATCCTTTGAGAAATGGCATTGCTTCTGGAAATTTAAGTTTTAAAGGGATTTGCTTCAGGCAAGTTGAAATGCTTCGGGCAATGCATGAGGTTTGCTTCAGGAAAACTACAATGCTTCAGGCAAACTGCAATGCTTCAGGCAATGCAGGTCCTTCGGGGACTTTTATAAATGTAGGCACTTAAAAATACCATTAGCAGTGGGTACATATATCTAATATACCATGGTGATCACACAACATAACTTTATCAAAAGTTGACTTTAAGTCATTTGAGAAAAATACATTTATAAGCTGTGCTTTATGTTTAACATCTTTGTGTTCCCATTCATCTGTACCCAGCTGGGAAAACATCCTTCGATGTTTTGATCATGATTTTGAACATTGGACATTATGCCAATAAGTCAATTATTCTAGAATGATATTTTCTCGTATTGGCCAAACATGTCTTTAAATGACGTTAGTCAACACCACGTGGTTGAATGTCAAAATCATCTACCATTTCAATCATGGTAATAGTAATGCCCTTATCAATGGAAACCGATTTTAAATTCCATGATTTCTTTTATATGTGAGTAATTCGTATAAATTTCCTCATTTATTTTCTCTTGCAACTCTTCAGGAGTATTAGAGCCTTTTGGCACTTCTGGGCTGATTGGTTCTTCTGGAAACAACTCTAGTAGTTCTTCTGGAACTAGTTCTGGTAATGAGGCTTCGTCATCGACTGGTTCTTCCGGAATCACTGTTTTCTTATCCCCTATACTAGTCTGACATTTCCGCGTCCGGGGAACAATGTCTTTTGATCCAACTGGTCTCCCACGCTTCAGGCGTGCACTAGAGGAATCGATAGTTGCTTTTGCAATATCACCAGTGACCTTAATTCTAGCTGGTACATTGATTGCATCTATATAAGACCTTGTCATCTTTGACGTGTCTGCAAATGCATCAGACATTTGATTTGCAACATTTTGCAAACGATTTATTCTCTGTACTTCTATTTCACATTGTGATGTGCGTGAGCCTAAATGAGACAACGAACTCACTTTCCAAGAAAGTTCATGCCAACTTCAGGTGGCTTATAAGAGAGTTCAAGTCTTACTTCAGGAGGCTTATCTTTCTCACCAAGAGGTGGAAATGTGTATCATCAAAATGACAATCTACAAATCTTGCAGTAAACAAATCACCCGTTTGAGGTTCAAGATATCTTATAATGGACGGTGAATCAAAACCAACATATATCCCCAACAGACGTTGGGGTCCCATTTTTGTGCGTTGAGTAGGTGCGATCGGCACTTGTAATGCGCAACCAAAGGTTCGCAAATGAGATATATTAGGTTGATTCCCACACAAAAGTTGTACAGGAGAATATTGATGATAAGCACTTGGTCTTATACGATTTAAAGATGCAGCATGTAACACAGCATGTCCCCAGGCAGAAATAGGTAATTGTGATTGCATTAGTAGTGTACGTGCAATTACCTATATACGTTTGATAAACGATTCTGCTAACCCATTTTGGGTATGGACATGTGCAACATGATGTTCAATATCAATCCCTAAAGACATGCAATAATCATCAAATGCTCTTGATGTGAACTCACCAGCATTATCAAGACGAATAGACTTAATGGGATGATCAGGGAAATGTGCCCTCAGCTTAATGATTTGTGCCAGCAATTTAGCGAACGCAACATTTCGCGTTGACAATAAGCAAATATGAGACCATCTACTGGATGCGTCTATCAGGACCATGAAATAACTAAATGGTCAACTGGCTGGATGTATAGGGCCATATATATCTCCCTGAATCCTCTGCAAGAAAGATGGCATTTCAATGTTAATCTTGGTTTGCGATGGTCGGACCACTAATTTTCCTTATGAACAAGCTGTACATGATATCTCATTGGACATTAGGATCTTCTGGTCCTTTAATAAATGTCCACATGAGTTCTCAACAATTCTACGCATCATGGTCGATCCCGGATGACCAAGACAATTGTGCCAAAGCATAAAAGCATTTGGATTAATGAACTTCTGGTTCATTGTTGCGTAGGTTTCAACGGTTCTTATGGTTGTATAATACAAACTTGAGGATAGAACCTGTAATTTTTCAAGTACACGCTTTTCACCATACTCATTAAAAGTGATACAAAGAAACTCAGTCTCATTTTCACTTCTGCTCTCGACATGATATCCGTTGTTACGAATATCCTTGAAGCAAAGTAGATTTCTTCTGGTTCTTCTTGCATATAAAGCAGTATGGGTACTTAACCTTGTTCCATTTTCTAATATCAAGATAGCTCTTCCGGAGCCTTCTATCAAATTTTCAGTTCCGTAATTGTGTTAACATTTGCTTCAACCAAGGTTAGATAAGAGAAATATTTTTTATCTCTTAAGATTCTGTGCGTCGACGCGCAATCAACAATACATAAGTCGCCATCATTTTTGCAGATACGTGACCCATAGTTGGGATCCATATCCTTTCATAAAAGGTATTATATTAGTTTATAAACTTAGGAAATGATTACAAAAACATCATATACATATTTCACATTGACTAAAAGAAGGGAAATACATAACGACACAAGTTCAATCTATATTTTCATCACGGTCCACATTTCCGTCATCATCTTTAAAGAAGTCGGAGATTGTAAGCTTGATCGGAGCATCTTCAGGGCTCACATGATCAATGAAATATGTCTCAGAGACCTTATTTTTTTCCTTGATCGACTCTTGGTATAACTTTACCAAGTGATTTGGTACACGACATACACGTGACCAATGATCAGCCCTTCCACATCGGTAACATATGTTTTTGGCATTTCTGGGAGTCCGGTTTTATGGGCCTTTTCCTTTCTCATATCGGGTCCACTTCTGGTGGTACACCTTATCACCTCTTGTATAAGGTTGGAAATTGTTATGCCCATAGCCCTGACTGCAACCACATCCACGACCTCGACCTCTAAAAGGGTGTCAGCCTCGTCTGGGTCCAGAGTTACCGTCATATCTTGTCACATTCGCTTCAGGGAATGGAGCATTGCCTACAGGGCGAGTTTGATGGTTCTTCATTAATAATTCATTTTTTTGCTCTGCAACGAGCAAACAAGCAATCAGATCTGTAAATTTCTGAAACCCTTTTTCTCGATATTGCTGCTGCAGGAGCATATTCAATGGATGAAACGTGGGGAATGTTTTCTCAAGTCTAGATTCGTCAGTTATCTTCTCATCACAACTGCAAAGCTTGGAAACAATTTTAAACATGGCCGAATTGTACTCATTTACAGATTTAAATTCCTGTAACCTGAGGTTAGTCCAATCATATAGGGCAGAAGGGAGAGCTGTTGCTTTCATATGCTCAAATCTATACTTGAGCTGAACCCATAAACTAAGGGGGTCTTCGTCAGCTATATATTCAAGTCGTAGGTCTCTATGCATGTGATTACGGATTAATATTGTGGTCGTGGCTTTGTTTTTAACTGATTCGTTATTCCCCTCTTTTATGAGGCTCCAAGATTATAAGATCTTAAGGGGAGAGTCGTGTCTAGCGCCCATTCATAATAGTTATTCCCGTCTAGCCTAAGGTGTGCTGTAAGAACCACTCCCGGTCAACGCCAGTCAAATCGGCGAAAAACAGGAAAATTTAAAATTTTGGGACATACACCTAAATGAACCTAAATTTGACCCCGAGGGTCATATCGGACTTAAGTTGACCCCGATATTGACCAAAGTGATTTCTGGGGGACTCAAGGCAACTTTTTGACCAATTTGGGAAAGGTTGACTTTTTGTCGGAAAAGTCAACCGAGCGACGTTTTGGTCTGTTCGAGACCCGTTTTGGATCCAAAATCTTAGTCGTCGTTACAGCGGTCTTAGTTGGGCCGTTTCCTTATAGCACGTTAAATTTCGTAATTACTTGGAAAATGGGCCCGTTCGGGGCCCGAGACGGCCGAATTTCGCGAATCTGACTAAAAAATATCTAGAAAGATATTTTTCTAAGCAGTGGGACCCACTTGACACTTGTCACACATTTGGTGGTTGGTTTTTAAAATAAAGAAAAGGAAAGGGGAATAGTAGTTTGGTAAATATGAGATGTGTATGTTTGAAACAGAATAAAGAGAGAGTGTCGGCAAAACAGAAAAAAAAAAAGAGAAAAAAAGAGAGAGAAAGAAGAGAGAGAAAGGGAAGGAGAGAAAGAAGAGAGAAGTTGGGTTTTTGGTGATTTCCCGACGATCCGACCGACCGATCGACTCAACGATTGCGGATTCGAACTCCCCTCGTCATTCCCTACGGTGAGAACCCAATTTTTTTTTATCATTTTGGTACGTTTGAAATCTAGGGTTTGAGTTTAAACGGTTTGATTAAGGTTGGGTTTTGTTTAAGATTGGTTTAAAGATGAATGGTTGAGGTTTGGGGTTCGTTAGGAACGTTTTGGGGCGAAAAGGAAAATTTTCCTTTGGGGCCGTGTGGGGCCCACTTGCCCGGGCCTCGGTTTTTTCGTGTTCGGGTGGTTTTGGACGATCCCCGAATCGATAATTTACACCCGGAACGAATTATGGGATTAAATTGTGGAAATTGGAAATTTCGGGTTTTGAAACTTTAAACGCGAATTAAATCGCTCGGAAGTCGGAAATTGATTCCGTCGATTGCATTGGAACCCTTGAATTATTTTAGGATCGTAGAAACAAAAACGGGAATTTTTGGAGCCCCGGAAGGGCGTTTTGCAATCCCGGGCACATTCGCCGAGCCGGGCGAATCGGGCCTTTTTGAGCCCATTATTGACAATGTCGAGTAATTGGGAAGTTTGGGAGTGATCGGCATTTTCAGGGTTGCTTTCGAGCGTTAAGTTCATTAAATTCGGGTTTCGCCTGCTTATTTAAAAAGTGTGTTAATTGTAATCATTGTAGACCGTGTCGTCGACCGTGGAAAGAGGAGGCTAAGCGGGTAATTCTGGAGCAAGCCGGAGCTTGGGCGTGGACTTTTGGGAAAGCGTTACGAGGTAGGGAAAAGTAGCCGGATCTCGGCCTTGACTAGGAAAGTTAACAGTAGAAATGCATGTGACACTTAGTGGTGTCGTAGGATAAGTAAATTTATCGAACAATAGAAATGCAGGCGACACCTAGTGGTGTCGTAGGATACGTGAACGTATCAAACAATAGAAATGCATGTGACACTTAGTAGTGTCGTAGGATAAGTGAACTTATCGAATAATAGAAATACTGGTGGCTTTTGGTTGTGCCCGTAGGTTAAGTAACTTGGTGTGGTTATGAGGGTGGTCATGTGTGTCTTTGGGGTGTTGAACCCGTACGTTATTTTTTGTGTCTGTGGGTGGCCATGAGTGCCGTTGGGGTGTTGAACTCGTATATTACTGTTGGTGTGTCGTGGGTGGCCAAGTGTGCCTTTGGGGGTGTTGAACCCGTATGTTATTGTTTGTGTCTGTGGGTGGCCATGAGTGCCTTTGGGGTGTTGAACCCGTATATTACAGTTGATGTGTCGTGGGTGGCCATGTGTACCCGTGGGGAGTTGAACCCGTATTGGTTGACTGACTTGTCGAGTGGTAGTTAGTCGTGTTGTCGTATTCTCTTTCTTTGCGGGGTGTTGTGTGCCATTTGGTTGTGACTCTGATTGTTCTGGTGATGACTGTTGAGCTATGCCCGTGGGTTTGTCGTACCCTCCGGTGCGTGTTCAGTAAAGAGCAGAGGGTTGTGGTCCCCATCAGGTGAGTAGCACCTTCGGCGCGTGATCTGTAAAGTGTGAGGTTAGAGCCGTGCCCGAGGGGTGTGTCGTACCCTCCAATGCGTGGTCGGTAAAGAGCAGAGGGTTGTGGTCCCCGTAGGTGAGTAGCACCTTCCGGTGCGTGATTGGTAAAGTGCTGAGGCTGGATTTATGCCCGAGGGGTGTGTCGTACCCTCCGGTGCGCGGTCGGTAAAGAGCAGAGGGATGTGTCCCCATCAGGTGTGTAGCACCTTCCGGCGCTTGATCGGTAAAGTGCTGAGGCTTGTGGTTGTGGTTTGCGTGATTTTGATCACTTCTGTGTTGTGTTCTTTGAGGTCGTAATTACGGTGTCGGGTCTACATTACGTGTACGGGTGTTTAGTTTTGTTGGGGAAAGTAACAGTTTTCGTGTGACAGTCGGGATATCTGAGTTTGGGGATGGTTTTCCCCGGTGCTTTGTTTGTGGTTGGTGTTTCCGACATTTTCTGCTAGTATACCGTAATCAGTCTGGTATCCGTGGTGGTGAGCGAACGCTCACCCCTAGCTGCTTTTCCTACAGGTACTGGTCGAGAGGCGGACTAGGGGAACTCTCGAAGCTTGAAGAGCTAGGAGCGGGAGTCCGGGTTTCTTTTTGGGAGTTTAGCGACGTATGCTTTGTTTTTGTCCGTTTGTTTTGGACGTACTTTAAAGTTGTAAAATATTATTTTTTTAACTTTAAGTGGTAATTTTAAGCGGTTTATTAAAATGTTTGAAAATTGTTTTACTGTTTCACCGTTCGCGTTCTGTGTCCGGTTATACCGAATTCGGGGCGTGATAGGTGCATAATTAAGTTTTTTTTTCTTCAAGTTATCCATCCTGAACATTGATCAAAATAATTGTATGTCAGGATCATACTTGACTTCAGGTCGTTGGTATTTTATTTTGGAACTTTTGGGCCAACACATATCGGGTCGCTAGTATTATATATTTGGAATTTTTGGTCCAAACGTTTCAGTTTTAACGAATATCAAATTCGAGTATTAATGATAAATACAAGAATATGGTAAATATCAAATTTCTGATGTGAAAGATCCAATATACATTAGCAGTCACAGAGCATACTTATCGGAAAACCGTAAATAAACTTATATAAATGAGCATGAATCAAATATAAATAAATTAACGATAATTTGAAAATCTGATACCTGAGTAGTAGAACAGAGCGTTCGTACTAAATAACGATTTGAGAAAATTTAACGATTACAACGGAGTGGACTCGTGCTGATAACGGGTTGTGATTATTTCTCAAACGATCAGAACCGAAACTTAATACGAATGACCTGATTTTGATTTTCCTTGGTATAAAATAATAAAACTTTGATTTTGTAATATTTCTCTTCTTATTTTCTATTTCTCTTACATGAACAATAAGATGGTATTTATAGCTCATACAAGTCTACCCTTATAGATGAGTCATTAGCCATGTGTTATACATGTAGAGGCGGTGGCTATATGTGTCACACGTGTTCTACAACATTTTTCTCTTTTTCTGTTTTCCTTATATATAGTGGCGTGAGAACACTTAAACAGAGGAAATTTTACAGTGTTGAGAATTAAAAAAAAGACAAGGTTTTTCATTTCTCCTTATTTTCTCTCTTGTTCTTCATTTGTTCTTGCGTATTTTTTTTATCTAACGAGCATTTTCTACCATCTAAGGCCATAACTAAGATGATCCAAGGAGGTTTCAAACGTCTATGAGCCTCCCACCATCTCCAACTTTTTCCATTTTCATGTGTTGAAGCTTTGGAGAGTTGGAGATGGTGGGTTTGCAAGCTAGAGAAGTTTTCGATTGGGTTTCTCAAACCAATCCCGGTTCTAATCTCTACTCGTCTCTATTTTGTTGTAAAGCTCGGTTTTTTTCTTTATACTTGAGTAGGATTTGGATTCCATGACCTTGGATTCCAATCTTTTGTCATGGGTGTTGTGTAAATGTTGATTTTCGTTAAATTGATGCATGAGTTTATGGTTAATTTGATGTTGGTAGTGTTTTTGGCATGATTTGGGGTTTTAAGCTTTATTAGCATCTCTAGGGTGTATATCACGTTCTAGGTTAAGGTTCGTAAAAATGAAAACTTTAGCCATTTAGTGAACTTATTCAGGATTTCTGATATTTTTATGTCTTGATTTCCTATTGACGGGATATAAATATGCTAGGTTGTGTTTTCTCGATTCTCTTGTGTGTTTCAAGCCGACCGAACGATTTGGGGATTTTCCCTAATTGTTGTGTGTGCTATGTAGATTGATGTTTGGAGCGATCCATGATTCGATCTAGTGTGAGACGGGATTTCACTTTTATAGAATTTGCTTACGGTTGTGTATTAGTAGAACGAGGTTCTATTTAGTTCAACTTAATTATAAGTACCATCTTGATTGTTGGTGTTTGATATTTGAGAAGTGAACTAGGTGTAGCTAAGTAGATTCGTCCACAGTTTAGAGTTTACTCATGCTTGTGTATTACCAAAGCTTCGTGATTCGTTGCTCTATTTAGTTCTCCTTGATGATCGATTTATTCGGTCGTCAGGTTGATTGAACTAGGCGTAGCTGACTAGATTCGACATTTATTTAGAGTCCTCTTATGCTTGTGTAGTTACAGAGTATCACGATTCGATACTCTATTTAGTTCTACCTGAGTTCTGGTGTTCATCGTTTTTGATGGTATTCGGGAATTAGGAAGTAAACTAGGCGTAGCTTAGTTGATTCGTTGAGTGGTGTAGCTATCTCTACTTGTGGTAGTTTGTAGCGAGGGTGACATGTTTTCGTTGTCGTTATCTCTCGTTCGGTGATTGACCGAGCTTCGCTCAAGATCATAGAACTACACCCTATTTCGATTTTCATTGCTTTCCGATGATTGGTGGTTTGCATTTCGGTTCGGGCAATGGTCTTGTGCCTTCTCCCCTTGACTAGTATGTGGTTGATTTCATGATACCGTGTACATAGGAACTTAAGTGTTCTAAGACCATAAGGAAAGCATTATTTTATTTCACCATCGTTAACCAACGTTGATTGGAAGTTTTATTTACAAGTACCTTGACCGACTCCTTGTGTGAATCGAACGTTATGTGTCTTAGGTGGTAGCGTGTACATATGTTATTTTACTTTTTGCCTATACTTCAAAACAACCATTTACTTTTCTGCTCTTTATTTTCCATTTCGGGGATGTGGAAGTGACAGCCCATGTCCCCAGGTTTTAGCAAAATACTAGTGATACCTCTACTCCCTGTGGGATCGACCAATACTTAACCGTCTCTATATTGCTTGATGACCGTGTCCTGATGCACATTAAAAGAGGGTTTTGACACATAGTCATCCACACTCATCAAGATGGTGCCGTTGCCGAGGAGTAACAGGCGTCATTAGTATTTTGCACCTTTTGAGCTAGCTTAATTACCTTTATGATCTCTCATGTTTGCTTGCCTCTTTTGTAGGTGATTGGAAGAGTTGATTCGTTGATAAATGGAGCAGAGTTCTCACATGGAGAATTCATGAAGGCAACCTCTTCAATCGCTTGGCTTGCAGCTAGGAGAATACCCCGCTCCTCAAGTGAAGTCCAATTGTAGCATCTACATTAAAAGGGGCGGTATTCCTAATCCCTTAGAACTTACTTGTATAAGATAGCTACTCTAAATTAAATAATGCTTGTTGGGATTTGCCGTGCTGTAGAGATAAGATCTTGTTTGAGCATTTCCGTGCATTATTTATCCGTGGACTCTTGAGAATGCATGCCACCTTATCCAATAACTAATTGTGGGGGAGGGGAATGATTATAATGCATAAAGGATAGTTAAGTTGTTTGAGTCTTGTATTTAGAATTTAAAACATATTTTTGTTATGAGTTATTTTGTGTGTAAACTTTGGATAAGCAATTTTTGACCAACATGAGTAAGCCGGGAGTAGATTTCCTTTCATCATTTGCGGTTTTGAGGAATGAATGGAGGATTTACTGTTGGTAGTGTTAAGAGTCGTATATTGTGTTTATGTTTTATCGCTTTATTCGGGTACAAAATGAATATGAGATGCTAGATTATGTCGACCTTTTCAATTCTCTTTATCATCACCAACATGATTCTATCTTGGTTTTTTCCTATAGCGGGTTTAATTGGGAGACAATAGACTTATTTCACTTGTCACATTGAGAAAGTGTTGAGTTCACATGCTTGTTGTTGAAGGATCAAACAATGTGTTTTGGTAAATTAAAAATCTAGTTGAGTTCAAGTGGTTAGTCCCATTGTGCGTTTGTGGTACCAATTTTTTCAAAATCACACACACTATGCACGGGAAATTAAGTATAGGTCCAGGGGAAAGGGAATCTAATAGAATCTTTGCTTGGAAAAGGGTGTGAGGTGCGGCGGATTGCATGCAGAAAGAGACCTCACACCCGGAACCTCTCAAAGAGTAATAAAAAGTGAACCCCCCATCCTATCTTAGTGATCAAAAGTTTTCAACACGTAATCGAAAAAACCAAACAAAACTTTGATCTACCATTTGACTCGTAAATGAACTAGATGGGTTTACAATTCGCATAGTCCTAAGGCAATGTAATTGCATGACAACACCCGATCGTGTGAGTCGTGAATAAGTCTATGCATGCTCTTGATTAGTACCATTAATATGTTATGGCCGAGAGAGCAAAGGGCTAAATGATGATAGGGAGGCTTGAAAATTTTCTAGACATTTCATTTCATTTTGTAGACCACCGCCATATATATTCTTAATCTACAACAAGTAAATAACGGTTTGCGGAAAGTGGAGAGAAGTGATGAATGAAATTTCACTCCATTAGCGAGTTCTAGGCCAATATTGCTAACAAATCCCAGTTGTAAGCACACACTTTATTTGATTCTAGATCTTCGGTATTTTATTTGCTTGTGCATTTGCATGACGTCTTTTAGCCTGGGTAATTGAGTCAGCATATGCATCTTTCTTTTGCTTTCGATAATCCAGAGCCGCCACGATCTGCCTGGGGAATTTTATATCGCCGGTTTACCTTGGTATTTATCTATTATTATTTTATTTTGCTCGAGGGCGAGCAAAGTTTAAGTGTGGGGGAACTTGATGAGAGTAAAATTTTCCTATATAATTTGACCATGGTCCCCTATATTTTTACCTTGTTTGTACCTCGTTTTTATATTTTTAGAGTTTTCTAATAAATGCGCAAAACCTCGTTCTTAATCTATATTTTTCAAGTGCTCAAAATATATTCATTATTGGTCTTCTTTTGTAGGCCTCAAAAAAAGGAATCTATTGGCACAAGAATGAGATCGATCGGAAACCAAACGAAACAGATAGAAGCGATTAACATTTAGTGTTAAATTTGGAAAAAGGCTTCAATAAAGAGGTCACATGGGCCAATCTCAGAGCGCCACATGACGATCTTTTCTTCATTATTGGGCAGATTTGTGCGCCCCTTGGCCTCACGCGTGAATGATAGAATTTATTTATTATTTTTTTTTCTCATTTTTGTTTTCCTTATACATAGTAGCGTGAGAACACTTAAACAAAGGAGATTTTATTAGGGTGGGCATTGGGTGGTTAACCACCCAATGAAACCTTATACGAACCCAACCCGATATTATCGGTTTGACATATTTTGGAATCAGCCCCAATCCATAAACCAACTTTTTACAATGAAACCAACCAGTTCACTTACCGGTTGGTTAGTGGTTTTAACCAACCAACCACTTTACTACATGTAAGTACAAATTTAGATACCAATAAACATACACATATTTCTATTTCAAGCCAAAACATATTACTATATTCTCTAAAACAAAAGAAAAATTACATATAAGTCATCGTGTTCTATGTTAGCAATCTATATCGGATCAGCGGTTATTATGAAGCCACATGTATACGATGAACAGTACCAGTTTGATTGGTTAACCGATGGTTTGACGTTTCAAGAACCGACAACCAACCATTAACTTTCCTGTTCGATCATCAAGAACCCACAACCAACCGTTAACTTTCCGGTTTCGGGTTTTCCGGTGCGGTTTGCGGTTGGTGATTGTAATAACCACTCCCGGTCACTCTCAGTCAAACCTGCGAAAAACAGGAAAATTTAAATTTTTTAAGACAGACACTTAACTTAACTTAAATTGACCCCGAGGGTCATACCGGACTTAAGTTGACCCCGTTATCGACTAAAATGAGTTACGGGGGACTCAGGGCAACTTTCTGGTCAATTTGGGAAAGATTGATTTTTCGCTGGAAAAGTCACCCGAGCGACGTTTTGGTCCATTCGAGGACCGTTTTGGACCCGAAAAGCTTAGCCGTCGTCGTAGCGGTCTTAGTTGGGCCGTTTCCTTGAAGCCCGTCCAGTTTAAAATTTTCTTGGGAAAAATGCCCGTTCGGGGCCCGAAACGTCCTTTTTTCGCGAATCTGATTGGAAAATATCAACTAGATATTTTCCAAAAGGTGTGGGACCCACCTTGACACATGTCAACTACTTGGTGGAGTTAGTTTTGGGGGGAAAATGGATGGTTGTGGTGTGTTGGCCGAAACACATGGTTAAAGGGGGGAAAGTTGTGTTTTGTGTTAGTTATTTTAATTAGAAAAGAAGAAGAGAGAGTTTAGAGAGAGAAGGAGAAGAAGAAGAAGAAGAAGGAAGAGAGGGAAGTTAGGGTTTGGAGGAAAATCAAACCTTTGGATCGAGTCAAAGCAAAGAGCAATCCCGTTCCCCTCGTTCTCCTTTACGGTAATACCCGAACCGATTCTCGTTTTGATTATTTTCAAGAGCTAGGGTTTGGTTATAAACTAAGGCTTAGGGTTGTGTAGAGTGTGGGGAGGTGTTGGAGACGTTTTAGAGGTGTTTGGGGGTTTAATTTCACGTTTTCCGGTGACCGGAGGCTCGGGAGGAGCTCCGGCCACCGTGGGTGGTGGCCGGCCGGCCATGTGGTGACTGGCCGGAGGTGGCAGCAGCCACCACTTGGTGGCCGAGCCCCTCCCTCAAACCCTAGGGCACGGCCAAGCCCTTTGGGTGGGGCCCACGTGCTCGGTTGTTCGTGTTTTAATTACTTGGGTAGTTTAAAACGTTCCCCGGACCATTTATCCCAAACCGAATCGAATTTTGGAATTAAATTGGAGAAGTTGTAATTAACAGGTTTTGGGAAACTTTAAACGTTAATTAATTGATTTAGAAGTCGGAATTCGATTCCGTCAAGTGCGTTGAGTTCCTTGATTTATTCTAAGACCGTGGAAACGAAAACGGGGGCTTTTGGAGCCCCGGAAGGCAATTAACCAAAACCGGGCAGATTCGCCATGTCGGGTGAATCTGGCCCTTACGGGTCCTTTTTCGGCAATATCGAGTAATGGGGAAGTTTGGGAGTGATCGGCATTGTCGGGGTTACGTTTGGGCGTTAAGTATGTTATTTTTCGGTTTATTCGTACTAGTTTAAAAGTACTTTAAATTTGTGTTCTTTTAGATCGTGCTACGGACCGAGGCAAATGGAAGCTCGGCGAGTGAGTGGGTGTACTTCGGGTGTTGTTGGAGCGCTTTTGGATCTATATACGAGGTAGGGAAAAGTAGCCGGATCTCGGCCCTGATTAGGGAAAGTTAATAGTAGAATTGCATGTGACACCGGGGTGTCGTGGGTTGAGTAGACTTATTTAATTATTAGAAAAGCATGATACGGAACTGTAGCGTTCAAGAGAAAAGCATGTGACACTTAGTAGTGTCGTAGGAACAGAGAACTTAGCGATAATTGAATTACTGGAGGCATATGACCATGCCCGGAGGTTGTTTGTGAAACTAATGATTTTAGGACCGTTGGAGGCATCGAGTATGCCGGAGGTTGTCGTGCGTTTTATTTAATTGTTGAGTTTGGGTGGCCTTGAGAGCCCGTATTTAATTGTTGAGTCGGGGTGGCCATGAGAGCCGTGTATTTAATTTGGTGTCTTGAGTGGCAGTGAGTGCCCGTGGGGTTGTTGAACCCGAGTCTTGACTGTTGAGGTGTCTTGAGTGGCCTTGAGTGCCTGTGTGATTGAACTTGCCTGTGATTGTGATTGTGGTTACCTGGGGTGGTGAGTTCTAAAGGTCGACAGCCTGATCCGACTTAGTGTCGATGAATTGCGAGTTCTAAAGGTCGACAGCCTGATCCGACTTAGTGTCGATGAATTGCGAGTTCTAAAGGTCGACAGCCTGATCCGACTTAGTGTCGATGAATTGCGAGTTCTAAAGGTCGACAGCCTGATCCGACTTAGTGTCGATGAATTGCGAGTTTTAAAGGTCGACAGCCTGATCCGACTTAGTGTCGATGAATTGCGAGTTCTAAAGGTCGACAGCCTGATCCGACTTAGTGTCGATGAATTGCGAGTTTTAAAGGTCGACAACCTGATCCGACTTAGTGTCGAGGAATTGCGAGTTTGAAAGGTCGACAGCCTGATCCGACTTCGTGTCGAGGAATTGCGATAGGTCGAACCCTGACCTGATTGAGATTGGTTACTGAGCAGCTGGTGTGCGATCCTTTGTGATCTTGTTTGGTGTTGTGTCGTTTCGTTCGAGTCCTTGAGGAGGTCGTCGATAGTTGTGTCGGGTTTACACTGTTTTTATCGAGTGTCGAGTCTGTTGAGGAAGGTGACGGGTTGTGGGTCAGTTGAGTACTTGAGTTGGGGACTGTAGTCCCGGCGTTGGGTTTGGTTTTAGTGTTACTGGCTTTTTCTGCTAATTATGCCATAGTCAGTCTGTTATCCGTGGAGGTGAGCGAACGCTCACCCCTAGCTGCTTTTCCTACAGGTACTGATCACCGGACGGACTAGGTTAGCTCTTGAAGTTCATGGAGCTTGGAGCGGAGTCTGGTCTTTACTTTTTGTTGAGTCTAGTAACGGATGTTGTACCTTGTCCACTTGTTGGGACGTTTTTGTATTGTAAATACTATTATTTTGAGAAGTAAATGGAAATGTCAAAGCTTTTATTGAAAACAGGTTTCAAGTGTTCATGTTTTTAAACGTTCGCGTCCCTAGTTCGGTTTACTGAAATTGGGGCGTGACAGTGGTGGTTGGTTTTAGCGGTTTCGGTTTTTTTTTGCCCACCCCTAGATTTTATAGTGTTGAGAATTAAAAAAAAAGACAAGTTTTTTCATTTCTCCGTATTCTCTTTCTTGTTCTTCATTTGTTTTGGGGTGTTTTTCATCTAAAGAGCATTTTCTACCATCTAATGCCATAACTAAGACGATCTAAGGAGGTTTCAAGCGTCCATGAGCCTCCCACCATCTCCAACTTCTCCATTTTCATGTGTTGAAGCTTTGGAGAGTTGGAGATGGTGGGTTTGCAAGCTATAGGAGTTTTCGATTGGGTTTCTCAACCCAGTCCCGGTTATAATCTCTACTCTTCTCTATTTTGTTGTAAAGCTCGGTTTTTTGGTATGCTTGAGTAGGATTTGGATTCCATGACCTTGGATTCCAATCTTTGGTCATGGGTGTTGTGTAAATGTTGATTTCCGTTAAATTGATGCATGAGTTTATGGTTAATTTGATGTTGGTAGTGTTATTTGCTTGATTTTGGGTTTTGAGCTTTATTAGCATTCGATTGCTTGTATGAGTATTCATCTATATTTATGCTAATCGATGTTCTAGCATGATTTTCCTACTTTGTGTTCGATAACTTCATGATTTTAAAACCCGATTTCATGTGCTAGCTATTTCATCTCTAGGGTGTATATCAAGTTCTAGGTTAAGGTTCGTAAAACTGCAAACTTTAGCCATTTAATGAACTTATTTAGGATTTCCGATATTTTTATGTTTTGATTTCCTATTGAAGGGATATAAATATGCTAGGTTGTGTTTTCTCGATTCTCTTGTGTGTTTCAAGCCAACCGAACAATTTGGGGATTTTCCCTAATTGTTGTGTGCGCTATGTAGATTGATGTTTGGAGCGATCCATGATTCGATCTAGTCTGAGATGGGATTTCACTTTTATAGAATTTCCTTACGCTTGTGTATTACTATAACGAGGTTCTATTTAGTTCAACTTGATTATAAGTACCATCTTAATTGTTGGTGTTTGATATTCAAGAAGTTAACTAGGTGTAGCTAAGTAGATTCGTCCACGGATTCGAGTTTACTCATGCTTGTGTATTACCAGATCTTCGTGATTCGTTGCTCTATTTAGTTCTTCTTGATGATCGATTTATTCGGTCGTCAGGTTGATTGAACTAGGCGTAGCTCACTAGATTCAACATTTATTTATAGTCCTCTCATGCTTGTGTAGTACCAGAGTATCGCGATTCGATACTCTATTTAGTTCTACCTGAGTTCTGGTGTTCATAGCTTTTGATGGTACTCGGGAATTAGGAAGTGAACTAGGCGTAGCTGAGTTGATTCGCTGAGTGGTGTAGCCATATCTACTTGTGCTAGTTGGTAGCGAGGGTGACATGTTTTCGTTGTCGTTATCTCTCGTTCAATGATTGATCGAGCTTCTCTCAAGATAATAGAACTACACCCTATTTCGATTTTCGTTGCTTTCCGATGATTGATGGTTCGCATTTCGGTCCGGGCAATGGTCTTGTGCCTTCTCCCCATGACTAGTATGTGGTAGATTTCATGATACTGTGTACATAGGAACTTAAGTGTTCTAAGACCATAAGGAAAGCATTATTTTATTTCACCATCGTTAACCAAACCATGCGTTGATTGGAAGTCTTATTTACTTGTACCCGTTACCGACTCCTTGTGTGAATCGAACATTATGTGTCTTAGGTGGTAGCGTGTACATATGTTATTTTACTTTTTGCCTAAACTTCAAAATAACCATTTACTTTTCTTCTCTTTATTTTCCCTTTCGGGGATGTAGAAGTGACAGCCCACGTCCCCAGGTTTTAGCAAAATACTAGTGATACCTCTACTCCATGTGGGATCGACCGGTACTTAACCGTCTCCATATTGCTTGATGATCGTGTCCTGATGCACGTTAAAAGAGGGTTTTGACGCATAGTCATCCCCACTCATCACCTTTCCTTTTTGGTAATACTCAACAATGGGGGACAAGACAACAATAGTACGTATGCTTACCTTATGATCCAAAGTCCTACTACTACCAATATCAATTACAAACTCTGTAGGTGCAACATGCATACTGGTCTCCCCAACTAAAAAAACATAAAAGAATCATAAAAACGACACAGAGTATCAATCAACGACTCTCCACCAGTATGCAGCTCATGATCCGCAACAGGTAAAATCAAAAATTAGTCATAGGCGGGAGAGTACACTAGCTCATCTTGAATGACCACCTATGTGGCGTTCATCACCAATTGGTCGTCATCTATCCCATGCAATAGCGATAAATCTGAGTGTGTATTCAACAACTCGTCCTCATTAGAAACTCGACTCAAATGCTGTGTACATAATGCTCATCGCCAAGCTTGGCACACTTGTAGCAACATCCACTAAAGTCTCCGCATAAGGTAAACTCATACTGAACCGAAGATAAATCTTCTAATCTACAATAATAAGGACTAGGGTTAGGCATACACTTCGAGCACACAATCTTCTGTCACACGTCAAGACACTCAAAACACTTAATCTCGCCAGATGAATTAGAATAAGCCTCCTATGGTGTCAATAACTGCACTGGCTCAATGTTCTGAATCTGAGTAGGAGGAGGATCTGCTGCCTCCTCAGTCATGCTTGGTAATGCACCATGAGGTCTGGTTCCTAATGTCTTGGAGATCTGGCGAATCTATGTTGCTATATACTGTATTGACGCCTTTTTACTCGCCACCTCCTTTGTCAGATTCTTAATAGCACGCGTATTCCCTTGAATATGTGAATCGAAATACGACCGAGTCTTTTGAGTTTCACTCATAAACTTGGCCACCCTTTACTCTAAATTTGTAACCACTAGAGGTCTAAGCAATTGAGCTGGCCGAGTAAAACCGTGTGGTTTGCTTTCATAATCTACTAGATGCCGCTGCCCATACTTCTTTTGCACCTCTAATGGAATCTGATCCTCGTACAAACTCTACTATTGCATCTGCTGTGGGAAACCTCTTTGTTGGTTCACATATGCTAAATCCCCACAATTCTCTACCCGCTTCTACTCAGTGTACGGATGCTTCACTAAGTCGAGGATCTCACTGAACTGTGATGATAAGTTGGCAATAGCTGAACCCTGCACATTTTAGACTAAAGACACCTGTTTCTCTCACTCATCATTCCTTCTCCACTTATTTTTAGTCCTCTCCACATTATCAATAATGTTACACGCATCTGCAGCTGGTAAATCCATAACAGAACCTCCAGAAGGTGCATCTAAAAGGTTCTTGTCCTCAATAGGCACACACTGACTGAAAATGTCAACCAAATTTAGTAATTTGAGTTGATTTCCATGGCACTTCCTGATAAGTGTGTTGAACCTCGTCCAATCATCAAACAAGCTCTCATCACACATCATCCGAAAACAAACTAGCTGGTTGATGAAGTGAGATGCTAGACAGGGCTGACTGTACATCTTTGTATAGCATGCCTTGATCAACTCCCAATCATCATGCATTTCCTCAGGTAATGTCTAATACCATACCCTCGTTGGTCAACTAGATCTTAGCACATGCTAGATTAAATTTGCATGAAGGTTGTATTGTAGATCTCGCTATCCTCACAATCTCATCAATATGACGATAAGCATCTTGCTATGCTCTTCCTAGGAAATGCCCGAGGTTGTTGACCAATGTCAACAACATATGGTCTAACCAAATCCACCATGGTGGATGACCTGCTAACCATCCATCAGACCTCCCGAAATTGGAGCATACGCTCCTCTGTCACCGCCATCACTCTCGGACTCTGTCATGCCCTGTGCACAAGCATCATACTCAAGTATCCCTCTGTGGTCCATGCTTACAGTACTACTATCAGAATTTTCTAACCGCTTTTATGCTCTCAACAACCTTCAAGTACGCTCAATCTTAGAATCCAATTAAAAATTTAATACACCAGATGAACGGGCCATACAAGTTGTACCAACACTTTAAACTATCTAAACAAAAGCAGCAAAAGATTCACTCACAAACTGGAAATAGAAATCAATTGCACAAATAAGAGCAATGCAGGAAAAAAAATAATAACACCTATACACAACTGTAAGAACCACTACTAAATACTAAAAAATAAACCTACCAAAAAGATAAAACCATCCAGGGTTAATCGTGCTCCCCGACAACGGCGCCAACTTGAGGACGAGATTTTTGCATACCCTCTTTAACTTGCTTCCGTACACGATCGTTCAAGCAAATAATTTGTCGGTAAGTAACCGATCGAACACTAGGGAGCAATCGGGACAAGGATGACTAAATCTATGAAATTGGTAAAAAGGAAAAAAATGTATAAACATCAATAAATACACTCTTTTAAAAGTAAGCTAATGGTTCAAGTAGTGAAAACAAAAAAGTAAATGTTCAAAAAATATTTGTGAGAAATAGAGAAGGACAAAAGTGGAAATAAAAATGGAAATTTTGTATAGGAGTAAACAACCATGAGTGTCGCTCTCATACATACAGTCAATCAATGCATAAGGTAATCAATGTGATGATGATGAAAAGAGTGCTCCCGTCATGGCTCCAAAACCAATCATCGGAGTACATGTGCAAGTATGAATTTCTATGGTTCGAGTAAAACAAATCATCTAACTTTCATACATCTATTTTGCATCCATTAAGTTGCTTCTCGACTTGATAACATATCATATCGCTAAATAACCAAATCAAGTCAACTTACATAGGATAAGTGGTGCTTACCCTAGTAACACACAAATGCTAAAATATACAAGCACAAATAAAGAATTGTGTCTACCTACTCCTAGTTCACTTCTCGAATATCGAACACCAACAATCAAGATGGTACCAATAATCAAGTTGATCTAAATAGAACATTGTTCTAGTAATACTAAAGCGTAGAACATAATCTCTAGGAAAAGTGAATTATCTAGCTACACCTAGATTAACTTCTTTAGCCCGACCATCTCGAATTTAACGAGAGCGTCTTGGTTAGAGTATGATCTACATAAGTCCACTAATAAGGGACTTTGTATCACTCAAACTAGATAACTCATCAAGAAAACAATGATGCAGTTTAATGTCTCAAATAGTCTCAAAGTGCACAATAAATCATACACAGATCCTAAATAGCTACAACTAACAATTCACGGGGTAATCCACACCCAAATCGATAAATCACTCAAGGGAAATCTACACCCGAAATCATCAATTTAGCTTAAAATACACATGACATAAATAGAAATCATTGGAGAATAATCAATCTTATATCTAATGCAACGATAAAATCAACCATCCAAACTAAGTGCTAAACATATTAAGTAACGAATGCTACAAAAATATGAATCTAGCACTTGATATACGTTTAAGAGATCGAAAATCCTTTTAATTAAATTCATACCCAAACTCTTAATTTTAGCATGCAATTAATATTACAAACTATTTTTCCCGGTTCAATTAACCTACAAATCAATCTACGACATAAACCAACCAAAATCAATTAAATCGGGTAACAAACACAAATGAGTATCGAACTCAATATCACAAAATTCATCATCTAACACCACAAATGAATAATCTCATGCATAAATTAAACTACTATGTATTTACGACGACATCCACGGCCAACAATTATTATTAGCTAGCCATGGTGCTAAAAACAAAGAAATCAAGAGCTAAAAACGACATTGAGCTGAGAACAGAGTGATATAAAGTGAAACCCATGCTAGGAATGTCGATTCCTAGCTCAAATCCTCCAAAACCCGCTTGAAATAGCTTCAAAACTCCAAAACCACCTTAAACCCGGAATGGGTTTTTAGCTTCCTTTGGAACCTCGTTTTTTGACTTTAGAAGCCTCCATAGTCGAAAAAAAATGGATGATATGTGTAACTGGGAGTGGGAGCTTCGTGTCGGTAGCTGGAACTCGCTGGACGGTGACTGGAGATGAGAGATCTCACCGGATGAAAACTGTTTCGTTCACTTCGTCCCTCACGTATATTCAGTTATGAAATATATTGTGCTACTCCTCTTTTGTTTTTTGTTTTTTTGTAAATGAAGACTGCAATAGTAAAAGTTGAGCCCATCCGTTCTAAAATCGTGCGACATAGCTTGGGAGAGACGTAGCCATAGAAAAGGATCTGGTGCGGGTAGCTCCAGCCGAGAAACCGTGCATCCGCTTGATCCAGCAGCCGGGAGGAGTCAAAGATAAGCACATCCGACAATTAGGAAGAAACCACGTGTCCTGATCTAGGTAGCTCCCTCTACTTTAATCATCTTTTCTATTTGGCTCATATGCGCTTCGTCTTAGCTTCGATTGTCGTTGTTTTTTGGGAAAACCTCATATATGTCCTATATTTTCACCTTTTTTTCCAGGTCAAGGCTTCTTCACCTTTGTTTCCATGTCATGGCCATCCACCTTTGAGATATTATCAGAAAAGGTCAAAAAACGTCAAAAAAAACGGCAGCGTGGATGGAATGCGTGTGTGCGAGTCACGTGACCTAAAATAACTACAGAGTTTGGCCGAAATACCCCTCTTATTTCACTCCAAAACCGACCTCCATGCCCCATTTGCGTAGTAGAGCTTCTGTGTATGAGAAACTGAAGAGTGGAGGAAAGACTAAGAGTGGAGAAAAATCCTCTAAGAAGGTCGCCGGAGAAGGTCGTCGGATCCATGGTGAAGGTTATCAAGGACATAGATGAAGAGTTTGACATGGTAAGCAAAAAAATTCTCTGTTTTCATTTCTCTGAACTAGGGTTTTTTGAAATTGATGGTGGATGTTGAAATTCATTGAGGTGTTTTGTTATTGGTGTAAATCTAGGGCAAGAACCATACATGATTTTCGTCTGTGTTGAAAACCTAGGAATCTAGGGCATGAAATTGATAAAGTTCCTCTATGTTGAAAAGCTAGGGCATGTAATTGAAAATTTCTTTATCCCTTTTTTGAGAGGGCTCTGTGTGTTACCGTTTATCAGCATTATAGTGTATTTAAGAGTACACAAAACCTGGAATCATCAATGGGTCGAATCAATTTTTTTTAAAAAATTCTGTTTTAGTTTTATTCCACCTTGCTAATTTATGCATGATTAGGAGAATTTGAATACATGTAGTCCATATTAAATAACGCCGAATCAACCATATGATAATTTCTTATTTAAGTCTGTCATGTTAGAATAATCTGTCATGTTGCACAGTGTGTAATTGATATGAACATTCAAAGATGACATGATGGAAGAATCAAGTAAGGATGTGCAGTTTGTTGAAAAGAGAAAGGGGAGATGAAGATATATGTATATGTAAAGAGATTGCCCCTTTAAGCACTACTAAATTTTAACTTTCTTTTTTTTCTCCATACCAATCTATAATCTGTACCAACCCATTATTAATGTCTGTCAAAAACAATAGAAACTGAAGTTTATGGGAAAAACTTACCGCTTGGTGGAAGTTTAAGTCATGATGACGATATAAAACTTACTCGATAAACAAACATTGACTTTGAGGCAAAGAGAGTTCAAATCTTCATAGATATATCTTCAGAATGAAGTTACATACTAATAAGTTGTGCAGAGTCACAGAAAAATAGTCCAAACAGGACTTGTATGTTTGAATCACACAACAGTGTTTGTATTTCCACAAGGATCACTCAGTTCCAAAATTTACATATGCACCATAAAGTATTATATATGTTCACCAAATATTTCCCATCAACAATTAATACTTATAATTTCAATTATCTGTGATCTTCTACTCATAGGGATGACGCACTGGGAGTGAAGGAATAGTGTGTTGTTATTGTGGAGTACTGGCTCCACATCGAATGTCCTTCTCTAGAGACAATCCCGGTAGGAGGTTTCTTGGTTGTGGGAATTTTCATGTAAGTAGACATAACTTAAGTCATTCCTTGGTTTGACATAATATGTTAATTCTTTGGTACCGTATTGTTAGTCTTAGTGCCCGTAGTTCAATCCTAAATGTCCAAATGTATATATCATCGTTAGCAATAAAATTAAAGCGGCTTTATATTACTTATGTGTTGGAGTAATATATCGATGTGTGCTCTGATCTATGCCCACCATGCGAATAGAACCATAGATCGAGATAGATCACACTCGATGGGTCCCTAGTCAACAAAGCTTCACTACAAGCGACTAGTATGAAAGATGGCTCTTTATGGCTTACGTTCTGTTAGTCATTGGAATGGGATTCCGGAGTCTGATCATAGATATCATGTGGGACATGATATTGGACGACCCGCCCTGAATATGTGCCATAGATTAAGTCATGAACATATTCAGTGTTGTAGCTTGTCATGTATCCTTAGACCAAGGAGTCTTTGTGATCGCTATGTAGTCAACAACTGAGTTTGACCTGAGCCTAACGTTGTCCGTAACAGGGCTTCCATAACGGCCAGGATTGGCTTGGGGACGGGCTACATGAGTGACACGAAAGACGGCTAAGGGATTTATCCCTCATACTAAGGTATGGGAAAGATATCGGTTCTCGGCCACTTGATCGAGAGTGACTGGAAGAATAGCATGGCCATGCACATGATACTGGGTATCATATCTTCAGTCATCTCACATATCAAGGAACGGTGATTGAGAATAATAAGGATGACGGCTCTATGCCTTATCTCAATCAGGATATCGGAGATAAAAGGATAATGACAGGGACGACGGAAAGGTTAGAATCGACAGGGTCGATTCGCTATGCAGTGTCAGGCAATACTAAAGTCTCGTTAGTTGCCACTTAAATAGGATCAAGTAAAATGGGATTTTACGTTGATCTATTGGCATGCATAAACCTAAGGGTCACACCGGAGGATGAAACTCATTGACACATATATGGAGAATGGCCAAAAGGGAGTTGTCTCGGGATATGACCAAAACTGGGTTTTGGGTCATGTGCCCGTAAGTGAATAGGACTTTACGGATCGAGACAAGGCTTGGAGTCTTGGGATTGATCGCGTCGGATAATGTTGGACATTTCCGGTATGGAAGGCTTGGAGGCGATGAGCGAATCACGGGACCTCGTTGGAAATGGCCATGGGCCATGTTCCAAGAGGCCCATGAAAGGCCCATGCAACCAAGGCCCATGGAACTAATTAATCAAGTCTTGATTAATTAGTACTAAGTAAGCAAGACAAGGATTAAGGTGTTGGTGATTCACCACCTAACCCAATCTTGTCTTGCCATACTTTGTCCTATTTACACCTTACTTGACACCATACTTGTCCCATGCCTTTAGTTGGACAAGTATGGGTTTTGTTATGTTTAAGTCATCTTTTTTCAACATAACAAACACAAGACAAGAATAGGAAACACATTTTCTCTCCCTCTTCCATGGCCATTTCGGGTTTGGCTAGTTTCCACCTCCATTTTTGTGTTCTTGAGTCCTCAAAGAGAAGAACTACGTGGCTTTGATTCCCATGTGGATACGTAGGCGTCTTGGAGACTCAAGCCAATCATTCGTTAACCGGTGTTCTTGTTTTGGTAAGAAATAGTGCTGAATTTTTCTCTTGTGAATCTATTCTTTGTTAGTTGTTTCATGGTTTAATCGTCTCTTGGTTTTCATTGATTTTCCGCTGCGAGTTGGTTCATCTCCAACCCTACCTCGAGACCCAACACGTATATTTCCAGACTGGTCGGAAGTGTGGATTTTTCAGATGGGTTGATTCGCCTTTGCAAGTTTGTAGTCGTAGGAAAATAGTGTTGCGTGAACTGTATGATAGAATTGAAAGAATGGAAGGTGATCTGAAGAAAGAAGAAGGGAAGAACGTGGTGTTGACGAAGAACGCAACATGGAACCGGAAATGTCTTTTAGTATTGTTGGGTATTATTGTTTGTCTATGTTATCTAATATTAGGACGTATGTTTAGTAGGTATGGGAACGTAGGTGGGATGAAACAGTTGAGGTATATTTGAGTCTGTAACATTGTAATCCCGGTGGTACTGATTTGATGTTATGTTTAAATGTACTGTTTTGAAATTAAGGCATGTTCTGATGTACTATTTTGAAGTGAAGGTATGTTATGTTTTGAAGTTAAGGTATGTTAAGGCATGTTCTGATGTACAGTTTTTAGTGCTTAAATGTATAGACTAACAAATTGGGAGCTTAAATACATAGATATATTTGACAACATCATAATACTAACATCATAGGTTTTAAGAACAAGTAGATAATGGAAAAAGCTTAACACTACATAGACTTGAACGAGTACATGACGAAATAAAGAGGTTACGTTATTTATTATGAAGTACATTTACTTCAACAACTACCTTGAGAAGAAACGTAATGTTCTTCACCGTCTTCTCCATCACCGTAGTAATCTCAGGATGGTAGATGTAGAGGAGTTTTAGGGTTTTGTTGGGCTGGTCGGGCCACTTCAGCTGGTAGGTGTTGTTCCTGTGCCGGAGCTTCTGCACTTGGGCGTTGTTCTTGAGATGGTGGTGTCTTGGATGCCAGATCGTCTTGATAGGTAGGGTAATTATTGCAGGGTGGCTCATTCTCAGATGGTGGTTCTGGTTCACATGGCCCAGGTTCTTCTGCTGAAGGCGGTATTTGTTGGTTGCAGACTTCGTCATCGTGGTGCCAATATGCTGAAGGCGGAGGCGTGTCATACGACGGTGCTTTTCCCCATTGATCACTTATATCTGTTGATGATTTCGGGGTGAACTCGTCACACCACTTCCGATAAAGAGAGTCTGAATCAGACATCAGCAGCTTCCACAATATTGAAGAAGGCCAAAAAAATTTGTAGTGGAAAATTGCACTTGTGTTCACTTATAGACTTGTCCTTTTTATAGATGGGATGAAGACTAAGGGAAAATCTGTAAATAATTCGCATTGCATCAAATCTTTGCCAAAAAACTTTTCAGTATTTTCCATGTGTTGTCCTACAAAATACATCTCCCGAATGGTACTCATATCCTACAAAAACTTTCCAGTATTTTCCATGTATTATACACTATCATCTTCCATATCATCTATACAGAAATCTTCATCACTGACACTAAATTCATCATCTTCATCAGTAACATACCCTATGTCCTCTGCAGTCAGACCTCCTATTTGATCATCCTCATTTCCATCTCCATCCTCTTCAGCCTGAGCAAGCAACTCATCCTCTTCTGGTTCATCAACCAACCTACGTCTTATAGGTAACTTAGGTGGTCGAGACATCTACATGCACCAACATCAATTCAGTTAGCAAACAATTCACTGATAAGATAGTTAGAGTATTTGATCATACCAGGGCATGTGGGTTATGAAAAATATGACAGCACTTAATTAGCATTATCGACTTTCCCAAATTAGAACAAAATAGATTTCTTGACTGAACCGACAAACTAAAAGGGACGTTTTTCGGTAATTCAGTGTAGATTGTACTTTAAGGTAACAACCATGTGCTTTTTAATTACTTAGTCTGTGCATATTTACTTTAAGGTAAGAACTCTTAATGATCTTGCATCTATCTCAGTTCTTGCAGTACAGATTAGTTACTCCACTTTCTTATTGAGGTAACTGTTTTCTATGGAATTTTCTTGTGTCTGTTTAGTTGTGTAGCTGAAATGGTATAAAAGCTTTATATACGGTACTTTCATCTGTTAAGTTTGTAATTAGTGAAATAGTTTAATTAGGTGATTCATACATGACATGGAAAACGAATTACTGTCTTCCTTGTCGCTGCATTGATTCACATGTATTATACACTATTGGTGGTTGAGGCTTTTTGGCACTTGGGTTATGACTCATAAGTCATAACCCTTAGAATTAGGACTCTTGGGCGGGTGCTCGTAGTTTCACCCTAGAAATTGAGTTGGACTAAGCATAAAAGATATTAAGTGATAATTAACAAAAGCTTGATTAATAGGAGACATGGCTTAACACTGTAAAGTCCTCTTTCCTTGCTTTGCAGCTTCCTTTAAAGTAATGTTTATTCCATGGAATTGGTCTATTTGGGCACAGGTAAAGACAAGACGCTGACATTCAACCTAACAAGTTATAGACGGAACAGATTAATAGTATCTAAGGAACTGGTTGTGTCGCTCCTCTAAACTATACACAAAATCATACCATTGATGCGAATTTTAGCCTGTCATTATTCTAACCTATATAAGAAAATCAAAACACTAACCCCAACTTCAAAGATGATAGTGTCATATTTTTGCAGATGCTTTACAAGTCCTATTTTTAATCAGCAGTGTACAGCTAATTCACTTATTCTTTTCAGCTGATGGTACATGGACATGAAAATTAAGTTCATACCAGTATTTGCATGTCTGGAGTCCAAAAATTGCAGCAAGCAAAACACAAGCACACACATAATAAGCAAATACACTACGAAACCCTAACCCCTAATTTTCGATTGCCTAACTTTCGACACCCTAAGCCATAATTTTCAGCTTCATATACACAAAGAAATTAAGCTTACTACTTTAACACATATCAGTTCCAAAAACTTCAATAACCCCTTAAGCTTCAAAAGCCCTTAAGCTTCATAACCCCTTAAGCTTCATCTAAAGGGACAAATTGAAGGACAAACAACCAGACGAGTCTTACCTTGTTTCTTTCTGAATCGGGTTCTGCAGCTGGCCGGCGTTCACCTTCTGCAGCTGGTCGTGCTTCTCTGCCGGTCATGGTTGGCCGGAGTTCAGGAGAGATGGGGAGAGATGGAGCCCAGTTCGGCAGCTTCGTGGAGAGATGGAGAAGACGTGGTCGGGAGAGATGGAGAAGACGTGTTTCTTTCTGAAGTCAAAATGAGTTTGTGGATCTACTTCACACAAAACAGGGGCAATTTCGACATTTCGTCTGCCCTTTTGACGGTGCCGTTATCTACCTCACCATTTTTGCCCTAAATTGAATATGGAAAGTATCATTCAGGCTAGACAAAATACCGAAACCTGAGGACAGTCTATACATGAAAATCTACCTTTGTCCACAGGCCCGAATTGTCGTTTCCCCTTGTTTTTTCTCAAATATTATGAAGCAATGAAAAATATCAATAATTACAAGGCTTTGACCCAATTATTAATAGATGTTAAAAACACAAAATAAAGAATTAATAAGGTAAAGATGTGGAGAAGATGGTCAAATTAACTAGGACACATTTATACTCATCACTCACCCTCAAAATTGGAACTAAATATCCATTAAGTGCCAATACCAGTTCTCCAATTGAGAATTCCATAGCATTCCACAACCGAAACATGAAGGCAAAGGCTTATGGAAAAGTCTTAAATTACCTTCAATTTTATGACCGATTTACCTTCAGCAGCACTCTAGAACCGACCCATTCATGTTGCCAAATTTGTTGAGCATTCTAATCCTTGTCGTCACGATCAGTGGTGTATTGCTTCCAATGTTCCAGTATGTCTGACTCGTAAAGCCTAAGATCGACGATGTCAAGAAATGGGTCATACCCATCGTTCCGAGGAGAGATCAATGTTAAGATGTCGCGATTATCGGCTGTAGAAATGTGTTGCAGGTCTTGTGCCATAGCTTCCACGTGAAAGTTTTCCGTCGAACTCGACGATTCGGCCCAGA
This sequence comes from Erodium maritimum, assembly GCA_963921825.1. Taxonomy (NCBI): domain Eukaryota; kingdom Viridiplantae; phylum Streptophyta; class Magnoliopsida; order Geraniales; family Geraniaceae; genus Erodium; species Erodium maritimum. The sequence goes on along the minus strand of OY997596.1, from coordinate 26,994,983 downwards.
TCGTTATGTTGTGTGTTATGGCCTTCCTCGCTGAGCATGTATTTGCCCTACTATTCTGGTCAGAGCCCTGGTTCTTGACGAGGCCACCGAGAGAGTTCCTTTATCGTCGATGTTGGGTCTTGAGGTAGGGTTGGAGATGAACCAACTCGCAACGGAAAATCAATGAAAACCAAGAGACGATTAAAACCATGAAACAACTAACAAAGAATGGATTCACAAGAGAAAAATTCAGCACTATTTTTTACCAAAACAAGAAAACCAGGTAACGAATGATTGGCTTGAGTCTCCAAGACGCCTATGTAATAACCACTCCCGGTCAACGCCAATCAAATCTGCGAAAAACAGGAAAATTTAAAAATTTTAAGCAGACACTTAATTAAACCTAAGATTGACCCCGAGGGTCATACCAGACTTAAGTTGACCCAGTTATCGACCAAAGTGAGTTCTGGGGGACTCAGGGCAACTTTCTGACCAATTTGGGAAACGTTGACTTTTCGCTGGAAAAGTCAACCGAGCGACGTTTTGGTCCATTCGAGGACCGTTTTGGATCCAAAAAGCTTAGCCGTCGTCGCAGCAGTCTTAGTTGTGCCGTTTCCTTGTAGCCCGTGAAGTTTTGTAATTTCTTGGAAAAAGTGCCCGTTCGGGGCCCGAGACGGCCGAATTTCGCGAAATCTGACTGAAAATATCTAGAAGATATTTTCCAAAAGGGGTGGGACCCACTTGACACATGTCAAGCAAATGGTGGTTAGTTGTTTTTAAACCAAAATAAAGGTTGACCCACATGACACATGTCATGAATATGATGGTTAGTTGTTTTTAAACTAAAACAGAATGAAAGAGGAAGAGTGTTACACGTTCATTATTGGAAAAAATGGAGTTTTGGAGAGAGAAAGGTGAGTTAGAAGAAGGAGAGAAAAGAGAAGGAGAAGTTGAAGGTTTTGGTGATTCCCGTCGATCAAACCGTTGGATCGTCTCAACGATAGAAGATTCAAGCTCATACCGTCATTCTCTACGGTGAGCACCTAACCGATTTTCGTTTTGTTAAGTTCGAATTTTAGGGTTTGAGTTTAAACGATTCAAATATGGTTGGGTTTTGGTTAGAATTGGTTTAAAGATGAATGGTTGAGGTTTGGGGTTCGTTAAGAACATTTTGGGGCAAAAAGGGAATTTTGCCAAGGTTGGCCGGGTGGGGCCCACGTGCTCGGGTGATCGTGTTTTGTGTTCGGGTGGTTTAGAACGTTCCCCGGATCATTTATCCACAACCGAATTGAAATTTGGAATTAAATTGGGTTTAGAAACTTTAAACGTTAATTAATTGACTCGGAAGTCGGAATTCGATTCCGTCGAGTGCCTAGGAACCTTTGAATTATTCTAAGACCGTAGAAACAAAAACGGGAATTTTCGGAGCCCCGGAAGGGCGTTTTCAAAACCCGGGCAGATTCGCCATGTCGGGCGAATCGGGCTTTTCCGGGTCCAATATCGACAATGTCGAGTAATTGGGGAGTTTGGGAGTGATCGACATTGTCGGGGTTACTTTTGGGTGTCAGGTTTATTAAAATTCAGTATTATGCCTGCAAGCTTAAAAGCGTTTAAAATTGTGTTCTTTTAGATCGTGCTGCGGACCGAGGCAAAGGAAAGCTAGGCGAGTGATGGAGATCACGCCGGGGCTTATTTGGGCACTTTTGGAGAACACGCACGGGGTAGGGAAAAGTAGCCGGATCTCGGCCCTGACTAGGGAAAGTTAACAGTAGAATTGCATGTGACACCGGGGTGTCGTGGGTTAAGTAGTTGTATTTGAATATTAGAAAGGCATGATACGGGAACGTAGCGGTTATTGGAAATGCATGTGACACTTAGTAGTGTCGTAGGAACAGAGAACTTATCAATGTTAGAATTACTGGAGCCATATGACCATGCCCGGAGGTTGATTGTGAACTTATCGATATTAGGAGTACTGGAGGCATATGACCATGCCCGGAGGTTGATTGTGAAACTGTTGATATTAGGACTGTTGGAGGCATTGGTTATGCCCAGAGGTTATTTGTGTAATTTGTGTCTTGGGTGGCCATGAGAGCCCGTACTATACTGTTGTGTCTTGGGTGGCCATGAGAGCCCGTGTTTTACTGTTGGTGTCTTGGGTGGCCATGAGTGCCCGTGGGGTTGTTGAACCCGTGTCTTTACTGTGAGTGTGTCTTGGGTGGCCATGAGTGCCCGTGAGGTTGTTGAACCCGCTTCTTTACTGTTGGTGTGTCTTGGGTGGTCATGAGTGCCCGTGGGGTTGTTGAGCCCGTTAGTTATGGTTGGTGTGTCTTGGTAGGCCGTGAGTGCCCGTGGGGTTGTTGACCCCGTGAGTTATGGTTGGTGTGTCTTGGGAGGCCGTGAGTGCCCGTGGGGTTGTTGAGCCCGTGAGTTATGGTTGGTGTGTCTTGGGAGGCCGGAGTGCCCGTGGGGTTGTTGAGCCCGTGAGTTATGGTTGGTGTGTCTAAGGAGGCCGTGAGTGCCCGTGGGGTTGTTGAGCCCGTGAGTTATGGTTGGTGTGTCTTAGGAGGCCGTGAGTGCCCGTGGGGTTGTTGAGTCCGTGTTTTACCGTTGGTGTCTTGGGTGGCCATGAGTGCCTGTGGAGTGTTGAACCGGTCTTGTTGCTGTTTGTTGAACCTTGCTTGTGATTGTGATTGTGTTTGCCCGAGGTTAGTGACCCGACTTCGTGTCGGGAAGTGGTGTGGAATTTGGCTGGCTTACCTGACAGGGATCGGTAAGTTGCGAGCGTTCTTTGGCTGGCCTGACCGAGTTCGAGTCTCGGGAGGTTGCGAGCGTTCTTTGGCTGGCTTGACCGAGTTCGAGTCTCGGGAAGTTGCGAGCGTTCTTTGGCTAGCCTGACCGAGTTCGAGTCTCGGGAGGTTGTGAGCGTTTTTAGGCGATGAGAGGGCAGTTCCCCTTCCGACTAGCTATCGGAAAAGCAGCGCTGCACATATCGCCAACAGGTCGACCAACTGGAGCCTGACAGGGATCGGTAAAGCGCGTGGGGCAGGCTCGAGCCCAGCCGGTTAGCAACCGACACTGAGCATCTGACAAGAGTGCGATCCTTTGTGATCTTGTTTGGTGTGCGATCCTTTGTGATCTTGGGTGTTGCGTGGTGGTCTGTCGTGTCTTTGGAGGAGGTCGTCGATCGTTGTGTCGGGTCTACCTTACGTGTCCGAGTGTTGAGTCGGCTGAGGAAAGTATCAGTGTGTGGGTGTCGGTCGGGTTACTTGAGTTTGGGGATAGTGATCCCCGGGGTTGAGTTTGTTGTTGGTGTTACCGGCATTGTCTGCTAATTATGCTGTAGTCAGTCTGTCATCCGTGGTGTTGAGCGAACGCTCACCCCTAGCTGCTTTTCCTACAGGTACCGGTCGCAGGTTGGACTAGGGGAGCTTCCGAAGCCTGAAGAGCTGGGAGCGGGATTCTGGGTTTATTTTGAGTCTAGCGACGGATACCATGCATTTGTCCACTTGTTGGGACGTGTTTTAAGTTGTAAATATTATTTTGTTGAACAAACGGTGATCTTAAAGTGATTTAATGTAAAAGGTTTCAAAATGTTTTATTGTTTTAAAAGTTCACGTCCTGAGTTAGGTTTATTGAAATTGGGGCGTGACAGCCTACGTATCCACATGGGAATCAAACCACGTAGTTCTTCTCTTTGAGGACTCAAGTACACAAAAATGGAGTTGGGAGCTTGCCTTGGCCGAAATTGCAAGGGAGAGGAGGTAGAAGTTGTGTTTCCTATTCTTGTCTTGTGTTTGTTATGTAAAAAAAAGATGACTTAAACATAACAAACTCCATTGACTTGTCAAACTAAAAGCATAGGACAAGTATAGTGACAAGTAAGGTGTAAATATGACAAAGTATGGCTAGACAAGATGGGGTTAGGTGGTGAATCACCAACACCGTAATCCTTGTCTTTCTTACCTAGTACTAATTAATCAAGACTTGATTAATTAGTTCCATGGGCCTTGATTGCATGGTCTTTTCATGGGTCTCTTGGAACATGGCCCGTGGCCATTTCCAACGAGGTCTCGTGATTTGCTCATCGCCTCCAAGCCTTCCATACCGGAAATATCCAACATTATCCGACGCGATCAATCCCAAGACTCCAAGCCTTGTCTTGATCCGTAAAGTCCTATTCACTTACGGGCACATGACCCAAAACCTAGTTTTGGTCTTGTCATGAGACAACCCCCTTTTGACCATTCTCCATAAATGTGTCAATGAGTTTCACCCTCCGATGTGACCCTTAGGTTTATGCATGTCAATAGATCAACGTAAAATCCTATTTTACTTGATCATATTTAAGTGGCAACTAACGAGACTTTAGTATTTCCTGACACTGCATAACGAATAGACCATGTCGATTCTAACCTTTCCGTCGTCCCTGTCATTATCCTTTTATCTCCGATATCCTGATTGAGATAAAGCATAGAGCCGTCATCCTTATTATTCTCAATCACTGTTCCTTGATATGTGAGATGAATGAATATATGATACCCAGTATCATGTGCATGGACATGCTATTCTTTCAGTCACTCTCGATCAAGCGACCGAGAACCGATATCTTTCTCATACCTCAGTATGAGGGATAAATCCCTTAGCCGTCTTTCGTGTCACTCATGTAGCCCGTCCCCAAGCCAATCCGGGCCATTATGGAAGCCCTGTTACGGACAACGTTAGGCTCAGTTCAAACTCAGTTGTTGAGTACATAGCGATCACAAAGACTCCTTGGTCTAAGGATACATGACAAGCTACGACAATGAATATGTTCATGACTTGATATATGGCACATATTCATGTCGGGTCGTCCAATATCATGTCCCACATGATATCTATGATCAGACTCTGGAATCCCATTCCAATGACTAACTGAACGTAAGCCATAAAGAGCCATCTTTCATACTAGTCGCTTCTAGTGAAGCTTTGTTGACTAGGGACCCATCGAGTGTGATCTATCTCGATCTATGGTTCTATTCGCATTGTAGGCATAGATCAGAGCACACAACGATATATTACTCCAACACATAAGTAATATAAAGCCGCTTTAATTTTATTGCTAACCATGATATATACATTTGGACATTTAAGATTGAACTACGGGCACTAAGACTAACAATCTCCCACTTGCCCTAGTTCCAATCTAAACTCCAATATGTCCCCATCGAGTTTACATGTCTAACATGTTTAGGCAGCGACACTGCCTTAGTCAAAGGGATTGCTATGTTATCATCTGTTGCAATATAGGTTATCTTCACTTCACCTTGGTTTAGTATTTCTCTGATGAGGTGGATACGCCGCAGTACATGTTTGGATTTGTTATGCCATCTGGGCTTTTAGCTTGCTCAATGGCCCTTGTGTTGTCGCAAAATGGATTCACCAGGCTGGATGGGTTTTTAATTACGCCCAACCCTGCCGTTAATTTCCAAATCCACATAGTCTCCTTAGCTGCCTCTGCAGCATCCATGTACTTGGCCTCTATCATAGATTCGGCGACAGTATCTTACTTTACGCTCTCTCAGCTAACGCTCCGCCATTCAGTGTAAACACATATCCTGATTGACTTCTAAAGTCATCTGGATTTGTCTTGGAAAACTAGCGTTTACTCATCCTTCGACGACTAGTTCAACATCATATTTCCCTCGGGTTAGATTGATGTCTACTGGTACAACATAAGGCTTATGAGACGTCCGGTCTCGTACATGTCATGGCATATATGATCGATCATGCCCCCAGGCGCATGGGATTCACATCATCCTTTTTAAGCTCATCAAGTGTCTTAAGACACTGAGTCTTGGTGAGATGAATGCCATGACTAGTGGGTAAGAGTCATTTCTTTGAATCGAGCATTGAGAACCTACTCAATGCTTTGTTCACATAGGTTCCCTGACTTAAATCCAAGACCCTCTTGGTGCGATCTCTACATATATTAATCCCTAAGATATAAGAAGCATCGCCTAAGTCCTTTATTGAAAAACACTTCCTCAACCAAGCTTTAGTCTCGAGCAAGGTTGGGATGTCGTTTTCAATGAGCACCTGAAAGGTAATCTTTCTCCCACTAGCCTTCTTATAAACGCAAGATTCATCCTCGTTCTTGATTAAGCCAAATCCAATTGCAGCTTCATCAAAACGAAGGATCCAACTCCGAGAAGTTCGTTTCAATCCATAAATGGATTTCAACAACTTATAAATCTTTCCCTTATTCTTTGAACCGTCAAAACCTTCGGGCTGAGACATACAAACGTCCTCAGCCAAATTTCTATCTAAGAAAACGGATTTGACATCCACTTGACATATCTCGTAATCAAGACACGCGATTCTGTCAAGAAAAATCTGGATAGAATTGACCATAGCCACTAGGGAGAAGGTATCCTCATGGACAATCCCTTGGATCTGTCTATAACCTCTCTCCACCAGTTGGGCCTTGTAGGTTAGAGGGTTGCCGTCCATGTCCATCTTCACCTTAAGATCCATTTGCATCCGATGGTCCTCACACCAGACTCGGTTGTCCGACATGGATTGCATTTCCTCCCTCATGGCTCCCAGCCATAATTCGGAGTCGGGCCCATCCATGACTTCCTGAAAGGTGGATGGATCATCATGATCCACCATGACTTCATTTTCACCTCCCGATACCATATCTTTGAGGTGGACGACTGATCCTTTCAGATCGCCTTGGACCTTCCGGAATTGTAACAGGAATTGGTACTTACTCTACGACCATCTCTTGCTCCCTTTCTACTGGGTTGTCAATTGGTTTAGATGGATCTGTACCATCCTGAATTTCTTCGAGATGCACAGTCCTCCCAATGGCGTGTTTGGAAACAAAACTCATTTTCCATAAAGACCCCACCCCAAGCGACGAACACCATGTTCTCACTGGGTTTGTAGAAGTAGTATCCCCTTGTTTCTTTGGAATACCACACGAAGGTGCATATCTCAGATATGAGTTCGAGCTTAGTCAAACCAAATGTTTCACTTAAGCCTCGCAACCACAAATCTTTAGGAAGGACAAAGCGGGCATCTTCCCATGCCATTTGTAAAATGGTGTCCCTTCCACAGCCTTCGTCGGAGCCCGATTCACTATGAATGCGGTCGTCTCTAGAGCATAACCCCAGAAAGAGATTGGGAGATCAGTCCAACTGATCATGGATCATACCATATCATATAAAGTCTGATTTCTCCCTCGGACGCAACATACAACTGCGGTGTTCCGGGAGGAGTCCATTTTAAAAAGACAAGCTCTCCACAACATGATCTAAAAACTCTGTGGTTAAGTAGTTTCCACCTCGATCCAATCGAAGTGTCTTAATACTTTTCCCGAGTCGGTTTTCTACTTTAGTCTTGAACTCTTTGAATTTATTAAAAGCTTCAGACTTATGTCTTATTGAACAGACATAACCATATCTACTATAATCGTTAGTAAAGGTGATGAGGTAGCTAAAACCCCTCTTGGCTAGCGAACCTATTGGTCCACACACATCCGAGTGTATCAGCACCAATAATTCACCCGCCTTTTCACCGCGACCGATAAATGGCGCTTTTGTCATTTTTTCCATCAAACAAGCCTTGCACCTATCGATTGAATGGAATTTGAATGGACCTGAAAGCCCACACTTCTGAAGTACTGATAGGCGCTTCTTGTTTATGCGGCTCAAATGACAATGCCATAACAGAGTAAGGTTTAAATCGTTGGATTTAGACCTCTTGGTATTAACATAATATATAGAACTGGAGGCATTGTTACCTATATCTAATATGTACAATCCTCCAACCAAGTTAGTACTAGCATAAAACATATCATTGCATAGAACATAGAAAACTCCATTTCCAATATTAACATTATATCCTTCCTTGTCAAACATGGACACAGATATAATATTCCTACTAAAAGTAGGTATGCAATATACATTATACAATACTAAAACAAGGCCACTTGGCAAAGCAAGACTCATGGATCCTACAGCAGTTGCCACAACTCTGAGGTCCACTTCGTGCTTTCCAAACCTCCTATATTTTTAGCCACTATACGTTAGTGCATGTGAGAGATTCAGTCCTGGTATCTAATACCCATGAATCTTTGGATGTAGAGAGATGTAGCTCTATAGAGTTAATACCGGATGAAGGCATGGTCCCACCGCCCTTTCTTAGATCATCCAAGTTTGCTGATGAAGGCGCAGTCTTACTGCCCTTCTTCAGATCGTCCAGGCTATCTGATGAATGCGCAGTCCTACTGCCTTTCTTCAGATCAGTCGTGAACTTCCTATAATCCTGGTTCCAATGACCAGGTTGTTGGCAGTAGAAGCATAAATTTTAAGGTGTCTCATCTTTCCCGCCAAGTGCGCATGGGCCCCGCCATTGCCACTTCCAATTCCCTGTTTTACCATCAAAATATCCTTGGATCCCGTATCCTTGATATATTCTTCTCAGCAGTTAATGACATTTCATGTAACTCTGATATGGTCTTAGAGACAGCCTTGTCAAGGACATATTCTTTGCGTTCAGACTTGAGGACTATCCTCAACATTCTGTACCAGTCCAAATAGTTTGTCCCATTTAGCTTGACCCTGTCAAGAATGGTTTTTAATGACAAACTATTAATGTTCGCTGAATTTGCCATTTGATCTACAACAGATAAAATTCAATCACTAAACTGAATAAATTTTATGAAGTTGAAGCTTAAACACTAACAATCGATTCTATACCTTTAGAATCTAAAACACTAACAGATCGATCAAGCTGAATGAAGGCTCACAACTCAATCGAGGTATGTAGGTAAGACCCCGTCCAATCACATCCAATGTGACTCTTGGCTAGGGTATGTACTTCAGTACTCGGCTTACCATATCTGATACCCTAGCTCAACCCTAGCTGAAAATCGTAGTCGGGTCAACCAATTTTCAAATATGACCCGCCACTATGTAGGTGCTCCGCTAAGGCGCACGACACCCACTATGACGTCCAAACCTATTACCCCGCTTTCCCATGGATGCTCCGCTAAGGCGCACGACACCCATAGGACGGGGAGGTAGTAAGGTGTTGATAATTGGGAAGTATCGGACATGACTCGTTTTTACTTGTCCGGTTGTGCTTAAAACTTTTGGCACATCCTGAATGCGAAGAGCACATCAACTACATTCCAAATGTAATGATGCCTCAAATTACATCCAATGTAATTCTTCCTTCGAACCCGTCAACTACATCCAATGTAATGACGGTTCTAAAGGCTCACAAATAAGGATTAAAATTCCAATTTTATCTCTGCATGTGAGGTGATATGCTCGGTAAATAAAGTTAAAGCATGCAATTCTAAAAGACGTAGAATTAATCATGCATAAACTAGACCAAGCATATAGCGATAAATGTGCACATAATAGCCCCCTAACCTAACTCCCACTAGCTTCTTGAGCTCAATTGACTCCAAGTCGATGCTAACACCCGAAAAGCCACCAAATGACCTTTTCGCCCTTTCTTCGTCTTGAGAAAAATATTACAATTTAATACACGACTCGCTGGTCGGGAATAAATAAATATTACAAATAAGTGGTTCGATGACCACACCTTGAAAGAATAATTACACACTAACTCTAACGGCTCACATGCCGTGAAAAGCGATAAATAATTAAAACGAGCTCGGGGCTACAATGCCCACCATGCCAACATCACATCACACATCGTGCTACCAAAAAATCATGTTATCAAACTTCATGTGATTTTCCGATTTTATTTAATAGCCAAGTTTCGAAAAATGTTGATGCTCGGTTTATCGAAACCGTTCAAAAATGAAACTTTTGAACATTTGATGTTTGAGTTTGTCAAGACGGTTCCAAAATGTTTATGACTAAAAAAACCGTTTGGCCCAGCATATCGACCATCCAATGGTAATGCTTGGCCTAGCTCCGTCCAACAGAGTCTCGTTCGGTCCCGGTTTCGGCTCCCCGAGAGTCCCGCTCCCGAGACTCGAAAAATCAAACTTTTTCAAAATTTCCAGATTTGAAATAATTTTCAAAAATTCATTTTACATGCATTAAATACATAAAAAAAAATTTAAAACATGTTATCAAACAATTTGGCAAATTAACATGGCAAAAAAGAAACTTTCAAGCAAAACCGAAACTTTCAAGCAAAACCGAAACTTTCAACACTGTCTTGTGAATCCCGAAGGTAGCATGGCTCTAATACAACTGGTGGGTCTCGAGGTAGGGTTGGAGATGAACCAACTCGCAGCGGAAAATCAATGAAAACCAAGAGACGATTAAAACCATGAAACAACTAACAAAGAATCGTTTCACAAGAGAAAAAATCAGCACTATTTTTTACAAAAAACAAGAACAGCGGGTAACAAATGATTGGCTTGAGTCTCCAAGACGCCTACGTATCCGCATCAGAATCAAAGGTACGTAGTTCTTCTAATTGAGGACTCAAGAACACAAAAATAGAGGTGAGAGCTTGCCTTGGCCGAAATTGGAAGGGAGAGGAGGGAGAAGTTGTGTTTCCTATTCTTGTCTTGTGTTTGTTATGTTGAAAAAAGATGACTTAAGAATAGCAAACTCCATCAACTTGTCAAACTAAAAGCATGGGACAAGTATGGTGACAAGTATGGTGACAAGTAAGGTGTAAATAGGACAAAGTATGGCTAGACAAGATGGGGTTAGGTGGTGAATCACCAACACCTTAATCCTTGTCTTGTTTACTTAGTACTAATGAATCAAGACTTGATTAATTAGTTCCATAGGCCTTGATTGCATGAGCCTTTCATGGGCCTCTTGGAATATGGCCCGAGGCCCATTTCCAACGAGGTCCCGTGTTTCGCTCATCGTCTCCAAGCCTTCCATACCGTAAATGTCCAACATTATCCGACACGATCAATCCAAAGACTCCAAGCCTTGTCTTGAGCCGTAAAGTCCTATTCACTTACGGGCACATGACCCAAAACCTAGTTTTGGTCATGTCCCGAGACAACCCCATTTTGGCCATTCCCAATAAATGTGTCAATGAGTTTCACCCTCCACTGTGACCCTTAGGTTTATGCATGTCAATAGATCAACGTTAAGTACCATTTTACTTGATCATATTTAAATGGCAACTAACGAGACTTTAGTATTGCCTGACATTGCATAACGAATCGACCCTGTTGATTCTAACCTTTCTGTCGTCCCTGTCATTATCCTTTTATCTCTAATATCCTGATTGAGATAAGGCATAGATCCGTCATCCTTATTATTCTCAACAACTATTCCTTGACATGTGAGATGACTGAATATATGATACCCAGTATCATGTGCATGACCATGCTATTCTTTTAGTCACTCTCGATCAAGCGGCTAAGAACCGATATCTTTCCCATACCGTAATATGAGGGATAAATCCCTTAGCCGTCTTCCGTGTCACTCATGAAGTCTGCCCCAAGCCTATCACGCCCCAATTTCAGTAAACCGAACTCAGGACGCGAACTTTTAAAACAGTAAATCATTTGAAACCTGCTTTGAATCGATACTTTAAAATTACCAATTTGTCATCAAAAGAATAATATTTACAATACAAAAGCGTCCCAACAAGTGGACATGGTACAATATCCGTCACTAGACTCAACAAAAATAAAGACCAGACTCCGCTCCGAGCTCCACCAGCTTCAGGAGCTCACCTAGTCCGTCCGGTGATCAGTACCTGTAGGAAAAGCAGCTAGGGGTGAGCGTTCGCTCACCAACACAGATAACAGACTGACTACGGCATAATTAGCAGACAATGCCGGTAACACCAATAATAAAGTCGACACCGGGGGACACTGTCCCCAACTCAAGGACTCTGACTGATCATACGCCCACTGTTACCTTCCTTGACCAACTCAACACTTTGACACATAAAGTAGACACGACATAACGATCACGACCTCTCCCAAGGACTCGAAAGAAACGACGCAACACCAAACAAGATCACAAAGGATTGCACACCAAACAAGATCACAAGGATCGCAAACCAGCTGCTCAGTAACCTCCCTCACTCACGCGCTTTGCCGAACCACTCAGGCCAGGCGGTCGACCTGTCTCAGTAACCTCTCTTACTCACGCGCTTTGCCGAACCACTCAGGCTAGGCGGTCGACCTGTCTCACTCACGCGCTTTGCCGAACCACTCAGGCCAAACGGTCGACCTGTCTCACTCACACGCTTTGCCGAACCACTCAGGCCAGGCGGTCGACCTGTCTCACTAACCTCTCTCACTCAGGTAACCACAATCACAATCACAACAAGTTCAACAGACAGCAACAATACAGGTTCAACACTCCACATGCACTCATGGCCACACAAAACACCAACAGTAAAACCCGGACTTAACAGCCCCACAGGCACTCACGGCCTCCCAAGATACACTGACAGTAAAACGCGGACTCAAACGCCCCACAGGCACTCACGGCCTCCCAAAACACCAAAGGTAAAGACACGGGTTCAACAACCCCACGGGCACTCATGGCCACCCAAAACTCGACGATAAAACACGCTCGCAACTTACCGAGACTCTAACTCGTAAGCCAGCTAAACACTGCTTGCAACCCCCCGAGACTCTAACTCGGTCAGGCCAGCCAAAGACACCAACCCTAGCACACGGGCTCTCAAGGGCACCCAAACTGGACAATAAATAACACGGGCTCTCAGGGCCACCCAAACTCAACAATAAATAGCACGGGCTCTCAAGGCCACCCAAACTCGACAATAAATAACACGGATTCTGAAGGCCACCCAACTCAACAATAAATAACACGGGCTCTCAAGGCCACCCAAACTTAACAATAAATAAGACGGGCTCTCAAGGCCACCCAAACTCGACAATAAATAACACGGGCTCTCAAGGCCACCCAAACTCAACAATAAATAACACGGGTTCTCAAGGCCACCCAAACTCAACAACAAATAACACGGGCTCTCAAGGCCACCCAAACTCGACAATAAATAACGCACAACAACCTCCGACATAAACGATGCCTCCAACAGTCCTAAGATCACTAGTTTCATAAACAACCTCCGGGCATGGTCATATGCCTCCAGTAATTCAATTATCGCTAAGTTCTCTGATCCTACGACACTACTAAGTGTCACATGCTTTTCTCATAAACGCTACAATCCCGTATCATGCATTTCTCATATTCGATAACCTAAATAACCCACGACACCCCGTTGTCACATGCAATTCTACAATTAACTTTCCCTAGTCAGGGACGAGATCCGGCTACTTTTCCCTACCTCAACCGAAGAACGCCCGCTATGCTTCCTATCTGTTGCGTTCTGGCTCGCTACCTCCAGGCTTCAGTTCGATCGAAGCCGGACGCTAACGATAACACGAAAGTCATAAATAGAGGCGGTTCCCAGGTTAATTTAAAGGTCACAATTATTCCAGTTTAAAACCGACAGATGTCCTTTAAACTCGAGTGGGATAAAAACGGCGTCACGGCGAATCGGGTTTGAGTACCCGAGCACTGAAACCGGTGCATGTTTTCGAGGCACGGTCCCAATGCACGAATCCCGAGGTCCGATTCAGCGGTCCGCTTTTGTTCCTTTCTAAACCCAATTAGCAGTCCATTTTAACCAGGGTTCCAGATTCGTTCAAATACTCAAGTTCCGTTTTAAAAATCGAACTGATTTTACTTCCATTTTATTTTCAAGTCTGATTTCAAACTCCTTCCAATTTAAAAAACCTTTTTCCTTTCCATTTAAATCCCTTTCCTTTCCTTTTTCTTTGAACACTGATTTTTCATTTTAATACCTCTTTCTTTTCAAAACAATCCGCTTTTGTTTTAAAACTGATGTTAACACCATTTTAATTTAACTTCCAGATCCAAAACTAGTCTGCAATTAATCTGATTCAAACCCAGTTTTAATTTAAATCCTTTTCATTATCTAAAACTGATTTTCGTTTTAATTTCAGTTTTCTTTTCGTTTTCTTTTAATAAAAACGTTCTCCTTAATTTTCAGTTCCGAAAACGTCTTTACCATTTTCGATCAACAAAACAAACCAGATCCAGAAAAGCTCGAATCAAACAAGGCACGGAAACAGAAACAGCGTAAAAGGGAGAGAGAGCTCGGGTTTTAGACCGGCCGGCCACCGGCGAAGACGCCGGCGACCCAAACCCCGTGGGTGAGAATCTCACCGTGGACAAAGGGAAAGACGAGGTGGTGGAGCATGGCGGGGGCCTTTCTCGCCTCAGATCCAGACGGCTCGGTCCCGGCCCGGATCTGATGAGCTCGTCGGCGACGACGGGAGCTCGGGTTAGAGGAAGACGGGGTTGGAGACGAAGGAGACGGCGGTGGGGCGGTCGATTCTGGACGGAGAAGAGGAGAGGGTCGGAGACGAAGGAGTCGGCGGTGGGGCGGTCGATGCTGGACGGAGAAGAGGGTCTCGGTGGTGGCGTGGTTGTACGGAGATGAGGGGCTCGGTGGTGGCGTGGTTGGACGGAGATGGCCGAGAGGTGAGGGAGAGAGGGTCGGCTTGTTGAGGAAGGGAGGTGGACGGACGGCGACGATTTGGTGAGGGAGGGCGGTGGACGGCGGCATGAGAGAAGTTAGAGGGAGAGAGGGACGTCTGAAGTGAATTAGGGTTTGAAACCCTAATTCACCTTCCTTATATACACGGGCTAGATGCCCTTTTGGGCCGCTGGCGAGCAAAAGGGCCTCAGGCCCAAGGTCGGGTCTGGCCTGGTCGGTCTGCTCGGTCGGGTCTGGCCTGGCCGGGTTGTTGGTCGGGTCTGGTCCGACCCGGTCCGACCCAACATAATTTTTTTTTTTTTGAAGCGGTCTTCCCAATCTACCCCCTTAAAGGAATTTCGTCCGCGAAATTTAAAACAACGACCAGATATGATATAATAAAAATCGTACCCTGAAAGGTTTCGCGGTAGATAGGGTATCCTGAGGTCCGGGAGTCGGTAACTTCGTACACTCTTCCCTCCGACTCCTGCTGCCTCTGACCCGGCGCACTGGCTGCCGGATACCCATAGTTCCGTTGCTGTCTCGGAGTCGGCGCGCTCGTCGACGGCTGCGAAAACCTCGGGCTGCTGACCCTGACGGGAGCGGCCTCTGGGCGACCGCGCGGTATACGACTGCTGTGGTCGTCGCGCTGACGTTGCCACAACCGGCTCAGGCACCTTGCAACGGCGTGCCCGAGCTGGTGGCACCGGAAACACCTCCTATGTCAGCCCTCGGCTCTATGTCCTGGCCTGTCCAGCTGGTCGCTGGTAGCACCGCGGGCCCTCCTCCCATCGGACACTCTCGATAAAAGTGGTCTCGCTGCCCACATGTGAAACCTGCCGTCCCCCACTCTGAGGCGGCTGGCCCCACTGATGCTACCGACCCCATCTGTCTCGGTCCACCCTGCTGAGCATGTGGTCGAAAGAACTCTGTGGTCCTTTGTCTCCTCGGGTCTCGTGACTCGGACGGCCATGCGAAGCTGGTCGGCCGCTGTCGGACCTCACGGGTCCTAGCTACATCCCGGATCCCCTGTTCCACCGTCGCTGCGGTGTCCACGAGTTCTGTGTACTTCCGCAGTCTCAAGGCGAGAATCTGGTTCCGAATCTCCAGCCTCAGTCCTCCCTAGAACCGCAGGCAACGGTTCTGCCCGGTCATCACCATCTCCGGCGCGAATCTGGCCAAAGCTGTGAACCTGGCCTCGTACTCTGCTACCGTCATCCCCTCCTGTTCCAAGTCTAGGAACTGCCGATGTCGCTCCAAACGAGCCGACTCGGGAAAGTATTGTTCCATAAAAACTGTCTGGAAGATGCTGTAGTCATAACCGACCATGTCCTTCACACGCCCCCACCAGTGGTAGGCGTTGTCCCTCAGCTGGTGGGCCACGAAGGACACCCTACGACGACCCTCCTCGACACCCGATGTATCCAGGTCTCGCGTGACCTGCTCTAGCCACCTCTCGCCTAGGTCGGGGTTCGGCTCCCCGACAAATGTAGGTATCCCGAGCTTCAGGAAGTCTAGTAGTGCTCGGGATGTGTGATCCTCTGTCTGACCGGGTCTCACTTGAACCGCGGCTGTCTCAGGTGCTGGTGAAGCCGACTCAAAGTTGGCGATGACTGCCACCGCACTCTAGACTGTCCTGGTCAGCTCATCCAGGGCAGCCATGACGGGAGGGTCTGCGACGGGCGGAACGCCGGGTGTGCCTGCAGACGGCCCCGTGTCACTTCTCCTGTCTTCTCCGACAGGAGTGCCCTGCGCTTCCGCGTACTCGGCGGGCTCAACGGTTGGCACCCTTCCCGGTGTCCCCGCTGACCGTCCCCGACGGCCCCGCGTGGGCGCCTGACCCCGTGCTCCCGATGCTCGTCCGCGTCTACCGCGAGCCATAGTCAGTATCCTCTGCACGGATACACGCAAACGTTCAGTTTACGAACTCAGATAAACACAACAAGTTCAAATACGCTAACGTTCGCACGGTCTAAGTTTACTCTAGCGTGTATATCACTAATACGTCACGCCGCTCACGCTATTAATGCTTTACATATAACCATACGTAAGCGAAACCTCAATTTTTAACTACACAAACGTACACCAAGCCCTCACCCAGTCCTTTATGCACTTACTTATAACTTTCCGCAACCAAACCAGTGTTCGCTACTCGTCCCTTGCGGGAAAAGTAGTAAAGGGGATGAGCGTTATGCTCACCTCCACGAACACCCGTTCGATTATGGCATACTAGTAACGCACCAAGGACTTACCACTCTAGTCAGGGCAAAACACCATCCCAAACCTACTGCCAAATGTCACACTGCTCCAGTCATTAACACTTCAATTACTCTTTTATGTAAGGGAAACCTCGAAAAGGGGATTATGTTCTCAATTCAGCAACTACTATTGCTTACAACCTCAATACCCCAACACAACCGTGAACACTGTCACGCAAAGCCAACACTCAACTTGCACAACCAAGACGGTGAGAAGGACAAGGATCACGGACTCGTGACAGACCCCGTCACGGTTGGGGTCACGGAGTCGTGACGAAGATCTAAAATTTGCCAGAACCCTCTGGTCCGTCATGGATCCGTGACAGGATCCGTGACACTCGCGCAGAACTGTTTTCCAAACTCGGTTCTAACTCGGACCTTAACCCGTTTTAACTCCAAAATTTGCCTTAAACGACACACACGCTTGACTACCAAATCAGCAAACACACGCGCCACGATTCACAGACCAAGAAAGTCATTCAACCTCAACCAAAACACGAGCCGACACGGCCAAACGACAACACAACAACACTCGCCCACCGGGCCAACCAAAATCAAACACGCCCTCAGGGCCAATCAAAATCAAACACGCCCTCAGGGCCAATCAATTTTAAAACCTTCTCTTTTCCTTTTTTTTTTTAAACCTCAAACTTGACATCACGTAGTTACAACCCGGTCCAGGCGTCCCCGAACTACGTTGTACCGACTTGACATCAACACCGTCACGTTCGACTACAGGAGCGCTCCTGAGTCGACCCGCGACATCTTAAAAAACGTTTCACGTAGCAAACACAAACAGTATGCCAGTAACCCCGTACTGCACATACACACAGACAAAACAAAACTCAAGACATTAAGGGTTTACACACGGTTCCCGACCTACGTACCCAACGCACGACGGGACTTTACTGACTCGACTCTCCCCACCTAATTGACGGACAGTCCGAGGTGTGAAACCTCGAGCTCTGATACCAAGCTGTCACGCACCAATTTCAGTAAACCGAACTCAGGACGCGAAATTTTAAAACAATAAATCATTTGAAACCTGCTTTGAATCGATACTTTAAAATTACCAATTTGTCATCAAAAGAATAATATTTACGATACAAAAGCGTCCCAACAAGTGGTCATGGTACAATATCCGTCACTAGACTCAACAAAAATAAAGACAAGACTCCGCTACGAGCTCCACCAGCTTCAGGAGCTCACCTAGTCCGTCCGGTGATCAGTACTTGTAGGAAAAGCAGCTAGGGGTGAGCGTTCGCTCACCACCACAGATAACAGACTGACTACGGCATAATTAGCAAACAATGCCGGTAACACCAATAATAAAGTCGACACCGGGGGACACTGTCCCCAACTCAAGGACTCTGACTGATCATACACCCACTGTTACCTTCCTTGACCAACTCAACACTTTGACACATAAAGTAGACCCGACACAACGATCACGACCTCTCCCAAGGACTCAAAAGAAACGACGCAACACCAAACCAGATCACAAAGGATCGCACACCAAACAAGATCACAAGCTGCTCAGTAACCTCCCTCACTCACGCGCTTTGCCGAACCACTCAGGCCAGGCGGTCGACCTGTCTCAGTAACCTCTCTTACTCACGCGCTTTGCCGAACCACTCAGGCCAGGCGGTCGACCTGTCTCACTAACCTCTATCACTCAGGTAACCACAATCACAATCACAACAAGTTCAACAGACAGCAACAACACAGGTTCAACACTCCACAGGCACTCATGGCCACACAAGACACCAACAGTAAAACTCGGACTCAACAGCCCCACAAGCACTCACGGCCTCCCAAGATACACTGACAGTAAAACGCGGACTCAAACGCCCCACAGGCACTCACGGCCTCCCAAAACACCAAAGGTAAAGACACGGGTTCAACAACCCCACGGGCACTCATGGCCACCCAAAACTCGACGATAAAACACGCTCGTAACTTACCGAGACTCTAACTCGTAAGCCAGCTAAAGACTGCTTGCAACCCCCCGAGACTCTAACTCGGTCAGGCCAGCCAAAGACACCAACCCTAGCACACGGGCTCTCAAGGCCACCCAAACTCGACAATAAATAACACGGGCTCTCAAGGCCACCCAAACTCAACAATAAATAGCACGGGCTCTCAAGGCCACCCAAACTCGACAATAAATAACACGGGCTCTGAAGGCCACCCAACTCAACAATAAATAACACGGGCTCTCAAGGCCACCCAAACTCAACAATAAATAACACGGGCTCTCAAGGCCACCCAAACTCGACAATAAATAACACGGGCTCTCAAGGCCACCCAAACTCAACAATAAATAACACGGGCTCTCAAGGCCACCCAACTTCAACAATAAATATCACGGGCTCTCAAGGCCACCCAAACTCGACAATAAATAACGCACAACAACCTCCGACATAAACGATGCCTCCAACAGTCCTAAGATCACTAGTTTCATAAACAACCTCCGGGCATGGTCATATGCCTCCAGTAATTCAATTATCGCTAAGTTCTCTGATCCTACGACACTACTAAGTGTCACATGCTTTTCTCATAAACGCTACAATCCCGTATCATGCATTTCTCATATTCGATAACCTAAATAACCCACGACACCCCGGTGTCACATGCAATTCTACAGTTAACTTTCCCTAGTCAGGTCCGAGATCCGGCTACTTTTCCCTACCTCAACCGAAGAACGCCCGCTACGCTTCCTATCTGTTGACGTTCTGGCTCGCTACCTCCGGGCTTCACTTCGATCGAAGCCGGACGCTAAAGATGACACGAAAGTCATAAATAGAGGCGGTTCCCAGGTTAATTTAAAGGTCACAATTATTCCAGTTTAAAACCGACAGTTGTCCTTTAAACTCGAGCGGGATAAAAGCGGGGTCACGGCGAATCGGGTTTGAGTACCCGAGCACCGAAACCGGTGCATGATTTCGGGGCACGGTCCCAATGCACGAATCCCGAGGTCCGATTCAGCGGTCCGCTTTTGTTCCTTTCTAAACCCAATTAGCAGTCCATTTTAACCAGGGTTCCAGATTCGTTCAAATGCTCAAGTTCCCTTTTAAAAATCCAACTGATTTTACTTCCATTTTATTTTCAAGTCTGATTTCAAACTCCTTTCAATTTAAAAAACCTTTTTCCTTTCCATTTAAATCCCTTTCCTTTCCTCTTTCTTTGAACACTGATTTTTCATTTTAATACCTCTTTCTTTTCAAAACAATCCGCTTTTGATTTAAAACTGATGTTAACACCATTTTAATTTAACTTCCAGATCCAAAACTAGTCTGCAATTAATCTGATTCAAACCCAGTTTTAATTTAAATCCTTTTCATTATCTAAAACTGATTTTCGTTTTAATTTCAGTTTTCTTTTCGTTTTCTTTTAATAAAAACGTTCTCCTTAATTTTCAGTTCCGAAAACGTCTTTACCATTTCCAATCAACAAAACAAACCAGATCCAGAAAAGCTCGAATCAAACAAGGCACGGAAACAGAAACAGCGTAAAAGGGAGAGAGAGCTCGGGTTTTAGATCGGCCGGCCACCGGCGAAGACGCCGGCGACCCAAACCCCGTGGGTGAGAATCTCACCGTGGACAAAGGGAAAGACGAGGTGGTGGAGCACGGCGGGGGCCTTTCTCGCCTCAGATCCGGACGGCTCGGTCCCGTCCCGGATCTGATGAGCTCGCCGACGACGGCGGGAGCTCGGGTTAGAGGAAGACGGGGTCGGAGACGAAGGAGACGGCGGTGGGGTGGTCGATGATGGACGGAGAAGAGGGCTCGGTGGTGGCGTGGTTGGACGGAGATGAGGGGCTCGGTGGTGGCGTGGTTGGACGGAGATGGCCGAGAGGTGAGGGAGAGAGGGTCGGCTTGGTGAGGAAGGGAGGTGGATGGACGACGACGGTTTGGTGAGTGAGGGAGGTGGACGGCGGCATGAGAGAAGTTAGAGGGAGAGAGGGACGTCTGAAGTGAATTAGGGTTTGAAACCCTAATTCACCCTCCTTATATACACGGGCTAGATGCCCTTTTGGGCCGCTGGCGAGCAAACGGGCCTCAGGCCCAAGGTCGGGTCTGGCCTGGTCGGTCTGCTCGGTCGGGTCTGGCCTGGCCGGGTTGTTGGTCGGGTCCGGTCCGACCCAACATAATTTTTTTTTGAAGCGGTCTTCACAAAGCCAATCCTGGCCGTTATGGAAGCCCTGTTATAGACAACGTTAGGCTCAGGTCAAACTCAGTTGTTTACAACATAGCGATCACAAAGACTCATTGGTCTAAGGATACATGACAAGCTACGACAATGAATATGTTCATGACTTGATCTATGGCACATATTCATGTCGGGTTGTCTAATATCATGTCCCACATGATATCTATGACTAACAAAACGTAAGCCATAAAGAACCATCTTTCATACTAGTCTCTTCTTGTGAAGTTTATTGACTAGGGACCCATCGGGTGTGATCTGTCTCAATCCATGGTTCCATTCGTATTGTAGGCATAGATCAGAGCACACATCAATATATTACTCCAACACATAAGTTATATAAAGCCGCTTTAGTTTTATTGCTAACGATAATATATACATTTGGACATTTAGGATTGACTATGGGACTAAGACTAACAGTCGATCCTTCTCGGCACGACCGTTTGTTAACTCTCTCGCACAAACGTTGTAGCAACGTCGACATGGACTAGAGTGTGGTCAAGATCTCGTTGAGTTACTCTTCGTTCCGTTCCGCCATCTATTCCATCCTTGGAATGAGACTCTCCAACTGATTGAAAAGACCTTGTAGGTAAGAATCAACTATCGACGAACTTAATCGGAAGCCATGCACGTCACTTTTTCGAGCTCGTCTTCTTTCGTCATGTTTGTGCATTACCAGGCTGTGTACCACTATCAGGATTCAATTCTTGCTCTACTGGAAATAGAACTCTTTATTGATTATTAGAAGAAGAAATACTTATGCATAGCTCTCTGTTCTCTAAACTCTCTCACTAAATAACACAATTTCACAAAAATTATCAAAGACTCCTCTCTCGACATCAACCCTCATTTATACTCTTTAAATTACTTCTGCAATTTCCAAAAAATTACTAAAAACTCACTAAGAGCATGTACAATGGGTTAAACCGAATGATCAAACCGTATGCTGACTATGCAAAATTATGGTTTGCAATCCTTAAAATAAACTGTGCTCTATAGTGGTACAAACCGGATAGGGAACCGTACTGTGAGTGGATGCTGGCTGGGTGCTGATTGTATGCTGAAATGATATTTTGATGTTTTACTTTAATGTTTTATTAAAACCTAAAATGTTATATAAAATTTAAATTAATTTTAAAAAATAATGAATAATAAAATAAATTACTTATAAATAATTTTAACACACATAAAAGTGAACTTCAACTTTTATCCATCCTCTTTTAATACAAACCCAACAATATACAAGTTGAAGCATACAATTCATTCCCGCCTCATGGTTGTGGGTCTTGTCGAAGACGTTTCATTTCTTCCTCAAGGTCTTCTAGTCGTGCCTACAATCGGGACATCATCATATCGTGTCGGGTCACCTGGTTTTCGTTGTAGTTGGAGACGTCCTTATCCTACAAGGCCTCGTATTTGAAGTAGAATTGTTTCCATTCCTGATTTAGGTCATCATATTGTCGGCCCCTTTTTAGGTTTATTCATGTCGCCTCGGCTTTTTCTCATTCTATGTCCAATAAGGCAATCAATTGGTCAGTGAGGGTCTACCTCTTCCTCTTCGAAGACTTCTTGCCCAACGGGTTGGGTTTCGAGGTAGGATTGGAGATGAACTAACTCATAGCGGAAAATAAATGAAAACCAAGAGACGATTAAAACCATGAAACAACTAACAAAGAATGGATTCACAAGAGAAAAATTCAGCACTATTTCTTACCAAAACAAGAACACCGGGTAATGAATGATTGGCTTGAGTCTCCAAGACGCCTACGTATCCACATGAGAATCAAAGCCACGTATTTCTTCTCTTTGACGACTCAAGAACACAAAAATAGAGGTGGGAGCTTGCCTTGGCCGAAATTGCAAGGGAGAGGAGGGAGAAGTTGTGTTTCCTATTCTTGTCTTGTGTTTGTTATGTTGAAAAAAGATGACTTAAACGTAACAAACTCAATCAACTTGTCAAAATAAAAGCATGGGACAAGTATGGTGTAAATAGAACAAGTATGGTGCTAAGTAAGGCTAGACAAGATGGGGTTAGGTGGTGAATCTCCAACACCTTAATCCTTGTTGTAAGGACCGCTCCTGGTCAACGCCGTTCAATCGGCGGAAAAACGGAAAAAATTTAAAATTTTGGACATCCACTTAAATGAGCCTAAAATTGACCCCGGGGGTCATATCAGACTTAAGTTGACCCCGATATTGACCAAAGTGAGTTGTGGGTGACTCAAGGCAACTTTTTGACCGATTCGGGAAAAGTTGACTTTTTGCCGAAAAAGTCAACCGAGCGACGTTTTGGTCCGTTCGAGTACCGATTTGGATCCAAAAAGCTTAGCCATCGTTACATCGGTCTTAGTTGGGCCGTTTTCTTGTAGAACGCGAAGTTTCGTAAAATCTTGGAGAACGGGCCCGCACGGGGCCCAAGACTGCCGATTTTCGCGAATCTGATTGAAAAATATCTGCACTGATATCTTTCTAACTGGTGGGACCCACTTGACACATGTCAAGATAGTGGTGGAACGGAGTTGAAAGGACCACATTACCCTTTGACTTAAAAATCAAAAACAAAGAAGAAGTAAGGGTATTTTTGTCATTTTGATGTGTGGTTTGAATTTTAAAACAAATAAAGAGAAAGAGATGAGTGAGTCTCGGCAACTTCAGAAAAAAAGGAGAGAGAAAGAAGAGAGAAGAAGGAGAAGAAGGAGAAAGAGAGGAGTTTTGGTGATTTTCCCGACGATCCGACCGACGGATCGTCTCAATTCTCGCGTATTCGACATCCCCTCATCGTTGCCTACGGTAAGAACACGTCTTTGTCTCGTTTTGACAC
The DNA here is from genome assembly GCA_963921825.1 of Erodium maritimum. Lineage (NCBI taxonomy): Eukaryota > Viridiplantae > Streptophyta > Magnoliopsida > Geraniales > Geraniaceae > Erodium > Erodium maritimum. The sequence continues at coordinate 26,971,221 of OY997596.1, read as the reverse complement.
GTTTCAATTCTAGGGTTTTGGTTAGAATTGGTTTAAAGATGAATGGTTGAGGTTTGGGGTTCGTTAGGAACGTTTTGGGGCGAAAAGGAGCGTTTTCCGGTGTGGCCGTGTGGGGCCCACTTGGCCGGGCCTCGGGTTTTTTGTGTTCGGGTGGTCTTGGATGATCCCCGAGTCGATAATTCACACCCGGAACGAATTATGGAACTAATTTGTGAGAATTCAGAAATTTGGGTTAGAAACTTTAAACGCGGAATTAAATCGCTCGGCTATCAAAAACTGATTCCGTCGAATGCGTTGGAACACGCGAAATATTTTAGGATCGTAGAAATGAAAATGGGAATTTTCGGAGCCCCGAAAGGGCGTTTTCCGATCCCGGGCAGATTCGCCGAGCCGGGCGAATCGGGCCTTTCCGGGCCCTTTGTTGACACTGTCGAGTAATTGGGAAGTAGGGAGCGATCGGCATTGTCGGGGCTGTTTTTGGGCGCTAAATTCATTAAATTCGATTTTGCCTGCGTATTTAAAAAGCGTGTTATTTTGATCATGTTAGATCGTGCCACCGACCGTGGAAAGAGGAGGCTAAGCGGGTGATCGTGAGCATTGCTGGAGCGTGAGCATCGGATTTGGAACACTTTACGAGGTAGGGAAAAGTAGCCGGATATCGGCCTTGACTAGGGAAAGTTATTAGTAGAAATGCATGTGACACTTGGTAGTGTCGTAGGATAAGTGAACTCATCGAACAATAGAAATGCATGTGACACTTGGTGGTGTCGTAGGATAAGTGATCGTATCAAACAATAGAAATGCATGTGGCACTTGGTGGTGCCGTAGGTTAAGTAAACTTACTGTGCAATAGGAATCACATGTGGGCACCTGGTTGTGCCCGTAGGTTGAGTGAACTGACTATGTGTGTGTGTGGCTATGTGTGCCTGTAGGGTATTGAACCCGTTTGTTGTTGACTGACTTGCTGAGTTGTAGTTAGTCGTGATGTTAATTTTGCTATTTGCGGAGTATTGTGTGATATTTGGTTGTGATTGTGATTGTTCTGGTTATACCTGGATGAGCTGTGCCCGAGAGGTGTGTCGTACCTTCCGATGCGCGACCGGTAAAGTGCCGAGGGCTGTGGTCCCCGTGAGGTGTGTCGTACCTTCCGGCGCACGATTGGTAAAGTGCTGAGGCTTGAGATGTGCCCGAGAGGTGTGTCGTGCCTTCCGATGCGCGACCGGTACAGTGCCGAGGGATGTGGTCCCCGTGAGGTGTGTCGTTGTAAGAACCGCTCCCCGTCAACGCCGGTCAAATCGGCGGAAAAACGGAAAAATTTAAAATTTTGGGACAGACACCTAAATGAACCTAAAATTGACCCCGAGGGTCATATCGGACTTAAGTTTACCCCGATATCGACCAAAGTGAGTTCTGGGTGACTTAGGGCAACTTTTAGACCAATTTGGGAAAAGTTGACTTTTTACCGAAAAAGTCAACCGAGCGACGTTTTGGTCCGTTCGAGGCCCGATTTGGATCCAAAAAGCTTAGCCGTCGTTACAACGGTCTTAGTTGGGCCGTTTTCCTATAGGACGCGAAGTTTCGTAAATTCTTGGAAAATGGGCCCGCACGGTGTCCCGACGACCGAATTTCGCGAATCGGACTGAAAAATATCTACCAAGATATTGTTCTAAAGTGTGGGACCCACATGTCACATGTCACACAAGTGGTGGTGGTTGGTTTTTAAAATAAAGAAAAAGAAATAAGAAGTGGTAGTTTTGTAATTAAGAGGTTGATAGTTTTTGAATCAAATAAAAGGAAAGAAAGGGTGGTGTTCGGCCACAAAGAAGAAAAAAAGGGGAAAGAAGGAGAGAGAAAGAAGAGAGAAAAAGGAGAAAGAGAAAAAGGAAAGGGAAAGAGAAAAGGTTAGAGTTTGGTGATTTCCCGACGATCCGACCGACCGATCGACTCAACGGCTGCGGATTCGAACTCCCCTCGTTATTCCCTACGGTGAGAACTCATTCTTTTCTCGTTTTGGTACGTTTTAAAATTAGGGTTCGAGTTTAAACGAGTCAAATATGGTTGGGTTTTGGTTCGAATTGGTTTAAAGACGAATGGTTGAGGTTTGGGGTTCGTTAGGAACGTTTTGGGGCGAAAACGAAAATTTTCCATTGTGGCCGTGTGGGGCCCACTTGGCCAGGCCTCGGGTTTTTCGTGTTCGGGTGGTTTTGGACGATCCCCGAATCGACAATTCACACCCGGAACGAATTATGGGATTAAATTGTGGAAATTGGAAACTTCGGGTTTAGAAACTTTAAACGCGAATTAAATCGCTCGGAAGTCGGAAATTGATTCCGTCGATTGCGTTGGAACACTTGAATTATTTAAGGATCGTAGAAACGAAAATGGGAATTTTCGGAGCCCCGGAAGGCGTTTTCCCGATCCCGGGCAGATTCGTCGGGCCGGGAGAATCGGGCTTTTCCGGGCCCATTGTTGACAATGTCGAGTAATCGGAAAGTTTGGGAGTGATCGGCATTATCGGGGTTGCGTTTGAGCTTTAAGTTCCTTAAATTCGGGTTTGACCTGCTTATTTGAAAAGTGTGTTAATTGTAATCATTGTAGACCGTGTCGCCGACCGTGGAAAGAGGAGGCTAAGCGGGAAATATGGAGATTTTCCGGAGCGAGAGCATCGGGTTTGACACGCTTCAAGAGGTAGGGAAAAGTAGCAGGATATCGGTCTTGACTAGGGAAAGTTATCAATAGAATTGCATGTGACACTTGGTGGTGTCGTAGGTTGAGTGTGTTAGTCTTAGTGCCCATTTTCTCTCCCTCTTCCATGGCCATTTCGGGTTTGGCTAGTTTCCACCTCCATTTTTGTGTTCTTGAGTCCTCAAAGAGAAGAACTACGTGGATTTGATTCTCATGTGGATACGCAGGCGTCTTGGAGACTCAAGCCAATCATTCGTTAACCGGTGTTCTTGTTTTGGTAAGAACTAGTGCTGAATTTTTCTCTTGTGAATCCATTCTTTGTTAGTTGTTTCATGGTTTTAATCGTCTCTTGGTTTTCCTTGATTTTCCGCCGCGAGTTGGTTCATCTCCAACCCTACCTCGAGACCCAACAGAGTGAACCTGTCGAATAATAGAACTGCATGTGACACTTGGTGGTGTCGTAGGTTGAGTGAACCTGTCGAATAATAGAATTGCATGTGACACTTGGTGGTGTCGTAGGTTGAGTGAACCTGTCGAATAATAGAATTGCATGTGACACTTGGTAGTGCCGTAGGTTGAGTGAACCTGTCGAACAATAGAAATGAATGTGGCACTTGGTGGTGTCGTAGGGTTAATGAACTGATTGTGGTTGTGTGTGTGGCCATGAGTGCCTGTGGGGTGTTAAACCTGTATGGTTGTTGACTGACTTGCCGAGTGGTAGCTAGTCATTATGTTATTTTCGCTGGTTGTTGAGTATTCGTGTGATTTGTGTGATTGGCGTGGAAGTTGGCCCGCCTATCGATTTGCCATCGATAAGGGGTGCCACGTTATGGCCATGAGTGCCTGTGGGGCGTTAAACCGGTATGGTTGTTGACTGACTTGTTGAGTGGTAGTTAGTCGTGTTGTCAATTTTGCTATTGTGGAGTATTGTGTGATATTTGGCTGTGACTGTGATTGTTCTGGTGATATCTGTGCCCGAGAGGTGTGTCGTACCTTCCAATGCGCGGTCGGTAAAGTGCTGAGGGTTTGGTTCCCGTCAGGTTCGTCGTACCTTCCGACGCGTGATTGGTAAAGTGCTGAGGCTTGAGATGTGCCCGAGAGGTGTGTTGTACCTTCCAATGCACGATCGGTAAAGTGATGAGTGCTGTGGTTCCCGTCAGGTGTGTCGTACCTTCCGACGCGTGATTGGTAAAGTGCCGAGGCTGGAATTATGCCCGAGGGGTGTGTCGTACCCTCCAATGCGCGGTCGGTAAAGTGCTGAGGGTTGTGGTTCCCGTCAGGTGTGTCGTACCTTCAGGCGCGTGATAGGTAAAGTGCTGAGGCTTGTGGTTGTGGTTTGCGATCCTTTGTGTTCTTGGCTGGTGTGCGATCTTTTGTGATCTTGGCTGGTGTGCGATCCTTTGTGATCTTTGTTGGTGTGCGATCCTTTGTGATCTTGGGTATTGTGTGATCGGTTGGTTTTGTGTGACCCTGCGTGATTTTGATTACTATTGCGTGTGTTATGGAGGTCGTGACTGCTGGATCGGGTCTACATTACGCGAGCGGGTTCTTCGAGGTTTCCCTCACTGGACGGGTGGTTTGAGGTTTCCCTCACGTAAGTGGGTTGTTTGAGGTTTCCCCTATGTGATCGGGTAGTTGGGGTATTGATATGGTGAGCAATAGTGTTGGCTTAGTTGAGAACGTGATCCCCATTTTTAGGTTTCCCTTATATGATCGGGTAATTGGGGTGTTGATATGGTGAGCAATAGTGTTTGCTTAGTTGAGAACGTGTTCCCCGTTTGAGGTTTCTCCTACTTGATCGGGTAATTGGGGCGTCGATATGGTGAGCGATAGTGTTTGCTTAGTTGAGAACGTGATCCCCGTTTTGAGGTTTCCCTTATGTGATCGGGTAATTGGGGTGTTGATATGGTGAGCAATAGTGTTTGCTTAGTTGAGAACGTGATCCCCGTTTTGAGGTTTCCCCTACGTGATCGGGTAATTGAGGTGGTGATATGGTGAGCAATAGGGTTTCCTTAGTTGAGAGTATTATCCCCATTCGAGGTTTCCCTTATGTGAGCGAGTATTTGAGGTATTGATATCATGAGCACTTGTGACAGTTTGGTATCAGGTCTTGAGGTTGTTGTTTGCCTGTTTAGATTGGTAAGTTGTTGATGCTTTACTAGTATGCCATAATCGAACGGGTATCCGTGGAGGTGAGCGGAACGCTCATCCCCTTTACTACTTTCCCCGCATGCATTTGAGGTAGGGACGAGTAGCGAATACTGGTTTGGTTGCGGAAAGTTACAAGTAGATGCATATAGGATCGTGTGAGGGTGGTGCTTTACCTTGTCGTTGTGCCCAATGGAATGGTTTTTCGGTCTCTGATTTGGGGTCTACATTACGTGTCGGGGTTTTGAGATGGTTGGGAAGTTTTTCACAGTTGTATTGCGTGATCGTCAGTCTAGTTTGTGTTTTTGGGGTAGTAGTCCCCGGGGTTATTGTTGGTGCCGGTGTTCCCGGCATTTCTCTTGGTATGTCGTGGTCAATCCGGCATCCGTGGCGGTGAGCGAAGTGCTCACCCTCTGCTGCTTTTCCTACATGTACTGGTCGTGAGGCGGACTAGGAGAACCCTCGAAGCTTGAAGAGCTGGGAGCGGAAGTCCGGGTCTTTGGGTAGTTAGTGACGTACATTGTAGCTCGTGTTGTTCATTGTTTTGAACGTATTTTTTTTCCGCTGTAAAAATGTTGTTTTTGATAAACGTAAGTGGCAATTTTAAAAAGGTTTATTAAAATGTTTGAAAATCGTTTTACTGTTTCACCGTTCGCGTTCCGGGTTCGGTCATGCCGAATTCGGGGCATGACAGTCGTACCTTCTGGCGCGCGATTGGTAAAGTGCTGAGGCTTGAGTTATGCCCGAGAGGTGTGTCGTACCTTCCGATGCGCGATCGGTAAAGTGCCGAGGGTTGTGGTCCCTGTGAGGTGTGTCGTACCTTCCGGCGCGCGATCGGTAAAGTGCTGAGGCTTGTGGTTCCGCGATGAGGTCGACCGCCTGGCCCGACTGTGTGTCGGGGAAAGTGCGTGGGGCAGTGCCAGGCCAACCGGTTTGCTACCGGAAACTGTGCAGTATGTTTGTTGATCCTTTGTGATCTTGCGTGCATTGTATGTGTTGATATTGTGTGCATTTGCAATTTGTACTGTTTGTGTTTGTCTGTAAAGGTCGTAAGTTCTGTGTTAAAGGGTGAGGTCTTGGGTTCGAGACTCATCAATAACCTACGGTGGTGATACAGCGCCTCTGTCTGAGGGTCTCACCACGGAGAGGGTTTAGGGTTGATGCGCTGCAGCGCCGTACGAACTAGGTTTCCCCTACGTGAACGGGTTGTTTGAGGTTTCCCTCACGTGAACGGGTGGTTTGAGGTTTCCCTCACGTGAGCGCGTTGTTTGAGGTTTCCCTCACGTGAACGGGTGGTTTGAGGTTTCCCTCACGTGAACGGGTGGTTTGAGGTTTCCCTCACGTGAGTGGGTTGTTTGAGGCTTCCCCTATGTGATCAGGTAATTGGGGTATTGATGTTGTGAGCAATAGTGATTTGCTTAGTTGAGAACATGATCCCCGTTTTGAGGTTTTCCCTACGTGATCGGGTAATTGGGGTGTTGTTATGGTGAGAAATAGTGTTTTGCTTAGTTGAGAATATGATCCCCATTCGAGGTTTCCCTTACGTGAGCGAGTATTTGAGGTATTGATATCGTGAACAGTTGTGACGGTTTGGTATCAGGTTTTGAGGTAGTTGTTTTCCCTGTTTAGATTGGTAAGTTGTCGACGCTTTACTAGTATGCCATAATCTAACGGGTATCCATGGAGGTGAGCGGAACGATCATCCCCTTTACTACTTTTCCCGCAGGCCTCTGAGGTAGGGACGAGTATCGAATACTGGTTTGGTTGCGGAAAGTTACAAGTAAATGCATATAAGATAGTGTGAGGGTTGTGCTTTACCTTGTTGGTGTGACTAATGGAATGGTTGTTCAGTCTCTGATTTGGGGTCTCCATTACGTGCACGGGTCTTAGATGGTTGGGGGAAATTGACAGTGATTTGTGTGACAGTCGGGTTTAACTTGTGAGTTGGGGTATTAGTACCCTGTGTTATTGTTTGTTGTCGGTGTTCTCGGTATTTCTGCTGGTATGCCGTAGTCAGTTTGGTGTCCGTGGTGGTGAGCGAAACGCTCACCCCTTTCTGCTTTTCCTACAGGTACCGTTCAAGAGGCGAGCTAGGAGGATCTCTCGAGGCTTGAAGAGCTGGGAGCGAGAGTCCGGGCTTTCGGGGTTGTCTAGCGACGTCCACTCGTGTTTTAGTGTTCTTTCTCTTTTTAAATTAAAACTCAGTTTGTAAAAGTATTGTTTTGATTAATACAAGTGGTTCTTTTAAAGCGGTTTATTAAACTATTTGAGACTTTGTTTTACTTGCTTCACAGTTCGCGTTCCGGGTTCGGTCATACCAAATTCGGGGCGTGACACTTGTCTTGCTTACTTAGTACTAATTAATTAAGACTTGATTAATTAGTTCCATGGGCCTCTTGGAACATGGCATGTGGCAATTCCCAATGAGGTCACGTGATGCGCTCATCGCCTCCAAGCCCTTCCATACCAGAAATGTCCAACATTATCCGACGTGATCAATCCCAAGACTCCAAGCCTTGCCTCAATCCGTAATGTCATATTAACTTGTGGGCACATGACCTAAAACCCAGTTTTGATCATGTCCCGAGACAACTCCCTTTTAGCCATTCTCCATAAATGTGTCAATGAGTCTCATCCTCCGGTGTGACCCTTAGGTTTATGCATGTCAATAGATCAACGTAAAATCCTACATTAGTTGATCATAAATAAGTGGCAACTAACGAGACTTTAGTATTGCCTGACACTGCATAACGGATCGACCATGTCGATTCTAACCTTTATGTCGTCCCTATCATTATCCTTTCATTACCGATATCCTGATTGAGATAAGTCATAGAGCGGTCATCCTTGTTGTTCTCAATCACTGTTCCTTGATATGTGAGATGACTGAATATTTGATACCTAGTATCATGTGCATGGCCATGTTATTGCTAATGATATATATATAGGGTAGCTATCCAGTAAAAACCCCCTTATTGTGCAAACTATGAACCAATCTAAGCCACAGGATACGGTCAAAGTGACGTCAACAGAGCGCGCGCGATGCTGACACGTGGCCGCTTCGCGCGCGCCTCTGCCCGCGCGCGTGAGCGTGTTGACCACGCGCGCGCACAGTGCTGATCGTTTGCGCGCGCGCGTGCTGATAGTTTGGTATAAATGCAAACTATCAGCACTGTGCGCGCACGCACTAGCAGCGCGAGCGCCCACGTGTCAGCAACTGGTGAGTTCGTAGTTTTCACAATAAGGTGCGGTGTTTTATATATTTATTGCCCTCATGTCAGCATCTGGTGCGCTCTACTGACATCACTTTGGGGGGATCCTATGGCTCAGATTGGTTCGTAGTTTGCACAATAAGGGGTGGTTTGTACTTGATACCAATATATATATATATATATATATATATATTTGTACATTTATGATTCAACTATGGGTATTAAGACTAACACAACGGTCTTTTAGGAGGGGGTTTTCGAAAAGAACCTCCCTCGGTCGTATGAGATGGATGACCTTCCGCCCCACCTCCTTCCGTCGTATGCGAAGGTAGAATTTCTTGATAACCTCCCTCCGTTGGTTCAGAATGTGGACAATATTGTTGGGAGTCACCATCGAGTGGCATGTAATCTTCATTGACACTAGTGGGTGGGGTTGAGTTGTAATTCCCAACCTCATCCAACCGTTGTTGGCGTATAGTAGCGATGGTGCCTTCCTCGGCGGTGAACTTTTCCTCGTTCTCAAGCAACTCAACCCAATGATCGAGCTCAAAATTTGTTGGGTCACCCTTCACCCTTTAGTGGTCTAGTATACTGTGCCATATCACCTTTTCTGCCGTCATGTGGTCATGGTGGTTCCAGCCGCTATGGTACTCGGCTTTCAACAGTTTTAAAAGATCGAGAAACCTCTTGACGCACGCCTTATTGACGTTCCAATGGTTCTTCACCGCTCCCCACTCAAAATGCGGGCGAACTCCTCCGTCGTTGTAGCCTTCGTCAATGTGCCCCAGAATGTGTTACCTAGTTGAGAGTTGCCTCTAATCGAGTCTTTTGATGTTTGGAGCCATTTCCTTCTAAGCTACTTCTCCGTCTCGATGGATTTTTTTTCCTCGATTTTGTTGCATGAACCGGTTGTGGTTGGGAAGGACATGCAGAGGCTGATTGGGACGACATACGGGTGCCGCTGTTGACGGACACGTGTTGTTTCCATGATGGGTAATGGGCGTACCCATAGTAGTTGGGTGGCTGGCTGAGTTGAGGTGGACCCAGATAACTTTGCGGTTGACCTGTATTGTTCTGCGGTAGACCCGAATAGCTTTGCGGTTGACTTGGATAGTTTTGCGGTGGAAACGGGAATGGGTTGTACGGACGTGGGAACGAGTAGTTTTGCCTGGGGTAGAATTGACCGGATTGGGGTTGAATGGAATTGGACCTGTATTGAATTGACTTGGACATGTTTTCATACATGGCATTTATATCGGTTACATATAGAAATTGAAAACTAAATTACACGACTAAATTAATAAATTACATTATCGAGTTTAAAACCACCCGAGCTAGAGCTTGATGCCATATAGTGGGAGAAAGAGGAGTTCTCGGACGATTGCTTCAACAGGTTGCGTAAGCTGCCTAGGTCATCGAATGACAGTCCGAAATCGTCCGACCTTTGTTGTTCGTCATCCGATGAATGCGAACGTTGGGTTTCCGAGTCGGACATTTTTCAATATGGAAAATGGGAGAGTGAAATAGAGAGGGAGAGTGAAGTTGAAGAACTGCTGGTGTGAAATAAGAATAGGGTTGGGGGTGTATTTATAGGTTTTGAATTAAGGGTTTAGGAATGAGAAAATGTTACCGTTAATTTCCGAGCGTTGCAACAGTCGTAATTTTTTTTCTTCAGATGGCCACGTGTCGCGCGTTGACAGGCGGATGTCGCTAACCGAATCGAACGGCCCGCGACCCGTGTTTTTAGGCCGCGAGTCACGGGCCGCGGACCGAACCACAACTTTGTGGTTTGCGGGCCGTAAAAACCGAACTCCACAACAACACGGCCCGCGACCTGAAACCACAAAATTACGGTTTGATTCGTGGGTCGATACACGATTCGCACCACTGTGCATGCTATAACAACTCACTTTCTAACTAACTAGATTGACAGCTAACAACCCAATTATCCCACAATTGCCTTGTTGCCTCATAGAAGAATCCAAGTGTTTCTCAGCATCAATAGCCGTCCAGAAGTGAACGACATCGTTTGACTGCACTCCGTGTTGATCCTCATATTGTCTCGCCTGTGATATTTCTAATGGCTGCTTTTGATCCTTGTAATTGTGGACTCACGAACCTGCTTTGTTTCCATGGATGAATCCATATTAGGCTACTTAGATTTCAATAGTCTAAGATCTAGTTTATTTCGTTAAATGAAATTATAATCGGTAATTTGATTTTCATGCTCATGGATCTGGTTTCTTTCCGCGGATGAAATTTTACTTGGTTACTTTCAATCGTCTCAATTTCAAACCCCCTAGATCTCGTACCGTTTACGCAAATATCGATTTGAATGCTCCCAAATCTCTCACCCTCTCCGAGAGGTCTTAACGACATTATCGACATAGTAACAATCACCTATAACATTATCCACCCTAGGTTATCCAAACCAAGTTAAATTTCAAATAGTGACGAAGGACGATCAGTGTCTTCAACAGATCAAAGCAGTGATCTAGGGGCATAAAAACAAGTTGGAGTAGACTCAGAAGATTTTGTTTTAAATTTTAAAAATATTTCTATTATATTTAAAGAGGAGAAATCGGCTAGAAACTCCTCTTATCCTAGTAATCATGAGAGCTCATCGTAGCCACACACACCTATGATCCAACATTCATCAAGATGTCACATCATCACCCCAATTTCACGCCAGAGCATAATTGTAATAGCATGGTGCCATGTGGACAAGTGTTCATATTTCTTTTACCAATTCACTAATTTAATTTTTCCCGCTTCATTTGAACTCCGATTAGATTCAAACTTGCACCAATATTTTTCTTTTTCCAATGGATTTAAATCAAAATCAGTAATGAATATATTTTGAAGCACGGAAATAAAAAGTTATATCGGGGTGATAAAAATAATACTGAGTGTTGATAAATCTTCACTAATAAATGTTTTATATCGTGGTATCAAACTAGTGATAAATGTTGATAAAAAAACATGTACTAAGTGTGATAATGAGGTGATAAAAAAACGTGTTCAATTTTGATAATAAGTGTGATAAACTAGAGTTTAATGTTGATAAAAAACATGTGATGGGGGTGATAAAGCACATGTAAATTAGTGATAAACACAGTGTTTAGTGTTGATAAAACTAGTGTTTAGTGTTCATAAAAGAACATGTGATAAGGTGATAAAAATCATGATTTGTTTCAGAAAATGAGGTGATAAAACTAGTGTTCATTGTTTATAAAAGTAGAGTAAAGTGTTGATAAAAGCAGAGTAAAGTGTTGATAAAACCAGTGTAAAGTGTTGATAAAAATTATCCAGATGTTATTTCTTTTTAAATCAGCACCGAAATAATTTATTATTTTCTTGATTTAAAAATATTCACAACTTGTTTTGATAGAAAGCCATTGAAAAAACAAAGATATTGGCGCAAGTTTTAAGCTAATCGGAGTTCAAACGAAGCGGAAAAAATTAAATCATGTTTAGTTTTGAAAAATGAGGTGATAAACCTAGTGTCCAGTGTTGATAAAAACAGTGTAAAGTGTTGATAAAATTACCCAGATATAACTTTTTTAAATCATCCCCAAAATAAATTTTTTTCGTGCTTTAAAATATATTCATGACTGATTTTGATAGAAAGCCCTTGAAAAAACAAAAATATTGGCGCAAGTTTGAAGCCAATCGGAGTTCAAACGAAGCGGGAAAAATTAAATTAGTGAATTGGTAAAAAAATGTAATATGATAGTTTTCCTAAAAAGCCCCTACCACTTATTAAAAATTGCTGTGTTTTTGCAGTGAATAAGTTAACAACTCAATTACATCTCATCCATCTATTCTCAAAATGGATGGCTTGGATGGGTTCTCATAGTTACTAGGTTAAGAGATGGTTTTTATTTGATTTCTCCTCTATTTCTAAATAATGTGTTATTTTTTTAAAATTTATATTCAATCTTATATCATCTTGAATTTTAAGTATAACCAATTTTTGAACATTTGAAAACATAACAAGTTCAATGTTTGCTGCGTGACCTCAAACTAATATATTTAGTTAGACTTCATTGGCGATGATTCTTTTTTTTAGCAAAAGAAGCGTTTTATTCATGTAATTGTCTATAGAAAGAATATAGATAAATGTATCTGGAAAAGATTGGTCCGACCACATAATAACATGTATAAATCAAGCTTCTATGGCAAGGTAGTGGAATCCTTGAGTTTAGGTAATAGAATATGGGTATCTTGGATAATGGCCCCTCTCGGGGAGATCCATGAGACCTCTAAATTGACCATCTAAGTTATGATATAGGCGTCATACCTGATAATAGCACAGGCCCATTCGATATCAGTAGAAAAAGCCAATGTCGTTGCATGGCATGGGCTTCAATCATGGCCGAAGACCAGAGGGTCGGGCCAACCCCATTCTTAGCTACTAGAACCTATCTAGCTCCATCGACGATGATAGCCACCGAATCTGACAACGGTAGAGTCCTGACTGTTTGTGCCAAGGCACGAGGTGGATCCCCATAGGGTTGAACTGAGAATTTTCCTCCGTCCATGCTGCCAAATTTACAGTGGTGGCTGATTAGAACCCTATAGATAATAGGTTTATCTTACTCAAGATCTTTTCATTCTCTGCTTTCAAGATTTCAAAGAGCCACCTTACTATCTTTTCATTTCGGTGTCACCCTTGTAGTGATGAGCTCCTACAATGCTGAAAAAAGAAGATTGGGGGAGTAGGTGAGAGGTTCCCCAAATAACGACAACCAAGTCTTACCAAACCAATAGTAGATGAGGGAGTGGCTGGTCGTTTCTAGATGGTGACCCAAATCGTTACTTAAACTGGGCAAAAACCTACATAGAGTCCGATAAAGCCCTTCTGAGAAAAATACAAAGACGATGTTGCGCATGCAATATCCAGATGTTCGACCATAATGGAAGTTGAATTGGGGCTCGAGACTACGCTCTATCCTTATAGAGTACCTGGTATCTATTGGGTTTTGTTCCCTACAACAAGTCACAATCTGTATACAAAGTCATACGTGATTAATCAAATTTGGTAAGTGCTTTCATTCTCATTTGATGTAATATTAACAATATGAATATACTACTCTTTCTAAGGTATCAGGTAGCAGATTCCCGATAGTAGAACTCTTAGGAACAAAAGAGTATTCTATTCATTCACCCCTATTCTAATTCGATAGTTAGAGCTAGTGTGATCGTTGGTTGGATGATCATGTTTTAGTGATCATGCATACAGAGCTATGAGTCAACCTCACGGATGTTAAAGAGTTCGGCAGTGGACAACCCACATTTTAGAATACTCCATAGAACAATAACATGAGTATGTGATAACTATGAAATCACCATACTACCTATGTGAATAGATTCATATCTTGACACAGTCGAACGCCACTCCTAGTAAGATGGCCATTTAGGTTGTGCTCAGATATGGATACATAGATATCAGGTGTAGATGATTGTCATAGAGACTTGTCACTTATATTTATAATGAGTTAGATTTTATTGGGCCAACTAATGAGTGAAGGATTGTAAAGTGAACAATGACCATGAAAGTGAGAAAACAATTGTCACTTATAATCTAAACTTGGGATTAACAAAAGAAAAAACTGAACTAGAACAAGGATGGTCTTTCTGTGCCTTTTGTTCAGACATGACATCGCCAAACGAGAAAGGATAAAATCACTTATGGTAACAAGATCTGATAAAGACAAAGTCAACACTTCGTATAACTTGGGTAGTTATGGTCCTTGCTAGGAGTTGCCCATAACTTGTGGACGGAATGTAGATTTCGGACCTACTGCCAATGACATGTGAACCTAAAGGGTCAAACACAACAAAGTAAAACTCACAACAAATTGAAAGTTGTAGGTTAGACTTGGATAAATTTAGGGAGGAAACTAGAATAAACAAACATTTCATCGTTGGTAAAATTTCAAACCCCAACTGGTAGAACCACAAAAAAGAGAGAAAAAGAAGAAGACAAATCTCTTATATTTATGTTACAAGGGTAAAGAACAAGCTTCCAACTCAACCAGTACAACGCTCTTCTCACAACAATGAGAACAAGAACTGAAGGAACAAAATCATATTCAAAACAACCACTACTTCTAAAGCAGATTTTTTTTTGTTTTATAAATTGTTGGGATTATTGCAAATCCATTGGACTCAAGGTCTTTGTTTATGATAATTGACCAATTTGACAATTTTGAAACTGAAATTAATCACAAGGTGGAATTTGAAGGAGATTCCGAATATGAGCTTGAAGACTTGGTGTCTAATTCGGATATTGACCTGGCTAGTGTAAATAATCAGTCAATGAGCTTATCCTTTTGATCAAAGTTCATGAAAATCCTCTAATAGAAATTGAGAGGCTTTGCCTCCAAACAGAAAAGGAGGGTCATTAGAGACTTCTTCACAAGAAATCTCCATAGTTTGTCTTATTGTAGGAATTATAAGTTCAAGTTATTGACAATGTATTTCTCAAGTCACTTCGTTTCAATCTTGATTATATACCCTCCATTGGTCTTTTTGGAGGGTAGGTATCTGTGGGGAAAACTTCTCGTTTCTCTGATCAAGTCATAAGAAAATCTAACAATGCAATTATGTGGTTTGGCATCTTCATTCCCTTTGATATTATTATTTGCATAGTTAATGTGTATGCTTCAAGTAATGTGTCTACCAAAGGTTCTCTATGGTAATATTTACTCTTATATGACTGAACCAATAAAGGACAAGCTATCCTTTGTGAAGACTATAATACAATTCTGAATCCTACAGAAAGAAATGGCTTTACTGGATCAACTTTTGCCCCATCACCTTTCCACATGTTTTCCTAATATTTAGGAGTGATTGATCTTCCTCTCAGTAGGGGAAAACTTACTTTGTATGGGAATTCCACCAAAGCTTCTAGGCTAGACAAATTTCTTATCTCTCCTAACTTATTACACTCATTTCCCAATCTAAATCAAACTTTTCTTCCAAGAAGTGTATCTGATCACATGCCTATTTTCCTATAAAGCCCCTTAGTTGATTGGGGACAAGATAATTGAAATTCATCAATGCATGGCTTGATAATCATAACTTAAAAAATGATTCTAAGTTTTTTTGGGAGGGCTTAACTCATTATGTTGCCCCTTATTTTTCACTTTGTCCAAAACCGAAGAGTCTTAAATCTCACCTCAAAGACTTGAATGTGAATGTATTTGGTTTCCTGGGAAAGGATATTGAGGGGTTGAAAGCTGCAATCAATTCTCTACGCTATATTTTAGACTCAAGACCTCTACCACCTCCAAAGATCTCTAAGAGGGGTCTTCTGAAAGCTAAACTGATATACATATTGAAACTATGTTCTAAATTTTGGAGTTAAGAGGCTAGATTAAAATGACTTTAGGGAAGGAGATAGATGGTCTAAATTCTTACACATTATGGCCAACTACAAGAGCTCAAGAAAGAAAATTAACTAGATATCTGTCCTTGGCATTACTTACTCTGATCTAGTGGAAATCAAATCCCTTTGTACTGCTCACTTTGCTGATCTTTATATGAACTCCTCTCTCATCACCATTTAACTTTCAAACCTTCCCTTTTGATTATTATCTCCTTTTCAAGCTGAAGCTTTGAAGTCCTTTCTCCAAAGAAATATTAGTGGATGCTTTTTTTTTTTGATCAGCAAATGTATTATTGAGAGACCAGTTCTTCAAACAGAAGAAAGGGCCAAGTGACCTAAAAAGGCCACTTAAGAGAAACCAAACAACAACTACATCGACAAAACCAACCACTAAACCTTGCTTGACCCGCAAGAACCAACCCAAAGTTTTGAATTTTTGAAAACCTAAACCCTTGCTTGATCCGCAAGAAAAACCAACTCCAACGGTATGGAGACCAACTGAAATATCTAGGCATCAGCTAGCACTACACCACACTCCCACAAAACTAGTAAAGCTTCTCAGCTAAACTAATCCGACCAAGTAGGATACAAAAAGGAAACCTCTTCAAATCTAATCTTGCATCTGAAGCTTCCTTAGAATTAAACTCCACCCAATTGCTTCTAAGAATTAAGCAATATTGCTAGAAAGAACTGTGAGAGTTGGGAAATTGATCCCTCCCTCAGCAGCAAGTTCCTACCAGCACCTTTAGTCTTCAATCAACTTGTGCTCCAGTAGTTTGCACAAAACCTGAGCTGACAGAGGACAAAGAGCCACCAAAGTACACAAACAATTACATAGCAAACACTCAACTCAACCTATACACGAAAAATACCCTCACACAGCCTAAGAAAAGCACAAAGAAGAGCCAAACTAAGCTCCCCACTACGCCCACTCCAGACAAAAGCAGCCAAGACAAAGGCTGAGACAGAACCAACCCCAAAAAGAGTCCTAACCTCACCACTAAAAACTGAAGTCCCAAAAAACCCAGACCCCCCAAAATAAATTAGCAAACAACTGCAGAGGCTCTGTTTAGTGGATGCTCTTAAGGATTGTAATAGAGAAAAATCCCATGATCCTAATGGATGCACCTTCAAGTTCTATTAGTAGTGTTAGTCTTAGTTAAGTAAACACTTCTCCAAATTCTTATCTCACTTTCATAGAACCTTAGACCTTGGAAAAGGACTCAATTCCTCCTTCCTAACACTGATACCCAAGATTGATAGTACCCAATCTGTTAGTGATTACGGGAAAATTAGTCTCATTGGAGGCCCTATAAAATCCTTGCGAAGTATTACCATCCAAACTCAAGAAACATTTGGAGCATCTGGAAAATGGTGTCCAATCTAGCTTCATTGCAGGCAGAAAAATCCTGGATGGTGTCCTACTTCCAGCTGAAGTTATTCACCATATCAAAGATACTAAATAATAGGTGTTTATCTTTAAAGTGTAATTTGAGAAATCAAATGAGCATGTCAATTAGGACTATCTCCTTAATCTCATGTCCTCGATGGGTTTTGGATCAAAATAGAAATATTGTCTTCTGTCTTGCTTTCAGGCATTGATTCATGTCCTCATAAATAGCTCTCCTTCTCTTGATTTCAAAATTGAAAGGGGTATTAGGTAGGGATGCCCTCTCTCTCCTCTATTATTTGTTATTTTGGCTGAGGGCCTTCACTAGTTATTGGAGCATAGCATCTCCTTGGGTAGTTTCAAAGATGTATCTATCTCGGAGAAAAGATCTCAAATTTCTTTTTTTTTGATCTGCAATTTTTGATTTATTAAAACCAAGTTTTCGAAAAGAAAACTACGGTCAAGGGATTATCCCTCCAAAACAAATACAAATTTCCAACAAAACCTATCAAACAAAGGTTACTTGTTGGTGAAGCTACCCAACCAACTTTTGAAAACAGAAACTTGCCCCCCAAGGCAAGTAGAAAACATTAAAAATACACCCACCCATTTCACCAAAACATGCTAATTACATCCCTTTCCAAAACCAGTTGCTATGCACTTTGTTAAAAAAACACCCCCTTGTTATCACCTAGTTGGCCACTGTGAGAGGACAACAAAACCGTTGCAAAAAACCCCCTCCCCTACATGCCATCATTGCTGCAACTTCAAAACCTGTCCCAATTCCCATCTGAAAGCAGTACTATGTTGCTGCAGAAAACCACCAGATCCTTCAGCTTGGGATATTCAGAACAAGCTTATAGTAGAAACTGAATTTATTGCAGACCTCAATTTTCCTTTTCCATCAACAAAGCATAAGCTTGGGAAAATTTTCCTTTTCCATCAACAAAGCATAAGCTGAATTTATTGCAGACCACAATTTTCCTACTCTCGGTCCAAACTCACCCTTATCTCAGTCTTACAGTAGATTGAAATTTTGCAGAATCAAAATTTTGGTTGGATTTTTGCAAAATCATAATTTGGGGTAAGCGGGATTGAAGGCAACCGGTTGTGTTCAATTGTTTTGGTCGGGGTTTTAGATTTGTGTCCCATTTTTACCAACAAGGTTGTATTGGGAGGTATGGGGTTGTGCCAAAAAGGACGAAGAAGCGAGAAATGCAAACCCTGGACATTTTTTGAACAATTTGAATTTCTTTTAAAAAATAAAATTTATTAAAATTTCATGAAAATAAAGAGTTATGAATTTTTTTATATAAAAACTTAAAGAAATTTTGGAATTTATAATTAATCAAGTTTCTGAATTAAAGAAATTATAATTTAAAGAAACATATTTTTTGAAAAAATAAACATATAATTAATTTTATGCATTTTTTAGGGGTTACTCCATGTCCTAACGCCCAACTTTCAGAAAATGTTAATTCTAACCCTATACAACTGAAATTGCCATGTATTAACGATCAATTAACTGAAATCGCCAATTGTTATTAATTTTAAACGGACCTTAACTTGGCCAAATGAAAAGTCAAGTTTGCCCTCAAATATGTTCTTCCTTCGGACGTTAACTTGGCCGAACTTCATCTTTTCGTGACTTCATCTCTTCATCTCAGATCTTCGAACTTCATCTCGTTGTCTCCGAGCTTCGAACTTATCTCTTTGTGACCTCAGCTCGCCCAAGCTCCATTATAAAATGAGTCACGTGAGACGCACGTGATTCACTGTTCACGAAAATAGTCAATTTAAACAATACTTTTTGGTTTCTAATAATCCAGTTTTGAAATTCATTACTATTTGACAATTTTCCAAAGTTTGGGTGCGGATTTGACGATTAAGTGTAGTAGGGGCTCATATAATTTTCTTGATAAAATCTTAGTTCAAGCAGAAACAAGACGAGAGATACAACGTTAACAAAACAACTGTCAAAAGAGCTAAGGGCCACTGTCCAAAAGGAAAAAAAAAACAAAGCAAAAAACACCCAGCCGGTGAATAATTTCTCAAGAGATAAAAGATAGGCATCACACCCGACCTAGTGAGCTGTAGCTTGGGGAAAAAAGGGAGAATCCCCTGGTTCCAGAAAGAACTGAGTAATTCATGCCCCTCCACCCGTAGCAGATCTTCCACAATATCCCCCCGGATGAGTACTCACTAAACTCAAGTGAGAATAGACAAAACCTGACAATGAATCCTGAATAGAAACTCACCGGACCCAATAGACCCAATAACAGGTCAACAATCACTATCAACACGACCTCGCCTCCTCAAAGGTCGTAAACACCACCTCGGGTGCTACTACCACTCTTGAAAAGAAACATGAGCGCGAAGAAAGCCCGCCTACCACAAGATAAAAACAGAATGGTGTTGGATTCTACTGAAAACCAAATCACCTCTTTCCATAATCCTATTCAAACAACTCAATTTCTTAAAATCCAAATAATGATATAAAATATTTGATACAAGATTTCCACCAATGATGGGAGCCCAAGCCTCTCCTAATACATTGAACATCTCCCACCGATTAGGCATCACCGAGGAGACACCCCTCCACACGGATAGGCGGCCCCACAACCACAAAAAAATCAAACAATGTAGGGGTAAATGATCACATGTCTCCATACCAGACACAAAGTGCAATACATCTTATTCAAACTCAACGGCATACCTCGACCTTGAATGAAAACTGTGGTGGATAAAGCCTTCAGCACCACCAACCAGACCAACATACAATGCTTGGGAGGGATCCCCGCCACCCACTAGACTAATATCCAAGGCTCAGAAACCATATTCTCCTCTAAACTGAAAACGAGGTACTGCATAAGTAAAACCTCAATACCACAATTAAGAACATCCGAGACCTACTTAGGAGAAACAGAACCAACATTCAATAACAAGGCGTTGGACTAGACAAAAGTAACCTTCAGTCCCGAGAACCTTTGGAAATATAAGAGCTCCCATTTGACATTCACTAGGGAATCCAGAGAACCTTGCAAAAACAAAATTGTGTCATCAACGAATTGTAAATGAGATACTCCAAAACCCGAATGACCTATTTCAATGCCTCTAAAATTAAATTAAAAGTAAATAAATAAGAATTAATTAAAATTAAATAATGATTAAAATAATTTAATAACTTAATGATATTACTAAAATAAGGTGCAAGTAAAGATATTATCTCTCAACTTTTGAGATTCCCTCCTAGTCCTAGCCATGCGACAGCTACGGTGCTCTACTCCATCCCACCGCTGACATGCTCTCTACTGTGGCTCCGCCTGTGGCTGGCTCCGCTGCTCCTATTGGTGATTCTCCCCTTGCGTTACCTAGCCCGGCCTGAGCCCGTTTGGCTCGGTCTGAGTTGTGGCGTCTCCGGCGAGCCAGGGCTGCTCCGACCACCAGCCACGGCGTCCAGGACGCTTGACGGAGGAGAAGTGAGGGAGGCGAAGGATGTGGCGTCTCTGGCGACGCCGTGCTCACGCCGTGGTTGTATGGAAATGCGCCCCCAAGCTTCTCGTTTCAGATCTGGAGTTCGTGAGGTCGCCGACGGAGCTCCGGTAGAAAACGCTCGAATTGAACGCGGTAGAGCACGGTTTCAGGTAAAGGGAGCTCTAAGAAGAAGGGGAGAGGAACAAGAGGCACGAACCGTGCTTTTCCCCTCACTGAGAAGCTCGAATCGAGCTCGGCGAAGAAAGGATCAGCCGTGGAAACTCCAGCGCTGGCGTGGTTTTGTGCGCGGGGTTCCGTTTGTGAACAGAGAAGAAGGTGGAGGGTGAGGACGAGGCGTGGGTGGGGGTGAGACTGGAAGAGGAAGAGGAGATCGGGAGGGAGAGAACGAGAGGTGAGAGAGAGAAAGCTCGATTTCGCAGAGAGGAGAGGCGAGGGTTTGATGACGATGAACAGTACCATCTAGGGTTAGGGTCAGGCCTTTATGCACTTGGGTCGGGCCTCACGCGTCTTAGATTGGGCCAAAGGTCCGGCCCAATCTCAGTTCAGTCCATCTTCTCTTTTCCCTTTTTTTTTTCTTTTCAAAAACCCTTGTTGCAAAAAACCTACCCCATTGTTCCAAATTGCAAATTAATACCCTTTTAAAACAAGGTGTTGTCACGCCCCAATTTAAGTAAAACCGAACTCGGGACGCGAACGTTTAAAACAATAAAACATTTTGAAACCGATTACATAAATCACTTTAAAGTCACCAATTGTTCATCAAAATAATCATTTAGAACTTAAAGGTACGTCCCAACAAATGGACAAAAATGCAAGGTATACGTCGCTAGACTCAAAATAAACCCAGAATCCCGCTCCTAGCTCTTCAAGCTTCAGAAGCTCACCTAGTCCAACCTGCGACCGGTACTTAGCAGATAATGCCGGTAGGAAAAGAAGCTAGGGGTGAGCGTTCGCTCACCACCACGGATAACAGACTGAATACGACATACTTAGTAGATAATGCCGGTAACACCAACAACCAACTCAACACCGGGGATCACTATCCCCAAACTCAAGTAACCCGACCGACACCCACACACTGATACTTTCCTCAACCGACTCAACACTCGGACTCGTAATGTAGACCAAACACAACGATCACGACCTCTTCCAAGGACTCAAAAGACCACCACGCAACACCCAAGATCACAAAGGATCGCACACCAAACAAGATCACAAAGGATCGCATACCAGCTGCTCAGTAACCTCCCTCACTCACGCGCTTTGCCGAACCACTTAGGCCAGGCGGTCGACCTGTCTCAGTAACCTCTCTCACTCACGCGCTTTGCCGAACCACTCAGGCCAGGCGGTCGACCTGTCTCAGTAACCTCTCTCACTCACGCGCTTTGCCGAACCATTCAGGCCAGGCGGTCGACCTGTCTCAGTAACCTCTCTCACTCACGCGCTTCCCCGACACAAAGTCGGGCCAGGCGGTCGACGTGTCTAAGTAACCTCTCTCACTCAGGTAACCACAATACAATCACAAGCAAGTTCAACAAACAGCAACAACATAGGTTCAACACTCCACAGTCACTCATGGCCACACAAGACACCAACAGTAAAACACGGACTCAACAACCCCATGGGCACTCACGGCCTCCCAAGACACACCAACAGTAACTCACGGGCTCAACAACCCCACGGGCACTCGCGGCCTCCCAAGACACACAAACGGTAACTCACGGGCTCAACAACCCCACAGGCACTCACGGCCTCCCAAGATAGACCAAACAGTAACTCACGGGCTCAACAACCCCACAGGCACTCATGGCCACCCAAGACACCAACAGTAAAACACGGGCTCAAAAGCCCCACGGCAGTCACGGCCACCCAAGACACCAACAATAAAGTAAGGGTTATTTACGATAAGGTACCCTAATGTTTCGTCCACGAACGATAAGGTACCCTAATGAATTTTGTGTCTGATAAGGTACCCTAATGATTCGTCCACGAACGATTTGGTTTAAAATTGGCATATTCCGTTAAAAACTAACGGAATATTCCTCTAAATTAGACATTTGCAGTTAAGTGGGGTGTGAAATGATGATATTACCCTTTCTTATTTTAAGCTTACAAATTTGATAGACAAAATTACCATTATACCCTTAATTATATAATACAATAAAAATATAATAAATAAATAAATAAATTTAATTTTTTTAAATTTAAAAATTAAATTATTTAAAATAATAATTAAAAAAATATTTAAAAATACAAAAAAATAAAAAATCATTTTTATTTAAAAAAAAAATTAATTTTATTAAAAAAAACCGCAGAACTGTTCTGCGTCTTCTCTGGCAAGCTCCGGCGTCGTCTCCGGCCACCGCTCCTTCGCCGGCTTCGTCCCCGGCCACCCCCACCTCCGCCTCCTCCTCCGGCATCATCCCTCTTCCTTCCTCCCTCTTCCACCCCCACCCTAAATCTCAGTTCTATATCTACTACGCGAGGACGAAGATCTGAAGCTCCGGATCTGTTGTGCGAGGGCGGAGATTTGGGCCTGTAAGCTCGGAGCACCACCGACCGCAGCAAGCTCATCTTCACCAGATCTAGATCTCGCATCACCTTAGCTCGCGTCGCCGGAGCTCGCAAAGTCGAAGCTCGCGATTTGGTTCAGATCTGAACCAAATCGCGATTTGGTTCAAATCTGAACCAAATCAGCGAGGACGACGCCGGGGGTGGAAGAGGGAGGAGGGAAGAGGGACGACACCGGAGGAGGAGGCAGAGGTGGGGGTGGCCGGGGACGACGCCGGTGAAGGAGGGGTGGTCGGAGCCGACGTCGGAGACGAAGCTCGAACAACTCGATCCAGTTTTTTTTAATAAAATTAATTGTTTTGAAAAATAAAAATGATTTTTATATATAAAACTGTTTTTAATAAACAATTATTTATATATAAAGAACTAATTATTAAAAAAATAAAACTAATTAAATATAAAATCTGATTTTAAAATATAAAAATCTGATTTTTAAAAAATAAAAAATGATTTTTGAAAAAAAAAACAAATTCAGTTTTAAAAAAATATAACTTTAAAAAATATATATTATTTATTTATTTTATTTTGAACATTAAAATTAATTAGAAAATATAAATTAAGGAAAAATAATAATGGAGGGTATAATGGTCATTTAACTCTTAAGTCAAAAGTCAACTGAAATGTCAAAGGGCAAAATAGGCATTCTACATAATTCTGTTAGTTTTTTAACAGCATTAAACCAAATCGTTCGAGGGCGAATCATTAGGGTACCTTATCGGACACAAAATTCATTAGGGTACCTTATCGTTCGTGGACGAAACATTAGGGTACCTTATCGTAAATAACCCATAAAGTAACATGGGTTCAACAACCCAACGACACTCACGGCCACCCAAGACACCAACAGTAAAGTAACACGGGTTCAACAACCCAACGGGCACTCATGGCCTCCCAAGACACCAACACTAAAGTAACACGGGTTCAACAACCCAACGGCACTCACGGCCACCCAAGACACCAACAATAAAGTAACACGAGTTCAACAACCCAACGGGCACTCATGGCCTCCGAAGACACCAACACTAAAGTAACACGGGTTCAACAACCCAACGGGCACTCATGGCAACCCAAGACCCAAACAATAAAGTAACACGGGTTCAACAACCCAACGGGCACTCACGGCCACCCAAGACACAACAATAAAGTACAATCAACCTCCGGGCATAATAATGCCTCCAGCAGTTCTAATATAAACAGTTTCACAATCAACCTCCGGGCATGGTCATATGCCTCCAGTATTCCTAATGTCGATAAGTTCACTGCTCCTACGACACTACTAAGTGTCACATTCTTTTCTAATATTCGATACGTTCCCATATCATGTCTTTCTAATATTCGATAAACCTACTTAACCCACGACACCCCGGTGTCACATGCAATTCTACTGTTAACTTTACCTAGTCAGGGCCGAGATCCGGCTACTTTTCCCTACCTCGTATAAGTTCTCCAAAAGCTAACCAACAAGCTCCGGCGTGATCTCAGTCACTCGCCTAGCTTTCCTTTCCCTCGGTCTGCAGCACGATCTAAAAGAACACAATTCCAAACGCTTTTAAGCTTGCCAGCATAAGTTGAATTTTAATAAACTTGACGCTCAAAAGTAACCCCGACAATGTCGATCACTCCTAAACTCCCCAATTACTTGACATTATCGATATTGGACCCGGAAAGGCCCGATTCGCCCGACATGGCGAATCTGCCCGGGTTTTGGAAACGACCTTCCGGGGCTCCGAAAATTCCCGTTTTCGTTTCTACGGTCTTAGAATAATTCAAGGGTTCCTAGGCACTCGATGGAATCGAATTCCGAATTCCGTCGAATGCCTAGGAACCCTTGAATTATTCTAAGATCGTAGAAACGAAAACGGGAATTTTCGGAGCCCCGGAAGGGCGTTTCCAAAACCCGGGCAGATTCGCCATGTCGGGCGAATCGGGCCTTTCCGGGTCCAATATCAACAATGTCGAGTAATTGGGGAGTTTGGGAGTGATCGACATTGTCGGGGATACTTTTTGGCGTCAGGTTTATTAAAATTCAGTTTATGCCTACAAGCTTAAAAGCGTTTAAAATTGTGTTCTTTTAGATCGTGCTGCAGACCGAGGGAAAGGAAAGCTAGGCGAGTGACTGATATCACGCCGGAGCTTGTTGGTTAGCTTTTGGAGAACTTATACGAGGTAGGAAAAAGTAGCCGGATCTCGGCCCTGACTAGGGAAAGTTAACAGTAGAACTGCTTGTGACACCGGGGTGTCGTGGGTTAAGTAGGTTTATCGAATATTAGAAAGGCATGATACGGGAACGTAGCGAATATTAGAAAAGAATGTGACACTTAGTAGTGTCGTAGGAGCAGTGAACTTATCGACATTAGGAATACTGGAGGCATATGACCATGCCCGGAGGTTGATTGTGAAACTGTTGATGTTAGAACTGCTGGAGGCATTATTATGCCCGGAGGTTGATTGTACTTTATTGTTGTGTCTTGGGTGGCCGTGAGTGCCCGTTGGGTTGTTGAACCCGTGTTACTTTATTGTTTGTGTCTTGGGTGGCCATGAGTGCCCGTTGGGTTGTTGAACCCGTGTTACTTTAGTGTTGGTGTCTTGGGAGGCCATGAGTGCCCGTTGGGTTGTTGAACTCGTGTTACTTTATTGTTGGTGTCTTGGGTGGCCGTGAGTGCCGTTGGGTTGTTGAACCCGTGTTACTTTAGTGTTGGTGTCTTGGGAGGCCATGAGTGCCCGTTGGGTTGTTGAACCCGTGTTACTTTATTGTTGGTGTCTTGGGTGGCAGTGAGTGTCGTTGGGTTGTTGAACCCATGTTACTTTATTATTGGTGTCTTGGGTGGCCGTGAGTGCCGTGGGGTTTGTTGAGCCCGTGTTTTACTGTTGGTGTCTTGGGTGGCCATGAGTGCCCGTGGGGTTGTTGAGCCCGTGAGAACCTGTTTGGTGTATCTTGGGAGGCCGTGAGTGCTCATGGGGTTGTTGAGCCCATGAGTTACCGTTGGTGTGTCTTGGGAGGCCGCGAGTGCCCGTGGGGTTATTGAGCCCATGAGTTACTGTTGGTGTGTCTTGGGAGGCCGTGAGTGCCCGTGGGGTTGTTGAGTCCGTGTTTTACTGTTGGTGTCTTGTGTGGCCATGAGTGCCTGTGGAGTGTTGAACCTGTGTTGTTGCTGTTTGTTGAACTTGCTTGTGATTATGATTGTGGTTACCTGAGTGAGAGAGGTTACTGAGACAGGTCGACCCCCTGGCCCGACTTTGTGTCGGGGAAGCGCGTGAGTGAGAGAGGTTACTGAGACAGGTTGACCGCCTGGCCTGAGTGGTTCGGCAAAGCGCGTGAGTGAGAGAGGTTACTGAGACAGGTCGACCTCCTGGCCTAAGTGGTTCGGCAAAGCGCGTGAGTGAGAGAGGTTACTGAGACTGGTCGACCGCCTGGCCTGAGTGGTTCGGCAAAGCGCGTGAGTGAGGGAGGTTACTGAGCAGCTGGTATGCGATCCTTTGTGATCTTGTTTGGTGTGCGATCCTTTGTGATCTTGGGTGTTGCATGGTGGTATTTTGAGTCCTTGGAAGAGGTCGTGATCGTTGTTTTGGGTCTACATTACGAGTCCAAGTGTTGAGTCGGTTGAGGAAAGTATCAGTGTGTGGGTGTCCGTCGGGTTACTTGAGTTTGGGGATAGTGATCCTCGGTGTTGAGTTGGTTGTTGGTGTTACCGACATTGTCTGCTAAGTATGCGGTAGTCAGACAGTTATCTGTGGTGGTGAGCGAACGCTCACCCCTAGCTGCTTTTCCTATAGGTACTGGTCGCAGGTAGGACTAGGTGAGCTTCTGAAGCTTGAAGAGCTAGGAGCGGGATTCTGGGTTTATTTTGAGTCTAGCGACGTATACCTTGCATTTTTGTCCATTTGTTGTGACGTACCTTTAAGTTGTAAATGATTATTTTGATGAACAATTGGGGACTTTAAAGTGATTTATGTAATCGGTTTCAAAATGTTTTATTTTTTTAAACGTTCGCGTCCCGAGTTCGGTTTTACTGAAATTGGGGCGTGACAGCTTGGTATCAGAGCTCGAGGTTTCACACCTCGGACTGTACGTCAATTAGGTGGGGAGAGTCGAGTCAGTAAAATCCCGTCGTGCGTTGGGTACGCAGGTCGGAACCGTGTGTAGACCTGTTGTGTTCTGAGTCCTGTTTGTGTTTGTGTGTATGTGCAGTACGGGGTTACTGGCATACTGTTTGTGTGTTGCGGCGTGAAACGTTTTTAAGCTATCGCGACTCGACTCAGGAGCGCTCCTGTAGTCCAACGCGACGGTGTTGACATCAATGGGTGCAATGTAGTTCGGGGACGCCTGAACCGTGTTGTATCTACGTGATGTCAAGAAATGAGGTTTTAAAATGAAAAGGAGAAAGTTTTGAAAATTCGTTTGCCCCGTGGGCGTGTTTTTGATTTTGTTTGGCCCCGTGGGCTTATGTTTAAGTTGATTGGTCCGGTGGGTGCGTTTTGACTTTGGTTGGCCTTGTGGGCGTGTGTGTGTGGGTTGATTGGTCCGGTGGGTGCGTTTTGATTTTTAGTTAGCCCGGTTGGCGGGTTTCGGTCTTGGTTGGCCTTGTCGGCTAGGGATTGAGGTTTGGGTGACTTGTGTTTGGTCTGTAAATCGTTCTACGTGTGGTGTGAGTTTTGTGGTCGTTTGTCTATGACGCACAAGTGTGCAGGTCGCTAAGAGCATGGTAGGATGCGAGTGCCCTAGGATAGACGTGACAGTGTGTTAGGTGCGAAGTCGTTGCAGCTACGGGACGGACCATGGACCGGCCCGATAGGAAACCGGTCGGGGCCTCTGTTTTGGCCCGAAAGGTGGCACGGTAAGGCTGGCGTGCCGGCCCGAAATCTGGCACGGCACGGCTGGCGTGCTGGCCCAGAAGCTGGCACGGCACGGCTGGCGTGCCGGCCCGGTAGCTTGCACGGCACGGCTGGCGTGCCGGCCCAGATGTTGGCACGGCCCGGCTGGCGTGCCGGCCCGGTAGGTGACACGGCCCGGCCCACTTGCCGGCCTGGTCCAGTCAGCTACTTTCAAAAAAAAAAAATTATCTTTGTTGGTTTCGTCGGGTGGTTAGTGTTGTTGTTGCGTGACTGGGTTCACGTTTGCACGGTTGAGTGTTGGTTTGAGTGGTTGTGTCCACTGTCGGGTTGGTTGTAGAGGGCGAAAGTTCAGTGTTAAAGGATGAGGTCTTGGGGTCGAGACTCATCAATAACCTACGATAATGATACAGCGCCTCGATGTGAGAATCTCACCACGGAGAGAGGTTAGGGTTGCTCTACTGCGGCGCCATACGAACTAGGTTTCCCCTATGTAAACGGGTGTTCGAGGTTTCCCTCGCATGAACGGGTGGGTTGAGGTTTCCTTCACGTGAGTGGGTTATTTGAGGTTTCCTTGTGTGTTCGGAATTTTGGGGTGTTGAGGTTGTGAGCAATGGTGGTTTGCTGAGTTGAAGACATGATCCCTGTTTCGAGGTTTCTCTTACGTGAGCGAGTACTTGAGGTGTTGATAGCGTGAGCAGTGTGACGTTTGGCACCAGGTTTTGAGGTAGTGGTTTGCCCTATTTAGATCGGTAAGTCTTTAGTGCTTTACTAGTATGCCATAATCGAATGGGTGTCCGTTGAGGTGAGCATAACGCTCATCCCCTTTACTACTTTCCCCGCAAGGGACGAGTAGCGAACACTGGTTTGATTGCGGAAAGTTATAAGTAAATGCATAGAGGACCGTGTGAGGGTTGCACTAGACCTTAACGGGGTGACTAATGGAGTGGGTGTTCGGTCTCCGATTTGGGCGTCAGTTTTAATGGGTAATGGGGCGTCACACTCATTTTCTTCGTCGAGTTGTGCTGAGTTTAGAGCCGTTGAGTCCACCCCTGCGTCTGGACACGCCGGTTGGTGGTGGGGTGGTGTTGACTAGGGTCTGTCGTGCCTGGGGAGTTGGAGAAGCGAACCGATACAGGAGGTTCGAGAGAAGGCTCAAGAGCCCTGATGCTGGATCGAGTCCTCACCCCGAGGATTCGGGTAGGTTCGGAGTTGGTAAGCACGATAACGGTAGAGGAGTGAGGTCTTAGAGAGACCGCAAGGTTCCGTGAAGTTCGGCAGCGACTGAGCTGGTGCGTGTGTCCGTGGGAAGGATACTTATGGAATGACAACCTTTAACGTAATCTTGGGAATGGATTGGCTGGCGAAGTGTCGAGCCAATACCAACTCTTACTGGCGACGAGCTGCAAGAGTCGCAACATTCGCGTCTGACAGTGCACGTGGGTAGCACTAAGAGGAGTGCGACATGAGGTGGCATGTCTAGTGGAACGGGATGCGGAGAGCGGTCGCGGAGTTGTATCGCGATGCCTCACTCATCGGCAGGTGAGAGCCGAACAACAGCGTCCCGCTGGATTATTACAGCCACTGCGGGTTGCACAGTGGAAATGGGGGCACGTCACGATGGGTTTCGTGAGCGGTTAGCCGAGTTCGCCTACAACAACAGCTTTCAAGCCAGTATCATGATGGCACCATTCGGAACGTTGTATGGTAGGCCGTGTCGGTCGCCCGTGTGCGGGGCGGAAGTGAGGAATGAGGGTTCACTGGGTCTAGAACTGGACCGAGAGACAGCAATCAGTGGTCATGTATCCCTGGAGGTGAGTCTGAAAGGTGGACTAATGCGTTTCAACCGCGGCGGAGGCGGGTTAGCCCCGCGGTGTATCGGGCCTTTTGAGGTCTTGAGTACGTCTTTGAGTGGGTACAGGTCGAGGTAACAGGTGATGGCTTGTATGAGGAGAAACCGGTTTTGGAAATGGACCCACGAGAGCAGGTCCTGCGCGGAAGGGTTATCCGCTTAGAACGGGTGCAGTGGCGGCACCACGAGGCTGAGTCGACTTGGGAACGCGAGGACGAGGTTCGCGCGAAGTACCCCGATCTGTTCGACTCCTGAGGTACGTCTGTTTTAAATTTCGCGGACGAAATTCCTTTAAGGGGGGTAGATTGTAATAACCACTCCCGGTCAACGCCAGTCAAATCTGCGAAAAACAGGAAAATTTAAAAATTTTAAGCAGACACTTAAATGAACCCAAATTTGACCCCGAGGGTCATACCGGACTTAAGTTGACCCCGATATCGACCAAAGTGAGTTCCGGGGGACTGAGGGCAACTTTCTGATCAATTTGGGAAATGTTGACTTTTCGTTGGAAAAGTCAACCGAGCGACGTTTTGGTCCATTCGAGGACCGTTTTGGATCCAAAAAGCTTAGCCGTCATCGCAGCGGTCTTAGTTGAGCCGTTTCCTTGTAGCCCGTCAAGTTTCGTAATTTCTTGGAAAAAGTGCCCATTCGGGGCCCGAGACGGCCGAATTTCATGAATCTAATTGGAAAATATCTAGAAGATATTTTCCCAAAAAGGTGTGGGACCCACCTTGCCACTTGTCAAACAAGTGGTGGTGTTAGGTTTTGGGACAAGACAAGACAAGACTATTCGATGGTTAGTTTTACTTTTTAAAGTGTTAGTTGTTATTTTTTTTAATAAAACAAAAGGGAAAGAATGACATACACGTCCATTTCAAAAAAAAGGAAGAAGAAAAGGGTTAGTTTTAGAAAGAGAAAGAAGAGAGAAGAAAGGGAGAGAAGGAGAAGGAAAAGCTAGGGTTTTGCTACTATTCCTGCTCATCTAACCTTTGGATCGTCTCAAAGTTCGAAGATTCAAGCCCACCTCGACGTTCTCTACGGTGAGCACCTAACCGATTTTCGTTTTGGTACGTTTGAATTTTTGGGTTTGAGTTTAAATGATTCAATTAGGTTGGGTTTTGGTTAGAATTGGTTTAAAGATGAATGGTTGAGGTTTGAGGTTCGTTAGGAACGTTTTGGGGCAAAAAGGGAATTTTGCCATTGTGGCCGTGTGGGGCCCACATGCCCGGGTATCGGGTTTTCGTGTTCGGGTGGTTTAGGACGTTCTCCAAGTCGTTAATCCACACCCGGATCGAAATTTGGAATTAAATTGTGAAAGTTGGAATTTCGGATTTAGAAACTATCCTTGTCTTGCTTACTTAGTACTAATTAATCAAGACTTGATTAATTAGTTCAGTAGGCCTTGGTTGCATGGGCCTCTCATGAGTCTCTTGGAACTGCATAACGAATCGACCCTATCGGTTCTAACCTTTCATTCATCTATGTCACTATCTTGTTATCTCCGATACCCTGATTAAGATAAGGCATAGAGTCGTCATCCTAATTATTCTCAATCCCTCTTCCTTGATATGTGAGGTGACTGAATATATGATACCCAGTATCATGTGCATGGCCATGCTATTCTTTCAATCACTCTCGATC
This sequence comes from Erodium maritimum, assembly GCA_963921825.1. Lineage (NCBI taxonomy): Eukaryota > Viridiplantae > Streptophyta > Magnoliopsida > Geraniales > Geraniaceae > Erodium > Erodium maritimum. Next base: position 26,940,001 of record OY997596.1, on the reverse strand, counting down.
AACTGGTCGAGAAGCGATATCTTTTCCCATACCTCAGTATGAGGGATAAATCCATTAGCCGTCTTTCGTGTCACTCATGCAGCCCGTCCCCAAGCCAATCCTGGCCGTTATGGAAGCCCTGTTACGGACAACGTTAGGCTCAGGTCAAACTCAGTTGTTGACTGCATAGCGATCACAAAGACTCCTTGATCTAAGGATACATGACAAGCTACGACACTGAATATATTCATGACTTAATATATGGCACATATTCAGGGTGGGTCGTCCAATATCATGTCCCACATGATATCTATGATCAGACTCTAGAATACCATTCCAATGACTAACAGAATGTAAGCCATAAAGAGTCACCTTTCATACTAGTCGCTTCTATTGAAGCTTTGTTGACTAGGGATCCATCGAGTGTAATCTATCTCGATCTATGGTTCTACTCGCATTATGGGCATAGATTAGAGCACCCATCGATATATTACTCCAACACATAAGTAATATCAATCCGCTTTAATTTTATTTCTAACGATGATATATACATTTGGACATTTATGATTGCACTACGAGCACTAAGACTAACAATCTGCCACTTTCCCTAGTTCCAATCTAAACCCCAATATGTCCCCATCGACTTTACATGCATAACATGCTTAAGCAGCAGCAGTGCCTTAGTCAAAGGGTTGGCTATGTTATCATCTGTTGCAATATAGGTTATCTTCACTTCACCTCGGTTCAGTATTTCTCTGATGAGGTGGGTACGCCATAGTACATGTTTGGATTTGTTATGCGATCAGGGCTTTTAGTTTGCGCAATGGCCCTTGTGTTGTCGCAAAATGGATTCACCGGGATAGATGGGTTTTTAATTACACCAACCCTGCCTTGAAATTCCAAATCCATATAGCCTCCTTAGCTGCCTCTGCAACATTCATGGACTTGGCCTCTGTCGTAGTTCGGCGATGGTATCTTGCTTTACGCTCTCCCAGCTAAAGCTCCTCCATCCAGCGTAAACATATGTCCCGACTGACTTCTCAATCATCTAGATTTGTCTTGGAAAACTAGCGTCTACTCATCCTTCGACGACTAGTTCAGCATCATCTTTCCCCCAAGTTAGACTGATGTCTACTGGTACAACATAAGGCTTATGAGACTTCCAGTCTCGTACATGTCATGGCATATATGATCGATCTTTCCCCTAGGCGTATGGGATTCGCATAATCCTTTTCAGCTCATCAGGAGTCTTAGGACTCCGAGTCTTGCTGAGATGAATGCCACAACTAGTGGGTAAGAGTCCTTTCTTTGAATCGAGCATTGAGAACCAACTCAATGCCTTGTTCACATAGGTTCCCGAACTTAAATCCAAGACTCTCTTGGTGCGATCTCTACATATCTTAATCCCTAAGATATAAGCAGCATCACCTAAGTCCTTTATTGAGAAACACTTCCTCAACCAAGCTTTAGTTTCGTGCAAGGTTGGGATGTCGTTTCCAATGAGCACCATAAATGTAATCTTTCTCCCACTAGCCTTCTTATTAACGCAAGATTCATCCTCGTTCTTGATTAAGCCAAATCCAAATACAGCTTCATCAAAACGAAGGATCCAATTCCGAGAAGTTCGATGCAATCCATAAATGGATTTAAACAAAACCTTTGGGCCAAGACATACAGACGTCCTCAGTCAAATTTCCATTTCAGAAAGCGGTTTTGACATCCACTTGCCATATCTCGTAATCAAGACATAAGACTATGTCAAGAAGAATCTGGATAGATTTGACCATAGCCACTGGGAGAAGGTTTCCTTATAGTCAATTCCTTGGATATGTCTATAACCTTTCGCCACCAGTCGGGCTTTATAGGTCAGAGGGTTTCCGTCCATGTCCATTTGCATCCGATGGTCCTCACACCATTGATGGGGTCAACCAGTTCCCAAACTTGGTTGTCCGACATGGATTGTATTTCTTCCCTCATGGCTCCCAGCCACAAATCAAAGTCGGTCCCATCCACGACTTCTTGAAAAGTGGCTGGATAATCGTGATCCACCATGACTTCATTGTCACCTCCGGATACGATATCTTGGAGGTGGACAACTGATCCTTTTAGATCGCCTTGGACCTTTCAGAATTGTAACAGGAATTGGTTCTTACTCTACGACCATCTTTGGCTCCCTTTCCACTAGGTTGTCAATTGGTTTAGACGGATCTATACCATCCTGAATTTCTTTGAGATGCACAGTCCTCCCAATGACGTCTTTGAAAACAAAAATTCTTTTCCATAAAGACCCCACCCCAAGCGACGAACACCATGTTCTCACTGGGTTTGTAGAAATAGTATCCCCTTGTTGCTTTGGGATACCCCACGAAGGTGCGTATCTCATATCTTGGTTCGAGCTTAGTCGAAACCAAATGTTTCACATAAGCCTCGCAACCACAAATCTTTAAGAAGGACGAAGCGGGCATCTTCCCGTTCCATTTCTAAAATGGTGTCCCTTCCATAGCCTTTGTCGAAGCCCGCTTCACTATGAATACAGTCGTCTCTAGAGCATAACCCTAGAAAGAGATTAGGATATCAGTCCAACTGATTAAGGATTGGACCATATCTAATACAGTCCGATTTCTCCGCTCAGACATAACATTCAACTGCGGTGTTCCGGGCGGAGTCCATTCTAAAAAGATCCCGCTCTCCACCAGATGATCTAAAAACTCTGTGGTTAAGTATTTTCCACCTCGATCCAATTGAAGTGTTTTAATACGTTTTCGGAGCCGGTTTTCTAATTCAGTCTTGAACTCTTTGAATTTATCAAAAGCTTCAGACTTATGTCTTATTGAATAGACATAACCATATCTACTATAATCGTTAGTAAATGTGATGCAGTAGCTAAAACCCCTCTTGACCAGCGAACAAATTAGTCCACACACATCCGAGTGTACCAACGTCAATAATTCACCCGCCCTTTCACCGCGAACGATAAACGGCGCTTTAGTCATTTTGCCCATCAAACAAGCCTTGCAACTATCAATCGAATGGAATTCGAATGGACGTAAAAGCCCGCACTTCCGAAGTGTTGATTGACGCTTATTGTTTATGCGTCCCAAATGACAGTGCCACAACTCTGAGGTCTACTTCGTGCTTTCCAAACCTCTCCTACTTTTAGCCACTATACGTTAGTGCATGTGTGACATTCAATCCTTCTATCTAATACCCATTAATCTTTGGAAGTAGAGAAATGTAGCTCTATACAGTTAATACTGGATGAAGGCACGGTCCCACCTCCCTTCCTTAGATCATCCAGGTTTCCTAATGAAGGCGCAGTCCCACTGCCCTTCTTCAGATCATCCAGGCTATCTGATGAAGGCGCAATCCCAGTGCCCTTATGCAGATCAGCCGTGAACTTCCTATAATTCAGGTTCCAATGATCATGTTGTTAGTAGTAGAAGCATACATTCTTAGGTGTCTTATCTTTCCCGCCAAGTGTGCATGGGTCCCGCCCTTGCCACTCCGATTCCCTTGGTGACCATTAGAATATCCTTGGATCCCAGATCCCTGATATTCTTTTCAGCAGTTAATGACAGTTCATGTAACTCTAATATGGTCTTAGAGACAGCCTTGGCAATGACATGTTCTTTGCGTTAAGACTTGAGGACTATCCTGAAAATTCTGTACCAGTCCAAATAGTTTGTCCCATTTAGTTTGACTCTGTCAAGAATGGTTTTTAATGACAAACTATTAATGTCCGCTGAATTTTCCATTTGATCTAAAATAGATAAAATTCAATCAGTAAACTGAATAAATTTTATGAATATCAAGGTTAAACACCAAAAATCGATTCTATACCTTTAGAATCTAAATCCAAGATCCTTGATTCACTCGATCAAGCTAAACGAAGGCTCGCCACTCAATCGAGCTATGTAGGTAGGACCCCGTTCAATCACATCCAATGTGACTCTTGGCTAGGGTATGTACTTAAGTACACGCCTTACCCTATCTGATACCTTAGCTCAACCCTCGCTGAGAATCGTAGTCGGGTCAACCAATTTTCAACTATGACCCGCCACTAAGTAGGTGCTCCACTAAGGCGCACGACACCCACATATGTCGTCCAAACCTACTACCCGCTTTCCCATAGATGCTCCGCTAAGGCGCACGACACCCATAGGACAGGGAAGGTAGGAAGGTGTTGATAATTGGGAGGTATTGGACATGACCCGTTTTTACTTGTCTGGTTGTGTTTAAAACTTTTGGCACATCCTAGATGCGATGAGGACATCAACTACATTCCAAATGTAATGATGCCTCCAATTATATCCAATGTAATTCTTCCTTCGAACACGTGAACTACGTCCAATGTAATGACGGTTCAAAGGGCTCACACACAAGGATTGAAATTCCAATTTTATCTTTGCATGTGAGGTGATATGCTTGGTAAATAAAGTTAAGCATGAAATTCTAAAACACATATAATTAATCATGCATAAACTAAACCAAGCATAAAGCGATAAATGTGCACATAATAGCCCCCTAAACTAACTCTCACTAGCTTCTTGAGCTCCACCGACTCCAAGCCGATGCCAACACCCGAAAAGCCACCAAATGACCTTTTCGCACTTTCTTCGTCTTGAGATAAAAAATTACAATTTAATACACGACTCGCAGGTCGGGAATAAATAAATATTACAAATAAGTGGTTCGACGACCACACCTTGAAAGAATAATTACACGCTAACTCTAACGGCTCACAGGCCGTGAAAAGCGGTAAATAATTAAAACGAGCTCGGGGCTATTATGTACACCATGCCAACATCACATCACACATCATGTTATCAAACAAGCATGTTATCAAACATCATGTGATTTTCCGGTTTTAATTAATAGCCAAGTTTCGAAATTTTTGATGCTCGGTTTATCGAAACCGTTCAAAAATTAAACTTTTAAACATTTGATTTTCGAGTTCGTCATGACGGTTCAAAACTCGTCATAACTAACAAAACGGTTTAGTCTTGGCATATCAACTATCCAATGGTAATGCTTGGCCTAGTTCCGTCCAACGGAACCCCGTTCAGTCAAGGTTTCGGCTCCGCGAGAGTCCTGCTCCCGAGACCCGAAAAATTAAACTTTTTCAAAATTTACAGATTTGAAATAATTTTCAAAAATTCATTTTACATGCATTAAATCCATAAACAAGAATTTAAAACATGTTATCCAACAATTTGGCAAATTAACATGTCAAAACCGAAACTTTCAACAACGTCTTGTGAATCCCGAAGGTAGCACGGCTCTGATACCACTGTTGGGTCTAGAGGTAGGGTTTGAGATGAACCAACTCGCAGCGGAAAATCAATGAAAACCAAGAGACGATTAAAACCATGAAACAACTAACAAAAAATGGATTCACAAGAGAAAAATTCAACACTATTTCTTACCAAAACAAGAACACCGGGTAACGAATGATTGGCTTGAGTGTTCAACACGCCTACGTATCCACATGGGAATCAAAGCCACGTAGTTCTTCTCTTTGAGGACTCAAGAACACCAAAATGGAGGTGGGAGCTTGCCTTGGCCGAAATTGCAAGGGAGAGGAGGAAGAGTTATAATGAGAAAAAATTACTTAAACATAACAAACACCATACTTGTCCAACTAAAGGCATGGGACAAGCATGGTGACAAATAAGTTTTAAATAGGACAAAGTATGGCTAGATAAGATGGGGTTAGCTGGTGAATCACCAACACCTTAATCCTTGTCATGCTTACTTAGTACTAATTAATCAAGACTTTATTAATTAGTTCCATGGGCCTTGGTTGCATGGGCCTTTCATGGGCCTCTTGGAACATGGCCTGTGGCCATTTCCAACGAGATCCTGTGATTTGCTCATCGCCTCCAAGCCTTCCATACCGGAAATGTCCAACATTATCCGACGCAATCAATCCCAAGACTCCAAGCCTTGTCTCAATCCATAAAGTCCTATTCACTTACGAGCACATGACCCAAAACCCAGTTTTGGTCATGTCCCGAGACAACCCCCTTTCGGCTATTCTTCATAAATGTGCCAATGAGTTTCACCATCTGGTGTGACCCTTAGGTTTATGCATGTCAATAGATCAACGTAAAATCCCATTTTACTTGATCCTATTTAAGTGGAAACTAACGAGACTTTAGTATTACCTGACACTGCATAACGAATCGACCATGTCGATTCTAACCTTTCCGTCTTCTATGTCACTACCCTTTTTATCTCCGATATCCTAATTGAGATAAGGCATAGAGCCGTCATCCTTATTTTTCTCAATCACTATTCCTTGATATGTGAGGTGATTGACTATATGATACCCAGTATCATGTGCATGACCATGATATTCTTTCAGTCACTCTCGACCAAGTGGCCGAGAAGCGATATCTTTTCCCATACCTCAGCATGAGGAATGAATCCCTTAGCCATCTTTCGTGACACTCATGCAGCCCATCCCCAAGCCAATCATGGTCGTTATGGAAGCCATGTTACGGACAACGTTAGGCTCAGGTCAAACTCAGTTGTTGACTGCATAGCGATCACAAAGAATCCTTGGTCTATGGATACATGACAAGATACCACACTGAATATGTTCATGACTTAATCTATGACGCATATTCAGGGAGGGTCGTCCAATATCATGTCCCACATGATATCGATGATCAAACTCCGGAATCTCATTCCAATGAATAACAGAACGTAAGCCATAAATAACCATCTTTCATACTAGTCTCTTCTAGTGAAGCTTTGTTAACTAGGGACCCATCAAGTGTGATCTATCTCGATCTATGGTTCTATTAGCATTATGGGCATAGATCAGAGCACACATAGATATATTACTCCAACACATAAGTAATATAAAGCCGCTTTAATTTTATTGCTAACGATGATATATACATTTGGACATTTATGATTGCACTACGGGCACTAAGACTAACACTAACATATGTCAGCAACAACTGATTTATCATAACTCCTTCAAAACTCAAGACAACCTGGCGCGAATATACTCATACTGGACACTTTGAATTCTCAATACCTCCAACTTTTGGATCTACATAATTACACCTGGGAAGTGCACTTTGTGTAGACAAAATGTGTCTCAAAATTTTTCAGAACTGATAGAGAAAAACTGCTACCGAAGAGCAACTCTCCAAAGCTACTATTGATGTCTAGCCTACAAGTTTCAAAGGAGAGAAAGTCACACTCTCTAACTAAAATAAAGGAGAAAAGTGACTCATGATCCACGCGTCTGGTGACAAAGATAAGCTAAAACTAATGATCTCCTAGTGCTTGCATCACATGGTAGGTACTTTGAACCTGTCTACAAATTTCATAAGAGAAGTCAAACATCTATGAAGTCATATAAGGTAAAGCATGTGAAGACCAGAGCATGTTATCAATACGTATCCTTGAAGAAATAGTCAGTAAGGATTTCTCCACACTCACCTTATCACGGGAAAAACCTAGTCTACTATCCTGGATATCAACATGATAGCATGACAAATGACCCAATGAGTCCAACATGGTCATGCTCAACTTTAAAGAGTATACAAACCACGTTCCCTGGTAGAGGAGACTTGAAGATGATGTTGTAGAATCCTCTGCAATGCATGTCAGAGACTCAAGAAGTCAATATGCAATCAAGAAAATCCTGATTGTCTCTAAATTATGAGACACACATTGTCACGAAAGTTCTGAAGGGTGCCTACATTAAATTATAGCTTCGCATTGGGAATATGTACAAAAGACCAATAAGACGTCTACCTCACTTAGGAAAGGAATGTTTCCGCGGTGTGGAGACCCATGCTCGTCAAAAAGTTTCATTAGTTAATCTAGAGGTATGCTCTAATTCATGAATACTAATGCATTAATCACTAATAGTCTCCTTTCCTTGCAAGATTACCCGTGCTCAAGCTGCTCTACTCTCATCTATCCTCCTGAGATAAGAAGATTTGTAAAACTAAAAGGGATAAATCATGCTATGATGGATCTAATCATGACAAGAGGTCCACATGTCAGAGCAATTATCCTATCATCAAGACTGGAAGTTTGCATACCGCCTCCGTTCACAATCATCAACAAATCTCCCCTTGTAGACCAGAGTCGTCCAGATGATATCAATCTGAACAACCCTTGTCAAGCTTCCATGTGCATGTACCAAATCATTAGACCCACACAGATTAAGTAGACACAAGCTTCGATCAACCACCAAACTATCAGCGATGGCAAACTCAACCCTAATCGCCGCTCTCTCCAAATTCATTTTCCTTTAGTCTAGTAAAATATTTAGGTGTTGTTTTATTTCAAAAAAATATATTTGAATACAATCCTTCTCATGAACATTGTTTAATTTTAAACTAGCACCTCATGACAAGACTGACAAACAGAAGCTCTGCTAGGGTTTGCGCCTCCAATGGAGGAAAAACCTAGGGTTTCAGCTCCTCCCTGTCGCGTCTCACCACGGCGTTGCCTCCACCTCTCTTGCGTAGGGTTCAGCCTCTCTTCTCCGCTTCCATGACGTTTCTGTCCTTGTGTTACTTCCACTCCAAGCAACGGCCCTGTCCCTCTCCCTCCGAACGGTAGATCGTCGAATTCCCAGGATTACCACCACCTTGCTCTGGTTCCTGTTTCAGACGACATGTTTCCTAGGGTTGCGCCTTCACTAGGGCCTCCGAGGTATCGGGTTATCTCTCCCGATCACCCCCCCTTCGCCGCTGAAGCTACCGGCGCGTCCTTCTACACGGCCTCCGCCGCCGTCACCGCCTTTGAAGGCGCCACTGTCGTCCCTGAAATCGCCTCCTCCATGGCCTCCACCACCGCTTCTTTCTCGACCCCTCTCTCGGTTCTGGATCTGGCTAATCGAATGGGTCTTTGCTATTTTTTCTGTCTTCGTCTTTGCAGGGTCAATGAAGACAAGAATCCAATGCTCTAGGTACTGGCCCTAGGAGGGGTCCCTAGGCGATGCTTTGCCTCCCACCATCACCATTATCGTCGAGGTCCCGAAGGATTTCCGGCACCCTGTTCCCCCTCACCGTCTTCTTTCAGTACCCAAGGGGCGTCAACATACTGTCTATGACGGTTGTAATATTCAAAGGATCTCATTGCCCAAGGGACGTCAAAATATCGTCTGTTACGATTATGATACTACAAAAATTAATGAACCATCGTTCGCTAGTACTGATCTTCTGGAGGTCGGAGAGTCTTTTCCCCAAGACCTGATAATATAATCAATATCGATATTAATAAAATTACACCACCGTTCAAAAAAAACTACCACCATCATTAATACCCTCAACTCTGGGGTTGTGTGGTTGCATTTTCATATTAATAATAGTAACCAACCGGTCTACATGTGTCCCCTCACATGCATGATAATAACGTTTATCTAAAAATAGGTTTTATAGGTCTATCAAAAATAAATAAACAACAAGTGTTGATATTAGGTGAGGTTTCCAACTAAATTTGAGTCCTGCAATTCAAATCACAATACAGCCATTAAATGGTCAGTCATGTGACGATAATCCATGAGAAGCCCAATTGGCTTTTGGATTCACGGAAAACAGTTTGAATCAAGAGCTCTCAAGCTACAGTAACCTGCACTTGATACAGTAACTGTTCTTGGTGTTCTTCTGTTCTTCTTCCACCATCTCCAACCTGCAATCTCTTCCAGTTTCTTGTTGATCACAGGCTTTCCCCACCTCCCCTGCATCTTGGTGTAGTGTCCAAGATGGCCCTCCTACTGGCCATCGGACCACCGAGCATGCTGTACTCCAACTCCATGCCTAGTTCGACTTCAGTTTGCTCACAAGGTGTTTGTTGATTTGTCAACACCAACTCTTCTTCTACAAGCTGTCGTTTCTCCAGCATGCCCGCACCCTTAAGCTTCAGAGCTTCCACTTCTCGCCAATTACTTAAAGGAAATCTGTCTTTGTCGGGTATGAAGAAAGGTATCAAAACCAAAGGTTGCCTCCAGTCCCCCTCCTCTTCAGACAACACGCAAGAATACTCACCCGGAGGAAAAAACAAAATATCTTAACGGGCATAGGATGTTTTATGATAAGTACTTCCAGCCGTTATCCTCTGAACCTGATACTACTCCCACTTCCCAGCAATTGAGATCAAAAAAGGATCAGTTAACTCGGGGAAAGAGGGTCATAGATCATACCAATCTGCATTGCAACTCTGAAGACTCCTCTCTTGGCCTCCCTCCACCTGGATTTGAGCATATTAAGCCACTTAATAAGAGGAAAAGAGTTGATTACTCCACTACTCAGAATTCTCAGCAGTTCTACACAGCTGTTGTGCATAACATCCCACCGCATTGCCCTGTTTACTGGCTGCACAAGGTTTTTGGAAGGATCAATGGCTTTATCAAGGCTCTCCCAGCGCACAGACCCAATCTTAAACGAAAATGGTATGGTTTCATTTACTTTGACAATGCTCAGAGCTTGGATGAGGCCATCAATAGGTATTCTGGCTCTTGGATAGATGACCATAAGCTCTTTGTCACCCGATCTAAAGATAGAAGCAGAGCTCATCTTTCTTCTGGCAAATTTTTTGAAGATTATCTGCACTGTGGATCCATTGTACATTCACAAGCTCAAACCATTAAAAGCTCCCACTTGGTTGTCATTCATTTAAATTTGCAAGTTGAAGGAGTGTTAAGAGAGATGGCTCTCCAAGGTGTCTATGAAGTTAAGCTGCTCTCTCTTGGGAACAAAGTAGTCCTTCTGCAATGCCCTGATCAAGACTTTGGCAAAGAATTATTGAAAGACAAATGGTTGCATCAATGGTTAACTGTCTTACCTATGCATCAATCTCTCTGTGGAAAAGGTGGAAAATATTGTTGGGTAGCTATAGAAGGGATACCTTATAAGGGTTGGTGTGAAGAAACCTTCCAAGCCTCCATTGCAGCTTTGGGAACATTAATATACACTCATCCTCTAACCAAGGCAAGCAATAATATAGACACATCTTATGTTTTGATGCATACCTCTATCTTAAACTCAATCTCAGAAGAAGTGGTCATTTATTTGGGAAGAGAGCAGCATAAAGTATGGGTGTCATCACTAAATCTAAACCAACTGCCTGCATTTATTTCCTCTGTCCTTGCTGAAAGTTCCACCTCCCATGAATCTTCTGAAGAAGGAACATCTGCTGAAAATTCCTTGTCTACTCAGAATTTATTGGCCCTTGAGGAGAATGTTCGGATATATGACTCTACACTTCAGGAAAATACATCTGATTCTATACCAACCAACACTCAACCTCAGTTATTGTTCAATGCTTCTACTGCACCTTCTGAAATCCAGTCCCCCTTATTCATTGCTGAAGAGGTCCTTGTCCCAAATACCGTTACTCCTTTGATTGCTGGTGAAGAGGACATTCCATCTGATATGCTCTCATTGCAAGGAAAAATTGTGAAGGACACTTTTGAAGGCTCTATGCAGACTGTTGCTGTTCATCACCAAATTGCAGATACTTTGATCTCTACAGTCCCAGTCTCAGTTCCTCTTGCTAATCCAGTTGTCCTAACCACACTAACTAAGGAGTTGGGCTCTCCTTCAGTTACATTGGAAAGAGCTTCTATTGGTTTAACTACTTTACAACCTGTCTCAAATACTTTAGCTATCACAAGTACAAGAGTTGTTCAGCAGCATTTATTGGTGGGTGAGGCTCAAGAGGTTATTGCTTTGGAAAGGATTACATTAAATGCCACTGAAAAGGGAAGGGATGTTTGCTCTTTGCCATCTAATACAAGGGCTGTAGCTATCAAACCATCACACTCACAGGGCCTACTAAGCCTAAACGAAATCTCATGTGGAGATTGTATGCAATTTGATCCCTCCTCTGTTGTAGAAGCAACTCAAGCTATAATAAACTCTCAAACTATAGAGGCTGCTGATTTTTTGGGTCTAACTGATGCTGCACCTAAATCTTCTTCTGCCAGCAAAATCAAACACAGAAGCAAAAAAGCTCCAAAACCAAAACCTCCTCACTCATATGTTACAAGATCAAAAGTAAAGCAACCATCCTCCTCCAAACTCAGTTTTTTACAGGAACCAAATGCAGCTAAAAGGTTGCTGGGTTTTGGGAAAGCAATTGGCATTCAAGGGACTATTGCTGAAGAAACTTTGCTACACCAAATGAACTCAGTTGAAGCCTTTGAAGAAAATGTGCCATCTGAATGTGACCCAGAAGAGGCTTTGGTTGATCTAGATAAGGATACTGATCCAGAGTTTGGTTTGAACACCAAGCTCACTATCCTTCCACCTCAGTAACTACCATGAAATTCCTCTCATGGAATGTGAGAGGGATCTCCTCCAAGCAAAAAAGGAGGAGCTTTGTTAACTTGGTACGCAAGCAAAGACCAAGTTTCATAATGATCCAAGAAACAAAGCTAGAGAGCTTACCTTCCAACTTTCTAAGGCTATATGGCTTATCTGTGGACTGGGACATAGCCTCTTCTGACTCCATAGGTGCTTCTGGAGGTTTAATTACTCTATGGAAATCTAAAGATTTTATCTCCACCTCTATTCAAAGGATTGCTGGAGCTCTCATTTGGTTTGGTGAAAGTATTGCTCTTCAAAGAAACTGTTGTGTAGTCAATGTTTATGCTCCAAATTCTAAGAATGGTAGGAAACTTCTTTGGGATCAATTGAAGGCCATTCTTCAGACAATCCATCCTCAGACCCTCTTGCTTATGGGTGGAGATTTTAATTCAATCCTAAACGTGGAAGAAAGATTGAGTAGAAGGGGCTCTACTTCTGATATGAGGTCTTTTCAATTATTCATCAACAACTTAAGCCTTATTGACCTACCTTTGGCTGGAGGCAAATTTACTTGGTTTGGGGCAGATACAAGAGCTTCAAGAATTGATAGGTTCTTAATATCCATGGATTTTTTATCTCTCTTCAGCTCATTAACTCAAAATTGTCTCCCTAGAGCTATTTCAGATCACAGACCAATTACCCTTTTTGACAACCAAACTGATTGGGGACCAAGACCCTTTAAGTTCCTCAATGTTTGGACTGAGGATGACAGATTCTATTCTGCCCTACAGAATTTCTGGTCTTCCTACAATGTCATGGGTTATCCCCATTATCTGTTATGGATGAAACTCAAATACTGAAGGCTGATCTTAAAATCTGGAATGCTCAGGTCTTTGGTAATCTTGATACCCAAGTTAACCTATTGACAAAAGCCATTGATAATTTGGATGCTATTGTGGACACCAGAGCCCTTACTCCTCAGGAATGTACAAATAGAGGAGCTCTCAAGGCTGAGCTTATTCAGAAACTGAAGTTAAACTCTAAGCTATGGAGCCAAAAAGCCAGAAAAAGATGGATTGATGAAGGAGGCAGAGGTTCAAAATATTTCCATAGAGTGGCCAATTACAATGGATCTCATAACAAAATCACACAGGTACTTGTCAATAATGATCTTTTATCTGAACCCCAACAGATCAAAGAAGCTGCTGCAGCACATTTTAGCCTCAGATTCAAAGCTCCATCTATAGAAAATACAAGCATCTCTGAGCTCCCTTTCTCCACTTTATCCCCTGAGCAAGCAATTTGGCTAGAAAGGCCCTTTCTTGAAGATGAAGTTTTGCAGGCAATCATGGCTTGTAGTGGAGACAAGGCCACATGACCAGATGGTTTTACCCTAAGGTTTTTCCAGTTCAGTTGGCAAATTATTAGACAAGATGTTATGAACTTGATCAATTATTTTCATATTACTGGTCAACTAGGCAAAGGCCTAAATTCCTCATTCATAACACTCATACCCAAGAATCAGACACCACTGACTTATGATGACTACAGGCCTATAAGCTTGATGGGAGGTCCATATAAAATTATCTCTAAGCTCCTATCCTTAAGACTCAGCACAGTGACAAGCTCACTTGTTGGGGATGAGCAAACAAGCTTTATATCAGGGAGACAAATGGCTGATGGGATTCTAATAGCCTCAGAAACTGTCCACTACCTCAAGAAGTCAAAAGTTAAAGCCTTGCTCTTCAAGGCTGATTTTGAGAAGGCTTTTGATAAAGTCAGCTAGTCCTATGTTCTAAATCTTCTTACTAGGATGGGGTTTGGTGCAACCTGGAGATTTTGGAAGATTTCATGCTTTAGAGCCTCAGTATCAGTTCTCATAAATGGATCCCCAAGTCCAGACTTTAATCTAACCAGGGGATTAAGGCAAGGTTGTGCCCTCTCTCCCTTGATCTTTGTATTAGTGGCTGAAGGACTCAATCAAATTATAAAGGCAAGCATTCAGAATGAGCTTTTACATGGAATATACCTCAGTATCAATGGTCCACCTATCTCTCTGCTGCAATTTGCAGATGATTCTATTTTCTTCATACAAGCCTCTAGATCAGCTGCCTTGTGCCTCAAGCAAGCACTAAAATTATTTCAAATGGCTTCTGGCTTGTCAGTCAATTATTCAAAATCAGTTGCCATCCCTTTCAATCTGTCCCCATCTGAAGAAATACAGCTCATTGATATTTTAGGATGTGATCAAGGTGCACTCCCTTTGCCCTATTTGGGCTTCTCCCTAGGCTCCAATCCAAGAAAATCAACAACTTGGGCTCCAATCATCAGTAAATTCAAATCCTCTCTGGGGTTGTGGCAGGCCAAACTTCTGTCACTAGGAGGCAGAATTACTTTGATCAAATCAACATTGGGAGCCTTACCCCTTTACTTCTTCTCCATATTAAAAGCCCCAAAGTCAGTAATCAACTCAATGATAAGTTGGCAAAGAAGGTTCCTCTGGCATGGTTCTTCTGTGGCTAGAGTTTTTTGCAAAGTCAATTGGTCTAAGGTCTGCAGATCAAAAAAGGAAGGTGGCTTAGGCATTAAAGATCTCAACCAAATGAACATAGCCCTACTTGCCAAATGGTGGTGGAGATTTGCTCTAGAAAGGGATTCTCTGTGGGAAAGGGTCATCTGTGATAAATATGGGTGGAATTATAATGAATGGGACCTGTCAAAGTTTGCTGAATTAGGAAATATCAGTTTCATGCATCATATTATTAAGCTCTACCAGGATGAAACATTCTCCTCTTTGTTCAGTTTGAGAGGACTCTCTTGGGATCTTGGCTCTGGGGATAGGATCCTTTTCTGGGAAGACATTTGGTGGGGAGAAGCCTCTTTCAAACATCTATTTCCTAGGCTATTTACCATTTCACTCAGTAAAAAAATGGTGGTGGCTGAGGCTTGGACTGGGCATGATTATAACTCCAACTTCAGATCAAGTCCTAGAGGGAGAGCTGCAGACCAATGGCATGCTCTCTCATCCATATTATCTACTGTCACTCTGTCCTCTACCCCAGATAAGCTCTCATGGGTTTGGGATGCTAAGGGTTTTACTGTTAAGAAACTATATACCCTACTTCAGCAACAAGGAACTCCTGCTTCTTTATCTTATGGTTGGACTAAAGACCTTTGGTCAGTCAAAATACCTCCAAAAATCACTGCTTTCTGTTGGTTAGCTTGCTTGGATTCAATTCCTTCCAAAGGTTTTCTAGAAAATAGAGGTATGAATCTCAATCTACAAGAGGCTACCTGTCACATTTGTAACTGGGATTTTGAGGATGGCTCACATGCCATCCTACATTGTCCAAGAGATTGGAAGGTCTGGAGCAAGGTCATTGCTTGGTGGGGATTAAACTGGTCCATTCCTAATTCAGTACAAGACCTAGTAACATCTTGGTCCTCTCTACTTGATCCAAGTCTTAAAAAATCATGGAAAGGCCTGGCACAACTCACTTCTTGGCAAATCTGGCTAGCAAGAAATGAGGCCTTGTTCAGTGGAATTATGTTGTCAGAGGAGGACATTTTTCTAAAAATAGTGCAGCAATCTTATTCCCTGGAGTGGTCTTCATTCAAACTCAAGGGTTACTCCTTCCCTTATTCCAGCTGGTTACATTATCCTAAAGCCTGCTGCAAACCTCTCCCTTCTCAGGTTTCATAGCCTTTACTTGCATTACAAGCTTTCTCTGGGGTTTGGGTATTTGGGTGGTTTTTGGGTGGTTTGGGGACTGGCTGTGAGTTTGGTAAGGCCTCCTTTTCTCCTCTTTTTGTCTTGGTGCCCATCTTCCTTGGGGTCCTGGTGTGTGGGTAGTTTTGATGCTTTTAGGTGCTTTCTTCTTGTGCTTGTATGTGGGTAGGGCTCTTTTTAGGTGAGTGTTCTTTGGTTCTTGTTGTTCTTGTCTCTGCAGGTGATCTCTGCAGGTTTGAAATTTGCTTCAGGATCTCTTTTCCTTTGTTTCTCCATCTACATCTGCAAGGACTGGTTCCACTTTCTACAAGCTTGTGTTCTTCTATCTTCAGAGTTCAGTTGCAACAAATTGGATTGGATCATGTTCTTTATCACATCTTCTTACTCTCCTGGATGTTGAAGTACTCCCTCACACAAGATGGATCAAGAGTGTTAAATACACCCACTGAATCCTCATTGCAATTCCACACATTGCTCCATCATCTGGGCTCACATTCTGCAATCCTGTCTTCATGTGTTCCTCCTCAACTGAGTCTGTAGTATTTCCTCTCTTACCAGTACACACTCGTAGCTGATGCAGTCCTTCAGGTCATCATATCTCAGTCAAAGCCTCGGCAATCCATACCTTTGAGTTCTTCCCTGTTCTCTTATTGTCTTGACTGAATTTGTATTTTGCTTCTTTGTGCATTTTGAACTGTCCCTTAATTAGGATGGTCTCAAATCTTTCCTCCATGTAACTCTCCTTTCACCTCAAAAGGGGTTTGATTTATATATTCGCTTTGCTGATAAAAAAAAATAAGCAAAAAGAGGAGACCCTGTCTTCCTGGATGGGCATACTATTACCAGCATTATACTAGATGATTTCTGTTATCTGTCTCAGTACCCATTTGAACGAGACTCAGCTGATTACAAGTAGCAGCCATTAAGGGTTCACTTCTCTATTGATTCACATCTGATGAAAAAATACATAATTAATTGCAGTAACACACATACCTGAAACAAAAGGGTTGAGCCGAATAATGCAATAGCGAAAAGCTAATCACCCAAAGAACGAGCAACACTGTAGCACTACTGTTGAATCTGCAACAGATTCATCAGTTCTCCATCTTCTTCAACAACGTTCTTGGCTAATCTTCATCTTTTCCAGCTACTGCTATACTTTGTATATGGTGTAGTATCCTGGTTGTCCACACTAGGACTTCGGACCACCATTTCCCTAGCAATTTCATTCCTTCTCATCTTCTGACTCGATACAAAATCCTCACTCACTACAATTTCCATTTCGTTGGCACGTATGGAAAGCTCAAGACTCTCAGTTCAAGAACTAATAATGGGAGGTCCAGTTCATGGCAGACCCTCTGTTGCTCCATCCAAAAGTACCAGACTAGCAAAAAAAAGGAAAAGGGACCAAGAAGACAAGGAACAATGGATGCCATTCTGATTCTTCATCTTCAGATAGAACTCAAGAGTACACTCCTGGAGGGCATACAAAACTGATAGATGGCCAAAAAATGTTCTATGACAAGTTCTTCAATCCTATAAGCTCTGATACAGACCAAACCCCAATCTTGTCACTCCCCAGAGGTAGAAGTTGCAATGCTTTAGCTACTGGTGGGCCAAGCACCAAAGCTCAAACACATGAAGCATCCTCCTCAATGGGGTTCCCTCCTCCTGGCTTTGAAAATGTGATGCCACTACATAAGAGAAAGACAAATGCTAAGCCAACAAACCACAAGATTCATACGGCCTTTGTTCTCAACATTCCTCCTGCAGCTCAATCAACTTGGCTACAGAAAATCTTTGAAAGGGCTCCTGGATTCTACAAGGCAATGGTCTCTCTTAAACCCAATAGGTCTGGTTATTGGTATGGTTTCGTTTATCTGCAAACTGAAGCCAATCTAGAAGGAGAAATACACCAATTTAATGGAGCAACGTTTGGGGGCTATCAGCTGCTGGTCACAAAAGCTTGGGATAAAAACAGAATTTCTTTGCCAACAGCCCCCTCTTCAATTCACAAGAATCTTGAGTCCAAGGCTCTGAGGGTGGATGGCTTGTATAAGAATTATGAGGACTTTCTTTTCCATGGCTCTGTGGTAGCTGCTCACTCTCAAGTTCTACAACAATCCATTCTTGCCATCTCAGCCCTGAATCTTACCTGGGAAGCTATGCAGAGAGAAATTTCCCTTTAAGGAGTTACTGAAATTCACCTCAAGTCCTTAGGAAACAATGTCTTTATTGTTCATTGCCCTGACCAGGACTTCTTCTCTGAAATTCTGTCAGATGCGGGTAACTGGCTCAAGGAGTGGCTAATATGTTTGCCTACTCACCCTAACATTTGCTTGAAGGGTGGAAGGTTTGCTTGGATTGCTCTTCAAGGTGTTCCCTTCCATGGCTGGTGTGAGGAGTCTTTCCAAGCCTCTTTGGCTGGTTTTGGATCATTAATCTTTACCCATCCTCTGACTAAAGCTACTTCTGATCTTGATCTTGCTTATGTGTTGATTCATACTACTACCCTCACTTCTATCTCTGAAGATGTCAACCTAATATTGGGAAAGGACTCCTTCAAGGTACATGTTTCTTCTCTGAACATCTCTGCCCTCCCTCCCCTCCAATCTGCATTAAGTTCTACTACCTCAACCACCTCAACCCCTTCTTTCTCTGAGGATGATCCTCTCATTTCCCAACCATTGGGATCTCAAACACAACAGGATCTATCTCAAACTTTCAGAGCAGTCACACATCTCCTCAGTGATGACCAATTAATTCATGTTAATGAGGGTTTGGTTTGTCCCTCTGCCCCTTCAAATGAGGTTACTTTGATTGAACCCGCATTGAATCCCATTGAGAACCTTGAGGCTTGCTTGGATATGGAGGCCATCTTAATAAAAAGTCCTCTGATCCTGGTTACTGATCCTGGTATTATTGGAGATGGATGTGATTCAGTCCCTACTGCTGCTGATGACGCTGAGATCAATACTCCTTTCACTTCTCCAATCCATATTCATCACTCTGTTTTGGATCTAGCTATTGTCAAAGACACTTTTGAATCTTCTCTCCAACCAACACTATTCTCCAATTCAGAAGTTGACATCCTGCCACCCTCAATCTCTACAGTTCTGGTTCAAGTTTTGGAGGGAACTGAATCTGCAAAGTTAGATGCTCATGCCTCCAAACCCTCAGTTGCTCCTCTAAGTGGGGCCTCTACATCACCTACTATTTTAAGGTCCACTAATCTTCCAGCTAATACTCTTCTAATCACATCATCTACCCTGCAAAATACAAAAGAGAAGCAACATTTATTGCTGGGGAGGGTTCAAGAAGAAAGTATATTGGGAAAAGGCACATTTGAATCTGTCATTGACCAGGGTTTTGAGTCATTAGCTGCCCAATCTCCCTCAAGGGGTCCACTTGGTTTAGATTTGCTCTTAAGTAGAGAAGAGTTACAGGCTGTTAATCCTCAGCACCTCCCATCCCCTTTCTCTCCTATTTTTCTACAAAACCAAATAGCAGAGGTGGCAGATTTCATGGGGCTCAATGCTGAGGCATCAACACCATCACCCTCAGTCCTCACAAAGGCAAAAAAGAAGAAGAAATCCTCCAAAGTTAAAACCAGCCATATGTATGAAACTAGATCAAAACTAAAAGAAGGCAAGAAGGTGGCAGGTCTGGTTGATTCTGATCAAATAAAGCTAGCACCTTTTTTGCTTGAAGGGTCTGAAGCCAAGAGGGAAGGGTCTGAAGCCAAGAGGGCTTGGGGTTTTGGTAAGGCTATTGGACTAAAAGAAAGAGTAACTGAGGAATTATTACTCCACCATCTTACTCAATTGGAACACTCTAAACATTTGAATGAAGACCCACAGGATGTGGCTGGGGAAGATTGTGATACAATTGATCAAGGAGCTGAGTGCTTTGAAACTGAAAATGATGATAATGATGATCTGGTGAGCTACAACCTCACCAATATTGCCTCCTCCGATTGACTGAATGAAAGTACTCACATGGAATGTGAGAGGGATCTCCTCAACTTAGAAGAGGAGAGTACTTAGTAACTTGCTGCACAAGCATAGCCCCAATTTTATTCTCCTACAAGAAACAAAATTAGACCCATTTCCATCTTTTTTTCTGAGGAGTTGTGGATTATCATCTGAATGGGATCATGCTGTTATAGACTCATCAGGAAATTCTAGAGGACTTCTATCAATTTGGAAATCAAAACACTTCTTCACTTCTGATATTCAGAAGATCAAAGGTGCAATTATATGGATTGGGAAGATAGTAGCTGAAAATTGTTCTAGCTGCATAGTCAATATTTATGCTCCAACCTCTACCTCTGAAAGAAAAGATCTGTGGAGAGATATATCTGAAAAACTCAATGGCTTACAAGATGATTATTTATTTATATTGGCTGGGGACTTCAATGTTGTGCTAAGCCCTGATGAGAGGTCCAGTCAAAGAAGAGGGGGCTCTAGCATGATTCATCTAAATGATCTGGTTTCTCATCTCAGTCTTATGGACCTTCCTCTTCAAGGTGGAAAGTTTACCTGGTTTGGTCCTGGCTCAAGAGCTTCTAGATTAGACAGGTTTCCGATCTCACCTGGTCTACTCTCTATTTTCTCTTCTCTATCTCAAAGCTGTCTCCCAAGAATAACTTCATATCATAGGCCTCTTATTTTATCTGACTCTCATCAAGATTGGGGACCTAAACCCTTCAAGTTCCTAAACATTTGGGCTGATGATAGAAGGTTCCTCCCTGCTGTTCATTGCTTCTGGTCCTCTTATAAAGTAGAAGGACTTCCCTGCTTCATCCTTTGGAAAAAGCTTAATCTACTCAAAGTTGGTCTAAAAACTTGGAACTCAGAAGTCTTTGGTTTCCTGGATACTCAAATAGCCAATTTAATATCAGAAGTACACCAACTTGATACAGTTGCTGAGGGCAGAGGTTTATCTCCAGCTGAAAGCACAAATAGAGGTTATCTCCAAGCTATTCTCATCCAAAAGCAAAAGCAACAAGCAAAATTATGGAGTCAAAAAGCAAGGAAAAAATGGTACTATGATGGAGATAGAGGGTCCAAATACTATCACAGAATAGCAAACTACAAAGGCTCAAAAGGAAAACTCACTCAAATTCTATATAAAGGAATGCTATTAACTCAGCCACTGGAGATAAAGCAAGCAGCTGTTGATCACTACAAGGATAGATTTTCTTCTGCTGAAATTGAAGATGTTTCTCTGGATGATCTGCCTTTTAATTCCATTTCACATGAGCAAGCTTCCTGGCTGGAAAGACCTTTTGAAGAATCTGAAGTGTTGCAGGCACTAATGGCTTGTAGTGGGGATAAAGCCCCTGGCCCTGATGGATTCAATCTTCACTTCTTTCAAATATGTTGGCCAATTATAAAAGAAGATCTCTTGAACTTTGTCTCAGCATTCCACCTTTCAGGTCAACTTGGGAAGGGACTAAATTCATCCTTTATAGCTCTAATTCCCAAATCCTCCTCCACACTCACCTTTGATGATTACAGACCCATTAGTTTAATGGGGGGGCCTTACAAAATCATCTCTAAGCTACTCTCTCTTAGGCTCAAAACAGTTATTAGCAATCTGATTGGAGAGGAACAATCAGCTTTTATCAGTGGAAGGCAAATATCATATGGCATTGTAGTTGCATCTGAACTGGTTCAGTATCTCAAAAAATCACACACAAAGGCTTTTATCTTCAAGGCTGACTTGGAGAAGGCTTTTGATAAGGTCTCTTGGATGTATATATTGCAGCTCCTCACTAGAACAGGCTTTGGTGATAAATGTAAACTCTGGATGATCTCATGCTTCAGAGCATATGTCTCAGTTTTGATCAATGGTTCTCCATCTCCAGACTTCCAAATGACAAGAGGAATCAGGCAAGGATGTGCTCTATCTCCACTCATTTTTGTAATTGTACCTGAAGGGTTAAATAAAATTTTGAAGGCTTCCATACAATCTGGGTTATTGAGAGGTATTCAAATCAATCAATCCACTCCTGAAATATCACTGCTCCAATTTGCTGATGATTCTATATTCTTCATCAAAGTTGAGGAGAGAAGCATTTCTTAACTCAAATATGTTCTCCACATGTTCTATCTAGCTTCTGGCCTTGCTGTCAATTACTCCAAATCAGCTCTAATCCCTTTTAATATCTATGAACCTGCAAAGCTGTCTATGTTAGGAACCCTTGGTTGTTCTGAAGATGTTATTCCCTTCACTTATCTGGGATTTCCTTTAGGTGCCAACCCCAAAAGATCCACAACCTGGGAGCCAATTCTCAAAAAATTCAAATCAGCCCTGGGGCTTGGGCAAGCAAAATTGCTATCTCTGGGAGGGAGGGTAACTCTTATTAAATCAACATTGGCAGCTCTACCTCTATATTTCTTTTCCATCTTCAGAGCTCCCAAAGGGGTCATTAAGTCCATGGAAAGATGGCAAAGAAAATTCTTCTGGCATGGGAAACCAAAAGAGCATACCTTCAGCAAAGTAAGATGGAGCACATTGTGTCAAAGCAAAGAGGAGGGTGGTCTAGGAATCAGAAATCTCAACCTCATGAATATCTCCCTTCTCTCCAAGTGGTGGTGGAGATTTGCCTTGGATAGAGGATATCTATGGAAGATTGTAATCTGTGGAAAGTATGGGTAGAGTCCAAGTGAATGGGATCTCTCAAAATTTTGCATTTTAGGCCCTGCAAGTTTTATGCAACATATACTCTCACTCAATGCTGATCCAAGGTTCTCTGACTTATTTGGGATCAAGGGTCTCTCTTGGAAGGTGGGTAATGGGCAAAGGGTGTTGTTCTGGGATGACTCTTGGTGGGGAGACACTCCTTTTAAATTCCTCTATCCCAGGCTTTACCTATTATCTCAGACAAAAGCATTACTTGTATCTGAAGCCAAACCAGATGCATCTTGGGATCTACATTTCAGAAGAACCCCTAGAGGAAGGGTTGAGACTGATTGGATGACTTTTCAATTCATCCTCAATGGGATACAACTCTCCTCTCAGCAAGACATCCTCATTTGGGCTGGGGATCCTAAAGGTTTCTCTGTTTCAAAGATATATACTCATCTCCAACATCAATCAGCCAATTCAATTTCTCAGTTCAACTGGCTTCAGACTCTTTGGCTGCCTGGAATTCCACCTAAGATCACTGCCTTCTGCTGGCTTGCTTGCCATGAGGCTCTACCAACCAATTGCTTCCTTGAAGCTAGAGGTATGCCTCTAAATATGGATGATCTACTTTGCAAAGTTTGCAGATGGGACTTTGAGAATGGACCACATGTTCTTCTGCATTGTGAAAGGGCTTGGCTGGTTTGGTCTATGGTTCTATCTTGGTGGGGGGTTGTTTGGGTAATACCTGGTAATATCAAATCCCTTCTGTCCTCTTGGCCTTCCTTGATCTCAAGATCCAAAATTTCCTCTTGGTGCAACCTGGCTTAACTCACTTGCTGGCAAATTTGTCTTGCCAGAAATGATCTAATTTTCAAGGGGATTATTCTCTCACCTGCCCTTATCTTTGACAAAATTGTGACTCAGTCTTATAGCTGGGAGTTGGCTACTTTCAAATCAAAAGGGTTGTTCTTTCCATTCAGAACCTGGAAATCCTCTCCTACTGCTTGCTGCTCTCATCTGGTGGAAGGGTTTGGCTATCTTCAGTGGTGATCTATTTCCTGGGGTTTTTTTTGCAGAGGGTTGGGTTGGGTTTGGGTACTGAAGTGAGTTTGGTAAGGTTATCTGGTTTGGTTATGCTTCTGGTGTGTGGGTTCTTCAGTTTCTCTCCCCTCCTTCTCTTGTGTTTTTGGGTAGTTTCCTTTAGGTTGAGTGTCTTCCCTTTGCTCTTTCTTGTTCTCTTTTCAGGTTCTTCATCTTGGGTTGGCACCACTATCAGTTCATCAGTATTCTCGGATCGACATTTACTGAATTCTCACTCTGCAGCCTCCCACATCTCAAACCTTCATCTTCCAAAGAGATAAATCTCAAGCTTATTCCATGATCATGCCTCCTACAACTCCAGTTCCTGCTCAAGCTCATCAATCTTCAAGATCAACTTCGTTTCTAAACAAGAAAAGCATTGCAACTCAACTCCTGCATTACTTGGGACGCAAGTTACACCTCCTTTTGCAATTTCATACCATCCCACTGCATTACTTGGGACACAAGCTTCAGTTCCAACTACAATTTCATACCCCCAAGTTTACTTTACACACATGAATTTCACTGGGGCACTCAAAGCAAGCATTATCCAAGGCATTTTCAAGTGGCAATTACTTAACTCTTTGTTTTGTTTCTAGGTTTCACTTTAATACTTGTAGTTTTCCTTCTTTGTTCCCTTATAAATCAACATATGATTGATTGGGGGTTGAAGTTGGTGTGTATCTTGTATCCTCTTTTACCTCAAGAGAGGTTTTTAATCCATTCCTGCTTTGCCGATAAAAAAAATGCATCACATGTCCAAATTTTTCATTTAATAAAAATATAACACAGTGGTCGAAATGCGCCTTCACATTTCCGTGTAGAGTTGTATAATTTATGTTACACTAATTATTTAAAAGAAAGAGAAGAAAATTATATAGAAATCATCTCTATTTAGAAGGAAGAGAAAAAAAACAAATAGAAACCATCTCTTAAAAACATAACACTTTTAGTTAAGTGTATGAGATTTTTTGTAAAACTATCATATTAAATTTTTGACTTCTCCTATGAATATTAATTCACAAAATTATAACAAAGTCACACTTGTTTTTCTCTGAAAGGCTTTCCAAAAAAAACCTCTCAGAGGTTCCTCTCGAAACCTAACTGGGTTCTAGCCGCCACCGCCTTCACCCACCCTCTCCGACCATTGTTGCCAGCCCTTCCCATGCCTCTCCACCGCAACAGGCTCCTCTCCAACAAGCGATGCCCAACCACGCTTGCCCGCCATGCTCGTGGCTCGTCTCCGACCGGTTGTGACGGGACTGCCATCGTCGCCACCAGATCTTCCTCAACTCCTCCGTGATCATTTCCGCTTCACCGATGACGGATCTGCCTTCTCCTCGCCGTACTGAGTCGGAAATGGCCAACTCCGGCCAGATCCGCTCGCATGTAGAGGTCGCCCGTGGCCTCGGTACCTCCGCCCTGCAGTAGGCTCGCAGCGCCGTCGAGTTCCCGCCGCTGTCTGCTCTGGCATCTCCACCCCCTCGGCAACAGCCACACAAGACGACGGATCTGAAGGACAAGCCGAGTTCGTCCTCGATAGATCCGACGGTCCTGTCGGGCCTGACCTCGCCCATCGAGCCGCCCCTGGTCTTCGGCGGTGTGACTGATCCAGCGGAACTCAGCCCGTCTTACCCCGGCCTGTCATCAACGCCGAGGGAGGTCTACCGGGACTTGATCACTCTCCCCCGGCCAGTCCAGTCTCCGGCGAGTACCCACCGCCCTCCTTCAACCGAGCAGGGACGGACTGCTACCCCCATCAACCCGAGGGTTGGCCGACCATCGGGGACAGTTTTGGAGGCTCAGGCACCTCGGATCTCCCCGATCCCGGATTGGGAAGATGAGGATGAGGAACTGGTGGTCTCTGACGAGGGGATCCCATTGTTTACCTCGGGATCGTATGAGTTTTCCTTGGCAGCAAGGGTTGTAGGGGACGGATCTCACAACCAACATATCGTCTGCGGGATGATGTTAAAGAGATGGAAGGTTACGGGGATCCGAGTTGAATTCCTGACCCCCAATGTCACGGGTTATCACTTCCCGTCTACAAGGATCATGGAAGATATCCGCCATAGGGGCCCCTGGAGTTTTAAGGGCTTCCCTCTCCTCTTTGAACCGCTCCGGCGCTTCGATCGGCCGGAAGACATCAGTTTCAATCATGTGGGACTCGGGGTCAGGGCACTGAATGTCCCGGGAGGAGAGAGGACCTCTTACATTCGAGGCCTTCTGGCGGGCAGTATAGGCACACAAATCCTATCGGCCCCTATCCCAACGTTCTTCCGGGAGGACATGCATCTCTGGATACGTGTCCGTATGGAGCTGTCCCGGCCACTGCGACGTAGAACCAAACTCCGTTTCTCAGGTACTGATTCTTCCACTGTGATAGACCTACAATACGAGAGGGTGGTGGAATTTTGTCGCAGGTGCGGTATGTTGACACACAGGTTACCGAACTGTCAAACGCTGCTCCAGGGGATTGGTCGGGAGGAGGTCCGCTATGATAGGTCTATCCTGGTCCCCCGGGACTTGGATGTAGACCAGCTGATCCAAAGAGTCTGTGAGACACCTCCTCCAGCTTCACACCCGGCGATCACATACCTCCTGAGTGATCTAACTCTGAACCCTATGACCCGTTCTAAGGAGATAACTATGGAGGCTGAGTCGTCCAATGCAGGCAGTCCAAAGCCTGACTTTCTAGCTAAGGTTAACCCCGAAGGGTTGACCAATATCTTACCGGGGGATGGCCGTGGAGGACCCTACCCGCCTCCCAAGTCCACAAAGCCTGACCTTCTGGCTAACATCCACTCTACTGATGGTCCCGCGACCCGAGCTCCTCCTGGATTCAATGTGATGATGAGGAAGAAAGAAGAGCCAGAGCCACGGGGCTATCCGGCGGATCTTCAGGGGAGTCTAGGAAAAGGAGGACCCAGCAGGGGAAAAGGTAAGAAGACCACCCTGAAGACCAGAAGTGGATTGTTGTATGCTCGCCCACCGTAGACCAAGAAGCAGAAGGGGGACCTGACTACCCACCAGCAGTCCTGGGAGCTGTTATTTCAGGGGGAGGAGCAAGCAGATGGAGCGGACGACCAGAGGCCTCCGATGGAGGAATGATCGGCCCCAGCAGGGGTGGGAGGAGTCGACACCAAACTATACCCATAGACCCGGGACAGCCAATGCTGGGAGGTCCCGGGCAGCCTGCACTATCAGCACCAGCCATTTTATCGTTTTGCTATTACTTTTATGTTTGTTGGGACTATGTTTTTCCTGTTGGATTTGGAACTTGTTTTATTTTCCCCCGTTATGTTGAAACGACGGTAGGGAGTTGTCTTGAGTTGTTTCCCACGAGTTCAAGTGGGCTAAAATTATGGGTCCATGAGCGCCGGACTTGCTATGGTCGGCCCGGACAAACATCTTGAACCCGAGGCGGTCACGCCTCATTTTGTCTGATTGCCAGTTGGCATTAATGAAATCTCCGGTTACCCGTTTCAAAAAAAATGAATATTAATTCACTACTTTAATTTTTTCCGCTTCATTTGAATTCCGATTTCCTTCAAACTTACGCTAGTATTTTTGTTTTTTCAAGAGCTTTTTCAAGATCAGTGATGAATATGTTTTGAAGCACGAAAAAAATATTATTTTGGGGCTGATTTAAAAAAAATTATATCTTGGTAATTTTTATCAACACTTTACACTGGTTTTATGAACACTGAACACTAGTTTTATCGCATCATTTTCCAAAACCGAACATGTTTTTTTATCACCTCATCACATGTTTTTTATGAACACTAAGCACTAGTTTTATCAATACTAAACACCATGTTTATCACTAAATTACATGTGTTTTATCACCTCATCACATGGTTTTTTATCAACAATAAACTCTAGTTTATCACTCTTATTTTCAAATTTGAACCTGATTTTAATCACCTCGTTACTTGTTTTTTATCACCTCAATTTGTGTTTTTATCAACATTTTAGCACTAATTTGATCACCCCGGTATAAAACATTTAGTAATGTGGATTTATCAACACTCAATATTATTTTTATCAACCTGATATAAATTTTTATATTAATGCTTCAAAATATATATGCTACTTGGTAGATAGCCCTTGGAAAAACAAAAATATTGACGCAAGTTTGAAGCTACTCGAAGTTCAAACGAATCGAAAAATATTAAATTTGGGAATTTGTGAAAAAATGGGCACTTATCCACATGGCACCATGCTATTACCATTATGCCCTTGCTTGTGTGAGAAAGAATGAAAGTGGCGTGAATTTTTGGTGGGATTGGGGTGATGATGTGGCATCATGGTAAATGTAGATCTTAAGAGTGTGTGGCTAGGATGAGTTCACACAGTTTTTAGTTTAAGAGAGGTTTCTATTAGATTTTTCATCTTAAAGGAAAACCTTTTTTTTTTTTACTAAAAGTTTCAATTTCATTAATTAGACTTCAATCTGACAAAGAAAGAGCATAAAAGAAACCCCTGACCACAGTAAAAGAGCTAGTAAATGGTATCGAGCCCCTAAGGTATGTTTACGCATAATTGTTACAAAAAACCGGCACAAGCGGTTTGTTAAGGAGCCATAAAGGCGAACCAAAAAATAAATAACAATGAAGCCGATGTCTGCTGCTCAAGGTCATGCCTAACTATTGCATATTCTGTAGAATGCTACTGAACCTACTAACACCAGGTTTCAAGGAAGGCAGAGCTCTTCCCAAGGACCCTTCCCAAGGCCAGTCCCTAGAGCATTGTATCCTTTCATTCCTCCATTCGGTCCATCTTCCCGGCCTGGTCTAGATTATCAAGGGGTTCCCCTATAGAACCTCGTTTCACTCCCCCACCTCGCGCTTCACAACTAGACTCAGCTCCAGCTCCAAGTCTACTTATATTACTGTGTATAGGCAGGCGTGGGGGGTCGACTCTACTGCCCTGACAGGTTGGTCGATCACCAAGTTCTCCTAGCCTGGATCAATCAGCCGGGGTATAGAGACCCGCCGAGGGCTCACACCCTAATGTGCAGTAACCGAGGATACAATTGGGCCCTGCCCCGAGACAAGGGACCTTGAGGTGTAAAAGTCGAGCACACTGGATGACGGGGAGTTTAATTGTCCCAGTCCGTCGCGTACGTCTTCGGGTGGAGGTCCTTATGATACTCCATGACGGAGGAGTCCAATTTTGGTTTACCCACCAACTCCCGATCACAATCAGCTAGCATGTGACCAATCAGGCCATAGTTAAAGCAAAACACGAGGAGTTTGGTATAGGTAAGAGTGACACAAACCGACCTGGGGAATTCTTAAAATCGGAGTAGGAGATTGCGGGGAATAGGGTGCTCCACAAGGTGCCAAAAGCGGACTTTCACTGTACCACCCCAGCGGATACCCCATTGGTCACACGGGTCTAACCAAAGGTCTGTAACTCGATAAAAACGCTATAGAGCTTGGCTTGGAAGGAGTCGTGTTGGGAATTTTCATAGTGGATGGCTAGGACATTATGGGCTCAGCAAGAACCAAAGGTCAAAGTTTGACTAAGTCGTCTTGTTAATCAAAGTGGGTTGGACCCATTTTCCACTATTTAATAAACTAATGTAGTTTATTAAGTCCACCTTGCATTTTTGCATGGACACTTGTCCCTTGATGGGGATTAAGTGAGATGACTCCATCCACTTAACTTAACATGCAAGGCTTGAGAAAAAGAGCACAACAACTTCATCATTTCTCCCACCTTGACCGAAAAATTGTGTGGACACTTGCAAGGCTCCATTGTTTTATGTTCTTGAGTCTACAAACTCAAGAACTACGTCGTCTTTGATTCCGTTAAGGATACGTAGCTGTCCAAGGGGTTCAAGCCATTCAAATTTGGTGTTCTTCTTGTCAATTCTCAACGAAACTAGAAATGGAGGAGCTAGAGATCGTCGTAGAGCAAGGACCAAGGCGATCTGGAAGGGTGAGTCTTCTACCTCCGAGTTATGGTTACTTTGTGTCTAGAGGTGATGGTGAGCTTATGCTGGATCACGAGGATCAGCCGCCTTTCTAGAAGTTGTGGATGGACCCGACTCCAAATTATGACTGAGAGCCATGAGGGATGAAATGTAATCCATATTAGAAAAAAATGTCTGGCAACTGGCTGATCCCATCTGAAATTCTGGTTAGGTACAATAGCAAGATGTCGTCCAAGATGTTATGAAATCTTGACTGACATCTTCCCTTAGAACAGTATGGAGATATAAACAATACAAACAAGAAAGCACACAAAGACACACAAATTTGTTACCTAGTTCGGTGCATCATCACCTACGTCTGGGGGCACTCTGTTAGTGAAACGGTTTTCACTACCAAGTAATAAGTCAAAACACACAAGTTTGGATCCTCTAGATCAAACATATGCTACTATTACAAAATGAAAAACCTATCCCAGGGCTCCCCCTAAATCTGAGCTGCTCACTCGATGCCACTCTTTAATCCCTTCAGTCTTGGATTGCTTTAAGCCCTTCAGTCTTGATCTATTCTTGTTCTTCAATGGTGTACTTCGTGAGTCTTCAATCACATACACCAAGCTCTTATAGTCATAAAGTTACAAATAGTAGTTTGAGGACGAATCCGTCTTTCTTTGATTAGTTCATCCAGTTTCCCAACACATTAGTTCAACACGTTTAGGAGCCCTAGAATCATAAACAAAGAAGCAATGAACAAGGGATAACAATGGCTTCGACAAATATCAATTCTCATGTCGACCAGCAAACTATGATCAATAGAATATGGCAATGATGATCACTTTCTCGATCAGCAGCTAATGGCAATCCCTTTTGTTTTTTATAGTTGTTCCATCTATTGTAGTTATGGCTCCCTAGGGTTTCCCAAGCCTTAGAGTCATGATCACACCCAATCTCCAAGTTTCCATAACCTAGATCAATTACTAAAGCAAACAAATCTCTTTAAATAGAAGTATAATAATGTTATGAAACAATCCCTAAACGAATCTAATGCTTGGAATAGAAGTATCTTCAAAATAAGACACTTAAGATACTTATCTTTAATTTAGGAAACGCGTGATACTTATCTTGAAATTATAACACATGCGCATTCTAGATGTCTTTTACATTCGGTTTGACATCTGCGACCAAACAACGATCAGCGGAGCTTTGAATATATTCATGAGTTATATAGCTCTTATAGCTTGTAAATGTTCCTTATATGGTTTCTCATTCCTTTGGAGTCATGATCATGTTGGGTCTCGAGGTAGGGTTGGAGATGAACCAACTCGCAGCGGAAGCAAATAAAACCCGAGACCATGCAAGGAAAAACTACCAAAGATTAGATACACAAGACCAAAACAAAATAAATGAAGTGACTCAACTTTCAGCTCGTTTATCTGAATAAAGAACCGTTGAAATCCAAATTCCACCGTTCACTTTGAAGACCAATATGTGGAGAACATTAACTCCAAAAATCAGCTTCATCGGACCTTGGATAAACCTCCGATCGAGCTGATGAAGGTGGTTGGTCGGACACGAAACAATGCAGAAAATTCTGCACCTTTTCTTCTCTTTTGTTCAAGAACACCAAGAAAAGATGATCGGCTTGAGTCTCCAAGACGCCTACGTATCCACCCCGGGAATCAAAGCCACGTAGTTCTTGTATTTTGAACTCAAGAACACAAATCTTGGAGAGGAAAAGTCTTGGCCAAAACCTAGAGAGAGAGGAAGAAGATGGAGTTGTGTTCATTTTTGTCTTGTGTTTTGTTATGTGAATAAGATGACTTAATCCAACAACAACAACAACAACAAGGACAAGTAAGGTGTAGAGAAGCATGGTGTAAATAGGACAAGTATGGTTCTAAGTATGGGTGGACATGATGTGGTTAGGTGATGAATCACCAATACTTTAATCTATGTCTTCCATACTTAGTACTAATTAATCAAGACTTGATTAATTAGTTCCATGGGCCTTGGTTGCATGGGCCTTTCATGGGCCTCTTGGAACATGGCACGTGGCCCATTTCCAACGAGGTCCCGTGATTCGCTCATCGCCTCCAAGCCTTCCATACCGGAAATGTCCAACATTATCCGACACGATCAATCCCAAGACTCCAAGCCTTGTCTTGATTCGTAAAGTCCTATTCACTTACGAGCACATGACCCAAAACCCAGTTTTGGTCATGTCCCGAGGCAACTCCCTTTTGGCCATTCTCCATAAATGTGTCAATGAGTTTCATCCTCCGGTGTGACCCTTAGGTTTATGCATGTCAATAGATAAACGTAAAATTCCATTTTACTTGATCCTATTTAAGTGGCAACTAACGAGACTTTAGTATTGCCTGACACTGCATAACGAATCGACCCTGTCGATTCTAACCTTTCCGTCGTCCCTGTCATTATCCTTTTATCTCCGATATCCTGATTGAGATAAGGCATAGAGCCGTCATCCTTATTATTCTCAATAACCGTTCCTTGATATGTGAGATGACTGAAGATATGATACCCAATATCATGTGCATGGCCATGCTATTCTTTCAGTCACTCTCGATCAAGCGGCCGAGAACCGATATCTTTCCCATACCTCAGTATGAGGGATAAATCCCTTAGTCGTCTTTCGTGTCACTCATGTAGCCCGTCCCCAAGCCAATCCTGGCCGTTATGGAAGCCCTGTTACGGACAACGTTAGGCTCAGGTCAAACTCAGTTGTTGACTACATAGCGATCACAAAGACTCCTTGGTCTAAGGATACATGACAAGCTACGACACTGAATATGTTCATGACTTAATCTATGGCACATATTCAGGGCGGGTCGTCCAATATCATGTCCCACATGATATCTATGATCAGACTCCGGAATCCCATTCCAATGACTAACAGAACGTGAGCCATAAAGAGCCATCTTTCATACTAGTCGCTTCTAGTGAAGCTTTGTTGACTAGGGACCCATCTAGTGTGATCTAACTTGATCTATGGTTCTATTCGCATGGTGGGCATAGATCAGAGCACACATCGATATATTACTCCAACACATAAGTAATATAAAGCTGCTTTAATTTTATTTCTAACGATGATATATACATTTGGACATTTAGGATTGAACTACGGGCACTAAGACTAACAGATCAACCTGAATCTTTTTGTTTTCTTGCGCTAGTATCTTTCTTAAATAATATAGATCACTATCATAGAATATCTTCAAGTTTGGTAAACAAATTAAATAGATATATTCAAAATAGGAAACCCAAATCCATTTGTTTCCTTTCGTTAAAATCTTTTCTACATAGACCTCTTATATCTATCGCAGTAGTATCTTCAAGAAAGGAAACAAATCGCAGCAGTATATCCAAATTATGAAACAAATCCTCAACATTTATTTTCATGTTTCATTTTGCTTTAATACTTCCTAAATAGATCAGATATTTATTAGATAAGTATATTTAATTTAGGATAACATATCTTACTTCCTCAAACAAATACAATATATATTCATTAATATATATTCACTTAGGAAGCAAATCTACAACACTAGATACGCAGATGTCGATTAACATTTGGGTTTACATCTCTTCTATTCTTTGTTGTTGGGCACGCACATGCTGTCTGCTGATATCTGGATAACATCTTGCTTCTTCTATTCTTTGTTGTTGGGTACACTTATGCTGTCTGCTGACATCCTGAATAACATCTTGCTTGAAACAAACATTGTCAACTTAGATGTACCAACAATCTCCCCCTTTGGCTATTTTTATGTCAATCACTTAAATCTTGGGGACGACGAAGACTACAATAATAGAGAATAGAGTCTTCACTTTAGCATGCTTTTCTAAACAAGATATCTTCATAGAAAATTGGAATGCTTCATCCCAAGATACCATCTTCACCCCTGGTTGCCTCAAAAAGTTTCCAAAGATAGAAAAGAAACTAAGCACATCAACTGCATTAGTAAATTCTAGTAGAGGGAAAAGGAAAAATAGTAGCAATTACAACATACTATTAGGACTTCATTTTTTTCTAGCCAAGACAGTTCAAATATCATAGTGGAGAGGAGAAACCATAACTTTTAAGGAGGATCTGATTCTGTGGATGAGTTCTCTAGATCAGCATCTTCTGTGATATCCTCCTTGATATCTTGAATTACTTGTAGGTTCTGAGGAAGATCTTGCAGAATCTTCCTTCGGTTGTCCATGACAACAATCGAAGCATGAACTTTTTCGATAATAGTGCCTGGACACGTTTGACCTCTAGAATTACTTCATTGACATGTGTGCTTTCGAAGCATCTTGAGGTTCCGGCGGATTCTAAAGAAGGTCTTTCTTTTCTTGTCCATGGCCGGATGTTATGCTTGGCTCTTTGCAATGGTTGATCTAGAAGGCTTGGACCTCTCGAGTTACTGCTTCCTTAAGCCTTCTTGCTTTATATCTTGACATCTTCTCTGACATTTAGGCCTTTGAATCGCCTCATGTTTAAGGAAATCATTGAAGACTTCGTTCCTTTTATATCATATTCCCTCATAAATATGGGATGTTGATTCAAGAAAGAACTCCATGCCACCTCATTATACTAAAGTGAATCATAAAATCATAACCCATATATTGAAACGTATCAGATATAACGGTTTTTACCTTATTAATTCTCAAAATGTATCAAAATCTGTTCAGTGTGACTAACGCTGTGACATACCAGCCACATGCTAGTCAAATGGAAACTTCAACTTTTTGTTTTTTCTCAAATCATAACATAGAACTTTCGTTTATTCTTAAATCATAACGTGACCCTTTTCGTTATTCTTAAATCGTAACTCTGAACTATCGACTTTTCCTGTTACTCACTAAACGACCGTTAAATATTTGGACGAAAAATGTGATCAACGTTACTACATGGCAATTTACGTTTGTTTGGGTTAAGATTTAGTAATAAACGAAATGTCACGCCCCAATTTCAGTAAACCGAACTCGGGACGCGAACGTTTTGAAATAATAAACCATTTGAAAACCTTTTCCATAAATCACTTTAAAATCACCCTTTATTCATCAAAATAATATTTACAACTCAAAATAACTCCCAACAAGTGGACAAAACACGGCATCCGTCACTAGACTCAAAAGTAAAGTCCAGAATCCCGCTCCTAGCTCTTCAAACTTCAGAAGCTCACCTAGTCCAACCTGCGACCGGTACTTGTAGGAAAAGCAGCTAGGGTTGAGCGTTCGCTGACCACCACGGATAACAGACTGACTACGGCATACTTAGCAGACAATGCCGGTAACACCAACAACGAACTCAACACCGGGGATCACCATCCCCAACTCAAGTACTCCGACTGACACACACCCACTGACACTTTCCTCAACCGACTCAACACTCGGACACGTAAAGTAGACCCGACACAACGATTGACAACCTCCTCCAAAGACTCAAGACCACCACGCAACACTCAAGATCACAAAGGATCGCACACCAAACAAGATCACAAAGGATCGCATACCAGGTGCTCAGTAACCTCCCTCACTCACGCGCTTTGCCGAACCACTCAGGCCACGCGGTCGACCTGTATCAGTAACCTCTCTCTCTCACGCGCTTCCCCGACACAAAGTCGGGCCAGGCGGTCGATTTGTCACACTCACAACCCCGAACCACACACGCGCGGCCAGGACCCCTTTACTAACGGGCAGGCCCCCTACCCCGTCTGAACATGCAAACGCGTGTGATCGAGGACCCCCGTTTCATGAAGCGGGCCCACAACCTCAGGTAACCACAATCACAATCACAAACAATGTTCAACATACAGCAACAACACAAGTTCAGCACTCCACAAGCACTCATGGCCACCCAAGACACCAACCGTAAAACACGGACTCAACAACCCCACAGGCACTCACGACCTCCCAAGATACACCAACAGTAACTCACGGGCTCAACAACCCCACAGGCACTCACGGCCACTCAAAACCACCAACAGTAACTCACGGGCTCAACAACCCCACGGGCACTCACGACCTCTCAAAACCACCAATAGTAACTCACGGGCTCAACAACCCCACAGGCACTCACGGCCTCCCAAGACACACCAACAGTAGAGACACGGGTTCAACAACCCCACGGGCACTCACGGCCTCCCAAGACACACCGACAATAAAGACACGGGTTCAACAACCCCACGGGCACTCATGGCCACCCAAGACACACCAACAGTAAAGACACGGGTTCAACAACCCCACGGGCACTCATGGCCACCCAAGACACACCAACAGTAAAGACACGGGTTCAACAACCCCACGGGCACTCATGGCCACCCAAGACACCAACAGTAAAACACGGGCTCTCATGGCCACCCCAGACACAACATACACAATCAACCTCCGGCATAACCAATGCCTCCAATAGTCCTAATATCAACAGTTTCACAATCAACCTCCGGGCATGGTCATATCTCTCCAGTACTCCTAATCTCGATAAGTTCACAATCAACCTCCGGGCATGGTCATATGCCTCCAGTAATTCTAACATCGATAAGTTCTCTGCTCCTACGACACTACTAAGTGTCACATGCATTTCCAATCTTCGATAACCTACTTAACTCACGACACCCCTAGTGTCACATGCATTTCTAATATTTGATGACCTACTTAACCCACGACACCCAAGTGTCACATGCAATTCTACTGTTAACTTTCCCTAGTCAGGGCCGAGATCCGGCTACTTTTCCCTACCTCGTGCGTGTTCTCCAAAAGTGCCCGAATAAGCCCCGGCGTGATCTCCGTCACTCGCCTAGCTTTCCTTTGCCTCGGTCCGCAGCACAATCTAAAAGAACACAATTTTAAACGCTTTTAAGCTTGCAGGCATAATGCTAAATTTTAATAAACCTGACGCCCAAAAGTGACCCCGACAGTATCGATCACTCCCAAACTCCCCAATTACTCGACATTGTCGATATTGGACCCGGAAAGGCCCGATTCGCCCGACATGGCGAATCTGCCCGGGTTTTGAAAACGCCCTTCCGGGTCTCTGAAAATTCCCGTTTTTGTTTCTACGGTCTTAGAATAATTCAAGGGTTCCTATGCACTTGACGGAATCGAATTCCGACTTCCGAGTCAATTAATTGACGTTTAAAGTTCCTAATACCCGATAATTACAACTTCTCCAATGTAATTCCAAATTTCGATTCGGTTAAGGATAAATGGTCCGGGGAACGTTCCAAACCACCCGAACACAAAACCCGAGCACCCGAGCACGTGGGCCCCACCCGACCCAACTTTTCCGTGAGCCCTAGGGTTTAAATTGGGGCCCGGCCACCATGGCGGTGGCTGGTCCGAGCTCCGGCCAGCCACCCCATGGCCGGCCGGCCACCACCCACGGTGGGCGGAGCTCCTCCCGAGGTTCCAGTCACCGGAAAACGTCAAATTTCACCTCCAATCGTCTCCAAAAAGTCTCCAACACCCCCCCAAGATCAAAACAATCTTAAACTAATAGTTTCAAACCAAAACCTAAATTTAGAAAAATGACAAATCGAAGATCGGTTTGGTGTATACCGTAGAGGAAGACGAGGTGAGCTCGAATCTCTTCACTTTAGGACGATCCAAGGGTTGGATGGGAGGGAAACGTCACAAACCCTAGCTTTTCCTTCTTCTTCTCTCTCCTTTCTCTTTCTAAAAACTAACTCTTTTCTTCTTTTTTTCTATTTTTTCCCCTTTTTTTGACTTAATGGCCGAACCCCCTATCACCTCTCATCTTTATTTTCCCCCAAAAACTAACACCACCACTTGTTGGAAAAGTGGCAAGGTGTGTCCCACACCTTTTGGAAAATATCTACTAGATATTTTCCAATCAGATTCGCGAAAATCGGACGTTTCGGGCCCCGAACGGGCACTTTTCCCAAGAAATTACGAAACTCGACGGGCTACAAGGAAACGGCTCAACTAAGACCGCTGCGACGACGGCTAACCTTTTTGGATCCAAAACGGTCCTCGAATGGACCAAACGTCACTCGGTTGACTTTTCCAGCGAAAAGTCAACATTTCACAAATTGCTCAGAAAGTTGCCCTGAATCCCCCGGAACTCACTTTGGTCGATAACGGGGTCAACTTAAGTCCGGTATGACTCTCAGGGTCATTTTAGGTTCAATTAAATGTCTGTTGAAATTTTTTAAATTTTCCTGTTTTTCGTAGGTTTGACTGGCGTTGACCGGGAGTGGTTCTTACACGAAAGGTGGGGGTTAGGACATGAAGTAACCCCTTGATTCAATAAAGGTCCGAAATCAGAGAAGGGAACCCAATAGGAATCTATGTGCCAAATGATCTTGTATGGCAAGAAAAATGGTTAATTACAAATGTGTCACAGTTCAAGGGAGATTACTTATCTTTGACATGGATAAGTGTGACCTTGATCAACAAACTATCCTACCAAGTCCATTGACACTAGGTTTGCACATGTCTAACAGGATGTCAGAACATATGATCTGAAATTCACCAACCATAATGCCATTGATAATAACATAACAATCATGAAGGTGATCCCTTCCTTCTTAGTACATGGAGTATTGTCAACTCCCCCTCAATCATAGCCATTCTTTTCTAGGTTCTCATAAGTCACAACTTCTAGAGGGACATCTAGAGGAACATCTTTATTCATGGCTTTCTGATTCTTCTTCTTGTCTCTTCATTCTTGCTTCATGTTGGTCTTTGAATTGGCTTGAGGTTTCTTCCTCTTCTTGACTCTACATTCCTTTTATAGATTGGTAGGAGGATTCCATTTCTAGACTCTCTATTCCTACTTCAGATTGGCAGGATGGTGATTACCCTTGACCTTCAATTCTTATTTCACAATGCTATGAGGAATACGTGGTTGTTTGAGGTCTCTTCTTTGTTGAACCCGAGATTTTCCACACCTTAGACTAGAGTATTGATCCTCTACATGATGTTCATAATGTCTATGAGGATGTTGTTCTGGATGCCGACTCGAATGTCG
Organism: Erodium maritimum; assembly: GCA_963921825.1. Classification (NCBI taxonomy): domain Eukaryota; kingdom Viridiplantae; phylum Streptophyta; class Magnoliopsida; order Geraniales; family Geraniaceae; genus Erodium; species Erodium maritimum. The sequence goes on along the minus strand of OY997596.1, from coordinate 26,901,347 downwards.
TATAGGATGTCGAGAATGATGTACAAGAGGTCGTCGAGGATGTCACACAAGATGCCTTCGAGGATATTGTTGATGAGCTTTGAGCATCCCTATATAACTGAGAGTGGTATGAGCCTTATTCGCTGGATACTCACCTTTGACCCTCCATACCTTCTTGATGTTGGTTTTAGGGTTTCTAAGATCTCCTCTTCGTTGAGCATATGGTTTACCATGGAGTTGATAACAATATGGTTGAATATGTCCCTTTTTACCACAATGATGACACAATGTGATTTCTTGGGATTGTTTGGTCGTACATGATCACGTTTTGAACTACAATGCCTCTTATAGGGTTGCGTCTCATAATGTTAGACTTGATGTCGTTCGTGATGTCTTGGAGGATGTTGTTGACATATGTCCAACTTTCACTTTGGTGTTATCTGGTCAACAATATGTTTTCCCTTAGATGTGGACGTATTTGTATCTTTCTGGGGTACGAAGACAGTTTAGAGGTCGAGGCTCCATGATTGTATCATAACCCACTCATATTTCTGGCTGGTTTGCCAACGGATAACAATGTGTCCAGAGTGTATGAGCTAGGGTTCATCATTCTAACTGACTTGGTCATTTGATCAATCTCCCCTTTCAGTCTGATACCTTCTTGTTTGATCTCGATCACTATTTCAAGCAGCCTTGCTTTATCCTAAGACAATATGGTGTTCTCTTTCTTCAGGACCTTTGATTCTTCTACCCATTTAGTGACCATGTGATCATCAACATTATTCATAGAATCATCCGATAAAGGTTCGGGGAGAGGTTTTCATCACTACTATTCTCTGTATCAACAAAAGAAGCATGAGTAGTAAACGCATTATGATTTCTTACCTGATCATCATTATTATGCACATCATCTTCATTAGATAAGGATGTCTTAAATCTTTCCTCTTGTTCCTTCAGAAAGGTTGGACATTCTTGCTGGATATGGGCATAGCCTTTACATTCAAGGCATTGAACTCACTTTCCTTTATCTACTTGATCAGTTTTTCTCTCCTTGAGTTTCTGTTCCTTCTGGTGTGACATGTCAGTTTCTTGATTGACATCATGAGTAACATACCTCGGAACATCTAGTGCAACATCTTTACTCGTAATCGAGATTGATGTTCCACCTTTTTCGTCATAAACTCGTTTGAGGAACTCATGCGTATCATTTACCACCATGTTAATGGATATCATGATTGATCGAGTACGATTGTTGTACACATGAAAGGCTTGACTGTTTCTGAAGTATCCTATAAAGATAACCTCATCGCTCTAAGGATCAAAAATGTTGTGAGGATATCTATCAGTTGAGATATAACATACTGACCCGAAGATATGAAAGTACTTAGCATTAGGTGTTTCCCCCCTCCATATTATATAAAGAGTTCTCCTAGTACCTGGATGGAGATTCACTTTATTGTGAATATGACATGATGTGTGTGTAGTGCTTCTCCCCAGAAATATGTTGGGCTGTCTCTGGCATGCATCATTACTCTAGCCATATTCTACAGAATGTGATACTTCTTCTTCGCAATCCCATTTTTTTGAGGGGTGATAGGTGCAAAAAAGTCATGAGTAATTCCCTATTGGTCACAAAACTTGGCGAAGCTGGAATTCTCAAATTCCCTTCCATGATTACTTTGGAGCCCTACTATCTTTCCAATATTGCCTGCTTGTTCCCGTTGTATTCTATTTCAATGAGCCTTGAATACATAGAAGGTGTCTTCTATCTCACGAATAAAGTCTATCCATGTGTACTACGAGAAATTATCAACACATACAAAGCCATATCGACTTCCACCTAAGCTTTTTAATTGCATAGTCCCCATAAGCTTGACGTGTAGTAGCTCAAAGACACAGGAGGTCGTAGGATGGTTAAACATCGTGAGGGACATCATGACCTATTTTCCAATTAGGCATTCACCACATATTTTATCTTCACGAATATTAAGGTCAGGAACCCCTACAATGGCCTTCTCATCAATGATCCTTTGCATTCTTTTCAGATTTAGGTGACCAAGTTTTTGATGCCATATCTCTTCCTCATCTCCTTCTCCATAAATCTCCATTATGCACCCACATAGAATTTATGCCTTTAGGATCATACCGTGTGGAGTGGGTGACCTGCTCGAATTTTGGTTAGGTGCAGTAGCAAGATGTCGTCCAAGATGTTATGACATGTTGACTAACATCTTCAATTAGAACAATATGGAGTTAAAAACAATATGAAAAAGCATGGACACAAAGATACACAACTTTGTTACCTAGTTCAGTGCATCATCACCTACGTTTAGGGGCACTCTTCTAGTGGAACGGTTTTCACTATCAAGTAATAAGTCAAAACATCAAGCTTGGATCCTCCAGATCAAACCTATGATACTATTAGAAAGTGAAAAACATATCTTAGGACTCCGCCTGAATCCAAACTCCTCATTCGATCCCACTCTTCAAGCCCTTTAGTCTTCTATTTCTTTGAGCCCTTTATTCTTGATCTGTTCTTGTTCTTCAATGGTGTTCTTCGCGAGTCTTCAATCACATACACCAAGCTCTCATACTCATTCGGTTGCGAGTGGTAGTTTGAGCACGCATCCGTCCTTCTTTGATTAGTTCATCCAGTCTCCCAACACGCTTAGGAGCCCTAGAATTATAAACAAAGAAGCAAAGAACAAGGGATAACAATGGCTTCGACATATGTCAATTCTGTTGTCGACAAGCCAACTATGATTAGAAGAATATGGCAATGACGATACTTTCTCGATCAACTGCTAATGGAAATCCCCTTTGCTTTTTATAGTTGCTCCATCTATTGTAGTCGTGGCTCCCTAATATTTTTCAATGCCTCAGAGTCAAGATCTAACCAAATCTCCAAGTTTCCATAACCTAGATCAATTCCTAAATCAAACAGATCTCTTTAGATAGAAGTATATTCAAGTTAGGAAACAATCCCTAAACGAATCTGACGCTTGTAATAGAAGTATCTTCAAAATAGGACACTTAAGATACTTATCTTTACTCTAGGAAATGTGCGGTACTTATCTTCAAATTATAACACGTGCGCGTTCCAGATGTCTTTGACATTTAGTCTGACATCTGCGATCAGACAGTGATCAAGCGGAGCTCTGAATATCTTCCTAATTTATATGGATCCTATAGCTTGTAAATGTGCCTTATATGAATTTTCTTTGGGGTCGTGATCAATATGAATTTTCTTGTTTCCTTGCACTAGTCTCTTTCTGAAATAGAATAGATCACTTTTGCAAAATATCTTTAAGTTTTGGGAAACAAATCACAGAGATATATTCAAGCTAGGAAAACCCAAATCCCTTTGTTTTCTTGCGTTAGAATGTTTCCTAGATAGACATACCTCTAATATCTATCACAGTAGTATCTTCATGGAAGGAAATAAATCGGATTACTATATCCAAACTAGAAAACAAATCTTCAACATTTATCTTCAAGTTTCCTTGTGCTAGAATACTTCTTAAATAGATCAGATATGTAAGAACCGCTCCCGGTCAACGCCAGTCAAATCGGCGAAAAACTGGAAAATTTAAAAATTTTGGGACAGACACTTAAATGAACCAAAATTTGACCCCGAGGGTCATACCGGACTTAATTTGACCCCCAATATCGACCAAAGTGAGTTCCGGGGGACTCAGGGCAACTTTTTCACCAATTTAGGAAAGGTTGACTTTTTGCTGGAAGAGTCAACCGAGCGACGTTTTGGTCCGTTCGAGGTCCGTTTTGGATCCAAAAATATTAGCCGTCGTCACAGCGGTCTTAGTTGAGCCGTTTCCTTGTAGCCCGTGAAGTTTCGTAATTTCTTGGAAAAAGTGCCCGATCGGGGCCCGAGACGGCCGAATTTTGCGAATCTGACTAAAAAAATAGCTAGAAGATATTTCCCAAAAGGTGTGTGACCCACTTGCCACATGTCATTAATGTGGTGGTGTTAGGTAACATTGAACAAAACAAAGGAAGACTTGGATGGTAGTTTTGTAATTAAAAGATAGGTTTGATTTTTAAAAACAAAGTATAAGGTATGGTTGTGTGGTGTGTTCGGCCATACATGGGAAAAAGGGTGAGTTTGAAGAGAGAGAAATGGGATATAAAGAGGTGAGAAGGTGGAGAGAAAAGGAGAAGAAAGTTTACGGTTTTGAGGTTTACCGAAGATCCAACTGACGGATCGTCTCAACGATCAAGGAATCGAGTTCGAACCGACATTCCCTACGGTGAGTACCCTTTCGATTTTCGTTTTGGTACGTTTAAAGTTTAGGGCTTGGGTTAAAACGAGTAAACTATGGGTGAGTTGAGGTGTGGGGTTCGTTGGAGACGTTTTGGAGCGAAAGATGAATGTTTTTCGGTGACCGGAGGCTCGGGGGAGCTCCGGCCACCGTGTATGGTGGCTGCCGGAGTTCGGGTGGTGGCTGGCCGGAGCTAGGACCGGCCACCACCATGGTGGACCGGCCCAAAACCGGCCCAACCACCCTCGGGTCTTAAGGCCGGGTGGGGCCCACATGCTCGGGTATCGGGTTTTCGTGTTGGGGTGGTTTAGGACGATCCGCAAGTCGTTAATGCACACCCGGAACGAATTTTGGAATTAAATTGTAAAAGTTGTAAATGACGGGTTTAGAAACTTTAAACGCGAATTAAATTGCTCGGAAGTCCGAAATCGATTCCGTCGATTACGTTGGAACCCTTGAATTATTCTAAGACCGTAGAAATGAAAACGGGAATTTTCGGAGCCCCGGAAGGACGTTTTCCAATCCCGGGCAGATTCGCCGGGTCGGGCGAAACTGGTCTTTCCGGGTCCATTATCGACAATGTCGAGAAATTGGGAAGTTCGGGAGTGATCGCCATTGTCGGGGTTACACTTGGGCGTCAAATATATTAAAATTCAGTTTATGCCTGCGAACTTAAAAGTATTTTAAATTGTGTTCTTATTAGATCGTGCCACCGACAGAGGAAAGGAAAAGCTAGGCGAGTGATCTTGATCACGCCGGAGATTGGTTGTGAGCTTTTGGAAAGCATACGAGGTAGGGAAAAGTAGCCGGATCTCGGCCCTGAGTGCCCGTGGGGTTGTTAAACCCGTATTTTTACTATTTGTGTGTCTTGGGTGGCCATGAGTGCCCGTGGGGTCGTTAAACCCGTGTTTTACTGTTGGTGTGTCTTGGGTGGCCATGAGTGCCCGTGGGGTCGTTAAACCCGTTTTTTACTGTTGGTGTGACTTGGGTGGCCATGAGTGCCCGTGGGGTTGTTAAACCCGTATTTTTACTGCGTGTCTTGGGTGGCCATGAGTGCCCGTGGGGTTGTTGAACCCGTGTTTTACCGTTGGTGTCTTGGGTGGCCATGAGTGCATGTGGAGTGTTAAACCGGTGTTGTCGTTGTTTGTTGAACTTTGGTTGTGATTGTGATTGTGGTTGCCTGAGGATTGGGTGTGACAGGTCGACCGCCTGATCCGACCGTCGTGTCGGGAAAAGTGCGACAGGTCGACCGCCTGATCCGACCGCTGTGTCGGGAAAAGTGCGACAGGTCGACCGCCTGATCCGATCGTCGTGTCGGGAAAAGTTTTGTGGGCACTGAGCAGCTGGAGTGCGATCCTTTGCGATCTTGTTTGGTGTGCGATCCTTTGTGATCTTGGGTATTGCGTGGTTATCTTTCGTGTCTTTGGAGGAAGTCATAATCGTTGTGTCGGGTCTACATTACGTGTCCGAGTGTTGAGTTGTTGGGGAAAGTAACAGTTTGTGTGTCAGTCGGGTTTGGTTTGTCGTTGGTGTTTCAGGCATTGTCTGCTAGTATGACGTGGTAAGTCTGGTATACGTCGTGGTGAGCGAACGCTCACCCCTAGCTTCTTTTCCTACAGGTACTGGTCGCAAGACGGACTAGGTGAGCTCTCGAAGCTTGAAGAGCTGGGAGCGGGAGTCCGGGTTTCCTTTTTAGTTTAGCGACGTATGCCTTGTCTTTTGTCCACTTGTTTTGGACGTGTTTTTGAGTTGTAAGTTATTATTTTGATTAACTAAATGGTGATTTTAAGCGATTTATTTAAAAGGTTTGAAAATGGTTTTATTGTTTTATCGTTCGCGTTCTGGGTTCGGCTCTACTGAATTTGGGGCGTGACAGCTTGGTATCAGAGCTCGAGGTTTCACACCTCGGACTGTACGTCAAGTAGGTGGGGAGAGTCGACTCAGTAAAGTCCCGACGTGCGTTAGTTGCGCAAGTCGGAAACCGTGTGTAAACCCGGTGGGACATGAGTCCTGTTTGTGATTGTGTGTATGTGCAGTATTATTATTACTGGCATACTGATTGTGTGTTGCTGCGTGAAACGTTTTTAAGCTGTCGCGACTCGACTCAGGAGCGCTCCTGTAGTCGAACGTGACGGTGTTGACATCAAGTGTGTACAATGTAGTTCGGGGACGCCTGGACCGGGTTGTAACTACGTGATGTCAAGAAATGAGGCTTTATAATGAAAAGGAGAAAGATTTATAATTGGTTGGCCCTGTGGGCGTGTTTTTGAATTTGTTGGCCCGGTGGGTGTGTTTTAAATTGGTTGGCCCTGTGGGTGTGTGTTTGAATTGGTTGGCCCGGTGGGCGTGTGTTTAAATTGGTTGGCCCGGTGGGCGTGTTTTGAAATTTGTTGGCCCGGTGGGCGTGTTTTGATTTTTGGTTGGCCTTGTCGGCTTGTGTTTGATGTTGGGTGACTTGAAATTGTCTTTGAGTCGTTGTGCGTGTGGTCGGTAATTTGGTGATCGAGCGTGTGTGACGCTTAAAATTGTTTTTGGGGTTAAAAAGGGGAAAAAAATCGAGTCTGAAACAATTTTGGGAAATAGGCCTGCTCGAGCGTCACGGACCCTGTCACGGATCTGTGACGGAGCAACGCGTTTTGGCGAGTTTTGGGCCTTCGTCACGGCTCTGTGACCCCAACCGTGACGGGGTCTGTCACGGATCCGTGATTCCTGTCTCGTTCCTCCGTCTTGTTTGTGCAGTTTGAGTGTTGGTTTTGCGTGGCTGTGTTCACGGTTGTGTTGGTTGTAGAGGTCGTAAGTTTGGTATTAAAGGGTGAGGTCTTGGGTTCGAGACTCATCAATAACCTACGGTAGTGATACGGCGCCTCGGTGTGAGAGTCTCACCACGGAGAGGGGTTAGGGTTGATGCGCTGCGGCGCCATACGAACTAGGTTTCCCCTATGTGAACGGGTGTTCGAGGTTTCCCTCGCGTGAACGGGTGGTTTGAGGTTTCCTTCACGTGAGTGGGTTATTCAAGGTTTCCCTCGCATGAACGGGTGGTTTGAGGTTTCCTTCACGCGAGTGGGTTAGTTGAGGTTCCCTACATGATCGAGTAACTAGGGTATCAAGGTTGTGAGCAATAGTGGCTTGCGGAATTGAGAATAGGATCCCCGTTGAGGTTTCCCTACGTGATCGGGTAATTGGGGTATTGAGGTTGTGAGCAATTGTGATTCGCTGAATTGAGAACATAATCCCCGTTTCGAGGTTTCCCTTACGTATGAGAGTATTTGAGGTATTAATGGCTTGAGCAGTGTGACGTTTTAGTATCAGGTTTTGAGGTAGTGGTTTGCCCTGGTTAGATTGCGGACGAGTGACGAGTACTGGTTGGGTTGCAGAATGTTATAACTAAATGCATAGAGAACCGTGGGAGGGTTGTGCTAGACTTTACCGGAGTGACCAATGGAGGGGTTGTTCGGTCTCTGATTTGGGCGTCAGTTTTATTGGATATCGGGGTGTCACACTCGTTTGCTTCGTCGAGTGGTGCTAAGATGTTGGGGCTGAGTTTAGAGACGTTGAGTCCACCCCTGCGTCTGGATACGCCGGTTGGGGGTGATGTGGTGTTAACTAGGGTTTGTTGTGCCTGCGGAGTTAGAGAAGTGAACCGATACAGGAGGTCGAGAGAGGGCTCAAGAGCCCTGATGCTGGATCGAGTCCTCACCCCGAGGATTCGGGTATGTTCGGAGTTGGTAGGCACGACGACGGTAGAGGAGCGAGGTCTTAGAGAGACCGCGAGGTACCATGAGGTTCGGTAGCGACTGAGCTTGTGCGTATATCCGTGGGAAGGATACTTACGAAATGAAAACCTTTAACGTAATCTTGGGAATGGATTGGCTGGCGAAGTACCGAGCCAATATCGACTGTCATAGGCGACGAGTGACGGGGTCAACAGGCAACACGAAAGTTTCGTGTATTCTGGGCAGTAGGAGCGGAGTTCTCCTGTCGGCCTTGTCCACAGTGGAGAAAGTATCGGCCGTGCAGAACCGAGAGTTACCGCGAGTGGTGTGCGAGTTTCTCGAGGTCTTCCTGAGGAGTTGAGCGGGTTGCCACCAGTTCGTGAGGTGGAGTTCGGGATTGACCTGGTGCCGGGAACGGCAGCGATATCGATGGCTCCTTACAGGTTCGTGCCAGCCCAGTGGACCAAGCTGAAGCATCAGCTCGAGGAACTTCGGGAGAAGGGGTTTATCCGGCCGAGCACATCGCCGTGGGGAGCGCCAGCATTCTTCGTGAAGAAGAAGAGTGGAGAGCTTTGGATGTGCATCGACTACCGGAAGCTGAACTGGGTTACGGTGAAGAGCCGATACCCGATGCCGAGAATTGCCGACTTGTTCGACCAATTGAGAGGGTCGACATGCTTCTCGAAGATTGATCTGCGATCCGGATATTACCAGTTGCGAGTCCGGGAGGAGGACGTTGCAAAGACTGCATTCCGGACACGGTATGGGCATTACGAGTCCTTGGTGATGCCTTTTGGACTGACGAGCGCACCAGCAGTGTTCATGGATCTGATGAACATTATACTCCGGCCGTTCTTAGATCAATTTGTGGTGGTGTTTGTAGACGACATCTTGATCTACTCGCAGAACGAGGCGGCGCATGAGGAACATCTGAGGGCTGTTCTGACCATGTTGCGCACACAATAGTTATACGCCAACCTGGAGAAGTGCGAGTTTTGGCTCGCTGAGGTGAGAGTCCTCGGTTAGGTTGTGTCCCGTGACGGTATATTGGTCGATCCAGCGAGGATCGATGCGGTTTCAAAGTGGGCGCGGCCCACGAGCGTTTTCGAGATCCGCAGCTTCTAGGGGCTGGCAGGATATTATCGGCGGTTGGTCCAGGACTTTGCGCGTTTAGTCGCGCCTATGACTCTTTTGACACGCAAGGGAGTCGGGTTTGTGTGGACAGAGGATTGTAAACGTGCGTTCACGAAGCTGAAGGCTCGTCTGACTACCACCCCATTGTTGATAGTGCCAGAGCGCGGGGTCGGGTATGAGGTCTATTGTGACGCGATGCAGTTGGGTAGAGTCGTTGCTTATGACTCCAGGCAGTGGAAGATGCACGAGCGCAACTATCCTACCCATGACCCGGAATTAGCAGCAGTAATGTTCGCGCTGAAAGGCTGGCGGTATTATTTGTATGGCGAGAGATTTCAGGTGTTCTCGGGTCACAAGAGCCTTAAGTACATATTTTCCCAACGAGACCTGAACATGCGCCAGCGGCGATGGATGGAACTATTGAGGAGTACGACTTTGAGCTACTCTACCATTCGGGTAAGGCGAATGTGAGTGCCGACGCCCTGAGTAGGAAGCCGATGCTGTGTCGTGCTAGCATCTCAGTCCGGGAGTGGGACATGATGGGAGAGTTGGGCACGCTCGGGTTGGAGCTAGAAGAGGTCACTGGCGGCGTGGCCACATGCTTCTTGGTGGCTCAGCCCACCCGGCTTGGCCGGGGGATAGAGGCACAGTCGGTGGATGTCGAGACGATAGAGATCCGGGAGAGAGTTGCCGGCGGTGTTGACGCCGAGGGCTGGAATTGTCGTGCTAATTGGGAGTTACGCTATCGTGGAGGTTTGTTCATACCGCGTAACGATGGAGGCGACGAGCTGCGAGAGTCGCATTATTCGCGTCTGACAGTGCACGTGGGTAGCACTAAGAGGAGCGCGACATCAGGCGGCATTTCCAATGGAGCGGGATGCAGAGAGCGGTCGCAGAGTTAGTATCGCGGTGCCTCGCTCGTCAGCAGGTGAGAGCCGAACAACAGCGTCCCGCTGGATTATTGCAACCATTGCGGGTTGCGCAGTGGAAACGGGGGCACGTCACGATGGATTTCGTGAACGGTTAGCCGAGTTCGCCTACAACAACAGCTTTCAGGCCAGTATCAGGATGGCGCCGTGTCGGTCACCCGTGTGCGGGGCGGAAGTGAGGAATGAGGATTTTACTGGGTCTAGAACTGGATCGAGAGACAGCTGAGTCGGTCGTGCCGAAGCGTGAGCGGTTGAAGACCGCGCAGAGTCAGCAGGAGCTATGCTGACAGACGACGCCGACCTCTCGAGTCAGCAGTCGATGACCATGTATCCTTGGAGGTGAGTCCGAAAGGTGGACTGGTGCGTTTCAACCGCGGCAGAGGCAGGTTAGCCCCGCGGTCTATCGGACCTTTCGAGGTCTTGAGCAGAGTGGGAGCAGTTGCATACCGACTTGCACTGCCACCGCAGCTTGGGAATATCCAGGTTTCCCAGTTGCGGAAGTATATGCGAACCCCTCGCACGTCATTGAGTGGGCAGATGTCGAGGTAACAGATGATGTCTCGTATAAGGAGAAACCGGTCTGGGAAATGGATCCACGGGAGCTGGTCCTGCGTGGAAAGGTTATCCGCTTAGAACGGGTGTAGTGGTGACACCACGAGACTGAGTCGACTCGGGAGCGCGAGGACGAGGTTTGCGCGAAGTACCCTGATCTGTTTGACTTCTGAAGTGCGTTGTTTTAAAATTTTCGCGGACGAAATTCCTTTAAGGGGGGTAGATTGTAAGAACCGCTTCCGGTCAACGCAGTCAAATCGGCGAAAAACTGGAAAATTTAAAATTTTTGGGACAGACACTTAAATGAACTTAAATTTGACCCCGAGGGTCATACCGGACTTAAGTTGACCTCGATATCGACCAAAGTGAGTTCCGGGGGACTCAGGGCAACTTTCTGACCAATTTGGGAAATGTTGACTTTTTGCTGGAAAAGTCAACCGAGCGACGTTTTGGTCCGTTCGAGGTTCGTTTTGGATCCAAAAATATTAGCCGTCGTCACAACGGTCTTAATTGAGCCGTTTCCTTGTAGCCCGTGAAATTTTGTAATTTCTTGGAAAAAGTGCCCGTTCTGGGCCCAAGACGGCCGAATTTCGCGAATCTGACTGAAAAATATCTAGAAGATATTTTCCAAAAGGTGTGGGACCCACTTGCCACATGTCACTAATGTGGTGGTGGTAGGTAACATTGAACAAAACAAAGGAAGACTTAGATGGTAGTTTTGTATTTAAAAGATAGGTTTGATTTTTAAAAACAAAGTATAAGGTATGGTTGTGTGGTGTGTTCGGCCATACATAGGAAAAAGGGTGAGTTTGAAGAGAGAGAAAGGGGATAGAAAGAGGAGAGAAGGTGGAGAGAAAAGGAGAAGAAAGTTTAGGGTTTTGAGGGTTACCGACGATCCAATCGACGGATCGTCTCAACGATCAAGGAATCGAGCTCCCACCATCATTCCCTACGGTGAGTACCCTTTCGATTTTCGTTTGGTACGTTTAAAGTTTAGGGTTTGGGTTAAAACGAGTAAACTATCGGTGAGTTGAGGTGTGGGGTTCGTTGGAGATGTTTTGGAGCGAAAGATGAACGTTTTCCGGTGACCTGAGGCTCAAGGGAGCTCCGGCCACCGTGTATGGTGGCTGCCGGAGTTCAGGTGCTGGCTGGCCGGAGCTAGGACCGGCCACCACCATGGTGGACCGGCCCAAAACCGGCCCAACCACCCTCGAGTCTTAAGGGCCGGGTGGGGCCCACATGCTCGGGTATCGGGTATCCCCAAGTCGTTAATCCACACCCAGAACGAATTTTGGAATTAAATTGTAAAAGTTGTAAATGACGGGTTTAGAAACTTTAAACGCGAATTAAATTGCTTGGAAGTCGGAAATCGATTCCGTCGATTGCGTTGGAACCCTTGAATTATTCTAAGACCGTAGAAACAAAAACGGGAATTTTCGGAGCCCCGGAAGGACGTTTTCCAATCCCGGGCAGATTCGCCGGGTCGGGCGAAACGGGTCTTTCCGGGTCCATTATCGACAATGTCGAGAAATTGGGAAGTTTGGGAGTGATCGACATTGTCGGGGTTACATTTGGGCGTCAAGTATATTAAACATCAGTTTATGCCTGCGAACTTAAAAGTATTTTAAATCGGGTTCTTATTAGATCGTGCCACCGAAAGAGGAAAGGGAAAGCTAGGCGAGTGATCGTGATCACGCCGGAGATTGGTTGTGAGCTTTTGGAAAGCGTACGAGGTAGGGAAAAGTAGTCGGATCTCGGCCCTGACTAGGGAAAGTTAACAGTAGAAATGCATGTGACACTTGGGTGTCGTGGGTTAAGTAAGTTTATCGAACAATAGAAAGGCAGGCGACACCGGGTGGTGTCGTATGATACGGGAACGTATCGAACAATAGAAATGCATGTGACACTTAGTAGTGTTGTAGGAGCAGTGAACTTATCGATATTAGATTTACTGGAGGCATTTGTTTATGCCCGGAGGTTGATTGTTTGGTTTGTGTCTTGGGTGGCCATGAGTGCCTGTGGGGTTGTTAAACTCGTATTTTTACTGTTGGTGTGTCTTGGGTGGCCATGAGTACCCGTGGGGTCGTTAAACCCGTGTTTTACTGTTGGTGTGTCTTCGGTGGCCATGAGTGCCCGTGGGGTTGTTAAACCCGTATTTTTACTGTGTGTCTTGGGTGGCCATGAGTGCCCGTGGGGTTGTTGAACCCGTGTTTTACCGTTGGTGTCTTGGGTGGCCATGAGTGCCCGTGGAGTGTTAAACCGGTGTTGTCGCTGTTTGTTGAACTTTGGTTGTGATTGTGATTGTGGTTGCCTGAGGATGGGGTGTGACAGGTGGACCGCCTGATCCGACCGTCGTGTCGGGAAAAGTGCAACTGGTCGACCGCCTGATCCGACCATCGTGTCTTGAAAAGTTGCGTGGGCACTGAGCAGATGGAGTGCGATCCTTTGCGATCTTGTTTGGTGTGCGATCGTGATCTTGGGTGTTGCGTGGTTATCTTTTGTGTCTTTGGAGGAAGTCGTAATCGTTGTATCGGGTCTACATTACGTGTCCGAGTGTTGAGTTGTTGGGGAAAGTAACAGTTTGTGTGTCAGTCGGGTTACTTGAGTGGGGGATAGTAGTCCCCGGGGTTTGGTTTGTCGTTGGTGTTTCCGGCATTGTCTACTAGTATGTCGTGGTCAGTCTGGTATCCGTGGTGGTGAGCGAACGCTCACCCCTAGCTGCTTTTCCTACAGGTACTGATCGCGAGACGGACTAGGTGAGCTCTCGAAGCTTGATGAGCTGGGAGCGGGAGTCCGGGTTTCCTTTTGAGTTTAGCGACGTACGCCTTGTCTTTTGTCCACTTGTTTTGGACGTGTTTTTGAGTTGTAAATTATTATTTTGATTAACTAAATGGTGATTTTAAGCGATTTATTTAAAAGGTTTGAAAATGATTTTATTGTTTTATCGTTCGCGTTCCGGGTTCGGCTCTACTGAATTTGGGGCGTGACAAGATATCTATTAGATAAGTATCTTTGAGTTAGGATAACATATCTTACTTCCTAAAACAAATACAATATATATATTCGTTAATATATATTCGTTTAGGAAGCAAATCTACAACACCAAATATGCATATGTCGATTGACATCGGGGTTTACATATGTTCTATTCTTTGCTGCTGGGCATGCACTTGTTGTCTGCAAACATCTTGCCTCTTCTATTCAAGGTGAAGATGGGCATGGATGGTAAACCTCAGACCTACAAAGCCCGACTAGTGGCAAAAGGTTGTAGGCAAATCTAAGAAATTGACTATAAGGAAACCTTCTCCACAGTGGCTATGGTCAAATTAATCCAAATTCTTCTTTCCATACATGCATATCACAATTACGAGATATGGAAAATGGATATCAAAACCTCTTTCTTAAAATGAAAATTGACGGAGAACTTATATATGTCTCAACTGGAAGGTTTTGTTAATTCGAGGAATAAAGGAAAGATTTGTAAGTTGTTGAAATCCATTTATGGATTGAAATAAGTTTCTCGGAGTTAGAACCTTTTTTTGATGAAGCTATAATTGAATTTGTCTTTATCAAGAACGAGGACGAACCTTGCATTTAGAAGAAGACTAGTGGGAGCAAGATTACGTTTTTAGTGCTCATTAGAAATGACATCCCAAACTTGGACGAGACTAAAACCTTAGTTGAAGAAGTGTTTCTAAATAAAGGACTTAGGTGGTGCTGCTTATATCTTATTGATTAAGATATATACAGATCGCACCAAAAGGTTCTTGGGTTTAAGTCACAACGCCTATGTGAACAAGGAATTGCTTAGGTTCTAAATATGTGATTCAAAGAAAGTACTCTTACCCTCCCATCATGTCATTAAACTCAGTAAGACTCAGTGTCCTAAGAAACTTGATGAGCTGAAAAGGATGATGTGAATCATATACGTTTGGGGGTAGAATTGATCATATGTGCCATGATATGAATGAGACCAGACATCTCGAATGCATTTTATTGTACTAGAAGACATCAGTCTAACCCTGGGGGGAAAGATGACGATGAACTAGTCGTCAATGGATATGTAAACACTAGTTTCCAGATAGATCCAGATGACTTTAGAAATCAGTCAGGATATGTGTTTACGCTGAATGACAAAGGTTTTATATGGGAGAGTGCAAAGCAAGATAACATCACCAATTCTACGATAGATGTTGAGTACAAGGTTGCAATAAAGGAAGCTAAGGAGGCTATGTGTATTTAGAAATTCACGGCACGGCTGGGTGCAATTGAAATCCTATCCAGCCTGGTGAATCTCTTTTGCGAGAACACAAGGGGCCGTTGCTCAAGCTAAAGATACATTCTAAATAGATGTGAAGTGAACATCGTCTATATTGCAACTGATGATAATATAGCCAATCTATTGACTAAGGCACTCTTGTTGCCAAATCTTGTTAGACATATAAAGTCAATGGGAATAGATTGGAGTTTAGATTTGAACTAGGGCAAGTAGGAGGTTGCTAGTCTTAGTGCCCGTAGTTATGTCCATAAAATAAATAGAACCATAGATTGGGATGGATCACACTTGACGGGTCCCTAGTCAACAAGCTTCACTAGAAGCGACTAGTATGAAAAATGACTCTCTATAGCTTAGTTCTATTAGTCATTGAAATGGGATTCGGAGTCTGATCATAGATATCATGTGGGACATGATATTGGAAAACCCGATCTAAATATGTTCCATAGATATAGTCATGAACATATTAATTGTCATAGTTTGTCATGTATCCTTAGATCAATGAGTCCTTGCGATCGTTATGTAGTAAACAACTGAGTTTGACCTGAGCCTACCATTGTACCGTGACTGGGCTTCCATAATGGCCAGGATTGGCTTGGGGACGAACTGCATGACTGACACGAAAGACGGCTAAGGGATTTATGCCTTATACTGCGGTATGTGAAAGATATCGATTGTCGGCCGCTTGATCGATATTTACTGAAAGAATAACATGTCCATGCACATGATACTAGGTATCATATATATTCAATCATCTCACATATCAAGGAAGAGTGATGGAGAATAGTAAGGATGACGACTCGAGGCCTTATATAAATTAAGATATCAATGATAAAAGGATCATGGCAGGGACGACGGAAAGTTTAGATCGAAAAAGGGTCGATTCGTTATTCAGTGACATGCAATACTAAGTCTCATTAGTTTCTACTTATACATCATCAAGTAAAATGGGATTTTACATTGATCTACCGACATGCATACACCTAAGATTCACACTGGAGGATGAAACTCATTAACACACTGATGGAGAAATGACCAAGCACGAAGTTGACACGTGACATGACCACAACTGGGCTTTGGGTTATAAGTCGCGAGTGATTAGGATATTAGAGATTGCAACAAGGCTTGGAGCCTTAGGATCAATCTATTCGGATGTTGTTGGACACATTCAAAGTGGAAAGGGTTGGAGACAATAAAATCGTCATGGGACCTCGATCGGAGTGGCCGTGGGCCCCACCCATGAGGCCCAATGGGCAGCCCAAGTCTCCTAATGCCCAAGGGATTATTTAGTTGAGTCTTGACTAGATGACTCTAACTAAGTTAGTTATTTAGAAATAGGTGGGTCCTTGATTCGACAAACTGACTAATCAACTAATTAACTAATTGTTTATTAATCCACTATCCTAATTAACTAAGACACTTGGCTTGTTATGGGAGTTTAATGAGTTGATGGTCATCACTGATCTCTACAGGCAAGACACTTAGTTATATAACACATGCACAAGAGAGTTAAGAGCATGCAAGACTCATTCATCTTCTTCTTCCTCCTATGCTTGACCAAAAACCCCCACCCCTAGCTATTTTGTTGTTGTGCTCTTAAGTTCTCTACCTCAAGAACTACGTGGCTTTGATTCCTTGGAGGATACTTAGACATCTTGAAGACTTGATTCATTCATCCTTTATTTGGTGTTTTATTTTTTTTCATTGGTGTTCGTCAATTGGGAAAATAAAGAGGAGAAGAACGTGCTGAATTTTATGCACAATTTTTGTCCAGCCAGCCACTTTCAAGAGCCCGATCGGAACTTCAACCAAGGTCTGATGAAACTGATTTTTGGAGTGAATCTTCTCCACATAGGGTTCTTCGAATTGAACGGTAGAATTTGGATTTTGACGGTTTGTTTTCCAGATACATAAACTGAAAGTTGAGTCACTTGAACAAGATTGGTAAGCAGTCTCAATTAAGTTTTCGTCTTGTGATTCTCACTTTTAGTGTTCTATGGCATTACTGGTATGGTATTTCCGCTGTGATTTTGTTCTTCCTCTTCTCTACCTCTAGGCAAACAGTCAAGACACACAATGTCACGCCCCAATTTCAGTAAACCGAACTCGGACGCGAACATTTAAAAACATAAACCAGTTGAAACCTGTTTTGAATAAACACTTTAAAATCACCATTTAGTTAAACAAAATAATATTTACAACTCAAAACGTCCCAACAGGTGGACAAAATACAAGGTATCTGTCACTAGACTCAAAAGAAAAACCCGGACTCCGCTCCTAGCTCTTCAAGCTTCGAGAGCTCACCTAGTCCGTCCAGAGATCGGTACCTGTAGGAAAAGCAGCTAGGGGTGAGCATTCGCTCACCACCACAGATAACAGACTAACTACGGCATAATTAGCAGACAATGGCGGTAACACCAACAACAAACTCAACACCGGGGAACACTATCCCCAACCCAAGTACTCCGACTGAACACACACCCACTGTTACCTTCCTTGATCAACTCAACACTCTGACACGTAAAGTAGACCCGACACAACGATCACGACCTCTTCCAAGGACTCAAAAGACCACCACGCAACACACAAGATCACAAAGGATCGCACACCAAACAAGATCACAAAGGATCGCATACCAGCTGCTCAGTAACCTCCCTCAATCACGCGAACACGAATCAGGCTAGCCAAAGAATGCTCACAACCTGCCAAGACTCGAACACGAATCAGGCTAGCCAAAGAATGCTCACAACCTGCCGAGACTCGAACTTAGTCAGGCCAGCCAAAGAATGCTCGCAACCTACCGGGATTCACAATCACAATCACAATCATAGTTCAACAAACAGCAACGACACAAGTTCAACACTCCACAGGCACTCATGGCCACCCAAGACACCAACAATAACTCACGGGCTCAACAACCCCACGACACTCACGACCTCCCAAGACACACCAACAGTAACTCACGAGCTAAACAACCCCACGGGCACTCACGGCCTCCCAAGACACACCAACAATAGAGACACGGGTTCAACAACCCCACAGGCACTCATGGCCACCCAGACACCAACAGTAAAGACACGGGTTCAACAACCCCACGGGCACTCATGCCCACCCAGACACCAACAGTAATACGGGCTCTCATGGCCACCAAAGACATAACAGTAAAACACGGGCTCTCATGGCCACCCAAGACACAACAGTAAAACACGGGCTCTCATGGCCACCCAAGACACAACATACATAATCAACCTCCGGCATAACCAATGCCTCCAATAGTCCTAATATCAACAGTTTCACAATCAACATCCGGGCATGGTCATATGCCTCCAGTACTCCTAATATCGATAAGTTCACAATCAACCTCCGGACATGGTCATATGCCTCCAGTAATTCTAATATCGATAAGTTCTCTGCTCCTAAGACACTACTAAGTGTCACATGCTTTTCTAATATTCGCTACGTTCCCGTATCATGCCTTTCTAATATTCGATAAACATACTTAACCCACGACACCCTGGTGTCACATGCAATTCTACTGTTAACTTTCCCTAGTCAGGGCCGAGATCCGACTACTTTTCCCTACCTCGTGCGTGTTCTCCAAAAGTGCCCAAATAAGCCCCGGCGTGATCTCCGTCACTCGCCTAGCTTTCCCTTGCCTCGGTCCGCAGCACGATCTAAAAGAACACAATTTTAAGGTACGTAACAACTCGCAGGAATAAACTGGAATTCAATACACTCAACGCCCAAACGTAACCCCAACAATGTCGATCACTCCCAAACTCCCCAAATACTCGACATTGTCGATATTGGACCCGTAAAGGCCCGATTCGCCCGACATGGCGAATCTGCCCGGGTTTTGGAAATGCCCTTCCGGGGCTCCAAAAATTCCCGTTTTTGTTTCTACGGTCTCAGAATAATTCAAGGGTCCCAATGCACTTGACAGAATCGAATTCCGACTTCCAAGTCAATTAATTAAAGTTTAAAGTTTCTAAACCCGATAATTACAACTTTCGCAATTTCAATCCAATTTTCGATTCAGTTGTGGATAAATGGTCCGGGGAACGTTCTAAACCACCCGAACACTAAACCCGATCACCCGAGCACGTGGGCCCCACCCGGACCAACTTGGCCGTGGGCCCTAGGGTTTGAATTGGGGCCCGGCCACCATGGTGGTGGCTGGTCCCAGCTCCGGCCAGCCACCCCATGGCCGGCCGGCCACCACCCACGGTGGCCAGAGCTCCTCCCGAGCTCCTGGTCGCCGGAAAACATTCTCCTTCACCTCCAAACGTCTCCAAAACGTCTCCAACACTCCCCCAACATCAAAAAAACCTTAAACTAATAGTTTTACACAAACCCTAACTTCCAAAATTAATCAAAACGAGAATTGGTGCGGTGTACACCGTAGAGGAAGAAGGGGTGAGCTTGAATCTTCTAACTTTGAGACGATCCAAGGGTTAGATGACGTGAATAGTGGTAAGAAATCAAACCCCCCTTCTCTTTCTCTCCTCCTTCTCTCTTCTTCTTCTCTCTCTAAAAACTAACTCTCATTTTCTATTTTTTTCCTTTTTTGGCACATATGGCCGGCCACCCCTCTTAACCACTCATCTTTCCTTTCCCCCCCAAAACCTAACACCACCACATATAAGACAAGTGTCAGGTGGGTCCCACACCTTTTTGAAGATATTTTCCAATCAGATTCGCGAAAATCGGACGTTTCGGGCCCCGAACGGGCACTTTTTCCAAGAAATCACGAAACTTCACGGGCTACAAGGAAACGGCTCAACTAAGACCGCTGCGACGATGGCTAAGCTTTTTGGATCCAAAACGGTCCTCGAATGGACCAAAACGTCGCCCGGTTGACTTTTCCAGCGAAAAGTCAACATTTCCCAAATTGGTCAGAAAGTTGCCCTGAGTTCCCCGGAACTTACTTTGGTTGATAACGGGGTCAACTTACGTCCGGTATGACCCTCGGAGTCAATTTTAGGTTTAAATAAGTGTCTGCTGAAATTTTTTAAATTTTCCTGTTTTTCGCAGATTTGACTAGCGTTGACCCGAGAGTGGTTATTAAAAACAACCACCTATGTAGAAATCCATAATAACTATTAGGTCAAAGGACTTAAGCCATATTACGACACTGAGAAATACTCGTGATAGTTCTTATGTAGTATTCTCACAGTGGGCCATTCAATACCATTTCACTGTTCAAATTGATTTCATATCCAATATGAATGATCAGTAAAACATGATCATTAGTCAATATCATACTAGTATTAGTATATTCATAAGACCAGGGAGCATTAAAATAGTACTCTTTTTTCTTCTACGAGTTCTACTATTAATTCACATACTTGATGATCTTAGAAAGAGTCGATTATTCACGCTATTAAAATTTCACAAATGATAATAGTAGTGCCAATGAATTAATAAATGATAATACCATCCAAGATCAGGATTGGCCTAGGGCACAAAACCAACAATCTCCTACTTGTACTAGGTCCGATCTACATTACAAGTAATGCCCATAGATCTAACATGACATTCATGTTTAGGAAGTGGAAGCGCCTTGGTTATAGATCAGCCAAATTATCATTTTTGGGTACTTTGCATATCATAACGTCTCCTCTGTCAATGATTTCTCGAATAAGATGGTAACGCCTTAGGAAGTGTTTGGATTTATAGTGTGACCTAGGATTCTTGGCTTGCGCTATTGCCCTATTGTTATCACAATTCAAGTTCACCAGATATGATATGCTAGAAATGACTCCTAAGCCGGTCATGAATTTCGTTATCCAAACAACTTCTTTAGCTGCATCGGATGCAACTATGCACTCAGCTTCTATTGTCAAATCAACAATAGTACTTTGCTTCGAGCTTCTACAGTAGAATGCACCTTCACTCAAACAAAACACATAACCATATTGTGATCTAAAATCATTTACAACTAGATCATCTCCATGACCGTCATAGAGTAAAAAGGCATTCATAGTTATTCTCAAGACTTAAGGATGTTTTTAACTACCGTCTTGTGACCTTCGCCTGAATCTTTCTGGTATTTGTTCGATGCACTCAATGTGTATGAGACATCAAGTTCTGTACACAACATTACACACATGATAGATCCAATAGCATATGCATATGGGATCTTACGCATGTGATCTCGCTCATCTTGTGTCATAGGACACTATAGGGGTGGGCAAGACCAGGTAATCAGCACCAGAGCCCTTCCCGACCATCGGAACCTGGAATTCTAGTAGCCCTTAAGAAACCACCGGAGCTGGCACCGATCACTGTAGTATGACAAAAACCGAGCGGTTTTTTCACCGCTAGTGACAGTTATTAACCGGCTGAACCAGGCCCATTGGTCCTGATTTGGGCTTCACAAATTTTCCCCAATTCCAGCCCTTTGATAAATCTTAATTTTGTATTCATTTTTTTTATCTGTATTATATTTTGTTATGTAAGTTATAAAAGTTTTTGACCAAAACAAGATATTAGTATTTATGTATTCTATCCATCACTTGGATTGCAATATACATGATTCATATATGGAACTTGCATCACTGAAATCAAATAATACAATGAGGCTTTTGCACTCTTTGTTCACAATACAATATTAATTAACCATGTCAGGAAAAATCTAATATAAACTTATCTTATCCTAAAAACTGTGTAAACCAATCTTAGATATACACTTTCAAGATCCAACATTCACCATAATGTCATATCATCACCACAATCCTACCCAAAATTCACGTACCTTTCACTAATAAATTTTTTATATCGGAGTATCAAATTAGTGCTAAATGTTGATTAAAAGCATGTACTGAGGTGATAAAAAACGTGTTAAATTTTGATAATAAGTGTGATAAGTTAGAGTTTAGTGTTTATAAAAATACATGTGATGGGTTGATAAAACACATGTAATTTAGTGATAAACATGGTGTTTAGTGTTGATAAAACTAGTGCTTAATGTTCATAAAAAACATATGACGAGGTGATAAAAATCATGTTCGGTTTTGGAAAATGAGGTGATAAAACTAGTATTCAGTGTTGATAAAACCAGAGTAAAGTGTTGATAAAGTAGTGTAAAGTGTCGATAAAAATTACCCAGATATAATTTCTTTTTAAATCATCTCTGAAATAATTTATTTTTTCTTGCATTAAAAAATATTCACCACTGATCTTGATAGAAAGCCCTTGAAAAAAAAAAGATATGGCGCAAGTTTGAAGCCAATTGGAGTTCAAACAAAGCGGAAAAAAATTAAATCATGTTTAGTTTTGAAAAATGAGGTGATAAACCTAGTTTCGAGTGTTGATAAAATTAGTGTAAAGTGTTGATAAAAATTACCCAGATATAATTTTTTTTAAATCAGCCCCAAAATAATTTTTTTTCATGCTTCAAAATATATTCATGACTGATCTTGATAGAAATCCCTTGGAAAAACAAAAATATGGGCGCAAGTTTGAACCAATCAGAGTTCAAACAAAGCGAGAAAAAATAAATTTGTGAATTGGTAAAAAAATATATGATAGTTTTACTAAAAAGCTCCTACAACTTAAAGTGTTATTTTTTTCATTCAACAACTCAATTGCATCTCATCCATCCATTTATGAAATGAATGACTTAGATGGGTTCACACGGTTTTTAGGTTAAGGATTGATTATTCACTTAACCATGCCACATTAATCTAAAACAATTAAGCAAAAATAGATACACCACTTAAATAAACAAAATATCTAAACAAATGAACTAAAATTAACAAAATTTATTCGAATACCAAAACAATTTCGTATTCAAGATAACATAAGATCTGAAAATATAAAAATAATTTTAGAACTAAATATCAATACCATGAAGGATCTCAGTTAGTATCATGTATCAACTACCTAGTACATTACCCATCCAAACAAATAACATATAATCTACATCATTATAAAGTAAAGCACCAGGATATTAGTTGTGAAACATCATCGATCCAGAAATTTAAAAGTAAATGGATGAAGAGAATCAACAAATACACGGAGAAGATCGAAATTACAAGGAAAACAACAAACAAAAATTGAAATACAAACTTCAATAGATAAATAACATGCATTAAGAATCAAGAAAAAATGGAGAAGAGTATAGAGAGGAGGCGACTACATTGTTGTGTGGGTGTTGGTTGTTGGTAGTCTTAAAGAAAGATTAGGACTTAGATGAAGGAGATGGATGATAGGGTAGGGTGGATAAGGTGAGGGGCGAAAGGATGAGGATGAGACTGAAAAATGAAGGGCTGAATATAAAGAGAGGAGGGGAGGATGTAGTGTGTATTTATAATGATTTTATTAGGTTAAAGTGGTGTTGGAAAGAAAAGAAAAGATAATGGGCTAAAGCTGAAAAGGAAATGGGCTTGACTAAGTGGGTTTGCGATGGACAACTTTGGGATGGGTCTAGTAGGCCAGTTTATTGTAGGTTTTCTAGGTAACAAAACCAGCCTCCATCGGAAAATATGCAAGTTCAGCACTTTTTCAATTGGCTCTGGCCCCAGAACCACAGTTTCGATGATTCCGGTGTTCGTTCCGGGTGGTGTCGGTCGATTTCAGTGGAAACGGGTTATTTTTCTTACCCCTAGGGCATTGGGTCTTGTTCGGACTAATGCCATGGGACATTGGAAAAAATCCTCTTTTAGAATTTGGCATACTAAACCTGGATAACACCTTATCAAGGGAGAACCATGGCTCCTAACCTGTTTTGATCTTTGTTTTGGCGATCCCAACTATGAAATTTTCATTTTTTGCATGGACTAACATTTCTCGTCTGAATAAACGTTGTCGTTAGTTTTGGATGGGGAAAGCCCAAAATTCCCTCAGCAATAGTTGCAAAGGCATTACGGGCTTTCCCATCCAAAACTAATGGCAACGTTTATTCAAATGGGAAATGTTAGTCGCTGCAAAAAATGGAAAGGTCAGAGTTGGGAAGTGCAAAAAAGGTTAAGCCCGGTTAGGATCACCAAAATAAAGCTCAAAGAAGGTTATGAGCCATGGTTTCCCCCCTTATCAATGTAACTGCTCTGACTTAGGCCTAGAAGCTTTCTTGATCCATCTCTATATATTTTGAAGCCTAATACATAGGCAGCTTCGCCCAAGTCCTTCATTGAAAAACATTTCCCTAATCATTCCTTAACGTCTTGGAAGATACGGA
The DNA here is from genome assembly GCA_963921825.1 of Erodium maritimum. Classification (NCBI taxonomy): domain Eukaryota; kingdom Viridiplantae; phylum Streptophyta; class Magnoliopsida; order Geraniales; family Geraniaceae; genus Erodium; species Erodium maritimum. The sequence goes on along the minus strand of OY997596.1, from coordinate 26,877,303 downwards.
TGTCATTTCCAAAGAGCGGTATGTCATCTACATACAACACTAAGAATACGATCGCGCTCCCACTAAGCTTCTGGTACACACAAGGCTCGTCTTCACTCTTGATGAAGCCAAACTCTTTGACCGACTCATCAAAATGAAGATTTCAACTTTGAGAAGCCTGTTTGAATCTATAAATGGATCTTTGCAGCTTGCATACCTTTCCAAGGTTCTCAGGATCGGAAAAACCTTCAAGTTGTATCATATACACAACCTCAAGTAAGTTCCCGTTAAGGAACGTTGTTTTGACATCTAGTTTCCATATCTCATAATCATAATATGCAGCTATGGCAAGGAGAATCCGAATGGATTTGATCATTGGTGCTGGCGAAAAAGTTTCATTATAGTCAACATCATGAGTTTGTTTGAAACATTTTCCAACCAGCCTAGTTTTGTAGGTATGTACATTACCTACCATACATGCTTGTCTTCTTCTTGAACACCCACTTTCATCCAATAGTTTTTAAACCATATGTTAATGCGATCAAGTTCCAAACTTGATTATCATGCATGGATTGTATCTCCGATTTCATGGTTTCACGCCATTTCTCAGAGTCATGAATATTAATAGCCTCTTGATAGGATGTGGGTTTATTTTGATCCACAACTATCATGTCATTATTCTCTAAAATGAGAAACCCATATCTCATAGGGGCTTGACGTGTCTTATCAGATCTCCTCTGCACTTGTGGTACAACTTAAGGTACTACATCTTCTTGTTCATGTACTTGAGTATCCATTTCAGGCACAACGCTACTTTGTGGGTCTCTAACTTTTTTAAGTTCAACAATCCTTCCACTGTTTCCTTTGGAAATAAACTCTCTTTCCAAAAAGACGTCATTCCGAGCAACGAACACTCTGTTCTCTATAGCATTGTAGAAGTAATACCCTTTGGTTTCCTTAGGATATCCCACAAAGAGGCACTTTTCTTATTTGGGCGCTAACTTATCTGACATTAGTCGCTTCACATAAGTTACAGATCCCTATATAATTAGAATGGACAAACTAGGAACCTTTCATGTCCATATCCCATATGGTGTCTTATCTATTTCCTTTGATGGTACTCTATTCAAGATTAATGTAGCAGTTTCTAGAGCATATCCCCAAAACGAGATTGGGAGATCACTGTTACTCATTATAGACTGAACCATATCCAATGGGGTTCGATTCCTCTATTTAGAAACACAATTCCATTGTGGTGTTCTTGGAGGAGTTAATTGAGAAATGACCCCACAATCTTACATATGATCTATGAATTCTTGGCTCAAATTTTAACCACCTCGATAAAATTTGATTGCTTTAATATTTTGGCCAAGTGGATTTTGTATTTCATTTCTAAAAAATGTAAACTTTTCAAAAGATTCATATTTTTGTTTCATTAGATAGATATAGCCATATCTACTAAAATTGTATGTGAATGTAATGAAATACTGAAATCTTCCTCTAGCAATTGTACTTAAAGAACCACATACATCCGAATATATAATTCCCAATACGCCACTAGCTCTCTAACCAATTCCAGAAGTTTCAAATGGTTGACAATCAAAAGAATTCAAAAGTCCATGGTGTTGGAGTTTCTATATGTGTCTCTCATTTATATGATCCAAGAGATACTACCAGAGGAATTAGGGTTTGTCTCATTAGTCTTAAAACTTTTTTATATTAATGTTATAGAGATATTTCTCATTATAGCGTTCTATGTTCAAAACATAAAGACATCAAACTTGAGAAGTATTTGCATAATAAACGTTATCATGAAAAAGACTAAACTTACTCTAAAGACCGCTCCCGGTCAACGCTAGTCAAATCGGTGAAAAACAGGAAAATTTAAAATTTTGAGACAAACACTTAAATGAACCTAAATTTAACCCCGAGGGTCATACCGGACTTAAGTGGACCCCGATATCGATCAAAGTGAGTTTTGGGGGACTCAGGGCAACTTTCCGACCAATTTGGGAAAGGTTGACTTTTTGCTGGAAAATTCAACCGAGCGACGTTTTGGTCCGTTCGAGGCTCGTTTTGGATCCAAAAAGCTTAGCCTTCGTTAGAGCGATCTTAGTTGAGCCGTTTCCTTGTAGCCCGTGAAGTTTCGTAATTTCTTGGAAAATGGCCCCGTTCGGGGCCCGAGACGGCCGAATTTCGCGAATCTGATAGAAAAATATCTACGAAGATATTTTCTAAAGAGGTGGGACCCACTTGCCACTTGTCACACAAGTGGTGGTGTTAGGTATTTTTGAACAAAACAAAAAGTAAATGAGTGGTAGTTTGTAAATAAGAAGAGATTGGTTTGGTTTTTAAAACAAAATAAAAGGAAGTAAGGTTGAAAGTGTCGGCCATAATTCAAAAAAGAGAAGAAGTAGAGAGAGAAAGTGTAGAGAAGAAAGAGAAGGAGAAAAGGGAAAAAGAGAAGAGAAAAGTTTAGGGTTTAGGGATTTCCCGACGATCCAACCGACAGATCGTCTCAACGATCGAAGAATCAAGCTCCCGTCGTCATTCCCTATGGTGAGAACCTAATCGATTCTCGTTTTAGTACGTTTAAAAGTTAGGGTTTGGGTTTAAATGGGTTAAATATGGATGAGTCGAGGTGTTGGGTTCGTTGGGAACGTTTTGCAGCGAAAAGGATCGGTTTCCGGTGACCGGAGGCTCGGGGGAGCTCCGGCCACAGTGGGTGGTGGCTGGCCGGAGCTTGGACCGGCCACCATGGTGGTGAACCGGTCCATCCACCCATGGCTAAGGGTGGCCGGGTGGGGCCCACGTGTTCGGGTCTCGGGTTTTCGTGTTCGGGTGGTTTAGGACGATCCCCAAGTCGTTAATCCACACCCAGAACGAATTTTGGAATTAAATTGTAAAAGTTGGAAATGTCAGGTTTAGAAACTTTAAACGCGAATTAAATTGCTCGGAAATCGGAAATTAATTCCGTCGATTGCATTGGAACCCTTGAATTATTCTAAGAGCATAGAAACGAAAACGGAAATTTTCGGAGCCCCGGAAGGGCGTTTTCCAATCCCGGGCAGATTCGCCGAGCCGGGCGAATCGGACCTTTCCGGGCCCATTATTGACAATGTCGAGTAATTGGGAAGTTTGGGAGTGATCGACATTACCGGGGTTGCGTTTGGGCGTCTAATTCATTAAAATTCAGCTTTGTCTGCAAACTTAAAAAGTGTTTTAATTGTGATCTTGATTAGATCGTGCCGAGGATCGCGGCAAGGGAAAGGTAGGCGAGTGATCGCGAGCACGCCGGAGCTTGGGCATGGACTTTTGTGGAAGCGTTACGAGGTAGGTAAAAGTAGCCAGATCTCGGCCCTGACTAGGGAAAGTTAACAGTAGAAATGCTTGTGACACTTGGGTGTCGTGGGATAGGTAAGTTTATCGAATAATAGAAAGGCAGGCGACACCAGGTGGTGTCGTATGATACGTGAACGTATTGAACAATAGAAAGGCATGTGACACTTAGTAGTGTCGTAGGGTAAGTGAACTTATCAAACATTAGAAATACTGGAGGCATTTGGTTGTGCCCGGAGGTTGATTGAATTGTTTGTGTGTCGTGGGTGGCCATGAGTGTCGTTGGGGTGTTGAACCCGTGTTTTACTATTTGTGTGTCTGGGTGGCCATGAGTGTCGTTGGGGTGTTGAACCCGTGTATTACTGTTGGTGTGTCGTGGGTGGCCATGAGTGTCGTTGTGGTATTGAACCCGTGTATTACTGTTGATGTGTCGTGGGTGGCCATTAGTGCCGTTGGGGTGTTGAACCCATGTTTTATTGTTTGTGTGTCGTGGGTGGTCAGGTGTGTCTTTGGGGTGTTGACCCGTGTATTACTGTTGGTGTGTCGTGGGTGGCCATGTGTGTCTTTGGGGTGTTGACCCGTGTATCACTGTTGGTGTGTCGTGGGTGGCCATGAGTGTCGTTGGGGTGTTGAACCCGTGTTTTACTGTTTGTGTGTCGTGGGTGGCCATGAGTGTCGTTGGGGTGTTGAACCCGTGTATTACTGTTGGTGTGTCGTGGGTGGCCATGAGTGTCGTTGTTGTGTTGAACCCGTGTATTACTTTTGGTGTGTTGTGGGTGGCCATGAGTGCCGTTGGGGTGTTGAACCCGTGTTTTACTGTTTGTGTGTCGTGGGTGGTCAGGTGTGTCTTTGGGGTGTTGACCTGTGTATTACTGTTGGTGTGTCGTGGGTGGCCATGTGTGCCTTTGGGGTGTTGACCCGTGTATTACTGTTGGTGTGTCGTGGGTGGCCATTTGGGCCTTTGGGGTGTTTACCAGTGTATTACTGTTGGTGTGTCGTGGGTGGCCACGAGTGCCTTTGGGGTGTTGAACCTTGGGTGTTGATTGTGATTGCCTGAGGTTGGGGGCCCACCTGACAATAAAGGGGCCATGTGGTTGCGCGCGTGGGGGTTGGCTAGCCTTCCGACTAACCATCGGTAAAGTTGTGCATTCTTCTGCCTGAGGTTGGGGGCCCGCCTGACAATAAAGGGGTTCTGTGGTCGCGAGCGTGGGGGTTGGCTAGCCTTACGGGTAAAGTTGTGCATTCTTCTGCGATGAAGGGTGGCTCCCCTTCCGACTAGCTATCGGAGAACTATTGCGGAATATATTGCCAACAGGTCGACTGCCTGGCCCGACAGAGATCGGGGAAAGTTGTGTGGGGGAGGCTCGAGCCCAGCCGGGTAGCAACCGGCACTGAGCAGCTGGAGTGCGATCCTTTGTGATCTTGTTTGGTGTGCGATCCTTTCTGATCTTGGGTGTTGCGTGGTTATCTTTTGTGTCTTTAGTGGAGGTCGTAACCGCTATGTCGGGTCTACATTACGTGTCCGGGTGTTGAGTTGGTTGAGGAAAGTAACAGTTCGTGTGTCAGTCGGGTTACTTGAGTTTGTGGATAGTAGTCCCCGGTGTTTGGGTTGTTGTTGCTGTTTCCGGCATTTTCTGCTAGTATGCCGTAGTCAGTCTGGTATCCGTGGTGATGAGTGAACGCTTACCCCTAGCTGCTTTTCCTATAGGTACTGGTCGCGAGGCGGACTAGGGGAGCTCTCGAAGCTTGAAGAGCTGGGAGCGAGAGTCCGGGTTGTTTGGGGGTTTAGCGACGTAGGCTTTGTTTATTTTGTCCGCTTGTTTTGGACGTACTTTTAAGTTGTAAATTATTATTTTGATTAACTAAATGGTGATTTTAAGCGGTTTACTTAAAAGGGTTTTAAAATTGTTTTACTGTTTCACCGTTCGCGTTCCGGGTTCGGTTCTACCGAATTTGGGGCGTGACACTTATAGCCTTCCTTGTCCAAACAAGAATTGGAGATAATATTCCTACGAAACGTAGATACATGATAACAATTTTTCAACTGCAAATCGAGTCCATTAGGAAACACCAACTATTATGTCCCCACAATTAAGGAAATGACTCTAGGTCATCCCCAACTCGTAGGTCCACCTCGCCTTCCTTCAATGCTCTCCTACTTTTCAGTCTCCGCACATTAGTAAAAATGTGGGATTCAGATCCAGTATCCAAGAACCAAAAGTAGATAAATTGATTTCTATAACATGTATACTTGAAGCGTTGGGTACACTACCCTTGTTTTTCTTCAGATCATCTATATATTTCTTGTTGTTCCTCTTCCAGTCACAGCCTCATTGCACTAATGGAAATTAAGTCTTTGGGTTGGGAATTGAGGTCCAAGCCTCTATCCATACGCGTGCCTTTGTCCACACACGAGATTTTGTGTGTACGTGGGCCTTGCCTTTGACATGGGCCTTAAACCCATGGGAGCCGCATGAGCCTTTCCCTTGCCTATCCCCTCTCTTTTCCACTCGGTTCTTTTCCTAACCATCAGAACATCCTTAGCATTACACTGAATGTTCTTTTCAGCAGTTTGAAGCATCTCATGAAACTTTGAGATGGTCTTTCCATATTGTGCATATATAAGTTCATAATGAAACCATGAAATTCATTAGGAAGTGACTGAAGGAGAATATATGTAGCCAACTCCAGATTTATCTAGATAACTTTTTATCTTGAGCACATGAGGGCTAACATTCTTCCCAATGACCATCTTGCATGACATAAGGCTCTTGACAGTATTGAACGTTTCAAACCTGGCTTTCTCTTGGAACATTTTCTTGAGTTGGCCCATCATGCCATACGCACTCTCCTTCATCAATTGAATCTAGAGATGAGTCTCCATGCAACCGAGCATTATGCAAGCGACATCAACATAGTCGTTGAAATTCATGGTCCAACCATATTTAATGGCTTTGGAAACATTTGAAGCTGGTTCTTCAGGAACTGGCTCATCCAAAATTCATTTCATCCTGCCTGAGAAAAATTCTCAGGTTTATGGCCCAATCTAGAAGATTTGACCCATTCAGCTTATCCTTATCAAGGATCGATCGTATCGATAAACTTTTTGAATTGTTTAAAGATATGATCTACAACGCAAAAGATATGCAAAGTAATTAATACGGATATTAATACAATCAACCCTTAGATGTATCTTAAAGATTCATCATAAGCCAAGATCCCTATTCCATTCTACTTAAAGTTTGATAAGTGTTAAATATATGTAAGTCATCTCATCGACTTAAGATTAGTTTAGGTTTGATTTCACCTTATTGTATTGCATACAAACGGCCTAAGCATGTTACCATCATACAAGTCATACAAAACCATACATATGCATAAAATAAACGTGTCATAGCATAGGCCATTACTACGATGGTCTTCATAAGCCCATATGAAGACCAAAGGTCAACCCTATGGGTAAATCAAATAACATCTAAGATTTGATTTCATGTCTAATATGAATGATCAGTATAACATGATCATCAGTCAACATCGTACTAGTCTTAGTATATCGATAAGACCAGGGATAGTAAAAGAAGAGTGGTTTTGCATATGATTTTTAACCAACAGTCTGAACCCAATATTGATAGAACACTGGACTAAATAGAAAAAGGGTGATGCTTCTATGCCCTTTTGTTCAGTAATTACATTGCTAAAACGGTAGAGGATAAGATCGCTTATGGTGATTGAATTTGACAAAGACAAAGTCAAGAGTTCATACGACTTGAGTAGTATGAACGTTATACTACTCAAGTATAACGTTCACCTATGAGTTACCCATAGGTGAACAGAGAAAAAAGAGAAAAAACCACAACGAAGTGAACGTTATATGTTCATTTAAATAAATAGGTAAATTGTATTTGATATAACAAATCTTACTTATTTAATCAAGTTCTCATGAAATAAAAGCCATTTTTTGTATTTAGTTTTTGTCTAGCATAATAATTAAATGGAACAAATTAAATGGCCGAACACACGTATTTGGCTATAGGAGTATTTATACAAGCCAAAAAATAAATATATATTTATTATGTTTTATTTATGAAATTGAAATTAAGGAAATCCAAATTATTCTAGAAGGTCCTGATTCTAGTTTAACTAGGTCAAAAGGAAGCACGGCACCTCATTTAGATAGATTTCCAAATTCTACATGAATTTGTCTAGGGTAAATCAAGTTCTATAAATATAAAATTAATGGTAGAATGAAATTAAAAGGCCATTGGCTGCAAATTTCGAACCCCACATACAGAGAGAAAGAGAGTTTCGTTCAAGGCTACTAGGAAGTCAAGTTCTGGAGTCATCTTTCTCTTGTGTATACCTAAAATGGAAAACACTTAGGTGCCTCGGCTTATCTTTTCAAGGTCCCCGTCTCTAACCCACAAGCTCCACAGTAGCATATATCGAGGTAACTACTTTTATATATCTGCATATATTAACTTTAATTGATACATGTGAATCTAGGCTTGTCTAGAATTACCTGACAAGAAATTTGTTGTTCTCTATGGTATTAACGTAACAAGAAATCCTACACAAATGAACTTCACAAGTAGAAAAAACTGTAGTAACATGTTTATTTGTTTTGTACCAACTCAGATATTTATTATTAAAAGAGACAAACCTTCCAAGAAGAAAGCGTCTAAAGGTCATAAGACCAGGAAACAATTATAAAATAACTCCCAATAATGGAGCTAAAGGCGTGGCCTTAAAAGACAAAAGGACGAAACGTCCTAAAAACAAGCCCAAAGGAAAAATACCTTACTCGCCTTTTGATGAGCGTAAATGTGTCCTAGTTAATTTGTCATTTCTCCATGTTTTACCTTGTTTGTTTCTCGTTTTTATATTTTTAGCGTTCTTCAATAATTGCGCGAAACCTCGTTCTTAGACGATATTTTTCAACTTTTCAAAATATATTCATTATTAGTTTGTTGGCCATGAAAAAAAAATTATTGACCCAAAAACGAAGTCGATCGGAGGTCAAATGGAATAGGAATGAGTGTTGAAATTTTATAGTTGAAAATGGGAAGATTGTGCCACGTGGCATGCTCTAATTGGCCACGTGGCAGTCTTATCAGCTCAGCCAAATTTTTTTTTTGCGTTTGACCTCCTCTACAGCACATGAATTTTATGAAGGAATATACATTTTTTTCTTTTCCTATGTTCTATATATATGTGTTGCATAAGAACAATAGAGATAAATTAGATTTTTTAGTATAGAAGAAAATTCCAAGTCTCTTTTATATTTTTCTCTCTTCTCTTCAGTGTTTTTGAGTGTTCTTCATCTTGAGATCATTTTCGACCATCTAAGACCTTAACCAAGACGAACCAAGGAGGTCTCACGCATCCATGACCCTCCTACCATCTCTAACTTCTCCATTTTTATGAGTTGAAGCTTTGGAGAGTTGAAGATGGTGGGTTTGCAAGCTAGAGAAGATTTTGATTGGGTTTCTCAACCCAATCTTGGTTCTAATATCTACCTGTCTCTATTTTTTGTAAATCTCGAGTTTTTTTGGTATGCTTGAGTAGGATTTGGAATCCATGACCTTGGATTTCAATCTTTGGTCATGGGTGTTGTGTAAACGTTGATTTCTTTTTTATTTAATGCTTGAGTTGATCATGTCAAAAACACCACAAATACCAATTAACCATAAACACATGCATTAAATCAAAGGAAATCAACATTTACACAACACACATGACCAAATGTAATAACCACTCCCGGTCAACGCCAGTCAAACCTGCGAAAAACAGGAAAATTAAAAAAAATTTAGACTAACAGTTAAGTGAACCCAAAATGACCCCGAGTGTCATACCGGACTTAATTTGACCCCGTTATTGACCAAAGTGAGTTCTGGGGGACTCAGGGCAACTTTTTGATTAATTTGGGAAATGTTGACTTTTCGCTGGAAAAGTCAATCGAGCGACATTTTGGTCCATTCGAGGACCGTTTTGGATCCAAAAAGCTTAGTCGTCGTCGCAGCGGTCTTAGTTGAGCCATTTCCTTGTAGCCCGCCAAGTTTCGTAATTTCTTGGGAAAAGTGCCCGTTCGGGGCCCGAAACGTCCGTTTTTCGCAAATTTGATTGGAAAATATCAAGTAGATATTTTTCAAAAGGTGTGGGACCCACTTTGCCACTTGTCCAACAAGTGGTGGTGTTAGTTTTGGGGGGGAAATGAATGGTGGGGCTTAACTGTGGCCGACCACCTATATCAAAAAAGAAAGGAAAAATACAAAAATAGAGTTAGTTGTTTTAGAGAAGGAAGATAGAGTTTAGAGAGAGAAGGAGAAGAAGAAGAAGAGAGAAGGGAGGAATAGCTAGGGTTTGGAGAAATCAAGCCCTTGGATCGTCTTAAGGCAAGGACCAATCTAGTTCCCCTCATCCTCCTCTACGGTAATACCCAAACCGATTCTCGTTTTGTTTATTTTGGAAAGCTAGGGTTTTGTTAAAGTGAATGATTTAGGGTTGTGTGGAGGTTGGGGAGGTGTTGGAGACGTTTTAGAGGTGTTTGGGGGTTTAATTGCACGTTTTCCGGTGACCGGAGGCTCGGGAGGAGCTCCGGCCACCGCGGGTGGTGGCCGGCCGACCATGGGGTGGCTGGCCGAAGCTGGGACCAGCCACTACCATGGTGGCTGAGTCCCCCCCCTTGAACCCTAGGGCACGGCCAAGTAGGTTGGGTGGGGCCCACGTGCTCGGTTGCTCGTGTTTTAGTGTTCGGGTGGTTTAAAACGTTCCCCGGACCATTTATCCTTAATCGAATCGAAATTTGGAATTAAATTGGAGAAGTTGTAATTAACGGGTTTTAGAAACTTTAAACGTTAATTAATTGACTCGGAAGTCGGAATTCGATTCCGTCAAGTGCATTGGGTCCCTTGAACTATACTAAGACCGTAGAAACGAAAACGGGGGCTTTTGGAGCCCCGGAAGGCAATTTACAAAACACGGCAGATTCTCCATGTCGGGCGAATCGGGCCTTTACGGGTCATTCATCGACAATGTCGAGTAATTGGGAAGTTTGGGAGTGATCGACATTGTCGGGGTTGCGTTTGGGCGTTAAGTTCTTTGATTTTCGGTTTATTCCTGCAAGTTGTTAAGTGCCTTTAAATTGTGTTCTTTAAAATCGTGCCACGGACCGAGGCAAGGGAAAGCTGGGTGAGTGACTGAGATCATCAGCGGAGCTCGTGGTTTGACTTTTGGGGAGAACACGCACGAGGTAGGGAAAAGTAGCCGGATCTCGGCCCTGACTGGGGAAAGTTAACAGTAGAATTGCATGTGACACCGGGGTGTCGTGGGTTGAGTAGGTTTATTTAATTATTAGAAAAGCATGATACGGGATCTTAGTAATTATTGGAAAAGCATGTGACACTTAGTAGTGTCGTAGGAGCAGAGAACTTAGCGATATTAGAATTACTGGAGGCATATGACCATGCCCAGAGGTTGTTTGTGAAACTAGTGATCTTAGGACTGTTGGAGGCATTGAGTATGCCGGAGGTTGTTGTGTATTATTATTGAGTTTTGGGTGGCCTTGAGAGCCCGTATTATTATTATTATTATTGAGTTTTGGGTGGCCTTGAGAGCCCGTATTATTATTATTTAGTTTTGGGTGGCCTTGAGAGCCCGTATTATTATTGTTGAGTTTTGGGTGGCCTTGAGAGCCAGTGTACTAAGGTTGGTGTCTTTGGCTGGCCTGACCGAGTTAGAGTCTCGGGGGCTTGCGAGCATTCTTTGGCTGGCTTACGAGTTAGAGTCTCGGTAAGTTGCGAGCGTGTGTTATTGTTGAGTTTTGGGTGGCCATGAGTGCCCGTGGGGTTGTTGAACCCGTGTCTTTACCTTTGGTGTTTTGGGTGGCCATGAGTGCCTGTGGGGTTGTTGAGCCCGTGAGTTTACTGTTGGTGTGTCTTGGGAGGCCGTGAGTGCCTGTGGGGCTGTGAGTCCGTGTTTTACTGTTGGTGTGTCTTGGGAGGCCGTGAGTGCCTGTGGGGTGGTTGAGTCCGTGTTTTACTGTTGGTGTGTCTTGGGAGGCCGTGAGTGCCTGTGGGGCTGTTGAGTCCGAGTTTTACTATTGGTGTCTTGGTGGCCATGAGTGCCTGTGAGTGTTGAACCTGTGTTGTTACTGGTTGTTGAACTTACTTGTGATTGTGATTGTGATTGTGTTTGTGGTTACCTGAGGTTGGGGGCCCGCTTCATGAAACGGGGGTCCACGAGCACACGCGTCTGCATGTTCAGACGGGGTAGGGGGCCCGCCCGTCAATAAAGGGGTCCTGGCCGCGCGTGTGTGGTTTGGGTTTGTGAGCATTCTTTGGCTGGCTTACGAGTTAGAGTCTCGGTAAGTTGCAAGCATTCTTTGGCTGGCTTGCGAGTTAGAGTCTCGGTAAGTTGCAAGCATTCTCCGGTTGGCTTACGAGTTAGAGTCTCGGTAAGTTGCAAGCATTCTTGGGTTGGCCTGACCGAGTTAGAGTCTCGGGAGGGCGTGAGCGTTCTTGGCACTGAGCAGTTGGCAGCTGGTTTGCGTTCCTTTGTGATCTTGGTTGGTGTGCGATCCTTTGTGATCTTGTTTGGTGTTGCGTGGTAGTCTTTTGAGTCCTTGGAAGAGGTCGTGATCGTTGTGTCGGGTCTACTTTACGTGTTATGGTGATGAGTTGGTCAAGGAAGGTAACTGTGGGTGTATTGTTCAGTCAGAGTACTTGGGTTGGGGACAGTGTTCCCCGGTGTTGACTTTGTTTTGGTGTTACCGGCTTTGTCTGCTAATTATGCCGTAGTCAGTCCGTTATCCGTGGTGGTGAGCGAACGCTCACCCCTAGCTGCTTGTCCTACAGGTACCGTTCGCAGGCTGGACTAGGTGAGCTTCTGAAGCTTGAAGAGCTTGAAGCGGGTTTCTGGGTGTTTTGAGTCTAGTGACGTGTACCTCGTTTTTTGTCCACTTGTTGGGACGTGTTTTAAGTTGTAATTATTATTTTGTTAGACTAAACTGGCTTTGAAATTTATTTAATGAAAACAGGTTTCAAGTATTGTATATTTTTAAATGTTCGCGTCCCGAGTTAGGTTCGCTGAAATTGGAGCGTGACACCAAAGATTGAAATCCAAGGTCATGGATTACAAATCCTACTCAAGCATACCAAAACACCCAATCTTTACAAAAAAATAGAGAAGGGTAGAGATAAGAATCGGGATTGGATTGAGAAACCCAATCAAAATCTCCTCTAGCTTGCAAACCCACCATCTCCAACCCTCGAAAGCTTCAACTCATGAAAATGGAGAAGTTGGAGATGGTGAGAGGCTCATAGATGCTTGAGAGCTCCTTCGATCATCTTGGTTAAGGTCTTAGATGGTAGAAAATGCTCTCAAGATGAAGAACACTCAAAAACACTAAGGAAAAAAGAGAGAAAAATATAAAAGAGACTTGGAATTTTCTTCTATACTAAAAGATCTGAAATATCTATACTGTTCTTACGCCACACATATATATAGAACATAGGAAAAAGAAAATTAAATGTATATTGCTTCATAAAATTTACGCGTTGTAGAGGAGGTCACGTGTACAAAAAGTTGGCTGAGCTTATAAGACTGTCACGTGGCCAATCGGAGCACGCCACGTGGCACAGTCTTCACATTTTCAGCTATAAACTTTCAACACTCATTCTCGCTCCGATCGACTTCGTTCTTGCGCCAATAATTTTATTTTTTCGTGGCCTACAAAACAAGACCAATCATGAATATATTTTGAAAACTTGAAAAATAACGACTAAGAACGAAGTTTGTGCAATTATTGAAGAACGCTAAAAATATAAAAACGAGGTATAAACACGATAAAAACATGGAGAAATGGTCAAATTAACTAGGACACATTTACGCTCATCACCTTCCTCGATCAAATAAAGTGGGATCATCAGAGGCTTTCTTCTTAACGCCCGAGAAAGTACTACGGTCTTGAGTTTCCGTAAGAACTTCCTGGTTCCACACATCTACAACCAATGATGTAGCACTTTATCGATTTAAGGAGCGAGTTGTAGGCTGCTAGGAGTAAACCACATTACCATATGATGAATATTTGTTAGTAACCTGACCCTTAAATATTGAGGGTTTCAGGAGGGCATGCTTCTTAGGGCTACACTATTCCCCGACAGACAGGGTCGACTCATTCGAAACAGCAATCTCGGATGAATTACTTGTCACGTCACAATTTTAGTAAAACCGAACTCGGAACGTGAACGTTTAAGACAATAAAACATTTTCAAACCTTTTAGATAAATCGCTTTAAAACCACAATTTAGTTAATCAAAATAATCATTTACAACTCAAAAGTACGTCCCAACAAGCAGACAAAATACAAGGCGTACGTCGCTAGACTCAAAAAGGAAACCCGGACTCCCGCTCCTAGCTCTTGAAGCTTCGAGAGCTCACCTAGTCCGTCCCGCGACCAGTACCTGTAGGAAAAGCAGCTAGGGGTGAGCGTTCGCTCACCACCACGGATAACGGACTGACTACGGCATACTTAGCAGACAATGCCGGTAACACCAACAACAACCCAACGCCGGGGACTACTATCCCCAAACTCAAGTAACCCGACTGACACACAAACTGTTACTTTCCTCAACCGACTCAACACTCGGACACGTAATGTAGACCCAACACAGCGGTTACGACTTCCACCAAAGACTCAAAAGATAACCACGCAACACCCAAGATCACAAAGGATCGCACACCAAACAAGATCACAAAGGATCGCACTCCAGCCAACTGCTCAATGCCGGTTGCTAACCGGCTGGGCTCGAGCCTGCCCCACGCAACTTTACCGATCCTTGTCAGGCCAGGCGGTCGACCTGTTAGCGATATGTACCGAGCTATTTTTCCGATAGCTAGTCGGAAGGGGAGCAACCCTCCATCGCCGAAGAATGCTCAACCTGCCGATCCTTGTCAGGCCAGGCTAGCCAAAGAATGCTCGACTTTGCCGATCCCTGTCAGGCAAGCCAGCCAACCACCACGCAATCACAATCACAAACAAAGTTCAACAACCAGCAACAACATAGGTTCAACATTCCACAGGCATTCATGGCCACCCAAGACACCAACAGTAAAACACGGGCTCAACAATCCCACGTGCACTCATGGCCACCCAATACACCTACAGTAAAACACGGGCTCAACAACCCCACGGGCACTCATGGCCACCCAAGACACCTACAGTAAAACACGGGCTCAACAACCCCACGGGTACTCATGGCCACCCAAGACACAACCAGTAAAACACGGGCTCAACAACCCCACGGGAGCTCATGGCCACCCAAGACACAACCATTAAAGTACGGGCTCTCATGGCCACCCAATACACAAACAGTAAAGTACGGGCTCTCATGGCCACCCAAGACACAACAGTAAAGTACGGGCTCTCATGGACACCCAAGAGACAAACTAAACAATCAACCTCCGGGCATAACCGAATGCCTCCAGTAATTCTAATATCAAAAGTTCACTGCTCCTACGACATGTACTAAGTGTCACATGCATTTCTATTGTTCGATACGTTCCCGCATCATAGGACAACACCCGGTGTCGCCTGCCTTTCTATTATTCGATAAACTTACTTAACCCACGACACCCAAGTGTCACATGCATTTCTACTGTTAACTTTCCCTAGTCAGGGCCGAGATCCGGCTACTTTTCCCTACCTCGTAACGCTTTCCCAAAAGTCCACGCCCAAGCTCCAGCGTGCTCGCGATCACTCACCTAGCTTTCCCTTGTCGCGATCCTCGGTACGATCTAACAAGATCACAATTAAAACACTTTTTAAGCTTGTAGACAAAGCTGAATTTTAATACACTTGACGCCCAAATGCAACCCCGACAATGTCGATCACTCCCAAACTTCCCAATTACTCGACATTGTCGATAACAGGCCCGGAAAGGCCCGTTTCGCCCATCCCGGCGAATCTTCCCAGGATTGGAAAACGTCCTTCCGGGGCTCCGAAAATCCCCGTTTTCGTTTCTACGGTCTTAGAATAATTCAAGGGTTCCAACGCAATCGCCGGAATCAATTTCCGACTTCTGAGCGAATTAATTCGCGTTTAAAGTTTCTAAACCCGTCATTTCTAACTTTCACAATTTAATTCCATAATTCGTTCCGGGTGTGAATTATCGACTTTGAGATCGTCCAAACTCACCCGAACACGAAAAACCCGAGGCCCGAAAACGTGGGCCCCACACGACCACAACAGAAAACATTTCTTTTCGCCCCAAAACGTTCCTAACGAACCCCAAACCTTAATCAAACCATTTAAACTCAAACCCTAAAATTCAAACGTTCCAAAATGAAAATCGGTTAGGTTCTCAACGTAGGGAATGACGACGGGAGCTCGATTCTTAACCGTTGAGACGATCCGCCGGTTGGATCGTCGGGAAATCCCAAAACCCCAACACTTTCCTCTTCTCTTTTCCCTTTTCTCCTTCTCTTTCTTCTCTCCACTTTCTCTCTCTAACTCTCTTCTTATTTTTTCTAATTGCCGAGACCACCATCCATTCTCCCTTTTTATTTGTTTCAAAACACACACTTTTACCATAATTACAAAACTAACACCACCTTTCCATTTCTTTGTTTTGTTCAATGTTACCTAACACCACCACATTCGTGACATGTGGCAAGTGGGTCCCACCCCTTTTGGGAAATATCTTCTAGATATTTTTCAGTCAGATTCGCGAAATTCGGCCGTCTCGGGCCCCGAACGGGCACTTTTCCAAGAAATTACGAAACTTCACGGGCTACAAGGAAACGGCTCAACTAAGACCGCTGTGAGGACGACTAAGCTTTTTGGATCCAAAACGGACCTCGAACGGACCAAAACGTCGCTCGGTTGACTTTTCCAGCAAATAGTCAACCTTTCCCAAATTGGTCAGAAAGTTGCCCTAAGTCCCCCGGAACTCACTTTGGTCGATATCGGGTCAACTTAAGTCCTGTATGACCCTCGGGGTCAAATTTAGGTTCATTTAGGTGTCTGTCTAAATTTTTTAAATTTTCCTGTTTTTCGCCAATTCGACTAGCGTTGACCGGGAGCGGTTCTTACAATATACCCCCCTTAAGGGAATTCAGTCCGCGAGATTTTAAAACAACGCACTTCATGAGTCGAACAGATCGGGGTACTTCGCACAAACCTCGTCCTCGCGCTCCCGAGTCGACTCAGTCTCGTGGTGCCGCCACTGCACCCGTTCTAAGCGGATAACCCTTCCGCGCAGGACCTGCTCCCGTGGATCCATTTCCCAACCGGATTATCCTTATACGAGACATCATCCGTTACCTCGACATCCGCCCACTCAATGATGTGCGAGGGGTCCACATATACTTCCGCGACTGGGAAACGTGGATATTCCCAAGCTGCGGTGGCAGTGCACGTCGGTATGCAACTGCTCCCACTCTACTCAAGACCTCGAAAGGCCTGATACACCGCGGTGCTAACCTGCCTCCGCCGCGGTTGAAACGCACCGGTCCACCTTTCGGACTCACCTTCAGGGATACATGGTCACCGACTACTGACTCGAGAGGTCGGCGCCGACTATCGGCATAGCTCCTGCCGACTCTGTGCGGTCCTCAACCGCTCACACTTTGGCACGACCGACTCAGCTGTCTCTCGGACCAGTTCTAGACCCAGTAAACTCTTATTCCTCACGTCTGCCCAGCACACGAGCGATCGACACGACCTACCATACAATGCTTCGAACGGTGCCGTCATGATATTGCCCTGAAAGCTGTTGTTGTAGGCGAACCTAGCTAACCGCTCACGAAATCTATCGTGACGTGCCCCCATTTCCACTGTGCAACCGGCAGTGGCTGCAATAACCCAGCGGGACACTGATGTTCGGTTCTCACCTGCTGACAAGTGAGGCACCGCGATACCAACTCCGCGACCGATCTCCGCATCCCGCTCCACTAGACTTGTCGCCTGATGTCGCGCTCCTCTTAGTGCTACCCACGTGCACTGTCAGACGCGAATAGTGCGACTCTCGCAGCTCGTCGCCTCCACCGTTATTCGGTACGAACAAACCCCCGTGATACCGTAACTCCCAACTAGCACGACGATCCCAGCCCTCGGCATCAACCCCGCCAACAACTCTCTCCCTAGTCTCTGTCGTCTCAACATCCACCGAATGTGCCTCTATCCCCCGGCCAAGCCGGGTGGGCTGAGCCACCAAGAAGCACGTGGCCACGCCGCCGGTAACCTCTTCTAGCTCCAACTTGAGCGTGCCCAGCTCTCTCATCATGTCCCACTCCCGGACTAAGATGCTAGCAGCACACGACATCGGCTTCCTACTCAGGGCGTCGGCAATCACATTCGCCTTACCCGGATGGTAGAGTAGCTCAGAGTCGTACTCCTCAAGTAGTTCAATCCATCGCCACTGGCGCATGTTCAGGTCTCGTTGGGAAAAGATGTACTTAAGGCTCTTATGATCTGAGAACACCTGAAATCGCTCGCCATACAGATAATACCTCCAGTTCTTTAGCGCGAACACGACTGCTGCTAATTTCAAGTCATGGGTAGGATAGTTGCGCTCGTGTGCCTCCAACTGCCTTGAGCCATAAGAGACGACTCTACCCGACCGCATCAGTACGTAGCCCGGTCCTTCCCCGGATGCGTCACAATAGACCTCATACTCGACCCCGCGCTCTGGCACTATCCACACTAGAGTGGTAGTCAGACGAGCCTTCAGCTCCGTGAACGCACGTTCACAATCCTCTGTCCACACAAACCCGACTCCCTTGCGCGTCAAAAGAGTCATAGGCGCGGCTAGACGTGCAAAGTCCTGGACCAAACGCCGATAATATCCTGCCAGCCCCAAGTAGCTGCGGATCTCGAAAACGCTCGTGGGCCGCGCCCACTTCAAAACCGCGTCGATCTCCACCGGATTGACCAATAAACCGTCACGGGACACAACGTGATCGAGGACTCTAACCTCAGCGAGCCAAAACTCACACTTCTCCAGGTTGGCGTATAGCTGATGTGTGCGCAGCTGGGTCAGAACACCCCTCAGATGTTCCTTATGCGCCGCCTCGTTCTGCGAGTAGATCACGATGTCGCCTACAACACCACCACAACTGATCTAAGAACGGCCGTAATATACTGTTCACCAGATCCATGAACGTTGCAGGTGCGTTCGTCAGTCCAAACGGCATCACCAAGAACTCGTAATGCCCATAGCGTGTCCGAAATGCAGTCTTTGCGACGTCCCCCTCTCGAACTCGCAACTGGTAGTATCCGGATCGCAGATCGATCTTCGAGAAGCATGTCGACCCTCTCAACTGGTCGAACAAGTCGTCAATCCTCGGCATCGGGTATCGGTTCTTCACCGTAACCCGGTTCAGCTTCCGGTAGTCGATACACATCTGAAGCTCTCCACTCTTCTTCTTCTTCACGAAGAGTACTGGCGCTCCCCACGGTGATGTGCTCGGCCGGATAAACCCCTTCTCCCGAAGTTCCTCAAGCTGACTCTTCAGCTCGGTCAACTCGGCTGGCGCGAACCTGTAAGGCGCCATTGATATCGCTGCCGTTCCCGGCACCATGTCAATCCCGAACTCCACCTCACGAACTGGTGGCAACCCGCTCAACTCCTCAGGGAAGACCTCGGGGAACTCGCACGCCACTCGGGGTAACTCTCGGCTTTGCACGGCCGATACTTCCTTTACTGCGGACAAGCCGACAGGAGAACTCCGCTCCTACTGCCCAGAACACACGAACCTCTCGTGTTGCCTGTTGACACCGTCACTCGTCGCCAGTAACAGTCGATATTGGCTCGGCACTTTGCCGGCCAATCCTTTCTCAGGATCACGTCAAAGGCTGTCATTTCGTAAGTATCCTTCCCACGGATACACGCACAAGCTCAGTCGCTGCCGAACCTCACGGAACCTCGCGGTCTCTCTAAGACCTCGCTCCTCTACCGTCCTCGTGCCTACCAACTCCGAACATACCCGAAACCTTGGGGTGAGGACTCGATCCAGCATCAAGGCTCTTGAGCCCTCTCTCGAACCTCTTGTATCGGTTCGCTTCTCTAACTCCGCAGGCACGACAGACCCTAGTCAACACCACACCACCACCAACCGGCGTGTCCAAACGCAGGGGTGGACTCAACGACTCTAAACTCAGCCCCAACATCTCAGCACAACTCGACGAAGCAAACGAGTGTGACGCCCCGTTACCCAATAAACATGACGCCCAAATCAGAGACCGAACAACCACTCCATTAGTCACACCGATAAGTTATAGCAGAACCCTCACACGATCCTCTATGCATTCACTTATAACTTTCCGCAACCAAACCAGTATTCGCTACTCGCACCCTGCGGGAAAAGTAGTAAAGGGGATGAGCGTTCTGCTCACCTCCACGAACACCCGTTTGATTATGGCATACTAGTAAAGCACTAACGACTTACCAATCTAACTAGGGCAAACCACTACCTCAAAACCTGATGCCAAAACGTCACACTGCTCATGCTATCAATACCTCAAATACTCGCTCACGTATGGGAAACCTCGAATGGGGATCATATTCTCAACTCCGCAAGCCACTATTGCTCACAACCTCAATACCCTAATTACCCGATCACATAGGGAAACCTCAAACGGGGATCATGTTCTCAACTCCGCAAGCCACTATTGCTCACAACCTCAATACCCCAATTACCCGATCACATAGGGAAACCTCAAATAATCCACTCACGTGAAGGAAACCTCCAACCACCCGTTCACGCGAGGGAAACCTCGAATAACCCACTCACGTGAAGGAAACCTCAAACCACCTGTTCACGTGAGGTAAACCTCGAACACCCGTTCCCGTAGGGGAAACCTAGTTCGTATGGCGCCACAGCGCATCAACCCTAACCCCTCTCCGTGGTGAGACTCTCACACCGAGTTGTTGTATCACTATCGTAGGTTATTGATGAGTCTCGAACCCAAGACCTCACCCTTTAACACTGAACTTACGACCTCTACAACCAACACAACCGTGAACACAGCCATGCAAAACCGACACTCAAACTGCACAATCAAGACGGTGGAACAAGACAGGAACCATAAACCCAAATTCGTTTCATACTCCATTTTTACCCCCTTTTTAACCCCAAAAATGGTCTTAAGCGTCACACACGCTCGATCACCAATTTAACAACTCACGCACAACGACTCACAGACAAATTCAAGTCACCCAACCTCAAATACAAGCCGACAAGGCCAACCAAAATAAAAACACGCCCACCGGGCCAACCAAAATCAAAACACGCCCACCGGGCCAACAAATTTAAACACACGCCCACATGGCCAACCAATTTCAAAACACGCCCACCGGGCCAACAAATTTAAACAAACGCCCACAGGGCCAACCAATTTTCAAACTTTTCCTTTTCATTATAAAACCTCTTTTCTTGACATCAGGTAGTTACAACACGGTCCAGTCGTCCCCGAACTACATTGTACCCACTTGATATCAGCACCGTCACGCTCGACTACAAGGGCGCCCCTGAGTCAAGTCGCGACAACTTAAAAATGTTTCATGCAGCAACACACAAACAATATGCTAGTAATAACCGTACTGCACATACACACAACCACAAGCAGGACTCAAAACACTACGGGTCTACACATGGTTTCCGACTTGCGTACCCAACGCACGACGGGACTTTACTGACTCGAATCTCCCACCTAATTGACGTACAGTCCGAGCTGTGAAACCTCGAGCTCTGATACCAAGCTGTCACGCCCCAATTTCAGTAAAACCGAACTCGGAACGCGAACGTTTAAGACAATAAAACATTTTCAAACCTTTTAGATAAATCTCTTTAAAAACACCATTTACTTAATCAAAATAATCATTTACAACTCAAAAGTACATCCCAACCAGCGGACAAAATACAAGGCGTACGTCGCTAGAATCAAAAAGGATACCCGGACTCCCGCTCCTAGCTCTTTAAGCTTCGAGAGCTCACCTAGTCCGTCCCGCGACCAGTACCTGTAGGAAAAGTAGCTAGGGGTGAGCGTTCGCTCACCACCACGGATAACAGACTGACTACGACATACTTAGCAGACAATGCCGGTAACACCAACAACAACCCTACACCGGGGACTACTATCTCTAAACTCAAGTAACCCGACTGACACACAAACTGTTACTTTCCTCAACCGACTCAACACTCGGACACGTAATGTAGACCCAACACAGCGGTTATGACTTCCACCAAAGACTCAAAAGATAACCACGCAACACCCAAGATCACAAATGATCGCACACCAAACAAGATCACAAAGGATCGCACTCCAGCCAGCAGCTCAGTGCCGGTTGCTAACCGGCTGGGCTCGAGCCTGCCCCACACAACTTTACCGATCCTTGTCAGGCCAGGCGGTCGACCTATTAGCGATATGTACCGAGCTACTTTTCCGATAGCTAGTCGGAAGGGGAGCAACCCTCCATCGCCGAAGAATGCTCAACCTGCCGATCCCTGTCAGGCCAGGTTAGCCAAAGAATGCTCGACTTTGTCGATCCCTGTCAGGCAAGCCAACCAACCTCCACGCAATCACAATCACAAACAAAGTTCAACAACCAGCAACAACACAGGTTCAACACTCCACAAGCACTCATGGCCACCCAAGACACCAACAGTAAAACACGGGCTCAACAACCCCACGGGCATTCATGGCCACTCAAGACACCTACAGTAAAGCACGGGCTCAACAACCCCACGGGCACTCATGGCCACCCAAGACACCTACAGTAAAACACGGGCTCAACAGCCCCACAGGCACTCATGGCCACCCAAGACACAACCAGTAAAACACGGGCTCAACAACCCCACGGGCACTCATGGCCACCCAAGACACAACCATTAAAGTACGGGCTCTCATGGCCACCCAAGACACAAACAGTAAAGTACGAGCTCTCATGGCCACCCAAGACACAACAGTAAAGTACGGGCTCTCATGGCCACCCAAGACACAAACTAAACAATCAACCTCCGGGCATAACCAAATGCTTCCAGTAATTCTAATATCGAAAATTCACTGCTCCTACGACACTACTAAGTGTCACATGCATTTCTATTGTTCGATACGTTCCCGCATCATACGACACCACCCGGTGTCGCCTGCCTTTCTATTATTCGATAAACTTACTTAACCCACGACACCCAAGTGTCACATGCATTTCTACTGTTAACTTTGCCTAGTCAGGGCCGAGATCCGGCTTCTTTTCCCTACCTAGTAATGCTTTCCCAAAAGTCCACGCCCAAGCTCCGGCGTGCTCGCGATCACTCGCCTAGCTTTCCCTTGTCGCGGACCTCGGTACGATCTAACAAGATCACAATTAAAACACTTTTTAAGCTTGCAGACAAAGCTGAATTTTAATACACTTGACGCCCAAATGCAATCCCGACAATGTCGATCACTCCCAAACTTCCCAATTACTCGACATTGTCGATAATGGGCCCGGAAAGGCCCGTTTCGCCCGACCCGGCGAATCTTCCCGGGATTGTAAAACGTCCTTCCGGGGTTCCGAAAATTCCTGTTTTCGTTTCTACGGTCTTAGAATAATTCAAGGGTTCCAACGCAATCGACGGAATCAATTTCCGACTTCCGAGCGATTTAATTCGCGTTTAAAGTTTCTAAACCCGTCATTTCTAACTTTCACAATTTAATTCCATAATTCGTTCCGGGTGTGAATTATCGACTTTGAGATCGTCCAAAACCACCCGAACACGAAAAACCCGAGGCCCGAAAACGTGGGCCCCACACGGCCACAACAGAAAACATTTCTTTTCGCCCCAAAATGTTCCTAACGAACCCCAAACCTTAATCAAACCATTTAAATTCAAACCCTAAAATTCAAACGTTCCAAAATGAAAATCGGTTAGGTTCTCATCGTAGGGAATGACGACGGGAGCTCGATTCTTCAACCGTTGAGACGGTCCGCCGGTTGGATCGTCGGGAAATCCTAAAACCCCAACACTTTTCTCTTCTCTTTTCATTTTTCTCCTTCTCTTTCTTCTCTCCACTTTCTCTCTCTAACTCTCTTTTTTTTTTCTAATTGCCGAGACCACCATCCATTCTCCCTTTTTATTTTGTTTCAAAACACACACTTTTACCATAATTACAAAACTAACACCACCTTTCCATTTCTTTGTTTTGTTCAATGTTACCTAACACCACCACATTCGTGACATGTGGCAAGTGGGTCCCACCCCTTTTGGAAAATATCTTCTAGATATTTTTCAGTCAGATTCGCGAAATTCGGCCGTCTCGGGCCCCGAACGGGCACTTTTTTCAAGAAATTACGAAACTTCATGGGCTACAAGGAAACAGCTCAACTAAGACCGCTGTGACGACGGCTAAGCTTTTTGGATCCAAAACGGACCTCGAACGGACCAAAACGTCGCTCGGTTGACTTTTTCAGCAAAAAGTCAACCTTTCCCAAATTGGTCAGAAAGTTGCCCTGAGTCCCCCGGAACTCACTTTGGTCAGTATCGAGGTCAACTTAAGTCCGGTATGACCCTCGGGGTCAAATTTAGGTTCATTTAGGTGTTTGTCCAAAAATTTAAAATTTTCCAGTTTTTCGCCGATTTGACTGGCGTTGACCGGGAGCGGTTCTTACATTACTCGTATCAGGGTCTACTACGAGGTCAGTCAAATTAGGTTGTATGTCCATCTAGTTCATACTGGACATACGTGTTAGGTCTCGAGGTAGGGTTGGAGATGAACCAACTCGCAGCGGAAATCAATGAAATCCAATAGACGATTAAAACCATGAAACAACTAACAAAGAATGGATTCACAAGAGAAAAATTCAGCACTATTTCTTACCAAAACAAGAACACCGGGTAACGAATGATTGGCTTGAGTCTCCAAGACGCCTACGTATCCACATGGGAATCAAAGCCACATAGTTCTTCTCTTTGAGGACTCAAGAACATAAAAATGGAGGTGGGAGCTTGCCTTGGCCGAAATTGCAAGGTAGAGGAGGGAGAAGTTGTGTTTCATGTTCTTGTCTTGTGTTTGTTATGTTGAAAAAAGATGACTTAAACATAACAAACTCTATACTTGTCCAACTAAAGGCAGGAGACAAGTATGAGTAAATAGGACAAGTATGGTGTTAAGTAAGGCTAGACAAGATGTGGTTAGGTGGTGAATTACCAAAACCTTAATCCTTGTCTTGCTTACTTAGTACTAATT
The DNA here is from genome assembly GCA_963921825.1 of Erodium maritimum. NCBI lineage: Eukaryota > Viridiplantae > Streptophyta > Magnoliopsida > Geraniales > Geraniaceae > Erodium > Erodium maritimum. The sequence continues at coordinate 26,852,759 of OY997596.1, read as the reverse complement.
AATCAAGACTTGATTAATTAGGTCCATGGGCCTCTCATGGGCCTCTTGCAACATGGCCCGTGGCCATTCCTAATGAGGTCCCGTGATGCGCTCAGCGCTTCCAAGCCTTCCATACCGGAATGTCCAACATCATCCAACGCGATCAATCCCAAGACTTCAAGCCTTGTCTCGATCCGTAAAGTCCTATTCACTTACGGGCACATAACTCAAAACCCAGTTTTGGTCATGTCCCGAGACAACTCCCTTTTGGCCATTCTCCATAAATGTGTCCATGTGTTTCACCCTCCGTTGTGACCCTTAAGGTTTATGCATGTCAATAGATCAACGTACAATCCCATTTTACTTTATCCTATTTAAGTGGCAACTAACGAGACTTTAGTATTGCCTGACACTTCATAACGAATCGACCTTGTCGATTCTAACCTTTCCGTCATCCATGTCATTATCCTTTTATCTCCGATATCCTGGTTGAGATAAGGCATAGAGCCGTCATCCTTATTATTCTCAATCATTGTTCCTTGATATGTGAGATGACTGAAGATATGATACCCAATTGGTCCACACACTTCTGAGTGTATCAGCCCCAATAATTCACCCGCCCTTTCACCGCGAGCGATAAAGGACGCTTTAGTCATTTTTCCCATTAAACAAGCCTTGCACCTATCGATCGAATGGAATTTGAATGGACTTGAATGCCCACACTTCTGAAGTGTTGATAGGCGCTTCTTGTTTATGCGGCCCAAATGACAGTGCCATAATAGAGTTAGGTTTAAATTGTTGGATTTAGACCTCTTGGTATTAACATAATATATAGAACTTGAGGCATTGTTACCCAAATCTAATATGCACAATCCTCCAACCAAGTTAAACTAGCATAAAACATATCATTGCATAGAACATTGAAAACTCCATTTCCAATATTAACATTATATCCTTCCTTGTCAAACACGGATACAAATATAATATTCCTTCTAAAAGTAGGTATGCAATATACATTATACAATACTAAAACAAGGCCTCTTGGAAAAGAAATACTCATGGATCCTACAGCAGTTGCCACAACTCTAAGGTCTTCTTCGTGCTTTCCAAACCTCTCCTACTTTCAGCCACTATATGTTAGTGCATGTGTGAGATTCAGTCCTGGTATCTAATACCCATGAATCTTTGGAAGTAGAGAGATGTAGCTCTATATAGTTAATACCATATGAAGGTACAGTCCCACCGTCCTTCCTTAGATCATCCAGGTTTCCTGATGAAGGCGTAGTCCTACTGCCCTTCTTCAGATCATCCAGGCTATCTGATGAAGGCGCACTCTCACTGCCCTTTTTCAGATCAGCTGTGAACTTCCTATAATCCCGGTTCTAGTGACCAGGCTATTGGTAGTAGAAGCAAACATTCTCAAGTGTCTCATCTTTCCCGCCAAGTGCGCATGAGCCCCGCCCATGCCACTTCCAATTCCCTTGTTCACCATCAGAATATCCTTGGATCCCAGATCCCTGATATTCTTCTTAGCAATTAATGACACTTCATGTAACTCTGATATGGTCTTGGAGACAGCCTTGTCAAGGACATATTCTTTGTGTTCAGACTTGAGGATTATCCTCAACATTCTGTACCAGTCCAAATAGTTTGAACCATTCAGCTTGACCCTGTCAAGAATGGTTTTTAATGAAAAACTATTAATGTTCGCTGAATTTGCCATTTGATCTACAACAGATAAAATTCAATCAGTAAACTGAATAAATTTTATGAAGATCAAGCTTAAACACCAACAATCGATTCTATACCTTTAGAATCTTAAACCAAGATCCTTGATTCACTCGATCAAGCTGAACGAAAGCTCACCACTCAGTCGAGCTATGTAGGTAGGACCATGTCCAATCACATCCAATGTGACTCTTGGCTAGGGTATGTACTTTAGTACACGGCTTACCCTATCTGATACCCTAGCTCAACCCTAGCTGAGAATCGTAGTCGGGTCCACCAATTTTCAACTATGACCCGCCACTATGTAAGTGCTCCGTTAAGGCGCACGACACCCATAGAACGGGGAGGTAGTAAGGTATTGATAATTGGGGAGGTATCGGACATGACCCGTTTTTACTTGTCCGGTTGTGTTTAAAACTTTTGGCACATCCTAGATGCGATGAGCACATCAATTACATTCCAAATGTAATGATGACTCCAATTACATCCAATGTAATTCTTCCTTCGAACCCATCAACTACATCCAATGTAATGACGGTTCTAAGGGCTCACAAACAAGGATTAAAATTCCAATTTTATCTTTGCATGTGAGGTGATATGCTAGGTAAATAAAGTTAAGCATGCAATTGTAATCCAACACATAGAATTAATCATGTATAAAATAAACCAATCATAAAGCGATAAATGTGTACATAATATCCCCCTAAACTAACTCCTACTAGCTTCTTGAGCTCCATCGACTCCAAGGAGATGCCAACACCAAAAAAAGCCACCAAATAACATTTTCGCCCTTTCTTCGTCTTGAGCAAAATATTACAATTTAATACTCGACTCGCAGGTCGAGAATAAATAAATATTACAAATAAGTGGTTCGACGAACACACCTTGAAAGAATAATTACACGTTAACTTTAACGGCTCGTAGGCCGTGAAAAGCGATAAATAATTAAATCGAGCTAGGGGCTATTATGTACACCATGCCAACATCACATCACACATCATGTTATCAAACATCATGTGATTTTCCGGTTTTAATTAATAGCCAAGTTCTGAAAATTTTGGATGCTCGGTTTATCGAAACCGTTCAAAAATGAAACTTTTGAACATTTGATCTTTGAGTTCGTCATGACGGTTCCAAACTCGTCATAACTAACAAAACGGTTTAGCGTTGGCATATCAACCATCCAATGGTCATGCTTGCACTAGCTCCGTCCAACAAAGCCTCGTTCGGTCCCGGTTTCGGCTCCCCGAGAGTCCCGCTCCTGAGACCCGAAAAATTATTTTTTTTTCTCAAAATTTCCAGATTTGAAATATTTTTCAAAAATTCATTTTACATGCATTTAATCCATAAACAAGAATTTAAAACATGTTATCAACCAATTTGGAAAAGTAACATGTCAAAACCGAAACTCTCAACACCGTCTTGTGAATCCCGAAGATAGCACGGCTCTGATACCACTATTAGGTCTCGAGGTAGGGTTGGAGATGAACCAACTCGCAGCGGAAAATCAATGAAACCCAAGAGACGATTAAAACCATGAAACAACTATCAAAGAATGGATTCACAAGAGAAAAATTCAGCACTATTTCTTACCAAAACAAGAAGACCTGGTAACGAATGATTGGCTTGAGTCTCCAAGACGCCTACGTATCCACTTTGGAATCAAAGCCACGTAGTTCTTCTCTTTGAGGACTCAAGAACATAAAAATGGAGGTGGGAGCTTGCCTTGGCCGAAATTGCAAGGGAGAGGAGGGAGAAGTTGTGTTTCCTATTCTTGTCTTGTGTTTGTTATGTTGAAAAAAGACTTAAACATAACAAACCCCATACTTGTCCAACTAAAAGCATGGGACAAGTATGGTGTAAATAGGACAAGTATGGCGCTAAGTAAGGCTAGCCAAGATGGGGTTAGGTGGTGAATCACTAACACCTTAATCCTTGTGTTGCTTATTAAGTACTAATTAATCAAGACTTGATTAATTAGTTCTATGGGACTTGGTTGCATGGACCTCTCATGTGCCTCTTGGAACATGGCCCGTGGCCATTCCCAACGAGGTCCCGTGATGCGCTCATCACCTCCAAGCCTTCCATACCGGAAATGTCCAACATTTTCCGATGCGATCAATCCTAAGACTCCAAGCCTTGTCTCGATCTGTAAATTCCTATTCACTTACGGGCACATGACCCAAAAGCCAGTTTTGGTCATGTCCCGAGACAACTCCCTTTTAGCCATTCTCCATAAATGTGTCAATGAGTTTCACCCTCCGGTGTAACCCTTAGGTTTATGCATGTCAATATATCAACGTAAAATCTCATTTTACTTGATCCTATTTATGTGGCAACTAACGAGACTTTAGTATTGCCTGACACTGCATAACGAATCAACCTAGTTAATTTTAACCTTTCCGTAATCCCTGCCATTATCCTTTTATCTCTGATATCCTGATTGAGATAAGGCATATGCGAGATGACTGAATATATGATACCCAATATCATGTGCATGGCCATGCTATTCTTTCAGTAACTCTCGATCAAGCGGCCAAGAACCGATATCTATCCCATACCTCAGTATGAGGGATAAATCCTTAGCCGTCTTTCGTGTCACTCATGTAGCCCATCCGCAAGCCAATCATTGCCGTTATTAGCCGTCTTTCGTGTCACTCATGTAGCCCATCCGCAAGCCAATCATTGCCGTTATGGAAGCCCTATTATAGACAACGTTAGGCTCATGTCAAACTTAGTTGTTGACTACATAGCGATCACAAAGTCTCATTGGTCTAAGGATACATGACAAGCTACGACACTGAATATGTTCATGACTTAATATATGACACTTATTCAGGGCGGGTCTTCCAATATCATGTCCCACATGATATCGATGATCAGACTCCAGAATCTCATTCCAATGACTAACAGAACGTAAGCCATAAATAGCCATCTTTCATACTAGTCGAATCTAGTGAGGCTTTGTTAACTAGGGACCCATCGAGTGTGATCTATCTCGATCTATGGTTCTATTAGCGTTATGGGCATAGATCAGAGCACACATCGATATACTACTCCAACACATAAGTAATATAAAACCGCTTTAATTTTATTGCTAACGATGATATATACATTTGGACATTTAGGATTGAACTACGGGTACTAATGTTAGTCTTAGTGCCCGTAGTTCAATCCTAAATATCCAAATGTATATATCATCGTTAGCAATAAAATTAAAGCGGTTTTATATTACTTATGTGTTGGAGTAATATATCGATGTGTGCTCTGATCTATGCCCACCATGCGAATAGAACCATAGATCGAGATAGATCACACTCGATGGGTCCCTAGTCAACAAAGCTTCACTAGAAGCGACTAGTATGAAAGATGGCTCTTTATGGCTTACGTTCTGTTAGTCATTGGAATGGGATTCCGGAGTCTGATCATAGATATCATGTGGGACATGATATTGGACGACCCGCCCTGAATATGTGCCATAGATTAAGTCATGAACATATTCAGTGTCGTAGCTTGTCATGTATCCTTAGACCAAGTAGTCTTTGTGATCGTTATGTAGTAAACAACTTAGTTTGACCTGAGCCTAACGTTGTCCGTAACAGGGTTTCCATAACGGCCAGGATTGGCTTGTGGACGGGCTACGTGAGTGACACTAAAGACGGCTAAGGGATTTATCCCTCATACTGAGATATGGGAAAGATATCGGTTCTCGGCCGCTTGATCGAGAGTGACTGAAAGAATAGCATGGCCATGCACATGATACTGGGTATCATATCTTCAGTCATCTCACATATCAAGGAACAGTGATTGAGAATAATAAGGATGACGGCTCTATGCCTTATCTCAATCAGGATATCGGAGATAAAAGGATAATAACAGGGACGACGGAAAGGTTAGAATCGACATGGTCGATTCGTTATGCAGTGTCACGCAATACTAAAGTCTCGTTTGTAATACCCACTTCTGGTCAACGTCAGTCAAATCTGCGAAAAACAGGAAAATTTAAAAATTTTAAGACAGACACTAAACTTAACCTAAATTGACCCCGAGGGTCATACCAGACTTAAGATGACCCCGTTATCGACCAAAATGAGTTCCAGGGGACTCATGGCAACTTTCTGATCAATTTGGGAAATGTTGACTTTTCGCTGGAAAAGTCAACCGAGCGAAGTTTTGGTCCATTCGAGGACCGTTTTGGATCCAAAAAGATTAGCCGTCGTTCCAGCGGTCTTAGTTGAGCCGTTTCCTTGTAGCCCGTCAAGTTTTGTAATTTCTTGGGAAAAGTGCCCGTTCGGGGCCCGAAACATCCGATTTTCGCGAAACTGATTGGAAAATATCAACTAGATATTTTCCAAAAAGTGTGCGACCCTCCTTGACACATGTACTAATTGTGGTGGTGTTAGTTTTGGGGGGAAAATGGGTGGAGGAGAGTGGTGGCCGAACCTATAGGGTTAAAGGGACAAAAATTAGAGTTAGTTGTTAGTTGTTTTAAATTAGAAAGAAGAAGAGAGGTTTTAGAGAGAGAAGGAGAAGAAGAAGAAGAGAGAAGAAGGGATGTTGAGCTAGGGTTTGTGATCAAGCCCTTGGATCGATTCAAAGCAAAGAGCAATCTCGTTCCCCTCATCCTCCTCTACGGTAATACCCAAACCGATTCTCGTTTTGTTTGTTTTCTTGAAAGCTAGGGTTTGGTTATAAACTAAGGGTTAGGGTTGTAGTGAGTTTGGGGGATAGTTGGAGACGTTTTGGAGGTGGTTGGAGGTGAAGAGCGACGTTTTCCGGTGACCGGAGGCTCGGGAGGAGCTCCGGCCACCGTGGGTGGTGGCCGGCCGGCCATGTGGTGGCTGGCCGGAGCTGGCAGCAGCCACCACATGGTGGCCGAGCCCCTCCCCTTGAACCCCAGGGCACGGCCAAGCCTCTTGGGTGGGGCCCACGTGCTCGATTGCTCGGGTTTTAATGTTCGGGTGGTTTAAAACGTTCCCCGGACCATTTACCCTAAACCGAATCGAAAATTGGAATTAAATTGGAGAAGTTGTAATTAACGGGTTTTAGAAACTTTAAACGTTAATAATTTGACTTATAAGTCGGAATTCAATTCCGTAAAGTGCGTTGGATTCCTTGAAATATTCTAAGACCGTAGAAACGAAAACGGGGGCTTTTGGAGCCCCGGAAGGCAATTAACAAAACCCGGGCAGATTCGCCATGTCGGGCGAATCTGGCCTTTACGGGTCCTTTATCGACAATATCGAGTAGTTGGGGAGTTTGGGAGTGATCCGCATTGTTGAGGTTACGTTTGGGCGTTAAGTGTGTTAATTTTCGGTTTACTCGTACTAGTTTAAAAGTACTTTGAATTTGTGTTCTTTTAGATCGTGCTGCGGACCGAGGCAAAGGGAAGCTCGGCGAGTGACTGGGTTCATCTCGGGTTTTTAGTGGAGCGCTTTTGGAGCTATTTACGAGGTAGGGAAAAGTAGCCGGATCTCGGCCCTGACTAGGGAAAGTTAATGGTAGAATTGCATGTGACACCGGGGTGTCGTGGGTTGAGTAGATTTATTTAAATATTAGAAAAGCATGATACGGGATTGTAGCGTTTAAGAGAAAAGCATGTGACACTTAGTAGTGTCGTAGGAACAGAGAACTTAGCGATAATTGAATTACTGGAGGGATATGACCATGCCCGGATGTTGTTTGTGAAACTAGTGATCTTAGGACTGTTGGAGGCATCGAGTATGCCGAAGGTTGTTGTGCGTTATTTATTGTTGAGTTTGGGTGTCCTTGAGAGCCGTGTATTTAAATTGGTGTCTTGGGTGGCCATGAGAGCCCGTATTAAATTGTTGGTGTCTTGGGTGGCCATGAGAGCCCATGTATTTAAATTGGTGTCTTGGGTGGCCATGAGTGCCCTTGTCTTACTGTTGATGTTCTGGGGTGGCCGTGAGTGCCGTGGGGTTGTTGAACCCGAGTCTTGACCGTTGGTGTGTCTTGAGTGGCCGTGAGTGCCGTGGGGTTGTTGAACCCGAGTCTTGACCGTTGGTGTGTCTTGAGTGGCAGTGAGTGCCCGTTGGGTTGTTGAACCCGAGTCTTGATTGTTGAGGTGTCTTGAGTGGCCTTGAGTGCCTGTGTGTTTGAACTTGCCCGTGATTGTGATTGTGGTTACCTGAAGTTACGAGTTCGAAAGGCCGACAGCCTGATCCGACTTAGTGTCGATGAATTGCGAGTTCTAAAGGTCGACAGCGTGATCCGACTTAGTGTCGATGAACTGCGAGTTCGAAAGGTCGACAGCCTGATCCGACTTAGTGTCGATGAATTGCGAGTTCTAAAGGTCGACAGCCTGATCCGACTTCGTGTCGAGAAATTGCGATAGGTCGATCCCTGACCTGATTTGAGATTGGTTACTGAGCAGCTGGTGTGCGATCCTTTGTGATCTTGTTTGGCGTTGTGTAGTCTTCCTGTCGTGTCCTTGGAGGAGGTCGTCGATAGTTGTGTCGGGTCTACATTACTTTATCGAGTGTTGAGTCTGTTGAGGAAAGTAATGGGTTGTGGGTCAGCTGGGTACTTGAGTTGGGGACTGTAGTCCCGGTGTTGGGTTTGGTTTTAGTGTTACTGGCTTTATCTACTAATTATGCCATAGTCAGTCTGTTATCCGTGGAGGTGAGCGAACGCTCACCCCTAGCTGCTTTTCCTACAGGTACTGATCACCGGACGGACTAGGTTAGCTCTTGAAGTTCATGGAGCTTGGAGCGGAGTCTGGTCTTTACTTTTTGTTGAGTCTAGTGACGGATATTGTACCTTGTCCACCTGTTGGGACGTTTCTGTATTGTAAATACTATTATTATTTTTGGTAATTAAATGGAAATATTAGGGTTTTATTCAAATCAGGTTTTAAGTGTTCACGTTTTAAATGTTCGCGTCCCGAGTTCGGTTCGCTGAAATTGGGGCGTGACACGTTAGTTGCCACTTAAATAGGATCAAGTAAAATGGGATTTTACGTTGATCTATTGACATGCATAAACCTAAGGGTCACACCGGAGGATGAAACTCATTGACACATTTATGGAGAATGGCCAAAAGGGAGTTGTCTCGGGACATGACCAAAACTGGGTTTTGGGTCATGTGCCCGTAAGTGAATAGGACTTTACGGATCGAGACAAGGCTTGGAGTCTTAGGATTGATCGCGTCGCATAATGTTGGACATTTCTGGTATGGAAGGCTTGGAGGCAATGAGCGAATCACGGGACCTCGTTGGAAATGGCCACGGGCCATGTTCCAAGAGGCCCATGAAAGGCCCATGCAACCAAGGCCCATGGAACTAATTAATCAAGTCTTGATTAATTAGTACTAAGTAAGGAAGACAAGGATTAAGGTGTTGGTGATTCACCATCTAACCCAATCTTGTCTAGCCATAGTTTGTCCTATTTACACCTTACTTGACACCATACTTGTCCCATGCCTTTAGTTGGACAAGTATGGGTTTTTTTTTTTTATGTTTAAGTCATCTTTTTTCAACATAACAAACACAAGACAAGAATAGGAAACAAAACTTCTCTCCCCCTTCCCTTGCAATTTCGGGTTTGGCAAGTTCCCACCTCCATGTTTGTGTTCTTGAGTCCTCAAATAGAAGAACTACGTGGCTTTGATTCCCATGTGGATACATAGGCGTCTTGGAGATTCAAGCCAATCATTCGTTACCCGGTGCTCTTGTTTTAGTAAGAACTAGTGCTGAATTTTTCTCATGTGAATCCATTCTTTGTTAGTTGTTTCATGGTTTTAACCGTATCTTGGTTTTCATTGATTTTCCGCTGCGAGTTGGTTCATCTCCAACCCTACCTCGAGACCCAACAGTGGTATCAGAGCCGTGCTACCTTCGGGATTCACAAGACGGTGTTCAAAGTTTCGGTTTTGCTTGAAAGTTTCGTTTTTGGCATGTTGTTTTGCTAAATTGTTTGATAACATGTTTTAAATTCTTGTTTATGGATTTAATGCATGTAAAATGAATTTTTGAAAATTATATCAAATCTGGAAATTTTGAATTTTTTTTTTATTTCTCTGGTCTCGGGAGCGGGACTCTCGGGGAGCCGAAACCGAGACCGAACGGGGCTCCGTTGGACGGAGCTAGGCCAAGCATGACCATTGGATGGTTGATATGCCAAGGCTAAACCGTTTTGTTAGTTATGACGAGTTTGGAACCGTCATGACGAACTCGAAGATCAAATGTTCAAAAGTTTCATTTTTGAACGGTTTCGATAAACCGAGCATCAAAAAATTTCGAAACTTGGCTCTTAAATAAAACCGGAAAATCACATGATGTTTGATAACATGATTGTTTGATAACACGATGTGTGATGTGATGTTGGCATGGTGTACATAATAGCCCCGAGCTCGATTTAATTATTTATCGCTTTTCACGGCCTGCGAGCCGTTAGAGTTAGCGTGTAATTATTCTTTCAAGGTGTGGTCGTCGAACCACTTGTTTGTAATATTTATTTATTCCAAACCTACGAGTCGTGTATTAAATTGTAATATTTTACTCATGACGAAGAAAGAGCGAAAAAGGTCATTTGGTGGCTTTTCGGGTGTTAGCATCGGCTTGGAGTCGGTGGAGCTCAAGAAGCTAGTGGGAGTTAGTTTAGGGGGCTATTATGTGCACATTTTTCGCTTTATGCTTGGTTTATTTTATGCATGATTAAATATATGTGTTTTAGAATTGCATGCTTAACTTTATTTACCTTGCATATCACCTCACATGCAAAGATAAAATTGGAATTTTAATCCTTGTGTGTGAGCCCTTAGAATCGTCATTACATTGGATGTAGCTGACGGGTTCGAAGGAAGAATTACATTGGATGTAATTTGAGACATCATTGCATTTGGAATGTAGTTGATGTGCTCATCGCATCTAGGATGTGCCAAAGTTTTAAACACAACCGGACAAGTAAAAGCGGGTCATGTCCGATACCTCCCAATTATCAACACCTTACTACCTCCCCGTCCTATGGGTGTCGTGCGCATTAGTGGAGCATCCATGGGAAAGCGGGTTAGTAGTTTTGGACGACATATGTGGGTGTCGTGCGCATTAGCGGAGCACCTACATAGTGACGGGCCATAGTTGAAAGTTGGTGGACCCGACTACGATTCTCAGCCTGAGGTTGAGCTAGGGTAACAGATAGGGTAAGCCGTGTACATAAGTACATACCCTAGCCAAGAGTCACATTGGATGTAATTTGGATGGAGTCCTACCTACATAGCTCGATTAAGTGGTGAGCATTAGTTCAGCTTAATCGAGTGAATCAAGGATCTTGGTTTCAAATTCTAAAGGTTTAGAATCGATTGTTGGTGTTTAAGCTTGATCTTCATAAAATTTATTCAGTTTACTGATTGAATTTTATCTGTTGTAGATCAAATGGCAAATTCAGCGAACATTAATAGTTTGTCATTAAAAACCATTCTTGACAGGATCAAGCTAAATGGACAAACTATTTGGATTGGTACAGAATTTTGAGGATAGTCCTCAAGTCTGAACGCAAAGAATATGTCCTTGACAAGGCTCTCTCTAAGACCATATCAGAGTTACATGAAGTGTCATTAACTGATGAGAAGAATATATCAGGGATCTGGGATCCAAGGATATTCTGATGGTCAACAAGGGAATTGGAAGTGGCAAGGGCGGGGCCCATGCACACTTGGTGGGAAAGATGAGACACTTGAGAATGTCTGCTTCTACTGTTAACAGCCTGGTCATTGGAACCGGGATTACAGGAAGTTCACGGCTGATCTGAAGAAGGGCAGTGGGACTGCGCCTTCATCAAATAGCCTGGATGATCTGAAGAAGGGCAGTAGGACTGGACCTTCATCAGGAAACCTGGATAATCTAAGGAAGGGCGGTGGGACCGTGCCTTCATCCGGTATTAACTCTATAGAGCTACATCTCTCTACTTCCAAAGATTCATGGGTATTAGATACCAGTACTGAATCTCACACATGCACTAATATATGGTGGCTGAAAGTATGAGAGGTTTGGAAAGCACGAAGTGGATCTCAGAGTTGTGGAAACTGTTGTAGGATCCATGAGTCTTGCTTTGCCAAGTGGCCTTGTCTTAGTATTGTATAATGTATATTGCATACCTACTTTTAGTAGGAATATTATATCTGTATCCGTGTTTGACAAGGAAGGATATAATGTTAATATTGGAAATTGAGTTTTCAATGTTCTATGCAATGATATGTTTTATACCAGTACTGACTTGGTTGGAGGATTGTACATATTAGATATGGGTAGCAATGCCTCAAGTTCTATATATTACGTTAATACCAAGAGGTCTAAATCCAACGATTTAAACCTAACTCTGTTATGGTACTGTCATTTGGGCCGCATAAACAAGAAGCGCCTATCAGCACTTCAGAAGTGCGGGCTTTCAGGTTCATTCGAATTCCATTCGATTGATAGGTGCAAGGTTTGTTTGATGGGCAAAATGACTAAAGTGCCCTTTATCGATCGCGATGAAAGGGCGGGTGAATTATTGGGGCTGATACACTCGAATGTGTGTAGACCAATAAGTTCACTTTCCATGAGAGGTTTTAGCTACTTTATCACATTTACTGATGATTACAGTAAATATGGTTATCTCTATTCGGTGAGACATAAGTCTGAAGCTTTTGATAAATTCAAAGAATTTAAGACTAAAGTAGAAAACCAGCTCGACAAAGGTATTAAGGCACTTCGATTGGATCGAGGTGGAAAATACTTGACCACAGAGTTATTAGATCATCTAAAAGAGAATGGGATCCTTTTGGAATGGACTCCTCCTGGGACACTGTAGTTGAAACGTGTAGCCAAACGGAGAAATCGGACATTGTTAGACAATGGTCCGTTCCATGATTAGTTGGACTGTTCTCCCAATCTCTTTCTGGGGTTATGCTCTAGAGACGACCGCATTCATAGTGAATAGGGCTTCGACGAAGGGTGTGGAAGGGATACTATTTTAAAATGGTACGGGATGATGCCCGCTTTGTCCTTCCTAAAGATTTGTGGTTGCGAGGCTTATATGAAACATTTGGTTTCGACTAAGCTCGAACCAAGATCTGAGATATGCACCTTCGTGTGGTATCCCAAAGCAACAAGGGGATACTACTTCTACAATCCCAGTGAGAACATGGTGTTCGTCGCTTGGGGTGGGGTCTTTATGGAAAAGGAGTTTTGTTTCCAAAGACGTCATTGGGAGGAATGTGCATCTCGAAGAAATTCAGGATGGTACAGATCTGTCTAAACCAATTGACAACCCAGTAGAAAGGAGCCAGAGATTGTCGTAGAGTAAGAACCAATTCCTGTTACAATTCTGGAAGGTCCAAGGCGATTTGAAAGGATCAATCTTCCACCTCCAAGATATGGTATCCGGAGGTGACAATGAATTCATGGTGGATCACAATGATCCAGCCATCTTTCAAGAAGTCGTGGATGGGCCCGACTCCAAGTTATGGCTGTGAGCCATGAGGGAGGAAATGCAATTCATGTCGGACAACCGAGTCTGGAAACAGGTTGATCCCATCAATGGTGTGAGGACCATCGGATGCAAATGGATCTTCAAGGTGAAGATGGACATGGACGGCAACCCTCTGACCTACAAAGCTCAACTGGTGGCGAAAGGTTATAGGAAGATCCAATGGATTGACTATGAGGAAACCTTCTCTCTAGTGGCTATGGTCAAAACCGATCCAAATTCTTCTTGACATAATTGCGTATCATAATTATGAGATATGGCAAGTGGATGTCAAAACCGCTTTCCTAAATGGAAACTTGACTGAGTACGTTTGTATGTCTCGGCCCAAAGGTTTTGATGATCCGAAGAATAAGGGAAAGATTTATAAGTTGTTGAAATCCATTTATGGATTGAAACGAACTTCTCGGAATTGGATCCTTCGTTTTGGTGAAGCTTTAATTGGATTTGGCTTAATAATCAAGAACGAGGATGTATCTTGCGTTTATAAGAAGGCTAGTGGGAGAAAGATTACCTTTCTGGTTTTCATTGAAAATGACATCCCAACCTTGCACGAGACTTAAGCTTGGTTGAGGAAGTGTTTATCAATAAATGACTTAGGCGATGCTTCTTATATCTTAGGGATTAAGATATGTAAAGATCGCACCAAGAGGGTCTTGGATTTAAGTCAGGGAACCTATGTGAACAAGGCATTGAGTAGGTTCTTTATGCTCGATTCAAAGAAAGTACTCTTACCCACTAGTCATGGCAGTTATCTCAGCAAGACTCGGTGTCCTAAGACACCTGATGAGCTGAAAAGGATGATGAGAATCCTATGCGCCTGGGGGTAGGATCGATCATATATGCCATGAAATGTATGAGACCGGACGTCTCGTAAGCCTTATGTTGTACCAGTAGACATCATTCTAACCCGGGGGAAAGATGATGCTGAACTAGTCGTCGAAGGATGAGTAGACGCTAGTTTTCCAAGACAAATCCAGATGACTTTAGAAGTCAGTCAGGATATGTGTTTACGATGAATGGCAGAGCTTTAGCTGGGAGAGCGTAAAGCAAGATACCATTGCCGAATCTACGACGGGGGCCAAGTACATGGATGCTGCAAAGGCAGCTAAGGAGGCTATGTGGATTTGGAAATTCATGGCAGGGCTGGGTGTAATTAAAAACCCATCCAGCCCGGTGAATCCATTTTGCGACAACAAAAGGGCCATTGCGCAAGCTAAAAGCCCATATCGCATAACAAGTCCAAACATGTACTGCGGCGTATCCACCTCATCAGAGAAATACCGAACTGAGGTGAAGTGAAGATAACCTATATTGCAACAGATGATAACAAAGCCAACCCTTTGACTAAGGCAGTGTCACTACCTGAACATGTTAGACATGTAAAGTCGATAGGGACATATTGGAGTTTAGATTGGAACTAGGGCAAGTGGGAGATTGTTAGTCTTAGTGCCCGTAGTTCAATCCTAAATATCCAAATGTATATATCATCGTTAGCAATAAAATTAAAGCGATTTTTATATTACTTATGTGTTGGAGTAATATATCGATGTGTGCTCTGATCTATGCCCACCATGCGAATAGAACCATAGATCGAGATAGATCACACTCGATGGGTCCCTAGTCAACAAAGCTTCACTAGAAGCGACTAGTATGAAAGATGGCTTTTTATGGCTTACGTTCTGTTAGTCATTGGAATGGGATTCCGGAGTCTGATCATAGATATCATGTGGGACATGATATTGGACGACCCGCCCTGAATATGTGCCATAGATTAAGTCATGAACATATTCAGTGTCGTAGCTTGTCATGTATCCTTAGACCAAGGAGTCTTTGTGATCGCTATGTAGTCAACAACTTAGTTTGACCTGAGCCTAACGTTGTCCGTAACAGGGTTTCCATAACGGCCAAGATTGTCTTGGGGACGGGCTACATGAGTGACACGAAAGACGGCTAAGGGATTTATCCCTCATACTGAGGTATGGGAAAGATATCGGTTCTCGGCCACTTGATCGAGAGTGACTGAAAGAATAGCATGGCCATGCACATGATATTGAGTATCATATCTTCAGTCATCTCACATATCAAGGAACAGTGATTGAGAATAATAAGGATGACGGCTCTATGCCTTATCTCAATCAGGATATCGGAGATAAAAGGATAATGACAGGGACGACGGAAAGGTTAGAATCGACATGGTCGATTCGTTATGCAGTGTCAAGCAATACTAAAGTCTCGTTAGTTGCCACTTAAATAGGATCAATTAAAATGGGATTTTACGTTGATCTATTGACATGCATAAACCTAAGGGTCACACCGGAGGATGAAACTCATTGACACATTTATGGAGAATGGCCAAAAGGGAGTTGTCTCGGGACATGACCAAAACTGGGTTTTGGGTCATGTGCCCGTAAGTGAATAGGACTTTACGGATCAAGACAAGGCTTGGAGTCTTGGGATTGATCGCATCGGATAATGTTGGACATTTCTGGTATGGAAGGCATGGAGGCGATGAGCGAATCACGGGACCTCGTTGGAAATGGCCACGGGCCATGTTCCAAGAGGCCCATGAAAGGCCCATGCAACCAAGGCCCATGGAACTAATTAATCAAGTCTTGATTAATTAGTACTAAGTAAGGAAGACAAGGATTAAGGTGTTGGTGATTCACCACCTAACCCAATCTTGTCTAGCCATAGTTTGTCCTATTTACACCTTACTTGACACCATACTTGTCTCATGCCTTTAGTTGGACAAGTATGGGTTTTGTTATGTTTAAGTCATCTTTTTTCAACATAACAAACACAAGACAAGAATAGGAAACACAACTTCTCTCCCCCTTCCCTTGCAATTTCGGGTTTGGCAAGTTCCCACCTCCATGTTTGTGTTCTTGAGTCCTCAAAGAGAAGAACTACGTGGCTTTGATTCCCATGTGGATACGTAGGCGTCTTGGAGACTCAAGCCAATCATTCGTTACCCGGTGCTCTTGTTTTGGTAAGAACTAGTGCTGAATTTTTCTCATGTGAATCCATTCTTTGTTAGTTGTTTCATGGTTTTAACCGTCTCTTGGTTTTCATTGATTTTCCGCTGCGAGTTGGTTCATCTCCAACCCTACCTCGAGACCCAACAACTAAGACTAACAATACGCCCCCTGGATTCCACCTCATCAATACTAGTAAGACCAAACGGCTCAACTAAGAGACATGGGGGCCTAGTACGCTACACATCCACAAAATTTGGTTGCCACCAATTGCTGACCGCGAGGAACCGTGAACACAAGAGGATCTTCCAAATGATGGATTGGATCAATTGTATCCAAATAGGCCTCAAGGCCAGAAACACGTGACTAAAGGAGAAGCCAACGTTAACTTCAAATCGAAATTTCCAAAAACAGAATCGGACCAATCGCACAAATCGCGATCAATGATCTAATTAGCCGTAAACGTGGCTGTTCAAACATCTTATGGACACTAAAAAACACCCATAGGGTTCGGAGAATCACACGCCTCCCTGCTTCCAAAAACGACGACAAAAGATTCCGACAAGACCACCTGAACGTCGTTCTTATCCACTGTTCATATTGCAGGAACCCCTTTGCCAAACACAGTAAGACCACCTAAGAGAGAACCACACATAGGGGCAGGATTCTAATCAACCCGGGCTTGAGCTTGGACAGTTTCAAACCCTTTAGCCTCACTCATCTGCTCTAGAAGAAATGCCAGACCTTCCTTTCTTACCAAAGGAACCACTTATTGCCTCCTTGATAAGTGATCGAGAAACGATTCTACTACAATAATCGTAGCTCGAAATCAACACAGAACAACAAGAGGACAAAGACAGAGGCTCCAACTTCCTTTTCTTCCTCATGACTCCAATTTAAAGTTTAGTAGCATGTTTATAACATACTACTTCAAATATTGTGATTCTATTCTTGTTAACTTATATATTCCAAAAAAACTATGTTTATTAATCTAATTAGTACGCATAATGAATCCGTACAAGTTTGAGAAAACAAACCAAGATTTCAAAATTCTAAGTTTATTACACATGTTTCTAATCAAGATATTTTAGAATTGGTATTTTCAAAAAGAGGGTATTCATCCTAAAAAAAACTAGAATTCTTGTTTTTCGATATTTTTCAGTCGTAGGGCTCTAAAATCTAAAATTTAAAAATCAAGGTATCTCCTTAAAATATGGAAATAGTATTCTAAACACACATATAAGTATCAAGAATACAAGTACACAATCACATAAGAAGAATTACGAAATGGGGTGTTGGAGAACAACAAAATGCTCTCTAGTTGCTACAGTACCCGTTGAAGAACAGAACAACAAGTGAAGATTTGAAGAGCAAAGTTTATGATCTTCTGAACTTCTGAAGAACAGGTGAAGTGTATATGATCTGAGCTGCGCAAGAAGACCATGTTGGAAAGGAAGATTATGCACAATCCAAGGATCCTAGGAAGCTAAAGTCGATCATTGTCTCTGAGAATCAACAAGGGAACCAAGACTCCTCCTCAATGGTTTCCCTCCGCCCGGCTTTGAAAACGTTCAAGCAACCACAGCTCTGAACAAAAATGACCAAGTGCAGAGGCAAACTATGAGAAGGTCAGAAATTATTTCACTTCTTATGTTTTTAATTTGCCTTCTCTTCCTAGTGACAATTGGCTGGAGAATGTATTTGGTTCTTTAACTCGTTTCTGCAAGTCTCTGGTGGCACAAAGATCAAACAAGAGAGAAAGAAGATATGGTTTTGTGTACTTTAGCCATCCTCTTCATTTGCAGCAAGCTATTGATAATTCCAATGGGAGATTCTTTCAAAATTACAAGATCTATGTATGTAAAGCCTGGGACAGAAGCTCTCCTTCTTTTTCCTCTCCTACAAGATCATTCTACTCTCCAGATACAAAGGGCAAACTAACTTATGAAGACTTCCTGCATAAAGGGTCAATTGTATCCTCTCAAGGCAATTTAATAAAAAGGGCTCATCTTATAGTCACTCACCTCAAACTATCAGTGGAAGCAATTACCCTGGAGCTAGCCCTACAAGGAGTTTATGAAGTTCAATTAAAAGCACTTGGTAACAAAGCCTTTTCTGCTACATTGCCCCGATCGACAATTTGAAAAGGAAATTCTTAATGCTGAAAGTTCCTGGCTTCAAAACTGGTTTACCATAATCCTTGGTTATAGTCATTTCTGTGCTATGGGTGGGAAATTTATTTAGGTTGCTATCCATGAAATCCCCTTCCATGGTTGGTGTGAAGAATCCTTCCAAGCTGTTATAGTTGATCTTGGAACTATTGTTTATATTCACCCTACCACAAAGGCTGGTAATTATGTAGATATTGCTTATGTGTTGATGCATTCTAAGAAGGTTCATGCAATTTCTGAGGAAAGTAAAGTCATTTTGGGAAAAGAAGTTTTTGAGGTATTGATCAATTCTATGGATCTTCATGATTTTCCAAGCTTTCCTCCTCTGAATCTTACTACCACTACCCTTAGTGGATCTACTGAGTCAGTCACTCCCCCTAATCAGAACTCTGATGAGCTACTATCCTCTCAGTTATGTTGCTCCACCTCTGATTAAATTGGTAGGCCTTCTAGGGAACCTTTAGAGATGGATTCTGAGGAAATGGTTGCAGAAAAACCTCTTACAAAGAGAGATTGATTATTATCTCCTATATTGGAGGGAGACTCATCAATGGCTACTACTACACCAAACACGCAACAATATTTATTGGTTGATATTACAAACATTCCTTTGTAGTCAAAACATTCTCTGGCCAGTGCATTTGGTGGTATCTCTGATTCTGATCCAGGGACTTTGGTAGCTCCATTAACTCTGGATACACAAAGAAACTTGGAAGAACTGATGGTGGAAGATACATTTGAAAAAAGCAACCACTTGACCATAGTGAGGCTGGAAACTGATCCTCTAATTCCAATCTCTACAGTAAATTCAAATTTTAGCTAATCAAATTTCATCTCAGCAGCTCCTGGATCCTAGCACCTGCAAAGGAGATTTTCCTCTTGAGAATTAAGACTTTATTGCATCTCTTAGACCAATGGATATTGCCTTTACACAACAAACTATTCCTTCTCAGTCTACTATCTACTATAATATTAAACGAACGGACAAATGTGGTTGAGCATTTAAGTTCAGGTGTGGCCCAAGGAACTCCTCTCTCTTCATCTCAAAATGTTAAGCTCAAGGCATTAATGGTCCCTGACAAAGCAAGGGATATTGGTGTCTCACAATGACTATCACAGGATCCTCTAGGGCTGTAATACCTCAACAGTGGAAACACAAACCTGGATGCTGACTTGTCCCCTCTTCAACTCCAAATTGTCCAGACTCAAGTAGATGATGTGGCTCAATGCCTTGGTTTAATCCCTTCAAGTCCTAAAAGCAAAGCAAGATGTTGAACAAATAAGAAATTCCCCACTAAAGGCCTCTCCCCACATGCCTATTGCACCAGATCAAGATTCAAATATGTTTCTGCCCCTCTACTGTTAGATGTTGATGTAAAAAAGAAAAAAGCTTCCTTTCTAGAAGAAAAGTCTATATCGAAAAAGGATTGGGGTTTTTTCAAATCCATAGGCCTAAAGGGTCGAGTCAGTGATCAAGCCATTTACAATCAACTGAATGCCATTGATGATCTCAAAATCTTATCTGTGGATTTTAAAGGTGGTTTTGAAGATGAATATGTAGATTTAGATAGAGATTCTGATCTTGATAACTTGGTGGATAAGGAGTCCATCCACCTCTCTCTACTGTGATCAAAATGAAATTCCTCTTATGGAATATGAGAGGAATCTCCTCTCAACAGAAGAGGAGGAGTGTTAGTTCCTTGGCATCCAAGCAAGCTCCAAATTTCATCCGTCTTCAAGAATCCAAGTTGGATAAAATTCCCTCCAACTTTCTTATGTCTTGTGGATTCTCTAGGGGTGGGACTTTTGTTGTATAGATGTTGTTGATAATGCTGGTGGTCTGATCTCTATTTATAAGGCCAAGGAATTTCGAATAAATAACTTTATCTGTGTGGATGGAGCTCTGTTATGGTTTGGCTTCTGCTCTGAACTCAATAGCCCTTGTTGTATCATAAATGTTTATGCCCCAAATTCAAAAGTTGGGAGAAAAGAGTTGTGGATCACCCTGGAACAAAAAATCAATTCTCTAGCTTCCAATCATCTCTTATTATTGGGTGGAGATTTCAATGTGACAATGTCAGAAACTGAAAGATCTTCAAAGAGAAAAGGAGGGTCAGATATGTTGTGCTTCCAGGATTTTATTTTACAAAAAGACCTCATTGACCTCCCTTTGAATGATGGAAAATATACCTGGTTTGGTCCTCAATCTAGAGCTTCAAGGATTGACAGATTTCTTATATCACAGGAGCTATTAGAGAAATTCAATTCTCTCTCACAATTATGTCTGCCAAGAATTATTTATGATCACGGGCCCATCATGCTATTTGATAATGTGGTTGATGTTGTTCCTAGGCCTTTTAAGTTTTGAAACATATGGATTAAAGATCCTAGGTTCCTTAAGGCAGTACAAGGTTTTTGGAACTCTTTTTAAATTTCTAGTCAACCCTATTATGTTTTTTGGATGAAGTTCAAGTTGTTGAAAGCTGATTTAAAAATCTGGAATGAACAAGTCTATGGTCATCTAGAAACCCACATAGCCACATTGACAAAGGTCATTGATGATCTTGATACAATTGTTGAAAGTAGGCCTCTTTCTCCACATGAATGCTCTCTCAGAGGGGAACTCAAAGCTGCACTGATAAGGAAATATAAGCTTTTTTCAAAATTATGGAGCCAAAAAGTCAGGAATAAATGGTTTGATGAGGGGGATAAAGGGTCTAAGTATTTTCACAGAATTGCTAACTACGAAGGAAATTACATAAGGATTTCTCAAATTCAACACAAAGATGAGATCCTCCATACTTCAGTAGATATAAAAAGGGCTGCTGCTGAGTATTTTGCTAAGAGATTCACTGTTGATCTCCCCTCAGATATAGCAATTGATGATCTCCCCTTCAGCATTATATCAGTTGATCAATCAATTTGGCTACAAAGACCCTTTTCAGAAGAGGAATCATTACAAGATGTAATGTCATGCAGTGTAGAAAAAGCCACTGGTCTCGATGGCTACACTCTAGGATTCTTTCAGGTGTGTTGGAAAATTATAAAAGAAGATATTATGACATTTCTCTTCTGCTTTCATCAAACAGGTCAACTGGGCAAAGGCCTCAATTCCTTTTTCTTGACTTTAATCCCCAAGAATTCTTCCCTACTATCATTTGATGATTGTAGACCTATTAGTTTGATGGGTGGTGCCTATAAAATTCTATCAAAAATCCTTTCTCTTAGGCTCAAGCATGTGATCAATTTTATTGTGGGAGAAGAACAATCTGCTTTATGCCTGACAGACAAATCATTGATGGCATACTGATAGCCTCTAAGGTGGTTAATTACATCAAAACCTCCAAAAAGAAAAACATTATATTTAAAGCTGACTTTGAGAAAGCCTTTGACAAAGTTAGCTGGAGTTTTCTTCTTCAGTCATTAACAAGGATGTTTTGTACTTATAAATGGCTCACCTAGCCCTGATTTCCAAATATCTAGAGGCCTTAGACAAGGTTGTGCCCTTTCTCCTTTGCTATTAGTTATAGTGGCTGAAAGCCTTAATCAGATAATGAACACAGGTTTGACTCAAGGTTTAATCAATGGCATACATTTTAACTCCACTGGACCTATAATATCCCATCTCCTATTTGTTGATGACTCCACTTTCTTCTTACAAGCATCTGAAGATGATGCCTTGTGTCTCAAGTTAGCTCTCTCAATGTTCAAATTGTCTACATGTCTATCTGTAAATTATGAAAAATCTGTGGAAATCTTATGGAAATTTTGCAGTGCTCTTTTGGGAAGCTGCCAACAAATTATCTGGGGTTCCGTTTGGGTGCAAGTCGAAGGAGAATAAAGACTTGGGATCCAATTGTAGAAAAATTTAAAGTTGCTCTAGGCCTATGCCAAGCAAAATTGTTGTCTTGGGGGGGGGGGGGGTTACACTATTAAAATCTACATTGGGAGCTCTACCTATGTATATTTTACTCTATCATTAAAGCCCCAAAGAATGTGATCCAAATTATGGAGTCTTGTCAAAGGAGACTCCTCTGGCATGGAAGTACTAATCCCAGGTCTTTCTGCAAACTCAAATGGAGCATGGTATGTAGATCAAAAGGGAATTGAGGCCTTGGTATAAAATGTCTTCTCTGTAAATGGTGGTGGAGGTTTGCCTTGGAGAAAAATAGTATCTAGAAGAGGATTATTTGCAGCAAATATGGATGGAGTCTAAATGATTGAGATCTTTCTTGCTTCCCTAAAATTGGCAGCTCTAGTTTTATGATTCATATCCTAGCTCTAAATACTGATCCATTATTTGAAGAACTCTTGGGGATATAGGGCTAACTTGGAAGTTGGGTAATGGTGAAATAATCCATTTTTGGACTGACACCTGGTGTGGAGAGATTTCCTTCAAATTCCTCTTTCCTAGATTATTTATTCTATCACGGTCCAAAAATATGGTGGTTTCTGATGCTTGGTCTAAAGGGAATTGGGATCTAAATTTTAGAGCAACTTCTAGAGGCAGAGCTTAGTGTGATTGGGTCCTGTTGTCTGGAATTCTAAATAGTATTCTTTTATCACAAAATGATGATCAACTGGGGTGGACTACTGATCCAAAGGGTTTTACTGTGAAAAAATTGTACAATCTTCTGCATACTCAAGCCTCAACAACATCTATAGCCGCATATTAGACAAAGGTTGTATGGATCCCTGGAATCCCACCATAAATCTCTGCTTGCTGTTGGCTAGCTTGCTTGGAAGCATTCCTAAATAGGTGTTTTCTAGACTTTAGAGGGCTTCATCTATCGCTTCAAGGCTTACTTTGTCCATTTTGTAAATAGAGTATGGAATCACGATACTCTGGTACTACTCAAGCATGAGCGGACTCTAAATAAATGTCAAATGTTCTCAGCTACGCCTAGTTCAATCAACCATGCTACCAAATAAATCGATCATCAAGGAGAATTAAATAGAGCAACGAATCACGACGCTCTAGTACTACACAAGCTTGAGTAAACTCTAAATCAATAAACGAATCTACTTAGCTACGCCTAACTCACTTCTCACCGATCAAGACGAGTTCGGTAATCGAGTAGAACTAAATAGAACCTCGTTCTAGGAATACTCAAGCGTAAGCAAATTCTATAAACGTGAAATATCGTCTCACAATAGATCAAATCATGGATCCCTCCAAACATCAATCTACATAACGCACACAACAATCATGGGAAAATCCCAAATCCTTCGGTCGGCTTGAAACACATCCTAGCATATTTCTATCTCGTTAATAGGAAATCAAGACATAAAAATATCAGAAATCCTAAATATGTTCACTAAATGGATAAAGTTTGCATTTTTACGAACCTTAACCTAGAAATTAATATACACCCGAGAGATGAAACAACTAGCAATGAAATCGGGTTTTAAAATCATGAAAGTTTCGAACACAGTAATAAAATCATGCTTGAACATCGATTAGCTAAAATATAGACAAATACTCATACAAGCAAGTGGATGCTATTAAGCTCAAAAAACTCAAATCATGCCAAAAACACTACCAAACTCAAATTAACCATAAACCCATGCATTAAATCAAAGGAAATCAACATTTACACAAAACCCATGACCAAAGATTGGAATCCAAGGTCATGGAATCCAAATCCTACTCAAGCATACAAAAAAAACGAGCTTTACGACAAAATAGAGAAGAATAGAGATTAGAACCGAGATTAGGTTGAGAAGCTCAATCGAAAAATTCCCCTAGCTTGCAAACCCACTATCTCAAACTCTCTAAAGCTTCAACTCATGAAAATGTAGAAGTTGGAGATGATGGGAGGCTCATGGATGGTTGAAACCTCCTTGGATCGTCTTAGTTTTGGCCTTTGGTGGTAGAAAATACTCTTTAGATGAAGAACACCAAGAATAAAATGAAGAACTTGAAGAACAAGAGAGAGAAAATAAAAATAAACTTTTCGATCTTTTACAATATAAAATCTCATATGCAAAGTTGTTCTAACGCTACATATATATAGAGAATGAAGTTGAAATTGAATTCTACTTCGATCCCACGGGAAAAATGAGCTAGAGCTGGACTGGAGGTGCGCCAATTGCCAGATGTGATCCTGGGCGGGCGGTTATGGAGAATACACGGTGACACCTGTAAGAACCACTCCCAGTCAACGCCAGTCAAATCTGCGAAAAACAGGAAAATTTAAAAAATTTAAGCAGACACTTAAATGAACCCAAATATGACCCCGAGGGTCATACCAGACATAATTTGACCCTGATATCGACCAAAGGGAGTTCCGGGGGACTCAGGGTACCTTTCTGATCATTTTGGGAAATGTTGACTTTTCGCTGGAAAAGTCAACCGAGCGACGTTTTGGTCCATTCGAGGACCGTTTTGGGTCCAAAGAGCTTAGCCGTCGTCGCAGCGGTCTTAGTTGAGCCGTTTCCTTGTAGCCCGTGAAGTTTCGTAATTTTTTGGAAAAAGTGCCCGTTCGGGGCCCGAGACTGCCGAATTTTGCGAATCTGATTGGAAAATATCTAATAGATATTTTCCAAAAGGTGTGGGACCCACTTGCCACATGTCAGTTATGTGGTGGTGTTAGGTTTCTTGAACAAAACAAAAGGAGACTACTTGATGGCTACTTTTACAATTTAAGTATTAGTTGTTTTTTTAAAACAAAACAAAAGGGAAGCAAATGGTGTAGTCTCGGCCATTTAGCAAAAAAGGGGAGAGAAGTAGAGAGAGAAAGTGGAAAGAGGAAAAAGAAGGAGAAAGGGGAGAAAAAGAGAAGAAAGCTTGGGCTTTTGTTGTTTTCCCGTCGATCCGACCGGTGGATCGTCTCAACGATCAAAGAATCGAACTCCAATCGACATTCTCTACGGTGAGCAACTAATCGATTTTCGTTTTGATACGTTTGAAAGTTAGGGTTTGGGTTTAAATGGGTTAAATATGGATTAGTCGAGGTGTTGGGTTCGTTGGGAACGTTTTATAGCGAAAGGGAACATTTTTCGTTGTGGCCGTGTGGGGCCCACTTGGTCGGGCCTCGGGTTTTTTGTGTTCGGGTAGTCTTGGACGATCCCGGGAATTTCGGGTTTAGAAACTTGAAACGCTAATTAAATTACTCGGAAGTCGGAATTGGATTCCGTCGAGTGCATAGGAACCCTTGAATTATTCTAAGACCGTAGAAACGAAAATGGGAATTTTCGGAGCCCCGAAAGGGCGTTTTCAAAACCCGGGCAGATTCGCCATGTCGGGCGAATCGGCCCTTTCCGGGTCCAATATCGACAATGTCGAGTAATTGGGGAGTTTGGGAGTGATCGACATTGTCGGGGTTACTTTTGGGCGTCAAGTTTATTAAAATTCAGCATTATGCCTGCAAGCTTAAAAGCGTTTAAAATTATGTTCTTTTAGATCGTGCTGCGGACCGAGGCAAAGGAAAGCTAGGCGAGTGACGGAGATCACGCCGGGGCTTATTTGGGCACTTTTGGAGAACACGCACGAGGTAGGGAAAAGTAGCCGGATCTCGGCCCTGACTAGGGAAAGTTAACAGTAGAAATGCATGTGACACTGGGGTGTCGTGGGTTAAGTGGGTTATCGAATATTAGAAAGGCATGATACGGGAACGTAGCGAATATTGAAAATGCATGTGACACTTAGTAGTGTCGTAGGAGCAGAGAACTTAGCGTTATTAGAATTACTGGAGGCATATGACCATGCCCGGAGGTTGATTGCGAACTTATCGAGATTAGGAGTACTGGAGGCATATGACCATGCCCGGAGGTTTATTGAGAAACTGTTGATATTAGGACTGTTGGAGGCATTGGTTATGCCGGAGGTTGATTGTGTTTTTTTGTGTCTTGGGTGGCCATGAGAGCCCGTGTTATGCTGTTGCCTTGGGTGGCCATGTGAGCTCGTGTTTTACTGTTAGTGTCTTGGGAGGCCATGAGTGCCTGTGGGGTTGTTGAAGTCTTTAACGTTGGTGTGTCTTGGGAGGCCATGAGTGCCCGTGGGGTTGTTGAACCCGTGTCTTTACTGTTGGTGTGTCTTGGGTGGCCATGAGTGCCCGTGGGGTTGTTGAGCCCGTGAGTTATGGTTGGTGTGTCTTGGGAGGCAATGAGTGCCCGTGGGGTTGTTGAGCCCGTGAGTTATGGTTGGTGTGTCTTGGGAGGCCGTGAGTGCCCGTGGGGTTGTTGAGCCCGTGAGTTATGGTTGGTGTGTCTTGGGAGGCCGTGAGTGCCCGTGGGGTTGTTGAGCCCGTGAGTTATGGTTGGTGTGTCTTGGGAGGCCGTGAGTGCCCGTGGGGTTGTTGAGCCCGTGAGTTATGGTTGGTGTGTCTTGGGAGGCCGTGAGTGCCCGTGGGGTTGTTGAGCCCGTGAGTTATGGTTGGTGTGTCTTGGGTGGCCATGAGTGCATGTGGAGTGTTGAACCGGTCTTGTTGCTGTTTGTTGAACCTTGCTTGTGATTGTGATTGTGTTTGCCCGAGGTTAGTGACCCGACTTCGTGTCGGGAAGTGGTGTGGAATTTGGCTGGCTTACCTGATAGGGATCGGTAAGTTGCGAGCGTCCTTTGGCTGGCCTGACCGAGTTCGAGTCTCGGGGGGTTGCGAGCGTTCTTTGGCTAGCCTGACCGAGTTCGAGTCTCGGGAGGTTGTGAGCATTTGTAGGCGATGAGAGGGCAGCTCCCCTTCCGACTAGCTATCGGAAAAGCAGCGCTGTATATATCGCCAAAAGGTCGACCGCCTGGAGCTTGACAGGGATCGGCAAAGCGCGTGGGGCAGGCTCGAGCCCAGCCGGTTAGCAACCGACACTAAGCTGCTGACAAGAATGCGATCCTTTGTGATCTTGTCAGGTATGCGATCCTTTGTGATCTTGATTGGTGTGCGATCCTTTGTGATCTTGGGTGTTGCGTGGTTGTCTGTCGTGTGTTTGGAGGAGGTCGTCAATCGTTGTGTCTGGTCTACATCCCGTGTTACTGTTGAGTCGGTTGAGGAAAGTATCAGTGTGTGGGTGTCAGTCGGGTTACTTAAGTTTGGGGACAGTGATCCCCGGTGTTGAGTTGGTTGTTGGTGTTACCGGCATTGTTTGCTAAGTATGCCGTAGTCAGTCTGTTATCCGTGGTGGTGAGCGAACACTCACCCCTAGCTGCTTTTCCTACAGGTACTGATCACAGGTTGGACTAGGTGAGCTTCTGAAGCTTGAAGAGCTAGGAGCGGGATTCTGGGTTTACTTTGATTCTAGCGACGTGTACCTTGCTTTTTGTCCAATTGCTGGGACGTACCTTTAAGTTGTAAATGATTAAATAATTATTTTTGATGAACAAATGGCGATTTTAAAGTGATTTATGTAAAAGGTTTCAAAATGTTTTATTGTTTCAAAACGTTCGCGTCCCGAGTTCGGTTTACTGAAATTGGGGCGTGACAACACCGGCTCAGTGAGCCACAGGATCGACAGGTCAATGATCAAACGGCTATGGCGAGGAGTCAACACACGCGATCGAACTGTCAGAAGCTAGTCTTCGTCTGGTCAACGAATCCTAAGGCCAAAGGCGCTTGCGTGCACGGGATAGGCTGCACCGCAGCTGCACCTGAATTGAAAAGCTGATGCTTTTTTCCTTTTTAATTTTAACGATTCAATCTCCTATTCCCGCTCCGTTTGTCCTCCGATTGACCTCGTTCTTACGCCAAAAAATTTATTTCTTCGCTGCCTACAAAACCTTGAAGTTTGTGATTTATGGCTGGGAACCACCACTACTGAAACTTGAGGAAGGAAAACAAGTTATGCTTAAGCTAGAAAGGGACTGGAGTACTGTAAAAGATGAGGCTTCAATGGGAAATTCTAGTGCCCTTAATGCCATTTTCAATGGTGTCGATCCGAATGTCTTCAAACTAATCAATACCTACACATGTGCAAAGGAAGCTTGAGAGATATTGGCAATCTCCTATGAAGGAACCATTAAAGTTAAAGATCAGAGGTTTCAATATCTCACTACAAAATTTAAGGCCCTGACCATGAGAGATGATGAGACCGCAACTCAATTTCACGTTCGGGTCAGAGACATTGCAAATGAATCATAATTTCTGGGAAAACCAATGTCAAATGAAGAACTTGTCAGGAAAACATTAAGAGCTACAAATTCAAGGTTGAAAATGAAGATAACAGACAATGAAGAAATGCATGGCTTGAGCACTCTTCATTTTTATGAACTGATGGGATCACTTATGACTTTTGAATTATCTCTGTAAGGCACATATGAGAGAAATAAAGAAGTGGCTCTGAAAAGAATTTCACAAGATCTCACTGATGAAACATGCTCAGATTATGAATAAGAGATATAGGAAACAATGGCCATGATCGTGAAGAAGGTAACGAAGCGTATCAACCGTATGCCATAATTGTAATGGCATGGTGCCATGTGGACAAGTGTCCATTTTTTTCTTGACTAATTGTTTAATTTAATCATTCCCGGTTTGTTTGAACTCTAATTAGCTTCAAACTTGCGCCAATATTATTGAATACATTTTGAAGCATGATAAAAAATTATATCGGGGTGATAAAATTAGTTTGAGTGTTGATAAATCTTCCCTAATAAATGCTTCATCTAGGTGTGATAAACTAGTGTTAAATGTTGATTAAAAAAAACATGTACTGAGATGATACAAAAAACAAGTGATGAGGTGATAAATATCATGTTTAATTTTATAATAATGGTGATAAAACTAGCGTTTAGTTTTGATAAAAAAAAACATGTGATAAGGTGATAAAACACATGTACCGAGGATATAAAAACAAGTGACGAGGTGATAAGAATCATGTTAAATTTTGGAAAGTGAGGTGATAAAACTACTGCTCCGTGTTGATAAAACTAGTGTTAAGTGTTGATAAAACTAATGTTTAGTGTTGATAAAAATCACTTAAATAAAACAAAATTAAAAATCAACCCCGAAATAAAAATAAATTGTGCTTCAAAATATATTCATCACTGATCTTGATAGAAAGCTCTTGAAAAAAATAAAACATTGGCATAAGTTTGAAATTAATCAGATTTCGAATGAAGCATGAATCATTAAATTATTGAATTGGTAAAAAATGATAATTTTACAAAAAAGTCCTACCACTTACTAAAAAGTATTCTGTTTTTGCAATCAACAACTCAATTGCATCTCATCCATCCATTTATAAAACGGATGGTTTGGATGAATTCTCACAATTTTTATATTAAGGATGACTTTTTATTTGATCTATCTTTAATCTGCAGGTACCTAAAGATAATTTTCCTTGAATATTATTATTATTATTATTATTATTATTATTATTATGCTCGAGGAAAAATCGGCTAGAAACCTCTCTTATCCTAAAAACTGTGACAACTCATCCTAGTCACACACCTAAAATCCAACATTCACCATGATGCCGCATCATCACCCACAATTCACCAAAACACACATACAATTCTTTAATCTCTCAGACAAGGAAGGGCATAACTGTAATAACATGATGTCATGTGGACAAGTGTCCATCTTTTTATTGATCAATTGTTTGATTTAATCATTCTAGATTCGTTTGAACTTTGATTAGCTTCAAAATTGTGCCAATATTTTTTTAGTGCTATATATCAAGTAGCATATTTAATATATTTTGAAGCACGAAAAAAAACTTATATCGAGGTGAAAAATAGTGTTGAGTGTTGATAAATCTTCAATAATACATGTTTCTTCTCGGTATGATAAACTAATGTTAAATGTTGATATAAAACATGTAATCAGATGATAAAAAAATAAATGAGGAGGTGATAAAAACCATGTTTAATAATTTTGATAATAATAGTGATAAAACTAGCGTTTAGTGTTGATAAAAACATGTGATGAGGTCATAAAACACATGTACCAAGAATACAAAAACAAATAACGAGCTGATAAGAATCATGTTTAGTTTTGGAAAATGAGGTCATAAAACTAGTGTTTCGTGTTGATAAAAATCACCACGATATAAAAAAAATTAAAATCATCCCTGAAATATATATATTCGGGCTTCAAAATATAATCATCACTGATCTTGATAGAAAGCTCTTGACAAAATCAAAATATTGGTGCAAGTTTGAAGTCGATTGGAGATCAAACGAAACAAGAATGATTAAATTAGTGAATTGATAAAAAATATAATATGATAGTTTTATCAAAAAGATCCTATCACTTATTAAAAAGTGAAAATATCAATGTGTAAATTAAAACAAAAGAAAACGATAATGTGAAGAACTTGAGCTATCATATTTTTTCTCTCGAAATTAAGACGTAGTCTAGCCTAGCCGCCTCTGCAAATCTATGCGGCTCCCTCCCTCTGTTCCAACTTTTTCCTCGCCAACTGCCATGCCATCACTTGTCATCGAGGCTGCTGCACCCTCGTAGACCGTGCTCAATGTTGGGGATAAGACTCGACGAAAGAGACGACCAAAACCACTTCTTTAGGTTTCTTCCTCCTTGCTTCTCTCTTCCCCCGCCGCACCGGTGCTTTCAGTCTCATCGTCTGAGTTAGTGCCCTTTTTTATAGGGGTAACCTCTCCACCAGTTGGGGTGAAACCGAAACGGGGACGACCAGCAAGGAGTTTCGTTGTTGCTTCATCCCCACGCAACTCGTGGCTGTCTTCCCCTACATCACCTCCATCGAACCATAGTCCGTAGGCCCCTCACAAAAGTCACGACCTTGCTCTGAATACTATGAAGACCGCTTCGGTAAAAGTTTCAAATCATTTTAATTTTATTCGAGCGGATCGTCGAGGTTGAGTTTTGGGTCGGTTTTTGGTGACGACGTGGTTGGAAAACGGGTTAAATTTTTTGGAGCAAACGCTGTCGAAAAAAGAAAAGAATTAAAAAAAAAAAGTGAACTGGGTCGGGCAGACCAGACCCGACCGGTAACCCGGCCAGAGCCAGGCCAACCCGCGCACCCAGCCCACCACGCGTCTTGGGCCAACTCCTCAGGCCCGTTCGAGGCCCACTACCCAAGCCCAAGCTATAAAAGCCCCCTTTTTAGGGTTTCGTCGGCAGTACCCTTCACTCGCACCAGAACCCTCTCCACCTCGCTCCCGGCCGCTCCTCACCAACTCCGGCCTTGGTCGCCGCCACGTTTCTCCGACCACCTCCACTCGTCTCTCTCCCTCTATTTCCTTCACGCGCGACACCCATCTCTTCCCCCCTTCATCTTCTCCGCTCAGACGAGCTAACCGGACATCCTCGCCGGCCTCCTCTCGATCCCGGCCTCCCTTCCCTTCGCCGTCGTCACCGAGCCCCCTCTCTTTCCGTGACCGTCCAAAGCCAACGCCACCGCCTTCTCTCCCGTTTCATTTCAACCGAAACCCCTCGTCGACCGTCCCTCACCTGAGTCCCCTCGTCTCAGCCGAGCTCTTCCCACCGTCGCCGTTCCCGAGTAGAGGCGAGATGAGCTCGCCGGCGCGTTCACAGATCCGAGAGCCTCGTCCAGATCTGAGGCGGAGTGCCCCGCCGCGCCCACGGCCTCCACCACAACCTTCTTTGTTGCCCTACGGTAAGAGTCACACCGTGGTTTGGTCGCCGGCGATGTCGTCGCCGGTGGTCGGAAACTTTTCTGAACCGCTTCCTTCCTCTTTTTCTTTGTTTTGCCTGTGTTGCCCTGGATCTGTTCGTCCGAGTTGAAACGTGTTGATTGAGGAATTTAACAGACACGTTTTTAAAATCAAAACCTGATCTTAATCAATTTGGGTTTAAAAAGGACTGAGGATTTAATCCGAAGAACCTTGAACATTTGATTGATTTTGGAACCGGGGGAGTGAACGGGATGAATAAAAAAGCGGAATCGGGACTATCAGATGTTTAAATAAGACTTAGAACGCGATAAAAGAGGAACTTGAATCGGGGTACCTCGGGAATCGTGCCACGAAACCCGTACCTCGGGAATCGTGCCACGAAACCCGGGCATTGGAACTGTGCCTCGGTAAACGTGCACCGGGTTCTGTGCTAGGGTGCTCGAACCCGACTCGTCTGTTAATCCTGCTTTTGACCCGTTCAAGTTTAAAGGGAAACGTATTGAATTTACTTTGGACCGTACTTGATCTGATCGTAAGTTTGAATTGTTGTAAACCCAGACACTGGCTTGGACTTGCCTGAGAACTTGGAATTCGCCCAAGAAGACGAAGACCACTCCAGAACCCGTGTGAAGAATGGAAGAGGGGCAAATCGACTTTACAGTAGAGTATTATTAGAGGAATACCACAAGGTAGGGAAAGTCTTAACTTCTCGTTTAAATAACGCTTAGTATGCCTATTAGGTTAATAAAAATGGAAAGGTCCTAGAATTGCATATAGGATGCGAATAACTAGAATAAATGTGTTTCAATTACTAATAACCAGACGTGTCTAGCAAGCATGCTTAGGACGTGAATCATTAGTATAGCTCGCTTTCAATACTTGGGAATTGATTTACTGGTAGAGAGGTCGTGATGAGCCCTCAGATTAGTCGTGTGTTAGCTTCACCTGCTTTATTTGCTAGTCATTAGGATGATCAAGAGTCTACTGAAAGTAGATCGAATGCATGCTTGAATGTTTGAATGATTGAACCTGAATGCTTGAATCATTGGTTGATTGATTGAATGCTTAAATGATTGGATGGTTGATCGAGTATGACTGGTTGTGCCAAGGAGGCACGATCAGGTGATCGATTGACCGGTGGAGAGCAAGTGTAATTATGGGTATGAATCTCGTGTGGTGTGTTGATGAACGTGTGTGTTTCTATGATTGATTGTGGACCCTGCGGGGCATTGTTTGAGTGATCCTGCGGGATATTGATTGTGGACCCTACGGGGCATTGTTTGGTAAATTATGCGGGATAACGGTTATGGACCATGCGGTGCATTGGTTATTGAGTCTGCGGGCAATGGTTATGGACCCTGCGGGGCATTGGTTATCGAGCCTGCGGGCAATAGTTACGGACCCTGCGGGGCATTGATTATCGGACCCTACGGGGCATTGCACACTGGACCCTGCGGGGCAATTGGATGGTTTACCCTGCGGGGATTGATTTCTTGTTATTTCACCCAAGCGTATGCGTCCTGCGGGAGTATTACCTTGGTTCCCTATGACATATGGTCCTTTGGAGACGTTTCCGAGAATCCCGATGATATGCGTCCTCCTAGGGATGTTTCCGGCATTCTCGACGTTATACGTCTTTGCGACGTTATGCGTCTCCTCTGGACCGAGGGAAAATCCGATATGACACAGAGAGTGTTGTGAATCGGAGGGTGGCGACTACATGTCCTACGGCATTATTCTACTTGTCCCGATGACATATGGTCCTTTGGATACGTTTCCGAGAATCCCGATGATATGCGTCCTCCTAGGGATGTTTCCGGCATTCTCGACGTTATACGTTTTTGCGACGTTATGCGTCTCCTCTGGACCGAGGGAAAATCTGACATGACACAACGAGTATTGTGGATCGGAGGGTGGCGACTTCATGTCCCACGACATTACTTGAACGTTCGATCTTCTATTGAGTATTTAAGAAATGCATTGATTCTCTTATTTTCCTACGATCATTATTGACTCTTTGAAATTGTTAAACATTCGGTTTGCCTCCGTATTTCATTATCGGGTTGGTTTCTCGTTTTATTAAGATTTGAATGAACTTGTGAACTCCTGTTTATTAAACTAAAAGGGTGCCCTGGTTATGCATTTTCCCTACTGAGCGTAAGCTCACCCCTCTTGTCTTTGTGGTGTTTTAGGTGTTGAGCGGGAGCAGTATTAGCCGGACTCTCGGAGCTTGGCAGCTTGAGGGTTTAGCTAGTTTTAGAGACGTGTACCCTTTTATGTTGGATATTGTGTTTTACCGTTTTAGTTGTGACTCTTTACATTTTGAAGGATTTATATCATTTGGAAACTTTATTTTATTTCATTATTTTTGTTTTACAGTAAATCTTTATTCACGTCTCGAGTCTGGGAAAAACCGGATTTGGGGCGTGACAGATACTGTTATTCTTGTCGGTGCGATTCCTAGGGCTGCGACTCTCGATCCCTAACACGCCCTCTCTGCTTCTGTTACCCCACAGGCTCCGCCGTTATAGCGGGATCCAGTCAAAGGCAAGGCGCCTATGGAGGACCTTCCTAGGACGACGATGGAGGCCCTGGGTCAGGGCGGTGCCTTCCTAATAAGGGGATGATCCTATTCATTACTACAGGCCTCATGACCCCGGCGGGGATGGCCCGCGATCGTTCGTGGCACCTAGACACGGACAAGATCTCTTTGTCCTCGACTTCCCTGGCTCCAGACCTTCAAACCTCCCTTGCAGGCCTTCAGGATGGTCTATTGTCCTGTTCACTTGAAGATGAAGACGAGGTCGAGGTCGTTGTTCCATTCTCTATGCCGCTCGTCAGCAATGGGGTATGGTGGGGAAGTTGTGATCAACAAAGGCTCCCCAGAGAGACACCCTCCTACGTATTATCACTACCGTGTGGGGCAATGCTGCCGAGAGCCTTGTTGTCAAGGACCTAAAGCCAGGCCTTTTTGGATTTTACTTCCGATCCTCTGAAGGTCGAGCATGGGTCAGGGGAAACGAGCATTGGTGCTTTGACGGACATACCATCCTACTTGGGGATCTGGACCCTTGTGCTCGGGAGTTGCCTGTTCTGGATCGTGTGTAGTTGTAGGCACATGCGCGAGGTCTGCCACCTCTGGTTCGGACGAAAGAGACGGGGACATCCATAGGGGATACGTGTGGGACATGTGTGGATGTCCCGAGTGACCAGTGGGGAATGTGTTGGGGTGGTACCGTCAGGGTTCGGTTTTGGCACCTTCTTGAGAGGCCCCTTTGGCGAGGTCTGGTCCTTTGGTTTAAGGAATTCCCGGAACCAGACAAGAACGAGCAGAACTATTCCAAGCTCCCGGGTTTCTGCTACAGTTATGGAAGGCTTGGGCATGTTCTTAAGGATTTCCCATGGGCGGTCAGAGGCACTCCAAGGTATGACTCCTCTTTGTTGGAATATTATAGAGATAAGTAGGTAAAGTCAGACGCGGCGGATTGGGGAGAGGCAACTCACACACCCGTTTCCTCGGGCACTATACCTAAGGGTGCCTTATCTCTGGATAGGGGACCCTGGTTTTCCACGGGAACTGTACCTAATGTTAATGTGGCCTGGGGGACCGGTCAACTCTCTACTAATTCGGTAGTTGAAGTTGAAGCGCCCATTTCTAGTGGGTATGGAGATGGTGGGAGCGCTGCGAGTGGGGTGTTTAAGAGGTCGGCAGCAGGAGCGCCTCGGGAGGATCATGCGAAGGCTGGGAAACAGTCCCGCCAGGAGGAATGCTAGACCGGTCGAGCATTAGGGATTGGGTCCCTAAACAATGCTTTGCCTCCCACCACTACTGTTGAGGTCCTTCGCTAGCTTTCGTAGCAGGACTTCCGGTACCCCATTCTCATCCCCCGTATTCTATCATTATTGCCCAAGAGGCGTCACAATACCGTCTATGACGGTTCTAGTATTACAAGGATCAGTGAACCATTGTTCTTTATTATGTCCTTTTCATGGTCGACAAGCATGTTCTTCGATGCACAGCATTGTAGTTGATTTAAATTAATAAAACTTACACCTTTCGCTCAAAAAAATATTAATAAGTATTGTATTTTTGAAGTCTAACAACGTCCCAATCTCGCTCTTATTGCCAAACTTTCCAACAAATCTCTTCGCAGGAAATCGGAAGCCAACGTTCTTGGGATTTTGCTAAATCCATGGATTTCTCCGCCAATTTTTGCGATGACGAAGCTATCGAGATGTTTGAGAGAGTGACTTAATGATGTTGCTCGTCTTCTTTTGATTTCTTTCGTAGTGTTGTGGGTTCTGGCCTCGCTCTTTGTTTTCGGCATTTTTTGCTTCTGTTATTCTTTCTCTCTTTCCATTCCTGTATCATCCCTTCTTGGGATCTTTGGCTTTGGGTTAAAACCGTTTTTTTCGTGGATAAAAAAAAACAATATAACTACATATGACCCATTCATTTATACAATGAATTACTTAAATAGGCTCTCACATTTTTTTAATTAAAGATGTGTATCAATTTGAAATCTCCTTCGTTACACTCTTTTCTGCATTTACTCAAATCAATTTTATACTTTAATCCTCTCTTAAAGTTCTATATGTGATTACGAAGTGAGTTATCGTAATCCCAATCCCATGACCTGTTGCCACTGAACAAAAACATTGAATAAACAAATATCAGCAAAGATATTAATATTAATTAAATGTTATTGACTTCCTTATTAGTTTGTATTTTTTTGGCCCCATAATGCAGTGTTCAACTGTTTCCTATTTAATCATATTGTATTTTACCGTACATTTATCATTTTGAACCCATCTCTCTTATAAGAGAGATGAAGATCATGCAATTGCTATTCATAAATTCATGCATGAAGAAAGAATCGAGAATCTATTTTCAGAACCATAAAGCATGGTGTATAAAAGAAGGCCTATCAACGCTATTTTGCTTCTCTTCTTCCTCAGCCTTTTTGTTGGAGTTTTCCTCAACTGGGATCAAGTATGTCTCTTCTCTTCCTACTATCTTCTTCCAAATATACCCTTTGATTTTTCTTAGTTTTTATAATATTCTCGAGTAATTTGGTTGATATTTGCTCTTTTGTCTTATAAATTTAATTTTTTTGAGTTTCAAGAACTGAATTTGCTTGGAATAGACTTGCTAGGAACGTTTCTGGTAGCCTCCACTTTGAATGTTTTTATTTATGTATAATGTTCTGCTGGATTCAAGAGCTGCTTTCTGTTTAGCTTATTTATGAAGAAATTATTACTAATTATTTTCAGGGTTTTTTCTTTCTAAAATACACCAATGTAAGAGTTATATAATTTAATAACCAAGATATCGTTGTCGCAAGGACTTCTGTCTCTCGTCTTCAAACCTTTGCTTCGCCAGTGACGCCCTATGATTTTAGTACAGCAAAGGCACGACAAGTGTACTGGTTAAGACAAGATATCGTACCCAAGGGATCACGAGTCAAGAAATTTCTATCTAGGGTTGTTATTAAGCTATTTCGTTTAAAATATGTTTTTGGTTTTAAGGCATATAAAAAGTGAACAGTTGTTTAAAGGTAAACAAGAATTCAAGTAAATCAGAGAGAGATGTTCGAATTAGAGAAAAACAATCTAAGATATGAGTTCATAGAGACCATTCCAATGCATTAAATACTGATGAACAATGTGAATTTATCTGAATTTAGGGGCTACAAATTATCTCTACGTTACTCCTAACTCCTCTCGTTGTTTCGGACCCTAATAGAATCTAACCACCTAGTTCTCCCGAATCAAGGAGTAGGAAGACCTAAACCACTTTCGGTGTGAATCCTATGATTATTGCAATTGTTTTAACCTAGCTATCCGTAGTCTAGATTTAAACTCAACTTGTATATGATTTTAGACCAATTGTAATCCTCATCTCCCGAGTGTTGGATTGCAATTATCATCATCTGTCAAGCCTTCCCGAAAGATAGAGCATTAATTTCAAATAAAATACAAACCTTAAAATTCAAATCATGTATCTCAATATTCATGCATTCAACACATTGGAACTAAAATCTCTAATCCCCCATAACCCTAAATTATGGAAGTTTAGTTACTCATGGAGGAATAAGAAGAAGACATGGAAGAACAAACAAAAACTTTCATTATTATTGAAAAGTTAGAGAATCAAAATAGCCAATTTTGACTACAATGATGTTCTTCAAACTTCAATCCTTTCTCCTCCAACCTCTCAACTCTCCTACTCTCTTACATTCTCTCCAAATACAAGTTCTCACTTTTCTAAACCTAAATTTTGACTTATAAATGGTGAAAATGGCCCAATAGCGCGTCGCGGACTAGGTCGTACTATGCGGCTCTAAGTGTATTAGGTTATTCTAGGGCACTCGCGGGCGAACAATCAGCGATCCCGCGGCGAACTAGGCAGGCTCCTGTCTGGGCTTAAGTCCCCAACGGACTGGGCTACGGTCTATTCTGGTCTTGAGTCCTCGCTACGGGTGGCTTGACATGCCCAGACAGAGACGACCCCTTCATTAAAGTTGTAGATCTATAAATTCCCTTCGATTTGACATATTATATGAGGCAAAACAAAATTTGGATGAGGAAGTTATCCCCTTTGCAATATTAGCTAGCCTCCAAAAATCTTTAAATCGATTTTTCCTTCATTTTAACCATTTTTTCGATCAAAGAACCTACAAAACACAACGAGAGACACAGTACGAGTAACGAGAGAAAAGTGGACCAAATTATCCAAAATCAGACTAAAAAGCTCAAGAATGTGGGCTAAAAACATATAAAATCGACACAATTTATATCCACATCACCCAGCAACCCAAGCCTACATCACTATCGCCAGCTTCCGCCGGTACCACCTGCCATCAACATTCCTTATCTCTCTACCGCTCCGCTCACACTGCACCAACCACAACCATGATCTGGTACATCGGATTTGGCGAGGACTATGAATCTCGTACCAAACCACCATCCATGCCCGCTCCCTAAAAATCCCCCCCCCCCCCCCCTCGCCCTCCATCCGCCACTAACACCAGCAAACTCTCCGCTTCCTCCACCACGAGTTTTACAGGGCTTTAAGTCCTATTGTTTTCATCGAGAAGAAGGAGACGACCCAAGGAAGATAAGCCAAAATCTATCCCCTGGATGTTTTCTTTAGATCGTCCCTAGAGAACCCGCCCCCGGAACCAAGCTCCACAGTGATGATATTGAAGATATTCATTTCCAAGTACTCTCTGACTGGAGAAACTACCAGTGGTGTTGGTGATGTAGAAAGGGTCGCAGTCGGTGGTGTTATCAACATAGAAACGCCTCCCATGAAGGTGGTGCTGGATGACTGATGGTCATAGCCACCGAGATCCTAGGAACGCCATTCAAGTAGGAGCCTCCTCTGAGTCTTCAAACCTCCGCTCCCACGAGAAAGATGCAACTCTCTCCAATCAAGACGAGTATATCAAAACAGGTGGTTGTAACTTTCCCTATCGGCCACCCTAAGAAATCGAGGGGATTCAACAACCCAGAATTCTGGTTTGGGGATCGCAGGGGTCGATACAAGCACAAGTATTGAGAGAATCCCTTCCCGAGACACACTCATGTATCGCCATATATCCCTACGATGGACTCTTTTGGAACCCGGCTTAGGGGTTTCCTTGTGATACCTACCCCAAACTCTGAGGACAATCCCCTCTGGAAGGGATGCAATAGTAGCCCGTGGGGGTTTGGCCGATATGGGTCTCCTAGGTCAGTGTTAATGCCTCATATGGAGGTGTTGTAGAAACAACCAATCCAGTCACGATAACGGACACTCGGGATGGATTCTTAGGGGATTGGGACCCCCACACGATGGCCAAGATATAAGTTATCCCTAACCAGGAAGAGGCGAGGTCTGTGTAGCCTCGCCAAGAAAAATAATTGGCACTTTGTGCAATAAGGTGTGTGTGTGGACGCACACTCCACCCTTCTATTTTCGGTGCAAGCCCGAAACCCTCATTCTCCTCAGCTCTTAGAGTTCTCCCCGATTATCCACGTAACGCACAATTCCCCACATGTATCAAGTCGAATCAGGACATGTGTTGACGTCTTCTACTATCGTCCCAACAGTAAGAGTCTGTCTCTTTTATATAATCTCAAGTATAACCTGGTTTTCTGTTATAAGGTTAAGCGTTCCACGCCTATGGGTTAGAACACAACATCACCTTTTTGATCTTGTGTCCTTTGTGTTTTTCTTATTAATGTTCGTCTACATGTAGTTTGTTTAGGGTTATATTCCTTCTTATAGATGGCCGTCGGCGGCGATGTTATGATTATTGTCCTTCCACTAGCATTAGAGATTAGGGTTGGACCAATGAAGGTTTGGGGTACGATCTTTCCGAGTGGGATTATCCAGATGGGTCTTCCTTCGAGGGTGGATCGAATTTTTACAAAGGTAGGCGTTTGAGGAACGATTGGCCGTGGCAAGGGAGATTTTGTTGTAGCAGCTGGTGGTTTGATCTTTGGGACTGGTTGAACACCCAGATATCTCGGGATCGAATGGACGGTGGTCCTTCCTAACGTGGGTGGTTTAGGGAGACAGTCCATGATTTGCGTCGTCTTCGTCACGGATCTCGCCTCCCTCATCCCAATCCCTCATTCAAGTCTCGCCACCGTCGTTTCCTTTCCAAACGTCCTAAACCTCGCTCAAGAAGAAGGCCCGAAATTGAGAAAACGGGGCATGTTTCTCTGGCTCAGGGGCTGACGCCTCGCCCTCGTCTCCCTGCCCAAGTTCCCATGGTTGGTGTTGTTGATGTAACTGAGAATCTTCCTCCAAGTTCTTCCCCCACCCTTTCTTCTACTATTGTTTCTCGTTCAGGTAGGGTGAATGTGTGGGAAAAGTAGACTGTATTGTTACCGAAAAAGGCTCGAAAGCGACCACCGGGCCGTTAGGGGATTATCCTTCTTTTATAGCCAATATCTCACTTAACTTGTCTACGGATCGACTTAATACTTTGTTCTCTAAATTTCGTATGATTTCCTCCTTTTATGCTAGCCCAAAACTTATTTCTAAGGTTCTTGTTTTGATTTTGGGTATTTCTTGCAATCTAAAGATCTAGTTCGATCGGTTTCTACTTTAAATGACACTCAGGTTAGGGATTGTTAGACCCGAGATGAATCGGGAAAAAGGACTACATGGTCAATTCGGCGGGGTGCGATGCCCACAACTTCTAAGGCGATGACTACCGGAGGTAGACAAGTACCTTTTTCTGGTTCTGCGGCTCCATCTCCATCTCTACTTAAGGTTCCCTCCTATTACCCTAACTAAAGGGATCCTATTCCTTATCACCCATGTACTCTATTGGTGACTCCTAGGTTTGAGAGGTTTCTGATCTTTAGTTCTATTGGTTTAGCTTTCACTTCAGCTTCGAAACATACCATTATTGTCAGTCTTTAGTTAGTTGGGATCTTAGGTGTGGATCTCCTTGACTTGGGATCGCGATATTTCCTCTTATCGTGTGAAAAGCAAGATGTCTGGTCGTCTCTTCAGGTTGACGATTGGAATGCATTGCGCCTATTTTTCTCTTTCTCTATTTGCACGCAACGTGTGCTTTTTGGAGGTCGGTTGCTCTAGGTTGTAATCATTGGGATCCCTATTATTTGTTGGAATCGGGACTCGATTGTGGAGACTGTCGTGAAAATTGGCTTGTTTATCACTATCCACATGTTCTCTTTTGATCCTTCCCAATCGGGTAAGGCCATTACCCTTATCCATAAAAGGGAAGTAGCTAATGTTAATAGGGTGGTCAACACTCGGTGTCCAGATTTTACTTCAGAAGTTCTTCTCGAGTCTGTTGATATTGATTCCATCTCACTCTTTTCTCCACTCGAGATGTTAGCGGCACGAACCTTGGCTCCTTCTCACTCTACAACTTACCATCTCTTTAGTTGACTGTTCACCGCCGCCGATTGAGCAGCTTTCTTCTCGTTCTGTTGCTATTGTGGCTTCTACTTCTTCAAGTCTCAAGTCCGAGAGATGGGAAGATATGAATTCAGAGGATGTAGTGGCTGACACGGCCTCCGTTATAGAGCTGTATGTGATGGGTTGGACAAAGCTCTTGTCCCTCTTCCGTATCGGTCCCCTCAACCGCTTCAGGTTGATGTTGGTTATACCCCCCCCCCCCCCCCCCTCTTGGATGTCTTTTCTGCTTTCGCCTACTCGCCGGTCGATGGGCGTATAAGGTGGAGCATTACCCACTCGGTGGCAAGTCTCGCAGAAAGTTTGAGAGCACACTACCGAGGTCTGGCCGAAGAGGGCTTCAAGAAGGTCGAAGCGGTTATGAGCCCTCACTATAGTAGCAGGGTCCCTAGCTCTATCGAAGTCATATGATTGTGATTTCCTTTTTTATCTGATTTC
This sequence comes from Erodium maritimum, assembly GCA_963921825.1. NCBI lineage: Eukaryota > Viridiplantae > Streptophyta > Magnoliopsida > Geraniales > Geraniaceae > Erodium > Erodium maritimum. The sequence continues at coordinate 26,810,490 of OY997596.1, read as the reverse complement.
CTCTTTTCGCTTTTTTCTTTCTGCTCAACTCTTTCTAAGTCTTGAGCTTAGCTTCTTGTATTTGTTCATTATTAATGCATATATTTCATTCTGATCAAAAAATAATAATAACCCAATATTTTAACAAAATTCAAAAAGATCCCCATGATCAAATTGAGATTTATTGTCTAATAAAGCATGGCATTTCAAATCAAGACGTGGGAGATGTATTGAATTCGTCAATTTTTTTTTGATCAGTAAGTTTTTTGATTTTATAAACCGGTTCTTCAAAGGGGAAGAAACCAGTCAAGGGACTAGCCCTCAAAGTACACCATACCAACATTACAAACAAAACTTGAGCCGCAAGCTAAGAGACTTGAGGCACAAGCAACCCAAAGAGATGAACATATACACAATAATCTAACCCCACCCTTTGCTGTAAAACCAAACTCAGCAAAAATACCCACTTTTCTAACCTTCCAAAACAAGAACAAAACTTTTGCTGCAAAACAGTAGCAGGCATAAAAGAAAAAACCAATACAGATAAGTTAATTCTTCCAACATTCACAGCACAAATTCAGCAAAGGGAACTAGAAGAGTTGAACCCTACTGGCCTGTGTAGCCAGCAATAAACCTTGAAGGAGAGCCAAGGACTTCCATCACATAAACCTTCAGCAACTCTGCTAATAATCACCCAAAGGAACCTAAAAAAACCAACAGATCAGTGCAGCAAAGCCCAAGTACAACTTTGGAAAATAGGCCAATACTACCAACAGTTCTCCAAATGAAAACAAAAAGGGAGAGAACTAGTATTCAACCAAGGGAAAGGGTAGGCCAAAGAGCAAGGAACAACAAGAAATAGCAGAAAAATAACAAGTAAAAGAGCAAAGACACACCCACCACTCAAACCTAAAAATGTCTACCCTCACACACAGAAGAAACAGAGAAGAAGGAAATAAAACTGAAGCAGTTACCCCCTCTCACAACAAAACACCCAAGACAGAAACCAAGCTAACCTACCTTACCAACCAAGCTCACCACACTCCCCAAAACCACCCACCAACCCATCCCAAAACCCCAGAGCTGAGAGGAACCCAAAAACCACTATCAATGATCAGACCAAAGCACATTTCTCTTCTTCAAACTGAGACAAAGCTGGGGGGAATTGATCCAAGCCAGAAAGGAGAAAGAGGATCCAACTTTAAAATTAGCCCACAAAAGTTGATAGGAGTCATTCTGAATGTGTTGAAAAATCTCATCAGCAGATAAGTAGCAATTGTTGAAGACCAAGTTGTTCCTGCTTAACCAAATTCTCCAAATAATTACAGAATATAGCATAGACCAATGACCTCCCTCCTTAGTAGGACCAAGATGATTCCAACCCAAGAACCAGTCCAATATTGAATCAGGCAAGGCAGATGAAATATCCCACCAATGTAGGCAGAGGATCCACACCTGTGAAGAGATGACACAGCCAAGCAGTAAATGATCAAGCTCTTCTGGCGCTTCTCCACAAAGAGGACACCAAATATTCCCATTATAGAGACCCCTGGCCAACAAGAAGCATTTTGTTGGGATCCCTTTCATGCACACAAGCCAAGCAAAAGCTGCTACTTTGGGGGGAAGGATTGGAGCCCATAACAATGCAGGCCAATCCAAATCAGTACCTGAGGACTCATCTAATGTTTCATACATCTTTTTAACAGAGAAACCTTTGTGATCAACAATCCAGGAAGCAACATCCTCCCCACAACTCAGGACTGTATCATTGATTAAATCACACAGTAAATGGAATTGATCAAACTCCCACCCTCTAAGCTCTCTCCTAAACTGCAAAATCCAATCACCCTCAAACCAGAAGGAAGAAACCAGATCAGATTTTTGTGTACTGAGATGGTAAAGCCTCTGGAAATTAAATTTCAATGGAGTTTGTAGAGCCAAATTATCATCCCAAAAGCTAACCCTACTACCAGAAATAACCTTCCAATGAATTCCCACTGCACCAATGGCACTGGCAAACTTTGGACACAGAAGTAGTGACTCAACATGACTCAAAAAGCTTTTTCCACTTTGTATCAAGCAATTTGAGAGGTTCCAGGCTGTGCTATCCCACCCAAACTTTGCACAAAGAAGTTGTTTCCACAGAGAGTCAGTTTCCAAGGCAAATCTCCACCACCACCTAGCCAATAGTGCTCTATTCATAATATGCAAATTTTTTATCCCCAAACCCCCTTTAGCCTTAGGTCTGCAAATGAGATTCCATCTAACCTTGTGCAAGACCTTTTTAGTAATTGATCCATTCCAAAGAAACTTTCTTTGCCATTTTTCCATTTCCTTGATAACTGATTTTGGGGCTTTATACAATGACATGTAATACAATGGCAGAGAACTCAAGGAGGATTTAATCAAGGTAATTCTGCCCCCAAATGATTTAGATTTTGCTTGCCAGAGACTTAACTTGCTCTTGAATTTGGAGATGATAGGATCCCAAGTCTTTTTTCTTCTTGGATTAGCACCCATTTGGAAGCCAAGATAGTCAAACGGGAATTCCATAGCTGCACACCCCAGTATCTGTGTGATCTCTTGGATGGAAACAGTTCTAGCATTAAGGATCATGACCTTGGACTTATGGAAATTGATCTTCAAACCTGTAGACTTTTGCGGGCAATTCAGTACATGCTTGAGATTAATTGCTTGTTGAATTCCAGCCTTAATAAAAATCAATGTATCATCTGCAAATTGTAGATGGGAGATCTCAGGGCCTTTATTGTTGCATTGAATACCAGAGAACATATGAGATTGCCTCCCTTTAATCATGAGCTGGTGCAAGCTCTCAGCCAGTAATGCAAATAATAAGGGAGAGAGGGAGCAACCCTGTCTAAGGCCCCTATGTAGTTGGAAATCTTCAGAAAGAGCCTCATTCACCAAAACTGAAGACCATGCTTGCATACACCTTTGCATCCAAGAGATCCAGGTTTGACCAAAACCCATACAGCTAAGAATATTAAGAAGTACACCCTAGTTAATGTGGTCATAAGCTTTCTCAAAGTCCACTTTAAGGATCAAAACTTCCTGCCCTGAATTTTTGATAGAGTGTATCAGCTCTGATGCAATCAAGATGCCATCCAGAATTTGTCTACCAGAAATAAACCCTGATTGTACATCATGCACCAATAAATTCATAACCTTTTTCAACCTAAGTGCCAACACCTTAGAGATGATTTTGTAAATGCTCCCAATGAGACTGATAGGTCTATACTCCTCAAAAGTCAGTGGAGAATTATTTTTGGGGATGAGAGTAATAAAAGAGGAATTTAATCCCTTTCCTAATAAACCACCCTGGAAAAAATGCTTTAAACAAGCAAGAATCTCAGGTTTGGTAAATTCCCAGCAAGTCTTGAGATTTATTTTCTAGTAAACCATGACATTTCAAATCAAGATGGGGGAGAGGTATTGAATTTGTCAATTCAACAAGTATATAAATGAAGTTGAATAAAAGCTAAAAAATCTTCATAGTCAAACTTCTTTTTTGAGGTAGAAATGATGATATTAAAACTTTAAAGCATTCTGGTGCCTACAACGCAGGAATCACCATACATAATAACCAATCTATCAGAATTTGAAAGACAAATGCAGGAAAGTAAATTTTTCTCTTAGGCATAATGGTGGTCGGAGGGGTGGGACTGTGGTAGCATCTAGGGACACCGATACAGTATACTCCAATCATAAGAAACTGATCGAGTAGATCAGATGATAAACGTGCAGTGGTGGACCGATTACTCCCCTAGTAAGTCAGCGTGGGTCGTCCTCCCTTGACTGATAATGGTAGGGCTCTTGAACGCGGGATTGCTGACTCCGAAGTGGTAGAGAAGTAACTCATCAACTGTTGGTGGTACCAAACCTTCAGGGAGAAGGTACAGTCGACCAAACTTTCCCTGGCCCCTTCCGTACTCATTCTTGGAGGCGAGGGTGCTTGAAGCCCCCCGCCGCTGCAAATGACGCCCCAGTCGACGCCGCTGATTCTTCTTCCTCCGCAGGATCCTCCTCCCTCACCGCCCTCTTATTTCCAGATAATGACGGCTTCGGGTCACGTGGTAACCAACCCACCGACACCTCCTCCTCCCCTGCTTCCTGATGTCCCCACCACCCTTTTCCTTCCGGCCTTGGAGGTGTCTTTGGTGCCCCCTTGGAATGGCCTCCCTTTCCCGATCCCCCTAAGTCCAGTTCGTCCCTGGAACGGCCTTCCCATGTTTCGCTTTCTCTAGCGCCGAACTCGGATCCCCTGGTGCCTTCAGTGAGGACCCCCTAACTCCCCCAACAACCGGACAGACCGAAAAAAAAGATGTCCTGCACAATAGCACCCAAAACAATGCTCAGGTAAATGTTCATACGAGATACTTAGACGCATTCTTACCTGAGAGACGGATAGACGGAACCAGTGTTGACTCTACAAAGGTACTCGGATATCCGCCCTGATTCTAATCTTCATAAAGTCCCCCCAGCAGAGACCGTCCTTGTCCACATCCACACCTTGACAGACTCCCAATGTGTTACCTACCCTGAATCCCACATCTCTCGTCCAAGCCCCCACCGGAAAATTTGACACTCGCGCCCAGACCGAGAAATGGTGGAACTGCAGGTCCTTGATCTGCATGTGGGCCCTCAGGTCCGTAAACAGGACCAGAGAGTCCCAAAAGGACCATGGTTCACCCAGCAGAACCCTTTCTCTCTCCTTAGCTGATCGGAAGAAAAACGCGACCAGGTCTCCCTCCAAAGGTTTAGCCTCGACCTTCATTCCCCATACATCCTCCATCCGCGCCTCCACTGACTTCCAGAAAATGTTCCTGATGGTCAGGACCTTAGCTGCCAACGCGAATCTATACAAATTCCCACTGCCAGTGATATCTTGGACCGGCACAACTACCTCCTTGATCCTCATTGCGCCCATTTGGGAATCCAAAACTCCGACCTGTTCCCCTTGAGAACACCAATTTCCTTGCTATGGACCAAATAGGTTGACCCTATGACTCGGATCCCCATGACCCGTTTACGCCAAGCGTCCAGATGGATTCAGATCATACCCACATCCATGTCCCGACCCGGGCATAGTACCGCCCCGCACACCCGCTCCGATCCGCTGTCCACCCGAACCGTCCGCCGTGACCCGCAACGACCCATATCGAGCTATCTCCCCGTCTCCACCCCGGGTCCAACCCGGGTATTGACCCAATCCAGCCCGAGACGCACCTCCAGCCCACCGGGCATCCCTCATAAACCCCCGGCCCAGGCCCACATCGTCACCAGCCCGATCCACCAAAACCCTAGCAATTTCAGGCGCCGCCATCCCTTTGCCCTTCCTTCTTCGCCAGAAACCGCCTCCGGCGACTCCTCCGGCGTGATTGCCGAGTCCGATGAAACCAGAATTGGGGTTCCGGCCTCCCCCGTGATCGGCGACAGTAGGGGATCGAGATCCACCCCCTCACCAGTCCGACCACCACCCAACTCCTGCGATCTCTGACCCGCCCCGCTCCCCAACCTTCTCGGACGAGGACCGTTCGCCGGAGTGCGACGAAGACAGGCCGGCCCCGATTGAATCTGTCCACCTGCAACCCAACCCTCTTCCTCCAGATTCCGGGCCGCAAAGTGCATAACCGGGGCACTCTCCTCTCTTCCTAGCATCGCCCCTACCGAGAACACCGGATGACTCCCCGAGTCGCCCTCTTCCCGGTCCGTCATCATCCCGACCGAGATCACTGGATTCTCATCGCCAGCCAAATCCCCCGCCGGCTTCTCCGAACCCGATCCATAGAACGAGTCCTGCTCCGAGAGACGTGGTCCCATATGAACCCCATCCACCACCAAGATCTCCAGGCCCTCCTCCCGCACCGGCTCCTCCTCCGGCAACGAGACCTCCTTTCCCGCCGTCTCCTCCGCCGGTTCCTCCTCCGACGCCTCCGAACCAGGCCCGTGAACCAAGTCCCGTACGTCCTGCTCCGACAGACGAGGCTCCAGTGCACCCGGACGTCGCAGCCATTCTCCCCGCCCTCCATCTCGCTCGAAAACTCCATGAGACGCGAAAAAATCACGAAACTCCTCTACCCTAGCAGAGAGCAATAGAGAGAGCTGCGGCAGTTTATGGAATAATCCAAAACGTCAAACATTAGATATTACTCAAACATATAACAAACTTTGATTTAAATTTAAACTTATTTCATTTTGATTGTTTGCGGCTTCGAGGGGGCATATGGTATGTGCTCGTCTTATAATAAGTATGAGTAAAAAGTATTCCATTATTCGATTCTGAGTTGGGCATGAAACAATGACGTTATAATAAGTCAGACTTCTTTTTTATCGGACAATAATAAATTGCATCATGCAACAACCGTTGTTTGATGTTTAAAATGTGAAATGAAGGATGAGAATTATAGAATGTCCCTGAAGGGAGGAGAAATGATCTTTTTTTATAGATGAGACCACTAATTTAGCATCTCAGTGATTTGTCTATGAGATTTTTCCTGGGAGTTGGTAAATCTCCCTAGCAAAAGGGAAACTATATAATTAAATTTTGAAATTGAAATTAAAAAGATCTTATCATTTTAACATTGACTCCAAATAGTGCGCAGCCCCTTCCCCACCCCTCCTCTATGGCAGCCACCATTCTCCACTTTTGAAACCTCTGATCCAAAGCTTTCCACTATCCTCCGGGGTCCAATCGAAGCCCCTGATTCCAAAGCTCTCCACACAACCTCCATGAGGTTCCATTCTACCGTCGCGATTCTATTGATCGGAGCCGGTTTTATTTTTCTTTGTTTTTGTCTTGTTTTGCAGCCGATCTACCCCCACAGGTCGCTGCCCATCGTTCAAGCTGCTCCACGGTCTCTCCCTCGACTCACGCTACCATTCCTGCATCGCCGTACCGGCCCCGCCTTCGAGCCTGTAGCCACCGTGGCCCCCCTGCCGTTCATCGGATTACGGGCTCCACGCGCCGTATCCCATCTGCAACGACATACCGCCCTAGGGTCACCCCTCGCTGGCATGGGTCCGCCCCCTCGGTGGATCCGGGATCCGGGAGGAGGGACGGTCGGCTGGGGCCTATTTCAACGGTACCCGGATTCGGGACTCTCAACCCCGACCAAGCTTTTACAGCGGGGAGATCTTGGGAATTCTGCACTAAAGACAAATTCTCCAGTAGGTTTCGCTGTTTTAGTTCGAATAATCATGTGGCTCAATAAGTTTAGACATTTGGTTTATTATTTTTTTGTAACGTTGGATCGAAGAAATCCTAAGTTCGGATCCGCGAATCAAAGCGGACTATTTTTATGGAACCATGTGTGGCCACGGCCGATCGGGACAAAAACTGGTGTCCGGGACTGTTAGGTCCCACAATGTAAGCACAATGATATCGTAATACTACTTCTTTCCCGTTTCAAAAAAAACATTGACTCCAAATATGTTCGATGAAATTTCTTTGAGGTTTTGATTTCCCCGTGATAGTTGATCGCTTCATTAGTGTTGGGGTCACCTTATCTTCCAATGATCCATTATCCTTTTTATATGTATGGCACTCATCCTCAAAATTATTTTATGCGTGACGACGCACACAAGCATGATTAATGCGAGTGATTTCCTATCTTATAATCGGTTTGGATGAGAAAGGATGTGAAAACAAACTTGTAGAACCCCCAATACTCGTTTAATATCTTTTCTTTCCACCTTTAGATGTGCAACAAGTGACTTCTACTTCGAAAGTTGTTTTTTTTATCAACTGATGTTTTATTGAAGGTCCAATTCTTTGAAATAAAGAAAAGGCCAAGAGTATTAACTAACTCTCAAGTCACAAAACAAGTACAAATACTAAAACCCCTCAATTAGCTTGTGTTCCAGGTCATTGAAACCAACCCAAACACATTTAAACTAAACCGAAGTAACTTGAGTCCCAAGATACTGTGAACAAACCAATACCCTATACTTTTTGACCCAAGTCCCATCTAAAATTTCAAAACCATACCCAACACAACCAGACTGAATGTCCAAAACCATACCCAGCTCCAAAGTGTCGAACCCCCTTGACAACAACCCTGTTGAATTCTGCAGCACACACCAAGTATGCAAGTCCTCCCAAATATTCAACATCAAATACTTGATAAAAACCACAATGCAGCTGTACCAAAATACACCCAGGGAACATGGCTATCCTCCCCACATATAACTGATTCTTTACAACCAAAACAAACAAAGGCAGGTCATGTGGTTGTCCTTCAGTATGACCAGATACACACAGTTAAAATGTTCCCCAAAAGCAAGCCAGAAGTGTCTGCCTACCAATGAGAAATCATCTACAGAAAGAAACAAACAAAGGCATTCTAACCAAACCAAGAAAAGGTCTGGCCTGTAAAAGACAAAACACTAAAAAAAACAAAGCAGCAAGAACAGCCCCCTCTCAAAAGAAAAATACAACAGGACTTTTGAAACCCCCACTCAAGAAGAAGGTATTAAACCAAGACAACAACTGAGAAGATTATATCCTTACCAAACTCACCATCCACTCCCCTATAACCACCCAGTACCACCCAAGACCCTAAACCCCAGACCAAAAAGGAGATAAAGTCACCAAAATACACCAAAGGAGCACAAGAGGCAAAAAGACCATGCAACTCCAAAGTATGCTTCTCAAAAAAATATTCCAACCAGAGCAAACTTCCTTCTTTGTAATAAACCTCACTCCCATAGCCTTACAACTTAATTCTTAGGCAATTCATTGGAGCTCTGATCCAAGCTTGAAATGTAAAACTTCGAAAGTTGTTGTAGAGGTATTATTTTCACAAATTCGATCCGCGATGGATAAATACCATCATTTAGATAAGAAAAAGTAGTGTATTCCTTTTCGTTCACCGTGTAGCGCATCGTGGTTGATTTCTTTGATTACCTTCCATGAGCAATGTTGATTAATTGAGCACATTGATGTTGTTCGTGTTTGTCCCATTGAAAAACACATGTCATATCTAAGTGTCTTGTGATGCAACAACTTTAGGTATGATAATTAGGTCAGAATGATAACGTGTCGGAATTGTCATTTTCCAAGCAACTGAACAATTCTTCCACTGCTAATGCATGCAGTCAAGACTCCACAACATCTGGGATAAGCCACAAGTTGCATTGAAACACAATATGTGGCTAACATCCCCCTCGTTCAGCATTCCTGTATATGTTAGACCAAATACTTTGAAAACATGCTTTCACCTATCCCTAAGTATTCATTAGTGGAATTATCTACGAATCCATAATAAAAATAACAAATAATTTTTGTTCGTTTTTGGTAGCGACAAAAGTCGGGATCACCGATCGCATCGGGAGTTGGACGAACATAATTTTTGTGCTCGTCAAAGTCCTCATAATGCGAAGAAATTTTTCTTTCGTCATTCAGAATGAATGGAAAAATTGTTTGCCGTCGTACACTGACGGGGTTGAGAGATATTCCGTCAGGAGGTGTGCATCTCTTTCCTCGCGACTTCTATCTATATGTTGTCTGGTTGTTTTGTTGCTCTTCCGTGACAAACCTTCACCTTGAACAACTCTCTTAACCAACTTTTTCAAACATGTATTTTTATCATCGATACTATTTTGTAAGTCAAAAACAGTATTGTTGCATTTTTACGTGCTCTTTTTCATTCTTCTCGGTGGTTTGAGAGGATTGGATGTAAAAAAATTGGAGAGGAAAGGAGTGGTGTAAAAATAAAATATAATCTTCTAGATGGTTTGGGGTAAATTTATATTGAAAATTTAGGTAAAACTCTGGTTTTCCTAGAATTTTTTTATGTAAAATAGGACATGCGACGGTTAAATATTGGTCGATCGATTATAGTCGCCGAGTGTTTACTCCGGGATGGGTGATTCGCCGAACGATAAAATCGTCACCATACTACCATATCGTTTGTATATACTTACGTACAACCAATTCATCCAGATCTATCGATGGAAAACAAGAATTATCCACCCCTATTCACCCCTTAAAGATGCTCTTAGTGATGTACATGTGTGTATTTTCGAGTTGTCCAAAATTTTGTAATGTTCAATAAGAGTCTTCCGTTTTGGTAACGGTCGTTTTTTGATAAAGCTTATAATATTCCGTTAAAATGGATGGAATATTCCAAAATATTCGGTTACAATAAACAAAATTTTCAAAAAAAAAAAGTAAATGAGAAGCTTACCCCTTTGACAAAAAATAAAACAAAAAGCAATGTCAAAACTAAAATAGTGGGTATTAAAATGCTTTTGTTCTTCACCTCATGCATTTACAGAATTGTTTGTTTTCTAGTTTATTGCAACATGCGTTTTTTATCTTGAAAAGGGAAGTGGCATCAAGACTCCGAAGAAGCCTCAGAGTGAAATTAAGTACAGACTGAATTGCTCGAAAGATTCCTTTACTAGAACCTGTCCAATTAGCAACAACCCTAAGAGCTTGGAACCCAAGGAAACATCAAGTGCAGAATGTCCAGAATACTTCCGATGGATCCACGAGGATCTAGGGCCATGGAAGAAGACAGGGATAAGTAGAGAAATGGTGGAAAGAGCAAAAGAGAATGCGCATTTTCGGCTTGTGATAGTCGAGGGAAAGGCTTATATGGAGAAACTGAACGAGGATGCATTTCAAACTCGAGACACATTCACATTATGGGGGATACTGCAACTTCTAAGGTTGTACCCTGGGATGGTACCGGACCTGGAGCTCATCTTCATGTGCCATGACAGGCCTGCCATCAACCGAACTCACTACCAAGGACATAACGCCACGTCTCCTCCTCCGTTATTTCATTACTGTGGCGATGATCACACTTTGGATATTGTCTTTCCTGATTGGACCTTCTGGGGTTGGTAAGTGCCTCATATTTAACCCATTCATGCCATGTCTGTTAAAGTGTGAGTCCCACATCGAAAATGTGTGAACAAATTGAACATTTGATAAGCATATTAGTGCCTCCACCCATTAGTTCGGTTTATATTTTCATCCATTTTGTAGGGCCGAGACCAACATAAAGCCATGGCCAAATATTTTGGAGGAGTTGAAGGACGGAAATGAGAGGATCAAATGGAAGGATAGGGTACCCCTTGCATATTGGAGAGGAAACCCTAATGTTTCACCTTCTAGAGCTGACATGTTGAAGTGCAACGTCTCTGGAAATCATGATTGGAATGCTCGCATTTATACTCAGAAATGGCAAGAAGAATCCCAACAAGGGTATAAGCATTCGGACCTCAAGGACCAATGCACTCACAGGTACATATCGTTGTTGTTAGAATATAATTAGGGTAAATTTCATCTCACTACTCTAAAAATAGTTAAGTTGCATCTCACTACCCTAAAAATAATTTGTGGCACCTCACCACCTTAAAAATTATAAAATTTCATCTCACTATCCTAAAAGTAGTTTGTGGCACCTCACTACCCTAACTATGAGTTAAGGAGCAGTTTTAGTACCCTTCGTTAATTTTTCATCCATTTTGGATGAAAAATGGTCATGTGTCTTGCACATGTTAGTGAGTGATATTATGGACTTTTTAAGTGTTTGGATGGAAACTGGATGGAATCTAACGGTAGGTACTAAAACTACTTGTTAACTCATACTTAGGGTAGTGATGTGCCACAAACTATTTTTAGGGTAGTTAGATGAAATTTAAGAATTCGTAGGGTAGTGAGGGGCCACAAACTATTTTTAGGGTAATTAGATGAAATTTAAGAATTCGTAGGGTAGTGAGGTGCCACAAACTATTTTTAGGATAGTGAGATGCAACTTAACTATTTTTAAGATAATGAGATGAAATTTACCCATATAATTATAATTGAGTTTTCGACTCTTAGAGTATCAGCATCAAGGGGGGCTTGATGGCGAGGCCGGGGCGGGAGCAGAAAGGGAAAGGGGTTCGGATTTGGGGTTCGCTCGGTGTGGGGAGGGGGCGTGCAAGGCGTGAGCGGCGCGAGGCAGGAGAAGAAGGGCTCGGATTCGGGGGCAGAGACGCGAGGCCTTTTTCATCCCCGTTGCCTCACGCTCTCCTACTTCGCCGCCGTCCTATCCCATGCCGTCGCGTGGCCTGCAAGAATAAAAAACAGACGCAGACGCAATGGAGAAGAACCACAGTACCGGTTGGTAATTAATTTGGTTTGATTAATATATTGTAAGTAATTAGGTTAATATATAGTAATTAATTAGGTTAATATATGGTAAGGTTATTAATTAGGTATTAATTATGTTTTTATAGGTAATAATTTATGTAATAATATAGGTAATAATTTAATAATTAGTTCACTTCAAAATTTAAAAAAATTAGTTTTAAAAATTTTAAAATCATTTTGAAATTAGTTTAAAAATCAGTTTTAAAAAACTTCAACAACATCAGATGGGTAATAATTTTAAAAAATTAGTTTTAAATTTTAAAAATGAGTTTTTAATTTAAAAACTCAATTTTTAAATTTAATAATCAGTTTTTAAATTTTCAAATCAGTTTTTTATTTTAAAAATCATTTTTCTATTGCGATAAAAAAATGTCCGACGATGATGCCCAAACGTTATTATCAGGAATAGTAACTGTCAGTGTTTCAAAAAAATATATATGATATTAGTAACGGTCATCAAAGAATTCATCACTGCAGAAGCTTATATCGACCAAATGAATTGTCAATTTGAATTATGTATTTTTTTTATGTAATTTTAAAATTTTGTATTTTATTAATGAACCTTTATTTCTATTTATGAATTTTATTTCTATTTTATTTAGTAGATGTTGATTTAAAAATAAAGTTAACAGATTCAATTAAAAACTTAATTAATTACACAGTCAGCATTTCTGAAAACTCTGTCCCCCATACTAGTCTCTATGATGTGGAGCACACTTTATTTAGGGGGCAGGGGCTGAACCCTACCCAGTCAACAGAGGATTGAGTCTCAGGGTTTAGGGTTTTTGCCCCCCTTGATGCGGATGCTCTTAGTTTGATCCTTTTGGTAAATAGGTCCTCTAATAGTTATACTCTGCTTGTTGATCACACTAATATAAAGTTACTGATTGTGCATGTGAACTTTACTTGAAGATATAAGATATACATAGAGGGACAGGGGTGGTCTGTGAGTGACAAATACATCTTGGCATGCGATGCTATGACATTGGTTGTGAAGCCCCATTTCTACGATTTCTTCACAAGAAGCATGGTGCCAATGAAGCACTACTGGCCTATTCGGACCCGAAACAAATGCAAGGACATCAAATTTGCTGTGGAATGGGGCAACCATCATATGAAGGAGGCGCAGGAAATCGGAGAAGCCGGTAGCAAGTTCATCCAAGAGGAGCTCAAGATGGATCACATATACGCTTACATGTTACATCTTTTGAGGGAATACGCCAAGCTCTTGAGGTTCAAAGCAACCATCACTCCGCACACGTTGGAGATTTGTTCGGAGACGTTGGCCTGCCCTGCAGCTGGTTTGTGGAAGAAGTTTCTTCTCGAGTCCATGGTTGCGTCTCCTAGCGACACTCTCCCGTGCACTCTGCCTCCGCCTTATCAACGCAAAGCCCTCGAATCGTTTCTTGCAGAGAAGGACAAGGTAATGAGACGAGTAGAGGAATGGGGAGATCAATTTTGGGAGAACAAAACCAAGAACCAATAGGCGTCTTCATTTCTTACAAGATTATACTGGTTTTTCCAGTTCCTTTTCTTGATTGTGAACTTTTGTGCTTATGAAAGATTTACAAACTTATATATTCTTGCATTCATAATATTGTACTCGTTTTCATGACTTCAGACAAGTAACATAAAACCTCAGAAACGGGCGTTGCTTCTTTAAATGAAACGGTGCTCTTTTTTCCTGCCGAAAATGTTGAAAATTGACATTGAAGTGTTGGGTAATCTTGTCTTAATATTGGCAATAAACGGAGAGAGAAGCTGGTCACAGTTCAGCAATCTAATCTTATATAGTTTGCAATTTTCATAAGTTTGTTTCTCTAGATATGTTTTTGAATTTCAAATTGTAATGCCCTTCTTCTATAAATACTACCAAGTACAGAAGAATCCATCACTGCAAAAATGGTTCTACCTGAATTCTCATTATTTTGTGTTTTATCGGTTCATACCGTCTAGCTATTTGCACATTTGTGTTTATTCCAGATCAGGTCAGATGTCTCAAGTTTGCTCTACCTATGTTTCAATCTGTTGGGTTTTTCCCTAGGCCCAATCGGGTTTCAAGCCCAATTGAGTCTTGGACCCAATAATTAGATGTATATAAGAGCATATTAGGGTTAAGAGAAAAGATGATTCAGATTTATTTTCTCTAGCCTCCTTTTTCTATTCTCTCCCAAACAACCAAAGAGAAGAATCGTTCTTCTCGTAGCCGTCTCAATTTGTTGAAAGCATCAAAGGTTGCTCGGTGTGGATACACTAGAGGCTTCGTACTTTCGGAGCTATATCGAATTTGTTCTACATATCAAGTAAGTGATTTTATTATTTTAGCGATGATTTAGATGCAATAGATGTGTTTTTGGATCGAACGATTTATTTCCGCTGCAAACATATGATGTTTTCGATCCTTCAATTGGTATCAGAGCTTCTGGTTTTTTGCATTTAAATTATATGTAAAATTGATTTTTTACATAATAAATATGTTAATACATACACATATTTTCTGAACCTGTTTTGACGGATTGGACAATAAAGTTTTTTTTACTTGTATCCGTAAACACTGAAATATGTTTTGGGACATATTTTGCACAATCAAGATATATATGCTTATTGTATCCCTCTGCACAGATCAATTATAATGTATATATGACATACCTATCACGACATATGATTTATATACTTTATCCAAATATGTGTTTCTCTATACATGGCATATGTATATATTATATATATATATATTGCATATTGTGGGGGTATAGTCGTGTGTTTTTTGTTAATGGCTAATTAGTCATATAATAGTTGATTAGTTGACTAATTATACATACCAATCATTACCGTGGGTTATATTCATCAGTTGAACATATATATATATATATATGTATGCATATTGAACTGTGTAGGCATGTTTGCAATACTTGAAACAGTTGTTTGATGTATATGACCTTGTTGTATATGTACATGTTTATATAAGTATATGTTGATGGCTAAACACATATATGTATAAGTGGTTCCTATACATGAAGGAGTGCGATTCTTTATGTCATCATATGCGTAAATATACTTGTAGATATATACTTGATGATATGGTTATACGTTGGTGATTTGAGACAGTTTAAATTAGTTGATTGGGTGATGATCAACTTTATTATTAACGACTATATATGATATAATCGTTAGTGTTATTAAAACTGTTTTGGTAACATAAAATTGATTATTTTAAATTATTGAGTTTTAATTGATAAAATATGAGATATTTTGTCATCGGCTTTTTCATCCAAGTAGATAAATAATTGTTATTCGTTTACAAGGAACGACCTGACTACCAGGGGACTTGTAGTTCGGAATAATTTTATTTTATTTTATTTTTGTTTACAAGGTACGACCTGACTACCAGGGGACTTGTAGTTCAAAGATAAATATATATATATATATATATATTCCTCTTATTTGCATACGATGCAGGTACATAGAAAATTATTTAATGTTAGTACTTATAGTTTGGACTACCCAGAGGGTATAACTTTAATTAATTTTCAAGAGGAAGTAATTTTGTCTATTGCATGTGATGCGTGAGTGAAGAAAAAATTATTTGATGTTACACTTATAGTCTGGAGTACCCATAGGGTGTAATATTAACTGGTTTATGTCAATAGGATGGATAAACTCAAATATACTAATAGGACCGACCTGACAACCAGGTGACTATGTAGTATATAGCCTGTTGTGGTTTTATGTGATAAAATAAAGAAAAACTTTAATTATGTGTGAGAAACGACTTGACAACCAAGGGGCTCACTCATGTTTTAAAGTTTGTATTAATGTCTTAATGATGTATGCTTGGGCTATTGTTGTTTTCCTTCATGGTTAATTTCTGAAATGACTATTTTTTTTCTCTACGTGGCATACTAGATGCTAACAAAATGTCTGGTAACATTTTTGATATGACTAGTAACGGAACCCTAGAATTGTTCTCATGCATGAAAAGCTTATCGATGTGATCGATAACCCCACTATGGAAGCTCCTACTGAGGGAATGACTGTTGTAGTTGCATTAGATGTATGTTTGAAGTACTGGGAACGAAGTACTACTACTCAGTGCATCATTTTGGCTTCCACGAGTCTTGTCCTTTAGAGAAAACATGAAACTATGAATCCACCACAGATAATAGAACATCTTAAGAAGATGTAGGAGTATCAGAATATGAATGCTAGATATCAAATTTCTAAGTCTCTATTCATGTCTGAATTAAAGCTCTATGAGCTGGTGCGTATCCATGTTCTAAAGATAATTGATCTTATAGAATAACTTAAGAAGTAAGGATGCACACTTATAGCAGGATTTGATCTTGCAGTCTCTTTATGATACTTCTGTTACGTTAATTTTAACATGAACAGGGTGAATTATGATATTCATGAATTGCTCAATATGTTGATCAATTATGAAATACAATTCACATCGAGAAAACGAAGTATCAGGATTTGTGCATTTGATTGATGAATCTTTAAAGAGTAAGTGGAGAGGCAAATGGATGCCTGAGAGAAAACCGCTTGCACTTGAGAATGTTGTTATGAACACATTCAATAAATTAAAAATGAACATCGATCAATGGGATGTAGGACGTTTCTTTTGTAAGAAGTAAGGACATTGGAAGAGAAATAATCAAACAAATCAAGACTACTTCTAGCTTTTTAGGCTTGGTCATATCAATGAGAAAAGAGTAAACAAGTTGCATGAGGCATTGTGTCTTAGGTAGTATGATTATGAATCATACGATACTTGTGAATCTTATCTCATTTGGAAACTGACAAAAATCTCCTTTTACTGGAACTGGAGAAAGAGCTAGTGAACTTTTAGGACTCATACATATTGATGTATGTGTGCCAATGAAAGTTCGAGATAAAGGTGGATATTCTTAGTTTGTTACCTTCACGGACGATATGTCGAGATATTGTTTTATATATCTCATGAGACATAAGTCAAAATCTTTTGAAATGTTCAAAATATTTAGAAGTGAAGTTGAGAAACAAACCGATAAGAATATCAAGGCACTGAGATCTGACCGTGGGGGTGAGTATCTCATAGACGGTTTTATTGATTATTTGTCACAAGAAGGGATCCTATCATAGTGGACTTCGTATCTTATTAGATATGGTACGATCAATGATGGGATTTATAGATCTTTCTATCTTCCTGTGGGGATATGTTTTAGAGGCTGTTGAATGTTTGTTAAATAAGGTTCCCACTAAAGCAGTTGTTGAAACACCATATGAGATATAGAAATGATGGAAAGCTAACCTTAAACATTTAAGGGTTTTCCAACCTATGTTAAGCGACTGCGATCAGACAAGCTTGAGGCTAAGTCTAACAAATGCAGATTTGTTGGTTATCCCAAGGAGACTATGGGATACTATTTCTATCTTCCTTATGAACATAAAATGTTTGTGGCTAGGAACGCGACTTTTCTTTTAGAAAAGAAGTTCCTTGTTATTGGAAGAACTGGAAGTAGAAATAGATCTTGATGAAATACAAGATACCAATGAGTCAGCGCCGACTCAAGAGCATGGGATGCATATTGAGAAACCTTTTCTTGATGTATTATAGTTGCCACCGAGGGTTCCAACCTCAAATGTTGAGGTAAATGATTTGGTTAATGAACCAAATCAGGAACAAGGGTAACAACGGAATCAAGAAGTACAAAAGCCTCTTAGAAGATCAATTAGAGAACGTTGGCACAAAATAGGATTAATCTATTAGTGTGCGATAATGAGGACAATCATATTGATGATGACCTTATTGTGAAAGACGATCCTAAGTGTTTCCAAGAGGCGATGGCTATGTCCAGACCATGAGAAATGGCTTGCTGCCATGTGATCCAAAATGGAGTCAATGAAAATCAATAAAGTGTGGACTTTAGTTGATGACTCTAAGGACTTAAAACCTATTGGGTGTAAATAGGGTTTTAAGAGATAGATTGGAGCGGAGGGTAAGGTTGAAACCTTTAAAGCCCGTCTGGTTGCTGAGGGGTATAATCAAAAGAAAGGTATTGATTATGAAGAAACGTTCTCCCATGTAGCAATACTCAAATCTATTCGGATTTAGCTTGCTATTGTTACATATTATGATTATGAGATTTGAAAAATGGATGTGAAAATGGCTTTCCTTAATGGTGAGCTCAAGGAAGATGTCTATATGACTCAACCTGAAGGTTTCACATTGTCATTTGCTCCTAGTAAAGTATGTAAGCTACAGTGATCCATTTATGGATTAAAGAAAGCTTCTCATAGTTGGAAAATTCATTTTCACACGACAATCGAAAAGTTCGGTTTTGTGCGTTGTGAAGAGGAGTCATGTGTGTACAAGAAGGTTAGTGGGAGCGTTATTATTTTCCTAGTGTTGTATGTAGATGACATATTCCTAATAGGAAATGATGTGTCAGCCATGCAAGAAACAAAGATTTGGATATCTGAAAAATTCTCCGTGATAGACGTGGGAGAAGCAACTTATATTCTTGGAATAAAGATCTATAGAGATAGATAAAGGAAGTTGCTTGGAATCTCTCAATCTATGTACATTGATACTATCTTAAGGAAGTATCACATGGATAATTCCAAAAAGGTTACTTACCTATTGGAAATGGAGTTTCTCGTTCTAGGGAGGATAGTCCTAAGACTCTAGAGGAAAGAGAACGCATGAGTAGAATCCCATATGCTAACACAGTGGGAGCTATCATGTCTACCATGACATGTACAAGACCGGATGTTTCCTATACACTAGGAGTAGCAAGTAGGTACCAAGGGAATCCGGGTGAGGCACATTGGAAAGTTCTCATACATATTCTTAAGTTCTTGAGAAGAACTAAAGACCAATTCCTCATATATGGAGATAATGAGCTTAAATTGTTAAGCCACATCAATGCAAGTGTTGCATCAAATAAGGATGATAGCAAATCTAATTCTAGTTATGATTTACCTTGAATGGTGGAACAGTAAGTTGGAAGAGTTCCAAACAAGTTACCGTAACTATTTCAGTAACCGAAGCAGAATACATAGTTGCATGTGATGTTGTTGAGGAAAGTGTATGGATAAAGAAGTTCTCAATTGAGCTTGGTGTGGTTCCTTCAGTAAAGGAAAGTGTTCCTTTATTATGTGACAATAAGGGGGTTATTGCACAAGCCAGGGAGCCAAGAGCACACCAGAAATCCAAACACATTTCTCGGAAGTTTCTTCTTAGTAAAGAAATAGTCGAACGTGAGACGTTCAAATTTTGAATTTGGAAGGAAAGGAAAACGATGCAGGTCCTTTCACTAAGGTGTTTTGTTCAAAGGAGTTTGACAAGCACAAGTGGAATATAGGATTGAAATTCATGAATGTTTGGCTCTAGTCAAATGTTAATCTTCATGAAACATTTTTTAGCACATTTCATATCATGTTTTTTTTCTTCTTATTAGTGGTGACTAATATAATGGCTTTTATTGTTATCATATATGAATGTTTAATGACATTGGATATGATAAGTCCTTGATTAAACTGATATACTTGTAATCATAATAGGGATTATGATAATGAGAGTCAAGTATTATAGAGTTTGATCTAAATGTGTTCTTGGTCATAGGATCATCCTACTGGGACTAAGGTGATCCGAATAGACCAATATATGTATAACAGTACTCATTGGATGAGTATTAATGGATCTCATTCATTAAGTTATAATATAGATGATGCATATAGTGGATATGATCATTGAACTGACCAAAAGTGCGATTTCCAAATGGTTGATTTTACCTATACTGTCAATGTGGAAATTTTCTTAAGGAGCAAATGTATATTGTTTTGTCCTTTGACCTGAGATCACCATAGTGATTAATAGAATGCTTGTTATACTTTGATATCAGACACCTAGTGTGTAAAAATGCTAGTTGAAAGGTCATTGGGTATAATTGAGTACCTATCTAATCAATGGTGAGTCAAGAGGGAATCCATCAACTCAAGGTAATGAGTTTGAACTCTATGTTGTTATGAATCTTATGGTTGAAAAGATCCTTGGCCAAGGCAGAAGAATGATTTAAGAAATGAGTTTCTTAAAGTCATTCAACAACCAGTAACGATCAACATGAAACATAGTGGTTATCTATTAGGGTTTGACAATCAAACCATACCCTAGGATAATCCGGAGTTGGAAAGATGGAAGGAAAAAAATTCATCATCCTTAAACCAGGTTCGTCTTTATTGGATATTGATATTCACGTTATCCGGCCGTCGGGGAGTGTTGTTAGACGCCAACGTCGATTAGTAGTTAATGAGATTAACTACTACCGGTTTAGCGTTGAACCTATGTGGTCACACACTTACGAGTGGCGTTTGATGTTTAAGATCATTTAATTTATTATGAGATAATTTATTGAAATGATCTAGATGGCATATTTGTTATATCTTCTGCTAACACAGAAATATAATAAATATTGGAGTTCTTGACAGATTGGATCTAGGTCAAGTGGGAGATTGTTGGGTTCTTCCCTAGGCCCAATCGGGTTTCAAGCCCAATTGAGTCTTGGACCCAATAACTAGATGTATATAAGAGCATATTAGGGTTAAGAGAAAAGATGATTCAGATTTATTTTCTCTAGCCTCCTTTTTCTATTCTCTCCCAAACAACCAAAGAGAAGAATCCTTCTTCTCGTAGCCGTCTCAATTTGTTGAAAGCATCAAAGGTTGCTCGGTGTGGATACACTAGAGGCTTCGTACTTTCGGAGCTATATCGAATTTGTTCTACATATCAAGTAAGTGATTTTATTATTTTAGCGATGATTTAGATGCAATAGATGTGTTTTTGGATCGAACAATTTTATTTCCGCTGCAAACATATGATGTTTTCGATCCTTCACAATCTGCCTCAGGCCTAGTAGTCAATTATGAAAAATCTCAGGTCATACTTATGAACCTTTCTCATGGAGAAGAACTGATCATCAATTCTGTATTAAACTGCCATGTTACCTCACTGCCTATAATTTACTTGGGATTCCCTCTTGGAGCTAACACAAGAAGAACTAAAACTTGGGAGCCTATACCGCAAAAATTTAAACAATCCCTTGGACTATGGCAAGCAAAATTACTGTCTTTAGGGGGCAGGATAACCTTGATTAAGTCTACTTTGGGAGCATTACCACTCTACTACTTCTCAATTCTTAAAGCCCCAAAATCAGTGATCACCAGCATGGAGATATGGCAAAGAAAATTCCTATGGCATGGTAAAATCTCTGGATAAGGTTGTTGCAAGGTCAATTGGGGGAAGGTCTGCAGATAAAAAAAAGGAAGGAGGCTTAGGTATCAAAAAACTCTATTATGAATTTAACACTTCTAGCAAATTGGTGGTGGAGGTTTGCATTAGAAAAGAATGATTTGTGGAAATTAGTCATCTGTGCAAAATTTGGCTAGAGCTGCAATGAGTGGGATTTATCTAAATTCACATAAGTAGGTTCTCCCACAGAGCATGATTAGTGAATGTGAATATAGCTAAAAAAGAAGATGATGGTGAGTTGAATTCCATGTAGGGATGCTGAACATGAGCTGCCCTTGAGTTGGTCCCTGAGATGGATGGAGTGATAGCCTTCTAATTATGCAGAACTCATTATGATAAACTGATAATTTGAGCCAAAAACATTATCTAAATTCACATAAGTAGGTTAACCTACTTATGTTAATTTAACCTACTTTTGTGAGGAATTTAACCTACTTATGTGAATTTAACCTCCGACCACCGCTATCCACTGCCTCGCCTCTCCTTCCGGTCTCCGACCGCCTCTTCCCTCCGCCTAATCCCTACCTTCTTCCCCACTACTCTCCTCAGCCCCTTCCCTTCCGACCCCTTTTCTCTGTCCCTAAGACCTCCCGCCATACCCGCTTACACTTCTGTCACGAATCCAAATTTTCAGCATGCCCAAATACACTGAAGAAGAGCTGAGGGTCCTTGGGTCTTCTCCAATCAGATTCGGATGGTCTCCCAATGACACGACGAGGTTTGTTAATTGCAAGAAGTACTGGGGCCCGGCGATGCCCCCTTCCCCTAGCCGGAGTGCCAACCCCCCAAATCCCTCTCACACTAGACTCCCACCTCCACCTCCACTTTTTCAGTCTTCTTCTGCAACCTCCCCCATTCCATCACCTCAGCCCAACTACGAACTCATTTTGGTGTATTTGGAGACCTTCAAGCAGTGAACTTGCCTCGCAACCGAACTAAGTCGGGCAAGGTCATCGCTTTTCTTCATTTCAGTTCCAGGCAAGCAGCCAACCGAACTATTGAAGAGTTTCACTGCAAGCTTCTAGAGGAACCGCTTGATAGTTCTGGAATCTACCAGAATTCCCCCTCCTCAAACCCCCCACAGATCCGATAACTTGGGTCCTCTTCTCCCAATCGCTCACTCACACCCAACTCAAGCCCCCACTCATCTCAACCACCTACTTTACCTCTGAATCCCCCAATTCCTCCAAATCCTCAAATTCCACCCCTTGACCACCTTTGCCGTCGAAGCGGACTCCATCGCCTTCATTCTCTCACGACCCCTCCTCCACATCCATACCTTTGTGCGAGGGTTCCGAGAATCCTTGGGCTGACAACTTCCTTCACACTTGCCTGCTTGGGATTGCCCACTCTAACGAAGACCTTTAAGCTATCAAAGCGGACCTGGCGCTAGAATAGGTCTTTGATCTTTCAATCGTCGACATGGGTAACAGGATCTTCCTAATCTCTACAACTGACAGTTCGTTTCTACAGAGATTCGGATCTGAGTCAATCTCCTTCTTGGAGAGATGGTTTACTATTATCCCAAATTGTATTACCCTCAGGGTTTTTTTTTTCAAGTGGATTGAACTCGAAGGGGTTCCTATATCAGCTTGGTCGGAAGCCTCCATTGAAGCTCTAGCTAGCTCCGTCGGAAGCCTGGTGCATTTACACCCGCAAACTCTTGCTGGAAGTCATTTGCAAAAGGCTTACGCCCTGATCCACAGTCCAAAACCCCTCAAGGGGAACTATATCCGAGCCCTAACCTCGAATGATCGCACTTTCCAGGTCAAGATCACGGGGCTCCGCAATTCTAGAGTTCCAATTGCGATCCATTGGGACGAAGAATCTTCTGGGTTCGCTGGCCTGAATTCGGCACAATCTCATTCTACTTCTTCCCTAACAACCTTGCCAGAAAAAAGGGAAGACGGCGAAGTGGAGCTCAGTCCGATCAAACAACCCTCTCTCACCCCTTCGGGACACGTGTTTGCCTCAATCTCTGAACCGACAGCTCATCCTTCAAGTGGCACGCAAGCCTCATGCGGCCTCGCCCCTTCGACTCCTTCAGAAAACGCTTCAGAAGTGGGCCACTCCATCCCACCCTCTACACACATCTCTACATCCAAGTCTCTGAAGGCCCCCAACAAGTCCTTCCTCCAGGCCCTGCTCAACCCAAATCCCAACCCAAAGCCTGTCACGTCCCAAATCCAGTTTTGACCGAATTCGAGACGTGAGCTAAAAACAAAAATGATTTCCGTCGAAAATAAAACTAATAAGCCTCAATTCACAATTTTTAAAACTTTAACAAGACCACGAGTCGCATCTCGATAAAACGATAGTAAAAGAAGTCCAACAGTTAACCGTACGTCGCTAGACACTAGCTAAACCCTCACTAGCTCCCAAGCTCCGAGAGTCCTGCTAGTACAGATCCCGCTCAACACCTGAAACACAACAAAGTAAGGGGGTGAGCTTACGCTCAGTAGGAAAAGTAGTTAAGGTTCTAAAGCACAGTTCATCACCACGGGTAACCGTCCAATTAGGACATACTAGTAAAGCACAACTCTTAGGAACAAAATAACGATTACTCCAAGACAGCACTTAGCCTTCACTCAAGCACAACCCGTAAAACAACACACGATGAACTAAAATCGTACCACCTTCCACGACTAGCCCTTGACCTCTATCGCCTAACAATTCTCAGTGGACAACGCCTACGGTTATCTCACAACCGACCACACGTGCGAACTCGCACTGCAACACAGGAATCAGGTACAACAGCACCTTGAGTCACCCGACACTCTCGCAAGACCACAGTCTCACTTAACCCAATGCACAAAGCCAGACAGCCCGCACGGCTCACACAACAAAGTAAGCCCAAAGCCCAACAACAATCACGATCCACACAGCAGACGACGCACAAAGCCCAGCAACACACACAGTACACACAGCAGACCCGCCCTAACCGTAGTCTAACCATTTCTGACGTCTCCGGCTATCACAGTTCGTCCACTTAGGTCGAACCGGAACACTAAGCCTCGGTCCCGACACCCGGTTCCGAAAACTTTCACAAAGTTAAGAGTATACTTAAAAGACTTTCACAGAACCAAACATCGAGAAAGGGCACACAGCGGGATACACATAGATATCGTAAAACGGTTCCAACGTCGTTGGATGCACTAAGCCACTTGCACACAACGACTTATATCGTACTGGATCACAAAGCATCAATCCCGATATCTTCCTCCTCACACAGACGAAGGGTAACATCCTCGACTGGAAATCCCTCAGTCCGATGTCTTCCTCCTCACACAGACGAAGGGCACTACTCTATATACGTACTGAACCGGCGCACAACAAGACACACACAGATATCATAAAACGGCATAAGCCCATACCACCAGATGCACACAGCCACTTATATCGTACCGGAACACACAGCATCAGTCCTGATATCTTCTTCCTCACACAGACGAAGGGTAACATACTCGACCGGAAATCCCTCAGTCCGATGTCTTCCTCCTCACACAGACGAAGGGCAATACTCAACATACATACCGAACCAGTACACCCTTCGGTCAACCCCGTCTCGGGCTACGAGTCATAGTGGTACTGATCACGCCATCCTTGGCCTCGGTACCCTACACCGGAACTATCCCACGGTATAGGTACTACTCCGGCTACGCCGTCTCTTGGAACACACAACCAAGCTTTAACACACTTCATAATCCACTGATGGTCTCGGCATACCAACCGGACCATCTTAACATAGCACACAGCCGGTCTATCACTCACCCGGTCATACCACAACCAAATGTTCACATCATCAAACATGGCACACTTGCCCACACACAGTCACATCATGCAATATCGATTCGATCTTATTAGACTCTTAAACACACAAACCGTCACGTACTTACCATTACTTACCAACCCCACGCTCCACGTGGTAACCCCACTGGCTTAACCGGTTTCAAATCCCCAACCATCCCAGAGTTCAACATATCGAATAAACAGGAAATAACCACACAGGTCATCAGCATGCATCACTAGTTCACTTCTACTCTTTTTCATGTTCGTTATTTATTAGCCGTTCAAACCACACAAGGCACACCAACAAGTACACTCAGCAAACAAAACTACAGGCACGACCTGGCCCGAATCTACCAGCACGACAATTTCCAAGATATGAATCATAAATATTCACAGTTCAACGTCTACACTAGTTGTTCGCATCCTACATGCCAAGCTATGATCTTTCCGATTTTTATTATTAACCCTAATCATGCATACGAGTAACTTTTCGTAATTAAAGCCGGATCCGCTACTTTCCCTACCTCACGACGATACCACAGCAGCGTCTCCTAGCTGCTGACGACCGGGCCAACACCGTCCTCTAGGGCGAAGTCCACGAAATCCAAGTCTGGGTCCAACTCTGTTCTTCTCGGGCGGAGCCCCAGCCGAGGGGGAAAACAAGGACGGTGGAGGAGGTGGTTGTCGTCTCGGCGACGGCGGGGCTCGGCGACGGTGGGCGTGAACGAGATCGAGCCGAAGAGAGGGAGATGGGACGGCCGGAAGCTCGGCTACGGTTTTGGTTTCGCGGCGATTTTGGCTGTCGCCGGTGCTTTAGTGGCCTTGGCCTTGGCTTTCACCGGGGCCTTCGCCTTTGGCTTGACGGCAGGCCTCTTCGCCAGAGCGGTGGGCCTTGAACGGAGAAGGTGAGGGGAGGTCAAGAACGGAGGTGGCGGCCGGAACTGAGAAGGGAAAAAATAGAAAGAGAGGGGACGGGATCGAGGGTCGGGAGGTGAAGAGAAGGTGAGGGGTTTCGACGGCGGGAAGGCGTGAGGGGAGGAAGAGTGGACGGCTGGGAGGATCGGGTCCGGCTGTGTGAAGTTGAGGGGGAAAGAGATCTGAATCTCGCGTGAGGGAAGGGAAAGGCAACAGAAATGGCGATGAAAACCCTAAGAGACGCGCTTATAAGCGCGGGCCTGGGTCTCTAGCGAGAAATGGGTCGGGCCGGCCGGGATTGGGCCTCCACGCTGGGCCTGGTCCGAGCCTGAACCACTTTCACCCTTTTTTTTAACAAGAGAATTTCTTTTTTCTTTTTCGATCGCTCTCGTTCCAAAAATTTAACCCGCTTCCCAACCACGGTGATCCAACGAGTAAAATATAACTTTTAAATAATTTTACCGAGGTGGTCTTCACAAAGCCCAAGCCCACAAAACTCATTTCTGAACCCAGTATCAGCTCTTCTAGGCCCACGACTTTGGAAAAAAGGAAAAAATTAAAGATCGTTAAAGCCAAATCAACCCCCAACTTGTCCTCTCTTCTACCTGGGACACAAGCAACTCTTGCTCTTCCTTCTAATGCAATTATTGAAGCAACGCAAGAGGCGTGCAATGCATGGAGCTTGTGCAAGAAAATGGGATTTAAATCCAAGGACTTGACTCAGAAGTGGTTCTTCAATTTTGCAAAATCCTGCAACCTCAGTTGAAGCGCCTCACTCTCCAAGCTCCGGCCCCAAACCTCTCTTCTGAAGCATGATCATTCTATCCTGGAATGCAAGGGGGTTGCATTCGGATCAGAATAAGAGAGCCCTCAACCTCATAATTCAATCCTCTAAACCCAACCTCGTTCTACTACAAGAATCCAAACTTGAAAAAATCCCTCCCCTTTTTCTCAGAACCTGTGGCCTTCAAGCTGGTCGGGACTTTGTGTTCTCCCCCTCGTCCGGAGCCTCAGGTGGCCTAATTAACATTTGGGAAAACAGTTTTTTCCAATTAGCCTTCTCACAAATTGAGCCGAACTTCATCCTCATTACCGGCCTTCTTGGAGACAACAGATCACTTTGCTCGGTGATCAACATCTATGCACCTTGCCTTTTACCTGAGAAGAGAGAGTTGTGGATCTTACTACAAGACACCATAAACACTTTAACTAACCCCCATCTTTCTTGTAGGTGATTTAATTCAGTGCTTCATCCCTCTGAACGTTCATCAGTTTACGAGTCCTGCCCTCACGACATCGAATCCTTCTCCAACTTCATCTCTTCGATCCAAGTGATAGTTCCCCCTCTCTCGGCCCATAACTTCACTTGGTTCGGTCCGGAGTCTAGAGCAAGCTGGCTTGACAGGTTCCTTTTATCCGAGGACTTTGTGGCACAATTCTCTGATCTAGTGATGGAATACCTGGACAGGTATCTCTCGCACTCTAAACCAATCGTTCTTAAGCAAGGGATTCGTGACTGGGGACCGAGACCGAGAAGATTCCTCAACGTTTGGTTAGACCACCCGGACTTCCTCCCAACAGTTGAAGTGCTCTGGAATTCCTATACCCCGTAAGGAGATGTCCACTTCAAACTCTGGAGCAAGTTCAAACTATTGATCCAAGATCTGAAGCAATGGAATCATATGGTCTCTTGTAACTTAGACTACAACATCAAGTACACGGCCCAAGAGATATTAGAGTTTGATGCGCTTATTGCTAATAGGCCCCTCTTAACTGAGTAAATTGCTTCTCGGTTGTAGCTTCAAGCTAGTCTCATAAGGCTGATCAAATCCAAAACCAAGCTCTGGCGCCAAACATTAAGAGCCCTTTGTTTATCGAGTGGAGATCTGAACACAAATTTTTTCCAAAGCTTTGCAAACCGTAGAGCATTCTCAAACAATATCAGCTCAATATCTACAGATGCAGGCATCCTCACATATCCTTCTTAGATTAAAGCTTCTGCTTCTGCTTTTTTTGCAGATCAGTTCACCGATAAACTGGAAAAGCACCTCAGTCTCCCACACTTGCCTTTTAAATCCATCTCTCAGGCACAAGCAGAAAGCGTAGAGGTGCAATTCTCGGAAGAGGAAATTCTAAGCTGCATCTTCAGTTTGAATGGCAACAAAGCTCAAGGCCCGGACAACATCTCTCTAAAATTCATTCAAAAAGCTTGGCACATTGTTAGATCCGACATGCTGCCATTTTTTGAGTATTTTCATCGACTGGGAAATTGGGTAAGAGCTTTTAGTTCCTCGTTTATTGCCTTAATCCCCAAGACCTCTTCCCCCTACTAGTTTCAGTCATTATCGCCCCGTTAGCCCTTTGACGGCCCCTTAAAAGACCCTCTCAAAGATCTTGGCCGACAGACTCAAGCCACTTATCCCCGATCTTATCAGCGACCACCAGCCGGCCTTTGCCAAAGGGAGACAAATAGTAGACTTGGTTTAAATTGCTAGCGAGCTGATTCACTATGCCAAGTCCAGAAAGATTAAACTGATTCTTCTCAAGATAGACTTCTCAAAAGCTTTTGACAGAATTAACTGGTAGTATCTGATGCGAGTTCTCAGCATAATGGGTTTTGGTTTGCGTTGGAGAAAGTGGATTCAAGCTTGTGTCCGCGCCCATGCCTCGGTCCTAGTAAATGACTCTCCAACCTCGGAATTCTCATCTACTTGTGGGGTAAGGCAAGGTTGTTCAATCTCCCTGTTCCTCTTCCTACTTGTAGTAGCAGGGCATCATCTCCTCTTGAAAGAAGGTGAATCCCTAGGCAAATTCAAAGGAGTACCTCTCCCCCACTTCCAGTCCACCTTCACAAATCTCGAATACGCGGACGACATACTGCTTTTTCTGCAACCTGATTCGTAGAGCATTCGCAACATTAAGGCTTTACTAGTAGCCTATCATCTTGCATCTGGCCTGAAAATTAACTATCCGAAATCGTTGTTGGTATTGTTGTACGGTACATCCAAAGTAGCCCTTTCTCTGGCTACTATTATGGGCTTCTTTTTAGGAGCTTCTACTTGGGCCTCTGTAATCGCGAGATTCAAACAAGCCATAGAGTTTTGGCATTCCAAGTTCCTATCAATTGGTGGCCGTTATACGCTGATCAGATCCACCCTTAGTTCAATACCCGTCTTCATGATGTCATTCCTCAACGCCCCGATCAAAGTGATAAATGAGCTTGAAGCAATCGAGCGTTCCTTCCTCTAGGGAGCTAAGCCCAACCGCAGACCCCTTTGTAAGATGAGATGGTCCTGGGTTAAGCGACCACAGGCTTCCAAGTGGTTTAGCTATCAGATGCTTATCTGATTTTAACCTTGCTTTGTTGTCCAAGCAACTTTGGAGGTTCGTTTCGGAAACAAACCCGCTTTGGAAAAGAGTTATCTGCGCAATATATGGTTGGTCTGACCAAACGTGGGATTTATCTGCGATTTCTCCTACTCGATGCTCGCCAAATATCGCTAACATAATCAGTTTGTTCAAAGACTCCAGGATCACAACCCTTTTCGGCCCGGATGGCATTCGATGGAATTGGGCTCGGGCAATAGAATACGCTTTTGGACTGATTGCTGGGTTGGACCCGAACCTCTCTCATCTTTGTACACACGCCTTTTCCTCATCGCTGAAAACAAGGATGCTCTGGTTTGATATTACTGGATCACCAACCACTAGGACCCTAAGTTCAGGCGCTCTCGCATGGTATACGAAGCTGAAAAAGAAACCCTTCTTCTACATCAACTTGCCATCTTTCACCCCTCCTTAAATCCTAATCAGGTCAGATGGTGTCACAACTCCAAATCTTTCTCTGTCAAAGTTGTGTATGAAGAAATCAGGAAAAATTCAACAGGTCCTAAACTAGCCTGGACATCCATTCTATGAAAAGTAAAATTACATCCTAAAATCACTTTGTTCGGCTGGTTAGTGGCTTTAGAAGCAATCCCCACGAAGGATTTCCTTGAGAACCGAGGTATGAATATACCTCTTATCTCGGTAATGTGTAATTTTTGCTCCTGGACTTTCGAAAACTGCGCTCATCTATTACTACTTTGCCTGAGATCTATGGCATTTTGGCTTCAAATTTTCAGATGGTGGAATATTAGAGGTTGCCTGCCAGCTTCTCCTCAGCCCCTGATTGTCCAGTGCAGCGGTTTGATCTTGAAAAAGCCTCGAAATTCATCTGGATGAAGACCCTCTTTGTCAGCTTCTGGTTTCCTTGGCTGTCCCGCAACTCAACGGTGTTCTCGGTCACTCTAGAGCCAATGGAACAAGTCCTCATGCGGGTTCAACTCTACACTTTCTCTCCGCTCAATCTTAAGCAGTCAAGCATCTCCAAAGTAGACTTGGCTCGTTGGAAATGCTCACCAACAAATTTCATTAGCACAACCTTTCCCCTAGTTGTTGAAGTTGACCTTTTAGACTCATGACTTTTGTTCTCATCCTCGTGTGCTTGTCCAACCTCGGCCTCGGCCCTTCAATAAAAAAACCGTTTTTTTTTACTGATAAAAATAAACTCTTTGATCTCTCTTCTAATGTTTGCACTACACAGGGAAGTTTTATTCCCAACTCAATTTATCAAGTGAGTCGGGAATAAAAGTGTCATTCTCGACGCACTTTAACTGAGTCGGTAATGAAATTCATTACCGACCTAGTATAAGTGGGTCGGGAATGAAAGTTTCATTTCCGACTCATTAATTAAGTGGGTCAGTAACGAAACTTTCACTTCCGACCCAATTTTTTGAGTTGGTAATAATTCATTACCGACCCACCTTACTATTGAGTCGGGAATGAAACTTTCATTACCAACTCAATAAATTGAGTCGGGAATGAATCTTTAATTAGGCCGGCTAAGTTTCAACAGATTTTTTAAATTACCATAAAAATATTTGTACCTACAAATTCATATAACACACCTTTACTCATTCTTCTTCTCTTACCTCCTATTTTCACCCCATTTTCTCCCAAAATTTATCATATCTTCAACAAAACTCAAAATTTGTCTCCCAAAATTTCGATATACTCTCTAGAGTTAACAATATAAACTAGAACGTACGAACGAACAAATGGTAAGATTTGTATTATTCATTGATCTTTTTAGTTAATTAAAATATGATATAAATTAATATTATTGATTATATACATATTATTTGTTAGATTTGTTGATTATTTATTTATTTGTATATTTATAGTTGTTGATTATACTTTTTAGCTTAATGAATTTTTTATATAATGATTATATATTTTTTAGCTTTTTTTTATGGACATATTAATACATTTTAATTCATTGTAATATAAATTTGAACATAGAATGACAAGAGTTGGATGAGTTTGGCACCGAAAAATAGGTGTGAGGTTATTTCTCAAACATTTTGTGAACAATTGTATTCCATATTATGGTAATGTATTTAAGTGTCCGTGAATAAAATGTTGCAACATCCATCACCATCCATTTAATGTGATTTTGGAACACTTGAAAAAACGAGGGTTCATGTCTACCTACACAATATGGAAATATCACGATGAAGAGCACCCAATGCCTATGACGTTCGCAGAACTCGTAGAACAGAATAGACATGATAGGGCTAACCGTGCTTCGACGTCAAGTGTAGAAACAGAAGAAGTCGTGAGATATGATCTAGCAAGGGAGTACGTGGAAGATGCGTTTCCATTCTGGAACAATATTGTTGTTGATAATGATCATGTGATGAATAATGATGTTTGTAATAACCACTCCCGGTCAACGCCAGTCAAACCTGCGAAAAACAGGAAAATTTAGAAAAATTTGGTCAGGCATTTATTTAAACCTAAAATTGACTCTGAGGGTCATACCGGACGTAAGTTGACCCCGTTATCGACCAAAGTGAGTTCCGGGGGACTCAGGGCAACTTTCTGATCAATTTGAGAAATGTTGACTTTTCGCTGGAAAAGTCAACCGAGCGACGTTTTGGTCCATTCGTGGACCGTTTTGGATCCAAAAGGCTTAGCCGTCGTCGCAGCGGTCTTAGTTGAGCCGTTTCCTTGTAGCACGTGAAATTTCGTAATTTCTTGCAAAAAGTGCCCGTTCGGGGCCCGAAACAGCCGAATTTCGCGAATCTGACAATAAAATATCTAGGAGATATTTTCCAAAAAGGCGTGGGACCCACATGACACATGTCATAAATGTGGTGGAAGGAAAAAGGGAGGACAAATTTATCCTTGACTTTAAAAAAAGACAAAATAGAAAGGAGGGGTATTTTGGTCTTTTTGCTATGTGTTAGTTTTGAAAACATACAAAGATGAGTGTTGGAGGGTGTTCGACTATTTGGTGAAAATAGGAGAGGTTTTTAGAGAGAGAAAATAAGAGATAAGAAAGGGAGAGAAAAGAGAAGAGGGTTGGGGGTTTTGCCACTATTCACGAGCATCAAATCGTTGGATCGTCTCAACGATAAAAGAATAGAGCTCACATCGACATTCTCTACGGTGATTCAAATATGGTTGGGTTTGGGTTAGAATTGGTTTAAAGATGAATGGTTGAGGTTTGGGGTTCGTTAGGAACGTTTTGGGGCGAAAAGGAAATTTTCTCATTATGGCCGTGTGGGGCCCACATGCTCGGGTCTCGGGTTTTTGTGTTCGGGTGGTTTAGAACGTTCCCCGGGTCATTAATCTACAACCGGATCGAAATTTGGAATTAAATTGTGAAAGTTGTAATTGACGGGTTTAGTAACTTTAAACGCTAATTAAATGACTCGGAAGTCGGAATTCGATTCCGTCGAGTGCCTAGGAACCCTTGAATTATTCTAAGACCGTAGAAATGAAAACGGGAATTTTCAGAGCCCCGGAAGGGCGTTTCCAAAACCCGGGCAGATTCGCCATGTCGGGCGAATTGGGCCTTTACGAGTCCTTTATCGACAATGTCGAGTAATTGGGAAGTTTGGGAGTGATCGACATTGTCGGGGTTACTTTTGGGCGTCAGGTTTATTAAAATTCAGCATTATGCCTGCAAGCTTAAAAGCGTTTGAAATTGTGTTCTTTTAGATCGTGCTGCAGACCGAGGGAAAGGAAGGCTAGGCGAGTGACTGAGATCACGCCGGAGCTTGTTGGTTAGCTTTTGGAGAACACGCACGAGGTAGGGAAAAGTAGCCGGATCTTGGCCCTGACTAGTGAAAGTTAACAGTAGAATTGCATGTGACACCCGGGTGTCGTGGGTTAAGTAGGTTTATCGAATATTAGAAAGGCATGATACGGGAACGTAGCGAATATTAGAAAATCATGTGACACTTAGTAGTGTCGTAGGAGCAGAGAACTTATCGATGTTAGAATTACTGGAGGCATATGACCATGCCCGGAGGTTGATTGCGAACTTATCGATATTAGGAGTACTGGAGGCATATGACCATACCCGGAGGTTGATTGTGAAACTGTTGATATTAGGACTGTTTGAGGCATTGGTTATGCCGGAGGTTGATTGTGTATTTTGTGTCTTGGGTGGCCATGAGAGCCCGTGTTTTACTGTTGTGTCTTGGTGGCCATGAGAGCCCGTGTTTTACTGTTGGTGTCTTGGGTGGCCATGAGTGCCTGTGGGGTTGTTGAACCCGTGTCTTTACTGTTGGTGTGTCTTGGGTGGCCATGAGTGCCCGTGGGGTTGTTGAACCCGTGTCTTTATTGTCGGTGTGTCTTGGGAGGCCGTGAGTGCCCGTGGGGTTGTTGAACCCGTGTCTCTACTGTTGGTGTGTCTTGGGAGGTCATGAGTGCCTGTGGGGTTGTTGAGCCCGTGAGTTACTGTTGGTGGTTTTGAGAGGCGGTGAGTGCCCGTGGGGTTGTTGAGCCCGTGAGTACTGTTGGTGGTTTTGAGTGGTCGTGAGTGCCCGTGGGGTTGTTGAGCCCGTGAGTTACTGTTGGTGTATCTAGGGAGGCCGTAAGTTCCTGTTGGGTTGTTGAGTCCGTGTTTTACTGTTGGTGTCTTGGGTGGCCATGAGTGTCTGTGGAGTGTTGAACCTGTGTTGTTGTTGTTTGTTGAACTTTGTTTGTGATTGTGATTGCGATTGCCCGGGGTTAGCGACCCGACTTCGTGTCGGGAAGTGGTGTGGAATTTGGCTGGCCTGACCGAGTTCGAGTCTCGGGAGGTTGCGAGCATCATTTGGCTGGCCTGACCGAGTTCGAGGCTCGGGAGGTTGCGAGCATTCTTTGGCTAGTCTGATCCGTGTTCGAGTCTCGGCAGGTTGTGAGCATTGGTAGGCGATGAGACGGCAGCTCCCCTTCCGACTAGCTATCGGAAAAGTAGCGCTGTATATATCGCCAACAGATCGACCGCCTGGAGCCTGACAGTGATAGGTAAAGCGCGTGGGGCAGGCTCTAGCCCAGCCGGTTAGCAACCGGCACTGAGCAGTTGACAGGAATGCGATCCCTTGTGATCTTGTTTGGTGTGCGATCCTTTGTGATCTTGTTTGGTGTTGCGTAGTGTTCTGTCGTGTCCTTGGAGGAGGTCGTCGATAGTTGTGTCGAGTTTACATTACAAGTACGAGTGTTGAGTCTGTTGAGGAAGGTAACGGGTTGTGTGTCAGTTGAGTACTTGAGTTTGGGGAGTGTATTCCCGGTGTTGAGTTTGGTTTTGGTGTTACCGGCATTATCTGCTAATTATGCCGTAGTCAGTCTGTTATCCGTGGTGGTGAGCGAACGCTCACCCCTAGCTGCTTTTCCTACAGGTACTGATCACAGGACGGACTAGGTGAGCTCTCGAAGCTTGAGGAGCTAGGAGTGGAGTCCGGGTTTTATCTTTTGAGTCTAGTGAAGGATACCATGTACCTGGTCCAATTGTTGGGACGTTTTTGAGTTGTAAATATTATTTTGATTAACTAAATGGTAATTTCAAAGTGTTTATTCAAAACAGGTTTCAAATGTTTTATCATTTTAAATGTTCGCGTCCCGAGTTCGGTTTACTGAAATTGGGGCGTGACAGCTTGGTATCAGAGCTCGAGGTTTCACACCTCGGACTGTACGTCAATTACGTGGGGAGAGTCGAGTCAGTTAAGTCTCGTCGTCCGCTGGGTACGCAGGTCGGAACCGTGTGTAGACCCGTTGTGTTTTGAGTCCTTTTTGTGTTTGTGTGTATGTGCAGTACGGGGTTACTGGCATACTGTTTGTGTGTTGCTGCGTGAAACATTTTTAAACTGTCGCGACTCGACTTAGGGGCGCCCCTGTAGTCGAGCGTGACGATGTTGATATCAAGTGGGTACAATGTAGTTCGGGGACGCCTGTACCGGGTTGTAACTACCTGATGTCTGGAAATGAGGTTTTTAATGAAGTGGAGAAAGCTTTTAAATTGGTTGGCCTTGTGGGCGTGTGTGACTTTGATTGGCCCTGAGGGCGTGTTTGATTTTGATTGGCCCTGTGGGCGTGTTTTGATGTTGGTTGGCCCGGTGGGCGAGTGTTGTGTTGTTGTTGTTTGGCCGTGTTGGCTTATGTTTGAGGTTGGGGAGACATGTGTTTGGTCTTTGATGGTTGTACGTGTGTTGGTAAATTGTGGGTCGAGTGTGTGTGTCGTTTAAGGCATTTCCTAGGGTTAAAACGGGGTAAGATTCGAGTCTGGAACGAAGTGAAAAAGGCCCAGTGGCGTTGCTAAGGCCTGGGCCGCGGTCTGGTGGCTGAGGCCTTAGCAAAACAGAGGGTCAGGAGGGCCTGGGGGGCGGCCTGGTGGTCGAGGCCACCGCGGCCTGGAGGGCGGCCTGGTGGCCGAGGCCTCCGCGGCCTGGTGGTCGAGGCCTCCGCGGCGGGGATGGGGGTTTGGTGACCGAGGCTTTAGCAGATCAGAGAAATCCGAGGCTTTATCTTTGGTTTCGTTGTGCGGTTAGGTTTGTCGTTGCGTGACTTGGTGCACGTTTGTGCATTTTATTTGAGGCTTCTCTTACGTATTCTAGTAATTAAAGTATTAATGGTGTGGCGGTGTTCGCGGTGTTGGGTTGTAGAGGCCGTAAGCTCGGTGTTAAAGGATGAGATCTTGAGTTCGAGACTCATCGATGACCTACAGTAGTAATACAGCGCCTCGGTGTGAGAGTCTCACCACGGGTAGAGGTTAGGGTTGGTGCGCTGCGGCGCCATACGAACTAGTTTCCCCTACGTGAACGGGTTATTCGAGGTTTTCCCTTGCGTGAACGGGAGGTTGGAGGTTTCCTTCACGTGAATGGGTTGTTTGAGGTTCCCTACATGATCGAGTAACTAGGGTATCGAGGGTGTGAGCAATAGTGGGTTGCTGAGTTGATAGTAGGATCCCCGTTGAGATTTCTCTACGTGATCGGGTAATTGGGGTATTGAGGTTGTAAGCAATAGTAGTTGCTGAATTGAGAACATAATCCCCGTTTCGAGGTTTCCCTTACATAAGAGAGTATTTGAGGTGTTAATGACTTGAGCAGTGTGACGTGTTGGTAGTAGGTTTTGGGATGGTGGTTTGCCCTGGCTAGATTGGTAAGTCTTTGGTGCGTTACTAGTATGCCATAATCGAACGGGTGTCCGTGGAGGTTAGCATAACGCTCATCCCCTTTACTACTTTTCCCGCAAGGGACGAGTAGGGAACACTGGTTTGGTTGCGGAAATTTATAAGTAAATGCATAGAGGACCGGGTGAGGGTTTGTGCTAGACCTTGCCAGGGTAAGTAATGGAGTGGTTTTTCGGTCTCTGCTTTGAGCGTCGTTCCTATTGGGTAACGGGGCGTCACACTCGTTTGCTTCGTCGAGTTGTGCTGAGTTTAGAGCCGTGGGGTCCACCCCTGCGTCTGGACACGCCGGTGGGTGGTGGTGTGGTGTTGATTAGGGTCTGTCGTGCCTGCGAAGTTAGAGAAGCGAACTGATACAGGAAGTTTGAGAGAGGGCTCAAGAGGCCTGATGCTGGATCGAGTCCTCACCCCGAGGATTCGGGTATGTTTGGAGTTGGTAAGCAGGACAACGGTAGTGGAGCGAGGTCTTAGAGAGACCGCGAGGTTCCGTGAAGTTCGGCAGCGACTGAGCTAGTGCGTGTGTCTGTGGGAAGGATACTTACGGAATGACAACCTTTAACGTAATCTTGGGAATGGATTGGCTGGCGAAGTGCCGAGCCAATACCGACTGTTAATGGCAACGAGCGATTTCAGGTGTTCTCGGAGTCATAAGAGCTTTAAGTACATCTTCTCCCAACGAGACCTGAATACGCGCCAGCGGCGATGGGTGGAACTACTCGAGGAGTACGACTTTGAGCTACACTACCATCCGGGTAAGGAAAACGTGGTTGCCGACGCCATGAGTAGGAAGTCGGTCCCGAGTCTTGCTAGCATATCAGTCCGAGAGTGGGACATGATATGGGAATTGGGCACGCTTGAGTTGGAGCTAGAAGAGGTTACTAGAGGCGTGGCCATGTACTTCTTGGTGACTCAGCCCACCCAGCTTGGCCGGGGGATAGAGGCAGCAGTCGGTGGATGTCGAGACGACGGAGATCCAGGAGAGAGTTGCCGGCGGTGTTGAAGCAGAGGGCTGGGATCGGCGTACTAATTGGGAGTTACGGTATCGTGGAGGTTTGTGGTGGAGCGGGATGCGGGGAGCGGTTGCGGAGTTAGTATCCAGGTGCCTCACTTGTCAAAAGGTGAGGGCCGAACAACAGCGTCCCGCTGGATTATTGCAGCCACCACCGGTTGCACAGTGGAAATGGGGGCACGTCACGATGGGTGTCGTGAGCGGTCAGCCGAGTTCGCCTACAACAACAGCTTTCAGGCCAGTATCATGATGGCACCGTTCGAAGCGTTGTATGGTAGGCCGGTTCGATCGCTCGTGTGCTTTGGCAGAACTGAGGAATAAGAGTTCACTGGGTCTAGAACTGTACCGAGAGACAGCTGAGTCGATTGTGCCGAAGCGTGAGCGGTTGAAGACCGCGCAGAGTCAGCAAGAGCTATGCTGACAGACGGCGCCGACCTCGCGAGTCAGCAATCAGTGGTCATGTATCCCTGGAGGTGAGTCCGAAAGGTGACTGGTGCGTTTCAACCGCGGTGGAGGCGGGTTAGCCCGCGGTGTCTCGGGCCTTTCGAGGTCTTGAGTACGTCATTGAGTGGGCAGATGTCGAGGTAACGGGTGATGTCCCATATAAGGAGAAACCGGGTTGGGAAACGGATCCACGAGAGCAGGTCCAGCGCGGAAAGGTTATCCGCTTAGAACTGGTGTTATGGCGACCCAACGAGGCTGAGTCGACTTGGGAACGCGAGGACGAGGTTCGCGCGGAGTACCTCGATCTGTTCGACTCCTGGGGTGCGTGTTTTACATTTCGCGGACGAAATTCCTTTAAGGGGGTAGATTGTAATAACCACTCCCGGTCAACGCTAGTCAAACATGCGAAAAACAGGAAAATTTTAAAAAATTTGGTCAGGCACTTATTTAAACCTAAAATTGACTCCGAGGGTCATACCGAACGTAAGTTGACCCCGTTATCGACCAAAGTGAGTTCCGGGGGACTCAGGGCAACTTTCTGATCAATTTGAGAAATGTTGACTTTTCGTTGGAAAAGTCAACCGAGCGACGTTTTGGTCCATTCGAGGACCGTTTTGGATCCAAAAATCTTAGCCGTCGTCGCAGCGGTCTTAGTTGAGCCGTTTCCTTGTAGCCCGCGAAATTTCGTAATTTCTTGCAAAAAGTGCCCGTTCGGGGCCCGAAACAGCCGAATTTCGCGAATCTGACAGAAAATATCTAGGAGATATTTTCTCAAAAAGGTGTGGGACCCACATGACACATGTCATGAATGTGGTGGAAGGAAAAAGGGAGGACAACGTTACCCTTGACTTTAAAGAAAAGACAAAATAGAAAGGAGAGGTATTTTGGTCTTTTTGTTATGTGTTAGTTTTGAAAAAATACAAAGATGAGTGTTGGAGGGTGTTCGGCCATTTGGTGAAAATAGGAGAGGTTTTTAGAGAGAGAAAATAAGAGAGAAGAAAGGGAGAGAAAAGAGAAGAGGGTTGGGGGTTTGGCCACTATTCACGAGCATCAAACTGTTGGATCGTGTAAACGATAAAAGAATCGAGCTCACATCGACATTCTCTACGGTGAGCACCTAACCGATTTTCGTTTTGGTACGTTTGAATTTTAGGGTTTGAGTTTAAATGATTCAAATATGGTTGGGTTTGGGTTAGAATTGGTTTAAAGATGAATGGTTGAGGTTTGGGGTTCGTTAGGAACGTTTTGGGGCGAAAAAGAAATTTTCCCATTATGGCCGTGTGGGGCCCACATGCTCGGGTCTCGGGTTTTAGTGTTCGGGTGGTTTAGAACGTTCCCCGGGTC
The DNA here is from genome assembly GCA_963921825.1 of Erodium maritimum. NCBI lineage: Eukaryota > Viridiplantae > Streptophyta > Magnoliopsida > Geraniales > Geraniaceae > Erodium > Erodium maritimum. The sequence continues at coordinate 26,771,051 of OY997596.1, read as the reverse complement.
AGTAATCTACAACCGGATCGATATTTGGAATTAAATTGTGAAAGTTGTAATTGACGGGTTTAGAAACTTTAAACGCTAATTAAATGACTTGGAAGTCGTAATTCGATTCCGTCGAGTGCATAGGAACCCTTTAATTATTCTAAGACCGTAGAAACGAAAACAGGGATTTTCGGAGCCCCGGAAGGCGTTTCCAAAACCCGGGCAGATTCGCCATGTCGGGCGAATCGGGCCTTACGAGTCCTTTATCGACAATGTCGAGTAATTGGGAAGTTTGGGAGTGATCGACATTGTCGGTGTTACTTTTGGGCGTCAGGTTTATTAAAATTCAGCATTATGCCTGCAAGCTTAAAAGCGTTTGAAATTGTGTTCTTTTAGATCGTGCTGCAGACCGAGGGAAAGGAAGGCTAGGCGAGTGACTGAAATCACGCCGGAGCTTGTTGGTTAGCTTTTGGAGAACACGCACGAGGTAGGGAAAAGTAGCCGGATCTCGGCACTGACTAGGGAAAGTTAACAGTAGAACTGCATGTGACACCGGGGTGTCGTGGGTTAAGTAGGTTTATCGAATATTGGAAAGGCATGATACGGGAACGTAGCGAATATTAGAAAAGCATGTGACACTTAGTAGTGTCGTAGGAGCATAGAACTTATCGATGTTAGAATTACTGGAGGCATATGACCATGCCCGGAGGTTAATTGCGAACTTATCGATATTAGGAGTACTGGAGGCATATGACCTTGCCCGGAGGTTGATTGTGAAACTGTTGATATTAGGACTGTTTGAGGCATTGGTTATGCCGGAGGTTGATTGTGTATTTTGTGTCTTGGGTGGCCACGAGAGCCCGTGTTTTACTGTTGTGTCTTGGTGGCCATGAGAGCCCGTGTTTTACTGTTGGTGTCTTGGGTGGCCATGAGTGCCCGTGGGGTTGTTGAACCCGTGTCTTTATTGTCGGTGTGTCTTGGGAGGCCGTGAGTGCCCGTGGGGTTGTTGAACACGTGTCTCTACTGTTGGTGTGTCTTGGGAGGTCATGAGTGCTTGTGGGGTTGTTGAGCCCGTGAGTTACTGTTGGTGGTTTTGAGAGGCGGTGAGTGCCCGTGGGGTTGTTGAGCCCGTGAGTTACTGTTGGTGGTTTTGAGTAGCCGTGAGTGCCCGTGGGGTTGTTGAGCACGTGAGTTACTGTTGGTGTATCTAGGGATGCCATGAGTGCATGTGGGGTTGTTGAGTCCGTGTTTTACTGTTGGTGTCTTGGGTGGCCATGAGTGCCTGTGGAGTGTTGAACCTGTGTTGTTGCTGTTTGTTGAACTTTGCTTGTGATTGTGATTGCGATTGCCCGGGGTTAGTGACCCGACTTCGTGTCGGGAAGTGGTGTGGAATTTGGCTGGCCTGACCGAGTTCGAGTCTCGGGAGGTTGCGAGCATCATTTGGCTGGCCTGACCGAGTTTGAGTCTCAGGAGGTTGCGAGCATTATTTGGCTAGCCTTATCTCTGTTCGAGTCTCGGCAGGTTGTGAGCATTGGTAGGCGATGAGAGGGCAGCTCCCCTTCCGGCTAGCTATCGGAAAAGTAGCGTTGTATATACCGCCAACATGTCGACCGCCTGGAGCCTGACAGTGATAGGTAAAGCGCGTGGGGCAGGCTCGAGCCCAGCCGGTTAGCAACCGGCACTGAGCAGCTGACAGGAATGTGATCCCTTGTGATCTTGTTTGGTGTGCGATCCTTTGTGATCTTGTTTGGTGTTGCGTAGTGTTCTGTCGTGTCCTTGGAGGAGGTCGTCGATAGTTGTGTCGAGTTTACATTACATGTCCGAGTGTTGAGTCTGTTGAGGAAGGTAACGGGTTGTGTGTCAGTTGAGTACTTGAGTTTGGGGAGTGTATTCCCGGTGTTGAGTTTGGTTTTGGTGTTACCGGCATTGTCTGCTAATTATGCCGTAGTCAGTCTGTTATCCGTGGTGGTGAGCGAACGCTCACCCCTATCTGCTTTTCCTACAGGTACTGATCACAGGACGGACTAGGTGAGCTCTCGAAGCTTGAGGAGCTAGGAGCGGAGTCCGGGTTTTATCTTTTGAGTTTACTGACGGATACCATGTACCTGGTCCAATTGTTGGGACGTTTTTGAGTTGTAAATATTATTTTGATTAACTAAATGGTAATTTCAAAGTGTTTATTCAAAACAGGTTTCAAAGTTTTTATCATTTCAAATGTTCGCGTCCCGAGTTCGGTTTACTGAAATTGGGGCGTGACAATGTTGATGATCATGTGATGAATCATGATGTTGATGATCATGTGATGAGTCATGATGTTGATAGCTCAGTTGTAGAAGAAGAGGTCGAGAGGAACAAACAAATGTTGAGTGTCCAATAAACATTATTGTACGAAGGATCATAACACAATAGATTGGAGACAATTATCAATTTGTTGTCGGTAAAGACGAAACACAACACGTCAAACGCAGCTTTTGATGACAATTGTAAGGTTTTCAATCCGCTGTTACCGAAAGGTAACACGTTTCCAGTTGCTTTTACAGATGTGAAAAAAACGGTAAGGAGCGGTACGCGTTATGTGAACTATGATGTGTGCGTAAATGAGTGTAGTTTATACTACAAAGAAAAGATGAATTAGATGTGGTGTCCAGATTGTAAAGAGCCTCGGTAAGAGACGACGGCTAGCGAGAAACAGTACGCAAGGAAGATCGTTAAGCATTTCCCAATAACTCCTGAATTGCATAAGTTTTACAGTTCACCATATATTGCAGAGAAGATGAACTAGTGCACGAATAGGAAGGCGAAAGACAACTTGATGACGCATCCAGCGGACGACGATACGTGGAAAATTTTCGGTATGGATTTCCCTATGTTTGAATCAGAAACCCGCAATGTGGGTCTTGCATTGACCACCTATGGGTTTTGCCTATCAAAAATGAATGCAAGGAGTGGTGGACTTGGTATAAGGAGGAGGAGCTGAAGAAAGGCAACGACACTTATCTTGTCACCACACAAAAGTTCTTAGCTCGCCCCAACGATGGATGGATATTCGTGCTTACTAGGATTCATTCATAGGCAAGGTATATGTTTTACACTATTTTTATTTTTATTTAGACCGTAATAATCTCACCTGTGATGATTCTGTAAATTGTAGAAACATGGAGTTAAGGCTCGTGAAGCGCATGAGTTAAAAAGGCGCGAGGGGGGGGGCAGTAAGCCCTTGTAAGGCTATATATAGTCCTAACCTCATGACTATAGCGGTGGAATGAGGTATTTCCCTATAGATGATCCACACAAACCTACCAGGATACATGGGGTAATATTTCTATCATTTACTTGTTTTATGGCGCTATTATATTTTTTCACTTAACTTTTATAATTACCGAATTTCATCTCAGCAAAATTTCCTAGCGGCCCAAAAGGACTACCTTGCTGCCTTAGACTCCACGCAAGAGTCGGTGTCGATGTCACACCACTCATGCCCACGGATGAGTAGGATTTAGCGATCGATGTGATCATTAAGCATATGGGTAAGTCTCAGGGACAATTCTAGATAGGATTGGGAAGAAACGTCCGATCAAGGGGTCCGGAGATGTTTTTGGGTCCAGTTCTATGTTTGCTGAACCCTTGCGAAGGATGGAGCATCTAACCCATCTTGTTGAGGAACAACAACAACGAATTTCTCAACTGGACATGGAAAGGAACAAGAGCTTGCTCAAATGGCCGAGGAAATGGAGCGACAAAGGGCGATCCAAGAACAGTCTCAAAAAACACAAGAGGCATTGATAGCCAAAGTAGAAGTGCTTATGGAAGCTTTGCAGTCTAAGGGACACAAATTTTAAATATTTATTGTATATTCAGTAACTTTGTTTGACCAACTTTGATGTGTAATGAATAATTTCAATGTCTACATCAAATAGACTATTGCTTGTGTTCAATTTGCATGTTTATTTAATGATATTGAACGTTTAGGTGCACGATTTCTAAATATATATTTTTTAAACCTGTCTCAAAACTTAGCCTACTCATAAAAATCAAACCCGGCTCAATAAATGGGTTGGTAATGAATATTCTAAAATTTTATTCAGAGCCTAACAATTAAGCCGGGAATGAAATTTCATTACCGGCTTAATAATCCGGTCGGGAATGAATATTTATTACCTACTTAATTATTGAGTCGGTAGTGAATATTCATTACTAACTTAATAATTAGGTTGGGATTAAACAATCTTATGAGGGAAGAATGAATATTCATTACTGACCCATTTATAGGGTCGTGAATGAATCAAAAAATGGATTCTTACTTGACTCATCATTCCCAACCCATTATTGGGTCGGGAATGAATATAGATGACCCAATCATGTTCATTCCCGATTCAATAATTGAGTCGGGAATGAATGTTTTTGTATTAGTGATGGGTTTTTCTCACGACTGTCTATGGGTCGAGCTATGTGAACATAATGAGGGAAGGGTATACGTGTTTCTGGACACGGTCATTCAAACAATATTGAGTTATCGGTTCAGTACTAAACATTCCCACAAAAAGTAGTGGTATCACCAATATCTTTGCTAAAATCTGAGGGCCGTGCAATATAACTACCACATCTCGAAACAGAAAATGCTCAAACAGTAAGGTAAAAGGTGGATGCTTGAAATGGAAAGGAAAAAGGTGTACATGCTACCACCTATGATACTATACTCCAAGCCACATAATGAATGGATCATAAATAAAAAGTATACATAATTTTCAATTAAGGGTAAACTACAAATGCATACCCTTAAGTATGCACGTTTAACCGATGAATACCCTAAAGTTTAAAGTTAACTGATGCATACCCTTAAGTTACAACTCGTAACCAAAAACCCCTTCCGTCAGTCAACTCTGTCTGTTTATTGTTCACTTTTTCAAGAGTGTCTAAAATGCCCTCAACTATCTTTCAATATTACCCTTGTCCTTTTTCTTTTTTAAGATTTTATTTCTTTTCTTTATTTTTTATTGTTAATTCTTTTTTCATACTTTTTTTAATCTTTTTTGTTAATTAATTTTATTTTTTTTATTTTTTTTATAAATTTCAAATTTTAATTTAACTTTTTAAAAATGTTTGTTGATTCTAAATATATTTTTAAATTTTAGATTTTAATTTAAAAAAATCAATTTTTAACTTATTGCATATATTTTAAAAAGTAGTTTTATTTTTAGAAATTCATTTTTTTTCTCAATTGATATTAACAAAAATCTAATTTTTTCTTCATGTTCATCCTTTTCATCTTCAAGTTCTTCATCTTCACAATATAAAAAATTACAATGAACCACAGAGAACTTTGAACAACAGATCTGAAAAAACCCAAATCAAACTCCTAATTTCTACAACCCTTATCCATAACCTACAACAAATTGGAAATAAAAATAGCTTTGTAAATTGTATCTGTAGAGAAACAAATAGCACCCAAGCTCTCCTCCCTTGTCGAGGACTACAGAGAGATATTCGAGGGCGGAGACGCTTCGCGCGCCTCTACTATTCCTGTTCTCGACGTTCCAGAGCTCCGAGAGTGGAAGGTATCGGTCGATGTCCGGAGCTCCAAGCTCGAGTACTATCCTTGGTTGAGGATGCAACACATTTGGAGCAGCAACACCAGAAACGACCGGAGTCGCGCACTTCCAAGCACCCGGAGCAACAGAACAATCCGGCCAAACACGAAGGCCGAGCAGTTGTGGAGGGGAGCAACAGATTAATTTGGGTCCTAGTGTGATGTGGTGTGGGGGTGAGGGGAGTTGATTTTGTTTGTGGATTTTGTTGTTGAATGAGAGATGAGAAGGGCTGTGGTTTTGTTTGGATAAGAGAGATGAAGAGGCAGAGAAGAGTTAGATGAGTGATGAGTGGTTTGAGTTAGATGAGAGATGAGTGGTTTAGATAAGAGAGATGGTGATAGGGTTCGTAGATTAGGATAGATTTTTTAGTTTTTAGTTTTTGTTTTAATTATTTTAATTATTCAAATGTTTTATTTATTTTAATTTTAATTATTTTTTAATCTGAATATAACTAAGGGTATTATGGACATTTTGGAAAAATGAATAGTAAACTGACAGATCTGACTGACAGAAGGGGTTTTTAGTTAATAAATGAAACTTCAGGGTATGCATCAGTTAACTTTAAACTTCAGGGTATTCATCGGTTAAACGTGCATACTTAAGGGTATGCATTTGTAGTTTACCCTTCAATTAATGCATGACATGATTAACGATTGGTAAAGTAAGAATAATGATTTACTAGTGGTTTTGGAATATTGAAGTTCCTATGGATGTGGTATTATACAATCAAATACATATTAGTCATTGGAAGAGGGCGTAAGACTATTACTCAGACCAATATGCACATAGCCAAATAATCAAGTAATGATAGGAGCTCTTCCTAACGATACCACGATAATGTCAACAGGTTCAGCATGGTAGCATGCCACTTACAAGTGTATTGTACGAGATGAAGCTTGTTCCCTTTCCGGAATTCTGCTCATCGTTGTTGTCTAGCTACGATGCATATTGCAACATCGTAGCATGCTGCAACGACGATGTAATCAAGGCCTTTAGATCCAAAAAGGGAGAGACCAATCCCTCTCAACGCGAGGACGCACCCAAGGCGAACCATATTTGTTCCGTCCCGGTGAAGACGACGCCGAAGGGCCCTTGTAATTCAAAGAGAATGGATGCAGAAGTGGGTCGGAATAAGAAGAGGTTTTCAGAGCATCCGGTGGACGTAGCAGGGACAAACAAAGCCATAGATTCAGTGGTGTACATCAGTAATCTCCCGGTTGGTACGACATCAGAGTGGGTAAGAAATATGATGGGGACTTACGGCGAGGTGGTCTCGGCCATCGTCTGCAAAAAACCAAACTTAAGAGGCTATCTCTTTGGTTTTATCATCTTCAAATCCAAAGAATTTGTTGTTATGGCAATTGATTCTCTAAATGGATTTAAGTACAATGGTTATAAACTCTCTGCGGCTTTTTCCCAGACTGGTTCAAGGAATTCTCGGTTACCAGTTGCGAAACAGAGTATCACACCAGAGACGGGGACGAAGATCATGCAGGCCGTGTCACAACCAATTCCACTACAGAAGGTGTTTGGTAACCTTAATCGAAAACTCCGACGTGAAAACATATCAGAGCAGGTTATTCGGCCGGAAATTCAGGCTGACGTTGTTGATTCTCCGGTGGAAATCTCGCAGCCAATCGCGATAAATGAGCGAGATCATCGCAATCTCATTGCCCCCCTCTACAGCCGAATCAGTTCATGTGATCTCGGACTTGATTTTCGAATATGAGGAAGTTTGTATCATGCCGCCGATTTTAACGCCTCAATTGGATATTTCGTTACAGACGCAAAAAGGTTTTCAACCCTTTGTGGATGGGCATGTGACTTGTGCGGATGGGCCACATACAGAGGTGATTGGGAAAAACTTGCAGTTGATTCAACCGGTTGTGACTCAAGAACATGTATTACAAGAACACTTAGTGGGAGTGGGCTTTCAAAGAAAGGCCCCATTTTCCAGCCCCACTATTTTTTCTACGGAAGGCCTGGTTTTGTCGGTCAACGACACGAAGAAACTGGAGGTCCTACAGTCATGGTCTAGTCCTGAGGTGCGGCTTCACTCGACCGTCCGACCGGTTTTTATTGAAAATGAAGATGAAATTTACGTTTGCAGTCTCCCGGCTCAGTCAACAGAGGTTTGGGTAAAAAATTCTTTCTAGCCTATGGTGAGACTGTTCGTGTCTCTGTTTCGAAGCAACCAAATCGACTTGGTCGATACTTCGGTTTTTGTGCGTTTCAAATCAAAGACTGAAGCTGCCTCAGCTGTTGAAGGATTGAATGGTTTTATTGTGAATGGGTATGTGCTGTTTGTAGCTTTTGCACAAGATAGTGCAACGGAGTTACAGGCTGGACTTGTGCTTGGACTTGAAGTTGTTGGGTCGCAAGTTGGACCGTTGACTTCTGTTGTTGACTTTGGGTCAACTGCTCCTATTATGACATGTCCTTGGAAGGATACCCTCCTCAAACATTCGAAACGACAAAGCCGGCCTCCTAAGTTTTTAAAGGATTTTTATACTGTTAAATCCAAGCCCCGAGTTTGACGAGGGTTGTTTTTGTTCTCGTTTTGGTTATGGGTTTTTGTTTCGGCTTTGTTCCCGCAACTCCCCATTTTTTTATCGGGTCTTGGACCCCTAGCTCATTTATGAGTTCCTGTGTTATCGTTGTTCTCATTGGCCTTGTTTTTGATCGACGAAGGCAAATTTAAATTATCCTCTTCTGAGGTAGAAAAGAGTACAAAAAAGAGCAATCTCACTATAGATTGCAACAAACCAAAGATCAACAATGTTAATCCTCAATAAAACCAAAAAGAAACTAAGCAAAGAAGTACTTAGAACCGAAGTAACTTGTGATGCAAGAAATGGATCAAAACAAAAGGGAAGAGCATGTAAGAAGTCTTTCTCCATCAATTGTTTGTTGAATAGAGAGCAGCAACAATGTGAATCTTTCAGTAGTAGAAAAATGTTGTTTGAAGCTATCTTGTGTCAGAACTATGTTGTTTGTAGCTTTTTGTGTCAAATATAGAGGAGGAGGTTTGTCGATTGATCATGTGAACCAAGTGTACTTATGCATGAGCTGAATGAGATTATGCAGCAAATGTATATACTAAAAGGGAGTTTTCAGAGTTGTCTTCAGGCCATCAACACTTCATCCGGAGCAAATGAATATCTTTCAGCAAAAATTGGAGTTGTGAGAAAGAGTGTAAGTAGAAATCGTGTGGTATTGCCAATATAGAGACCTTCAAGTAATCATCAAGGACCCAAGGAGTTCAATCTGCAGCAGAAGGATTTGAGTGCCAAAAACCTGAGAAAAGAAACTAAAAGAAAGGGAAGAGGAGAGCTCTCAAACCTAGTAAAAAAGCTACCCACACACCAGATGAGCAAAGATGATGGGGAAGAAGAAAAGAAACCACACACAAGATGGAAAAAGCCCCCACCAAACAAACCAAGAGCAAGGGAAAAGAGCCCCAACAAGAAACCTTACCAAAGCTCACAAAGCACTCCCCCCCAACCACCCAAGAAACCATGCCCAAACCCCCCAAAAGCCAAGGTCATTTTTTGACAAACTCCCTAGGACTGGAGATCCAGCCCTGTAGAGGGAAATGATAAGACTTGTCAAATGTTTCCCACTCCCAACTGTATGTGATGTTCAAGACCTTAGTAAATAACAATGTAGCTGATTCTTTCTGTCCGTTAAAGATGAGAGTATTTCTTGAGAGCCATAATTGCCAGAATATTGATTGAATGATGTTGCACCAACTTCTTCTAAGCTTTGCAGATACCATCTTGGAATTGGTTTTATTATTAATAAAATTTTCGAGCTTATCAAAAAAAAATATGCACTTAGCCATCATCTGAAAAACATACCTTGTTTATCTTTGATTTGTTCAAAGATAATTCCTTCTTCTTTGTGTGGTCCAGTCAAGTCAAGGGTGGTCTTTGGTACAGAGGCTCAATACTAAGGTGTAGAGGCTTGAGAGTCTTTGTAAAAGCCTAGGTTTTAATTTGCTAACTCGGAACCTAAAGTAATTGAGGAGTTTAGAAAACGCTTTTGTACATTGAAGGGTCCGAAAAGGATGTGCAGTTGCCAATATGTTGGTTTCTAAGTTAGTTATCTGACTGTTACAACCCTGGGAATCTTAGGGGTCCCCATGTTTTTCTTGTTTTAAGGGATGGCTTTGTTTTTATTTTGTGGAAATCAAGTCTAATGATCGGATATCAACAAGTGTTTTTTTTTTGTTCAGCAGATTTTTTTTGTATTAAGCCCGACCTTTTAAATAAAGGACCGAGCCAAGGAGAACCTCAAACATTACAAAACCACACCAGTATCCGTAAATACCAGCCAACCAACCTAGGGAATGAATCAACCCAATTTTAAACTAAACACATAGCTTGCATCCCAAGCTAACCCAACTCTCTAACTTGACACTCAAGTATACTCTATCTCACAAGAATTCACCTGATCTCTTTCCCACCCCTTGTCGATCAGTGCTACCAGTTCAAACCAACTCAAACAAAATCAAAATAGCTTGCCAAATCCTACCCCAATCCCTTAACAAAAACACCAACAATTGTAAGAGCATTTCGACACTATGACTGAAGAAATTGCAGGGCACCGGTTATGCGGCAGAGATTTCTGCAGCAAAAGAAGTCATGCCACCCAACCATCAAAGATCTCTTCAACCTAATATCAAGCTTTCCTTCAAACAAACCTCAGACCAAGGTAATCTGCAAGCTCCAACCAAGAGTAAGTATCAACCAATAATAAAGGACCTCTACAACTAAATTGTCTACCCACACTCTTAACACAAGACAGAGAAATCCCACACTCATCAATTCAACACTGGATGAAATCACACATAAAAATATAGTGCACCCAAATAAACCTTACCTAGTCCTCACCACAATACCCAAATCCACCCAAAAACCTCTAGTAGGTACTGACCACAACAATTAACATAACAGGCATTAACCTCCCCCAGCCCCCAAAATTGAGCTTGATAACTTCTTCCTCCACCTGCAACTTAAGGGGGAGCTAATCCAATTTAGAAAAGAAAAAGAGTTTCCATGGCTGAACTTGGACCACAAAATTTGAAAGGAGTCAATTTGGATCTGTTGAAGAATTTGATCAGCATTATCTTGGATATTGTTGAAAATGAGTTGATTCCTAGACAACCAGATCCTCCAAATTGTGATGGATACCAATAAGGACCAAGTATAAGATAGACCTCCAGGTCCTAAATGCTTCCAAACCATGTACCAATCAGTGATGGACTCATTTGTACAAGTTTAAATTCCCCACCAATGTAATACCTTACACCAGACCCTCCAAGAGAAATTGCAACTCAAGAAAAGTTGATCCAAGTCTTCAGGATCCTCATTACAGAATGTGCACCAGATTGACCCAGAGTATAGACCTCTAGCCAACAAAAAACACCTTGTTGGCACACCCTGCATGAATATCAACCATATAATGCAGCCACTTTGGGAGGAAGAAGTGGTGAGCACAACAAAAAAGGCCAAGACAATTGTTGTTGGTTATTGTCCAAAACCTTATATATCTTGTTCAGAGAAAAACCTTTCTCATCATGTATCCAAGAAACTCTATCTTCCCCTTCTGAAATAGCATGAAGATTCAATAATTCACTAATGAGGGCAAACTGGCCTACTTCCCGACCCCTCAAATCCCTTCTAAACCACAGAATCCAATCTCCATGAGATCAGAATTGAGAAACCATTAACTTCTTTTGAGTACTGAGGTGATATATCCTTTAAAAACTGTATTTAAGAGCAATGTCAGAGGCCCAAATATCTTCCCAAAAGAGAATGGAGTTTCCCGATTTCAAAGTCCACTGCAACCCAATAGCACCAAAAGCATCAGCAAATGTTTGGTGAGACAGCAGCGACTCAATGTGACTAATGAAGTTACTCCCATTATATAACAAAAAGGTAGATAAATCCCAGGAGTTACTATACCAACCATACTTAGCACACAATAGTTGTTTCCATAAACAATCTCTTTCCACAGCAAATCTCCACCACCATCTAGCAAGGAGAGCCTTGTTCATAATATGCATATTTTTTATGCCCAAACCACCACAGATCTTGGGCTTGCAAATGAGATTCCATCTTATCTTATGTAAAACCTTATTGGAAATAGATCCATTCCACGGTTCTCTGCCACTTCTCCATCTCATTAATAACCCCCTTAGGAGCTTTATAGAGAGACATGTACAACAAAGGAAGAGAACTAAGAGATGATTTTATCAGTGTTATCCTTCCTCCAAAGGATCTGTTTTTTGCTTGCCACAAACTCAGCTTTTGTTTGAATTTCTTGATTACTGGATCCCAAGTCTTTTTCCTTCTAGGATTGGCCCCCAGTTGGAAGCCAAGGTACTTAAAAGGCAACTCCATTGCAGCACACCCCAAGATGGATGTGATCTCATCAGAAGAAACAGTCTCAACATTGAGTAACAACACACTTGATGAAGGACTTCTGCAATCAAAGCAAATAGAAGAGGGGAGAGAGAGCACCCTTGTCTGAGCCCTCTAAATAATGGAAAATCTGCAGAGGGAGAACCATTGATGAGTACTGAAGAATTAGCTGTGATGCATATTTTGATCCAGGAGATCCACCTCTCCCCGAAACCCATTCTCCTCGGTAAAGACAGTAAAGCATCCCAATTGACATGGTCATATGCCTTCTCAAAGTCCACCCTGAACACTATCACCTCTTGTTTTGTCAACTTGATGGAATGAATTATCTCAGAAGCAATGAGAATGCCATCCAAAATCTGCCTCCCAGCTATAAACCCAGATTGTACACCATGTACAAGATCATTCATAACAACCTTGAGTTTAAAGGCCAACACTTTGGAGATAATTTTATAACTGCTGCAAATTAAGCTAATAGGCCTAAAATCCTCAAAGGACACGGGTGAGGCCACTTTGGGAATTAATGTGATAAAAGAGGAATTTAGACCTTTCCCTAAAGCTCCCCCATCAAAAAAGTGTGTAACCAATGAAAGAATATCAGTTTTGGTAAAGTCCAAACACACCTGATAAAATTTCATGGTAAAACCATCTTGACTTGGTGCCTTATTCTCATTACAAGCTCTGATTGCTGAGAAAACTTCCTCTTCACCAAAGGGCAACTCCAAAGTTTGTGCTTGACTGACAGATAAAGTATTAAATGGAAGAGAGGAGATATCTATGTAGACATTTGTTTCACCACAAAATCTCTTTGCAAAATGTATTTTAGCAATCCCTTTAATCTTAGTGGGAGAAGACCAAGAAACCCCATCTTCTTGTATCTGAGAGATCCTCTTCTTAGCATGATTGAAATTAGCCATCATATGAAAAAACCTTATGCATCTATCCCCTTCTTTATACCACTACAACCTAGCGTTTTGGCACCACAATTTAGCCTGAAGCTTTAACTTTTGAATTAACTTAGTATTGGTGAGGGCCCTCAATGCAACTTCAGAATGTATTAAATCACTCACCTCAATTAGGCCATCTAGATTTGAAATAACCAGTATGAGATCTTCAATCTCAGTGTCTAACCACCCAAACTTAGAAAAAATCCACCCCCTATAAAAACCTTTCAAAGCCTTCAATTTATACCACAACTTATAAGCAGGAGAGCCATCAACTTGAATGGAAACCCAAATGTCTTTAGAGTCTTTAATGAAATCAGGATCAGAGGTCCAAACATTAATGAACTTGAAAGGTCTTGGCCCCCAATCAATACAAGGATTGCTCAATAAAACACGCTTATGATCTGATACACACCTACTCAAACAATATTGGGTCAAGTTATTGAAGACAGACAAAATGTGAGGAGTGATGAGGAATTTGTACAGTCTAGAGGCTATTGAACCTGTCCCAAACCAGGTATATTTCCCTCCTGACATTTGTAAGTCAATGGCCCCAATATTTAACACAAAGTCATTGAAATTTCTGAGGCTGGTTAAAGAAGTGTGAGAACCTGATTTTTTCTGATTGATCCAGAATAGCATTAAAATCCCCAGCAATGATGAAAGAATCATAATGATCAATGGTCTTAGCAACTATGTCAACCCAAATTTGAGCTCTTCTAGTAATGTTACAGGGAGCATAAACATTCAAGATGGAAAGATGCAAATCAGATGGCAGATAAATCCCAGACCAGTACAAAACATGCTCCTCAATGAGAGAGATCTGCAACTCAAAAACCAATGAGTTCCACAAGGTAATAATGCCCCCTGAATTTCAAACCGCTGTTGTAAGAACCGCCCCCGGTCGATCCCGGTCGAACCGGTAAATTTTGGTGGAAGTTGACTTTCGGCTGGAAAAGTCAACCGATGACTCCGGGAGTCATTCGGGACCTTTCCGGGAGCCAAAATTATTAGTCGTCGTTACGGTTAGCTTAGTTGAGTCGTTTCCTTTCAACTGACTGGCTTTGCAAAAAAAAGTCAAACTCGGGTCAAACTAAGGCTATTTAACGACTAAACCTAATTAAATTAAAGGTGCTGGATTTTTATTAAGGGAAAGGTGGCCCCCACTAGGACACTTGTCCATAGTGGCTTGGAGGAGAAAAAATGGGTCTCTAATGACTCATATGCCCTCATAAGTGCCAAATTAGAAGAAAGGAGCAAGGGGGACCTTTTGGTAAATGCAACCTTAGGTTTAAGACTCACTTGGGACAACTTTTCAACTCATATTTCTCCTTGGTGGCCGAAAATCACAAGAGGAAGTAAGAGCTTGGGAGCTTCATTGCTTGGAGAAGAAGATAGTGAAGAAAGGAAGCAACTTTGAAGGTTTTTCTTCACCAAACCTCTCCAAAACACCTCCATCTTCATCCTCTTTCCATTTCCAAGGTAAGTGAGCTCTAACAATCCACTTTCAATCAATTTAAGGTTATGGGTTTCCATGGAAATTGCATGAACAAGATAGGTTTTGTTCTATTTGTTGTTAGGTGGTTGTGTTGATGAAGATTAAGGGAGATTTTGGATTGAAATCAATTGGTTGTTGATGTTTGGAGGAAACCCATTATGGGTATTGAAGTTTGAGGGTTTTGGTGACTATTTTTGGAGTTTGATGAGGTTAGAAATGGATTTTTTGAAGTAGATTTTCGTGGAAACGAAGTTGGGGAAGAAGGATTTGGGTCTACCCAGATTTGGCACGGAAAGGGCCTATGGTCGGCCCTCTAAGCGGCACGGAGAGGGTCCCTGACCGGCCCTCTGAGCGGCACGGTCCGGGCCTGGTGCCGAGCCTCTGAGGGGCACGGACCGGGCCGAGTGCTGGGCTTCTGGGCTGCCCGAAGTGGGCCGTGTTCGGGCCCAAAATTTAGCTTTTGGCCCAAGTTTTATTGTAAGAACTGCTCCCAGTCAACGCCAGTCAAATCGGCGAAAAACAGGAAAATTTAAAAATTTTGGACAGACACCTAAATGAACCTAAATTTTACCCCGAGGGTCATACCGGACTTAAGTTGACCCCGATATCGACCAAAGTGAGTTCTGGGGGACTCAGGGCAGCTTTATAACCAATTTGGGAAAGATTGACTTTTTGCTGGAAAAGTCAACCGAGCGACGTTTTGGTCCGTTCGAGACCCGTTTTGGATCCAAAAAGCTTAGCCGTCATTACAACGGTCTTAGTTGAGCCGTTTCCTTGTAGCCAGTGAAGTTTCGTAATTTCTTGGAAAATGGGCCCGTTCGGGGCCCGAGACGGCCGAATTTTGCGAATCTGATACAAAAATATCTACAAAGATATTTTCTAAAGAGGTGGGACCCACTTGCCACTTGTCACACAAGTGGTGGTGTTAGGTATTTTTGAACAACACAAAAAGGAAATGAGTGGTAGTTTGTAAATAAGAAGAGATTGGTTTGGTTTTTAAAACAAATTAAAAGGAAATGAAAGGGGAAGTGTCGGCCAAATCAAAAAAGAAGAGAAGGAGGAGAGAGAAAGAAGAGAGAAGAAGGAGAAGGAGAAAAGGAAAAAAGGGTTAGGGCTTTGCGATTTCCCGACGATCCAACCGTCGGATCGTCTGAACGGTTGAAGAATCGAGCTCCCGTCATCATTCCCTACGTTGAGAACCTAATTGATTTTCGTTTTGGTACGTTTAAAAGTTAGGGTTTGTGTTTAAACGGGTTAAATATGGATGAGTCAAGGTGTAGGGTTCGTTGGGAACGTTTTGGAGCGAAAATTGATCGGTTTCCAGTGACCGGAGGCTCGGGAGAGCTCCGGCCACCGTGGGTGGTGGCTGGCCGGAGCTAGGACCGGCCACCATGGTGGTGAACCGGTCCAGCCACCCACGGCTAAGGGTGGCCTTGTGGGGCCCACGTGCTCGGGTCTCGGGTTTTTATGTTCGGGTGGTTTTGGACGAACCCCAAGTCGTTAATTCACACCCGGAACGAACTTTGGAATTAAATTGTGAAAGTTGGGAATTTCGGGTTTAGAAACTTTAAACGCGAATTAAATCGCTCGGAAGTCGGAAACTGATTTCGTCGATTGCATTGGAACCCTTGAATTATTCTAAGATCGTAGAAACAAAAACGGGAATTTTCGAAGCCCCGGAAGGGCGTTTTCCAATCCCGGGCAGATTCGCCAAGCCGGGCGAATCGGGCTTTTCCGGGCCCATTATTGACAATGTCGAGTAATTGGGAAGTTTGGGAGTTATCGACATTTTCGGGGTTGCATTTGGGCGTCAAGTTTATTAAAATTCAGTTTTGCCTGCGAACTTAAAAAGTGTTAAATGTGATCTTGTTAGATCGTGCCGAGGACCGCGGAAAGGGAAAGCTAGGCGAGTGATCGCGAGCACGCCGGAGCTTGGGCGTGGACTTTTGGGAAAGCGTTACGAGGTAGGGAAAAGTAGCCGGATCTCGGCCTTGACTAGGGAAAGTTAACAGTAGAAATGCATGTGAATCCTAGTGGTGTCGTAGGATGAGTAAGTTTATCGAACACTAGAAATGCAGGCGACACTTAGTGGTGTTGTATGATACGTGAACGTATCGAACAATAGAAAGGCATGTGACACTTAGTAATGTCGTAGGATAAGTGAGCTTATCGAACAATAGAAATACTGGTGGCATTTGGTTGTGCCCGGAGGTTGATTGAATTGTTTGTTGTTGTGGGTGGCCATGAGTGCCCGTGGGGAGTTGAATTCGTATTTTACCGTTGTGTGTCTTGGGTGGCCATGAGTGCCCGTGGGGAGTTGAATCCGTATTTTTTTACCGTTGCGTGTCTTGGGTGGCCATGAGTGCCGGTGGGGAGTTGAACCCGTATTTTACCGTTGCGTGTCTTGGGTGGTCAGGTGTGCCTTTGGGGTGTTGGACCCGTGTTTTTACTTTTTGTGTGTCGTGGGTGGCCATGAGTGCCTTTGGGGTGTTGCACCTGTGTGTTACTGTTGGTGTGTCATGGGTGGCTATGTGTGCCTTTGAGGTGTTGACCCGTGTATTACTGTTGGTGTGTCGTGGGTGGCCATGTGTGCCTTTGGGGTGTTGACCCGTGTATTACTGTTGGTGTGTCGTGGGTGGCCATGTGTGCCTTTGGGGTGTTGACCCGTGTATTACTGTTGGTGTGTCGTGGGTGGCCATGAGTGCCTTTGGGGTGTTGAACCCGTATATTACTGTTGGTGTGTCGTGGGTGGTCATGTGTGCCTATGGGGTGTTAAACCTGTATTGTTTTGGATTGTCCTGCCGAGGGGTAATGAGTCGTATATCATTGTCGCTATTTGTTGAACCTTGGGTGTTGATTGTGATTGCTGAGGTTGGGGGCCCGCCTGACAATAAAGGGGTTCTGTGGTCGAGCGCATGGGGGTTGGCTAGCCTTCTGACTAACCATCGGTAAAGTTGTGCATTCTTCTGCGACGAGGTTGGGGGCCCGCCTGACAATAAAGGGGTTCTGTGGTCGCGCGCATGGGGGTTGGCTAGCCTTCCGGCTAACCACCGGTAAAGTTGTGCATTCTTTGGCGATGGAGGGCGGCTCCCCTTCCGACTAGCTATGGGAGAAGTATTGCGGAATATATTGCCAACAGGTCGACCGCCTGGCCCGACTGCGTTCGAGGGAAGTTGCGTGGAGCAGGCTCGAGCCCAGCCGGTAAGCAACCCGCACTGAGCAGCTGGAGTGCGATCCTTTGTGATCTTGTTTGCCGTGTGCGATCCTTTGTGATCTTGGGTGTTGCGTGGTTATTGGTTGCGTTTTGGGTTGAGGTCGTAACCGCTGTGTCGGGTCTACATTACGTGTCCGGGTTTGAGTTGGTTGGGGAAAGTAACATTTTTCGTGTGACAGTCGGGTTACTTGAGTTTGAGGATAGTAGTCCCCGGTGTTTGGGTTGTTGTTGGTGTTTCCGGCATTTTCTGCTAGTATGCCGTAGTCAGTCTGGTATCTGTGGTGGTGAGCGAACACTCACCCCTAGCTGCTTTTCCTAAAGGTACTGGTCGCGAGACGAACTAGGGGAACTCTCGAAGCTTGAAGAGCTGGGAGCGGGAGTCCGGGTTTCTTTTTGGGAGTCTAGCGACGTACATGTTTATTTTTTCCGCTTGTTTTGGACGTACTTTTAAGTTGTAAAATATTATTTTGATTAACTAAATGGTGATTTTAAGCGGTTTACTTAAAAGGGTTTGAAAATTGTTTTATTGTTTCACCGTTCGCATTCCGGGTTCGGTTCTACCGAATTTGGGGCGTGACATTTATCGTTAGGGGTAATTTAGGTTTTTCTCTTTAAAACCGACCTTGATTGTTTATTAGTTATAGTATTAATTTATGTTCCTAGACTTTATTCTTGAGCTCGGAGGAGGAGACTACTAGACGTTCGTGTGACTAAACGTTTGGAAAGCACTTGAGGTAGGGAAGAGTAGTAATTACCGCTTTTAATTAAAGAATGTTAATAGTATGCATATAGGATGTTAATAACCGGTAAAAGTCTTAGTTTGCATATAGGATGTGATTAACTAGAATAACCGCTTTCAATTATGGGAATTGTCATGCTGTAGAATCACATGTGGCCATGTCGGGCCTTAAGACTGTATGTTGGTTGTGTTTGATTGTGGTTAATCGTCCTAAAATGTCGATGCATAGTATACTCTTGGGTTAATTTAAGAATCCTATTATGCTATATGATTTAGGATGAATGTGATATGAATGTTTGTTTCGTGACATGATTGGTTGAATGAATGTGATGAATGTGATATGAATGTTGTCTTGTGATATGATCGGGCAAATGATAGACCAATACGGTGTTATTGGTAAGTTATGATGATAGGCTTCGTTGGTATGATAAGTTCGGTGTATTGTGTTTTGTGTGGTATCATGTGGTGTGACTTGTACCCCGTGCGACGGGAAGATACCCGACTGAGGTGTGTGTCGGTCCGGTATGTGTGTAAGACCCGCTTACGGTCGAACCGGTGACTCCGGAAGTCACTCGGGACTTTTCTGGAACCCAAACGAAGTAGCCATTATCACGGTTGACTTCAGGGGAGAAAACCCTTTCGTTTGAGTATAATATTGAATAAAGTCAATTTTGGTCAAAACGAGACTTTATATCGACTAAAGCTTCAATTCTTAAAAGTGCTGGATTTTAAATTGGGAAATTAAATGAGCTAGAGGGACACTTGTCCTATTTTGGTTGAATGAGAGGAAAAGGGGTAGTCATTGTCCCTTTTACCCTCCCAAAAGCTTCTACTTGGGTTGATAGCTCAAGGGCTTTTAGTCATTTACTACATCTAGGTATTATATTGGATTGGAGAAGCCAAAATCATTTCATTTTGCTTGTGGTAGCCGAAAATTGGAGAGGAAGAAAGGGAGAAGAGCTCCCATGGAAGCTTGAAGGAGAATCAAAGAAGAAGGAACCATTTGGAGTCATCCTCTAGCCTTCCACCCTCAAAAACACTAGCATCCTCTTCATCCTCACATTCTAGAGGTAATGGAACTCTCTACTCATCTTTTCTCTTCATCTATTTTCCTTGGGTTTTGGGTGAAAAATGGCTAGATGATGTTGGGTTAAGTAGAAATGATGGGAGTTGGTGTTGATGAAGAGCTTGGTGAAGTTTTTGTGGAGAAATCAATGGTGGTTGGAGTTTTTGAAGTGGGTTTGATTTGATGAATCATTGGAAAACTTGTTTGTGTATTGATTCCTACCATGGGTAGAGGAGTAATGATGGATTTGGACTGTTTTAGGGGTTGGCTTGGGGAAATTTATGGGTTTGAAGGTAGATTTTCGGAGTTTTGGAGCTGGAGGTTGAAGAAGGGCGAAACTGCCCTGGTGCGTCACGGATCCGTGACGGTGACCGTGAGGGTTGCCATCACGGATCCGTGACCAGATCCGTGACCCACCAGAGTGAGGGTTTCTTGGGGGTTTTTCGAAGTGTTTACACCTTGGTTTTGAGCTGAACTTTGGAAGGGTCTTGGGGGTCTTTCTTACTGTTTAAGTGGAACCTAATTAGTGTTTCTTTGTGTCCAAGACCTTGGGGATCGAGCTAGAGGAGCAAGGATCACACCGAGGCCCGAGGGAAGAGCGAGGTGGTGATCACCGGACTTCACCAAAGCGTTGACGAGGAGGACCTTGAGGTAGGGAAAGCCTTACCCTCTCGTTTATGATGCCTAGTATGCATGCTAAGTTAATAAAATTGGAAAAGGTCCTAGACATGCATATAGGATGCGAATAACTAGCTTAATCGTCTTTCAATTGCTAATAACCGGAGAGTCTAGTGGTGACCGATTAGGATGCCAATCACTAGTGTAATTCGCTTTCAATACTTGGGATATGTTTGTCTGGTAAAGGAGCCTTGGCAAAGCCCTCGGATTAGTTGCGTGTTAGGATCACATGCTTGGTTGTTGTTTGCTTAGTGGATAGGCTAAAGGGTCTAATGAAACTAGTGAAATTGCATGTTTGAATGCTCTTTCGAAGGCTTTATGATTAATTGGTTGGTCAGACTCGTACTTGCTCGTTGTTTGTATTCGAATGATTACTTGATTTACTTGATTGGTTGTTGGGGGTATCGAGTATGACTGGTTGTACCGCGCGGTGCAATCAGGTGATCGATGCCCCGGTGGTTCGAAACTGGTAAGTGAACGGTAAGTTGGAATTGTGTGATTGGTGTGAATTGATCTAGTGATTTGTGTACTGTGTGCTATGGGGAATTGGTGATGGGTGAGCTATGTGTGTTAGTGGTTTAACTGTGGTTGGATTGGTTGGTGGTAAGTTTCGGTAAACGTGTTGCTAAGATGTTATGGGATTATGGTTGATACGATATGGTACCTACACCGTTGAGGAGTCCGGTGTAGGGTGAGATAGAGTTGATTGTTGTTATGGTATGGTACCTACACCGTTGGGGAGTCCGGTGTGGGATGATATTTTGGTTACTTATTAAATTGCCCACGTGTGCGCTCCTACAGGAGTATGGCCCTGGGTTCCCAATGACATAAAACCCTTTGGAGACGTTTCTGAGAATCCCGACGGTAAGCGCCCCGAAGGGTTGTTTCCGGTCGCCTCAATGTTATGCGTCTCCTCTGGATTTGATGGAGAATCCGAGAGGACACATCATGTGGATCGGAGGGTGGTGACTTCATGTGCCACGGCATTGACTGGTTTACTTATTACCCTTACTTGGTTAAGTTATATTCTGTTAACTTTATTGTTGATCTTGTTCGAGTTAAGGTCTACCTTGTTATGCGTTTTCCCTACTGAGCGTGAGCTCACCCCTATGTTTTTACTATTGTGTCTACAGGCTTGATTGAGGAGTAGAAGCTTGGGCGCTTCTCGGTGTGGGTTCATAGAGACTTCATGTTTATTTCCTTTATTTAAAAACAGTTTTGTAAAACCTATTACTACACCCCCTGAGGGTTACTTACACTGTACGTTGAAGTTATGGATTGAAGTATTTCTTGGAGATTTTAGAGATTTAATATTGTTTCTTACTTTATTGTCTTCTTTTACCCGTCATGCCTCGAGTCCGGGCGATAACCGGATTTGGGGTGTGACAATGTGTGCGATGAGGTTTACCCCGATGCTGTGTGTCCGGGAAGACATCTAGACCGATGGACATTCCGGTATGATGTAGTGTTTCACCCCGATGTTGTGTGTCCGGGAAGACATCTAGACCGATGGACCTTCCGGTATGATGTAGTGTTTCACCCCGATGCTGTGTGTCCGGGAAGACATCTAGACCGATGGACATTCCGGTATGATGTAGTGTTTCACCCCGATGATGTGTGTCCGGGAAGACATCTAGACCGATGGGTATTCCGGTATGATGTATTTACTTCACCCCGATGTTGTGTGTCCGGGAAGACATCTAGACCGAGGGTATATTCTGGTACGATGTATTTGTTGAGTTGTGCGTGGTGATGGGATTGTCATGGGTACTTGTCTTATGTTGTGTGTTATCGAATCTGAGTAACGTTCGTAGTGGTCTTAGCGGTATAATGTCTCGTTGCTCGTTTGTTTATCTGATGTGGTGCTATTATCGATATTGTTGTGTTCCTGTCGGTTTCTACTCACGTTAGCAGTTTTGGTAAGAGTTACTGATCGAGTATTTTTGGTAACGCAGTGGGAGTCCCTTCTATTTACTACTTTTTCCTACTGAGCCAAAACTCACCCACTCTGTTTTTACTGTTTTACAGGTTTCGATGGTGAGTCAGTGTAGAGGATGTCTCAGAGCTCGGGAGCTCCTCGACAGTCCGGGGTTTATGTATCTAGTAGAGACGTACTTTCTTTTATGAACTAAACCTTGTATTTATATGGATTTCAGAGTTGACTCATCGTATTTTATTATTGATTTGGAACTAATTTTCGGGGTTATAATTCGTAAATTTCTTTTTATTATTATTGTTTTGATTTAATTTTAGTTCACGTCTCGAGTTCAGTCAAACCGGATTTTGGGCGTGACAGCTGGAATAAATCTAGCCTCCCAATGCTGAGGAAAACCACAACCAGAGATAAAATAAGAAGGTAATGAGACCAATTTGCTTTCCTGAATTAACACCATATTCAACTGAAGCTTGCAGCACACCTTTCTTAAGGCTCTCCTCTTTTTTCTAGAGGAAGCCCCTCTCATATTCTATGAGAGGATCCTCATGGGGAGGACAACCTTTGTGTGGGGAGTGAGATCAATGCCTGATCATAGCTCTCCACATTACACTCCAAGTCAACATACTCATCTTCAGAATTTGTTTTAAGAACCACAGTTGGATTAATTTCTTGTTCCAAGTTCTCAAATTGAGCTGCTACCAATTCATAAGCCAGATAAGCCTTGAGGCCCAAGGCTTTACAATAATCCCAATCTCCCTCTCCATCAGCTTTAAAAACTTGTGGATTTTTTCCAGCTCTTTTTGGCACTGATCCTGTAGTTGGGTTGACAAATACAGCATTGACTTTTTGGACCTGGTATTATAAGCCACCACACTATTCCCCCTCTTCTTAGATCATTTGGTAGAAGGAGTGATTAAGGAGGGATTGATTGGCAAAGTAGGAATATTTGAAATAATCTTTCCCTCCACATGCACATTTTGTGACAGATTTTTAGGGCCTAAAACTGCTGCACCCAGGGTAGAAGCCATGTCTTCATTAATGACAGCAGTTTCCAATGAAGGATTAAGTACTATCAACTCTTTAACCAGCCCATCTTCAATAGTGTTAATAACTGGACTGTTGACTAATTAGTTGTTGGTGATCGGAACATTGACTAATGAGGAAGTATTTTCTTCACCAAAACTATCAGGAACAAGTAAGTCAACATTGGTAGATAGAGGCATCAATGTATTTCACAGAGGATTAATGGGAGGCCTTGTGTTGGATCAGGAGAATCAGGAATGTTTTCCTGCAACTCAATCAAAACATTCTTTTCCATTGAATTTAACTTACCAGAAGCAGAGGCAATAAGTTCTTGATCTTGTGGAGATGTCAGAACCAAGACCGGCTCAGTATCAGAGGGAGTAACTCCAAATTCATTAGACAAAGACTCATCAGTGGAAGAGGTTGTTGAAGCATTAAAACCTTGTTGTCTTGTGTCCACCACAGGGACCATAGATATATCTACTGAACAAGCCATAACGTTAAACACTTTGTCTTTCAGGATCAAGTTAGTCTCTTTATAAACCTTCAAATACTCTTCTGCGTTAATCAAGATATAAGCTGCATCAAAGCTATCCTCATCCAGTGTAGTTGGATGAGTACAAACAAAAGCCCCCCCAAGTCTTCAACAATGGCTTTGAAAGATTCCACACACCAACCCATAATGGGTACTCCATAAATGGCTATCCAGCTAAACTTCCCTCCAAATTTTCACAAATCGGCCTTGTCTTTTAACAATGTCATCCAAGTTTTAAGAAAATGGGCCTCCTCAGCAAGAGTTTTTGCTTCCAGTTCCTCATCCTCAAAAATAACTAAGACTACCCTGTTCCCCAAGGAATTCAAGATAAATTCACCACCAGTCAGAGCTCTGAAGCAACTCTTAACAGTAGAGATCGAAATGTCCTTGTGTAACAACCCCAGATGGCCCTTGTTCACCGAGTTCCTATGTTCTTCCACAAATTTTCCGATCACTGAAGATTTTTCCTGTTCCTCATCTTCATTCCCTTTGAGACTTTCTTCAGTCCTCTTTCTCGTCCACTGATAATTATTCTTGGAACCCATATAACCCGGACTCTTTTGCCAAGCTCGAGCCGCAAAGAGTTTATAGCCTTTCAAGAAGTACCCATTAAAAATATGTATCCCCTTTTCCACCGCCTCCAGTTCAGAGAAGGTGATAAAGCCAAACCATTTACCATCAGTACTTGGTCTTGGTATTGATTCCACCTTGAGAATCTCCCCACATTCCAGAAACAAGTTTTGTAGCCAAGTACTGGAAGTAGAAGGTGGGAGATTGAAAATGAAAAGTCTATGCTCCTCAAGCTGTCTAATGCTAGAATCTTGTTCATCTGCCTCGAAAATGTTCCCACCACCTCCCCGAGATTGATTCTAACGCTCAAAACCCGGAGGAGGACCAATTGATGATGAGGAAGTCATAATATTCTTGAACACTTGCTTCAATATATTCTGTTGCAGCCACTCCTATAGAAAGAAAGAAGACCAGGATTGTAATAATTCCAGTAAGACGTTATTGCAACCCGAAAAGCATGAAGGGCTCCAGAGAAGAAAATCCTGAAGCTGATCACCGATAGTTGCAGAAACTGAAGAACACCATAGTAACACTGTAGCTCTTCATAACCATATCTGATATGCCTCTCTTTCTCATCCACCTTCTCTTACAATGCTCCATTTTGAAAGAGGTAAGATTGATGTGGTAAACCTAGTTTGAATGCTCCATCATGATGCAAATAGTAATCATTGGTTGGTGTGGATGAATCTAACTTAATGAGTGGCAACAGAAACCCCTCATACCGCTTTCTTGCGCTCTTGGAGACAAAAAGGTGAGAAGGCTGGCCTGCTAGCGCTAAGGAATCACCCCAATGTCTCTTCAACAAGTGTTCGAGGTCTTTAATGAATTTCTTCTATAATCTACACAATCCACACAAAAAAGAGCTTTGGTATAATATAACGGTTAATTTTAATATACACACCTAGCATTGGTCTTGTGTATACTTTTAATTTTCGATGTATTTCTTTGCCCCTTTTGACTATTTGAAGTTAAAGATTTATGATTAATTTTTTGCCTATAAACGAGTAAAAAGTCGTTATTAACCCTATAAAAGTGCATACGTGAGGATTTCAAATTACAAAAAACATGTGCATTTGAGGGTTACAAATAACAAAACACATTTGATGAAGAGTTGATATCATAAGGGTAGAACTGTTATTTATTTTATATATAAAAAAAAGTTGACGTCATGCGATAGCTATAGTACTATATTTCATTAAAAATAATAAATTTGTAGACCGAATATAATTCACTATAAAATTTTACAAATCGCAAATATTTAACAACAATTTTTTCACAATTATCCCTAAAACAATATAGATATGACATAATAATGACACCACAGCATATGTTACACTGATTAATTCACAAAGGTGCGACCAACTTGTCGTTTTGTTTGGCTTCTTAGTTCTTGCCTATCTAGCTTATAGTCTCATCGGGCTCTTTGTCTTGCCAGCTCCGATCAGCTCCGATCGCTTGCAACTTGACCACGAATCTAGATTTGGGGATCTCCGACTCCACTATGCCTCTCTTTTTAAATGTTTTTATTTATTTGCTTTCTTTATTGTTCTTTAATAAAAAAACATATGACATGGGATGATTTTCGTTTGGTAATGGACGAAAATATAACTCATCGTTACATTAACAAGATGCATCTTAAATTTACAATTACAAATTGTCTAAGCCAAAAGTTCATAAAAATTATAACACGAAATAGTTTCACAGTATTATAGAGGGAAAGAAAAATGAAAACAAGAAAGTAAGAAACTAGACCTGTTTATTTGTATTGTATTGTTAGCTTATTTCCTCTCAACTGCATCTGAAAACCCTAGCCCAGTCCTTCACCTTCCGCCTCTTTGCTAGCCTCGCCGGTGACGGCTACGGCCTTGGCCGTGGCTGTTGCCGGCAGAGGTACCTTCTCCTCGTCTCCCTTCCTTCCCCCCTCTTCTCTTCTTGCTTTACCTTCTCCTTCTAGCCTCGCTCGTCCTCCTCCTTTCCAGATCTGCTCGTGAAGCCAGGCTTGCTTCGCCTGCCGGAGGATCCTTCCGATGAAGAGGAGATCTTGTCTGGTAGGACCTCTTAGCCGAACCTCCTACTTCAGGGACTGGTTCGCCGGTGTATTTCTCGCCGGAGCTCGGTCCGGTTCTTTTGCTCGCTGCTCGAGTGGGTTCGCTGCGCTTCTCCGTTCGTTCTCCGGGATGCTCGGCTTGTGGTGCTGGCCGGAGGTGTCGTCCAGGTCTTGACTTGCAGATCTGTCCTTCTTCTGATCTACGGGAGGTCTAGAGCTCGGGATCTGCTCGAGTTTTGGCCGGAGCTCGTCGTCCCGTTCCTGTGTCAGTTGTCAAGAGGCTGCCGGCGGCGGGTAGGTCGGCGTCCCGTCTCCGTTGGGCAGCGTGGTTTGACAGTTCCGGATCTGCAGCAGTGCCGCCGGATATGCTTCATCTCCGGGCAGCTTTTCTCGGATGCGGCGGATCTCCGTCGACGGCTCGGGTAAGATTTGTTGGTAGCGGGTCGGGTCAGGGTGTGGGTCCAGGTAGGGTTTGTGTCTGGACCTGGGCCGGGTCAGTTCGACCAGGTTCTGGTTCTGGGCCTGCCCAGCTTGGGCCCATCTGGGCCTGGTTAGTTTGGGCAGGTTGGACTGTTCTGCCCAAGCGTAGCCTGCTCCGCTGGTCTTCTTGCGTTACTCGGTTCTGGATTGAGTGGACGGTCTTTCGGTCATCCCGGTGGTTTTCCAAGAGGTGACATGCCTTGTGTTAGGTAGAAATGCCGGGTCCCCTATGTTGGGTCTCGAGGTAGGGTTGGAGATGAACCAACTCGCAGCGGAAAATCAAGGAAAACCAAGAGACGATTAAAACCATGAAACAACTAACAAAGAATGGATTCACAAGAGAAAAATTCAGCACTAGTTCTTACCAAAACAAGAACACCGGGTAACGAATGATTGGCTTGAGTCTCCAAGACGCCTACGTATCCACATGGGAATCAAAGCCACGTAGTTCTTCTCTTTGAGGACTCAAGAACACAAAAATGGAGGAGGAAACTAGCCAAACCCGAAATGGCCATGGAAGAGGGAGAGAAAATGTGTTTCCTATTCTTGTCTTGTGTTTGTTATGTTGAAAAAAGATGACTTAAACATAACAAAACCCATACTTGTCCAACTAAAGGCATGGGACAAGTATGGTGTCAAGTAAGGTGTAAATAGGACAAAGTATGGCAAGACAAGATTGGGTTAGGTGGTGAATCACCAACACCTTAATCCTTGTCTTGCTTACTTAGTACTAATTAATCAAGACTTGATTAATTAGTTCCATGGGCCTTGGTTGCATGGGCCTTTCATGGGCCTCTTGGAACATGGCCCATGGCCATTTCCAACGAGGTCCCGTGATTCGCTCATCGCCTCCAAGCCTTCCATACCGGAAATGTCCAACATTATCCGACGCGATCAATCCCAAGACTCCAAGCCTTGTCTCGATCCGTAAAGTCCTATTCACTTACGGGCACATGACCCAAAACCCAGTTTTGGTCATATCCCGAGACAACTCCCTTTTGGCCATTCTCCATAAATGTGTCAATGAGTTTCATCCTCCGGTGTGACCCTTAGGTTTATGCATGTCAATAGATCAACATAAAATCCCATTTTACTTGATCCTATTTAAGTGGCAACTAACGAGACTTTAGTATTGCCTGACACTGCATAGCGAATCGACCCTGTCGATTCTAACCTTTCCGTCGTCCCTGTCATTATCCTTTTATCTCCGATATCCTGATTGAGATAAGCCATAGAGCCGTCATCCTTATTATTCTCAATCACCGTTCCTTGATATGTGAGATGACTGAAGATATGATACCCAGTATCATGTGCATGGCCATGCTATTCTTCCAGTCACTCTCGATCAAGTGGCCGAGAACCGATATCTTTCCCATACCTTAGTATGAGGGATAAATCCCTTAGCCGTCTTTCGTGTCACTCATGTAGCCCGTCCCCAAGCCAATCCTGGCCGTTATGGAAGCCCTGCTACGGACAACGTTAGGCTCAGGTCAAACTCAGTTGTTGACTACATAGCGATCACAAAGACTCCTTGGTCTAAGGATACATGACAAGCTACAACACTGAATATGTTCATGACTTAATCTATGGCACATATTCAGGGCGGGTCGTCCAATATCATGTCCCACATGATATCTATGATCAGACTCCGGAATCCCATTCCAATGACTAACAGAACGTAAGCCATAAAGAGCCATCTTTCATACTAGTCGCTTCTAGTGAAGCTTTGTTGACTAGGGACCCATCGAGTGTGATCTATCTCGATCTATGGTTCTATTCGCATGGTGGGCATAGATCAGAGCACACATCGATATATTACTCCAACACATAAGTAATATAAAGCCGCTTTAATTTTATTGCTAACGATGATATATACATTTGGACATTTAGGATTGAACTACGGGCACTAAGACTAACAATCTCCCACTTGCCCTAGTTCCAATCTAAACTCCAATATGTCCCCATCGACTTTACATGTCTAACATGTTCAGGCAGTGACACTGCCTTAGTCAAAGGGTTGGCTATGTTATCATCTATTGCAATATCGGTTATCTTCACTTCACCTCAGTTCAGTATTTATCTGATGAGGTGGATACGCCGCAGTACATGTTTGGATTTGTTATGCGATCTAGGCTTTTAGCTTGCGCAATGGCCCTTGTGTTGTCGCAAAATGGATTCACCGGACTGGATGGGTTTTTAATTACACCCAGCCCTGCCATGAATTTCCAAATCCACATAGCCTCCTTAGCTGCCTCTGCAGCATCCATGTACTTGGCCTCTATCGTAGATTCGGCAATGGTATCTTGCTTTACGCTTTCCCAGCTAAAGCTCTGCCATTCAGCGTAAACACATATCCTGATTGACTTCTAAAGTCATCTGGATTTGTCTTGGAAAACTAGCGTCTACTCATCCTTCGACGACTAGTTCAGCATCATCTTTCCCCCAGGTTAGAATGATGTCTACTGGTACAACATAAGGCTTACGAGACGTCTGGTCTCATACATGTCATGGCATATATGATCGATCCTGCCCCCAGGCGCATAGGATTCTCATCATCCTTTTCAGCTCATCAGGTGTCTTAGGACACTAAGTCTTGCTGAGATGAATGCCATGACTAGTGGGTAAGAGTCCTTTCTTTGAATCGAGCATTAAGAACCTACTCAATGCCTTGTTCACATAGGTTCCCTGACTTAAATCCAAGACCCTCTTGGTGCGATCTCTACATATCTTAATCCTTAAGATATGAGAAGCATCGCCTAAGTCCTTTATTGAAAAACACTTCCTCAACCAAGCTTTAGTCTCGTGCAAGGTTGGGATGTCGTTTTCAATGAGAACCAGAAAGGTAATATTGCTCCCACTAGCCTTCTTATAAACGCAAGATTCATCCTCGTTCTTGATTAAGCCAAATCCAATTACAGCTTCATCAAAACGAAGGATCCAACTCCGAGAAGTTCGTTTCAATCCATAAATGGATTTCAACAACTTATAAATCTTTCCCTTATTCTTCGGATCGTCAAAACCTTTGGGCCGAGACATACAAACGTACTCAGTCAAATTTCCATTTAGGAAAGCGGTTTTGACATCCACTTGCCATATCTCGTAATTATGATACGCAGTTATGTCAAGAAGAATTTGGATCGATTTTGACCATAGCCACTAAGGAGAAGGTTTCCTCATAGTCAATCCATTGGATCTGCCTATAACCTTTCGCCACCAGTTGAGCTTTGTAGGTCAGAGGGTTGCCGTCCATGTCCATCTTCACCTTGAAGATCCATTTGCATCCTATGGTCCTCACACCATTGATGGGATCAACCGGTTCCCAGACTCGGTTGTCCGACATGGATTGCATTTCCTCCCTCATGGCTCCCAGCCATAACTCGGAGTTGGGCCCATCCACGACTTCCTGAAAGGTGGCTGGATCATCGTGATCCACCATGACTTCATTGTCACCTCCGGATACCATATCTTGGAGGTGGAAGATTGATCCTTTCAAATCGCCTTGGACCTTCCGGAATTGTAACAGGAATTGGTTCTTACTCTACGACAATCTCTGGCTCCTTTCTACTGGGTTGCCAATTGGTTTAGACAGATCTGTACCATCCTGAATTTCTTCGAGATGCACAGTCCTCCCAATGACGTCTTTGGAAACAAAACTTTTTTTCCATAAAGACCCCACCCCAAGCGACGAACACCATGTTCTCACTGGGATTGTAGAAATAGTATCCCCTTGTTGCTTTGGGATACCACACGAAGGTGCATATCTCAGATCTTGGTTCGAGCTTAGTCGAAACCAAATGTTTCACATAAGCCTCGCAACCACAAATCTTTAGGAAAGACAAAGCGGGCATCATCCCGTACCATTTTTAAAATGGTGTCCCTTCCACACCATTCGTCGAAGCCCGATTCACTATGAATGCGGTCGTCTCTAGAGCAAAACCCCTAAAAGAGATTGGGAGATCAGTCCAACTAATCATGGAACAGACCATTGTCTAACAATGTCCGATTTCTCCGTTTGGCTACACCTTTCAACTACAGTGACCTAGGAGGAGTCCATTCCAAAAGGATCCCATTCTCTTTTAGATGATCTAATAACTCTGTGGTCAAGTATTTTCCACCTCGATCCAATCGAAGTGCCTTAATACCTTTGTCGAGCTGGTTTTCTACTATAGTCTTAAACTCTTTGAATTTATCAAAAGCTTCAGACTTATGTCTCACCGAAGAGACATAACCATATTTACTGTAATCATCAGTAAATGTGATAAAGTAGTTAAAACCCCTCCTGGCAAGTGAACTTATTGGTCTACACACATTCGAGTGTATCAGCCCCAATAATTCACCCGCCCTTTCATCGCGATCGATAAATGGCACTTTAGTCATTTTGCCCATCAAACAAACCTTGCACCTATCGATCGAATGGAATTCGAATGAACCTGAAAGCCCGCACTTCTGAAGTGTTGATAGGCGCTTCTTGTTTATGCGACCCAAATGACAGTACCATAACAGAGTTAGGTTTAAATCGTTGGATTTAGACCTCTTGGTATTAACGGAATATATAGAACTTGAGGCATTGTTACCCATATCTAATATGTACAATCCTCCAACCATGTCAGTACTGGTATAAAACATATCATTGCATAGAACATTGAAAACTCCATTTCCAATATTAACATTATATCCTTCCTTGTCAAACACGGATACAGATATAATATTCCTACTAAAAGTAGGTATGCAATATACATTATACAATACTAAGACAAGGCCTCTTGGCAAAGCAAGACTCATGGATCCTACAGCAGTTGCCACAACTCTGAGGTCCATTTCGTGCTTTCCAAATCTCTCCTACTTTCAGCCACCATATATTAGTGCATGTGTGAGATTCAGTCCTGGTATCTAATACCCATGAATCTTTGGAAGTAGAGAGATGTAGCTCTATAGAGTTAATACCGAATGAAGGCACGATCCCACCGCCCTTCCTTAGATCATCCAGGTTTCCTGATGAAGGCGCAGTCCTACTGCCCTTCTTCAGATCATCCAGGCTATTTGATGAAGGCGCAGTCCCACTGCCCTTCTTCAGATCAGCCGTGAACTTCCTGTAATCCCGGTTCCAATGACCAGGCTGTTGGCAGTAGAAGCAGACATTCTCAGGTGTCTCATCTTTCCTGCCAAGTGCGCATGGGCCCAGCCCTTGCCACTTCCAATTCCCTTGTTGACCATCAGAATATCCTTGGATCCCAGATCCCTGAGATATTCTTCTCAGCAGCTGATGACACTTCATGTAACTCTGATATGGTCTTAGAGACAGCCTTGTCAAGGACATATTCTTTGCGTTCAGACTTGAGGACTATCCTCAAAATTCTGTACCAGTCCAAATAGTTTGTCCCATTTAGCTTGACCCTGTCAAGAATGGATTTTAATGACAAACTATTAATGTTCGCTGAATTTGCCATTTGATCTACAACAGATAAAATTCAATCAGTAAACTGAATAAATTTTATGAAGATCAAGCTTAAACACCAACAATCAATTCTAAACCTTTAGAATCTGAAACCAAGATCCTTGATTCACTCGATTAAGCTGAACTAATGCTCACCACTTAATCGAGCTATGTAGGTAGGACTCCATCCAATCACATCCAATGTGACTCTTGGCTAGGGTATGTACTTATGTACACGACTTACCCTATCTTTTACCCTAGCTCAACCTCAGGCTGAGAATCGTAGTCGGGTCCACCAATTTTCAACTATGGCCCGTCACTATGTAGGTGCTCCGCTAATGCGCACGACACCCACATATGTCGTCCAAACCTACTACCCCGCTTCCCCATGGATGCTCCGCTAATGCGCACGACACCCATAGGACGGGGAGGTAGTAAGGTGTTGATTATTGGGAGGTATCGGACATGACCCGCTTTTACTTGTCCAGTTGTGTTCAAAACTTTGGCACATCCTAGATGCGATGAGCACATCAACTACATTCCAAATGCAATGATGCCTCAAATTACATCCAATGTAATTCTTCCTTTGAACCCGTCAACTACATCCAATGGAATGACGGTTCTAAGGGTTCACACACAAGGATTAAAATTCCAATTTTATCTTTGCATGTGAGGTGATATGCTCGGTAAATAAAGTTAAGCATGCAATTCTAAAGCACATAGAATTAATCATGCATAAACTAAACCAAGCATAAAGCGATAAATGTGCACATAATAGCCCCCTAAACTAACTCCCACTAGCTTCTTGAGCTCCACCGACTCCAAGCCGATGCCAACACCCGAAAAGCCACCAAATGACCTTTTCGCCCTTTCTTCATCTTGAGTAAAAAAATACAATTTAATACACGACTCGCAGGTCGGGAATAAATAAATATTACAAATAAGTGGTTCGACGACCACACCTTGAAAGAATAATTACACGCTAACACTAACGGCTCGCAGGCCGTGAAAAGCGATAAATAATTAAATCGAGCTCGGGGCTATTATGTACACCATGCCAACATCACATCACACATCGTGTTATCAAACAAGCATGTTATCAAACATCATGTGATTTTCCGGTTTTAATTAATAGCCAAGTTTCGAAATTTTTTTGATGCTCGGTTTATCGAAACCGTTCAAAAATGAAACTTTTGAACATTTGATCTTCGAGTTCATCATGACGGTTCCAAACTCGTCATAACTAACAAAACGGTTTAGACTTGGCATATCAACCATCCAATGGTCATGCTTGGCCTAGCTCCGTCCAACGGAGCCCCGTTCGGTCCCGGTTTCGGCTCCCCGAGAGTCCCGCTCCCGAGACCCGAAAAATCAAATTTTTTTCAAAATTTCCAGATTTGAAATAATTTTCAAAAAATCATTTTACATGTATTAAATCCATAAACAATAATTTAAAACATGTTATCAAACAATTTAGCAAAACAACATGCCAAAAACTAAACTTTCAAGCAAAACCGAAACTTTGAACACCGTCTTGTGAATCCCGAAGGTAGCACGGCTCTGATACCACTGTTGGGTCTCTAGGTAGGGTTGGAGATGAACCAACTCGCAGCGGAAAATCAAGGAAAACCAAGAGACGATTAAAACCATGAAACAACTAACAAAGAATGGATTCACAAGAGAAAAATTCAGCACTAGTTCTTACCAAAACAAGAACACCGGGTAACGAATGATTGGCTTGAGTCTCCAAGACGCCTACGTATCCACATGGGAATCAAAGCCACGTAGTTCTTCTCTTTGAGGACTCAAGAACACAAAAATGGAGGAGGAAACTAGCCAAACCCGAAATGGCCATGGAAGAGGGAGAGAAAATGTGTTTCCTATTCTTGTCTTGTGTTTGTTATGTTGAAAAAAGATGACTTAAACATAACAAAACCCATACTTGTCCAACTAAAGGCATGGGACAAGTATGGTGTCAAGTAAGGTGTAAATAGGACAAAGTATGGCAAGACAAGATTGGGTTAGGTGGTGAATCACCAACACCTTAATCCTTGTCTTGCTTACTTAGTACTAATTAATCAAGACTTGATTAATTAGTTCCATGGGCCTTGGTTGCATGGGCCTTTCATGGGCCTCTTGGAACATGGCCCATGGCCATTTCCAACGAGGTCCCGTGATTCGCTCATCGCCTCCAAGCCTTCCATACCGGAAATGTCCAACATTATCCGACGCGATCAATCCCAAGACTCCAAGCCTTGTCTCGATCCGTAAAGTCCTATTCACTTACGGGCACATGACCCAAAACCCAGTTTTGGTCATATCCCGAGACAACTCCCTTTTGGCCATTCTCCATAAATGTGTCAATGAGTTTCATCCTCCGGTGTGACCCTTAGGTTTATGCATGTCAATAGATCAACATAAAATCCCATTTTACTTGATCCTATTTAAGTGGCAACTAACGAGACTTTAGTATTGCCTGACACTGCATAGCGAATCGACCCTGTCGATTCTAACCTTTCCGTCGTCCCTGTCATTATCCTTTTATCTCCGATATCCTGATTGAGATAAGCCATAGAGCCGTCATCCTTATTATTCTCAATCACCGTTCCTTGATATGTGAGATGACTGAAGATATGATACCCAGTATCATGTGCATGGCCATGCTATTCTTCCAGTCACTCTCGATCAAGTGGCCGAGAACCGATATCTTTCCCATACCTTAGTATGAGGGATAAATCCCTTAGCCGTCTTTCGTGTCACTCATGTAGCCCGTCCCCAAGCCAATCCTGGCCGTTATGGAAGCCCTGCTACGGACAACGTTAGGCTCAGGTCAAACTCAGTTGTTGACTACATAGCGATCACAAAGACTCCTTGGTCTAAGGATACATGACAAGCTACAACACTGAATATGTTCATGACTTAATCTATGGCACATATTCAGGGCGGGTCGTCCAATATCATGTCCCACATGATATCTATGATCAGACTCCGGAATCCCATTCCAATGACTAACAGAACGTAAGCCATAAAGAGCCATCTTTCATACTAGTCGCTTCTAGTGAAGCTTTGTTGACTAGGGACCCATCGAGTGTGATCTATCTCGATCTATGGTTCTATTCGCATGGTGGGCATAGATCAGAGCACACATCGATATATTACTCCAACACATAAGTAATATAAAGCCGCTTTAATTTTATTGCTAACGATGATATATACATTTGGACATTTAGGATTGAACTACGGGCACTAAGACTAACACCCTATAGGCGACTCTCGGTGTTGGCCGGTTTCGTGACGGGGGCTGGCACAAGTGTGTGCCTAGTTGGTCTTATCCTATTGTCCGATCCCTTTTTCCTTGGCTTGCTAACCCCTCCTATCCGTGTATGCATCTCTTAGTATTTGGTTTCGCTTCATCTTGACTCGGTAGTGGGTCAAGCTCGTCGGTTAAAGGCGTTGACCGCCGACGAGTTTCAAGGGTATTGTTTGCCCCTCAGAAGCCATCTGCTAGGGTTTGCATGGTAATTCGGGTCTGTCTCTGCCGTTTGCGGTGTTGGCCGCCGGTATTATAGTTGCTGTCTTTACGGTCAGCTCTATGGAGATGGGAGTCGGTTGAGCATTTCAAGGTGTTGGCCTCGGGACATCCCGTCTTCGTTGTTTTCCGCGAGGCGGTTTGGGGTGGCTGGAACGCTACCTCGGAGGTGTCTACTTCTGAGTTGATCGTGGGACGCGCTTCTACATCCTCCCGGCTGTGGATCGTAGTGTCTTGGGACCGGGCGCTTTTGCTGCTTTTAACTGGACCTGTTCGTAGTGGCTCTCGGGTGTCTTCGTCCAGTTTCACCGTGGGAGGCGTTTCCAAGTTCGGATTCGTCGTGTTTCTGACCTCTTCACTCTTCGTCGCAGAAGTTCAGGTTAAGTCTTTGGAGATTTCTTTCGGAAGACGGCTAGCTTACCGGGCTTTTTGGTTCAATCTAGGTATTAGACCTTTTTTAGTGCTTCATGATGGCTATATTCGGGTGTGAGTCTCCTTTTTTAGCCGTCCTTTTTATTTTGCTTTTTTCATTTTGGATCTGCGTACCCTTTCATTATCAGGGTCTGCGTACCCGTTCATCTTCAGGGTCTGCGTACCCGTTCATCTTCAGGGTCTGCGTACCCTTTCATCTTATGGGTGTACCCACTCATCTTTCGGGTCTATGTACCCTTTCGTCTTCACGGTCTGCGCGCCGATTCATCATCAGGGTCTGCGTACCCTTACATCATCAGGGTCTGCGTACCCTTTCATCATCTGGGTCTGAGTACCCGTTCATCATCCGGGCCTGCGTACCCGTTCATCATTAGGGCCGTGTGCCCGTTCATCATCAGGGTCTGTGTACCTGTTCGTCATCAGGGTCTGTGTACCCGCTCATCATCTGGGTCTGTGTACCCGCTCATCATCAAGGTCTGTGTACCCGTTCATCATCAGGGTCTGTGTCCGCTCATCATCTGGGTCTGCGTACCCATTCATGCGTTGTTATGGTCTTTTTTTTTGTTGGAGAATCTGTAGCTAGATTCTTTTCATTGTACTCCTCTTCCTCCTTGAGAGGT
The DNA here is from genome assembly GCA_963921825.1 of Erodium maritimum. Taxonomy (NCBI): domain Eukaryota; kingdom Viridiplantae; phylum Streptophyta; class Magnoliopsida; order Geraniales; family Geraniaceae; genus Erodium; species Erodium maritimum. The sequence continues at coordinate 26,734,311 of OY997596.1, read as the reverse complement.
TTAATTTAAATATACTTTGCTGATCAAAAAAAAGAAAGTAAGAACAAGTGGATTCCCTTGGTTAAGAAAAAATTGACAACTACATGGTAATGGCAAAATGAGAAGATAAAATGTAGCGTATCATAGGGATTAACATACATAAGGAAATCCGAACATAAAATTCGGCATTTTGTAATGAAACAACCAGAAACGAAAGAATAACAAAACAAAAATTGAGGACGGGTGATGTTATAAGTAGGTATATATTATATAGTGTAGAAGAAGAAGTTAGTCGTCAGAGTTGTTGTCACTATCATTTTTATCAGAATCGTTGTCCTTGGTATCATCGTTGTCATCTTTATCAGAATCGTTATCGTTATCGTTGTCGTTGTCGTTGTCGTTGTCGTTGGCGGGCTCGGGAGGGGGCGTGGCAGGGTTTTTCTTATTGGAAGCAGCCTGGAGGACATGGTTGTAATTTCCCTTCTCCATGAAGAGCTGGGCGAAGTGGTGCTTACAGTAGAGCACACCGTCAAGTGCTGCATAGGACGAGTGTGTCAGAGGACACCCTGAGTGTGCACATCTGAAGCATGTCTTGTGGTAGCACTCTCCCTCTAGTGTCACCTGCATGCATGCATTGTAATAATATATATTTATCAACTCAGCATCTACTTACCCCCAATCCCCAACTATCTATAAATATACCATCACTAATATATACAAGACATGTCTCGGATGCAAACTCTTTTTTAAGATATAAACGTGCCAACTTGTGAGTGTAATATATAGGATTAAATATTGAAACTTACTTTTAAATATTAGTCATGAACGTTACACTACCATGTTTGCAAAATCACATATGCGATACATAAAATATTGGTCACGCGATTCTGTTAGTGAAAATGGATAGAATATTGCATTCTGATAGCCGTGTGACAGTTAATTAAGAGTAAAATGACGATTTTGACCTTACTCTTATCAACCTTATGACTTTAATAGAAGAAACTACTATTTTATCCTTGTTTTATAATAAATAAGATTATTATAAAATAAGGGTAAAATGATAATTTTCCCTACTAAAGTCATAAGGTTGATATGATTAAGGTCAAAATCGTCATTTTACTCTCAACTAACTATCGCATGGCTAACAGAATGAAATATTCCGTCCATTTTCACTAACAGAATCGGGTGATCAATACTTTACATATCGCATATGTGATGTTGCAAACATAGGTCGTATAGTATTCGTGACCAATATTTAAGACTAAGTTTCAATACTTAACCCTAATACATATGATTTTTGAATACAACATCTCGGTTTTATAGTGAATAGTCACAAACTATATTTTTCACAAATTGGATGTTGTATTCACAAGTTATATTTAAGATTCGTGTAGTAAAGAGAGTTTGCACCTGATATTGTCCCTGTATATATATAACAAACCTTTTCGAGTGGATACACTGTCTTACTGCAAGTGGAGCACTTGTCTTGAGTTCCCATGAACAACGAGGACAGCCTGCTTGGTGCCCTGGTCTGTAAAGTTTAGTAATGCCACATTTTATTAAATATATATATGGCTATGAATTAATTATATAAGAAAATAAAATAATGTTACTATCTTGAGGGTGAAGGCCAATGTGTATCAACGTACCACCTCAGCTTTGTCCTTTGGAGCTGCAGCGTTCATCATGATATTGTTATAGCAAAAAATGGCGAAATGTATGCATATGAAAAGAAAAGAAAAAGACAATTGATTACCACTTTGGAAATTCTTGCTGAAATTGCCGGACTCTTTGAAGAGCTGCTCAAAATGGGTTTTGCAGTAGAGGACTCCATCCATGGAGGAATAATTACTCATCTGAGTTATGGATAAAGGAATGAATAATTATGTCTATATAAGAAATGAATTTGGAGAAACAATAAACATACGACAAGAGTGCCCTTGCAGTGGCTGCACTTGAAGCAGGACTTGTGGTAAGGAACTCCTTCAAGAGACAACATGTCGACCACGTAGACGGTCTTGTCGCAGGCCTTGCATTTATCCAGAGTTCCCGTGAACGCCATTATTGCCTTCCTATTGGGAAGAAAATGAAGCTTGTAATGAAAGGGGACTCCAAAGCGCCCTTGCCTTTGCCTAAATAATTAACACCTATTTGCTATAACTAGATTCTCACATTTCCTTACCACCAAATGTATTCCGACCCAATTGCAGTGAAACAAGGTAACTCCACTGACTTTTTCTCTTTTTATTAAGGGGGTTCACATTTTTCAGCCAACTAACTGTATTTTGCTATTTGCTACCTGCTTCTATACGTGCATTTGATCATATGGATCAGTATATATATATATATATATGCACGTGATCACGAATTGGTAGCTCAAGATTAGTAGTAGTACGATGTAATTAAACTATATGGAACTAGATATTACTTTTTTTTGATAAGCGATGATTTTATAAATAATCTTATCTTTCAAGGAGAAAGACGAGAAAAAAGAGTGATACAACCCAAAGTGGGGATCGACCTAATACCTTCACGAAAAAATAAAAATAAAACAGACAAACAAGAACAAAAACAACCGAGTCCTTCAAAACCTGTTTTGCTAGGCTTCCGGTTTATCCTGAAGAGCCAAAGAATGCTTCAGGAGCTCCCACTTCTTCTGTCTTTCTTCCCTTTCACAGCTTAAGGACCTAGCCTTTGCGTTATACTGACAAATAACAGTGGGTTGTTGTTTTGTTCCTTTGAGTTTTCGGCCTCTTTTGTCTGGCGATTCTTGCCTCAAAGAGATAGCTGGTTTGAGTTGAGCAGTATAGTAGTCCCCTAAGAATTAGGGGGGGGGGGGGGGCGACTCTAACGAGAAGAAGCTCTAGATGGCTGAGTCAAAAGTCGAACCTTATTCTGAGACGGAGGTTTGAGAAGAGCCTCCTTCCACGGACTACCATGTTGATCCTCGTTGAGATTACCCGACGTAACCTCCAGAATTGTCACCTGTTGAGACGACTGAAAAACCTTTGTGGAGACAACCCCGATCTCCTCGGAGCTCTGAACAATTGGTTTATCCAGCAAATTTTGAGATGAAGCCAAAGAGATAGACTGAGGCGTTGGAAATGGGCCATTTGCGTTTATAACAAAAGCAGCCCCACTTCCATTGGGGCTGATCGCAGGCCCAGACGAAGCAATCTTATCTGGCCCATACACAGAACCCACAGCCCCATCTTGTCCAAGCCCACTGTCCAAACCTCCATCATCAACGCGAACTGTAACTCCTCCTCCGCGTGAAGCGCTAACAGCGCCGAGATTATTGATCTCCGAATCAATCAACGCAGAATCCGATTCTCCAATAATAACAAAGGGATTTGTAGAAATAGGAAAGGAATCAGTCGGATCTCGGTCAATATCCACAAGGTTTAGTTGCGGATTTTCCGGTCGAGCAACAAAGGCATGTGTGTCCGATTTTGCTGCATTCGAACCCGTAATCACGGGAATTGATTCGAGATTGATTTTTGGAATGGATATGGAATCCCTAGAATCACGCTCATCCACGCCCGCAATATTTGGCTGCAGAAGTTCCACCCGGCTATCGCGGACGCCGGCGTGAAATTCCGGCACACACATTGCTTGCTCGTGGTTCGTATCTCGCCGGAGTTGTTGGTTAAGAGTCTGAAAGACGTTCTTCAAGAGGATGGGATCCGATCCTACCTGTTTTGCCTTTGTACCTGCCTGATTGCAGGTGCTCTGTTTTACCATTCTCGGAACAGAGGACCTCGAGCTCATCCGCGACTTTCTTCTGCTACGCCAAGTTGATGCGAAAAAGAGTTTGTGACCATTATACTTGAAACCATTGAGTGATTCAATCACCTGAAGGGCTGAATCCTTGGTAGTAAAGTTTATAAAGCCAAAATGCAATCCATTTTTGTTCGTTCTCTTGCGAATTGTGGCATCAACCACGACGTCGTATGAACCCATCATGCTCTTTACCTGCTCCACCGTCAAACCAGGAGGGAGGTTGTTAACATATACCTCCGAGCCTTGATTGATCGCTTTCGTCTCCGTCACACTGGAGTCTGGGATCAACTTTGAAGCATGTCTCGTTTTCCCAGAGCCCATGACACTGCCCACTTTTGTAATTCGGCTTGCTTTTGCACCAACTACAGACACTCCATGCTTCTCTCCCACAACCGGAAACAGTGCTCCTCCACCAACACGGAGTGGAGTCGCAACGGAGGAAGGGTCTCCTGTGCCAACATCTAACCCATCCCTAGAAGGCTTGCCTGTTGCCTTAACCTTCGTGATCGGAGGGGGCCTCTTCACCTTAGGTTTAGAGGTCTGTCGACGTCCCTGTTTTGAAGATGGCGTTGTCTGAGAAACAACTTTGTAGTAGTCACCGTACAATGACACCAACGTATAGCAAAAAGCCGTGAACGAGAGCAACGCCTCCATTTCTACAGAGAGAGTTCTATTACATGTTTTTAACTAGATATTACTATATCATTATATAATGGGTTAATTACGCTCACCTACCCCGAACTATACATGTTTAACGGATAAATACTCCAAAGTTATTTCGTAACGAATATCCCCCCTTCTATCCATTTTCCCATCCATTTTTTGGGTTAGATTTAGGTTTGGAGAGAGATAGGGTTGGATTTAAGGTTGAAGTTGGTTTGAGGATTGTAACACTACGAGTAGTTTCGAAATTTCTAAAAAAATAAACAATAAATGGACGAAAAAATGGAAGGAATAGGGTATGTTGTTACAACTATTAGTTCAGGGTATGTATACGTTATTTGGGGTAGATATCCGTTAAACGTGTATAGTTCAGAGTAGGTGAATGTAATTAACCCTTATATAATAGAGTCTAAGAGTTTTTTTTTTGATAAGCGATGAAATTATTATTACAGGAATTCAATGTGAATCCCTGAAAAGAATACCTCAACAGGTTACACCACAAACGAAACCAAAACAACTAGCAGAAGGATAAAAAAAACACTGAAACTAAAATCTCCCTGCTAACAGCCGGCGTCTAACCAGAAGGCATGACCTCGGAGCCACATTCCACTGCTCGAAAGACACATTCTGCACAAGATCCCCTGCCAACAAGACTAAGCTAAATACATGAGGCTTAATCTTCTCGATCACCTCAGAAGCCGAAAGGACAGTGCTCCTGAAAATCACACTATTTTTCTGTAGCTAAATATGCCAACAGGTAATATAACATACTTTCAACCACACTGAACTTCCCAACAAGTTTTCAATCAAGGCCCAACTCTCACAGGTCATCCGAAATGAGCCCGGCATCACGAAAAACATCGACCACCACGAGAAAATGTTCCCCCAAACTCTCCAAGAATAGCCACAGTGCAGGAGCAAATGATCCAGGTCCTCAAAGTGTTTCAAACAAAGGGGACAACACATGCCGTTAAAAGAGATCCTGCAACCCCTCGCCTCCAAGAAACACCGAGTTGGTATTTCTTCATGAATCGCCAGCCAAATGAAAATACTAAATTTTGGCGGGAGACCCTTCACCCATAAAAAGGAGGCCCAACTAACCACTTCAAAAGATGGGGCAATTAGCCTGTAGACGGTCCCAACCGAGAAACGAGGCCCTTTAACCCATACTATATATTCTGTCAGGCAAATCAGATAGAATGACTGAGAATAATAGGCCTTTTAACGCCAATTATTCTCCTAATTCCCTCACGAACAGGTCTCTTCTAAACACCAACTCCCAACTACCATCTCTCAAATAATCCTGGACCGAAGCATCTTGATCTGAAGCTACAACAAAAATAGAGGGGAACCTGAATCGAAAGGCCAAATCTCCAACCCAAACATCGTCCCAAAACCGAACCCGCCTACCATTTCCCACTTTCCGGTGTATTCCTTGTCCACCGAATAAGCTTAAAAATCTCGGGTCATTAGCTAGACTCATAATGTGGCCAAAGAGGAAGGAAGTGATGGGTTTATCCAGCTTCATGAGATCCCATTCCTTATGCTGCCACCTGAATTTGTCACAAATAAACTGTTTCCATAAAGAATTTTCGTCCTCGGCGAACCTCCAAAACCATTTCGCCAGCAGACTTAGATTAACTTCCTCCAAACGCCGCAAGCCCAACCCCCCTTCGGCCTTCGGCCTACACACCATATCCCACTTCACTTTATGTAACACCCTTCTCGCCACACTATGAGACCATAAAAAATCTGCGCTGGAACCTTTCAAGTTTCTTAATCACAGCCTTTGGCGCTTTAAAAATACTCATATAAAATACTGGAAGCGATGCCAAAGTAGACTTGATCAACACCACTCTACCTACAAGATTAAGATTCTTCGCCTTCCAACCATTTAAGTATTTTCTTACCCTGTCAAAAACCGGCTCCCAGAAGATAGTTCTTTTGGGACTTAAACCCAATTGGAACCCCCAAATACTATATGGGCAAGTCACATACCTCACAGCCCATGATATCATAAATCAGTCCTTCGGTCAAAACTGCTCCATTCAGAAGCACCGCCTTTGACTTAGCAAAATTAATTTTCAGACCCGACAGAGCTTGAAATAAATCCAGGATATATTTCACATTACGAAGTCCCATCTCAGTACCTTTAATAAATAAAATGGTGTTGTCCGCAAATTGAAGGTGTGAAACCTCCAATCCATTTCGGCCTACTGCAACACCACCAAAATCGCCACCCCGTATACCATCCATTAGCATCTGATGCAGACCCTCGGCTACCAGCAGAAATAAAAAGGGGGGATAAAGGACATCCTTGTCGTAACCCATTCTCCGTGGCAAAATCTGCACTAGGCGCCCCATTTATCAACACTGATATATTAGCTCGAAAACAGCTAACCATCCACATTCTCCACTGCTCATTGAACCCCATAATACGCATTACATCCAGCAGATAAGAGTAACTGACCTTGTCGTAGGCTTTCTCAAAGTCTAGCTTCAAAATAACCGCTTCCACCTTAGATCTCTTCACCTCATGAATCACTTCGGAAGCTATCAAAACGCCATCTACAAGTTGTCTACCTGCAATGAAGCCACTTTGAGTGTCACTAATTAAATCAGGTAAAACAACTTTGAGCCTGTTCGCCAACAACTTCGCCACAATTTTATATGGACCGGAGATCAAGCTTATCGGTCTGAATTCATCAAAGAACTAAGGGTTTGAGACTTTGGGTAATGAAACCATGAAGGCCGAACTCAAACCCTTCCCGAAGGTGCCCGAATTATGAAAATCCTCCACAAACCGCAACATATCAACTTTAATCACCTCTCAGCAGGTCTTGAAAAATAGCATCGAAAACTCATCCGGTCCTAGGGCCTTATTATTCCCACAATTCGAAAAAGCAGAGAACACTTCCTCGGGTGAAAAACATACTACAAGACCTGCAGCCTGAATATCTGATAACCTCCTAAACTGGAAGGTCGGGATTTGAAACGGAGCGTCAGGTGGTTTGGCAAACCTAGCTCGAAAGTGAATTACCGCCTATTGCTTTATCTGCACTGGGTCTGAATACCAGCAATCACCCACTTTGATACTACTAATTCTTTTCATTTAAGCATTGAAATTTGCTAACCGGTGATAGAATTTTGAACATTGACCCCCTTCCATATACCAACGAAATCTGGCTTTCTGGGCCCAGATTTTTGCCATCTGTTTATGCTTCTGAATCAGGGATACTTTTAGGAGTGACCTCCGAATACTTTCACCATCCGACAAAGGGTAGGATTCAACGATCCTATCCAACCCGTCTACCTCCACATTTAAATCTGCAATCTCTTTATCAACTCTGCCAAAAACTTCTATGTTCCAACGTTGCAATTCTTTTCTCGAGCAATTCAGCTTTTTCCACAAAACATAACTCGGCGTCCCCTGAACCACAAAAGAGTTCCACTGAGTTTCCACAAACTCAAAAAATTTCGGATGGGAAGTCCACACGTTCAGGAACCTAATAGGTTTCGGTCCCCAATTCAACTCTTGAGATTCAAGCACCACCGACTTATGATCCGAAAATTGTCTCGGTAGCGTTTTTTGATTCAAACTAGGATATAGTGCCAGTAGATCAACAGAAATAAGGAACCTGTCCAGGCGTGAGGCTTTCGAAGCTTGGCGGAACCACATGAATTTAGCTCCCATTAAAGGTAAATTGCACACTGCCAAATCAAACATGAAATCCCGAAAAACTTCATTGTCAGATAGTGATAATTCGCAATTGACCCGTTCCTCCCTTGCACAAACAGTATTAAAGTCACCACCCAGCAGCAAACAATCATCAAAGGTTGAACTAGCAGCCGATAAATTGTTCCAAAGTTCTAAACGCCCTCCACTGTCACATGGAGCATAAATATTCACAATTGTCAAAGGAGTAGAATCAACCTGAAAGGTACCTTTCCAAACTAAAACCCTGTCGATGGGGAAGGACGAAATAACAGAAAAAAACTGATTGTCTCCACACAATAAGCACACCTCCCGAAGCTCCTATCAAAGGTACAAAAGTCGACCCCCAGTCTCCACCAAAATCACTACTTCGTAAAATGTAGAGAGGCATATCTTCTCTCTTAGTTTCCTGAATCAACACCATATCCGGGTTTTGCTTCGCCAGCGCCACCCTAATACTCCGTCTCTTCTGGACGACGTTCATCCCCCTCACGTTCCAGGAGATGAATTTCACTATTGAAAAAACTAGAAAGGTAGAGTAGAAGGGAGAGAGACTCCCTCTTCTAACTCATCATCCGTACAGAAACCGTCTGAATCTTCCTGAAACTCGGGGTCAACAGAATCACCCAATTCAAAGACCAAAGCTTCGATTTGATCAGCTGCTTCTGGATTACCAGCTATAACTTTCTGACTTGCTTTTAACAATTTCCATCTTCTGTCACGTTCTGCATTCTCCTTCTTTAGGGAGCATCCCTTTGTCGTATAAGACCGGTAAACGTAATTAGGTTTACCTGAGTGAGTTATAATTCGACTTAAAGAGTTCCTGGCCCGTGGGACTTGTGGCCCACGCATAATTGAAGATGGGCTCTGGCTGGTTTGGCTTTGAGAGTCAGCCACTTTGCTCGCCGAAGAGGGATCACGCATGATACCCTTGTTTTTCAACAGATAATCCGGAGGAGGGAATTTCTCCCTGTCATTCAAACCAATTGCATCTCCCACAATCTGATTTGGCAACTCAAAACCAGCTTCAGTGGCCGACAATTCAGTGACCATGTGAGCTTCAATGGGATAAAGTTTCCCTTCCAAATTAAGAACACGAGAGAATGACTGGGCGTGAGAGCTCACTTTCAACAAGAAGCAGTTGTAATCTAATAGCATCGACGTCTCATCACGCATGGACAAAACAAAAGTTCCCATGGAATTTCCCAAATCTCTAAAAGACGACATACACCACCCCGAAGGAGGGATGCCGGAGACTCTAAACCAGGAGAAACTACCTTCATACTGAAGCCAATCCTTGGCCTTATCAATCATAAAGAAAAGTGCAGAACACCACTTCCATTTTGAGTTCAAAATACCCACCATGGTGTCTTGATCAGCAGATAGAACCAAGAAAATTTTGTTGCCCAGATACTTAAACTGCCGGTCCAAAGACTCTTCCATATTGATTCGATTCCACACACACCAAACTATCTTCAACCCAAGGAGAAAGGTACGTGGACATAGAGCCTCTCACTTCCGGGTACTTGACAGCAGCCACTACAATCGCTGAAACAGTGGAGGTCGGATCCTTGGGTCTCCACACTTGCTTAAACCCTTGATTCCCCAATCTCTTACTCAGTCTCTCCAGCCAGGCCAGAGTCACGAAAATCTTGTGTTCCAACCATACCTTCCCGTTGCAAGCCTTGACCAAAGTAATTGCGTCTCCTCTTGAATGAACCGACAATAAACCGAAAAAGCGACCTCCGGCATTCCGCCTCTTACACACAAAAACCTTGGACACGGGAAGGACTTGTTCCAGCCATAATCTCAACTTTAAACGGTTCACTTCAGGGGGGGAGATTGCAGATGAATACTTTACTAACCTCTTTTGAACCAGCTGAAGAGATGCCCTAGCCTTTAATCGCCCTAACGATTGAGGCTCTCCCACTATTGACCGGACTGGGCACGGAATTGTTGCTCGGAATTTCCGTCCGTCCTTCATCTCAACTAACCGAGCTAATGATCGGAACCTAAGCTGAGTTCTCCAATCTACATATCACGGACGATAGCTTGGGCACCCGAAACAATTTCCCCTCAATCAATTTCTCGTTATACTCTGAAACCTTCTCACTTTCCACCGGACTTGAAGCCATCGGAGGACCCTTGCGTGCCAAACAGTGAATCCACAACATAGAATCCTTTAGCAACATACGCCAGAAAACGCCGGTAAAGGACGTCCACAAAGCTCGAGAATAGCTTCATCGTGGTCGGAAGCCTCAGACGAGGTCAGAAAAACCGTCGTCGAGCCGAACCCTAAAGGACTGTCGTGAATCGCTCAATTTTTCTCCACGCGCGACGCGTTCTTGTAGTTTATTAATTTACTGTAAATTTACAGTCAACTAATCATAATGTAATTAATCGAGTCTAAGAGATTAAGAATAACTAGTGTTAAAATGACCTCTACTTCACGCGTCGTGGTCGTCACCACCCCCGACGCTTCTCTGGCTATCAGCGCCACCTGTTCCACCTCAGTTGCTACCCCCTTCCCCTTCCCCTCAGCTTCAAAATGACACCTCTTCCACTACCACGAGCTCGTGCCACTATCTTCCACCTTGGCCGATGCTCGCCTCCATGTCTTGTCTCTGTCAACACTCTCTAGTATCAGTTCGGGGGTCATAACCTACAACCCGGCTCCCCGGTCCGATGGCGAATGCATGCAGCCGTAGGGGCGCACGCACTTACATGTCGAATCACTCCGCATCGGGAAAGCTCGATTTTATAACGGGTGGTTATCAAGTTAGGGCCCCTATTACTGGGCTCGTCACGGGTCCGGATTTTGTGAACACCGTCCAAGGCCACCTTATGGGGCTTTCTCCCTTGAGACAGACGACAAAGATGAGGACATGGTGGTGGTGGTTCCCACTGAGAACCTCACGACAACAGCGGAGGCGAGGACTTGAAAACAGCCCTACCAAGAGTGATTAGTTGGGCTCGAGGGTAGAGGTAGAAGGATGGTGGCCTACCCCCCAACGACCCGGACCAGGTCCTCTTGTTTGGTCTTGGAAGGGCGAGACATCTCCGCCGTGCTTTTTTCTGTTTTGGTATTTTGTATTTTTGATTTAGTACTTTCAGTTTGCTTGTTTAGAACTACGACAATAGCCCCACTTGTCTATGGTACAAAATAGATATTTTCTACAGGTCCACGAGCGCTTAAAAACTTATAGGAGTCTCGGAGACAACCTGGAACCCATGGTTTTTGACCCAATTTATGTTCTTATCGTTCGGCATCATTTATAAAATCTATTATCGGATATTTCAAAACAATATGGAACTATATACATACTGATCCTCCTTGAATTCACAAAAAAAAAACTAAGACAATTAATTTTTTTCTGCTCTGAAGTTGGATTAATTAAAATTACCAAATTTTGATGGAATAATACAAGTTCAAAGCACCCAATATTGATATAAGGTCTTTTTTGGATAACAGAAAAAGTCTTATTGAAAACTCAATCTTTAGGAAAGAGAGAGCCAAAAGTGACCACCATTACAAAATCTCCACAAAAGAGCAAACATGGAATGAATCGTCGAAAAAAGAGCTAGAACAAGGCCAAAACACTAACAACCAAAACAACCAACCCTCATATACCAACAACCAAGCATTACACTTCCTCAAACCACTCGCTACCAGAAGTCTGGATCGGATCCGTATCCTGCTCTCGATAAGACTTGAGGGCTCGAGTCTTGGACCTAGTATTATGAGTACGAGGGACATCCGGAGGAGGTACCGAATTGGGCTTAGACCGTCCCTTACGAGACTCAGTCTTGAGGGCTTCCTTCATCCACCCATCGAAAGACTGCAACTGGTTTAACACTCCCTGAGACATGTTCTGAAGGTTCTTAACAAGAAGCTTTACACCATAGGCAACGATGTCCTCGGCTCCCCTCCTTACTCCAAAATGCGATTTTGGGTTTATCAGTATAATAGTCCGAAAAATGCTTAGGAACATAGATCAAACGTTTCGAATGTTTAAGGAGGACATCCTTCTACAGACCGACCTGATCCCTAGAAGAACCAACCTGCTCTTGAAGACTGGCGGGCCCTACCCCATCAAAAACGACGGATGTTAGGCCAGTCAACCCTCCAACCATGGGTTGATATGGTCCACTAAACAAATCCTCTTGCAAATCCCTTTGAGCTTCAACCAATGTTGAGCTTACAGCCCAAACACCTTGCTCCTAAACGAGATGATCACGTGTGGATTGGACGAGTTCCATAACAACATCATTTAGAACATTAGAAGCAACACCATTTGTTGCAGGCCCAACCGACCCAGTACACATAATTGTCGAACTCGTAAAAACAGAGTTCGTAGAAGCAGAAACAACTACAACAGAATCGCAGGGATCGATTTGATTATCCACCAAATTTTTCGCAACTCCCGGATTGATCGAATCAGCAGGGTCAACAGATTGCAAATTCAAAGTACGATTTCCACGCTCATCGGATGGAGAGGATGAGGAGATCGTTCCTGACGAACTCGGAGAAACAAAATTCGTAGAAACATGAACAACTGCAGCGGAATCACAAGGATTTTTCGCAACTCTCGGATCGATTGAATCATCAAGTCAACATATTCGATATTAAAAGTACAATTTCCACGCTCACAGGATGGAGACGATACTGCAGCGGCGGATTTAGCTATTCTAGTGAGGGGGCACCAAATTTTTTGTAGAAATAATTAAAAATATTAATGTCGTACACAAAGATAATAATTAATACATATTACAAAATATGATGTCAATGTTTCATATTTTGACAATCTTGTAAAACTCTTTTATTGTCAACCCAATAAAAAATATCTTTCTCGACGTATACAATATTTATTAGCTTTTTATTTGATTTCTTTTTGTTTTGATCAAATACTATGGAGTGCTCTCTTTTTTTTGAAATGTCTCGTAATGATTTTAGTAATTTTGTAGACAACTAAATTTAAACTGATAATTGTCTCAAATTTTAATTAATAACTAAACTCAAAACTTAAATTAATAATAGTCTTGAATTTTGAAACAATAACTTAAATTAAGTCTTGGTTCAAATTAAGAAACTTCAAAAATATATATAATACAAAAAATTATAAAAATATAAAATTTAACGTAATAATAACATAGATATAGAAATCTAAGCAAATAAAATTAATAAATCAAAAAATTATAATAAAAATAGAATTGTATGAACAAAAATGAAAAAAATCAAGTAAGAATTTTTTATTTATATTTGAGGGGGGCACTTTAAATAAAGTTTTTTATAAAAGAAAATATATAAAAAAAATACAAGTAATAAAAAAAGTTCCAAAATTTGAGGGGGGCACGTGCCCCCCCGAGTCCCCCTTAAGTCCACCACTGACGATGAGGAGATCATTCTTGCGATCTCCGGCGAAGGACACGAACCTTCATACACAAGAACTGGATCAATACCAGAAATTGTCATTGGCGCAAATACATGCAAGCCACGGGAAAGGGTATGCTCAAACAAGAGTTGACCACCCATCACTAATGGACCAACATGCATGCTCTACTTTGAATCCGAGCTACGAAGACGAGCCAAACCTACAAACAGAGTATGACCATTGATTTTATAGCCATTCAAGTTATCCACTGCTTGAGACGTTGTAGAGTTATTCGGGTAGGTAACAAAACCGAAATACCAACCTTTTCTAATAGGACGAGCTGGTCCACTTTAGAAAACCTCTTGCAATGCACATGGAGCCCCAACCATTGATGGGCTTAAGCCTCTTGCAATGCACATGGAGCCTCAACTATTGATAGGCTTTCTACCCGAACACCTTGCTTCATACCGAGAGGATTACATGCGATATCTGACTGCACGTGTTCCACCATAATACCAACACCTATACCTATATCCTCAACCCCATTTGTTGCCAACTCCCGGATCGATCGAATCAATAGGTTTGGGTTCAAATTTTGAAATACAAGTTACACGCTCACTGGATGAAAACGATGATGACGTTCCTCCGATCTCCGGCAGAGGACAAGAAATTCTCTGGGTAGGAATTTGATCAATGTCGGACATTGTCATCAGCGAAAAACCATTCAAACCACAGTTAGAGGTACGCTCACAAGAAAGTTGATCACCCATCAATCATTGTTGGAGCAACATCCATGTTCTGCTTTGGATCCGGGCTACTTTTCCGACGAGGTTGAGCCAAATCTACGAATAGAATATGTCCGTTGATTTTGTAACCATTCAAGCTATCCACTACTTGGGACGCTGATGAGTTAGTCGTGAAGGAGACAAAACCCAAAAAACAACCTCCTCTACTAGGCCTACGAGGAACTGAGCATGAATGGATCGCATCAAACGACCCAAAAATGTTCCTTACCAATCCTCTGATGTCCCGAAAGGTATGCTGCTAACAAAAACCTGGTTGGAGATGATCTCGTTACAGAAAACAGAAGATGAAGAACGTACTCTATTTTTGTTACCACCATGTGACTGAACCTTACCAGTGTTGCTTACAACCATATAGCTTCTCCCTAACACCAATGGATGTCGTCGAGGGCTCCCGAACGGGAACAACAACAAATCCATCCTTCTCAGCGTCCTGACCTGACTTCATAATTGACAGAGTTTAAACCTTAATGATATTATTGATGTATCAATATACATATATAGGTGATTATAGATAAACCCAAATGATCCAAATAATACAAGTATATCATGAGTTTAATATTTAAACTCTATGTACTGAGATAAGAGATGGTATCTCTAACACGCCCCTACAGTCTGAACGAGAGGCTCCCGGACTTTTAGGCTGGACCTGAACTCGGTGAAAAGAATGCGCGGAAGACCTTTGGTGAAGACATCTGCAATCTGAGACCGAGAGGGGACATGGAGAACTCGAACGTGTTCCTTTGCTACTTTTTCTCGGAAAAAATGGATATCCAATTCGATATGCTTGGTGCGCTGATGTTGAACTGGATTGCCGGAGAGATAGATCGTATTGATGTTATCACAATAGACAAGAGTAGCTCGGGAGACTGGACAGTGGAGCTCGAGAAGAAGATTACGAAGCCAGTAAGTCTGGGACACGACATTGGCCACGCCTCGATATTCAGCTTCCGTGCTAGAACGAGAAAGAGTCGGTTGACGCTTCGAGGACCAGGAGATAAGATTGTCGCCCAAAAATACACAGAACCCAGATTTAGATCGTCGCGTGTCCGGACAGCCTGCCCAATCAGCATCAGTGTATGCTACAAGACCAGAAACAAGTGAAGTGTAGAGATGAAGACCAAAATGTCGGGTGTCCTAAAGATAGTGAATAATCCGCTTAATCGCACCCATGTGACCTACACGCGGATCATGCATGTCAAGACAGATCTGCTGAACTGCATATGATATGTCTGGTCGTGTAAATGTGAGATACTGGAGCGCCCCCGCAAGACTACGATAAAGCGTCGGATTCTCAAATGGAGAACTTTTAGTAGCACCAAGCTTGCCCTGAGTGTCAACTAGAGTAGCCGAAGAGGAGCAAGAAGTCATACCAGCACGATCGATAATATCCAAGGCATATTTATGTTGGGATAAAAACATGCCTCCAGAATGACGGGTGACCGCAATACCCAAGAAGTAGGATAGAGGACCGAGGTCCTTCATAGCAAACTCAGAGCTAAGTCTGGACATAATCGAGAGGCGAAGAGCATCACTCAAAGAAGCAAGTATGATGTCATCAACGTAGAGAAGAATGTAGGCCGTGTCCGCACCACTACGATAGATGAACAACGAATGATCGGGTTTACTATGATAGAAACCGATGGAGGAGACAAAATCTGTAAATCGTTGGTACCATGCACGAGGAGCCTACTTGAGTCCATAAAGAGAGCGATGCAACAGACATACATAATCAGGATGTGTAGCACTGCGAAACCCGCTCGACTGATGCATATAGACTGTCTCATGGAGATTGCCGCGTAAGAAGGCATTCTTGACGTCGATCTGATGGATAGACCAGGAACGAGACACTGCAATGCTGAGTACGATGCAGATAGTGGAGGGCTTGACCACTGGGCTAAAAGTCTCCTCACAGTCAATTCCAACCTGTTGAGACTTGTCATCACCAACAAGACGAGCCTTATAACGCTCAAAAGAACCGTCAGATCGAGTCTTGTGGCGAAAAATCCACATGGACCGGATTATATTAACTCCGACAGGACGAGGAACCTGGACCCAAGTTTTATTATTAAGTAAAGCATCAAACTCATCTTTCATTGCTAGTCTCCAATTAGGGTCTAGTAAAGCATCTTTGGGGCTACGAGGTATATGCGATGGTTGTATAGAGGTAGATAAGTTGAAGATACGCCTAGGTTTAATGATACCTGATTGGCTACGTGTAACCATTGTGCAAGTTTGGACGGGAGGTTGGGCTGGTTCAGTGGGTTCGGCCTCAAGGGGAGCAGCTGGAACAAGGGGAGACACGGACTGGGCCGGTTCTGGGTGGAAAAGCTCACGGAAGGCAGATGGAGATGAGGGTTGGGCCGGCGACGATTGCTGCGAGGTGGAAGCATGGGCAGGCCCGGCAGCCTGGGTAGTAGTTGGCGGCAATGTGGGCTGCGAGGTGGAAGAAGATGGGTCGGGCTGAACAGGAAAGCATCTAAACCTGAAATAGGAAAAAATATTTGGGCCTTGGCTACAGGTGATATCGGGTCATTCAGGAACTCATATCTGGGGGATGATGGTCGGAAATGGGATGAAAAGGGGAAAACCGAATCGTCAAAAACAACATGCCTTGAAATAATGAACTTGTTAGCTTTGAAATCATAGCATATGTACCCTCTATGGTTCGGAGAAAATCCGAAAAAGACACACGGTGTAGAGCGCGCCTGCAATTTATGAATAGTGGTGGAGGGAAAAAGTGGAAAACACAGACATCCAAAAATGCGAAGATGAGCGTATGTCGATGTGCGATGATAAAGAAGCCAAGTAGGAGTTGAAAATTGAATTGTCTTGGATGGAAGAACGTTAGACAAATATGTGGACATGGCTAAAGCATAATGCCAATATGAATGAGGAACAGAAGAATGAAGAAGCAACGTACGAACCACATTGTTTAAACTGCGGATTTTACGTTCGACACGATCGTTCTGAGACGAGGTATGAGGGCAGGAGAACCGAAACACCAATCCTGACGAGGCAGCGAAGTTGTGAAACGGGGTGTTGTCGAACTCCTTTCCATTGTCACACTGAAAATTTTTGATACGGTATCCAAATTGAGTCGAGACAAAAATACTAAAAGCAGTGAATATTTGAAATACTTGAGATTTTCGACCCAGAGGATAGGTCCAAACAAAGTTAGTAAAATCATCAAGTAATACAAGATAGTATTTATGTCCCGAGGAACTTAAAACATGAGACGTCCACAGATCAGCATGCACAATATCAAATGGAGCAGTAGTAACAGATAAGGATGATTCAAACAGTAAACGAATATGTTTCCCAAAAACACAAGAATGACAAACATTATTCAATTTGTTCGAAGTACAAGAAATGTAATTAGAACAACGAAGTAAATCAAACACCGGACTAACCGGATGACCTAAACGGGAATGTCAGACTTCTAGTGATAAAGTAATAAATGTTGAAGAAGTAGATAACGAACTAGGGGAAACATTTGAAGTGACAGGGTATAAATCCCCCGTGCTATTGCATCTCATAATCGGATGTACCGTCCGAAAATCCTTCACACAAAAACCAAAAGGGTCAAATTCTATCGAGGCATTGTTGTCTTTGACAAAACGACGTACTGAAATCAGGTTTTTAACACTGTGTGGGGGCATGTAACACATCATGTAAGGCATAATCAGGTCGGGTGGGAAATATAGATGATTTACCAGTACCATAAATAGGAATAGTGTGACCATTACCAACAATAATAGAGCGATTAATGTTCGACTTAAAATAAGAACTAAGGTTCCCTGAATTCGAGGTCATGTGGGAAGAAGCTCCGATGTCCATGTACCAAGTGCCATCAGAAGGCTACTGCATAGATAATTGGGCCATAGCGGTGGACACATCAGTGGTTACTGCAACGTGGGCCTGAGGAGGGGCTACTGGTCGTGGGCCCAAAACTCCAGGTTGAGGAGCTGGTCCGCACGCCCATTGTTGATGTGCAGTGGGATAGGGGCAGGGAGGGCTGTGCTGATACGGACCAGCCCAAGGGGAAATAGGTGGACCGGGCCAGTAAGATTGCCCATTCCACATTATGGGCTGGCCTGTCTAATTTGTTGGCGGCCCATTTGCTGATCCAGTCTGCACGTTATGTCCAGCCTGATTTCCACGACTGGCCCTGAACGTTGAATTGCTCCTACCGCGCACAGAACCTCTGCCACGCGCAGAGCGGGACTGTTGCTGCTGGGAAGAACCAGAGTCCTTCAAATTGGAACCAGCCGAGGCAGCGTACATGGCATTAGACGAGACCAAAGGACCCGAAGACACTTGCTTGACCTTTCTAGTCTCTTTCAATACCAACTTCGACCGAGCCTCATAGAATGGAGGAAGAGGGTCACTCTGTTGAATGAGAGTAGCCACGTTGTCATAGGCTTCGGATAGTCCTGCGACTAGCTGAAGGACCAACCGATTGTTGGAGACAGGGGCTCCCATGTCCGTCAATTGATCAACGATCGTTTAAATCTCTTGATAATAGCTTGAAACATTGGAGAAAGCATCCAATTTGGTGGAGGAGAACTGATGTTCAAGATAAACGGCACGAGAGTGCTTATTATCCTGAAAAATCAGACGAAACGAATTCCACACTTGTGCAACAGTATTATCAGGTACAATTATAGTTTGAAGAAAATCACTAGAAATTGTACCGTATATCCATTGAAGGACGGTTGCATCGAGACGATCCCAAAGATCAGCCGGAATCTCGGCTGAAGAAGCAGATGCATTGCTTATGACAGCAGCAGGGGGATTCGATTCCGTGGCCTCCGTAGTTGATGCTGTGGAGGAGTCCGTAGGATCAGCAGCTGGTGGCGCCGAAGAGGAGTCAGCGACGGTCGGAGGAGCAGCGTCCGGCAGGATGTGATGCAATACGCGATACACACGACAGTGGATACGGAACAGTTCAGCCCAAGAGGAGTATTGGCCTTTGTCCATTTCGAGGGTGATCGGAATGGCGTTCCGGATGTTGGCGACCGTGAGAATGGGGCAAAGACGAGGATCTGCCATTGGAGAGGAGAAGAGAGATGCTGGAACGATGTTTCCGGGTTGCGCATGTGAGACTCGCAGAAGCACTTGCTGGGTTGCGCAGGTGAGAGTCACAAAAACACTTGGGTGTTGAAAAAACAAAGTTGCATGAGAGATAAAGCCAATCTGATATTATGAATCGGTTTTGGAAAAAAAAAATTGGGAAGTAACGCACTGCGGAAGCATTAGAAGAGTGAACAATTGGTTTTTGAGTAGAATGGCTCTGATACCATGACAGAGTTTAAACCTTAATGATATTATTGATATATCAATATACATATATAGGTAATTACATATAAATCCAAATGATTCAAATAATACAAGTATATCATGAGTTTAATATTTAAACTCTATGTACTGAGATAAGAGATGATATCTCTAACAATAATCTCTGGAGTGGACTTCAACTCACCCGGCCGAACGTAGACACGGGCGGATTCAACTGCTTAGAAACCGCAACACCACCCATATTGGATGCGCACGAGGCTCAGCGGCGCCAGTTGCCATAGTCGGTTTCGTAATCGGATCCCTACCCTTCTTGGTTGTGGCAGAACGGGGAACAGAGCCATGCCTCTTCTCCTTAAATCCCTTTGTTGTTGCATTAGATCGAGAAATAGTCTGACAATACGTATCGTAGCTCGATAACAAAACCGAAGAGAAAGATAAAAAAGAGGCGGGCAACATTCAATGACAGAGCATTTCACGAGCAGTAACAACAGTCCAAGAGAGAAGAGGGAGTTGATACTTGCAAAACTTGTTAACAACTAATGATTCCTTCATACATTGAATGACCCATGAAGAGCAGTTAAGCCCTATCCATCTTCAACCAAAACCTATCTCTAGTGTTTCTACCACCAAAATCACAAAGCTCCAAACCTAGGCTTAAGAGAACCAAACTGTTTTAACATGGGCAATGTTGCCAAAGCTGGAAAATGTATCAGCTCTTGGGATTCTATTTTCTGGTAAGAGTTTTGGACATTTGCCCAACACACAGAAACTTCCTCTATGGCTCACATTGGTTGAATAAATGATAACGTTTTAACGTATAAGTAGTTCTTAATTTGGGCTTATTCCATAAGTTAGGAACAAATACTTAATCGATGCCCCAAGGGTTCGGTTGGCTAATTAATTGGGTATTTGTATAAGCACTTCAACTGCCCCTAGCAACATTCTGAATGTGTCTAGACAGGTAATTTTAGTTGTTAATAAGTCGAGAGAGATTGTTATGTTTAATTATGGAGAAAGTGATATGTCAACCGCGTGATAAATTAGTTATACAAGCAAAGTATGCCATGTTTTGCTTATCGTGCTTTGCATACAAGCAAAGTGTACGATCTCCACGATGATCTGTAACCTATCACAGGTTTCTTGAGCTCTTCTTTTCAGGGTAATCTTTTTCAGTACTGATATGAACCCCTTTGATGCATTTGGTTTCTTAGAGCTCAAGCTTTCCCTTTCTTGTGTATCAAGTAATCTTTTCTACATGACTTTGATTTCCTTTGCTTGGGGTTGAATTCCTTAATCTGTAATGACACTTGTAACTCCTCGTTCTCCTCGAAGGGGGTTTTAATTTATATTTGTTTTGCTGATAAAAAAAAAATGAAGTTCGGTGCCCATATCCAGATTTCAATGCACTACATAGTCATTGTTCTTGCATGACCCTTGTCGTAAGATCTCGATCTACACTCTACCTAGTTCTTAATTTGACTTATCAACTTTTCGCAATGGTATTTATTGAATTTAATTTAACGACATTGCATCTCTCTTAATTTGCAAGTACAGTTTATCGACGATCACAAATGTCACAGAGGATGGAATGTTATCAAGTGATAGAGCAGATTGGAAGCGGATCTTTTGGAGCTGCGTTTCTTGTTTTACACAAAGTTGAGAGGAAAAAGTGAGAAACTTATCTGCACCTGCTCTTATGTAATTTGTTAGCTTTCACTTGCATATGTAGAAACAGAAAATATAAAATAAAACAAATTTGTGATCCTTGTTAGACATAGAAGATATTGTTGTTAGGACTTGAATCCTGATCCTAAACCCAAGTTCAAGTGCATGACGCATTTTGGTCCTAAACCCTGTTCTAGGCGTTTATGAGTTTCCTTGCTTATTACTCGTGTTTCGTAGGTATGTGTTGAAGAAGATTCGCTTGGCGAAACAAAATGACAAGTTCAAGCAAAAAGCACAACAAGAGGTTGCCATTCCGAACAACCTTACTACCATTTTTTGAGAATACCTTGAGGAAATGGTTAAAAGATTTCTCTACAAGCTCATATATTCTTATGTCTTGCATCTCTACAAATTACCGTATCATCATCATTGCCGGGAGTTTTTGTTGTAGTGATAGATAATATATTTCAAAAAAAAAGATTTTATATCAGAAAAAAAAGATTAATTTTGACATATGGTTCTGTTTTGGTGTAGATGAGTTTGATAGCAAGGCTAAGAAACCAATATATTGTGGAGTACAAAGATTCATGGAGTGAAAAGGTAAATCAGTAAGCAATATCTGGCAAGTTACATATTATTTGAAAATGGAATATGTAATAATAACCTTAAATCTTTATGACTCATGTTTTACAGGATTGCTATGTGTGTATAGTAACAAGCTACTGTGAAGGAGGAGACATGTGAGTCACTGTCCCAGAAATGAATACCAAAATTTATTTACTCATCATTCATCTTATGTACTGATGGTGCCCAGGGCTGAATTGATAAAAACCACGAGAGGAATGTATCTTTCAGAAGAGGTAATCAAGTCGATGGAGTGATTAATCGAAAACTCCATCAGCCTTGCTAACTCAGACTATTGCACATTGTTTTGTTCAGATGATCTGCAAATGGTTCGTGCAGCTGTTGCTAGCTGTGGACTACCTACACTCAAACCGTATCCTACATAGGGATCTAAAGGTATGTTCTCAGCTTAGACGAGATTGATAATCACATCTTCCTCTCTAACCTTGTAATGCAATTTCAGTGCTCCAACATATTCCTTACAAGAGAGGGTGACATCCGGCTAGGTAACAAGCCAGTTACATATTTACATTTACAGGGATGTTTCCTAGTAATGGTTTTCTCTTACAGGTGACTTTGGACTTGCAAAACTTCTTAACAAAGATGACCTTACTTCCTCGGTAATGCTACTCCTTTCTCTGCATTCTATGTTTATCGTTTGCTGATACTGATCGGAGCCATGTTATTGTACATAGGTTGTGGGTACTCCTAACTACATGTGTCCTGAGCTTCTTGCAGATATACCCTATGGATACAAATCCGATATATGGTCTCTAGGTAACAATCTCACCGACCAAACAGCTTGTATTCAATAATGTTACTTGTAATTCACAGCTTGCAAATGTATTGTATTCAAACAGGTTGCTGCATGTTTGAAATAGCTGCACACCAACCAGCATTCAGAGCTACTGTAAGTATCATAACTTATGTCTTTGTTGCCTCAGATTACACATTGACAATCCACTGGCCATTCAGGACATGACTGGACTCATTAACAAGATAAACCGATCTTCTATTTCTCCACTCCCAACTACATATTCTTCAGCTTTGTATGTAGTCCACAAGTCCATCTTGTCTCAATTTCTTAACATGGACATGTATTATCTGTGTTTTGTATAACTCGGGTCCCCGAATGTAGGAAACAGTTGATCAAAAGCATGCTGAGAAAGAATCCCGAACGCAGACCAACAGTGAGTTGATGTTTCTCACTTGTTTCATCTTTTCTCCCACACCCACAAGACTTCATTTTTGTGACCCATTGGTAGGCTGCAGAGCTGTTAAGGCATATCCATCTTCAACCATACCTTGCTCAATGCCAGAACCTACCTCCAGTTTTTCTACCAGTGAAATCGGACAGCTCCAAGGATAGGCTTACAAGAAGCAAACTCTATAACAAGCCCAACATTGGCAATGCTGCAAAAGTGGAACAGAAAGTGTATCAGGCTACTCTGCATAGCCAAAGCTCTTCGGGTTCCAATCCCATTAACACTAGCCAAGAAGCATCTAGAGCACGAATTTGTATAAGAGCTATCACCAACTTGGTTGATCAGAAACAAAGAAAATCGGAAATGGTGTCCGAAACAAAGATGAATGAAAATGCAAACTCACATGATTTGGTGCTTCGATGTCTATACACAAGAAACCCCGTGTCGGGGGACAAGAGAAGCAGAATGGTAAGTAAAATAGGTACAAGGAGTGAAGGGGAAAACAAGAGCAGGCAGAGAGCAGAGGCTCTGGAGTCACTACTAGAGCTATGTGCAAGTCTGCTGGGACAAGAAAGGCTTGAGGAGCTTGCAGGGATCTTGAGGCCGTTCGGGGAAGAGGCAGTGTCTTCAAGAGAAACAGCAATTTGGTTGACAAAGAGCCTAATGCTTCTGCCAAAAAATGTAAGGCAAGGACCCTTTTTGTAAAAAATATAAAATAACTACCCTTTTTGTAAGAGGATAAGGCAAGGACAGTACAAAAAGTTCTTCCCTCTATACTTTTGTTAGATCTATCGTTTATAAGCTACTAGCTAAAGATCAACTAGGATTAAAACAAATTTGGTTGCTCCCCTGCTTCTCCTAAATCAGGGCTTACCGTTTCTTTTTTCTAGATTCGGTCTTATTAATAAATTTTCGAACTTATCAAAAAAAAGGATTAAAACTGAAAGTTAAGTGTCAAGGATAGAATACCTTGAGAAGGAGAATCAAGTGGAAAAAGATGTAGATTTGCGATTGATTGAACAAAAATTACAGAGACGACACCCGGAGGCCTTTTTCTATTCTATTCTACCTCTAACAATTCCCAAAATGACTCAATACCCGAACCATAGAGATAGTTATGAATTTATACTAGAGCGGTGATCGCAATCGGCATCAACGGTGGTCC
Source organism: Erodium maritimum (assembly GCA_963921825.1). Classification (NCBI taxonomy): domain Eukaryota; kingdom Viridiplantae; phylum Streptophyta; class Magnoliopsida; order Geraniales; family Geraniaceae; genus Erodium; species Erodium maritimum. The sequence continues at coordinate 26,710,036 of OY997596.1, read as the reverse complement.
CTCTTCTACGCGTCTCCTGCAACTCGTACCAGAGCACGTGTAGCTGGAAATAGTACTCTTGCCCTCTCTTTCGTTGACACGTGTTGGCCCCACGTTATTTCGTTGGTAACTAACATTTAAATGAAACGGTGTGTTTCATTTGTCACTAACCTCGCGTTGGCTTGCGGTGCAAGCAACGTGACAATGCCCACCCCATCAGCGCAGGCTTGTCCTCAAGCCTGGATCTTGTCGATCCAATCCGCAAACTCGCTCCTGATCATCGAAGCGTCTTCCCAGGTGCCATCTTCAACAGTCGACCGCTCCCATTGGATTTGGTACTGAACCACAGGCAGATTGTTCCTTTTGATTGTTCGGATTTGCAGAATCGCCAAGGGATAGAGTTTCAGAGTGCCATCAGGAGAAGTGGGTGGCAGTGTGGGTCTGAGCTTGTTCTTATGGCCCAATTGGCGCTTGAGGAGCAAGACATGAAGCATTGGGTGTATGCGCGATTCCTTGGGTAGACGCAGGCCATAAGCAACAGAGCCATGCTTGGCAGTGATCTGGAATGGGCCGAAATAACGAGTAGAAACTTTCACATTCCTGCGGAGATTGACGGAGCTCTGGCGGTATGGCTGCAACTTGAGGTAAACCCAGTCTCCTACGTCGAAGGATATCTCGGACATGCCTTTATCAGCATAGGTTTTCATGCGTTCCTGGGCTTTCTTCAGATACTCTTGCAAGATCTTAGATTGTTCCTCTCTTCCCTTCAGAAACAACTCCACAACATCCACATTAGAATTCTCACCCGAAAGACCCAAAATCTAGGGAGTGTACCCATATAAGGCTTGAAATGGGGTCATATCCAAGGAGGAGTGGAAAGACGAGTTATACCAGAACTCGGCCATTGTTAACCAGCGAGCCCATTTTGCTGGAGCTTGGTGGGTCATCGCTTGTAGATAGTTCTCCAAACATTGGTTGACGCGTTCTGTTTGGCCGACTAATTGTGGATGATAAGAAGTGGAGAGATTTAATTGCACGCCCACCCTTTTTGTCACGCCCCAAATCCGGTTCTTGCCCGGACTCGAGGCATGACTAAGATAAAACGATTAAAAGGGCAATAACTCAACAATAACTTCCTGAAAATCTCCGATATAAAAACTCAAATCCACATAACTCAATTTAAACACATAAATAACCCTCCAGGGGTGTAATAATAATCCTCCAACAAGGTTTGTTCAAAACTGAAATGAAATTAAAACAAAGTCTCTACAGGTGACCCACACCAAGAAGCTCCCGAGCCTCTACTCCTCAAACAAGCCTGTAATCACAACAATAAACTCATAGGGGTGAGCTCGCGCTCAGTAGGGAAAATACATAACAAGGTGGACTTTTAAACTCAATAAATTCAACAGCAAAGTCGACAAAATAATTCTTAATCAAACACGGGTAATAGGTAATCCAGTCAATGTCGTGGCACATGAAGTCACCACCCTCCGATCCACATAGAATGTGTCCTCTCAGATTTTCCCTCAAATCCAGAGGAGACGCATATCATTGAGGCGACCGGAAACAACCCCCTGATGGCGCTTATCATCGGGATTCTCAGAAACGTCTCAAAGGGATTTCATGTCCTCGGGAACCAAGGTATTACTCCCATAGGAAGCATACACTTGGGTAATTCAATAATATTCAATAATGATTGAGTTTCACCAATCCGCGAACTCAAACCTAAACACGAACGATCCAATCCCAACACACACCAATCCGCTATCACACATAGCTCACGCATCACCGTTTCACCACCACTCACAGCACACGAATCACATGGTCCCAACACACGAATCACACAATCACAACTTACCGTTCACTTACCAGTCACGACCCATCGGGGCATCGATCACCTGATTGCACCGCTCGGTACAACCAGTCATACTCGATGCTCCAAGCAATCAGTTAAGGAAATCAAGCAATCATCCAAATACAGCCAATAGTCCAATACGAGTTCAATCAACCAAACATGAAAACCTTCAAACGAGCATTCAAATATTCAATTCAACTAGTTCCATTAGACTCTTTAGCCCATCCACTAAGCAACTAAGCAACCAAACAACCAAGCATGTGATCCTAACACGCAACTAATCCGAGGGCTTTGCCAAGTCCGCTCTACCAGTAAAACAATTCCCAAGTATTGAAAGCGAGTTACACTAGTGATTGGCATCCTATTCATTCACCACTAGACACTTCCGGTTATTAGTAATTGAAAGACAACTATTCTAGTTATTCGCATCCTATAGGCATTTCTAGGACCTTTCCAATTTTATTAGCCTAACATGCATACTAAGCATTTAAACGAGAGGTTAAGACTTTCCCTACCTTAAGGTCTTCCTTTCAACACTCTGATGATAAGCCCGGTGGTCACCACTCCGATCTTCACACGGGTCCCGGCGTGATCTTCGCTCCTCTAACTTGTGTCCACGTTCTTCCTTCTTTCCTAGCTTGGGCCCACGGTTTTGAACCACAAAAAGACCACAAATTAGTTCCCCCAACAAAGTGTTCTTCTCCTCAAAACATACAACAATGCTCTGAAATGGATCAAGGGTTGAAGAGGTAATGTGGGAATCAAATTGAGCTAAAAGGAAGGGTTTTTGGACTCTGGGGTCTGATCCGGAATGACATACGGACCGTGTGGATAGCCGTGCCGGAACATGGCACGGACCATGTCACAGGTCGGCCCGGAAGCCAGCGCGGAACGCATCACAGACCGGCCCAGAGAGCGACACGGACCGTGTCAGGTACCGTGCCGGACTCCCGTCCGTTCCGTGCCGTGTGCCGTGCCGGTACCAGGCCCGTTCCGTGCGGCATACCGTGCCGGCACCTGGCCCGGTCCGGGTCAGGTTCCGTATCAGACCTGACCAGCTCCTTCCCCTTTCTTCCCCAACTCGAATTTCACGAAAATCTCAACACAACCTCCATTTCTAAGCTCTCTTAGCTCCAAAATGTTCAACCAAAGATACCCAACAGCCACACCCTCAATGGGTTCATCAAACTTCAACCAAAAACACAATCCAACATCCTACTTCACTACTTCTTCTCCAAGCAACAATCAAATAAGCAAGTTCTTCCACTTTTAAGCCAAGACCCACAAAACCCAAAGATTGGAAGTGGAAGAGATGGAGAGTTGAGAGTAACTTTACCTCTAGGTAGTTGAGATGGAGAAGATGAAGTGAAAATGAAGGCAAAAGGACCAAGAACAACCTCCAAAATCCAAGCTTCCTTCTCTATCTTCTTCCTCAAGAAATGAGCTCCTCTCCTCCTCTCTCCTTGTGATTTTCGGCTGCAACAAGAGGAAATAAGCTGAATTGTTGCTCGTTTTCCTTTAAATGACCTAAAATGTCAATTTACTCAAAAGCCCTTAAGGTCTTATCCCTTTAAAGGTAACTTAGGAGGGTATGAGGGTCATTTGAATCCCCTATTTTCATCCTCCAAGCCAAGCATGACAAGTGTTATGTGTGGTCACTCCTACTTAATAAATTTCCAGCTTTCCAAGATTTTATCGAAAAACACCTGATATTAAGCCCAAGTTTGACCGACGGTTGACTCTAACAATATTACAGTCAAACTGAAGGAAACGGCCCAACTAAGCTAACTGTGACATTGGCTAAGCTTTTTGGACCCCAGAAAGGTCCCGAATGACTTTCCGAGTCATCGGTTGACTTTTCCGGTCGAAAGTCAAACTTAGCTAGGATCCACCGGTTCTACCGGGATCGACCGAGGGCGGGTCTTACAATCTACCCCCCTTAAAAGAATTTCGTCCTCGAAATTTAAAGACAACGGTGTACCTTAGTGGTTGAACAGTTGGGGATACTTCGCGCGGATCTCATCCTCGCGCTACCACGTGGACCCAGCTCTTTGGTGACCCCACTGCACTAAGACCAACGGAATTGTCTTGTTCCGAAAGACCTTCTCCTTTGTACCCAAGATCTCAATGGGTTGCTCCTCATAAGTGACATCATCAGCTACCTCGATGTCTGACCACTCAATGACGTGCGAGGGATCTGCCATATACTTCCGTAGTTGGGACACGTGAAAAACGTTATGCACGTTCCCAAGTTGCGGTGGCAAGGCTAACCGATAAGCTACAGCTCCGATCCTCTCTAAGATCTCAAATGGTCCAACAAAACGCGGTGCTAGCTTGCCTCCGCTGCGGTTAAACCGCACTAGACCCTTCTTTGGGCTTACCCTTAGAAATACGTGCTCCCCGACCGCGAACTCAAGTGGTCTGCGACGTCTATCTGCATAGCTCTTCTGTCGGCTCTGTCCGGTCTTCAACCGCTCTCTAATCAAAGTGACCTTCTCGGTCGTCTCTCTGACCATGTCTGGTCCAAGTAAGCTCCGGTCCCCAACCTCAGCCTAACATACCGGCGATCTACACGGCCTGCCATACAAAGCCTCGAATGGTGCCATACCAATGCTGGAATGGTAACTGTTGTTGTAAGCAAACTCTGCCAAAGGAAAATGATCCTCCCATGATCCCTAAAAGTCAAGCACACACGCTCGAAACATGTCCTCCAGAATCTGAATGGTGCGCTCTGACTGTCCATCTGTCTCAGGATGGTAAGTTGTACTCAATAGTACCTCAGTGCCCAAAGCCTTCTGTAGACTCTTCCAGAACCTGGATGTGAAACGAGGGTCCCTATCAGATACCACTGACACTGGTACCCCATGTAGACGAACAATCTCCCTGGCATACAACCGACCCAACATGTCCACAGTATCAGTCATCCTCATACCCAGAAAGTGTGCCGACTTGGTCAGTCAATCAACCACTACCCAAACAACATCGTGCCCCTTCGACGACCTTGGTAACCCACACACAAAATCCATAGTCACATGTGTTAGTCTTAGTGCCCGTAGTTCAATCCTAAATGTCCAAATGTATATATCATCGTTAGCAATAAAATTAAAGCGGCTTTATATTACTTATGTGTTGGAGTAATATATCGATGTGTGCTCTGATCTATGCCCACCATGCGAATAGAACCATAGATCGAGATAGATCACACTCGATGGGTCCCTAGTCAACAAAGCTTCACTAGAAGCGACTAGTATGAAAGATGGCTCTTTATGGCTTACGTTCTGTTAGTCATTGGAATGAGATTCCGGAGTCTGATCATAGATATCATGTGGGACATGATATTGGACGACCCGCCCTGAATATGTGCCATAGATTAAGTCATGAACATATTCAGTGTTGTAGCTTGTCATGTATCCTTAGACCAAGGAGTCTTTGTGATCGCTATGTAGTCAACAACTGAGTTTGACCTGAGCCTAACGTTGTCCGTAACAGGGCTTCCATAACGGCCAGGATTGGCTTGGGGACGGGCTACATGAGTGACACGAAAGACGGCTAAGGGATTTATCCCTCATACTAAGGTATGGGAAAGATATCGGTTCTCGGCCACTTGATCGAGAGTGACTGGAAGAATAGCATGGCCATGCACATGATACTGGGTATCATATCTTCAATCATCTCACATGTCAAGGAACGGTGATTGAGAATAATAAGGATGACGGCTCTATGCCTTATCTCAATCAGGATATCGGAGATAAAAGGATAATGACAGGGACGACAGAAAGGTTAGAATCGACAGGGTCGATTCGTTATGTAGTGTCAGGCAATACTAAAGTCTCGTTAGTTGCCACTTAAATAGGATCAAGTAAAATGGGATTTTACGTTGATCTATTGACATGCATAAACCTAAGGGTCACACCGGAGGATGAAACTCATTGACACATATATGGAGAATGGCCAAAAGGGAGTTGTCTCGGGATATGACCAAAACTGGGTTTTGGGTCATGTGCCCGTAAGTGAATAGGACTTTACGGATCGAGACAAGACTTGGAGTCTTGGGATTGATCGCGTCGGATAATGTTGGACATTTCCGGTATGGAAGGCTTGGAGGCGATGAGCGAATCACGGGACCTCGTTGGAAATGGCCACGGGCCATGTTCCAAGAGGCCCATGAAAGGCCCATGCAACCAAGGCCCATGGAACTAATTAATCAAGTCTTGATTAATTAGTACTAAGTAAGCAAGACAAGGATTAAGGTGTTGGTGATTCACCACCTAACCCAATCTTGTCTTGCCATACTTTGTCCTATTTACACCTTACTTGACACCATACTTGTCCCATGCCTTTAGTTGGACAAGTATGGGTTTTGTTATGTTTAAGTCATCTTTTTTCAACATAACAAACACAAGACAAGAATAGGAAACACATTTTCTCTCCCTCTTCCATGGCCATTTCGGGTTTGGCTAGTTTCCACCTCCATGTTTGTGTTCTTGAGTCCTCAAAGAGAAGAACTACGTGGCTTTGATTCCCATGTGGATACGTAGGCGTCTTGGAGACTCAAGCCAATCATTCGTTAACCGGTGTTCTTGTTTTGGTAAGAAATAGTGCTGAATTTTTCTCTTGTGAATCTATTCTTTGTTAGTTGTTTCATGGTTTAATCGTCTCTTGGTTTTCATTGATTTTCCGCTGCGAGTTGGTTCATCTCCAACCCTACCTCGAGACCCAACAGTGGTATCAGAGCCGTGCTACCTTCGGGATTCACAAGACGGTGTTCAAAGTTTCGGTTTTGCTTGAAAGTTTGGTTTTTGGCATGTTGTTTTGGTAAATTGTTTGATAACATGTTTTAAATTCTTGTTTATGGATTTAATGCATGTAAAATGAATTTTTGAAAATTATTTCAAATCTGGAAATTTTGAAAAAAATTTGATTTTTCGGGTCTCGGGAGCGGGACTCTCTGGGAGCCGAAACCGGGACCGAACGGGGCTCCGTTGGACGGAGCTAGGCCAAGCATGACCATTGGATGGTTGATATGCCAAGGCTAAACCGTTTTGTTAGTTATGACGAGTTTGGAACCGTCATGACGAACTCGAAGATCAAATGTTCAAAAGTTTCATTTTTGAACGGTTTCGATAAACCGAGCATCAAAAAATTTAGAAACTTGGCTATTAATTAAAACCGGAAAATCACATGATGTTTGATAACATGCTTGTTTGATAACACGATGTGTGATGTGATGTTGGCATGGTGTACATAATAGCCCCGAGCTCGATTTAATTATTTATCACTTTTCACGGCCTGCGAGCCGTTAGAGTTAGCGTGTAATTATTCTTTCAAGGTGTGGTCGTCGAACCACTTGTTTGTAATATTTATTTATTCCCGACCTGCGAGTCGTGTATTAAAGTGTAATATTTTACTCAAGACGAAGAAAGGGGGAAAAGGTCATTTGGTGGCTTTTCGGGTGTTGGCATCGGCTTGGAGTCGGTGGAGCTCAAGAAGCTAGTGGGAGTTAGTTTAGGGGGCTATTATGTGCACATTTATCGCTTTATGCTTGGTTTAGTTTATGCATGATTAATTCTATGTGTTTTAGAATTGCATGCTTAACTTTATTTACCGAGCATATCACCTCACATGCAAAGATAAAATTGGAATTTTAATCCTTGTGTGTGAACCCTTAGAACCGTCATTGCATTGGATGTAGTTGACGGGTTCAAAGGAAGAATTACATTGGATGTAATTTGAGGCATCATTGCATTTGGAATGTAGTTGATGTGCTCATCGCATCTAGGATGTGCCAAAGTTTTGAACACAACTGGACAAGTAAAAGCGGGTCATGTCCGATACCTCCCAATCATCAACACCTTACTACCTCCCCATCCTATGGTTGTCGTGCGCATTAGCGGAGCATCCATGGGGAAGCGGGGTAGTAGGTTTGGACGACATATGTGGGTGTCGTGCGCATTAGCGGAGCACCTACATAGTGACGAGCCATAGTTGAAAATTGGTGGACCCGACTACGATTCTCGGCCTGAGGTTGAGCTAGGGTAACAGATAGGGTAAGTCGTGTACATAAGTACATACCCTAGCCAAGAGTCACATTGGATGTGATTGGATGGAGTCCTACCTACATAGCTCGATTAAGTGGTGAGCATTAGTTCAGCTTAATCGAGTGAATCAAGGATCTTGGTTTCAGATTCTAAAGGTTTAGAATTGATTGTTGGTGTTTAAGCTTGATCTTCATAAAATTTATTCAGTTTACTGATTAAATTTTATCTGTTGTAGATCAAATGGCAAATTCAGCGAACATTAATAGTTTGTCATTAAAAACCATTCTTGACAGGGTCAAGCTAAATGGGACAAACTATTTGGACTGGTACAGAATTTTGAGGATAGTCCTCAAGTCTGAACGCAAAGAATATGTCATTGACAAGGCTGTCTCTAAGACCATATCAGAGTTACATGAAGTGTCATCAGCTGCTGAGAAGAATATCTCAGGGATCTGGGATCCAAGGATATTCTGATGGTCAACAAGGGAATTGGAAGTGGAAAGGGCTGGGCCCATGCGCACTTGGCAGGAAAGATGAGACACCTGAGAATGTCTGCTTCTACTGCCAACAGCCTGGTCATTGGAACCGGGATTACAGGAAGTTCACGGCTGATCTGAAGAAGGGCAGTGGGACTGCGCCTTCATCAAATAGCCTGGATGATCTGAAGAAGGGCAGTAGGACTGCGCCTTCATCAGGAAACCTGAATGATCTAAGGAAGGGCGGTGGGATCGTGCCTTCATTCGGTATTAACTCTATAGAGCTACATCTCTCTACTTCCAAAGATTCATGGGTATTAGATACCATGACTGAATCTCACACATGCACTAATATATGGTGGCTGAAAGTAGGAGAGATTTGGAAAGCACGAAATGGACCTCAGAGTTGTGGCAACTGCTGTAGGATCCATGAGTCTTGCTTTGCCAAGAGGCCTTGTCTTAGTATTGTATAATGTATATTGCATACCTACTTTTAGTAGGAATATTATATCTGTATCCGTGTTTGACAAGGAAGGATATAATGTTAATATTGGAAATGGAGTTTTCAATGTTCTATGCAATGATATGTTTTATACCAGTACTGACTTGGTTGGAGGATTGTACATATTAGATATGGGTAACAATGCCTCAAGTTCTATATATTCCGTTAATACCAAGAGGTTTTAAATCCAACAATTTAAACCTAACTCTGTTAAGGCACTATCATTTAGGTCGCATAAACAAGAAGCACCTATCAGCACTTCAGAAGTGCGGACTTTCAGGTTCATTCGAATTCAATTCGATCGATAGGTGCAAGGTTTGTTTGATGGGCAAAATGACTAAAGTTCCCTTTTATCGATCTCGATGAAAGGGCGGGTGAATTATTAGGGCTGATACACTCGAATGTGTGTAGACCAATAAGTTCACTTGCCAGGAGGGGTTTTAGCTACTTTACCACATTTATTGATGATTACAGTAAATATGGTAATGTCTATTCGGTGAGACATAAGTCTGAAGCTTTTGATAAATTCAAAGAGTTTAAGACTAAAGTAGAAAACCAGCTCGACAAAGGTATTAAGGCACTTCGATTGGATCGAGGTGGAAAATACTTGACCACAGAGGTATTAGATCATCTAAAAGAGAATGTGATCCTTTTAGAATGGACTCCTCCTGGGACACTGTAGTTGAAAGGTGTAGCCAAACGGAGAAATCGGACATTGTTAGACAATGGCCCGTTCCATGATTAGTTGGACTGATCTCCCAATCTCTTTCAGGGTTTATGCTCTAGAGACGACCGCATTCATAGTGAATCGGGCTTCGACAAGGGTGTGGAAGGGACACCATTTTAAAAATGGAATGGGATGATGCCCGCTTTGTCCTTCCTAAAGATTTGTGGTTGCGAGGCTTATGTGAAACATTTGGTTTCGACTAAGCTCGAACCAAGATCTGAGATATGCACCTTCGTGTGGTATCCCAAAGCAACAAGGGGATGCCACTTCTACAATCCCAGTGAGAACATGGTGTTCATCGCATGGGGTGGGGTCTTTATGGAAAAGGAGTTTTGTTTCCAAAGACGTCATTGGGAGGACTGTGCATCTCGAAGAAATTCAGGATGGTACAGATCTGTCTAAACCAATTGGCAACCCAGTAGAAAGAAGCTAGAGATTGTCGTAGAGTAAGAACCAATTCCTGTTACAATTCCGGAAGGTCCAAGGCGATTTGAAAGGATCAATCTTCCACCTCCAAGATATGGTATCCGGAGGTGACAATGAAGTCATGGTGGATCACGATGATCCAGCCACCTTTCAGGAAGTCGTGGATGGGCCCAACTCCGAGTTATGGCTGGGAGCCATGAGGGAGGCAATGCAATCCATGTCGGACAACCGAGTCTGGGAACCGGTTGATCCCATCAATGGTGTGAGGACCATAGATGCAAATGGATCTTCAAGGTGAAGATGGACATGGACGACAACCCTCTGACCTACAAAGCTCAACTGGTGGCGAAAGGTTATAGGCAGATCCAATGGATTGACTATGAGGAAACCATCTCCTTAGTGGCTATGGTCAAAATCGATCCAAATTCTTCTTGACATAACTGCGTATCATAATTACGAGATATGGCAAGTGGATGTCAAAACCGCTTTCCTAAATGGAAATTTGACTGAGTACGTTTGTATGTCTCGGCCGAAAGGTTTTGACGATCCGAAGAATAAAGGAAAGATTTATAAGTTGTTGAAATCCATTTATGGATTGAAACGAACTTCTCGGAGTTGGATCCTTCGTTTTGATGAAGCTGTAATTGGATTTGGCTTAATCAAGAACGAGGATGAATCTTGCGTTTATAAGAAGGCTAGTGGGAGCAATATTACCTTTCTGGTTCTCATTGAAAACGACATCCCAACCTTGCACGAGACTAAAGCTTGGTTGAGGAAGTGTTTTTCAATAAAGGACTTAGGCGATGCTTCTCATATCTTAAGGATTAAGATATGTAGAGATCGCACCAAGAGGGTCTTGGATTTAAGTCAGGGAACCTATGTGAACAAGGCATTGAGTAGGTTCTTAATGCTCGATTCAAAGAAAGGACTCTTACCCACTAGTCATGGCATTCATCTCAGCAAGACTCAGTGTCCTAAGACACCTGATGAGCTGAAAAGGATGATGAGAATCCTATGCGCCTGGGGGCAGGATCGATCATATATGCCATGACATGTATGAGACCAGACGTCTCGTAAGCCTTATGTTGTACCAGTAGACATCATTCTAACCCGGGGGAAAGATGATGCTGAACTAGTCGTCGAAGGATGAGTAGACGCTAGTTTTCCAAGACAAATCCAGATGACTTTAGAAGTCAATCAGGATATGTGTTTACGCTGAATGGCAGAGCTTTAGCTGGGAAAGCGTAAAGCAAGATACCATTGCCGAATCTACGACAGAGGCCAAGTACATGGATGCTGCAGAGGCAGCTAAGGAGGCTATGTGGATTTGGAAATTCATGGCAGGGCTGGGTGTAATTAAAAACCCATCCAGTCCGGTGAATCCATTTTGCGACAACACAAGGGCCATTGCGCAAGCTAAAAGCCTAGATCGCATAACAAATCCAAACATGTACTGCGGCGTATCCACCTCATCAGATAAATACTGAACTGAGGTGAAGTGAAGATAATCGATATTGCAACAGATGATAACATAGCCAACCCGTTGACTAAAGCAGTCTCACTGCCTGAACATGTTAGACATGTAAAGTCGATGGGGACATATTGGAGTTTAGATTGGAACTAGGGCAAGTGGGAGATTGTTAGTCTTAGTGCCCGCAGTTCAATCCTAAATGTCCAAATGTATATATCATCGTTAGCAATAAAATTAAAGCGGCTTTATATTACTTATGTGTTGGAGTAATATATCGATGTGTGCTCTGATCTATGCCCACCATGCGAATAGAACCATAGATCGAGATAGATCACACTCGATGGGTCCCTAGTCAACAAAGCTTCACTAGAAGCGACTAGTATGAAAGATGGCTCTTTATGGCTTACGTTCTGTTAGTCATTGGAATGAGATTCCGGAGTCTGATCATAGATATCATGTGGGACATGATATTGGACGACCCGCCCTGAATATGTGCCATAGATTAAGTCATGAACATATTCAGTGTTGTAGCTTGTCATGTATCCTTAGACCAAGGAGTCTTTGTGATCGCTATGTAGTCAACAACTGAGTTTGACCTGAGCCTAACGTTGTCCGTAACAGGGCTTCCATAACGGCCAGGATTGGCTTGGGGACGGGCTACATGAGTGACACGAAAGACGGCTAAGGGATTTATCCCTCATACTAAGGTATGGGAAAGATATCGGTTCTCGGCCACTTGATCGAGAGTGACTGGAAGAATAGCATGGCCATGCACATGATACTGGGTATCATATCTTCAATCATCTCACATGTCAAGGAACGGTGATTGAGAATAATAAGGATGACGGCTCTATGCCTTATCTCAATCAGGATATCGGAGATAAAAGGATAATGACAGGGACGACAGAAAGGTTAGAATCGACAGGGTCGATTCGTTATGTAGTGTCAGGCAATACTAAAGTCTCGTTAGTTGCCACTTAAATAGGATCAAGTAAAATGGGATTTTACGTTGATCTATTGACATGCATAAACCTAAGGGTCACACCGGAGGATGAAACTCATTGACACATATATGGAGAATGGCCAAAAGGGAGTTGTCTCGGGATATGACCAAAACTGGGTTTTGGGTCATGTGCCCGTAAGTGAATAGGACTTTACGGATCGAGACAAGACTTGGAGTCTTGGGATTGATCGCGTCGGATAATGTTGGACATTTCCGGTATGGAAGGCTTGGAGGCGATGAGCGAATCACGGGACCTCGTTGGAAATGGCCACGGGCCATGTTCCAAGAGGCCCATGAAAGGCCCATGCAACCAAGGCCCATGGAACTAATTAATCAAGTCTTGATTAATTAGTACTAAGTAAGCAAGACAAGGATTAAGGTGTTGGTGATTCACCACCTAACCCAATCTTGTCTTGCCATACTTTGTCCTATTTACACCTTACTTGACACCATACTTGTCCCATGCCTTTAGTTGGACAAGTATGGGTTTTGTTATGTTTAAGTCATCTTTTTTCAACATAACAAACACAAGACAAGAATAGGAAACACATTTTCTCTCCCTCTTCCATGGCCATTTCGGGTTTGGCTAGTTTCCACCTCCATGTTTGTGTTCTTGAGTCCTCAAAGAGAAGAACTACGTGGCTTTGATTCCCATGTGGATACGTAGGCGTCTTGGAGACTCAAGCCAATCATTCGTTAACCGGTGTTCTTGTTTTGGTAAGAAATAGTGCTGAATTTTTCTCTTGTGAATCTATTCTTTGTTAGTTGTTTCATGGTTTAATCGTCTCTTGGTTTTCATTGATTTTCCGTTGCGAGTTGGTTCATCTCCAACCCTACCTCGAGACCCAACAACATGCTCCCACTTCCACTCGGGGATCGGTAAAGGATGTAGTAATCCTGCGGGACGCTGATGCTCGGCCTTCACCTGTTGGCAGGTGAGGCATCGGGAAACAAAGTCTGCAACGGCCCTACGCATCCCACTCCACCAGAACTCTCGTCGCATGTCTCTATACATCTTGTTGCCACCGGGGTGCACAACCAGACGGGAGTGGTGGCACTCTCGTAACACGGTGTCCCTGTAACCGCTGGGCACAAACAACCGTCCTCTAAAACGGAGACCCTGGTCGGTGCCCATCTCCCAACCCTCGAGCTTGACACCGTCGATCAATCTCTCACGAACCCCTGCTGTCTCGTCATCCTCGGTCTGTGCCTCGAGCACTCGAGCAAATAACGTGGGCTGAGCCACCAAGGCACACAAGGCCATACCATCTGTAACCTCCTCCAACTCCAGTCGGAATAAGCTCAACTGCTCTAGCATGTCCCACTCTCTGACCGCTAGGCTGGCAACACAATGACTCGACTTCCTGCTCAGAGCATCGGCGACGACGTTCGCCTTGCCCGGATGATAGAGCAGCTCGAAGTCGTACTCCTCAAGTAACTCCATCCATCGCCTTTGGCCCATGTTCAGATCGCGCTGTGAGTAGATATACTTGAGTCTCTTGTGATCTGAAAACACCATGAACTGCTCACCATAAAGATAGTGTCTCCAGCTCTTCAACGCAAATACCATCGCTGCCAGCTCAAGAACATGGGTCGGGTAGTTACGCTCATGCACCTTCAACTGCCTCGAGCCGTAAGCAACTACCTTTCCACTCTGCATCAAAACACAACCTAGCCCTTCGCCTGAGGCGTCACAATACACGTCATAGCCTACTCCTCGCTCTGGAACAATCAACACTGGAGCGGTAGTCAATCGAGCCTTTAGCTCGCGGAAAGAGTTCTCACACTCATCCGTCCAAAGGTACTCCGCCCCCTTGCGAGTCAAAGCTGTCATAGGTGCTGCTAGACGCGAGAAATCCTGAGCAAAGCGTCGGTAATAACCTGCCAACCCTAGAAAGCTCCGAATCTCAAATACAATGCTGGGTCTGGCCCACTTCGACACTGCATCAACCTTTTCCGGGTCGGCCAAGATGCCCTCTCGAGATACCACATGCCCGAGAAACTTCACCTCGGTGAGCCAAAATTCGCACTTCTCCAGATTGCCGTACAACTGGTGAGTGCGTAAGAGCGTCAAAACGGTCCTCAGATGTTCCTCATGCGCCCCCTCACTGGGCGAGTAGATCAAGATGTCATTGACAAAGACTACTACAAACTGGTCCAAGTAAGGTCTGAAGATGTCATTCATTAAGTCCATAAAGGCGGCTGGTGCGTTCGCCAAGCCGAACGACATCACCAGAAACTCAAAGTGTCCATAACGAGTTCGGAACGTTGTCTTCTCTACGTCCTCGGCTCGGACCCTCAGCTGGTAGTACCCCGATCGAAGATCGATCTTCGAGAAGTACCTTGCCCCGCTCAGCTGATCAAATAAATCATCAATCCTCGGCATCGGATAACGGTTCTTCACTGCCACCCGGTTCAACTTCCGGTAATCGATGCACATCCTCAAGGCTCCACCCTTCTTCTTCACGAAGAGGGCGGGTGCTCCCCACGGAGATACGCTCGGGCGAATGAAACCCTTCTGCTGAAGTTACTCGAGTTGTCGCTTTAGCTCGACCAACTCGGATGGCGCAAACCGGTACAGCGTCATCGAGATCGGCGCCGTACCCGGGATAAGATCGATCCTGAACTCCACCTTGCGCGCTGGCGGAAATCCTGATAGCTCCTCCGGGAAGACCTCCGGGAACTCACGCACAACCCTTGGTAGTTCTCTGCTACTCTGCACGATCTCTGCCTCATATCCCGTAGTCAAGGCGGATAGGAGAACTCCGCTCTTGCTACCCAAAACACACGTGATCACCCTATCACCTGACCTCACTGTCACCTGACGTCGATAGCAATCGATCGTCGCTCGATACCTCGCGAGCCAGTCCATACCCATAATCACGTCAAAGGTGTTCATATCAAGAACGAGTAAGTCACCAAGAAAGGGGCAATCTGCCACCCTAATCGCACAGTCTCTACAAACGGTGCTCAACACCACCGCACCCGTAGCCGGGGTCTCCAAACAAAGGGGTTGACTCAAAGTCTCCACCCGCAAACCCAAGGAAAAAGCAATAGACGAAGAGATGAACGAATGGGAAGCTCCCGTATCAAACAAAAATGAAGTCCACAAATTATAAAGCAAACACGTACCCTGAGTGGCCTCATGGCCGGTGTACGGCCTCTCAGCTCTAGAGTCAGTAACTGCAAAGACTCGGCCCTGCTGTGCCTGTGGTTCTCCTCTCGGTGGTGGGGAAAGTGCCACCTGCTGCCCAGCTCTCGGCTGGTGTCTCTGACCTGCTGCCCCCGCCGCCTGACGCGGAGCTCTCTGCTGATGTGCCTGACGTGGTCGGCCAGGTGGTGTATGGCGAGTCTGAGTCTGCTGGGGCCTCGGTGCAGGCGCTCTACCAGCTAGCTCAGGGCACGCCCGAATGAAATGATCAGATCGACCACACTGGTAGCATCCCCTCTGTCCCCCCTGCTGTGCCAGCTCAGGACACGCCCGCGCGAAGTGGTCAGGACCGCCACACTGATAACACCCCCGCGGCTCACTCTGATGTCTGTCTCTGGTCCCCTGGGGACGATCATCATGGCGCTCTACAGGTCCATTGCCCCTCGGGCAGTCTCGTGCCAGGTGACCCTGCTGTCCACACCGAGGACACAGCTGTGCCACCGGGACGGGTCCAATTGACGTGACGGTCCCTACTCGGCGCATGTCATCCTGCTGAAACTGAGGCTGGAAGTGTCCTGCAACTCTCTGTCTGCGTCGGTCTCGACGATCAGACGGCTGAACAAAACCACTCGGCCTAGGCCTAGTCTCTCGCACCCTGATGGTCTCTCTGAAGTGTCTCTCCATGGCCAAGGCCTGATCCAAGAGCGTGGAGTACTCTGCGGTCCTGAAGGCGATGACTCGTTCAGCTATCGACGGGGTTAGCCCGTTCTCGAATCTCCTACAACGGTCATCCGCAGTCCGTACCAACTCCGGCGCGAAGCGGGCCAGAGAAGTAAACCTCACTGCATACTCAGAAACGCTCAATCCTCTCTGACGTAGATCCAGAAACTGTTGGCGCCTGTCGTCCCGAATGGGGCGAGGGAAGTATTGTTCCAAGAACAGCCTGCTGAACAACTGAAAATCACTGCCGACCCTGTCCTGCACTGACTGCCACCAGTAGTAGGCCTCTCCCTCAAGCTGAAAAGTGGCGAACGAAACTCTCAAGCGCCCCTCCGATACTCCAGAGGTATCGAGGTTGCGGGTAACTCGCTCCAACCAGCCCGAAGCTGCCTCGGGGTCCGCTCCCCCGAAGTAGGTCGGCGTTCCGAGTCTACGAAACTCCCTGAGCGACTGGGCCGTGAGGCTATCCAGCTGTCCTGGCCTCCTCTCAAAATCTGCTGAAGCAACAGGCACAGGCTCTGGTGCCAGTGCCGTAGTCCCTTGCTGCGCACTCAAGGCTGCTAGCACAGCACGAACCACCTCCTCGAGAGGGGTCGCCTGGGTCGGCTCTACGACTGGAGATGTCCTGGGTGGCGACCTTGTTGGTCCACCTTCAAAGCTCTGATGCTCTGTGGAAGCAGCATCCTGGGCGTCAGCTGCCCCCTCCTGATCAGCGGCAATTGCCTGACTTGGACCCCCAACTGGGCGGCTCCGGGTACCTCTCGAAACATACGTACGAGCCATGTCGCATATCCGCCTGCACGGATAACGCACATGTTCAGTACTTAGTTCAACAACGGTTCTCACACGTTACAAGGACGATCACGCGCGTCACACAAGTCACCCACAGTTTACAGCTCTTAAGCTTAGTAGATATATATACTCATATATAATAGCACACAAGTTTGCATCTCTATGCGTCTCACAACAACAACCACCAACTCCCACATGAGGGTTCCAACTCAAGCACACCACACAAGCACAAATCAACAGGCATACCCCTTGCTCGGGTATCCTTTCACAAGGAGGGGTTTAGTACTTAACACAAATCAATTCAATAATTACCCTTAACCTCTCATTTCCCTCCATGGATCCCCATTTCTTAACTTTTACCCAAACATTTCCCTTTCGATCTCATGTTGTTACAATCCGATTCAAGCGTCCCCGAACCTCATTATAACAACTTGATATCGAACCATCACGCTCGACTACAGTGGCGCCCCTGAGTCAACCAGTGATGGTGCAATCCTTTTAGTTCTACTGAAAATTCGGCATGACCCATTCGTAACTCCCCTTAACCCTCCGCTTAAGCGGGGCAAGTACCAACACAAATTCACAAGACAAAAGTACACAGAGTTCTCATGCTTCTAACGTACACAACACAATCAATAAACGGAGTTCTCGTGCTCCCAAATACTACGGGGTGCTCGTGCCCCAAACTCGCTACCCACGGGCACACAGGGTTCTCGGGCCCCAAATCTCAACACTCAAACACGCTCGCAACTTCCCGAGACTCTAACTCGTAGGCCAGTCAAAGGACGCTCGCAACCTCCCGAGACTCTCACTTGTAGGCCAGTCAAAGTACGCTCGCAACCTCCCGAGACTCTTACTCGTAGGCCAGTCAAAGTACGCTCGCAACCTCCCAAGACTCTCACTCGTAGGCCAGTCAAAGTACGCTCGCAACCTCCCGAGACTCTCACTCGTAGGCCAGTCAAAGACGCTCAATACAAGCACACATGGAGTACTCATGCTCCATAAAAGCGGTCAACCACAAGTCAACACTTGAACAAGACCAAACTACCACTCGAAAATTTTCGAAATGATCCACCAAAATGGCAACACCGCCAACCGTTGGCTCACTCTACAACGAATGCATAGCGGGTCGATCATTGCCCGTTAATCCAATTATGATATCAACCATTCAGCTTCACCGATCACTAGGGAGAGGATACCAATCAAGTAATGCAAACATTGTAGTGTAAAGACTCCATTTAGGACAAACATTCAAGCGACTCACGACTTAGGTCGTTCCCACTCTCTGCGTAATGCTTCCAAATCGCATCACTGAGCATCACGACTCAGACTCCCTAACTCTACCCACCTAATTGACTTCGGTCTGAGGTTTGAAAACCAGTTCACAAGACACCTGTTTCATATGAAACCAGGCTCTGATACCAAATTGTCACGCCCCAAATCCGGTTCTTGCCCGGACTCGAGGCATGACAAAGATAAAACGATTAAAAGGGCAATAACTCAACAATAACTTCCTGAAAATCTCCGATATAAAAACTCAAATCCACATAACTCAATTTAAACACATAAATAACCCTCCAGGGGTGTAATAATAATCCTCCAACAAGGTTTGTTCAAAACTGAAATGAAATGAAAACAAAGTCTCTACAGGACACCCACACCAAGAAGCTCCCGAGCCTCTACTCCTCAAACAAGCCTGTAATCACAACAATAAACTCATAGGGGTGAGCTCACGCTCAGTAGGGAAAATACATAACAAGGTGGACTTTTAAACTCAATAAATTCAACAGAAAAGTCGACAAAATAATTCTTAATCAAACACGGGTAATAGGTAATCCAGTCAATGTCGTGGCACATGAAGTCACCACCCTCCGATCCACATAGAATGTGTCCTCTCGGATTTTCCCTCAAATCCAGAGGAGACGCATATCATTGAGGCGACCGGAAACAACCCCATGAGGGCGCTTATCATCGGGATTCTCAGAAACGTCTCCAAGGGATTTCATGTCCTCGGGAACCAAGGTATTACTCCCATAGGAAGCATACACTTGGGTAATTCAATAATATTCAATAATGATTGAGTAACACACTCAAACCGAAACACGAACGATCCAATCCCAACACACACCAATCCGCTATCACACATAGCTCACGCATCACCGTTTCACCACCACTCACAGCACACAAATCACATGGTCCCAACACACGAATCACACAATCACAACTTACCGTTCACTTACCAGTCACGACCCATCAGGGCATCGATCACCTGATTGCACCGCTCGGTACAACCAGTCATACTCGATGCTCCAAGCAATCAATTAAGGAAATCAAGCAATCATCCAAATACAGCCAACAGTCCAATACGAGTTCAATCAACCAAACATGAAAACCTTCAAACGAGCATTCAAATATTCAATTCAACTAGTTCCATTAGACTCTTTAGCCCATCCACTAAGCAACCAAACAACCAAGCATGTGATCCTAACACGCAACTAATCCGAGGGCTTTGCCAAGGCCGCTCTACCAGTAAAACAATTCCCAAGTATTGAAAGCGAGTTACACTAGTGATTGGCATTCTATTCATTCACCACTAGACACTTCCGATTATTAGTAATTGAAAGACAATTATTTTAGTTATTCGCATCCTATAGGCATTTCTAGGACCTTTCCAATTTTATTAGCCTAACATGCATACTAAGCATTTAAACGAGAGGTTAAGACTTTCCCTACCTCAAGATCTTCCTCTCAACACTCTGATGATAAGCCTGGTGGTCACCACTCCGATCTTCACACGGGTCCCGGCGTGATCTTTGCTCCTCTAACTTGTGTCCACGTTCTTCCTTCTTTCCTAGCTTGGTCCCACGGTTTTGAACCACAAAAAGACCACAAATTAGTTCCCCCAACAAAGTGTTCTTCTCCTCAAAACATACAACAATGCTCTGAAATGGATCAAGGGTTGAAGAGGTAATGTGGGAATCAAATTGAGCTAAAAGGAAGGGTTTTTGGACTCTGGGGTCTGATCCGGAATGTCATACGGACCGTGTGGATATCCGTGCCGGAACATGGCACGGACCATGTCACAGGTCAGCCCGGAAGCCAGCGCGGAACGCGTCACAGACCGGCCCGGAGAGCGACACGGACCGTGTCAGGTACCGTGCCGGACTCCCGTCCGTTCCGTGCCGTGTGCCGTGCCGGTACCAGGCCCGCTCCGTGCGGCATACCGTGCCGGCACCTGGCCCGGTCCGGGTCAGGTTCCGTATCAGACCTGACCAGCTCCTTCCCCTTTCTTCCCCAACTCGAATTTCACGAAAATCTCAACACAACCTCCATTTCTAAGCTCTCTTAGCTCCAAAATGTTCAACAAACTTCAACCAAAAACACAATCCAACATCCTACTTCACTACTTCTTCTCCAAGCAACAATCAAATAAGCAAGTTCTTCCACTTTTAAGCCAAGACCCACAAAACCCAAAGATTGGAAGTGGAAGAGATGGAGAGTTGAGAGTAACTTTACCTCTAGGTAGTTGAGATGGAGAAGATGAAGTGAAAATGAAGGCAAAAGGACCAAGAACAAGCTCCAAAATCCAAGCTTCCTTCTCTATCTTCTTCCTCAAGAAATGAGCTCCTCTCCTCCTCTCTCCTTGTGATTTTCGGCTGCAACAAGAGGAAATAAGCTGAATTGTTGCTCCTTTTCCTTTAAATGACCTAAAATGTCAATTTACTCAAAAGCCCTTAAGGTCTTATCCCTTTAAAGGTAACTTAGGAGGGTACGAGGGTCATTTGAATCCCCATTTTCATCTTCCAAGCCAAGCATGACAAGTGTCATGTGTGGTCACTCCTACTTAATAAATTTCCAAATTTCCAAGATTTTATCGAAAAACACCCGATATTAAGCCCAAGTTTGACCGACGGTTGACTCTAACAATATTACAGTCAAACTGAAGGAAACGCCCAACTAAGCTAACCGTGACATTGGCTAAGCTTTTTGGGCCCCGGAAAGGTCCCGAATGACTTTCCGAGTCATCGGTGATCTGTCATGGATTAGGATCACACCATTGACCAGTTGGTGATTTGCAAGTGAATCAGGAGCGAAGGAAAGTTGCAGGATCATGTTGTCGATGGTCGGATCACCCTCATAGCTCGCTTGTACCTTAGTAACCCAGGCAGGAACAACAGTTGATATTTCATTGCAAGTGGCCAGGGGAAATCGTGAGAGAACGTCCGCCGCAACATTCTCACGCCCTTTTCGATATTCAATCGAACAATTTAGACCCATTAGCTTCGCAAGCCATTTATGCTGATACGAGGATGACAGTCGCTGCTCCAAGAGGAATTTTAGGCTCTGGTGATCTGTGTGAATCACGAAAGGCCTTGAGGTGATGTAGTGGCGCCATTTCTGGATGCAAGTAACAATTGCAAGTAGTTCCTTCTCGTAGGTCGATAGTGCCTTGCTACGCACGCCTAAGGCTTTGCTGATAAATGTATTGGCCGGCCTTGTTGCATGAGCACTCCGCCGATGCCTTTATCTGATGCATCTGTCTCAATAACGAAAGGCTTGTCAAAATCTGGCAAACCCATAAATGGAGTCGAAGACATAGCAGCCTTAAGCAGATCAAAGCTTGCTTGAGTCGTCGAGGACCAGAGAAAGCTATTTTTCTTAAGCAATTCTGTCAATGGACGAGCCACAACGCCATAACCTTGGACGAATTTCCTGTAGTAGCCAGTGAGGCCCAAAAACCCACGCAATTCCCTCAGCATTCTAGGTGTTGGCCAGTTCTTCATAGCTTCAATTTTGGATGGATCAGTAGCCACGCTTACCCCTGAGATGATGTGGCCAAGGTATTCAATTTGCAATTTGCCTTGGCTGATTATGAGGTGGGGATTCGAGTGATGCATCATCCTCATCCGGTCTGCAAATCATAAAGAGGCGCTGGCGATTTGGGCAGACATGGTCCTTGGTGTAGCGTGTAGGGCAACTATAGCAAAGGTCACGCCTTGTCTTCTCCTCGATGCTTAATGGTGTTATTCTGGTATGTGGTGGTTGGGCTGGTTTTGGTGGAGGAGGAGGTATTGGCGGGGGTGGAAGCAATTCTCGAGGTTGGTTGTATGGGAGGTGGAGTTGGGTATGTGGCTGGTATAGGGTGTTGGAGTGGTACGATTGTCTGTTGTAGGTGTGGGATGGGGATTGTTGTAGGCGGTATTCCTCAAGGCGAGCAATATACATCGCCTAATTGAGTGTCTGAGGCTTTATCATCATCACTGCTGGTCGAATGTGTGGCCTCAACCCACCGATGAAGCAAGAGATAAAGTAATCTTCCGAGAGCATTGGGTTACGAGTAAGAACAAGGATCTTTAATTCTCCGAATCGAGCTTCATAGTCACGCACAGTTGATGTTTGGTGAATCAACTTGAATTCGATTTGGAAATCCTCGTGTCCCATTGCTTCGAACTTGTAAGAGACGTCTTGGAAAAAATCGTCCCACCAGATCATTTCTTTGTTCATTGCATACTCAGTGAACCAAAACTCTGCTTGGTCTGAAAAATGGATTGATGCCAAACAAACTATTTGCTCCTCGGCGATTTCATAGTAAGCAAAGAACAAGGTTGCTCTTCTTATCCATCCTCGGACATCAGACCCATCAAACTGAGGAAAAGCTAGGTTTGGGGCTCTGAAATGTGGTTGTTGGGAGTGTTGGGTATGGTTTTGTATTTTGGTCGTGTGAGGTTGTTGTTGGGGAAGGTTGGGTTGTGTTTGGTGAGGCGGTGGTGTGTTTACCAGCGAATAAACACGATTGTGTTGGGGGAAAATGTTGCTTTGTGATGCCAGAGATGGGAAGGTGATTGGGGATGGACGGTGGAGGTGTACAGCCTCAGATTTGGGCGCCGAGCAAAACACAGGTTGAAGCTGAGAAGGAGTAGCAGCTACCTGTTTTCCTCGGTTCGGTGGCCGGAGAGGAAACCCGTTCCCATCGAAGCACTGAGAAGACTCCAGTTGTGTAATCTGTGGGTTTTGTTGGCCCAAGACAAGTTGCTCGAGGCTTCGACAAATAGCTCTCATTTCTTCTTGACTTTGGAGTTGCCATTGTTGCATTTCCGCCTGAAGCTCGTCCACAGTTAAACGTGAGTCCAGCAGTGTTGGTGGGTCTGTGGAAGCCATAAGGTTGTTGGAAATTTGTCTCTGATACCACTGTCAAGGATAGAGGTAGATTTGTGATTGATTGAGCAAAAATTATAGAGACGACACCCGAAGGCCTTTTCTACTCTATTCGACCTCTAACAATTCCCAAAATGACTCAATACCCAAACCCTAGAGATAGCTATGAATTTATACTAGAGCGGCGATCGCAATCGGCATCAACGATGGTTCTTCTTCTATGCGTCTCCTGCAACTCGTACCAGAGCACGATGAGGACGACGATACTGTGGCTGGAAATAGTACTATTGCCCTCTCTTTCGTTGACACGTGTTGGCCCCAAGTTATTTTGTTGGTAACTAACATTTATATGAAATAGTGCGTTTCATTCCTCACTGACCTCGCGTTGGCTTGGGGTGCAAGCAACGTGACATTAAGCCTAAGTAGTGTATATATGCACGAACACGGCTCAAATATTGCAGGCAAAACACTAAACATAACAGGAGAACCCTCACTAGTATGATAGGCGGCGAACGATTGATGTCCAAGATGGACATGAAGGGTCGTCGTCGGGCCCGTGAACGACGACTGCATTGGGGATAAAATGTAGGCGTCTTCCCAAAACGCTTCATTTACACAATCACATGAATATTGTTGCGGCTGTTGCGGCTTAGAACTAGGAACGTAATCCCACTCTTGGAGAAAACCAAGAGATACGTTTGGGTTGGGATACGCCATCGTGATGCAAGATTATGCTATGGCTTGCGATGCAGATAGCAAGGAAGAATCTACAAATGACGTTGTCGTAGAAGCTACAACAATATATGTTGGATAATCCGTTGTGGTTGTAGGTGAAACGATTGACAAACACGCCGTAAAATACGCGTTAAAAGTGTTTCTACTATAAATGATGTCGACGGAGAATATGCAAGACCGAGGGAGCTTGTTAGAGAAGAAGAAACATATAGAAAAATCGGGTTTTGGTGAAGAAGCCTAGAGACTCAACAATTATTAATAGCCGAAATTTACCTTCAACAATTATTAATAGCCGAAATTTACCTTCAATATTAGTATTTTATCTATGTGTTCTTGACCAATTTGTTCATCAACAATTCATGGGACCAATATCGTCGATTTTTCAATGTATAAGAGCATGTACAGTGGGTCAAACCGGATGATCAAACCGTATGCGAACTGTGCAAATTTAAGGTTTGCAATCCTTAAAATAAACTGTGTTCCCCAGTGGTACAAACCGGATGATCAAACCGTATTATGAGTGGATGCTGACTGTATGCTGAATTCATATTTTGATTTAACTAAATGTTTTATTAAAACATAAAATTTTATATAAAATTGAAATTAATATTAAAAAAAATAATTAATAATAAAATAAATTACATATGAATAATTGAAACACACGTAAAAATGAACTTCAACTTTTATTCATGCTCTTTTAATACAAACCCAACAAAATACAAGTTGAAGCATACAATCCATGTCCGCCTCATTGTTGTGGGTCTTGGCGAAGACATTTCATTTCTGCCTCGAGGTCTTCCATTTGTACCCACACTCGGGACATCATCATAGCGTGTTGGGTCACCTGGTCTTCGTTGTAGTTGGAAACGTCCTTATCCTGCAAGGCCTCGTATTTGTCGTATATTTTTTGACATTGCAGTTGTCGGTCATGATATTGAAGGCCCATTTCTATGTTTACTCGTGTCATCTCGGCTTTTGCTCGTTGAATGTCCAACAAGGTAGTCGTTTGGTCGGTGAGGGTCTGCCCCTTCCTCTTCGAAGCCTTCTTGCCCAACGGTCTTTCAGGAGGGGGTCTTCAAGAAGAACCTCCCTCGGTCGTATGAGATGGATGACCTTCCGACCCACCTCCTTCCGTCGTATCCGAAGGGGGTATTTCTTGAGAACCTCCCTCCGTCGGATCGTAATATGGAAAATCTTGTTGGGAGTCAGCATCGAGAGGCGTGTAATCTTCACCGACGGGTTGAGCTGTAATTCCCATCCTTATCCAACCGTTGTCGATGTACAGCAGCCATGGTTCCTTCCTCGGTGGTGAACTTGTCCTCGTTCTCAAGCAACGCAACCCAATGATCAAGCTCGAAATTTTTTGGGTCACCCTTCACCCTTTGGAAGGGGGGGGGGGGTATATTGCGCCACATTTACCTTTTCCGCCCTCATGTGGTCATCGTGGTTCCAGTCGCTATGGTACTCGGCCTTCGAGAGTTTTAGAAGACCGAGGAACCTCTTGACGCGGGCCTTATTGGAGTTCCAATGGTTTTTCACCGCTTGCCCCTCGAAACGCGGGTGAACTCCTCCCTCGTTGTAGCGGTTCTCCACTGTGCACCAGAATGTGTTACCTAGTTGGGAGTTGCCCCTAATCGAGTCTTTTGATGTTTGGAGTCATTTCCTTATGAAGTGCTCCTCCGCCTCGATGGGCCATTTTATCCTCGAATTTTTCGCATGATCCGGTTGTGGTTGGGAAGGACCTGTAGAGGATGATTGCGACGACATACGGTGTCGGGCACGTGTTGTTTCCATGATAGGTAATCGGCGTACCCATAGTAGTTCGATGGTTGGTTGTGTTGAGGTGGACCCGGATAGCTTTGCGGTTGAACCGGGTATGAGTTGTATGGATGTGGGAACAGGTAGTTCTGCTCGGGGTTGAGTTGAATTGGACTTGTGTTGAATTGATCTGGACATGTATTCAAACAGAGCATTTATATCGGGTACATATATAAATTGAGGAACTAAATTACACGACTAAATTTAAAAAATAAATTATTGAGTTTGAAAGTACCTGAGCTAGAACCCGATGGCATATATTGAGAGAAAGCGGAGTTCTCGGACGGTTGTGTCAACAGGTCGCGAAAGCTGCCTCGGTCTACGGGTGACAATCTGAAATCGTTCTCCCTTCGTTGTTCTTCATCCGATAAATACAAAACGTTGAGTTTCCGAGCCGGACATTTTTTGATATGGAAAATAGGAGAGTGAAATAGAAAGGGAGAGTAAAGTTGTAGAAGTGTTGGTATGAAATAAGAATGAGGTATTTATAGGATTTGAATTAAAGGTTTTAAGAATTACAAATAAAAAATAAATAACTTATCGTTTATTTCCGACCGTTGCCAACAATCGAAATTTTTTTTCTTGCATTAGACACGTGTCTCGCCCTTGTTGGTGGAGCCAACGAACCGCGTGCTATAACCTGCGAACCGTCGTTACGGTTTGCGCTTCGCGGTTCAAAGAAACTGTGCGCCAGAGAGATGCGGCTCGCGACTCACAATCCGTAAAATCGCTGTACATGCTCTAAACGTCAACAAAATATCTGTTGATCTTATATTAAAGACCCATATATTCAGCACCGTAACGGACAAAAATCCAAGGACTGGACCCATCTTTTAGAAGTTTTTGACGGAATCGATAACTTGAAGAGAGCCCAGTATTCAAATACTGTATTTAGAAAACAAGATAACGTTGAGGAACGTGGGAGTAACGGTGGGTCGTATGAAAAAGAAGAAGTCCGTGGAAGACCGTGAGAGACATGTTAACGAATAATGTGATGCAGTGTCAGATGCAGCACTAGTGACTGTCGATTATTGAATGCTCTTTTTCATTCCAGATTCTTATACACAAACACAATCACTCACACACTCTCTCCTCAAAACCCTCCTTTGAAGAAGCAATGAAGACTCAGCAACAACACAAGCCCAAAAGCACGACACCGCTCCGTCCCCTCTTCTCTTGCGCCTTCTTCCGCCACTGCACCCAAACTTCGCTCAGCCCCACCGCCTCTCAGCCTCCTCCCCTCCCCGTCTCCGCCTCCCCCATTCCTCTCCCGCCCTCCTCCTCCTCCTCCTCCTCCTCCTCTTCCTCCACCAGCTCCCAGAGCTTCACCCAGTGGCGTTTCCCCCTCCCTCTTCCTCCCGTCCCCTCCAACCTCCCGGAGCTCCTCCACGCCGCCGAGCTCCAGCTCTGCTCCGGCTCCGACTCCGACCGCCTCCCGGCTCTCCGCCTCCTCGAGCGCTCCCTCGTCCCCAACCCGCCCTCCGACCTCCCCTGCCTCCCCGATCTCATGCGCGCTCTTGTCCACAATTTGCGCAACCCTCAGGCCCAGAAATCGGCCACCAAGATCTTGCTCGCGCTCTGTTTGTCGGAGCCCAACCGGCGCGTGGCCGTGGATGTCGGCGCCGTGGGGGCCGTCGTGGAAGCGGCGCTGGATCTGGACGGCCCGGCGGCGGAGAGGGCTCTTGCGGCGCTTGAGCTTATGTGTACGGTTCCGGAGGGGGCGGCGGAGTTGCGGGCCCACGCGCTTGCGGTGCCGGTGATGGTGAGCGTGATGGGGAGGATGACGGAGCGGGGCACGGAGTACGCGATTAGTGTGCTGACGGTGATATACGGTGGCGGGTTGGAGGAGGAGCATGTGGCGGCGCCGCCGGAGGAAGTGGCTCGTGCGGTGGAGCTGGCGTTGCAAGGCGATTCTAGTGCTAGAGGGAGGAGGAAAGGGGCGAATCTACTCAGGCTTCTTCAAGCTAGTGGACGTTTGGATCTCGACCAAGACAGACAATAAACCAGATTCAGATTTGGTTGAGGATGTTTTGTTTTGTGCTAATGGAACACTTAAAGAGAAATGGTGTAATGTACTGTACATATTTATTTATATCAATGGGATTATGTTTTTCTTTATTGAGTTCACAGGAAATTACTTTATCAGAAATAGGGACTATTTGCAAAACTCGTACAGCATCCCCACATTAGGGTGGATTCAGTCTCGGAAATCAAGTACAAACCGTCTGAAAAATCAAGTTGTAAAATTGGGTTTAATGAACAGTCGAATCAGTATGTCTGTTTTAATCCGTCTATAATATATAGACCCGATTCTGTAACGTGGACTTTGATCATTTGTTTCAGTTCTGCGCGTTGAATCTGCCCGGCGGCCTCTTGTTTGGGTTGGCTTGGTGATCGCCGTTCCTCCCTTTTCCTTTTTGACTGATTAGCTTTCTCTTCTCGAGCTTCTCTTCTGTCTCTTCTCCTGGCCTGTATGTTTAGCTGCGTGCTTTTCGTTTCCTCCTTCTTTGACTTTATCCGGCGTTTTCACAGTAGAGTTATCGCTGGTTCTGGCATTTCACTCGCCAGGTTCTTTAGGCGTTGCCCCCCCCCCCCCAACGGTTTGGGCTTCCTCTAAGCCTCCGTCGCTCCTCTGCTTCTTCATCGTGCTTGAGCCGTTTCGTCCCCGTTTCTGATGGTTTTTCTCCCCGACCCGCTGGCGTTGGTGGTGGTGGTGGTCGGGGGCTCATCTCTTCTTCGGGTGTTGGCCCTGATGAGTTCCTTTTTGCCGGTTTTTGTTGGCCTCTTCTGACCTGAAGTTACGGGTGCGTGCAGTCTCGGGCTTGGTTAGCTTCTTCTTCGTTGTCTTTCTCGCGGCGATGGGAGCCGTCGTTTTAAGCCTCCACTCCTCCTGGCATGTTGCACCTTCTATCAGGTGCTCATTGTCCGAAATTACTCACCCTCGTCCGTGCATGTTGACGTCACCTCTGCCTTTTCGTTGCTCCGCTCTCGACAGTTTCTTTGGCTTCACTTCTTTGGACCACCGTTTTCTTGGTGCTAGCACTGGTTTTGGCCCTCTGCTCCTTGTCATCGCCCTCTCCTCTGTGTTGTGATGAGAATGCTTTGTTTTAGCTGCTGAAGCTTTGGGTGTTGGCCCACGGTGGCTCTTCCCTCCTTCTCATGGCTTGGTTAGAGTGTTCTTCTCTCTGATGCAACCTCGCCTGCTACTTCTGTGTGCCGTTACTCCGGTAGGTTCGATTGTTCGGAGCTTTTCTCTCAATGGCGGTTCCCAATGATTTGGTCCCGAGATGTCATTACTGATTGGTTCTGTGAAATGGATCAATTCATGAACAACCTCGACCAATGTCAGAAAACGACTATAACGAGGGTAATAAAGGGGCTGGTTAGTGACACAAAGAAATGCGAAACCCTTATTCAAACACCAAATAATGTCGTTCGAAGACCGACGATAGCAACAATAGAAGCAATGGACCCTCGCGGTTCAGCACAAACAGTGTTCTCCTATTAGGCAAAAGCCTTGAGTTTGGCAGCATTTTTAGAGAATATGATCGCTATTTTGGAATGAATGTTCCAAGATGAGTGGCTCACGAGGAATAATGAGGACACCATGACAAATGAGAGCTCTATAAGGCAGCCCAAACCAGCATCTTGGTAAAGAAGTTGTTCGGTTGGTGCAACTCGTTTGTGGACTTAGGCCCTTTATGTTAGTTTCAGTTTTTACTATTCGCGTGCATCTTATATCGTTTCACTTTAATATTCTCGTATTGGTTGGTACAACTCTTTTGAAGAGCCAGTCCCTTAGATATTACGTTTCTATGAAGTATGACCTCTTTATTTATTTCTCAAGCCTTGTTTTTTTTTTGGGTAATTCGTTGTTTTCTATGGTATTATACTTGATTGGATCTAATACCATTGTGAAATTGATTCCGATTATACCACATTTGAAGGAGAGAAAAACCTAAAATACCTTGTTTAGACCCACAATTAGATTGAAATGGCTATTAGGGCACATGCAGTGTAGTAGCCTCATTGATGCTAAAAGAAATTAGCTAAATTAAAAAGAGAAAATTATTGTGATAATCAAGTTTGATCGTAACCAACACCAAGACACCGATGGCCCAAGAATAATAAGAAGGTTGGTGTCTACGGGTTGGTTACCAAGCAAGACAAGAAATAACACTTAGAAATTGGATAGCAGAGAAAGGATTCTATTCATAACTTGAGAGCATTACAAGAAGTGTTGGATTGTATATTGGAACAACTAATACAAGGGGTTGACAACTCTATTTAGAGCATCTACAGCCCATGTATGCTAGACTAGTGGTAGAGTAACAGTGGACCAATGCTAGGGATGTGAAGGGTAGTGCTGGGCCAACGATCCGGGCCCGCTACCGCCTCAATAGTCGCTAACGCTTGATGAATTTTATATTACTTTCTCTTTCCAATTCTGTCAAATTTAATGCTATTTAATTGTTAATGGAAGAGATAATTATTACGTGTATTAATGTTTTTCTCCTTCCCAAAATTTAGAATTTATTACGGAATGGTTTTATTGGACATTAATTTTTTTTTTAATTTCGAAATTAAATATAGCTACTATGTTTTAAAATTTTTGTAACATTAATTAAGTTAAAACTAGTCTAATTTTCAAATTATGTATTTATTTTACCTGGTATTTAATCAATCCGATTTTTTTTCAAGATTAAAAATCTAATCTTTTTTAATTTGAGAATTATAAAACCTGATTTTCTTTTAAATAAAAACTAGTCAAATTTTTTAAGTTACGCATTTTTCTTTTGCTTTACAGATTTTTTTCCTTAACAAGGTTTGTTTTTTTTTCCTAAAATAATTTTTTTTTGTAATAAGTCAGATTTTATTTTCCCTTTTAAAAAACATTTCGAAAGTAATTAATGCTGATAATTAGATTGGGCATTAAATTTTTGTTGCTAAATCTGATTTTTAGTTTTAAAAAATATACTTTTAACCATATTAGTTCTATTTCCATATTCTAGACCATAATAATTATATTTCCATAATTTTTATTATATACCTAGAGTTTTTTAGGAAACATTATAACAAAAAAAAAGCCACTTAAATAGTAAAATCAAATAAAAATGATGGAATAAACTAATAATGAAAACAATAAGCCTAGCATTAGTTTAGCATTACCTCATTGTAGACAAAATAGTTAAGCATCACTAAAAAGTGTATTCTCTTTCCTACGTGTCAATTATTTCTCTTCCCTCAATCATAAATTGGTAATGCTAAACCAATGCTATGGATGTGGATGCTCTTATAGGAATACAAAACTCATGAGACATTGCCACATAATCTACTAACATGCAATTAGTGGTGTCATGCTAATTGTGGTGGTCACATGTGGCATTTTACTTGCCACCTCACAACAAAAATAAGTTTCTCTCTTATTTTTTTAAAGCATCTACAACGCTCAACGATTCAAGGTTCACGATTCACTAGATAGTGAATCTGAACCTTGAATCGTGACTCACGATTCGCTAACGTGATCCACAAACTATGAATCATTGGCGTCTAATCAGAAGGCGCCATAAGCCTTCTAATAAACCCAACTTTGTGCAAACAGTATCCATACTTTACAAACTTATATTTATTAGGTTGATATTGTTCCAAAACAATTGTTTAATGTCTTTGATCACAAAAAAAAACATTGATTTACATTTCGAATAAAGAAAACGAACAAAAATCCAACATTCAATCAACAAATAAGAATCTATAATGAACCCTTATTGTGAACTTCGTGATGTGGGCAGGTTCTTCTGCAAGGGTTTAGATTCACTATATTAAACCTGAACCCATTTCATATGAACCTCAACACTGTACATGTTTTAGTCTCACTAAATAAAACCGGCTTCTAGTGTGTTAGCTACTCAAAGGTTAAGAGGAGGGCTAAAAGAAGATTTTTCAAAATAACATAGAATAAAAATAAGAGAAATTGTCAATATAATACTATAGCAAACATTTATTTTCAAAATGACACTTTGGCATAAACTTTTTGCAATTTAATAGCCTAACAAAACATTTACCAATATTTGGTATCTAATCGTTAACTTTCTGTTATTTTTTCATCCAAATAGTGTAAAAAGTCCAAAATACCCTTCAATAACAATCAAATTTTCAAACTAATGCCATTGATTTTCAAAAATTCTCTTTATTTTATAAAATTAGTTTTTATTATGAAAAAAATCATATTTAATTTTAAAATTTTAGATTTTTTCCAAAAAAATAGGTATATTAATATTTTATTATATATATATAAGATTTTTATTTAAAAATATGTAAAATCAAATTTTATTTTTAAAATTTGTAAAATCATTTTTTTAATTTAAAAGATATATAAAATTCATGCTTTAATTTTTTTTAAATAAAACCATATTTTGTTTTAAAAAAACTATATATAAAACATATTCTTTTTTTTTAGTAATTGTAATTTCATTCCATTAAAAGGGTCAGTACATGTTCGGAAACCCTGACGGGTCAAATACAAAAACCCTGTAACTACTATTGTGTCCAGTACGCATATTGGAGGAGCCACATAAGCTAAATAAAACGAGAACCAAACTAAGTATAGTTGAACAATCAAGACCATAAAACTAGTAGAGTACTGGCGAGCACTGCTCAAGGTAGGGCCTACAGACTGCTGGGTCACCCAAGGGAGACACTTTTTATCCGCTATAAAACCAAGCATATGACCACTAGTACCGGGATGAGGACAGGGTGACCTCGGGGGGAGTACCCAACTTCCCCCGAGCCTTAGCGTACGGCTCATGGCGTCTGGCGGGGCTGTTTCCCAGCCCTCGCCTGATCTTCACGAGGCTCCCCCGCTGAGCCCATCTTCATTCTTGGAGCCGTTGTAGGTTCCTCAAGCATTCTGGCCCACGAGATTCCCGATGATCCTCTCGATGACGGCCCAGTCCCGGTTCCCCAAGGTACACTCCCCCTCCCTCTCGAAGTACAGTCAGCGGAGAGGTTGATTAGTGTAGTAGTGGAGCAAAGCCCGGGGGCACCCTAGCAGTCTGCACCCAAGTCGTGGCATATCCCTTATCCTTCCGGTTCTTGGGATAATGCTTCAGTGACTTGTCAAAAGTATGGATGCCCGACATCTCCCTGTCGCAGGCCGTGGGGGGATGCCCTATACACCCATAATTCCCACAGAAACCTGATAGCTTGACATATGTAAGAGAGCAGGTGATCGGGTCCTTGAACTCAGGGAACCTAGGGCGCATATTCTGACACAGAGGTCGGTCAAGGGAGTGTCAGTAGCGGACCTTCACCGTACCCCCCCAGCACTGGCCGAATTCATCACAAGGAACGGTCATCGCCCCCCCCCCCCCCCCCCCAACGCCTCCCCAATCCTAATACTCGTAGTCTTAGTGCTAAACTATATGGGGGATATCATGAGCATGTACCCAAAGTTGCATCTTGTCCATGGCTGGAAGGTCCTGGACGAACGGATCCATCTCCGCCAGCATCAAGGGTTTGTCGTCAAAACACCATGGTTCATTGAGCCTAACCCAATCCCGATCCTCCTTCCTGGAAAAATAAAACTCAAAGACTCCCGGGGAGACGTCCTTTATGACCAAACCAATAGTCGATTTAACCCATGCATTAGTGAGGATACGGAGGAGGGTATCCTTACGAGGTTGAACATCCGTGAGTAGGCGACCCACCATCACATATTGTTGGCGGGAAAGCGTAGCCGGATCAAGCACCCAATTCACGGCCGTAACTTCCAAGGGTTCCTCAAACTAGGGGTGGGCATCGGCCGGGTCCCGGCAATATTTTCATAATCTGTAACCCAAACCGGGAGGACCGATTACTTGAAATTCATAACTGTCACCGCACCGGGTTCCAATGGGAAACATAAAAACCAACTGTCACGGAACCGGCCGATTACGGTTTTTAACCGACCCATTGGGCTTTCTTTTGGGCTTTTAATTAAAGGCCAAAAAACGTCAATTTCTGAAACAATTAGAACAATAAAACCAATTTGCATAAAAAAACCAATCAATTACTACTAGTAATTTGCTATTAAGCTATTACATCAAGAAAAACATTTTTTAAAAGTCTTTAATGGTCTATAAAACAAAAACTTTCAAGTTAAAAAAAATGCCACAAACAATAAATAAAGGATTAAAATGCATGTTTATTAAGTACAGAGATTTAAATCCAAGTTCATTACAATCAAATAAACTTTGTAATACTATAACCATCATATTAGTAAAACAAAACATAAACATTTCTATATACACACCTAAAGTCGGTCGGTCGGTTTTTTATCGGTTTGGAAGGTAAAAAATCGTATCCACCCAAAATGTTATCGGGTTGGTATTTTCTTAACCGTAACAGTCGCCGGTGACACCGGTTCGGATGATTCCGGTGATGGGGATGGCCGGTGAAGGCCGGATATTTGCCCAGCCCTACCTCAAACCCAAGGGAGCAACACGAGAAACTGTGTTGAAGGGCCTGAAGTGGACTACCATGATCCTGTATTGGAGGCGTGGGACGATGGCGGGAAGGTTGAGGGAGGTCCTCGAGTGGCACTGTCATCGGGGGCTACTCCATCTGGACAGGTGGGATGTGATCAGCGATACGTAAAGCGGGAGTCTTAGCAGTCGACGACCCTAACCCGTCCGCCATCTGTAGCCGGTGAGCCTCCAAAACCCTAGCCGAAAGCTGAGGGGATGGTAAAATAGCCGCCTGTTTCGGAGGACGGCCCCAGCGCGTATGCGGTGGCTCCGACCCCGGAGAGTGGTCCCCCAATGCATAGGCTACCAATGGCAACAGCAAAGGAGGGCCCGAGGGCGGGGGCGACAGTGAGTCCCTGTGCGGAGGCGACGTCGTCGCTAAAACCTTCTTCTTCCGCGGCGCTCGCTTAGGCAACACAACGTCGTGCGATGGGCAAGGGGGAAGGACGCCCCGTGATCCCGCACCCACGCCAGCGGCTAATGGGGAAAGATCCCCCGGTTTCGCGCGCACGCCAACGGCTGATGGGACAAGGCCCAAGGCGAGGACCTTCAGAGAAGCAGGTCGTGACGGTGGGGTGGACATGGGAGGGGACAAAGAGGGAGTCGTCGGTGGAAAGACGCAGCGCACAGCTTGATCGGTGAAAAGCGCAGAAATACGGAAACACATGGTTAGGGTTTAAAGGTCTCGACAGAAGCGAGGAGAAGGTATCAAAGATAGTGTCCTGAATTATAAAGTACCTACGTATTCTAATTAGTTAATTCTCAATTAACTAATTTAATTTCCATTAATTAATTTTTTATAAGTTATTTATTTATATATATATTTTTTACAAATTTTCATTAAAAGAACGTTAAGAAAAATGAACAGTTCATCTACACCCTCTTGTTCAATCCAGATCCTACACAGGTCAAGCATGGGATGACGAGATTTTTTTTTGAAACGGGTAACCGGAGAATAGTATTAATAGCCAAAGGTAATCAAACAGGGGAGGGCGTAAACGCCCAGGGTTCCAAATATGTGTCCGGACCGACCGTAGCAAGTCCGGCGCTCATGGACCCATAATAATAGCCTACTTTTAATCGTTGGCAAACACTCAAGACAACTACTTACCATCGTCTCAAAACAGTGAGACATAAAATAAAAGTACCTAATCAAAATAAAGGATAAATTGTTCCAGAAATAAATCAGATAATCATAAAGCATATAAAAGAGATGAGCTGTTGGTGCAGGCTTCCCGGGACCTCCCAGCACTGGCTATCCCGGGTCTGTAGGTATAGTCCGACATCGGCTCCACCCACCCTTGCCGGGTCGGGTCAATCCTGCGTTGGAGGCTGCTCTGCCTCCGCCTGCTTCTCCTTGGCTCCTGCAGAGTCGTCCTTCAATGAGGTCGGCCTTCAACCCGACTTGTCACGCCCCAAATCCTGTTTTGACCAGACTTGAAACGTGAAGAGAATTTGTAAAGAAAAACAATAAATAGCAATTATAAACCTTTAAAAAGACAAATAAAACTCCTCAAATCCTCAAATAAAAGTTTAGAATCTCCAGTGAGTCACAACTCAACAAGTAAAGTAAAAAACAAATGTTTAGTACAACGACCAACATAAGTCTAAGCTAAAACCCAAGATAACTGAAGCTCC
Source organism: Erodium maritimum (assembly GCA_963921825.1). Taxonomy (NCBI): domain Eukaryota; kingdom Viridiplantae; phylum Streptophyta; class Magnoliopsida; order Geraniales; family Geraniaceae; genus Erodium; species Erodium maritimum. The sequence goes on along the minus strand of OY997596.1, from coordinate 26,674,042 downwards.
CAAGCCTCGCCTCTCTAGACATCGGGTACTCCTGTAAAACAGTAAGAGAAACAAAGGGGTGAGCTTACGCTCAGTAGGAAAAACCTCAACAATTCAACCCTTGGATCAACACTGTACTGTGTAAACGGATGACTTAAATAACAACAAATACGACCAGAATGGAATAATTCGTAACCACATAGAATAAGATAAGTACGATGAAATAATATAGAAACAAGATGGAATAAGATAGACTCGTACTCTTGAAAGTAACATTTAAGTGAAAGGGTCCATAACATAATTAACATAAGGTATCATAACGATTAAATGGAAGTAATTGATATTACGTCAACCACTTGCTTTCTCAAGCCTCCGATCCATGAATAGATTCTAGTGTCACCTCGGTTCCCGTATTCCGATCCACTAGAGTATTCATATCACCTAATATTTTCCCTCGTTCCGGAGGAGACATATACATCAGAGTACCGGACACGTTCCCGTAGGGATGCTCATCTTCGGTATTCTCGAAAATGTCTCCAAAGGACCCTAGTCATTGGGAGCCAAGGTAGTGCTTCCGTAGGACGCACGTCCTTGGGTGAAACCTCATAACCATCTCACGTGAAGTAATCCCATCAATATCCCGTAGGATCTGCCGAGCCATAGGCTCCTCACATCACTCAATATCCCGTAGGATCTGTCGAGCCATAGGCTCCTCACATCACTCAATATCCCGTAGGATCTGCCGAGCCATAGGCTCCTCACATCACTCAATATCCCGTAGGATCTGCCGAGCCATAGGCTCCTCACATCACTCAATATCCCGTAGGATCTGCCGAGCCATAGGCTCCTCACATCACTCAATTAACCACTCCATAATCACTCAATAACCACTGCCTCTGTCAAACTCCAACCACCACAACGGCACCGGATTGCCCCCCCCCCCCCCCCCCCCCCGGTGTAGTACCGAACCAAACAAACAAACAAGCATTTCAAGAATAAGAGTAAATAAACAAACACTAGATTTGTCCAACAATGAACAATGCATAAATCACACTTTCATCACAGAACAGACAACCAATAACATTCCACACTTACCGTAAACTTACCTGTCACGAACCAGCGGTACATCGATCACCTGATTGTACCCCTTTGGCACAACCAGTCATACTCGATCATCCGTTCAACCAACAATTATATCAACACAATCACTCAACCAATCAACAATCATGTGAACGATCAATTAAGCATTTGATCAATTAATCTAACTAGTTTCATTAGACCCTTAGTTTATCCTAATACTAACAACCAAGCATGTGAACCTAGCACACAACTAATCTGAGAGCTCTTCACAGCCTATCTACCAGTAAATCAATTCCCAAGTAATGAAAGCAAGCTTCACTAGTCGTCGTCATCCTAAGCATGCATACTAGACTCATCCAATTATTAGTAATTGAAATACGATTATTCTAGTTATTCGCATCCTATAGGCAATTCTAGGATTTTTCCGATTTTATTATCCTAATCATGCATACTAAGCGTTTAAATAAGAAGTTAAGGTGTTCCCTACCTTGAGGTCTTCCTCTAATACACTCTGCAGAAAAGACGATCAGTCGCTCCTCCGTTCTTCACACGGGTACCAGAGTGGTCTTCGTCTGCACGGGCGAAGTCCAACCTCTGAGTCTGGTTTTACACACAAACGATCCAAAATCAGATCGGGTCCAGATTACCCAGTTCTTTAAATTAACAGTTCGTCCTTTCCTTTAATTACACCCTTTAATCCAATAAAAGTCCGACTTAGTCCAAAGTGTCGTTAAATCAGTTTTAATTTAATTAAACGAGTCTGTTCAACCGGCCCGTACCCGACCCAGTCCCGGAGTCAGGCCTGAGTCCGGCCCGACGTCCAGAGTCAGTCTGGGCCGTGGCCCAAACCAGATTCGAGCTCAAGGCCCAAATCTAGTTCAGGCCGAGGCCCAACTGAGCTCCGGGCCCGAGCCCAAGAACTCGACTTCATCCGGTCTGAGCTGGGGACGACGTTGGCCGGGGTTAGGGTTCCGGCGACTCCATGCGGCGGTGGCATCAGGGCTTCGACGGCGGGTTTTTGGCGTCGGTTGGGTTGCAAGAGGCTCAGAACTCGACGGGGACGATGATTGGGGCGAGGACCGAACCCTTCCGGCCAGATCTGACGGCCAAAAGGCTCGCCAGCGATGTGAATCGCAGATCTGGAGCTCAGAGAGTTCCGGCGACGCTCCCGACCTTCTCTGACCCCAAATGAGCCCGAAGCTCTTCGAATCGACGCGAGAAGAAGGGAAAAAGGGGGGTGGAACCAAACTTGAAACCCTTTTCTTTATTTTATTTTTTTTTCAACCAAACTTGATGCAAAAACAACCCCCCAAGTACCAGTTCGCACTTTAATACTCTTTTAAACAAAGTGGGTTTTACAGTCTACCCCCCTTAGAGAAATTTCGTCCTCGAAATTTAAAGCAGACGCACCTCAAGCGTCAAACAGGTGGGGATACTTCTCCCGGATCTCGTCCTCACGCTCCCAGGTCGATTCAGCCCCCTGGTGCCCCCACTGTACTCGAACCAACAGAATAGTCGTCTTCCGCAAGACCTTCTCTCCCGTATCCACAATCCTGATAGGCTGCTTCTCATAAGAGACATCCTCGGCCACCTCGATGTCCGCCCACTCGATAACATGAGAGGGATCTGCTGTGTACTTCCGCAACTGGGACACATGGAAAACGTTATGCACGTTCCCAAGCTGCGGTGGCAATGCTAGCCGGTAAGCTACGGCTCCAATCCTCTCTAAGACCTCAAATGGTCCGATTAATCGCGGTGATAGCTTCCCTCCACCACGGTTGAACCGCAGTAGGCCCTTCCTCGGGCTCACTCTCAGAAATACATGGTCCCCGACCGAGAACTCAAGCGGTCGTCGACGTCTGTCTGCATAGCTCTTCTGACGACTCTGTGCGGTCTTCAACCGCTCTCTGATCAATGTGACCTTCTCTGTCGTCTCTCTGACCATGTCGGGACCAAGTATGCTCCGTTCCCCTACCTCTGCCCAACATACTGGCGACCTACACGGTCTACCGTACATAGCCTCGAATGGTGCCATTCCAATGCTGGACTGATAACTATTGTTGTAGGCGAACTCTGCTAGAGGTAGGTGATCCTCCCATGATCCCTGAAAGTCTAGTACACAAGCTCGAAGCATGTCCTCCAAAATCTGAATGGCACGCTCTAACTGTCCGTCTGTCTCAGGATGGTAAGTTGTACTCAGCAACACCTCTGTCCCCAATGCCTTCTGTAGGCTCTTCTAGAATCTGGACGTGAAACGCGAATCCCTATCAGATACCACTGAAATCGGTACTCCATGAAGACGAATAATCTCTCTGATGTATAACCGACTCAGCATGTCCACAGTGTCAGTCATCCGCATCGCCAGAAAGTGTGTCGACTTAGTCAGTCGGTCAACCACAACCCATACGGCATCATGTCCCCTAGATGACCTCGGTAATCCACAAACAAAATCCATAGTAATGTGTTCCCACTTCCATTCGGAGATCGGTAAAGGCTGTAGTAAACCAGCGGGCCGCTGATGCTCTGCCTTCACCTGCTGACAGGTCAGGCACCTTGAAACAAAGTCTGCTACTGCCCTGCGCATCCCGCGCCACCAGAACTGTCGTCGGATGTCTCTGTACATCTTAGTGCCCCCGGGGTGCACAGAAAGTCGTGAGTGGTGACACTCTCTCAACACAGTGTCCCTACATCCTCGGGGTACAAACAACCGTCCTCTAAAACGGAGACCCTGATCTGCACTCAACTCCCAATCATCGATCTTTTCACCGTCTGCTAGTCTCTCACGAATTCCTGTCGCCTCGGCATCCTTGGCATGTGCCTCTAGCACCCGAATAATCAGCGTGGGCTGAGCCACCAATGCACATACGGCCATACCATCCGTGATCTCCTCGAGCTCGAGTCGAAATGAGCTCAGCTCCTTTAGCATGTTCCACTCTCGGACTGCCATGCTGGCCACACAATGAGTCGACTTCCTGCTCAGGGCATCTGCGACGACATTCGCCTTGCCCGAATGGTAGAGCAGCTCGAAGTCGTACTCCTCAAGTAATTCCATCCATCGCCTCTGGCGCATGTTCAGGTCGCACTGAGAGAAAATGTACTTGAGGCTCTTGTGGTCTGAGAATACTCTGAACTGCTCCCTGTATAGATAGTGCCTCCAACTCTTCAAGGCAAAGACCACTGCTGCCAGTTCTAGATCATGGGTCGGGTAGTTGCGCTCATGCACCTTCAATTGTCTCGAGCCATAAGCAACTACCTTCCCGGACTGCATCAAAACACAACCAAGTCCCTCGCCTGAGGCGTCACAGTACACGTCGTAGCCCACTCCTCGCTCCGGAACAATCAACACTGGAGCGGTAGTCAAACGAGCCTTTAGCTCTGAGAAAGAGTGCTCACACTCACTAGCCCAAAGGAAATCCGCTCCCTTACGAGTCAAAGCTGTCATAGGTGCAGCCAAACGTGAGAAACCCTGAACAAAGCGTCGGTAATATCCTGTCAAACCCAGGAAGCTACGGATCTCAAAAACATTCTTGGGCCTCGCCCACTTCGAAACTGCATCGACCTTCGCTGGGTCGACCAAAATACCATCCCGGGACACTACATGTCCGAGGAATTTCACCTCTCCAAGCCAGAATTCGCACTTCTCTAGGTTCCCATACAGCTGGTGAGTGCGTAACAAGGTCAACACTATCCTCAAGTGTTCCTCGTGTGCCTCTTCGCTAGGCGAGTAGATCAAAATGTAATCAAAAAAGACTACGACAAACTGATCCAGGTAAGGCCTGAATATGCCATTCATCAAATCCATGAAGGTTGCTGGCTCGTTCGTCAACCCGAACGGCATCGATAGAAACTTAAAGTGTCCGTAGCGCGTCCGGAACGCGGTCTTCTCCACATCCTCCTTTCGGACCCTCAACTGATAGTAGCCTGATCTTAAATCAATCTTGGAGAAGCAGGTTGCTCCTCTCAGTTGATCGAACAGGTCATCGATCCTCGGCATCGGTAGCGGTTCTTCACCGTTACCCGGTTCAACTTCCGATAATCGATGCACATCCTTAAGGCACCACCCTTCTTCTTCACGAAGAGGGCGGGTGCTCCCCACGGTGAAACACTAGGGCGGATGAAGCCCTTCTTTTGTAACTCTTCGAGTTGTCGCTTTAACTCGACCAACTCAGCTGGCGCGAACCGATAAGGTGTCATCGAGATCGGCGCGGTGCCTGGGATCAAGTCGATCCGGAATTCCAACTCGCGTGCCGGCGGTAAACCTGAAAGTTCCTCCGGAAACACGTCTGGAAACTCAAATACTACTCTCGGTAGATCTCTGCCACACCGCACCGCCTCAGACTCCACTCCCGCAGTCAAGGCGGATAGAAGGACTCCGCTCTTGCTACCCAAAACACAAGTGATAACCCTGCCACCTGACCTCACCGTCACCTGACGTCGAAAGCAATCGATCGTCGCTCGGTACCTTGCAAGCCAATCCATCCCTAAGATCGCGTGAAAGCAGTCATCTCCAAAACGAGTAAGTCACCAACGAAGGGGCAATCTGCCACTCGAACCTCACAATCTCCACAGAAAGTGTCCAACACTACTTCCCCCGTAACTGGGGTCTCAAGACACAAAGGGCTACTAAGGGCCTCCACCCTCAAACCCAAAGAACGAGAAAAAGAAGCAGAAAAAAACGAATAGGATGCACCGGTATCGAACAGAAAAGACGCCCACGAATGAAAAAGTAAACACGTACCCTGCGTAGTCTCGTGGCCGGCGTACTGAACCTCAGCTCTAGCATCTGCCACTGCATACACTCGGCCCTGTCGTGCCGGTGGTCCTCCTCTTGGTGGTGGTGGTAACGCCACCTGCTGCTGGGGCCTAGCCTGGTGTCTCGGGGCTGCCGCTCCCGCGCCTAACGCAGAGCTCTCTACTGCAGTGCCTATCGTGGTCGGCCGGGAGGTGCCTGACGAGGCTGTGCCTGCTGGGGCCTCGGTGGATGTGCAGCTCCAACCCGATCGGGAAAAGTGAAAGCAATGTGCCCCTGACAGCCGCACTGGTAACAAGTCCGATCCTCAACGCGCTGCCTCTCACCAAACTCTTGCGAACGATCCATCTGTCGCTCTGCTGGTCCTCTACCCCTCGGGCAGTCTCGGGCCAAATGTCCCTGCTGTCTGCATGTAGGACAGAACTGTGTCAACGGAGCAGGTCCAACTGACGCCACTGCTGCTCCTCTACGCACACCACTCTGCTGAAACTGTGGCTGGAAGTACCCAGAAGTCCTCTGTCGTCTAGCATCACGCCTCTCTGCTGGCCTGAGGAAACCACTCGGCCTCGTCCTGACGTCTCGCTCCCTAGCAGTCTCGCGAAAATGCCTCTCCACTACTAAGGCCTAGTCAAGTAGAGTAGAGTACACCTTTGTCCTCAAAGAAATAATCCGATCTGCAATAGCAGGAAGGAGCCCACGCTCGAACCGCCTGCAACGGCTGTCCTCAGTCTGCACCATCTCGGGTGCGTAGCGGGACAAGGATAAGAACCTCGCCGCATACTCAGCTATTGTCATCCCCCTCTGCCGCAGATCCATGAACTGCTGGCGTCGATCATCTCGAACTGACCGCGGAAAGTACTGCTCCAGGAACAGTCGACTGAAAAGCTCAAAATCCTCACCAACTCTTGTCTGCACAGACTGCCACCAGTAAAAAGCCTCACCCTCAAGCTGGAAGGTGGAGAAGGAGACTCTCTGACGTCCCTCAGAAATACCGGACGTATCAAGGTTGCGAGTGATCCGCTCCAACCATAAAACTGCTGCCTCGGAGTCAGCACCCCCAGAGAAAGTCGGTGTACCCAAACGACGGAAATCACGAAGCGCCAGGGCTATGTAGCTATCCATATGTCCTGGCCTCTCGACGACGACCGTCTCAGTAGCAGGCACGGGCTCTGTCGCCGGTCCTGTGGCCTCCTGCTGAGCATTGAGTGCTGCTAGCACTGCGCGTACCACCTCATCAATAGGGATAGCCCGAGTCGGCTCTGCGACTGGAGTATCTCTCACTGGTGACCCTGATGGCCCATCCTCAAAGCTCTGGTGCTCTGTGGGAGCAGCACCTTGGGCGCTAGCTGGCCCTGCCAGTCCAACAGCTGGTGACTGGTTATGTCCCAAAGCTGGGCGACTCCTGGTACCTCTCGGGACGTAAACGTGAGACATCACGAAAGATCGATGCAATAGTACGTACAGTTCAACTCATTTTAACACAAACGAAACGATTTAAGCAAAAGGGGCGTTCTCGAACGTCTCAACGGATCCTAATTGGATCCAGGGTAAGTAGATAAGTCGTATATAGTACTTATATAGGCACAGAAGTCCGCACATTGTGCGTCTCACACAGCAAACAAGTAATGCAACCAACTCCCATAGGAGGCAAAGTTCACGCACAACCGCACCCATCACTAGGGTCTCAAAGTGCGAAGCAAACAGTGTGGAATTAAGTCCTAAATTCTTTTTATCATAGGCTTTCTCTTTCCCCAATTTCCTTATCTTTTACTCAAAATAATCAAGTCGATCTCGCATCGTTACAACTCGATTCAGGCGTCCCCGGACCTCGTTGTAACCACTTGACATCCAACCATCACGTTTGACTACAGTGGCGCCCCTGAGTCAACCCATGATAGAACAACCTATCCGGTTTTACAGAAAATTCGGCATGACCTATTCGTATTTTCCACTAACCCTCCGTTTAAACGGGACATTTTACCAATCAATTTTCATAAGTTATTCGATACAAGAGTTCTCATGCTCTACAAGACACCACACACAATCAGTACATAGATTTCTCAAGCTTTGCAAAGTATACACACAACCAAAAGGGTGCAAGAATACCCAAGTTCCATTCTTTTCAACTTTGATTCTTTAAACAATTCTCAACATCAAAACCGATTCAACACTCAAACAATTCCCAAAATCTTAACATTCCAATCCTTCCTTAAGTTCACTATTCGATCACTTCCCATTCCGACAAGTCACACTCCAATAACTTCAATCTCCCACGTCATCAATATTTCAATCAAATAATCCTTCAACCTTAACAACAAGGACGACCCACACGGTGGTAACACACTCGGCATATAATTTACTAAACAATAAACAACACGGTTCTATCCTTGCTTGTTAACCCAATACCGATCGCAACCATTCGGTTTCCCCGATCATTGTACATTACAGTCCATAGGGTAAGGATACCACTCAAGCGATGTAACCATTGCAAACAAAAGATTTAAATTTGAACAAATCAGTAGGACTCGAGTCGTTCTCACTCTATGCATTAGTGTCTTTAACCTGGATCACTGAGTATACGACTTAGACCTCCTAACTCTACCCACCTAACTGACGTTGGTCCGAGTTTTTGAAACCAAGTTCAAAATTTACAACCTGTTCAATTGTAACCAGGCTCTGATACCAAATTGTCACGCCCCAAATCCCGTTTTGACCGGACTTGAGACGTGAAGAGAATTTGTAAAGAAAAACAATAAATAGCAATTATAAATCTTTAAATAGACAAGTAAAACTCCTCAAATCCTCAAATAAAAGTTTAGAATCTCCAGTGAGTCACAACTCAACAAGTAAAGTAATATATAAATGTTTAGTACAACGACCAACATAAGTCTAAGCTAAAACCCAAGATAACTGAAGCTCCCAAGCCTCGCCTCTCTAGACATCGGGTACTCCTGTAAAACAGTAAGAGAAACAAAGGGGTGAGCTTACGCTCAGTAGGAAAAACCTCAACAATTCAACCATTGGATCAACACTGTACTGTGTAAACGGATGACTTAAATAACAACAAATACGACCACAATGGAATAATGTGTAACCAAATAGAATAAGATAAGTATGATGAAATAATATATAAACAAGATGGAATAAGATAGACTCGTACTCTTGACAGTAACATTTAAGTGAAAGGTTCCATAACAGAACTAACATAAGGTATCATAACGATTAAATGAAAGTAATTGATATTACGCCAACCACCTGCTTTCTCAAGCCTCCGATCCATGAATAGATTCTAGTGTCACCTCGGTTCCCGTATTCCGATCCACTAGAGTATTCATATCACCTCAGATTTTCCCTCGGTCCGGAGGAGACATATACATCGGAGTACCGGACACGTTCCCGTAGGGATGCTCATCTTCGGTATTCTCGAAAATGTCTCCAATGGACCCTAGTCATTGGGAGCCAAGGTAGTGCTTCCGTAGGACGCACGTCCTAGGGTGAAACCTCAGAACCATCTCACGTGAAGTAATCCCATCAATATCCCGTAATTTCTGCCGAGCCATAGGCTCCTCACATCACTCAATATCCCGTAGGATCTTTCGAGCCATAGGCTCCTCACATCACTCAATATCCCGTAGGATCTGCCGAGCCATAGGCTCCTCACATCACTCAATATCCCGTAAGATCTGCCGAGCCATAGGCTCCTCACATCACTCAATATCCCGTAGGATCTGCCGAGCCATAGGCTCCTCACATCACACAATTAACCACTCCATAATCACTAAATAACCACTGCCTGTCAAACTCCAACCACCACAACGGCACCGGATTACCCCCCCCCCCCCCCCCCCCCCGGTGTAGTACCGAACCAAACAAACAAACAAGAATTTAAGAATAAGAGTAAATAAACAAACACTAGATTTGTCCAACAATGAACCATGCATAAATCACACTTTCATCACAGCACAGACAACCAATAACATTCCACACTTACCGTAAACTTACCTGTCACGAACCAGCGGTACATCGATCACCTGATTGTACCCCTTTGGCACAACCAGTCATACTCGATCATCCGTTCAACCAACAATTATATCAACACAATCAACAATCATGTGAACGATCAATTACGCATTCGATCAATTAATCTAACTAGTTTCATTAGACCCTTAGTTTATCCTAATACTAACAACCAAGCATGTGAACCTAGCACACAACTAATCCGAGAGCTCTTCACAACCTATCTACCAGTAAATCAATTCCCAAGTAATGAAAGCAAGCTTCACTAGTCGTCGTCATCCTAAGCATGCATACTAGACTCATCCAATTATTAGTAATTGAAATACGATTATTCTAGTTATCCGCATCCTATAGGCAATTCTAGGACCTTTCCGATTTTATTATCCTAATCATGCATACTAAGCGTTTAAATAAGAAGTTAAGGCTTTCCCTACCTCGAGGTCTTCCTTTAATACACACTGCTGAAAAGACGATCAGTCGCTCCTCCGTTCTTCACACGGGTACCGGAGTGGTCTTCGTCTGCACGGGCGAAGTCCAACCTCTGAGTCTGGTTTTACACACAAACGATCCAAAATCAGATCGGGTCCAGATTACCCAGTTCTTTAAATTAACAGTTCGTCCTTTCCTTTAATTACACCCTTTAATCCAATAAAAGTCCTTCTTAGTCCAAAGTGTCGTTAAATCAATTTTAATTTAATTAAACGAGTCTGTCCAACCGGCCCGTACCCGACCCAGTCCCGGAGTCAGGCCAGAGTCCGGCCCGACGTCCAGAGTCAGTCTGGGCCGTGGCCCAAACCAGATTCGAGCCCAAGGCCTAAATCCAGTGCAGGCCGAGGCCTAACTGAGCTCCGGGCCCGAGCCCAAGAACTCGACTTCATCCGGTCTGAGCTGGGGACGACGCTGGCCGGGGCTAGGGTTCCGGTGACTCCGGCGGCGGTGGAATCAAAGCTTCGACGGCGGGTTTTTGGCGTCGATTGGGTTTCCAGAGGCTCAGGACTCGACGGGGACGATGATTGGGGGGAGGACCGAACTCTCCCAGCCAGATCTGACGGCCAAAAGGCTCGTCGGCGATGTGAATCGCAGATCTGGAGCTCGGAGAGTTCCGGCGACGCTCCCGACCTTCTCTGACTCCAAATGAGCCCGAAGCTCTTCGAATCGACGCGAGAAGAAGGGAAAAATGGGGGTGGAACCGGTGAGAAACGACTCACCGTTGAAGCTCTGCCTGATTCAGGCACGGTGGGGTTCGTTCTCGTCGGCGACGGTCTTGAATCGAGGAGGGAGAAGACGAGTGAGGGCTTCTGGGTTCCTTGGTTTCGGACACGACTGGGAGAAGAAGAAGGAGGAGAAGAAGAGGAAGGTGGAGGCGAGCTCGGAGAAGACGAAGTGGTGGTGGTCGGGGAAGGAGAGGAAGTGCGGCGGCGTAGGGTTTCGGGTTCGATGACGAGAGAGAGAACGAGCTCTCGTCTCGGGAGGCGTGCAGAGTTCTAGAGCTGAAGAGGCGTCGAGAGCCTTATAAGGCTGGGGTTCTAAGCGCGTTGGGCTTGGGCCATCCGGGCCTGCGCACGTTTGGCGTGGGCTTGCTTGGCTCAGGCCCAACTCGTGCCTGACAACCCTGTCCAGCCCATAACTACTCTTAACCCTTTTCTTTATTATTTTTTTCAACCAAACTTGATGCAAAAACAACCCCCCAAGTACCAGTTCGCACTTTAATACTCTTTTAAACAAAGTGGGTTTTACACGACTTATCCTTCAGTGGGGTCGGTACGCCGGCGGGCGGCGTTGTTCTGGTGGACGAGGATAAATAACAGAGGGGGGCGCTGGAAGAGTTACCTCAGGCAGGAAACTCGTCGCAATTGGGGGTTGGGGGTTGCGGATGATCCTCGCTAGGCCATATCTTGACGGCATCGTCTATTTCCGGGCAACCGAACCGTGGGGACGTCGAGTCTGATGAAGCCATGGACAAGGACGAGGAGGGGAACGCGATGGGGTTGCCGTTGCCACTCGAGTGGCTGCAGGAGAGACTCGATGGGACCGGACTGAGAGGGAGCAGTGGACAGGGCTGGGGGACGGTGGCAGACAGCAAGGTCGGAACTTGGGCGACGGCGGTGCAACGTGGGAGTGGACGGTGGCAAGGGAACCCTAGCTAGGGTAGAGAGAAAACCTCAATGGAGAGGTAGCCGAGAATAATTATTTTTTAAATATGGGATGGCGAGATTAATTGTGCCCAAACCATACCAAAATCAAAGTTATCGGACCTAAATCAATTACATCCTTTGACACAACCCTATCGATGAGTACTCAAATTGTCCAAACTCATATAGCAATACTCAAACCCCCCACCTCCATATCTGAAGGGTGGTGCCGTCGCCCAATAATTCTGTTCCATCCGCCTCTTTCGACGAGCTCGTTCTGCTCCACAAGAAGCTCAAACACGCTGCAAAATCAGTATCCCAAGACGAAGCACAAGTAGAGGACTGTTTGAGAGCAGAGAGTGGGAAGAAGAAGCACAAGACGAAGATATGGTTAGGGTTAAAAACGAGTCAGGGGCATTTTTGGCATTTTTGAAAAATTCCCGGTCATGTGCGAAGCACATGACTATTTTCCGTCTAAAAATAGACGGAAAATTAACGTTAAGTACTAAATTGTTGGTAAAAATTATACCAGAATATCATTTTAAAAATAAATGCTAAACGGAATAATATATTAAAATTTTCCTTAAAAATAATTGAAATTTCATTAATCTTCATAATGAAAATACCAAGGACGATTTAAGTAAAAGTGCAAGGACAAATGTTTTGGATTTGTGAAAGCAATAACCATTTGTTATACTTTTTCTTTTCGATTTCACAAATTGTGATAGATCTACCGAAGGATGTTGAAGTAAGCCAAAAATAAGGGTGATTTTGCTCCATTGAATTCAGATTCGATCTTGAAGATTGAAGATGGAGGTATCATCACCATTCTCTTAGGTTATTTTCACCTCAATATACCTTAACTATGTGTTTTTCGTCACCTCAATACCCTAACTTTCATCTGTGACATCTCAATACCATAGAATGCATTTTTTTTACGTTAGTACCTAGAGTCAATTTCCATCCATTTTTGGATGGAAAATGGTCATGTACCTGGCACATGACCTTGTCTTTTTAAAAATACCTAAATTACCCTTAGGTACTTCAAAACCCTAGAAAATCATTTCTTATTTCTTTTTCAAGTATTAATTAAACCAAATAAAACCTATATAATTCATCTCAATCATATACACGATTTCATCTCAACCCTACACACATCCATTAACTAAAGTCTACAAAACATATACACGGTTTCATCTTTTTCAAGTATTAATTAACCTATTTTCTCTCTCTCACTCATCTTCTCCTCTCATTTCAACCACACAATCAAAAACCTATTTGATATTTATCTCACCCATCATCTTTTCATCAAAACTCTAACCATCCACTCATCTCTCATAACTCGCATCCCTCATCTATTGGGCCTCGAGATAGGGTTAGAGATGAACCAACTCGTAACGGAAAATTAATGAAAACAAAGAGACGATTAAAATCATGAAACAATTTACAAAGAATAGATTCACAAGAGAGATATTCAGAATTGTTTCTTACCAAAACAAGAACACCGGGTAACGAATGATTTGGCTTAAGTCTCCAAGACGCCTACGTATCCTCCAAGGAATCAATGCCACGTAGTTCTTGGCTTAGAGGACTCAAGAACACAAAATGGAGGAGGAACACATCCATGGCCGAAATTGGGGAGGGGTGGGAGAGAAAAAAATGTGTTTCTATTCTTGTCTTGTGTGTGTTATGTTGAAAAAAGATGACTTAAACATAACAAACCCCATCAACTTGTCAAACTAAAAGCATGGAACAAGTATGGTGTAAATAGGATAAGTATGGTGCTAAGTAAGGCTAGACAAGATGGGGTTAGGTGGTGAATCACCAACACCTTAATCCTTGTCTTGCTTACTCAGTACTAATTAATCAAGACTTGATTAATTAGTTCCATGAGCCTTGGTTACATGGGCCTCTTGGAACATAGCCCGTGGCCATTCCTAACGAGGTCCCGTGATGCGCTCATCGCCTCCAAGCCTTCCATACCGGAAATGCCCACCATTATCCGACGTGATCAATCCCAAGACTCCAAGCTTTGTCTCGATCTGTAATGTCCTATTCACTTATGGGCACATGACCCAAAACCCACTTTTGGTCATGTCCCGAAACAACTCCCTTTTGACCATTCTCCATAAATGTGTCAATGAGTTTCATCCTCCGATGGGGCCCTTAGGTTTATGCATGTCAATAGATCAACGTAAAATCTCATTTTACTTGATCCTATATAAATGGCAACTAACGAGACTTTAGTATTTCTTGACACTGCATAACGAATCGACCATGTCGATTCTAACCTTTCTGTCGTCCATGTCATTATCCTTTTATCACCGATATTCTGATTGAGATAAGGCATAGAGCCGTCATCCTTATTGTTCTCAATCATTGTTCCTTGATATGTGAGATGACTGAATATATGACACCCAGTATCATGTGCATGGCCATGCTATTCTTTCAGTCACTCTCGTTCAAGCGGCCGAGAACCGATATCTTTTTCATACCGCAGTATAAGGGATAAATCCCTTAGCCCGACATTTTTCACGAGAATATGGGAATGAGATAGTAGAATTTGGGAATGGGATGGTGAAATTGGAGAATAGGTGAGTGAAAAAAGTGGGGTTGGGGTATTTATAGCATTAAGAAATAAGTATATTTCATTAAAAAAATTCTCACCGTTTCTGACCGTTGGCCAACGGTCGGATTTTTTTTCTTATGATATGCCACGTGGTAGGCGGTGATTGGGCGGCAAACGGACATGGGACGCGAGCCACGGGCTTTTGCCCGTCCCGGGATTGCAGGACGTGGGACGCGGGCCTCCGCGTTTTTGCGGGACGCGGGACGCGTAAAAGCCGTCCCACAACGGGACGACCCTACGGCCCACAAAAACGCGAGCCAGGCCTCAAGGACGCACCATTGTTCATGCTCTTAGCAAGTTTTTAGGAAGTTAAGATATTGTTAGAGCCACGTGGTTGGAAAGAATTGTATAAAAGACTAAGCTGAAGCTCGAGTCTCATTCTTGTTCACTGTGTGAATCGTGTAGCTAGTAGTGAGAGTGAGTTAAGGAGAGGGAATGAGCAAGTGTTGTAACTCTAGGTCGATTATTCAAATAAAATGTTTATTTCAGTAGAGCGGGATTCTAATTCTGACAAGGTGGTATCAGATCCATAGATCCACGAAGAGACATAACTCGAGCAATAAACATAGAGGAAGCGGTGGACGCAAGAATTCAACAAATGCAAGCTCCAGTTCAAGGTCTGTCGTAGGTTCAACAGCTTCGGCCTCGGGTGGAAGCCATGGCGGGACGAATGGAGGGGCAATTCTACGAGATCTCGACCACACTAAACGGTATCACATCCCTTCTCCAAGATCTGGTCGGATGAATCGACACATTTGAGCGTTGGGAAAGGTCACCGGCGCAACCAGGCGATCGGAACCGCCATGAACGAGAAGGCCAAGTTGAGTCCTAAGGCGAGGCGAGGTTTGAGGAGGAAGTCCAATGAGCTCGCCACGAGGAGCGGGCAAGGATCCATGAACATGAGAGAAGCCACCACAGCAACGCGACGCGACACGACGACGGTCCGTAACGACGAGGTATGGAGACATTTGTCCGAGTTTGAAGGAAAATCGAGGCATTACAATTATGTCTGGTCGCCTAACAGAGGAAGCCGAGATAGAGAAACCGAAACTCGAGCAGGTCAAGGCAGGGACCGATATTAAGATGGTTGGCCGGAGAGAGAAGCTTCAAGAGATGGAAACCGGAACGAGAAAGGACCTCAAGGCGAGTTCAATCCCATGCATTTTAAAACACCCCAGCTACAATTTCCTGTCTTTGACGGAGGCAGAGCTGGAGCTTGGATCCGGAAGTGCGAGAGTTACTTCTTCCTCTGCGTAGTGCCCGAAAAGTTGGGAGTCCGATTGGTGGCGACGCACTTCGTTAGAATGGACAGAGGTGAGGTTTCACACTATTAGAGAAGAAGGGGGGTCATGATTTAGGACCAACTACGGTAAGATCTGGCTTGAAAGTTCGAAGATGGTCAAAGCGAGGACGTAATTGCAAGCTTCAAATACCTAGGGAAAAAATTGACGGTGTCAGAGTATGAGGAGAAATTTGATGGGCTACAGAGCTTGATGTTGTCCAACAACTCAGTATTGATAGAGGAGTTCTTCATCTCCAACTTCATCAATGGACTGAAGCTGCACCTGAGAGTTGAAGTGATGGTGACGGAGCTTGATCCTCTTGAAAAATCCATGTTTCTCGCGCGAATTGAGGGGTAGAGTCGATGCGAAATGGGAACTCCAGCAGTCACGGCCGCCAGAGAGAGGGGCTCACGAATTCGGAGCCGGGCCCAACGCAGGAGGACAGTTTTGAACGGGAAAAACATCGTGGGATGAGAGTAGAGCAGCAACAGGAGCCAGGGAGGACTTGCGACCACCTCTACTCAGTGTTGTCAAAAACACTATGCGCCAATCGAGCGGCGAGGGGTCCTAGGCGCTAGGCGGGGATTAGTCGGATGTGTATTTTCTAATTTTCTAATTTTTAATTATTAATAAATATAGATTATCAAATTTAATATTATACTGTATAAAAAATATTAAGAATATCACAGATATGTATATATATAGTCTAAAAATATCATATTATCCTAAAAAACAATATAAATAAATATGACTTAACAAAAAATATCAATAGCGTGATTTGAACTCAAGACTAACACTTAAATAAAATGTCCACTACCAACTCAACTAGCATAATTTAATAGTAATATTTAGTTCGTAGAACATAAGTATTGGTATATCATGAAAGTATTTCAAGCCAACCATTTTGAAGTCATACATCGCTCAAGGTTCACTAACACTCTCTTCCTTTCTTCTATAAAAGATTATCCATTGTGCCAACTACTAGTCACTTAATTCTTGACTAATTTAGGCTCCATCTTTTTTGGGGCCCAATTTTAGTAACGAATTAAAAAAAATGGGTTCAAGTTTTAGCCTATAATTAGTTTTAATTTTATGTTTTTTGTCATTTTTTTGGGCTCCGGCCAAATCGCCGATTAATTGGGCCGAATCGGTTGGGGCGCCCGACCCTAAAAAAATCGGGCGCTAGTGTCGATATGGAAGCCTGAAACGATTTTTACATGCTTGCAACTACTACGAAGAAAGGAAGAGACAAGACATATGTTACACATGTCCGACGAGATACACTGATCGCACAACTACCCCAACAAAAGACAACTTTTTATGATGATCGAGGATGTAACAACACGGAAGAGGGGCTGAAAATTACAAAGGGGCGGAATGGAGAACTGTAAAGGACATGTATGACGAAAATGCCAAGGATGGAATTGAAGTGCCGAAAGAAGCTTGAGGACAAGCTTCTAGGGGAGCAAGAAGCATCATAGTAAAACGCATCTTTTCAATAAAGAGGAACGACGTTGTTCAATCAACAATAAAGTCGTTGACCGTTCCACGTGTCCGAGAAGCCTACGTGTCAAGAGTCAAGACCATAACAGATTATGTTAGCAAGTTGTTAGGATGCTAAGCAAGGTTGTAAAAAACATTAGGCGCTAGTCGGGCGGGAAAGGGTCCTAGGCAGGGATTAATCGGATTATTATTTTATTTTATTTATTATATATTATCAAAATTTATAAAAAAAATATTAATAATATCGAACATTAAATATAATAAAAACATAAATATTCTATTAAACTGAAAGTATCATACAATTCATAAAAGAATATCAATAAGTATGACTATCAACTAGCATAATTTTATGGTTTCACTTGGTTTGTAGAAGGTTAGAAACTGTTTTTTAACAACAAATCCGACCCGACGCCTAACTGACCCACTCAATTAATCAGTCAGACGGTGATTAATCGGCCGAATCGGAGATTAATCGGTCATATTCCGCCCAAACGGCCTGGAACGCCCTAGGAGGATAAATCGGGTCGGCATAGCCCATTTCAGCGCCTAGGCGGGGCCTAAGCACCTCCAGGCGGGGATTTTTACAACATTGCTACTAAGAGACTGTTAGATAAAAGACCAAGCTGAAGCTCGAGGTCTCATTCTTGTTCATTTGTGTGAATCGTAAAGCTATAGTAAGAGAGAGTTGAGGAGAGGGAGCGGGCAAGTGCTGCAACTCTTGGTCGATTCTTCAAATAAAGTGTCCATTTCAGTAGAGCAGGATTCTGATCCAGACAGTAAGTGCAATTCTCTCAATGATCAAATTAAACCTAAAACTTAACATACTCTATCCCACTTCACCTTTGTTGCAACTAAAGACGGTATAAAAGTGAACAATAATGTCAAGATATTCATACAAACACCACCTCAGCTGTACCGGTTTTTGCCCAGCAACTTCATAAATAGGAAGAGAAAGCATTGTAAGCACCTTCTCTTTTTTCCACACACCCCAAATAAAATCACAGCAATTCTATTGCATCGTAATATGATAAGTGCAGATATCATTATTATCTATGGGGCTGAACTTTAAATTTCTTTCAAATTAAATTTTTGCATATAGGTCAATACTACCTACTTGAAACCTTGAATTCGACTTATTATCTCTGACTGCAATAAATCTGAACCTGGAGGTTAATCAAACATAAAATCTTTAGGTAGAATATCCAAATTTGAAATGAGTACTGAGAGACCTAGGGGGATTTTACCTGAAAGCATTTGACATGAGCCCTGCTGATTTAATCTTGTATGTTTTGCGCTGGAAACGGTCCTCAAACATTTGTGAAGTTTGTTTATCCAAAATATGCCATGTGGATCCACTATCATTACTTCCTTCAAGAACCCTGTTAAGGATAACATCAAATGCTCAACACCACAGAATGATGCAAGGAATTTACCAAAAAGAAGAGTTACCTCCTTGATATGCCATAATTGCGAGCAAACAATCATTGAAACTGAGAGCATATGCCAAAATCAGAGCAACTTATCTCACTCAAACAGAAGATGACGTTTTTGTTTCATAGGAAAGAATCTACACGAATAGCCATCAGAAGGAAGACCTAAACAGAGAGGCTTTGTTCATGGATTCATAGAGCCAACCCTAAACAAGGTTAAGGCATTATTCTTGTATTCCTATCTCTCCTTATTTGAATATCAATTAGGGTTAATTGCTTAAAACTACCTTATGTATTGGTCACGTACGGAGAACTACCCTGAGTTAAAAAGTGACCAATAAGATACACTATCTTTTGGTCACTGATCATTTACAGACCTCATGAGTTGGTCACAAATCATTTACATGCTTTAAGAATTGAACAATAAGACAAAAGTATTAAAAAAAATTGGCCTACATTTTGTCCAGTAAGTTACCATAACTTAGGGTAGTTTTCTGCACATGACCAATACATAAGGGTAGCTTTTGACAATTAACCCTAAGAATTTACACTACGAGCAGTTTTTTAAACACTGCAGAAAATCATCAAATATTGTCTTTGAAATGTCCACCTGCCATCATACCACACATGCTCCGGCAATGCTAGAGTATACTTCTCCGATGTCACCTACTAATGATAAACATATGACCGCTTGCTTTTTATGTTAAATCTTAAATCATTCCAGCCCAAAAGCTCAAGCTGAAGGGTGGAGGACTCAAGATGGTTACCAAGTGGTTACTAAATCCACATTCTTTCCGTTTGAGACACTTCGGCACTCCTCACATGTGGACCAAGAATATATGAACAAGGATGAAACACACACTGATCACATGATCAAGTCAAACTTGGCTACCATGTTAAAGATCCATCCAATCCCAAAGCTCAAGCTGACTTAACAAGTCTGCTCACTAAATCCACATTCCTCCAATGTGACACTTCAACACTTTTGCACGTTAAAGAGTACAATGGTTAAGTTAAAATGTGAATAAATGATAGCAAGGCATTGGGGTCCCTCTCTGGACACAATGGACTCTAACATAATCACAACCGATATGCCACACAAGTTGAAGCAGCTGATTGTCCGTACTCTTTAATAATCCCAAATCTAAGAAAAACAGGATGTTTCGAAAGTCTGTTATCCTATACTAGCACAAAAATGATAATTTGAATCCCAGGTTGGCATCAAATTAGTTCAATAGACACATCCAAATTAAAACCTGCAATAAGGAGATTGACTGAGGTATCACCGCTTGCTTGTCCAACAGGTCCAGCACTTAAACTTGGACCTATGAGACCAGGTCTCAGCAGCGGTATCTCTTGAAGCATTTTCTCTCCAATTTTGGTTGGGCTTCTCTCTCTAACTTCTGTTGGCTTCTTTGATCTCTCACGAACTATAGTTGGGTCAATTGGAAAAATTAAATCTCCCTTCTACTTAAGGGGTGGTCTTGAACCCTAATTTTGATACATTTAAAAAATTGCTGATAAAAAAAGAAGATTGACTGAGGACAGACTAGATATCAACCACATTTACAGAACCAATATACTTGAAGATAAATAAAATATTATATACATTGAAGAACATACCAGTCCATTGGATCTCTCTCCGGGGCATCATTGGCTGACATCAAGTCATAAGCCACAAGTTCATGCATTTGGTTTTCCAACACTTTATACAAGATCCAACAACCTTCAAGATCAACATGATAAAAGCATAATAAGAATGATATATAGTTGACTAATGCAAATATTACATCTCATCAAGAAATAACTTGTATTTTTCTTGAAAACCGCATTTAAAAATCAGAAAACTAGTGGCTAGCCCTGAAGAGAAGTGAACTATTCATAGAAACACATTGGCAGTACTGTTGCTTAAAAATAAAATAAAAATTGTAGAGGCTAATTATATGGCATTGCTAGTTTTGTCAGCAGAATTTGATTGCCCAAATTAGAGTGTTATGAGAAGACCAATGATGATAAAGATCACAATCAAACAACTAGTATTATGACAAAAAGATCCAGTATTATTTTGCATTTTCCTCATTGGAAAACTTCTTTTTTACACATGCCGTACCTCTTGCCCCATTTGGCTCTTCCCATTTAGATATGCTAGTTCCATCGAATGCTGATGTCACCTGAAAGTTTTTCAACAAGGGGTTATTAAGGAACATTTGAAGCACAAATTTCGAATATGCTCATAGAAGTGAAATGATGAAAATACAGGTTCAATGCTACTTACAATTCCAAAAGGGAGCTCCTCAGCACTTGCAAGGACTGAACCAGAATGGATTCTGTTTAACTTCAGAAGAGGCAAAGAGAGGGAATCCTTGCCAAAGTTGTCACATTTGATAAGATTGCAGATCATGTCATCCAATGCATCCAACACAACAGGCAACGCCAAAGACGTTTTAACTGGGTCGCCAGCCAAACATATCTCAGCTTTCCCATCGATGCCCAACTCAGTCTTCAAGTTCAGGGAACTAAGTAACTCAGAAAAGAGAGGCAGAAATTCGTGAAATAATGACTGTCCACCAATTGAAACTGACTGTAAGGAGACTCTCCTCTTTTTGAAGGGTAAACTCCTAAGATCCACCAGAACTCCATTGAGGATTTTGAGTGCTTCAATCACTCTAGATTTAGAAAGACAGTTATTAACAAACTGAGAAAAGACTGGAGAAAATGCATTGTAAATCCTTGTAACATGTTCATCTACGCAAAAACGAACTGGACAAGAAGATGAACTCAGCGCATCAGAACCAAATTCTGATCTCGAAACACGCCATTCCTTGTCACCACTCTGTCTGCCGGGTAACAAAACCGAGGCATCATCATTTAAATGTAGTCCTCTCTGAAGTTCTTCTTCTTCATTTTTATGACGGCCTTCAAGCACAGATATCCATTCAGGTGCAAAGCCTCTTCTGCATTCTCTGGTAATATTGGTAAGCACAGCCAACAAAGAAGATTCAGTAGTAATTCTACGCCGAGGTAGAACCTGGAATTTTTTGTTGTGACAAAAAGAGACATGAGTGGTCATGAAACTCAGATATGATGAACAGAAATCATTGCCACATGTTTGATTACCTCATGCCACTTTCTTGTGTAGCGTTTAGTGACATCATAAACTCCATCCTTTGCAATAGCAATTACATAATTTAATTTCTTATTCCACCTAAACCAAAGCATTGTTGTAATTCATAACATGAAAGAATAAGAAACTCGGTTCAAAATCAAGAAGCAAGTTGAAGATAGCTAAGATAATAAATTCGCATAATTTAGTACCCTTTCTCATATAGCAATGGTTTGTCATACACTCCTTCACAGGGATCAAGATGCACCCATCTGAAAATAAAAACACGTACAGTCATGAGGACCTTGGTAAGTTCTTATGGAGGAAGTAAATACACAGCATTTTGATTATACCTTCCAAGATAGTCCGAGAAGCACTCTGTCCACACATGATCTGTTAAATCTAGGATCTGCATATGGGACAAATTAGCAAACAGAGGCTATCTGGTAGTAAGTATAACAAATTACACAACCATCGTATCATGAATATCTCTTTAAACTCCAGTCATGCCCTACTTTCGCCCATTACTATGTCAGCTGATTAGCATTCATCTTATTTATATGTTAAATCAAACTATGAGGTTTGGTGCAGATATGCATGTGCTGTATCAGTATGTTTTGATTCATCAGCTGTGCCTAGTTTGATTCAAAGGATATGGAGTGCCGTAACTATGAGGGCTAGTGTTTGAACTCTAGTGGGTCATCTGCTCCCAAACAGATGTGGGGGAGAGTTAGGTTAGGAACTACCCATAAAACTACCTTTTCTGCCACAGAAAAAATTGGCATATTATCAAAACTGAGCCTAGCAATATTTTTACATCTATTTAAATGTACCCGTTCAATACAAGGAAAGGCATAAATATCTGAGTCTATTTAAATCCAGCACTTGTTGAATAAAGTTTATGTACATGCATAGGTCAAAAAACTAAGCATGCAAGAAAAAAATACAACACTGACATATACAGTTTTGTATGCATGAACATATTTTAGACTTCTAATGCATGTACAAACCCCAACTGCTAAGGTCACCTGTGTGCTTCTGATCCACCATCCTCCTCTATCAATTCCATGCCTACCCTATCAGTCAAAGACTTCAAAGTAACAAAATTAATTCCACAAAAAACCTACATTGTTCACTTCAAGCTTCTGTATCCCTCCTAAAACTACAGTGCTATTAAAAAATCATTGAATTCTTCAGCAGCTTAAAGCATATATATACTAGCATTCAAGAAAAAAAAATGACTAACCAGACGTGACTCATAACCAAAAGCTCGACAGTAAAGTGTAAAGCAATTAGCCCACTCTCCACAACGACCCTTTCTTGTTTCCACAAGCTACATGTGGTGAGAAATATGTTAGTTTTACAAGTTATAAGCTTTTTAGCCACTCAAAAAAGCAAAAATACCTTCACTGGATCATTGTAGCGCGGGAAACGAGTAATTCTCGAGCAATACGTACAGCTAAGGTTGTCCAAGTGGGAGTGGCAAGCATCAAGGAGAAACAATAGAGTCAATAAGTAGCAGAAAAAGGTGGGTGAGAAATCATAGCTTTAAATAGTGAGAAAATTTATTTATATTTGCAAGTGAATTTAACAAGTAAAAGTAGAAGCGTAGTCTTTATTCTGATTGTAAGTACAGAATTAAAGAGAATAACATAAATGAAGATATTGTACAAATTAGTTAATTGAAGTTTTGCGGTCTAAGATAGAAGAGATACTTGAACTTAAGGATACTAATCATCAAGGAGACTATTTATTGATCTGAATTGGCTGCAGAAATATCACTAAATGTAGATGATTTGTGAACCTATTATTGATAGCTCCAGCAATTTATATGATTGCATAGTTTAACATTCACAGCAATACTAACATACTCTACAAATAAAAGGCTAGGGCTGGTAGTGTATCATCGCACTAAAAGACAATTTCAACTTAATGACTCCCTGTTTATTCCTCGTTATGTGATTTTAAAGGTGTGGCGTTTAGTGTTCATGTAACGTGTCTTCCACAAGATATAACTTGTTGGTCTATTACACAGAATGAGCAATCTCTTTGACTGTGATTTGTCATGTACTACATATGCAAGATATAATTTGTTGGTCTATTACACAGAGTGACACCACTTATCCCCTTTTTCACACCCACTTTCCTTGATATCTTGCTTCCACAGAACATGGTGAGTTCGTGTCAGTGTACATTTACGGATAAGATGAATATATAACATTTTGTCCAAAATTAGAAGGAATATGCTCTTAGACTCTACCGATAAAGTTCTACTCGAGAACCTCCATAGAGAATTTCAGAAGGAAGAGCAACACCCATGCCTTGACTTGACGTATCATTGCCACAACTTTCACATTGAGGTGCATTAACCCACCTACAATATCAAAACACGAACACACATCCAAGATTTAGCAAATTAATGTACATACACAAAAAATACTAGTGTTTCTTTCTGAATGAACGTTAGGAAAGACAAAAATCTGCAATAAACAAATTATCAACAGAAACGAAGTTAATTTATATGTTCCAGCAATGAAGTTTTGGTTAAGCACCAAAATTGAGTTATCCTCACAAACTTAATAGTAAAGCTACTATTATTGAATATCTTTCAGACCCCACTTCTAAAGCAATGAAAGTTTAGTTCAGTATTGATGATTGCAAGTCTATAATTATGTCTACTGTTGCGTTCAACTTCAACAAAATCTTTGACTTCAGGTCATGGAACTTCCATTCCTTCTGTACTCATAGTGAATTCTGTCTTTTAGTTGGGTTGCATGGTCACCTATCAACAACTAATTAGTGGAGTAACATGGCCACTGACAGATTCTTTTGGGCTTAGCCCCACCTACTGTATGTGATGGCCTTTGAAGCTACTTAGGGCCAGCTTATATACACAATGATTTGTAAAGCAACAAAGTTTTATCTTCCAATATGTTCTTTGCAAAAGGTATAAAAATAAGTTGCCCAAGAGAGTGTATGTGTCTGTGAGTGTCCTTGCCCATTCAAGGAGAAGCTATCATTCCAAGCCTAAGAATATCATAGTATAACGAAATGACCACATTATGAATATAATATTTCTTTATGTGACATGCCAATGTGATCTGAAGGAGAATGTATATAATTTGTAGAAAGCTTTCAAGAGAGCTAAGACTAAACATTGACAAGCTAACTAAATGAGACTACATCTATTCCACAAAAAGAATAATCTTCACTAAATCCAGAATCTCAATAACAAATTAATATTTCATAGCAATACATCTGATGGAAAACAAACCCAGAATTTGATTAAGAAGTATCAACAGTGGTATTAATCATCAATTTCTTTGCTTGATGCCATTCACAAAGGGCTTGAATTGAAGGTGAGTTTAATGCATCTAAAGTCTAAACCATAGAAGAAATCAAAAGCAGTTTTAAGCATTATGCATAATCAATTAGGTAAAAAAAGGGAAGTATGCATCTCAGCTGAACATATCTCAGGTTGGGCCTAGATGTGTATTAGAGCTTGTACTTCTGTGTAATCTTCTTTCTTCCAATGAGGCATATGAGCAGAAGGAGATGATTTCTACGCCCCACAAGGAGCAACAAATGTATGGAACGACAAGTGAACCATAACAACATTCATAGTTCTCAGGTCAACAGTCCTAGTTAGCTAATAAGAATAAGAAATTCTGAATACAAATGTTCTTAGTTCTCAGATGATGGTTGTGCAAAGTATTACATCTGCACCATAACAACATTTTACAACATTCATCAGGAAGTACAAAGTGAGACAGGAAACACCTGAAAGATTGTTTGAACCAGAAAAGCAGCTGCAGCAGGAAAGCATAGTCTTGTTCAGTTTTGGACGGGTTAAAGTGTCCCTCCTAGAATATTTATCGTAACTTCCAATTAGATGGATATATTTGCAGAAAAAAGTATATCTATAAGTACTTAAAAGTGTAACATAATGTGTATCATAACATATAGAAATAGCATAAAAGTAAATACTAATGTTCACTATGCCGATGAGTCCCTAAACTTCAAACAGAAAACTAGGGCTGCGAAGTCAAAATTGAAATAGCATAAACCTTTAACACGGGTAGTATGGTAGCAGACCAATGGAGTACATATAACGCAGTCTAAATTTCATTTCGGTATAAGTTGATTGACAAACATAAACATTAAACAGTACTTCATAATTCTTAGTTGTTTTTCATGAATAAATAAAATATTTCTCAGCACAGAAAACGATAATCCATTCCTGGTATTAAAGACAGGAATAAGATATTGGTTCTACCTTTGCCAGAGAAACCAAGGCCTTCTCCTCAAGTTCTTCTACTGGAACTGTTTTCCGTGCAACCTCCTGGCGAACTGGGTCCTCATACTACACCCAAAAAAATGGTTTATCCCATAAGATACAAGTACTTGATAAGAAAATAGTTGTGTTCGGCAATAAAAGTCCTCCATAAGCTCATTGATGTTGACAATGAACATATGTCTAAGAATGCGAGATTATCTAAGCAAAATTAAAAGAAATGCAGTTTTAATTCGACAAAAAATGAGGAAATAAAAATACCATCAAAACTTGGGTAACATAAGGTCTTAACCTCGCATCCATCTGCCTACTATCATCAGCAACAGTGAACTGCTGAAGCAGAAGGGCCTCCTCCTCCGCCTGAAAATGACAACACCATTCAAATATAAATTAGGAACCAAAACTTTCAAAAAAAACAAAGAAAAATAAATCAGGAACCTGTAACATCCTAGCCAATTCCTCATCGGTTTTCATCAATTGTTCAGAACTACTAGTTTCCTGAGTGATTGATGGTTTAGATTCTTCCTCTTGGATCGACACCAGCCTAAGTTGATTGGAAATCGAGAGGAGATCAGAGTCTTCTGAAACAAGCCCATCTTCACCTCCGAATACCTTTTGCTCGTCAGGAGGGATTGCAGTTAGAGAGAATAGCTGGAACTTCAAAACCTGGAGAAGAAGACGCAGCAACTAACAGTTAGAGAGGGAGAGTAATAATTCGAGAGAGAAATTTGAAGGAGGAAGAGACTTCGAAGCCATCGTCGGTGTCGTAGTCAACGTCGAAATTGGAGTTGTGGTGTTGAACCGAGAACTTGCGAACGACCATTTTCACTGCAGCGGAAACCCAAATCAACAAAAACCAATTTCCCGAAGAGAAAATCGGTGGCGTATAGGTAGGGAAGATCGACGACAGAGGCGTTACTGAGACTTTCCCTACAAATCGTTGGATAGGAATGGCTGATTTTGGGGAATTTGTTGGGGGCGGATCATCCTAGTGCGGGCGATTTGACGTAGTGATAATTTGTTCGTGTTCAGTTCCCTCGGTTAATTTGTTTGTGTTCAAGAGAATTCGTAACATTAGTAGTCGCGTCACTGAAATTGTGTCACGATATCTCATTTTGGAAAATTTGATAAGTTATGTCTCACAACATGTAGTATTTTTTTGTTTTAGTGAAAAGTGCCGATTTCATTAATTAAATTGCCAAATGACAATAAAATACATCAGAAACTCTCTGACCACGAAGAACGGGGCAAGAACATTTAACAATGTTCGTTATTCTTTTCCTAGCAGAACCATCCACGACGGTGTTGAGTTGGCGCCCCATGGGCAATGACAGAATATGGATGGGGGAAATGGAAAATCGGAGATCCACAGGGACCTCGACAGTAATGGTGATTGTGGGAGGCAAAGCATCGTCTGGGGACCCCTCCCAGGGCCAGTCCCCGATGCTCTGTCGATGCCTCATCCCTCCTGGCGGGGCCTCTCCCCCGCTTGTGGTGAGCTCTCCCATGCCACGCCAGGCGCAACCCTTCCCAGAACGTCCGCATCCTCCCTCGGTTGATCCCCGAGCGCTGGAACCTCAACATGGCACGCCTCAACCTGGGTCTGTCCTCTACCTCCAAACCCTCCAGTCTGGGATAACCGAGCGGTAGGAATCGAATCAGTAGGGAGCTGACTCCTTCGCAGCCCCCCGACCAGCCCTTGTGCAAACGGGCCCGGGAGAGAGATGGAGGACCACCCAGATCGGCCTAGCTCGGCCGACAAGCTAATATCCCGGTTGGGAATCCGGGGACCCAGGTTAGGTAACGGGTCCACTGTTATGCCGGCTTCCCCATAACGAGATGACCTAGCGTTAGGTAACGGGTCCACTGTCAACGGATGCACTCCCCCGGCTCCCAGATAACCACCGCGGTCGATACATGCTCCCCCCATAGCCACTAGGTGTGGGCGATGTTGACGAGGGCGGTGTCCACCCACCGGTGCATACCGCAGCAACCCCCGTCTGTACGTCGGTGAGGTCCGAACCATAGCAGGCAGCCCTGAGACTGTGGATCAGCATCCGGTATCCACTCCCTCTTTCGTTTCCGCATCTAGTATCGGCAGACCCTAGTTGAAGACGTCTCCATCATGCTCCACCGCATCCCGCCACGATCACAGGTCCATCCCAACGTACGGGTCTTCACCGACGTGACTGAGACAGCAGCCGAGACCTCCGTAACGTCCCAGATCATCCCCATCGGAAATCGATGGGGTTGAGGTTGCAGCAGCCCTGGCTGAGGTGGATCCCTAATCCGAGCAGGCGGTCCCCTATGCACCAGAGCAAGGTCTTGGCGCTGATGGGTCCCAATAGACGAGGTAGGGTTTGGGCCACGGGGTAAGGGCCTGTAACGTGTAGCCGAAGCCACCGAGACTCGCCGCACCTAGTTGCACCTTTCCCAATACTGGCGACAAACAAACGCCCTAGAGGAGTCGGGGGACATTCCTCGTGGCCCAAAAAAGCCCGGCGATTCCCTTGCAGCCAAAGCTGGGGTCCCAACGCCCATCGAAGGAGAAGGTCAGGCCGAGATCAGGGAGAGTGAGGAGGGGTAGGGTGATGATGGTGTGGCTCGTAGACCAGGCGACAGGATAGCGGGCGAGACTGGTGAGATAGGGAGAGGGGACATGGCGATCGGGATATGAGTCGCCGAAGTCACAAGAGGAGTGGAGAGGGGAAGAGGCGCAGAAGGTTGTGGAAACGCCACCCACTCCCACCCATAGTTAAACCCCGCACCAAGCATGGTCTGCGAGGTCAATTAAAAAGGGTATGCGAATACCAGGATAGCGAACCGGATAGGGTCAGGCGGCGCGACAGCGGCGGCAGGCATGCTAGGGCTAGGGTTATTCTCTCAAGACCGAGAGAGGGAAAAAGTTATTGTAATATTTTTTTTAGAAAACTACAAATCCATATTTTTGAAATACTATGATTAACTGATGTTTATCTTTAATATTTTTTTAATCAGAGGAGAAATCAAATAGAAACTACCTCATACATAACAATATACACACAAAAAAACCCAGAATACAAGGGAGCTTTTTCTTCTCTCTGGACCTAGGAGCCTACCCTAGCCCTAGCCTGCATCGCCGCTATGGAGCTCATGTCTGCCGTTGTTGCTGCGCCGCCTGGGCCTGCCAGTTTCGTTGTCCCCGTGTTCGCCTACCTCATCCTAATGACCTCGTAGACCACGCCTGGTATGGGGTTTAAATACGGGTAGGAATGGCTGGCTTTCCCACAGCCTTCGACGACTCTTCCAAACCCCATCTCTCTCGTGGTTCTGGCGGTTTCTAATCCGACCGTCATGCCTATTGTCCTCTCCCGCCGATCTTGCCAGATGTCCCTCCGGCTGGTCTGCAAATCTCATCACCATCACCGCCCCCGCCTATCTCCTACAGATCTCGACCCGGTCTGCTGTAATGTTGGGCTCTGTGACCCTGGCTCAGGCTCCGAGGGACTCACTGGAGTTCTTTGGTCCACAAGGTTCTCCCCTCACTCCACACGGTCCTTATTGTCGCCGGTAGTGAGACTGTCGGAGTTGGGTGAGGCGGGACTTGGTGACTTCGACTACAAGCTACAAGACTTCTCCCCGTGGGCCAAACCCTACCCCGTTCCTCAGGGCTCACCAACACCAAGACCTCGCTCTAGTGTCTAGAGGGCTTGCCGCCCGATCTAGGGTTCCATCTCAACTATGGCCGCCACAACCCCAACCCCCTTGCCTCCCGGAGGGGAGGTTTCGGGAAGTTACAAAGTTTTCGGCTGCCGTCTCGGTCGCGTCGGTCAAGTCTCGTAGTTGGGGCTGGACCCGAAATCGAGATGAGATGCGGTGGAGGATGGTGGAGACCTTCTCCATGTTTGTTCTTCGTGTTCGGCACTGGAAGAAGACAAGGGTGTGGGTGGTTCCCGGCCCTAATCTTAGGAGAGGTGGGGACCTAGAGGTGGATGCCCGAATCCCGCTGACAATCGGCCTGATACCTATTGTTGGGCTACCTTAGGGGAGGGACCCTGGCATAACAATTGACCCGCTACCTAACCAGGGTCTCGGTGTTCCCGACTGGGCCCCATACCAGTCAGCACAACCAGACGTACATGGGTGGTCCAGCCCCCGCTCCCCGGCTTTTGTGCACGCAAAGATCCTATAGAGGGCTTGTGAATCCCAACTCTCTACTGAGTCCACCACTGATCCCTCACCCGTGGAAAGGGGTGGGATGGGCGGCGGGAGTGCGACCTGGGCTAGGGGAAGAGCTAATGCTGAAGGGCGACAGAAGATGAAGTCAGCACTTGGTTGGGGCGCCGAGTCATAGGCGGGGAAGAAGCCCCGTTGGGGGGGGGGGGGGGGATGAGACCATGCCCAAGCATCGGGGAATGGCCCTGGGAGGGGTCTCCAGAGGATACTTTGCCTCACACCATCACCATTACCGTCAAGGTCTCTGATCTCTAGTACCCCGTTCCCCGCATCCATTTTCTGTCTTTGCCCATAGGGCGCCAATTCAATACCGTCGAGGACGGTTCTACTATGAAAAGAATAACGAACATTCTTAAATGTTCATGCCCTATTCTCCATGGTCAGAGAGTCTCTGATGCACTTTATCGTCTCTCCACAATTTAATTAATGAAAATCTGCACCCTTCGCATAAAAAATAAATAGAAACCACCTCTTAACCTATTAACCACGAGAACCCATCCAAGTCATCTATTTTAAGAATGGATGAATGAGATGCAATTGAGTTGTTGAATCGTTGACTGCAAAAACACGACATTTTTTAATAAGTGACAGGGGCTTTTTAGTAAAACTATCATATTACTTTTTTTTTACCAATTCACTAATTTAATTTTTCCCGCTTTGTTTGAACTCCGATTGACTTCAAACTTGCGCCATTATTTTTATTTTTTCAAGGGCTTTCTATCAAGATCAGTCATAAATATATTTTGAAGCACGGAAAAAAATTATTTTGGGGCTGATTTAAAAAATATATATCTGTGTAATTTTTATCAACACTTTACACAGGCTTTATCAACATTTACTCTGGTTTTATCAACACTGAACACTAGGTTTATCACTTCATTTTTCAAAACTAAACATGATTTAATTTTTTCCGCTTCGTTTGAACTCCGATTGGATTCAAACTTGCACCAATATTTTTGTTTTTTCAAGGGGTTTCTATCAAGATCAGTAGTGAATATGTTTTAAAGCAAGAAAAAATAAATTATTTCAGAGATGATTTAAAAAGAAATCATGTCTGAGCAATTTTTATCAACACTTTACACATGTTTTAGCAACACTTTACTCTGGTTTTATCAATACTGAACACTAGTTTTATCACCTTATTTTCTAAAACCGAACATGATTTTTATCACCTCATCACATGTTTTTTTATGGACACTAAGCATTATGTTTATCACTAAATTACATGTGGTTTATCACCTCATCACATGTTTTTTTTATCAACACTAAACTCTAGTTTATCAAACTTATTATCAAAATTGAACACGTTTTTTATCAAATCATTAATTGTTTTTTATCACCTCGGTACATTTTTTTTTATCAACATTTAGCACTAATTTGATACCCCGATATAAAACATTTATTAGCGAAGACTTATCATCACTCAACATTATTTTTATCACCTCGATATAAATTTTTTATTTTCTTGCTTCAAAATATATTGACTGATCTTGATATAAAGCCATTGGAAAAATAAAAATATTGGTGCAAGTTTGAAGCTAATCGGAGTTGAAACATAGCGGGAATGATTAAATTAGTGAAGAAAAAAATAGACACTTGTCCACATGGCACCATGCTATTACAATTATGTCATTGCTTGTGTGAGAAAGGATGAAAGTGGCGTGGATGTTGGGTGAAATTGGGGTGATGATGTGACATCTTGGTGAATGTTGGATCATATGTGTGTGTGGCTAGGATGAGTTACTAGGATAAGATGAGTTTCTAGCCGATTTCTCATCATAAATGATATATAAAAAGTTCATTTTCTTATTAAACGAGTTACTTTTGGTTGGGTATAACTTTATGTAGGTAAGGCATAATTATATAAAAAAAGGTAAACTTCACCTCACTACCCTAAAAATAATTGTGTTTCGTCTCACTATCCTAACTATAGTTTGTTGCACCTCACTACCCTAAGCATGAGTTTAATTGCACTTTAGCACGTTCCGTTAGCTTATGTCTATTTTTGGATGAAAAATATCATTTGCATAGCACGTGACCTTAAATTTTTCTCCAAATACCGATTATACCCTCTTGTTTCTTATCCCCACAACTTTAATATTTTTAACATTTTCTCTTTTTCATTTTAACCTCAAAAATACACGCACACAACCTTAGCCTCCCCCTCGTCTTCTTCACCCTAGCTTCCGACGAGCTCTATAAGCTCTCCGGCGAGGTCCTCTTCGTCTCCCAGATCTCTCCGACGAGTTCGCCTTTCCCGGAGCAACGAATAACATCACACACGGAGCGGATCGCTGGTGGTGCTCAGCGGCGGCGGGATGAAGGAGTTCGAGAAGGTATTTGGGGGTCAAAGGTTTCGCCACAGCCATGGCTCGCGCGACCTCAGGTAGATTTGGGGGTCAAGGGTTTCGCCGGAGCTGATCCTACAGATCTCACCGTCGTTCAACCACCGAGCCAATGTCGAATCCTTGCGCACGCGTCGCCGCGAATCCTAGCAGAGGGAACCACCGGAGCTCAAAATTCTTGTGCACTACGCGAAGGGGCAGAAGCTGCATGTGGTGGTTATGATTCCCAAGCACAGATCCATGGCTCCAGCGCCAGATTTTTTTTAGAATTTCAGATTTCAGATCTGTGTACTTGATTTCACGGGGAGGGGGCGAGGGCTAAAGTGCTTGATTTCTTCTTCTTCTTCTTCTTCTTCTTCTTCTTCTTCTTCTTCTTCTTCTTCTTCTTCTTCTTCTTCTTCTTCTTCAGATCTGTGTTTTATATGTCGTTACATACTCAAATTTAAGAGTTTAATGGGAATTGGGTTTTGTCCAGAGCTTGATTTCTTTGACAAGTGCTTGATTTCTGGAATTTTGCTTGGACACATGGAATAAGTGCTTGATTTCTACAATTTCAGGGATGATGAAATTTTGCCGAAAATAATGGAGGGCATGCTTTTGTTCAAACCTTAACAAGAATTTAATGACATAAAAATATAGTTATTAATGAAAAAAATGAATTACAAATACAAAAAGAGATAAGAGAATTAAGGAAGAACAATTAAAATCTGAAAATTAAGGTGAAGTTGAAACTAATGAATGTACCAAAAGTTGTTCAAAGAAAATCCACTCGCTTCTGTCGAGACCCCCCTCCTCGGGTCTGTCGAGTTAAACCCTAGTCTATGCCTACTTCTGCGTCTGCCGCCGACAACCTGTCAGCACCGTTTGGATCTATCCCATCTGTCTCTGTAGCCTTGCATACCCCCTCGAATATCAGGTCGGAGCCATGGATTTTTCATTGTCACACGGGCACGACATCCTCTGCTTTCTGAACTTCCATGATGCACAAAAACGGAGTTGTCCTGGCGAAGGTCCACTGGCGAGGACGGTCGGGCTTGCCTCACCCGCGTCGGGGTTTTGCGAGAGAGCGTCTGTGGGCATCCTCGTGGGGCCGAGGCACCACCCAGGGGTTTTAAGGACGCGTTTGGTGGCTGGCTCGTCGACCCATGACCTTCTCTCGGTCCGCTGAATGGTGGAGGGCGCGGGCGTCAGGTTCGGGTTCCTGTTTTGCTCTTCTCGCCCTTTCGATTTCCACGGGCGCGGTGTCTGGAAGAACGTTTGACCCATGACCTTGCTCTAGGTCTGGTGGGGAGGGGAGGGCATGGGCGCCAATCGTGGCTTCCTCCGTGGAATTTCCCGTCCTGGGCGGTCCCTCGGGAATGGGGGTTGGGCCGACCTAAGGTTCCAATTTGGCGGTCTACTGAGTCGGGACGGACAGCGGGGTGGCTCTCTTCGCTCACTGTAGAGTACCAGAGCAGTCGGGTACACCCTACTGCATGCACGACAGGCTGACCCCCTAATCTCGTTTTCTGTACGAGGACCTTCCGTTGGCCCGTAGAGGTTTGCTTTGGAGGTCTGCGGTAACGGGGCTTAGACCGCGCCTTGGGGGAGCACGGTACCTAAGGCGGTCAAGGGTTTCCGGTGCGCGTGGCAGGGACCCTTTATCCTTGGATCCATTACCTAATCTAGGAGGGTATCAGAGGTGGGGG
The DNA here is from genome assembly GCA_963921825.1 of Erodium maritimum. Taxonomy (NCBI): domain Eukaryota; kingdom Viridiplantae; phylum Streptophyta; class Magnoliopsida; order Geraniales; family Geraniaceae; genus Erodium; species Erodium maritimum. The sequence continues at coordinate 26,639,594 of OY997596.1, read as the reverse complement.
GCTGGCGTATCCCTGGACCCATTACTTAACCCGGCCCCGGCCCTGGATGGGGATTAAGCCCGTTGGGAAGGTTCTCTGTGGGTTCGATTGCTGCATGCCAGGGGAACGATCCGGCAGAGCTTGGTGGAAGAGGTCGGGGTTTCCTCGACTCTCGGCCTATTGGAATGCCATCGTCCTCTACAGGGGGAGGTGGGAGGGCTGGAGTTCTGGTGCCGGTGGCAGCACTAGAGGAGACGAGTGGTCAGCGAGCCACAGTTCGGGTGAGGGCTGGGTTTCAGGCCCTCCGGGCCACATGAGTACGCTGGCAGGGCTCAAGGGCAAGAAGGAGTCCCTGAGGATACCTTGTCCACCCTTCCCAGCTGATGGACACAGGTTCGGTTTTATAGCAGAAGAAGAGCGTCGTCTTTGGATGATCCAGCAATAGTTAGGTCCTACCTTAAGCAGTGCTTCGTCAGTCGGCTTTAGTTTTAATTTTATTTAGGAGGGGCTGTTAGGTCACTCCTATCTTAGTTTGGGTAATATTGGTTATTTCATTACTGTCCTAGGTCATTTGGTTTGGTTGTTAGTTTCAGGTAGCCTTTATGGCATTTCAACAAAACTTCTTAGGCGTTTTCTCAGTAGATATATTGCACGTTTACTCAAAAATAAAATGAAAATTAAAACTGATTTTGTAATAATTAAAATTTGATTTTTTTATTAAAACTGATTTTTTTTTATGTAAATTCTAATTTTTTTAAATAAAAAATTATTTTTTGTAAATAAAATATGAGTTTTAAAAATAAAATATTGATTTTTTAAAATAAAATATATTTTTTATAAAATAAATAACTGATTTTTATAAAATAAGAAAATGAAAATAATATTTGAAAATCAATGATATGGGTTTGAAAATTTGATTGTTAGTGAGGGGTAGTATGGACTTTTTAAGTATTTGGATGGAAAAATGGATGAAAAATAGACAGAAACTAACGGTAGGTACTAAACTGAAACTAAAATCATAATTAGGGTTGTGAGGTGCAACAAAATATGGCTAGGGTAGTGAAACGAAACGCACGTATTTTTAAGGTAGTGAGGTGAAATTTACATTTATAAAAACTAGGCTACATATTTTATAAAAACTTATAGTGAATTATATATATTTTAAAGTTTACAAAAAAACAAATTTTTACATGCAAATCTACTAGTATGATTAATTTATTTGTAAAAGATTAAAAATACAATTTTTAAAATATACATAAGGGTTCGCACACTTGCAAAGATAAGAGTTAGCTGGTGTGGGTTCTTGGCATGTCGTTGGTGATTCGTTGATCTCTCCTTGGTTATTGGCACGATGGTTGTACTGCTCTGATATCGCTTGTGACGCGCTGGTCGAACAAGCTATGATTCGCTTATGACGCGCTGATCAGCCAAGCTCTGATACCACTTGTGACGGCCCGAGAGTTCTCGTCGTCGCGTCCGTTACGGCGCGACCTCGTGTCCATGGCCACCCAAGACCATGCAAAGGTGACAAATACAGAACACGAGAATTATATACTCATATATAACGAAATACATATAATACAAATGATAAAACTGTTATTTAAAAAAATCATGTAATTATCACACTAAATTTTGTTATGTAAAAGAAAAATAATTCACGAAAATTAGTTTATCATAATGATTTTTTTTTTGTAAAACGAGCATAGTATAGTGTAACTTTTGTAATTATTATTTTTAAAAGGGTAAGCTACACATGCATACCCTTAGGTATACACGTTTAACCGATGAATACCCTGAAGTTTAAAGTTAACTGATGCATACCCTGAAGTTTCATGTATTAACCCAGAACCCCTTCTGCAGTTATGAGTTGGTCCTCTAATAGAAAACATTTATATAATTATATATATATATATATATATAATTATATAAATACTTTCTATTAGAGGACCAACTCATGAATTATTTAGAAGAAGAGATGAGCCCATTGAGAAGAGTGATAAGGGCTGACCCATTTTGGGCAAATTGAGAAGAAATTTGAACCTGGGTCCGTGAGGCGACAAGGCTCTGATACCATATTAAAGCCCAATCCAACCCAAAAGCTCGAACTGATGGGTGGAGGCACTAATATGCTTATCAAGTGTTTAATTTGTCAATACACTTTCTAGGTGGGACTTATACTCACGTGTAGGACTGGACATCTGCATATGGACCGGAGACCATAGGGTGGAGGCGACAAATGGGCCATAGGCCGAACCAGCTCTAATACCATGTTAAAGCACAATCCAACCCAAAAGCTCGAACGGATAGTTGAAGGCCCAATTATATTTATATCTAACACTTTCAATTAATAATTTTTAATAATTTTATATTTGAGAAAAAAAATCTGTTTTTCTATAATTTTATTAAATATATATATATATATATTTGTTTTTCTTATTATTTATTCTATTAAACAAAACCATAAAAGTATAGGAACAGGGTGTTCGTGATCATCAGAGTTCAGAGAAGAAGAACATGTCTCAGATCTAAAAAAAACATAGAGAAAGAGAGGGGTTCAAGTCGTCCTCCAGATCGGGGCTTGAGGCTTGTAAATCCGGTGAATACCATGGCGGGTCTGGTCGGATCTGGAACTGGCGAACACGATTTGCCTCGCCTCCCGTCGCTCTCAGTCCGAATCCGACAAACACGATTTGCCTCGCCTTCGGTCGTTCTCAGCCCGGATCTGGAACTGGCGTGGTCTGGCGAACTCATCTATTCTGAAATCGAGCTCAATGTCGACGAGGAGATCTTGGACTAGATTTGTCCTTCGTTCGTCTTCTCTGCATCTCAGGCTGAATTTTTTTTGAAACGGTTTCTGTGATTTAATTAGTGGACTGGACTGGAATTTTTATGTTATAACTGTGATTTCATTAGGTTTGATGAATTTTTTTGAGTTCATTTGGTCCAAATTTGAACTAGGTTCACTAGAGGAGGTCTCGAAGAAGATGAAGTCTAAAAGGGATTTATGGGAAATTTTATGAATTTTTTAAAAATAAAATTGAAATTTTAAAAAGTAAAAATTGATTTTCTAAAAATAAATATTGATATTCTAAAAAAATATTGATTTCTAGAAATAAAATTGATTTTTTATAAATAAATTTAAATTTTAAAAAATAAAAAAAATTTAATTTATTTTTTATTGAAAATTGAAAACTGATTTTAAAAATAATTTGAAATACAAAAATTGATATAAAACTGATTTTATTAAAATAAAAATATGATTTAAAAATAATTGAAACTTATTTTTGAAAATAAAATAGAAATAAGTAGGAAAAAAACTGATTTTTAAATAAAAATGTATTTTTTAAAATAAAAATATGATTTTTTTAAAACTAAAAATGATTTTTGAAATTATAATGTGATTTTTAATTTTTTTAAAAAAGATAGATAAAATAAATAAAGAAAAAGAACTAAACATAAAGAATAAAGAAAAAAATAGGTAAAGAAAAGTAATGGCATGTTGTGTAATATTGATAGGTAGTTGGGGGTAGTTTGGGTATTTTTGAAAAAATGAATAGTAAACTGACAGATTTGACTGACGAAAGGGGTTCTGGGTTAATACATGAAACTTCAAGGTATGCATCAGTTAACTTTAAAATTCAAAGTATTCATCGGTTAAACGTGCATACTTAAGAATATGCATTTGTAGTTTACCCTTTTTAAAATTACATATAGATTTGTAAAGGAAAGCCGGCAGATCCGGTAAGACTATCTGGGCCCGGCCCATAACCGTTTCCACTTCATTACTGGACTACCTGCCACAGCCTTTGGACTTTTCACTCGGGACACCTCTCGCCGGCACCGTCGAATCTCCGAATTTTAAAAGTCGCTTCTATTTTGGAACATTTGTCCCAAAATATCTGATCTCGTGTCCGGTTGATCTGATCTTGTGTACGTCATGGGTTTGGAAGAGGACCCAAAGCAATTTGTTGCGCCAGAAGCGCCACCGCACCTCCGCCACCGTCGTCTCACGTTGGGCCACAACCACCACCCTTGGCTGCAGTTGGAAGCGACGTCGTTACGGCCAACACTCTGATCCCTGCTTCGCCCAAAAAGCCCCTTCCTGTATAGAAATGGGTATTGGGTATAAGTTTTGATTTTTTGTGAATTGTTAGGACTTGAACTGAAGCCTTGTTTTGAATTTTCAATGTGTCTGTGGTAGATTTTCTGCTGAGAAAGGATCAGGGACTTCAATTGATAGAGGTAGAGTTATGGTATTGCATTTTTCTCTTGGGTGCTGAAGTTCACAACGTTGATGGTGTGGAGTTTGAGGAAACTGTGATTGGATTGGTTAATTTTGGTCATTTAGATGTCGTGCTTGCTCGAGTTGAAGCTGAGAAAGATTGGCTTTGCTGAAAGCGTGGGAGGAAAGTGTAAAATCCAAAGTAGAAAACAAGTAACAAGAGTTTCTCTATCTATCTTCATACCCATCTTGTTTTTCAAAGATTGAGGTATTGGAAAGTAGAACTGAGTTTAGTTTCTTCAATGGTCACTTCTTGATCTTCCGTCTACCATGCTATGGGCTCGATTTGCATCAACTACGTTACAGTAATGTTTCAAGGACACTGAGATCGTGTATTGATAACTGGTATAGGAAAAATTTGAGAGGAAGAAAGCTGAGTATGCAGAGAAGATGAGGAACAAGGTTGCTCACATACACAAAGAAGCACAAGAAAAGAAAGCCATTGTTGAGGCTGAGCGAGGGGAAGAGTTTCTCAAGGTGGAAGAGACAGCTTCCAAGTATCGTGCTCGCGGATACATACCAAGGAACTCTTTTGGATGTTTCAGATAAGGTCTTTGGGATGAGGAATGGTGTTCTTCAAGTTAGCTTGTGTCTGGTCTTTCTCGTAGCTGTGTTTTTCTTTGTTCTTGTTAGGCAATTACATAATGTTGCTGGTGTTTTGAGTTCTTTGTTATCTTACTTACACAGCATAATGTGTGTATGGTATATATGTGATTAAAAAGTTGTGAAAGGACGTTGTGTGATGAAAATATTGAGGTTTGATCATTAGTTTGCAAAAACTAGTGTTTGGAATTGTTGTTTGACGGTCATAGTTTGTGACAGAGTTTAAACTTTGATGATTATTATTGATGCATCTTTGTACATAAATAGGTAATTACAGATTAACTCAATACATTCAAATAATACAAATATATCCTGAGTTTGATATTCAAACTTTATGTACTAGGATAATGATATCCCTAACACGCCCCCGCAGTCTGAACGGGAGGTTCCCGGACGTTTAGGCTGGACCTAAACTCGTCAAAAATAATGCGTGGAAGTCCCTTGGTGAAGACATCCGCAATCTGGGACCGAGAGGGGACATGGAGAACTCGAACGTGACCCTTAGCTACCTTCTCTCGAACAAAATGTATATCCAACTCAATATGTTTGGTGCGCTGATGCTGAACTGGATTTCCGGAGAGATAAATCATACTGATGTTGTCACAGTAGACGAGAGTAGCTCTAGATACCGGACAATGTAGTTCGAGGAGAAGGTTGCGAAGCCATCAAGTCTCAGAGACAACATTGGCGACGCCACGATATTCAGCTTCCGTGCTAGATCGAGAGAGGGTAGGCTGGCGCTTTGAGGACCATGAGACAAGATTGTCTCCCAAAAAAACACAAAACACGGACGTGGAGCGTCTCGTGTCGGGACAGCCGGCCCAATCAGCATCAGTGTAGGCGGCAAGACCTGAAACAGGCGATGAGTAAAGATGAAGTCCAACATGCCTAGTCCCCTGAAGATATCGAATAATCCGCTTAAGCGCTCCCATGTGGCTAACACGGGGATCATGCATGTGAAGACATATCTGCTGAACTGCATAAGATATATCCGGTCGTGTAAACGTGAGATACTGGAGCGCCCCTGCAAGATTGCGATAAAGAGTCGGATTCTCAAAAGGAGAACGGTCGGTGGCACTGAGCTTGCCCTGAGTGTCAACTGGAGTAGCGGAAGAGGAGCAGGATGTCATACCAGCACGATCGATAATGTCCGAGGCATATTTTTGCTGAGATAAAAACATGCCCCAAGAGTGCCGGGTGACTGCAATTCCCAAAAAATAGGACAGAGGACCGAGGTCCTTCATAGCAAATTCTGAACCGAGTCTGGACATAATGGAGAGGCGTAAATCATCACTCGATGAGGAAAGAATGATATCATCTACGTAGAGAAGAATGTAGGCTGTATCCGCACCACTACGATAAATGAACAACGAGTGATCGGATTTACTATGATAGAACCCGATGGAAACCACAAAATCTGTGAATCGCTGGTACCATGCTCGAGGAGCCTGCTTGAGTCCATACAGAGAGCGACGCAATAGGAAGACATGGTCTGGATGTGTGGAGCTCCTGAAACCAAGCGACTGATGCATGTATACCGTCTCATGCAGATTCCCGTGCAAAAAATCATTCTTGACATCAAGCTGATGAATGGACCAGGAGCGAGATACGACAATGCTGAGGACGGTGCGTATCGTAGATGGCTTGACAACGGGGCTAAAAGTCTCCTCACAGTCAATCCCAACCTGTTGAGACCTGCCATCACCAACAAGACGAGCCTTATAGCGCTCAAAAGAACCGTCAGATCGAGTCTTGTGGCGAAAAATCCACATGGACCGAATAATATTCACCCCGATAGGATGAGGAACTAGGACCCAAAACTTATTATTAAGCAAAGCATCAAACTCATCTTTCATTGCTAGTTTCCAATTAGGGTCTAGTAAAGCATCCTTAGGATTACGGGGCATAGGGGAGGGATTGGTAGATGTAGAAAGGTAGAAAATACGCTTAGGTCGAACGATACCTGATTGGCTACGTGTGACCATAGTGCGAGGTGGAATAGGTGGGTGGACTGGTTCAGCCGAGCTTGCCTCGGGAGGCACATGTGAAGGAAGGGAAGAAGCGGGCTGAGCCGGTTCGGTGGGATCAGAAGGTGGGGAAGTATGGGCCGGGGCATGGGCCGCGTGGAAGAAAAGCGTGCAGACCCGTCAGGCTTATCCGGAGGCGGTAACTGAGTGGCAATGCGTGGGCCGGGCTGCACATGTGAGGTATCAGATCCTGAAATGGGAAAAAACATTTGGGCCTTGGCTATAGGTGATATTGGATCTGTTAAGAACTCATAAGAGGGGGGTGATGGTCGAAAATGGGATGCAAAGGGAAAAACCGTTTCGTCAAAAACAACATGCCTTGAAATAATGAAATTGTTAGCTTTTAAATCAAAGCAAATATACCCTCTATGATTCAAAGGAAATCCGAAAAAAACACACGGTGTAGAGCGTGCCTGAAGTTTGTGAATAGTAGTGGAAGGAAAAAGGGGAAAACACAGACATCCAAAAATACGGAGATGAGTGTATGTCGGTGTGCGGTGATAAAGAAGCCAAGTAGGAGTAGAAAATTGAATAGTTTTAGATGGAAGAATGTTAGACAAATATGTGGACATAGCTAAAGCATAGTGCCAATACGAAGGAGGAATAGAGGAGTGAAGAAGCAACGTACGAACCATATTGTTCAAACTGCGAATTTTGCGTTCAGCGCGACCGTTTTGAGATGGGGTATGTGGGCAGGAGAAACGAAACACCAATCCCGACGAAGCAACGAAGTTGTGAAACGGGGTGTTATCGAATTCCTTTCCATTGTCGCACTGAAAGCTTTTGATATTGTATCCAAATTGAGTCGAGACAAAAATACTAAAAGCGAAAAATATCTGAAATACTTGAGATTTTCGACCCAGAGGATAGGTCCAAACAAAGTTAGTAAAATCATCAAGTAACACAAGATAGTATTTATGGCCCGAGGAACTTAAAATAGGAGATGTCCACAGATCAGCATGCACAATATCAAATGGAGCAGTAGTAACAGATAAAGATGTCTCAAATGGTAAACGTACATGTTTCCCAAAAATACATGAATGACAAGAATTATTCAATTTGTTCAAAGTACAAGAAATTTAATTAGAACGACGAAGTAAATCAAACACCGGACTAACCGGATGACCCAAACGAGAATGCCAGACTTCTGGTGACAAAGTAATAAAAGCTAATGAAGTAGATAATGAACTAGGGGAAACATGTGAAGTGATATGGTATAAATCTCCTGTGCTATTGCATCTCATAACCGGATGTCCCGTCCGAAAATCCTTCACGCAAAAACCAAAAGGGCCAGATTCTATCGAGGCATTATTGTCTTTGACAAAACGGCGTACAGAAATTAAGTTCTTAACTATGTGGGGAGCATGTAACACATCATGTAAGGCATAATCAGGTCGGGTGGGAAATATAGATGATTTACCAGTACCATAAATAGGAATAGTGTGACCATTACCAACAATAATAGAGCGATTAATGTTCGACTTAAAATAAGAATTAAGGTTACCTGAATTCGAAGTCATATGGGATGAAGCACCGCTGTCCATGTACCAATTACCATCCGGAGGCTGCTGCATGGATAACTGGGCAATGGCATTGGACAGATCAGTGGGTACTGCAACGTGGGCTTGAGGAGCTGCTGCTGTTGGGCGCGGGCCCAATACACTGGGCTGAGGAGCAGAAGCACGCGTCCACTTGTGCGGTGCGGTGGGATACGGACACAGTGGAGAGGGATGCTGCTGAACTGGGCCGCCCCAGGGAGATGTTGGCGGACTGGGCCAGTAGTGATGTCCGTTCCACAGGATGGGCTGACTTGGCCAATGTGCAGGCGGCTCAGACGAAGACCCATTCTGCCACTGATTTCCAGCCCGTTGCCCACGACCCCCACGACCTGGTCTGGACGCAGAAACAGACTTTCCACACGCAGGACCTTTGCCACGCGAAGGTCTGGAGTGTTGCTGCTGGTGCGAAATTCCCGTCCTTGGAAGAGGCTCCATTCTATCCGGCATAGAGAGCATTAGAGGAAGCTAAAGCTCCCGAAGATACCTGCTTGACTTTCCGAGTTTCTTCCAGGACCAATTTCGACCGAGCCTCATAGAAAGGAGGAAGTGGATCACTTTGCTGAATAAGAGTAGCCACGTTGTCATAGGACTCGGACAGTCCTGCGACCAGCTGAAGGACTAACCGATTGTTTGAAACGGGGCACCCATGTCCGTCAGTTGATCAACAATTGTTTTGAGCTCTTGACAATAGCTCAAAACATTGGGAAAGTCATCCAATTTGGTGGATGAGAACTGATGTTCAAGATAAACGGCACGGGAGTGCTTATTATCCTGAAAAATCAGATGAAGCGAATCCCACGCTTGGGCAGCAGTATTATCAGGTACAATTATAGTTTAAAGGAGATCACTAGAAATGGTACCATATATCCATTGAAGGACGGTGGCATCGAGGCGATCCCAAATTTCAGCCGGAATTGCAGCTGAAGTTGCAGGTTCGGCGCTTACAGTGGTAGTAGAGGTCGTCCCCTTGTCCGTCGTGGTTGCTGTCGAAGAGGAGTCCACGGGATTGGCAGCTGGCGGAGCCGGAGAGGACTTAGTGACGGTCGGAGCAGGTGCATCCGGCAGTATGTGGTGCAATACCTGGTATACACGGCAATGGATACGGAACAGTTCAACCCAAGAAGAGTATTGGCCCTTGTCCATTTCGAGGGTGATAGGAATGGCGTTCCGGATGTTGGCGACCGTGAGAGCGGGGTAGAGGCGAGAATCGACCATTGGAGAGAGGAGGAGAGGTGCTGGTATGAACGCAATTTGCAGAAACCTTTGCTGGTATGGACGCAAGTTGCGTTGGAGACCAAACCAAAAACGCAGGTTGCGTTTGAAACTAATCCAAATCGATAATATGAATCGGTTTTGAAAAAAAATGGAACAGAAAACGCACGCGGAAGCGTTAGGAGAAAGGAATTGGGTTGGATAGGGCTTTAACATGGTATCAAGTGTTCAATTTGTCCATACACTTTCTATGTGGGACTTATAGTTCAACACTCCCCCTCACGTGTAGGACTGGACATCTACACGCGGGCCATAGCAGGACTGGACATCTGCATATGGACCACATACCACAAAGTAGAGGTGACAAACAGGCCATGGGCCGAACCAGGCTCTAATACCATGACAGAGTTTAAACTTTGATGATTATTATTGATGTATCTCTGTACATAAATAGGTAATTACAGATAAACTCAATACATTCAAATAATACAAATATATCCTGAGTTTGATATTCAAACTCTATGTACTGGGATAATGATATCTCTAACAGTTTACAGGGATAATTCTATCTTACTACTCAGCATTTATGGGATTTTAAGATTACTATTGTAAGTCTTTTTTCGTTGTTTTGAAGTTTCGTTTGTCTCAATTAGTATCTACCGTTTATCCTCCACCTTTTTCGACCATAGGACATTCTCCTATCAGATCAAGAACCAGCAACTTTATATTTTTAAAGGCCTTCAGTATCATCAGAGGGAGGATGACTTTCACTGGCTCCTCGGGAGATTGTATAGTCTAATCTAGCATTTCCAGTCTTTGGTAAGTAAAGCCTACGCTAGAACTCTGCTACTATTGACTGAGGAGAACTGTACTACTATCGACTGAGGATTGGTGAGTACTAGTCTGACAGTGACATGACTGGCCAAGCTTTCACTCTCGGGCTTCAGTATATGTTTCAGTGGTCTCGACCGCTAACGTAGTATCATCTTGGAGCACATTCCAGAGTTGTTTGGCACTTTTTCCGGAAATGGATCCGCTCTGTCTTAGCTTACCGCTAGGGTAGTTGTACTAGTTGCTTCGGCCGCTATCTCAATATCCTTCACCCGGCATCCATCTTCGAACATTTCGGTCAATAAGCACCCTTTTAATTTGTTTTATCCCACGTTATTCGAACTTTTCAATTATCTTGTTTCTATTTCCATTGTGCTTACAAATTTCTGTTTGCTCCACTTTAGGCCAGGTCCTCCAGACTTTTTCTTTTCTTAATATATCAGTTAGAGGAGAAATCAAATAGAAACCACCTCTTAACCTAGTAACCATGAGAACCAATCCAAGTCATCCATTTTAAAAATAGATGGATGAGATGTAATTGAGTTGTTGACTATAAAAACACAACACTTTTTAATAAGTGGTAAGGAGGTGAAATCGGCTACAAACCACTCTTAACCTAAAAACTAGAGAACCAATCCTAGCCACACACACCTAACATCCAACATTCACCATGATGCCACATCATCACCCCAATTTCACCCAAACTCACGTCACTTTCATCCTTTCTCACACAAGAAAGGGTATAATTGTAAAAGCATGGTGCCATGTGGACAAGTGTCCATTTTTTTCTTCACCAATTTAATATTTTCCGATTCGTTTGAACTCCGATTAGCTTCAAACTTGCGCCAATATTTTTATTTTTTCAAGGGCTTTAAATCAAGATCAATCATGAATATATTTTGAAGCACGAAAATAAAAAGGTATATCGGAGTGATAAAAATAATGTTGAGTGTTGATAAATATTCACGAATAAATGTTTATATCGGAGGTATCAAACTAGTGCTAAATGTTGATAAAACATGTACTGAGGTGATAAAAACCATGTTCAATTTTGATAATAAGTGTGATAAACTAGAGTTTAGCGTTGATAAAAAAAACATGTGATGGGGGTGATAAAAACACATGTAATTTAATGATAAACATAGTGTTTAGTGTTGATAAAACTGGTGTTCATAAAAAACACGTGATGAGATGATAAAAATCATGATCAGTTTTGGAGAATGGGGTGATAAAACCAGTGTAGAGTGTTGATAAAACCAGTGTAAAGTGTTGATAAAACCAGAGCAAAGTGTTGATAAAAATTAGCTAGCTATAATTTATTTAAAAACCAGCCCCGAAATAAAAAAAAATCTGTGCTTCAAAAAAAACATATGATGGGGTGATAAAACACACGTAATTGAATCATAAACCTAATGTTTAGTGTTGATAAAACTAGTGTTCATAAAAAGCACGCGATGATGTGATAAAATCATGATCAGTTTTGGAAAATGAGGTGATAAAACCAGTGTAAAGTGTTGATAAAACTAGTGTAAAAGTGTTGATAAATCCAGAGCAAAGTGTTGATAAAAATTACTCAGTTGTTTTTTAAAAAAATCAACACCAAAATATTTTTTTTTCGTGCTTCAAAATATATTCATGACTGATCTTGATTTAAAGCCCTTAAAAAAACAAAACTAATGGCGCAGGTTTGAAGCCAATCGGAGTTCAAACGAAGCGGGAAAAATTAAATTAGTGAATTGATTAAAAAAAATATAATAGTTTTACTAAAAAGCCCTTACCACTTACTAAAAAGTACTGTTTTTTTTACAGTCAACAAGTCAACTACTCAATTGCATCTCATCCATCCATTCTTAAAATGGATGACTTAGATTGGTTCTCTAGTTTTTAGGTTAAGACATGGTTTGTATTTGATTTCTTCTCAGTGGTAAGAGCTTTTTATTAAAAGTATCATATTACTTTTTTTTTCCAATTCACTAATTTAATTTTTTCCGCTTAGTTTGAACTCCGATTGGCTTCAAAGTTGCGCCAATATTTTTGTTTTTCCAAGGGCTTTCTATCAAGATCAGTCATGAATATATTTTGAAGCACGAATTATTTATTTATTTTGGGGCTGATTTTAAAAAAAATATTATACTTGTGTAATTTTTATCAACACTTTACACTTATCAACACTGGACACTAGGTTTATCACCTCATTTTTCAAAACTAAACATGATTTAATTTTTTCCGCTTCGTTTGAACTCCTACTGGCCTCAAACTTGCTTCAATATCTTTGTTTTTCCAAGGGTTTTCTATCAAAATCACTAGTGAATATGTTTTAAAGCAAGAAAAAAATAAATTATTTCGGGGATGATATAAAAATAAATTATATTTGGGTAATTTTTATCAACACTTTACATTGGTTTTATCAATACTTTACTCTGGTTTTATCAACACTGAACACTAGTTTTATCACCTCATTTTCCAAAACCGAACATGATTTTTATCACCTCATCACATGTTTTTTTATGAACACTAAGCACTAGTTTTATCAACACTAAACACTATGTTTATCACTAATTTACATGTGCTTTATCACCCCATCACATGTTTTTTTTATCAACACTAAACTCTAGTTTATCATACTTATTATCAAAATTGAACACGTTTTTTTATCACCCCATTAATCGTTTTTTATCACCTTAGTATAATTTTGTTTATCAATATTTAGCACTAGTTTAATACCCCAATATAAAATATTTATTAGTGAAAATTTATCAACACTCAACATTATTTTTATCATCCCGATATAACCTTTTATTTTTGTGCTTTAAAATATATTCATGACTGATCTTGATTTAAAGCCCTTGGAAAAAGAAAAATCTTGGTGCAAGTTTGAAGCTAATCGGAGTTCAAACGAAGCGGGAAAAATTAAATTAGTGAAATGGTAAAAAAAATATGGACACGTGTCCACATGACACCATCTATTACAATTATTCCCTTACGTGTGTGAGAAAGGCTGAAAGTGGCGTGAAATTAAGGTGATGATGTGGCATATTGATGGATGTTGGATCATGTGTGTGGCTAGAATGAGTTCTCAGGATTACTAGGATAAAAGAAGTTTCTAGCTAATTTCTCCTCTTTTTAATTAATACATATTCTGAAGTTACAACTCGTAACCAAAAATTCTTTCTATCCACTTTTCTATCCATGTTCCATTATTTTTTTAAAATATCTAAAATACCCTCAACTAATACTTAAATTTACACTCCTACCTTCTAGTTTATTTTTTAATATCTAAAATACCTTCTAGTTGTAAGTCGGGGAATTTTATCCACGTTTGGATGTCTAGGTTGTAAAATTGTTGCTGGTTCTGGTTCGCAGTAGGGGAATTATATCCCCGATGTATTTGTGTTATTAGAATTTTGCAGCTCAATTTGAACTGAATTGTTTTGTTATTTTGTAATTCTTTGTTTACACCCTACCAGGCAAGTTTATCATCCTTAGAAATCCCAAGAACCAACTACCCCGACCCCCTAGTTCAAACTCCTATGATGATGAAGAAGAAAGTTCTATGTCAACCCCCTCCGACCAAGAAATTCCAGATTTTAAAGTGGATGAAAGTTCAAGGTCAAGCATGCAAAATGCAGAAGTGGTAGAAATTGATCTGCCGCCGATTAAACCTGTTTTGGCCAAGAATGAATATTTTGACTGCAAGATTTCAGTTAAAAGTCGTTCAGGGCTAACTTCAAAGTTCATCAAGGGAGAACTTGAGAGGTTAAATGATGAGGAGATCCACCTGCTGCAACTGAAAAAAATCGCCATTTGGTCATTTATTGGACGTCCAACCGCATAGTGACAATTCTTGTCAAATTCCTTGGTTGTTGTTAGTTCGAGAAGCTCAATTGAAGCGGTCATCCGAGATTTGGTTCTTGGTCCAAGGTAGACCAGTCAAATTATCCTTGATGGAATACTTTTTAATTACGAGGTTGAAATGTGGAGATTTCCTCTAGGAAAAAGTGATAAAAAAACAGATGAAGTCTAGAGTGTTTTCCACCAAACACTTCCTGAGTCTAGATGCTAGTATGAACAGCTTAGAGAAGAAGTTGATCCAGTTGGTTGATGAACAATTGCATGTTAGGCCTCCTACAAAGTTTAATTGGGATATCATTAGGGTTTGCTTGTTGTTGATCATCAAATGAGTATTAATGCCATTAGACATAAGATACCATAAGCTGGATCGAGACTATTTGGCACTAGTAGATAACGTGAAACTGTATAACAATTACCCTTGGGGTAATATGTCCTTCATGTATCTACTAAAACAACTAATTCGAAGAAGTTGAGAATTAAAGCTGATGCGACTGAGAAGAACCCAAGAAATGAGAGTAGTATGACATATAACGGATTTCTTCTTCCTCTAACGGTAAGTAAATATTCCTTAACATATTTCGCAAAAATATATTAGTATACATGTTGTCTCTTATGATTTGTATCTTATGTCGTAGGTACTTGCATTTGAATGCATATCATCATTAGCAAGGAATTTTGCAATAGTTCGTCAAGATTTTGGCGCAAACTTACCTAGGATTTGTAAATGGAAGACAACATGGAGTAGAATGTCAGCTTACAATGCTATTAAGGAAGCACTCTTACAAAGTTTACCGGAGGTTAGGAATTTAAATAAAATTCCAATTTTCATATAATATATGACTTTTCATATAATTTTTCACATATTAATTTTATTCGTTTTTTTGTGCTCAAGAAATAGTAAGTTTGTTGGTCCCCATTGAGGAAGAAAAGAAGCAGCTTTGGATGGAAGAATTCCTGAACCTTGAAGAAGAACATCCGAATCCGTTGTTGGACAACATCGTTGAGAAGTTGGAGCGAGGCTATTTAGTTTCATTTCGTCAAGATGAGACCGTCCATGTGGCATCGTCAACGCCAATACCACTAGAGGTTCATATGTCACACCCACCAAAGGTTCATACGTCACACACACCAGAGGTTCATATGTCATACCCACAATCTGATGATGGACTTCAAGGTATGAATTTGTAGTTTTCCCTACTTTTTAATATGTTTCTATAACCTAAAACTGATAATCTATATCTCTTATATATATTATTGAAACAATCAAACTTAAACTGTCACGCCCCAATTTCAGCGAACCGAACTCGGGACGCGAACATTTAAAATAAAGAACACTTTGAAACCTTTTCCATTAAAACACCTTAGGATACCAGTTTAGTTCAACAAAATAACATTTAAATCTCAAAATAAGTCCCAACAATTGGGCAAAACGAGGTACACGTCACTAGACTCAAAACACCCAGAAACCCGCTTCAAGCTCTTCAAGCTTCAGAAGCTCACCTAATCCAGTCTGCGAACGGTACCTATAGGAAAAGCAGCTAGGGGTGAGCGTTCGCTCACCACCACAGATAACAGACTGACTACGACATACTTAGCAGATAAAGCCGGTAACACCAACAACGACTCAAAAGACTCAACACACAATACCAAACAAGATCACAAAGGATCGCAAACCAGCTGCTCAGTAACCAATCTCTGTATCTCGCCCTTTCCGATCCCAGTCGGGCCATGCGGTCGACCTGTCGCGCAACTTCCCCCGATCCCAGTCGGGAGGCTAACCCACAACCTCTCCGCTTCACCCGATCCCAGTCGGGTGGTTAGCCACACCCGCACGTCCTTCCCCCGATCCCAGTCGGGGAGCTAGCCCACAACCTCTCCGCTTCTCCCGATCCCAGTCGGGAGGCTAGCTACACCACACAACCTCCACCAGTATCAAGTAACCAATCACAATCACAAACAAGTTCAACAGACAGTAACTACACCGGTGACAACTCCACAGGCACTCAAGGCCAACAAGACACCAACAACCAAACACGGACTCTACAATCCCACGGGCACTCACAGCCACCCAAGACACACCGACAAAACTCACGGGCTCAACAACCCCACGGGCACTCACGGCCACCCAAAACACACTGACGGTAAAGACACGCGTTCAACAACCCCACGGGCACTCATGGCCACCCAAGACACAAACAATAAAGTAACACGGGTTCAACAACCCAACAGGCACTCATGGCCACCCAAAACACACCAACAGTAATAACACGGCCTCTCATGGCCACCCAAGACTCAACAATAATAACACGGGCTCTCATTGCCACCCAAGACACGACAGTAACACACAACAACCTCCGGCATAACCAATGCCTCCAACAGTTCTAATATTACCAGTTTCACAATCAACCTCTGAGCATGGTCATATGCCTCCAGTACTCCTAATATCGATAAGTTCGCAATCAACCTCCGGGCATGGTCATATGCCTCCAGTACTCCTAATAACGCTAAGTTCTCTGCTCCCACGACACTACTAAGCGTCACATGCTTTTCCAATAATTGCTACGATCCCGTATCATGCTTTTCTAATATTTAAATAAACCTACTCAACCCACGACACCCCGGTGTCACATGCAATTCTACTGTTAACTTTCCCCAGTCAGGGCCGAGATCCGACTACTTTTCCCTACCTCAAGACGAAACCACAGCAGCGTCTCCTAGCTGCTGACGACCGGGCCAACGCCGTCTTCTAGGGCGAAGTCCGCATCTGGGTGTAACTCCAGTTTTCTCTTCGATCGAAGCCGCACTCTACTTTACACAGAAAGTTACAATTAAAACCGGTTTCACAAATTAATTTAAAGGTTACGACGGTTTCGATTAAGTTCAAAAGTTTCCTTTTAGACTCGAGCGGGCTAAAACCGGGATTACGACGAATCGGGTTCGGGCACCCGAGCACAGAACCCGGTACACGTTTCCCGAGGCACGGGTCCCAATGCACGGATCCCGAGACACATGTTTCGAGTCACGATTCCCGATGTATGGGTTTCGAGCACGATTCCCGAGGTACCCCAAATTCAGCATTTCCACTTTTAAAACTCGTTCTAAGTTCGGGTTTCCAAAACCGTTCACTAGATTCGGTCAAGTCCAGAAACAACCTTTTAATTACAAAAAAATCGGTTTTAATTTATTTTTCCTTTTTAAACTCAAACAAATTTCTTTTCCCTTTTCCTTATAAAACAGTTTTTTCTCGTTTTAATTCAAATTTCTTTTCAAAACCCTTTGATTTTGCTTCCAACAGTTCAGATCCAAAAAGAGATCGGTTTCAACAGAGCCTAGAACCACCAAGAACGTTCCAGAACTGAGAACACTCGGGAAAAGAAAGCAAAGGGAAGGAGGAAGAAGATTTGAGCCCGGCCGGTTACCGGCGAAGACACCGCCGACGACCAAAACCTCACGGGCTTGTTCTCACCGTGGGGAAAGGATGACGGTGGGGGTGAGGCGGCCGTCACGGGAATGGCTGGTTGCAGCCGGGAGAACGATGGAGCGCGACGGGAGCTTGGTCACGTGCCGACGGAGAGAAGAAACAAGGTGGGGGGGGGGGGGGGTGGAGCTCGGTGTCTGGCCGGCGAGCTCGCCAGAGCGAAAAACGAGCGGGATCGGGGCGACTGAGAGGTTCGACAAAGAAGGGGAGACGGGTTCGCGTGTCGTGCGTTGGTGGTCGGAAACAGACCCGGAGACGGCTGGAAGTTCGGATCTAGGGGAGGGCGGCGACGGACGTGAAGAGGGAGGTGGAGAGGGCCGGGTTCGACGATGGAGAGAGGGTGAGAGAGAGGATGGAGGCGTGAGTTTAGGGTGAGACGAAGTCAAAGGGTTCAAACCCTAAAACTGAAGTTAAATACTTCAGGGCTTGGGCCGGGTCGCACACTTGGGCCGGGTCGCTAGTCGGGTCTACAGATGGCAAAATGCCCCGACCCCGACGGGGACCCGACGTCCCCGCCCCGTGCGGGGCGGGTATTTTTTATACGGGGCGGGGTACGGGGCGATAAACGGTGATTTTGGCAGGGGCGGGGCGGGGACGGGGCAAGCACTCCCCGCCCCGCGGGGATCCCCGCTCTATTAATTTAAAAAATATATATTAATAATTAATATTTTTTTTTGAATAACATATAATATTTTTTTTTACATATGATATTTACTTATTTAAATTTTGTATCTAAAAAATAGAAAACTTAGTTCAAAAATGTCAAACGGTAATTTTTGCTTATTTATATTTTATATCTAAAAGATAGAAGACTTAGTTCGAATATGCACATTATGAGACACGGAAGTCGTGTGATATTTGTTTTATATGCGTGTTGTCTAAAATTATGGATTAAGAATTGTGTGATATAAAAATGTGTATTTTTTTTCGGGGAGAAAATGGGGCGGGGAATCCCCGTTCCCCGCGGGGAATCCCCGTTTCCCCGCGGGGCGGGGTCAACGCGGGGTCAATGCGGGGTACGGGGCGGGGCGGGGCGGGGCGCGAGGAAGCGGGGCGGGGACGGGGCGCGGGGTCCCCGCCCCGAACCCGCCCCGTTGCCATCCCTAGTCGGGTCTGGCCCAGCCCGGTCCAACTTTTTTTTTTACACTCGTTCCCAACCTCGACGTTATTATTTAATAATTTAAACGTTAAAATTTTCTCGGTCTTTACATAAACAAATCTTTTTAAGCACATTTTCTTTTCCCTCTCTGTCATGTGATCGTTAACCGCGTTTATTCTTCTTTCAATTATCCCAAATATAAGTCTTCTCTCATCATTCTCTCTATAATCATAATATTCCCCTATATATGTTTATATTGAGCGTGAGATTCAAACAAATCTAATCCGAACTCAATATAATACAATTCATCGAAGATTAACACAATTCTCGCTGGTTTTATAGACCCATTTTGGTGTTGGGTTGTTTGAATATCGCTTAGTCTTTTAGGCGTGGTTATCTGATGGAGTTTATTGTATATTCACATTAAATGTTTTTTTTATAAGCGAAAGTTTATTAAGCCAATGTTCCACACGTAAGTTGAACAAAGCAGGAAAACGGTCCTCAAAACAAGACCTTTCCCTCTGAACAAAATCGCTACAAGTAGCAAAACAAAAAACAAGATAAACCAAACCAAGGAAAAGACAAGATCAGACGATCGTCCTCCCTATATGTGACCTATCTGAAATAAAGCAACAAAACCGATTAGAAACCTAAATAGGGATTGTAGCTTGTCATGTATTTGGCTCGGGGCTATCCTCGTCCTCAATATCTTCGATGTCATCGTCAAGATGCTGCGAGACGACTAAAGAAATGGGTTGAGAAACAAAGTCAACAGACTTTTTCCCGATTTTCTTGCAATGGCTCCAGTCCCCGAGCTATCCTTTGTAGCAATGTCAACCACAAAACTACTCGGTTTACCTCCTTTACCAGTAGGTTGAGCTCTTGTCTGATAAAAAACCGTGGGGGGAATATTCTCCTTTTTTGACTATCCCTTTTTGTACGGCCACAACGCTTTGGAGCTGGAACTATAATTTGAATTTCGATGACTGACGAGTTTATAAAGGGCCTTTAATTTGGGCCTGAAATCCAACAATAGCTTGGTCCACAACCTGATCTTGGGTTGGATCAGTGGCTTGGGCCGAACCCGTTACATGATCACTTGGAGTCGGCCCACCTTGAATGCCAACAATCAGATTGTCGCAGATTGATTTTGAAATCAGTTTAGTGATTTACGGCGCCACCAAATCCGCAACTATCCGATCTTTGATATGAAAATTTGGGATTGTGACTCGCGAAGAACTCGACTGGAGTTGAGGGTCAAACTCCGACGGGATCGCCGAACACCCACTATTATTGTTCTCAGTCTTGTCTTCAATCTCGAGAGTGGTAGGAGCAACATGTACTTTCTCCCCTACACCCGGGACAACAGTTTCGGTAATACTTTGTTTTGAGGGAGTCAAAAGAGGGGCATCCTTCGCATGGCCATAAGCGTGCAAAATCCGTTTTCCAGGCCGAGCAAATAGCAACTAAGAGTACGTATCCATTATAACTGAACCCATTGAGCGCCTTTATTGCTCGTAGAGCCCAAGACTTGTGTCTAAACTCTGCAAACCCCAAGTAGCGCCCTTTCCAGCGAGTTTCGGACCCAATACGAGGAGGTACCAAACGGGAGATTGTAGAGAAAGATTCGACACCCTTGATCTGCGATTGCTTCCTCCTAGACTCGCTCAGTTAAATGTTGAATTTAGAAGGTTGATCCAAATCTAAATGCATGAGTTTGGCAACTGTTATGGTGTTTTTTTTATGGTGCTGCAGTTTAACTAGTTGCTCTACATGGGGATGCAATTCATTTAGTCTCGGATGATGGAAAGTGAAGGCCTCGAGTGTATTGCCAGTACTGCTACAAGATTATGCAGAACCTGACTCGAATTTTTTTTTTTTTTTTTGTGTTTTTGCCAGTTCTGTGTTAACATTAATTTGTTTCGTTGGTTTTATGTTGTAAGTGAGGTTCCGTTGGTTATTGTACTCAAATACTCTTAATCATCAAAATAATTTTTTTTGAGAAGAAAATATTATAAGCATAATAACATACGGAAGGTGGCTTAATTTTACTCAATTCCTTTCCTTTTCTTTTTTTTTGAAACGGGTAACCGAAGACTTTCATTAATACCAAATGGTAATCAAGTAGGGTGAGGCGTGACCGCCTCGGATTCCAGATGTATGTCCGGACCGACCGTAGCAAGCCCGATGCTCATGGACCCATAATAATAGCCCACTTGGGATCGTGGGCACAAAACTAAGCCAACTCCTTACAACCGTCCCAATATAACGAGACATAAAAGAAATAGTCCTAAACTTATTGAGCCAAAAGGTTATTCGGCCTAAAACAGCTAACGTCTCAAAACAACGAGACTTGAAATGAAAATTCCTAAGCAACAGAATGTCTAAACAACAATTTATTCGACCTAAAACAGGATAAGAAATTAGCACACGATCAAAAGAGCAAACTACCAAATCTGCGATGCCAGTTCTTCTAGGCCCCGTGCCATTGGAGCGATCTGGTATCGGCAAATCTTCGTCTTGATTCGCCCGGATCTTTCAAAGTAGTGCGGGAGGCGAGAGCAACGAATCGACCCGCCACAATTTGTCCGAGATCGAGGGTCCCGACTTCGGGTGCCGTGGAGTCAGACCCCGATCTATCGTCCTTCATCCCGGATCCCAGATCCATCTAGGGAGCAGGCCCACGCCGGCGAGGGGTGACCCTGGGGCGGTAGGCCGCTGCAGATGGAAGATGACGCATGGAGCCCGTATTCCGGAGAACAGTAGGGGGGCCACGGTGGCTACTGGCTCGAAGGCGAGGCCGGTCCGGCGATGCAGGAGTGGTAGCGCGAGACGAGGGAGAGACCGTGGAACGGATTGAGCGATGAGCGGTGACATGTGAGGATAGACTGGTTGCAAAAAAAGACAAAACCAAAAAAGTAACACCCATAAATGGGTAGAATGGACCCTGGTGGTTAGGGTAGAATTTGAGTGAGGAGCTTCAAGAGGTTCCATGGTGGAGAAGGAGGGGGGTGGGGGTGGGAGGGGAGGAGGCTGCGCAGAGAGCGCAGCCCCTAGGGTTTTTCATTACTTTCCTTTTCTTAATTACGAGGAAAATGAATTTATGAAAACTTGTTATTAAAAAAAAAACTAAGATTAACTTGTAGATGACCATATGTACTGTGTTTCTGATTTTTTTGTGCTAGAATTTACACATGAGAATGTCATAAACCTTGGTTTTTATATAAAAGATGTCACCACTCTATTCTTCTACAATTGTTGTTGAACCCCATAACATTATATGATAAACTTCAATTATAAGACTAAATTTCAAGGGTAAACTACAAATGCATGCCCTGAAGTTGGCACGTTTAACCAATGATTATTCTGAAGTTTAAAGTTAACTGATGCATACCCTGAAGTTACGACTTGTAACTAAAAACCCCTTCTTTCAGCTAAAATGATGAAAATACCCTCAGTGATTTTTTTAAATATATTTTTTTAAAATATAAATGAAGTGATTTTTTAAATAAAAATGAAGTCATTTAATAAGTAAATATATATATATATATAATAATAATTATGTTAAAAAAATTACTTTTGTTATATATATATATATAACAAAAGTAATTTTTAAGTAATTTTTTTAACATAATTATTGAAGTGTAGTTGAGGGTATTTTCGTCATTTTAGTTGACGGAAGGGGTTTTGAGTTACTACTCGTAACTTCAGGGTATGCATCAGTCAACTTTAAACTTCAGGATATGCATTTGTAGTTTATCCAAATTTCAAAAATACAATTCCCATCAACGAAACATGATTATTCATATTTATAGTCTAATTTTACATAATAAATACAAATTTCATATTCACATATGAAATTACAGCCTAGTTTTCCTTTTGCTTTAGTAAAGCTATTTCGGTTTTTTCTTCTATATTCACCATCAGAAGACTTTGAAAAATCCATCTGCTTTTTTTACATAATTCAGTTATGATGATGCTTAACCATGCTCTCCAATGAAAGTTATTATTATAGATACACATGATCAAATTAGGACGATGCTTTTCTCCAATAAAAGTTTTTTGGTTTGGAAACTTATCATTCACATGAATGAACAACAAAATCAATGTAGCTGAGACAAATTCGTGAGCAACGGTGAAATGATTAGGCAAGAGTCACCAAAATCACATGTGAAGTATATTAGGCTAAGTTAAAGATATTTTTGTCACAACACACATAAAAGACATAGATTTTCAATTTTTGTTTATAAAAGCAGAGGAAAAATCAAATAGAAACCAATCCTTAACATAAAAACCGTATGAATCAATCCAAGTCATTCATTTTAAGAATGAATGGATGAGATGCAATTGAGTTGTTGACTGCAAAAAAAAAAACAGCACTTTTTAGTAAGTGGTAAGAGCTTTTTAGTAAAACCATCATATTTTTTTTTATCAATTCACTAATTTAATTTTTCCCGCTTCGTTTGAACTCCGATTGGCTTCAAACTTGCGCCATTAGTTTTGGTTTTTCAAGGGATTTTTATCAAGATCAGTCATGAATATAATTTGAAGCACGCAAAAAAAAATTATTTCGGGGCTGATTTTTAAAAAAAAGTTAAGTCTGGGTATTTTTTATCAACACTATACACTGGGTTTATCAACACTATACACTGGGTTTATCAACACTATACACTGAGTTTATCAACACTGAACACTAGTTTTATCACCTTATTTTCCAAAATCGAACATGATTTTTATCACATCATCACATGTTTTTTTTATGAATACTAAGCACTAGTTTTATCAACAATAAACACTATGTTTATCATTAAATTGCATGTGTTTTTGTCATCCCATTACATGTTTTTTTATCAACACTAAAATCTAGTGTATCACCCTTATTTCGGGGCTGATTTAAAAAAAAAAGTTAAGTCTGGGTAATTTTTATCAACACTATACACTGGGTTTATCAACACTATACACTGGGTTTATCAACACTGAACATTAGTTTTATCACCTCATTTTCCAAAATCGAACATGATTTTTATCACATCATCACATGTTTTTTTATGAACACTAAGCACTAGTTTTATCAACACTAAACACTATGTTTATCATTAAATTGCATGTGTTTTTATCATCCCATCACATGTTTTTTTTATCAACACTAAACTCTAGTTTATCACCCTTATTTCGGGACTGGTTTTTTATAAAGTTAAGTCTGGGTAATTTTTATCAACACTATACACTCGGTTTATCAACACTGAACATTAATTTTATCACCTCATTTTCCAAAATCGAACATGATTTTTATCACATCATCACATGTTTTTTTATGAACACTAAGCACTAGTCGACCTCAACCGCCGACCTCAACGGAGCAACAACAGTACTCGTCGGATGACGCCAATCCAACTCATGAGGTCAACATACCTCTAGGAGGGGGCTACCAACAATTTTTGAACGAGCATGCTTTCAACCAATTTGTGTTACAACATTGAAACACCGGTACTTTGAACTTCTCATTTTTTATTTTTTTTATTACAAAAGTTGTTACATGCATTTAGTTTCATTAATTAAATTTTTTAGTTATAAATGTCGTTAAATGCATTTAGTTTCATTAATTAATTTTTTTTATTATATATGTTAATTAATCATTTGAACAAGTTTAATTTGCATTTTAGTTAATTAATTAATTATATCATTTTTCTAATTTTATTTATAAGTATTTAATACTTTAAATCTGATTTTAATAAATTCAGCAAAAGCATAATTAATTATCCAATCAGCATCCACTCAACACTTCTGCAAACCACGATCTCCATACATGATCTCCTTAATGTGATCCTCTCTCAGTTTCAGGGGATCGCATTACAATTCATCCTAATCACTACATGAATCCTGAATCCTGATCCTTTATATGTGATCCCTTTTATATGTGTTATAAGTGTTTTTGTTTGGACTTTTGCTCACGTAGTATCGAGTTGAACGAAAGGATGACATTTAACTCTTCTTTTTGTTTTCGAAAAATTGAATCCTTATTATGAAGTTTTCCTGATAAAAAAAAACATAACAAACGAGAGTATGAAAGAAAAATATACCTGCATGAGTAATTGTATCAACTGAAACAGGTTATAAGCTTCCAAATAAACTTTATTTCAGTAGAAGACACATATTTATGGTTGTTAAACATCTGTTGGTGTACAACATAAATGCAAGCATTATGTATAATGATGTTTTCATGAAACACATCTTTTAGTGACCCTAACCCTAAAGCCATGTTTCATATGTAACACGACAGAGTTGCTCGGCTCAACCGGGTGATCCTCAACAAGTCGGAGTCGATAGTTGAAGAGAAGTGCAACCGCCACAATCTTCATCTGTACAAAACTCATGTCCTTACCCAAACAGCTTCTGGGGCCAGCATTGAAGGCCGGGAACTTGTAAGACGGCACATGCACGATCCCCCCGCTCTCTGAGATCCACCTCTCCGGCTTGAATTCATAGCAGTCTTTGCCCCATATCTCCTCCATCCTTCCCATTGCATAAAACGACATAAAAACCTTGGTGTTCGCATCCACGTAGAGGCCGCTGGGAAGCGTGTCTTGCTGCACCGAGCACTTGTGGTTCACAGGCACGGACGGGTACAGCCTCAACGTCTCGCACAAGGCTGCGTGGAGATACACAAGCTTGCTCAGCTCCTCTGAGCTGAATATCTGAAGCTTGTCTTTACTCTTGACTAGTTTTTGTTTCATTTCTCGTAAGATGTTGGTTTCAACTGACTCGTTCCTCGAGAGGAGCCAAAAGAACCAAGCGAGGGTAGCGCTGGACGTATCTCTTCCCGCTGTCATGAGATTGGTGGCTATGTCTCTCAGGAACTTGTTGTCGTTTTTATTTCCTTCCTCCACAAGATAAGCCGTAACAAAGTCGAAGCTGTCGTCTTTCAAGCGGGAGAGATGCTTTTCTCGCTTGGAGGAGATGCATTGGTACACAAACTCATCCAAGACTTTGAGGTCTTGGCTGAACTTCCTCTCTCGCCCGATCTGCAGCCATTTCAGCAGCTTCCAGTAGCGAACGGGCATGGCGTGCCTGTACAAGATACCTTCCTCCAAATCAGCGATGGCCTTCTCGTAAGGAACTTCCGGGAATTCAATCGAAAGGCTTTCGGGGTCGCACCCGAAGATGAGCAGGAATATAATGTCGAAGCCGAACCGCAGAAGCACATCTTCCATGTCGATTTCTGTTTGGCCGGCGCAGACATGATCGAGGACGGGGAACAGACTGGTGGCGGCCTTTTCGTAAACGGTTCTCTCGAGAAAGACCTGGAACTTGGTGCCCTTCATGTAGGAGTGGACCATCTTCCTTTGGAGCTTCCATGAGTCGGAATCAACGGCGAGGATCCCCTCCCCGAGGGGCTCGAAGATGGCGCGGAAGTCGGGGCCTTTGGAGAAGTTTGAGAAGCTCTGGCTCAAGATGTGGTGGGTGTTCATGGGATCGCTGGTGAGGACGAAATCGAGGTTGCAAAACCAGGGACCCTTGAACTTGAAAGTGCCGCCGCTTTGTTTTGAAAGTGTGGTTAGGTAGTCGTGTATTCGCCCCAAGTTCCAGAGGAGTCCCGGAAGCATGCCGACGACGGGCCAGTTGATAGCAGGTGAGTTTCTGTTCCGAACCCACTGGAAAAGGAAACATAGCGAGGCGAGACCTAGGAGGATTACTGGGTACGAAATGGTGGCCATTCTGGAGCTCTATCAACCTCACCATGCCTCTGCCGAGACCATCTATAAAGCAACCAACACAAGCTCATATTGCGTAGTTATATTGGTCTCAAATGCTCATGTTTTTTGAGAATGATACACGACAACTAGGGTTAATTACATTTTATCTACTCACTACACGCGGTGTTTCATATGTCTGGCTATATTTGTTTGAACAATTTGTTAGTATGGTCTCTCGTTATTATTTTTTTTTGATAAGCGCTAGAAATTTTATTGAAAAATCACTTCCAAGGAGGAAAAGGCTAAGGCTAAACAATTACAAAAACACTCCAAAAAACGGAGTATAAAGGGAGACTGTCCCTTACAAAGAGAAAGAACTACAAAGTAATCAAAAAGCGACGAGACTTTCTCATCAAACAACCGACCAGGTCCTTTTGCCAATCTATAAACGACCTATCACCTCGAATAGAGTTAGTCATCCAAAAAATGCTAAAGGCCTGATTTTGAATTTTTCCTAACACCACCTGACTATTCTCTATAAGCTGTTTAAAAACCACGCCATTCCGCAATAGCCACAGCTGCCAAAACACCACATACCCAATCCGGACCCAATGTCTCCACCACTAAGACGGTCCGAGCCCTTCCTAGGCCAAAATAACATCAACAATAAGTTTGGGACAGACCCACACCACATTCCACCAAGAACACACCAGACCCATATTTAAGCTGCCGCAGGACAATGAAGGAGTATGTGATGAGTGTCCTCCATTCCAACTAAACACATCTTGCAAAACATACCCGCTATACTGACCGGGACCCCCTAGACTCCAAAAAGACCGACGTGGGAAGGATCGAGTGAGAAGCCAACCAAACCATCATCGAGAATTTTGGGGGTATTGATTTCACCCAGAGGACCGCTTCCCAAGCAGACACGGGAGTGCCACAATCACCAGAGAGAATTGCATACCCTTCTGCGACAGAAAATGTGTCAGTACCTTTGATCCAAAAAACTTGATCTGTAGAGTAGGGATCTAAAGCAATCCCTTGGATAGCCCCCATCAAAAAGGCTAGCTCATCTCGCTCCCAATCCCACAAAGATCGCTTGGGAGTGATACATTAAGACCCGTCCGCCCAGAATTCAGAGACCAAACCAGAATGGTTTCTCGATGCTGCATAGATTCGAGGGAACCGTGACTTGAGAGGGACCAACCCAATCCACGGATCATCCCAAAAGCGAATCCTGTTCCCGTCTCCCAATCTCCAGTATAAATTTTGATGCCCAAACAACGTGTTGAAGATCGGATCAGCCGCCAGGTTCAAAACATGGTGGAACAAGAACGAGTTTCCCCGTCTATCAAGCGTTGTAAGATCCCAATCCAGCATCGACCAGCCAAACTTACGGCAAATAATTTGCTTGCACAAAGAGGTCGAGTCTGTAGCCAAACGCCAATATCATTTAGCCAAATATGCGACATTCATCGCTTCCAATCGTCTAAGGCCCAACCGCCCTTTACTTTTGGCCTACACACTTTATCCCAGCTCAATTTCGCGAAAGCTTTACCTGTGGTGTAAGATTTCCACAAGAAAGTACGCTGACAGCTCTCAAGCACACAGATCACAGCCTTGGGCGCCTTCAGTAGGGGAATATAGAATAAAGGCAGTCCCGAAAGAGTACTCTGGATTAGCACAACACGTCCAACCAAAGTTAAATACTTAGTATGCCACACGGCCAAAGCTGTCCTGTACTTACTGATAATGGGATCCCATGTCGCAATGCTTTTTGGAGAAGCTCCCAGGCTAAAGCCTAAATAAGGCATATGCAATGAGGTTGACATGCACGCCAAGCAAGACTCAACATCAGCTGTTGATAAAGAATTCCCATTCAAGAGCACCGATTTTGACTTACTGAAGTTTATACATAAACCTGAAATTCTATGAAAAGAGAGCAATAGAGCCTTGAGCCTTGATAATTCATCCAAGTTATCTTTCAGGAAAAAAATGGTATCATCGGCGAATTGGAGATGAGAGACTGCCAAACCATCTCCGACAACCACCCCGTGGAAGAGCTGTTGGGACTTCCCGAATTCAATCAGTCTATGGAGACCCTCAGCTGCGATTAAGAACAAGAATGGGGAGCGAGGGCATCCCTGCCTAATACCATTGAACATCTGGAACTCTCTCCCCGGAGAGCCATAGAGCAGGACCGATAAATGGGCACGAAAAAGGCCTTGAATCCAATTTTGCCACCGATAATGGAACTTCATCTGCACAAGAACTTCATCCAAATATTCACAGTGAAGCTTATCATACGCCTTTTCAAAATCTAATTTCAGTACAACCGATTCGCGTTTTGATTTCTTTATAGCCTAAATCAGTTCTGATGCTACAAGAACTCCATCAACCAACTGTCTCCCCGCAACAAATCCGCTCTGAGTATCGCTGATTAAATCAGATTTCACAACCTTTAGGCGTGCAGACAACATCTTCGTCAGAATTTTATATGGGCCAGATATTAAGCTTATGGGTCGGAAGTCGTTTATAAATTCAGCCCGATCATGCTTTGGAATCAGGGTAAGGAAAGTGGCGTTCATACCTTTACCCACCTCGCCATAACTATGTAACTCATCCATGAACCTTTTCAAATCATCCTGTAGAATGTCCCAAGTAACCTTATAGAACTTCAGCGTGAAACCGTCAGGGCCAGGCGATTTGTTACTCCCGCAAGCATCGATCGCAGCCTTTATTTCATCCAGCGAGAAAGCTTCCTCCAATTTCTGAGCTTGGAAATCTGTCAAAAAAGAAAACCAGAGGATAGGCAGGGTACATCTTTCTTCTGTAGGGGCAACAAATCTATTCTCAAAATGAGACGCTGCAATCTCCTTCATATCAACTGGATCTTCCACATTACCTTGCGCCGTATGGAAAAACCGAGATATTTTGTTCCCGAGGGCTCTGAAATTAGCAACCCTGTGGAATTAACGTGAGCAGCGATCCCCTCCTCTAAACCACGCCACCCTCGATTTCTGTCTCCAAATCTTTGCTAACAACTTCCTTTTAATAATCAAAAGAAACATGTACCAAGCTCTATCTGCATACTCAAGCTCAGTCAAATGCCGCAGCTCCTGCAATTTATCCAATTCATCAATATCGGATTTGATTTTCACAATGTCTTATTCTACTAGGCCAAATACTTCCTTATTCCAAGACTGAAGATCATGGTGCAATGCTTTCAGTCTGAACCACAAAGTATAACTGACTGATTCAAAGGAAGGATAAGAAGCCCACAATCTTCTCACTGTCGGGAGAAAATCCTTGTGTTTAATCTAGGCATTGAGAAATTTTATGGGTCTCGGTCCTCAATTGACAGTCTCCCTACTGAACATAATAGGCCTATGATCAGATAGGTCCCTGGGATAGCTTGAGTTATTTTAAATTTTGATGCTGGTTTCTCTCTCGATTTTTAGATAGAAAATAATCATGTCCGAAATAAAACAAAATTTGAGGATGATCATCCCTGACATTCAGATTCGCCGGGCAAGTTTCGTTGGTGATGAATTGTTTTTTATTTCAATACCTACAAAATTTTAGGGTGCAAAGAATTGGTCGGTGATGAAGTACATTGCAAAACTTACGACGAACTATTTTCAGTCTGCGAATCTGTTATCTTTTATAAAATTTAGTCATGTGACACTCACATGACATCAATTTTTTTTAAATGATTGCTATATCCTTCCCAAGTTTCGTTGGTGATGAATTGTTTTTTATTTCAATACCTACAAAATTTTAGGGTGCAAAGAATTGGTCGGTGATGAAGTACATTGCAAAACTTACGACGAACTATTTTCAGTCTGCGAATCTGTTATCTTTGATAAAATTTAGTCATGTGACACTCACATGACATCAATTTTTTTTAAATGATTGCTATATCCTTCCCATTTTATGTGTTTTGTTATTTGTAACCCTTATATGTGTTTTACAATTTGAAATCCATATATATGTATTTGTATAAGAGTACTTTCTACTTTCTGCAATAAAAAAATCCGTTAGTATATTGGCAAACGAAGAGTACCTCACTGAAAGTTTTTGCAAAGAAAAACAGTTTACCATAAGTTTTTTCAAATCACGTATAGTTCATCGTACGTTTTTACGATTATTGTTAATAATTGTTAAATCTTGAAATTTTACGTGAAAGAGTCGGTACTTCCAAAATGACAATAAATAATAGTAGACAATATTTTAAAAACGTAATTCATTTTAATAAAAAAAAGACATAATTATATGTTGAACTCTAGTATAATTCTTATCTTTGAAATATGGGAGTTAGACGTGATACTATCTCTTCCACTCAGACTCGGACCAACTTGAACCATGAATGCGTAGCCTTCAGAAAACTTGCATTGTACATGAAATCCGCATGTTATATGTTGCTTACTTGGGAGTCTTGTACTGTACATGAAATATGCATATTTTATACGTAACTGAGCATGAAATTTGCATGTCTTATGTTGCACCTGACGTGGAAATGATGTTATGGAATATACCGTTAAGAACAAATGCTAACATAACTAGAAACGAATTCTCTACATGCTTGACAAGGAAGTTTCTGCAAATTCAAAGTAAATGCTAGTCAAAATCACCATCCCAATGGTACTAGTACCAGAGTTCAGTGGCGGATTTAGCTTTGCAAATGAGGGGGGCACCAAAAAATTTTGTATAATAAATAACGTTAAAATAATATAAACTCAAATGAAAATATTAATATTGTATAAAAACGATAAATACTAATTATTATAAAAGGTGACGTCGAGATTTCATATTTTGAAAATATTGTAAAATACTTTCATTGTCAATACAATAAAAAATCTCACAATATAGACGATCATACTATCATTCATCAATTAATCTCCTATTCGATTGCTCAACCGAGTCTTGATGATATTCATAGTAGATAATATTCTCTCTACAATTGCAGTAGCGACGAGTAAGATCAGATTTGTTGGCGTTGCTTTATCACTTTTATCAGAAAGATCGATATCCAGTCTAGCAGATTTGTCCTTCTTCTCGTCAGAATTGATGGGCTCAGAATCACTTTTAAAACATCTCTTCATGATTGTAGTTAATTTGTAAAGAACGAAACTCAAAACTTAAATTTATGTACTCTCTAATTTTAGACAATACTTTAAATAAAAATATTTTTTTTTCTAAACTAATTAGAATTAAAAAAATAATTTAAAAATAGAAATACAAATCAATTAAGAAATATATTAAAAGAATACAAAAAACATGATGCACCTAATACTAATCGTCTAATCCACGACTGAATTTTTTCAAAAAATACAAGATTAAATCCTATTTGTATTGAATAATTAATTTGATTAGTTATTATTTTAATTAAAAAAAAGAAAAAGGAAGGATTAGGATGCTAAAATATCTGCTATTATGTATTCTCTATTTTTAAGGTGGGGCACACGGACACACTAACTGAAGTTGGTTTAAACCCCCCCCCCCCCCCCCCCCCCCCCCCCCCGTAATAAATCCGCCCCTGTCAGAGTTCTTTCGAGTTCCATATATCTCCTTCATTGAGTTTTGAATATTGGCATGTTTGTACTCAAACTGAAGGCCTCAAAGGCTAGGGCTGACCAAAAATCCGCCCATCACCGTAAACCGACCATCTCCGGCCGTCACCGGAAAACCCGAAACCGACCTAACCACGGGCGGGTATGGGTTGGAAATAGGTGAACCGGCCTGGTCAACGGGTTTGACCGGTTTTCACACTAGAAAACCGGTCCTACCCGAACCGGCCGGTACGATGTTTTATATGATTATGAGGTATTAGTTGTAGGAATTGTTGTGTTTTGTTTGAAGTATTTAAACTGAAATCAGTTTTATAATAGGCAGGTTTATGGAGTTAAGTTAAATTGTGTGAAATTAAGTTTGAATTGTAGGAATTAAGTTGAATGTTTGAATGCTTGAATGTTCATTTCAGTAGGCCTAATAAGAAGCCCATTGGGCCTGGGTTGGTTGGTTATAACCGTCTCCGGCCGGTAGTGAGGACGGGCGGTTATCGGCCTTCCCTTTAGCGACCGGTGATGGGTATGGGTACGGGTTTTATGTAACCGGGAAAAACGGTTTGGGTAACGGGTTTGGGATTTTGGGCGGGTACCGGCCGATGCTCACCCCTATCAAAGGCTGTGAAGCTTAGCAACAGATAGCGTGTCAGATTTATTTTTCTTAGATAAGCTCGAAAATTTTTATTTAGAAAAAGTTAGATCCAAACAGGATCTAACTAAAGACAACCATTATAGAAAAGCTCTCAAAGGGAGCTGCGGGTACTATACCTGAAACAAAAAACCAAAATATGACACTAATTCTACCATCAGTGACCCATTCTTCATCTTCCAAAATCAAAGTCAGATCATGAAAGGCTTTAGCTGAATTTATCATGTACAGACTGGTTTAAGAGCAACAAGTTCGAGTCTTCCACGACCATATTTTACACTTCAAGATTTGGAGCATCTTGAAATCAATAAAAGAAAAAGAAAGTATCTTTTGAGCGAAAATAACTTATTTTATTGATTACCCGCCGCTGGGCCAAAAGACAAAAATAAATCTCCCTTCTACGTAAGGTGTGGCCTTGAGCTTTAATTTTAGGGTTATTTACGATAAGGTACCCAAATGATTCGTCCACGAACGATAAGGTACGCTTATAATTTTTTTCCCAATATTGTACTCAAATGTTTCATCCACGAACAATTTGGGTTAATGGGGTTAAAAAAACTAACAGACTAAAGTGAAAAGACCATTTTACCCTTTATCATTTTAATTGACTTTTGACTTAAGTGTTAAAAGACTGTTTTACCCTTTTAATTAATTATTAATAAAATCATAAATATCTTTATTAATTCTTATTTATGTTACTTTTTAAAATTTTAATAAATTTAATTATTTCACATATTTTTGTTTATTCTTTTTATAAAAAATAAATATTTAAATAATTACTTTTAAACTTTCTTTTTTCCTAATTTGATTTATTTATTGATAATTTATTAAAATTTCATTCATTATTTAATATTAACTCTTGAATATTATTCGAATTTTAATATTCTTATTCTAATTTTTTCTTAATTCAATTTTTTTACAAAATTTTAATTGAAAAAAAATTAATACTCTTGTCTTCTTCGTGAGATCAGATTCACGAACAAGAACCCAAAATCCTCAAATTCTTGTCAATGACCAATCCATTCGTTCATTTCCTGGAAACCAGTTCAGATTCAATAAAAAAATCAAACGAACAACAACCAAAAATCCCCAATTTCCAGAATCAACTTAGAAATCAAACGCCCTTGCCGGAGAATTTCCAACGAGGGTTGAAATCGAAACCCATTTCCGACGAGGGTTGAAGCAGGCATGGCGAGGGGCTGTGGATGACGAGGGGTTGAGGACGACGAGCTCTAGCTCCAGATTTGAAGTGGCGGACGGGGCTCTGTGGCTCTGGTTCGCTGGCTCTTCACGAAGAGGATGATCTCGGCTTCGCCAGCTCTTCACGACGAGGACAAGGATGGAGCTCAGCTTTGCTGGCTTGAAGGAGCACGGGGCCGAGCTCCTCGCAGCATGGAGGCGTCTCACGGCCGAGCTCCACGCCGCCGCTGCAATACCAGAGGTCCTCGTAGAGAAGAACATGTCGCCGTCGTGGTTCTCGCCATCGCCGTCGCCGCCGAGGTTCTCGCCATCGCCGCCGTCGTCGTTGCAGTACTAGAGCTCCTCATAGAGAAGAAGATGTGTTAATGGGTTGCTGAGATTAGGTTTAAGTCTGTGATATAATGAGATGGATTTAAGTTAATGGGTTAATGATATAGATTAGATTAGATTAAGTTAATTGTGTAGATTAGATTATATTAATTTTGATTAGTTTAAGTTATTATTTTTAATAATTATTAATTGAATTATTAATTGATTATTTTATTTTATAATTATTTCTTAAATTTATTATTATTAAACAAGGGTAAAATGGTAATATCATATTTCCAATGTATAAGGCTATAATAAGGAAGGGTAAAATCGTCATTTCACACTCCACTTAACTGCACGTGTCTGATTTGGAGGAATATTCCGTCAGTTTTCTAACGAAATATGCCAATTCCGTCTGCGGACAAATCATTTGGGTACCAAATTAGTCATTTGAAACATATGGGTACCTTATCGTTCGTGGACGAATCATTTGGGTACCTTATCGTAAATAACCCTGAATTTTAACGCATTTAAATTGAAGAACACACATTGGGAGAGGAAGAGAACAAAATGAAATTGCCCCAATTGAAGAAGACCTAAGACCATTCACAGTGGCGATGATTCGTGGTTTGGTTGAATCGTCGATTCGTATGGATTGTAGGTTTTCAGCTTTAAATATCTGTTGCAGAATCGGGTCGGCGTCGAATCTTCGAAACACGTAATCGACGTAAAGGAATATGCAGACCTTGACGCATATACATTCAATGCATTCAGGCTCAATTGAATCGGGGCCCAACGAATCGTGACGCAACGCGTGGCGGATATTAAAAGCCGAAACTTAATTTCGGCTTTAAATATCCGAACCAACGCTTCTTCTTCATGAATCATCTGCAACTCGGTAACCGGCGTTCCTTCGAGCTTCACCAATCATCGGTGTTTCTCTGAGCTGTCCAACTTCACCGACGTTTCTCCGATCTTCCTGCTCCTCCGGTGTTTCTCCGAGCTTTCTACAACACAGTTATTTCTTCAAGCTTTCTACAACACATTCATTTCTCCGAGCTTTCTCCATCGCAACCGTTTCTCCTAGCGTCCAACTTCGGTGACAATTTTATGACCTTCTGTCCATCACCACCGTTTCTTCCAATTGTAAAATAACTGGTTCGAAAAACCTCAAGTACCTGCCGGGATTCCATACGTCTAATGACATATCACCACCTCCAATCGTGGTTGAGGATTTTCCCGATGACTTCCCACGTGGAGGTTATTGTCAGTGGGACTACATCCCCGATTCACAACGTTACGCCAACGAGACGGAGGAGAGGTTTAGGGGCCAACATTCGGAGGAATACGTCCCGTTGCCACCGAAGCAAGAGATGTTGCCGGTATCCCCCGTGTTCAACCGTTGCAACGAGAACACAAGTTCAGCATCACCATTACTCAATGGGATGCCAAACGTTGGCCCAACGACTTGGCAAACCAGTTTGACTCGGGCAATACCGGGATGGCCGTACTTGTAGTAGAGCGTCCACGACCAAAGTTTTGCATTCATGTCCCACCACCTCCGCCAATAAAGACGCAAGGCGAACAATCCGATTATGGCAGTGTCTACTGGAAATGGAGTCGGGCCGAAGAGATGACATTGATGTCTACTTGGCTGAACAACTCCCAGATTGCCGAGCATAGGGCTGATCAAACGACCGATATATTTTGGGAGTCCATCCGTCATGATCTCTCCCTCGTAACCATCCAACCACCTTCGTTAGAGCGGTCGGCGAAGAACTACAAGCAACATTGGAGCACAATAAACCGAAAGGTGAAGATGTTCCAAGGCTGCTGGTCAATATTCAAGCACACCTACTAATTCGATTAATTCGATCACCAGATCATGGAGGATGCAGAGAAGGACTATGAGGATAGATACGACCACATCTTTGCTTGGAACCACTAGTGGAAGCTCATACAAAAAAAACATTACTGGGAACATCGTTTTGAAAACGAGTTCTCGATGACAAATAGTGATTTCATCGGGACTGACGGTTGGCGCATACCGAGAACTCCCGACCTAAGCAACCCTATGTCTGAGATGGACATGTTGGTTGTCGCTGCTGGAGATGTCGAGGCTTCACATCCAAGACCAGTCCGCGGCGTCGCTTTGAGGGTCGAAATCCCGCAAAGGCTAGGACTGGCGAAGGGAAAGGAAAAGGGCGATAGTCCTACCGATGTCACATTGGCCGAGAGCTTTAAGGGCATCGAGAAGCACCGCGAGGCGCATGTACTAGGTCATGAGTCCCTTATGCGGGAGTTCTACTTACTCCAAGAGATGAATACCTCTCGCATGGATCCCGAGGATTTGGCAACCCATCAGATTTTTCTCCAGGGCATGGCCAAAAGGATTTCAGGGTTGGTCTGATAGATTGTTTAGTGTGTTTTGAGAATACCGAAATGTGATCTTTGTACTCCACCCTTTTAATATTAATCTACGTTATTTATGTTTAAGGATGTTGGGTAGGTTTATCATTTTATTGCACAACGCTAACAACATTCCACCGAAGAATTACAGAAACACGTACGACATACAGCCATATATGTACCAACAAATAACCACTAAATTAGGAAAGGAGAAGAGGAATTAGTCGAGCAAATTTATTTGAACAATTGTTTAGGTGTCATTTACATGGAAGTCAAACTATTGTAGTCAAATGTAATTTACAATGTCGTTCTTTTAATAAAAATAAGAAAAATGCTATACATGATCTAATCAGGGTCTAATTCCCATTATGACGCCAAAAATATTGAACTCGGAGCATGGGTCTAATCAGGGTCTAATTCCCACTATTTTCCAAAAAAAAAAAACTTCAATTGGACCGGGATTAGAACGATTTGGTCTAATCCCATTGTGGATGGTGTAAGAAACGAACGAATGAAATTGAATGCAAAAAAGCCGAAAAAGTGAGAAGAAGAAGGAGGAGAAGGTTGCGTTGAAGCAAATCACACAGAGAAAGTGTCATGCTAGCGTGTGTCTTGGCTTTATAGTCTTGTTGTAGATTGATATATAATTTAGGGTTATTTATGATAAGGTACCCTAATGTTTCGTCCACGAACGATAAGGTACCCTAATGAATTTTGTGTCCGATAAGGTACCCTAATGATTCGTCCACGAACGATTTGGTTTAAAATTGGCATATTCCGTTAAAAACTAACGGAATATTCCTCTAAATTAGACATTTGCAGTTAAGTGGGGTGTGAAATGACGATTTTACCCTTTCTTATTTTAAGCTTATAAATTTGATAGACAAAATTACCATTATACCCTTAATTATATAATACAATAAAAATATAATAAATAAATAACTTTAAATTTTTTAAATTTAAAAATTAAATTATTTAAAATAATACAAAAAATTAAAAATATTTAAAAATATTAAGAAATACAAAAAATTAAAAAAAATCATTTTTATTTTAAAAAAATTAATTTTATTAAAAAAAACATATAAGCAGAGCTTCATCTTCTCCGGCCACCCCATCTGCGATTCGATCTGGTGAGGGGGAGGAGCTGGAAGAGGGAGGAGGAGGCGGCGCAGGTGGGGTGGCCGGGGACGACGACGACGGCGGAGGTGGGGTGGCCGGAGACGACGCCGGTGGGGTGGCCGGAGAAGACGAAGCTCTGCTTATATGTTTTTTTATTCAGATCTGGTGTGAGGCGGAGGAGCTGGAAGAGGGAGGAGGAGGCGGCGCAGGTGGGGTGGCCGGGGACGACGACGGTGGGGTGGCCGGGGACGACGACGGTGGGGTGGCCGGAGAAGACAAAGCTGCTCTGCGATTTTTTTTTTAAAAAATAATTTTTTTAAAAAATAAAAATGATTTTTTATATATAAAACTGTTTTTAATAAAAAAAAATTATTTATATATATATAAAAAACTAATTATTAAAAAAATAAAACTAATTAAATAGAAAATCTGTTTTAAAATATAAAAATCTGATTTTTAAAAAATAAAAACTGATTTTTGAAAAAAAAATCAAATTCAGTTTTAAAAAAATATAACTTTAAAAAATATATAATTTATTTATTTTATTTTGAAAATTAAAATTAATTAGAAAATATAAATTGAGGAAAAATAAAAACTGAGGGTATAATGGTCATTTCACTCTTAAGTCAAAAGTCAACTGAAATGTTAAAGGGCAAAATAGTCATTCTACATAATTCTGTTAGTTTTTTAACAGCATTAAACCAAATCGTTCGTGGACAAATCATTAGGGTACCTTATCGGACATAAAATTCATTAGGGTACCTTATCGTTCGTGGACGAAACATTAGGGTACCTTATCGTAAATAACCCTATAATTTATTGTGCATCTTGAGACCAGGATAGACATGAAATTACATTATTATTTTACTTGAAGAACTATTTAGTTTGGATGATAATAAGATTCTTAGTGGTGAATTTATGTAAATCTGGCTCTAATGAAGACGTTTACGCTGAGATTAGGACGGTCAGATTGAGAAGTTGAATAGGCATAACTAGAAAATTCATATTGTTTTGAGGTGGTGTTCTATACTTGAATATTACAAGAACCATAACATATGTTCTATGTACTTCTACGTAATTATTGGTGACAATCTTAAGCGTTGACATTTTATATTCAAGAAATGTATTACTAGGATAATGGTAGAGCACTCGTTTGTTTTATTTTAGTTTTGTGTATTACTAGGATAATGGTAGAGCACCAACTTATCTTATGTAGGTTGACTTGCTTGGATTATATTTATCGAATCTTATGTAGGATGGCATGCTAAGATTATATTTATCGAATGTTGTATGTAATCTTTGTGAAAAGTGGCCTAAGATATGCTTGATATGTGAATGATAGTTCAAGGGTTGATTTTTCACAAAACCATAAAATACCATATTTGTACCTTATACCATAATAACAATCATGACCTATTAACTCCTCGGGGTTACTCCATGTCCTAACGCCCAACTTTCAAAAATAGTTAAATCCAAACCCTATACTATTGAAATTGCCATGTAGTAACGGTCAATTAACTAAAATTGCCAATTGTTTCTAATTTTAAACGGACGTTAACTTGGACAAGTGAAAAGTCGAGTTTATCCTCAAATATGTTCTTCCTTCCGACGTCAACTTGGCCTAACTTCATCTCTTCGTGACCTCATCTCTTCATCTCAGCTCATCGAACTTCATCTCTTTGTATCCGAGCTTCGAATTTCATCTCTTCGTGACCTCAGCTCGCCCAAGCTCCATTATAAAATAAGTCACGTGACACGCACGTGATTCACTGTTCACGAAAACAGTCAATTTAAAGAGTACTTTTTGGTTTTTAATAATTCAGTGTAGTAGGGGGTTAGGACATATAGTAACCTCTAATTCCTCTTTATATGAACTTGACATCCATTGTTACGTCATCAACTAAAGTTTTCGTCTCATTTCTCAATTGTCTTTTCTTTATTTCTCAGTTACCACTCACAAATATTTATTTGGGATAACTTCAAAAAGCCGCATAAAACTATACGCGTTTATCACCTACATACCCACTTCTATTTTTATTTCATACGGCCCCCAAACTATCTATATTTTATCACCGTTTGATTTTCTCTCAGTTTTCCTGTTAGTTTTTTCAGAAATGACGAAAATACTCCTACTCTTATAAACCCTAATATCAACCATGACTTTCACATAATTACGAAAATGCCATTACACATAAAATAAGAAAAAAAATTATTTTTTATTTAATTTCAGAAAATAAGAAGAAAAAAATTATTTTTAATTTATTTTCAGAAAAAAGAAATTTTTTTTTCCTTAATTTCAGAAAATAAGAAAAAATAATAATTATTTTTTTATTTATTTTCAGAAATAATAATTATTTATTTATTCTTAGAAAATAAGGAAAAAAGAAAAATTATTATTTTATATTTATTTTCAGAAGATAAGAAAAAAAATAAATTTTCACCTAAAAAAAATACTTTTTGCTTGTTTTCCAGAAATTATTTCTAGAAAAAATAATTTATTTTTTTATTTATTTTCAGGAAATAAAAAATAATTATTTCTTATTTTCTGAAAACATATAAAAATAATTTTTTTTTCATTTTCTTATCTTCTGAAAATAAATAAAAAATAATTTTTTTTCTGGAAATAATTTCCATAAAAAATAATTTGTGGAAAATAGACAATAATTTGTAGAAAATAATTTTTTTCTTATCTGCTGAAAGTAAATAAAAAATACTTATTTTTTTTCTTATTTCCTTATTTTTTAAAATAAATAAATAAAATAATTATTTTTCTTATTTTCTGAAAAGAAATAAAAACTAACTTTGATTTCTTTTTTTTTCTTTTTTTATGTGCAATGGCATTTTCGTAATTATGTGAAAGTCATGGTTGATGTTAGAGTTTATAAGGGTAGGGGTATTTTCATCATTTATGAAAAAAACTTAAAGAAAAACTGACAGAAAATCAAACGGTGATAACATATGGATAGTTTGGGGGGTCGTATGAAATAAAAATAGAAGTGGGTATGTAGGTGATAAACGCGTATAGTTTTATGCGGCTTTTTGAAGTTATCCATATTTACTTTTACACTCTTACTTTTTGAGCACACTCGAGAAGTGTATTTAATAACTTTTAGGGTATCCACTATGGCGTCGAAACGGTTAGGTCTAATCCCAGTCTAATGGGTGGGAAAAAAAGGTGAACCCGATTCGTGGGAAAAAGTGGGACGAAATTAGTTTTAAATTATTTGGGCCACGTGGCGATTTTTCATAGGAGAATCGGGCTTCGACCCGAATAGACGGTCGACGAATCAAGAGACTATGAGGGGTGTCGAATCAACAGAATCGTGGGTTTTGGGATTCCCCCCCCCCCCCCCCCCCCCCCCCCCCCCCCAAAAGTGTTGAATCAATGTCCCTATTCGACGGACAAAAGCGTATATTGTGGGTAGTCTTAGACTATCCACAATGGGGGTGGTCTAATCCCGGTCTGATTGGGCTACTTTTTGGGAAAACTAGTACGGAATAGACCCGATTCTCCGGTCTATTCCGAATCATCTCACAATGACAATAGACCCGAATCGTCTATTCCGAGTCTAATGTGATATAAGTAATTGAATAAAATATATTTATTTAATTTTTAAAAAAACACATAAATATTAAAATAATATAAATTAAAACAATATAATCATAATTTGATCATCTTAGAATTTAAATTTAATATTAAAGGTAATAAATTCAAAATTATTGTATTATTAATTAAGTAATCTTATTCTTAAATTAATAAATACGAAATTACTTAATACTAAAGAAGTTCGTATTCTAAATTATACGAAATTCCCATAAATTAATACAATTTAAATTAGATAATTTTAAATTACAAAATATTATTAAGAAAACATCAAATAAAAAAGAAGTTCTTAAATAAATATTAAGGAAATTATTAAATAGGTATTAAGGGAAATTATTAATTAAAGTTATTAAGGAAGTTATTAATATTTTTTTTGAACAAAGGGTGCAATATAATTGATATCAAGAAATTACATAGGTGTGCCCCGAGGAATAAATTCCCCGATCACGCGAAAAAGGTCAGAATAGTTGAACAACAACTCTGTAAACCTTATCGTAACATAACCGACGTAAGCGGTATTTTGATGCCTCATAGACCATGACAGAAGACGGAGAGGAGGAATGGGAGACCGAAGATCCTAAGGGACTTTAACGGTAAGAGTGAATGAGGGAGGTAGCACATAGTACAGGGACCACTCCCAGGTCCAGTCCCTGATGCACGACGTACCACTCATTCCTCTGGGCGGGGCTGTTTCCCCGCCCTGAACTGTTCCTCCTTAGGGACCCTAGCTGCTGACCGTTTCAGTGTAATCTGGTTGTCCTCAACTCCAGCTCTTCCAAGGACACCATCATCCCGAGCTTCCAAACTGGGCCAAGCCTACCCGATCAGATGGTCCTAGCGCGGTAATGGAGCCTTCAACACTGGAGGTGCAGATGGTCGAAGCGGCGGCCCACTAGCCTGTTGGAATTCTAGGGAGCAAAACGCAGCGGAAATTATCAAATTTCTCTAGAATAAGCCTCAGGATCCATGTAATTCCGAGTAAACCGACAAACAAAAATTAAAGGAGAGATCACGTATTCCAATTTTTCAGCTTGGTTCGAGACAAGGACCAACTTGCAGCTCATATATCTCAGCAACGAACCGTTGGAATACAAATCCCTTCGGTCGTATTGAAGACCAATATGTTTAGAACGTTCACTCCAAACATCAGAAAGATCTGACCTCGGATGAACCTCCGATCGAACTCTTTCCAGCGGCTGGTCGGACAGAAACTAGGAAAAAAATCATCCCAGATTTTCTTCTCTTCTTGCAAGCAAACAACACCCGAAACAAATGGATTTGGCTTGAGTCTCCAAGACGCCTAAGTATCCTCTTGGAGGAATTAAAGCCACGTAGTTCTTGAACAATCCTTCCCAAAATCGTTTGTGTGCTAGCACAAGATGAAGAACACTTCTTCCTCTCTCTTTTCTCTCTACTCGTTTTTCTCTCTACACTTTGAGAACCATTCTCACCACAACCTTGAGAAAAATCTGATTTTTCTTCTCTCTCTTGCATGCTTATATCTCCCAACAAGACCACATTATTTTATTTGGAAAAACCTAACACTTGGACTTCCAAATTTGACAAGTGGCTTCTTAAGGCTTTGCATGACTCCACTATGTCATTTCAAGCAAGCCCAACTCTTGGACTTTCTTTTATAACAAGTGTCTTATTTTAGGAGTAGTGTTCATGCAAAAATACCCTCTTTGAATTTCAAAAATTCAAGAGCCATTTTTGCATTTTAATTGCCCAACATAATTTTTATTATATTAGTAATTCAAAAAACGAGTTGAATGAATAAATAAATATTATATCGAATATAATATTATTTTATTCACTTGAGGGACTTCAAAAGTCCAATTCGATTTTGGGCTCGTTGTTGTGTGCGACCATGTAGGCTCATACCACGTGTTGGCAGTGGGCCTGAAATCCTCGTTTCGTCCACATGTCATAGTTGTCTTCTAGCAAAGCAATATGACTACCCAAACGTGTATGATGATCGTCAATGCGACTTAACCTTTACACGCTAATATGCTAACCCTTATGTCAACGATATCTCGATCGAATAAGGCATAGGGCCGTCATCCTTATTTTATTCGATCGCTGTTTCTTGATCTTAAGTAGACTGCCAGTGATAAGTCTTTATCAATTCGCATGGTTATGCTTTTCCTGCAGTCCCACTTATCAAGGGGGCCAAACGATATCTCTCATATTTATATGAGTGACATATCCCTTA
Organism: Erodium maritimum; assembly: GCA_963921825.1. Lineage (NCBI taxonomy): Eukaryota > Viridiplantae > Streptophyta > Magnoliopsida > Geraniales > Geraniaceae > Erodium > Erodium maritimum. The sequence continues at coordinate 26,595,903 of OY997596.1, read as the reverse complement.
TCAGTCAACCATATCTCTCACATAGACACTTATGCACCCAATCACAGCCTTTATAATTGCCCGGTTAAAGACAACGTTTAACTGTGTCAAAGCACACAGCCACCTATGTAGAAATCATGATGACTATAAGGTCAGTGGACTTAAGTCATATTAGGGTACTGAGAAATACTCATGATAGTTCCTATGTAGTATTCACATAGTGGGTCATCCAATGTCATTTCCGTAAATGACATCTATGATTTGACTTCATATCCAATATGTATGATCTGTAAAACGTGATCATCAGCCAACATCATACTAGTCTTAGTATATCAGTAAGACCAGGGATCAAGTGAATAATACTCTGTTACTTCTAAGAGTTTTACTATCAGGTTCTCAACCCGATGATCTTAAGAAAGAGTATTATTCACACTATTAACATTTCTCAAATGATAATAGTAGTGCCGATGTATTAATGAAATGATAATGTCGTCCATGATCACGATTGGCCTAGGGTACAAAAACCAACGCTCCCACTTGCATTAGGTCCAATCGACATTACAAGTAATGCCCATTGACCTAACATGACACTCATGTCCAAGGTGTGGAAGCGCCTTGGTTATAGGATCAACCATATTATCATTTGTAGGTACTTTGCATATCTAAGTGTTTCCTCTCTCAGAATGAGACGGTAATGACTTAGGATGTGTTTGGATTTCTGGTGCGATCTAGGCTCCTTGGCCTGTGCTATCGCCCCATAGTTATCACAATACATGTTTACCGGATCTGATATACTACAGATAATTTCCAAGCCGGATCCAAATAGTTTCTTTAGCTGCATCTGATGCAACTATCTACTCGTCCTCTATTGTAGTAACAATGTTCAGCTCCGAGCTTCTTAAGTTGAACTCACCTTCATTCAAACAAAAACACATAACCAGACTATGATTTCAAATCATCCATGTTGGTCTGAAAGCTAGTATCTATGTAACTCTTTACAGCCAGTTCACTCTTCTGACCGCCATACAGAATAAAGGCATCCTTATTCCTTCTCAAGTACTTAAGGATCCTTTAACTGTCGTCTAGTGACCTTCACATGGACCTGCCTGGTATCTACTCATTGCACTTAATGCATACGAGACACTGGGTTTAGTACACAACATCACATATAAGATAAATCCAATATCAGACGCATATGGGATTTTACTCATGCGATCTTGCTCATCAAGTGTCATAAGACACTGAGTCTTGCTGAGACTAACGCCATGGGACCTTAGAAAAAACCCTCTTTTAGAGTCTTGCATACTAAACCTTGACAACACCTTGTCAATGTAAGTGCTCTGACTAAGGCCCAAAAGTTTTCTAGATCTATCTCCATAGATTTTGATACCTAATACATAGGCACCTTCGCCTAGGTCCTTCATTGAAAAACATTGCCCTAGATAGGGATGTCATTTTCAATGACCAGTATGTCATCTACATACAACACTAAAAATACGATCGCGCTCCCACTAACCTTCTTGTACACACAAGACCTGTGTTTGTTCTTAATGAAGTCAAACCCTTTGACTTATTCATCAAAACAAAGATTCCAACCTTGACGAGCCTGCTATAATCCATGAATGGATCTCTGCAGCTTGTCAATGGTCTCTTGATAGGATGTAGGTTCAACTTGATCTACAACTATCACGTCATTAATCTCTGAAGTGAGAAACCCATATCTGATAGGGGCTTGACGTGTCCTATCAGACCTCATTTGTACTTGTGGTACAACCTCAGGTACTACATTCTCTCGTTCATGTATTTGAGTAACCATTTTAGGCGCAACGCTACTTTGTGGTTCTGTAACTTCTCGAAGTTCAACAGTCCTCCCACTGTTTCCTTTGGAAATATACTCTCTTTCCAAAAAACTCCATCCCGAGCAACAAACACTTTGTTCTCCGTAGCGTTGTTGTAAGACCCGCCCCCGGTCGATCCCGGTAGAACTGGTGAATCCTAACTAAGTTTGACTTTCGACCGGAAAAGTCAACCGATGACTCGGAAAGTCATTCGGAACCTTTTCGGGGCCCGAAAAGCTTAGCCAACATCACGGTTAGCTTAGTTGGGCCGTTTCCTTCAGTTTGACTGTAATATTGTTAAAGTCAACCGTCGGTCAAACTTGGGCTTATTATCGGTTGTTTTTCGATAAAATCTTGGAAAGCTGGAATTTAATTAAGTAGGAGTGACCACACATGACACTTGTCATGCTTGGCTTGGAGGATGAAAATGGGGATTCAAATGACCCTCATACCCTCCTAAGTTACCTTTAAAGGGATAAGACCTTAAGGGCTTTTGAGTAAATTGACATTTTAGGTCATTTAAAGGAAATGGAGCAACATTTCAGCTTGTTTCCTCTTGTTGCAGCCGAAAATCACAAGGAGAGAGGAGGAGAAGAGCTCATTTCTTGAGGAAGAAGATAGAGAAGAAAGCTTGGATTTTGGAGCTTGTTCTTGGTCCTTTTGCCTTCATTTTCACTTCATCTTCTTCATCTCATCTCCCTAGAGGTAAAGATACTCCTAACTCTCTATTTCATCCACTTCCAATCTATGGGTTTTGTGGGTCTTGGCTTAAAAGTTGAAGAACTTGCTTAATTGATTGTTGCTTGGAGAAGAAGTGGTGAAGTAGGATGTTGGATTGTGTTTTTGGTTGAAGTTTGATGAACCCATTGAGGGTGTGGCTGTTGGGTATCTTTGGTTGAACATTTTGGAGCTAAGAGAGCTTAGAAATGGGGTTTGTGTTGAGATTTTTCGTGAAATTCGAGTTGGGGAAGAAAGGGGAAGGAGCTGGTCAGGTCTGATACGGAAGCTGACCCGGACCGGGCTAGGTGCCGGCACGGTATGCCGCACGGAACGGGCCTGGTACCGGCACGGCACACGGCACGGAACGGACGGGAGTCCGGCATGGTACCTGACACGGTCCGTGTCGCTCTCCGGGCCGGTCTGTGACGCGTTCCGCGCTGGCTTCCGGGCCGACCTGTGACATGGTCCGTGCCATGTTCCGGCACGGCTAGCCACAAGGTCCGTATGGCATTCCGGATCAGACCCCCAGAGCCCAAAACCCTTCCTTTTAGCTCAATTTGATTCCCACATTTCCTCTTCAAACCTTGATCCATTTCTGAGCATTGTTGTGTGTTTTGAGGAGAAGAACACTTTGTTGGGGAAACTAATTTGTGGTCTTTTGTGGTTCAAAACCGTGGGACCAAGCTAGGAAAGAAGGAAGAACGTGGACGCAAGTTAGAGGAGCAAAGATCACGCCGGGACCCGGGTGAAGAACGGAGTGGTGACCACCGGGCTTATCATCAGAGTGTTGAGAGGAAGACCTTGAGGTAGGGAAAGTCCTAACTTCTCGTTTAAATGCTTAGTATGCATGTTAGGCTAATAAAATTGGAAAGGTCCTAGAAATGCCTATAGGATGCGAATAACTAGAATAGTTGTCTTTCAATTACTAATAATCGGAAGTGTCTAGTGGTGAATGATTAGGATGCCAATCACTAGTGTAACTCGCTTTCAATACTTGGGAATTGTTTTACTGGTAGAGCGGCCTTGGCAAAGCCCTCGGATTAGTTGCGTGTTAGGATCACATGCTTGGTTGTTTGGTTGCTTAGTGGATATGCTAAAGAGTCTAATGGAACTAGTTGAATTGCATATTTGAATGCTCGTTTGAAGGTTTTCATGTTTGGTTGATTGAACTCGTATTTGACTGTTGGCTGTACTTGAATGATTGCTTGATTTCCTTAAAGGGTCGTTTGGAGCATCGAGTATGACTGGTTGTACCGAGCGGTGCAATCAGGTGATCGATGCCCCGTTGGGTCGTAACTGGTAAGTGAACGGTAAGTTGTGATTGTGTTATTCGTGTGCTGTGTGTTGTGGTGAAACGGTGATGCGTGAACTATGTGTGATAGTGAAGTGGTGTTTGTTGGGAATGGATTGCTTCGTGTTTCGGTTTGAGTGAGTGCTCAATTATTATTTGATTATTATTGAATTTCCCAAGTGTATGCTTCCTATGGGAGTAATACCTTGGTTCCCGAGGACATAAAATCCTTTGGAGACGTTTCTGAGAATCCCGACGATATGCGCCCTGAAGGGTTGTTTCCGGTAGCCTCAATGATATGCGTCTCCTTTGGATTGGAGGGAAAATCCGAGAGGACACATCATATGTGGATCGGAGGGTGGTGACTCCATGTGCCACGACATTGATCGGTTTACCTATTGCCTGTGATTGTTAAGATTTGTCTTGTTGACTTTGCTGGTGAAATTATTGAGTTTAAAGTCCACCATGTTATGTATTTTCCCTACTGAGCGCAAGCTCACCCCTGTGAGTTTATTGTTGTGATTTCAGGCTTGTTTGAGGAGTAGAGGCTCGGGAGCTTCTTGGTGTGGGTGTCCTGTAGAGACTTCGTTTTCATTTCATTTCAGTTTTGAACAAACCTTGTCAGAGAATTATTATTACACCCTTGGAGGGTTATTTATGTTTTAAATTGAGTTATGTGGATTGAGTTTTATATCGGAGATTTTCAGGAAGTTTCTGTTGAGTTATTGCCTTTTTAATCGTTTTATCCTAGTCAAGCCTCGAGTCCGGGCAAGAACCGGATTTGGGGTGTGACAGTTGTAAAAGTAATATCATTTAGTTTCCTTAGGATATCCTACAAAGAGGCACTTCTCTGATTTAGGGCTAATATATTCGTCGTTAGACGTTTCACATAAGTTGCACATGCCCATATCTTTAGAAAAGACAAACTAGGAACCTTTCCTGTCCATATCTCATATGGTGTCTTATCTACTTCCTTTGATGGTACTCTGTTCAAAACGAATGTAGTAGTTTCCAGAGCATATCCTCAAAATGAGATTGGGAGATCAATGTTACTCATCATAGACCGAACCATATCTAATAGGGTTCGATTCTTCTGTTCGTACACACCATTACAATGTGGTATTCCCGGGGAAGTTAGTTGAGAAATGATCTCACAATATTTCAAATGATCTACGAATTCTTGGCTCAAATATTCACCACTTCGATCATATCGTAGTGCCTTAATATTTTGGCCAAGTTGATTTTGTACTTCATTCTTGAAAATTTTGAACCTTTCAAAAATTCCGATTTGTTATGAAGTACCCAAATCCTCCTCTAGTAGTTGTACTTATTGGACCACATACATCCAGAAGTCCATGGAATTGGAGTTTTGATATGCGTTTCTTATTTACATGAATCAAACAACAGTGCTAGAGGAATATAGGGTTTGTCTCATCAAACTTAAACCATATTGTATCAATGTTATAGAGGGACTTCTCATTAGAGTCTTCTATGTTCAAAACATAAATACTTCTACCTCGAGAAGCATTTGCATGATGAACGTTATCATGAGAAAGACTAAACTTATTATTCTCAATAACAAACTTATAGTCTTCTTTTTCCAAACACGAAATGGAGACGATACTCTTACAAAACGTAGGTACATGATAACATTGTTCAAAATGGAAAACAAGCCCACTAGGAAAGGCCAACTCGTATGTCCCCACCGCTAAGGCAATGACTCCATGGTCATCCCAACTCGTAGGTCCACCACGCCTTTCTTCAATGCCCTCTTACTTTTGAGTCCCTACACATTTATACAAATGTGGGATTCGGATCCAATATCCAATAATCAAAAGTAGATGCATGTATTTCTATAACATGAATACCTGAAGAGCTAGGTACACTACCCTTGTTCTTCTTCAGATGCTCTTTATATTTCTGGCAGTTCCTCTTCAGTGACCAACCTCATTGCTGTAATGGAAAACCGAGTCCTTTGGGGTTGGGAATCGAGGTCCAGACCTCGGTCCATATGCGGTCCTTGGTGTCTACTTGGGCCCTAGCTTTGACATGGGCCTTAAACCCATAGGAGCCATAAGACCCTTTCCTTTTCCAATATGAGTCATAGGACTCTTTCCCTTACTTGCCCCTTTCCTCTTGAACTCGATTCTTTTCTTGACCATCAAAACATCCCTAACATTACTTTTAATGCTCTTCTCAGCAGTTTGAAGCATCCTATACAACTATGAGATAGTCTTTACCATGTTATGCATATAGAAGTTCATAATGAAACCATGAAATTCATCACGAAGTGACTGGAGGAGAATATCTGTAGCCAACTCTGGTTCCAGCTTGAAACCGATCTTTTCAAGATGCTTTACATAACCCTTTATCTCGAGCACATGAGGGCCTACATTCTTCCCAGTATGCATCTTGCATGACATGAGCTTCTTGACAACATTGAACCTTTCAACCCTGGCTTTCTCTTGGAACATTTCCTTGAGTTGAGCCATCATGTCATACGCACTCTCCTCCATCAAATGCTTCTGCAGATCATCCTCCATGCAACCAAGCATTATACTAGCGACATATATCGAGTCGTTGTAAATCATGGTCCAACCATCTCTTATGGATTTCGAAGCATTTAAAGGTGGTTCTTGAGGAACTGGCTCATCCAGAATATACTCTCTTCTTTCATGCTTGGGAACAATTCTCAGGTTTCTGGCCCAATCCAATTTTTTTTCCCATTGAGCTTATCCTTCTCAAGGATCGATCGTAACGATAAACTATGTGAATTGTTTGAAGACATGATCTACAACAGATAGATATGCAAAGTCATTAATATGGATATAAAACAATCAACCCTTTGTTGCATCTTAAAGATACATTTAAAACCAAGATCCATATTGAATTCCACTTAGAGTAAGCTTTGGCTTAATCGCCCCAAGTAGAATTAATTAGGTAGGTAACTCTTTACCAATTGCATCACTATGCAACTCTTGGATAGAATAAACACATCATATGTGTTGGCACAAATTCTATCTGATGCCCTAGGTCCAAAACCGTTTTGATAACCTAGAAAAGTACAACCATATCCGGATATGCAACCTCGACTACTATGTGCAACACGCTTTGGCGTAACCTACACATAGCAACCAAAAGTTCACTCCATGCTATCAAACTTAAACGACTATGTGTACCACGCTTTGGCATAACCTACACATAGCAATTTAAGGTTTGATCCATCTAACTTTAGACAATTGTGTGCACCACGCTTTGGCATAACCTACACACAACGTTCGAAGGTTGGATAAGTGCTTAATCCATCTCATCTAGCTTAGAGGACTATGTGCACCACGCTTTGGCATAACCTACACATAGGTCTAAGGTTCGATAGGTGGACCAATATGGAAGGCATCTCACCGACTTAATATTTAGTTTTAGGGTTGATTTCGCCTGATTGTATCATATACAAAAAGGTCCGTTGTATCACATACAAACGGTCTAAGCACATCAATAACAAATAAGTCATGCAATACCATGCATAAGCATAAAAGTAAACGTGTCATAGCATATCACATTAATAAGTTGGTCTTCATAAGCTCATATGAAGACCAAAGGTCAATCTGAGGGGTGAAACAAAAACAAGCCTTCAAGAGAACTCTTCATCTTGAACCTTCGTCTTTGAGTTACACCTCCCACTTTGTTTCTTGACCTCCCTATAAAATTGCTTCTCTTGAAAAACACCGTCTTGGGCTTCTCTTGTTACAAAGAAAGGTAACAACGACTAATCTATTTATTACAACAAAAATAACGACGCGCATGCCGTATTTAGATTACAAACCCAAATAAAATTAAAGTAAGCAAAATGGTCGAGATGGGCTATGCTATGCACCATGCATCAAGCAGCACACATACAATATCAACATATCATAAGTAACAAATTAACACACCTCTGAGTAAACAATTTAGTCAACAATAATTGTAGCGCCTCTAACAGGGTGAAGGGGTTCAGAGAATTTTTCACTAAGGCATTTAAATTGCCAAAGAAAAACCTCATTGGAATTAATCCAACCAATGGATTCTACGATATTCGAACTTGTTTTAAAACAACTCGTCTAATCACAATTCCCGTTAACAAATCACAATCATATTGTGAATTAAACCATATGTTCATAACATAGTATTGCAAAGTATTAGTGCCCCAAAAAGGATGCTATCATCACGTGAACTAGGATGATACTAGCACTTATGCATGCATGCTACTAGCACCTTGCAAAATACCCAAGAAGGCTACTAGTACTCATGCATGCAAGCTACTAGCACCTTCAACATTCCATAATCACATTATGAAATCAATTATCCGTTCACAACAGATTATTTTCACGGTTCATAACTGTGCACCCCATTAGAAAATTAATTTGCATAATCATAGTTCATAACTATAACACATGTTGTATAATCCAATTATCCAGCATGCCTAATTCATGCAAATCCGGCCTACAAACAAATATGCATCAACATGCAACAACATGCATCAACATTCAACAACATGCATCAACATGCAACAACAAAAACCTCTTAAACCCGAAAGCACATACATCAACCAAGCATGCATAGCCGGTTTAAACGAATTACAAGAGGCTCTGATACCACTGTTGGAATTCTAGGGAGCAAAACGCAGCGGAAATTAAAAATTTTCCCTAGAATAGCCTCAGGATCCATGTAATTCCGAGTAAAGCGACAAACAAAAATTAAAGGAGAGATTACCTCTTTCAATTTTTCAGCTTGTTTTGAGACAGAGACCAACTTGCAGCTCGTATATCTCAGCAACGAACCGTTGGAATACAAATCCCTTCGGTCAGACTGAAGACAAATATGTGTAGAACGTTCACTCCTAAAATAAGAAATATCGGACCTCGGATGAACCTCCGATCGAGCTCTTTCCAGCGGCTGATCGGACAAAAACTGGGCAAAAAATCTGTCCAGATTTTCTTCTCTTCTTGCAAACAAACAACACCCGAAACAAATGGATTTGGCTTGAGTCGCCAAGACGCCTAAGTACCCTCTTGGAGGAATCAAATCCACGTAGTTCTTGAACAATCCTTCCCAAAATCGTTTGTGTGCTAGCACAAGATGAAGAACACTTCTTCTTCTCTCTTTTCTCTCTACTCGTTTTTCTCTCTACACTTTGAGAACCATTCTCAACACAACCTTGAGAAAAATCTGATCTTTCTTCTCTCTCTTGCATGCTTATATCTCCCAACAAGACCACATTATTTTATTTGGAAAAACCCAACACTTGGACTTTCAAATTTGACTGTGGCTTTTTAAGGCTTTGCATGACTCCACTATGCCATTTCAAGCAAGCCCAACTCTTGGACTTTCTTTTTTAAAAAGTGTCTTATTTTAGGAGTAGTGTTCATGCAAAAATACACTCTTTAAATTTCAATAATTCAAGAGCCATTTTTGCATTTTAATTGCCCAACATAATCTTTATTATATTAGCAATTCGAAAAACGAGTTGAATGAATAAATAAATATTATATCGAATATAAAATTATTTTATTCACTTTAGGGACTTCAAAAGTCCAATTCGATTTTGGGCTCGCTATTGTGTGCGACCATGTAGGCTCATAACACGTGTTGGCAGTGTGCCCGAAATCCTCGTTTCGTCCACATGTCATAGTTGTCTTCTAATAAAGCAATATGACTACCCAAACGTGTATGATGATCGTCAATGCGACTTAACCTTTACACGCTAATATGCTAACCCTTTTGTCAACGATATCTCGATCAAATAAGGCATAGGGCCGTCATCCTTATTTTATTCGATCGCTGTTTCTTGATCTTAAGTTGGCTGTCAGTGATAACTCTTTATCAATTCGCATGGTCATGCTTTTCCTGCATTGCCACTTATCAAGGGGGCCAAATGATATCTCTCATATTTATATGAGTGACAGATCCCTTATCAGTCAAACATATCTCTCACATGGACACTTATGCACCCAATCACAGCCTTTATAATTGCCCGGTTAAAGACAACGTTTAACTGTGTCAAAGCACACAACCACCTATGTAGAAATCATGATAACTATAAGGTCATATGACTTAAGTCATATTACGGTACTGAGAAATACTCATGATAGTTCCTATGTAGTATTCTCATAGTGGGTCATCCAATGTCATTTCCCTAAATGACATCTATGATTTGACTTCATATCCAATATGTATGATCAGTAAAACGTGATCATCAGCCAACATCATACTAGTCTTAGTATATCAGTAAGACCAGCGATCAAGTGAATAATAGTCTATTACTTCTAAGAGTTTTACTATCAGGTTCTCAACCCGATGATCTTAAGAAAGAGTATTATTCACACTATTAACATTTCACAAATGATAATAGTAGTGTCGATGTATTAATGAAATGATAATGTCGTCCATGATCACGATTAGCCTAGGGCACAAAAACCAACATAGCTGAGTCCTGATGTCTTGTCCGAGGGGCATAGGTGCCCGAGGGCCCTTATCCAGGTTCAAATGTCCCTGAGGGCCAAGACCCAGCGGGCCAGACAGGCGGACCGGTCCTCCCCAATCTGTATCGTATGCCTTGACTTTCTTCTCTCGGTGGTATTCCAGCAAGAATTCCCTGAACCGTATGGGGGGCTCTAACCACCCACGTACAGTCCTTTATAATATGGCCGAGACGACCACAGTTATAACAGAAGTTGGGAAGCTTCGTGTACGTGAGTTCAACATTGATTGGGTACGGAAATTACGGGAACCGAAGCACCAACCATTTCCGTAGTGGCTTTTCAAGGAGGTGCCAGAAACGAATTTTGATAGTCCCTCCCCACCACATCCCTCATTGGTCATATGGGGCATTCATGCACAGTCCCAATGTGTTGCCAATGGAGATACCTGTCTCCCTTGTCCGAACCAAAGGTGGCAGCGCTCTAGCATGTACCCACAGCTGTACCCGGTCGAGAGGAGGAGCTCCCGGGCACACGGGTCTATCTCACCCAGCAGCAGGACCTTGCCATCATAACACTAGGGTTCATTTCTTCGAACCCATGACCGAGACTCAGATGAATGGAAGTAGAAGCCGAACAAGTCCGGGCCTAAATCTTTAATCACCAGGCCTTCTGCAGATTTTCCTCATGCGTTTGTGATGATACGGAAGAGCATGTTCTTCTGTGGAGGCTTAGGGGCCCAAAGACGTCCCAACAAACCCTATTGTTGGTGAGCGAGGGCCGCCGATGCTGTCGCCCGAGACGCCGGGACCATGACCTCGACTTCTTCCTCTTCATCCAAGGAACAAGATGATAATTCATCCTTCAAACCTTCCAATAATAACTGAAGGTCCGTCAACCTATCCTTCAAGGATGAAGGAAGTTCAGTCGTAGCCAGGTGCCGCGACCTATCTCGCGCCATACCCGACGGGGTAATGAGGGCCACATGAATGGTTGGTGTTGTGGCCTGATTAGGGAGACATCGCCCTAGTCCTAAGGACATCACTACCGTCCTTGGCAGTTCCTCCATGAGGGCCTTCCCTTTCGCCGGGTCCCTCCACAACGGGGGAATCGCATTAGGGTTGGAACCCGAAGCCTCATCTGTGGGAATGCGTACCTGGTCCCAAGTAATCTTAGGAATAGGGGCCCGCCCATGAATAGGACCTAGGGGACCCTCAACCCTAGGTAGTGCTGATATAACATCAGGCGGCGCCGAAGCACTAGGAACCCCGCTGCTAGGAAGCGATGCCAGAGCAAGGTCATGGCACATAGGGATGGTACTCGCAGGGTAGGCCAGAACTTTAGAGTGGGATCACGGGCCGGCTTGTTAGGGTTTGGAAGAGCCGAAGCGGTAGCATGGCTTGTAGGGCACGACTGCCCTCTAGGGCTCAAAGGAACCAGAGCGAGGTCGCGGCTTGCCGCGCAAGCCGGTCTGTTAGGGTTTAGGGGAGGTAGGGCGAGAAGGCCCTTACTTGGGGAAGAAGGCACTGGTGGTCGACGTAGGGGACTCCCCCATTTCGGTTTTATGGTCGGAACTGGAGAGGTTGATCCCATCGAGAATGGGATCTCATCTAGGTTCCCACCCCAAGGAGGAGGACTTTGCGGCGGCGGGACATGGAATGTCGACGAAAGTGCCATGAGGGTAGGCTTTGGTTTTCTCCGACGACGGCTCTTGTCTCCAACACCGACAGTGGGTTGCGGAGGACAAGACAGGGGAGGAGCAGCACCGGTGGGAGCAGCATCGATCGCCAGAGGTAGAGTTGTAGTAGAGGACACGACGACAGAGGAAGGAGAGGATAGCACGATGGTGTTGCGCGACTAGGGCTAGGAAACAGCTCTCAAAGTTGAGAGAGTATGTTAACTTAATATTTAATTGAACAAATTCTTGTCACAGTTTCGCAACTAATGATATTAATTACTGGGAAGTTTAAAATTATTAAGGAAATTTATTAATTAAAATTATTAATTATAATTATTAAGGATTGTTGTTAATTAAAATTAATTATTAAGGAAATTTTAAATATTATGTACAGATTCGTCGCCATGTGGCGCTTTTTTATAGGCTCGAAGTCGTCGAATCGATTAGGAGAAAAGTCGGGGAATCCCTTGACGTCGAATCCAGTTTTTCGCGGATTTGACCCCAAATCCTTTTTTTGGCCCGACTCGACGCCCAAAAACCCCCCATTGTGGATAGCCTTATACACTTCCATAGATTTTATCATTAATTGACTGATAGCTCCCTGGTGTTTAACAAGTTATTACCCGTTTACTCTATTGTGAATCTGTGATATGTGTCTTCATATATTTGTCGGGATATTTGTCTTTCGGGAATCTTTTTTTGACACTAGTTATTGGGTTCATATGCAACATGTATTGCCTTTATTTTTATATGAATGTTATGTGTAATAATATTTTGTGTGTTTAATTCAAATCTTCAACATTTGACTTATACAATTTTCAAACAAGCTTAGTGAAATTATAAAAGTTACAGAATAATAGTATTGGCTCGCAATTTTCTGTTGATTGATTGTGCTATTCTTTTTTTTTTGATCAGCAAAACGGATTTAAATTAAGCTTCTCTCGAGATGAGAGAGGAATTCCAAAATGTTACAAAATGTTACCCCCACAAAGAGGACACAACAAGACTTTCCCACCAAAATACACCTAACTTGTTAGGCAAGACAACCCCACGGCTATACTTCAGAAACACTCCAGCTTCTACTAATTATCTGAGACAAGAACTATGAAAAGGAAATCCCAAACCCACTGATGCACCTACAACCACACCAGATCATCTACAATTGAAACTCCAGATTGCCTTGCAACTTCAGTGAAGCTCCTGAAAAGGCTAAATAAGATAAAAGGGAGCCTTCAAGTAGACCAAAGAGGATGGATTGCTGCCGATTGAATTGCCTGGGGGTATTGTTGAATTAATTTCTGAGAACACAAACTCTGCCATCCATAAAATGCAGAGGGCTTTCCAGGATCAAGATTATGCAGAGCTGAACTTTGAACTCTGAACTCTGAACTCTGCCATCCCATAATGCAGAGGGCAACCAAGAAGCAAATAACTGAGGAAGCAAAGGCACACCAAAAGGAACAGATATCCATATGACTGAGGCACCTCCCAAAAGAGCTTTCTCTAGAATTGAAGAGCAAAGGACTGATAGCCTCTGCCACCAGAGAAGCTGCTACTAGGAAGAGAGAGCCTGCAAAAACAACAAAAAAGAAGAAGGACACTCACCTAAAGAGCAACTACCCACACTGAAGAGGAGAGGAAAGAAGGACACAAAGAAGAACCCCCACACAAATCACAAAGTAAAAAGAAAAAAGAGACTAAAAACAACCCCAAAGGGCCTCCTTACCAAACTCACAACAGTACCCATCCAACCCTTACCCCACCCTAGCCCCCAACCCTCAGAAAACCAGAACTTGAAGACTAAAGTATAGCTGCAGAAGTACCTTGGGTCACAAGTATCACCATCAGACTTAACTTGTGACAGAAGCAACAACCAAAACTGCCACAGAGGGAGTTTACAGTTTAAACACACCACACAAAATAACTTTGGAATATCAACAAAGCAATTGAAACCTAGAGTGACCACCAGATGATCCATGCTATTCTTGATGGAAGTCGTTCTAATTGTAGAAAAATTGGATTCATGAGGTGAAAGAGTAGGAGAAACATTATAGTAACTTCAGAATGTAAATGAAAAAATAAAATAACAAATGGTACACTGTCAAGTTATTGTCTCTTTGAGTGGTTCAAATAAAAAAAGAACTGTTATAATCGCTACAATAAGAAACATTTGTTCTCAGCTCTACAAGTCACGAGACCCCAAGAGGTCTCCACAAGAGAGGATTATCACCCGAAGTCTGACAACATGACTAAGATTGCTCCAAGAGGAGCAATCACCACAATGCAAGAAGGATCCCCGAGAGCATTTGGGGGGCCGCCGGGTTTCACAAAGCCTGACAACCTGGCTAACGTCCACAATGTTGGGGGTGCTCTTTGCCCGGACAGATATGCAGGTGCCTTGGCTCCACTACCTGGGAAGGAGAAAGATCCTCAGATTCTGTCCGGAAGTACAGGTCCTATCCGATCCAAGTCGATGAAGACAAGTATGAAGACAAGGAGCGGACAACTGTACGCCAGAGCTACTGGTACAAAGAAAGCTTTGGAGCTGTCTGGCATCATCCCCAAAGAGCACAAGCCGGGCAAGGCCGAGGAGGAGCAGATTATCCAAGCGGAGGCAGGGAAGCCTCCTATGCAGGAATGAGAGGACCCGGCGGGGACAAGTTTGATTATGTCTCGTTGTTTTGAGACGTTGGTAAGGGGATGTCGTGAGTTGTTGTCTACGATAACAAGTAGGCTATTTTTACGGGTCCATGAGCGCTGAACTTACTACGGTTGGCCTGGACACATATCTGGAACCCAGAACGGTTACGCTCTACACTGTATGTTTTTTATTTACATTAATGCACTTTCCCGGTTACCCATTTCAAAAAAAAACATTTGCTCGAACACCAAATAATTTAGACATAATAAACAACAAGAAAAAGAAAAAGAAGTAATAACAAAGGAGGAAATTATTATGGATCTAACTGGATAATTTCCATTTATGAATAAATAGGTATGCACAAATGTTTTATTAGTTTTCTTATGGTTGATAAATACTAATCACACTCTCAGAGATTGTCGTTCTTGATGATTTTTCTACTTTATGAAGGGGACGAGGAAGAGTTTAACTAGTGTCTCTGGCACATCTTGTAATGACACTACAACCGCGATTGTAAGGATTAGCCTTAGCCATGGCGTTGCAATTGTAATAGGAATTGCCACGGCGGTTGCATGGTATGTTGTTGGCTGCAAGCGATGCATAGCTAATATACCTCTGCCTTCCGGGAGCCATGAGTCGTCTGCTGATATCCGATGAATCAATCATTATCATCTCTTGCTCATCCCCTGTGCATTCCCCCGACACGCTGTCGCACAAACTCACTCTGCCTCCCCACTTCCCTATGTCGTTCACCGGAGATGATTCAGCTGACGTTCCCACTAACACTAGGAGGAGAATTGAAAACATCCTACACCGCATTTTAGTTTCTTTTATTTTCAACAAGAACACACCTTGATGTGTAACTTCTTCTTTCTTTTTGTATTAAGCACAATGCAACTCTCAATCGATGTTCTTTGAGCATGTTTATTTTTCCGACTCTGTGTTTGCTATGTCCGCTTCTTTCTCCTTTTCTTGCTCAATGGCAATGGAATAGCAATAATCATTGGTGTATTTTACTCTACATTTTATTTGTTGAAACCTATTTTTAGGGTGTATTTGAAAATAAATAATTTTCCATGTTATCCTAACAAATGTGTTTTTAGGGGAAAAAATAGTATGGTAGATTTCCAAACGGGAACAAACACACTAAGCCAACGGAAGGAGATAAAATGAGAATTAAAGAAAGAGTAATAGCTAAAGAACCACCACGTAAGTTAAAACCTTATAACTCTATAGTTCTCCTCCCGTGGCTTAAGGGCACCTCTTCTTTCCATACTTCCGACCCTACTGGTACAGTCTCTCAATCACCATATGTTGTTGTCGGCCACCACTCTAGCTATACTATAGCCTACCACTTCCCCATTGGTGATGACCACTTGCACTACCACTACATTCTCCAAGCCTAAACGGGCTTCTATAACAACAAAATGGCGAGTCTTGGCCAACCCTAATCACACCTTCTCAATATTGTTGGCCACTACTACAACACTGCCTTCTACTCCCTTGGCTCGAGCCTCTCACGAGGTGATATGCCCAAAGAGGCCGTCTCGTGTCCCAAGACCAAGGGCCTCAAAGACTGTCATCCCCGCACCCAGAGCCTAATTTCTCACCTACCAATGCCATCGATAACATGACTATCGGGTCTATGTCAATGTTCCACGTCGGAGCGCTGCCGTCACCCTTAGTCTCGTCGGATGCTCGAACCAATCGCAACTGCAAACCCATTATCAAGCGGCGGTCTCGTGGGTCGCCGTTACCTACATCCTCGCTGGCAATAACACCAGGTGGCCCGTCTATCACGTCATCCTTAACCCTGGGGACCTTTTCACCATCACTTCCCGTCTATACGTCGCGACCCAGTATGTCATCCCTGGACATGACAACCCCATGCCATCGTTGGACGACATTGGCGACGACCTTACTACAAGCTCCCTGATCCTGGACGAAGATGCGATTATCAAAGTCATTTACACCAACATTGATAAGGAATCCTTGGTTTTCCTTCTTTCTACGGTGGCTGGCTGGCTTCTCTCCGACTAACCATCAAATTGTCAAGGATTCCTCGGACGAGGGATAAGTGGCTAAGCAATTAGCCCCAAATGTATACGACTTCTACTTTACGTTGTAGAGAAAAATGACAAGGCGAGGAGGGAGGAGCTCTGGTGTTTCGATCGCTCCCCTCTCATACTTCCTGACCTCCTCTACATAGGACAACTCTGCCCCATCTGGATTGGATCCAACTATAAGATTAAGTCTGGGGCCTTCATTCATTGCTCATGAAGGAGACAACGAGTATTACAATAGGCTTGACGGTTGTGTGAAAATCCACTATGGCTAATAAGGGTTTTGTTGGGGAGGCAAAGTATGGATTCTCTTCTAGATGGACCTTACCAAGCCCTTACGTCACTTCATGGTACTCAATTTCAAGGAGTTCCAGGACCTTGTTAAGGTCACTTTGATGTATGAGCGCCTACCTATCTTTTTCTTTAAGTATGAGAAATTGGGACATACACTGCATGAGTGTGACACGCCCATGCCTGGTACATCATCGTTTGACCTACACCTGACTGCACTTGATAATTCAAAATAGGGCCACCACTTTAGCAAAGATTGGAAAGCCCCTATGAAGCGGTTATCAACGGTTGTTCCCCTAGGCTTCTCTCAACTCCCGTCGTGAAGACCCTCTATGACAGCACATGTCCTTCCTAATGCACTGGCGCGTTCTTGGATCCACACACCCACCTAGTCCACTCAGCCTACGGGAGGGACATAAGAGGGTTTCGCTCGAGAGGTGCAGCTTACCATAACAACCAACGTCCTTCCTAACCCACAATTAGGAGGGATTGACACCAGCTTGCCTATAGCCCCTCCCAATCATCAACATTTTATTATCATTAAGTTGTAGTGTTAGTAAAACCGTGAATATACTACTTCCCATAAGATATTCGGGAACATTTCTCTAGTAGTAGAACATTTACAGATAAATGTGAGAGTCTATTCACTCGTCCCTAGCCTAATCTGATAGTAAGAGCCACTGTGATTGTTGATTATAGGATCACGTTTTATTCATCATGCATATAGAGATATGAGTCAACATCACAAATTATGAGTTTTAAATTGGACAACCCACCTTGCGAATACTCCATAGAACGAGACATGAATATTTCTCAACTACCAAATTAGACCTTAGTCCTACAACCATGACCTTAGTCCTAAAACCAATTTTTTCTTTGCGTGTGAGGTGATATGCTCGGTAATTAAAGTTAAGCATGCAATTCTAAACCTCATAGAATTAATCATGCAAAAACTAAACCAAGCATAAAGCGATAAATGTGCACATAATCCTTAAACTAACCTCCACTAGCTTCTTGAGCTCCACCGACTCCAAATCAATGTCAACACCCGAAAAGCCAACAATTGAACTTTTTGCCCTTTCTTCGTCTTGAGCAAAAGATTACAATTGAATACACGACTCGCAGGTCGGGAATTAATAAATATTACATATAAGTGGTACAATGACCACACCTCAAAAAAATAATTACACGCTAACTTTAACGGCTTGCAAGCCGTGAAAAGCGATAAATAACTAAATCTAGCTCGGGGCTATTATGTACACCCTCCCAACATCACACCACACATCGTGTTATCAAACAACCATGTTATCAAACATCATGTGATTTTCCGGTTTTAATTAATAGCCATGTTTAAAAAAAATTGATACTCGGTTTTTTGAAACCGTTCAAAATTGAAACCTTTGAACATTTGATTTTAGAGTTCGTCAAGACGGTCCCAAACTCGTCATGATTAAAAAAACGGTTCAGCTCGGCATATCGACTATCCAATGGTCATGCTCGACCTAGCTCCGTCCAACAGAGCTCCGTTCGGTCCCGGTTTCGGCTCCCCGAGAGTCCCGCTCCCGAGACCCGAAAAATCAAACTTTTTTTTCAAAAATTCCATATTTGATATAATTTTCAAAAATTCATTTTTCATGCATTAAGTCCATAAATAAGAAGTTAAAACATGTTACCAAACAATTTTACAAAACAATATACTAAATTTAAAACTTTCTCAACACCGTCTTGTGAATCCCGAAGGTAGCACGACTCTGATACCACTGTTGGGTCTCGTTGGAGAGTATGAACAAATACTCACAACGGAAGCAAATAAAAATCGAGACCATGTCATGAAAACACTACCAAAGATTAGAAACACAAGAGCATAAATCAATACATGTGTTCTTACCAATTGTTCAAGAACACGAGAAGAGAAGTGAACACCAAGGAAAGGATGATCGGCTTAAGTCTCCAAGATGCCTACGTATCCACCATGGGAATCAAAGCCACGTAGTTCTTGATTTTGAGGACTCAAGAACACAACAAGATGGCGAGAGTAAGCTAAACCCGAAATTGTAGGGAGAGAGGAAGAGAAGTTGTTCTTCTTTTTGTGTGTTGTGTCTTATTATGTTGAAACGAGGACTCTTAAATCATCTTATCCCATCACCATAATATAATAATAGTAAATACGACAAAAGATGGTGTAAAGTAGCTAGAAGTTGGTGGTAAGTTGGTGGATTGAATCACCAACTACCTAATCTAACTAGTTTAGTTAGAACCATTTAGTTAAGACTTAACTAGTTGGTTCCTTGGGCCGTCCATGGGCTCGCGGGTGATGGCCCGTGGCCATTCCATATGAGGTCCCGTGATGCGCTCATCGCCTCTACGCCTTCCATCTTGGATATGTCCAACATTATCCGACGTAATCAATCCCAAGACTCAAAGTCTTGTTTTGATCCGTTAATTCCTAATTACTTACGGGCACATGACCCAAAATCCAGTTTTGGTCATGCACCGTGACAACTTCTCTCTTGTCCATTCTCCATAAATGTGTCAATGAGTTTCTTCTTCCGGTGTGATCCGTAGGTTTATGCATGTCGGTAGATCAACGTAAAATCCCAAATTACTTGGTCATATATAAGTGGAAACTAACGAGACTTTAGTATAGCCTAACACTACATAACAAATTGACCCTGTCGATTCTAACCTTTCTGTCGTCCATTTCATTATCCTTTTATCATTGATATTGTAATAACCACTCCCGGTCAACGCTAGTCAAATCTGCGAAAAACGGGAAAATTTAAAATTTTTGGACAGGCACTTAAATGAACCTAAATTTGACCCCGAGGGTCATACCGGACTTAAGTTGACCCCGTTATCGACCAAAGTGAGTTCCGGGGGACTCAGGACAACTTTCTGACCAATTTGGAAAATGTTGACTTTTCGCTGGAAAAGTCAACCGAGCGACGTTTTGGTCCATTCGAGGTCCGTTTTGGATCCAAAAAGCTTAGCCGTCGTCGCAGCGGTCTTAGTTGAGCCGTTTCCTTGTAGCCCGTGAAGTTTCGTAATTTCTTGGAAAAAGTGCCCGTTCGGGGCCCGAGACGGCCAAATTTCGCGAATCTGACTAAAAATATCTAGGAGATATTTTCCAAAAAGGGGTGGGACCCATTTGCCACATGTCACACAAGTGGTGGTGTTAGGTTTTTGGGACAAAAACAAAAGATGAGAAGTTGAGGGTTAGTTTTGTAATTATGATAAAAATGTGTGGTTTGAAACAAATTAAAGGGAAATAAATGGTGTATTCGGCCAACACTTCTCAAATTAGAAAAAAAAAGACTTTTAGAGAGAGAAAAGAAGAGAGAAGGAGGAGAGAAAAAGAGAAGAGACTTGGGGAATTTGTGACGTTTCTCGTTCATCAAGCCGTTGGATCGTCTCAACGATAGAAGATTCAAGCTCACACCGTCATTCTCTACGGTGAGCACCTAACCGATTTTCGTTTTGGTACGTTTGAAATTTAGGGTTTGAGTTTAAACGGTTTGATTATGGTTGGGTTTTGGTTAGAATTGGTTTAAAGATGAATGGTTGAGGTTTGGGGTTCGTTAGGAACGTTTTGGGGCAAAAAGGGAATTTTGCCATTGTGGCCGTGTGGGGCCCACGTGCTCGGGTCACGGGTTTTCATGTTCGGGTGGTTTAGAATGTTCCCCGAGTCATTAATCTACAACCGGATCGAAAATTGGAATTAAATTGTGAAAGTTGTAATTGACGGGTTTAGAAACTTGAAACGCTAAATAAATTACTCGGAAGTCGGAATTGGATTCCGTCGAGTGCATAGGAACCCTTGAATTATTCTAAGACCGTAGAAACAAAAACGGGAATTTTCGGGGACCCGGAGGGACGTTTTCAAAACCCGGGCAAATTCGCCATGTCGGGCAAATCGGGCTTTTCCGAGCCCATTATCGACAATGTCGAGTAATTGGGAAGTTTGGGAGTGATCGACATTGTCGGGGTTGCATTTGGGCATTTAATACTTTAAATTTGGGTTTCGCCTGCTTACTTAAAAAGTGTGTTAATTGTAATGATTGTAGACCGTGTCGCCTACCGTGGAAATAGGAGGCTAAGCGGGAATTTTGGAGCTTTTCCGGAGTAAGAGTATCGGGTTTGACACGCTTCAAGAGGTAGGGAAAAGTAGCCGGATCTCGGCCCTGACTAGGGAAAGTTAACAGTAGAAATGCATGTGACACTTGGGTGTCGTGGGTTTAGTAAGTTTATCGAATATTAGAAAGGCAGGCGACACCGGGTGGTGTCGTATGATACGGGAACGTATCGAACATTAGAAATGCATGTGACACTTAGTAGTGTCGTAGGAGCAGTAAACTTGTTGATATTATAATTACTGGAGGCATATGACCATGCCCGGAGGTTGATTGTTAGCTTGTTGATATTAGAACTGTTGGAGGCATTGGTGATGCCCGGAGGTTGATTGTGTAGTTGCGTCTTGGGTGGCTATGAGAGTTCGTGTTTTACTGTTGGTGTCTTGGGTGGCCATGAGAGCCCGTACTGTTACTGTTGTGTCTTGGGTGGCCATGAGAGCCCGTGTCTTACTGTTGGTGTCTTGGGTGGCCATGAGTGCTCGTGGGGTTGTTGAGCCCGTGAGTTACTGTTGGTGTGTCTTGGGAGGACATGAGTGCCCATGGGGTTGTTGAGCCCGTGAGTTACTGTTGGTGTGTTTTGGGTGGCCTTGAGTGCCCGTGGGGTTGTTGAGCTCGTGTCTTTACCGTTGGTGACTTGAGTGTTGAACAGGTCTTGTTGCTGTTTGTTGAACTTGCTTGTGATTGTGATTGTGGTTACCTGAGGTTGAGGGCCCGCTTCATGAAACGGGGGTCCTCGAGCGCACGCGTCTGCATGTTCAGACGGGGTAAGGGGCCCGCCCGTGAGGAAAGGGGTCCTGGCCGCGCGTGCGTGGTTTGGGGTGACAGGTCGACAGCCTGATTCAACTTTGTGTCGAGGAAAATGCAACAGGTCGACCGCCTGGCCTGACAGGGATCGGTAAAGGGCGTGAGGGAGGTTACTGAGCAGCTGGAATGCGATCCTTTGTGATCTTGTTTGGTGTGCGATCCTTTGTGATTTTGGGTGTTGCGTGGTTGTCTGTCGTGTCTTTGGAGGAGGTCGTCAATCGTTGTGTCAGGTCTACATTACGGGTCCGAGTGTTGAGTCTGTTGTGGAAAGTAACGGGTTTGGGTCAGTTGAGTTACTTGAGTTGGGGATAGTGATCCCCGGTGTTGGGTTTGGTGTTGGTGTTACCGGCATTGTCTGCTAAGTATGCCGTAGTCAGTCTGTTATCCATGGTGGTGAGCGAACGCTCACCCCTAGCTGCTTTTCCTACAGGTACTGATCGCAGGACGGACTAGGTGAGCTCTCGAAGCTTGAGGAGCTATGAGCGGAGTCCGGGTTTTACTTTTGAGTCTAGTGACGTATACCTTGTACTTTGTCCATTTGTTGGGACGTATTTTGAGTTGTAAATATTATTTTGATTAACTAAATGGTGATTTTAAAGTGGTTATTTAAAAAGGTTTCAAATGTTTTATTGTTTTAAATGTTCGTGTCCCGAGTTCGGTTTTACTAAAATTGGGGCGTGATAGATATCCTGATTGAGATAAGGCATAGAGCCGTCATCCTTATTATTCTCAATCACCGTTCCTTGATATGTGAGATGACTGAATATATGATACCCAGTATCATGTGCATGCCCATGTTATTATTTCAGTTACTCTCGATCAAGCGGCCGAGAACCGATATATTTCCCATACCGCAGTATGACGGATAAATCTCTTACCCGTATTTCGTGTCACTCATGCAGTCTGTCCCTAAGCCAATCCTTTCCGTTATGGAAACCCTATCATAGGTTGGGCTCAAGTCAAACTCAGTTGTTTATTGCATAGTAATCATAAAGACTCCTTTGTCTAAGGATACATGACAAGCTACGACAATGAATATGTTCATGACTTGATCTATGGCACATATTCACGTCGGGTCGTCCAATATCATGTCCTACATGATATCTATGATCAGACTCCGGAATCTCATTCCAATGACTAACAGAAAGTAAGCCATATAAAGTCATCTTTCATACTAGTCACTTATAGTGAATCTTTGTTGACTAGGGACCCATCGAGTGCGATCTATCTCGATTTATGGTTCTATTCGCATGGTAGGCATAAATCAAAACACACATCGATATATTACTCCAACACATAAGTAATATAAACCTGCTTTAATTTTATTACTAACGATGATATTTACATTTGGACATTTACGATTGGACTACGGGAACTAAGACTAATACATTAGTCCTAAGACCATGACATCACCATGTGATCTACATTACAGGGATTCATGTTTCGAGCTAACTAGACATTTGTTTTAATTGATAGTGATAAAGGTTGTGCTTGGATATGAATACACACATGTGAGACATATGTGTGATGGTCATAGGGACTTGTCGCTTGTGGTTACACAAGTAAGATGTCATTAAAACGATCGCTCTTTATGAGTAGGAATAATGTAATAGAAGCTTGGGCATGCGTGTGATTAGTCACCTACATTCCTCACTCACAATCAAGAGAATATTTTAAGACTGAATTAGAAAGGATGACTGTTCTATGCCTTTGTTCAGTTGTGACAATCGCTAAATGACAAGAGGAGAAGACTATACAAGGTAACATGACTTGACGAAGTATTGATCATTAATTCGTATGGCTTGGTTGGTCATGGGACTTGTTGGACGTCACCATGACTTGTGGATTAAACGTCTAGTTTCATTTCACTACCAACGATCATATGAATCCTAAAGGGACACACACAATAGAGAAAGTCCACAACGGAGTGAACGACTTTTTTTTGATTAATGTAAGTAACTTACTAGTTATATATGATATAATGTAGCGCTTTGATTAAATTACACACTCACGAGGAAAAATTAAATCAATATTTAATTATTATAAAGTATAGTGATTAAGTAAACCAATAAATAGCCAATTATATTAAAATAATGGGGATTGGCCGAAGACCCTTATGGGCCAATAAGGGGGTTCGTCCAAACCAACTATTTGATATAATTTCAGCCTTTTAATTGTTTCAATAGGATTAAAAGAGAAAATACTATTTCTAGAAAGTGTAGAAAACAAGGAGAACTAGTTGGACTAATTCAAGGTTTCCTATTTCTACTTGGCTTGGGATTTAACTAATACATACACCTATAAATACATAAGCAGAGAGCTAGATAAATAACAAGACAACAAGAGAACTACTCCCTTGTGATTTTCGACCAAGCAGAGTGAGGAGTTGTGAGGGCTACTAACGGGTCTAGCTGTGGATCAAACTGTCTCGTGTGGATACCATGAGAAGGCGAACTCTTGTGCACTTATACCAATACTAGCAGAGGTGCTTGTCTCAAACCAATTAATTCCAAAGTAACCGAATCCAAGGTAATCTCTATTAAATAATGCATATATATTTTTTTTGATCAGCAATTTTTCTTTTTGTATAAAAACCTGAATTTTCGAAATGAAAATAACAGGCAAGGGGCTAGCCCTCCATTACAGTACAATACAAGGAAACCAAAGCTCAACCAAAGTGTTCAAAACTACCTTGGGACCCAAGTAACTAATCATCAAACCTACACCTTGAGCCGCAAGTAACTGATATTACCCAAAATTCAAACTGATAAACTAAGTGATATTTTCTTCACACAGAACCAGCAACTGAATAATCAAAGAGCAGTGGAAGGCTCTTGAAAAAACCTGACCCTGCTGACTTTTTAATCAAAGTAAATCATTCCCACATAAACAACTCAACACCTTCAAACCAATTGCTTCAAACAAATCTGAGAAGGTGTGTTGCAACAGGAAGATTGTCTTGACTCTGAAGGCACCTAGAAACTGAGGGAGGCAAAAGTGAACCTGTGTAGCAAGAGAAGACAAGTGCAGCACAACAAAAGTATCCAAAATGTTACAAAACTAGAATCACAAGGGAAAGAAAAGAGAAGACACTCAGGAACTAAAAGATGTCTACCCACACTCCAAAGTGAAAAAGGACAATAGCTGCAAAAGCCAAGGAACAACCCCCCACACCTCTTAGACTAACCCAGAGAAGAAAAGTCCTCACCAAATGCCTCACCACTGTACCCCAACCCTTCCCACCCAACCACCCCTCCCCAAACCCCAATTTCTTAATTTGTCAGGACCAACCTTTTAGAAATGGAACATGAGATAGGAGACTCAGTCCAAAGCTTAAAGGAGAAGGATTGATCCTTTAGAAATCTAGCCCACAAGAGTTGATAAGAATCATTCTGGATGAGCTGCAATACTAAATCAGGATGATCCAGAATCCCTTTGAAGATCAGTTTGTTCCTACTCAACCATATTCTCCATACCACAATGGAAGCCAACATCTTCCATTGAATTTTCTTTTTCTGAGAGCCTAAGAATTTCCAAGAACAAAACCAATCTAGAATGTTGTCTGGGAATGCAGATGTAATGCTCCACCATTTTAAAACTGAGTTCCACACCTCCCCTGCATAAGCACAGGACAGAAGCAAATGATCTAAATCTTCCGGCTGGTCTAAACATATTGGACACCAAATGTGATCAGAGAATATTCCTCTAGCTCCAAGGAAACATTTAGTTGGGACAACATTTTTGCACACCAGCCAAGTAAAGGCAGCTATTTTAGGAGGAAGAATAGGATCCCAAATAAATTTTGGCCAAATCAGATTTGAATCATGAGGCTTATCTAACAAAGTGTACATCTTTTTTACTGAGAACCCTCTCTTGTCAGCCACCCAAGCAACCTCATCTTCTTCTGAGTTCAAAGGTGGATGAGAATTTATCAATAAACACAAGAGATTGAATTGATCCCACTCCCAACCCCTTATATCTCTTCTGAAAAATAAGATCCAATCTCCATTAAACCAGCAATCAGAGATTAGGCAATTTTTTTTATTGCTCAATTGGTACAATCTGTGGAAGTTCTCTTTGAGTGGAGTTGTAGTGATCTAGCAGTCCTCCCAAAAATAAATAGATCTACCAGAGTTGACCTTCCAATTCAAGCCATTAGCTCTAAAGATATTTGAAAACCGAGGAAAATGAAGCAATGATTGAATGTGTCTTATAAGTGACTGACCCTCAACCAACTGGAATTTTGATAAGTCCCAAGAGCCTGGATCCCACCCAAATTTGGCACAAAGCAGTTGTTTCCATAAGGAGTCTTTCTCAATAGCAAATCTCCACACCCATTTAGATAATAGTGCCCAATTCATGACCTGGAGGCTTTTAATACCCAACCCCCCCAACCTTTTTGGTTTGCACACAGAATCCCAGCCCACTTTATGCAGACCCTTCCTAGCATAGCTTCCACTCCACAAAAATCTTCTCTGCCACTTCTCCATCTCCAAAATCACCCCTTTAGGAGCTTTGTATAAAGACATGTAAAAGAGAGGGAGGGCCCCCAAAGTTGAGTTAATGAGAGTAATTCTGCCCCCCAAAGACTTAGATTTAGCTTGCCAAAGACTTAGCTTTTGCTTGAATTTGTTCACAATTGGTTCCCATGTTTTCTTCTTCCTAGGATCAGCTCCCATTTGAAAGCCTAAGTATTCAAAGGGGAGACTTGATTCTGAGCACCCCAGTATAAGTGCAGCCTGAGATAAATTGATGGTTGAAGCATTTAACAGAATAACCTTGGACTTGAGGAAATTGATCTTTAATCCAGTGGACCTTTGGAGAATAATAAGAATGTGTTTGAGATTGATCAACTCTTGTATTCCAGCTTTGATAAAAAATAAGAGTATCATCTGCAAACTGGAGATGAGAAATCTCAGGGCCTATTCCATTGCACTGAACACCACTAAAAAAGCCAGCTTTAGTCCCACTTTGCATTAGTTGATGAAGGGTTTCTGCCACAAGGGCAAAGAGGAGAGGAGACAGTGAGCAACCCTGTCTCAAGCCTCTTGAGAGAGGGAAATCTCCAGATGGGGAGCCATTTATCAAGACAGAAGACCATGCTTTAATGCATTCTGATATCCACCCTTGCCATTTAACACCAAACCCCATGGTCTTGAGAATATTGAGTAATGCTTGCCAATGTATATGATCATAAGCTTTTTCAAAATCCACTTTAAAAATAATAACCTCCTGATCAGACCTTTTGATGGATTGAATGAGTTCAGTAGCTACTAACACACCATCAAGAATTTGTCTTCCTGCAATAAATCCTGTCTGATGATCACTAACCAGGGTATTCATGACAGATTTGAGCCTGAAAGCCAATAATTTTGAAATGATCTTGTAGGAGCTGCATATTAGACTGTTTGGCCTGTAGTCTTCAAAACCAGTAGGAGCTGAGCACTTTGGGATGAGAGTAATGAAGGTTGAATTTAGACCTCTTCCCAATGAGCCACCCTCAAAAAAGTGATCCAGTAAATTCAGTACATCTTGCTTGATAATATCCCAACCAATCTGATAAAACTTCAAGGTGAAACCATCAGGGCCTGGAGGTTTGTCTCCATTACAGGCTTTTATGGCCAAAAGAATTTCTTGTTCAGAGAAAGGGGCTTCTAACTGTTGAGCCTGCAAATGGTTGAGTGACTTGAAGGGCAAGGAAGAGGTATCAATACCTAAGTCTTCAGCAACTTTGAATCTTTTTGAGAAGTAAACTCTTGCCTCCTCCTGAATCTCTGAAGGAAGGGACAGAATTCTTCCTTGAACTGAAATAGAAGCAATTTTTTTTCTTGCTTGGTTGAAATTTGCTACCAGATGATAAAATTTTGAACACCTATCTCCCTCCTTGCTCCACCTGTGTCTAGCTTTCTGGCACCATAATTTAGATTGTAGCTTTAATTTTTGGATTAATCTGGCTCCCAACAAAGCCCTCTGAGAGCATTCAGCCTCAGATAATACCCTAGACTCCAGAAAATGATCCAAGGCACTAATCTCCTCTGAGATATTATCAATGGCCAATTCTAAATCTCCAAACACTAAGATGTTCCAATTCTTCAAGAAACCCTTCAAGGCTTTTAATTTAAACCAGAGAGTGTAAGAGGGAGAGCCAAAGACTAGGATTGCTTCCCAGAAATCCCTTATATCAGGCAGGAATTTATGATGAGTACACCAAGCATTAATAAACTTGAAGGGCCTTGGGCCCCAATCCACCACAGGGTTGGCAAGAGAAATAGGCTTGTGATCAGAGATTCCTCTGCTGAAGGATTTTTGAGCCAGATTTGTAAAGGTGGAGAATAGTTGAGGAGTAATTAAGAACCTATCAATTCTTGAAGCTCTTGATCTAGTGTCAAACCAAGTATATCTCCCTCCTTCCAATTGTAAGTCCACCAACCCCAGATCATCCACCATAGCTTTAAAATCTCTCAAACTTGCAGAAGAAAAGGATGAACCAGTTTTTTCCAAAGGGTCCAGAATAGCATTAAAGTCCCCAGCCATTATTATCTCAGAGTTTGTAGTTGATAATTTCTGCTCAATTTCATGACAAAGAATAGCCCTGTCAGCAGCAAAACAAGGTGCATAAATATTTGCTATAGACATTTCCAACTCTGAATGAACATGTCTTCCAAACCAATAAACCACCCTCTCATCACAGGTATTGGATATGCATTGCCACTCATCTTTATTCCACAGAGTTATGATGCCACCAGAAGTGCCTATAGCTGGAGAATAAATGACATCCCATCTCAAACCAAAACCACAACTGGAAAGGAAGTAATCAGGCAACTCAGTTATTTTAGATTCTTGAATCAGCACCATAGAGGGATGAAACTTGGCACACAAGTTACGAAGTGCTCTTCTCTTTTGTCTGGAAGAAGCACCTCTCATGTTCCATGAGATGGTCCTCATGGTGATGAGAGTCTTTGAGTAGGCAAGGACAACACTTGAGTTCCCTGTGTTTCCTCTATTCCATCCAAATCACAATAATCATCTTGAGAGCTAGTTTCCAAATCCACTAAAATATTGGCCTCTACATCAACTCTATCCACTTGCTCTATCAACTCCTCATCTTCAACCAAAGTATTCAGCTCTAGTGCTTTACAAATGTCCACAGTACCAGCCCCTCCTTGTCTGAATTTCTGCACAATGGAGTCACCCACAGAGTTTGATGGAGAGGACACAATGGAGGTTAACGGTAACTTGGTTTTGGATCTTGTGTTATACGCTACAGTTGCTGAACCCTTTATGAAATTCTTCAGAATTTGGGGGGGGGGGGGGGGGGGGAATTAACAGGGGGAGATTGGAGATTAGTCTCCAAATTCAAATTAATTCCCCCCAAAACCCTCTTCTTGATAACTGGGGTCTGCAGTAATGGGCCCAAAGCTGTCATAGCTGGGGTGGAGAGCTCCTCCTCATTAATGCTGGTCACACCTAAGAGTTCATTGTCCCTTCTCAAACCTGAATCAGTCCCATCTAAGCCCTGTTGCGAAATAGTATCCAACCTTGAACTGGTCTGAACAGTGTCACCCACCGGAGAAATTGAGTTTTGGAACGTATCAGGAACTATGAGGGCCTCTTTAAAGGAAAGGGGCAACAAAATTGATGCAGAAGTGTTAGATGGGAGTTTTGTTGGAGATGAATGCAGCACTGGTAGAGGAGGAAAATCAGTGTCAATGCCAGGATTTAATGCTTCAACTTCATTGAATGGACCTTGTAAAACTGAGTTTACCAACCCTTCATTAATAGCCTCTCCCACCTGAACCAAACCTTCATTAATTCGAAACTGAGGCTGTGAATCTTTGTCGTTCCTAACCGATTCCAAGACCTTTGGATTAGAAGCTGTCATCTCCAAATCTTCATCTTTATCAGAGTCCGAGGAAGTAGAATTGACCAACTGAGAGTTGTGTGAGGAGAGGATAACTGGAATACTGGAACTTTCCACTGAAGCCCCCATTACATTGAAATGATTCCCTTCCAATGTTAACCCTGTTTCCTTATACACTCTAGGGTATTCTTGGGAGTGAATGAGGATAAATGCTACTTGAAATGAATCCATACGATTAGTTTGAGGGTGTGTAAACACAAAACTTCCAAGATCTTCTACCAACAATTTGAAATTTTCTTCACACCACCCCAATATTGGTATCCCATGAATGGCAAGCCAAGTAAACTTTTCTCCCTGACTTAATAGTTCAGATTTTCCTTTTATGACTGACATCCAAGGGTTAAACCATTCCTCTTCATTTTTGAAAGCTTCCACCTCATCTTCTAACAATTGGAAAACAATCAAAGCCACTCTGTTCCCCATACCCTTGATCGAAACATTTGCACCCCTCGTGGCTTTGATGTCTTGAGTGATCGCCCTTACTGATAAATGAGTATGTAAGAGAACGAGATGACTTCTTTCCACCCAAGGACGATGCTCCTCCATCACTCTGCCCACCGAGAAGGGAAGGATGGGATCTACTGGCTTTTTCCTCCACAACAACTGTCTTTTGAAGTGTTCATCTCCCTTCTTCCAAGCTTCCACCACAAATAACTTGAATCCCTTCAAGAAGTATCCATTAAAGATGTTGATGGTCTTGTTGGCGCTATCTTTGGATTTGAAAGTTAAAAACCCAAACCATTTGCCATTGGGGTTTGGGTGAGTAGGGGTCTCAGCAGAAACAATCTCACCACATTCTTGGAAAAGGTTTTGTAACCAGGTAGAAGAGGTATTGGGAGGTAGGTTGTGTATGAAAATCTTAGAATTCCCCAAAACCGAAACCACCTCAGATCTTAAGCGTCTTCCAGTGTCCAATGTTGCTGGCCTTGATGTATTGTCAAAACCCGGAGGAGGCCCTGAAGCAGAAGATGAGGTCATGTTCGAATTCAGTCACTCAGAACCAGAGAAACAGAGGAATGAACTGAGTGGCTCCTGGAGAACGAAGAAGAGGACAGTACCACGGTGGTTCGATGGTCTCTGTTAGACCATCATGAACACTACACCGGGCCTGGGAGAAGATCAGTGAAGAGACAGTGGGTAGAAAACAGAAGGGATCGAATGTAGAAGAAGAGTGAATAGTGTTGCTACAGTAATGCTTGTAGAGAGAAAAGATATTATTGGGGTTGGTTATATGGATCCAAGTTAGTTTAAATAATGCATATATTAGAAATTGTATGATTATGTGATCTAGGCTATTCGTATAGGTTACCGACAATTTTTTTTTAATTTTTTTGTTTTCCGTCGTCTTAACGTAACACATCCTATGCTCCAACAGTCCAGAGGTCCAGCCTATAATATCTTTGGCCTGACCTAATCAAGTGACACATCTACCCATAAGACGAGGGTTGCTGACTAGGTCTAGTCCACTCTAGGAGGGACACCCCCTTATGTGGCCTCAGACATTAAACCTCATCGACAACGACCTACCCACTTCTCACTAAACATTCATACCACTATTATATACACGTTTTATGGGAATCACGTACAATCAACCTCAGGGCACTCTGGCATCATGTTGTGCAGTAATATTTTAGTATGTAGTAGGGATAGTAATTTCTTTTCTAGACGTTCGGTTTGTCTTTGTCCAATTGTACTTAGGGTCTGTATACCGAGCTCTTATGGTGTCCAGTATAATTATTTCTTCTCGACCATTTCTAAACTGGATATCAATTATTTTCACTTGATGTATGAACGGGTTCCTCACTTCTTCTTTTTTGATCAACAATATAGTTCCTCACTTCTTTATTCTAATTCAATAAAGGTCTTCCTTAGTTTTCAATTCAAAATTTGTGCATATTAGTGTGAATATGAACTAAAACATAGCAGTTGTGGTGGATTTATTATATAAAACTATCATGTATGAAAATATAGTATTTTATTACAAATAAAAAATATTTTGTAGATAATTGATAACTTAAAAAAACTATAAGCTTTCTCGCGAGAATATTACCATCTAACCTAGAGTGGTGGTTCTCCACGGGTATCCTTTCTCGCGACCTCCTTCCCTTATGGTGTAATGAGTCTCCTCAAGAGAGGAAAGCGAACTTCTGATGCCCAAGCTTCTATCGACGATGGTCTAGGATGTCTCACCTTCGGGTGAACGGGGATCAAAAGTAACACCTAACATTTTGTCTAGGAAATTAACATATGGGGGGGGGGGGGGGGGGGGGGGGGGGGGCTATGTTTCAACCTGGCCCACCCGCTCATCGGAGAGACTTAGTAGGGTTTGGCCTTGAATGCGTGGGTGGTTGTGAAAACCAACGTTCTGCCTAAACTCCTAGTAGCTAGAACAAACCTGCCAAGTTTTCTAGGGCATTCTCCCTGATGCCACTAGCCTCCGAAACACCAACGAAGGTTGTGTCGTAAGGCGTCCCTACATGTATTGAGTTGAAGGAGACCCTAGTGAAGTATATGGCTAAGAAATATACGGAGCCCGAGGAGATTCAGGTGAGCGCTAGGAAGCAGTGTTGTCACGCCCCAATTTCAGTAAACCGAACTCAGGACGCGAACATTTAAAACAATAAAACATTTTGAAATCTTTTACATAAATCACTTTAAAATTCCCATTTGTTCATCAAAAATAATATTTACAACTCAAAATACGTCCCAACAAGTGGACAAAAGCATGGTATACGTCGCTAGACTCAAAATTAGACCCGGACTCCCGCTCCAAGCTCTTCAAACTTCGGAAGCTCACTTAGTCCAATCTGCGACCTGTACCTGTAGGAAAAGCAGCTAGGGGTGAGCGTTCGCTCACCACAACGGATAAAAGACTGACTACGGCATACTTAGCAGACAATGCTGGTAACACCAACAACAACCCGACTAACACACACAAACACGTAATGTAGACCCGACACAACGATTGACGACTGCCTCAAATGACACGACAGACAACCACGCAACACCCAAGATCACAAAGGATCGCACACCAAACAAGATCACAAAGGATCACACTCCAGCTGCTCAGTAACCTCCCTCATGCCCTTTACCGATCCATGTTAGGCCAGGCAGTCGACCTGTTGCATTTTCCTCAACACAAAGTCGGATCAGGCTGTCGACTTGTCACTCACCAACCCCAATCCACGCACGCGCGGCCATGACCCCTTTCCTCACGGGCGGGCCCCATATCCCGTCTGAACATGCAGACGCGTGCGCTCGAGGACCCCCGTTTCATGAAGCGGGCCCCCAACCTCAGGTAACCACAATCACAATCACAGCCAAAGTTCAACAAACAGCAACAACACCAGTCCAACACTCCATAGGCACTCATGGCCACCCAAGACACACCAAAAGTCAAGACTCGGGCTCAACAACCCCACGGCCACTCATGGCCACCCAAGACTCCAACAGTAAAACATGGGCTCTCATGGCCACCCAAGACACCAACAATTAAAACACGGGCTCTCATGGCCACCCAAGACACCAACAATAAAACACGGGCTCTCATGGCCACCCAAGACATAAGCTAAACAATCAACCTCCGGGCATGGTCATATGCCTCCAGTAGTTCTAATATCGATAAGTTCACTGCTCCTACGACACTACTAAGTGTCACATGAATTTCTAACATTCGCTACGCTCCCGTATCATACGAGACTACCCGGTGTTGCCTGCCTTCCTAATATTCGATAAACCTACTTAACCCACGACACCCCGGTGTCACATGCAATTCTACTGTTAACTTTCCCTAATCAAGACCGAGATCCGGCTACTTTTCCCTACCTCGTAAGTTTCTCCAAAAGCGCACAAAGTAAGCCCCGGCGTGATCTCAGTCACTCGCCTAGCTTTCCTTTCCCTCGGTCTGCAGCACGATCTAATAAGAACACAAGTTTGGCCTTGAATGCGTGGGTGGTTGTGAAAACCAACGTTCTGCCTAAACTCCTAGCAGCTAGAACAAGCCTGCCAAGTTTTCTAGGGCATTCTCCCTGATGCCACTAGCCTCCGAAACACCAACGAAGGCTGTGTCGTAAGGCGTCCCTACATGTATTGAGTTGATGAGACCCTAGTGAAGTATATGGCTAAGAAATATACGGAGCCCGAGGAGATTCAGGTGAGCGCTAGGAAGCAATGTTGTCACGCCCCAATTTCAGTAAACCGAACTCAGGACGCGAACATTTAAAACACAAAAACATTTTGAAACCTTTTACATAAATCACTTTAAAATTCCCATTTGTTCATCAAAAATAATATTTACAACTCAAAATACGTCTCAACAAGTGGACAAAAGCATGGTATACGTCGCTAGACTCAAAATTAGACCCGGACTCCCGCTCCTAGCTCTTCAAGCTTCGGAAGCTCACCTAGTCCAATCTGCGACCTGTACCTGTAGGAAAAGCAGCTAGGGGTGAGCGTTCGCTCACCACAACGGATAAAAGACTGACTACGACATACTTAGCAGACAATGCCGGTAACGCCAACAACAACCCGACTAACACACACAAACACGTAATGTAGACCCGACACAACGATTGACGACTTCCTCAAATGACACGACAGACAACCACGCAACACCCAAGATCACAAAGGATCGCACACCAAACAAGATCACAAAGGATCACACTCCAGCTGCTCAGTAACCTCCCTCATGCCCTTTACCGATCTCTGTTAGGCCAGGCGGTCTACCTGTTGCATTTTCCTCAACACAAAGTCGGATCAGGCTGTCGACCTGTCACTCACCAACCCCAAACCACGCACGCGCGGCCATGACCCCTTTCCACACGGGCGGGCCCCCTACCCCGTCTGAACATGCAGACGCGTGCGCTCGAGGACCCCCGTTTCATGAAGCGGGCCCCCAACCTCAGGTAACCACAATCACAATCACAGCCAAAGTTCAACAAACAGCAACAACACCAGTCCAACACTCCACAGGCACTCATGGCCACCCAAGACACACCAACAGTCAAGACCCGGGCTCAACAACCCCACGGCCACTGATGGCCACCCAAGACTCCAACAGTAAAACACGGGCTCTCATGGCCACCCAAGACACCAACAATTAAAACACGGGTTCTCATGGCCGCCCAAGACACCAACAATAAAACACGGGCTCTCATGGCCACCCAAGACATAAGCTAAACAATCAACCTCCGAGCATGGTCATATGCCTCCAGTAGTTCTAATATCGATAAGTTCACTGCTCCTACGACACTACTAAGTGTCACATGCATTTCTAACATTCGCTACGCTCCCGTATCATACGAGACTAACCGGTGTTGCCTGCCTTCCTAATATTCGATAAACATACTTACCCCACGACACCCCGGTGTCACATGCAATTCTACTGTTAACTTTCCCTAATCAAGACCGAGATCCGGCTACTTTTCCCTACCTCGTAAGTTTCTCCAAAAGCGCACAAAGTAAGCCCCGGCGTGATCTCAGTCACTCGCCTAGCTTTCCTTTCCCTCGGTCTGCAGCACGATCTAATAAGAACACAAGTTTGGCCTTGAATGCGTGGGTGGTTGTGAAAACCAACATTCTGCCTAAACTCCTGGCAGCTAGAACAAGCCTGCCAAGTTTTCTACATAAATCACTTTAAAATTCCCATTTGTTCATCAAAAATAATATTTACAACTTAAAATACGTCTCAACAAGTGGACAAAAGCATGGTATACGTCGCTAGACTCAAAATTAGACCCGGACTCCCGCTCCTAGCTCTTCAAGCTTCGGAAGCTCACCTAGTCCAATCTGCGACCTGTACCTGTAGGAAAAGCAGCTAGGGGTGAGCGTTCGCTCACCACAACGGATAAAAGACTGACTACGACATACTTAGCAGACAATGCCGGTAACGCCAACAACAACCCGACTAACACACACAAACACGTAATGTAGACCCGACACAACGATTGACGACTTCCTCAAATGACACGACAGACAACCACGCAACACCCAAGATCACAAAGGATCGCACACCAAACAAGATCACAAAGGATCACACTCCAGCTGCTCAGTAACCTCCCTCATGCCCTTTACCGATCTCTGTTAGGCCAGGCGGTCTACCTGTTGCATTTTCCTCAACACAAAGTCGGATCAGGTTGTCGACCTGTCACTCACCAACCCCAAACCACGCACGCGCGGCCATGACCCCTTTCCTCACGGGCGGGCCCCCTACCCCGTCTGAACATGCAGACGCGTGCGCTCGAGGACCCCCGTTTCATGAAGCGGGCCCCCAACCTCAGGTAACCACAATCACAATCACAGCCAAAGTTCAACAAACAGCAACAACACCAGTCCAACACTCCACAGGCACTCATGGCCACCCAAGACACACCAACAGTCAAGACCCGGGCTCAACAACCCCACGGCCACTGATGGCCACCCAAGACTCCAACAGTAAAACACGGGCTCTCATGGCCACCCAAGACACCAACAATTAAAACACGGGTTCTCATGGCCGCCCAAGACACCAACAATAAAACACGGGCTCTCATGGCCACCCAAGACATAAGCTAAACAATCAACCTCCGAGCATGGTCATATGCCTCCAGTAGTTCTAATATCGATAAGTTCACTGCTCCTACGACACTACTAAGTGTCACATGCATTTCTAACATTCGCTACGCTCCCGTATCATACGAGACTAACCGGTGTTGCCTGCCTTCCTAATATTCGATAAACATACTTACCCCACGACACCCCGGTGTCACATGCAATTCTACTGTTAACTTTCCCTAATCAAGACCGAGATCCGGCTACTTTTCCCTACCTCGTAAGTTTCTCCAAAAGCGCACAAAGTAAGCCCCGGCGTGATCTCAGTCACTCGCCTAGCTTTCCTTTCCCTCGGTCTGCAGCACGATCTAATAAGAACACAAGTTTGGCCTTGAATGCGTGGGTGGTTGTGAAAACCAACATTCTGCCTAAATTCCTGGCAGCTAGAACAAGCCTGCCAAGTTTTCTAGGGCATTCTCCCTGATGCCACTAGTCTCCGAAACACCAACGAAGGTTGTGTCGTAAGGCGTCCCTACATGTATTGAGTTGAAGGAGACCCTAGTGAAGTATATGGCTAAGAAATATACGGAGCCCGAGGAGATTCAAGTGAGCGCTAGGAAGCAGTGTTGCCACGCTCCAATTTCAGTAAACCGAACTCAGGACGCGAACATTTAAAACAATAAAACATTTTGAAACCTTTTACATAAATCACTTTAAAATTCCCATTTGTTCATCAAAAATAATATTTACAACTCAAAATACGTCCCAACAAGTGGACAAAAGCATGGTATACGTCGTTAGACTCAAAATTAGACCCGGACTCCCGCTCCTAGCTCTTCAAGCTTCGGAAGCTCACCTAGTCCAATCTGCGACCTGTACCTGTAGGAAAAACAGCTAGGGGTGAGCGTTCGCTCACCACAACGGATAAAAGACTGACTACGGCATACTTAGCAGACAATGCCGGTAACACCAACAACAACCCGACTAACACACACAAACACATAATGTAGACCCGACACAACGATTGACGACTTCCTCAAATGACACGACAGACAACCACGCAACACCCAAGATCACAAAGGATCGCACACTAAACAAGATCACAAAGGATCACACTCCAGCTGCTCAGTAACCTCCCTCATGCCCTTTACCGATCCCTGTTAGGCCAGGCGGTCGACCTGTTGCATTTTCCTCAACACAAAGTCGGATCAGGCTGTCGACCTGTCACTCACCAACCCCAAACCATGCACGCGCGGCCATGACCCCTTTCCTCACGGGCGGCCCCCCTACCCCGTCTGAACATGCAGACGCGTGCGCTCGAGGACCCCCGTTTCATGAAGCGGGCCCCCAACCTCAGGTAACCACAATCACAATCACAGCCAAAGTTCAACAAACAGCAACAACACCAGTCCAACACTCCACAGGCACTCATGGCCACCCAAGACACACCAACAGTCAAGACTCGGGCTCAACAACCCCACGACCACTCATGGCCACCCAAGACTCCAACAGTAAAACACGGGCTCTCATGGCCACCCAAGACACCAACAATTAAAACACGGGCTCTCATGGCCACCCAAGACACCAACAATAAAACACGGGCTCTCATGGCCACCCAAGACATAAGCTAA
The DNA here is from genome assembly GCA_963921825.1 of Erodium maritimum. NCBI lineage: Eukaryota > Viridiplantae > Streptophyta > Magnoliopsida > Geraniales > Geraniaceae > Erodium > Erodium maritimum. The sequence goes on along the minus strand of OY997596.1, from coordinate 26,557,933 downwards.
ACAATCAACCTCCGGGCATGGTCATATGCCTCCAGTAGTTCTAATATCGATAAGTTCACTGCTCCTACGACACTACTAAGTGTCACATGCATTTCTAACATTCGCTGCGCTCCCGTATCATACGAGACTACCCGGTGTTGCCTGCCTTCCTTGTTAGTCTTAGTGCCCGTAGTTCAATCCTAAATGTCCAAATGTATAAATCATCGTTAGCAATAAAATTAAAGCGGCTTTATATTACTTATGTGTTGGAGTAATATATCGATGTGTGCTCTGATCTATGCCCACCATGCGAATAGAACCATAGATCGAGATAGATCACACTCGATGGGTCCCTAGTCAACAAAGATTCACTAGAAGCGACTAGTATGAAAGATGGCTCTTTATGGCTTACGTTCTGTTAGTCATTGGAATGGGATTGCGGAGTCTGATCATAGATATCATGTGGGACATGATATTGGACGACCCGCCCTGAATATGTGCCATAGATTAAGTCATGAACATATTCAGTGTTGTAGCTTGTCATGTATCCTTAGACCAATGAGTCTTTGTGATCGCTATGTAGTCAAAAACTGAGTTTGACCTGAGCCTAACGTTGTCCGTAACAGGGCTTCCATAACGGACAGGATTGGCTTGGGGATGGGCTACATGAATGACACGAAAGGCGGCTAAGGGATTTATCCCTCATACTGAGGTATGGGAAAGATATCGGTTCTCGGCCGCTTGATCGAGAGTGACTGAAAGAATAGCATGGCCATGCACATGATACTGGGTATCATATCTTCAGTCATCTCACATATCAAGGAACGGTGATTGAGAATAATAAGGATGACGGCTCTATGCCTTATCTCAATCAGGATATCGGAGATAAAAGGATAATGACAGGGACGACGGAAAGGTTAGAATCGACAGGGTCGATTCGCTATGCAGTGTCAGGCAATACTAAAGTCTCGTTAGTTGCCACTTAAATAGGATAAAGTAAAATGGGATTTTACGTTGATCTATTGACATGCATAACCTAAGGGTCACATCGGAGGATGAAACTCATTGACACATTTATGGAGAATGGCCAAAAGGGAGTTGTCTCGGGACATGACCAAAACTGGGTTTTGGGTCATGTGCCTGTAAGTGAATAGGACTTTACGGATCGAGACAAGGCTTGGAGTCTTGGGATTGATCGCGTCGGACAATGTTGGACATTTCCGGTATGGAAGGCTTGGAGGCGATGAGCGAATCACGGGACCTCGTTGGAAATGGCCATGGGCCATGTTCCAAGAGGCCCATGAAAGGCCCATGCAACCAAGGCCCATGGAACTAATTAATCAAGTCTTGATTAATTAGTACTAAGTAAGCAAGACAAGGATTAAGGTGTTGGTGATTCACCACCTAACCCAATCTTGTCTTGCCATACTTTGTCCTATTTACACATTACTTGACACCATACTTGTCCCATGCCTTTAGTTGGACAAGTATGGGTTTTGTTATGTTTAAGTCATCTTTTTTCAACGTAATAAACACAAGACAAGAATAGGAAACACATTTTCTCTCCCTCTTCCATGGCCATTTCGGGTTTGGCTAGTTTCCACCTCCATTTTTGTGTTCTTGAGTCCTCAAAGAGAAGAACTACGTGGCTTTGATTCCCATGTGGATACGTAGGCGTCTTGGAGACTCAAGCCAATCATTCGTTAGCCGGTGTTCTTGTTTTGGTAAGAGATAGTGCTGAATTTTTCTCTTGTGAATCCATTCTTTGTTAGTTGTTTCATGGTTTTAATCGTCTCTTGGTTTTTATTGATTTTCCGTTGCGAGTTGGTTCATCTCAAACCCTACCCCGAGACCCAACAGTGGTATCAGAGCCGTGCTACCTTCGGGATTCACAAGACGGTGTTCAAAGTTTCGGTTTTGCTTGAAAGTTTCGTTTTTGGCATGTTGTTTTGCTAAATTGATTGATAACATGTTTTAAATTATTGTTTATGTATTTAATGCATGTAAAATGAATTTTTGAAAATTATTTCAAATCTGGAAATTTTGAAAAAAGTTTGATTTTTCGGGTCTCGGGAGCGGGACTCTCGGGGAGCCGAAACCGAGACCGAACGGGGCTCCGTTGGACGGAGCTAGGCCAAACATGACCATTGGATGGTTGATATGCCAAGGCTAAACTGTTTTATTAGTTATGACGAGTTTGGAACCGTCATGACGAACTCGAAGATCAAATGTTCAAAAGTTTCATTTTTGAACGGTTTCGATAAACCGAGCATCAAAAATTTTCGAAACTTGGCTATTAATTAAAACCGGAAAATCACATGATGTTTGATAACATGCTTGTTTGATAACACGATGTGTGATGTGATGTTGGCATGGTGTACATAATAGCCCCGAGCTCGATTTAATTATTTATCGCTTTTCACGGCCTGCGAGCCGTTAGAGTTAGCGTGTAATTATTCTTGCAAGGTGTGGTCGTCAAACCACTTGTTTGTAATATTAATTTATTCCCGACCTGCGAGTCGTGTATTAAATTGTAATATTTTACTCAAGACGAAGAAAGGGCGAAAAGGTCATTTGGTGGCTTTTCGGGTGTTGGCATCGGCTTGGAGTCGGTGGAGCTCAAGAAGCTAGTGGGAGTTAGTTTAGGGGGCTATTATGTGCACATTTATCGCTTTATGCTTGGTTTAGTTTATGCATGATTAATTCTATGTGTTTTAGAATTGCATGCTTAACTTTATTTACCGAGCATATCACCTCACATGCAAAGATAAAATTGGAATTTTGATCCTTGTGTGTGAACCCTTACAACCGTCATTGCATTGGATGTAGTTGACGGGTTCAAAGGAATAATTACATTGGATGTAATTTGAGGCATCATTGCATTTGGAATGTAGTTGATGTGCTCATCGCATCTAGGATGTGCCAAAGTTTTGAACACAACTAGACAAGTAAAAGCGGGTCATGTCCGATACCTCCCAATCATCAACACCTTACTACCTCCCCGTCCTATGGGTGTCGTGCGCATTAGCGGAGCATCCATGGGGAAGCGGGGTAGTAGGTTTGGACGACACATGTGGGTGTCGTGCGCATTAGCGGAGCACCAACATAGTGACGGGCCATAGTTGAAAATTGGTGGACCCGACTACGATTCTCAGCCTGAGGTTGAGCTAGGGTAACAGATAGGGTAAGTCGTGTACATAAGTACATACCCTAGCCAAGAGTCACATTGGATGTGATTGGATGGAGTCCTACCTACATAGCTCGATTACGTGGTGAGCATTAGTTCAGCTTAATCGAGTGAATCAAGGATCTTGGTTTCAGATTCTAAAGGTTTAGAATCGATTGTTGGTGTTTAAGCTTGATCTTCATAAAATTTATTCAGTTTACTGATTGAATTTTATCTGTTGTAGATCAAATGGCAAATTCAGCGAACATTAATAGTTTGTTATTAAAAACCATTCTTGACAGGGTCAAGCTAAATGGGACAAACTATTTGGACTGGTACAGAATTTTGAGGATAGTCCTCAAGTCTGAACGCAAAGAATATGTCCTTGACAAGGCTGTCTCTAAGACCATATCAGAGTTACATGAAGTGTCATTAATTGCTGAGAAGAATATATCAGGGATCTGGGATCCAAGGATATTCTGATGGTCAACAAGGGAATTGGAAGTGGCAAGGGCGGGGCCCATGTGCACTTGGCAGGAAAGATGAGACACCTGAGAATGTTTGCTTCTACTGCCAATAGCCTGGTCATTGGAACCGGGATTACAGGAAGTTCACGGCTGATCTGAAGAAGGGCAGTGGGACTGCGCCTTCATCAAATAGCCTGGATGATCTGAAGAAGGACAGTAGGACTGCGCCTTCATCAGGAAACCTGGATGATCTAAGGAAGGGCGGTGGGACCGTGCCTTCATCCGGTATTAACTCTATAGAGCTACATCTCTCTACTTCCAAAGATTCATGGGTATTAGATACCAGGACTGAATCTCACACATGCACTTATATATGGTGGCTGAAAGTAGGAGAGGTTTGGAAAGCACGAAGTGGACCTTAGAGTTGTGGCAACTGCTGTAGGATCCATGAGTCTTGCTTTGCCAAGAGGCCTTGTCTTAGTATTGTATAATGTATATTGCATACCTACTTTTAGTAGGAATATTATACCTGTATCCGTGTTTGACAAGGAAGGATATAATGTTAATATTGGAAATGGAGTTTTCAATGTTCTATGCAATGATATGTTTTATACCAGTACTGACTTGGTTGGAGGATTGTACATATTAGATATGGGTAACAATGCCTCAAGTTCTATATATTCTGTTAATACCAAGAGGTCTAAATCCAACCATTTAAACCTAACTCTGTTATGGCACTGTCATTTATGTCGCATAAACAAGAAGCACCTATCAGCACTTCAGAAGTGCGGACTTTCAGGTTCATTTGAATTCCATTTGATCGATAGGTGCAAGGTTTGTTTGATGGGCAAAATGACTAAAGTGCCCTTTTATCGATCGCGATGAAAGGGCGGGTGAATTATTGGGGCTGATACACTCGAATGTGTGTAGACCAATAAGTTCACTTGCCAGGAGGGGTTTTAGCTACTTTATCACATTTACTGATGATCACAGTAAATATGGTTATGTTTATTCGCTGAGACATAAGTCTGAAGCTTTTGATAAATTCAAAGAGTTTAAGACTAAAGTAGAAAACCAGCTCGACAAAGGTATTAAGGCACTTCGATTGGATCGAGGTGGAAAATACTTGACCACAGAGTTATTAGATCATCTAAAAGAGAATGGGATCCTTTTGGAATAGACTCCTCTTGGGACACTGTAGATGAAAGGTGTAGCCAAACAGAGAAATCGGACATTGTTAAACAATGGTCCGTTCCATTATTAGTTGGACTGATCTCCCAATCTCTTTCTGGGATTATGCTCTAGAGACGACCGCATTCATAGTGAATCGGGCTTCGACGAAGGGTGTGGAAGGGACACCATTTTAAAATGATATGGGATGATGCCCGCTTTGTCCTTCCTAAAGATTTGTGGTTGCGAGGCTTATGTGAAACATTTGGTTTCGACTAAGCTCGAACCAAGATCTGAGATATGCACCTTCGTGTGGTATCCCAAAGCAACAAGGGGATACTACTTCTACAATCCCAGTGAGAACATGGTGTTCGTCACATGGGGTGGGGTCTTTATGGAAAAGAAGTTTTGTTTCCAAAGACGTCATTGGGAGGACTGTGCATCTCGAAGAAATTCAGGATGGTACAGATCTGTCTAAACCAATTGGCAACCCAGTAGAAAGGAGCCAGAGATTGTCGTAGAGTAAGAACCAATTCCTGTTACAATTCCGGAAGGTCCAAGGCGATTTGAAAGGATCAATCTTCCACCTCCAAGATATGGTATCCGGAGGTGACAATGAAGTCATGGTGGATCACGATGATCCAGCCACCTTTCAAGAAGTCATGGATGGGCCCAACTCCGAGTTATGGCTGGGAGCCATGAGGGAGGGAATGCAATCCATGTCGGACAACCGAGTCTGGGAACCGGTTGATCCCATCAATGGTGTGAGGACCATCGGATGCAAATGGATCTTCAAGGTGAAGATAGACATGGACGGCAACCCTCTGACCTACAAAGCTCAACTGGTGGCGAAAGGTTATAGGCAGATCCAATGGATTGACTATGAGGAAACTTTCTCCTTAGTGGCTATGGTCAAAATCGATCCAAATTCTTCTTGACGTAACTGCGTATCATAATTACGAGATATGGCAAGTGGATGTCAAAACCGATTTCCTAAATGGAAATTTGACTGAGTACGTTTGTATGTCTCGGCCCAAAGGTTTTAACGATCCGAAGAATAAAGGAAAGATTTATAAGTTGTTGAAATCTATTTATGGATTGAAACGAACTTCTCGGAGTTGGATCCTTCGTTTTGATGAAGCTGTAATTGGATTTGGCTTAATCAAGAACGAGGATGAATCTTGCGTTTATAAGAAGGCTAGTGGGAGCAAGATTACCTTTCTGGTTCTCATTGAAAACGACATCCCAACCTTGCACGAGACTAAAGCTTGGTTGAGGAAGTGTTTTTCAATAAAGGACTTAGGCGATGCTTCTCATATCTTAATGATTAAGATATGTAGAGATCGCACCAAGAGGGTCTTGGATTTAAGTCAGGGAACCTATGTGAACAAGGCATTGAGTAGGTTCTTAATGCTCGATTCAAAGAAATGACTCTTACCCACTAGTCATGGCATTCATCTCAGCAAGACTTAGTGTCCTAAGACACCTGATGAGCTGAAAAGGATGATGAAAATCCTATGCGCCTGGGGGCAGGATCGATCATATATGCCATGACATGTATGAGACCAGACGTCTCGTAAGCCTTATGTTGTACCAGTAGACATCATTCTAACCCGGGGGAAAGATGATGCTGAACTAGTCGCCGAAGGATAAGTAGACGCTAGTTTTCCAAGACAAATCCATATGACTTTAGAAGTCAATCAGGATATGTGTTTACACTGAATGGCAGAGCTTTAGCTGGGAGAGCGTAAAGCAAGATATCATTGCCGAATCTACGACAGAGGCCAAGTACATGGATGCTGCAGAGGCAGCTAAGGAGGCTATGTGGATTTGGAAATTCATGGCAGGGCTGGGTGTAATTAAAAACCCATCCAGCCCGGTGAATCCATCTTGCGACAACACAAGGGCCATTGCGCAAGCTAAAAGCCTAGATCATATAACAAATCCAAACATGTACTACGGCGTATCCACCTCATCAGATAAATACTGAACTGAGGTGAAGTGAAGATAACCTATATTGCAACAGATGATAACGTAGCCAACCCTTTGACTAAGGCAGTGTCGCTGCCTGAACATGTTAGACATGTAAAGTCGATGGGGACATATTGGAGTTTAGATTGGAACTAGGGCAAGTGGGAGATTGTTAGTCTTAGTGCCCGTAGTTCAATCCTAAATGTCCAAATGTATAAATCATCGTTAGCAATAAAATTAAAGCGGCTTTATATTACTTATGTGTTGGAGTAATATATCGATGTGTGCTCTGATCTATGCCCACCATGCGAATAGAACCATAGATCGAGATAGATCACACTCGATGGGTCCCTAGTCAACAAAGCTTCACTAGAAGCGACTAGTATGAAAGATGGCTCTTTATGGCTTACGTTCTGTTAGTCATTGGAATGGGATTCCGGAGTCTGATCATAGATATCATGTGGGACATGATATTGGACGACCCGCCCTGAATATGTGCCATAGATTAAGTCATGAACATATTCAGTGTTGTAGCTTGTCATGTATCCTTAGACCAAGGAGTCTTTGTGATCGCTATGTAGTCAAAAACTGAGTTTGACCTGAGCCTAACGTTGTCCGTAACAGGGCTTCCATAACGGACAGGATTGGCTTGGGGACGGGCTACATGAGTGACACGAAAGGCGGCTAAGGGATTTATCCCTCATACTGAGGTATGGGAAAGATATCGGTTCTCGGCCGCTTGATCGAGAGTGACTGAAAGAATAGCATGGCCATGCACATGATACTGGGTATCATATCTTCAGTCATCTCACATATCAAGGAACGGTGATTGAGAATAATAAGGATGACGGCTCTATGCCTTATCTCAATCAGGATATCGGAGATAAAAGGATAATGACAGGGACGACGGAAAGGTTAGAATCGACAGGGTCGATTCGCTATGCAGTGTCAGGCAATACTAAAGTCTCGTTAGTTGCCACTTAAATAGGATAAAGTAAAATGGGATTTTACGTTGATCTATTGACATGCATAACCTAAGGGTCACATCGGAGGATGAAACTCATTGACACATTTATGGAGAATGGCCAAAAGGGAGTTGTCTCGGGACATGACCAAAACTGGGTTTTGGGTCATGTGCCTGTAAGTGAATAGGACTTTACGGATCGAGACAAGGCTTGGAGTCTTGGGATTGATCGCGTCGGACAATGTTGGACATTTCCGGTATGGAAGGCTTGGAGGCGATGAGCGAATCACGGGACCTCGTTGGAAATGGCCATGGGCCATGTTCCAAGAGGCCCATGAAAGGCCCATGCAACCAAGGCCCATGGAACTAATTAATCAAGTCTTGATTAATTAGTACTAAGTAAGCAAGACAAGGATTAAGGTGTTGGTGATTCACCACCTAACCCAATCTTGTCTTGCCATACTTTGTCCTATTTACAGATTACTTGACACCATACTTGTCTCATGCCTTTAGTTGGACAAGTATGGGTTTTGTTATGTTTAAGTCATCTTTTTTCAACATAACAAACACAAGACAAGAATAGGAAACACATTTTCTCTCCCTCTTCCATGGCCATTTCGGGTTTGGCTAGTTTCCACCTCCATTTTTGTGTTCTTGAGTCCTCAAAGAGAAGAACTACGTGGCTTTGATTCCCATGTGGATACGTAGGCGTCTTGGAGACTCAAGCCAATCATTCGTTAGCCGGTGTTCTTGTTTTGGTAAGAGATAGTGCTGAATTTTTCTCTTGTGAATCCATTCTTTGTTAGTTGTTTCATGGTTTTAATCGTCTCTTGGTTTTTATTGATTTTCCGTTGCGAGTTGGTTCATCTCCAACCCTACCTTGAGACCCAACATTCCTAATATTCGATAAACCTACTTAACCCACGACACCCCGGTGTCACATGCAATTCTACTGTTAACTTTCCCTAATCAAGACCGAGATCCGGCTACTTTTCCCTACCTCGTAAGTTTCTCCAAAAGCGCACAAAGTTAGCCCCGGCGTGATCTCAGTCACTCGCCTAGCTTTCCTTTCCCTCGGTCTGCAGCACGATCTAATAAGAACACAATTTTGAGGCATTTTTAAATTCGCAGACATAAACCGGAATTTAATAAACTTGACGCCCAAAAGTAACCTCGACAATGTCGATCACTCCCAAACTTCCCAATTACTCGACATTGTCGATAATGGACCCGGAAAAGCCCGATTCGCCCGACATGGCGAATCTGCCCGGGTTTTGGAAACGCCCTTCCGGGGCTCCGAAAATTCCCGTTTTCGTTTCTACGGTCTTAGAATAATTCAAGTATTCCTAGGCACCCGACGGAATCGAATTCCGACTTCCGAGTCATTTAACTAGCGTTTAAAGTTTCTAAACCCGACAATTACAACTTTCACCATTTAATTCCAAATTTCGATCCGGTTGTGGATTAATGACCCGGGGAACGTTCTAAACCACCTGAACACAAAACCCAAGCACGCGAGCACGTGGGCCCCACCCGGCCCACCTTGAGCGTGGGTGGCTAGGGTTCCAATGGGCCCGGCCCACCATGGTGGTGGCCGGCCCTAGCTCCGGCCAGCCACCCCATGGCCGGCCGGCCACCCCCTATGGTGGCCGGAGCTCCCCCCGAGCTCTCGGTCACCATAAAAACGTCCCCCTTCACCCCAAAACGTCTCCAACGATCCACCATCCTCAATACAACCCTAAACTAATAGTTTTAAGGGAAAACTACAAATACCTACCCTAAACCATGGTCATTTAACCGATGTTTACTCTGAAGTTTAAACGTAACAAATACATACCCTGAAGTTTCGAAATGTAACTCGGACCCCCTTCCGTCAGTCAGCTCAATTTACTATTCACTTTTAAAAAAATGCCCAAAATACCCTTAACCCTGTTCATTTTTTATATTCTTTAAATCAAAATTAATTAAAGTTTTCAAATCAGATTTTATATCTAAAAAACAGTTTTTATTTTTTAAAAAATCAGTTTTTATTTTAAAAAAATCAGTTTTAATTTAAAAAAATCAGTTTATTATTAATAAAACTTTTTATTATTAATAAATTAGTTTTTATTATTTAAAAAAAATGAAATTTCAATTTTAATAAATCATTTTATTATTAAACAATCAGTTTTATTGTTAATAAATTAGTTTTTATTTTAAAAAAATCATATTTTATATTAAAAAAAATCTGTTTTTATTTTCAAAAATCTGTTTTTATTTTAAAAAAATCTGTTTTATTTTTAAAAAATCAGTTTTTATTTTTATAATAAAACTAATCTCCTCTCCCAAATCAACACTTCACCTACCTAATCTCCTCTCCCAAATCAAGCTCCCAAATCAGCCACAACCTCATTCATCTTGTTCACCACAACCTCATTCATCTTCGTTGAAAACAATTTGTATTTATTCTAATTTCTAATTTTTATGTATTTCTTTTCCTAACATTTTACCAAAAATGAAACAAAACGAATTGAAAACAAAAAAATAAGTGAACTCCGTTCATCTTCTTCGTTCTGCATCTGGGCAAGTATAGAGAGAGTAAAGCACATCGAAGAAGACTCTTCAACTCCTACGGATTCACTGCGACCCACATCACCAAAATCGCATTCAAGCACAACAGGGTCCTCAAAGCCGACCCCCACAAAACCCTCTCCGATCCCAGAGAACGCGCCTGGTACGACTCCCTTGGACCGGCCGCCTAGCTCGTCGCCGGAGATCTAAACCTCCTGCACGGACGGCTCGCCGGAGAGGGCCAGTGATCTGAAGCTCCTCTCTCTCTCTTTACCGGCTCTCTCTCTCGAACCAGATCTCAGCCTCCTTCGGTTGCTCGCCGGGGGTAGTCGTTCTCGACATCGCCAATGGTAGTCGTTCATGATCTCAGCCTCCATCTACTATGAACCGAGTTTTTCGTCAACATGCTTAGAGAGGGACATATTAGACTGATATATGAACTACGAATCATAGCACGATGATGTTGAGGGAGGAATAGATTAGATTGGGATATGGAGTAGTAGATTGGATAAGAAACTAGTGGTTAGGAGAAAAGGGTTTAATATATATTTTTAAATATGATTTATATATATTTTAATTAAAATATGATTTTATTAAAATAAAACTGATTTTTTAAAAATAAAATATGATTTTTAAAAATAAAAACAGATTTTTTTTAAATAAATATTACTTTTTTATATAAGATATGATTTTTTTAAAACAAAATATGATTTTTAAAAATAAAATATGAATTTTTATATAAAATTTTATTTTACTAAAATAAAAAAAAAACTAATTTGTTGTAAAATAAAACTATTTTTTTAAATAAAAAGAATTAAAAAATTTAGGATTTAGAGTTAGAAGGTGGGGGTGTAAATTTGAGTAATAGTTAAGGGCATTTTGGGCATTTTTTGAAAAATGAACAGTAAACTGATTGAGCTGACTGACGGAAGGGGGTCTAAGTTACATTTCGAAACTTCAGGGTATGTATTTGTTACGTTTAATCTTCAGAGTAAACATCGGTTAAATGACCATGGTTTTGGGTAGGTATCTGTAGTTTTCCCTAGTTTTAAACCAAAACCTAAATTTAGAACTTGACAAAACGAAGATCGGTTTGGTGATTACCGTAGAGGAAGACGGTGTGAGTTCGAATCTCCTAACTTTGAGACGATCCAAGGGTTGAAGCTCGTGAATAGTGACCACCCAAACTCTAGCTCTCTTCTTCTCCTTCCCCTAAATGCCTCATCTTTATTTCCCCCCCCCCCCCCCCCCCAAAAAAACCTAACACCACCACTTGTTTGACAAGTGGCAAGGTGGGTCCCACTCCTTTTTGGTAGAATATCTGAAGATATTTTCAAATCAGATTCGCGAAAATCGGACGTTTCGGGCCTCGAACGGGCACTTTTTCCAAAAAATTACGAAACTTGACGGGCTACAAGGAAACGGCTCAACTAAGACCGCTGCGACGACGGCTAAGCTTTTTGGATCCAAAACGGTCGTCGAATGGACCAAAACGTCGCTCGGTTGACTTTTCCAGCGAAAAGTCAACATTTCCGAAATTGGTCAGAGAGTTGCCCTGAGTCTCCCGGAACTCACTTTGGTCGATAACGGGGTTCACTTAAGTCCGGTATGACCCTCGGGGTCAATTTAGGTTCAATTAAGTGTCTGTCTTAAAAAAATTTAAATTTTCCTGTTTTTCGCAGGTTTGCCTGGCGTTGACCAGGAGTGGTTATTACAGTCTACCCCCCTTAAAGGAATTTCGTCCGCAAAATTTAAAACAGACGTACCTCGGGAGTCGAACAGGTCGGGGTACTTCGCGTGAACCTCGTCCCCGTGTTCCCAAGTCGACTCAGCCCCGTGATGTTTCCACTGCACCCGTACTAGGCGGATAAACTTGCCACGCAAGACCTGTTCCCGTGTGTCCATGATCCGAACCGGCTTCTCCTCATAGGAGACATCGTCCACCACCTCGATATCTTTCCACTCAATGACGTGGGAGGGGTCCGCATTGTACTGCCACAACTGGGACACGTGGAAGACGTTATGAACTCTCCCAAGTTGCGGTGGTAACGCCAGACGATAAGCCACTGCTCCCACTCTGCTCAAGATCTCGACCGGGCCAATGTAACGCATAGCCAACTTGCCCCCGCTGCGTCTGAACCGTACCAGTCCCTTCCTCGGGCTCACCTTCAGGAACACGTGATCCCCGACTGCGAACTCAAGAGGTCGACGTCGTCTGTCGGCATAACTCTTCTGCCGAGTCTGAGCGGTCTTCAACCGATCGCGTATCAGCGCGACCTTCTCTGTCGTCTCTCTGACAAGATCTGGCCCCAGCAGACTCTTGTCTCCCACCTTTGCCCAACACACTGCGATCGACACGGCCTCCCATACAACGCTTCGAACGGTGTCATCCCAATACTGGCCTGGTAGTTGTTGTTGTAGGCGAACTCGACCAACGGCAGGTGGGTCTCCCACGATCCCATGAAATCCAGCACTCATGCCCGCAGCATGTCTTCCAAGATCTAAATAGTGCGCTCAGACTGACCGTCTGCCTGGGGATGGTGAGCTGTACTGAGTAGAACCTCGGTCCCCAATGCATCCTGCAGGCTCGGCCAAAATCTGGACGTGAAACGAGGATCCTTGTCAGACACTATCGACACAGGGACCCCATGGAGACGCACTATCTTCTGAATGTACAGGCTGCTCAACTTGTCGAACGGATCCGTCATCATCAAAGCTAGGAAATGGGCCGACTTGGTCAACCGGTCGACTACTACCCATACAGTGTCATGTCCCTTCGACGATCTCGGTAGTCCACACACGAAGTCCATCGTGATATGCTCCCACTTCCACTGGGCAATCGGCAATGACTGCAACAGTCCTGCGGGACGCTGATGCTCGGCCTTCACCTGCTGACAGACGAGACATCTCAACACAAACTCTGTGACTGCTCTCCGCATCCCGCGCCACCAGAAGTGCCGCCTGATGACACGGTACATCTTGGTGCCCCCCGGGTGCACTGTAAGACGCGAATGATGCGACTCTCGCAACACGTCGTCTCTACAGTTGCCCGGCACGAACAACCCTCCTCGATACCGTAACCCTCAATCAGCACTAAATTCCCAGCCTTCCATTTCGTTACCTCGGACGACCCTCTCTCGGATCTCTAGCGTCTCGACGTCCTCCGACTGCGCCTCCAACACTCGGGCAAAGCAGTGAGGGCTGAGCCATTAATGAGCACATGCCCATGTCACCAGTAATCTCCTCTAGCTCAAGCCCGAACGTGCTCAGTTCCCCCATCATATCCCACTCTCAGACTGATATGCTAGCAAGACTCGGAACCGACTTCCTACTCAAGGCATCGGCGACCACGTTCGCCTTACCCGGATGGTAGTGTAGCTCAAAGTCGTACTCCTCAAGCAGCTCCATCCACCGCCGCTGGCGCATGTTCAGGTCTCGCTGGGAAAAGATGTACTTGAGGCTCTTGTGATCCGAGAACACCTGAAACCCCTCGACATACAGATAATACCGCTAGCCCTTCAATGCGAACACGATTGCTGCTAGCTCCAAATCGTGGGTAGGATAGTTGCGCTCGTGTGTCTTCAACTGCCTGGAGCCATAAGCGACAACTCTACCTAACTGCATCAGTACGTAGCCCAGTCCTTCCCCGACGCATCACAGTAGACCTCATACCCGATCCCTCGCTCTGCCACTACCAATACTGGGGCGGTAGTCAGACGAGTCTTCAACTCCGTGAATGCATGCTCACAATCCTCTGTCCACACAAACCCGACTCCCTTGCGCGTCAACAGAGTCATTGGTGCGGATAGTCGCGCAAAGTCCTGGACAAATCGCCGATAATAGCCCGCCAACCCCAGAAAGCTGCGGATCTCGAAGACACTCGTGGGCCGTGCCAACTTCGAAACCGCGTCGATCTTCGACGGATCGACCAATATACCGTCACGGGACACGATGTGACCGAGGAATTTCACCTCAGCGAGCCAGAACTCGCACTTCTCCAGGTTGGCATATAGTTGATGCTTGCACAGTAGAGTCAGAACAGTCCTCAGATGCACCTCATGTGCTGCCTCGCTCTGCGAATAGATCAGGATGTCGTCTACGAACACCACCACAAACTGATCTAAGTACGGCCGGAATATACTGTTCATCAGATCCATGAACGTTGCAGGTGCGTTCGTCAGCCCAAACGACATCACCAAGAACTCGTAATGGCCATAGCGTGTCCGGAACGCAGTCTTTGCGACGTCCCCCTCTCGGACTCGCAACTGGTAATATCCGGATCGCAGATCGATCTTCGAGAAACATGTTGACCCTCTCAGCTAGTCGAACAAGTCATCGATCCTCGGCATCGGGTATCGGTTCTTCACCGTAACCCGGTTCAGCTTCCGGTAATCTATACACATCCGAAGCTCTCCACTCTTCTTCTTCACGAAGAGTGCTGGTGCTCCCCACGGCGATACGCTCGGACGGATAAATCCCTTCTCCTGAAGCTCCTCGAGCTGACGCTTCAGCTCAATCAACTCTGTCGGCGCAAACCTGTAAGGCGCCATCGATATCGCCGCCGTTCCCGGCACCAGGTCAATCCCGAACTCCACCTCACGCTCCGGTGGTAACCCGCTCAACTCCTCAGGAAAGACCTCAAGGAACTCGCATACCACTCGCGGTAACTCTCGGCTCTGCACAACCGAAACTTCCTCCTCTGCGGACAACGCCGACAGGAGGACCCCGCTCTTACTACCCAGAACACACGTTACCTTCGTACTGCCTACTGACACTGTCACTCGTCGCCTGTAGCAATCGATATTGGCTCGGTACTTCGCCAGCCAATCCATTCCAAAAATCACGTCAAAGGTCGTCATTCTCAGCACGAGAAGGTCACCTGGGCAAGGACAGTCTGCGACTCTAATTTCGAAGGCACGACAGACCCTAGTCAACGATACTCCACCCCCAACTGGGGTGTCCAGGCACAGGGGTGGACTCAACGGCTCTAAGTTCAACCCCAACCTCTCCTCACAACTCAACGAAATAAACGAGTGCGACGCCCCGGTATCAAATAAGAATAACGCCCATAAATGATACAATAAACACGTACCCTGAATGGTCTCGCGGTATGTAGTAGATCCTGGGGCCCGGGAGTCGGTAACCGCGTACACTCTCCCCTGCGACGACTGCTGCCTCTAACCCGGCGTACTGGCTGCTGAATACCCAGACCTCTGCTGTTGTCTCGGAACCGGCACACTCGTTGACGGCTGCGAAAACCTCGACTGTTGACTCTGACGAGGGCGACCCCTGGGTGACTGTACTGTACGCGACTGTTGTGGTCGCTGCGCTGTCGTTGCCCCAAACGGATCATAGCACCTGGCGATAATATGCCCAACTCGGCCGCACCGGAGACACCTGGCCTCGTCGGCTCTCGGCCCCGTGTCCATCGGACACTCTCGCTGCATGTGACCTGGCTGCCCGCAGCTAAAGCATCTCAGCCGTCTCTTTGAAGCGACTGACCCCACTGATGCTACCGACCCCAGCTGTCTCGCTCCACCCTGATGAGCCTGTGGTCGGAAGAACCCCGTGGTCCTCTGCCTCCTCGGGTCTCGTGACTCGGACGGCCCTGCAAAGCTGGTCGGCCGCTGTCGAACCTCGTGGGTCCTGGCCGCATCCCAGATACCCTGCTCCACCGTCGCTGCGGTGTCCACGAGCTCTAAATACTTCCGCAACCTCAAGGCGAGAACCTTATCCCGAATCACCAGTCTCAGTCCCCCCTCGAACCGCAGGCAACGGTTCTACTCTGTCGCCACCATCTCGGGCGTGAATATGGTCAGGGCCGTGAATCTGGCCTCGTATTCTGCCACTAACATCCCCTCCTGCTGCAGATCCAGGAACTGTCGATGTCGGTCCAACCGAGCCGACTCGGGAAAATACTGTGCCAGAAAAACCGTTTGGAAGATGCCGTAGTCGTGCCCGACACTGTCCCTCACACGCCCCCACCAGTGGTAGGCGCTGTCCCTCAGCTGATGAGCTGCGAAGGACACTCTGCGGCGGCCATCCTCGATACCTGATGTATCCTGGTCCCGCGTGACCTGCTCTAGCCACCTCTCGGCTAGGTCGGGGTTCAGATCCCCGACAAATGTGGGTATCCCTAGCTTCAGGAAGACCAGCAGGGTCCGGGCCGTATGGTCCTCTGCCTGAATGGGCCTCACTAGGACCGTTGCTGCCTCCGGAGCTGGCGATGCCGACTCTCGACTGGCGATGATCGCCACCAAACTCTGGACTGTCCTGGTCAGCTCGTCCAGGGCAGTCGTAACGAGAGGGTCTGCGACCGGCGGGACGCTGGGCGTGCCCGTAGAAGGTCCCGCGTCGCTCCTCCTATCTTCTCCGACAGGAGTGCCCTGGGCCTCCGCGTACTCCGCGGGCTCAACGGTGGGCACCCGTCCTGGTGTCCCTGCTGACCGTCCCTGCCTGCCTCGCGCGGGCGCCCGTCCCCGTGTTACCGCTGATCGTCCTCGTCTGCCGCGAGCCATGTGTTAGTGTCCTCTGTACGGATACACGCAAACGTTCAGTTTGCGAACTTATATAACGACGACATGCTCAAAATACTAGCGTACTCGTTACTAAACGTCACATCGCTCACGCTATTTATACTTTAATTACAATAATACGAAAGCGAAACCTCAATTAAACCGCACAACGAAACAAACAAATAGAATTTTTTTTGAAAGTAGCTGACTGGACCAGGCCGGCAAGTGGGCCGGGACGTGCCACCTACCGGGCCGGCACGCCAGCCGGGCAGTGCCCCCTTCCGGGCCGGCACGCCAGCCGGGCCGTGCCAGATTCCGGGCCGGCACGCCAGTTGGGCCGTGCCCCCTTCCGGGCCGGCAGGCAAGCTGGGCTGTGCCGCCTTCCGGGCCAGCACGCCAGCCGGGCCATTTCGGCTTCCGCGCCAAAACAGTGGCCCCGACCTTGTCTCCTATCGGACCGGTCCAAGATTCGTCCCGCAACGGTGATGATTTCGCACTCATCACCCCCGCTACTTCCACCCTAGGGCACTCGTATCCTACCCTGCCCATAGCGACCCGCACCTCTGTGCGTCGCAGACGTTCGACCACTAAAATAACAACACACGTACAACGTTTCAACGAACAAAACACAAGTCAACAAGGCCAACAACACAACACATGCCCACCGGGCCAACCAAAGTCGAAACACGCCCACCGGGCCAACCAAAATCAAAGCACGCCCACAGGGCCAATCAATTTTTAAAACTTTCTCCACTTCATTAAGAACCTCATTTCTTGACATCAGGTAGTTACAACCCGGTCCAGGCGTCCCCGAACTACATTGTACCCACTTGATATCAACACCGTCACGCTCGACTACAGGGGCACCCCTGAGTCGAGTCGCGACAGTTTAAAAATGTTTCACGCAGCAATACACAAACAGTATGCCTGTAACCCCGTACCGCACATACACACAAACACAAACAGGACTCAAAACACAACGGGTCTACACACGGTTCCGACCTGCGTACCCAACGCACGACGGGACTTCACTGACTCGACTCTCCCTACCTAATTGACGTACATTCCGAGGTGTGAAACCTTGAGCTCTGATACCAAGCTGTCACGCCCCAATTTCAGTAACCGAACTCAGGACGCGAACATTTAAAACAATAAAACATTTTGAAACCTTTTACATAAATCACTTTAAAATTCCCATTTGTTCATCAAAAATAATATTTACAACTCAAAATACGTCCCAACAAGTGGACAAAAGCATGGTATACATCGCTAGACTTAAAATTAGACTCGGACTCCCGCTCCTAGCTCTTCAAGCTTCGGAAGCTCACCTAGTCCAATCTGCGACCTGTACCTGTAGGAAAAGCAGCTAGGGGTGAGCGTTCGCTCACCACCACGGATAACAAACTGACTACGGCATACTTAGCAGACAATGCCGGTAACACCAACAACAACCCGACTAACACACACAAACAAGTAATGTAGACCCGACACAACGTTTGACGACTTCCTCAAATAACACGACAGACAACCACGCAACACCCAAGATCACAAAGGATCGCACACCAAACAAGATCACAAAGGATCACACTCCAGCTGCTCAGTAGCCTCCCTCACGCCCTTTACCGATCCCAGTCAGGCCAGGCGGTCGACCTGTTGCATTTTCCTCGACACAAAGTTGGATCAGGTTGTCGACCTATCACTCACCAACCCCAAACCACGCACCCGCGGCCAGGACCCCTTTCCTTACGGGCGGGCCCCCTACCCCTGTCTGAACATGCAGACGCGTGCGCTCGAGGACCCCCGTTTCATGAAGCGGGCCCCCAACCTTAGGTAACCACAATCACAATCGCAGCCAAAGTTCAACAAACAGCAACAACACCAGTCCAACACTCCACAAGCACTCATGGCCACCCAAGACACACCAACAGTCAATACTCGGGCTCAACAACCCCACGGCCACTCATGGCCACCCAAGACTCCAACAGTAAAACACGGGCTCTCATGGCCACCCAAGACACCAACAATTAAAACACGGGCTCTCATGGCCACCCAAGACACCAACAATAAAACACGGGCTCTCATGGCCACCCAAGACATAAGCTAAACAATCAACCTCCGGGCATGGTCATATGCCTCCAGTAGTTCTAATATCGATAAGTTCACTGCTCCTACGACACTACTAAGTGTCACATGCATTTCTAACATTCTCTACGCTCCCGTATCATACGAGACTACCCGGTGTTTCCTGCCTTCCTAATATTCGATAAACCTACTTAACCCACGACACCCCGGTGTCACATGTAATTCTACTGTTAACTTTCCCTAATCAGGGCCGAGATCCGGCTACTTTTCCCCACCTCGTAAGTTTCTCCAAAAGCGCACAAAGTAAGCCCCGACGTGATCTCAGTCACTCGCCTAGCTTTCCTTTCCCTCGGTCTGCAGCACGATCTAATAAGAACACAATTTTAAGGCACTTTTAAATTCGCAAACATAAACCGGAATTTAATAAACTTGACGCCCAAAAGTAACCCCTACAATGTCGATCACTCCCAAACTTCCCAATTACTCGACATTGTCGATAATGGACCCGGAAAAGCCCGATTCGCCCGACATGGCGAATCTGCACGGGTTTTGGAAACGCCCTTCCGGGGCTCCGAAAATTCCCGTTTTCGTTTCTACGGTCTTAGAATAATTCAAGTATTCCTAGGCACCCGACGGAATCGAATTCCGACTTCCGAGTCATTTAACTAGCGTTTAAAGTTTCTAAACCCGACAATTACAACTTTCACCATTTAATTCCAAATTTCGATCCGGTTGTGAATTAATGACCCGGGGAACGTGCTAAACCACCCGAACACAAAACCCGAGCACCCGAGCACCCGAGCACGTGGGCCCCACCCGGCCCACCTTGTCCGTGGGTGGCTATGGTTCCAATGGGCCCGGCCCACCATGGTGGTGGCCGGCCACCCCCTATGGTGGTCGGAGCTCCCCCCGAGCTCCCGGTCACCGGAAAACGTCCCCCTTCACCCCAAAACGTCTGCAACGATCCCCCATCCTCAATACAACCCTAAACTAATAGTTTTAAACCAAAACCTAAATTTAGAACTTGACAAAACGAAGATCGGTTTGGTGATTACCGTAGAGGAAGACGGTGTGAGTTCGAATCTCCTAACTTTGAGACGATCCAAGGGTTGAAGCTCGTGAATAGTGACCACCCAAACCCTAGCTCTCTTCTTCTCCTTCTCCTTCTCTCTCTAATTCTCTTCTCTTTCTTTTTTCTATTTTTTTGTTTCTCTTTCTAAGGGTGTGGCCGAACCCAATCTAAATGCCTCATCTTTATTTTCCCCCCAAAACCTAACACCACCACTTGTTTGACAAGTGGCAAGGTGGGTCCCACACCTTTTTGGAAGAATATCTAGAAGATATTTTCCAATCAGATTCGCGAAAATCGGACGTTTCGGCCCCGAACGGGCACTTTTTCCAAGAAATTACGAAACTTGACGGGCTGCAAGGAAACGGCTCAACTAAGACCGCTGCAACGACGGCTAAGCTTTTTGGATCCAAAACGGTCCTCGAATGGACCAAAACGTCGCTCGATAACGAAAAGTCAACATTTCCCAAATTGGTCAGAGAGTTGTCCTGAGTCCTCCGGAACTCACTTTGGTCAATAACGGGGTCCACTTAAGTCCGGTATGACCCTCGGGGTCAATTTAGGTTCAATTAAGTGTCTGTCTTAAATTTTTTTAAATTTTCCTGTTTTTCGCAGGTTTGACTGGCATTGACCAGGAGTGGTTATTACAAGTGTCGTCGGGGCCCATGAGGCCTAGTCTTGGCCTCAGGTTATTAGGGAGGAATGGCAACCCTACCCTCGATAGGGTCCCTGCACCAGTTAGTGTGTTTCATGTCCAAGCCAAGCTCTTTATCAAGATGTTAAGTGAGTCTCACAAGAGGTTCCAGCTACTTCTAGGCATTTATGTTTGGTCTTAGGTCAAGTCGGAATTGGTTTTAATACTTTTGTTTTTTTTTCGATTTCAATTTAGATATCTCAGTTATATTTAAAGGATTAGGTGTAGGATTATATACAGATTGTTCACTCTTCTACTTTTTTTTCAAACTATAGTTAAATTTCAAAAAGATTGATAACAACGACATTAGTGCGCAAACTTACTTATCCACCGTTAAAACATGGGTTGTATCGTGAGTATGTTCCTTTCGACATAAGTTCGCAGCCGATATTTTTTTTAAGCGAAATGTGCAATTCATTAATTTAAATTCAAATACATCTGAGTGCATCAGGAATAAATCCCTGACCACGAAGAGCAGACAAAAGACACGATGGTGTCGTAGTTCTTTTCATACTATAACCGTCACTGACGGTATTGAAAACTAGTCGAAGTTGACTATGACTGCTCAAGGTCTTGCCTAAACGCTGCATGCACCGTAGAGTATGACCGAACCTGCTATCATCCACTTCTAAACTATGGCGAAACTGACTACGGCTGCTCAAGGTATTGCCTAAATGCTGCATACTCTAGAGAGTACGACCGAACATGCTATCATTAGTTTCAGAGACCCACTCGATTAAACAGATCCTTAATCTAGAGAGTGGTCGAGGGAGGTGCGGTGGTGGAGGCTAGGGAGGAGGCGATTTGAGAGACGACGGCGACGACGACTTCAGAGACGACGGCGGCGGCGGTTTCAGAGGGTGCGGTGGTGGAGGCCAGGGAGAAGGACGCACTGATGTCGGCTTCAACGAAAACCATTGGAGTTGCAGAGGTGGTGCCGAACAGAGTCGGTAGACACGTCGCTGGTGGTGGGAGGGAGCCAACGTCACGGTGGTTAGAGACGGCTCGAAGGGAGGCCTAGTAAAAAAAACTTAACATAATTTTCAGAAAAAATCGTAAAGGAATAATGATTCGTGAACTGTATCCAAATATTATTGTCGAAAGTGAATTGATAAAATACAAGTAGAAGGAAAAGAGTAATGGTAGAAGTCATGGCAATAATCATGATTGTCATGGCCTTAAATGACTAGAGTATAGTCAAGTTAAGAGAGTTTCTGATTATACTCTTTGTTCTTTTTAGGATAAAAAGGTTAGTCGAAGGAAAATTTAATAAAACATTGAACTTGTTCGCAACCGGTATAAGATTGACTTAAACGATAAATAAATTTGAACGATAAATAAATTTATAATGGGTTGGAGGTGTCAGCCAATAATGCATTAAAAAAAATATTGAGCACCTAGTAAGTCTCTTTCGCATCCCAAAAGAAAACGTGATTCGAGAATTGCGAATATGCTAAGTTCTTAACTCTCAAGCGGCACGATTAACACTATATCTCAATGAACATCATAATCATTGTTGAAAGTCGCATGTTTGTCTTCGTAGTCACTGTTGTAAGAGAGGACTTTCCATTTTCATGATTGTCCGTTGAGGTTATTTTTTATGTTTGAAATTTTATCCATTGAGTTATTAAAGAAAAAGAGATTTAGTACATTAAATGCAGGCCAATATTTTTTTAGTACATTAAATGCAGGCCAATATTTTTCTATTCTTTCTTACGTGGAAAACAGTCAATCTTTTCCGTTACCAAATGAAACACGAGATACAAAAGCAAAACATGCTCCGAGCCTTAAGAGTACCTGTAATGGTCGTGACAAATATGCTGTTGCAAGCATTGTCACGATACTGTCACGACTCGTCGTTGTAGGACGTCGTTTTAAGGGTGTCGTGTCCTGCAATGAAGCAACGCGTCGTGGCAGTCCCAACGGCTAGTCGGCGGGCTAGTGAGAAGCTGACACGTGTCGGCGCAGATTTAAAAAAAGAACAAAAAATTCATATATATACAGATTCACCCCTACTCAAAAAATCACTCCTTCACTTGTTTACACAAGTTCCATTTCTCCTTCTATTCTTCTCAAATTCTCTCGATTTTTTCCCTTCGTTGTGTATTTTTTTCGATGTAGAATTTTCCAACACTAGAGGAAATGAAGCAAATGACTCCCAAACAAATAGACGAAGCGATGAGTAGGCTGGCTGCAGCAACGGTAAAAAAAAATCACGATCAAGTGATGTCAGCGATACTGCCAAGGACAGCAGATGATGATAAGGCCGAGGGCTCAGGGTCGGTGCCGCGACCAAAGCGGAGAGTGATTGAGCGCAATCGAGAAGATGCACACGAGGGGTTGATGCGTGACTACTTCACACATAGACCGTTGTATATCGACCAACAATTTCGGTGACGATTCTGGATGTCGAGGGAAATGTTCATACATATCATGAATGGTTTGAGTGAACGGTACGCCTACTTCCATAACCAAAAGGATGCTACGGGGAGGCCCTCCTTCTCTACACACCAAAAGTGCACGGTAGCACTTCGTCAACTCTTTTATGAAGGTCCCGCTGGTGCCTGCGACGAGTATTTGCGAATGGCGGAGAGCACTGCTTTTGACTGCCTCAAGAAGTTTTGCTTTGGCTTCATCAAGGTTTATGGGCGGACATATCTACGACGCCCGACCGAGGAAGATACAAGATGTTCGTTGCGAATCAACGAAGAGCGCGACTTTCAGGGGATGATAGGGAGAGTGGACTGCATGCACTAGGATTGGAAAAACTGTCTTGTGGCATGGTCTACACAGTTCGCAAGTAGGGACCACGGGAACGTCCCCACAATCATGCTAGAAGTCGTTGCATCCCAAGACCTTTGGATTTGGCACGCTTTTTTCGGGACACCGGGCTCTAACAACGACATCAACGTGCTCAATAGGTCTACCTTGTTTCACTAGGCAGTTCGAGGCTTCGCTCCAGATGTGAAGTTCAAGGTCAACGGTAGAGAATACGAAACCCCGTATTACTTGACAAATGCAATTTATCCTGCTTGGGCAACATTTGTGAAGTCAGTACCAACTCCACAAACACCGAAGCAAATATGATTTGCTAGATACCAAGAGGCGTGTAGGAAGGATATCAAACGAGCGTTTGGAGTTCTACAGGCCCGATTTCACATCGTCACTCGCCCGAGCCAAATGTGGGATATGAGCGCACTCTCAGTGATCATGACTGCTTGTGTTATCATGCACAACATAATCGTTGAGGATGAACGGAGGCCGTGGCCCACTGATCCGTTTGCATATATCAGTCTCTGGACCCAAACATCCGTAGAAGACCACCACCAGCGGTGAACGTGGACAATATCATGGGCCATAGAACAAGGATTCAGGATTTGGGATGTTCATCACATACTCCACGATGATCTCATCGAACACATTTGGGCTAGATATGGAGATGACGACCACAATTAAATATTAATTGTCAATTTTAATGTGTTTTATATTTGGCTTTAAATAAAAATAGTAGTAATGTATTTTATATTTGGCTTCAAATAAAATTAGTATTTATATTTGGGGTGCTTTTTGAAATATTAAAAGTGTGCTACCATGGTTCCTACCACTGTCATGCCAGACCATTGGAGAGGCCATGACAGGAAGCCATGGTAGGGAGGAGAGAGAAAGCCAAAAAACACCTCCTACAATGACTTCCTGGCACTAGTCATGACAGACCATTGTGGATGCTCTAAGGCACAAATCTGAACAACAATAACTTAGACACAATCCCAAGTCTCTTAAAACTCTCTCTCAAGAAAAATCAACCTTAAATCGTACACAATACTATCAAATGAATAGCTCTCCCCGTGGATGATTATCTCTCCAAAGAACGCACACCAACGAAGTGTGCATAAACTATTATAAGTCTAATTTCAAGTTTCATTCTCTATCATTTATTACTGTTCGTGCTCTTATCAGATAGCTGCGTCTATATTCGGGCTTTGGGGGTTCTTAGTGCAACCTCTTGTAACTCATTTTTCACCTCAAGAGAGGTTTTAATCTATAATTCGCTTTTTTGATCATAAAAAAAAAACTATAATATGAAGAACAACAAGGGAACATGACTTTAACAAGCGCTCCAGATGTCCGACCGACACCTATTTCTACGGCAGCTCAAGACCTTCGGCCCTCTTCAATGGCCCCTGCCTCTGCTCTTCATCCACTTTCAACAGAAAAATCACCAACTTCTTCAGAAGATAGAAGATATATCAGGGAACATTTTCAGTGCACTAACATGTTTGATAGTGAGAAGATGTTTTTTTCAAACAAGACCTGATGGCTCGTTGAGGTTATTGAATTCCAAGACCAAGCAGAAGAAATCCTTGAAGACTGGTAGAAGCATTGATGTTGAAGTTGATGCTCAACCCTCCTTGCATGTGAGGAAAGAGCAACTGGGTAAGGTGGGAGCTCAAAGTTCTGAAGATCGTTTGTACCCCCAAAAGGACAAGTTTGGAGCTTCGAAAGCTGTAAGACAAATTAAGTCTTCGGTGGTCTCTACAAATCGTGTGCAACACCGAGATTCTTCTTCACTGTGATATCCTCCTCCGGGTTTTGAAAATGTCCTTCCTTCAAGGATTGAAGGTGCGCATCATGCTACTAAGAGGTATGGTCAACTTATGTTTGCAATATTTGTCCTGAATATCCCTAACCATGCTCTTCTTTGTTGGCTCGAAAATCTTTTTGGATCCCTCTTGGGCTTTGTCAAAGCTGTGGTTCCATCCAAACCAAACTCTAAAGGGAGGTGGTTTGGTTTTTTTTTCTATTTTAAGCAAGTTCAAAATATGCAGTTAGCTATTCAAAGTTATAATGGAGTAACGGTTGGTGGTAGAAAACTATTTGTCACAAAAGCTTATGATAGGAATTTACATAGTTCAAAGTCCTCTCTTTTTTCATGGGGAGCCTTCCTGCTCTAGTTCAGGAGATCAATATCTCACTTTTCAAGATTTTATCAATATAGGAGCTATAGTCACTACTCATGCTGATATGTTGAAAAGAGCTCATTTAGCTGTAACACATCTCAATCTCAGTGTGGATGTTATTCTGAAAGAAATGGCTTTAGAAGGAGTTACTAAAGTGCAATTAAAGGATCTTGGTAACAAATCTATTTTGGTGCATTTTCCTGATCCATTGTATGAAGAGGAGATCATGAGGGATGATGTCTCATGGCTCAATCAATGGCTAACTTTCATTCATGGGTTTCAACATCCGTGTTCAAAAGGGGGGAGGTTTTGTCTGGTATGCTATTATAGGGGGTGCCTTTTCAAGGTTGGTGTGTGGAGAGCTAACAAACCTCTCTAGCTAATCAAGGTCAAATTATTTTCACTCATCCTAACTCTATTCATGGTAATTCTGTGGACACTACCTATGTTTTGGTCAATACCTTTGAGATAAGTCCAATAACAAAAGAAGTTGAAATTTTTCTTGGCAATAAACCATTCAAGGTTTGGATCTCAACAATAAATCCTCCAGATGTCCGAGTTTCGACCGATAAGCCTGATCAGCGCCCCCTATAAAATCTTGGCCAAGGCTTTAGCGAACAGGTTGAAGCAGGTGCTAGCAGACATTATCAGTGATTGCCAGAGTGGTTTTGTTGCAGGCAGGCAACTGGTGGATGGGGTCCTTATAGCTTCAGAAGTTGTGCAGCTGATCAAATGTTCGAAGCAGGAGCCTATCCTGCTCAAGCTTGATTTTGAAAAAGCATTCGATAAGGTGCAATAGGCTTACTTGGATGAGGTAATGAAGGCTATGGGGTTCGGTTCTCGTTGGAGATCGTGGATGAGGGGCTGTTTTCAGGACCACAGGTCGGTATTGGTTAATGGTTCCCCGGGCGAGGAGTTCACTATAGCAAATGCCTTACGCCA
The DNA here is from genome assembly GCA_963921825.1 of Erodium maritimum. NCBI lineage: Eukaryota > Viridiplantae > Streptophyta > Magnoliopsida > Geraniales > Geraniaceae > Erodium > Erodium maritimum. The sequence continues at coordinate 26,531,406 of OY997596.1, read as the reverse complement.
TGGGAGTCCCCTTTCCCCATCCCTATTTCTTTTAGCGGCCGAGGGCTTACACCAGGTTTTGGAGGAGGGGGCTCGGGCGAGAAATGTAAGGGGCATACCGTTGGGCAACCTTGGTCTTACGATATCTCACTTGTAGTTCACCGACGATACAATACTATTTGTTAAAGGTGACCAGGACGACCTGGCTAGTCTCAAAAATATTCTGGAGGGTTTTGAGCTTTCGTCGGGCCTCAGGATAACCTTTCGTAAGTCAGAGGCAATTATTCTGAATGCCAGCATTATCTCGCCTGAATCAGTGGCATCAGTGTTAGAATGTAGAGTGGGTACGCTTCCAATCCGTTACTTGGGTTTTAGTTTGGGCCTCAACCCAAGAAGAGCCAAGTTCTGGGAACTGGTCTTAGATAAGTTTAAAGCGTCCCTAAATCTATGGCAAGCCAAGCATCAAAGCCTGGCAGGAAGGTTGGTGCTCATAAAATCCACCTTGGCCGCATTACCCATCTTCTACATGTCTCTATTTCGAGCTCCTAAATCGATCATAAGGAAGATGGAGGCTTGGCAACGCAAGTTCCTGTGGCATAACAATGTTGTCAAGAGGTCCATTCACAAGGTCAAGTGGGATGACGTGTGCAAACCAAAGTCGGAGGGGGAACTTGGAATTCGCAGGTTGGACGAAGTAAACAAAAGTCTTTTGGCTAGATGGTGGTGGCGCTTCTCGGAGGAGGACGATAGCTTGTGGAAGAGAGTTCTCTGCGCAATTTATGGTTAGGAACCTCGGGAGTGGAGCTTGGCCAAACTCAACAAACCGGGTACTTCCTTTCTAGTCCAACAGCTGATCGGACTATCCGCTGATCCAAATTTTTCGACCATATTTGATGGGCAAAACGCCCATTGGAAGGTAAGAGATGGTGAATGGGTTAAATTATGGGAAGATAAATGGTTGGGTGCTCATCCGTTATGCTTCAAATACCCCCGTCTGTATCGTGTTGCAACCCTCAAACAACAGACAGAGGCTCGTTTTTGGGTGGACGGTTTGTGGAAGGTAGTCTACAGAAGATCTTTGTGGCAGGGTGAGGAAGCTTTGGCCAAAGAACTTCTAGCTATGTTGTCTGAGGTGCAGTTACAGGGAGGGTCTAGGGACAAGCTCATCTGGTTCAAGTTCCCTAAGGACCCAAGTTCGGCTACAGCTTACCGGTTATTAGTTGGACCTCCGGATGAGGCTCCAAATTGGTCTCGGTTCTTATGGGTTAAGGGAGTACCGTCGAAATTTTGCACGTTCATGTAGCTGCTCCTTCACAAAGCAGCGCCTACTCTCTCCTTTCTCGAGCAACGAGGATGCAAAATTTTGTTGCTCGCGATGCGGTGTTATTTCTGTAAGGATAAGTTTGAAGACCAGGATCACCTCTTCCTACACTGTGAGTATGTCTCGGTTTTATGGGGGCTGATTTTTGATTGGTGGAAATTGGTTTGGGTGATGCCAAATGAAGTGGGGACCAGCGTTTTAGCTTGGGACGGCCTGGGCCTGAATTAGTGGCGAAAGGGTTGGTTCATAATCGCTTACTCGACCCTTTGGAGCATCTGAATCTGTCGAAACAAAGCAGCCTATCAGGCTAAAGTTGACACCATTGACATGGTCTTTTTGAAGCTTCAGCAACAATGTTTCGGACTTGTGAGGCTGGCCCACATTTTGACTCCTGAAGCTCGGTGGGAAGTCAGGAAATCGTCCCCGGAGATTTGTTTGATGGGAAGCAGGCGTGTGGGTCGATCAGAGGAGGCTGCTGGGCCGGCTTTAACTGCCTTGCAACGGGGGGGGGGGGGGGGGGGGTGGGTGGGTGGGTGGGGGCTGCAGGGTGCACAGGATACCTAGAACTTGAATTGGTAATTGTATTGTTCTCCTCTCATTTTTGAGTTCCGTGTTCAATCCCCCTAGGGTTGATTGAACCCTCTTCTGTATAAGTTCTACTTATTCGAAGTTAATAATATCCTTGCTTATAAAAAACATCTACAAAAAAGAAAAGGGACTCGACTACCTAAGGATTAGTCAATGTAGAATAAAAAGCTAAAAATACAATTCAGCTAACCACACAGACATGGAAGCGAACATGTCCAAACAATAATATCATTTATGCGTGACATAATGGTAGATGGGCTAGCAAAGAGACACCCGTGCAGTGGAATGGAACGTACTAATTCGTTAAACAAAAACTACATACCGCATCAACCGGACGGTATTAACCAGTAACTGACACCACATTGTAATTGCTAATCACACAAATACACCCTACTTCTAGATGATCACGTCACCTAACTATCATACTGCGTTGGACCTGTCCCAACATAAGAGAATCCTGTCACCCAACATACAATGCATCAACATAGCAATGTTAACAATACGAAACCGCTTGTGAGAGTCGATCGTCGACTACACCGGTGATGGTGAGGCTAAGGGTAAAACCCTATATAAACACCCTCTTAGGCTTGACCATCAAAGAAGCCGAAAAAATACGACCCAAGAGAAGAGAGTCATGGATGAATTCATCAGAAACGAAGAATCCACATGGTTGATCAACACTAAAGGGAGAGAGGAGGAGGGTGCTTTTGGGTGTCTCTTCCTCCTCGCTTTATGTGGCTGGACGATCTCCAAAGAGGAGCACGAGGGCACTATAAGCCTAGTTGACGAGGTAATCGTCATAGGTGGAGATGAAGGCTTGGGGTGATCATTAATGGGTTGGGCGGTGGTGCGATGGTCGAGAAAGTGAGCAAAAATATGATGGTTAGAATTAGTAGAGAGCGTGGAGAGCCTCTAACAAGATAGGGTACACGAATTCGTGAGAGTTTTCCTTCAATCGTAGCTCTCGTTTTATTACACACACGAATTCTAATTGCGGATTATCGTCTTGTTTTCTTTTTACCATCTTAGTCTTAGAGCATGTACAATGGAAGAGCTTGAGTTAGAGGCTTGGATGCTGACTATACAAAATAGTGGGATACATGACTAAAAATAAACTGTGTTTTACAATGGTGAGTCCTGTATAAAGTCTCGTATTGTGAGTGGACCAATCATATTTATTTAAATATGATTTTTTGTATTAAAAAAAAATAGGACACATGTCGAGCGACCATGAGACCCGGGACGCAGATCCCGAGTCCCAGATTAACGAGCCGCAGGACGCGGGACTCGGCTCGACCCGTGTTTTTGCGGGACGCGGGACGCAAAAAAACGTCCCACAACGGGACGGCTCGCGTTGTAAGTCCCGCAAAAACACGAGCCGATACGCAAGCCGCGATCCGGACCGACCTGTTGTTCTTGCTCTTAGTGTAAAACTAGTATCCGTAAATACGTACACAAGGCGTTGTCCGGAAGCATTTCTGCGAAGAAAACAAAGCGAGATTAAAGAGGGAGAAACCGAGAAAAAAAAAAATAAAGGTTTCGGATGGAATATAAAAAACAGCGCAGTGAATTGTTCGGGTAGGGCTCTTCGCTGATTGCGCAGTATAAAATAATCTGATCATGGACCCCGCCATGGCGTTGTTTATGTAACTTCTCTACCTCTTCCTTTGATTTCATTTCATAAAATCTTCATTGCTCAAGACAAGTAACCCCTTTCGTCCCAATCATATCGCCTTCTCAGAAACTTCACAAACCCCAATTCCAAATCCAACTTCACTTTCATTTCCTGAGTTTGATCCATATCCTTTTATCATATAATGGTCGAACATCTTTGGGCTCAAATGGGTTTTGTTGATGATTCAAGAGAAGAGAGGGAGAATCGAAGGGGAAGCAAATCTGAGTGGTGCTGAGAGAAAAAAGATCGTTTTTTTCCACTTTATGAGTTAGGGAAGAAAGAGGGTAATTTTTTGTGTTACTTAAATATGAAGAGTGAGTTGATTGGTTGCGTTTTTTGAAGAGTGAGCTGTTTTGGTGATTGCTTGTAATGGCTGTGGTGAGTCATGTGCCCACAATCCCTGTTTACAGGAGCGATTCTATGAGATACGAGGACCTAAGTAGGAGGGAAACTGCTGAGGTACCTATGCAAAGAGTGATTGAAGATATTATATATGTGGCAGTGGGGAAGAAAGTGAAGGAGAATAAAAATACTTTGTTGTGGGCATTACAAAACTCGTGTGGGAAGAGGATTTGCATCTTTCATGTTCACCAACCAGCAAAAATGATACCCTTGAGTAAGTTTCAGATATAGATGTAATTGACTTACTGTAATAATATATCTATGTATGTCAAGTGTCAAATTCAACTTTATGCACTAGGAGCTGGGCTTTAGTCTCTTGTGCTTACATTTCTTAGCTTAATAGTCTGTTTTATTTTCTAACTATACTCAAACCATGGATATGATTGGTTACTAATTTCCACGTCCTTGACTATTAATCCGGTGTATACTGTTATCAATTTTGGGGATTTCAAGTTGATTCTTGTATTGAACTATATGAAATCTTGGATATGCAATTCTTTTAAATGAACAATTTGACCAATTTCGATTTTTTTAGGTGTAGAAATCCATAAATAATTAGATTTCCGATTCTTGTTATGTGCTTAAATGTTTAAATTAATAGTACTCTTAAAAATTGGTAGTCCTTGGTTTAACATTTTTGAAACCTTGTTGAGGGAAAATAAATCTACTGGTTTTATTTCTACAAAAGAGCTCAACTAAAAAAAAACTTGCTTTCAGTGCTCGTTTCTTTTGTTTATTTTTAGTATTCAGTAAATAAAGTGTCCCTTCATTTTCCGTTGGTGTGAAGTGGGTACGGAATTTCCCGCAACATCCCTGCAAGAGCAAGAGGTTAAAGCATACCGAGCAATTGAAAGGCAGAATATGCACAAGCTGCTGGGAGAGTACCTTCTCATTTGTCGCAGAATGGGGGTATTTTTGCTCTGCTCTGCTTCCTAATTTTGTTATTTTAATTGTTGTCGTTTGTGTTGAGTTTGCCAAAAAACTAAAATTCCATTCGCTTAGTTAGCTATGTACACTGGGTCTCAACATCAAATCTCATATATCCGGAGGAAGTCTTGATGATCCCAATCATTGCTTAATAGGAATACCTTAATATTCTCATAGAGCTGGTACTATTAGTCATGATACATTTGGACTTAAATACCTCGTCTTGTAGGTACAGGCGGAGAAATTGCATATTGAAATGGACTGCATTGAGGATGGGATTATGGAGTTTGTCTCTCGGTATGGAATCAGGAAGCTTGTGATGGGGGCAGCTTCTGATAAGAATTACTCCAGGTATTGATGACATTAAAACTTTTTACATTTAGCTTAATGCAATTGCTCTTTAGATTGTGCATTCTGTAATGCAATCTTGACCTGGAGGACTGCTATATATCCAGGATATGCTTTATGAATTGTAGTTCCTTGTTACCTGATCTTTACGAATGCAGTCATGAGCCATTCAATTTGACGTCTTTCAATCAGGCTTAAAAAGGTATAGAGAGGGACAGTAGTTCTACTATCTGTCTACTTTGGTGCATTTAAAGAACAAAAAAGGGGCGTGATCGGGGAAATAAAGTTTATCTGACTTGATTGGTCTGTTCGTAAATGGATAGTTTACTTTACTCTATAGCTGCTAGTGACAAGAATGTTTTTATTTTTGCCTTCATTTGCAGAAGAATGATGGATCTCAAATCTCGGAAAGCAATCCAGGTTCGTCTACGAGCCCCAGTTTTCTGTCAGATATGGTTTATCTGCAAAGGGCACCTCATCCATACTAGGTAAGCTTGAGAAATCTATATGTTTCATGTATAATTAATATTGGGAAATAAATTTGAATGACTTGTACATAGAGAAGCTTCTGACATCCCTTCTTGAAAACAAACAACAATTTTACCGTAGAGATGCACACTTGATGTATTTCCTTTGTAATAACTCTTTATTTTCCAAAGCAATCATGTAGTATTGGTCGTAGTCGTAGATTGGTTATTGAGCAGGGCAATTTTAAAGTTTTGGTGACTGCCACAGTTTCTTCCTCAATATATACTTGTACTGTTTTTAGTTATCCACTTATTTTGTAATCATGACTGCTAATGCAAGTAACATATCAAAATAGGGAAAGCTGTTTAGATGTGTCGGATACGGATGCTGCATCTCTATCACTGTTAGCAAGTCCAAACACTGAAACTGCACGGTCAAATTACATGAGATCACAGTCTGTGACAAATAACCAGAATAATCAAACAAAAGTTGACAGCCAAGTTCAAGATTTACTCCAAAGAGTACGGTCCGTCGATCTTGACAGGCTTGGTGGGAGAGCAAGTGCACCTTCTTCGCCAGACTGTATTCAGGGACTGTTGACTCCACGGATCAGGTTGTTTGCAGATGGGAGTTCAGATGAATGGGGTGGTTTATCAAGGAGAAGCCCTTCTCAGAGCTCAGGGATTTCAACATCCTCTACTAGTAGAGAGGTTGATGTAGCTGTGACTCCACTTGAGAGAATTGAGGGGAACGAGAATGGATTGGAGATTGGGACACTTCCTCAACCAAAAGATCTTCAACAGTCTTCTCCTCCTAGTGTACTGGTACAGTGAGACCTAGCATTCATCCCAGATATATATTTTGTATTTGTCATGATGGATATGCATGTACATTAGTCAGATTGTGGAGGGGTATGATAGCAAATTTTCATTTCTTTCTACCAGCCCCAGAAAGGAACTGTATGAGTTGACTCGGTTTTCCTAGCGTTTTTTTATTTAAACTATTTTGGGAAGTTTACAAGTGATTGATGGATGCAAGCAGGATGGAAGTATAGACGACGATATATATGAACAACTTGAGCAAGCCATGTCAGAAGCTGAAAACTCCAGACGAGAAGCATTGGAAGAGGCAGTAAGGCGAGGGAAAGCTGAAAAGGAGTTCCTTGAGGCTATGCGTAAGGTAAGTTGTGGTTATCAAGAAACAGTTTATTTTCTTCAGTGGAGGTGACTTTTTTCAATCGTCAAGTATAAAAAGGAACTGTTCCCATACTCGTATTTAGTAGATGGTGTATAAGTAAATACCTTACACACTGCATGGTGAGAGTGAGACCCAAAGTAGAAGGGAATCATGTCATTTTTCGCTAATGGAATAAGTAGGTGTTTCTTAAATGTGTTGCTGGAGTATATTACGCATTTATCCAAAGTCTTAAATACTATTTGCCAATTTACAGCTCAAAGCAGCTGAAAACTTATATGCTGATGAATTGAAACAAAGGATAAAAATTGATGAAGAACGGTCAAAACAAAGGTATGAACTGGAAAATAATATGAAGCAGCGAGAGCAAGTCATGGAGGAACTCCAGGTTTCTGAAAATCAGAAAGCATTACTTGAAAGTCAAATTGCAGAATCTGATCATATGGTAAATGAGCTAGAGCAGAAAATTATCTCTGCAGTTGAATTGTTGCAAAACTACAAAAAAGAACAAGAGGAGTTGCAAATAGAGCGTGACATTGCGCTGAAAGAAGCAGAAAATCTTAGAAAGGGTGCAGCAGATGCGTCCACTGTACATATTCCACAGTTCTTCTCAGAATTTTCTTTCCCAGAGATTGAAGAAGCAACACATAATTTTGATTCATCCCATAAGATTGGGGAAGGAGGATATGGTAGTATCTATAAAGGGGTTCTGCGACATACCCAGGTTGCTATTAAGATGCTACATTCTCATAGCATGCAGGGACCGTCAGAATATCAACAAGAGGTATATATTGACTTATATTTATATGATATAATGGCATAAATATACCGTGTACTTTAAACTATTTGCAGGTTGTTACTGTTATCTTTCTTTTTACCAAGTTAAACTGATTTTTTTTATTATACACCATGCAACTAAAAGAAAGTAACAACCTGCATAGTTGGGATATTTATATTGATGATTTGCCACTGATTGCTGTCTTATAATAGTTGATAATTTATTTAATATCAGAAAAACATCTAAACATGTTTGCACACATATGCTTGCTTCTTGTTAGAAGTTAGAAGTATTAGACAATGTCCTATTCCTGTATGAATTAGTTATGTTAGTATATTTCCTAGTTGTGTAGGTTTCTCCCCTATATAAAGGGATATCCCATTATGTATAATCACTAAGAATCAGCAATACTATTTCAGAACTCAACACTTCTCTTTAAGCAAAGTCTCAGGATGAAGTCTTGGTACATACATGTGGATATTCATTCTACGATGTCTCAGGCTCTCAGGCCTCAGCTGAATAAATTGGGCTTGTTTATCAGTTTTGTTCGCTGGTTGTATTGCAGGTTGATGTATTGAGTAAGTTAAGACACCCGAATCTCATCACGCTTGTTGGAGCTTGTCCTGAAGCTTGGTCTCTCATCTACGAGTATCTTCCCAATGGGAGCCTTGAAGACCGACTCAGCTGCAAAGATAACACATCCCCTTTGTCATGGCAGACCCGAATAAGGATTGTTACTGAATTATGCTCTGTTCTCTTCTTTCTTCATTCATCTAAGCCGCACAGCATAGTACACGGTGATTTGAAACCTGCCAATATTCTCCTTGATGCGAACCATGTGAGCAAGCTGAGTGACTTCGGGATTTGTCGGCTTATATCCCAAGGTGCAGATTCAAGCAACAACACGACTCTCTGCTGCAAAACCGATCCCAAGGGCACTTTTGTGTACATGGACCCTGAGTTCCTTGCAACAGGAGAACTCACACCAAAGTCTGACGTTTACTCATTTGGAATTATACTATTGCGGTTGCTGACCGGAAGACCAGCCTTGGGGATAACGAAGGAAGTGCAGTACGCATTAGATAAGGATAAGTTGACAGACCTCTTGGATCCTTTAGCCGGGGACTGGCCTTTTGTGCAAGCTGAGCAGCTAGCTCGCCTGGCTCTGCGATGTTGTGATATGTCTGGGAAGAGTCGGCCAGACCTTGGGTCAGATGTATGGAAATTACTTGAACCAATGAGGGCTTCATGTGGAGGCTTATCGTCATTGGGGTTGGGTTCTGAAGAGCAATGTCAACCCCCGTCATATTTCATTTGTCCCATTTTTCAGGTGAGTAAATGGACCGTGTATTGTTTGTTTATTACCATACCTGGCCATTGTGTTGTGTTATTTTCTGCAAATAAATATCGTAAAAGAAAGTAGGTCGACTTTGTCGTTCCACATATCATAATGTTTTATGGCAGGAATAGTATATTTGTTTCGCTAATTATTCATCTCCAACATACAGGAAATCATGCAAGATCCGCATGTTTGCGCAGATGGTTATACATACGAGGCTGAGGCTTTAAAAGGATGGCTTGATAGCGGTCATGATACGTCACCAATGACAAACAGTAAGCTGGCACATAAGAATCTAGTCCCCAACCTTGCCCTTCGATCAGCTATTCAGGAGTGGTTGCAGCAACACTGTGGTGGTAACCTTTGGGTATAGTTACTGTATAAAACAGAATTGAGGGTATTGCTAATGGTGTGTGACATGTAATGCCTATATATGTATGAAATGATTTTCATGTAAGTAAGAAATGTTACCGACTACCAAGTTAATAGAATTAAAGTAATCCTCAGAAAGTTGAGTTATTTCTAGGGAAATTTGCAGATAGCTGGATCCAATTACACTTTTTACACAACTAATTTTAATTTTCACAGTATGCATCGGTTACTTAAATTTTTGTAAGGGCTACTGTACATGTAATTTTTAAAAGGGGAAACTACAAAAATATGCCCTGATGATGTCTCAAAAACTGACCTGTCGTGAATTTTTTTACCACATAAAAGATCAATACACCAAATACTATATGTTTCCATTACCGGCCGTGAACTTTGTTGTTTTAATGTCAATTGTTCATTTTTTACTTTGTATGTTGGGAAATTAATGAACCTAACACTGATGATAGGAATGTGTGTAATTTCATCCTCATGTGCATTTTTATTATGGTATTTGAACATGTAATATAGGGTTTTGGGAAGTATCAGTGTCCTCAGTATAGGGTTTTAAATTGTTATTTTTTAAAACGAAAGGTTGAAGATATTATTAATATTCGAAATATATTACATCTTCGTGCATCAGGGAACAAGCTCTCTGATCACCTAACAAGAACAGTACGGAACTAAAGTTTACCAATCCTTTTTTTCTAATAGGGCCGCCTCTGGCGGTGTTTGAATGCCACAAGGGCCAACAAGAAAACAAGTGTGAAAATGGTACTGGAGGTCCTGCTCCGAAAAACTGTCGCAGCAGCAGTAATGACCAAGGATTTCTCCAGCAGTAGTGGGAGGACATACGCGAATCAGCGTCCCCTCCCCGGAAAAAGTCTCTAACTCTCTGCGTGCTGGTCTTTGACCATGCAAACACAAATTAAGTGAAAATAAAAAAAGACCCACTCGATTAACTTGGTCCATAATCGAGAGAGGGGTTGAAGATGGTGCGGCGGTGGAGGCCAGGGAGATGGGCGCGCCAGTGGCGGCTTCAGAGACGACGAGGGTTGCTCAGGAGCGAGGTTCCGAGACAAATTGATCCAGTGCCAGATCAATCTGCAATAGGTACAGAAAGCAGGGGTACAAATCTGTACCCTTTTCGCATGCATCGGTGGAGGCCAAGGAGGTGGGGATATCCGAGTAATTGCCGACGAAGAAGGCCGAGGTAGATCGCACCGTAGAGAGGGAAGCTCCCCTGATCCAGGCCGAGCAATAACAGAAAAAGTAGAGGAATAGGGAGAACGTCATGGCGGCGGAGAGGGGAGACCGAACCGACGCCGGGAGAAATGGAAGCTGCGTCGGGGTGAGGCACAGCGGAGAGGGGCTGAAACCCTAGATCGGGATCGTAGAGAGGGACCGGAACCGAGACCGGCGGCACGAGAGAGAACTCTTCCCTCGCTTGCAGGGTGCACGACGACTACTACAACGTCGGGTTGCGATGCAGTCGCCGGTGCACGAGATCCGGCTAGAACTTCCAGGACAAGAGCAATGGATGATCGAACTCCCGATGGCGCCCTAGAGCACGGCAACGACATCATGGAGGAAGGCTAGGGTTGAGAGTTCTAAAACCCTAGCATAGCGTTCTATACGTTATCTTTATTTATAAGTCGTATGAGTGATCTTTATTATTTTTCAAGTCTTGCCTACGTATAATTGGTTGAGTTACGAGTACCATGGTCTATGGGAGCATTGTGCATGGGTCAAATGAGTCTTAATTATTGATAATATCGGATTCTCAATTTGATTCATGTGTCCTTAAGACTCTACATAGATTAAGACACTGGAAATTCTCTACTAATTGTATAATTTAGGTGGGTGGTACGGGCTAATTCCCTTCCTAGCCCTTCCTAGATTTCTCTATTTGATTTCATATCTATGAATAGTACATTTTTTTTAGCATTTCGAATTCTACCAACCGAAAATTCGTGATAATATGACTCCAAATTCACCAAATAATTCTTAAATTTTTGAAGTGTTTCCGCAAGATCCAACATGATGTTGTTGGCGGGAAATCAAGACAAGTTGAATGTTGGCAAGCTTGTCCAAATAAATGTCTTGAGATTGATATGCTCGCCACAGATGTAAGGTATGTGAAAGATAATAAATTTAAACGTCCTCCTCCTTTTTTTTTTTTGGATCGGCAAATTTTCATTATAACCAATCCTCTTTAGAGTAGTAAGAGGGAAGAACAGAACAAAAACCACCCCAATTGATCATATGCCAATAAGAAAAGAAGTTAACAGAAGTTAACAAATGAACAAATGACAAGAAAAGCTGCTGCAAGACAAATGGGAATGAAATGCCCCTAAACCCTAAACCCTAAACCTTAAACCCTAAACCCTAAACCCTAAACCCTTAAACGTCCTCCTCTTTTCATAACAAATTTGTATTATTTCAAGGGAAAACTACCAATACCTATCCAAAACCATGCCCATTTAACTGATGTTTACCCTGAAGTTTAAAGTTAACTGATGCATACCCTTAAGTTTCGAAATGTAATTCAAAACCCCTCCGTCAGCTAAAATGACGAAAATACCCTCAACTATACTTCAATAATTATGTTAAAAAATTATTTAAAAATTACTCTTGTTATATATATATATATATTTACTTATTAAATGACTTCATTTTTATTTAAAAAAATCACTTCATTTATATCGTAAAAAATTATTTAAAAAAAATCACTGAGGGTATTTTTGTCATTTTAGCTGACAAAAGGGTTTTTTAGTTACAAGTCGTAACTTCAGGGTATGCATCAGTTAACTTTAAACCTCAGGGTAAACATCAGTTAAATGAACATGATTTTGGGTAGGTATTGGTAGTTTTCCATTATTTCAAAAATAATTGCTTCTTTTGTGTCATAGGTTTGGTATTAAAAAAGTTGAATGATCACTTTACTCTAGATAATTATTGATCTGTTGCATTATGTTTCATCTTTAAGTACTAACTCTTCATTTGAAGCTTTTGACATTAAATCACTAATAAGGTTAACGAGATAGTACCCAAATGACTCCGAGGATTTTATTGGTATGTAATTGTCCAGCCAGCTTTAGAATTATACTGAAAGTGTCAGCATAGACAATAACCTTTTCAATTTGGAGGATATCTCCGATCTTTCTAAGACTCTTTCCCGGACAAAAAGGCACAAGAACCTTATATTTGTGTACAAGCTTGACAAGCTATACATGATATTATCGGTGGCTACCCCACTACACCAGATTTCAACTTGGGCGATTGAATTAAAAATATAGTCGCACACGATAGTTAGTTGTGCGACTATATATAATGGTGTCGCATAAGATGAATACTACTACGATAAAGTATAGCGTCGCCGAAGTACGAAACTATGACTTTATAATATACTGTGGCAGTAGAGACCTACTACCGCGACATTATAGTTTGTCATCATAGTAGTAAGCATCTTCTGCGACGTTATACAAAACAGACGTAATGATTACCTTTCTTTTGCGACATTATACGTTATTGTGTTGAGCAATTGTTTTCCGGTACGAATTTTCTGAAGAGTGTCTTGAGAAATAATGCCTAATACATGACTTAGGCAACCAAATCAAACCAGAAACACAAAACAACCAAATCAACCTCACAAGAGAAATAATCCTCCCCCCCCCCCCCCCCCCCCCCCCCCCCCCCTCACACACACACAAATCTAATCCCTGTCTAAAACAAACAAAACCAACAATGTTGTACAAGTAGGATCCCCACAAAGAGCCACACAAGGCAATCCAACATAAATCCAACACCAAACCAGTCTTGAAATCAGAGAAAACAAGATGATTTATACCATAGCATCATTCACACCCCCGCTGTAGAATGAACAGTAGCAAAAAACAACCTGAACAACTCCAGAAAACCTAAAAAACCACCAAAAGAAGCGGCTAACAACTGGATCAACACCAACCAAGAAGGAAAGAACAGGAGAAAAGGACCAATTTAGTGCAGACAAAGGTTGCTTGAGGAGCAAGAAACCAGTATGGCCAAAACCAGGAAGCCCCAAGTTACTTGTGGAGCATGCAAACGAGAAAAAAAACACTCAATGAACTTAAAAGATCAACATACTACCCACACACAGTAAGTGCTGATATGAGACCTATCAGAATTCTAACCACACACAATCAAAGAAGTTAACCCCAAGGATAGATGAGCCTAACCACTTCACTCTCTCACCAACCACCCTAAAAACCCCACCCCAAAAAATGCCAATACAAACCAGAGGAAAAGAAACTAACTCAATTAGTCACAGAACTTCTCTTTCTTTTGAAGCACTGAGAAGGAGAAGCTTTCCATTTCTCAAAGGAGAAAGGAGAGATTTTGGAGAATAAGCTCCATTCCAGACTAAAGGAGAAGTTCTGAATCCTGCAAACAATTTCTGAGGAAGAGGAGGAGATATTGTTGAACACCACATCATTCCTAGCCAACCAAATGTGACAAAGGGTTAAGAAGCAAATATCCTCCCACTGGTTTTGTGAGATTGAAGGACTTACCTCAGACCAAGAACAGATAAAACTATGGATACCCCCCCCCCCCCCTGCAACACACCACTAAAGCCCCACCAATTTAGTATACCAGACCAAACACCTCAAGATCTCTTACAATTCAGAAGCAAATGATTTAATTCTTTAAAGTCCCAACTACAGAAAGGGCAAAGAGTATCATTGAAATTCAGAGATAAACCCCTAGCATCCAAGTACATATTTATAGGGATAGCAGCATGGCAAGCTAGCCAAGAAAAAGCTGAGACTTTGGGAGGAAGAATAAGAGACCATAATAATTCAGCCCAAGGATGCTCTTGATTGTCTGACTCCTCTAAAAACTTGTAGAGCTTCTTAACTTTAAACCCTTCATGGTGAACTTTCCACACCACTTTATCCTCCCTATCATATTTCAGAAAGAAGAGAATCAATCTGATAGAGCTCTGAATTCCCCAATTTCCCAACCTATCAATTGTCTTCCGAATTGAATAAACCAGATCCCATTATTCCAAAAATGAAACACTTTGTGTTGTCTGTGAGAACAAAGCTGAAATAACCTTTGGAATCTAGATTTAAGAGGCAAATCTAATAAACAAATGTCTTCCCAGAAATGTACCCGATGAAGAATGGAATTAAAATCACCCGCACAGATATAAAAATCTCTCAGAATTTGGATATCTTCTAGGAGCTGCTTCCATAAAGCTCTCCTCTCCCTTACCCCACAAGGAGCATAAACATTAATAAATGAGAGATTAATATTCCATTCCACAGAAAAACCAGACCAGATCAAAGCATGTTGAATATGTATAATAGAAAAATCCTGAAAGATATAAGTATTCCAAATGGAGCCAATCCCACCAGGTAGACGCTTAACATTAATGAAAGCTTGATCCCACCCAAAATTTAGCCCCACAGATCTTAGAAAAAAGGGAGGGAAAATTTGTAGCTTTGTTTCTTGCAATAATATGAAACTTGGTCTATGCTTTTCAATGACCTCTCTTAGTGCTCTCTTTTTCCTGAACGGAGGAAGATCCGCTTATGTTCTAGGAGAGGATCTTCATGAATCCGCTAGGGATAAAGAGTCATGGGTTGAGAGTTTATCTCATCCAGACAATTAATTTCCTCCCCTTCTAGCTCAACGTCTGTGAATTGATCACCAGAATCTGCTTCAAAGTTGATCTTTTGATTAATCTCATCCTCCAGATTATCAAATTGATCAATGACTAATTCATCAGCTATAAATGCCTTGAGACCAATAGCTTCACAATAATCCCAAGGACTCTTAGCCTCTTCGTTACACTGATATGTTCCTTTCAGGCTTGGAGAACTCTTGTCTGAGAGTGATAATTGAGAAACAAGTTTGCCTCTTCTTGATCTTGTGTCATATACGTAAGATACCTGAGATTAATCTCTTCTTGTTAGGTCTGATAGAGTGTAATAAAGAGCTTGAGAAGGTTAAGTCTTTAACCCCTTGAAACTGAAAATTTGAAGCATTGTTTCCCTCCAAAGTGCTCAGCTTTTCAATGTCAATAGTTCCCTTTTTGTCCTTGGAAGTTAAGTTTTGTGGACCCTCAATTTTACTATCAAGTTGAACCCTTACAATATCATTAATACCTTCTGTCACCCCCTTTACCAAGCCAAAGCCTTTACACTTCTTGTCAGATCTGAATCTCTCTCTTTCTCCACTGGTCTTGACTCAATGTGTAAACAATTTTGAGCTTCTTCCTCCTCTAAACCTATTTGTTGCAGTACTAATGTTCGAATGGGGATTGAAGGAGCAGTATTTTACATCAAAGTGGCTGAAGAATTGAATGTGTCCTTCACCTGTAAATTGTTGGGAAATGTTTCTGGAGACTGAATTTGTATTGTAGTTCCAGGACTGACCAAAGGATCTTCTGAATTAATAACAGGAGTAAACTCTTGAGACATTCTCTCTGTCTTTGTCTCCACATTGATGATATGTTCTAACCACTTCTTTGTGCTTATAACTCCCAAAGCCTCCTTCAACATCACATCTTTCTCAACTATTAATGAAACAAAAGTGTCTCTACCAAAAAAAATCTTCACTGATAGTAAGGTAGTGCTTTTATTTCTTAGTGGTGGGGAGGGAGAAAAATATTCAAAGTTTACCAAATTGTCAGGTTGAGAAGCAGTATCCTTCACTAAAGTGTCAGGTTGAGAATCAGTTGCCTTTAGGGATTGAGTAGGAGTGGTGAAAGAGCTGGAGATGGTTTTTGTTGAAGTTGTATCAGTAGAACTATAAGTCTGAGGCTCCCATTGAGGTAGGAGGTTAGGATTGATAGTAGAGACTAATGCCTCAACTTTCTCTTTTCCCAGCAGGAAATTCGTTACCTCATTAACAAGTTTAATATGATTAGTATGGATCAGAACAAAAGCATGTTCTAAATCCCTCACTTCAACAGATGAGGGATGAATGTATACCAAATCTCCCACCTCTTCTATTGTAGAAGACATTGTTTCCTGGCACCAATCATGGAAAGGGATGCCCTGTATTGATACCCATTGTAGACTTCCAGGTTTTGCACACATCCCTTGCTTGTTAGGAACTATTAGAAACCAATTCCTCAACCATCTATCATTTTCTTGTAGTAATAAATCATCAAATTCCTTATCAGGTCAAGACAGCAATACACACATATTTCCCATATCTCTCACTTGAACCTTAGTGACTCCTTCTACAACCGTTTCCCTCATAATAGCTTTAGCACTTAGGTTTCTATAAGATATAGCTAAGTGAGATCTAAGTAGTAGTTCCTTCTAGACTGTGACCACTGAACCTCTTGGCAATGAGTCATTACCCTTCTTGTTACCCTCTAGCTCTTCATTTCTTCTCCATTGAAGGTTTATGTGATTTTCCTGGTTTTGTGTCTTGTTTTTCCTCCAAGCTTTAGCCAAGAAAACTTTGAGACTAAAAAGTTGCCACCTGTTGTACATGTCAATTGCATTAAGCATTCCCTCCTCTTCTTTGAACTTTATGAAAGCAAACCGTCTTTCTCTAAGATTTGGTTTGGTTGGTGCTTCAACTACTGAGATTTCCCCAACTTCTTTAAACCGATCTTCTAACTAGGTGTAAGATGAGCGTGGCGGGATATTGCTAATGAAAACCCAATGTTCCTGTATTCCTAAATTGATCTCAAACCAGCCTCTATCACCACTTTCCTTTGTCGGAGGCCCAAGTCTCCTTCTCCATTTCCTCTGAAAATCTGTGATTGGTCTTCCAATCACTCGCTTCTTTGATGTTATGCCCTCCTCAACATTGAACTCAAAACCTAGAGGAGGTCTGATGGATGAAGATGCAGCTAGTCCCAATGGTTCCTTAGAGTTAACTCTTGTGTTTTTCGAGCCTTGTATCGAAGTTAATAAGGCTCTTTTTGCTGCAGGTTGTTTTTTTGCTTCAGGGTTGTTACCATATCTCAAAGCTCCATGTTTGTCCTGGAAAATTTCCCAGACCTTCTTCCCATTAACAAGTTTCGTCGTGCCATTGGGAGACCAAGTCTCCTTGACTAGAGAGGAACCTAAATCCCTTAACTCTTTGTCAATATATTTGCCCATTCTCGATCCTGAAACTGTGAAACTTTAGTTTTGAGTCCAAAAGCTCTTCCTCTGAATGATGTTCATCAACTAGGCGACGTCTTTAACAAGTAAGCTGACTGCTGGTCTTCAAAACAGAGATGATGTTCTTGAAACAGAGATGAAGTTCTTCAAACAAATATGGTTTTCTTCACAGAAGCACTGTAGCTCCTAGAGAGCATTTTTTCTCTTCTTCGCACGTCACTGAAACTGAGCCTTGTTAGAGACAAAAATGTTTGGCACAATGGATGATCTAGATATTATTGTAATAAATAAGTGAAGTAAATAGAATAGTCGGGAAATCTATTAGATCATTAAATAGGAAGTTGAGAGGTCTCTCCTACAGTTGGACTTAAATTTTATATTTACATTTGAATTGTAATTTAAAGTAGTATTATATTTGATTATATAACAGACATTTATTTTTATATCACTGATTTTTTCTCTATATATAATAATTACGACGGCATACCCGAAATAAATTTATAACCTTTGTTCCTTATTCAAATCCAATCACATCATAATAAAAAAATTAATTACTAAAAGAATTGGAAACAAGAGAGCCATTAACCTAACTTCATGAAAATTTCGCTACAACTTAACGAATTATACATCCCCAATATTAGTAATCACATCAAATTTAGAAATCAACACAATTTAAAATATGAACAGTCTCAGACAAGATCCAACATCAAGTACTATTTAAGATTCAAATCCTCTCAACCAGCTACAGTACCCTGGAAGAACATGAAGCGCATCTTCATCCTTGATCTGTCTTCAATGGTGTAGTGTTCAAGATGATCTCTTTTGAGATCACCGGACCACCAAGGGGTACTGGTTTAGTCGGTGTCCACTTTGCTTGCAAGAAGGACTCACTCCATCTACTGCAGCTCTAAAACTCCATCATCAGCTTCAACAGAGAAACTTTGCTTCTCAGCTTTTACATCCTCTCTTCTTCTCGATTCCAACATTACACTTTCAACAACATCGACAATGGTGATTCTGAACTCCACCTAGATATTGGGAGCTAGGCTAACACAACAAGAACTCAGTGGAGACCCTCCAGCATTATTGGCTAACTCAAAGCCAAAACTAGTGCAGAAGAAAGGAATCAAGGTCAAAGGAAGAAGAAACAGGGCATCCTCTCCTTCTTCATCTGATAAAACCCAACAATACTCGCTTGGAGGATGCACAAAACTGCTAGATGGTAAAAGAATGTTTAATGACAAGTACTTTCAACCCTTATCCTCAGGCAGAGAATCAAGTCCCTCATTCCACAACAAGTATTTGGGAAGCAAAGCTCTAACAATCACAACAACTCCACCCCAAAGCCCTACTCTGATGCACAAAGACAAGAGACAGTTGTTACTGGAAGCTAGAGACTTAGGAAAGGGTTTGGAAGAAGGATCCTCCTCCTTGGGTTACCATCCTCCTGGTTTTGAAAAGGTCCAGCCTATCCCCAATCTCATAAAAGGAAACTAGTAGAGACTCCTTCTACTCACTTCACTGTCTTTACCCTCAATTTACCCCTAGAGGCTAAAACTGATTGGTTGGATCCTATTTTTGGTCAGCTTCATGGTTTTATTAAATCTGTGGTTGGTTTCAAGCCTAATGCCAGGGGAAATTGGTATGGATTCATTTACTTTTCCACAAAGAGGGACCTCCAACAAGCAATTCTATAGACAAATGGGTTCAAATTCAGGAATCAAACTCTCTTTGTAACTGAGGCTTGGGAAAGAGACAAGAATTACTTCAATAACTCTACATACAAAAACCAGACAATTTCAAGCCCTTTATACCTAGAAATCTCTTATGCAGACTTCCAAAATCAAGGCTCCATAGTCTCAGCAAAGGCAAAACTTTGGGATAGAGCTCACTTGGCCTTAACTCATCTCAATCTCACAGTGGAATCAATCATGCATGAGATAGCTCTAGAAGGAGTTTGTGAAATTCAGCTTAAGGACCTTGGAAATAAGGTTATCATGGCACATTGTCTAGATCCACAATTTGATAAACATCTAGTCTTTGATGATGGGGTCTGGCTCCAACAATGGCTCACATATATACCTGGGAAGGAGAATCTAACCAACAAGGGAGGTAAATTAACTTGGTTTGCTATACAAGGAATACCCTATCATGGCTGGTGTACTGGTACCTTCCAAGCTGCAGTGTTCAAGCATGGAAAGATTATTTTTACACATCCTCAATCATCTCAGGATCTAAATATTCACACAGCCTATGTACTAGTTCATACACTACAATTGAAGCCAATATCAGAAGAAACTCAAATCTCTCTGGGGAAAGTAAATTATAAAGTTTGGATCTCTTCAATTGAATCAAACAACATTCCCCATCTTCAGAATCCAAATATCAACAATTACTTCAACAATTCCTCAAAAAATACCTCTGATTCTGAGCCCTCTAGAACACCTGGTTCTGATTCTGAGTATATTAGTGATTACTCAAAGAAAGACAATGATGAAGAAGCTGAGCCCAAGGAGAATCTAATCCAAAGCCCCACTTTTCACCCTACAGAAAAATCTATACAATCCATCCCTATTGAGGATGGAGTTAATGAGGATGGTGTTAATGATACTAGGTTTAGTCATGTTGAGTTAATTCACTTGGAAGATCCAATTATTTTATCAAGAGTTATGGCCACAGAAGAGGTAGGTCCAAGGTTAGTTTGCATTAATGAAGTCCTTGTTTTTGAAAGGGAGCACTTGCTTGATTGCTTTCCTGCTCCTGGTTTTATTCCTTCACAAGCACATCTTGAAACTCAAGATGAACATCTGTAGTTTGTCAAAGATACCTTTGAAAGTGAAGAAAGAGTCTCTACTGATCCCCACATTCATGAAAGAAGAGAAGATTCAGACATAATATCCTCACAAGAACAATCGGGCTGTAAAATTGCTACAACAACTGTTTTTGAGCTGGTCTTAACAAATTCAACTAACCAGTCTGCTACAGTCTCTAGTCAGATTCAGTTACACCAACTCTCTCCAACATTTCGACTACCTTCAACTCAAGGACAATTTGAATTTGTAGACTCAACAATTGACATGACAGAAGCAAGGTTTCAAGTAGGAGAAGAGGCAGTTTTCTCCTTGGAAAAGAGTGAGCATTTAGTGAATCAAAAGTCTCTTGGTTTACACGGCCCTAATAAGCATAAAAGGATGCTACTTACAACTGCCTTTGATGGGGATATGGTCACAAACACTCTAACTTCCTCTCATGAGGTTCCACAAGGATTGGACTTCTTGGAAATTGGGTCACAAAATCTCAGCAAGCCCTCTTCTCCCACACTGTCTCCTCAAGTACTTGAAGTTGCAGACTTCCTGTGACTAGGCACAACAACTCCAGCTACTGCAACAAATCATAAACTGAAATTAAGAGGGAAGAAAAAATCAAACAAAGCTCAAACCAGGTCTTATGACACAAGATCAAAGCTGAAAGAGAAAGGGGCAGATGATTCCTCTAAGCTGGCAAAGAAGTCCCATCACAATTTCCTGAAAGAAGACACTGAAGCAAAAAAGGCTTGGGGTTTGGGCAAAGTAATTGGTCTGAAGTCAAACCTGGTAGAAGAATAAACCCTGCTTAGGCTGAAAGGATTAGATGAGTTGGAACAAATGGAGGGCTCTGAGTTTGAAAAAATGGAGGGCTCTGAAGAGGATATTTTAGAGCTAGATAAAGAGGAAGTAGCTCTAGCTTCTCCAATGTTGGGATGCACTCCCATTAACCTCTCCTCTCTATAACTCAGCAATGAAATTCCCCTCATGGAATGTGAGAGGAATCTCCTCTAATCAAAAGAGGAGGAACCTCAGTTGCTTTCTTCACAAGCAATCTCCAGACTTCATATTAATTCAGGAATCAAATTTACAATCTTTCCCAAACAATTATCCAAGGTTGTGTGGGTTATCTTCTGATTGGGAAGCTGCTGCAATGGTTGCTATTGGCTCATCTGGGGGATTAATCTCAGTGTGGAGAAAATCTGATTTTATCTTGTCAAGCATCAAGCCTATTCAGGGAGCTCTATTCTGGTTTGGTATGTTATCTCAACTCAATCATTCTTGTTGTATAGTGAATATATATGCCTCAACTAATCCTCAACTTAGAGCTATATTATGGTCCCACATTGAGAGTGAACTAATCAATCAACCCTCTGATCTTTTGATACTTTTGGGGGAGACTTCAATGCTATTCTATCAGTTGAAGACAGATCAAGCAAGAGAAATAGAGGGTCCTCCATGAGCAACCTCCAAAGAATGATTGACAATCTTGGTCTTATAGACCTTCCTCTACAAGGTGGAAGATATACTTTGTTTGGTCATGGCTCTCAAGCCTCTAGAGTAGACAGATTTATTGTCTCCATTGAATTACTCAATTTTCTCCCCTCAATTACTCAATCATGTCTCTCAAGATCCATATCTGATCACATGCCTTTGATACTATACAACAATGTAAGGGATTGGGGGTCCAAGACCTTTCAAATTTCTGAACATTTGGATACATGATCCAAGATTTATCCCAACTACTACAACCTTCTGGATTAGTTATTCTGTATCTGGCACTCCTCAGTTTATACTTTGGAAGAAACTCAAATTGCTAAGAGCTGATCTAAAGAAATGGAACTGCCTAGTCTTTGGTATACTTGAAACACAAGTCCAACAAATAACCACTGACATCAATATCCTGGATAACATAGTGGGCTCTAGGGTTCTCTCAAAAAGATCTCTTCTATTTTTTTACAATGGGGTAAACTTATCAGAGACTGAGCAAATAAAATCAGCTGTAACAGAATATTTTAGCAGAAGCTTTCAAAGTGATAATGGAGAATTCCTAGATTTACAGGGCCTATCTTTTAGCTCTATCACAGCTCAACAAAAGGAATGGATGGAAAAGCCATTCATGGAGGAAGAAGTATTACAAGTAGTCTTGGCTTGTAAGGGGGACAAAGCTACTGGTCCAGATGGATTCACGCTCAAATTTTTTCAAGCAGCGTGGAATATTATCAAAGGAGATCTTATGAATTTCCTTTGGGACTTTTATAATACTGGACAGCTTGGGAAATGACTTAATTCCTCCTTCAGGGTACTCATCCTCAAAGGCCCAGCTCATTTAACCTTTGCTGACTTTAGACCAATCAGCCTAATGGGAGGACCCTACAAAATCCTTTCCAAATTACTCTCCTCTAGACTCAAAGTAGTGATCAACAATCTAGTGGGGGATGAGCAAACTGGCTTCATAGCTGGAAGACAGATAATAGATAGGATTCTAATTGCTTCAGAAGTGGTCCAATACATCAAAAAGTCCAAGACAAAGACCCTAATTTTTAAGACAAACTTCCAAAAAGCATTTGACAGAGTTAGCTTGAGCTTTGTGATGCAAATACTAACCAGGATGGGATTTGGAGTCAGATGGAAATTATGGATAATATCTTGCCTCAGATCCTCAGTTTCAATTCTTGTCAATGGTGCTCCTAGTAAAGACTTTCAAATTTCTAGAGGTCTGAGACAAGGATGTGCCCTCTCAACTCTACTCTTTGTATTCATAGCTGCGGGCTTGAATCAAATTATGAGGGCTGAGATCACAAACAACTTCTTTTAAGGCATCCAACCTTTCCCAAATGGCCCTGTGATCTCCCATCTCCAATTTGCAGATGATTCTATTTTTTTTATCAAGGCCATACCAGATCATGTGAGGTGCCTCAAATTTGCCTTAACCATGTTCCACTCAGCCTTAGGACTAGCAGTAATTTATGACAAGTCCCAGATCATTACCATGAACCTCACTGAAGGAGAGAAAATAATTATTTCATCAATTCTTAACTGCCCAGTCAACACACTTGCAATAACATATCTGGAATTCCCTCTGGGAGCTAATATAAGGAGGGCAAAAACATGGGATCATATAGTCCAAAAATTCAAGAAAGCTCTAGGTTTGTGGCAAGCAAAACTCCTATCTCTGCGAGGAAGAATCACGTTAATCAAATCAACTCTTGGGGCATTTCCACTGTACTATTTCTCTATTCTCGGAGCCCCAAAAGGTGTAATCAAGAGCATGGAAAGCTTGGAAAGAATTTTTTTATGGCATGGCAAAATATCAGGAAAAGGCTGCTGCAAAGTTAATTGGGGAAAGGTATGCAAATCTAAAATAGAGGGAGGCCTTGGGATCAGAAAATTATCAAGTATGAATATAGCACTATTGGCTAAATGGTGGTGGAGATTTGCCTTAGAGAAGAATGCTCTATGGAAATTGATTATATGTGGAAAATTTGGTTGGGGGGCAAATGAATGGGATCTATCAAATTTCACTGAATTGGGTACAAATAGCTTCATCACTCATATCCTAAATTTAGCTAAGGATCCATGGTTTGAGGACATTTTTGGCTCTAAAGGTTTGCAATGAAAAGTTGGCAATGGAGAGAGAGTCTTCTTCTGGAGAGATGCTTGGTGGGAGGACACATCTTTGAAACATTTACTTCCAAGACTATTTGAACTCACACAATCAAAACAAATTTTGGTTGCTGAAGCTTGGACTGGTTCTGATTGGGACTTGGATTTTGCTAGAGCCCTTAGAGGAAGAGCTGAGAATGATTGGGACATACTTTCCTCAACTTTGAAAGATATCAGGCTTTTTGAGCAGGAGGATGTAATTATTTGGCATTAGGATCCAAAGGGCTTCACAGTTAGAAAATTGTATACCTTACTTGTGCAGCAAGGCACACAATCTGCTGCAACTTCAGCTTGGACAAAACTCCTATGGATCCCTAGAATCCCTCCCTAAAATAATAGCCTTATCTTGGTTGGCATGCCATGATGCAATTCTCTCTAAGTGCTTTCTTGAAACTAGAGGTGTTGCCTTATCTCTAGAAGACATTCTGTGCCCAATCTGTCATTGGGATTTAGAAGATGGGAGCCATGTTTTATTACACTATGCTAGGGCTTGGCAAGTTTGGGGTATGAAAACAAATTAGTGGGGCTCAGTTTTTATCATCTGAGGCATATTTAAGGATCATTTGATAGCTTGGCCTCCTTTACAGAAAAGAAATTACAGGCAGGTTTGGATTCAGATTTTTCAACTCACTATTTGGATGATTTGGCTAGCTAGAAATGAAAAAATCTTTAAAGATGAGAATTCTAATGCTGAGGAAATTTTCCAAAAGATTCTCCATCATTCTTATTCATGGGAATGGTATAACTTTCAAAAACAAACAAGTTCTTCTCTTTCAGTTCCTAGAGAAGCTCCCCCAAAGTCTGCTTGGATTGGAAGCTATGAATTTGCAGGATCTGAACTAAATTTGGCTTGATTTTCTGTACAAAGCAGATTATGTTGTACTTTTGGGGTTACTTGCTCTACAAGCTATTTTGGCTCTGGGGTTTGGGGGTTCTGGGTTGGTTTTGTGGGTGGTTTTGGTGAGAGGTGCGAGTTGTGAGGATTGCTTGCTTATGTTGGGGTTCTCCTTCTCTTCGTGTGTGGTTAGTGACACTCCCATAGAATGTGTGTGAGGGTAGCTTCCTTTTAGGTGAGTGTTGGTTTGGCCCTTCCTCTTTCTCTTTTTTGCAGGCTGCTAGTATGTTCCTGATCAACCACAGTTCAACAACCCTGCCTTCTTACTGACTTTGGCGACATGTCTCAGCAAGTTTCAACAAATCTCATCAATGCCAGCAAATAATTCATGGTATTCTTCAAGTTCATAAAGCCTAAGAGGTCCATAGCATAGCACCAATTACAATGACTGCAAATGATCCATAATTTTCTTATAGTTCAACAAAGCTATGAGGTTCACAACATCAATTGATCTTCATCAAGCTCAACAAAATTATGAAGAAATCAAGCAACTCTGCATATCCCTCTCCCACTGGCAACACCTCAACAATTTGAATTGCAGACACTCAGGTTATAAATTCAACAAATCATCATCCCAGCACATCAAAATTCAACTCATCTCAGCTCCTAAAAAAGGCTCATTCCCATTTTTGAATGGATTGGATTGAATTAGACAGTTTAGCACAAAAGGATTTGAGGGTTTTCATTTTCCTACCCTGATGTTTCATTGATCGTTGCTTGTTTGTATTCTGACTTTTTTGTGCATGATCTGTAGCTAGACATGCCTTGCACTCCTTTTTAACCTCTAAAGAGGTTTTAATCTAAATATGCTTTGCTGATAAAAAAACAATTTAAAATATCAATTCCAAAATAATAATTAATTTTGGAATTTGGGTATTTTTCCACCAAGCCTTAACTAGCTCATCTTTACGATGGACAGAGTTTATACAAACTTAAACATCACCAACATTATATTTTATCAATTCAAGTAGTAATTAATAATTTAATTCATATATAATTAGCACTCATGGCCAATAAACACTACTCTATGACCATGAAATTAAAATCTACATAATTACGAATGAATTAAAAAAATAAACTAAAAGGAAGATGATATAAATTATTAATAGGATTGATGGAACAAAAAACTGTGGTAACCTAAAACTCTCTCAACTTTGAGAGCTTTTTTCTAGGTTTAGTCGCGCAACGACATGTGCACTCCTCTCCTTCCCTCACCGTCGTATCCTCTACTACAGTTGTGCCTCTGGCGACCGCTGCTGCTCCCACCGATGCTGCTCCTCTTCCTCTGTCTTGTACTCCACAACCCGTTGTCGGTGCTGGGGTCAAGAGCCGTCGTCGGCGAAAACCGAAGCCTACCTTATGGCGCCTTCGGTGACATCGTCTGTCCCGCCGCCGCCAAGTCCTCCTACTCGGGGTGGCAACCTGAATGAGATCACATTCTCCGTGGGATCGACCTCTCCAGTTCCGACCATAAAACCGAAAAGGGGGAGGCCTCTACGTCGACCACCGGTGCCTTCTTCCACAAGTAAGGGTCTTCTCGCCTTACCTCCCCTAAACCCTAGCGGACCGGCTTGTGCGGAAAGCTACGACCTTGCTCTGGTTCCTTTGAGCCCTAGAGAGCCGCCGTGTCTTGCAAGCCATGCTATCGCTCCGCCCTGCAAGCTTACTTTTCACTACAAACTTGGAAAATATTCTAACGTGTCTGAAAGAAAGTGTGAAAGCTTAGAGAAACTCAAGACTTGAACATTACATGTCGTTAAGAATGTAGGCAAGCCGGACACTTCTTATCTTTTCGATCAATTGACCATATTTGAAGCAACCAAATATTACAACGGATTAGTTGTGTCCTTGGGTGGGTTTTCCGTACTTTTAAGAGTTTTTTCTCTTTAATTTAAAACATCGGTTTGCTATTGTATTAAACTTTGCTGATAAAAATAACATTACACCGGATTTCTGCTCAACTTGCACTAGAACAATTTTATTAGAGATATAATATCTAGGCCAAGGGACTCAAATTAGACTTATGTGGCTTATTTGTTTTACGATAAATAAATATCTAAGATTTTTTTTTATCAACAATGTATTAGTAGAGAACCAGTTTTTCAGACCGAAAACAAGGAAACACCCTCATCTTACAACCAAGAGCATGCCATAGACACCTCAAACCAGAAAAACCAACCCAAACATTGGACAAACCACGAGTCCATAAATCCAAATATTACTAACTTGCAGAAAACAAAAAAGGGACCTCAAAGGGAAACAAACAAAAACCCACAGACGGGGTTTGTACCGGGGCTCTTACCCAAAAAAATTATCAGCCATGAAAGGAAACTAAAAGGTACTTGGACTTTTACCAAAATAAATTTAACAACCATTAAGCAAACTGAAGCCAATAAAAACTAAAAGACATAACCTAACAAGAACAGAAAAAAAAAGGAATTATTTTTTGACTAAAAGATGAAAATTTTATTGATATTAGTTAAGAACAAAGATGTGCATCAGGGAACAGGCTCCCTGACCACTAGAAAAGAACATACATCGAACATGATGTTTATCGTTCTTTTTATCCATATAACCACCACAGATGGTTTTGAAATTTGATGTCAGGATGCCCCGATGGCCGCCATAAAGGCATGAAGGAGAGGTTGGGGGGGGGGGGGGTGAGAAGATGATACTGGAAGTCCCAACCCAATCCATAGGCCAGGACTGCATCAGTACAGCATAAATTAAAAAGTACTGATACGCTTTTCTTCTGTTGTAAAACCGAACATGTGATCATCAATACTGAAGGAAGGAATGGCTTGATTCAAGGATCCCTTCTAGCAATTGTCCTTGAAGCCTGTTGGTAGAGGGTGCGGTGGTGGAGGCTAGGGAGGAGGGCGTGGCGATTGCAGGGACGGTGGCAGGGACTTCCGAGGCGGCGGCTATGGCGACTTTAGAGACCCCGTCTGATTCAGAGGCGGTGGTGGAGGTGAGGGAGGAGGACGGACATATGGCGGTGGCAGGGATGGTGGCGACGACTTCCGAGGCGGCGGCCATGACGGCTTCAGAGACATCGACGGAAACAGCGATGACATTAGGGTTTGGTGCTGTGGTGATTCAAACGCCAACCACCGAAGTTGTAGAGGGGGCACCGTATCAGATCGGGAGAGATGGTGGACCGAATCAGATTGGGAGATGCTTCGTTGGTGGCGGGAGGAAACCAACGTCGCGGTGGCTAGAGGCGGTTCGCGAGGAGCACTAACAGAGAAAACCTTCACAAGACCTAAAAGGAAGATGCATGAGAGAGTATGCATGGAAGAGAGGAGCAATACATTGACATAGGCCATGGAAAAGGCCATGACTATAACCATGACTTTGCTTTTGCGGCGAGAGAGAATAGGTTAGGGTTTGGTTCCCACTCTTTGTGTTTTTCTTGTTGATAGTTATTATCTAATCTGCGAATATATATATATATAAAAGAATTATTGTTTAGGCATAATAATTGTGATCCCGGAATAATAATTCGTTGGTTAGGAGAAATTAAAAGGATTATTGTTGAGGCATAATCTTTTTTTTGGATAAGCAAAGCATTATATTAAATCTCTCCCTTTTCAAAGGTTGAAAAGGGAGGACAACATCCTTTAGCTACAAAGGAAGAACAACAAGAGAAGAAGGAGCGCCAACCACAATAACCAACAAACCACCAAAGAAACATAAGGGTGGAAAACTGAAAAATCAAGACATAGCTAAAAAAAGAAAATTTTGCAGCTGTCCAGAGTAAAGAACCGATGTGCAATGAGATCTTTGAATTTCATTGAGTTCTTGGAGATGAGTAGACACAATTGCAGCAAGGTAGCAATTAACATGGAAAGTGAAGGCCTATGTTTCCGTGTGACGATCCAATGGGAGATGGCTTCAAAAAAATTTAGCAGCAACCTATATGAGGATCAACAGTGTTGGTTTTTGTGCCCTAGGCCAATCGTGATCATGGACGACATTATCATTTCATTAATACATCGGCACTACTATTATCATTTGCGAAATGTTAATAGTGTGAATAATACTCTTTCTTAAGATCATCGGGTTGAGGACCTGATAGTAAAACTCTTAGAAGTAATAGAGTATTATTCACTTGGTCCCTGATCTTACTGATATACTAAGACTAGTATGATGTTGGCTGTTGATCACGTTTTACTGCATACATATTGGATATGAAGTCAAATCATAGATGTCATTTAGGGAAATGACATTGGATGACCCACTATGAGAATACTACATAGGAACTGTCATGAGTATTTCTCAGTACCGTAATATGACTTAAGTCCTCTGACCTTATAGTCATCATGATTTCTACATAGGTGGATGTGTGCTTTGACACAGTTAAACTTGTCTTTAACCGGGCAATTATAAAGGCTGTGATTGGGTGCATAAGTGTCTATGTGAGAGATATGGTTGACTGATAAGGGATCTGTCACTCATATAAATATGAGAGATATCGTTTGGGCCCCTTGATAAGTGAGACTGTAGAAAAAGCATGGACATGCGAATTGATAAAGAGTTATCACTAACAGTCTACTTAAGATCAAGAAACAGCGATCGAATAAAATAAGGATGACGGCCCTATGCCTTATTCGATCGAGATATCGTTGACAAAAGGGTTAGCATATTAGCGTGTAAAGGTTAAGTCGCATTGACGATCATCATACACGTTTGGGTAGTCATATTGCTTTGCTAGAAGACAACTATGACATGTGGACGAATCGAGGATTTCGGGCCCACTGCCGAACGTCGTATGAGCCTGCAGGGTCACACCTAACAACAAGCCCAAAATCGTATTGGACTTTTGAAGTCCATTAAGTGAATAAAATAATATTATGTTTATTTATTCATTAAACTCGTTTTTCGAATTGCCAATATAATGAAGATTATGTTGGGCAATTAAAATGCAAAAATGACTATTGAATTTGTGAAATTCAAAGAGAGTATTTTTGCATGACCACTACTCCTAAAATAAGACACTTGTCATAAAAGAAAGTCCAAGAGTTGGACTTGCTTGAAATGACTTAGTGGAGTCATGTATAGGAATAGTAAGCATGCAAAACCTAAGTGAGACACTCGTCCAAGTTGAAAGTCCAAGTGTTGGGTTTTTCCAAATAAAATAAGTGTGGTCATGTTGGGTTATATAAGCATGCAAGTGTAGAGAAAAATCAGATTTTTCTCATGGTTGTGTGAGAATGGTTCTCAAAGGTATAGAGAAAAATGAGTAAAGAGAAAAGAGAGAGGAAGAAGTGTTCTTCATCTTGTGCTAGCACACAAATGATTTTGGGAAGGATTGTTCAAGAACTACATGGCTTTGATTCCTCCAAGAGGATACGCAGGCGTCTTAAAGACTCAAGCCAAATCCATTTGTTTCGGGTGTTGTTTGTTTGCAAGAAGAAGAGAAAAATCTGCCCAGATTTTTCTGCCTATTTTCTGTCCGACCAGCCGCTGAAAAGAGCTCGATTGGAGGTTCATCCGAGGTCCGATCTTGCTGATTTTTGGAGTGAACGTTCTACACACATTGTTCTTCAATTTGACCGGAGGGAGTTTGATTCCAACGGTTCGTTGCTGAGATATACGAGCTGCAAGTTGGTCCCTGTCTCGAACCAAGCTGAAAAATTGAAAGAGGTAATCTCTCCTTTAATTTTTGTTTGTCGGTTTACTCGGAATTACATGGATCCTGAGGCTATTCTAGGGAAAATTTTTTATTTTCCGCTGCGTTTTGCTCCCTAGAATTCCAACAAACAGATGTGGACATGGAGTGCCTGTGTTTTGCATGATGATCCGAAGGTAAAAGACTTCAAAAAATTGTGCCAGTAAATGAGAGAGCCTATGTAACTTGAGGGCTCTAACATGCATCAGAAGAGGCGCCGGAACTGAGGTAGCAAGTGAAAGAAGAGGCTATGCCAAAAGAGAGGAACTTGCACAAAGACAAAAGACCCATCTGCAAGCCAAGAGGACCAACAAGGAAGTCCAGAAAAGGACCAAGAACAGACTCAAGAACAACCCTCACACAAAAAGGAACCAAGGAACAACTAAGAACCCCTACAGAACAAGAAACCACAGCCCCCAAACAAGACACCCTTACCATAGTACCCAACCCACCCTCAATCCCAACCCCCTCACACCCCAACAAAAAGAAAGAAGAGAAAGCGAGGAAACCAAATAGAAGTCAAGTTCTTCTTTGCCTCAACAATAGACAAGCCTGTGGATCAGAAAACCAGTTCTCAAAAGAGAAATTAACAGTGAAGGATGATGAGGAGATTTCCAAAGAATAAATGTGAATTTGAATTTTGTTGAAAATTGAATTAGCAGATAAGATCACCTTATTGAAAACTCTGTCATTCCTTGCTAACCAAATTTGCCAACAAGCAAGCTTTAGAATCTTCCCCCAGACCTTCTTGTAGTTTGGAATGGAAAGATGAGACCAGGAACAAAACAGGGCCATAATATCACCAGGCATTACCCAAGAGGTTCCCCACCATCCAAGAATAAGACTCTAAACCTCCCAAGCTACTTTACAGTGTAGGATTATGTGGGCTGCATCTTCAAAGTCCCAAGAGCAAGAGGGGCAAATAAGTTCATCTAGAGAGAAAGTCATACCTCTAGAATCAAGGAAGCATGTTGATGGAATAGCCTCTAGACAAGCTAGCCAACAGAAAGCCACAATTTTTGGAGGGACACCTGGGGACCAAAGAACTTTTGACCAGGCAGGAATTGCAGTGCCTTGGGGAGCAAGCAGGGAGTACATCTTTTTTACTGAGAAACCTCTATCATCATGAGACCACAACATAACATCATCTTCTAAACCTGGAGATATCAGAGTAAGTATTGAGATTAACATATCCCATTCATCTTCCTCCCAACCCCTAGGATCTCTTCTGAGATTTAAATTCCAATCCACCCCATCCCAAAGCTCCTCAATCAAATCTTTCTTAGAGTTTGTAAGGAGATAAATTCTTGGAAATGTATTTGGTTGCTTCTACCTAACTCCCACAAGAAGGCCTTTGAACCAAGAATATCCACAAATCTTGGATCATTTGATAACTGTAGTATTTGTTTGAAAAGGCTTGAATTGCCCATCTCTGCACAATTAGCTAGATCCCATTCTTTGACATCCCAACCAACTTTTGAACATAAGACTCGTTTCCATAAGGCCTTCTCCTCAGTGGCAAATCTCCACCACCATTTTGCTAGAAGAGCCAGGTTCATATCAGATAGTCTTTTAACTCCTAAACCTCCTTGCTCTTTGGATTTGCAAACTGTGAGCCAATTAACTTTACAAAAGACTCTTGATTTTGATGATCCATGCCATAAGAATCTTCTTTGCCAGCTTTCAAAGATTTTGATGATAGCTTTTGGGGCTTTCAACAGAGAGAAAAAAATAGAGAGGCAAAGAACCTATAGTAGATTTTAAGAGAGTTAGTCTTCCTCCAAAAGATAAGAGCTTTGCCTACCATAGTCCAAGAACTTTTTTGAATTTTTCTATAACTAGTTTCCAAGTGCTGATTTTCCTAGGATTGGCCCCTAAAGAGAAGCTTAGGTAAGTTAGAGGCAGTGAACCAATGGAGCAACCCAAAATATTTGCCAATTCCAAAGTATCTTCTGAGGAGATATTGAATGTGATCAGTGTGGATTTGTCAAGGTTAACTTTAACACCAGAAATGAGATAGAACATTGAAAGTGCAGCTTTGAGATTTTCTGCTCCTTGAGATGTGGCTTCAATGAAAAAAATAGTGTCATATGCATATTGTAAATGAGATATTATAGGCCCTTGATTGCATACTTGAATACCAGAGAAGAGACTTCCAACAATCCCAGCCTTCATTATCTGATTTAGTGCCTCAGAAA
Source organism: Erodium maritimum (assembly GCA_963921825.1). NCBI lineage: Eukaryota > Viridiplantae > Streptophyta > Magnoliopsida > Geraniales > Geraniaceae > Erodium > Erodium maritimum. The sequence goes on along the minus strand of OY997596.1, from coordinate 26,498,670 downwards.
TAATAACAAATAAGAGAGGGGATAGAGCACATCCCTGTCTCAGACCTCTTTTCATTTCAAAATCATAGCTTGGAGATCCATTAATGAGTACTGATACTGAAGCTCTCATGCAAGAGATCATCCACAATCTCCAAAGTATACCAAACTCCATTCTAGTGAGAATTTCCATGATAAAAGTCCTACTAACTTTATCAAATGCTTTTTCAAAATCAGCTTTGAACATCACTGCCGGTTGCTTTGATTTTTTGATATGATCAACCACCTCAGTTGCAACAAGAATTCCATCCATGATTTGCCTCCCCAAGATAAAACCAGTTTGTTCAAAACCCACTAACTTTCCCACAACTAACTTGAGTCTAAAAAGGATAGTAGCTGAGACAGAATTTTATAAGCCCCCCCCCCCCCCCCCCCCATAAGACTTATAGGTCTGATGTGAAGACCTCTTCGTTAAAAAGTTTTAATCGATTTAATTTTATTCGATCGGAACGTCGAAGTTGAAATTTGGGTCGGTTGTTGGTAACGACGTGATTGAAATTCGATTTAATTCTTAATTCATTTTTTATAAAAAAATAAATAAATGAACAAGAAAAAGAAAAGCAAAAAAAGAGAAGGGGGACTGAACCGGGCTGAACCGGACCCGACTAACAGACCCGGCCCGCCAGGCCTGCCCCCAATTCAGCTCCTCGTGTGGGGCTGTGGTGCCCAGGCCCGTCTGAGGCCCAAAAAATGACCCGGCCCGCTCGTTATATACCCAAAAATTAGGGTTCTTCGTCAGATTCTCTCCCTCACGCAGCCGTCCAGACCCTCTCTCCCCCATCTCGTCTCTCCCATCTTTGTCCTGCTCGCACCACGCCACCACCGCTACCCTCTCTCCTCACGCCATCGGACGCCACCGTCCCTCCTCTCCCTCACCGCCCGTCTCCCTCGAGTCAACGACGCCGACCGTCACGCCCTCATCCCCGTTCAGCCGAAGCCTTCCTCTTCTCCCTCTACCGTCCCTTCTCTCCGTACAGTTAAACCACCGCCGTCGTCCTCAGAAACACGAGCCGCCATCGTCACCAATCTCGCCCAAGGCCGCCGCCTCTCTTCCCGTGACCGTCCGAAACCAACACCATCGCCGACGCCCTCTCCGACCCTCCCCCTCACCTTCTTTAACGTCCGCCATGGTCATCAAAGGAGCCAACCCTCGCCGTCGTTCCCAAATCTGAGGCGAGCGGAGGTTCGTGTTGCTCCGGCCACCGTGGTCGTCGAGTTCTCGCCGGCCTCGTCCAGATCTGGAGCGAGACGAGCCCGTCGCGCCCACGGCCGCCACCACCGCCCCTTTGTCGTCCCTTTTTCCCCTACGGTGAGTTCGTAATTCCAGTGTTGAACTCGGCCGACAACGTCGCCGCCGGTGGTCGGAACTCGAACCTTAAACCCCCCCCCCCCTTTCTTCTTCTTTTATTTTTCTCAAACTCGGTGGATCAAATCGAAACTGAATCAAATTAATTTCAGAAATTAAAAAGAGAGTTGAAAAGAAAAGAAATGATTTTTAAAACGAAAATCCGATTTATTTAAAAAGGGTTAAGATCTGATTTAATCAAAAGAACTGTAATTTTGGGTGTGTGGAAACGAAATTGGAACAAAGATGTTAAAGAAAACAATTTTCAAAAGGAAAGTAAAATAAAATATGATTTAAATAAAAAGGGGTTTAAAGGTCAGATTTGTTTTTAAACTGGACGTTTAATTCAGACCTAGAACGGAATAAAAGTGGAACGCTGAATCGGGTGCCTCTGGAATCGTGCCACGAAACCCGTACCTCGGGATCTTCCCAATGCCTCGGAAAATGTGCACCGGGTCTGTGCTCAGAGCCCGAATACTCAAACCCGATTCGTCGTTTAATCCCGCTTTTTAGCCCGCTCGAGTTTAAAAGACAAATATCGGTTTTAAAATGGACAAATCCTAACCGTTAAATTAACGTCGGCACCGTTTTAATTTGTGGCTTTCGTGTTAAATTAGAGTCCGGCGTCGACCGGAGAGAAGACCGGAGGTAGCGAGACAGGACGTCAACATCTAGGAGACGTAGCTGTCGGTTCGTCTTGAGGTAAGGAAAGTAGCGAATACCGGTATAATTACAGAAAGTTACTAGTAGGCATCCTAGGTAATAATAAGACTGGAACGAACGTTTATATGATATAATAACCGGACGAGTAGTACTAACATGTAGGATGTGACTCACTAGTTAACTGCTTTCAATACTTGGGCAATTTTCGTGCTGATAGATTGGCCATGTCGAGCCGTAGGTTGTGTGTTGATTGAAATGCCTGTTTTTGATTGAGATGCATGCTGGGTGACCTAGGGTCGATAAGTTCAAGAATCAAGAACTAGTATATTCGGTGTACATGTTATTGCTATGTATGGGCAAGTGTGTCGTGGTTGATGAATGGTGAATCCTTGATTGTGATATGGTCGGGTGAGTGATATACCGACGTGTTATGTAGTTGTGGTAAGATTGTTGGGCCTGTGAGCCGTGTTTGATCTGTGACATTTCGATGCGTGATATTAGTTGTTGTGTGTTCCTTGAGGATGGTATTCCGGTTGTGATTGGGCCTACGGGTCGTGTTTGGGGCCGACGGGCCATAATGCGGTTGGGGGCTACGGGTCGTTTAGGGCCTACGGGTCGTGTAGAGCTGACGGGTCGGAGCTGACGAGCCACATCATATCATATTGCATAGGGCCGACGAGTCGGAGCCGACGGGCCAAATCATATCATAGTGGGCCTACGGGTCGTGGTTGGGCCTGAGGGTCGTGTTGGGCCTACGGGTCGTGATGGGCACTAGGTGCCGTGTTTCAGCCTCGATGATCTAGGGTCCTTTGGAGACGTTTCCGAGAGACCCGATGTGTGTGTCCTTGTAGGGATGTTTCCGACATTCTCGACGTTATATGTCTTTGTGACGTTATGCGTCTCCTCTGGATCCAGAGGTAGTCCGATGGATGCTTGACCTACCGGTTTGTCATTGATGGTATCAGGCTGTGTACAACCGGTGGAGTTCAGGTATTACGATGCGGGACGTGTGCACTGTTGGTTTTTGGGTTGGTTGTGTTTGATCTTTGTTATTGTTGATTGTGTGAAAGTCGTCGTTAAGAGTATTGTAAGATTGGCTATGAACCCCGGTTTGGTATTTAGTCGTGCTGTACTAGTATGCCTTAATTGGACGGTTACTCATGGTGGTGACCGATGTTCATTACCTTAACTACTTTCTCTACTGGGCGAAAGCTCACCCCTTACATTGTAGATTTTCAGGTGTTGAGCGAGATTTGTGCTAGCAGGACACAATTGAGCTTGGGAGCTGGCACGGGTCCTAGGCTAGTAGGTCTAGAGACGTGCGTTTGTTTTTGGAACTAAAATTTTGTACATCGTTTTATGAGCTGTTAACTCTTTAAATTTATTTATTATCACATTTGAAATTTTACCGTGTTTATTTATTATTTTAAGTTCACGTCTCGAGTCCGGTCAAAACCGGATTTGGGGCGTGATAGTTTGGTATCAGAGCCTGGTTGCAATTTGAAATGATTTTTCAAACCTCGGATCGTACGTCAATTAGGTGGGTAGAGTTAGGTGGTTCAAGTCGTAGTGCTCAGTGACGTGAGTCGGAAAGATTCTGTGCGTAGAGTCGAAACGACGAGAGCCTCGTTTGTTAAGTGTGTTGTCTAAGTTTTCCGTATCTGATTTGAACCTTAATTGTTGGTTGTTGTACACCCTTGTGGATCCATGATGCCGATCGGTTGAGATCGAGGTTGGTTAACGAGCGAGACTCGGGCTAGTTATAACGTATTGGTTGATTAAGTGTTATCTGGGTTGCCGCCTTGGTCGGCCGTTGTTTGATTGGTGAAACATCCGGCCTAAGTGTCGTGGACTTGGGGAAAACTTGTGTGGATTGTGATTATTGTTTGAGTTGAACTGTTTCCCAGGTATGGACTTAACCGGGCGGTAATAGTGAGATTACCGAGACCCGAGGGGTAAGTTGAGATAATTTGCTGAGTGCTGAATTTGTGATTGAGTGTTGTGTACAGGTAATGTTTGGTTGTCCCGCATAAGTGGATGGTTGACTTAATTTACGAACGGGTCATGCTCGATTTTCTGCAGAAACTGAAGTGTATGTACCATCACGATTCGGCTATAGGGGCCACTATAGCTGGACGTGAATGGGGGGATATAGAGTGGTTACAACGTAGTTCTGGGACGTCGGAACCAGGTTGTAACGACGCGATGTCAACATGAATGTTATGTTAGAAAGTGGACGTGCTAAGAAATGTAAACTTAAGTTGTTGTTGTCTCCTGTGTGTTGGTGGTGCAATGTGTGCATCGTGGAGTGGTGGACTGAGTGTAGTCTCGCTGACTGAAGTTTGTTAAATTGCTGTTGAGTGCGAAATTGGGTGTAACCGCTGTTTGTATATATGAGATGTGTGACGCAATAGTATGCGAACTTCTCTGTTGTGTGCTGTTGGGTGATTATATTATAGTGAGGATATTATACTATAAGTACTAGTGTGGTGGACTGTGTGTGACGTTAGTTATGATAAGCGCGTCATTCTTTAAGAGTAAGAAACTCAGCGTGGACGTTACCCGTGTGGAGGGTACTTCCGTCGTGGCACCTCGAGGTAGGAGAGGTAAACCGTTAGGGGCACAAGTGCCCGGGTTGCTACCACTGGGGAGGTTAAGAGGAGCAACATCAGCAGGTCCCAGGCTGCAACGGGACGGAGTAACAGAGATGAGGTGCGAGGCCAGAGTTACGGCGTGGACCGTTTGCACCAGTTTGGGTGGCCGTCGAGGCGAATGGATGCAAGAAATTCGAGAGAGGGCCCCGAGCCCGGAGTTTGGACCGAATTCTCACCCTGATGAATCGGGTGTAGTTTTAGATGGCGGATACAACGAAAACAGTGGAACGAGGTCGTAGAAAGACCGCGAGGGCCGTAAGACTCGGTAGCAACTGAGCAGTGTTGCGAGACCGTACGAGACTCGAGAAATGAAGGGGGCAAAGAACCGCAGGGTTCTCCAAGCCACAGGCATCGTCTGACCGCATGAAGCAGTCAGGATCAGGAACATCGGTAGGTGTCGCCGCGTTAGAGCGGGGACCAGTGTGTTTACACGGTCGGCAACCGTGACATCGGAGACGAGTGCCGAGAGGCGGAGGGCCGCAATAACACTAGTAAGCCGTCAGCCCGGTCAGGAGAGGTGACCGAGTGACGATGAGATCAGAGTGGCGCAGCAGAAGCGTGGTGGGCCCATAACCCACTGGTATCCCGACCGAGTAAGTTGTGATTTGTCGAGCGTCTACAGTGTACGGTAGAAGTGGGATTACCTCACGAGGTATCCTGAAACAAATCACCGAGTACGACTACCACAACGCTTTCAGGCCAGTACCACTATGGCACTGCACGAAGCGTTGGATGGTAGGTCGAGCGTTAACCAAGCAAGGCACACTTGTGGTTTAATAGTGACCGTGTGGTCCCGAGTTGCTCGAGAAGCGACAGAAGGGTCGCGTGTTTGTGGATGATTAAGAACCGCGCATAGTTGACACGGGAGCGCGAGGATGAGGTACACGCGAGGTATCCCAGCCGTTCGGAGCCTGAGGGACTGGTACTTGTAGCGTCTTCAGTTTCGTGGTACGGTGAGTGAGTCGATTGTAAACTGGTTGAGTTTGCTGTTGGAATTCTAGGGATCAAACGCAGCGGAAATTAAAACTTTTCCCTAGAATAGCCTCAGGATCCATGTAATTTTGAGTAAACCGACAAACAAAAATTAAACGAGAGATTACCTCTTTCAATTTTTCAGCTTGGTTCGAGACAGGGACCAACTTGCAGCTCGTATATCTCAGCAACGAACCGATGGAATGAGAATCCCTCTGATCAGATTGAAGACCAATATGTGTAGAACGTTCACTCCAAAAATCAGCAAGATCGGATCTGGATGAACCTCCGATCGAGCTCTTTACAGTAGCTGGTCGGACAAATTTTTGGGCAGAAAAATCTGGGCAGATTTTTCTCTTCTTGTTTTTTTTATCGGCAAGACGGGAATTTAAATTGAAACCTCTTTTGAGGTGAAAGAGGAGTTACAGAGGATTACGATATGAATCCCAAAAGCCCAAAGAGAGACGCAACAATCTAATAAGGGCAAAGCGGAAAAAATAAAATAAACCAAACAAGTTTCCAATGCAAACGGGTAGTGAATTGCCAGAGATGTGAAGTGTCTTGTGAACCACATGATTGGAAATGAGGTAAGTAGTAATGAAACAACCGGGTAGTAAAATGCCAACAATGTGAGGTTGCTTGAGCTCCACGGAACTGAATTTGAAGTAAGCTTCTAACGGGTGTTACTTGGGCCGCACGTCAAGCACCAAAAGCATTGAATCTTCAGGAATAACATCCAAAAAAGCAGCAGAGTTTATGAACAACACTTAATTCAGCAGAAAGGAACCAAGTTAGTTGTCTTAACTAACCAAGTCCCTTGGCTTAGCTGAGAACAACAAAGCACACTAAAGTATCACAGAGTGCAAGGTCTTTGTGCAAAAACAAGTCCAAAAAGGCCAAAGGAACAACTAAAACAAACAACAAAGGGAGGGAAAAGATTAACCAAGAACCCAGGGGACAGAGGCAGAACAAACCAGCCCCAAAACAAAGAGAAGACAACAACCAAGAGAAGACTAAAGACCTAACACTCACCTAGAGGACTGCTACCCACACACAGAACCAGAAACAAAGAAGGGCCTAACTACCACACTCACAAGGCAAACCAAAACCCCAACAGAGAAGGACACCCTCACCAACTCACCTCTCCTTAAGGAACTAACCAAAGCCACCCCACCCCCCAAACCCAGGCAGCAACAATCAACAGGTAATGGACGGTGTCCAAGGAAAACATTGTCTTGGATTGTTCTTCCACAAAGTGTAGGAGAACAAAGAAGAGCTGTTCTTGAGCCTTGAAGCTTCACAGCTGTAGGAATAATTGATAATATTCAAGTAAATGTCATTAGCAGTTAATGTAGTTGCTTGGAATATAAAGCTATTCCTTGCCAACCAAATGTGCCAACAGGTCAACAACACTAGACTTTTCCAAGACTTTGATAACCTTCTGAGAGGGACTAAAGAGGACCATGAGGCCAACAAGGACATGACTGAGCTAGGTATGCTGAACTCAAACCCCCACCAAGAAGCCACCAAACCCCAAACTTCCCAAGCTGTCTTGCAGTGCAAGATAATATGACTTCCATCCTCAAAGTCCCAATTACATATGGGGCAAACAATTTCCATCAGATTCAATTTCATATCTCTTTTGTCCAAGAAACATTTAGAGGGAATAATATCCAAGCAAGCCATCCAACTAAATGCAGCAATTTTTGGAGGTATCCCTGGGATCCAGAGATTTTTTGTCCAGGAGAGATTTTGTGAATTTTGAGTGCTTTGCTTGGCTAACAAGGAATAGAGTTTCTTGATAGTAAAGCCATTTGAGTCCCAAACCCAATTCAGTATATCTTCCTCCTCTGAAAGTATGACCCCCTCTAATATTAAGGTTAACAGCTCACATTCATCTTCTTCCCAACCTCTAGGATCCCTTATGAGATTTAGATCCCAAACATTATCCTCACAAAGATCAGCAACCCTAGCTTTCTTGGACTGAGAGAGAAGAAAAAGCCTAGGAAATAGAAATCTAAGAGGAGTTTGTCCCCACCAAATATCCTCCCAGAAATAGACTCTATCTCCTTTCTCCAACCTCCAAGTAAGCCCTTTGAAACCAAAAAAGTTTTGGAACCTGGAATCTTTAATCAGGTTGATGATGTGTGTCATGAAACAGCCACCTCCTACTTCAGAGAATCTGCTGAGATCCCATTCCAATGGATCCCAATTGAATTTAGCACAGATGACAAGCTTCCAAAGAGAATTTCTTTCTAAAGCAAACCTCCACCACCACTTGGCTAGTAAGGCCACATTCATTAATTCTAAATCTTTGATTCCCAAGCCACCATCCTCTTTTGGTTTGCAGACATTAGACCATGAGGTTTTGCAGAAGCTTTTAGGGGAAGATTTTCCATGCCATAAGAACCTTCTCTGCCAACTGATCATTTCATTTAGGATGGATTTGGGAGCTTTAATGATGGAGAAGAAATACAAAGGCAATGCACCTAGTGTTGATTTCAGTAAGGTTATTCTTCCACCTAAAGAGAGCATTTTTGCTTCCCATAATCCCAGTGCTTTTTTGAATTTGTGGATGATTGTTGTCCAAGTTACCTTTCTTTTTGGATTGGCACCAAGGGGGAACCCCAGATATGTCATTGGCAGTGTACCTTTTTGGCAATTAAAGGTATGTATGAGAGGCAGTTCTTCTTCTTCAGTAAGGTTGAAAGTATAGACCTGTGATTTGTCATAATTGACTTTTAAACCAGCTGTTGCTTTGAAAATCTGAAGAGCATATTTTAGGCATAGGGCTCCTTGGGTTGATGCTTGCAGGAAGAAGATAGTATCATCAGCAAACTGCAAATGAGAAATAAAAGGGCCATTATTTTGTAGTTGTATTCCTTGTATGAGACCATTCATCACTGAGGCTTTCATAATTTGGTTAAGACCCTCTCCAACAAGCACAAAAAGAAGGGGAGATAAAGCACATCCTTGTCTCAATCCTTTGTGCATCTGGAAGTCTGGACTGGGTGATCCATTTATCAAGATTGAAACATGAGCTTGGAAACATGCCAGCATCCACATTTTCCACTGATTTCCAAAGCCCATTTTTGTGAGTAATGTCAGTAAAAAATCCCAACTGACATTGTCAAATGCTTTCTCAAAATCAGCCTTGAATATAATTGCTTTTTGCTTTTTCTTTTTGATAAAATGTACTACTTTTGAGGCAATAAGAATTCCATCTATAATTTTCCTTCCTGATATGAAGCCAGTTTGTTCATCTCCAACCAAGAACCTAATTAAAGACTTTAATCTTAATGACAACATATTGGATAAAATCTTGTAAGGAGCCCCATTAGACTGATAGGTCTATAGTCATCAAAGGTAAGAGGAGATGGTCCTTTAGGTATAAGTGTCATAAAAGATGAGTTTAAACCTTTTCCCAACAGACCAGAATGGTGGAAGTGGTTGATAAAAAAAAGGAGATCTGATTTGATTATAGGCCAGCACAATTGGAAAAAAAGCAAAGTAAAACCATCTGGTCCTGTAGCTTTGTCCCCACTGCAAGCCAAAACTGACTGAAGCACTTCCTCTTCATCAAAAGGCCTCTCTAACCAGTCAGCTTGCTCAGAGGAAAGGGAGGCAAAGGGGAGATCATTAAGATCAAGCTCTTGTGCAGGAGTGGCTGAGAATCTCTCAGAGAAATGCTTTGCAGCAGCCACCTTTATTTCTTGAGGATCAGATAATGTAATTCCACTAGCACATATATGATTGATCCTCTTAATAGCACCTTTGTAGTTTGCTATTCTGTGGAAATATTTGGAGCCCTTATCACTATCATCCAACAATTTTTTCCTAGCTTTCTGGCTCCACAGCTTGGAGTTTAGCTTATACTTGTGAATCAACTCTGCTTTTAGCTTTCGTCTATCACAACTCTCTTTATCAGTGAGCCTCCTACTGTTGATCACATTATCAAGCTGGTCTATTGATTTTATGAGGCCAGCTATTTGGGTATCCAGGAAGCCAAAAATGTTTGCATTCCATTCTTTTAGTTTAACTTTGAGAAGCTTCAATTTCATCCATAACACATAATGAGGCTGTCCTACAACCTGAAAAGAGTTCCAAAAGTTGTTGACTGCACTAAAAAATCTTCTGTCTTCAGTCCATATATTCAGAAATTTGAAGGGCCTTGCACCCCAATCCACTTGATTATCAAAAAGCAAAATTGGTCTGTGATCTGAAATCATTCTTGGGAGGGCAGCTTGTGATATAGCTGAGAAGGAAGAAATAAATTCTCCAGAGGCCAAAAATCTATCCAACTTTGCAGCAGAAGATCCCCCACCATACCAAGTGTATTCACCATTTTACATTGGAAGATCAACTAACCCAAGCCCATTAATAAAATTCTGAAAGTGTTGCATGTCTGAGGAATAGGCTCTTTGCACTGCTTATTCTTCTACTGCCAAAGTTACATTGAAGTCACCTCCAATCAAGAGGGGAGTCAAGGGATTAAGGGTGAGAGCAAATTCAACTAGATCCTCCCAAAGTTTTCTTCTGCCACTTCTGGAGCAAGGAGCATATACATTGATTATACAACACTCCTTATGCAAAGCCTTAGAGATTCCCAACCAGATGAGAGCACCATCTATACACTTAGACTGAGTTATAGAGAAGTCATTAGATTTCCAGAAAGAGATGATACCTCCTGATGCACCTATAGATGGAGAAGCAACCATTTCCCAGCCCCAATTAAGACCACAAGATCTGAGAAACCAAGAAGGGATTTTTTCTAGCTTTGACTCCTGCAACATAATAAAAGATGGAGCTTGCTTATGTACCAAGCAACTGAAGCTCTTCCTTTTTTGAGAGGAAGATATGCCTCTCACATTCCAGGAGAGGACTTTCATATCTTTTAATTAGAGAAGGTAGTGCAAGGCAAGGAGGGATCTTCAAAGTCTTTGTCCAGGTCTACACAAAGAACATCAGTACCCTCATCATCAATGTCTGCTTGTAACTCATCAGAGGATTTATTGAATTCTTCCAATAGGCCAAGCTGATGTAAAACCATATCTTCATTGCCTTTGACTTTTATACCAATTGCCTTGGCAAATCCTAAAGTCTTCTTTTCTTCTGATGGCAGAGAGAGGAAAGAGTGATCCTTTGAGGCAACTAGTTGTAATGGTGTTTCCTTTTCAATTTGTATCTTTGATCTGGTAACATAAGAATGGGTTGCAGTTGTTCTTATTTTTTTCTTCCTCTTCTTGGTACTGATAGGAGTAGTAGTTAGTTGTAAAGCTTTTGAGAGCCCCAAAAATTCAGATACTTCATCAACTTGGGTTTGTAGGAAAAGAGGGGGAATATTTGAATTAATTATGCCTATTTCAGCATCACTATTGAGAGTGTTCAGTCCAAGTGGACCCATGGAACCAATATTCCCATCCATGTCAGCTCCCATAAATGATTCATTTTCCCAAGTCTGCAATTTCTCCATCCTTAATAAATGCTTGTCATCTTGGATTGTACTTGAGGAGGGTTTTACAGCTTGCTGATTGAGAAGTAAACTGGAGACATCACCGTGGGAATGAGAAGGGTTTGTATCTGAAAGAACTTGTACAGTAACAACCTCAAGAGTTTCTGAGGCTGAGGGGAATGGAACAGTAGCAAGTTTAGTTTCTTCAGAATCCAAGTTGGTTCCATGTACTGTAGGAATTGAGGTGGTTTAAAGAATAGCAGGATCTGAGGCAAGTATTTCTTCTCCCACCAACATCAAGGCTGTGTCATTCAACACTTCAAGAGGATCTAACTCTTTTTGCTGAGCTTCTGGAGTTTCTTCCAAGCCTTTCTGAGCTTCCACCAGTAAACCTTCCTCATTTAACAACTGTAGAGAATTTAATTTTTCTGTAGCAATAAGTTCTTCTCCAGCCAACATAATAACATCTGCATTTATTCTCTCAACCTGATGCTGCACCATTAAATTGTCTGCACCAGTCTCCTTTGATAATAAAAGCTCATCATTTGGACTTCTTAGATGTGCTACTGATTTTAGAATTTCAGAGCAATCCTTTTGGTATCCTCACCAGCAATAGGGGAGAGAAGAAGGTCCTGCTGAGAACTTGAGGTTACTGAATCTGCCAAGTCCTCAAGAGATGGTTTAAGTGCAGGCATTGCTGAGGCTAGGACAGAGGATATCCAAAGGGGAAAGGGTTTACTTCCCAGAGTGATAATGACTTCTTCTGAGATTGGCTTTAAGCTAGTAGAATGTATCAAAACATAGGCAATGTCAATCTTTTTAGCATTCTTAGAAACTGGGTGTGTGTACAAGATATTTCCAAAATTTACAACTGCAGCTTGGAAGGTCTCTTCACTCCAACCATGAAATGGAATTCCTTGTATGGCCAACCAGACAAATCTGCCACCCTTAAGACAGAGATCAGAAGAAGAACGGATATATGTTAACCAATCTTGAAGCCAGCTACAACCATCAGAGAGAAGCTCATTGTGAAACTCTTCATCAGGACAGTGGACCAAAACAACCTTATTCCCAAGTGATTTTAACATTATTTCTCATACCCCTTGTAAAGCAATCTCTTTCTGAATTGCATCCACACTAATATTCAGATGTGATATTGCAAGATGAGAGTGTTGTAATATATCAGAATGTGCAGCAACCACTGATCCTTTGTGCAGAAAGTCCTCATAGGTCTTAGTATCAATTCCAGGGAGCTTATTTTTGTATGGAGGATCAGCTTTCTTCCAGAAAGCAGCAGCTGATTGTGGTGGAGGGTTTGAATAATTTCTGATCCAAGCTTTGGTGACAAAAAGCTTGTGTTTTGATAGTACAGCTCCATTGAGATTAGAGATGACATTGTGGAGATTGTCTAAGGTATCAAAATAGACAAATCCATACCAAAACCCTTTGAGATTTGGTCTATGAGCCACCGTGCTTTGCAATAGCCTTGCTGTCTGTGGAATGTATTTTGTAGCCACATTACACTTGCCTGTGGTGGTAAATTTCGAACATATGCAGCATGATAGGGTTTGGTTTGTGTTGATTGAAATTGTTGTTGATGAACTTGATTGTGCTGAATATTCTGAACAGTCCTTGAAGGTCTAGTTCTTGGAGATGTTGGAGTAAGATCAGTGTCTGAACTAAGAGGTTGAAAGTTGTTATAAAACATTTTTTTTCCATGAAGCAGCTTGGTATGACCTCCTGGTGAGTATTCTTGTGTCTTGTCTGTAGAGGATGATGAAGCATAGCCAGAGCAGCCCTTTGCAATGGTCATTTTCTTTTTAACAGATTCAAACCCGGGAGGGGGTCCAGTCGAAGAAGAGTCTGCAATTGGAGAGCTCCTTTCTGGTCTCAGAGTATAAGGATCCCCAGAGAGTTCTTCAAGCGTTAGACCCATCTGAAGTTTCTACAGAGTGAGAGCTTGCTACCGGGGAGCAATGTGCCTGCTACCGAGTCAGTAGCGAGCTAGAGGTAGAAGAAGATAAGAACAATGATGGTCTGAAGTCCTTGTGTGGACAACCAAGACACTAGACCATAAACCAAGAGTCAGAATCTTCTTGTTGCAAAACAAGAACACCCGAAACAAATGGATTTGGCTTGAGTCTCCAAGATGCCTACGTATCTTGGATGAATCAAAGCCACATAGTTCTTGAACAATCCTTCCCAAAATCGTTTGTGTGCTAGCACAAGATGAAGAACACTTCTTCCTCTCTCTTTTCTCTCTACTCGTTTTTCTCTCTACACTTTGAGAACTATTCTCAACACAATGAAAAATATGATTTTTCTTCTCTCTCTTGCATGCATATATAACCCAACATGACCACACTTATTTTATTTGGAAAAACCCAACACTTGGACTTCCAACTTGGACAAGTGTCTCACTTAGGTTTTGCATGGTTACTATTCTTAAACATGACTCTACTAAGTCATTTCAAGCAAGTCCAACTCTTGGACTTTCTTTTATGACAAGTGTCTCATTTTAGGAGTAGTGCTCATGCAAAAATACCCTCTTTGAATTTCACAAATTCAAGAGTCATTTTTGCATTTTAATTGCCCAACATAATCTTCATTATATTGGCAATTCAAAAAACGAGTTTAATGAATAAATAAATATTATATAGAAATATAATGTATTATTTTATTCACTTAATGAACTTCCAAAGTCCAACACGATTTTGGGCTTGTTGTTAGGTGTGACCCTACAGGCTCATACGACGTTCGGCAGTGGGCCCGAAATCCTCGATTCGTCCACATGTCATAGTTGTCTTCTAGCAAAGCAATATGACTAACCAAATGTGTATGATGATCGTCAATGCGACTTAACCTTTACACGTTAATATGCTAACCCTTCTGTCAACGATATCTCGATCGAATAAGGCATATGGCCGTCATCCTTATTTTATTCGATCGCTGTTTCTTGATCTTAAGTAGACTGCCAGTGATAACTCTTTATCAATTCGCATGGCCATGCTTCTTCCTGCAATCCCACTTATCAAGGGGCCCAAACGATATCTCTCATATTTATATGAGTGACAGATCCCTTATCAGTCAACCATATCTTTCACATAGACACTTATGCACCCAATCACAGCCTTTATAATTGCTCGGTTAAAGACAACGTTTAACTGTGTCAAAGCACACAGCCACCTATGTAGAAATCATGATGACTATAAGGTCAGAGGACTTAAGTCATATTACGGTACTAAGAAATACTCATGACAATTTCTATGTAGTATTCTCATAGTGGGTCATCCAATGCCATTTCCCTAAATGACATCTATGATTTGACTTCATATCCAATATGTATGATCAGTAAAACGTGATCATCAGCCAACATCATACTAGTCTTAGTATATCAGTAAGACCAGGGATCAAGTGAATAATAGTCTATTACTTCTAAGAGTTTTACTATCAGGTCCTCAACCCGATGATCTTAAGAAAGAGTATTATTCACACTATTAACATTTCACAAATGATAATAGTAGTGCTGGTGTATTAATGAAATGATAATGCCGTCCATAATCACGATTGGCCTAGGGCACAAAAACCAACATTTGCGTGTTATTAACTTGTGTTATCGTGGGTGGTTGGTCAGGGCGTTACCACGTTTGTAGTCCGTTGACGATTGTCCGAGTGACGGAACGTGGACTTCTTTTGTTTGTTGGGAGCGCGATACTTGGTTAAACGAGTGAGTAGCCGAGGAGAAGTGTCCGTGTGTTGGATCCGCTTTAAGTGCGAGGTGAGAACATTTTTCCGGTGTGATACTTATACCGACGGGCGGTTACGGTATAGGGTATCGCGACCAAGTTGTGTGTGTCGGTGTGACGTCTCTACCGACGAAGGATTTCGGTATCGACTAACTGGCTTAAGTGTTTTCCGCGTGCTTGAGGGTTGATGGACCGTGAGTTTTAATCGGACGTTCCCTGAGATAGGGTTAAGTGGAGCGCGTTCGTTTTAAATTTCAGGGACGAAATTCTTTTAAGGGGGTAGATTGTGAAGACCGCTTCGGTAAAATGTTTTAATCGATTTAATTTCATTCGATCGGAACGTCGAAGTTGAAATTTGGGTCGGCTGTTGGTAACGACGTGGTTGAAATTAGATTTAATTCTTAATTCGTTTTTCAAAAAAAAATTAATAAATAAACAAGAAAAATAAAAGCAAAAAAAAAAGAGAAGGGGGACTGAACCGGGCTGAACCGGACCCGACTAACAGACCCGGCCCGCCAGGCCCGCCCCCAATTCAGCTCCTCCTGTTGGGCTGTGGTGCCCAGGCCCGTCTGAGGCCCAAAAAAATGCCCGGGCCCGCTCGTTATATACCCAAAAATTAGGGTTCTTCGTCAGATTCTCTCCCTCACGCAGCCGTCCAGACCCTCTCTCCCCCATCTCGTCTCTCCAGTCTTCGTCCAGCTCGCACCACGCCACCACCGCTCCCCTCTCTCCTCACGCCACCGGACGCCACCGTCCCTCCTCTCCCTCACCGCCCGTCTCCCTCCTGTCAACGACGCCGACCGTCACGCCCTCATCCCCGTTCAGCCGAAGCATTCCTCATCTCCCTCTACCGTCCCTTCTCTCCGTCCAGTTAAACCACCGCCGTCGTCCTTAGAAACCCGAGCCGCCATCGTCACCAATCTTGCTCAAGGCTGCCGCCTCTCTTCCCGTGACCGTCCGAAACCAACGCCATCGCCGACGCCCTCTCCGACCCTCCCCCTCACCTTCTTCAACATCCGCCACAGTCATCAAAGGAGCCAACCTCACCGTCGTTCCCATATCTGAGGCGAGAGGAGGTTCGCGTTGCTCCGGCCACCGTGGTCGTCGAGTTCTCGCTGACCTCGTCCAAATCTGGAGCGAGACGAGCCTGTAGCGCCCACGGCCGCCACCACCGCCCCTCTGTCGTCCCTTTTTCCCCTACGGTGAGTTTGTAACTCCAGTGTTGACCTCGGCCGGCAACGTCGCCGTCGGTGGTCAGAACTCGAACCCTAAACCCCCCCCCCCCCCCCCCCCCTTCTTCTTCTTTTATTTTTCTCGAACTCGGTGGATCAAATCGAAACTGAATCAAATTAATTTCAGAAATTAAAAAGAGAGTTAAAAAGAAAAGATATGATTTTTAAAACGAAAATCAGATTTATTTAAAAAGGGTTAAGATCTGATTTAATCAAAAGAACTGTAATTTTGGGCGTATGGAAACGAAATTGGAACAAAGATGTTAAAGAAAACAATTTTCAAAAGGAAAGTAAAATAAAATATGATTTAAATAAAAAGGGGTTTAAAAGTCAGATTTGTTTTTAAACTGGACGCTTAATTCAGACCTAGAACGGAATAAAAGTGGAATGCTGAATCGGGTGCCTCGAGAATCCTGCCATGAAACCCGTACCTCCGGATCTTCCCAATGCCTCGGAAAATGTGCACTGGGTCTGTGCTCGAAGCCTGAATACTCAAACCCGATTCGTCGTTTAATCCCGCTTTTTAGTCTGCTCGAGTTTAATAGACAAATGCCAGTTTTAAAATGGACAAAATGTAACCGTTAAATTAACGTCGGCACCGTTTTAGTTTGTGGCTTTCGTGTTAAATTAGGGTCCGACGTCGATCGAAGAGAAGACCGGAGGTAGCGAGACACGTCAGCAGCTAGGAGACGTAGCTGTCGGTTCGTCTTGAGGTAGGGAAAGTAGCGAATACCGGTTTAATTACGGAAAGTTACTAGTATGCATGCTAGGTAACAATAAGACTGGAACGAACGTTTATATGATATAATACCCGGACGAGTCGTAGTAACATGTAGGATGTGACTCACTAGCTAACTGCTTTCAATACTTGGGCAATTGTCGTGCTGGTAGATTGGCCATGTCGAGCCGTATGTTGTGTGTTGATTGAAATGCCTGTTTTTGATTGAGATGCATGCTGGGTGACCTAGGGTCGATAATTTCAAGAATCAAGAACTAGTATATTCGGTGTACATGTTGTTGCTATGTATGGGCAAGTGTGACGTGGTTGATGAATGGTGAATCCTTGATTGTGATATGGTCGGGTGAGTGATAGACCGGCGTGTTGTGTAGTTGTCGTAAGATTGTTGGGCCTATGAGCCGTGTTTGATCTGTGGCATTTAGATGCATGATATTAGTTGTTGTGTGTTCCTTGAGGATGGTATTCCGGTTGTTATTGGGCCTATGGGTCGTGTTTGGGGCCGACGGGCCATAATGCGGTTGGGGCCTACGGGTCGTGTTGGGCGTACGGATCGTGTAGAGCCGACATGTCGGAGCTGACGAGCCACATCATATCATATTGCATAGGGCCGACGAGTCGAAGCCGACGGGCCAAATCATATCATAGTGGGCCTACGGGTCGTGGTTGGGCCTAGGGGTCGTGTTGGGCCTATGGGTCGTGATGGGCAATGGGCGCCGTGTTTCAGCCTCGATGATCTAGGGTCCTTTGGAGACGTTTCCGAGAGTCCCGATGTATGTGTCCTTGTAGGGATGTTTCCGGCATTCTTGACGTTATACGTCTTTGTGATGTTATGCGTCTCCTCTGGATCGAGAGGTAGTCCGATGGATGCTTGACCTACCGGTTTGTCATTGATGGTATCGGGTTGTGTACAGCCGGTGGAGTTCGGGTATTGCGATGCGGGACATGTGCACTGTTGGTTTTTGGGTTGGTTGTGTTTGATGTTTGTTATTGTTGATTGTGTGAAAGTCGTCGTTAATAGTAATGTAAGATTGGCTATGAACGATGGTTTGGTATTTAGTCGTGCTGTACTAGTATGTCCTAATTGAACGGTTACTCGTGGTGGTGAGCCGATGTTCATTACCTTAACTACTTTCTTTACCGGGCGAAAGCTCACCCCTTACATTGTTGATTTTCAGGTGTAGAGCGGGATTTGTGCTAGCAGGACGCAGCTGAGCTTGGGAGCTGGCACGGGTCCTAGGCTAGTAGGTCTAGAGACGTGCGTTTGTTTTTGGAACTAAAATTTTGTACATCGTTTTATGAGCTGTTAACTCTTTAAATTGATTTATTATCACTTTTGAAATTTTACCGTGTTTATTTATTAATTTAAGTTCACGTCTCGAGTCCGGTCAAAACCGGATTTGGGGCGTGACATCTGAAGTCATTAAAAGTTGAAGGAGAGACACATTTGGGGATCAGAGTTATAAAAGAAGAGTTTAAGCCCTTTCCAATGTGACCTGAATAGTGGAAGTGTGAGAAGAAATTTAAGAGATCCAATCTAAGAATTGGCCAACAAACATGAAAGAACTTTAAGGTGAAGCCATTATGTCCTGTTGCCTTATCCCTAGCACAAGCCATAATTGCTTTGAGAATCTCCTCCTCAGAAAAAAGACTCTCAAGTCTTTGAGCATCCTCAGGAGAGATGGTGGAGAAATTCAGATGATCAAAGTCCATGGTTGAAGGAAGAGAGCCTTGAAACCTGGAGCTGAAATGGGAGCCTGATGCATTTTTAATTTTGAGTGGATCAGATGATAGTTCACCCTAAAACCAAACTTAAGAAATTTTCTGGTGAGCTCCATTATAATTATCTATCCTGTCGTAGTATTTGGAGCCTTTGTCACCCTCATTGATCCACTTTTTCCTGGCCTTTTGACTCCATATCTTTGAAAGGAGTTTTGTTTTTGTGATTAACTCTGCTCTCCAAGCACCTCTTTGAGAGCATTCCTGCTGAGATAGTTCTCTTGCTTCAATTAGTGAGTCGAACTTGTCAATGCTGGCCCTGAGATCAGAAATAGTAGTTTCTAGGATCCCAAAAACCTCCACATTCCAGGTTTTTAGGTCCTCTTTTAGGAGCTTTAGCTTTTGCCAGAGAATAAAATGTGGGAGACCAATAACACTGTAAGAGTTCTAGAAAATTTCCACTGCTTTGAGGAATCTGTGATCTTCAATCCATATATTCAAGAACTTGAAAGGTTTAGGCCCCCACTGAATGAAAAGATTTGAGATTGTAATAGGTTTGTGATCTGAGATGCATCTAGGAAGAAAAGATTGAGATAGAAGGGGGTAGCAAGGCAATAAATCAGAGGAGACTAAGAATCTGTCAAGCCTAGGCTTTGGATCCTAGGTCATACCAGGTGTACATGCCCTCAGAGAGAGGAAGATCAATTAGGTCAGCCTGATTGATAAAGTTTACAAAAGAAGTTCTTCCTGATTCATGTGGCCTTTGGTTTGCTCTTACCACTTTAGACACAGTGGCATTAAAATCTCCCCCAATCAACACTAAAGTTTCTGACTCCAAATTGGCGAGTTCAGCAAGAATGCTCCTCTATAAAACTCCAAATTGACTGAAGTTGGGGCATATACATTTATGAGACAGAGTTTTCTACTGAGAGAGTTGATTGATCCCCACCAAATCAAGGCTCCATCTATAGGTTTTGAGTCTTGAAAAATAAAGTCATTTGTTTTCCAACAAGTGATAATCCCTCATGCTGATCCTATACCAGGCACAATTTCATTTCCCATCCCCAGGCACGACCACAATTCCTCAGAAAAGTTGAAGATACTTTTTCAAGCTTGGAATCTTGAATTAGGATTAACTGAGGAGCTTTCTTGCGTATCAAGTCACCGAGAGATCTCCTCTTTTGAGAGGAGGAAATTCCTCTAATATTCCAGGAGAGGACCTTCATAGTGCTAGCTTAATTCTAAGGAGAAAAGGCTGCCAAAGATCCAGCCTGCAAATCATCAACATCTAGATCCACATATTCATCCTCTGATGCAACCTCTAAATCCACTCCTCTATTATCTCCTCCTTCTTCCAATGAGCTTAAATGTAGTAAGATCAAATTTTCATTACATTTGGGTTGCAGACCAATAACTTTGCCAAACTGCAGATCATTTTTTGCTTCAAAGATATCCTTTTGATTTAAAGCTGGTTTTTTGCGGCTTCTCAACTCTCTAGCTTCTTCTTTTGATTTGGATCTAGTTTCATAGCAATGTGGGGGAGCTGTCTTGACTTTCTTCTTTTTTCCCCTTGATTATAGAGAGGGGATGGTTGTGCTGAGGAGAAGGGCCAAGACCCATATTACAAGCTGGTTCTGTAATTTTGTCTTGGACAGATGGAAACCTTTCATGAATTGACAGTTGTGGAGGAGATAAAGTTTGCAAGCCACTATTTAGGCCATCCAACCCTTTAGATTCTTCCAAAGAGGGATAAAAGTATGAGTCTAATACAGCTTCAACTGCTGCCCAAAGGTCAATACCTTCTTTTGTTGCAATTGTAGCACTTTGGGAAGTGATCTGAATTAAATGCTGAGGGACCACAAGAGTACTATCTTCCCTTAAAGGTAACTGATGACAAGAGGTATTAAGTTGAGGAGTAACTAGAATTGTTCCTTGGTTTCTAACAATTAAATCTTGAGGACAAGAAGAGGAAGACATACATTCCTTAGTTAATGCAACTAAATCTGTCCCTTCTTCAACTGAGAGAGACTGGTCCAGACAGAGAGGAACTGTCCCATCCTTATCATGGAAAGTATCAAGAACAATTTTCCCACTCAAACTCAAATTAGGAGAGGCATACAAATTTTCAGTAATAGCAGCCTCCATTGGGGATGGTAATACATGTTCATTTGGTATTGATCTTGAATTATCAGCTGAGGAAATTGAGATATTGTTGGGCTGAGGAGGGGATTGAGTATCTGAAAAATTTCCAGGTACAATGGGAGGAGAGCAAGAGGTTGTAGGAGAAGGTTGAGGCATGAGATCTTCAGATGAGCTATAACCAACATAAAACTCTTCACCTAATAAATGAGGGACCTCATCCACTTGTAAGGATGAAACCGAAACCCTGCAAATTTGATTTCCCAGCTGAATGTGTACTTCTTTCTGAATACTTTGAAGCCTGTAGGAGTGTATTAGCACATATGTAGTATCTAAATGAGCACCAGCCCTGGACTGAGGATGGGTATGTACCAAGGAGCCAAATTGTCTAATACAAACCTCAAAAGTTTCTTCACACCAACCCTGAAAAGGCACACCTTTGATTTCAACCCAACTGTAATGGCCACAATTTCCTCTATTTGACAATGGCAAAAAGGTAAGCCAGTTATGAAGCCAGATTCCTTCTTCTTTTTTGAATTCTCTATCAAATAATTCATCGAGACAGCAAACCAGTACCACTTTATTTTCAAGCCCTTTGATCTGCACCTCAGAGACACCTTCCAGAGCCAAGTCTCTCATGATTGAGGAAGCTGTGTGGGAACTATGAGTTACAGCTAAATGCCCTCTCTGAACAAAATCCAGCTGGGAGGCAACTACAGAACCTCTAAACCCAAACTCATTATACCCTACAGCTCTAATAGAATATGATTTATCAGAACTATGTCTAGTAAGTTGGATTGAGTTTCTTGGTCTTGCCTCAGTCACCAATAGCTTATGTCCATCAAAGATGGCTCCATTGAAATGAAATATTGCTTCTTGAAGATTTTTAGGCCTGAGAAAATAACAGAAGCCAAAGAACTTCCCTTTTCCAGTTAGATTTATAGCTACATGAGTCTTGGAAATGCCTCTGATTACTGAGAAGATTTGGCTTAGCCATGAGCCTGTTGCATACTTGGGAATATTATGAACAAAGGCTACAAAGAGGTTTTGATTTCCAATCACGCTCTAGGAACAACACTTTGAGCACTTGTTTTTTCTCTCCAAATGACCTGCCTGGCAAACAGAGATGGGGTCTTTGCCAACCTATTGTGAGAGATTGGGGTTGAATCTGAGCCTGATTCAATTGGTTTGAAATATTTATCGTAAAATATCTTCTTCCCATCCAATAACTTTGTTCTACCACCAGCAGAGTACTCATGAGTTCTATCTGAGTCTGAAAAGTATGATGATCTGGATTTAGTCAACTTGACTCTTTTCTTGACAATCTTCTTTGGATGTGGTTCAAAACCCGGGGGAGGACCAGTTGAGGATGAAGCTTGCTCTTTGTTGGAGGTGACATGGACATGGAGTCCACAAAGTTCTTCCAAAGATAGTATACTTAAGGAAAGCAGCATAAGAACAAATGAGATGAGGTAGGAGAGATGATATAGCTCAAAGACAAGCAGAAAAGAAACGTTCTTGAGCTGCTTGGATGAAGATAGAGCCTAAAAATGCACTTTGAAGCCGAGGGGGAAAGAGTCTAACCTTGCTGCAGCTCCTTCAGATCAAGTTCTGAGATGTTGTTGAAAAAGGCCAGTGGATATGAGCTGTAGAGAGAAACCGATCTTCATTGCACTGTTTAGGCATAATCTTAGACAAAGTTCTTCGGTCAGTATGTTTTTATCGTAATCAAATTTGTGTCCAAAAATTCTTTTAAAGCTTATGAACAAAAGATCGAAATTATTTGTGTTTTATATTGACTCTTTACTTTTTAATTCATAATATAAGAATTTTTTTCGCTTAAAACAAAAGATTGTATGCCCAAAAGACATAGGAAACAGGAGGAATATAGTGTAAAGAAATCTTAAATCCAATAGTAGATGTTTTTTTTAGCAAAAGGTGCAATTCATTAATTTAAAGCAAGTAGATCTGAGTGCATCATGAATAACTTCCTGACCACGAAGACCAAGAACAGACAAAATACACAATGGTGTCGCAGTTCTTTTCATACTATAACCGTCACTGATGGTATTGGATGTGCCAGCTATCACTGAGCTGGGATGCCTCATGGGCCACGACAGAAGACGGAGAGGAGGAATGGGATACCGGAGATCCTGAGGGACCTCGAAGGTAATAGTGAAGGGGGGAGGCAGCACATCGTAGAGGGACCCCTCTAAGAGCCAGTCCCTGATGCACGGCATACCACTCATTTCTCCGGCGAGTCTGCTTCCCCACCCTGACCTGCTCCTCCCGAGGTGCTCCAGCAGCTGACCTCTTAATTGCTCCAGTCTCCTCTCCATTCACCGTAGGAGGTGCCGAGGGCCCACTAGTAATAGGCTGACGAGACCCATCAGTAGTGGGTCGGGAGGGCCCAGTACTAATGGGTTGTAGATACCCATCAGTTTTGGGCTGCAGATGCCCATCAGCCTTGGGTTGTAGAGGCCCAAAATCAAACCCTAGATGGGGATTCCTTGGAACACCAATCACCAGGAGACTGTCGCACGATGCTTAGACGGCGGTGGCGACGATGCTTGCAATGGTTGTTGTGGTGGCGGAAGGAGACCTGGCCTTGGATCCCACTTGCACGACCCGACCTGGATCATAGGATTTGGAGGAGCCTGAATCAAGGGGATTGGTGGGTGGTCCTACTTCTTCGACGCTCCCGGTGATCTTTTCTCTCCCAGTGTGAACCCTAGTTGCGGACCCCCACCGACATCTTCCCTCGCCGCCACCCTCCGGGGATACGGCTGGGTCGGTAGAGTAGGGTTAGGAGGGGAAGGCCGAGGAGGACGTTTTGTGGGAAGAGCATAACTGGGGGACGTCGCAAGGGCCGCCCTCGTCTCGTCTTCGCGGCCAGTTGATTGGTGGGTGGCGGCGCAAAAGTATGGATTAGGGTTCCCTGGTGGGTGAGGATCCACACCATCACGCCGGAGCAGATACGCTGGGATCGCAAGAAGTGAGGGGATATAAGGAATCCTCACTGCATTAGGTAAGGGCACCAGAGGTGGAGAACATGCTCCCCAAGGTGTAGGGAAAGCGACGATCCTCCCACCTTTAGCCACGAAGAGCCGCCTGAAGCGGACACTGATCCATCCGAACCCCAGGGGCCTGACAGGATTGGTACCAGAGGCGACACCATCGTGATCGGACATGTAGGAGGATGTCCTCGCTTTGGTGGTTGGCAAGCCGGTGGCGCCGAGGCGAGACCGGGCGAATGAGCAACCATCGCCATTGAAGACGACACAGGAAGAGAGAGTGGAGAGAGTGGTTGTCACGCCCCAAATCCGGTATGGTTCTTCTTGAGGTAGGGATTACCTCGAAACCCGCTTTATTTCGGATGTACTAGAATGCATATAGGGAACGTCATAATCAGATAAAGAACTAGTACGCATATAGGATGTGAATAACTATCTAGATATATAAACTGCGAACATTTACGATTACTGTCTTGGGAATTGCCGTGCTGGTAGAATCGGGCCATGTCGTGCCCGTAGGATTGTTTGCTGAATGTTTCTGCTCGGTGCTGTGTTGTTTGAACGGTTAATAAGTAACGAACATGAAAACGAGTAGAATTGAACTAGTGATACATGTTGTTGACTTAAGTGGTTATTTTCCTGTTTCGTTAATCTGTTGATTTGGGGATGTTGGGGAACGAATACCAGTTAAGCCGGTGGGGTTGCCACGTGGAGTGTGGTGTCGGTAAGTGATGGTAAGTGCGGAACAGTTGTGAGTGTAATTTAAGGGTCAAAGCATATTATATTCGGTGTGACATGTCGTTGCTATGTGTGGGCAAGTGTGTTGTGATTGTTATGATGTGAATCATTGTTTGTGTTATGGTCGGGTGAGTTATAGACCGACGCGACCATGATTGTGGTGGTGGTACCGTGGTTACCTGTAGTTGTGATTTTGATTGTGATTGTTCTGGTGATATTTGGTTGAGTTGTGCCCGAGATACGTGTCGTACCTTCCGTTGCGCCGCCGGTAAAGTGTGAGAGACATACTTCCGCAAGGTGAGTCGTACCTTCCGGAGCGCGATCGGTAAAGTGTGAGACTTGGTGTATTGTGGTACACAAGAAAGGTGGTTTCCCTACCTTCCGACCGTGAGTCGGTAAAATGCTGTGTCCCGCGTGTTAATCTTAGTGCTCGTAGTTCAATCCTAAATGTCCAAATGTATATATCATCGTTAGAAATAAAATTAAAGCGACTTTATATTACTTATGTGTTGGAGTAATGTATCGATGTGTGCTCTGATCTATGCCCACCATGTGAATAGAACCATAGATCGAGGTAGATCACACTCAATGGGTCCCTAGTCAACAAAGCTTCACTAGAAGCGACTAGTATGAAAGATGGCTCTTTATGGTTTACGTTTTGTTAGTCATTGGAATGGGATTCCGGAGTCTGATCATAGATATCATGTGGGACATGATATTGGACTACCCGACAGGAATATGTGCCATAGATCAAGTCATGAACATATTCATCGTAGTAGCTTGTCATGTATCCTTAGACCAAGGAGTCTTTGTGATCGCTTTGTAGTCAACAACTGAGTTTGACCTGAGCCTAACGTTGTCCGTAACAGGGCTTCCATAACGGCCAGGATTGGCTTAGGGGTGAGCTACATGAGTGACACGAAAGACGGCTAAGGGATTTATCCCTCAGACTGAGGTATGAGAAAGATATCGGTTCTCGGCCGCTTGATCGAGAGTGACTGAAAGAATAACATGGCCATGCACATGATACTGGGTATCATATATTCAGTCATCTAACATATCAAGGAACAGTGATTGAGAATAATAAGGATGACGACTCTATGCCTTATCTCAATCAGGATATCGGAGATAAAAGGATAATGACAGGGACGACAGAAAGGTTAGAATCGACAGGGTCGATTCGCTATGCAGTGTCAGGCAATACTAAAGTCTCGTTAGTTGCCACTTAAATAGGATCAAGTAAAATGGGATTTTACGTTTATCTATTGACATGCATAAACCTAAGGGTCACACCGGAGGATGAAACTCATTGACACATATATGGAGAATGGCCAAAAGGGAGTTGTCTCGGGACATGACCAAAACTGGGTTTTGGGTCATGTGCCCGTAAGTGAATAGGACTTTACGGATCGAGACAAGGCTTGGAGTCTTGGGATTGATCGCGTCGGATAATGTTGGACATTTCCGGTATGGAAGGCTTGGAGGCGATGAGCGAATCACGGGACCTCGTTGGAAATGGCCACGGGCCATGTTCCAAGAGGCCCATGAAAGGCCCATGTAATCAAGGCCCATGGAACTAATTAATCAAGTCTTGATTAATTAGTACTAAGTAAGTAAGGCAAGGATTAAGGTGTTGGTGATTCACCACCTAACCCAATCTTGTCTTGCCATACTTTGTCCTATTTACACCTTACTTGACACCATACTTGTCCCATGCCTTTAGTTGGACAAGTATGGGTTTTGTTATGTTTAAGTCATCTTTTTTCAATATAAAAAACACAAGACAAGAATAGGAAACACATTTTCTCTCCCTCTTCCATGGGCATTTCGGGTTTGGCAAGCTCCCACCTCCACGTTTGTGTTCTTGAGTCCTCAAAGAGAAGAACTACGTGGCTTTGATTCCCATGTGGATATGTAGGCATCTTGGAGACTCAAGCCAATCATTCGTTAACCGGTGTTCTTGTTTTGGTAAGCAATAATGCTGAATTTTTCTCTTGTGAATCCATTCTTTGTTAGTTGTTTCATGGTTTTAATCGTCTCTTGGTTTTCCTTGATTTTCCGCTGCGAGTTGGTTCATCTCCAACCCTACCTCGAGACCCAGCACCGCGAAGAGGTGGTTTCCCTACCTTCCGACTAGCACTTGGTAAAACGCTGTGTTGTGCCGCGATGAGGTTGTTCCGCGATGCCGCGAGAGATGAGGCCGCGAAGAGGCGATTTCCCTGCCTTCCGTCGATTGGTAAAACGATGTGTTCTGCGATGAGGTCGACCTCCTATCCTGACTGTGTGTTGGGGAAGTTGCGTGCGGCTGCGCCGGGCCGAGTGGGTTGCTCCCGAGACCGTGCGATGGTTACGAGTTATGTGTTTGTGATTGCTTTGAATTTGAATGAGTATTGTTGTGTTGTGGCTATGGTTGTTTTCCTTGTTATGGGTTGTGTGTGACCGTGAATGATTTGATTTTGATTGTTTGATGATGAGTCTTTGTGTGTGGTTTCCGTGTAAGTAAAGCGTCGTCTTTGTGGTTATCCGTGAGTCGGTCGTGAAGGGGTTCTAGACGAGGATTTTCGGGATAGTTTGTGGTCGAGTAAGTGAAGGTTGTTTATTTTGGGTTACATTTCCTCGTGGTCGCCTTCTCCCTTTAATGGTTAAAAGTTAGTTTGGAAATGTAGTTGGTGTTAGTCTTAGTGCTCGTAGTTCAATCCTAAATGTCCAAATGTACATATCATCGTTAGCAATAAAATTAAAGCGGCTTTATATTACTTATGTGTTGGAGTAATATATCGATGTGTGCTCTGATCTATGCCCACCATGCGAATAGAACCATAGATCGAGATAGATCACACTAGATGGGTCCCTAGTCAACAAAGCTTCACTAGAAGCGACTAGTATGAAAGATGGCTCTTTATGGCTTACGTTCTGTTAGTCATTGGAATGGGATTCCGGAGTCTGATCATAGATATCATGTGGGACATGATATTGGACGACCCGCCCTGAATATGTGCCATAGATTAAGTCATGAACATATTCAGTGTCGTAGCTTGTCATGTATCCTTAGACCAAGGAGTCTTTGTGATCGCTATGTAGTCAACAACTAAGTTTGACCTGAGCCTAACGTTGTCCGTAACAGGGCTTCCATAACGGCCAGGATTGGCTTGTGGACGGGCTACATGAGTGACACGAAAGGCGGCTAAGGGATTTATCCCTCATACTGAGGTATGGGAAAGATATCGGTTCTCGGCCGCTTGATCGAGAGTGACTGAAAGAATAGCATGGCCATGCACATGATACTGGGTATCATATCTTCAGTCATCTCACATATCAAGGAACGGTGATTGAGAATAATAAGGATGACGGCTCTATGCCTTATCTCAATCAGGATATCGGAGATAAAAGGATAATGACAGGGATGACAGAAAGGTTAGAATCGACAGGGTCGATTCGCTATGCAGTGTCAGGCAATACTAAAGTCTCGTTAGTTGCCACTTAAATAGGATCAAGTAAAATGGGATTTTACGTTTATCTATTGACATGCATAAACCTAAGGGTCACACCGGAGGATGAAACTCATTGACACATATATGGAGAATGGCCAAAAGGGAGTTGTCTCGGGACATGACCAAAACTGGGTTTTGGGTCATGTGCCCGTAAGTGAATAGGACTTTACGGATCGAGACAAGGCTTGGAGTCTTGGGATTGATCGCGTCGGATAATGTTGGACATTTCCGGTATGGAAGGCTTGGAGGCGATGAGCGAATCACGGGACCTCGTTGGAAATGGCCACGGGCCATGTTCCAAGAGGCCCATGAAAGGCCCATGTAATCAAGGCCCATGGAACTAATTAATCAAGTCTTGATTAATTAGTACTAAGTAAGTAAGGCAAGGATTAAGGTGTTGGTGATTCACCACCTAACCCAATCTTGTCTTGCCATACTTTGTCCTATTTACACCTTACTTGACACCATACTTGTCCCATGCCTTTAGTTGGACAAGTATGGGTTTTGTTATGTTTAAGTCATCTTTTTTCAATATAAAAAACACAAGACAAGAATAGGAAACACATTTTCTCTCCCTCTTCCATGGGCATTTCGGGTTTGGCAAGCTCCCACCTCCACGTTTGTGTTCTTGAGTCCTCAAAGAGAAGAACTACGTGGCTTTGATTCCCATGTGGATACGTAGGCGTCTTGGAGACTCAAGTCAATCATTCGTTAACCGGTGTTCTTGTTTTGGTAAGAAATAGTGCTGAATTTTTCTCTTGTGAATCTATTCTTTGTTAGTTGTTTCATGGTTTAATCGTCTCTTGGTTTTCATTGATTTTCCGCTGCGAGTTGGTTCATCTCCAACCCTACCTCGAGACCCAACAGTGGTATCAGAGCCGTGCTACCTTCGGGATTCACAAGACGGTGTTCAAAGTTTCGGTTTTGCTTGAAAGTTTCGTTTTTGGCATGTTGTTTTGGTAAATTGTTTGATAACATGTTTTAAATTCTTGTTTATGGATTTAATGCATGTAAAATGATTTTTTGAAAATTATTTCAAATCTGGAAATTTTGAAATTTTTTTGATTTTTCGGGTCTCAGGAGCGGGACTCTCGGGGAGCCGAAACCGGGACCGAACGGGGCTCCGTTGGACGGAGCTAGGCCAAGCATGACCATTGGATGGTTGATATGCCAAGGCTAAACCGTTTTGTTAGTTATGACGAGTTTGGAACCGTCATGACGAACTCGAAGATCAAATGTTCAAAAGTTTCATTTTTGAACGGTTTCGATAAACCGAGCATCAAAAAATTTAGAAACTTGGCTATTAATTAAAACCGGAAAATCACATGATGTTTGATAACATGCTTGTTTGATAACACGATGTGTGATGTGATGTTGGCATGGTGTACATAATAGCCCCGAGCTCGATTTAATTATTTATCGCTTTTCACGGCCTGCGAGCCGTTAGAGTTAGCGTGTAATTATTCTTTCAAGGTGTGGTCGTCGAACCACTTGTTTGTAATATTTATTTATTCCCGACCTGCGAGTCGTGTATTAAATTGTAATATTTTACTCAAGACGAAGAAAGGATGAAAAGGTCATTTGGTGGCTTTTCGGGTGTTGGCATCGGCTTGGAGTCGATGGAGCTCAAGAAGCTAGTGGGAGTTAGTTTAGGGGGCTATTATGTGCACATTTATCGCTTTATGCTTGGTTTAGTTTATGCATGATTAATTCTATGTGTTTTAGAATTGCATGCTTAACTTTATTTACCGAGCATATCACCTCACATGCAAAGATAAAATTGGAAATGTAATCCTCGTGTGTGAGCCCTTAGAATCGTCATTAGATTGGATGTAGTTGACGGGTTCGAAGGAAGAATTACATTGGATGTAATTTGAGGCATCATTGCATTTGGAATGTAGTTGATGTGCTCATCGCATCTAGGATGTGTCAAAGTTTTAAACACAACCGGACAAGTAAAAACGGGTCATGTCCGATACCTCCCAATTATCAACACCTTACTACCTCCCCGTCCTATGGGTGTCGTGCGCATTAGCGGAGCATCCATGGGAAAGCGGGGTAGTAGGTTTGGACGTCATATGTGGGTGTCGTGCGCATTAGCGGAGCACCTACATAGTGACGGGCCATAGTTGAAAATTGGTGGACCCGACTACGATTCTCAGCCTGAGGTTGAGCTAGGGTAACAGATAGGGTAAGCCGTGTACATAAGTACATACCCTAGCCAAGAGTCACATTGGATGTGATTGGATGGAGTCCTACCTACATAGCTCGATTAAGTGGTGAGCATTAGTTCAGCTTAATCAAGTGAATCAAGGATCTTGGTTTCAGATTCTAAAGCTTTAGAATTGATTGTTGGTGTTTAAGCTTGATCTTCATAAAATTTATTCAGTTTACTAATTGAATTTTATCTGTTGTAGATCAAATGGCAAATTCAGCGAACATTAATAGTTTGTCATTAAAAACCATTCTTGACAGGGTCAAGCTAAATGGGACAAACTATTTGGACTGGTACAGAATTTTGAGGATAGTCCTCAAGTCTGAACGCAAAGAATATGTCCTTGACAAGGCTGTCTCTAAGACCATATCAGAGTTACATGAAGTGTCATTAACTGCTGAGAAGAATATCTCAGGGATCTGGGATCCAAGGATATTCTGATGGTCAACAAGGGAATTGGAAATGGCAAGGGCTGGGCCCATGCGCACTTGGCAGGAAAGATGAGACACCTGAGAATGTCTGCTTCTACTGCCAACAACCTGGTCATTGGAACCGGGATTACAGGAAGTTCACGGTTGATCTGAAGAAGGGCAGTGGGACTGCGCCTTCATCAAATAGCCTGGATGATCTGAAGAAAGGCAGTAGGACTGCGCCTTCATCAGGAAACCTGGATGATCTAAGGAAGGGCGGTGGGACCGTGCATTCATTCGGTATTAACTCTATAGAGCTACATCTCTCTACTTCCAAAGATTCATGGGTATTAGATACCATGACTGAATCTCACACATGCACTAATATATGATGGCTGAAAGTAGGAGAAATTTGGAAAGCACGAAATGGACCTCAGAGTTGTGGCAACTGTTGTAGGATCCATGAGTCTTGCTTTGCTAAGAGGTCTTGTGTTACTATTGTATAATGTATATTGCATACCTACTTTTAGTAAGAATATTATATCTGTATCCGTGTTTGACAAGGAAGGATATAATGTTAATATTGGAAATGCAGTTTTCAATGTTCTATGCAATGATATGTTTTATACCAGTACTGACATGGTTGCAGGATTGTACATATTATATATGGGTAACAATGCCTCAAGTTCTATATATTCCGTTAATACCAAGAGGTCTAAATCCAACGATTTAAACCTAACTCTGTTATGGCACTGTCATTTGGGCCGCATAAACAAGAAGCGCCTATCAGCACTTCAGAAGTGCGGGCTTTCAGGTTCATTCGAATTCCATTCGATCGATAGGTGCAAGGTTTGTTTGATGGGAAAAATGACTGAAGTGCCCTTTATCGATCGCGATGAAAGGGCGGGTGAATTATTGGGGCTGATACACTCGAATGTGTGTAGACCAATAAGTTCACTTGCCAGGAGGGGTTTTAGCTACTTTATCACATTTACTGATGATTACAGTAAATATGGTTATGTCTATTCGGTGAGACATAAGTCTAAAGCTTTTGATAAATTCAAAGAGTTTAAGACTATAGTAGAAAACCAGCTCGGCAAAGGTATTAAGGCACTTCGATTGGATCGAGGTGGAAAATACTTGACCACAGAGTTATTAGATCATCTAAAAGAGAATGGGATCCTTTTGGAATGGACTCCTCCTAGGTCACTGTAGTTGAAAGGTGTAGCCAAACGGAGAAATCGGACATTGTTAGACAATGGTCTGTTCCATGATTAGTTGGACTGATCTCCCAATCTCTTTTAGGGGTTTTTCTCTAGAGACGACCGTATTCATAGTGAATCGGGCTTCGACGAAGGGTGTGGAAGGGACACCATTTTAAAAATGGTACGGGATGATGCCCACTTTGTCCTTCTTAAAGATTTGTGGTTGCGAGGCTTATGTGAAACATTTGGTTTCGACTAAGCTCGAACCAAGATCTGAGATATGCACCTTCGTGTGGTATCCCAAAGCAACAAGGGGATACTACTTCTACAATCCTAGTGAGAACATGGTGTTCGTCGCTTGGGATGGGGTCTTTATGGAAAATGAGTTTTTTTCCAAAGACGTCATTGGGAGGACTGTGCATCTCGAAGAAATTCAGGATGGTACAGATCTGTCTAAACCAATTGAAAACCCAGTAGAAAGGAGCCCGAGAATTTCGTAGAGTAAGAACCAATTCCTGTTATAATTCCGGAAGGTCCAAGGCGATTTGAAAGGGTCAATCTTCCACCTCCAAGATTTGGTATCCGGAGGTGACAATGAAGTCATGGTGGATCACGATGATCTAGCCACCTTTCAGGAAGTCGTGGATGGGCCCGACTCCGAGTTATGGCTGGGAGCCATGAGGGAGGAAATGCAATCCATGTCGGACAACCGATTCTGGGAACCGGGTTATCCCATCAATGGTGTGAGGACCATCGGATGCAAATGGATCTTCAAGGTGAAGATGGACATGGACGACAACCCTCTGACCTACAAAGCTCAACTGGTGGGGAAAGGTTATAGGCAGATCCAATGGATTGACTATGAGGAAACCTTATCCCCGGTAGCTATGGTCAAAATCGATCCAAATTCTTCTTGACATAACTGCGTATCATAATTACGAGATATGGCAAGTGGATGTCAAAACCGCTTTCCTAAATGGAAATTTGACTGAGTACGTTTGTATGTCTCGGCCCAAAGTTTTTGACGATCCGAAGAATAAGGGAAAGATTTATAAGTTGTTGAAATCCATTTATGGATTGAAACGAACTTCTCAGAGTTGGATCCTTCGTTTTGATGAAGCGGTAATTGGATTTGGCTTAATCAAGAACGAGGATGAATCTTGCGTTTATAAGAAGGCTAGTGGGAGCAAGATTACCTTTCTGGTTCTCATTGAAAACAATATCTCAACCTTGCACGAGACTAAAGCTTGGTTGAGGAAGTGTTTTTCAATAAAGGACTTAGGCGATGCTTCTTATATCTTATGGATTAAGATATGTAGATATCGCACCAAGAGGGTCTTGGATTTAAGTCAGGGAACCTATGTGAACAAGGCATTGAGTAGGTTCTTAATGCTTGATTCAAAGAAAGGACTCTTACCCACTAGTCATGGCATTCATCTCAGCAAGACTTAGTGTCCTAAGACACCTGATGAGCTGAAAAGGATGATAAGAATCCTGTGCGCCTGGGGGCAGGATCAATCATATATGTCATGACATGTATGAGACTGGACGTCTCGTAAGCCTTATGTTGTACCAGTAGACATCAGTCTAACCCGGTGGAAAGATGATGTTGAACTAGTCGTCGAAGGATGAGTAGACGGTAGTTTTCCAAGACAAATCCAGATGACTTTAGAAGTCAGTCAGGATATGTGTTTATGCTGAATGGCAGAGCTTTAGCTGGGAGAGCGTAAAGCAAGATACCATTGCCGAATCTACGACAGGGGCCAAGTACATGGATGCTGTAGAGGCAGCTAAGGAGGCTATGTGGATTTGGAAATTCACGGCAGGGTTGGGTGTAATTAAAAACCCGTCCAGCCCGGTGAATCCATTTTGCGACAACACAAGGGCCATTGCGCAAGCTAAAAGCCCAGATCGCATAACAAATCCAAACATGTACTACGGCGTATCCACCTAATCAGAGAAATACTGAACTGAGGTGAAGTGAAGATAACCTATATTGCAATATATGATAACATAGCCAACCCATTGACTAAGGCAGTGTCGCTGCCTAAACATGTTAGACATGTAAAGTCGATGGGGGACATATTGGAGTTTAGATTGGAACTAGGGCAAGTGGGAGATTGTTAGTCTTAGTGCTCGTAGTTCAATCCTAAATGTCCAAATGTACATATCATCGTTAGCAATAAAATTAAAGCGGCTTTATATTACTTATGTGTTGGAGTAATATATCGATGTGTGCTCTGATCTATGCCCACCATGCGAATAGAACCATAGATCGAGATAGATCACACTAGATGGGTCCCTAGTCAACAAAGCTTCACTAGAAGCGACTAGTATGAAAGATGGCTCTTTATGGCTTACGTTCTGTTAGTCATTGGAATGGGATTCCGGAGTCTGATCATAGATATCATGTGGGACATGATATTGGACGACCCGCCCTGAATATGTGCCATAGATTAAGTCATGAACATATTCAATGTCGTAGCTTGTCATGTATCCTTAGACCAAGGAGTCTTTGTGATCGCTATGTAGTCAACAACTGAGTTTGACCTGAGCCTAACGTTGTCCGTAACAGGGCTTCCATAACGGCCAGGATTGGCTTGTGGACGGGCTACATGAGTGACACGAAAGGCGGCTAAGGGATTTATCCCTCATACTGAGGTATGGGAAAGATATCGGTTCTCGGCCGCTTGATCGAGAGTGACTGAAAGAATAGCATGGCCATGCACATGATACTGGGTATCATATCTTCAGTCATCTCACATATCAAGGAACGGTGATTGAGAATAATAAGGATGACGGCTCTATGCCTTATCTCAATCAGGATATCAGAGATAAAAGGATAATGACAGGGATGACGGAAAGGTTAGAATCGACAGGGTCGATTCGCTATGCAGTGTCAGGCAATACTAAAGTCTCGTTAGTTGCCACTTAAATAGGATCAAGTAAAATGGGATTTTACGTTTATCTATTGACATGCATAAACCTAAGGGTCACACCGGAGGATGAAACTCATTGACACATATATGGAGAATGGCCAAAAGGGAGTTGTCTCGGGACATGACCAAAACTGGGTTTTGGGTCATGTGCCCGTAAGTGAATAGGACTTTACGGATCGAGACAAGGCTTGGAGTCTTGGGATTGATCGCGTCGGATAATGGTGGACATTTCCGGTATGGAAGGCTTGGAGGCGATGAGCGAATCACGGGACCTCGTTGGAAATGGCCACGGGCCATGTTCCAAGAGGCCCATGAAAGGCCCATGCAACCAAGGCCCATGGAACTAATTAATCAAGTCTTGATTAATTAGTACTGTCACGCCCCGATTTCAGCGAACCGAACTCGGGACGCGAACTTTTAAAAACATGAACACTTGAAACCTGTTTTCAATAAAAGCTTTGACATTTCCATTTACTTCTCAAAATAATAGCATTTACAATACAAAAAACTTCCCAACAAGTGGACAAGGTACAACATCCGTCACTAGACTCAACAAAAGTAAAGACCAGACTCCGCTCCAAGCTCCATGAACTTCAAGAGCTAACCTAGTCCGTCCGGTGATCAGTACCTGTAGGAAAAGCAGCTAGGGGTGAGCGTTCGCTCACCTCCACGGATAACAGACTGACTATGGCATAATTAGCAGAAAAAGCCAGTAACACTAAAACCAAACCCACACCGGGACTACAGTCCCCAACTCAAGTACCCAACTGACCCACAACCCGTCACCTTCCTCAACAGACTCGACACTCGATAAAAACAGTGTAGACCCAATACAACTATCGACGACCTCCTCAAGGACTCGAACGAAACGACACAACACCAAACAAGATCACAAAGGATCGCACACCAGCTGCTCAGTAACCAATCTCAATCAGGTCAGGGTTCGACCTATCGCAATTCCTCGACACGAAGTCGGATCAGGCTGTCGACCTTTCAAACTCGCAATTCCTCGACACTAAGTCGGATCAGGCTGTCGACCTTTAAAACTCGCAATTCATCGACACTAAGTCGGATCAGGCTGTCGACCTTTAGAACTCGCAATTCATCGACACTAAGTCGGATCAGGCTGTCGACCTTTAAAACTCGCAATTCATCGACACTAAGTCGGATCAGGCTGTCGACCTTTAGAACTCGCAATTCATCGACACTAAGTCGGATCAGGCTGTCGACCTTTAGAACTCGCAATTCATCGACACTAAGTCGGATCAGGCTGTCGACCTTTAGAACTCACCACCCCAGGTAACCACAATCACAATCACAGGCAAGTTCAATCACACAGGCACTCAAGGCCACTCAAGACACCTCAACAGTCAAGACTCGGGTTCAACAACCCCACGGGCACTCACTGCCACTCAAGACACCAAATTAAATACACGGCTCTCATGGCCACCCCGACTCAACAATTAAATACGGGCTCTCAAGGCCACCCAAACTCAACAATTAAATACGGGCTCTCAAGGCCACCCAAACTCAACAATTAAATACAGGCTCTCAAGGCCACCCAAACTCAACAATTAAATAAAACGCACGACAACCTCCGGCATACTCGATGCCTCCAACGGTCCTAAAATCACTAGTTTCACAAACAACCTCCGGGCATGGTCATATGCCTCCAGTAATTCAATTATCGCTAAGTTCTCTGTTCCTACGACACTACTAAGTGTCACATGCTTTTCTCTTGAACGCTACAATCCCGTATCATGCTTTTCTAATAATTAAATAAATCTACTCAACCCACGACACCCCGGTGTCACAAGCAATTCTACTATTAACTTTCCCTAATCAGGGCCGAGATCCGGCTACTTTTCCCTACCTCGTATATAGATCCAAAAGCGGTCCAACAAAACCCGAAGTACACCCAGTCACTCGCCGAGCTTCCCTTTGCCTCGGTCCGTAGCACGATCTAACAGAACACAAATTTAAAGTACTTTTAAACTAGTACGAATAAACCGAAAATTAACATACTTAACGCCCAAACGTAACCCCGACAATGCCGATCACTCCCAAACTTCCCCATTACTCGATATTGCCGAAAAAGGACCCGTAAGGGCCAGATTCGCCCGACATGGCGAATCTGCCCGGTTTTGGTTAATTGCCTTCCGGGGCTCCAAAAGCCCCCGTTTTCGTTTCCACGGTCTTAGAATAAATCAAGGAACTCAACGCACTTGACGGAATCGAATTCCGACTTCTAAATCAATTAATTAACGTTTAAATTTTCCTGTTTTTCGCAGGTTTGACTGAGAGTGACCGGGAGTGGTTATTACAATCTACCCCCCTTAAAGGAATTTCGTCCGCGAAATTTAGAACTACGCACGTCAGCAGTCGAACCGGTCGGGGCACTTAGCGCGAAGCTCGTCCTCGCGTCCCCAAGTCGACTCGGCCTCGTGGTGTCGCCACAATACCAGCTCTAAGCGGATAACACTTCCGCGCAGGACCTGCTCTCGTGGATCCCTTTCCCACATCGGTTTCTCCTTACACGGGACATCACCCGTTACCTCGACATTTGTCCACTCAAAGACGTACTCAAGACCTCGAAGGCCCGATACACCGCAGGGCTAACCCGCCTTTGCCGCGGTTGAAACGCATTAGTCCATCTTTCGGGCTCACCTCCCGGGATACAAGACCACTGATTTCTGACTCGAGACGTCGGCGCCGTCAGCCAGCATAACTCCTGCTGACTCTGCGCGGTCTTCAACCGCTCACGCTCTGGCACGATCGACTCAGCTGTCTCTCGATCCAGTTCTAGACCCGGTAACCTCTTATTTCTCACTTCTGCCCAGCATACGGGCGACCGACACGGCCTATCACACAACGCTTCAAACGGTGCCATCATGATACTGGCCTGAAAGCTGTTGCTGTAGGCGAAGTCGGCCAATCACTCACGAAACCCATCGTGACGTGCCCCCACATCCGCCGTGCAACCGGCGGTGGCTGCAATAATCCAGCGGGACGCTGTTGTTCGGCTCTCACCTACCGACGGGCGAGGCATCGCGATACTAACTCCGCGACCGCTCTCCGCATCCCGCTCCACTAGACATGCCACCTGATGTCGCGCTCCTCTTAGTGCTATTCACGTGCATTGTTAGACGCGAATGCTGCGACTCTCGTAGCTCATCGCCTCTGCCGTCACGCGGTATGTACAAACCTCCACGATACTGTAACTCCCAATTAGTACAACGATCCCAGCCCTCGGCATCCGTACCGCCGGCAACTAACTCCCGGATCCTGGTCGTCCACAAAACACCAATCACAAACTGAT
Source organism: Erodium maritimum (assembly GCA_963921825.1). Lineage (NCBI taxonomy): Eukaryota > Viridiplantae > Streptophyta > Magnoliopsida > Geraniales > Geraniaceae > Erodium > Erodium maritimum. The sequence continues at coordinate 26,460,645 of OY997596.1, read as the reverse complement.
TTAAGAACAGCCGGGCTATACTGTTCATCAGGTCCAAGAACGCTGCAGGTGCGTTCGGTAGTTCAAAGTCATCACCCAGAACTCGTAATGTTCATAGCATGTCCGGAATGCAGTCCTTGCGACGTCCCCCTCTCGGACTCGCAACTGGTAGTATCCGGATCGCAGGTCGATCTTCGAGAAATACGTCGACCCTCTCAACTGGTAGAACAGGTCATCAATTTTCGGCATCGGGCATCGGTCATTCACCGTAACCCAGTTCAGTTTCCGGTAGTCCATGCACATCCGAAGCTCTCCACTCTTCTTCTTCACGAAGAGTGCTGGCGCTCCCCACGGCGATGTGCTCGGACGAATAAGCCCCTTCTCCCGAAGTTCCTCGAGCTGACCCTTCAGCTCGGTCAACTCGGCTGGCGCGAACCTGTAAGGCGCCATCGATATCGCTGCCGTTCCCGGCACCAGGTCAATCCTGAAATCCACCTCACGAACTGGTGGCAACCTGCTCAATTCCTTAGGGAAGACCTCGGGGAACTCGCACGCCACTCGCGGTAATCCTCGGCTCTGCTCGGCCGATACTTCCTTTACTGCAGACAAGCCGACAGGAGAAATTCCGATCCTACTGCCAAGAATACACGAACCTTTCGTGTTGCCTGTTGACACCGTCACTCGTCGCCTGTAACAGGCGATAATGACTTGGTACTTCGCTCGCCAATCCATTCCCAAGATCACGTCAAGGCGGTCATTTCGTGTGTATCCTTCCCACGGATACACGCACAAGCTCAGTCGCTGCTAAAACTCACGGACCCTCGCGGTCTCTCTAAGACCTCGCTCCACTATCGTCGTCGTGCCTACCAACTGCGAACATACCCGATCCTCGGGGTGAGGGCTCGATCCAGCATCGGGGTTCTTGAGCCCTCTCGCGAACCTCCTGTACCGGTTTGCTTCTCTAACTCTGCAGGCACGACAGACCCTAGTCAACACCACCCCTCCACCAACCGGCGTGTCACGACGCAGGGGTGGACTCAACGGCTCTAAACTCAGCTCCAACCTCTCAGCACAACTCGACGAACAAACGAGCGTGATAACCCGACATCCAATGAAACTGACGCCCAAAACGGAAACCGAACACCCACTCCATTAGTCACCCTGGTAAGGTCTAGTGTAACCCTCACACGGTCCTCTAGGCATTACTTGTAACTTTCCGCAACCAAACCAGTGTTCGCTACTCGTCCCTTGCGGGAAAAGTATTAAAGGGGATGAGCGTTATGCTCACCTCCACGGACACCCGTTCGATTATGGCATACTAGTAAAGCACTAAAGACTTACCGATCTAACCAGGGCAGACCACCACCTCAAAACCTGATGCAAAACGTCACACTGCTCACGCTATCAACACCTCAAGTACTCGCTTACGTAAGATAAAACTCGACACGGGGAACACTTCCTCAATTCAGTAATCACTATTGTTCACAACCTCAATACCCCAAAGACCCGATCACGTAGGGAAACCTCAAACGGGGATCATGTTCTCAACTACGCCAACATTGTTGCTCACAATATCGATACCCCAGTTACTCGATCGTGTAGGGAACCTCAATTTAACCCACTCGCGTGAAGGAAACCTCCAACGCCCGTTCACGCGAGGGAAAACTCGAACACTCGTTTACATAGGGAAAACCTGGTTCGCATGGCACCGCAGCGCACCAACCTTAACCTTTCTCCGTGGTGAGACTCTCACACCGAGGCACTGTACTACTACCGTACGTTATCGATGAATCTCGAACCCAAGCCCTCATCCCTTAACACCGAGCCTACGGCCTCTACAACCCACACCCGCGAACATAGTCACGTAAAACCAACGCTCAAACCGCACGAACGTGAACCGAGTCACACAACCCCGATCCTAAACGCACAACGAAACAACGAATTTTTTTTGAAGATAACCGGCTGGACCGATCCGGCACACGACCCGGGCCGTGCCACCTTCCGGGCCGGTAACCAAACCGGGCCGTTCCCCATACCGGGCCGGCACCAAGGCCCTGCCGCGCCCCCTACCGGGCCGGCACCTAACCCGTGTCGTGCCCCTTACCGGGCCGGCAACCAAACCGTGCCGGGCCGCTTACCGGGCTGGCGTCCGGACTCTGCCGCGCCCCTTACCGGGCCGGCGTACAAACCGTTTCGTCTCACCTACCGGGCCGGTACTCCGTCCTACCCATTTCACCTCCAGGGCCAAACCAGTGACCCCGATTTCCTAGCGGTGATAATTTCGCACTACTTACACCCACTATGTCTACCCTAGGGTATTCGTAACTTTCCCGGCTAATAGCGACCCGTACACTAGTACGTCGCAAACAACGACCACCAAACACATAACACAGTTACGGCAACTCAAGACTGACCTCAAACACAAGCCAACACGGCCGAGTAACAACAATACACGCCCACCGGGCCAACCAACACCGAACCACGCCCACCGGGCCAAGCACAGTCAAACACCCACGCCCACAGCGTCAAACAAAATCAAAACACGCTCACCGGACCAACCAGTCTTACACACACGCCCACAGGGCCGGTCAAAATCAAATACGCCCACCGGGCCAACCAACTTACACACACGCCCACAGGGCCAACCAACTTACACACACGCCCACAGGGCCAACCATTTTTAAAACTTTCTCCACTTCATTTTTAAAACCTCATACTTGACATCACGCAGTTACAACCCGGTCCAGGCGTCCCCGAACTACGTTGTACCGACTTGATATCAGCACCGTCACGTTCGACTACAGGAGCGCTCCTGAGTCGACCCGCGACAGCTTAAAAACTTTTCACGCAGCAATACACAAACAGTATGCCAGTAACACCGTACTACACATACACACAAACACAAGCAGGACTCACAACACTACGGGTCTACACTGACTCGACCCTCCCCACCTAATTGACGGACAGTCCGAGGTGTGAAACCTCGAGCTCTGATACCAAGCTGTCACGCCCCGATTTCAGCGAACCGAACTCGGGACGCGAACTTTTAAAAACATGAACACTTGAAACCTGTTTTCAATAAAAGCTTTGACATTTCCATTTACTTCTCAAAATAATAGCATTTACAATACAAAAAACTTCCCAACAAGTGGACAAGGTACAACATCCGTCACTAGACTCAACAAAAGTAAAGACCAGACTCCGCTCCAAGCTCCATGAACTTCAAGAGCTAACCTAGTCCGTCCGGTGATCAGTACCTGTAGGAAAAGCAGCTAGGGGTGAGCGTTCGCTCACCTCCACGGATAACAGACTGACTATGGCATAATTAGCAGAAAAAGCCAGTAACACTAAAACCAAACCCACACCGGGACTACAGTCCCCAACTCAAGTACCCAACTGACCCACAACCCGTCACCTTCCTCAACAGACTCGACACTCGATAAAAACAGTGTAGACCCAATACAACTATCGACGACCTCCTCAAGGACTCGAACGAAACGACACAACACCAAACAAGATCACAAAGGATCGCACACCAGCTGCTCAGTAACCAATCTCAATCAGGTCAGGGTTCGACCTATCGCAATTCCTCGACACGAAGTCGGATCAGGCTGTCGACCTTTCAAACTCGCAATTCCTCGACACTAAGTCGGATCAGGCTGTCGACCTTTAAAACTCGCAATTCATCGACACTAAGTCGGATCAGGCTGTCGACCTTTAGAACTCGCAATTCATCGACACTAAGTCGGATCAGGCTGTCGACCTTTAAAACTCGCAATTCATCGACACTAAGTCGGATCAGGCTGTCGACCTTTAGAACTCGCAATTCATCGACACTAAGTCGGATCAGGCTGTCGACCTTTAGAACTCGCAATTCATCGACACTAAGTCGGATCAGGCTGTCGACCTTTAGAACTCACCACCCCAGGTAACCACAATCACAATCACAGGCAAGTTCAATCACACAGGCACTCAAGGCCACTCAAGACACCTCAACAGTCAAGACTCGGGTTCAACAACCCCACGGGCACTCACTGCCACTCAAGACACCAAATTAAATACACGGCTCTCATGGCCACCCCGACTCAACAATTAAATACGGGCTCTCAAGGCCACCCAAACTCAACAATTAAATACGGGCTCTCAAGGCCACCCAAACTCAACAATTAAATACAGGCTCTCAAGGCCACCCAAACTCAACAATTAAATAAAACGCACGACAACCTCCGGCATACTCGATGCCTCCAACGGTCCTAAAATCACTAGTTTCACAAACAACCTCCGGGCATGGTCATATGCCTCCAGTAATTCAATTATCGCTAAGTTCTCTGTTCCTACGACACTACTAAGTGTCACATGCTTTTCTCTTGAACGCTACAATCCCGTATCATGCTTTTCTAATAATTAAATAAATCTACTCAACCCACGACACCCCGGTGTCACAAGCAATTCTACTATTAACTTTCCCTAATCAGGGCCGAGATCCGGCTACTTTTCCCTACCTCGTATATAGATCCAAAAGCGGTCCAACAAAACCCGAAGTACACCCAGTCACTCGCCGAGCTTCCCTTTGCCTCGGTCCGTAGCACGATCTAACAGAACACAAATTTAAAGTACTTTTAAACTAGTACGAATAAACCGAAAATTAACATACTTAACGCCCAAACGTAACCCCGACAATGCCGATCACTCCCAAACTTCCCCATTACTCGATATTGCCGAAAAAGGACCCGTAAGGGCCAGATTCGCCCGACATGGCGAATCTGCCCGGTTTTGGTTAATTGCCTTCCGGGGCTCCAAAAGCCCCCGTTTTCGTTTCCACGGTCTTAGAATAAATCAAGGAACTCAACGCACTTGACGGAATCGAATTCCGACTTCTAAATCAATTAATTAACGTTTAAATTTTCCTGTTTTTCGCAGGTTTGACTGAGAGTGACCGGGAGTGGTTATTACAATCTACCCCCCTTAAAGGAATTTCGTCCGCGAAATTTAGAACTACGCACGTCAGCAGTCGAACCGGTCGGGGCACTTAGCGCGAAGCTCGTCCTCGCGTCCCCAAGTCGACTCGGCCTCGTGGTGTCGCCACAATACCAGCTCTAAGCGGATAACACTTCCGCGCAGGACCTGCTCTCGTGGATCCCTTTCCCACATCGGTTTCTCCTTACACGGGACATCACCCGTTACCTCGACATTTGTCCACTCAAAGACGTACTCAAGACCTCGAAGGCCCGATACACCGCAGGGCTAACCCGCCTTTGCCGCGGTTGAAACGCATTAGTCCATCTTTCGGGCTCACCTCCCGGGATACAAGACCACTGATTTCTGACTCGAGACGTCGGCGCCGTCAGCCAGCATAACTCCTGCTGACTCTGCGCGGTCTTCAACCGCTCACGCTCTGGCACGATCGACTCAGCTGTCTCTCGATCCAGTTCTAGACCCGGTAACCTCTTATTTCTCACTTCTGCCCAGCATACGGGCGACCGACACGGCCTATCACACAACGCTTCAAACGGTGCCATCATGATACTGGCCTGAAAGCTGTTGCTGTAGGCGAAGTCGGCCAATCACTCACGAAACCCATCGTGACGTGCCCCCACATCCGCCGTGCAACCGGCGGTGGCTGCAATAATCCAGCGGGACGCTGTTGTTCGGCTCTCACCTACCGACGGGCGAGGCATCGCGATACTAACTCCGCGACCGCTCTCCGCATCCCGCTCCACTAGACATGCCACCTGATGTCGCGCTCCTCTTAGTGCTATTCACGTGCATTGTTAGACGCGAATGCTGCGACTCTCGTAGCTCATCGCCTCTGCCGTCACGCGGTATGTACAAACCTCCACGATACTGTAACTCCCAATTAGTACAACGATCCCAGCCCTCGGCATCCGTACCGCCGGCAACTAACTCCCGGATCCTGGTCGTCCACAAAACACCAATCACAAACTGATTTAAGAACAGCCGGGCTATACTGTTCATCAGGTCCAAGAACGCTGCAGGTGCGTTCGGTAGTTCAAAGTCATCACCCAGAACTCGTAATGTTCATAGCATGTCCGGAATGCAGTCCTTGCGACGTCCCCCTCTCGGACTCGCAACTGGTAGTATCCGGATCGCAGGTCGATCTTCGAGAAATACGTCGACCCTCTCAACTGGTAGAACAGGTCATCAATTTTCGGCATCGGGCATCGGTCATTCACCGTAACCCAGTTCAGTTTCCGGTAGTCCATGCACATCCGAAGCTCTCCACTCTTCTTCTTCACGAAGAGTGCTGGCGCTCCCCACGGCGATGTGCTCGGACGAATAAGCCCCTTCTCCCGAAGTTCCTCGAGCTGACCCTTCAGCTCGGTCAACTCGGCTGGCGCGAACCTGTAAGGCGCCATCGATATCGCTGCCGTTCCCGGCACCAGGTCAATCCTGAAATCCACCTCACGAACTGGTGGCAACCTGCTCAATTCCTTAGGGAAGACCTCGGGGAACTCGCACGCCACTCGCGGTAATCCTCGGCTCTGCTCGGCCGATACTTCCTTTACTGCAGACAAGCCGACAGGAGAAATTCCGATCCTACTGCCAAGAATACACGAACCTTTCGTGTTGCCTGTTGACACCGTCACTCGTCGCCTGTAACAGGCGATAATGACTTGGTACTTCGCTCGCCAATCCATTCCCAAGATCACGTCAAGGCGGTCATTTCGTGTGTATCCTTCCCACGGATACACGCACAAGCTCAGTCGCTGCTAAAACTCACGGACCCTCGCGGTCTCTCTAAGACCTCGCTCCACTATCGTCGTCGTGCCTACCAACTGCGAACATACCCGATCCTCGGGGTGAGGGCTCGATCCAGCATCGGGGTTCTTGAGCCCTCTCGCGAACCTCCTGTACCGGTTTGCTTCTCTAACTCTGCAGGCACGACAGACCCTAGTCAACACCACCCCTCCACCAACCGGCGTGTCACGACGCAGGGGTGGACTCAACGGCTCTAAACTCAGCTCCAACCTCTCAGCACAACTCGACGAACAAACGAGCGTGATAACCCGACATCCAATGAAACTGACGCCCAAAACGGAAACCGAACACCCACTCCATTAGTCACCCTGGTAAGGTCTAGTGTAACCCTCACACGGTCCTCTAGGCATTACTTGTAACTTTCCGCAACCAAACCAGTGTTCGCTACTCGTCCCTTGCGGGAAAAGTATTAAAGGGGATGAGCGTTATGCTCACCTCCACGGACACCCGTTCGATTATGGCATACTAGTAAAGCACTAAAGACTTACCGATCTAACCAGGGCAGACCACCACCTCAAAACCTGATGCAAAACGTCACACTGCTCACGCTATCAACACCTCAAGTACTCGCTTACGTAAGATAAAACTCGACACGGGGAACACTTCCTCAATTCAGTAATCACTATTGTTCACAACCTCAATACCCCAAAGACCCGATCACGTAGGGAAACCTCAAACGGGGATCATGTTCTCAACTACGCCAACATTGTTGCTCACAATATCGATACCCCAGTTACTCGATCGTGTAGGGAACCTCAATTTAACCCACTCGCGTGAAGGAAACCTCCAACGCCCGTTCACGCGAGGGAAAACTCGAACACTCGTTTACATAGGGAAAACCTGGTTCGCATGGCACCGCAGCGCACCAACCTTAACCTTTCTCCGTGGTGAGACTCTCACACCGAGGCACTGTACTACTACCGTACGTTATCGATGAATCTCGAACCCAAGCCCTCATCCCTTAACACCGAGCCTACGGCCTCTACAACCCACACCCGCGAACATAGTCACGTAAAACCAACGCTCAAACCGCACGAACGTGAACCGAGTCACACAACCCCGATCCTAAACGCACAACGAAACAACGAATTTTTTTTGAAGATAACCGGCTGGACCGATCCGGCACACGACCCGGGCCGTGCCACCTTCCGGGCCGGTAACCAAACCGGGCCGTTCCCCATACCGGGCCGGCACCAAGGCCCTGCCGCGCCCCCTACCGGGCCGGCACCTAACCCGTGTCGTGCCCCTTACCGGGCCGGCAACCAAACCGTGCCGGGCCGCTTACCGGGCTGGCGTCCGGACTCTGCCGCGCCCCTTACCGGGCCGGCGTACAAACCGTTTCGTCTCACCTACCGGGCCGGTACTCCGTCCTACCCATTTCACCTCCAGGGCCAAACCAGTGACCCCGATTTCCTAGCGGTGATAATTTCGCACTACTTACACCCACTATGTCTACCCTAGGGTATTCGTAACTTTCCCGGCTAATAGCGACCCGTACACTAGTACGTCGCAAACAACGACCACCAAACACATAACACAGTTACGGCAACTCAAGACTGACCTCAAACACAAGCCAACACGGCCGAGTAACAACAATACACGCCCACCGGGCCAACCAACACCGAACCACGCCCACCGGGCCAAGCACAGTCAAACACCCACGCCCACAGCGTCAAACAAAATCAAAACACGCTCACCGGACCAACCAGTCTTACACACACGCCCACAGGGCCGGTCAAAATCAAATACGCCCACCGGGCCAACCAACTTACACACACGCCCACAGGGCCAACCAACTTACACACACGCCCACAGGGCCAACCATTTTTAAAACTTTCTCCACTTCATTTTTAAAACCTCATACTTGACATCACGCAGTTACAACCCGGTCCAGGCGTCCCCGAACTACGTTGTACCGACTTGATATCAGCACCGTCACGTTCGACTACAGGAGCGCTCCTGAGTCGACCCGCGACAGCTTAAAAACTTTTCACGCAGCAATACACAAACAGTATGCCAGTAACACCGTACTACACATACACACAAACACAAGCAGGACTCACAACACTACGGGTCTACACTGACTCGACCCTCCCCACCTAATTGACGGACAGTCCGAGGTGTGAAACCTCGAGCTCTGATACCAAGCTGTCACGCCCCGATTTCAGCGAACCGAACTCGGGACGCGAACTTTTAAAAACATGAACACTTGAAACCTGTTTTCAATAAAAGCTTTGACATTTCCATTTACTTCTCAAAATAATAGCATTTACAATACAAAAAACTTCCCAACAAGTGGACAAGGTACAACATCCGTCACTAGACTCAACAAAAGTAAAGACCAGACTCCGCTCCAAGCTCCATGAACTTCAAGAGCTAACCTAGTCCGTCCGGTGATCAGTACCTGTAGGAAAAGCAGCTAGGGGTGAGCGTTCGCTCACCTCCACGGATAACAGACTGACTATGGCATAATTAGCAGAAAAAGCCAGTAACACTAAAACCAAACCCACACCGGGACTACAGTCCCCAACTCAAGTACCCAACTGACCCACAACCCGTCACCTTCCTCAACAGACTCGACACTCGATAAAAACAGTGTAGACCCAATACAACTATCGACGACCTCCTCAAGGACTCGAACGAAACGACACAACACCAAACAAGATCACAAAGGATCGCACACCAGCTGCTCAGTAACCAATCTCAATCAGGTCAGGGTTCGACCTATCGCAATTCCTCGACACGAAGTCGGATCAGGCTGTCGACCTTTCAAACTCGCAATTCCTCGACACTAAGTCGGATCAGGCTGTCGACCTTTAAAACTCGCAATTCATCGACACTAAGTCGGATCAGGCTGTCGACCTTTAGAACTCGCAATTCATCGACACTAAGTCGGATCAGGCTGTCGACCTTTAAAACTCGCAATTCATCGACACTAAGTCGGATCAGGCTGTCGACCTTTAGAACTCGCAATTCATCGACACTAAGTCGGATCAGGCTGTCGACCTTTAGAACTCGCAATTCATCGACACTAAGTCGGATCAGGCTGTCGACCTTTAGAACTCACCACCCCAGGTAACCACAATCACAATCACAGGCAAGTTCAATCACACAGGCACTCAAGGCCACTCAAGACACCTCAACAGTCAAGACTCGGGTTCAACAACCCCACGGGCACTCACTGCCACTCAAGACACCAAATTAAATACACGGCTCTCATGGCCACCCCGACTCAACAATTAAATACGGGCTCTCAAGGCCACCCAAACTCAACAATTAAATACGGGCTCTCAAGGCCACCCAAACTCAACAATTAAATACAGGCTCTCAAGGCCACCCAAACTCAACAATTAAATAAAACGCACGACAACCTCCGGCATACTCGATGCCTCCAACGGTCCTAAAATCACTAGTTTCACAAACAACCTCCGGGCATGGTCATATGCCTCCAGTAATTCAATTATCGCTAAGTTCTCTGTTCCTACGACACTACTAAGTGTCACATGCTTTTCTCTTGAACGCTACAATCCCGTATCATGCTTTTCTAATAATTAAATAAATCTACTCAACCCACGACACCCCGGTGTCACAAGCAATTCTACTATTAACTTTCCCTAATCAGGGCCGAGATCCGGCTACTTTTCCCTACCTCGTATATAGATCCAAAAGCGGTCCAACAAAACCCGAAGTACACCCAGTCACTCGCCGAGCTTCCCTTTGCCTCGGTCCGTAGCACGATCTAACAGAACACAAATTTAAAGTACTTTTAAACTAGTACGAATAAACCGAAAATTAACATACTTAACGCCCAAACGTAACCCCGACAATGCCGATCACTCCCAAACTTCCCCATTACTCGATATTGCCGAAAAAGGACCCGTAAGGGCCAGATTCGCCCGACATGGCGAATCTGCCCGGTTTTGGTTAATTGCCTTCCGGGGCTCCAAAAGCCCCCGTTTTCGTTTCCACGGTCTTAGAATAAATCAAGGAACTCAACGCACTTGACGGAATCGAATTCCGACTTCTAAATCAATTAATTAACGTTTAAATTTTCCTGTTTTTCGCAGGTTTGACTGAGAGTGACCGGGAGTGGTTATTACAATCTACCCCCCTTAAAGGAATTTCGTCCGCGAAATTTAGAACTACGCACGTCAGCAGTCGAACCGGTCGGGGCACTTAGCGCGAAGCTCGTCCTCGCGTCCCCAAGTCGACTCGGCCTCGTGGTGTCGCCACAATACCAGCTCTAAGCGGATAACACTTCCGCGCAGGACCTGCTCTCGTGGATCCCTTTCCCACATCGGTTTCTCCTTACACGGGACATCACCCGTTACCTCGACATTTGTCCACTCAAAGACGTACTCAAGACCTCGAAGGCCCGATACACCGCAGGGCTAACCCGCCTTTGCCGCGGTTGAAACGCATTAGTCCATCTTTCGGGCTCACCTCCCGGGATACAAGACCACTGATTTCTGACTCGAGACGTCGGCGCCGTCAGCCAGCATAACTCCTGCTGACTCTGCGCGGTCTTCAACCGCTCACGCTCTGGCACGATCGACTCAGCTGTCTCTCGATCCAGTTCTAGACCCGGTAACCTCTTATTTCTCACTTCTGCCCAGCATACGGGCGACCGACACGGCCTATCACACAACGCTTCAAACGGTGCCATCATGATACTGGCCTGAAAGCTGTTGCTGTAGGCGAAGTCGGCCAATCACTCACGAAACCCATCGTGACGTGCCCCCACATCCGCCGTGCAACCGGCGGTGGCTGCAATAATCCAGCGGGACGCTGTTGTTCGGCTCTCACCTACCGACGGGCGAGGCATCGCGATACTAACTCCGCGACCGCTCTCCGCATCCCGCTCCACTAGACATGCCACCTGATGTCGCGCTCCTCTTAGTGCTATTCACGTGCATTGTTAGACGCGAATGCTGCGACTCTCGTAGCTCATCGCCTCTGCCGTCACGCGGTATGTACAAACCTCCACGATACTGTAACTCCCAATTAGTACAACGATCCCAGCCCTCGGCATCCGTACCGCCGGCAACTAACTCCCGGATCCTGGTCGTCCACAAAACACCAATCACAAACTGATTTAAGAACAGCCGGGCTATACTGTTCATCAGGTCCAAGAACGCTGCAGGTGCGTTCGGTAGTTCAAAGTCATCACCCAGAACTCGTAATGTTCATAGCATGTCCGGAATGCAGTCCTTGCGACGTCCCCCTCTCGGACTCGCAACTGGTAGTATCCGGATCGCAGGTCGATCTTCGAGAAATACGTCGACCCTCTCAACTGGTAGAACAGGTCATCAATTTTCGGCATCGGGCATCGGTCATTCACCGTAACCCAGTTCAGTTTCCGGTAGTCCATGCACATCCGAAGCTCTCCACTCTTCTTCTTCACGAAGAGTGCTGGCGCTCCCCACGGCGATGTGCTCGGACGAATAAGCCCCTTCTCCCGAAGTTCCTCGAGCTGACCCTTCAGCTCGGTCAACTCGGCTGGCGCGAACCTGTAAGGCGCCATCGATATCGCTGCCGTTCCCGGCACCAGGTCAATCCTGAAATCCACCTCACGAACTGGTGGCAACCTGCTCAATTCCTTAGGGAAGACCTCGGGGAACTCGCACGCCACTCGCGGTAATCCTCGGCTCTGCTCGGCCGATACTTCCTTTACTGCAGACAAGCCGACAGGAGAAATTCCGATCCTACTGCCAAGAATACACGAACCTTTCGTGTTGCCTGTTGACACCGTCACTCGTCGCCTGTAACAGGCGATAATGACTTGGTACTTCGCTCGCCAATCCATTCCCAAGATCACGTCAAGGCGGTCATTTCGTGTGTATCCTTCCCACGGATACACGCACAAGCTCAGTCGCTGCTAAAACTCACGGACCCTCGCGGTCTCTCTAAGACCTCGCTCCACTATCGTCGTCGTGCCTACCAACTGCGAACATACCCGATCCTCGGGGTGAGGGCTCGATCCAGCATCGGGGTTCTTGAGCCCTCTCGCGAACCTCCTGTACCGGTTTGCTTCTCTAACTCTGCAGGCACGACAGACCCTAGTCAACACCACCCCTCCACCAACCGGCGTGTCACGACGCAGGGGTGGACTCAACGGCTCTAAACTCAGCTCCAACCTCTCAGCACAACTCGACGAACAAACGAGCGTGATAACCCGACATCCAATGAAACTGACGCCCAAAACGGAAACCGAACACCCACTCCATTAGTCACCCTGGTAAGGTCTAGTGTAACCCTCACACGGTCCTCTAGGCATTACTTGTAACTTTCCGCAACCAAACCAGTGTTCGCTACTCGTCCCTTGCGGGAAAAGTATTAAAGGGGATGAGCGTTATGCTCACCTCCACGGACACCCGTTCGATTATGGCATACTAGTAAAGCACTAAAGACTTACCGATCTAACCAGGGCAGACCACCACCTCAAAACCTGATGCAAAACGTCACACTGCTCACGCTATCAACACCTCAAGTACTCGCTTACGTAAGATAAAACTCGACACGGGGAACACTTCCTCAATTCAGTAATCACTATTGTTCACAACCTCAATACCCCAAAGACCCGATCACGTAGGGAAACCTCAAACGGGGATCATGTTCTCAACTACGCCAACATTGTTGCTCACAATATCGATACCCCAGTTACTCGATCGTGTAGGGAACCTCAATTTAACCCACTCGCGTGAAGGAAACCTCCAACGCCCGTTCACGCGAGGGAAAACTCGAACACTCGTTTACATAGGGAAAACCTGGTTCGCATGGCACCGCAGCGCACCAACCTTAACCTTTCTCCGTGGTGAGACTCTCACACCGAGGCACTGTACTACTACCGTACGTTATCGATGAATCTCGAACCCAAGCCCTCATCCCTTAACACCGAGCCTACGGCCTCTACAACCCACACCCGCGAACATAGTCACGTAAAACCAACGCTCAAACCGCACGAACGTGAACCGAGTCACACAACCCCGATCCTAAACGCACAACGAAACAACGAATTTTTTTTGAAGATAACCGGCTGGACCGATCCGGCACACGACCCGGGCCGTGCCACCTTCCGGGCCGGTAACCAAACCGGGCCGTTCCCCATACCGGGCCGGCACCAAGGCCCTGCCGCGCCCCCTACCGGGCCGGCACCTAACCCGTGTCGTGCCCCTTACCGGGCCGGCAACCAAACCGTGCCGGGCCGCTTACCGGGCTGGCGTCCGGACTCTGCCGCGCCCCTTACCGGGCCGGCGTACAAACCGTTTCGTCTCACCTACCGGGCCGGTACTCCGTCCTACCCATTTCACCTCCAGGGCCAAACCAGTGACCCCGATTTCCTAGCGGTGATAATTTCGCACTACTTACACCCACTATGTCTACCCTAGGGTATTCGTAACTTTCCCGGCTAATAGCGACCCGTACACTAGTACGTCGCAAACAACGACCACCAAACACATAACACAGTTACGGCAACTCAAGACTGACCTCAAACACAAGCCAACACGGCCGAGTAACAACAATACACGCCCACCGGGCCAACCAACACCGAACCACGCCCACCGGGCCAAGCACAGTCAAACACCCACGCCCACAGCGTCAAACAAAATCAAAACACGCTCACCGGACCAACCAGTCTTACACACACGCCCACAGGGCCGGTCAAAATCAAATACGCCCACCGGGCCAACCAACTTACACACACGCCCACAGGGCCAACCAACTTACACACACGCCCACAGGGCCAACCATTTTTAAAACTTTCTCCACTTCATTTTTAAAACCTCATACTTGACATCACGCAGTTACAACCCGGTCCAGGCGTCCCCGAACTACGTTGTACCGACTTGATATCAGCACCGTCACGTTCGACTACAGGAGCGCTCCTGAGTCGACCCGCGACAGCTTAAAAACTTTTCACGCAGCAATACACAAACAGTATGCCAGTAACACCGTACTACACATACACACAAACACAAGCAGGACTCACAACACTACGGGTCTACACTGACTCGACCCTCCCCACCTAATTGACGGACAGTCCGAGGTGTGAAACCTCGAGCTCTGATACCAAGCTGTCACGCCCCGATTTCAGCGAACCGAACTCGGGACGCGAACTTTTAAAAACATGAACACTTGAAACCTGTTTTCAATAAAAGCTTTGACATTTCCATTTACTTCTCAAAATAATAGCATTTACAATACAAAAAACTTCCCAACAAGTGGACAAGGTACAACATCCGTCACTAGACTCAACAAAAGTAAAGACCAGACTCCGCTCCAAGCTCCATGAACTTCAAGAGCTAACCTAGTCCGTCCGGTGATCAGTACCTGTAGGAAAAGCAGCTAGGGGTGAGCGTTCGCTCACCTCCACGGATAACAGACTGACTATGGCATAATTAGCAGAAAAAGCCAGTAACACTAAAACCAAACCCACACCGGGACTACAGTCCCCAACTCAAGTACCCAACTGACCCACAACCCGTCACCTTCCTCAACAGACTCGACACTCGATAAAAACAGTGTAGACCCAATACAACTATCGACGACCTCCTCAAGGACTCGAACGAAACGACACAACACCAAACAAGATCACAAAGGATCGCACACCAGCTGCTCAGTAACCAATCTCAATCAGGTCAGGGTTCGACCTATCGCAATTCCTCGACACGAAGTCGGATCAGGCTGTCGACCTTTCAAACTCGCAATTCCTCGACACTAAGTCGGATCAGGCTGTCGACCTTTAAAACTCGCAATTCATCGACACTAAGTCGGATCAGGCTGTCGACCTTTAGAACTCGCAATTCATCGACACTAAGTCGGATCAGGCTGTCGACCTTTAAAACTCGCAATTCATCGACACTAAGTCGGATCAGGCTGTCGACCTTTAGAACTCGCAATTCATCGACACTAAGTCGGATCAGGCTGTCGACCTTTAGAACTCGCAATTCATCGACACTAAGTCGGATCAGGCTGTCGACCTTTAGAACTCACCACCCCAGGTAACCACAATCACAATCACAGGCAAGTTCAATCACACAGGCACTCAAGGCCACTCAAGACACCTCAACAGTCAAGACTCGGGTTCAACAACCCCACGGGCACTCACTGCCACTCAAGACACCAAATTAAATACACGGCTCTCATGGCCACCCCGACTCAACAATTAAATACGGGCTCTCAAGGCCACCCAAACTCAACAATTAAATACGGGCTCTCAAGGCCACCCAAACTCAACAATTAAATACAGGCTCTCAAGGCCACCCAAACTCAACAATTAAATAAAACGCACGACAACCTCCGGCATACTCGATGCCTCCAACGGTCCTAAAATCACTAGTTTCACAAACAACCTCCGGGCATGGTCATATGCCTCCAGTAATTCAATTATCGCTAAGTTCTCTGTTCCTACGACACTACTAAGTGTCACATGCTTTTCTCTTGAACGCTACAATCCCGTATCATGCTTTTCTAATAATTAAATAAATCTACTCAACCCACGACACCCCGGTGTCACAAGCAATTCTACTATTAACTTTCCCTAATCAGGGCCGAGATCCGGCTACTTTTCCCTACCTCGTATATAGATCCAAAAGCGGTCCAACAAAACCCGAAGTACACCCAGTCACTCGCCGAGCTTCCCTTTGCCTCGGTCCGTAGCACGATCTAACAGAACACAAATTTAAAGTACTTTTAAACTAGTACGAATAAACCGAAAATTAACATACTTAACGCCCAAACGTAACCCCGACAATGCCGATCACTCCCAAACTTCCCCATTACTCGATATTGCCGAAAAAGGACCCGTAAGGGCCAGATTCGCCCGACATGGCGAATCTGCCCGGTTTTGGTTAATTGCCTTCCGGGGCTCCAAAAGCCCCCGTTTTCGTTTCCACGGTCTTAGAATAAATCAAGGAACTCAACGCACTTGACGGAATCGAATTCCGACTTCTAAATCAATTAATTAACGTTTAAATTTTCCTGTTTTTCGCAGGTTTGACTGAGAGTGACCGGGAGTGGTTATTACAAGTACTAAGTAAGTAAGACAAGGATTAAGGTGTTGGTGATTCACCACCTAACCCAATCTTGTCTTGCCATACTTTGTCCTATTTACACCTTACTTGACACCATACTTGTCCCATGCCTTTAGTTGGACAAGTATGGGTTTTGTTATGTTTAAGTCATCTTTTTTCAACATAAAAAACACAAGACAAGAATAGGAAACACATTTTCTCTCCCTCTTCCATGGGCATTTCGGGTTTGGCAAGCTCCCACCTCCATGTTTGTGTTCTTGAGTCCTCAAAGAGAAGAACTACGTGGCTTTGATTCCCATGTGGATACGTAGGCGTCTTGGAGACTCAAGCCAATCATTCGTTAACCGGTGTTCTTGTTTTGGTAAGAAATAGTGCTGAATTTTTCTCTTGTGAATCTATTCTTTGTTAGTTGTTTCATGGTTTAATCGTCTCTTGGTTTTCATTGATTTTCCGCTGCGAGTTGGTTCATCTCCAACCCTACCTCGAGACCCAACAGTTGGGTGCTTTACTTGGATTGTTACCTGCGGTGTGTGCCTTGGTTTAGTGGTTGGTGCTAAATTAACGTTGGTACGGTTGGATTTATGCATGTCAGGTTAAAAAGGGGTTTTCGTCCTTAATTACATCAAGGGTCGCGTCGTTATTTCAACCTTTTTAATTAACTTAAATTGTGGAATAGCTTTCCGGTAAATCTGTTTTGAGTAAACTGAAGTTTTGTCGAACCGTATAAGTTGTTGTTGTTCGTGTTTGTGAACGAGCGTCAACGGTAAGCACGAAATCACGGGTTGGGTAAACCTCGGTGTTGATCATGACTGTATGTAACCGCTTGTGGAGTATCGTCATAGTGAGGTATTCTTGGATTATTGTATTTGACTGAGTTGTGACTCAGGGTTTTGAACTCCGTTATTTTATATTACTTCATCTTATTAAGTTATTACTTATCTCTTTTTACTGCTTTATTTAAATTCGCTAAGTCACCTCTCGAGTCCGGTCAATACCGGATTTGGGGCGTGACAGTGGTGGTTCCGTACCCCTTGATTGACGCTTCCGTCGAACCCTGAAAGGTCGAACCACTTTGCTCGATGGGCGTGGTGGATGGAAGGCAGGTAGAGGAGACCGTGCAGGTGGGGGCGGTGCAGCACCTTCCATTGGCGATAGAGATAGTGGGATGACTGGACCGGGCAACGTAGACGACGTAGCCGAGTCCACAAAGAATGCCTACAGAGGAGGTGGGGTCGAGACATAGGGGAGGGGAGGAGAGAGTGGTGGTGGGATATTCAAACCACACGGAGTAGAGAGGCTAGACGGCATCGACGGGAGGATATGAGGGTGCATGGCGATTGGACTCGAATTCGACGAAGCCACAAGAGGGACAGTAAGGGGAAGAGACGCCGAGGGATGGGAGGAGCCAATCACTCCCATTCGTATGTGAACTCTGCACCGATGGGACAGGCGAATACGGAAACGAAAAAACTGACAATCCCAAGCAATACAGCAACGACGTCGGCAGGAAAAAACTCCATAACAACAAGGACAAGCTAGTGCTTGGATAGGCTCTCAAAACGAGAGACATTCGTTACGTTTCCCTGTTTGTTATTGCTTCTATATCAAATAGTAGTTGTAGACATGCAATTGTTTTTATTGAAACGGGTAACCGGAGACTTTCATTAATACCAAAAGGTAATCAAACAGGGTGAGGCGTGACCGCCTCAGGTTCCAGATATTTGTCCGGCCGACCATATCATGCCCGACGCTCATGGACCCATAATAATAGCCCACTTGAAATCGTGGGCAACAACTCAAGACAACTCCCTACCATCGTTCCAACATAACGAGGCAAAAAATACCAAGTTCCAAAATCCATAGAAAATAAAATATCCCAAAAAAAACACAAGCAATAACAGAATACGTAAATAATAGGTGCTGATAATGCAGGCTGCCCGGGACCTCCCAGCAGTGGCTGTCCCGGGTCTGTAGGTATAGTTTGGGGCCTACTCCACCCACCCCTGCTGGGGCAGATCATTCCTCCATCGGAGGCCTCTGTACCTCCGCTTCGTCTGCTCGACCCTCCCCTTGGAAGGGCGGATACCAGGGCTGCTGCTGGGTAGTCGGATCTCCCCTCTGCTTCTTTGTCTCCGGCGGGCGTGCATACATCGAACCACTTCTAGTCTTTAGAGTGGTCATCTTACCTTTGCCTCGACTGGGCCCACCTTTCCCTAGGCTCTCCTGGGGGTCTGTCAGGAATCCCCGTGGATCTGTCTCCTTCCACTCCCTCATCATCGCATTGTATCCGGGGGCAGCTCGGATCACAGAGTCAGCAGTAGGGTGGATGTTAGCCAGGTAGTCAGGGTTTGTGGACTTGGGTGGCGATGTGGGTATTCCATGGCCACCCCCTGCAGTATATTGGTTAACCCTTCTCGGTTAACTTTAGCCAGGTAGTTAGGCTTCGGGATTCTTGCAGCGGACGATTCTGCGCCCATAGTGATTTCCCTGGACCGGATCAGAGGGTTCAGGGATAGATCACTTAGGAGGTACGTGATCGCTGGGTGTGATGCTGGTGGGGTACATTCAGACCGTTCGCAGCAACCGGTCCACATCCAGATCCCTCGGGACCAGAATAGAGCTGTCATACCGAATCTCCTCCCGGCCAATCCCCGGCAACAGGGTCTGGCAGCTCCGTAACATGTGTGTCAGCATGCCGCACCTGCGAAAAAAATCTACCACTCTCTCGTACTATAGATCAGTCACAACAAAGGAATCAGTACCTGGGAACCGGAGACGGGCTCTGCGTCGTAAGGGTCGAGACAGCTCCATCCGAACCCTCAGCCAGAGATCCATATCCTCCTGTCGGGCCATCGGGATTGGGGCCGACATGACTTGCGTGCCTATGCTGCCTGCAACGAGACCTCGGATGTAGTGATTTCTGTCTCCTCCCGGGATATTCAGCGCCCGGACCCCAAGCTCCACATGATTGAAAGTAATCTCTTCTGTCCGATCGAATCGCCGAAGCGGTTCAAGGAGGAGGGGATATCCCTTGAAGCTCCAGGGACCCTTATGGCGGATGTCTTCCATGGCTTTGGCTGACGGGAAATGGTATCCCGTGACGTCGGGAGACATGAACTCCACCCTAATCCCCGTCACCTTCCATTTCCGCAGCATCATCGCACAGACGATGTGCTGGTTGTAGGTCTGATCCCCTGCGACCTCCGCTGCAAGGGAGAACTGGTAAGACCCGGTGGTAAAAAGTGGGACTCCGTCGTCCGACACCACTAGCTCGTCGTCCTCATCCTCCCAGTACGGGACCGGGGATATACGGCTTGGCTGGGGCTTAGAAGTCGACCCTGACGGCCTGCTAGCGCTCAGACAGTGAGGTCTAGGGGCCTGTACACGCTCCGCCAGAGGAAGACAGCGAGTCACAACCGGAGAAGGGGATGGCCGGGGGAGAGAGGTCAGATCCCGATGGACCTCCCTCGCCGTTGATGTGTGTCCGGTGTAGGGTGGAAATGGCACCGGTGGATCTGGAGACACGCCGACGGTCAGGGACACGCCGACGGTCAGGGACGCGCCCGGTTTGTCCTTCAGATCTCCAGGGTGCGGCGGCACCCGAGGAGAGACTGGGTCCGGACCGAGCAATGACGGCGGGACGTCGGCGTGTCCGTCGTCTCGCTGGGCGGAGACCTCGAGGCCATGAGTGACCTCTATATGTGGGTGGATCTGGTCGGGGATGACTATTTCCGGCTTGTGGAGGCGGTGGATGGGGAGATCCGGCATCGGCTGAGCAGAAATAGACGAGGGTGCTGACAGAGTGGCGGCTGTGGCGGTGGTGGTTCTGCAGGTGCAGATGGCCGGGACTCTGAACTCGTGGAGATGGAGGGCAGATTCACGGCTGGGGATCGTTATTCCGTAGAAGGGAAAGTTGTGGGTGTGAAGGTGGTGATGGGAGTGGTAGCGGACGGACGGAAGAGAAAGTGATAGACGGCGGCGGCGGTAGGGTATGAGAGTGAATTGTGTGGAGAGCGATTTTTTTATAGACATGCAGTTGTTAGTTGGCGTCTGAAGTCAACCCAAAAAGAAAGGCGGTTCAGGGCACATGCAGGAAACAGCATCATTAATACGTATATCCGAATGTTAAATAATAGTTGGATGTCACAATCTTTCAACTATAGTCCACTTCTGCATCAGTGGTTGCAAAAATACTCGCATTTAAGTGAAATGAATTTGACCAAAGTGTTGTACGGAAATAAGAGAACGGATTATATTAATATTCGTTCTCTTCTTATATAAGATTAAATAAATAAATTACAAAGCAGGTTGTAGTAACATAAATTCTCTCTACGCCGCCCAGCAACTTTTGTCCGAAAAAAGTTGTAGGTTCTTGTTCTCGGTCGTATCTTTGCGGAAGCTGTCTTGTCCTTTGTGGTGTGGTCACGATCTCGTGTCGTCTCGATCTTCGGCCGACGTCTTTCTCTTTTTAGGTCATTTCTTTCTTTTTTCGATAGTTCTCTCCATTCCCCCTACTGCTCCCTTCTTCTTTTCCAGTAGTGCTTATGTCTTGAGTGGTTGATGACCTTTTCTGGCCCAACCCCTTCACATATGACTTGCCTATGCCAACCTAGCCGAATCTCTTTCCCTCGCCACCCCCAAACCACCTTCCCCTTTAATCTGTCGCCACCCTGTTTATCACGATCGTTCTCTATTTGCCACATCCCCTAAACAGGACCTATCTGGACCGTGGGAGCCACCTCTGGAGAGTCAACTGCCTCAACCACGACCTCCTCCATCTTCGGGCATGATTTGTCGACCCCTGGCTGGATTTTGTGGACGGCTTCGCAAAATAAGATCTTTGTTTGGCCGACCCAACCCCTACCGGTTTTGAACTCGCCAAGTCGTATCTCCTTGTTGCGTGAACCTGACAACCCCTCTCTCGTGTGATCGACCAGGGAGCGAGTTTTTCCCCCATGCACCAACATCGAGAATCTTGTGCATGTTTGGCTGTTGTTTGGGCTTTCCCTAGTCGGTCCTCAGTAAACGACCCTCCCGACCTCTATAGTGGTTGTGCTTGCCAAAATCCGAACCGATCTTCGAACCAATGCCTTTGTTGTCTCTTCACCACCGAGGCCCGTAAGAGTAGGAAACTTTCTGAAGTGCTATTGGACTGGCATCTCGCTCTCGCCACGATGCTTCGGCTGCTAGGCATTCCCATATATATCTATAGTATGGGTGTGTCAAAAAATAAACGAATTTAGTTTTGAACAATTAATCCTATTGTTTACGAAGGAGCACATGTTTAGCCATCTAAACAGTATAGCCCCTCTTCAATCCAAATCCAACAACTACCAGTTAACTCTATATGCATCGCCAGGCACACATGATCCATGCCCCTAGCGGCTTTGACAAGGACCCTGACCCGGATCCTGAACCTCAGAGATGGGGGCATAATGGGAGAAGGAAATCATTGGTGTCACGCCCCAAATCCGGTTTTGGCCGGACTCGAGACGTGACATACGTTGACAATTAAATAGTAACCAAATAATAATAAAACTGATTAAATGCTAAAATGAGTTCTGATCAAACGCTCAAGTAATAAACGAGTTTCAAATCTCAAATACTCAAATCATAAGTTCCAAATCGTAAATAAGGAGTCAATGCTCAAAATAGAGTAGACCAAATAAGAGGTTCAATACAGATGACCAACACGTCTCTAAGCTAAACACCCCGACTATCCAGAAGCTCCCGAGCCTCGAGTCCACTACTCCCCATGCATGCCTGTACAACACTAGATAAAACATAAGGGGGTGAGCTTACGCTCAGTAGGGAAAATCATAAACAGTTTAACCTCCAATTTAGTAATAAAATTGCCTTAGCGCGACGACACATTTTGCAATTAATACTTTTAATCAATAAGATGCTGTAAAACGGTTAAAGATAAGAATAGGTTCTTGTGTCATATCGGATCCCATACTCCGATCCACAAGAATACTCGTGTCATGTCAGATTTTCCCTCGGTCCTGAGGAGGCACATACATCGGGCTACCGATAACATCCCTGAGGGACACATATCGTCGGGATTCTCGGAAATGCCCCCAAAGGACCATATGTCATCGAGAACCAAGGTAATGCTCCCGCAGGACGCATACACGCGGGTGAATCAACAAGTAACCATTCCCCGCAGGGTAAACCATCCAATTGCCCCGCAGGGTCAACCATCCAATGCCCCGTAGGGTCCAACCAACCAATGCCCCGCAGGGTCCAACCAACCAATGCCCCGCAGGGTCCAACAACCAATGCCCCGCAAGGTCCAACAACCAATGCCCCGCAGGGTCCAACAACCAATGCCCCGTAGGGTCCAACAACCAATCCCCGTAGGGTCCAACAACCAATGCCCCACAGGGTCCACCAACCAATGCCCCGCAGGGTCCAACAATCAATGCCCCGTAGGGTTCAATAACCATCCATCGGCTATGATACTACCCCACACCGTAATCCGCTACGGCGTGGGTACCATACCGGATCACCAATAACCATTCCCCGCAGGGTAAACTATCCATCGGCTATGACACTACCCCACACCGGAATTCTCTATGGTGTGGGTGCCATACCGGATCACCAATCATCTCAAAACACACACAAGAGACTAACATGCCAATACATCATACAACCAAAGCTTAGCAAATCACAATTCCATCACAACACACCAAAGAGATCCATATACCTTTACACTTACCGTTATACTTACCAATCGCAATCCATCGGTCTATCACTCACCCGATCGTACCATTTGGCACAATCAATTAAACTCAATCATTCATTCAGTCATTCACTCGTTCAAGAAATCATTCAAGCATACGATTTATCTAGTTTCATTAGACTCTTAATTTATTCTGAAGACTAAGCAAGCAACGCATGTGAGGCAACCACAACCAATCCTATGGCTCATCTCGGCCTTTCTACCAGCACGGCAAAGTCCCAAGTGTTGAAAGCGAGTTAAACTAGTTATTCACATCCTACGCATGCATACTAGACACATCCGGTTATTAGTAATTGAAAGACGATTATTCTAGTTATTCGCATCCTATATGCAATCTAGGACCTTTCCGATTTTATTAGCCTAATAGGCATACTAAGTATTAAATTGCACGAGGAGTTTAGTACTTTCCCTACCTCAAGGTCTTCCTCTAATAATACTCCTAGCTGCTGACGACCGGGCCAACTACGTCTTCTCGGGTGAAGTCCAAGTTCAAGTGTGGGTTTAACAGATAAAAGGGTCCAATCAGAACCGGTATTGTCCAAAGGTCCTCTAATTACCCAATTTAAGTCAAATAATTAAGTTAATTAATTATTAAATCTGATTTTAAAATAATTAATTTTTAGGGGTTGACCCGGATCCGAGCCCGAATCCGGTCCAGACCCGGTCCAGACCCAAAACCCGGCCTGAATCCGACCCGAGTCCGAGTCCAGACCCGGTCCAAGCTTGAACCCGAGTCGTCCCTGATCCGGACCCGGCCTGGCCCGACCAAGGCCCACATGGCCTGACCGAGGCCCACCTGGCATGCCCGACCCAAAGGGCCCGTTTGCTCTGCCTGTTCGAGCACGGCGGCGAGGATGAGGGTTCCAGCGGTCTTCGTCTTCTCACGGCGGTGGGGACGGCAGGGAAGCTCCGAGGGAGATGTGGAGGCGGCTGGGAGGGGCGTCAGACTTCGGCGAGACCACGGCGAGCATGGTGGTGGCTGGAACGCGGTGTAGCTCCACGCCCGAGCAGATCTGGCGACGATGGAGTTCACCGCCGGTGATTCTGACAGAAGACGCTCGAATCGAGCACGGAACTGAGTAAATCCGTTCGATTCAAGGTCGGGGAGGAAGGACAGAGCTGAGAGAGAGCAGGACAGAGCTGAGAGAGAGCTCGACTCGAGCTCTAAGGGAACGGACCGACAAGATCTCTCCGGCGAGCTCTCGATTCTCACACGGCGGATCTTTTGGGTGCGCTTAAGGGACGGAGAAGAGGAAGGAGAAGGCGAGGAAGACGAAGGTGAGGGTGGTGATCGAAGAGGAACGGAGAAAGGGGCACGGTGACGAGGTCGAGCTCGGTTGCAGAGGGAAGAGGCGAGGTAGAGAGAGAGGCGAGGTAGGAGGCGATGAACAATAACCCGGTTTAGGGTTTTGCCGGCTTAAAAATGGGGGCTGGGCTGGACCTAGCGTTTGACTGAAACGGGCTTGCAACTTGGGCCTGTGTTAAACAACGATTGGGCCCGAGCTGGCCCAATCCCCAACCGATCCAGTCTGCCTTTTTTTTTCTTCTCTAAAAATAAACTTGTTGTAAAAACCAACCCCCAAGTTTCAGGTTGCAGTTTATTACTCTTTTAAAACGAAGTGGGTTTTACAGTCTACCCCCCTTAAGAGAATTTCGTCCTCGAAATTTAAAACGAACGCGCTCCACTTGACTCTAACTCAGGGAACGCCTGACTAAAACTCATAAGTGAGTGATCCGCGGTGCACTTCCGCAGTTGGAAACGTGGAAGACGATAGGCAACGACTCTATTCCTGCCCAAAACCTCAAAAGGTCCGATACGTTGCGGGGTCAACTTGCCTCCGTCACGGTTGAACCGTACTAGGCCCTCTTTCGGACTCACCCTCAGGAATATCTGATCACCGATTGAAACTCAAGAGGCCTGCGCCTTTCATCTGTGTAACTCTCCTGTCGGCTCTGCACGGTCTTTAACCGTTTCCAAATCTACGCGACCTTCACTTAATCGTGCTTCACTAGATCACGCTAGTTACTCAAACGCCATACTTGGCGGTGAAAACAGTCTTACTCAACAGCTCACAATTTTAACGGGTTACAAGCCATGCCAAAACTTAAAGAATCACCGAGTCATCACAACGAGTCGATAATCACTCAAATACTAAGATGTACCAGGTAGTCTTCTAGATGTCCTATACCGGAAATTTGCATCGGTATAGATACCTTACCATCACAGACAACATTGGTCTAGATACTCGGTCCGGAATTTTCCGTCGGTATCGATATCACCACGGAACAAACGACGTCGGCCCAGACATCCCATACCGGCATTTTCGTCGGTATAGGCGTCATGCCGGAATACTCCGTAAACCGACAGATTCGGAACCACACCCTAACGTAACTTCTCCATTTCTTCCTTAGTAACCGTTACAAGGACAATTCACACCCGAATTCAAACACTACTAATTCATGACCAACCACAAGCAATTTTACAAGGAAGTAATACACAATGCATTCGTCAAGACAATAGATCTTACAATCGCTGCAGGGAACAACCACTCGTTTCACCACATCTTGTCGAAAAGTGGGCGTACTTCAACCAGGGAAAACACAATTTACCGATATCTAGTCGGAAGGCGGCACGCCTCAAAACATACCACAATCAAAGGCTCTTGTCATACCAAGCATGGCACACTTGCTCAATTATAGTAACGGTTCACACTGGTTAAACCTTATCAAGATTCTCAACCTGATAACGGATTAGTCATTCATCAAGTATCACAATCCTAGATCATGGCAAAACCATCAACACCCAACTGCGATCGATCAAGAAGGATATTCAACCTGCGATATTTCTCTTACCGTTGACACTTACTCACATACTATCAATCGACCAACTTATAAGTCGTTTCATCCAAGTCGTCACCATAATGAGCCCCCAACAAGCATTGAAATCTCGAGAATTTGAACGCTCTTTGGGGTACCTTGCGCGTAAATCTTCACACGTCATTCAAAAAACTTAGGACCAGTCACTGGTCAACTCTAAATTCTCATTGTGCACTGCATGGCACAAAACCTGACCTACCATGCGATGCTTCGTGCGGTGCCCTCTTGTTATTGGCCTGGAAGCTCGCGGTTGTCGTATTACGCTAATTGTTTCCAGATCTCGATGTGAGGTCCTCTCACTTCTACGGTGTAACTTAGCGGTTACGCTAGTCCTCGTGGGATGTTGGCGTTCGTTCTTCCCTTGTCGACAGAGATACGTCTTGGTACTCGGTTCGCGATCTTCGTATTCTGCTCCGCGGGAAACGTCGCTTGATGTCGCTATATCTCTAGGTGTTTGTTCACCTACAGTGTGCGGCGCGACTGATGTGACTTTCGTAACGCGTCTTCTTTGCTGTTGCGCGACATGAACTCTCTCCTTGATCCGCGACATGTTCCGGTCTTGGTGTCGTTGTCGTGGCCGTCTTCTACTGGAACTTGTCGCGTCGGTACCGAGTGTCGATTCTTCAACTTGATGCGGTCCAGCTTCCGGTGGTCTTCGTGCCTCCTTAGCGCTCCGTTCTGCTCCTTCTTGAAGTCGTGTTGCATTCTTCCCGGCGATGGGCTCGGACAGGTCCTTCGCCTTTCTGGCTCTTCGGGCTGACGTTCGACGCGGTCTCTCTGCTGGCGTGAATCTGCATGGTCCAAGGATGTTGGCGTCACCTCTGGTCTCAGGTTGATTCCGATGTCGACTTCGTGAACTGGTAGTAATCTGATCGTCTCCTCTGGGAGGAACTTAGGGAAAACACTCTAATCTAATCTTATACGTACGACTCACACTCGTCCACTCTGCGCTTGTTAAACGGGGTGTCAAGACGAAAAGGTTCGTCTCAAAGGTTCGAATCTTATGACCTAAATCTTTTAGCGGGGGTAGAAGAAGCTGGAGATTACGACTCCTATGGGTCATGGGCCCACCACGCTTCCGGTGCGCTACTCTGATCTTATCGTCACTCGGTCATCTCCGGTGCTCTGATCAGACCGTTTACTAGTCAAGGCTACAACCTTCCACTGCTCGGGCATTTGTTGCGGATAGCATTCGATGAACGCCTATTGTTTCACCAATCAGTTCTTAAAACTCGATCTGCACTCTCGAAGAAGGATAGAGCTTCCCGTACTACTAGGTCTGTTACTCCTCTTTCAAACTCAAACTGACACTAGTCGGTACTACCACACCTCTCGTCGGTGTGTTGAGATACGGGGGGGCTTACCAGTTTTAAACTCGTTCCATCATAAAGTAATCAGGAAACAATACAACCAAGTGTAATACTCAAGAGTCAGCAAACACGAAATCCAAAATGTAAATCGTAAACAAGTACTCTAAGCGCTCTCAAGGTCGATATCAAGTCCCTCGGCTCGGGGCCCGACAATCACGCACACTCTACCCTGCTGAGTCTGAGGTCCTCCTCTCGGTGGTGGTGGAAGAATTGGCTGTTGTGGTCGTTGTACGGGTCCTCTCCCAAATCAGCCAAGACACACGGTGGAGATGTGTCCCGATCTGCCGTAGTGATAGCATGTCCTCTCATCTGGATGAGTCCTCTCTTCGGCCCTCGTCGGACTACCTGTAGAGCGGTCTACTGATCCACCACTCAATGGGCAGTCCCGGCCTATATGTCCCAACTGTCTGCACGAAGGAAAAAAATGTACCACCGGGGCGGGTCCAATAGACGCTACTGCCCCAATCCGTAGTGTCCCACCGGACTGGGTCTGTGGCTGGAACAATCCTGAGGTCCTCTGCCTCCTGGGATCGCGACTCTCTGACGGCCTCAGGAAGCCACTCGGCCTCGGCCTGGTCTTCCGCGCTCTGGCGATTTCCCGAAAATGCTTCTCAACGGCTAGTGCCTAGTCCACTAGTACAATAAAATCCTCATCCTGAAGGCAATAACTCGATCCGCGATAGACGAGATGAGTCCTCTCTCGAAACGCCTGCAGCGGCTCTCTTCGGTCTGCACCATCTCAGCGCGAAGCAAGACAAGGACGTGAACCTCGCCTCATACTCAGAGACGGTCATCCCTCTCTACTGCATATCCAAAAGTTGCTGGTGTCGGTCATCTCGAACAGATCGAGGGAAATACTGTTCCAGGAACAGTCTGTTGAACAGCTGAAAGTCATCTCCAACCCTGGTCTGCACATGCTGCCACCAGTAGTATGCTTCTCCCTCAAACTGAAAGGTCGCGAAAGACACTCTCAAACGACTATCGGATACCTCAAACGTATCCAGGTTGCGGTTAATCCGTTCCAACCAACCTGCGACATCCTCGGGGTTTGAACTCCCGGAGTAGACTAATGCGCCCAGCTTGCGAAAATTTATAAGTGCCTGGGCCGTATAGCTGTCAAAATGGTTTGGCCTTTCAATATAGGTTGTGGTAGCCGTGGGCACGGTCTCTAGTGTAATACCCACTCCCGGTCAACGCCAATCAAACCTGCGAAAAACAGGGAAATTTAAATTTTTTTGAGCAGACACTGAATTGAACCGGAATTGGACACCAAGGGTCATACCTGACTTAAGTTGACCCCGATATTGACCAAAGTGAGTTCCGGGGGACTCAGGGCAACTTTATGATCAATTTGGGAAATGTTGACTTTTCGCTGGAAAAGTCAACCGAGCGACGTTTTGGTCCATTCGAGGACCGTTTTGGATCCAAAAAGCTTATCCGTCATCGCAGCGATCTTAGTTGAGCCGTTTCCTTGTAGTCCGTGAAGTTTCGTAATTTCTTGGAAAAAGTGCCCGTTCGGGGCCCGAGACGGCCGAATTTCGCGAATCTGATTGGAAAATATCTAGAAGATAGTTTCCAAAAAGTGTGGGACCCACTTGCCACATGTCAATTATGTGGTGGTGTTAGGTTTCTTGAGCAAAACAAAGATGAGACTTGGAGTGTTAGTTTTGTAATTTAAAAAGGTTGGTGTTGTTTTTTTTAAACAAATAAAAGGGAATGGTTTTGTGGTTTCGGCAAAAACAGAACCAAAAAGGGGGAGTTGAAGAGAGAGAAAGTGGATAGAAAGAGGAGAGAAGGTGGAGAGAAAAGGAGAAGAAAGTTTAGGGTTTTGGTGATTCCCGACGATCAAACCGGTGGATCGTCTCAACGATAAAAGAATCGAGCTCACATCGACATTCTCTACGGTGAGCACCTAACCGATTTTCGTTTTGATACGTTTGAATTTTAGGGTTTGAGTTTAAACGGTTTGATTAAGGTTGGGTTTTGTTTAAGATTGGTTTAAAGATGAATGGTTGAGGTTTGGGGTTCGTTAGGAACGTTTTGGGGTGAAAAGAAAATTTACCTAATTGTGGCCGGGTGGGGCCCACATGCCCGAGTATCGGGTTTTCGGTTCGGGTGGTTTAGGACGATCCCCAAGTAGTTAATCCACACCCGGATCGAAATTTGGAATTAAAATGCGAAAGTTGTATTTATCGGGTTTAGAAACTTTAAACGTTAAATTAATTGACTCGGAAGTCGGAATACGATTCCTTCAAGTGCATTGGGACCCTTGAATTATTCTAAGACCGTAGAAACGAAAACGGGAATTTTTGGAGCCCCGGACGGGTATTTACAAAACTCGGGCAGATTCGCCATGTCGGGCGAATCGGGCCTTTACGGGTCCTTTATTGACAATGTCGAGTAATTGGGAAGTTTGGGAGTGATCGACATTGTCGGGGTTACGTTTGGGCGTTAAGTTTATCGAATTTCAGTTTATTCCTGCAAGTTTAAAATGTGTTAAAAATTGTGTTCTTTTAGATCGTGCCACGGACCGAGACAAGGGAAAGCTGGGTGAGTGAGTGAGATCATCACCGGAGCTCGTTGGTTGGCTTTTGGAGAACACGCACGAGGTAGGGAAAAGTAGCCGGATCTCGGCCCTGACTGGGGAAAGTTAACAGTAGAATTGCATGTGACACCGGGGTGTCGTGGGTTGAGTAGGTTTATTTAAATATTAGAAAAGCATGATACGGGATTGTAGCGAATATTGGAAATGCATGTGAAACTTAGTAGTGTCGTAGGAGCAGAGAACTTAGCGTCATTAGAATTACTGGAGGCATATGACCATGCCCGGAGGTTGACTGTTTAATTTACGTCTTGGGTGGCCATGGGGGCCCGTATTATTATTGTTGAGTTTGGGTGGCCATAAGAGCCCGTGTTATTATTGTTGAGTTTGGGTGGCCATGAGAGCCCGTGTTATTATTGTTGTGTTTGGGTGGCCATGAGAGCCCGTGTTATTATTATCGAGTCTTGGGTGGCCATGAGAGCCCGTGGTAGTATTATTGGTGTTTTGGGTGGCCGTGAGTGCCCGTGGGGTTGTGAACCCGTACTTTACCGTTGGTTTCTTGGGTGGCCATGAGGGCCCGTTGGGTTGTTGAACCCGTGTTACTTTAGTATTGGTGTCTTTGGTGGCCGTGAGTGCCGTTGGGTTGTTGAACCCGTGTTGCTTTATTGCTGGTGTCTTGGGTGGCCGTGAGTGCCGTGGGGTTGTTGAGCCCGTGAGTTACTGTTGGTGTGTCTTGGGAGGCCGTGAGTGCCCGTGGGGTCGTTGAGCCCGTGAGTTACTGTTGGTGTGTCTTGGGTGGCCGTGAGTGCCCGTGAATGGTTTGGGGTTGTTGAGTCCGTGTTTTACTGTTGGTGTCTTATGTGGCCATGAGTGCATGTGGAGTGTTGAACTGGTCTTGTTACTGGTTGTTGAACTTGCTTGTGATTGTGATTGTGATTGTGCTTGTGATTGTGGTTGCGGATCCCGGTAGGTTGCAAGCATTCTTTGGTTGGCCTGACCAAGTTTGAGTATCAACAGGTTGCAAGCATTCTTTGGCTGGCCTGACACAATTTGAGTATCAACAGGTTGCAAGCATTCTTTGGCTGGCCTGACACAGTTTGAGTATCAACAGGTTGCAAGCATTCTTTGGCTGGCCTGACACAGTTTGAGTATCAACAGGTTGCAAGCATTCTTTGGCTGGCCTGACACAGTTTGAGTATCAACAGGTTGCAAGCATTCTTTGGTTGGCCTGACATAGTTTGAGTATCAACAGGTTGTAAGCATTCTTGGGCTAGCCTGATCCGATTTTGAGTATCAACAGGTTGCAAGCATTCCTTGGCTGGCCTGGTCCGAGTTTGAGTATCACAGGTTGTAAGCATTCTTTGGCTAGCCTGATCCGTGTTCGTGTGAGTGGGAGAGGTTACTGAGCAGCTGGTATGCGATCCTTTGTGATCTTGGTTGGTGTGCGATCCTTTGTGATCTTGTTTGGTGTGCGATCCTTTGTGATCTTGTTTGGTGTTGCGTAGCTTCGTTTGAGTCCTTGGAAGAGGTCGTGATCGTTGTGTCGGGTCTACTTTACGTGTCAGGGTGTCGAGTTGGTCAAGGAAGGTAACTGTGGGTGTGTGTTCAGTCGGAGTACTTGGGTTGGGGACAGTGATCCCCGGGGTTGAGTTTGTTGTGGTTGTTACCGGCATTGTCTGTTAATTATGCCGTAGTCAGTCTGTTATCTGTGGTGGTGAGCGAACGCTTACCCCTAGCTGCTTTTCCTACATGTACTGATCATAGGACGGACTAGGTGAGCTCTCGAAGCTTGTGGAGCTAGGAGCGGAGTCCGGGTTTTTGTCTTTTGAGTCTAGTGACGGATACCTTGTACTCTTGTCCACGTGTTGGGACATATTTTTAAGTTGTAAATATTATTTTGATTAATTAAATGGAGATTTTAAAGTGTTTATCCAAAACAGGTTTCATTGTTTTATTGTTTTAAAATGTTCGCATCCCGAGTTCGGTTTACTGAAATTGGGGCGTGACATCTGGTGCCGGCACTACAGTCTCATGCTGAGCGTTGATCGCTGCTAGCACTGCGCGAACCACCTCCTCTAGAGGGGCCGCCTGAGTCGGCTCTGCGACTGGAGGAACTCTAGGTGGTCACCCTGACGGTCCACCCTCAAAACTCTGGTGCTCTGTAGAAGTAGCACCTTGGGCACTCGCTCCCCTTGCCTGCCCAACAGCTGGTGTCTGGCTCTGCCCCACAGCTGGGCGGCTCCTGGTCCCTCTCGGGATGTAAACACGGGACATGTCGTGTACTCGTTGCATTTATAACGTATAAGTTCAAAATTCGATTTAACTCAAGCGGTTCGATTCACCAAAAAGGGACGTTCTCATGTGTCTCAAAAGGATCCTACTTGGATCGATTAGTACATAGTATAGTCATATATAATACTTATATAGACAAAGAAGTCCGCACCTTGTGCGTCTCACACATCAAGCAAGTAATTCACCAAACTCCCACAAGAGGCACAGTTTCAAACAATCACACAATCAACATACCAGATCGGTAGACGTCTCGGTCGGGTATCTTCCCATCACGTGGGGTTCAAAACATAATACAACATGTTCCACAAGGTATATCTTTAATTTCTTTCCCAAGTCTCACTCTTTTCATAAACTCCACCCCTTACTTTTCTCTTATAACATTCATGTCGATCTCGCGTCGTTACAACCCGATTCAGGCGTCCCCGAATCCCGTGGTAACCACTTGAAATCCCCCTATCACGCTCGACTACAGTGGCGCCCCTGAGTCAGCCCGTGATAGTGCAAACACTTCAGTTTCACAGAAATTTCGGCATGACCCATTCGTATTTTCCATCAACCATCCGCGTAAGCGGGACATTTAATCATCAATTTCATATGGCATTCAGTACACAAGGTTCCCACAATCAACAAAACACACATCACCGCGCAATCATGAAATAAATACTACAAGTACTCCTTGGGTTTCTACCCTTTACTCAACTGACATCCAATCGGACCGTCATTTAAATTTTAACCCTCAAATAACGCTCACTATTTTAAACAAGTTAACACTTCAACAAGTCAACACTTCAATAAGTCAACACTTCAATATTACCAATTATAGAACGGCCAACCAAGTGGAAACACACTTAACAAACGGTTTACTCAACAACCAATTTATAACGGGTCAATCATTGCTCGTTAACCCTATCCCGATCTCAACCATTCGGTTTCACCGATCACTGTAACTTACAGTCAATAGGGCAAGGATACCAATCAAGCAATGCAACCATCGTAATATGAAAGATTCAAACTTAAACAAACATTGAAACAATCAAGACTTGGGTCGTTCCAACTCTACGCATCAAAAGTTTCCGACTTGCGTCACTGAGTCCCACGACTTAGACCACCTAACTCTACCCACCTAATTGACGTTCGGTCCGAGGTTTTGAAAACAAGTTCAAAATGAAACCAGGCTCTGATACCAAATTATCACGCCCCAAATCCGGTTTTGGCCGGACTCGAGACATGACTTACGTTGACAATTAAATAGTAACCAAATAATAATAAAACTGATTAAATGCTAAAATGAGTTCCGATCAAATGCTCAAGTAATAAACGAGTTTCAAATCTCAAATACTCAAATCATAAGTTCCAAATCGTAAATAAGGAGTCAAGGCTCAAAATAGAGTAGGCCAAATAAGAGGTTTGATACAGATGACCAACACGTCTCTAAGCTAAACACCCCGACTATCCAGAAGCTCCCGAGCCTTGAGTCCACTACTCCCCATGCACGCCTGTACAACATTAGATAAAACATAGGGTGGTGAGCTTACGCTCAGTAGGGAAAATCATAAATAGTTTAACCTCCAATTTAGTAATAAAATTACCTTAGCACGACGACACATTTTGCAATTAATACTTTTAATCAATAAGATGCTGTAAAACGGTTAAAGATAAGAACAATATCACATTCTTAAAGGTAACGGTAACTTATGAAAAAATCAATGAAAAGCGCTGTAAATATTTGATAACTACTAAAATGGGAGCAAGTAAATATCACACCAACAGCTCGAATCCCCAATACTCCAATCCACGAATAGGTTCTTGTGTCATATCGGATCCCATACTCCGATCCACAAGAGTACTCGTGTCATGTCAGATTTTCCCTCGATCCAGAGGAGGCACATACATCGGGCTACCGGTAACATCCCTGAGGGACACATATCGTCGAGATTCTCGGAATTGCCCCCAACGGACCATATGTCATCGGGAACAAAGGTAATGCTCCCGCAGGACGCATACACTCGGGTGAATCAACAAGTAACCATTCCCCGCAGGGTCAACCATCCAATTCCCCGTAGGGTCCAACCAACCAATGCCCCGCATGGTCCAACAACAAATGCCTGCAGGGTCCAACAACCAATGCCCTGCAGGGTCCAACAACCAATGCACCGCAGGGTCCAACAACCAATGCCCCGCAGGGTCCAATAATCAATGCCCCGCAGGGTCCAATAATCAATGCTTCGCAGGGTCCAATAACCATCCATCAGCTATGAGACTACCCCACACCGGAATCCTCTACGGTGTGGGTACCATATCGGATCACCAATAACCATTCCCCGCAGGGTAAACTATCGATCGGCTATGATAGTACCCCACACCAGAATCCCCTATGGTGTGGGTGCCATACTGGATCACCAATCATCTCAAGACACACACAAGAGACTAACATGCCAATACCTCATACAACCAAATCTTAGAAAATCACAATTCCCTCACAACACACCAAAGAGATCCATATACCTTTACACTTATCGTTATACTTACCAATCGCGATCCATCGGTCTATCACTCACCCGATCGTACCATTTGGCACAATCAATTACACTCAACTATTCATTCAATCATTCACTCGTTCAAGCAATCATTCAAGCATACATTCAATCATTCAAGCATACGATTTATCTAGTTTCATTAGACTCTTAATTTATCCTGAAGACTAAGCAAGCAACGCATGTGAGGCAACCACAACCAATCCTATGGCTCATCTCGGCCTTTCTACCAGCACGACAAAGTCCCAAGTATTGAAAGCGAGTTAAACTAGTTATTCACATCCTACGCATGCATACTAGACACGTCCGGTTATTAGTAATTGAAAGACGATTATTCTAGTTATTCGCATCCTGTATGCAATCTAGGACCTTTCCGATTTTATTAGCCTAATAGGCATACTACGTATTAAATTGCACGAGGAGTTTAGTACTTTCCCTACCTCAAGGTCTTCCACTAATAATACTCCTAGCTGCTGACGACCGGGCCAACTCCGTCTTCTCGGGCGAAGTCCAAGTTCGAGTGTGGGTTTAACAGATAAAAGGGTCCAATCATTACCGGTATTGTCCAAGGTCCTCTGATTACCCAATTTAAGTCAAATTATTAAGTTAATAAATTATTAAATCTGATTTTAAAATAATTAGTTTTTAAAAGTCGGGTTGACCTGGATCCGAGCCCGAATCCGGTCCAGACCCGAAACCCGGCCTGAATCCGACCCGAGTCCGAGTCTAGACCCGGTCCAAGCCTGAACCCGGGTCGCCCCCGATCCGGACCCGGCCTGGCCCGACCAAGGCCCACATAGCCTGTCCGAGGCCCACCTGGCATGCCCGACCCAAAGGGCCCGTTTGCTCTGCCTATTCGAGCACGGCGGCGAGGATGAGGGTTCCGGCGGTCTTCGTCTTCTCACGGTGGTGGCGACGGCAGGGCAGCTCCGAGGGAGGTGTAGAGGCGGCTGGGAGGGGCGTCAGACTTCGGCGAGACCGCGGCGAGCATGGTGGTGGGTGGAACGCGGTGTAGCTCCGCGCCCGAGCAGATCTGGCGACGACGGAGTTCGCCACCGATGATTCTGACAGAAGACGCTCGAATCGAGCACGGAACTGAGTGAATCCGGTCGATTCGAGGTCGGGGAGGAAGGAAAGAGCTGAGAGAGAGCTCCACTCGAGCTCTGAGGGAACGGACCGGCAAGATCTCTCCGGCGAGCTCTCGATTCTCACACGGCGGAGCTTTTGGGTGCGCTCAAAGGGACGGAGAAGAGGAAGGAGAAGGCGAGGAAGACGAAGGTGAGGGTGGTGATCGAAGAGAAACGGGGAAAGGGGCACGGTGACGAGGTCGAGCTCGGTTGCAGAGGGAAGAGGCGAGGTAGAGAGAGAGAGAGGCGAGGTAGGAGGCGATGAACAGTAACCTGGTTTAGGGTTTTGCCGGCTTAAAAAGGGGGTGCTGGGCTGGACCTAGCGTTTGACTGAAACGGGCTCGCAACTTGGGCCTGTGTTAAACAACGATTGGGCCCGAGCTGGCCCAATCCCCAACCGATCCAGTCTGCCTTTTTTTTTTCTTCTCCAAAAATAAATTTGTTGCAAAAACCAACCCCCAAGTTTGAGATTGCAGTTCTCTTTTAAAACGAAGTGGGTTTTAAAATTAGGCCTAGAAACAAACGTGTGTCCTCGGCTTTCCTCTCTGAGCGCAACTATCTATTGAGGGTTCAGGCTTATTGGGAGGACTCTAATCATCACCTCGCAAGTCAAGACACTATCCTGAAACGGTATTTAGATCCTTGGACTTGCGTAATGGAGCGAATCACCTATTGTCGCCAAACTTCTATTTATTGTCGTAGAAGTCTGTTATGTAGCCGAGTGCGTCGAAACACCCGTTGTTGTTATTTTCGGTGCTATCTGGCCAATATCTTGGCTTGTTTGGGTTTATCCTTTAATCTTGTTGTATTGATTGATTAAAGTAATGATAGTAGGACATTTCTAAAAAAAAAACTAAATGTCTTGAGCCCCTCCTCCGTGTGCTCTTTGTCAAGTCTTTTACCTTCCTACTTCTTCTCAAAGTAAAGTGAATAATGACGATAATTCTTCATCTCCCTTCTTCTGTTCCTCGTCGGAGCTCTCTAGAGCCTCGCTCCTTTTCCACATCATCTTCACCTCCAATCTCTTCTTCTAGATCCTCAAACCATGACTTACCCTCTCCCCACTCCGACGAGGCTTCTCCCTGATTTCTCTCCAACCTCAAAATTTAAAACGCCGTCCTCAACCCTACCACCACTTTTACCGACCCTAAACACCCCTTCTACAACCCCGCTAGGCCTCAACCTCACCATATCTTGCAACTTTGCGTCTTTTCAACAACATGCAAGGGACCTATGGTGTAGGGAAACCCCAAACCACCAACACCACAAACCCTTATTCCCAACCACCATATCCACAAGATACTCTCCAACTAGTCTAGAATTAGTTCAAGCAAGATTGACGATGGTCTAGGTCAATAAAACCCATTGTGACGTGCTGGAAGACGACAACGATGTAATAATCATCCCAATTGATACAATTTCGTTGGTAGACAGCATTCGCTGCAAGTTCGCCCATGCCGGCCGCCTCCTGGATGACAAAAAAGTAAGACCCCGTGATCTCTGTATTGAAATTGCCAATACTTGGAATGTGCAAAATCTTAAAGTTCAATCCACTACAGATAAGATTTTTTCCTTCTATTTTCCATCTTAAGTTGTGTTGGAGGACATCAGATCGAGGAACCATGGTCCTTCCATGAGACAATGCTACTCCTCTCTCTCCTCCCTCCACGCAGACAACCAGCGAGATTATGTTTTCGATATATTCACATGTCGGTTAGAGTATACGACGTTCTGGTGGAGGCTAAGACCCTATAGATGAAGGCTTTAATAGCCCTTAACATAGGTAAGGAAGTGGAGACCGAGAGGTCAGAAGATCCAAACAATCCAACCCAGCCACGGGATTGGGCCCATTTCCTTGGGTTACGGATGGAGATTGACGCTACGAGACTTCTCCTCTGTCATCTTAGGTTACAACTCGATGAGAACTCGGACCCCTTGAAGGTTCGAATCGAGTATGAAAATTTCCCGCCCTTATGTCAACGTTGTGGTCATCTCGGCCACACTAATC
The DNA here is from genome assembly GCA_963921825.1 of Erodium maritimum. NCBI lineage: Eukaryota > Viridiplantae > Streptophyta > Magnoliopsida > Geraniales > Geraniaceae > Erodium > Erodium maritimum. The sequence continues at coordinate 26,422,357 of OY997596.1, read as the reverse complement.
ATGCATGGAACGCCGCCCTTCCGGGTTTGGGCCAGATGACGATCAAATATAGGGATTTTCTTAGGACTCCCCACCCAATCACCAACCAAGAAGGGCCAACTCGTGCGGGATAGGGAACTGCGCCCCCCTCGACTTCTGTTATTCTTACAAGTACCCCTGTGGGTCCTTTGTTGGGTCCATATTTTGCATGTGCCCGAAGTAAGACATATTATCACCAGCCCGATTTGGCCAATGCTTTAGAGAATGTTATCCCCATGCATGAGAGGCCTACTATCCATTCCACAGTCATGCTTAAACTCAAGGAACCCGCTTGCGTCCATCCAGTGGTAAGGGAACGAGAAAAGATTGGGGGAAGGGACCGGTTGAATGTCTCTCGCCTCTATCATCCCACCTGACCCGAAGAACTTCATGACTACCTTTATTTAGGAGGACATGAGGGCTAGGGAAAGAATTGGATCGCAATCCCGACGACCGCCACCGATTCAGAGGATCAACCAGCACAAGACCCTCATGGCCCTCGACAAAATAGAACAAGCTTTCTAGATAGTAGGGAGCTCAAGCATGAAGCTCGGGTTTTTCAACCAATACAGACAAGATCTAGCTATAGATTAAACACAAAAAGGCAAAAAAGAGCAAACCTAACGAACACCCCAATAAACAAAAGGGTCACAAACTACAAAACAAACAATAAGAACTACCACATAACAACAACTGGGTATTAAACTGAATGCCAACGTTCATTGCATTTCTTTATTTTGATTTGGTTACTTTTCATATTGTTGTATAGTATTTTTTAATGTAATGTTATTTCCATTTAAATATGTTTGTATTTTAATTATCTTTGTGTTATTTATTTTCTTTGGCCAGTCACTCCCTCATTTGCATAGGATATTCTCAGGGAAAATTGGTTTTATGTGTTTAGTTGTAGCTAGTTTCTATTTCTTATGATTCTCTTCATTTTCTTGGTTCCTCCTCTGTAGCTAGAGGTTTGATGTATTGTTCTTCTTTTCATTCTCAGAAAAAGTTTTTATAAAATTTCTCAGCCGATTTAAAAAAAAAAACCAGGCTGAAAGTGGAGAGTGTTCTTCCTTTACTTTTGCCTCGGCCTTATTAACCTCAGCCAAACTAAAAGACTACCGATACTTCACATTCCCTCTTTGTACAAACCTCCGTCTGCATCATCTATTTAAAATATACATTTTGTCACCCATTTCTATTCTCCCATGTTTATGGGTACTAATGTCCACTACGTTAAAGGAGTGGGCGTGATGTCGGATTGACATACTACAAATTGGCATCCAGCTCACTTTAAACCAATTGCGGTCAAAATTGGGTACGCCACGGTCTTTATTGCACTTTTGTTTCAACGTCAACCACACCTCGGTGATGTAAGTGTGGTCAAATGGAGCTCAATCATTCATCAACTAAATATCTTTACATTTCAAATCCGCTCTTAACTCAAAAGTAAAGTATATATGTACGGCCCCTTAGTATCAAAGTAAGGTCAATCCAGCCATGGGAATTGGGTTCGTGACGCCAAAACAACATGGAGCACCCTACAAGGGCGGAATCACGGTCGTCGTTGTTTTGTCATGCTTCATGGCTGCAACCGGAGGTCTTATCTACGGCTACGACCTCGGAATTTCAGGTGATCTTTGTCTCCTACCGACATAACTAACACATTTGGGTTTAGGATCTGACATCAACAACGTAGGTGGAGTGTCCTCTATGGAGCCCTTTTTGGAGAATTTTTTTCCGGAGGTGCTGAGAAAGATGAGAGGGGATAGGAAGATCAGCAACTACTGCAAATTTGACAGCCAACTCTTGACCTTGTTCACCTCTTCCCTCTACTTGGCTGCCCTCGTCTCGCCTTTCCTCGCCTCCCCTGTCACTAAAGCTTTCGGCCGGAAACCTTCCATTGTCGTGGCCGGAGCTACTGCCCTCGCTGGCGCCGCCCTCGGCGGCTCTGCTCTTAATCTCTATATGCTCATACTTGGTCGAGTCTTGCTCGGATTTGGCCTAGGATTCGCCGCCCAGGTATAAATTATATGCTTTTACTTTAATCTGTGAGGAATAAGGCCCTTATTGTAGAATTATAATTGGACGTTCAACTATCAGCTTAAGTTTTTAGTTGAGTTGATTCTCTAATGTGGTATTAGAGCTTGATTTTTTACGTATCCTGGTTCAACCCCACTCTCTACGACATTCTATTTCTTTTCTCAAACCCGTAAACAAGCAATATAATTGTTTTTAAAATAAATGTGTAGGCGATACCATTGTACGTATCGGAGATGGCACTGCCTAGGCACAGGGGAGCAATGAACATGGGTTTTGAATTGGGAGTGGCACTGGGGGTCCTCACAGCTAACCTTACCAATTTCGGAACAGACAAGATAAAAGCCGGATTCGGTTGGCGAGTGTCCTTATCCATGGTAGCTGTGCCAGCCTCGTTCCTAATACTGGGCGCGCTATTCCTCCCAGAAACCCCCAACAGCTTGGTTCACAGCAGCAAAGGCCCCGAGCAGGCCAAGCGCGTGCTGCAACGAATACGGGGCACCCAGGACGTGCAGGCGGAGCTTGACGATCTCATCAAAGCGTCGAATGACTCCAAAGCATACGATCTCAACCACCCCTCGCGCTCGCAGTTTGTCACGATTGCGAGAAGGAAATACAGGCCTCAACTAGTCATGGCCGTCTTGATCCCCATTTTCCAGCAAGTGACGGGCATCAATGTCATCACATTCTACGCGCCCGTGCTGTTCAGGACGATTGGGATGGGGGAGAGCGCTGCCCTGATGGCGGCAGTACTGATCGGAGGGGTGAGTACCATCTTCATATTGGTCTCAATGGGGGTAGTGGATCGATTCGGGAGGAGGAAGCTATTCGTGATCGGGGGAGTTCAAATGTTTCTGGCGCAGATGGTGATCGGAGGCATTATGGCGGCGAAATTAGGAGACCACGGACGGTTGAGTAAAGGGTACGGGTACTTGGTTCTGGTGTTGGTGTGTGTGTACGTGGGTGGCTTCGCTTGTTCTTGGGGGCCCCTGAGATGGTTGGTCACTAGTGAAATATTCTCCTTGGACATCCGTTCGGCAGGTCAAAGCATCTCGGTTTCTGTTGGTTTTTTCTGTACCTTTGCTATTTCGCAGAGTATATTAGCAATGCTTTGTCACCTTAAGTTTGGCATTTTCTTCTTGTTCGGCGGATGCTTGATCCTCATGACCATGTTTGTCTACTTCTTCCTTCCCGAGACTAAGAATGTGCCCATTGAACACATGGATCGAATGTGGGAGGATCACTGGTTTTGGAAAAGGTTTGTCGGTCCTCGTCCTGGGACTTTTGATTTGTAGCAAGCACACGCATATGAATTTGACTAGTTCCAAATAAATGTTGTTTCTTATGAGGATCGGATTTACTGTTTCTTAAATGTAAATGTCATGGATCTTGTCATGTTGTTTCTTATGAGGATCGGATTTACTGTTTCTTAAATGTAAATGTCATGGATCTTGTCATGTGGGGATAATTAAATTAACAGGTGATATTAAAACTTGGGACGATTACAGTAAATGTTGTTTTTTTCTTTCTAAAATTTGGGTTCTGTAACCCACCCGGCACTAGTCCTGGGGAAGGGGGCGATGGGGTTGAGCAACACGCTCCTTCAGCTTGCGTGGAGGCTGTTTGTCTTCCCGCGGCTAACCCATCCTTGGTTGGACGGACTGATCTTAGTGTGTTGGTGGTAGCGGCGACCTCGTCCTCTTCCTCCTCCCTAGTAGCTGCTATGGGGAGATCAGGGATAACTGGCATAGAGCTTTTTGATCTGGGTTCGCGCACGTTTCTTCTTAGTTGTGCCGATCATTCGGTTTGGGAGATCTTGTCCCAGGATGACTGGACCAGCCTACGGCCTTGGTTCTTCTCCTTTTCTAGCTGCTTGGATAGGGTCATATCCGGGGGGCGCCTGGTGTGGGTTGACCTCTTTGGTTTACCCCCCTACAGGTGGTGTAAGGATAGTATGGTCCGTGTTGTGGAGAGGGTTGGTCACCTGATTGTTGTTCATCCGACTTCTTTGGTCTCGGGCCAGATGTCCAGGGCCCTAGCTCTTATTCATACTTCGGAGGTCTCCTGTCATAGTGTGTTGGTGCCGGTTAGGTGGGACGATTATTCTACGGAGGTGGTAGTGAAGAGGGCACATGTGGATAGCATCCCATCGTGCCCTACCCCCAGACCCCCTCCGACTGCTTCGTCGGGGTCTGGTATCGATCCAATCATTCATGCTTTCACGGCCAGGCCGCGTTCCTTACGGTTACCGATTAGATCCGCAACAGGTGCCTCGTCTCAGGCTGTTGTTCCTTTTGAGGCTCAACCAGTTGGTGGTGATACAGGGGGTAGTCAGGAGCAGTGTTTTTCGGACGCTGGTGACATCACTCGTGACTCCGAGTCTGTGTTGGATCGGGAGCAGGGGGCTGGGGAGGTTGGTATGGAGGCTGCTTTAGTTTTGTTTGGTGGCCCTACAGAGTCTGTGGTTGAGGTTGGTGGTGGGGGTGGCTTGGGGTCTTCTTCTGGGGAGGAGGTTGCACCCCTGGCTTGTTCTCACTCGTTGGCTTTTTCAGAGTTTCAGTCGGATCTTGTTGATGGACGTATAGGCGAGAGCATCACCCACACAGTGGCGCGGTTCGCTGAGAGCATGGGGGTCTGCTATAAGGGTTCAGCTGAGGAGGGTTTTAGGAAGGTCGAGGCGGTGCTTAGCCATACTTATAGTAGCGGGGTTGCTAACCCCTCGATGACTCCATGATTTTCCTCTCTTGGAATGCTCGAGGGTTAGGCTCCTCTTCGAAGAGGAGTCTATTGGCCTCTCTTGTCCGAGCTCATCGGGCTGACTTTGTTATGATTCAGGAGACGAAGTTGACGGACATTAGCCTTAGTATTGCTCGTTCGTGTGGTTTGGGAGCTGATTTCACCCATTACTTTATTCCTTCTTCTGGTTTGTCTGGGGGTCTTCTTTCCATCTGGAGTAGCAGAGTGTATCAAGTGAGTCAGGTGTTTCCTTTACCTGGCGTTCTAGTCTGGTCTGGAGTTCATTTGCCTACGGGAACTCCCTTGACAGTCCTGAACGTGTATGCCCTTACCTCTGTTGGGGCGAGAAGAGACCTCTGGACGTCTCTCCATTCTCTTGTTGATAGTGCTAGGCCTGTGTTGCTTGTCGCCGGGGACTTCAACACGTTTTGTTCTCAGGGGGAGATCTCTTCTGGGGGGCTTTTGCATGGTGACAGCTCTGAGTTTTGCGACTTTATTTCGGCAGCAGGGTTACTCGATCTCCCTCTAGCCAATAGGCGGTTTACCTGGTTCGGTCCCGCTTCTAGGTGCAGTCGTATTGATAGGTTTCTTCTGTCTCCTGAGTTACTTTGCATGTTTTCTGGACCGGTCCAGAAGGGACTCACCCGTTCCCTCTCTGATCATTGTCCGATCTTGTTGTCTGCTGGGAGAGTCGACTGGGGTCCTAGGCCTTTTCGTTTTATTGATGCTTGGGTTGAGCATGATGAGTTTCTCCCTTTTGTGAGCGAACGCTGGTCCTCTTATGTGGTTCATGGAGATCCGGAGTTCATTTGGTGGACCAAGTTGCGAACCTTGAGGAATGATCTGCGAGACTGGAATCGGTCGGTTTTTGGGCATTTAGACACTTGTATATCAGAGTTGGAGGTGCGCATTGATGCTTTTGATGCCTTGGTTGACACTAGGCCTTTATCGGAGGTTGAGCTGACCGAGAGAGCCTTTTGCACCTCCCAGTTAGCCGCCAAGGCAGGACAGAGATCTAGTTTGTGGAAGCAGAAGGCCAGAGTCAAGTGGGGTAAGGATGGGGACCGTAATTCAACCTACTTTCATAGGGTTGCTCAGTCTCATGGTGCTCGGAATCAGATTTTCTCGCTGATTGAGAACGGTACTGAGTTTTCAGACCCTGTAGGGGTCAAGGCCCAGGCTGTAGCTCACTTTGGGGCTCGTTTCTTCTCTGACCAGTATACCCGTCATACCTTACCTGCGCTGCCGTTTGCCAGGTTAAGCGCCGAGGACTCCTGTATGTTGGAGGCTCCTTTTACTGAGGCTGAGGTGTTGGAGGCCTTGTCTGCTTGTTCTGGGGACAAGGCCCCTGGGCCAGATGGTTTCAATATGGTCTTCTTTCGAGTGGCTTGGCCAATCATTCGGGCTGATTTTTTGTGCTTTCTTCATTTCTTTCATGCCTCGTTTCAGCTTAGCAGAGGGGTGAACTCGAGCTTTATTGTTCTCATTCCGAAGGTCCCGTCTCCTCGCTCCTTCTCAGAGTTTCGTCCTATTAGTCTTACGACAGCCTCGTACAAGATCTTAGCTAAGATCTTGTCAAGGCGGTTGAAGATGGTGATAGGAGACCTTATCAGCTCTACTCAGTCCGCTTGTGTGCGGGGGAGGTAGTTGTCGGACAGTGTCCTTGTTGCTATGGAGGTTCTGGGTTATGTACGACGTTCTCACCAGCCAGCAGCTTTGGTGAAGTTGGATTTTGAGAAGGCGTTCGATAAGGTCGATTGGTCTTACTTGCTTCATGTTCTTCGGAGTATGGGTTTTGGCGGGAAGTGGATTTTGTGGATCTCCTCGTGTCTCCGGGGTTTCTCTTATGTGCTGGTTAACGGGTCTCCATCCGAGCAGTTTAAGGTCTTACAGGGAGTCAGGCAGGGGTGTCCGATGTCGCCTTATCTTTTTCTGATAGCTGCTGAGGGTTTTCACTAGTTATTTGAGCTTGGTATCAGGCAGGGTTTGTACGGTGGCATTAGGGTTGGCCCAACCATCAGGGTTTCTCACCTGCAGTTTGCGGATGACACTTTATTGTTCCTTGAGGCAGGGGTGGATCAGTTTCAAGCTGTTAGGTTTGTTCTCCATTCCTTTGAGTTGGTGTCTGGTCTGAGGATCAACTTCACCAAGTCGTCTCTGGTTGCTCTTTCCGTTGATGATAGGGTGTGTACGGATCTTGCGGAGGCCTTGCGGTGTTCTTTGGGCTCTCTCCCTTTCACTTACCTTGGGTTCCCTCTGGGAGGCAATCCTCGTCTCGCTTCGTTTTGGGACCCAGTGGCTGATAGGTTCAGAGAGAGGCTGGCGGTGTGGCGGACTCGCTTTCTCTCTTTGGGAGGGCGCCACACGCTCATTAGGGCGACCCTGGCTAGCTTGCCGATCTTTTTCATGTCCTTGTTTCGAGCCCCCAAGAAGGTGGTTCGGCTGCTAGAGAGATATCAGAAGAGGTTCCTTTGGTGTTCAGGGCGTGAGAGGAGGTGTATTTCCAAAGTTCTGTGGGAGGTGGTGTGCAGGCCCAAGGACTCAGGAGGACTAGGTGTTCGTTCTCTTTCGGAGGTAAACACCAGTCTTCTCTTGAAATGGCGGTGGCGTTGTGCTACTGAGGGGGCAGCCTTCTGGAGGCGTGTTATTTGTGCTTGTTTTGGGTGGAGAGAGACTGAGTGGGACTTGAGATCGCTTCCTGTTCCCCCAAGGTCGTCCTCTTTTTTCATTCGACATGTAGTTCGTTTGGATCGGGACCCTAGGTTTGCGAGGGTGCTTGGTCCCGGTACTCTGAGCTGGGTGGTTGGTTCTGGCACCACGATTCGTTTTTGGGAGGACCCGTGGCTTTTTGATACAGCAATGGCGACTCGTTTTCCCCGGCTTTACCGGTTGGTAGCAGGACATCATGGGTCAGTTGCAGAGTTTTATGTGGATGGGGACTGGGCTTTTCTGTTTGATAGGGATCTTCGGGTTCGTGATGCTGTGGAGTTGGAGGAGTTGAGGGTCCGCCTGGTTGGTTTTCGTTTAGTACGCGAACGTCCTGATACGCTGGCCTGGTCTTGGGATCCGAAAGGGTTTTCGTCATCCAGAGCTTTTCAGGTGATTGCTGGTTGGGTGGATATGGAGGTCACTTCCTGGGCTTCTGTGATCTGGTCAGCCCTGTTCCTCCCAAGATCCATTTATTTGCCTGGTTGTTTGCTCATGGTGGGGTTCCCACTATTATCTTCTTGGTGGATAGGGGTGTGCCGATACCGTTAGCTCGTTGGGGGTGCAGGTTGTGTGGTTCAGGTGGGGAGGACTCTAGTCACTTGTTTGTCACTTGCTCTTGGACTTGGAGGGTCTGGTCTCTGATTTTGGGTTGGTGGGGGGTTGTGGGCGTGCTCCCGATGTCGCTAGTTCTGTTTATTGAGTCCTGGACCTCTCTGTTGGGTTCGCGTAGGTTGAGGTCTGTGTGGAGTGGTATCGGTTTGTTGTGTCTTTGGCAGATTTGGTTGGAACGCAACCGCCGTGTCTTCTCAAGATCAGTTGCTATCGAACCAAGCATTCTGCTTGCTAGGGTTCAACATGGATCCTTTTCCAGTTTGGGAGCGACAAGTCATTCTTTCACCTTCCTCGAGTGGGTTGAGGCGCCGGGTGCTGCGCTGACTAGGAGCGCCTAAGGATGGACTGTTGTTTGCTGCGTCATGTTTGAGGAACTCAACACCTTTTCCCCCGGTCCTCCTCGTTCTCTTATCAGGTCTAGTGAGTGCTCGTTCAGGAGTCGTTTTGGGGTTGCTTTACCTTGGTAGGGTCCGGTGAGTACTTGTTCCGGAGTCGCAGTTTGGGGCCGATCTGCCCGGTTTTGGGTGGAGGGGCACGAATCACTTAGCCTTCTTGAGGCCAGAGGATTCACCCGTGCGGTCTCCTGTGGTACTGTTCACTAGTCCGACCTAGGTTGCCCGAGCAGTCTCCTGAGGTACTGTTCATTAGTCTGGTGTAGTTGTTGTGGTGGACCGGGGTGGCTTTCTTGTTTGTTCGTTTGTTTCTTTTGGTACTTTCGGCCTTTAGGCCGTTTTGTTGGACTTTGGTTTGGTTGTTGTGGTTTCTAACCCAGGACCCACACTTCCTTTTTAATGCATTTCTTTCTCTCAGATCAAAAAAAAAATAGTCTATATTTTGATGATCATTTTTGTAGTAAATTTTGGAATATTATATTAAAAATAATAGAACATTCTAATATATTATTCAGCTATACATATTTTTCAAATAGTTATACTTACCTATAAAGTTGTTCATAAAGGTAGTTTAAATTTCCCAAAATATCACTTTATCCGACGGAGCTGATTTTTCATCCAAAAATATAAAAAGTCTTAAATACCTCTGACTTATAAATTATCTTGTGAATTTAATTAATTTAAAATTTTATATTTTCATTAATTCTAAATTATTTTTTCATTATTTTTTATTTATCTTTTAAATTTATTTAATTTAAAATTTATATTTTCATTAATTCTAACTTTTTATTGATTTCTGATCATTTTTTTTAATAATATCTATTTCAATTTTTGCGCGAAAATTACCAATTTTATTAACTTAAAAAGAGTCAGTACACGGAAGGGTACCCCGAGGGGTGCATACCACAAACTCTATGAGATATCATCGGTACCACACCTAGCTTTAAGAGAAACAATAATAATTAAAATGACAGTACTGCTGTGAATCGCTCAAGATAGTGTCGAAACGATGTTTGATCCTATATGGGGGGAGGGGGGCTCTTCTAGTCGTGAGGAGTGTGATCGAACTTGAACACAACGGTACCTAGGGGATGAAAGGCTTGGGTCAGGTACCCCTCCCGGACGTGGTTCCTGAAGCCTAGGTTGTCTATCATTCCTATTGGCGAGACAACTTCCCAACCCTCGCCTGATCTTCACGAGGTTCTCCAACTGACCACCTCTTCAGTCCTACAGCTCCAATTGAGGAGGCTCCCGAGACGTCAATCGTCCTACTACTTGAGGGTTGGCCTACCTTATAGTTTCTCCAGCTTGGATCGCCGAACATTCTACCCCTTGCGTTAGGTACAGTGTTTGGGGTTACTATCAGGACTTTACCTTGATGTAAGTGATTCGTAGTAGAATGTTCAGGATCAAAGCCCCAAAACATGTTGGGATGACTGTGGATTCCTTCATTGCCAAATTTTTCGCATAGTTTTTGCTCTTCGGGTCCATCTAGAACTCCAACTGTGATGTGTCAAAACGTGGGACGCATGACATCTCCCCACCGTATTCCCAAGCGACATGCCTAAACCTCCCATAATTGAAGCAAAGTGTGGGTAACTTGGTATAGGTGAGGGAAACCCAGATAGGGTCCCGGAGTTACCTAAACCTCAAAGGACGTTCCACAGGATGGCAGAAGTGGACATTGACCCCCACCCCTAGTAGAGACCCCATTGGTAACACGGTACCTCCACACAAACTCCTAGGCCATCTCCAATTGTAAAGACCGGCTAAATTAAAAGAAGCAAAATATTAATTTTTATCGACTTGAAACGTCGAGGTGGGAAAAACGAGTTGAAAATGGTGATCGTTTGCGAAAGAAAAAGAAAAAAAAGGAGTTGGATCGGGCAGACCGACCAGACCCGCAGGCCAGGCCAGGCCAGGCCCGACCAGAATTCTCCTCGCTTGGGCCGTGAGGCCTGTTTCCTCGCCTGATGCCCAAAGAGGGCAACCGGCCCGTTTTTCAAGCCCAAGCACGTTTGAGGCTAAGGTTTAAAAGACAAAAATTAGGGTTTCTTGCCCATTTCTCTTCCTTAGTGCGATATGCTCCTCTGTAAAGACCGGTTAATTTAAGAGAGGTAAAATATTACTTTGATCGTTTTGCAATGTCGTGGGTGGAAATCGAGTGGGAATATTGGATCGACTTCAAAAGAAAAAAAATATATTTGTATAAACAGATCAGTTTTGGGCTGGATGAGTCAGAAACCCAACCCAGCCCCATTTTGGGCCGAGCTTCTCAGGCCCGTTAGAGGTCCAGTACCCCCAGGCCCGGCTATTTAACCATTGTTTTAGGGTTTCAGCCCTGAGAACTTCCCCTTCCCTCTTCGACGCGCAGACGCCTCTCTCACCCTCACCTCTCGATCCCGAATCCTCGCCAGCCGTCCACGACTCTTCTTCCTCACCAGCCACCGTCTCCCCCTACCACCCCTTCTCATCGTACAGTAAAACCACCGCCGTCGTCCTCAGAAACCCGAACCACCCTCGGAACCGATCTCGCCCGAGCCAGACCTACCGCACCCGAGCTTGATTCCGACCGCCACACCCTTACTCGTCGTAGTCTCTCCTCTCCCCTACGGTAAGCCACCACCGTGAGACCTCGGCCGGCTTTATCACCGCCGAGGGTCGCCAGAATTTCTAACCAAATCCGTCACCTTCTTTTTTGAGCTTCCCCGAAATTCTTTTGGATCTGGAAAGGTGTGGAACAAAAGAAAAGGTTTTTTTTTTTTAAAACCTAATCAGATTCGAGATCAAAGTGGATTGAAAAATCAGATTTAAGTTAAATAAAACAGTTTAAATAAAAAGGGTTGTTTATTTTCTGAACTATTGATCGGATCTGAGGAACTTCGGATGTTGAACCACCGTTGAACCGTGGAACGATTAAACGGACGATTTAATTTGGTTTTAGTACGGGATTAAAAAGCTGGATTTGAACATTCGGGAAACCCGTGCCTCGAAACTCGTGCCTCAGGATCCTGACATTGGGAATCGTGCACTGGGTTCTGTGCTCGAACCCGATTCGGGTGCTCGAACCCGATTCGTCGTTTAATCCCGCTTTTGACCCGTTCAGGTTTAAATGGGAACTGATTGTAAGTTTTAACTGCTAAAACCCAGGCTTGGACTTTACCCGAGACCTTGGACCTCGCGGATTTCGTCCGAGAAGACGGAGTTGGCCCGGTCGTCAGCAGCGAGGAGTATTATTAGAGGAAGACCTTGAGGTAGGGAAAGTTCTAACTCCTCGAGTATTTCAATACTAGTATGCCTATTAGGTTAATAAAATCAGAAAGGTTCTAGAATTGCTTACAGGGAGCGAATCACTAGAATAAGTGTCTTTCGATTACTAATAACCGGACGAGTCTAGAAATGCATCATTAGGATGCAAATCACTAGTTAACTCGCTTTCAATACTTGGGAATTTATTTACTGGTAGAGAGGCCGTGATGAGCCCTCGGATTAGATGTGTTAGCTCCACATGCTTGGTTGCCCAGTTTGGATAAGGTAAGAGTCTAGTACAACTAGATTATTTGAATGTGGACTTAACTGCTTGATTTCATATTTACTTGAATGCTTGCTTAATTGATGATTGATTGGATGATTAAATGATTGAATGGTTGATCGAGTATGACTGATTGTGCCAAATGGCACGGTCAGGTGATCGATGGACCGGGGAAGTGCGATTGGTAAGTAATGGGTAAGTGTAAGGCTACATTGATTCTGGTGGTGTGTTGTGGTAATATTGTGATCTGTTAAGCTTTGGTTGCACTATGATTGTTGAGTATGTTATTCTTTTGTGAATCTTTGAGTGTGGACCTATATCGGTATGGTACCCACATCGTTGAGGATTCCGATGTGGGGTAGTATCATAGCCGATGAGTATTGGTATCTGGTATGGTACCCACATCGTTGAGGATTCCGATGTGGGGTAGTATCATAGCCGATGAGTATTGGTATCCGGTATGGTACCCACATCGTTGAGGATTCCGATGTGGGGTAGTATCATAACCGATGAGTATTGGTATCCGGTATGGTACCCACATCGTTGAGGATTCCGATGTGGGGTAGTATCATAGCCGATGAGTATTGGTATCCGGTATGGTACCCACATCGTTGAGGATTCCGATGTGGGGTAGTATCATAACGGATGAGTATTGGTATCCGGTATGGTACCCACATCGTTGAGGATTCCGATGTGGGGTAGTATCATAGCCGATGAGTATTGGTATCTGGTATGGTACCCACATCGTTGAGGATTCCGATGTGGGGTAGTATCATAGCCGATGAGTATTGGTATCCGGTATGGTACCCACATCGTTGAGGATTCCGATGTGGGGTAGTATCATAGCCGATGAGTATTGGTATCCGGTATGGTACCCACATCGTTGAGGATTCCGATGTGGGGTAGTATCATAGCCGATGAGTATTGGTATCCGGTATGGTACCCACATCTTTGAGGATTCCGATGTGGGGTAGTATCATAGCCGATGAGTATTGGTATCCGGTATGGTACCCACATCGTTGAGGATTCCGATGTGGGGTAGTATCATAGCCGATGAGTATTGGTATCCGGTATGGTACCCACATCGTTGAGGATTCCGATGTGGGGTAGTATCATAGCCGATGAGTATTGGTATCCGGTATGGTACCCACATCGTTGAGGATTCCAATGTGGGGTGGTATCATAGCCGATGAGTATTGGTATCCGGTATGGGTGGCGACTTCATGTTCCATGACATTAATTGAATGCTCAATTCTTTATTGATTATCTAAGAAATGCATTAATCCCTTCATTTTTTTCCTATGATTATTGTTAACTCTTTGTGATTGTTAAACACTCGTTTTACTCGTGCTTTTCAATACATTCGCAGTCCTTCGTATTTGAGATTTGAACTAAAATTGTGAAGTCCTATTGTTTTTTGTTAATAAAAAGGGGGACCTGGTTATGCATTTTCCCTACTGAGCATAAGCTCACCCCTCCTGTCATTGTGTTTCAGGTGTTGAGCGGGAGCAGTTTTAGCCGGACTCTCGAAGCTTGGGAGCTGTGAGGGTTTAGCTAGTTTTAGAGACGCGCACTTTTTTATATTGGATTTTGTACTTACTACTGAGCTCTGACTCTTACATTTTGAAGGTTTTATATTAGTTGGAAATTTTTTTCCGCTTATCCTTCTTGTTTTACTGTAAATCGATAGTCACGTCTCGAGTTCGGATCTTAACCAGATTTGGGGCATGACAGCCTCTCCCTTCTCTCGCCATGCCCGACTTCCCCCATATCTTCAAGCTCACGCCTCATCTCTCCCGACTCTTTCCACTTGCCCTCTCCATCTCCGGCCATCTCGTCCCTCGTCGACCACTCCCTCTCCTGAACCCACTCTCGAGCCACTCCCCCTTCACCCAGCGCCGCCCTCACGCCCCAGACCAGTCGCCAGCCACGTTCCCGTCCCGGTTCTCTCTCCCTCCTCTCCAGTTCACGCCACCACCGCAAGCCGTCGCCCCTCTCCGCCGTCCCTCTCCCTATCTCCCCAGTGCCGTCCGAAACCGAGTCCGCCGCCGGCTTCCTCATCCCCGAGTCTCTCTCCCTTCTTTTTCTTCTCCGGCTGCACCATCGCCCACGCGCCGCCGAGCTTCCCCCAGCGCTGTCGTTCTCGCTAGATCTGAGGCGGGAACCGTTGCACCGTCCAGATCTGAGGCGAGAAGACCCGCCTTGCTTCACCACCCAACGCCACAACCTTCGCCGTCGTTTCCCCTACGGTGAGTCGCCACCGTGAGGCTCCGACCGGTATGTCATGCCGGTGGCCGGTTTCAACCCGAACCATTTTCTTCCCTTTTGATTTCTTTTTCCCGAGCATTGTTGGACCTGGTTTTGTTCTTGAGACAGAAAGTAACGAAAACAAAATTAAAGAAATAATGGAAAAAGGTTTTAAAAACAAAAACTGGTTTAAATTGAAAAGGATTGTTTTTGGGACCTTGGATCGAACCTGGAACGTCGGGACTTGAACAACCGGACTATTAATCGGACTTGGAACGGACTAAAAGTGGAACGATGAACTGGACTTCGGGAATCGTGCCTCGAACCCGCGTCTCGGGAATCGTTCTCGGGATCCGTGCCTTGGGAAGCGTGTCTCGAAACCAGTGTCTCGGAATCGTGCCTCGAAACACGTGCCTCGGGAAACGTGCATCGGGTTCTGTGCTTGGGGCTCTGGTGCTCGAACCCGACTCGTCGTTTAAGCCCGCTTTTATCCCGTTCGAGTCTAAAAGGCAACATATTGAATTTACTTTGGACCGTACCTGATTTGATCGTAAGTTTGAACTGTTAAAAACCCATACTTGGACTCCGCCCGAGATCTTGGACTTCGCCCGAGAAGACGGAGTTGGTCCGGTCGTCAGCAGCTAGGAGTATTATTAGAGGAAGGCCGCAAGGTAGGGAAAGTACTAAACTCCTCGTGCAATTTAATACTTAGTATGCCTATTAGGTTAATAAAATCGAAAAGGTCCTAGATTGCATATAGGATGCGAATAACTAGAATCATTGTCTTTCAATTACTAATAATCGGACGTGTCTAGTATGCATGCATAAGATGTGAATAACTAGTTTAACTCACTTTCAATACTTGAGAAATTGCTTTACTGGTAGAAAGGCCGAGATGAGCCATAGGATTGGTTGTGTTTGCCTCACATGCATTGCTTGCTTAGTTTTAGGATAAACTAAGAGTTTAATGAAACTAGATAAATCGTATGCTTGAATTATTGAATGAATGCTTGAATGATTGAATGAATGAATGGATGATTGAGTGTGATTGATTGTGCCAAATGGTACGATCGGGTGATCGATGGACCGATGGATCGTGATTGGTAAGTATAACGGTAAGTGTAAAGGTATGTGGATATCCTTGTTGTGTTGTGATGGAATTGTGATTTGCTAAGCTTTGGTTGTATGACGTGTTGGCATGTTAGTCTCTTGAGTGCGGGATATTGATTGGTAGACCCTGCGGGGCATTGTTTGGTTGATCCTACGGGATATTGATTGGTAGACCCTGCGGGGCATTGTTTGGTTGATCCTGCGGGATAATGATTGTTCGACCCTGCGGGGCATTGATTGGTTAATCCTGCGGGATATTGGTGGTGGACCCTGCGGAGCATTGACTGGTTAATCCTGCGGGATATGTGTTGTGGACCCTGCGGGGCATTGATTATACTCCCCGATGTGCGTTATCGGGAAGACGTCTAGGCAGATGTGCGTTTCCGGTATGACGTGTGATTGTTGACCCTGCGGGGCATCGGTTGGTTTACCCTGCGGGGAATTGGTTGGTGGACCCTGCGGGGCAATCGGATGGTTTACCCTGCGGGGAACGATTACTTATTGATTCACCCGAGTGTATGCGTCCTGCGGGAGCATTACCTTGGTTCCCTATGACATATGGTCCTTTGGGGGCATTTCCGAGAATCCCGACGATAAGCGTCCCTCAGGGATTGTTACCGGTAGCCCGATGTATGTGCCTCCTCTGAACCGAGGGAAAATCTGATATGACATGAATACTCTTGTGGATCGGAGTATGGGATCCGATATGACACAAGAACCTATTCGTAGATCGGAGTATTGAGGATTTGAGCCGTTGGCGTGATATTCACGTAATCCCATTTTTAGAAGTTATTGAATCTTGCAACGCTTTTCATTTACTCTCCTGAAAGTTACCGTTATCCTTAAGAATGTGATATTGTTCTTATCTTGCCTATTTTACTGCATCATTTTTTATTAAAAGTATTAATTACACTTTGTGTCGTCGGGCTAAAGAAGTCCTATTATTAAATTGGAGGTTAAACTGTTTATGATTCTCTCTACTAAGCGTAAGCTCACCCCTATTTGTTTTATTTATTGTTTGTACAGGCGTGCTTGATGTGTAGTGGATTCGAGGCTCGGGAGCTTCAAGATATTCCGGGTGCCATTATCTTTAGAGACGTTTATGGTCTTATTTTTAGTTATGAACCTTATGTTTAAAGGGTTTTATTGTGGAACGTATTTACTTGAGATATTTTGATGGAAACTAAACTTAGAGTTTTATAATTGATTTGAGACGCCCTCGTGGTTTTATTTTGTTTTATCTTTAAGTCACGTCTCGAGTCCGGTCAACACTGGATTTGGGGCGTGACACCAATAGTCTCCCTTGTTGTGTTTGTCCTTACCATCAGCGGGAGGCCGTGAGCATGGATCCATAGCTGCAGACGGTTCAGGTCAAGAAGATGCCTGGCCATCAGATCAATGTCCCTAAGGAGGAGAGGGTGACCATCAAAACATCAGGGCTTCGAACCCATGTACGAGCCTCCTCGAACCCAAAGTAGAAACCAAATATCGTTTGGCTGATATCCTTGATAACCAATCCCGATGCTTACCGTCCCCACGCTTTAGTAATGATCCTTAGTTTGCAGCTATCTCCAAGCGATTATGATTAGGTTGGGTTTCTCCTCGGACTGGGTAGAGTTAATGTCCTATTGTATGCAACCATTCACATATTCTATAACCTCAGGGGGGAAGCCTAAAATCACATCGTCGCGAGGTATCCGGCCTTATCCATGGTATCAAGGTCGTAAGGGGAGCCCCAAAGATATCCTATATGTTTTTTGTAGATGACTGTTATATATTCTGTAGGGGCACCACTGTTGAGGCGCAGCGTATCCAAAACATTCTCAACATTTTTGGAAACCTCTCAGGACAAGTCCCAAATCTGAATAAATAATCTATTATGTTTAGCACGAATACAACATTGGAAATGTGACAAGCCTGTTGTGGTATTCTTTCCATTGTCGAGACCTCTACTGCTTCGATGTATATGGGGGTCCCCAATATGATTGGTATAAATCTAAACGCGACAATGGCATACATGGGTGATCGTGTAATATCTCGAATTAGTTCGTGGGAAGGGAAAATATTATCTCCGCTGGGACGAGAAGGTTATGATTCGGTCAGTTCTTACCTCTTTACCGGTCTATATTATGTCTGTCTTCATATTCCCACAGAGGATTGTAAACCATATCCACGTAGCATTAGCACGGTTTTGTGTGGGGGGGGGGGGGGTAAGTCGGCTCACTCTATTGTCTGGAAAGACTGGGATAAATCATGTACGCTGAAGGACAGTGGTGGTATGGGCTTTAGACATCTAAAGGATGTCAATACAACCCTTCTCGGAAAGTACGCGTGGGCTCTACTTCACAGAACACAATCCTTGGTAGCTCGGGTTCTTAAAAATCGATATTTCTCAACCACAGACTTCTTACAAGCACAAATAAGTAGTCAACAGATTTTCATCTGGGCCATTATCATATCCACTCAGGATCTTCTGCGTAATGGACTTCGTATCGCCAATGGGGATTGTCGGGATACGCTGATTAAAGACACTCCTTGGCTAGTAGGTCCGACGACGACCATTGCTTCAATGAATGTTACACTGGTCAGAACCCCAGATGCGGGTCTTATGGTCCCGGAAACCCGATACTGGGACGTCAATCTACTCCACCAATTATTTGATGAGACTAATAGAGACAACATTCTCCAAGTTCCGTTATCAGAGAATAGGACCAAGGATGGATGGTATTGGGTTTCTGATAGAGAGGGACGATATACCACCGAGGCAGGTTACTCTATCCTTTCTCATGATTGTCATCAATTGAATCCAAATACGGCGGTAGTAACATGGACATCTATTTGGGATATCCCTGTACCACCTAGACTCCGGCATTTCCTATGGAGATGCCTCACAAACACCCTTCAAGTTGCGGGTAACCTAACACAGTGTTACGTTCCGATCTCATCCACTTGTGCTATATGTGGTCGACACCCTGAATCGGTCGCTCATTTGTTCATTTCCTAAGGTTTTGCAAAAACATGATAGGAGCGATTGGGGGTATTCCCCTTACCTTGACTACTCAAACGTTTGAAGAGTGGTGGGTAGGTATCACCATAGGGCCAACCAATAACAGAGTGGCAGAGATCCTTAGTGTCCTCTAGGAAATATGGAAAGCCAAGAACACCTGTAACTGGAATGGAACCACTCTGGCATCAATAAGAGTGTTAGTAGATGCTTGTGCCCACCTTCTAGCTAGGAAGGAAGCACACTTGACAGTTGTGACCCTGACACAGCCTCTCACCTGATGGCCATCTCGATTCATTCCCCCCGGTAGGAACTTGGGTTATCAATGTAGATGGCACAATCTTTCAGGACTCGGACCAATCAGTATGGGGCTCGATCAGCCGGGCGGGGGATTGTCGGGTCGTTCTCACGGCCAATGAGGTTATTTTGGATTGTAAATCACCAATTATGATCGAAGCTTATTCCATTTCTACGACACTTCATAACACGACCTCCTTTGGAACGGCCATTATTATCATATGCTATGATGCTTAGGTTCTGCTTAAAATGATCCAAACAGGGGATCCCCCAACATCCCCGGTAGGTATTGTTATTAGGGACATTCGTCTCATGCTGACTCAAAACGAGATAATTTCTCTCCAATTTGTAAAAAAAGAATGCGAACAAGGCAGCTCATTGGCTAACTAAAGAGGTATGTTCCATGCTAATTCTTTAGTGGTCAAGAAACCTTCCTGATGTACTAAATTGTATTCTTATTGCTGAAATCTAATAAAAGCTCGCACCTTTTAGTAAAAAAAATTTAAAACACTACTAATTCATTATTTCTATATATATAATTAATTAATAAACTATATTATATTAACATAACAACAATACAACCTCAGAGAGTTTTCTATCCACCCTCTTCTTTTGCACATCCCCTTTGGGCCCTGCGAGAGTTTTCTCTGCTAAGGTTGAACCACTACTAGCCACCGCCCCGTTAGCTATGGTGATTTTCCATGTCCCCGCCATCGACGTGACCTCTGACGTGCCTCCCTCTGTGCATGGTGCTACTGTGGTTGTTGATGTTGCACCCCCTCGTGTGGTCTTGTCCCTCTTAGACCATGTCCGGTGCGGAGGTTAAGAACCACCGCTGAAAAACGACCACACCACAGGTTCGGCCTTCTTCTCTCTCTTCACCGATTATGATGTCGGTTGTGACTTTCGGCTCCTCAGGACAGTCGCCTCTCCCTCTGATCGTGGAACCGAGGCGGGGAGATTTTTTGCGGCGCCTTGGGTTACTTCCTTCCTAAGAAACGACTCCGTCCCTCTTCCTCCAAACCCTAAATCGCCGAGTTCCCGGGCGTACCATGACCTTGCTCTGAATCCTATTCTGGGCGATGCGATAACTAGGGTTGCGTCTTCGCTAGGGCCTCCAAGGGTTTGACGGGCCACACCTCCCCACCTTCTCTCGCCTCCGGCATCTCTTCGGACTCCGGGTACGGGGGTGGTTAGGAACGTGGTTTTGTGATCATCTTCCTTCATCGTCACCACGGTGTCGTTTTGGGCACAACATTCGATCCTTGGAAAGGGCACTAGAGCACTCAAGAGGTCAGCAACTGTAGCACCTCGGGAGGAGCAGGTCAGATCGGGGAAACAGACCCGCCAGGAGGAATGAGAGGTTGGATGAGCATCGGGGACTGGCCCTGGGAGGGGTCCCATGAAGATGTTTTGCCTACCACCATCACCGTTGTTGAGATCTTTGATTTTCGGCACCCCTTCCCCCTTTTCGTATCATTTCCTTGCCTATATGGCTTTCAAATACCGTATGTGACGGTTCTAATGGAAAAAGGTTCAGTGAGTCATAGCTCTTTCTGTGTTACCGTAGTGGCCCGAGAGCATGTTCCTATGTTCTGATATAAATATTTATAAAATTGCAAATTTCGCTCAAAAAAAATAATACAACCTTAGGAACTACCAAAGATTAACATATGTAATAAAGTATAGGGATAACTCCGAATCCAAACGGTGTGGGAAAGGTGTATTTCACGTCCTAACTGTGACTCACCTTTTGTTACATGTCCTATACCTAGGGCTTGGCAAATATCCAGCCGTCACCGGAAATCGACCGTCGCCGACCGTCCCCATCACCGGAATCACCCGAACCGGTGTCACCGGCGACGGTCACGGTTAAAAAAATATCAACCCAATAGCATTTTGGGTGGGTACGGTTTTTTATCTTCCAAACCGGTAAAACACCGACCGACCGACTTTAGGTGTGTATATGAAAATGTTTATGTTTTGTTTTACTAATTTGATAGTTATAGTATTACAAGAGGTTTAAATTAAATGTTGACACTAATATTAGATTAACAGTGTAACAGAAATAAAATGTAGGAGATTAGTTTACTTTTGATCATAAATTTTCCTATAAATAATCATGTAGTGAATTGGTTGTTAAGTTAAACTAAATTTAATATTGACACAAGTATTAATGAATTTATTTGATTTCAAAGTTTATTTGATTGTAATAAACTTGAATTTAAATCTTTGTATTTAAATAAACATACATTTTAATCCTTTATTTATTGTTTGTGGCATGTATTTAACTTGAAGGTTTTTGTTTTTAGAGACCATTAAAGACTTTTTTAGAAATGTTTTCTTGCTGTAATAGCTTAATAGCAAATTACTAGTAATAACTAATTGTGTTTTTATTGTAAATTGGTTTTTTTATTGTTCTAGTTGTTACAAAAATTGATGTTTTTTTTCTATTTTGGGCTTTAATTGAAGGCCCAAAAGAAATCCCAATGGGTCGGTTAGAAACCGTAACCGGCCGGCTCCGTGACGGTCAGTTTTTAGGTTTCCCGTTGGAACCCGGTGCGGTGACGGTTACGAATTTCAAGTAACCGGTCCTCCCGGTTTGGGTTACGGGTAATGAAAATATTGTCGGGCCCCGGCCGACGCCCACCCCTATAGGCTATACCAAAGGTCACTTTTTGTCACATGTCCTATACAAAATGTGGTTTTTTTGGACAAAACATGAAAAATGGCACACAAAAAAAGTGTTTTTTTGGTAAATTTATACCACCTACCTCTTGTAGTGCACTGATAAACGCAAATTATACAAAAATTAAGAGGAAAAACCATCGAATGCGAACGTTATACCACTTTTTTGGTGTCATTTGTCATGTTTTGTAAAATGACACCACCTTTGGTATAGGACGTGTGACAAAAGGTGAGTCACAGTTAGGACGTGAAATACACCTTTCCCACACCGTTTGGATTCAGAGTTATCCCTAAAGTATATATGTGACGAGAAATCCGTAAACCGTCGTCTGCCAATTTGGCCCCAAAACATAATCTTCAAAACCGGCGATCTGGGGAAAAGATGGTGAAGCTCGAAGAACATCTCACGCTCACTATGAGAGTTTTATTTCAGCTTGACAAGAGCAGCGATCCGACTGCCTCATCGGAGCTTCAATCTAGAGGAGTAAACATCTCTGTTTCACAAGATATCTCGTCTGGTCCTGGTTCATCAAAGTCGTTTGTTCCTGGTTCACCGGAGCCGTTTGTTGCGCCGAAGACTGCGTTAGGAGGAGTGGTTAACGAGGCGGATTCTTCGAAGATAAGTGATTCGCACAGTACCGAGTTGTTTTATCCAATTAAGGTTGTGATCGCGTTAGGTCCTTTGGGTCTTTTAGATGATGAAGCCCATACTCTATTAGGTCCAGCTTGTGATCAAGGACAAGTTTTATCACTTGTTATGACTCATCAAGGAGTAGCAGACAAGTCAGAGATTAACGAATTGGCCTCTGAAACCAGTTCAAAGGATCGTGTTATGGCTGATCGGGTTATAGGTGTGTCTACTTCCGTTACTTTTATTTCAGAGCCTCCTTTTTGTAAGGATTTCGATCAGGACTTTCTAGCTTTGTCGCCTGACATAGTAAAAAAAAGTCAAAAAGGAAACGAAAGAAGAAGCATTCACAACCCTTCATCATGACAACCCGATCTCAAATATAGAGCGACCGAGAAATTCTCGCAGCTTAGCGTAGAAAAGACATTTGGAGGCAATTTATCACTATGGTTCCAAGGCCTTGTTGACATCAAAGACTGAGGATACAGTCTTACCATTGAGTTGATTGTTTCTTGTTCTTTTTGTTGTATTGTTCCTTTTTTTGGGTGTCCTATTTGTGGCTTTTTAGGTCGTTTTTTCCCTTCTTTGGTAGGGATTCATTATTTTTGAAGGTCGTTAAGGATAGACTTTTTGACAGTCATTTCTCATTTTCTCCACCTTGAAGTAAAAAGATTTTTAATAAAACCATCATCAATGAAAAGAATACATCTAGTAAACTATATCTAATTTCGTAATTTCTTCCAAATATAACAAAGCTATTAAGAAAAATAAGTCTGAAAAACATACCAGAAGAACTACCAAAGATTAAAGGAGTGATGCCAAGATTAAAGATGAATTTTTTGTAAAGAAGAAAGACTTTTTGGAGAGTAAGGATATTCTATAGAAACTTGAGAGAAGATGGAGGTTTTAATCGAGAAGAAGGAGGTTGATGTAGGGATTTTATGGGAAAAAAGAGTTGGTGAAAATTTAAATACAGCTACTTTTGCGATGGCTTAGCCTATACCATCGCAGAAGTTAGCTAATATTGTGACGCCATTACATACCGTCGTGGTAGAGACCAAATACCGTGAGGCCATACAATACCCGTGTATAAGAAAGGTAATTACTGCGACAACCAATTACAGTCGTAGTAGAGGCCAACTTCTATGACGATACTATATGGCATCGAAGTAGTTGGCTTTTACTGTGATAGTATGTGATGGCGACGTAGTAGTTTGACTCTACTGCGACGTTGTACGATACCGTCATAGTGGAGGTCAACTACTGTGATACCATACATTACTGTTGCAGAAGCGTCCAACTTCTACGACGATAACTTTCTGTTCCGTCGCACAAGTTCAAATCCGTGTAGTGCGTGGCGCTGATTGTCAATGTTCTGTAGAGTCATCGAGATCCACAACTTGGTTCGCCGCTCTATCTATATATGAAACTCTAAACTCGGCAACCTTTCATGCAGTGACAACGCTGATTGGAGTTGACAATAGATTCATCGTGTTCACCATCAACACTGATTAGCCATGGCCCCGATGCACACTCTCTAAGGAAAAAAAAAATCTAAAATAACAATAACATTACTCAATAAATTAGTGATAATTATCTACTTATCTTAGTATTAGAGGTACAACAACAAAATATTCCTCCCAAACAAGGAAAGTCCTATAGTAGCTAAATTAAACGATGAATTGAACGCTAACTCTACAGCCCCTAAGGATGAATCTCTAATAACTCACATCAAACATCAAAATACTTTGAGGAAAGTAAACTTTGCATTGAGTGATCACCTTTTAAAGGGGATAATAAGGGTCAAGCTAAAAAATTACAGAACAATAAAGGGCGAACTTCACATAAGAATTTAACGTCATTACAAATAAGAGCACTACCCTTGGTAGTGGGACTGTATTGTACATAACATTTTTCAGTGTTGAATAAAGACTAGTAGAGAAGGAAGATGCAAGTTAATCATGTAAGTCCTAACATACATCTCTAATCATGTTGGAATCTGAATTGCAAATGATTGAAGTACTTACCTCTAATCATTTCTAACTTCAATTAATTTGAAGACGTTGGTGAAGGATTCTAGGGTGCCAAAAACGCAGCGGAATCAATAAAAGCCCTAGAAAATCCTTGGGATCCATGTAATTCAGAATAAACCGACATACGAAAATTAAACGAAAATACCTCTTGTAGTTTCGAGCCTGGTTCAAGACAGGGACCAAGAACACCTTGAATGCTTGACGATGTCGAGAGGTCTTCAAATGAATCCGTCCTCTTCAGGTATCCACACCAACAAGCTTTCCCAAAACCCTTGTGTGCTAGCACAAAAAATCAGAACCTTTTTCCTTTCGTTTTTCTTTTCCTTTTTCTCTTATTTTCTCTACCCCCTCTCTCAAAAAACGTAACCACTATATCTGATTTCGAAAATACAAAGTGGGTTACGAAATTAGATACGTGGAGATCTTTTAGGAGAGGTGGAATTCGAAAATAATAACCACTTGAATGTTTGGAATTCAAAAGATATTATTTGAATTATAAAACAAAATAAATAAATATAATACATATATTTTTTATTCCAAAGTTTAAATCTGAAATAAATACGTATATATATACATTTATTTCATTTTGTTTTCTTCATATAATTACCTAATATAATTTCATTATATTAGTAATTAAAAAAATGAGTAATGAATAAACTTATATTATATCAAATATAATATAATTATAT
The DNA here is from genome assembly GCA_963921825.1 of Erodium maritimum. Taxonomy (NCBI): domain Eukaryota; kingdom Viridiplantae; phylum Streptophyta; class Magnoliopsida; order Geraniales; family Geraniaceae; genus Erodium; species Erodium maritimum. The sequence continues at coordinate 26,397,625 of OY997596.1, read as the reverse complement.
TCACTTAATTGGCTTCTATAGTCCAATTCGATTTTGGGCTTGTTGTTGTATGTGACCTTGTAGGCTCATACAACGTTGACAGTGAGCCGAAATCCTCGTTTGGTCCACATGTCATAATTGGCCTCTAGCAAGGCATTATGGCTTCCCAAAGTTGTATGAAAATCGTCAATCTGATTTAACCTTTTACAATTAATATCTTAATCCCTTTGTCATATATATTCGATCGAATATAAGGCATATGATCGTCATCCTTATTTTATTCGATCGTTAGTGTTTTGATCTTAAGTAGACTACAAGTGATAACTCATTATCGATTCGCATGGCCATGCATTCCTGCAGTCTCAATTATCAAGGGGCCCAAACGATATCTCTCATATTTTCATGAGAGACAAATCCCTTATCGGTCACTCACATTCCTCACATAGACAATTATGTATTCAACAACAATCTTTATTGTTCCCGGTTAAAGACAACGTTGAACTGGGTCAAGACACACAACCACCTATGTAGAAATCAATTACGACTATAAGGTAATCCAAATTAGAAAAAATCCCATCATGGTTCCTCAGATCATGTGGTCTTACTTGGGGTTGGGAGATGGTTTCATCTCCAGCAATTGGTAGCTCATGAGGTATTATTTCTTTTTGGAAAACAAATGACTATACTATCTTAAAGCCTAAATGTCTGGATGGAGCTCTCATTTTGATAGGGCTATATAAGTCTGCAGAAAAATTGTTGCAAAGATCCTTAAAGCCCCATGCTCAAGAAATGGCAGAAGACAGCTTTGGTCTGAAATTAAGGATTTTATCAGCTCACTTAATCCTATCCCCCTTCTCTTGATTGGTGGTGACTTTAATGTCACCCTTTCTATTAATGATAGATCAGTGCAAAGATCCTACTCCTCTGATATGCAGCATTTCCAGAATTTTATAAATGATATAAAACTGGTTGACTTTCCATTGCAAAATGGAAAATACAATTGGTTTGATGGGGGCTCTAGTGCTTCAAAGCTGGACAGATGTCTGGTTTCTGTGGATTTTCTATCATCATACAATGCACTCTCTCAATCAGCCCTCCCAAGAAGTATCTAGATCACAGGCCAATTCTACTCTTTGATAATTTGGTGGATTGGGGACCAAGGCCCTTCAAATTTTTTGAATATATGGACAGAAGATAGCAGATTTTTAAGTGCAGTGAAGGAATTCTGGCAATCTTTTCAAGTGGTGGGGTTACCACATTATGTATTATGGATGAAACTGAAGATGTGGAATGTAAAAATCTTTGGAGTTCTAGATACCCAAATTACTAAATTAATCACCTCAATAGATCAGCTTGATAATATGCTAAATAGTAGGTGTCTCACTGAGAAGGAGTGTTGTGATAGAGGCAGGCTCAAAGCTGATCTGATTCAGAAATATAAGCTACACTCTAAACTTTGGAGTCAGAAGGCTAGGAAAAAATGGATAGAGGAAGGAGATAAGGGGTCAAAATATTTCCACGGAATTGCAAATTATAAAGGCACAATTAAAAGAATTACTCATATCTAGGCTAATTAGAGTACTTTATCTAATCCTGAGGAGATAAAAAATGCAGTTGCAGCACATTCTCAGAAAGATTCTCAGCCTCTACACCCCAATCACTATATCTTGATGAGCTTCCTTTTGCTTCATTAAACTCTGAACAAGCTTTGTGGCTAGAAAGACCCTTTGAGGAAGAGTTAGTGCTCCAAGCCTTAATGGCTTCTAGTGGAGATAAAGCTACTGGCACTGATGGTTATACATTGCTATTTTTTCAAGTATGCTGGCCAATTATCAGACTTGATCTCCTACTTTTCATCAATCATTTTCATCAGACAGGTGAATTGGGGAATGGTCTGAATTCATCTTTTATGACCCTTATTCCCAAAGGACCTTCCACTCTTACCTTTGATGATTACAGACCAATCAGCTTAATGGGAGGGCCTTATAAGATCATATCTAAGCTATTGTCAACTAGATTAAAGGCACTAATTGGCTTCTTGGTGGGAGATGAGCAAACTGGCTTCATATCAGGCAGACAGATAATAGATGGGATCTTCATTGCTTCAGAAGTAGTCCAATATATCAAAAAGTCCAAACTAAAAGCACTTATTTTCAGGGCTGACTTTGAGAAAGCTTTTGACAATGTCAGCTGGGATTTTGTATTGAAGTTTCTCACAAAAATGGGTTTTGGTTTGCAGTGGAAAATGTGGATGTTGTCATGTTTTAAGGCACATGTGTCTATACTTATTAATGGATCTCCCAGCCCTCATTTTCAGATGCACAAAGGGTTGAGACAAGGTTGTGGTATCTCCCCTCTTATATTTTTTTGGTAGCAGAAGGACTAAACCAAATTATGAAAGCCTCAATACAAAATGGTCTTATACAAGGGATAAACTTGAGTGATAATTGCCCCCACAATATCCCACTTGCAGTTTGCAGATTATACCATTTTCTTCATCCAAGCTTATCAGGATGGAGCACTACGTCTAAAGTATGCACTCAAATTATTCAAAGCAACAACATGTCTGAAAGTAAACTATGAAAAATCACAGGCCTTATTGGGAGGAAGGATAACCTTACTGAGGTCAACTTTTGGAGCTTTGCCTCTATATTTCTTCTCAATCATAAAAGCTCCTAAATGTGTACTCAAAGAAATGATCAGCTGGTAGAGAAGGTTTTTATGAAAACAAAGTTTATGGAGTTGGAAAAAACCGACGCGTTTCTGTATAGCCAAATGAACTAGAAGCCCAAAAATAAGACTTTTGACTATAGTAAAACTCAGTCTCAGAGTTTTAGGAATGAGAACAACAACTTTGCTCTCCTTCGCCTCTTTTTGTTCGCTTTTGTTAACGAGTTATGATCAGTATTGCTCTATAGCTCGGAAAAGCGTCAAGGGCAAGAGGTTGAAGTTCACTACTGGGACGCCGACCAAGGTTGTAAAGTCGTCTCGTCGGCATGAGTCGGGCCAGAAGAAGTTGCAGGTTGCTCTGCCGGAGAAGGTGGACGAGGTACCTTCAGATTGTACGGTCCGTCGAAGAACACGCTCTGTTCCGTTCGATGTGGGTTTGGAGCCATCGGTGTTAGAGAAGCACAAAGAGGCTGTGCTGACAATGAGACACGATGACGGGTGAGGAAATTCGTCACTCTAGAGGATGAAATTTTCGTGCGTAATCTTCCATCCGGCACAACGGAGAATTGGTTCAGAAATGCGTTTGGTCCATTTGGTGATGTAGAATCAGCGTCTGCTCTTAGTTTTAATCGAAAACGCCAATTATTTGGCTTTGTTCGTTTCAGAGCAAAGGAGGCTGTGGTACAAGCTATTGAGGTCATGAACGGGCTGAAGGTTAATGGCCATTAGTTGTTCATCTCCCTTGTCAGGCGTCGGAAACACGTCCTTTTACTCGGAGAAGCGAAACAGAGCATGGCCGTTATGGAAACTGGTTCGATGCAGGATCACGTATCTTTGGGGAAACCTCTAGCAGACACCGAAGATGAGCCACATCGTCCATCGGAGGTGCACCAGAGATCCGATGTCGTTGAAAGGGTGAAACAGAGCATGGGCAGCCATGTTGGTGACGAATCTCAGGTACGCATTTTCTTTGCTCCTGGTGGCGCTTCATCGCCGGTACCCTCCGGTGAACAGGTAGTGCGAATCAGGGAGCATTCGGTGGACGTTAGGTCGAATTCGAATTTTGAAGTTTCCAATCATGATCCCGTTTCAACCGGAGAGGATGTTAATCAGTCCGTGAATCGTGATGAGGATTTAGCTGGACTTGATCGTGTTATGCGTGAGGATTCAGTCGGTTTTGATCAAGATCTATGTGGGGAGATTGACCTTGATTTGGGTGGATCCGTGGATTGTGCTACGCGTTGCGGAGAAGAAGACGCAGAGCAACTCTCACGTTTCAGGCCTGGTGATGATGTTGAGCCCGGGCTTGGAGCTGGGCTTTCCTTGAGCCCATTTTCAAATCCGACCCAGTTTGATGTAGATCCGACCCAGGACTTAGATATTGATCCGACCCAACCAGCTTGTGTGGGTCTTGGGTAATCGATCCGTCCGGGGTTGGGTGACGATGAAATTTACATTTGTAATCTTCCGGCTGAGTCAACAGAGGTGTGGGTGACAAATTTCTTTCAAGCTTATGGTGAGGTTGTTCATGTCTATGTTTCAAAGAAACCTAATTGTAAAGACCGGAAAAATTAAAACGGGGTTTTCTTTTGCAAAACGGAATAGTGGAGTAGGTTTTTGCAAACAAGGTGGTTAAAGGAAAGAATTCAAAAAAAAAGGAAGGAAGAGAGGAATTGGGTCTGGATCAGCTCCAACCGGTTTGGGCCAAGCAAGGCTGAAGCCCAAACTCCCGAGCTGCTAGCCCACGAAGTCAGGCCCGGTTCGCAGAACCCTAGCGAACAAAACCGAGACCTGCATCGCTTCAGTGCCCATTTTTGGCACGCAGGTCGAGGCGCGTCTTCTCCCTCCAGACGCGTCCTCTCTCTCTCTCGAAGCTCTCTCGCTCTCTCATGCGACCAGATCCAGGGAAGCGCCGCCGACCACTTTCCGGCCACCCTCGTCCTCCTTCACGTTCTTCTTCCTCTCCCTCTACCTCGTCTCACTCCTGAAGCAAAACCCCCACCTGAGAAACCCCCCTCGCCCTTCTACCTCATCGTTTCGAACCAGAGCTTGAACCCTTCTCCCTCTGGTTGTCCTCGCCGGACCTGAATCGGGCTTTCTCCCACCTGGTTCCTTCTTCTCCGACTTTGTATCAACGGGATTCACACCCTTTTGGGCTTGATTCGAGCGTTCCTTGAGAGAGAGCCACCGCCGGCGAGGTGAAGGTTCGTCAGATCTGAGACAGGAGAGGTGTGGGTTCACGCCTGAGCCAGCACCGCCGTGGCCACACCCTCACCACGAACCTGACGCCTCTCTCCGCCTCTTTTCCCTAACTTCAAGCCCGCCTGACACCGCAGACGACGGCCGGAGCAGCCACAGCTCGCCGGAGCCCTACCGGCTTCGATGTCGTCACGACCAGGCCAGGGATCCGGGCTTGGGCCTGACCAGTGACTTGGGCCGGTAACGAACCGTGGGCTGGACCCAGAACGAAGGCCCAGGTTCTGATCCGGGTCCGAAGTCGGATCTGGACCGGGTTCGGGCCGGGTCGGACCGGATCTGGATCCGGGTTGGGCTTGAATCCGGGTCGGATCCGGGTCAAATCAGATTTAAAGAGGAATCATTTTAAAATCAGGTCTTTTAACTGGTTAATTAATTTAATTTGGACAACTAAGGACCTTTGGACAATTACAGGTATTGACTGGTCGTTTTATTTGTCAAACCTAGACGGGACTTCGCCCGAGAGCGAAGAACTTGGACCCGAGCTAGAAGAGCAAAGATCACGTCGGGACCCGTGTGAAGAACGGAGTGGCGACCACCGAGCTTCATCAAAGTGTTGAGAGGAAGACCTCGAGGTAGGGAAAGCCTTAACCTCTTGTTTATGATGCTTAGTATGCATGTTAGGTTAATAAAATTGGAAAGGTCCTAGAAATGCCTATAGGATGCGAATAACGAGCTTAATCGTCTTTCAATTACTAATAACCGGAAGTGTCTAGTGGTGACTGATTAGGATGCCAATCACTAGTATAACTCGCTTTCAATACTTGGGAATTGCTTGTCTGGTAGAGGAGCCTTGGCAAAGCCCTTGGATTAGTTGCGTGTTAGGATCACATGCTTGGTTGCTGGTTGCTTAGTGGATAGGCTAAAGAGTCTAACGGAACTAGTTGAATTGCATGTGTGAATGCTCTTTTGAAGGTTTATATGTTTAGTTGATTACACTCGTACTTGCTCGTTGATTGTATTCGAATGATTACTTGATTTACTTAAATGGTTGTTTGGAGCATCGAGTATGACTGGTTGTACCGAGCGGTGCAATCAGGTGATCGATGCCCCGGTGGTTCGAAACTGGTAAGTGAACGGTAAGTTGGGATTGTGTGATTGGTGTGCTATGATTACGTGATTCGTGTACTGTGTGTTGTGGTGAATCGGTGATGTGTGAGCTATGTGTGGAAAGGAATTGGTGGCTGTTGAGATTGGATTATCTCGTGATTCGGTTGAGTGCGTTATTCAATTACTATCTGTTTATTATCGAATTGTCCAAGTGTATGCTTCCTATGGGAGTAATACCTTGGTTCCCGAGGACATAAAATCCCTTGGAGACGTTTCTGAGAATCCTGATGATAAGCGCCCCGAAGGGTTGTTTCCGGTCGCCTCAATGTTATGCGTCTCCTCTGGATTTGAGGGAAAATCCGAGAGGACACATCCTATGTGGATCGGAGGGTGGAGAATTCATGTGCCACGGCATTGTCTGGTTTACCTTTTACTCGTATCTGTTATGAGCTACTTTGTTGACTTGCTGTTGAATTGTGGATCTTGTTGACTTTGCTGTTGATTTGTGGAGTTTAAGGTTCACCTTGTTTTGTGTTTTCCCTACTGAGCGCCAGCTCACCCTATGAGTTTATTGTTGTGTTTACAGGCTTGATATAGGAGTAGAGGCTCGGGAGCTTCTCGGTGTGGGTGTCCATAGAGACTTCGATTTTATCTTTATTTCTGTTGAACCAGTTTTGTGGGAGATTTATTATTACACCCTGGAGGGTTACTTATGTTTTACACTAAATTTTTATGGATTTGAGTTACTTATTGGAGTTTTCAGGAACTAAATGTTGAATTATCATCTTTTAATCTTTTATTACTAGTCATGCCTCGGGTCCGGGCAAGAACCGGATTTGGGGCGTGACACTAACTGCCTTGGTCGATACTTTGGTTTTGTGCATTTCAAATCAAATTCTGAAGCTTCCTCAGCTGTTGAGAGATTGAATGGTTTTTCGTTAAATGGGAATGTCCTGTTTGTGGAAAGTGCCCGGCACTGGAAAGCACAGATTCAGAGGTCAACACCAGAAACAAGTTGTGAGATCGTGGATACGGTCTCGAAGGAGTTGGGTAGTCCGTGGAAGGATACCCTTCTTAAAGCCCCGAAACTTCGGAGCCGACAACCAAAGTTTCTAAAGGATTATTGTCTCTGAAGAGGGTTGATCGGTTCTTTTGTGTTCTTTACTTTTTTTGGGTTAGTTGTTTCGGGTATGTTCCCGTTTTTTCGGGGTTTGGGCCCTTAGCTCTTTTCAAGAGTTCCCTTGTTATCGTTGTTTTCTTTGCCTCTTCCTCCTTGGAAGGGGTTTTTTCTTTCCTTGATAAAATTTTCGAGCTTATCATAAAAAAAGAGAAGGTTTTTATGGCATGGAAAATCTTCCCCAAAGGCACTATGTAAAACCTCCTGGTTAAATGTTGGCAAGACAAAAGAAGAAGGAGGCTTGGGAATCAAGGATCTAGAATTAATGAATCTGGCATTGTTAGCCAAGTGGTGGTGGAGGTTTGCTTTGGAAAGAAATTCTCTTTGGAAGCTAGTTATTTGTGCAAAGTTTGATTGGGACCATAATGTATGGGATCTGAGCAAGTTTACTGGGGTGGGAAGTTGCTATTTTATGGTTCATATTATAAATCTAATCAAAGGCCCTAGATTAATTGATTTCTTTGGTATTAAAGGCCTCTCTTGGAGAATTGAGAAGGGTGATAGAGTCTTTTTCTAGAAGGATATAGGGTGGGGACAAACACCTTTCAAGTATCTCTTTCCTAGAATTTTCCTACAATCACAGTCAAAGAAGGCCAGGGTAGCAGAATTATGTGAGGATAATATTTGGGATTTAAATCTCAGAAGAAGGCCTAGAGGGTGGGAAGAAAATTAATGGGAGATGCTGTCTTTAATACTGGAAGGGATCATTCTTACACAGGAGGAAGATACTTTGAATTGGGTGTGGGATTCAAATGGATTTTCTGTAAAGAGGCTCTACTCCTTGATGGCTCTGCAAAGTAGCCAAAATGCACAAAATCTCAACTGGACAAGGAATCTCCGGATGCCTGGGATACCCCCCCCCCCCCCCCCCCCCCCCACAAAGTTTCTGCATTTTGCTGGATGGCTTGCTTGGACATTCTTCCCTCAAAATTCTTTCTAGACAAGAGAGGTCTGAAATTATCATTGCAGGAGATTATTTGTCCCATCTGTGATTGGGACTTTGAAGATGGTAGTCACATACTATTGTATTGTAAGAGACCTTGGGAAGTATGGGGTCTTATAGCTACTTGGTGGGGGTTCAATTTCAGCATTCTTGGCTCTTTCAAGATAATGGTAGCTTCTTGGTCCTCCGTAGTCCCTCACAAGAAATTATCAAAGGCTTGGAAAAGCTTGCTGGCATGTTGGCAGATATGGCTAGCTAGGAACCTATTTATCTTCCAAGCATCTAACTTATCTGCACATGATATCTTCTTGAATATTGTATATCATTCCTTCAATTGGGAAATCTCAAGGCTCAAGAACAGCTCCTTTCAGTTCTCATTCACTATGTGGAAGTCTAATCCAAGAGCTTGTTTTCCTTGTAGGCCTCCTACCTCCCTTGCAGGTTAGCTTATCCTTGGGTTTGGGGGCTGGGTTGTTGGGTGGTTTCTTTGGGTAGGTCTTAGCTGAGTGGGTAAGGTTGGTGAGGATGTCTTCCTTTGTTGTCTGGGTTTTTTGGTCCTGCTTGTGAGTGTGGTTGTTTTTATTTTGGTGTTGTTGCTGAAGTGTGTGGGTAGTAGTCCTTTAGATGAGTGCTTAGGTCTTTAGGTCTGTTCCTCCCTTTTGGTCTTTCTCTTTGGATTCTCCTTGGCTTTATTTTGCTGGTTGTTGCAGCTTCTGCCTTTTCATTGATGGCTTTGTTGTTGTTGGATCAGTTTGAGACCTGCTTTGTGTCCTTTTTGTGTCTTTGGTTTGGCTACTTCAGCTTGAAGGGTTGCACCTCTTGCTTCATTGTCTTTTGCTGCTGAATTGTGGTTTTTTAGAAGCCAATCTTTGCAGCTGGTGATGCCTTTAGGTATTAAGTGTAACGGTTCTGCAGGTGTGGTTTTGTTTTTAGTTTTGGAATCAAATTCCAACTTAGAAGTTGCGTAAGCCTCAAGTCTCGGCCGTTAAAAATTTAAACTTAACTAACGTGAGGCGCAAGTAAGACCTCAACGCAGAAGAATCTGGCAGATATATACATTGTAGTTCTGATACTTGGAATTTCGCAAAATCCTACCCTCTGTACTAGTTTGGTGGTTGCTTTTGACAGATCTTTCCTGATTTAGGTTACTACTTTATTTTCGTGCTTTGCCCTTATCAGATAGTTGCGTCTATCTTTGGGTTTTTGGGATTCTTAGTGTAATCCGTTGTAACTCCTCTTTTCACCTCAAGAGAAGTTTCATTTTCATATATTCTTTTCCGATCAAAAAAATGACGACTATAAGGTCAAAGGACTTAAGTCATATTACGATACTGAGAAATACTCATGACAGCTCCTATGTAGTATTCTCACAGTGGGTCATCCAATACTATTTCCCTAAATGGCATCTATGATTTGACTTCATATCCAATATGAATGATCATTAAAACGTGATCATCAGACAACATCATACTAGTCTTAGTATATCGGTAAGACCAGGGATCATTGGAATAATACTCTTTTTTCTTCTAAGAGTTTCACTATCAAGTCACGTATTTGATGATCTTAGAAAGAGTCGACTATTCACGCAATTAACGTTTAACAAAATGATAATATGAAAGTGACAATGTATTATTAAATGATAATGTCATACATGAAAATATTGGCCTAGGGCACAAAACTAACAGTTGGTGATTCTAGAAGATGATTTTCTCAATTCTCCTGGACTTTCAATACCTCCCACACTTGTCTCTCTCTGATGGTGTATGAGATTTCATAAATGAGTTGTGTGTGGTAATTGGGGACTAAGAATAATTATTTCTCTCTCCCATTACAGCTACTCCATCAATAGTCATAAGGAAGAGCTACCATTGACACGACATCATGAAATTTGTACCAGTCATATACTAGATCACACCTTATGATATCTATATGAGAGATTAATCTTACATTTTCCCACTGGATCAATATATGTATATATATGGTAACTTTCGGGTATAAATCAAAATTCATATGTGAAATACAAATCATTCTGGGCTATTGATTTAGTAGATCAGACGACCACCAAAATTCGGGATGGGTGGGGGGATTGATTACGAAATTAATTACAAAGATATGCACTAATGATTTTATCATTAATGATTTTTGTTTAAATCTGGGCCTTTGATTCCACGATCCAAGGATCCAGATTGATAGTTTGTATTTTGTATGAAAGATACAAGTTTATACCTGATAGTTATCCTATATATATATATATATATATATATATATATAACAATGTCTAATAATAAGAAATCAAACGCATGAATCATGGCAGTATGTCTTTTTAATTGTAAACAAGTAATATCTCTCATGTATCACAATGCATGTGTTTTTCATACTTTATGAATAAACCTAATGTATATTCTTAGTCCAAACTTAATTTATGATTTAAGATTAATCAACTTAATCATATATTGAATGTGCACATATTATAAATAATAATCATCATCACCTTGTAAAGAGTTTCATACAGACAAACATCGTTTCAATAACGAAAAGTTTACATCTGGGAACCAAGTCCCATACTCTTAACAAGATCCTCAAATTTTTCTGGTGGCATGTGTCACGCCCCAAATCCGGTTCTTGCCCGGACTCGAGGCATGACTAGTGACATAAGAGTCAAGGAGATAACACTTTGAAACAAGTTCCGGAAAATTTCAAGAAACAACTATAATCCAACAAAACGTAGTTCAATCATGAAATAACCCTCAAGGGGTGTAATAATAATAACCTCTACAGTTTGGTTCAAAACATAAAAAGTAAAGTCCGAAGCCTCTAACAAGTACCCCGCCGAGAAGCGCCCAAGCTTCTACTCCTCAATCAAGCCTGTAGACACAACAGTGAAACATAGGGGTGAGCTCACGCTCAGTAGGGAAAGCACATAACATAGTGAACCTTACACTCCAAAGAATCAACGGTAATGCCCACAAGATTTATAATTCACCGACACAGTCCACAAGGTAGTTCATAACCTCACAAATAAATTCATTAATAAAGTTAATAAGAAGTTCTTAACAATCGGAGACAATAGATAAACCAAACAATGTCGTAGCACATGAGGTCACTACCCTCCGATCCACGTCTTACGTGTCCTCTCGGATTTTCCATCCAATCCAGAGGAGACGCATATCATTGAGACTATCGGAAACACCCTTCAGGGCACATATCATTGGAAGTCTCAGAAACGTCTCCAAGGGATTTTAGGTCATCGGGAACCCAGGGCCATATTCCCATAGGAAGCGCACACGTGGGCAATTTAATAATAAGCAGTTAATAATTGAATAATGCACTCAACAGAAATTCGAAGTAATACAAACTCAATAACCACCAACCCAAGTCCACACACGGCTCAACCATCACCAATCCAAATCCACACACAGCTCAACCATCGCCAATTCACCACAACACATAGCACACGAATCACGCAACCATAGCACACCATATACACAATCCCCACTTACCGTTCACTTACCAGTTTCGAACCACCGGGGCATCGATCACCTGATTGCACCGCTCGGCACAACCAGTCATACTCGATACCCCCAACAACCAATCAAGTAAATCAAGTAATCATTCGAATACAATCAACGAGCAAATACGAGTATGATCAACTAAAACATACAGCCTTCAAAGTAGCATTCAAGCATGCAATTTCGCTAGTTTCATTAGACTCTTTAGCCTATCCACTAAGCAATCAACGACCAAGCATGTGATCCTATCACGTAACTAATCCGAGGGCTTTGCCAAGGCTCCTCTACCAGAAAATCATATCCCAAGTATTGAAAGAGAATTACACTAGTGATTGGCATCCTAATCGGTCACTACTAGACTCTCCGGTTATTAGCAATTGAAAGACGATTAAGCTAGTTATTCGCATCCTATATGCATGTCTAGGACCTTTTCCAATTTTATTAACTTAGCATGCATACTAGGCATCATAAACGAGAGATTAAGGCTTTCCCTACCTCAAGGTCCTCCTCTTCAACGCTTTGGTGAAGTCCGGTGATCACCACCTCGCTCTTCCCTCGGGCCTCGGTGTGATCCTTGCTCCTCTAGCTCGATCCCCAAGGTCTTGGACACAAAGAAACACTAATTAGGCTCCACTTAAACAGCAAGAAAGACCCCCAAAACCCTTCCAAAGTTCAGCTCACAACCAAGGTGTAAACACTTCGAAAAACCCCCAAGAAACCCTCACTCTGGTGGGTCACGGACCTGGTCACGGATCCGTGATGGCAACCCTCACGGTTACCGTCACGGAGCCGTGACGAGTTCCGTCACGGTCTCCCTCACGGAGCCGTGACGTCGCCCGTCACGGGATCCGTCACGGATCCGTGACGCACCAGGACAGATTCGCCCTTCTTCAACCTCCAGCTCCACAACCCCGAAAATCCACCTTCAAACCCAGAATTTTCCCCAATCCAACCCCCAAAACAGTCCAAAACCATCAATACTCCTCTACCTATGGTAGGAATCAATACACAAACAAGTTTTCCAATGATTCATCAAATCAAACCCACTTCAAAATCTCCAACCACCATTGATTTCTCCACAAAAACTTCACCAAGCTCTTCATCAACCTTCATCAACACCATCTCCCATCATTTCTACTCAACCCAACATCATCTAGCCATTTCTCACCCAAAACCCAAGGAAATAGATGAAGAGAAAAGATGAGTAGAGAGTTCCATTACCTCTAGAATGTGAAGATGAAGAGGATGCTAGTGTTTTTGAGGGTGGAAGGCTAGAGGATGACTCCAAATGGTTCCTTCTTCTTTGATTCTCCTTCAAGCTTCCATGAGAGCTCCTCTTCCTCTCTTCCTCTCCAATTTTCGGCTACCACAAGCAAAATGAAATGATTTTGGCTTCTCCAATCCAATAAAATACCTAGAAGTAGTAAATGAATAAAAGCCCTTGAGTTAGAAACCCATGTAGAAGCCTTTGGGAGGGTAAAAGGGACAATGACTATCCTTTTTCTCTCCTTCAACCACAAATAGACATGTGTCCTCCCCTAGGTCATTTAAATTTACAAAATAAATTCCAGCACTTTTAAAATTGGAGTTTTAGTCGATATAAAGTCTCGTTTTGACCAAAATTGACTTTATCCAATATTATACTCAAACGAAAGGGTTTTCTCCCCTGAAGCCAACCGTGATAGTGGCTACTTCGTTTGGTTTCCGGAAAAGTCCCGAGTGACTTCCGAAGTCACCGGTTCGACCGGTAACTGTTGTTGTAGGCAAACTCTGCCAACGGCAAATGATCCTCCCATGACCCCTGAAAGTCAAGCACACAAGCCCGAAGCATGTCCTCGAGAATCTGAATGGTGCGCTCTGACTGTCCATCTGTCTCAGGATGGTAAGCTGTACTCAACAGTACCTCAGTGCCCAAGGCCTTCTGTAGACTCTTCCAGAACCTGGATGTGAAACGGGGGTCTCTATCCGATACTACTGATACAGGTACACCGTGTAAACGAATAATCTCTCTGACATACAAGCGGGCCAACATGTCCACAGAATCAGTCATCCTCATACTCAAAAAGTGGGCCGACTTGGTCAGTCGATCAACCACCACCCAAACAGCGTCATGCCCCTTCGACGATCTGGGCAACCCACACACAAAATCCATAGTCACGTGCTCCCATTTCCACTCAGCGATCGGTAAAGGCTGTAACAAGCCTGCGGGACGCATGTGCTCGGCCTTTACCTGTTGGCAGGTAAGGCATCTAGAAACGAAATCTGCCACTGCCCCACGCATCCCACTCCACCAAAACTGTCGCCGCATGTCTATATACATCTTGTTGCCACCGGGGTGCACAACTAGACGGGAGCGGTGGCACTCACGCAACACAGTGTCTCTGCACTCACTGGGTACAAACAGTCGTCCTCTAAAGCGGATACCCTGATCGGTGCCTATCTCCCAACCCTCGAGCTCGATTCCATCCATCAACTTCTGCCGAATCCCCGCTGTCTCAGCATCCTCAGTCTGTGCCTCTAACACCCGAGCAAAAAGTGTGGGCTGAGCCACTAAGGCACACAAGGCCATACTCTCTGTGACCTCCTCCAACTCCAGTCTGAATAAGCTCAACTGCTCCAACCTGTCCCACTCTCGGACTGCCATACTGGCAACGCAGTGACTCGACTTCCTGCTCAAAGCATCGGCAACCACGTTCGCCTTGCCCGGATGATAAAGTAACTCGAAGTTATACTCTTCAAGTAGTTCCATCCACCGCCTTTGGCGCATGTTCAGATCCCGCTGCGAGAAGATATATTTGAGGCTCTTGTGGTCTGAAAACACCCTGAACTGCTCACCATACAGGTAATGTCTCCAGCTCTTCAGCGCAAATACTACTGCTGCTAGCTCGAGATCATGGGTGGGGTAGTTGCGCTCATGCACCTTCAACTGCCTCGAGCCGTAAGCAACCACCTTCCCTCCCTGCATCAGAACACAACCTAGCCCTTCGCCAGAAGCGTCACAATACACGTCATAGCCCACTCCCCGGTCTGGAACGATCAACATTGGGGCGGTAGTCAACCGAGCCTTTAGCTTGCAAAAAGAATGCTCACACTCATCCGTCCAAATGTACTCCGCTCCTTTGCGGGTCAAAGCTGTCATAGGTGCGGCAAGGCGAGAGAAATCCTGAACGAAACGCCGGTAATAGCCCGCCAACCCGAGGAAACTCCGAATCTCAAACACACTGCTGGGTCTCGCCCACTTCGACACTGCCTCAACTTTGACTGGGTCGACCAAGATGCCCTCCTGAGATACCACGTGACCGAGGAACTTCACCTCAGAGAGCCAAAATTCGCACTTCTCCAGGTTGCCGTACAACTGGTGAGTGCGTAAAAGTGTCAAAACGATCCGTAGGTGCTCCGCGTGCGCCTCCTCACTGGGCGAGTAGATCAAGATGTCATCGACGAAGACTACCACGAACTGGTCTAGATAAGGCCTGAAGATGCCATTCATCAAGTCCATAAATGCGGCTGGCGCGTTCGTCAAACCGAACGGCATCACCAACAACTCGAAATGTCCATAACGGGTGCGGAACGCTGTCTTCTCTACGTCCTCAGCTCGGACTCTCAGTTGGTAGTACCCAGATCGAAGATCGATCTTCGAGAAGTACTTTGCTCCCCTCAGCTGGTCAAATAAATCATCAATCCTCGGCATCGGGTAGCGGTTCTTCACCGTCACCCGGTTCAGCTTCCTGTAATCTATACACATCCTCAAGGCTCCACCCTTCTTCTTCACGAAGAGGGCGGGCGCTCCCCACGGAGATACGCTCGGGCGGATGAACCCCTTCTGCTGCAGTTCCTCAAGTTGTCTATTAAGTTCGACCAACTCGGCTGGTGCGAACCGATACGGCGTCATCGAGATCGGCGTCGTACCCGGGATCAGATCGATCCTAAACTCCACCTCTCGCGCTGGTGGCAAGCCTGATAGTTCCTCCGGAAAGACCTCCGGGAACTCCCGTACTACCCTCGGTAGCTCATTGCTACTCCGCACGATCCCTGCCTCTGACTCCGCGGTCAAAGCGGATAAGAGAACTCCGCTCCTGCTACCCAAAACACACGTGATCACTCTATCACCTGACTTCACGGTAACTTGACGTCTGTAGCAGTCGATCGTCGCTCGGTACCTCGTGAGCCAGTCCATACCCAGAATCACGTCAAAGGCGCTCATGTCAAGAACGAGTAAGTCCCCCAGAAATGGGCAATCTGCCACCCTAATCGCACAGTCTCTACAAACAGTGCTCAATACCACTGCACCCGTAGCCGGGGTCTCCAAACAAAGGGGCTGACTCAAAGTCTCAACCCGCAAACCCAAAGAAGAAGCAATAGACGAAGAAATGAACGAATGGGAAGCCCCCGTATCAAACAAAAATGAAGTCCACGCATTATAAAGTAAACACGTACCCTGGGTGGCCTCATGGCCGGCGTACGGCCTCTCAATCCTGGAATCAGTAACGGCAAAGACTCGGCCCTGTCGTGCCGGCGGTCCTCCTCTAGGTGGTGGGGGAAGGGCCACCCGCTGCTCAGCTCTCGGCTGGTGCCTCTGACCTACTGCTCCCGCCGCTGGACGCGGAGCTCTCTGCTGCGGTGCCTGACGTGGTCTGACAGGGGCCACAGGGCGAATCTGAGTCTGCTGGGGCCTCGGTGAAGGCGCTCTGCCAGCTATCTCAGGGCACGCCCGGATGAAATGATCAGGTCGACCACACATGAAGCATCCTCTCAGTTGTGCTGCCTCAGGACACGCACGCATGAAGTGGTCGGTGCTGCCACAGTGAAAACACCCCCTCGGCGCACTAGGCTGCCTAACACCGGTCCCCTGGGGACGGCCAACATGACGCTCTACAGGTCCAGTACCCCTCGGGCAATCTCGTGCCAGGTGACCCTGCTGTCCACACTGAGGGCACAGCTGTGCCACCGGGGCGGGTCCAACTGACGCCACGGCCCCTGCTCGGCACATGCCATCCTGCTGAAACTGAGGCTGAAAGTGTCCTGCAACTCTCTGTCTGCGGCGGTCTCGATGGTCAGACGGCTGCAAAAAGCCACTCGGCCTAGGCCTGGTCTCTCGCACCCTGGTAGTATCTCTGAAATGCCTCTCCATAGCCAAAGCCTGATCCAAGAGTGTGGAGTAATCTGTGGTCCTGAAAGCGATAACCCTGTCGGCTATCGACGGGATGAGCCCGTTCTCAAACCTCCTGCAACGGTCCTCCGCAGTCCGTACCAACTCTGGCGCGAAGCGGGCCAAAGAGGTGAACCTCACTGCATACTCAGAAACACTCAAACCCCTCTGACGCAAATCCAGAAACTGTTGGCGCCGATCATCCCGAATGGATCGAGGGAAGTACTGCTCCAAGAACAGCCTGCTGAACAACTCAAAATCACTGCCAACCCTCTCCTGCACTGACTGCCACCAGTAGTAGACCTCTCCCTCAAGCTGAAAAGTGGCGAACAAAACCCTCAGACGCCCCTCC
Source organism: Erodium maritimum (assembly GCA_963921825.1). Lineage (NCBI taxonomy): Eukaryota > Viridiplantae > Streptophyta > Magnoliopsida > Geraniales > Geraniaceae > Erodium > Erodium maritimum. The sequence goes on along the minus strand of OY997596.1, from coordinate 26,380,540 downwards.
GATACCCCAGAAGTATCGAGGTTGCGGGTAACCCGCTCCAACCAACCAGAAGCCGCCTCGGGGTCAGCTCCCCCAGAGTAGGTCGGCGTACCAAGTCTGCGGAACTCTCGGAGCGACTGGGCCGTGAGACTATCAAACTGTCCCGGCCTCTCTCCAAAATCTGCCGAAGCAACAGGCACGGGCTCTGGTGCCGGTGCGGTAGTCCTCTGCTGAGCACTCAGGGCTGCTAGTACAGCGCGAACCACCTCCTCGAGAGGGGCCGCCTGAGTCGGCTCTGCGACTGGAGATGTCCTGGGTGGCGACCCTGCTGGTCCGCCCTTAAAACGCTGATGCCCTGTGGAAGCAACATCCTGGGAATCAGCTGTCCCCTCCTGCTCAGTGGTAGGTGCCTGACTCGGACCCCCAACTGAGCGGCTCCGGGTACCTCTATGAACATACGTACGAGCCATGTCGCCTATCCGCCTGCACGGATAACGCACATGTTCAGTACTTAGTTCAACAACGGTTCTCACACGTCACAAGGCCAAACCCACACGCGCCTACACAAGTCACCCACAGATACGCCCTCACCCAAGTAGGTATATATATACTCATATAATATAGCACCCAAGTTCGCATCTCTATGCGTCACACAGCAACAACCAGCGATTTAGCAATCAACACCAAGTCCCACAGGAGGGTTAAATCAAACAGAGAAATCCACTCCCACAGGAGGGTTCAATCAATCAAAGAAATCCACTCCCAAAGGAGGATTCAATCAATCAAAGAAATCCACTCCAAAGGAGGATTCATTCTCAAGCACATCACACAAGCGGCACAACACAACATGCATACCCCTTGCTCGGGTATCCTTTCACAAAGAGGGGTTTAGTACCTAACACAATTCAATTCCAAAGTCACCCTTAACCTTTTCTTCCCTTCCATGAATTCCCATTTCTTAACTTTTACTCAAACCTTTTCATGTCGATCTCATGTGGTTACAATCTGATTCAGGCGTCCCCAAACCTCATTGTAACAACTTGACATCGAACATCACGCTTGACTACAGTGGCGCCCCTGAGTCAACCCGTGATGGTGTAAACATTTTAGCTCTACTGAAATTTCGGCATGACCCATTCGTATTTCCCTCAACCCTCCGCTTAAGCGGGACAACCACCAATACAAAAATAACAAGGTACAAATCCACAGAGTCCTCATACTCTTTCCAGACACCACACACAGTCAGAATAACGGAGTTCTCATGCTCCTAAGGTACACAACGCAATCAATAAACGGAGTTCTCGTGCTCCCAATTACTACGGGGTACTCGTGCCCCAAACTCGCCACACAAGGCCTACGGGATTCTCGTGTCCCAAAATTCGTCACCTCATCGGACATAGGGGATACTCGTGTCCCAAGATCGCCACCTCATCGGGCATAGGGGATACTCGTGTCCCAAAATCGCCACCTCAGCGGGCATAGGGGATACTCGTGTCCCAAAATCAACAATCAACCACGCTCGCAACTTACTGAGTCATCAACTCGTAAGCCAGCCAAAGAATGCTCGCAACCTCCCCGAGGCCAGCCAAAGACACCACCCTTAGCACACAGGCTCTCATGGCCACCCAAACACACAACAACCACACGGCTCTCATGGTCACTCAGACACAAACAACCACACGGCTCTCATGGCCACTCAACCAAAGGCAAAGACACGGGTTCGACGACCCACTCAAAACGCTTAATAAAGGTATACATGGAGTACTTATGCTCCGGCTCAACATTCAATCCCAATTCAACACTTGCACGGGACCAAACCACAACTTGAAATTTTTTCGAAGTAATACGCCAAAGGGCAAACACCACTAACTGTTGGCTAACAGTGTCATGTATGCATAGCGGGTCGGTCATTGACCGTCAATCTAATTTCGATCTCAACCATCCGGCCTCACCGATCATTAGGGAGAGGATACCAATCAAGTAATGCAAACATTATAGTGCAAGATTTCAATTAGGACAACCCTTAAAGCAACTCAGGACTCACACTTCCTAACTCTACCCACCTAATTGACTTCGGTCCGAGGTTTGAAAATCAGTTCAAAAGACACCTGTTTCAAATGAAACCAGGCTCTGATACCAAATTGTCACGCCCCAAATCCGGTTTTTGCCCGGACTCGAGGCATGACTAGTGACATAAGAGTCAAGGAGATAACACTTTGAAACAAGTTCCGGAAAATTTCAAGAAACAACTATAATCCAACAAAACGTAGTTCAATCATGAAATAACCCTCAAGGGGTGTAATAATAATAACCTCTACAGTTTGGTTCAAAACATAAAAAGTAAAGTCCGAAGCCTCTAACAAGTACCCCGCCGAGAAGCGCCCAAGCTTCTACTCCTCAATAAGGCCTGTAGACACAACAGTGAAACATAGGGGTGAGCTCACGCTCAGTAGGGAAAGCACATAACATAGTGAACCTTACACTCCAAAGAATCAACGGTAATGCCCACAAGATTTATAATTCACCGACACAGTCCACAAGGTAGTTCATAACCTCACAAATAAATTCATTAATAAAGTTAATAAGAAGTTCTTAACAATCGGAGACAATAGATAAACCAAACAATGTCGTAGCACATGAGGTCACTACCCTCCGATCCACGTCTTACGTGTCCTCTCGGATTTTCCCTCCAATCCAGAGGAGACGCATATCATTGAGACTATCGGAAACACCCTTCAGGGCACATATCATCGGAAGTCTCAGAAACGTCTCCAAGTGATTTTAGGTCATCGGGAACCCAGGGCCATACTCCCATAGGAAGCGCACACGTGGGCAATTTAATAATAAGCAGTTAATATTTGAATAATGCACTCAACAGAAATTCGAAGTAATACAAACTCAATAACCACCAACCCAATGTTGGGTCTCGATGGAGGGTATGAACACATACTTGCAGCGGAAATAACTCGAGACCATGTCATAGAACACTACCAAATATTAGATACACAAGAGAATAAACAATATGGATGTTTCCTTACCAACTAGTTCAAGAAAAGGAAGAGAACACCAAAGAAACGATGATCGGCTTGAGTCTCCAAGACGCCTACGTATCCAAATGGAATCAAAGCCACGTAGTTCTTCTTTAGATGACTCAAGAACACAACAAGAGGGGGGAAAAGTGCCAAACTCGAAATTGTAGTGTGAGAGGGAGAGAAGTTGTGTTTCTATTCTTGTCTTGTGATTTGTTGTAGGAAAAAGATGACTTAAACCATCAACAACCATCAAGGACAAGTAAGGTGTGAAGCATGGTGTGAAGTAAGACAAGCATGGTGCTAAGTATGGCAAGACAAGATGGGTTAGGTGATGAATCACCAACACCTTAATCCTTGTCTTGCTTACTTAGTACTAATTAATCAAGACTTGATTAATTAGTTCCATGGGCCTTGGTTGCATGGGCCTTTCATGGGCCTCTTGGAACATGGCCCATGGCCATTCCCAACGAGGTCCCGTGACGTGCTCATCGCCTCCAAGCCTTCCATACCGGAAATGTCCAACATTATCCGACGCGATCAATCCCAAGACTCCAAGCCTTGTCTTGATCCGTAATGTCCTATTCACTTACGGGCACATGACCCAAAACCCAGTTTTGGTCATGTCCCGAGACAACTCTCTTTTGGCCATTCTCCATAAATGTGTCAATGAGTTTCATCCTTCGGTGTGACCCTTAGGTCTATGCATGTCGATAGATCAACGTAAAATCCCATTTTACTTGATCCTATATAAGTGGAAACTAACGAGACTTTAGTATTGCCTGACACTACATAGCGAATCGAACCAATCGATTCTAACCTTTCCGTCCTCCCTGTCATTATCCTTTTATCTCCGATATCCTGATTGAGATAAGGCATAGAGCCGTCATCCTTATTATTCTCAATCACTGTTCCTTGATATGTGAGATGACTGAATATATGATACCTAGTATCATGTGCATGGCCATGCTATTCTTTCAGTCACTCTCGATCAAGCGGCCGAGAACCGATATCTTTCCCATACCTCAGTATGAGGGATAAATCCCTTAGCCGTCTTTCGTGTCACTCATGCAACCCGTCCCCAAGCCAATCCTGGCCGTTATGGAAGCCCTGTTACGGACAACGTTAGGCTCAGGTCAAACTTAGTTGTTGACTGCATAGTGATCACAAAGACTCATTGGTCTAAGGATACATGACAAGCTACGACACTGAATATGTTAATGACTCAATCTATGGCACATATTCAGGGCGGGTCGTCCAATATCATGTCCCACATGATATCTATGATCAGACTCCGGAATCCCATTCCAATGACTAACAGAACGTAAGCCATGAAGAGCCATCTTTCATACTAGTCGCTTCTAGTGAAGCTTTATTGACTAGGGACCCATCGAGTGTGATCCATCTCGATCTATGGTTCTATTCGCATGGTGGGCATAGATCAGAAATCACATCGATATATTACTCCAACACATAAGTAATAGAAAGCCGCTTTAATCTTATTGCTAATGATGATATATACATTTGGACATTTATGATTGAACTACGGGCACTAAGACTAACAATCTCCCACTTGCCCTAGTTCCAATCTAAACTCCAATCTATTCCCATTGACCTTACATGCCTCTCATGTTTAGGCAACGATAGTGCCTTAGTCAACGGGTCGGCTATGTTATCATCAGTTGCAATATAGGCGATCTTCACATCGCCTCGGTTCAGTATCTCTCTGATGAGGTGATATCGCCGCAGTACATGTTTGGATTTGTTATGCGATCTGGGCTCTTTAGCTTGCGCAATAGCCCCTGTGTTGTCGCAAAATAGGTTCACCGGGCTGGATGGGTTTTTGATTACACCCAACCCTGCCGTGAACTTCCTAATCCACACAGCCTCCTTGGCCGCCTCTGCAGCCGCTATGTACTCGGCCTCTGTCGTGGAGTCAGCGACGGTGTCTTGCTTCACGCTCTTCCAGCTGAAAGCTCCGCCATTCAGCGTGAACACATATCCTGACTGACTTCTAAAGTCATCTGGATCTGTCTGGAAACTAGCGTCTACATATCCATTAACAACTAGTTCAGAATCATCTTTTCCCCCGTACACTAGAAACGCGTCCTTAGTTCTTCTCAAATATTTGAGAATCGCTTTGACCGCTATCCAGTGTTCCTCACCAGGGTTAGACTGATGTCTGCTGGTACAACTCAAGGCATATGAGACATCCGGTCTCGTGCATATCATGGAATACATGATCGATCCTACCGCCGAAGCGTATGGGATTCGCATCATTCTTTTCAGCTCATCAGGTGTCTTAGGACACTGAGTCTTGCTGAGATGAACGCCATGACGTGCGGGTAAGAGTCCTTTCTTGGAATCAAGCATTGAGAACCTACTCAATACCTTGTTCACATAGGTGCTTTGACTTAAACCCAAGACCCTCTTGGTGCGATCTCTATATATCTTAATCCCTAAGATATAAGCAGCATCGCCTAAGTCCTTCATTGAGAAACACTTCCCTAACCAAGCTTTAGTCTCGTGCAAGGTTGGGATGTCGTTTCCAATGAGTAGTATGTCATCGACATACAACACCAGAAAGGTAATCATACCCCCATTTGCCTTCTTGTAAACGCAAGGTTCATCTTCATTCTTGATAAAGCCAAATCCAATTACAGATTCATCAAAACGAAGGTTCCAACTCCGAGAAGCTTGTTTCAATCCATAAATGGATTTCAACAACTTACAAATCTTTCCCTTATTCTTCGGATCGACAAAACCTTCGGGTTGAGACATATAAACGTCCTCCGACAAATTTCCGTTTAGGAAAGCGGTTTTGACATCCATTTGCCATATCTCGTAATCGTGATATGCAGCTATGGCAAGAAGAATTCGGATAGATTTGACCATAGCCACTGGGGAAAAGGTTTCCTCATAGTCAATCCCTTGGATCTGCCTATAACCTTTCGCCACCAGTCGGGCTTTGTAGGTCTGAGGGTTGCCTTCCATGTCCATCTTCACCTTGAAGATCCATTTGCATCCGATGGTTCTTACACCACCGATGGGATCAACCAGTTCCCAGACTTGGTTGTCCGACATGGATTGCATTTCCTCCCTCATGGCTCCCAGCCATAACTCAGAGTCGGGTCCGTCCACAGCTTCCTGAAATGTAGCTGGATCATCGTGATCCACCACAAGCTCACCGTCACCTCCAGACACAAAGTAACCATATCTCGGAGGTGGACGACTAACCCTTTCAGATCGCCTTGGACCTTCTGGAATTGTTGCAGGAACTGTCCTTGCTCTACGACCATCTCAGGCTCTTCTACAGGGTTGTCCAGTGGATCAGTTGGATCTGTACCACCCTGAATTTCTTCTAGATGTACAACCCTCCCACTGACGTCTTTGGAAATAAACTCCCTTTCCATAAAGACCCCACCCCGAGCGACGAACACCGTGTTCTCGCTGGGTTTGTAGAAGTAGTACCCCATTGTTTCTTTGGGATACCCAACGAAGGTGCATTTATCAGATCTTGGTTCGAGCTTAGTCGGAACTAAACGTTTCACATAAGCCTCGCAACCCCAAATCTTTAGGAAGGACAAAACGGGCTTTCTCCCGCGCCATTTCTCAAATGGTGTCCCTTCCACAGCCTTCGTCGGAGCCCGATTCAAAATGAATGCGGCCGTCTCCAGAGCATAACCCCAGAAAGAGATTGGGAGATCAGTCCCACTAATCATGGACCGGACCATATCCAATAAAGTCCGATTTCTCCGTTCGGACACACCATTCAATTGTGGTGTTCCGGGAGGAGTCCATTCCGAAAGGATCCCACTTTCTGCTAGATGATCTAAAAACTCTGTGGTCAAGTATTCTCCACCTCGATCTGATCGAAGTGCTTTAATACTTTTCCCGAGCTGGTTTTCTACTTCCGTCTTAAACTCTTTGAATTTATCAAAAGCTTCAGACTTATGTCTCATCAAATAGACATAACCATATCTACTGAAGTCGTCAGTAAATGTGATAAAGTAGCTAAAACCCCTCCTGGCAAGTGTGCTCATTGGTCCACACACATCCGAGTGTATTAGCCCCAATAAGTCACCCGCCCTTTCACCGCGACCGATGAAGGGCGCTTTAGTCAGTTTTCCCATCAAACAAGATTCGCATCTATCAATCGAATGAAATTCGAATGGACTAAGAAGTCCACACTTGTGAAGTGTTGATATGCGTTTCTCGTTTATGTGGCCTAAACGACAATGCCATAAAAGAGTTTGGTCTAAATCATTGGACTTAGACCTCTTGGTATTTACATTATATATAGAGCTTGAGGCGTTGTTATCCATATCCAATATGTACAATCCTCCAACCATTTTGGCGCTAGCATAAAATATATCATTGCATAAAATATTGAAAATCCCATTTCCAACATCAAAATTGTATCCTTCCTTGTCCAACAAAGAAATAGATACAATATTCCTACTGAAAGTAGGTACACAATATACATTGTTCAAAACAAAAACTAGCCCACTTGGCAAAAGAAGACTTATGGATCCTACAGCAGTCGCCACAACTCTAGTCTTGTTGCCCACTCTGAGGTCCACCTCGTCCTTCTTCAAGCTTCTCCTACCTTCCAGCCACTGCACATTAGTACAAATGTGAGATTCAGCCCCGGTATCCAATACCCATGAATCTTTGGAAGTAGTGAGATTTAGCTCTATAAAGAAAATACCTGATGAAGGCACAGTCCCACCGCCCTTCTTCAGATCATCCAGAAACTTCCTGCAATCTTTCTTCCAGTGACCAGGCTGTTGACAGTAGAAGCAGACATTCTCGACATCCTTCCCCTTCCTTGAGGACTCCCCGGTCCTAGGAGGGTTAGGACGCTTCGGATGCCTCATCTTTCCTGCCAAGTGCATAGGGGCCTTGCCCTTACCACTAACAGTTCCCTTATTCTTGAAACTGTTTCCCTGTCTGACCATCAGAACATCCTTGGATCCCTGATCCTTGACGTTCTTTTCAGCAGTTACCAACATTCCATGCAACTCTGAAATGGTCTTGTCCATATCGTGCATATGATAGTTCATGACGAACGTAGCATATGAACGAGGAAGGGAACGCAGAACCACATCCGCTGCCATCTCGTTCTCTATCTTAAGACCCAGTCGATTAAGATGTTCGAGATGCCCCTTCATCTTTAGGACATGAGGACCCACGGAGACTCCTGCTGACATTTTGCAGGAGAGAAGTTCATTAAGGACATTGTATCTCACGATACGTGCCCTTTCCTTGAACATACCCTTTATGATCCCCATCATAGTATAGGGGTCATCAGAGTACTCCATGAACTGGTCTTGGAGATCAGACTCCATGCAGCCCAGCATAATACATGCCACATCTATAGAATCGCTAAGGTGCTTTTGGTATGCATCCTTAACGGCCCTAATGGCATTATTAGCTGGCTCCTCAGGGATAGCCTGGTCTAGGACATATTCTTTGCGCTCGAATTTGAGGACTATCCTCAAGTTTCTGTCCCAGTCCAAGTAGTTTGTCCCACTTAGCTTGATCCTATCAAGAATGGTTTTTAGTGACAAACTACTATTGTTCGCTGAAGTACTTGCCATTTGATCTACACGACAAACAAAATATAATCAGTAAACTGAATAAATTTTATGAAGATCAAGTTCAAACACCAACCAATTGATTCTAAACCTTTAGAACCTAAAACCAAGATCCTTGATTCACCCGATTAAGCTGAACTAATGCTCACTACTTAATCGAGCTATGTAGGTAGGACTCCATCCAATCACATCCAATGTGACTCTTGGCTAGGGTATGTACTCATGTACACGGCTTACCCTATCTAATACCCTAGCTCAACCTCAGGCTGAGAATCGTAGTCGGGTCCACCAATTTTCAACTATGGCCCGTCACTATGTGGGTGCTCCGCTAATGCGCACGACACCTACACATGTCGTCCAAACCTACTACCCCGCTTTCCCATGGATGCTCCGCTAATGCGCACGACACCCATAGGACGGGGAGGTAGTAAGGTGTTGATAATTGGGAGGTATCGGACATGACCCGTTTTTACTTGTCCGGTTGTGTTTTAAACTTTTGGCACATCCTAGATGCGATGAGCACATCAACTACATTCCAAATGTAATGATGCCTCCAATTACATCCAATGTAATTCTTCCTTCGAACCCGTCAACTACATCCAATGTAATGACGATTCTAAGGGCTCACAGACAATGATTAAAACCAATTTTATCTTTGCATGTGAGGTGATATGCTCGGTAAATTAAGTTAAGCATGCAATTCTAAAACACATAGAAAAGATCATGCAAAAACTAAACCAAGCATAAAGCGTTAAATATGTACATAATAGCCCACTAAACTAACTCCCACTAGCTTCTTGAGCTCCACCGACTCCAAGCCGATGTCAAAACCCGAGAAGCCACCAAATGACCTTTTCGCCCTTTCTTCATCTTGAGTAAAATATTACAATTTAATACACGACTCGCAGGTCGGGAATTAATAAATATTACAAATAAGTGGTACGACGACCACACCTCGAAAAAATAATTACACGCAAACTCTAACGGCTCGCAGGCCGTGAAAAGCGATAAATAATTAAATCAAACTCGGGGCTATTATGTACACCATGCCAACATCACATCACACATCGTGTTATCAAACAAGCATGTTATCAAACATCATGTGATTTTCCGGTTTTAATTAATTGCCAAGTTTCGAAAATTTTTGATACTCGGTTTATCGAAACCGTTCAAAATTGAAACTTTTGAACATTTGATTTTTGAGTTCATCAAGACGGTTCCAAACTCGTCATGACTAACAAAACGGTTTAGCTCGGCATATTGACCATCCAATGGTCATGCTTGGCCTAGCTCCGTCCAACGGAGCCCCGTTCGGTCCCGGTTTCGGCTCCCCGAGAGTCCCGCTCCCGAGACCCGAAAAATCAAATTTTTTTCAAAAATTCCAGATTTGATAAACTTTAAAAAAATTCATTTTTCATGCATTAAACCCATAAACAAGAATTTAAAACATGTTATCAAACAATTTAGCAAATTAACATGCAAAACCGAAACTAGCAAGCAAAACCGAAAGTTCTCTTGTGAATCCCGAAGGTAGCACGGCTCTGATACCACTGTTGGGTCTCGATGGAGGGTATGAACACATACTTGCAGCGGAAATAACTCGAGACCATGTCATAGAACACTACCAAATATTAGATACACAAGAGAATAAACAATATGGATGTTTCCTTACCAACTAGTTCAAGAAAAGGAAGAGAACACCAAAGAAACGATGATCGGCTTGAGTCTCCAAGACGCCTACGTATCCAAATGGAATCAAAGCCACGTAGTTCTTCTTTAGATGACTCAAGAACACAACAAGAGGGGGGAAAAGTGCCAAACTCGAAATTGTAGTGTGAGAGGGAGAGAAGTTGTGTTTCTATTCTTGTCTTGTGATTTGTTGTAGGAAAAAGATGACTTAAACCATCAACAACCATCAAGGACAAGTAAGGTGTGAAGCATGGTGTGAAGTAAGACAAGCATGGTGCTAAGTATGGCAAGACAAGATGGGTTAGGTGGTGAATCACCAACACCTTAATCCTTGTCTTGCTTACTTAGTACTAATTAATCAAGACTTGATTAATTAGTTCCATGGGCCTTGGTTGCATGGGCCTTTCATGGGCCTCTTGGAACATGGCCCATGGCCATTCCCAACGAGGTCCCGTGACGTGCTCATCGCCTCCAAGCCTTCCATACCGGAAATGTCCAACATTATCCGACGCGATCAATCCCAAGACTCCAAGCCTTGTCTTGATCCGTAATGTCCTATTCACTTACGGGCACATGACCCAAAACCCAGTTTTGGTCATGTCCCGAGACAACTCTCTTTTGGCCATTCTCCATAAATGTGTCAATGAGTTTCATCCTTCGGTGTGACCCTTAGGTCTATGCATGTCGATAGATCAACGTAAAATCCCATTTTACTTGATCCTATATAAGTGGCAACTAACGAGACTTTAGTATTGCCTGACACTACATAGCGAATCGAACCAATCGATTCTAACCTTTCCGTCCTCCCTGTCATTATCCTTTTATCTCCGATATCCTGATTGAGATAAGGCATAGAGCCGTCATCCTTATTATTCTCAATCACTGTTCCTTGATATGTGAGATGACTGAATATATGATACCTAGTATCATGTGCATGGCCATGCTATTCTTTCAGTCACTCTCGATCAAGCGGCCGAGAACCGATATCTTTCCCATACCTCAGTATGAGGGATAAATCCCTTAGCCGTCTTTCGTGTCACTCATGCAACCCGTCCCCAAGCCAATCCTGGCCGTTATGGAAGCCCTGTTACGGACAACGTTAGGCTCAGGTCAAACTTAGTTGTTGACTGCATAGTGATCACAAAGACTCATTGGTCTAAGGATACATGACAAGCTACGACACTGAATATGTTAATGACTCAATCTATGGCACATATTCAGGGCGGGTCGTCCAATATCATGTCCCACATGATATCTATGATCAGACTCCGGAATCCCATTCCAATGACTAACAGAACGTAAGCCATGAAGAGCCATCTTTCATACTAGTCGCTTCTAGTGAAGCTTTATTGACTAGGGACCCATCGAGTGTGATCCATCTCGATCTATGGTTCTATTCGCATGGTGGGCATAGATCAGAAATCACATCGATATATTACTCCAACACATAAGTAATAGAAAGCCGCTTTAATCTTATTGCTAATGATGATATATACATTTGGACATTTATGATTGAACTACGGGCACTAAGACTAACACCCAAGTCCACACACGGCTCAACCATCACCAATCCAAATCCACACACAGCTCAACCATCGCCAATTCACCACAACACATAGCACACGAATCACGCAACCATAGCACACCAAATACACAATCCCCACTTACCGTTCACTTACCAGTTTCGAACCACCGGGGCATCGATCACCTGATTGCACCGCTCGGCACAACCAGTCATACTCGATACCCCCAACAACCAATCAAGTAAATCAAGTAATCATTCGAATACAATCAACGAGCTTCCATGAGAGCTCCAAATGGTTCCTTCTTCTTTGATTCTCCTTCAAGCTTCCATGAGAGCTCCTCTTCCTCTCTTCCTCTCCAATTTTCGGCTACCACAAGCAAAATGAAATGATTTTGGCTTCTCCAATCCAATAAAATACCTAGAAGTAGTAAATGAATAAAAGCCCTTGAGTTAGAAACCCATGTAGAAGCCTTTGGGAGGGTAAAAGGGACAATGACTATCCTTTTTCTCTCCTTCAACCACAAATAGACATGTGTCCTCCCCTAGGTCATTTAAATTTCCAAAATAAATTCCAGCACTTTTAAAATTGGAGTTTTAGTCGATATAAAGTCTCGTTTTGACCAAAATTGACTTTATCCAATATTATACTCAAACGAAAGGGTTTTCTCCCCTGAAGCCAACCGTGATAGTGGCTACTTCGTTTGGTTTCCGGAAAAGTCCCGAGTGACTTCCGAAGTCACCGGTTCGACCGGAAGCGGGTCTTACAGCATGCCTTTAGTCAAAGGATCTACTGTCATCAAGTCGATACTGATATGCTCAATGATAACTGTTTTGTCTTTCACTCACTCTCTTATGGATAAATACTTGACGTCGATGTGCTTACTTCGAATTCCAATTTTATTGTTCTTAGCCATGAAGACAACAATTACATTTTCGCTATACAACTTCAAGGGTCCACTGATCAAATCCATGATTCTCAGTTTGGAGATGAAACTCTTGATCCATACACCATGTGAGGTAGCTACGAAATAAGACACGAACTCGGCTTCCATGGTAGAATAATAATCAAGGACTGTTTGGCACTTATATTCACTAGCCAACATAAAAATGTATCCAGAAGTTGATTTCTGTGAATCAATACAGGGAGTGAAATCGGAATTAGAATAGCTGATCATTTCCAGATTGTGCATTCGTTTGTATACTAGAATGTAATCTCAAGTCCCACTGAGGTATCGCAATACCTTCTTTATAGCTTTCCAGTGCTCAATGTTTTGATTACTTTGATATCTCCCAAGCATTCCAACAATGAATACAATATCTGGTCTAATACAGACCTGTGTATACATTAAGCTTCCAACAACTTAAGCATATTGAATATTCTTCATTTGTTTCCGTTCCATGTCATTTTTGGACATTGGTTTAAGCTGAATTTAGCATCCTTCACAATAGAAGCTACATTGGGTGAATAATCCTTCATCCAAAATCTTTCCAAAACGTTGTTGACGTATGTCTCTTGAGACATACCCAGAGTACCGTTTACTCTATCGCGATGTATCTTTATCCCATATGACATAAGATGCATTGCCTAATTCTTTCATATCAAAGTTCTTGGATATAAACTGTTTTACCTCAAAAACCATATTTCTATTGTTAATAGCAAGCAAGATATCATCTACGTATAATATCAAGAAAAAAAGTTCTTTCACCTACTAACCTTTTGTTATATAAAAATTGTCCATAACATTTTCTTTAAAACCGAATGAAGAAACAAAGTCATGGAACTTCAAGTGTCACAGTTGTGAGACTTGTTTCAAACCGTAGATTGATCTTTTAGGCTTGCAAACTAAATTCTCACCATTACTAGGGGAAATCCTTCAGATTGTTTCATGAACACCTCTTCCTCTAGTTCTCCATTCAAAAAAGTCGTTTTTACGTCCATTTGTTGCAATTCCAAGTCGAAGTGTGCAACCAATACCATGATCACCCAAAGTGAATCTTTTTTTGATAAAAGAGAAAAATGTCTCCTTGTAATCGATTCCCTCCTTTTTATTGAAGCCTTTAGCAACTAGTCTTCCTTTATATCTCTTGATGTTACTGCATGAGTCTTTCTTGGTTTTAAAGACCCATGTACATCCAATGGCTTTCACACTTTAGGTAGCTCAAAAAGATCACAAACTTCATTTCATACCATTAAATTCATTTGATAATTCATAGCATTATATCATTGACTCGATTCATTACAACTTATGCTTCCGACGTTGAAGTCCAAATCTTACATATACATAATAGTCCTTGAGGATTGTTGTTTTCCTAATTCTAGTAGATCTTCTTAATGTTGTATCACCATTTTCTTGAGACTCGTGTTGATCAACTGATTGTTCATTGACCAAAGGTTCTTCCTGAACAACTTGATCTACTAGATCATTATCAATATGTGGTAGTTGTTGTTCAATATAAATTTTAGGTTGAGCTTGATCTCTAACGACAACAATTTGATCGGTTGATGTAGGAGGTTATTCAATAGTAGTTTTTGAATTTTAGCTTTGCAACTGATCCCTCCCACTAATCAAATCATTCTCAAGAAACTTCACATTTCTTGATTCCACAATCCTGGTGCTATGAGATGGACAATAGAATATGTATCCCTTAGATTGTTTCGCATATCCAATAAAATAACATATAAGGGTTCAAGGATCGAGTTTCTTTTCTTATGGGTTGTATATTCTCACTTCATATGGACATCCCTAAGCACGTACATGGTGCAAACTCGGTTCCCAATCCTTGAATAATACAAAAGATGTCTTTGAAACAGACTTGGTTGGAACACAGTTTAATATGTACACAACCGTCTTAAGTGCATCAATCCACAAGAATAATGGTAGATTTTCATCACTACGCATACTCCTCACCATCTCCATCAAGTTCCGTTTTCTTCTTTCCACTGCCACCATTCTCACTATGAGATCTTGGATCGGTGTAATGAGAAACTATTCCATGCCATGTTTTTTCTCTTCTGTGATTTTGCTCTAGTAGTCTGTGGTATTGATTTTTCATAATGTGTGCATGTATCTAATTGTACTTCGTATCATTTATTTTTTTACTATTTTCCCATCTCGTCCCCACTTGACATTTGTCTTTAGGGACATGGACGATTCACTAGCATCGAGATAACTCTAGGCGATGGCGGCAAAAATGGAAAACCAAGGAGTATCCGACGGTTGTCGATTTTTGATGTCGATGACCGCCGATGATCCAACAACCAACCTTATGATTACGTGTGTCTACTGTGAATATTACAAGAGTTAAAAACTTATTACATCAAAGGAGATAAAGGAATGGGTTGGTGGGCTTATGTGTTTAACTCAAATAGAAGCCCAAAAGTAATTATTTCGTTTTATTCTTTGTCAGTTCCTTAAAGCATGAATTCTTAAGTTATAAACCTGAAACGTTTAAGTGAAATCAAACCAATGGTTTTGTTTTATTCTTCGTCAATTCCTTAGTGTTTCTTGTTAGACGGGTTAGTCCATAAACGATAATAAACAAGTAAAACTGAATCCAATATTATTAATGAATATTCAAATCACATACGAAATAAAATAACAAGCAAAGTATATAAAAACATAAAGTCGATACGTAATCGAAACAGTAACCTCAATCGATACTCGAAGAGGGAACTGGTATGTCGAGGCCTGCGAACCAGTTTCCTTAAGACTTTTTATTGCCCCGTCTGAGCAAGTCTCCCAAGATACAACGACAACGTAAACGAACTCGAAACCGTGTATGAGAAGTAGCACCGAGTAGAAAGAAATCGGTTTCTCTGTTCTTGGATAAGGAGAGAAATCGTGTAGGTAAGTTTCGTGTCTATTTCGTGAAGATGTATTTACTTTACTGATAGGATGGTGACTTCTCATAGCTAATATCTGCATAGGATAGGTAGGCAACACCCTTGAACCTTCCCTTGTGAAGATGTATTTACTTTACTGACTGACTAGTAGACGCGATGTCCTTGAACTATTCTGTCGTTTTTGTAAATGAAGATACATTCCACACAGACACCAACAAACACAGTTTTTTCGGTTCTCATGGTTATGTCCGTAAGTCATGGACATCTCTTGGTTCTGCAAGAGTTTAAGACAACTAAGCCCCAATAGTTTCCCTTGAGGCGACTCCACCTCACTCTCACATAGGTGATTTCTTTGCTCATATACTTGAAGCACAATGAATCATTAAAAGCATAGCTTAACCTTAACACGTTTTAAATCACTGTTTACATCATAGGAATGGACCCGGGGTGACCCCCACAGTGACCACACAAGGTTTATGCAATTAGGTTGTCCCATTGAACCTAGATCTTGGGATCTCCAGTCAACTAGGTTGGGTTTTCCTTCACATAACGCCTTAATTGATTACGGGCTTTAGTCACATTCCTTTGGATGTTGTAACAACTAGATCTCTATCTAACCCTTTGGTTAGCGGATCCGCAATGTTATCTTTTGATCTTACAAAATCAATAGCGATAACCACAGTTGAGATCAGTTGTTTAATCAGATTTGTGCCCTATTGATTGCTGCTTGATTGTCACAATGCACACAAACCTTGAGCACATGCTTTAGCCAATCGGATTATCCTCCAAGAAGTTTGGTAGCCACTCGGTTTTATCCAAGGCACAAACTCAGATTCCATGATGGATCTGGTTATGATCGTTTGTCTTAAGGATATCCACGACAGTACTGCTTCTACTAGAGTAAGGACATATCCACTCATGCTGTTTGAATCCTTGATATCAGATATTCAACTAGCATCAGAGTATCCTTCAAGAACAGTAGGTTCTCTCTTATAGTGCAGTCCATAGTCACACGAGTATATCGTAAGTATCCAAGTACTCTTACGATAATTGTCCAATGGTCTTTCCATGGATTACTCGTGAGTCTACTTAATGTACTTACCATAACTACATGTCAGGTCTAGTATAACTCATGAGATACATAGTCAATGCTTTCACCTTTATTTTAGACAAGTGTTCACTAATGTCTATAGGTGTTCTGGCATTACAAGTATCATTCTTACTGAACTTACTCAGTATCTTGTCTATGTAGTGTGATTGGGTTAACATGACACCATTAGATAGGCGTTTGATTTGGTTGCCCAAAATCATATCCGTGTGTACCATTTCTTTTATGTCAAACTTAGAGTTTAACAAGGTTTTGGTACCCTTTACCATCTTATCACTACCCCCCATGATTAGAATGCCCTCCACGTGCAGACATAGGATTATATATCCCTCATTTGTGGTACTAACATCTATCATTTGTCACACTTGTTTATCTTGTAGTTATTGACTAGCAATACATCTTCAAGCTTTTGTCCATTGCTTAAGTGATAGCTTCAGTCCAATAAACTACAGTCCACTGTTTTAGGACCGATTTTCATCTTATTTGATAATGGGGCCAATTAGCAAGATACCCCCCACATTTTCAAGTGATTATTGGAAGGTTTTCTACCTTTCCATAATTTCGTGTAGAGTCTTGTCTAATTTCTTAAGGGGTACCTTATTCAAAGGTAGTTAGCTAACAAAATAGCTTCCCCTTCCCCCACATGTCAAGTGACAACCCATATTTGATTTGATCAAAAGTTCGTCATGTGAATAATTGTTTTGACATAAATTCCGCATTTCTAGTCCGTTGGAATTTTAGGATGTATTCCGAGATTGTTTACTCTTACGCAGCGCTACATGGTAAACGTGTCCAATTTCCCATGTCATACATATAATGACACAATGAGATAATTATAAGAAGCGTCCTCCTTACATTATTCATTTCTTGGACTTACGTGTTTGGAAACATATTCGTTTCCCACAAATATCCATCCTTAGTCAAAACTATTTTTTCACCCTCATAAACCGTCCTTAAGCCTTATACACTTCAAGTCGTTTCGAGGTTCTTCCTATATCCAGAAGTCACATTGAAATTTGAGCAATTCCATATAGTGAATCTCAATTTCAAATAATTTCACGTTGTTTCACTAAGAAACTATTTCAATTAACAATTTTTAACATTTGGACGCATTCCAATATGTTTAAATTGATTTATCATATTTCAATTGTCAAAAATTGAAACTATTCAATTTGGTCATTTGTTTTTTACATAGAGCAAAATTAACTTGATCTTGAAACCCTAAATTTAATCGTTCTAACGTGTTTCACATTGAAACAGAAATCGATTAATAGGTCAAAGATTAAATTAATCTTCTCAATGATAAATCGACACATTCGATTGAACTTGTACCAAAGAAGCCGAATCGATTAATTAATTTTAATCGTTCGCACGTGTTTGATCAAGAATTTAGAAAATGAAACTATTCGATTTCTCTTTTCTTGTTCTTGTATAGGTTTGTTTCATTTTTGAAATCAATTGAACCTTTCTAATTTGTCCTTTCTTAATAAGAACAGGATCAAATTCACTATTTAGATCCACATTGATCTTTTATATGGTTCAAGCCAATTGAACCGTTTAACTCAAACCTCGATTGAGCTTAAATATCGATTGAGTCGTCTTTACGTGTTTCAAAGAAACAAGATCGATTCAATCTATTTTATCAACTATAGAATTTGAACAAATGGTTCACCACTTAAACCCAAAGTTCATAAGTAGATCGAACGACATCATTTGTCCATCACATTCTAAAGTGAAAGCAAGTTGTCCGCACGTGTTCTTTAAAGAACATAATAAATATTGAACTTAAATTCTAACACAAAAAATTTAGTTCCAATTTACTCGTTGTAACGTTTTTCCACAAAACAGGAATCAATTAATTTACTTTCCAAATCTTGGATGTTTTAATTAATTGAAACCATTCAGTTTGTCAATTTTCATCGAGTGTCTTTTAGTCGTTGAAAGCACGATCGATTTTAATCTATTCGTACATGTTCTACTTTAAGAACCGAATCAGATTTATTTTACGGATCTCACGAATCCATTTGTTTGATCGTTTTACGTATTTCCAAGAAACAAGATCGATCACAAATACCGTTCTTCTAAGGAAATGTTTTAAATTCCCTTTAGGAGATTAGGAAACCGTTTAGGAAATAAATCCAAATTGTTTCCCTCTTGAATTTAGAGAAAACCGTTTAGGAATTTTATGCCAAGTTCGTTTCTCTCGTTTGTTTCACAAAGAAATTGTATTTATCAAAAGTTTCCAATCGTTTGGAAATTTTAATCTGTTCGAACGTGTTCTAGTTAGAACCGAATCAGATGAAAAGTTCATCTGTTCATACGTGTTCTAACTAGAACCGAATCAGATGACACCCAAATTGGTGTAATAGGATCGTCTTTACATGTTTCCAGGAAACAAGATCGATCACAAAAATTATTCTGGCATACAGAATAAGGAGAAGAAAAAGTTTTTTTTTTTTAATAATCTGTCCAACCGGGTCGGATGACCCGAAACCCGACCAGCGCCCGAACCGTTGGCCTGATCAACGCCGACCCGCGTTTACAACCCGGACCGTACCCGACTGCTTCAGGAACCCAGCTCCTGAACTCGCGAGCTGCCTTGACCCAGTTGGCTCCCTGTCCCGCGTGCAACCACCAGTAGAGGAGACATGCATGCTCCTTGTTTTGGGATGGATTAATTTGGGCCTCCTTTTTATTTCTTTTGACCTTTTGAACATTTATATCACCTGTGGCCCACAAAAGAGAAACACCTCAAACCTGTAACATAAGTTTTTCCTACAATAAACTCAACGACTACAAAACATGTATTGCTTCTGTTCGTCAAAAAATCAAAGGTTTAGAGAAGATGTGAGTTCTTCTTCAATCTCCAGTGTTGCAGCAGCTGAACAGAGAGAAGGACCTGTAGAGTCTTATAAAAAATCATTTGAGCTCATAAAACTGCCAAGGTTGTTAGAAGCAAATCTTCAAACTGAGTTCGACTAAAACATAATGCAATTTTTTTTTCTCCATATAAGCAGCAGAACACCAGTAGCCGAGCAAAATGAAATAGGAGTTCTCTTTTACAGAAAACCTGCAGATGCCTAAAACAAGACCAAAACAAACGAAGGAAAAATCGTGCTCTAAAACGATTTAGCCAACATTAGAATGGATGAAGCCGATTTGAAATTTTTCCGATTTTCATATTGATTTTTAAAATCAGATAAAACCTGTTTGGATCGTTCGAAATTTTGTTTGAACCAAAATTCCGTCAAGGATAACCTGTTCTTCGTCTATGAACTTGCAAAATTAAAAAGTCTTAAGATTGTTAGACGGGTTAGTCCATAAACGATAATAAACAAGTAAAACTGAATCCAATATTATTAATGAATATTCAAATCACATACGAAATAAAATAACAAGCAAAGTATATAAAAACATAAAGTCGATACGTAATCGAAACAGTAACCTCAATTGATACTCGAAGAGGGAACTGGTATGTCGAGGCCTGCGAACCAGTTTCCTTAAGACTTTTTATTGCCCCGTCTGAGCAAGTCTCCCAAGATACAACGACAACGTAAACGAACTCGAAACCGTGTATGAGAAGTAGCACCGAGTAGAAAGAAATCGGTTGCTCTGTTCTTGGATAAGGAGAGAAATCGTGTAGGTAAGTTTCGTGTCTATTTCGTCTATACTACGTGTCTAAATTTTTTCACTACGAATAATGAACTAGAACAGAGCTTATATAGGAAAATGGGAGAGAGTTTTTGGAAACGAGTTTTATGGAAATACAATTTTCGGAAATATCAAATATTGGAAATATATTTTTTCTAGTAATTAATTATTAATTTCGAAATATAATAATATTAGGAAATTAAATAAATTTCGGAAATATTATAAATTCGAAATAATAAAAAATTAGGAAATAATATAAATTTCAGAAATAATAAATTCTGAAATTTCCTTATTGCATATCAATTTCCAAAACTGAAAAAGATATCAATTTTCAGATTTCCTTATTTTGCATATTCTGAAAATTGGAAATTAATTGTTGAGATTTAATACGGGCCGAAGCAAAACGAAACTGACGCCACGGGCCCAAATCCGCTACAGCATTCGCGTCCCGCACAAAGCCTTTTACCTGAGCAATTCAAACATGCTAAGAAGCCCATGCTATATAAACCCAAGAAAAGTTTGACAATCTTTCCATGTGGGACTACATATGAATTGTGTATTTTCCATTTGCAATTTTCTCAACAACTAAGTTCAATGGGTGATCTTTGAGCTTTAATTTCTCATTCACCTCTTGTCCGTTTAGACCTCATAATATCTCGTTGGAAATGCTTCACTTCCTAGAACACGAAACTAATATTTTCATAGTTCTAGGGTGAGCCGATCCTATATATAATTGAGCGTCAAGTTGACCATTTCCATTTGTCTAAACTCACTTTTGTCCAACATTTCTCGCAGTCTCTTCCTCTATGTTTCTCGCCATCATCTTCTCCTCATCTTCATTCCTCACCGTTCTTGAATCATCATAAAGGTCTTCGTTTTAATCTCGCCGTTGTTGCCTTCTTTCTTGTCGCCATCGTTATAAATTTTTGTTAATGTCTTATTTATCGTCGGAGTCGTAAAAAACGGGTTTCCAATTAAAAAACCAGCATCGACCATAATTAAGATCGTTCGATCATACTGGTATCAACAGGTTTCTAGTGTCGATGTCGGTGGGCGTTTTCACACCACCAGAGGTAACGATCCGGTGATCGGAGAGGTCTATCGGTACTGATCACCGGCCCAACCATAGTATTGGATATTGACGGTCTTCTACCTTGTCTAACAAACATTGTTTACACTTCATCTCCCTATAAGATCAATCAATTTTTACTAAATATTTGTTGGTTCTAGATCGTATTTAAGCACTTTAAAATATTAGTGTTAGTACGACACATCTACCTTAAAAATTACTTTTTTTTCTTTTTAAAAGAAAAGATTGAAGGGAAAAAGTTTGAAATTTCAACATAATAATAATAATAATAATAATAATAATAATAATAATAATAATAATAACAATAATAATAATAACAACAACAACAACAACAACAACAAAATTGTCAACTTTTAATTCTACTCGCTTCTGTCGAGATCTCCCTTCCTCGCTTTTGTCGAGACCTAACCCTAGCTTATGGAGTTAGCCTCTGTTCCCGCCGCGTCCGCCATGCAAAGCTCTACGGAGATCGTATCGGCGGCGTGGTCTTCTCTGTCTCCCTTGTCGGGGTCCTCTCGTCAAGCCCCATCCTCGGAGATCGCGTCGGCTATAGGATCTTCTGCCTCTCCTCCGAGCATAATAGTTATCTCCTCGGACACCTCATCTTATTCCTTCCCATCATCATCTCCATCGCCGCTGCATCGTTCCCACCCGTCATGTCCATTCTCACCGCCCTCTCCATGTGTGCCGTGCCATCGACGCTCGGTTCTAGAGAGGGTACCTTTTCGGGAGCGTTTGAGTAAGGCGACCTTCCCACCACGTCGAGGCTTTACGCGGGGGCGTCCGTGGGAGCCTATCCCCGATACTGGTAATCTTCCTCGTATTCAGCGGCCACTTTTCAAGGAGGCTGCGACCCATGACCTTGCTCTGGGTCATTGTAGGATACAAGGACAGCCCGGTCTTTGGGCGGGTTTTTGTCCATCTCTGGATCGCTCTAGGGTTTTGAGGGGCTGGGCCGCGACTCTAATCAAATCGTCTTGCTGGTTCTCGTCGACCACCCGGGTATATCGCTCACATCGAGCCTACGTCCCGGCGAGGGGGTCTCGTTCCTCTAGATGCCGAACTTTTCTGCTAGTGTCAAGGGGCAGGGCGTGGGTCGCTATCAACGACCCCTTCTGGTGGAGCCCCTAGTGTACTATGACCCTGCATGGAATACCCAGGTGGTGTTGGTGGTAGGACCTTGGCTTGTCCAAGGCGTCCGAAACCACAGGGCTATGGCGGCGCGGAGTTGCTAGGTCTGGATGTCGTTTGACCACCTTTATCCCTAGATCCTACACCTAAGGTTGGGTTATGTCGTGGATGGGGTGACGGTGTATCCATGGAGTTGTTCCCTAACCAGGGGCCTGGTCCTCTATGGACATTAGATCCATTGGGGTGTTTTGTACACAAACATATCCGGGAGAATTTGGTATAGGATCAATCGATGCCTACCCGCGGGCTATGATCCCAGACCGGGTTGAGGGTTCGTGTAATAACCACTCCCGGTCAACGCCAGTCAAACCTGCGAAAAACAGGAAAATTTTAAAAAAAATTAGACTGACAGTTAAGTGAACCTAAAATGACCCCGAGTGTCATACCGGACATAAGTTGACCCCGTTATTGACCAAAGTGAGTTCCAGTGGACTCAAGGCAACTTTCTGATCAATTTGGGAAAAGTTTACTTTTCGCTGGAAAAGTCAACCGAGCGACGTTTTGGTCCATTCGAGGACCGTTTTGGATCCAAAAAGCTTAGCCGTCTTCGCAGCGGTCTTAGTTGAGCCATTTCCTTGTAGCCCGCCAAGTTTCGTAATTTCTTGGGAAAAGTGCCCGTTCGGGGCCCGAAACTTCGTTTTTCGCGAATCTGATTGGAAAATATCAAGTAGATATTTTCCAATAGGTGTGGGACCCACCTTGCCACTTGTCCAACAAGTGGTGGTGTTAGTTTTGGGGGGGAAAATGAGAGGTGGGGGTTGATATAGGGTTCGGCCAACACATAAGAAAAAGAAAAAAAAAGAGAGAAAAGGAAGAGAGTGTTTTAGAGAGATAAGGAGAAGAAGAAGAAGAGAGAAGAGAGGAAGAGCTAGGGTTTGGAGATTATCGAGCCCTTGGATCGTCTCAAGGCAAGGAGCATTTGACTTCCCCTCGTCTTCCTCGTTGGTAAGAACCAAACCGATCGTTGTTTTGATAATTTTCACATGTTAGTGTTTGGTTAAAAAAAATGATGAGTTAGGGTTTTAGTGAGGTTGGGGATTTTTTGGAGACGTTTTAGAGGTGTTTGGAGGTGTGATTGAACGTTTTCCGGCGACCGGGAGCTCGGGAGGAGCTCTGGCTACCATAGGGGGTGGCCGGCCACCATAGGAGGTGGCTGGCCGGAGCTAGGGCCGGCCACCACCATGGTGGCCGAGCCCCATTGAAACCCTAGGGCCCACGGCCAAGTGGGCAGGGTAGGGCCCACGTGCTCGGGTGATCGGGTTTAGTGTTCGGGTGGTTTAAAACGTTCCCCAGACCATTTATCCATAACCGAATCGAAAATTGGAATTAAATTGGAAAAGTTATAATTATCGGGTTTAGAAACTTTAAACGTTAATTAATTGACTCGGAAGTCGGAATTCGTTTCTGTCAAGTACATTGGGACCCTTGAATTATTCTAAGACCGTAGAAATGAAAACTGGAATTTTTGGAGCCCCGGAAGGGCATTTACAAAACCCGGGCAGATTCGCCATGTCGGCGAATCGGGCCTTTACGGGTCCCTTATCGACAATGTCGAGTAATTGGGAAGTTTGGGAGCGATCGACATGGTCGGGGTTAAGTTTGGGAAAAACATGATACGGGAAGGTAGCGTTTATGAGAAAAGCATGTGACACTTAGTAGTGTCGTAGGAACAGAGAACTTAGTGATATTAGAATTACTGGAGGCATATGACCATGCCCGGAGGTTGACTGTATTATTGTTGGTGTCTTGGGTGGCCATGAGAGCCCGTGTATTATTGTTGAGTTTGGGTGGCCATGAGAGCCCGTGTTATTATTATTGAGTTTGGGTGGCCATGAGAGCCTGTGTTATTATTTTCGAGTCTTGGGTAGCCATGAGAGCCCGTGGTATTATTATTGGTGTTTTGGGTGGCCGTGAGTGCCCGTGGGGTTGTGAACCCGTACTTTACCGGTGGTGTCTTGGGTGGCCATGAGGGCCCGTTGGGTTGTTGAACCCGTGTTACTTTAGTATTGGTGTCTTTGGTGGCCGTGGGTGCCGTTGGGTTGTTGAACCCGTGTTGATTTATTGTTGGTGTCTTGAGTGGCCGTGAGTGCCGTGGGGTTGTTGAGCCCGTGAGTTACTGTTGGTGTGTCTTGGGTGGCCGTGAGTGCCGTGGGGTTGTTGAGCCCGTGAGTTACTGTTGGTGTGTCTTTGGAGGCCGTGAGTGCCCGTGAATGGTTTGGGTTGTTGAGTCCGTGTTTTACTGTTGGTGTCTTGTGTGGCCATAAGTGCCTGTGGAGTGTTGAGCTGGTCTTGTTACTGTTGGTTGAACCTTGATTGTGATTGTGATTGCGGATCCCGGTGGGTTGCAAGCATTCGTTGGCTGGCCTGCCCAAGTTTGAATCCCGGTAGGTTGCAAGCATTCTTGGGCTGGCCTGACCAAGTTTGAGTATCAACAGGTTGTAAGCATTCTTTGGCTAGCCTGATCCGAGTTTGAGTATCAACAGGTTGTAAGCATTCTTGGGCTAGCCTGATCCGAGTTTGAGTATCAACAGGTTGTAAGCATTCTTGGGCTAGCCTGATCCGAGTTTGAGTATCAACAGGTTGTAAGCATTCTTGGGCTAGCCCGGTCCGTGTTCGAGTATCAACAGGTTGTGAGCATTCTTTGGCTAGCCTGATCCGTGTTTGCGTGAGTGGGGGAGGTTACTGAGCAGCTGGTATGCGATCCTTTATGATCTTGTTTGGTGTGCGATCCTTTGTGGTCTTGGGTGTTGCGTGATGGTCTTTTGAGGTTTTGGAAGAGGTGGTCAATCGTTGTGTCTGGTCTACTTTATGTGTTTGAGTGTTGAGTCGTTTGAGGAAGGTAATTGTGGGGGTGTGTCAGTCGGAGTACTTGAGTTGAAGATAGTGATCCCGAGTGTTGAGTTGGGTGTTGGTGTTACCGGCATTGTCTGCTAATTATGCCGTAGTCAGTCTGTTATCTGTGGTGGTGAGCGAACGCTCACCCCTAGCTGCTTTTCCTACAGGTACTGATCACAGGACGGACTAGGTGAGCTCTCGAAGCTTGTGGAGCTAGGAGCGGAGTCCGGGTTCTTGTCTTTTGAGTCTAGTGACGGATACCTTGTACTTTTGTCCACGTGTTGGGATGTATTTTAAGTTGTAAATATTATTTTGTTGAACAAATGGTGATTTTAAAGTGTTTATTCGAAACAGGTTTCAAACGGTTTTATTATTTTAAATGTTCGCGTCCCTAGTTCGGTTTTACTGAAATTGGGGTGTGACAGCTTGGTATCAGAGCTCGAGGTTTCACACCTCGGATGGTACGTCAATTAGGTGGGGAGAGTCGAGTCGGTAAAGTCCCGTCGTACGTTTGGTACGCAGGTCGGGAACCGTGTGTAGACTCGTTGTGTTGTGAGTCCTGCTTGTGTTTGTGTGTATGTGCGGCACGGGGTTACTGGCATGCTGTTTGTGTGTTGCTGCGTGAAAAGTTTTTAAGCTGTCGCGACTCGACTCAGGGGCGCCCCTGTGGTCGAGCGTGACGGTGTTGACGTCAAGTGTGTACAATGTAGTTCGGGGACGCCTGGACTGAGTTGTAACTACCTGATGTCAAGAAATGAGGTTTTAATGAAGTGGAGAAATCTTTAAAAATTTGATTGTTTTGATTTTGATTGGCCTTGTGGGCGTGTTTGGTTTTGATTGGCCCTGTGGGCGTGTTTTGATTGTGGGTTGGCCCGGTGGGCGTGTTTCGACTTTGGTTGGCCCTGTGGGCGTGTGTGTAGGATGGTTGGTCAGGTGGGTGCGTTTTAATTTCGGTTGGTCCGGTGGGTGCGTTTTGGTTTTTGTTGGCCCGGTGGGTGTGTTTCGGTTTGGTTGGCCTTGTCGCTGGTGTTTGGAGTTTAGTGACTTGTGGTTTGGGCAGAGATTGTGGTACGTGTTTGGTCTTTTTGGTGGTTAAATGTCTGCGACGCACAAGTGTGCGGGTCGCCAAGAGATTGGTAGGATACGAGTACCCTATGGTAGCCATTACGGGCAGTTAGGGGCGAAGCTGTCGCAGCTACGGGACGGACCACGGGCCGACCTGGTACGAGACCAGGAAGGGCTCGCTGTTCCGATCCGGCAGCCAGCACGGCACGACTGGCGTGCCGGCCCGGAACGCCACATGGTCCGGCCCACCTGCTGGACCGGCCCAGCCGGTTATCTTCAAAAAAAAAATGTTTCGTTGTGCGTTTAGGTTTGCGGTTGTGTGACTCGGTTCACGTTCGTGCGGTTTGAGCGTTGGTTTTACGTGATTGGGTTCGCGGTTGTGGGTTGTAGAGGCCGTAGGCCTGGTGCACGGTTGGGTTGTTGTTGAGTTTTTCGCTTACATATTAGTATACTTAAGGCTTTAATAGCGTGAGCAGTGGTGTTTTACTGATTTGAGGACGTGTTTCACGTGTCGAGGTTTATCTTACTCGAACGAGTACTTGAGGTGTTGTTAGCATGGACGGTGGGACGTTTGGCTTCAGTTTTGTGATGGTGGTTTGCCCTGACTAGATTGGTAAGTCTTTGGTGCGTTACTAGTATGCCATAATCGAACGGGTGTCCGTGGAGGTGAGCATAACGCTCATCCCCTTTACTACTTTTCCCGCAAGGGACGAGTACCGAACACTGGTTTGGTTGTGGAAAGTTATAAGTAAGTGCATAAAGGACCGGATGAGGGCTTGGTGTACGTTTGTGTGGTTAAATTTGAGGTTCCGCCTACGTGTTATTATAATTAAAGTATAATTAGCGTGAACGGTGTGACGTTTAGTAACAAGTACGTTGGGGTAGACGTAGACCGTGTGAACGTTAGTGTATTCGAGCTTGTTGTCTTTATTTGAGTTCGCAAACTGAACGTTTGCGTGTGTCCGTGCAGAGAGTACTGACTTATGGCTCGCGGTAAACGAGGACGAGCAGCGGGAACACGGGGTCGGCCGGCCACGCGAGGCCGGCGGGGACGGTCAGCGGGGACACCAGGAAGGGTTCCAACCGTTGAGCCCGCCGAGTACGCGGAGGCGCAGGGCACTCTTGTCGGAGAAGACAGGAGAAGCGACGCGGGACCGTCTACAGACACACCCAGTGTTCCGTCGGTCGCGGACCCTCCCGTTATGACTGCCCTTGATGAGCTGACCAGGACATTCCAGAGTTTGGTGGCGGTCATCGCCAGCCGAGAGTCGGCTTCACCAGCTCCAGAGGCAGCCGCAGTCCCAGTGAGGCCCAGTCAGACAGAGGATCACACAACCCGGACCCTACTAGACTTCCTGAAGCTAGGGATACCCATCTTTGTCGGGGAGCC
Source organism: Erodium maritimum (assembly GCA_963921825.1). Lineage (NCBI taxonomy): Eukaryota > Viridiplantae > Streptophyta > Magnoliopsida > Geraniales > Geraniaceae > Erodium > Erodium maritimum. The sequence continues at coordinate 26,352,544 of OY997596.1, read as the reverse complement.
GAACCCCGATCTAGTCGAAAGGTGGCTAGAGCAAGTCACGCAGGACCTGGATACATCAGGTATCGAGGATGGCCGCCGCAGAGTGTCCCTCGCAGCTCACCAGCTGAGGGACAGCGCCTACCATAGGTGGGGGCGTGTGAAGGACCTTGTCGGGCACGACTACGACATCTTCCAGGAGATGTTTCTAGCACAGTATTTTCCCGAGTCGGCTCGGTTGGAGCGACATCGGCAGTTTCTGGACCTGGAGCAGGAGGGGATGACAGTGGTAGAATACGAGGCCAGATTCACGGCCTTGACCAGATTCGCGTCGGAGATGGTGATGACCGAGCAGAACCGTTGCATCCGGTGCGAGGGGGACTGAGACCGGTGATTCGGGACAAGGTCCTCGCCTTGAGGTTGCGGAAGTATACAGATCTCGTGGACACCGCAGCGACGGTGGAGCAGGGTGTCCGGGATGCGGCCAGGACCCGCGAGGGTCGACAGCGGCCAACCGACTTTACAGGGCCGTCAGAGTCACGAGACCCGAGGAGGCAGAGGACCGCGGGGTTTTTCAACCCACCGACTCATCAGGGTGGAGCGAGACAGCAAGGGTCGGTGGCGTCCATGGGGCCAGTCGCGACACAGAGGGTGCCAACATGCTAGCTCTGCAGGGAGCCAGGCCATTTGCAGCGAGGGTGCCGGACAGGCCAGGGCTCGGGGTCGAGAGCCGATGCGGCCGGGTGGGACACACAATGGCATGGTGCCGTGAGCCGTTGGGAGCGACATCGGCGCAGCGACCGTATAGTCACCCAGGGGTCGCCCTCGGTAGAGTCAGCAGCCGAGGTTTTCGCAGCCATCGACGAGCGCGCCAGCTCCGAGACAGCAGCAGAGCTATGGGTACCCAACAGTCAGTGCACCGGGTCAGGGGCAGCAGGAGTCGGAGGGAAGAATGTACGCAGTTACCGACTCCCGGACCTCAGGATCCCCCACCTACCCCGAGACCTATCAGGGTACGTATTTATTGTATCATATATGACGTTGTTCTAAATTTCGCGGATGAAATTCCTTTAAGGGGGGTAGATTGTAATAACCACTCCCGGTCAACGCCAGTCAAACTTGCGAAAAACAGGAAAATTTAAAAAAAAATTAGACTAACAGTTAAGTGAACCTAAAATGACCCCGAGTGTCATACCGGACATAAGTTGACCCCGTTATTGACCAAAGTGAGTTCCAGTGGACTCAGGGCAACTTTCTGATCAATTTGGGAAAAGTTTACTTTTCGCCGGAAAAGTCAACCGAGCGACGTTTTGGTCCATTCGAGGACCGTTTTGGATCCAAAAAGCTTAGCCGTCTTCGCAGCGGTCTTAGTTGAGCCATTTCCTTGTAGCCCGCCAAGTTTCGTAATTTCTTGGGAAAAGTGCCCGTTCGGGGCCCGAAACGTCCGTTTTTCGCGAATCTGATTGGAAAATATCAAGTAGATATTTTCCAATAGGTGTGGGACCCACCTTGCCACTTGTCCAACAAGTGGTGGTGTTAGTTTTTGGGGGGGAAAATGAGAGGTGGGGGTTGATATAGGGTTCGGCCAACACATAAGAAAAAGAAAAAAAAAGAGAGAAAAGGAAGAGAGTGTTTTAGAGAGATAAGGAGAAGAAGAAGAAGAGAGAAGAGAGGAAGAGCTAGGGTTTGGAGATTATCGAGCCCTTGGATCGTCTCAAGGCAAGGATCATTTGACTTCCCCTCGTCTTCCTCGTTGGTAAGAACCAAACCGATCGTTGTTTTGATAATTTTCACATGTTAGGGTTTGGTTAAAAAATGATGAGTTAGGGTTTTAGTGAGGTTGGGGATTTGTTGGAGACGTTTTAGAGGTGTTTGGAGGTGTGATTGAACGTTTTCCAGCGACCGGGAGCTCGGGAGGAGCTCCGGCTACCATAGGGGGTGGCCGGCCACCATAGGAGGTGGCTGGCCGGAGCTAGGGCCGGCCACCACCATGGTGGCCGAGCCCCATTGAAACCCTAGGGCCCACGGCCAAGTGGGCCGGGTAGGGCCCACGTGCTCGGGTGATCGGGTTTAGTGTTCGGGTGGTTTAAAACGTTCCCCGGACCATTTATCCATAACCGAATCGAAAATTGGAATTAAATTGGAAAAGTTATAATTATCGTGTTTAGAAACTTTAAACGTTAATTAATTGACTCGGAAGTCGGAATTCGATTCTGTCAAGTACATTGGGACCCTTGAATTATTCTAAGACCGTAGAAACGAAAACATGAATTTTTGGAGTCCCGGAAGGGCATTTACAAAACCCGGGCAGATTCGCCATGTCAGGCGAATCGGGCCTTTACGGGTCCCTTATCGACAATGTCGAGTAATTGGGAAATTTGGGAGCGATCGACATGGTCGGGGTTAAGTTTGGGCATCGAGTTTAATGATTTTCAGTTTATTCCTGCGAGTTGTTAAGTGCCTTTAAATTGTGTTCTTTTAGATCGTGCCACGGACCGAGGCAAGGGAAAGCTGGGTGAGTGACTGAGATCATCACCGGAGCTCGTTGTTTGGCTTTTGGGAGAACACGCACGAGGTAGGGAAAAGTAGCCGGATCTTGGCCCTGATTAAGGAAAGTTAACAGTAGAATTGCATGTGACACCGGGGTGTCGTGGGTTGAGTAGGTTTATTTAAATATTAGAAAAGCATGATACGGGAAGGTAGCGTTTATGAGAAAAGCATGTGACACTTAGTAGTGTCGTAGGAACAGAGAACTTAGTGATATTAGAATTACTGGAGGCATATGACCATGCCCGGAGGTTGACTGTATTATTGTTGGTGTCTTGGGTGGCCATGAGAGCCCGTGTATTATTGTTGAGTTTGGGTGGCCATGAGAGCCCATGTTATTACTATTGAGTTTGGGTGGCCATGAGAGCCCGTGTTATTATTGTCGAGTCTTGGGTGGCCATGAGAGCCCGTGGTATTATTATTGGTGTTTTGGGTGGCCGTGAGTGCCCGTGGGGTTGTGAACCCGTACTTTACCGGTGGTGTCTTGGGTGGCCATGAGGGCCCGTTGGGTTGTTGAACCCGTGTTACTTTAGTATTGGTGTCTTGGGTGGCCGTGGGTGCCGTTGGGTTGTTGAACCCGTGTTGCTTTATTGTTGGTGTCTTGAGTGGCCGTGAGTGTCGTGGGGTTGTTGAGCCCGTGAGTTACTGTTGGTGTGTCTTGGGTGGCCGTGAGTGCCGTGGGGTTTTTGAGCCCGTGTGTTACTGTTGGTGTGTCTTGGGAGGCCGTGAGTGCCCGTGAATGGTTTGGGTTGTTGAGTCCGTGTTTTACTGTTGGTGTCTTTGTTAGTCTTAGTGCTCGTAGTTCAATCCTAAATGTCCAAATGTACATATCATCGTTAGCAATAAAATTAAAGCGGCTTTATATTACTTATGTGTTGGAGTAATATATCGATGTGTGCTCTGATCTATGCCCACCATGCGAATAGAACCATAGATCGAGATAGAACACACTCGATGGGTCCCTAGTCAACAAAGCTTCACTAGAAGCGACTAGTATGAAAGATGGCTCTTTATGGCTTACGTTCTGTTAGTCATTGGAATGGGATTCCGGAGTCTGATCATAGATATCATGTGGGACATGATATTGGACGACCCGCCCTGAATATGTGCCATAGATTAAGTCGTGAACATATTCAGTGTCGTAGCTTGTCATGTATCCTTAGACCAAGGAGTCTTTGTGATTGCTATGTAGTCAACAACTGAGTTTGACCTGAGCCTAACGTTTTCCGTAACAGGGCTTCCATAACGGCCAGGATTGGCTTGGGGACGGGCTACATGAGTGACACGAAAGGCGGCTAAGGGATTTATCCCTCATACTGAGGTATGGGAAAGATATCGGTTCTCGGCCGCTTGATCGAGAGTGACTGAAAGAATAGCATGGCCATGCACATGATACTGGGTATCATATCTTCAGTCATCTCACATATCAAGGAACGGTGATTGAGAATAATAAGGATGACGGCTCTATGCCTTATCTCAATCAGGATATCGGAGATAAAAGGATAATGACAGGGACGACGGAAAGGTTAGAATCGACAGGGTCGATTCGCTATGCAGTGTCAGGCAATACTAAAGTCTCGTTAGTTGCCACTTAAATAGGATCAAGTAAAATGGGATTTTACGTTTATCTATTGACATGCATAAACCTAAGGGTCACACCGGAGGATGAAACTCATTGACACATATATGGAGAATGGCCAAAAGGGAGTTGTCTCGGGACATGACCAAAACTGGGTTTTGGGTCATGTGCCCGTAAGTGAATAGGACTTTACGGATCGAGACAAGGCTTGGAGTCTTGGGATTGATCGCGTCGGATAATGTTGGACATTTCCGGTATGGAAGGCTTGGAGGCGATGAGCGAATCACAGGACCTCGTTGGAAATGGCCACGGGCCATGTTCCAAGAGGCCCATGAAAGGCCCATGCAACCAAGGCCCATGGAACTAATTAATCAAGTCTTGATTAATTAGTACTAAGTAAGCAAGACAAGGATTAAGGTGTTGGTGATTCACCACCTAACCCAATTCCTGTTATAATTCCGGAAGGTCCAAGGCGATTTGAAAGGGTCAATCTTCCACCTCCAAGATATGGTATCCGGAGGTGACAATGAAGTCATGGTGGATCACGATGATCTAGCCACCTTTCAGGAAGTCGTGGATGGGCCCGACTCTGAGTTATGGCTGGGAGTCATGAGGGAGGAAATGCAATCCATGTCGGACAACCGAGTCTGGGAACCGGTTGATCCCATCAATGGTGTGAGGACCATCGGATGCAAATGGATCTTCAAGGTGAAGATGGACATGGACGGCAACCCTCTGACCTACAAAGCTCAACTGGTGGCGAAAGGTTATAGGCAGATCCAATGGATTGACTATGAGGAAACCTTCTCCCTAGTGGCTATGGTCAAAATCGATCCAAGTTCTTCTTGACATAACTGCGTATCATAATTACGAGATATGGCAAGTGGATGTCAAAACCGCTTTCCTAAATGGAAATTTGACTGAGTACGTTTGTATGTCTCGGCCCAAAGGTTTTGACGATCCGAAGAATAAGGGAAAGATTTATAAGTTGTTGAAATCCATTTATGGATTGAAATGAACTTCTCGGAGTTGGATCCTTCGTTTTGATGAAGCTGTAATTGGATTTGGCTTAATCAAGAACGAGGATGAATCTTGCGTTTATAAGAAGGCTAGTGGGAGCAAGATTACCTTTCTGGTTCTCATTGAAAACAATATCTTGACCTTGCACGAGACTAAAGCTTGGTTGAGGAAGTGTTTTTCAATAAAGGACTTAGGCGATGCTTCTTATATCTTATGGATTAAGATATGTAGATATCGCACCAAGAGGGTCTTGGATTTAAGTCAGGGAACCTATGTGAACAAGGCATTGAGTAGGTTCTTAATGCTCGATTCAAAGAAAGGACTCTTACCCACTAGTCATGGCATTCATCTCAGCAAGACTCAGTGTCCTAAGACACCTGATGAGCTGAAAAGGATGATGAGAATCATGTGCGCCTGGGGGCAGGATCAATCATATATGTCATGACATGTATGAGACTGGACGTCTCGTAAGCCTTATGTTGTACCAGTAGACATCAGTCTAACCCGGTGGAAAGATGATGTTGAACTAGTCGTCGAAGGATGAGTAGACGGTAGTTTTCCAAGACAAATCTAGATGACTTTAGAAGTCAGTCAGGATATGTGTCACACCCCAAATCCGGATATCGCCCGAACCCGAGGCATGACGAGTAATAGAGGACAATAATTTAATAAATCGACATTTAGTTCCTGAAAAACTCGAATAAGAACTCCAAACCACAAATATCTAGTTTAAACATGAGTAACCCTCCGGGGGTGTAATAATAATTCATCACAAAATCTGGTTCAACTGAAATAAAGATAAACACGAAGTCCCTAAGGACACCCACACCGAGAAGCTCCCGAGCCTCTACTCCTCTATCAAACCTGTAGACACAACAAAGAACTCGCAGGGGTGAGCTTACGCTCAGTAGGGAAAACACGTAACCAGTGGATCTTCAAATCAACAGATCAAAGATAAAGTCAACCACAAATATGTTAACGAACACAGATAATAGAGAAGTCAACCAATGCCGTGGTACATGAAGTCTCCACCCTCCGATCCACATAACGTGTCCTCTCGGATTTTCCCTCAAATCCAGAGGAGACGTATAACATTGAGGCGACCGGAAACAACCCTTCGGGGCGCTTATCATCGGACTTCTCAGAAACGTCTCCAAGGGGTTTTATGTCCTCGGGAACCAAGTGCATTACTCCCATGGAGAGTATACACTTGGACAATTTAGTAACAAGCAGTTAATAATTGAATAACGCACTCACTCGAAACACGACATAATACAAGCTCAACAACCACCAATTCAATACCACGCATGACTCACACATCACCAATTCACCGCAACAAACAGTACACGAATCATGCAAACATAGTACACCAATCACACAATTCCAACTTACCGTTCACTTGCCAGTTTCGGACCACCGGGGCATCGATCACCTGATTGCACCGCACGGTACAGCCAGTCATACTCGATGCTCCAAACAAGCATTCAAGTAAGTCAAGTAATCAAACAAATACAACCAACGAGCAAGTACGAATACAATCAACCAAATATAAGAGCCTTCAAAGAGCACGCATGCATGCAATTCTACTAGTTCGATAGACTCTTTAGCCTATCCACTAAACAATCAACAACCAAGCATGTGCTCCTAACAAGCAACTAATCCGAGGGCTTTGCCAAGGCTCCTCTACCAGACAATCATATCCCAAGTGTTTAAAGCGAATTACACTAGTGATTGGCATCCTAATCGGTCACCACTAGACTCTCCGGTTATTAGCAATTGAAAGACGATTAAGCTAGTTATTCGCATCCTATATGCATGTCTAGGACCTTTTCCAATTTTATTAGCTTATCATGCATACTAGGCATCATAAACGAGAGATTAAGGCTTTCCCTACCTCAAGGTCCTCCTCTTCAACGCTTTGATGAAGTCCGGTGATCACCACTTTGCTCCTTCCTCGGTTCCCGGCGTGATCCTTGCTCCTCTAGCTCGACCCACAACGTCTTGGACACAAAGAAACGCTAATTAGGCTCCACTCAAACAGTAAGAAAGACCCCCAAAACCCTTCCAAAGTTCAACTCAAAACCAAGATGCCAAAACCCTCAAGAAACCTTCACCCTGGTGGGTCACGGATCTGGTCACGGATCCGTGACGTTAACCCTCACGGTTACCGTCACGGAGTCGTGACGAGTGCCGTCACGGACTCCCTCACGGAGCCGTGACGTCGCCCGTCACGGGATCCGTCACGGATCCGTGGCGCACCAGGGCAGTTTCGCCCTTCTTCAACCTCCAGCTCCAAAACTCCGAAAAACCACCCTTAAACCCAGAAATTTACCCCTTCCAACTCCCAAAACAGTCCAAATCCTTCAATACTCCTCTACCCATGGTAGGAATCAACACACAAACAAGCTTCCAAGGATTCATCAAATCAAACCCACTTCAAAATCTCCAACAACTATTGATTTCTCAACCAAAATCCAACAAGGTTCATCATCAACATCATCTCCCACCATCTCCACTCAAACCCAACATCATCTAGCACTTTTCACCCAAAACCCAAGAAAAATAGATGAAGAGAAAAGAGGATTAGAGAGTTCCATTACCTCTAGAATGATGAGATGAAGAGGATGCTAGTGATTTTGAAGGTGGATGGCTAGAGGAAGACCCCAAATGACTCCTTCTTCTTTGGCTTTCCTTCAAACCTCCATGGAAGCTCTCCTTCCTTGCTTCCCCTCTAAGTTTCGGCTACAACAAGAAGAAAATGACTTGATTTTGCTTCTCCAATCCAATATAATACCTAGAAGAAGTAAAGACCTAAAGGCCCTTGAGCTAGATTCCTTTGTAGCAGCTTTTGGGAGGGTAAAAGGGACAATGACCATCCCTTTTTCTCTCCTTCAACCAAAAGAGGACAAGTGTCCCTCTAGCTCATTTAATTTTCCAAATTACTTTCCAGCACTTTAAAAAAAAAGAAGCTTTAGTCTATATAAAGTCTCGTTTTGACCAAATTTGACTTTATCCTATATTATACTCAAACGAAAGGGTTTTCTCCCCTGAAGCCAACTGTGATAATGGCTAATCCGTTTGAGTTCCGGAAAAGTCCCGAGTGACTTCCGGAGTCACCGGTTCGACCGGAAGCGGGTCTTACAATATGTGTTTATGCTGAATGGCAGAGCTTTAGCTGGGAGAGCGTAAAGCAAGATACCATTGCCGAATCTACGACAGGGGCCAAGTACATGGATGCTGCAGAGGCAGCTAAGGAGGCTATGTGGATTTGGAAATTCACGGCAGGGTTGGGTGTAATTAAAAACCCGTCCAGCCCGGTGAATCCATTTTGCGACAACACAAGGGCCATTGCGCAAGCTAAAAGCCCAGATCGCATAACAAATCCAAACATGTACTACGGCGTATCCACCTAATCAGAGAAATACTGAACTGAGGTGAAGTGAAGATAACCTATATTGCAATAGATGATAACATAGCCAACCCATTGACTAAGGCAGTGTCGCTGCCTAAACATGTTAGACATGTAAAGTCGATGGGGGACATATTGGAGTTTAGATTGGAACTATGGCAAGTGGGAGATTGTTAGTCTTAGTGCTCGTAGTTCAATCCTAAATGTCCAAATGTACATATCATCGTTAGCAATAAAATTAAAGCGGCTTTATATTACTTATGTGTTGGAGTAATATATCGATGTGTGCTCTGATCTATGCCCACCATGCGAATAGAACCATAGATCGAGATAGAACACACTCGATGGGTCCCTAGTCAACAAAGCTTCACTAGAAGCGACTAGTATGAAAGATGGCTCTTTATGGCTTACGTTCTGTTAGTCATTGGAATGGGATTCCGGAGTCTGATCATAGATATCATGTGGGACATGATATTGGACGACCCGCCCTGAATATGTGCCATAGATTAAGTCGTGAACATATTCAGTGTCGTAGCTTGTCATGTATCCTTAGACCAAGGAGTCTTTGTGATTGCTATGTAGTCAACAACTGAGTTTGACCTGAGCCTAACGTTTTCCGTAACAGGGCTTCCATAACGGCCAGGATTGGCTTGGGGACGGGCTACATGAGTGACACGAAAGGCGGCTAAGGGATTTATCCCTCATACTGAGGTATGGGAAAGATATCGGTTCTCGGCCGCTTGATCGAGAGTGACTGAAAGAATAGCATGGCCATGCACATGATACTGGGTATCATATCTTCAGTCATCTCACATATCAAGGAACGGTGATTGAGAATAATAAGGATGACGGCTCTATGCCTTATCTCAATCAGGATATCGGAGATAAAAGGATAATGACAGGGACGACGGAAAGGTTAGAATCGACAGGGTCGATTCGCTATGCAGTGTCAGGCAATACTAAAGTCTCGTTAGTTGCCACTTAAATAGGATCAAGTAAAATGGGATTTTACGTTTATCTATTGACATGCATAAACCTAAGGGTCACACCGGAGGATGAAACTCATTGACACATATATGGAGAATGGCCAAAAGGGAGTTGTCTCGGGACATGACCAAAACTGGGTTTTGGGTCATGTGCCCGTAAGTGAATAGGACTTTACGGATCGAGACAAGGCTTGGAGTCTTGGGATTGATCGCGTCGGATAATGTTGGACATTTCCGGTATGGAAGGCTTGGAGGCGATGAGCGAATCACGGGACCTCGTTGGAAATGGCCACGGGCCATGTTCCAAGAGGCCCATGAAAGGCCCATGCAACCAAGGCCCATGGAACTAATTAATCAAGTCTTGATTAATTAGTACTAAGTAAGCAAGACAAGGATTAAGGTGTTGGTGATTCACCACCTAACCCAATCTTGTCTTGCCATACTTAGTCCTATTTATACCTTACTTGACACCATACTTGTCCCATGCCTTTAGTTGGACAAGTATGGGTTTTGTTATGTTTAAGTCATCTTTTTTCAACATAACAAACACAAGACAAGAATAGGAAACACATTTTCTCTCCCTCTTCCATGGCCATTTCGGGTTTGGCAAGCTCTCACCTCCATGTTTGTGTTCTTGAGTCCTCAAAGAGAAGAACTACGTGGCTTTGATTCCCATGTGGATACGTAGGCGTCTTGGAGACTCAAGCCAATCATTCGTTAACCGGTGTTCTTGTTTTGGTAAGAAATAATGCTGAATTTTTCTCTTGTGAATCCATTCTTTGTTGGTTGTTTCATGGTTTAATCGTCTCTTGGTTTTCATTGATTTTCCGCTGCGAGTTGGTTCATCTCCAACCCTACCACGAGACCCAACAGTCTTGTGTGGCCATGAGTGCCTGTGGAGTGTTGAACTGGTCTTGTTATTGTTGGTTGAACCTTGCTTGTGATTGTGATTGCGGATCCCGGTGGGTTGCAAGCATTCGTTGGCTGGCCTGACCAAGTTTGAATCCCGGTAGGTTGCAAGCATTCTTGGGCTGGCCTGACCAAGTTTGAGTATCAACAGGTTGTAAGCATTCTTTGGCTAGCCTGATCCGAGTTTGAGTATCAACAGGTTGTAAGCATTCTTGGGCTAGCCTGATCCGAGTTTGAGTATCAACAGGTTGTAAGCATTCTTGGGCTAGCCTGATCCGAGTTTGAGTATCAACAGGTTGTAAGCATTCTTGGGCTAGCCCGATCCGTGTTCGAGTATCAACAGGTTGTGAGCATTCTTTGGCTAGCCTGATCCGTGTTTGCGTGAGTGGGGGAGGTTACTGAGCAGCTGGTATGAGATCCTTTGTGATCTTGTTTGGTGTGCGATCCTTTGTGGTCTTGGGTGTTGCGTGATGGTCTTTTGAGGCTTTGGAAGAGGTGGTCAATCGTTGTGTCTGGTCTACTTTACGTGTTTGAGTGTTGAGTCGTTTGAGGAAGGTAATTGTGGGGGTGTGTCAGTCGGAGTACTTGAGTTGAAGATAGTGATCCCGAGTGTTGAGTTGGGTGTTGGTGTTACCGGCATTGTCTGCTAATTATGCCGTAGTCAGTCTGTTATCTGTGGTGGTGAGCGAACGCTCACCCCTAGCTGCTTTTCCTACAGGTACTGATCACAGGACGGACTAGGTGATCTCTCGAAGCTTGTGGAGCTAGGAGCGGAGTCCGGGTTTTTGTCTTTTGAGTCTAGTGACGGATACCTTGTACTTTTGTCCACGTGTTGGGACGTATTTTAAGTTGTAAATATTATTTGGTTGAACAAATGGTGATTTTAAAGTGTTTATTCGAAACAGGTTTCAAACGGTTTTATTATTTTAAATGTTCGCGTCCCTAGTTCGGTTTTACTGAAATTGGGGCGTGACAGTTCGGGGGTAGAGGTCGGGCTCCAGTTGGAGCTCGTCTTGCTACAGTTCCCAGGCCCACTACAGGGGTAGGCTGTCTAAACCAGCAGTGTCACGCCCCAAATCCGGTTTTGACCGGACTCGAGACGTGAATTAAATATTAATAACGTAAGTTAAAATCAAATTTAATTAACAAGAATCTCTGAATAAAATTCTGATAAAACGTGTTCAAAATTTAACAACTAAATAAAATAAGGCCAATGTTTAATCCGAAACTGGAAGTACGCCTCTAATAAATGAATCAACCTGGACCCTCAATGAGATCCGGGCCCTGAGACGCCCTTTAAGCCTACTCACCAAGGAAACCTGTAAAACAGTAAAAACAGAGAGGGTGAGCTTACGCTCAGTAGGAAAAAGTAGTAAAGGGAGAAATGACTCCCGCTTAGTCACCGAAATTCTCGATTAGTAAAACTCACTAAAGGACAACGCAAATAAATATCAAACGGAACACACTTAAACGCCAACAGAAACAAACTAAAGAAACACACAAATACCGAAATATAAGATAATTAACCCACGAGAACCGATCCACACACAAGCTCAACATATCGTACCGGAACACACATCGGCCTAGATATTTTCCCGGAACACACAGCATCGGGGTGAAACAAGTCTTCCCGGAACACGTAGCATCGGGTTGAGACAACAATACACCATACCAGAATACCCCTCGGCCTAGGTGTCTTCCCGGAACACGTAGCATCGGGGTGAAACAAGTCTGCCCGGAACACATAGCATCGGGTTGAGACAACAATACAGCATACTGGAATACCCATCGGCCTAGGTGTCTTCCTGGAACACGTAGCATCGGGGTGAAACAACATAATAAACATATCGGACCGTCACACCCCTCGGTCGGATATCTTCTCGGAAATACCCTCAGGGCAAGTAAACAACAATAACACACAATACCAAACAACACACACCACACCGACTCATCTTATCAACCAAGCTTACCGGCACGACTTACCATACACGTCCCATCGGTCTATCATTCACCCGATCATATCACAAGGTACAATCATATCACATTCAACACATTCACTTAATCAATCATGTCACTAAGCAACCATTCATATCACAATCATCATAAATCATATAGTTTAGTAAGATTCTTAGACTAACTCAAGGACATACTAAACACCGACAAATAAGGACGGATAATCATAATCAAACACAACCAACACGCAATCCTAAGGCTCGACATGGCCATTCTACAGCACGGCAATTCCCATAATTGAAAGCGGTTATTCTAGTGAATCACATTATGCAAACTAAGACTCTTCCGGTTATTATCATCCTATATGCATACTATTAGCATTTCTTAAATTAAAAGCGGAAATTTACTATTCTTCCCTACCTCAAGTTCTCCAAACGCCTAACCAAACTAGCGCCCAGAAGTCTCTTCCTCCGAGCTCGAGAATAAGGTCTAGGAACATAAATTAATAAACAAACAAAGTCGGTTTTAAAGTGAACTACCTAAATTACCCCTAATTACAAACACTTAGGCAAAAAGGTAAATTGGGCCCGAACTAGGCCCAATTCGGGCAGCCCACATATTTGGAAACCGGCCCGGACCGTCCCCCTCAGAGGCCCGGAACCAGACCTGGACCGTGCCCCTCAGAGGCCCGGTACCATCTCGTTCCGTGCCGCTCAGAGGGCCGTAACCAAGCCCTTTCCGTGCCAAATCTGGGCAGGCTCAAGCACCTTCTTCCCCAACTTCGTTTCTACGAAAATCTACTTCAAAAACTCCATTTTTAACATCATAAAGTTCCAAAAACAGTACCAAAAACACCAAAACTCCAATACCCATGATGGTTTCATCAACACAATTAAACCCCAATTGATTTCTACTTAAATCAATCATCTACTTCTCTAAAAACAACATCTAACATCATAAAACTCAAAGTCTAGCTAGTTCAAGCAATTTCCATGGAAACCCATAACTTGAAATGAATTGAAATGAGATTGTGAGAGTTTACTTACCTTTAGAATGACGAGATGATGAATATGATGAACTTTTTGAGAAGATTAAGTGAAGAAAGGGCTTGAAAGGGGATCCTTTTCTCTTGCTTCTTCTTCAAGCTTCAATGGAAGCTCTCTCCTTGCTCCTTTGTGATTTTCGGCCAGCACAAATAAAGTGGCTGAAAAGTGACCCAAAATGGGTCTTAAACCTAGGTGAGAAGTCCCTAAAATGCCCCCTTGCTCTTATCTTCTTAAGACCAAGTAGTGAGGGTGAAAAGGGTCTTTTTGCCCTCTTTTCTTCCCCTCCAAGCTAACATGGACAAGTGTCCATGTAGGGACCACCTTGTCCTTAATTACTCCAAGCACACTTAATTTAATTAGGGTTTAGTCGTTAATTGGCCTAAGTTTGACCCGAGTTTGACTTTATCACAAAGACAGTCATTAGAAAGGAAATGACCCAACTAAGCTAACTGTAACGAAGGCTAAGCTTTTTGGGTCCCGGGAATGACTCCCGGAATCATCGGTTGACTTTTCCGGCCGAAAGTCAAACTTCGCCAAAAATCACCATTTCGACCGGGATCGACCGTGGGCGGTTCTTACAATCTACCGCCCTTAAAAGAACTTCGTCCTCGAAATTTAAAACGAAGGTACCTCAAGGGTCGAATAGGCTGGGGTACTTCGCGTGAACCTCATCCTCGCGCTCCCAGGTGGACTCTGCTCTGTGGTGCCTCCACTGCACCCGTACTAGTGGAATAGTTTTGCCACGCAAGACCAGCTCTCGCGTATCCAGAATCCTGACTGGCTGCTCCTCATACGAGACATCCTCAACTACCTCGATGTCCGTCCACTCAATAACGTGGGAGGGGTCCGCGGTGTATTTCCCCAGTTGGGAGACGTGGAAGACGTTGTGAACGTTCCTGAGCTGTGGTGGCAATGCAAGGCGATATGCAACGGCTCTAACTCTGCTCAAAACCTTAAATGGTCCAATAAACCGCGGGGCCAACTTGCCTCCACCGCGGTTGAACCGAAATAATCCCTTCTTCGGGCTCATCATCCGAAACACGTGATCACCAACTGTAAACTCAAGAGGTCGGCGTCGTCTATCCGCATAACTCTTCTGTCGGCTCTGCGCGGTCTTCAACCGCTCCCGAATCAACACGACCCTCTCGATCGTCTCCCGGACAAGCCCTGGCCCAAGCAAACTCCTGTCTCCTACCTCTGCCAAACACACGAGCGATCTGCACGGCCTACCATACAACGCCTCAAACGGTGCCATACCAATACTGGCCTGGAAGCTGTTGTTGTAGGCGAACTCGGCCAATGGTAAGTGGTCCTTCCATGACCCTCGGAAGTCCAACACACATGCTCGCAGCATATCCTCTAGAATCTGTATCGTGCGCTCTAACTGACTGTCGCTCTGCGGGTGATACGCCGTACTGAGCAAGATCTCGGTCCCCAATGCTCTCTGCAAGCTCTCCCAAAATCTGGAGGTGAAACGAGGATCCCTGTCGGACACAACAGACACCAGTACCCCGTGAAGTCGGATAATCTCTCGAACGTACAAACGGCTCAGTGTATCAACCGTGTCGGTCATCCTCATGGCTAAGAAATGCGTCGACTTGGTCAGTCGGTCGACCACTACCCAAACTACGTCGTGCCCTCTCGGCGACCTCGGTAAGCCACACACAAAGTCCATCGTGACCTGCTCCCACTTCCACTGCGCGATCGGCAATTGTTGTAATAAACCGGCGGGACGCTGATGCTCGGCCTTTACCAGCTAGCAAGTGAGGCACCTCGAAACGAACTCTACAACTGCTCTCCGCATCCCACTCCACCAAAACTGTCGTCTGATATACCGATACATCTTGGTGCCACCCGGGTGCACAGCAAGACGTGAGTGATGAGACTCTCTCAAAACCTCGGTAACGTAGACCCAGATCAGTACCCTGCTCCCAGCCCTCAGCGTCAATACCGCTGGTAATCCTCTCTCGGATCTCTGCCGTCTCGACATCCTCGGCATGTGCCTCTATCACACGAGCAACTAGTGTGGGCTGAGCTACCAGCGAACACATAGCCACGCCATCGGTGACCTCATCTAGCTCAAGTCTGAACGAGCTCAACTCCTCCATCATGTCCCACTCTCAGACTGATATACCAACAAGGCAGTGAGTCGACTTCCTACTTAGAGCATCGGCGACAACGTTCGCCTTGCCCGGATGGTAGAGTAGCTCGAAGTCGTACTCCTCAAGTAGCTCCATCCACCGCCGATGGCGCATGTTCAGGTCGCGCTGGGAGAAGATGTACTTGAGACTCTTGTGATCCGAGAACACCCAGAATCGCTCTCCATACAAGTAGTGTCGCCAGCTCTTCAGCGCAAAGACTACTACTGCCAACTCTAGGTCGTGAGTAGGGTAGTTGCGCTCATGTGTCTTCGACTGTCTTGAGCCATAAGCAACTACCTTCCCGGACTGCATTAAAACACACCCTAGTCGCTCACCGGACGCATCACAATATACATCATAACCGATCCCTCGCTCCGGCACGATCAACACGAAAGCGGTAGTCAAGCGAGCCTTCAGCTTGGTAAAGGAGTGATCATACTCATCACTCCACAGAAACTCGGCTCCCTTGCGTGTCAAGGCAGTCATCGGCGCGGCCAGACGTGAGAAGTCCTGGACGAACCGTCGATAGTATTCTGCCAAGCCTAGGAAGCTGCGGATCTCGAAGACACTCTTGAGTCGTGCACACTTCGAGAGCGCGTCGATATTCGCCAGTAGTATACCCTCTCGGGACACAACATGCCCGAGGAACTTCACCTCTGCGAGCTAAAACTCGCACTTCTCCAAGTTGTCGTACAACTGGTGAGTGTGCAGCAACGTCAAGACTGTCCTCAGGTGCTCCTCATGCGCCTCCTCACTCGGCGAATAAATCAGAATTTCGTGTACGAATACCACGACGAACTGGTCCAGATACGGTCGGAAGATACCGTTCATCAGATCCATGAACGCTGCAAGTGCGTTCGTCAGCCCAAATGGCATCACCAGGAACTCGTAGTGTCCGTACCGAGTCTGAAATGTGGTATTCGCCACATCCTCCTCTCGAACCCTCAACTGATAGTAGATCAATCTTCGAGAAGCACTTCGCTCCTCTCAGCTAGTCGAACAAGTCATCGGGTAGTGGTTCTTCACCGTAACCCGGTTCAACTTCCGGTAGTCGATGCACATCCTCAGTGCTCCACCCTTCTTATTCACGAAGAGGGCGGGTGCTCACAGGGTAAGGCACTCGGACGGATAAATTCCTTCTCTCGAAGCTCCTCGAGTTGTCACTTCAGCTCGACCAACTCGGCTAGTGCAAACCGGTACGGGGCCATGGATATCGGCGTCGTCCCCGGTATCAAGTTGATCCTAAACTCAACCTCGCACGCAAGTGGTAATCCTGATAACTCCTCCGGAAACACCTCCGGGAACTCGTACACTACCCTCGGCAGCTCTCTGCTCTGAACGGTCGTCGACTCATCTCCCGCAGTCAATGCTGACAACAGGACTCCGCTCTTACTACCCAAGATACAAGTAACGATCTTGTCGCCCGACACCACTGTCACCTGCCGTCGATAGCAATCGATCGACGCTCAATACCTCGCGAGCCAGTCCATCCCCAAGATCACGTCAAATGCCGTCATGTCCAAAACAAGTAAATCACCAACAAAAGGGCAATCAGCCACTCTAATCTCACATGCACGACACACGGTACTTAAGACCACATCTCCCGTAACCGGGGTATCAAGACATAAGGGTCGACTCAACGTCTCTACCCTTAACCCCAAAGAATCAGCAAAAGTAGAAGAGATGAAAGAATGTGAAGCCCTAGTATCAAATAAGAAAGACGACCATGAATTGTAAAGCAAGCACGTACCCTGAGTGGTCTCATGATCGGAGTGGCGTACCTCCGCTCAGGAGTCAGTGACAGCATACACCCGGCCCTGCTGTGCCTGGGGTCCTCCTCTCGGGGGTGGTGGAAGGGTCATCTGCTGTGGAGCCCACGGCTGATGTCTCTGTGCTGGTGCACCCGCCGCCTGGCGTGGGGATCTCGGAGTCTGTGTCTGACGCGGTCGGACAGAGGGTGCCTGGCGGGGCTGCGTCTGCTGAGGTCTCGGCGCTGGCGCTCCTCTAACCCGGTCAGGACACTCAAAAGAGATGTGTCCCAGTCGGCCGTAGTGGTAGCATGTCCTCTCAACAGCACGTGGCCTCACCTCGACCCTAGTCGAATGATCCACCGGACGGTCTGTAGGTCCACCACTCATAGGGAAATCTCGGCCCAGATGTCCCAACTGCCTACACACGGGACAAAACTGCGCTAACGGGGCAAGCCCAACGGACGTTACTGCTCCGACCCGTCACATCCCACCAGACTGGGCCCGTGACTGGAAGGATCCCGAGGTCCTCTACCTCCTCGGATCACGGCCCTCAGACGGCCTCAGAAAGCCACTCGGTCTCGGCCTACTCTTCCGACCCCTGGCGGTCTCTCGGAAGTGCCGCTCCACTACTAGTGCCTGGTCCACTAGCTTGGTATACACCTCAGTCCTAAAGGCAATGACTCGGTGTACGATCGACGGAAGGAGCCCCCTCTCGAATCGTCTACATCGGAGTGCCTCAGTCGGCACCATCTTCAGTGCGAAACGAGCCAGGGAGGTAAACCTCGCCTCATACTCTGATACGGACATCCCTCTCTGGCACAGCTCCAGGAACAACCTTCTGAATAACTGAAAGTCGTCTCCAACCCTGCGCTGCTCGCGCTGCCACCAAAAGTATGCCTCATCCCTCAGCTGAAATGCTGCAAAGGATACCCGCATGTGATCGTATATGATCCCTAACGTATCCAAGTTACGGGTGATCTGTCCTAGCCATCGCTCGGCTACCTCGGGGTCTGGCTCCCGGGAAAAGATAAGAGTTCCCAGCTTGAGGAAGTCCCTCAGCGCCTGGGCAGTGTAACTATCGGCCTGACTCGGCCTCACAGCAGCATCAACTAGCACGGTCTCTGGTGTCGGTGCTGCAGTCTCCCTCTGGGCGCTGATCACTGCGAGAACCGGGCGAACCAGCTCCTCCAGAGCGATCGCCGAGGTCGGCTCTACGACCGGAGGGCCTCTGGGCGGTAGCTCTGACGGTCTAGCCTCATCTCTCTCGTGCTCCTCAGAGGAAGCACCCTGGGCACTCGCTGCCCCTGCTTGCTCAACGGCAGGTAGCTGCCCCTGGCCCCTAGCTAGGCGACTCCTAATGACTCGTGGTACGTAGGCAGGTGTCATGTCATATACCCACTGCACGGATAACACACATGTTCAGTTTCTTAATTTCGAATAAAGCGGTTCGCTTAAAGCACTAACGTTCACACACGTTTCACAAAGGTCATACTCGGACCGAGAATATACTTAGTCTTAGTATAGTTATAGATACGTTCATATAATCAGAGAAGTCCGCACTCACTCTTGTGCGTCTCACAAATCAATCACACAATTCAACCAACTCCCATAGGATTCACTGTTTCAACAGGTTACACAGTTTACTGTTCACACCACACCTCAATTCCACAGAGTCTCCGCACTAATTTATTTCCACTGATTCTCAACACCTTTCTCTTTCCATCACAACATTCATGTCGACATCATGTCGTTACAACCCGATTCAGGCGTCCCCGAATCTCGTTGTAACCACTTGATATCCCCCTATCACGTTCGACTACAGTGGTGCCCTGAGTCAACCCGTGATAGTACAAACACTTCAGTTTTGCAGAAATTTGGGCATGACCCGTTTGAAAATTTCACTAACCATCCGTTTACGCGGGACATTCAATTCACAATTTTCACAAAGCATTTAGCACAACCACAACACACAACAAATCATCGCAGATATACACCTCGGGTCTCGGTAATCCCTCGATTACTACCCGGCCAAGTCAACATTTCGATTTAACCAATCACTCAACGGCCGACCAAAACGGAAACTTAATAAACGATCACTTAAAAAACACATCATCAACAACATCAAGCATCGCTCGCTAAACCGACCTCGATCTCAACCGATCGGCATAACAGTTCAACCAAGGCACACGACATAACACAAAATAAGGCAAGACTAAAACAAGGCACTTCGCCATCCGAGACTCTCGTCGTCTCGGGTCCACGCGTAGGACGTTTCCGACTTGCGTAACCAAACACTAGAACCTTAACACCTAACTCTACCCACCTAATTAACGTAGGGTCCGAAGTTTTGAAAAACCAGGCTCTAATACCAAATTGTCACGCCCCAAATCCGGTTTTGACCGGACTCGAGACGTGAACTAAGTAATAATTACGTAAGATAAAAGAAAATTTAATAACAAGAATCTCTGAATAAAATTCTGATAAAACGAGTTCAAAATTTAACAACTAAATAAAATAAGGCCAGTATTTAATCCGAAACTGGAAGTACGGCTCTAATAAATGAATCAATCCGGACCCTAATGAGCTCCCGAGCCCTGAGACGCCCTTTAAGCCTACTCACCAAGGAAACCTGTAAAACAATATAAACAGAGGGGGTGAGCTTACACTAAGTAGGAAAAAGTAGTAAAGGGAGAAAGGACTCCCGCCCCGTCACCGAAATTCTCGATTAGTAAAACTCACTAAAGGACAACGCAAATAAATATCAAACGGCACACACTTAAACACCAACAGAAACAAACTAAAGAAACACACAAATACCGAAATATAAGATAATTAACCCACGAGAACCGATCCACACACAAGCTCAACATATCGTACCGGAACACACATCGACCTAGATATCTTCCCGGAACACACAACATCAGGGTGAAACAAGTCTTCCCGGAACACGTAGCATCGGGTTGAGACAACAATACACCATACCGGAACACCCCTCGGCCTAGGTGTCTTCCCGGAACACGTAGCATCGGGGTGAAACAAGTCTTCCCGGAACACGTAGCATCGGGTTGAGACAACAATACACCATACCGGAATACCCATCGTCCTAGGTGTCTTCTCGGAACACGTAGCATCGGGGTGAAACAACATAATAAACATATCCGACCGACACACCCCTCGGTTGGATATCTTCCCGGAAATACCCTCAGGGCAAGTAAACAACAATAACACACAATACCAAACAACACACACCACACCGACTCTATTATCAACCAAGCTTACCAGCACGACTTACCATACACGTCCCATCGGTCTATCATTCACCCGATCATATCAAAAGGTACAATCAAACACAACTAAGCTAACCGTAACGACGGCTAAGCTTTTTGGGTCCCGGGAAAGTCCCGAATGACTCCCGAAGACATCGATTGACTTTTCCGGCCGAAAGTCAAACTTTTCCAAAAATCACAGGTTCGACCGGGATCGTCTGGGGGCGGTTCTTACAAGCAGGCTGTGGAGGATTGGGGGGTTAGCGAGTAGCTGTTTCACA
The DNA here is from genome assembly GCA_963921825.1 of Erodium maritimum. Taxonomy (NCBI): domain Eukaryota; kingdom Viridiplantae; phylum Streptophyta; class Magnoliopsida; order Geraniales; family Geraniaceae; genus Erodium; species Erodium maritimum. Next base: position 26,331,680 of record OY997596.1, on the reverse strand, counting down.
TAAGTCCTCAGGCCGGCCCTAGAGGCAGGAAGGAGTCTCTAGGGATGCCCCGTCAACCTTCTTCCACTAACGGTCACAGGTTCGATAGTTTCAACAAAGCAGAGCGCCGCCCTCGAGTGACCTAGCGTTATCCAGACCCCACCTTGAGCAGTGATCATCGGCGGGTTTTCATTATCCTGTTTTTCAATTTATCGTTATTAGTTTTGGTTGCCTGTTTCTTTATTGCTCTAGTTATTTCTTTTTGGTTCACTTTTAGTCGCCACTATGGCACATCAGCAACACGTCTCTGACGTTACGGTAGTTACAGGGTTTCTTTGTTTATCCCAGCTAGGATTCTAAACATGTATTAACTCTTTTAATGGAATGAAATATCAGTTTACTCAAAAAATATCAACTTTTCAAAAATTGATGCATTAGCTTGTTGATACATTTGATGGTCACTCTTAAAAGACGAAAAAAAACAAAATATGATATAAATGTCAAACATCTATCTACGTAATCATCTACATCAATTTTAATTAAATCAAGCAAAAAACATAATGTCATACAGGAAAACTCCATAACATAACGGTAGATGAAGATAGTTTTGGATTTCAAAAGTATTAGAAATTTGCGGTGTGTGTGGGAGGCTTTTTCTCACTGTTTGGGTGTTAATGGCCTCAGATCCAATCGGTTATCTCAGTTGGTGGAGGGACTTGTCACCGGCCGGTGTCTCTGTCTTCAGATCTACTTCTTGAGGGTTTATTTTCCGGTCCTTCCCTCTTCCTTCAGTGCTTTATTGTGGTTTTTTTCGGCTTTGTCCGGTGGTGGGTGTCGGTGGTGACATCGTGGGCTAGGATTGGGACTGGGTCTGAGTTCTTTGGGGGTCAGATTTGGGGCAACCCCCAAACACAGCTCATACCTCCACAAAACTCAACCGAACCTCCCAACAGGCCAAAGGACCAAAATGACGCCTCCAATCTGGCCAACACCAGAATACCCAAGAGGGGGCCGGGACAAAACAACCTCTTGATCGTGCGGATTGGGCTGGCAGTTTTCTTTCAATTGCGTTTTTCTTTAGGACTTCAAGGCCGGGTTCTGAGTTTCAGACTCTGTTTGTTACTTTACTGCTCTTCTTGGTGGTGATTTCTGAGTTTTTAGACTCCGTTTGTTCACTTTTGTTTTTTGTTGTTTTCCTCATTGTTGGTGCAGTTGTTGTATTGTAAGTTTAATATTTGGGTATAGGAACTTGTTAGACCCTTCTCAGTTCCTCTGTTGTACTTCAAGGTAGAAAATTTGGGTAGGTAGGCCTTTGTTTTCACTGGTTCGAGAAACCTTCGGGTTTGCTCCTGGTTGTAACTTGTTATGGTGGGTTCTTCCCATGGCCATGTTTTTAATTTGAAAACATGGTTTTTTATAAAGCAAAAAACTTGCTGATAAAAAAAAGTATTAGAAATTTAAAAAAAAATAACAAATTTCATTCGACCGTCCACCCCCGTCAATTGATCAAGAAAAATATCAAATGTGCCATTATAAAACGTCAGGTATGGTTAAAGAATGGTAGACAAACTCCGTTTCATTACCTTAACTGACCTTTTTTAAGTCATAACCTAACTGACTTTTTTTATCACCGAAAGCATATTATAAAGAACCCTCTCCTGAGGTAGAAAACGGTTAAAAAAAACAATATGTCTACATATTGGAGATTAAGAACCAAAATACCAAGAAAAAGTCCCAAAAAATAAACGCATACTGGAAATTAAATGGCTAAGCAAGTGTCTGTGTAGAAGCTGAGTTAGTGCAGTAGAACTTGGGTAATGTTGACTGGTTTAGGGTGAATTCTAGTGTGTGGATCAGCCTTGATGCATCTGTTACCAGGAAAGAGTGGGCGCCAAGGAAGCTCAAAAAGAAGCCTTGTTGATTGAAGGTTTGTGACTGTCACCTAAGAGGAAGGAGCTGCTTGTATTGGTGATTGTTGAAGCATCTGAAATTGCCTTGTGAGTAAATGATGGAATTGTGATCCGGAATTGAGCAAACAAACGTTTCTTGTGGCCCAAGTAATGTGAAAGTAGGTTCTATGTATTCTGTAGAAATTGAGCTAGGGGTTTTGAGATGTATCTTCTCAAAAGCTTGTGCCCAAGCAAGAACTGAGAGTCAATAAGAGAGAACCTGCAAGAACCAAGAGACAGAAGAGGGGAACAGATAGGGGAAGGGAGAACACTCAAACCTAAAAACAAGCTACCCTCACACAGAAAAAGAAATCCCCCAACACTCCAGCAGAAGAAAAGCCCCAAAGCCATTCTCAAGCCTCACCAAAACCTAGAGACCTCACCACCAAACCACCCAAAAGCAACCTGAACCCAAGCCCCAAACCCACAGGTACAGTAAAGAGAACATGTCAAAAATGATTGAAGAAGCACCAAAATAGAAGAGAAGAGCATGACAATAGGCTCCAAACCAGTTGAAGAAGAGCCAAGGAGGAGTATAGAGAGATTTATTACTTTCTGATAGAGGTTTTTGGAGTGGAGACCCAATCTTGAAGGCTGAAATGATAATTGGCATTGAATGTTGTCCATTCCCAACCATAGACCTTGTTGAGAATTTGATTGAAAATTGTCTCTGAAGATTCATCATCCCCATTGAATAAAAGGTTATTCCTTGCAAGCCAAATCTGCCAAATTGTGACTTGAAGAATACTTCCCCAACACCTTCTCAGTTTAGCTGGTACCAATGAGAACCATGAGCAGAATAATTGTTTTACATAAGCAGGACAAACCCAAATGACCCCCACCATTTGCAAATTATGTTCCAAGTTCCCTAGGCCTTTTTGTAGTGCAATAGGATGTGTGCACCATCCTCAAGATCCCGTTAACAGTGTGGGCATATCATTTTTTGTAGTGAGAATTCAATGCTCCTCCCTTCAAGAAAACATTTAAAGGGGATTGCTTCAAAACAAGCAAGCCAATAGAAGGCACAAATGTTAGGAGGAACCCCAGCCATCCAAACTTTGGAGGTCCACTCAACATCTGAGTTGTCTTGTTGAGCAAGTAATGTATAGATCCTACTAACTGAGAAGCCTTTTTCATTCAAATTCCAGCAAAGTTTGTCTTCAGTGTTTGTCAAGTGGGTAGAATTCAATATAGTAGAGAGTGCTCCCCACTCTTGAGCTTCCCTACCCAAAGGCACCCTTCTCAAGTTCAGCTCCCAAACTCCATCCTCCCAGATATCTTCTATAAAGTTGTTTTTAGAATTTGCTAGTGAGTACAACCTGGGAAATAGTGTATTGAGAGGTACTTCTCCCCACCAATGATCTTGCCAAAAGAGGATTATATTCCCTTTACCAAGCACCCAAGTTAGACCTTTGTCTCCAAAGAAATCAGCAAACCTTATGTCTCTAAGTAGGGTTTGGAAATGAGAAATAAAGCTGGGTTTGCCTATCTCAGTGAATTTAGACAAATCACACTCATTGTATGTCCAGCCCATTTTAGCACATATTGTTTGTTTCCGAAGAGAATTTTCTTCCAATGCAAATCTCCACCACCATTTTGCTAATAATGAGATATTCATCAAATTTAAATTTTTAATACCTAGCCCTCCAGCAGATTTAGACTTGCAGACTTTATTCCAGCCCACCTGGCAGAAAACCTTTGATGGGGCAACACCATGCCATATAAACCTTCTGTGCTATCTCTCCATCTCTTTTAGAACTACTTTTGGTGCTCTGAGGAGTGAGAAATAATATAGGGGCAATGCACTGAGTGTTGATTTGATTATGGTGATCCTCCCTCCAAAGGATAACATTTTTGCTTGCCACGGGCCAAGGCTCTTTTTGAATTTCTGTATAATGGGTTGCCAAGTTATGATTCTCTTAGGATTAGCTCCCAATGAGAAGCCAAGATAGGGCAATGGTAGAGTATCACATGAACACTCCAAGATGTTTTCATAATATTGACTCTCTTCTAGGGGCAGGTTTAGTGGGATTAGTGTGGATTTGCTGAAGTTGACCTTGAGACCAGTTGATAATCTGAATATTGAGAGGGCATTTTTCAGGTTTTGAGCTCCTTCTGGTGTTGCTTTGATGAAGAATAGTGATTCATCATCAAATTGAAGATGAGAGATGATTGGACCATTTACTCCTAATGCAATTCCTTGAAATTGATCATGTATTAACCCATCATGCATTATCTGGTTTAGAGCCTCAGCTACTAGAGCAAAGAGTAAGGGGGATAGTGCACAACCCTGTCTAATCCCTCTATATAATTTGAAGTCTGAAGTTGGATAGCCATTTATGAGTATAGAGACCATGAGCACTAAAGCAAGAGATCATCCAAAGCTCCAAAGGGAACCAAAACCCATTTTTGCCAGAAGCTTCATTATGAACATCCAGTGAACATTGTCAAAAGCCTTCTCAAAATATGCTTTAAACAAGAGAGCTTGTATCTTTTATTTTTTGATCTTATGAACCACCTCATTAGCAACTAAGACACCATCTAAAATCTGTCTTCCAGCAATAAATCCAGTCTGCTCAAAGCCCACCAGTGAACTAACCACACCTTTCAACCTTGTAGATAATAATTTGGAGTGAATTTTATAGGGACCAGACATTAGACTTATGGGTCTGTAATCCTCAAAAGATAGAGGGGCATCACATTTTGGGATCAGATTAAGAAATGATGAGTTCAAACGTTTTCCCAAATTTCCTGACATATGAAAATAGTGAATAAAATTTAGAAGATCATCCTTGGTTATTGGCCAACAAACCTGATAGAATTTGAGTGAATACCCATCAGGGCCTGGAGCTTTTTCTCCAGAGCAGGCCATTACAGGCTTGAGTATTTCATCCGCACAGAAAGGCCTCTCAAGATCAATAGCTTGATCCTGTGTAATTGTCTTGAAATTCATATGTTCTAGGTTGACCTGATTTGTTGATGGTTCTGCGAATCTAGCCCCAAAGTGCATGGCTGAGCCTCCTTGATTGAATTCGGATCCTCCAAAAGTACATCATTAACACTTATCTGAGAGATTTTTTTCCTGATCCCTTGAAAGTTGGCTATTCTGTGATAATAATTGGATCCCTTGTCCCCATCATGATGCCATTTCTTTCTTGCCTTTTGACTCCATAGTTTTGCTAACTGTTTGAGTTTTTGTTTCAGCTCAGCTCTCTTAAAACCCCTCTCATTGCATTCTATTGGAGTAAGTGCCCTTTCTTCCACAATTGCATCAATTCTGTCAAGATCAGACCTGAGTTGTGTTATATCATTATCCAAATGGCCATAAACTTGGCAATTCCATTCCCTCAGTTTCTCTTTTAATAAATTGAGCTTTTTCCAAAGAATAAGATGAAGTTGACCAATTACATGAAATGAGGATCAAAATTGTTGCACAACATTGTAAAATCTACCATCTTCTAGCCATATGTTTAGAAACTTAAATGGTCTTGGGCCCCAATCCACCTGCTCATCAAAAAGAATTATAGCTCTATGATAAAAGATACACCTTGGTAGACATTTTTGTGTGAGGTTGTTGAATTTGGCTAGAAACTCAGAGGTATCAAGGAATCTATCTATCCTTGAGGCTTTAGACCCTGAATCAAACCAGGTAAACTTTCCACCAGTGAGGGTCAGATCAATAAGTGCTAGATTGTCTAGTAAGCCTTGAAAATTTGCAATATCTCTGCTAGAAGCCCTTGAGCTGGACCTTTCTTTAGCAGAGAGTACTGAGTTGAAAGCCCCAGCTAGAACCAGCATGGGCAAAGGAGCAAATGAGTTGATCTCAGCAAGTAATTCTAACCATAATGCCCTTCTACTTGTTCTATCACAATGAGCATAGATATTAGTAATACAACATGAATCTCCAGTGGCTTTAATGAGACCAAACCATAACATAGCTTCATTTATCTTCTTCACCCTAGTGAGTTGAAAGAATGTTGATCTCCAACACATTATGAGGCCACCAGATAGTCCTATAGCTGGAATAAAATCCATTTCCCATCCTCAATTCATACCACATGATCTGAGAAAGCTTGTAGAAGGTGCCAACAATTTTGATTCCTGAATAAGTACCATATTGGGTTGTTTCTTGCGGATCACGTCACCCAGTGACCTCGTCTTTTGTGAGGAGGAGAGTCCTCTCAAATTCCAAGAGAAGATCTTCATCAAACTGACTTATAGAAGGGGTAGAGGTGTGAGCATATTGCCTACAACCAAGGCTGAATCCGAAGCTATAAGACAGTCACCTATAACTTCTTTCTTAAGATCAACTCCTACAACTATTTCATCATCTAAAGAGGCCAGCTCCAGCAGGATTAATTCTTCACTGCAATTGGCAGATAAGCCTATCACCTTCCCAAAGCTTAAAGCTTTTTTTGCTTCATTTAATTGCCCTTTTGAATTATAAGTCTTTGGAGTGGATGCTTCTTTGAGTCTTGATCTTGTTGCATACATATGGGGGAGCTTGTTGTTTTTCTTATTTTACCTTTACCTTTGTCTTTTAATTTGGAAAGGGGAGAGAATTTTGAAATATCTTCTTCCGAAAAATCTGAGGGCTCTTGTGTCAGTTGAAGTGGGGCAGGCCTGAGGGTGGGATTGTCACTGTCGAGCATTTCCAGCCCTTGTGCCTCTCTTTGCAGCTGGTGAGGTTGAGTTGGAGTTGATGGTAGATATGAATACACTTCTTTTGTGCTAGGTTCAATAAATGCTGCAGTTCCCAAAGTGTTAACTTCACCAGAAAATAGAGAGGGCTTATTTTGAGCCTCACCCAACATTAAATCTTGATGTGCCATAGTACTTGCTAAGCTGTGGTGGGGTTGTGCTAGTTGATAAGTAACTGGGGTATTTGTTTGCTGTGAGTGTTGGGCTGACTGAGTTTGTGGGACCAAGTTAGGTGTGTTGTGACATAGAATTGAACTAGTTACATCTCCAAGTTCTTCCTCTTTATCAAAAGTATCATTTGCCACCATATTTTGCATCTACAGAGCTTGTTGAGAAGAGTCTAAACTGACAATTTGACTTGAAATAGAATTTAATCCTTTGCTTGAAGCTCCAACATATATGGCTTGACCAGTTATAGCTACCTCAACAACAACAGAATCAAATTGTTGAGTCTTAATTGCTTGCTCAAAAGCCTTCAAACCCTTTGAATCTGCAACTGAGTTATTGATTTATGTCTGAGTGATTGAAGTTTTATGATCCGAGGTTGGTTAATCAGTACACCCTAACTGTGAGGATACAAAATCCTCAGACAACGATTTGTGTAAGGAAGAATCAGAATCAGAATTATATTCTGGGGATGCCTGCAAATCATTAAACAGGGGAATATCTGCCACATTTAAAGTTTGAACCCAAAGAGGAAAGCTTTGTGTACCTAAAGTCAATGTTGTTGCAGATGAGATTTGAGAGAACTGAATAGTATTCATTAACACAAAAGCTCCCCCTACTTGTGTTCCAGCTTTGGATATAGGATGAGTGTGTAAATGAATGTACCAAAACTGGAAATTGCAACTGCAAATGATTCATCACACCAACCATGAAATGGTATACCAAGGATTTTCACGCAAACAAATTTTCCTCCATACTTGCAGAGTCTTTCTTTTCCAGGGATGAAAGAGAGCCAATTCTGTAGCCATGCTCCATTATCTTTCAAAAATTCTCTATCCAGATCAAGATTCTCACAATGGATCAACAAAGTTTTGCTGCCCAGCTCCTTGACTTGCACCTCACATACACCTTCCATGGTTAAATCTCTTAGGATAGATTGATCATTGTGAAAACTGTGAGCTATAACAATGTGGGCTTTTTGCATAAATATTTGTTGTGCAGTAACCATTGAGCCTTGATTGCTGGGTGGCTGAAAGTCCACTGACAAATGCCTTCTGAAATCAGCTTGAGTGTTCCTTGCCTTAGTAACATAGAGTTTGAAACCATTGATTGTGTAACCATTGTAGAGAAAGATGGCCTCTTGTAACTGCTTTTGGTGTTGAAAATAGCAAAACCCATACCTCTTGCCTAATCTGCTAGTCTTTAGAGCCACATGAACTTTTCTGATACCACCTACTTCCTTAAATAGTTTTGCCAACTATTCATTGGTGGCTCTAGTTGGGATATTGTGGACATAAGCAATATATGCAACATCTGATTCTTTCCGATGTGCTTTGGAGGATGCAACTCTGCTCTTATGTTGTGACTTTGCTTATACTCCTTTGTCTGATTTGGTGGTTTGTCTTGCAAAAATGATTGTTTCCAACTCCCATCACTTTTGTGTCTGTAATAAACTTCAGACCGAGCAAAGGAATTTTAGTGACAATCTTGTTGCAAAGTCTTAGCATGCACTGTATTCTTTGGGAAGGTTGGTGTTGTATCTGGACTAGATATGACTGTTTGAAATATTTGTCATAAAACATCTAGACTTTTTTGAAAAACAAACTTTATATTTTATATGGTCGGTTCATGTAATTTGAGAGTATAAATAAATTTAATTAGTTTTTAATATTTTTGGATGATTGACCGTCATGATTTTAAAAAGAAAAAAAAATCTATTAAGGATATGACATTAACATGGACTACAGTACAACCTCCATAAATAAGGTTGTGCCACTAAATAAAATAGGACAAGAAAAGATTCCAAAGAAGCAAGTTGCAAAAAAGCGACATTTTTGGTTGTAATCAGACAGGCAGGAAGCCTGTCCTTCCGGTAACCCGCCAGGTACCTGCTCACTTAATCTGCCACGTGTCAACGGTAGAGGTCGTAGTTTGTTTGGATGGTGATCGAGATGGAACGATCGGACGGCGGAGACAACAGAGCATACGTACACTATACAGCAGACGATCATTTATTGAATAAAAATACAATCCTCTGCACCAGACCCAGACTCAGCAGATCTCTATCTCTTCTTTCTATATCTGATTCTACTCTTCTTCTCCTCCATTTCCGCCGGAAAACGAAAAATGCGGGAAAATATTCAGAGCTACTGAAGCTTCAACAATGACCGTCTACGACGCAGCTTTTGTGAACAACCAGCTCTCCAAACCCACCTCGATTTTCGGCCTCCGCCTCTGGGTCGTCATCGGAATCCTGCTGGGCTCCCTCATCGTCCTCGCACTCTTCCTCCTCTCTCTCTGCCTCACCTCCCGCCGCCGCCGCAGTCCGAAGCTGATTGCGGCGCGGGACGCCACCCCTGTGGTCTCCAAGGAGATTCAGGAGATCGTGCAGCCGGAGATCCATGTCGAGATCGGCAAGGCGGAGCACCGGGAGGTGTTCTCCGGTGGGGGCATAGGGCCTGAGGTTTCGCATCTCGGCTGGGGGCGGTGGTACACGCTCAGGGAGCTCGAGGCCGCCACCAACGGCTTGTGTGAAGAGAACGTCATTGGTGAAGGTGGCTACGGGATTGTCTATAGCGGCATACTTGTAGACGGTACCAAAGTTGCTGTCAAGAATCTCTTGAATAACAGGTACTCTCAATTCAGATTTTGATTGATTAATTTTAAATATCCAATTAAGGAAGGCCTGTCACCTGCTCAACACCACAAATTTCTGCATTTGTTTGGTTTTATTGATTACCAATGACAATATAGGCATTAGGCTTTCTTCTGTAATATTGTAAGGGTATGTATGTTCATAGGAAAAGGGGGTTTCAGAAATTTTGAATGAAAATGCCCTGAATGTTATGTTTCTTCACCATGGTTAGTGTTGACGACATATACTGAAAAATTAAATGTGACAGTCGATGTTAATGTGTTTCAGTTAATTGACTAATGAAACTTAACAATTCCTCCTACCCGGGCCTAGTTGTTGTACGATGCACAGATGAGTACATTTGTCCATCGTTTCATGATAACAAGTATGCTGCTTAGTTTAAGCCTAGTAGGGCAGCCAAATGGAAAATTTTGTACTGGTTGGTATCAATCAATGATTTAATGGTTTTCTTCTGCTTCAGTGGTGGTTCTCCTTTATCTGTTTTGTTATTCTTTCTTTGTGTTTGTTCAGCTTATGTTGTAAAGTTGCCTTTGTTACAAAACAACAACAAAAAACCACTTTCTTTCGGATCAAGTCTCATTTTGTGATGTTGGAATGTGAAATTATAGGCTATTTGTGACTCTTATTTGACAAAAAAATTGACCATGGTTCCTGGTTCATCATTTTGTGAACAATTAGGGGTCAAGCTGAGAAGGAGTTTAAGGTAGAGGTGGAAGTTATTGGGCGCGTACGACACAAGAACCTTGTTCGGTTACTTGGATATTGTGTTGAGGGTGCATACAGGTATCACCATTCACTCTCCAATTTCAAGATGGGATAGTATTAATGTAAATGTAACTTATATGCTCTTGTGTCTTAGGATGCTTGTGTACGAATACGTCAACTATGGCAATCTAGAGCAATGGCTTCATGGGGATGTTGGGGATGTGAGTCCCCTAACATGGGACATTCGAATTAACATTATATTGGGAACAGCAAGAGGGTACAACAACTGAAATCTTAACCTCCAGTTTCACAAAAAAATATTTCCATGCAACTCTCATATTTGTTGCTTATTTACTGGTTTTTTGAGCAATATGTGTTTGATACTTAACATCATCCCAGGTTGGCCTATCTCCATGAGGGGCTTGAGCCAAAAGTCGTCCATAGAGATGTGAAATCAAGCAATATACTACTTGATCGCCAATGGAACTCTAAGGTTTCTGATTTTGGACTAGCCAAGCTCCTATGCTCTGAAATGAGTTATGTGACAACTCGTGTGATGGGAACATTTGGGTATGTGCATTCAACCTTTTTGTTTTTCTTTATAATCATATTATTTAGATTCAAGAGGTAATTTTTTGTTGTAACCTTCTACTTGAAAATGCATCATGTTGCAGCCCTGATTTTTTTTTTGTATCACCGCCTTTAAAACCTACGAAATCCATCCAAAAATTGATCACGTGCATGCCATGTTGCAACCCTGAATCTTTTTTTTTTGTATCATCGCCTTTAAACTTACAAAATCCGTCAAAAAACTGATCACATGCATGTCATGTTGCAACCCTGAACTTTTAAAATGCATCATGTTGCAACCCGGAACTTTTATAACACATTATGTTTTAACCCTGAACTTTTAAAACACATCATGTTACAACCTTGAACTATTGATTTTTGTTGTTGTTAATGTAGCAGCGGTAATTTAGTCATTTCATACGAAAAACTAACGACGTTATTGGCGGTGATACATGTAACATGATTTTCGTCCAAAGTATAAGGTTGCAGCATGTAACTTTCCCTAGACCGAGATTCCAACAAATGCATTAAGAGGAGGGAGTATAACATAGTTTTTCGTATTTGTTTGTTTCCAGAATATGAAGCTAACTGTTGCGTTTGCTGGTTTGTCTTAGTTATGTTGCACCAGAATATGCTTGCACTGGGATGCTGAATGAGAAAAGTGATGTTTATAGCTTTGGAATTCTTATCATGGAGATAATTACCGGGAGAAACCCTGTTGATTATGGTCGACCCAAGGGAGAGGTTAGCTTTCAAAGATAATTTAAAGCTTGTTTGCTGAACCCTTTCTGCCTCAACTTTGTTTTAAGTTGGAAAACATATGCAGGTAAATTTGGTGGAATGGCTGAAGAGCATGGTAGGCAACCGAAGATCAGAAGAAGTAGTTGATCCTAAGATGCCTGAGATGCCTTCATCAAAAGCACTTAAACGTGTTCTGTTGGTTGCTCTTCGATGTGTTGATCCAGATGCAACCAAGAGGCCCAAGATGGGACATGTAATCCACATGCTAGAGGCCGATGACTTGCTAATCCGCAATGTATGCACTGTTTCATGTTACACAGATTTGTTCATTCTTCTGGTCTGACCCATTCTGGTTGTTTCTTTTGCAGGAGAGCCGAGTCGGGGGAGAATCTTTTCACAGTGAGCAGCCACCAGTGAATAACAGTGTCGGGAAAGTAGGTGGGATAAAATATAGTGAAGAAGCTTCTGACACGAGTGAAAGCGGTGATACTGGACGGCAAGAACATCAACCGAGCCGGTGGAGGTAATACCATATTAGGTCACTAACAAGTCAACCTTCCTCAAGTCTTTTGTGTCTGCATAGTTTTTATCATTATTGGTTCCTGCGATTTTTTCCATGTATTTTGAATACCAGAATCTTCATTTATTTATCTTTTTCTTATATATATATATATACACTTGTACAGTTGAAAGAATAATTCATTCTCATACAAATCATAATTCAATGATATTTTTTAGAAGAACATATATCTAGGGGTGATCATTCAACTGTTTTTAATTTAAGAATTTTGTAGGTTGAGCTGTGTGTGTATTTGTCAATAGAATGAATGATGAATTAGCAGGCAATGAGTTTTCCCCACCCTTTGTGCACTATTTAATGCCGGCCACAAAAATAAGATGCTCGTGGACCCAATTGCCAGCTAGCACTTAGATTAGGTCTATTGTCACTGCCAGCAAGGAAATCCAATTAAAAGACCCACAAACCAGCTAAGCGTTGTATGATTTAGCTGTCTCTGTCTATGAATGGTGGGTCATCTGACAGAAATGGGTTATAGTTTTGGCTCAACTCCACTCTGTCTATGGTGATGAGAACATGCTCTTTCCCTCGGGAGAACAGCAACTACACTTGTTATCTTATAGCCATTTTGTCTCTTAGTAAGTTGTAAAAGTCCCCGCTTAGGCCCTAAAATATGTAAAAACACCCGGATTAAGGTAAAATGGTCTTGGGAGACTGTAGTTGCGTTCTTTGCTGTTTATAGTTCTTAATTTCCTCCATTTGACATATTTATTGTCTATTAGTTGCGGACGGAATTGGGAGCTACAGGTTATTGGGAAATTAGTATTGCTAGGATTAATGTAAAATGGTCAATGGAATCGTGGCCTTATGGTTAGCACTGGAGAAATACAATTTGTTGTATTTTACGTTGCTGACTAAACAGTTGTTTATATATATATATATATATAGTATATAGGGTGGCTATCCAGTAAAAACCATCCTTATTGTGCAAACTACGAACCAATCTAAGCCACAGGATGCGGTCAAAGTGACGTCAGCAGAGCGCGCGCGACGCTGACACATGGCAGATGCGCGCGCCTCTGCCCGCGCGCGTGAGCGTGTTGACCACGCGCGCGCACGGTGCTAATAGTTTGGCGCGCACAGTGCTAATAGTTTAGCACAGTGCCAACCTATTAGCACTATGCGCCCAAACTATTAGCACTATGCGCGCCACGTGTCAGCACTGTGCACGCGCACCAGCAGCGCGCGCGCCCACGTGTCAGCACCTGGTGAGTTCGTAGTTTGCACAATAAGGGGTGATTTTTACCTGATACCAACCCTATAGTTTTAAGTTTAAGGGCGCATGTGGATGCTTAACTGGTAGTTGTTGGATTTGGATTTGGATTGAAGAGGGGCTATACTGGCAGATGGCTAAACATGTGTTTCTTCATAAACAATATAGTTAATTGTTCAAAACTACACTAAAGTTTTATCTACAAATAGATGCATGCATAAAGTTTTGTTCACGTGAACACATTAAAGTTTCGTCCACCGATTTTTGTCAGGAATAGGGATGGCAATGGGCCGGATCTGGGTTGGGTTTTGTCATACCCAATCCCGGCCCGATTTCCCTACTTGCTTCCTGAGCCCGCCCGAGACCCGTTAGTCCCTGCTTGTATCCTGATCGGATCGGGTATTACTCTATCCACCCAATATATGAGTTGTATTTATTTTGCAAGAAACCTTAATTTTATTGTACTACTCAAATTATATCGGCAAATCATGATTATTCGAACTAAAGCAGCGAAAACCTACTGGAGAATATGTCTTTAGTGCAGAATTCCCGAGATCTCCCTGCTGTAAAAGGTTGGTCGGGGTTGAGAGTCCCGAATCCGGATGCCGTTGAAATAGGCCCCAGCCGACCGTCCCTCCTCCCGGATCCCAGATCCACCGAGGGGGCGGACCCATGCCGGCGAGGGGTGACCCTAGGGCGATATGCCGCTGTAGATGGGATACGGCGCGTGAAGCGTAATCCAATGAACGACAGGGGGCCACGGTGGCCATTGGCTCGAAGGCGGGGCTGGTCCGGCGATGCAGGAACGGTAGCGCGAGTCGAGTGGGAGACCGTGGAGCAGCTTGAACGATGGGCAGCGACCTGTGGGGGTAGACCGGCTGCAAAACAAGACAAAAACAAAGAAAAATAAAACCGGCTCCGATCAATAGAATCACGACGGTAGAGTGGAACCTCATGGAGGTTGTGTGGAGAGCTTTGGAAGCAGGGACTTCGATTGAACCCCGGAGGGTAGTGGAGAGCTTTGGATCAGGGGCTTCAAAGGTGGAGAATGATGTTCGCCATGGAGGAGGGGGTGGGGGGAAGGGCTGCGCGCAGAGAGAGTTAGGGTTCTCTCTGCGCAGCCAAAAAAGATATTTTTAAAAAACTCATTGTTAATACAATAAAAAAATATGTTTTTTTTGTATACGATCATATGTTATTCACTCATCGGTCTCCTGTTCGAGTTTTAAACCAAGTCTTAATGATATTGATCATACTATCTTTTGAAATATCTCTCTATGATCATATTAATTTTGTAATGAACTATTTCAAAGCTCAAATTGATGATAATCTCAAAGCAAAAATAGTGACTTTATAATAATAAATTTTATAGACTAAATAAATTAAGAAAGTTAAGTAAAATAAATTGAAATTGAAGAGCATAATTGAACATCTCTCTATGATTATTTTAAAAAGGATTAAATTATAACTTTTGGGGGATATATGTTAATTATTAATAATTTAAAAGATGGAGCGTGAGAGAGCGGATGGAGAGATGTCGCCGGCCACCACGGTCACAGGTGCATCGGAACTGACCCCATCGTTCCGGGATGTGGTGATTGAAGGCAGGAGTTTCTCGATTCCTTGTGCTGTTGATTTGGCCAAGTCTTTTGGCCCGATTCGCAGCCCGTCTAGGGTTCAGGGAGTTTTGGGGAAACCTGTGGCTGCGAAGGTGGTTGGCGCGGTGGGGAAGGATCCTTCTGAGGGTGATCGGGCTGGAGAGAAGCAGGTCGATCGGGGCAAGGGTGTCGCCGCGATTGATCAGGTACCATTGTTTAATTCGTCTGCGCATTCTTCACATGCGTGGGGTGTTAAATTGTTCGTCTTCAATTTACCCTATGGTGTGGATGATGGGTGGTTAAGGGATTATTGTGATTGTGCCGGGGCGGTGCTTAGGGCAAATGTGGCTAGGAAGCCCAATGGTAAGGGGAAGTACTTTGGATTTGTGTATGTTGATTCGCAGGTTGATGCTGACCGGATCATTCACAAATGCCATGGTTCTACTCTTCGTGGTTACCGGTTGTTAGTGGCGTATGATCTGAAGTTTGGGGGGGGGGGGGGGGGGGGGAACGTACAGGCACACGTTCGGCTGTGGTTGGGAAGATTGTGGAGACCCACGAGGCATTGGTGGGGAACGGAGTGCTCCGTTGCTGATATTCAGGAGGCTATGAGTAGGCAATGTGTTTTTGACGTTGAGATTCGGGGTTTTGGAAACAGAGTTTTTCTCTTGAATTGCCCTGACCCTGTTTTCGCAAAGGAGCTGAGGGAGACAGGTGTTGGTTGGCTACGGACTTGGTTCGATGTTGTGGACGGGCCGTCTTCTCTGTTGATGGCACCAGGCCCCTTCTGTTGGTTTGAGGTGAAGTGTATGCCTTTTCATGGGTGGTCTGAGGCGAATTTTAGAGGTGTTGCTGGTGCCACATGGACAGTGGTGAGTGTCATTGATACAAATGATAAGGGAGCTTCTTATGGGAGAGTGTTTGCGCTGGTGCATTGCCCTGCTGCTGTACCTGCACCGGTGGAAGTGGTGTTTCAGTTGGGAAAAACTTATTTTCCGGTTGTTTTATCTCCGGTTACTTCCAAGGAGGTCCCTTTCCGATGCCTGGCGAGTGATTCAGGGTCTTCTTCGTCTGAACACTCGGTTACCAGGGAATCAAATGGCTCTTCACAGCCGTTGGACCCGGAGTCTTTTGGGGCACACCGCACATCAGAGCGGGAGCAGAGTCGTGAGGTGACGCCCAGCCCAGTCAGGCCTATTAGTTCTGGGCCGGTAATTACCCCTTTCTCTCGTTTATTTGGAGATAGTGGGGAAGTTGGAAGGCAACATGACTCTTTTCCTTCGTAGGCCCTGGGTTCCCCGATTGTTCCAAACCCAGAGTCGGCTCGGGATTGTTTTTTAGCGGCTGGTCCGATCCTGGCGGAAGTCGAACAACAGAAGCGGAAGAGGGGAAGGCCAAAGAAAGGTGCTCCCAAGGCGGTTGTTTCGCCCATGACTTACTATCAGACGAGAGCTCGTTCGAGATCGTTGGGAACGGGAGGGAGTTCTGGTCCTGTGATGATCGACATTGCTCGAAAGTTAAAAGACGGTTCCGGCGATTGGTCTTACTGCAAAAAGGGTGGTAAGAAAGCGTTAGATCTTGGCCCGCTGGTTTTGGAGCAGTTTGATGCTTTGGATATAGAAGTCCCCCAACGTTCTTTGCAAGACGAAGTTAGTAGTGGAAGTGAGGGAGGGCATTCGTCTGATCGTACAGGTACGCCGGCTGACCCTGTTTTGGGGTCTTTTTTGTGATTTTTCTGATGAAGTTCCTCACGTGGAATGTGAGGGGTATGCATTCCGAGGCTAAACGGAATTGCATTAAAAAGTTGATTATGTCAAATGATGTTGATGTGGTGATGTTGCAAGAAACAAAACTGTTAGTTATTGATTCATGTATTATGAGGAGTTGTGGTTTTGGTGTTGGTTGGGATTATGATTGGGTTCCGGAAAATGGGACAACTAATGAGAAAGCCAATCTCATTCTGCTGGCACAGGATAAAGGGTTTCATAATAAGCCCTTCTCCACATGTCCAGCGAGTAAAATTAGGAGC
The DNA here is from genome assembly GCA_963921825.1 of Erodium maritimum. Lineage (NCBI taxonomy): Eukaryota > Viridiplantae > Streptophyta > Magnoliopsida > Geraniales > Geraniaceae > Erodium > Erodium maritimum. The sequence goes on along the minus strand of OY997596.1, from coordinate 26,314,797 downwards.
AGAATTGATAACAATCAATTTTCTTGAATTTGGCAGCTATTGTTGCATGTACACAAGGCACTTTATCCAAGTCGAACACACGATATTCGCATCGCTTCTCAGATAAATTAACTATGGACACATGTTTCTTACTAGTAACCTGAAACTCTGATGCGTTGAGTTGTATCACACTTATTTGTTCATCAATTATTTTCCTTACCCGAATGACTTTCTTTCCATGCTAATTTGATGTTGTACCTAGAGGTATACATGCAATTAGAAGGCGACGCTTGTTGAAGCACTCAGAAACTTTCCCTTGCATAACATCAAGCAATGCAATGATAGGCCACTCTCTTGGCTCTTTCAATGTTGAGTTTATCGAATCGACTCTATTTGTTGTCATAATATTGCACCGACCACCTCTGAATTGTGCTCTAGCCCACTGATGTAAAGCTATATTTGTTTCTTCAAGATACTCGATGGATGTTTGGAAGTCTTTGCTCATATTTTTGTACAATCTGTTGAAGTCGGATAACCTGTAGGCTTCAACAACTTCTTTGAAACTTGTTACAACCCCGGTCTTATTTTTTGAATGAGTATTGACATTTCAACCGAGATGCCACATATAGTGTCCATGCTTTCCTTTGGGGTAGATCTTCAACCTCCCATTGATAATACTTTGATTCCTATTAGAAAGGATTACCAAGTCATCTCCATTTGGTATACATTCATGTAACTTCTAAAAAAACCCAGAACAGTTTCATCGTCTTCGCCGTCCCTATATTCTATATCATCATCAAAATTGGATTGTTCTAGATACTGTCCTTCGTCTTCCATATCTTCCATATCATCATCATAACTGAATTGTTCTGCATACTCTTGTTCGTCTTCCACATCCTCAAACAAATCATCATCTAAACATAACTATTATGGAGTAGGATTTGACCCCGCTATTGCTATCTTAGTAGTACCCGTACTAGCAACTCGACGTGGGAGATAAACGCGTTGCCCACCTACACCTCTCATAATATCAACGACAACTCCCATATTTACTAGACTACACATGATGTTCCCAAAGTAGTCATCAGGGGCCAGAATCATTTCCCTACCACGGGTATCTTTCTTAATGGCCTCCACACGGTTCTTTCGACTCCCAAGTCCATATTCCACAACAAAACCCCGAACAGTTTCATCGTCTTCTAAAATAACTTGATCCATTCCTCCAACATCGTTAGGCATGTCCGGTAAGTAACTCACTTTCTATTCCATTTCATTTTCTTCCAATCCGGTCCTCTCATACAATTTATCCCATAAGCTTTTCTTTAATGATGCATCCGTATCATCAACAAGGATATTCATAGACTTTGAATAATATGGTATCCAACTATAATTCTCGTTCTCTTCCTTACACCCCCACCATAAGAAGCATGTATTATCACTCGAACAATTCATACAACAATTAGGAACATATAAAGTTAGAATTTACCATAATGGACTTCTACTAATATTTAAAAAGCTGTTTTCAAACAATTTAAAACAAAAAGGCCTCTGTAAATAAATAAAGTACTTGTAAAACTATTTTAAAACAAAACCCAAAAGGCCTCAGTAAATACACATCGGATGAGTTAATAACGGATTGGCACAACATTCTGTTACATTAAATACCGAATGGACACCCGAATCTAGTTTACATAAAACCAGATCGCCATACCGACCTGCTAAGAGCTCAGACCAGAACGTGCCGAACTGAGAGGACTCTCGGTATGATACGATCCTTGAACCACAAAATCGCGAAATGGAGGTCAATACTAGTTCGAAATATATTTCAAAACCATTCCATGATAATACTAACTACGTTTATACAAACATATTGCGAAAAATCAAAATTGTATGCACAAACTATAAATTAGGTCTTTCCAATTACTTACCTCGAGCTAGGGCTTTTCTGTGCAGGCTTCTTGGACAGTCGAGCAATCAATTGAGCAGCTCGGACGAGCAATTGAAGAAGAAAAAACAGATAAGAGGACTAGCAATGCACGAGACAAAAGCAATCAACGAGGGGACTAATATCCCCAAACTCAAGTAACCCGACTGACACACAACAGTTGCCTTCCTCAACCGACTCAACTCTCGGACACGTAATGTAGACCCGACCCAACGATTACGACTTCCTCCAAGACACGAAAGACAACCACGCAACACCCAAGATCAAAAGGGAACACACACCAAACAAGATCGCAAGGATCGCACTCTAGTTGCTCAGTAACCCCCTGCCCTTTTCCCAACGCGACGGTTGGATCAGGCGGTCGACCTGTCGCACTTTTCCCAACGCGGCAGTTGGATCAGACTGTCGACCTATCGCACTTTTCCCGACCCCAGTCGGATCAGGCTGTCGACCTGTTGCACTTTTCCCGACACAAGGTCGGATCAGGCTGTCGACCTGTCACTCACCAACCACAGGTAACCACAATTAGTATCCCTGCCCTTTTCCCAACGCGACGGTTGGATCAGGCGGCCGACCTGTCGCACTTTTCCCGACCCCAGTCGGATAGGCTGTCGACCTAATGCTCTTTTCCCAACGCGACGGTTGGATCAGGCAGTCGACCTGTCACACTTTTCCCGACACAAAGTCGGATCAGGCTATCGACCTGTCACTCACCAACCCCAGGTTACCACAATCACAATCACAAGCAAAGTTCAACAAACAGCAACAACACCAGTTTGACACTCCACAGGCACTCATGGCCACCCAAGACACCAACGGTAAAACACGGGTTCAACAACCCCACGGGCACTCAAGGCCACCCAAAACACCAACGGTAGAACACAGGTTCAACAACCCCACGGGCACTCAAGGCCACCCAAAACACCAACGGTAGAAAACGGTTTCAACAACCCCACAGGCACTCATGGCCACCCAAAACACCAAAAGTAAAGACACGGGTTCAACAACCCCACGGGCACTCATGGCCACCCACAACACCAACAGTAAAACACGGGCTCTCATGGCCACCCAAGACACCAACAGTAAAACACAGGCTGTCATGGCCACCCAAGACATCAATAGTAAAACACGGGCTCTCATGGCCACCCAAGACACAACAGTAAAGTACGGGCTCTCATGGCCACCCAAGCCACAAACAGTAAAGTACGGACTCTCATGGCCACCCAAGACACAACTACACAATCAACCTCCGGGCATAACCAATGCCTCCAGCAGTTCTAATATCAACATGCTCACAATCAACCTCCAGGCATAACCAAATGCCTCCAGTAGTTCTAATATCGAAAGTTCACTGCTCCTACGACACTACTAAGTGTCACATGCATTTCTATTGTTCGATACGTTCCCGTATCATACGACACCACCCGGTATCGCCTGCCTTTCTAATATTCGAATAAACCTACTTAACCCACGACACCCAAGTGTCACATGCATTTCTACTGTTAACTTTCCCTAGTCAGGGCCGAGATCCGGATACTTTTCCCTACCTCGTAACGCTTTCCAAAAATTCCACAACCCAGCTCTGGCGTGCTCGCGATCACTCGCCTAGCTTTCCCTTTCGCGGTCCTCGGTACGATCTAACAAGATCACAATTAAACACTTTTTAAGTTTGCTGACAAAGCTGAATTTTAATGAATTTGACGCCCAAACTCAACCCTGACAATGTCGATCACTCCCAAACTTCCCAATTTCTCGACATTGTCAATAATGGGCTCGGAAAAGCCCGATTCGCCCGACATGGCGAATCTGCCCGGGTTTTGAAAACGCCCTTCCGGGGCTCCGAAAATTCCCGTTTTTGTTTCTACTATCTTAGAATAATTCAAGGGCTCCAACGCAATCGACAGAATCAATTTTCGACTTCCGAGCGATTTAATTCGCGTTTAAAGTTCCTAAACCCGAAATTTCCAATTTCCACAATTTAATTCCAAAATTCGTTCCGGGTGTGAATTATCGACTCGGGGATCATCCAAGACCACCCAAACACGAAAAACCAGAGGCCCGACCAAGTGGGCCCCACACGGCCACAACGAAAAATGTTCCTTTTCGCCCCAAAATGTTCCTAACGAATCCCACACCATAACTCAACCATATTTAACTCGTTTTAACCCAAACCCAAAACTTTAAACGTACCAAAACGAAAATCGATTAGGTGCTCACCGTAGGGAATGATGACGGGAACTCGATTCTTTTATCGTTGAGACGATCCGTCGATTGGATCGTCGGAAATCCCTAAACTTCAATCCTTTCCTTCTCTTTTTCCCTTTTCTCCTTCTCTTTCTTCCCTCCACTTTCTCTCTCTAATTTTCCCCCTTTTTTTCTATAATGGCCGAACATCACTTTGGTCTTCCTTTTGTTTTATCCAAAATATCAACTATAACTTAATTGCAAAACTACCATCAAGTCTTCCTTTGTTTTGTTCAGTTTTATCTAACACCACCACATTAGTGACATGTGGCAAGTGGGTCCCACACCTTTTGGAAAAATATCTTCTAGATATTTTTTAGTCAGATTCGCGAAATTCGGCCGTTTTGGGCCCCTAACGGGCACTTTTTCCAAGAAATTACGAAACTTATGGGCTACAAGGAAACGACTCAACTAAGACCGCTGTGACGATGACTAAGCTTTTTGGATACAAAACGGACCTCGAACGGACCAAAACGTCACTCGGTTGACTTTTCCAACAAAAGTCAACCCTTCCCAAATTGGTCAGAAAGTTGCCCTGAGTCCCCCGGAACTCACTTTGGTCGATATCGGGGTCAACTTAAGTCCAGTATGACCCTCGGGGTCAAATTTAGGTTCATTTAAGTGTCTGTCCAAAAATTTTAAATTTTCCTGTTTTTTCGCCGATTTGACTGGCGTTGACCGGGAGTGGTTCTTACACAGGGCAACTTTTAGACCAATTTGGGAAAAGTTGACTTTTTGCCAAAAAAGTCAACCGAGCGACATTTTGGTCCGTTCAAGGACCGTTTTGGATCCAAAAAGCTTAGCCGTCGTCCCAGCGGTCTTAGTTGAGCCGTTTCCTTGTAGCCCGTGAAGTTTCGTAATTTCTTGGAAAAAGTGCCCGTTCGGGGCCCGAAACGTCCGAATTTCGCGAATCTGATTGGAAAATATCTAGTAGATATTGTCAAAAAGGTGTGGGACCCACCTTGCCACTTGTCAAACAAGTGGTGGTGTTAGGTTTTGGGGGGAATAACAAAGATGAGGCTATAGGGGGTGGTCGGCCAACACTTAGAAAATAGAAAAAAAAAGGAAAAGAAGTAGTTTTTAGAAAGAGAAAGAAGAGAGAAGAAAGGGAGAGAAGAAGAGAAGGAAGCTAGGGTTTGGGGTCACTATTCACGTCATCTAACCCTTGGATCGTCTCAAAGTTCGAAGATTCAAGCTCACCTCGTCTTCCTCTACGGTAATCACCAAATGATCTTCGTTTTGTCAAAGTTCTAAAATTAGGTTTGGTTTAAAACTATTAGTTTAGGGTTGTTTTGAGGTTGGGGGATTGTTGGAGACGTTTTGGAGGCATTTGGAGGTGAAAGGGGACGTTTTCCGGTGACCGGGAGCTCGGGGGGAGCTCCGGCCACCATAGGGGGGTGGCCGGCCAGACATGGGGTGGCTGGCCGGAGCTAGGGCTGGCCACCACCATGGTGGGCCAGGCCCATGTGAGCCCTAGCCACCCACAGACAAGTTGGGCCGGGTGGGGCGCACATGCTTGGGTGCTAGGGTTTTGTGTTCGGGTGGTTTAGAACGTTCCCCGGATCATTTATCCACAACCGAATCGAAATTTGGAATTAAAATGCGAAAGTTGTAATTAACGGGTTTAGAAACTGTAAACGTCAATTATTTGACTCGGAAGTCGGAATTCGATTCCGTCGATTGCCTAGGAACCCTTGAATTATTCTAAGACCGTAGAAACAAAAACGGGAATTTTCGGAGCCCCGGAAGGGCGTTTCCAAAACCCGGGCAGATTCGCCATGTCGGGCGAATCGGGCTTTTCCGGGTCCATTATCAACAATGTCGAGTAATTGGGAAGTTTGGGAGTGATCGACATTGTCAGGGTTACTTTTGGGCGTCGAGTTTATTGAATTTCAGTTTATTCCTGCGAGTTTGAAAGTGCCTTAAAATTGTGTTCTTTTAGATCGTGCTGCAGGCCGAGGGAAAGGAAAGCTAGGCGAGTGACCGAGAGCACGCCGGGGGTTGTTGGTTAGCTTTTGGAGAATACGCACGAGGTAGGGAAAAGTAGCCGGATCTCGGCCCTGACTAGGGAAAGTTAACAGTAGAAATGCATGTGACACTGGGGTGTCGTGGGTTAAGTAGGTTTATCGAATATTAGAAAGGTAGGCGATACCGGGTAGTGTCGTATGTTTCAGGAACGTATCGAACATTAGAATTGCATGTGACACTTAGTAGTGTCGTGGGAGCAGAGAACTTATCGATATTAGAATTACTGGAGGCATATGACCATGCCCGGAGGTTGATTGTGAACTTATCGATATTAGAAGTACTGGAGGCATATGACCATGCCCGGAGGTTGATTGTGAAACTGTTGATATTATAGCTATTGGAGGCATTGGTTATGCCCGGAGGTTGTTTGTGTAAATCGTGTCTTGGGTGGCCATGAGAGCCCGTGTTATTGTTGTGTCTTGGGTGGCCATGAGAGCCCGTGTTTTACTGTTGGTGTTGTGGGTGGCCATGAGTGCCCGTGGGGTTGTTGAACCCGTGTCTTTACTTTTGGTGTGTCTTGGGTGGCCGTGAGTGCCCGTGGGGTTGTTGAGCCCGTGAGTTACTGTTGGTGTGTTTTGGGAGGCCGTGAGTGCCCGTGGGGTTGTTGAGCCCGTGAGTTACTGTTGGTGTGTCTTGGGAGGCCGTGAGTGCCCGTGGGGTTGTTGAGCCCGTGAGTTACTGTTGGTGTGTCTTGGGAGGCCGTGAGTGCCCGTGGGGTTGTTGAGCCCGTGAGTTACTGTTGGTGTGTCTTGGGAGTCCGTGAGGGCCCGTGGGGTTGTTGTGCCCGTGAGTTACTGTTGGTGTGTCTTGGGAGGTCGTGAGGGCCCGTGGGGTTGTTGAGCCCGTGAGTTACTGTTGGTGTGTCTTGGGAGGCCGTGAGTGCCCGTGGGGTTACTGTTGGTGTGTCTTGGGAGGCCGTGAGTACCAGTGGGGTTGTTGAGCCCGTGAGTTACTGTTGGTGTGTCTTGGGAGGCCGTGAGTGCCCGTGGGGTGGTTGAGTCCGTGCTTTACTGTTGGTGTCCTGGGTGGCCATGAGTGCCTATGGAGTGTTGAACCTGTGTTGTTGCTGTTTGTTGAACTTTTCTTGTGATTGTGATTGTGTTTGCCCGAAGTTCGTGACCCGACTTTGTGTCGGGAAGTGGTGTGGAAATTTGGCTGGCTTACGAGTTCGAGTCTCGGTAAGTTGCGAGCGTTCTTTGGCTAGCCTGACCCGAGTTCGAGTCTCGGCAGGTTGTGAGCGTTTTTAGGCGATGAGAGGGCAGCTCCCCTTCCGACTAGCTATTGGAAAAGTAGCTCAGTTATCGCCAACAGGTCAACCGCCTGGAGACTAACAGGGATCGGCAAAGCGTGTGGGGCAGGCTCGAGCCCAGCCGGTTAGCAACCGGCACTGAGCAGCTGATAGGAATGCGATCCTTTGTGATCTTGTATGGTATGTGATCCTTTGTGATCTTGTTTGGTGTGCGATCCTTTGTGATCTTGGGTGTTGCGTGGTTGTCTGTTGTGTCCTTGGAAGAGGTCGTCAATCGTTGTGTCGGGTCTACATTACGTGTCCGAGTGTTAAGTCGGTTGAGGAAAGTAACAGTGTGTGTGTGTCAGTCGGGTTACTGGAGTTTGGGGATAGTAGTCCCCGGTGATGAGTTGGTTGTTGGTGTTACCGGCATTGTCTGCTAAGTATGCCGTAGTCAGTCTGTTATCCGTGGTGGTGAGCGAACGCTCACCCCTAGCTGCTTTTCCTATAGGTACCGGTCGCAGGTTGGACTAGGTGAGCTTCTGAAGCTTGAAGAGCTAGGAGCGGGATTCTGGGTTTATTTTTGTTGAACAAATGGCGATTTTAAAGTGATTGTGAAAAAGGTTTCAAAATGTTTTATTGTTTTAAATGTTCGCATCCCTAGTTCGGTTTTACTGAAATTGGGGCGTGACAATATGTATCTTAAATTTAGGAAACTAGGGCTCTAGATGTCAGATGACATTTGGACTGACATATTCGATCAATCAACGATCAAGTGGAGCTCTGAATATCTCCACGACTTATATAGCTCCTACAACTTGTGAACGTTCATCCCAGGGTTTTCTTAATCCTTGGAGTCGTGATCTTACTTAATCATTAAGTTTCCTTGCGCAAGAATATTCCTTAAATCTAATAGATCATTATCGCATAATATCTTTATGTTTGGGAAACAAATCTCCAAACTAGGAAACCCAAATCTCTTTGTTTCCTTGCATTAGAATCTTTCCTGGATCTATCTGATATTTATCTCAGTGGTATCTTCAAATAAGGAAACAAATCGTAGAAGTATATCCAAACTAAAAAACAAATCGTCAACCGTATCTTCAAGTTTTGTTGTGGTAGAATAGTTTCTAAATAGATCATATATCTATTAGATTAATATCTTTAAGTTTGTAAAACATATCTTATTTCCAAAAACGAATAAAACTCAATTTCATGAATATCTTTTCGTTTTAGGAAACAAATATGCAACACCAGATATGCAAACATCTTTTTTGTGTTTGTTGCTGGGCACGCACAAGATGTCTAATGACATCTCGAATAACATCTTGCTCGACACAAACATTTCCAACTTAGATATAACAACAATCTCCCCCTTTGGCTATTTTTGTGGCAAGCACTTCAACAATCTTGGGGATAGCAATAACAATCTTTGGTATGACAATAATGGAGAACATAGTATTCACTTCTAGCATGCTTCTCTAAACCGGATATCTTCATAGAAAATCCATCATGCTTCATCCCAAGAACCATCTTCTCCTCTGGTTGCCTCAAAAAGTTTCCAAAAATAGAAAAAAAAAACTAAGCACATAAATTGCATTAGTAATTTCTAGTGGAGGGGCAAGGAAAAATAGTAGCAATTCCAGCATACTATTTGAACTTCATCATGTCAAAACAAGACAATTCAAATATCATAGTGGAGAGAAGAGAACATAATTTCAAATATTATCTGATTTGGTGAATGAGTTATTTGGATCAACATCTTTCTTGACATCTTGAATTGCCTATAGGTCCTGAAGGAGATCTTCTAGCCTCCGCTTTTGTTTTTCTATGGAAGCAATTGAAGCACGGATTTTGTCAATAATAGTGACTGGATACTTTGGAACTCTAATGTTGCATTCTTCCTTCAACTTCTTGCAAGATGTCTTGACATCTTCAGTTACATGAGTGCCTTCGAAGTGATTTCTCCCCTTTAATATCATAATCCCTTATCAAGTTGGGATGTTAGCTTAATATAGGTCCAGAGATGGGCAGCTTTGTAGCAAATGATCTAGCAAGACAAGAAAAATGGTTAATAATAAATATTACACAATTCAAGGGAGATGACATACCTATGACATAGATAAGTCTAACCAATTCTGAAATAATGCTTGAACCATTAGTTGCGGGAGCCCAATGTACCAATCCAATCCTAAGGATGTTGGAATACATAGGAGTAAGCTCCGAGGAAGATAGCTTTCCCTTTTTGGGCCACTACTTCTCTGGATGTCCAGTAACTCCTTTGCCAAAGTATGAATAGTGACATCCTTCTACTGAACATGTGTTGTTGATCTTCCCAGATAGGAGTTTATAACATCTATACTAACATCTGATGGGAATAGACTAGACCAATTCTTCTGATGCGTCTTGTTAGCATCAAGTTCATAAGGTCGACCTTGTCTTCAGTTTAACATCAACTTCTTACTGAACATCTTGTAGAACATATGTCTCAACAGTGTTGAGAATATCTTCTACCACAGTAGACACAACTTCAGGTCTAACATCTTTCTCAACATCTTTGAGAGCATCTGCTTTAAGGATCTTAGGTGAGTAGCTCTTTTGGTACACTTTTCTGTGAGGCCTTCATGATGCAGTGAGAGAGACGGAGAATCAGAATGTCCTTTTAAGGAGTCATTGTTTCATAACATCTTCCATTGACTTCGTGATAAACTAACGTCTGATGTCACAAGATAAAGTCATGACATCTTGACGGAAATCATACTCAGAAAAACATTTGTTTCTTTCAAAATAGCTGAGTACAATTGCTTCCAACAACAAAGTACTCTGATGTTATTTTTTAGCCATGGCAATGCAAGATTTCTTGTTACTGAACCAGCAGATTAAGTTGTTGCTAAGATGGAAACATCCTCAGAAATGCTTCTTCAATAAGTGGCCCTTCCTGCCAGATACTTTCATGATGCTTTGACTGGACTTGGTCAACAGATTTTGTCACCCCCCAATTTCAGTAAACCGAACTCAGGACGCAAACCTTTAAAACAATAAAACATTTTGAAACTCTTTACATAAATCACTTTAAAATCACCGTTTGTTCATCAAAATAATCATTTACAACTTAAGGGTACGTCCCAACAAATGTACAAAATGCAAGGTATACGTCGCTAGACTCAAAATAAACCCAGAATCCCGCTCCTAGCTCTTCAAGCTTCAGAAGCTCACCTAGTCCAACCTGCGACCGGTACCTGTAGGAAAAGCAGCTAGGGGTGAGCGTTCGCTCACCACCACGGATAACAGACTGACTACGGCATACTTAGCAGACAATGCCGGTAACACCAACAACCAGCTCAACACCGGGATCACTATCCCCAAACTCAAGTAACCCGACCGACACCCACGCACTTATACTTTCCTCAACCGACTCAACACTCGGACTCATAATGTAGACCCGACACAACGATTGACGACCTCCTCCAAAGACACGACAGACAACCACGCAACACCCAAGATAACAAAGGATCGCACCCCAAACAAGATCACAAAGGATCGCACGCCAACTGCTCAGTAACCTCTCTCACTCACGCGCTTTGCCAGTCCCGGTCAGGCCAGGCGTTCGACCTGTCTCAGTAACCTCTCTCACTCACGCGCTTTGCCAGTGCCGGTCAGGCCAGGCGGTCGACCTGTCTCAGTAACCTCTCTCACTCACGCGCTTCCCCGACACAAAGTCGGGCCAGACGGTCGACCTGTCTCAGTAACCTCTCTCACTCAGGTAACCACAATCACAATCACAAGCAAGTTCAACAAACAGCAACAACACAGGTTCAACACTCCACAGGCACTCATGGCCACCCAAGACACACCGACCATAACTCACGGGCTCAACAACCCCACGGCACTAACGGCCACCCAAGACACACCAACAGTAACTCACGGGCTCAACAACCCCACGGGCACTCACAGCCATCCAAGACACACCGACAATAACTCACGGGCTCAACAACCCCACGGGCACTCACGGCCTCCCAAGACACACCAACAGTAACTCACGGGCTCAACAACCCCACAGGCACTCACGGCATCCCAAGACACACCAATTGTAACTCACGGGCTCTCATGGCCACCCAAGACACACCAACAGTAACTCACGGGCTCAACAACCCCACGGCACTCACGGCCACCCAAGACACACCGACAATAACTCATGGGCTCAACAACCCCACGGGCACTCACGGCCTCCCAAGACACACCAACAGTAACTCACGGGCTCAACAACCCCACGGGCACTCACGGCCTCCCAAGACACACGGTAACACGGGCTCTCATGGCCACCCAAGACACAACAGTAACACGGGCTCTCATGGCCACCCACGACACAACAGTAATACGGGCTCTCATGGCCACCCAAGACACAACAGTAATACGGGCTCTCATGGCCACCCAAGACACAACTACACAATCAACCTCCGGGCATAACCAATGCCTCCAGCAGTTCTAATATCAACAAGTTCACAATCAACCTCCGTGCATGGTCATATGCCTCCAGTAATTCTAATATCGATAAGTTCACTGCTCCTACGACACTACTAAGTGTCACATGCATTTCCAATCTTCGATAACCTACTTAACCCACGACACCCAAATGTCACATGCATTTCTAATATTCGATAACCTACTTAACCCACGACACCCAAGTGTCACATGCATTTCTAATATTCGATAACCTACTTAACCCACGACACCCAAGTGTCACATGCATTTCTACTGTTAACTTTCCCTAGTCAGGGCCGAGATCCGGCTACTTTTCCCTACCTCGTGTGTTTTCTCCAAAAGCTAACCAACAAGCCCCGGCGTGATCCCGGTCACTCGCCTAGCTTTCCTTTCCCTCGGTCTGCAGCACGATCTAAAAGAACACAATTTTAAGGCACTTTTAAACTCGCAGGAATAAACTGAAATTCAATAAACTTGACGCCCAAATGTAACCCCGACAATGTCGATCACTCCCAAACTTCCCAATTACTCGACAATGTTGATAATGGACCCGGAAAAGCTCGATTCGCCCGACATGGCGAATCTGCCTGGGTTTTGGAAACGCCCTTCCGGGGCTCTGAAAATTCTCGTTTTCGTTTCTACGGTCTTAGAATAATTCAAGGGTTACTAGGCACTCGACGGAATCGAATTCCGACTTCCGAGTCATTTAATTAGCGTTTAAAGTTTCTAAACCCGTCAATTACATCTTTTACAATTTAAATCCAAATTTTGATCTGGTTGTAGATTAATAACCCGGGGAACGTTTTGTACCACTCGAACACAAAACCCGAGCACCCGAGCAAGTGGGCCCCACCCGGCCAACCATGGTCGTGGGTAGCTAGGGCCTTTTGGGCCCGGCCCACCATGGTGGTGGCCGGCCCTAGCTCCGGCCAGCCACCCCACATGGTGGACGGCCACCCTACATGGTGGCCGGAGCTCCCCCCGAGCTCCCGGTCACCGGAAAACGTGCCTCTTCCCTCCAAAACGTCTCCAACAAACCCCACACCTCATTTCCACCATAGATTACTCATTTTAACCAAACCCTAACTTTTGAACTTAACCAAAACGAAGATCGATTAGGTGTTTACCGTAGAGGAAGACGATGTGAGTTCGAATCTACTATCGTTGAGACGAACCCATGGCTCGATGCTCGTGAATAGTGGCCAAACCTTAGCCAAGACTTCTCTTTTCTCTATTCTTCCTTCTCTCCTCTTTCTCTTTCTAAAAACACTAACTTTGCAATTTCCCCCCCTTTTCTCACATATGAACGAACCCCCCCCCCTTTAGGTGTAGTCTTGTTTTTCCCCAAAAACCTAAAAACCTAACACCACCACTTGTTTGACAAGTGGTAAGGTGGGTCCCACACCTTTTTGGAAAATATCTACTAGATATTTTCCAATCATATTCGCGAAATTCGGACGTTTCGGGCCACGAACGGGCACTTTTTCCAAGAAATTATGAAACTTCACGGGCTACAAGGAAACGACTCAACTAAGACCGCTGCGACGACGACTAAGCTTTTTGGATACAAAACGGTCCTCGAATGGACCAAAACGTCGCTCGGTTGACTTTTCCAATGAAAAGTCAACATTTCCCAAAATTGATCAGAAAGTTGCCCTGAGTCCCCCGGAACTCACTTTGGTCGATATCGGGGTCAACTTAATTCCGGTATGACCCTCGAGGTCAATTTTAGGTTTAATTGAGTGTCTGCTTAAAATTTTTAAATTTTCCTGTTTTTCGCAGGTTTGACTGGCGTTGACCGGGAGTGGTTCTTACAAATTTTTCATACCAAGTCCTATCACACGTGGCCTTCTTAGTAAACGGAGTTTTTTCAACTTCTGGAGGAACATCAAGAAGAACATCTTTATCCATGGCTTGAGAATTCTTCCTCTTGACTCTTCATTCCTGCTTCATGTTGGTCTTTAAATTGGCTTGAGGTTTTCTCTTCTTTACTCTCCATTCTTGTTTCAAATTGGCAAGATGGTGATAACCTTTGACCTTCCGATCTTGTTTCACAATACTTTGAGGAATACGAGGTTGTTTGAGGCCTCTCCTTTTTTGAACCCGAGTTGTTCCATGTCGTGCACTAGAATATTTATCGTCTGCATGATGTGTTGGGTCTCGAGGTAGGGTTGGAGATGAACCAACTTGCAGCGGAAAATAAATGAAAACCAAGAGACGATTAAAACCACGAAACAACTAACAAAGAATGGATTCACAAGAGAAAAATTAAGCACTATTTCTCACCAAAACAAGAACACCGGGTAACGAATGATTGGCTTGAGCCTCCAAGACGCCTACGTATCCACATGGGAATCAAATCCACGTAGTTCTTCTCTTTGAGGACTCAAGAACACAAAAATGGAGGTGGAACACACCCTTGGCCGAAATTGCAAGGAAGAGGGAGAGAAAATGTGTTTCCTATTCTTGTCTTCTTTTTGTTATGTTGAAAAAAGATGACTTAAACATAACAAACATCATACTTGTCCAACTAAAGGCATGGGACAAGTATGATGACAAGTAAGGTGTAAATAGGACAAAGTATGGCTAGACAAGATGGGGTTAGGTGGTGAATCACCAACACCTTAATCCTTGTCATGCTTACTTAGTATTAAGTAATCAAGACTTGATTAATTAGTTCCACGGGCCTTGGTTGCATGGGCCTTTCAAGGGCCTCTTAGAACATGGCCCGTGGCTTTAGTCTTGCCTGGCACTGCATAACGAATCGACCTTGTCGATTCTAGCCTTTCTGTCGTCCCTATCATTATCCTTTTATCTCCGATATCCTGATTGAGATAAGGCATGGAGCCGTCATCCTTATTATTCTCAATCACTGTTCCTTGATATGTGAGATGACTGAATATATGATACCTAGTATCATGTGCATGGCCATGCTATTCTTTCAGTCACTCTCGATCAAGCGGCTGAGAACCGATATCTTTCCCATACCGTAGTATGATGCATAAATCCCTTAGCCGTCTTTCGTGTCACTCATGCAGTCCGTTCCCCAAGCCAATCCTGGCTGTTATGGAAGCCCTGTTACGGACAACGTTAGGCTCAGGTCAAACTCAGTTGTTTACAACATATCGATCACAAAGACTCCTTGGTTTAAGGATATATGACAAGTTACGACAATGAATATGTTCATGACTTAATATATGGCACATATTCATGTCAGGCCGTCCAATATCATGTCCTACATGATATATATGATCAGACTCCGGAATCCCATTCCAATGACTAACAGAACGTAAGCCATAAAGAGCCATCTTTCATACTAGTCGATTCTAGTGAATCATTGTTGACTAGGGACCCATCGAGTGTGATCTATCTCGATCTATGGTTCTATTCGCATGGTGGGCATAGATCAGAGTACACATCGATATATTACTCCAACACATAAGTAATATAAAGCCACTTTAATTTTATTGCTAACCATGATATATACATTTGGATATTTAGGATTGAACTACGGGCACTAAGACTAACATGATGTACAAAATGTCTATGAGGATGTTGTGCGGGATGTCGACGAGGATTTCGTACAAGATGCCTTCGAGGATGTTGTACAAGATGCCTACGAGAATGTTGTTGATGAGCTTTGTGGATCTTGGTAGTTGAAGAGGCGAGAGTGGTATGAGCCTGATTTGCGCAATATTCACCATTGACTCTCCATACCTTCTTTATGTTGATTTTAGGCTGAGCAAGATCTCTTCTTCGTTGTACATGTGGTTTACCATAAAGTTTGTAGAAATAAGGTTGTATATGGCCCATTTTACCACAATAATGACATTCCCAACGTGATTTCTTGAGTTTATTTGCTTGTGCATGATCATATTTTGAGCTAGAATGTCTATGATAATTTTTCCCTTAGGATGTTGGACAAGATATCGTTCATGATGTCGTGGTAGATGTTGTTGAGCTCTATCCATCTTGCAACTCGATGTTTTTTGATCAGCTATCTGCTTTCCCTTAGATGTGGACTGATTAATATATTTTTGAGGCACGAAAATAATTTGAGAGGTCGAGGCTCCATGAGTGTATCCTAACCCACTCATATTGCTTGCTAGTTTGCCAATGGATAATAGGGTTGTGCAAATATTCGGCCATCACCGAAAACAGACCATCACCGACCGTCCCCATCACCGAAATAACAGGAACCGACGGTCACGGGTTGGGTACGGGGATTAAAATCCTGAACCGACTACCTTTTGGGCAGGTCACGATTTTCTAAATAAAAATCGGTGGTGAACCGAACCGACCGGTTATAGATTGGGCTTAGCTAACCAACCTGTAGTCTATTGAAGCCCATGTGTTCTTCCAAGCCTTACCCTTTCATCCATCCCAACCCATTTTAATTTGAGCCCAATTTTACAATTCTGTACCAAGCCCATCTATTTAATCCGAGCCCATTTCATTCACAAGTCCAACCCATTAGCATATCCATCTCTAAACGCTAATATCCTTTATAAATAACACCTTCAACACAATATTTACAAACATTCGGCAGCCACTTCTTATACCAAGTTCTCTATTGCGTTGTCATCTCTGCTCAAGCGCTAAGAAGAGGTGAAAAAGGAGCTCGATCCCACCATTATTATTTTTTCACTATTTTGTTTAATCTTCTTTAGATCTATGTATGTGGTAGTACATCTATTCTTTATTTTTTGAACTCTAGCTCTTGTTTTTACTTGATCGGTTGTTTGTTGTTGGTATAATGTTAGGTACCTAAACGGGTACATATTTCTACAAAGGAAGTGAGAACTTTAAAAAGAAATCTGAAGACAATTTTGTATTATACAAATGTTTGTGTGTTTTTTTGTTGTAATCTAGGTTACTACAGTTTAGTCAAAACTGTATTTTTTTGTTCTTCAACTCTTTTTGCTGCATAAAAATGGTTTTTGAAATCTTGTCTTGTAGAACGATAAATATATTATTATGAGGTATTAGTTCTAAGAATTTTTGTTTTTGAATGTTTGAATTCTATAAAATAGGCAGGCTTGTGAAATGAAGTTAGAAGTTTGTAAAATATGTCTAAAATGTTGTCTGTTGGGTTATATTTACGAAGGCCCAATAGAAAGCCCATTGGGCCTAGTTGGCTGGTTATAACCGTCACCGTCCGGTAGTAAGGTTGGGCGGTTATCAGCTTTCCTTCCGGTGACCGGTGATGGATATCGGTACGAGTTTTAGATAATGGAAATCACGGTTTGGGTAATGGGTATGGATTTTGGGGTGGTTACCGGCCGATGCCCAGCCCTAGATAATAGTGTGTCCAGAGTATCTAAGCTAGAGTTCATCATTTTTACAAACTTGGTCATTTGATCAAATTCCCCTTTGAGTCTGCTATTTTCTTGTTTGAGCTTTAGATTTGTGTCAAGAAACATTTTTTATCCTTAGACAAGATATGTATTTGGTTGCTCAGTTTCTCCAGATTTTTATCAGTATCGAGGTCTACAGGATTGACTTTTTCAGCAACATGATCAGCAGTGTCTTGCAAGATATCTTCTGGGACATTTAGCTTGACATCAAGGTGTCCTTCTTCTTTTTCAGCAGCTTTGACATTAGGCCTAGCCTTCTTTTCCACATACTTCTTAGTATCTGGTGGTAGCTCTAGAAGTGACTTCTATTCTCACCACTTCCAATTTTTCTTAGGACATCATCAAGATTAACCTAATTAGCAAAAGAAAGATGGTTATTTACATGTTCATCATTGTTCTGCTCGTCTTCCCCATCTGTCTGATATTCCATGAAGTTGTGAGTTGGGTGGTGTTTCTGCCCGCTTCGGGAATGATGTAATTGTTTTAGAGAAGTTGGTTCCTCATCAATTTCAGAGATGTCAGCTTCGACTTCAAGATTGACATCTTGAGTGGCATTACTTAGATGAACATCTTGAGAAACATTTGTGCCTGTATCTAATCTAGATGTTTGAACATCCTCATCATCAACTTGTTCATACTCGCCATTTGATAGAGATTCACTGGACCCGTGCTCTTGTTTCTTCAAAATATTTGGACATTCCAGTTCAATATGTCCGAGTCCTTTACATTCGTGACACTAAATACTTTTTCCATAGTTGATTGCAAGTGTCTCCCAAGCTTTCCTAGCACTGATGCATGTATTGATTAACCTGAAGACATTCAGATCAACATCGTTGAAGATTGCATTAAGAGCACGAGAGTTTTCCATTGAAGCTTCATCTTCTTCGGTACTCTAGTCCTTCTCTGGTTTAGGCATCGTAGGTTTACCTTCCTCAGCTGCCAGATGCAGTGGCTCCCAGCCATGGATCACAGAATACCATATTGGGATATCTAGTGTTTTCATAAAATCACTCATTCTGTCTCTCCAATAGCCATAATTTGTCCCGTCAAGAAAATGTGACCGATATACAGAACTTCTTACTCCATAATTCTCCATTATGCACACACATAATTTATCCCTTTAGGATCACACCGCGTAGAATGGGTGACCTGCTCTGATACCAATTGAAATTTTGGTTTAGTATAGAGACAAGATGTTGTCCAAATGTTAGTTGTCGACAAAAACTTAGATGTCTTACTAGTTGTAAAGACATGTGGACCGACATCTTTCTTCAGAACATTATGGAGATATAAAACAATAAGAACACACAATAAAGACACACAAGTTTGTTACCCAGTTCGGTGCATAACGTAATCAGTGGAATGGTTTTCACTATCACGTAATCCGTCAACATACAAGTTATCGGATCATCCAGATCAACTTTATGCTACTTAATACAAAGTACAAAACCTATCTCAAGGCTCCCCTTGAATCCGAGATCCTCACTTGATCCCATTCTTCAAGCCCTTAAGTCTTTGAGTACTTTGAGCCCTTAAGTCTCGATTTAGACTTACGGTCTTGCTCTTTGAGGGTGTTATTCTTGAATCAATAATTACGGTTCACAACCAAAAACGACTCATTCAGTTACGAATAGAGTTTGAGCACAAGTATGTCCTTTTTTCAATTCATCCAACCTCCCATATGCTAGTCCAACATGCTTATGAGCTCTGAAATCTTGAACAAAGAACAACAAACAGACGATAGTTATAGTAGTATCTTGTAACAACAATGGCTTTGACAGATGTCAATGATGATGTCGACAACCAACAATGATCGGTTGAATAATAGCAATGACGATCACTTTCCCCATCAACATCTAATGGAAATCACCTTTGATTTTTACAGCTAATTCATCTAATGTAGTCGTGCCTCCTACAATTTCTCCAATCTTGGAGTCAGGATCCAACACAATTTCCAAGTTTCCATAACTTGTAACAATTCCTAAAGCCAAACAGATTTCTTTAGATAAAAGTATATTCAAGTTAGGAAACAATCCATAAAAAAATTTGATGTTTGGAATAGAAGTATCTTTAAAATAGGAAACATAAGATACTTATCTTCAAAATAGGAAACGTTAGATACTTATCTTCAATTTAGGAAACGCGCGCTCCAGATGTTAGATGACATTTAGACTGACATCTTTGATCAGCCGGCGATCAAGTAGAGCTCTGAATATCATCACGAGTTATACAGCTCCTACAACTTGTCAAAATGCCTCATAAGACTTCCTTAGTCCTGGGAGGCGTGATCTTGTTGAATCATTAAGTTTCCTTACGCAAGAATATTCCTTAAATCGAATAGATCATTATCAAGAATATCTTTAGGTTTGGGAAACAAGTCTCCAAACTAGGAAACCCCAATCTCTTTTTTCCCTTGCATTAGATTCTTTCCTAGATATATCTGACATCTATCTCAGTGTTATCTTCAAAGAAGGAAATAAATCACAGAAGTATATCCAAACTAGGAAACAAATCTTCAATCGTATCTCCAAGTTTTATTGTGATGGAATACTTTCTAAATAGATCAGATATCTATTAGATAAGTATCTTTAAGTTTGGAAAACATATCTTACTTCCTAAAACGAATAAAACTCAATTGCATAAATATATTTTCGTTTTAGTAAACAAATATGCAGCACTAGATACGCGGACATCTGGCTTGACATCTTTTCTGTCTTTGTTGTTGGGCACACATAGGATGTTTGATGACATCTCAAATAACATCTTGCTTGAAAAAAATATTACCAACTTAGATGTGACAACACCAACATTTTGAGACTCTGATATCGTGGGAAAGAAGCCTGCTCAGTTTTCCTTCAACATGAAGCGTTTTGAGAGTTGCAATCTTAATGAAGAAGTCATGACTTCTAGCAAGAAACCAATCAGCTCAAGGGGGTCAGTCTCTCCAGGCTCTGTTATGAGAAAAGTCAACGCTATATTTACTGTCCTGGACAACACCAAAAAGCTGCTGGCTGATTTTGTTCAAGACATGTGGACTCAAGATGTCAAAGAGGATGTTGCAGAAGATGTCGATGCAGAAAAATCCTCTACAGAATCAGACCCTCTCTGAAGTTATGTGCCTTTTAACCCTAAGCCGGTACTCGGACCATAACTACCGGTTTGCTAAGATTCATAACCGTCACCATCCCTATGACTGGCGGTTATTTAAGAATCTGGCCGGTTATGGGGTCGGTCGGTTACGGTTTTTATCCGATCCACCAAGCCCATTGGGCTTTTTTGGGCATTCATTTTAAACTTCAAATTTGAACCATGATTTAAGTTCTTTCGCAAAATTTATACTTCATTTCTATTTGTTGACATCATATTTGAATATTTGTCAATTTAGTTAACTAGGTTTTCGGTGACGATCAGATTTTTACCCACCTTATTATTAGGGTTAAGGTTAATTGGTGGCTGAAAAAGAAATGGACTTAAATGAAAATGGGTTAGTTGTTGGTTGAAAATTAAATGGACTATAAGTAAAATGGGCTTAGCCCATAAACTTATATAATTTCGGTAAAAGATGTTGAGCCGAGGTAGGGCCTAAAGCAACCCAATGTATATTAATTCAATTTGGGCTTACGTCTGGGAACTGAAAAATAATATGTTTATGAAATAAAGGCCGGTCGACCAATCTTAGTTTGAAAGATACAAAATCGTACCCACCCAAAGTGTCGCCGGGTTGGTTTTTTAACCTTAACCGCCGTTGGTGACATCGGTTCGGGTGATTCCAGTGATGGGGACGGCCGGTGATGGTCGGTTTTCGGTGACTGCCGGATATTTGCACACCCCTAGTGCCTTTTCTTCCCTACATTACCGTTTAAACACTTTAGTTGCATGTTTGTTTGTGAACTACGTTGCATCAGCCTTGTCCGAGCTAAGTATCAAAATTCCAAGACTACCACAATCAAGCGTAAGTAAAGAAAGTTTAAAATATTAGAATTGGTCATGCTAAGTGCTATTCACGTCTTCCTTAGATAGAGGTTAGGATAACTAACCAATAAAAAACAATTTTTCTTTCTTCCTGAATTTTTTTGAAATGCTATATTTCGATAGTTCACACCGGTGGTAAAGGAAAAGAGTTTTACCTCGCCTCGAAGGAACTACAATTTTGTCCCGAAGAAACAAACTAAGAGGTTTTCTTAATATGCATCGGTGGTCGAGATTGTCAGTCCCTTCTGCAACTCGCCATCCCACAATGACTACTCTTAGAGTTAGAAAACCATTCATAACTTCCTTCGCTGTGTCAGTTTTTTCCATGGACGGAGTCTCCACTATAGCATGAGATGATCAAGCGTTAACCACAAGACTAACCCTCAATTATCACAAGAATCGTACTTTGCATTCACTAGCATTTCTGTTACAAGTGACCCGACCGTAAAACTAGAAAGTCAATCGACTGAATTATCTACATAGGTCCTTCTCGTTCAACTAAACCATTTTCTTGAAATTGGGTTCTAATAAATTTTTGATTTTTAATGTTGAAAACATGTAATCGAATTATTAATGATCAAACCACATGAATAACCTTTTAATTTTTCTTGGGTTACATCCTTGAGTTCTATGGCCCAGAACACAAAGATGAAACACTTGGCTCATAAAATGAAAATCTAGGCCAGAGGAAAAACAACAACCAACCATTATAATCACATAATAATATAGTCAAATTCAATTTCACAAAGATTCACACATCCATGAAAGTATCAACATGTATATATAAAAGTATCAACATGTATATATAGAAATGAGATGAAAAATAAAAGATAGAAATAAGTACTCTAATAGAGGGTAGAGGTGTCCATTTTATAACACCTTACACCACCACCTTCTTCTTATTATTATTGCTTTAATTTCTTGTACACTAAATCGATCTTTCCTTTTACTTTCATTGCCTTTGATGGTTATATGAAGTTTCTTATAGAGGTTGCCAAACAAAAAGTGTGAAACTTTATCTCTCAAAATTTGGATTAGGGAGAGAGAAAGAGAGTATTTATATATATATTTTTGAAATCTGTTCGTCCCACGCCGTGGTGTGGCATCTCACACCGTGGTCTCTTTAATTCCCACACCGTGAGATAAATGTCAGAAAATATCTTAATTGTATGACCTATCCAGTGGCTATCTCATCTCGCCTCGGAATGAGATAACGTGATTCCCACTGTGTGGGAATGTACTCCACCACGTCGTCGTAGTGACATGCTTCTGTGTGGTACTAAACCTAAACTGAAATGACGTAGCTTGGTCTCCACGTCGTGGGCCTCTCTCCACCATACCATGGGGAAGCAAGGGCAGACAACATCTCGAAGTCCATATAAGCTTCTTTCACGCCAGAGCTCATTCCTAAAGATCCCGCTCCATATGCGCTATGTCCGAACTTCAACCTCATGATAAAGGTCATCATCTTGCTACAAAACATAAGAAAAGCTCGAATGGATCAAAATAAAAAAGAAAATAAACACGTCTGAATATGCTTTTATAGACTAAAGTCTAAAACATATCTAAATAACGAGTTTAAGCGTTACATTGCACGGACATGATTTTTCCGATCAGAACCCAAACAAACTTTCAATATGAATGTAACAAAAACATACCCATACTTATTTTGGAGTTAACACATTGATGTTTTTCTAAATTATACGATACAAGTATTGGGTTTTGATTGGATTTAGAGTTTTGGACATCTATTCATGTCGATGTTGCCAAACAAAAAGTGTGATTGTCTTGAGTGCATACGAAAGTTGAAACCACCGATTTGACTTTCTCGATTCATGGAAAAGGAGAGGAAATAGTATAACAAGTAGAAATGTGGAATGAAAATGCCATGGATGGAGGCCAAAAAAAAGACAAGGATAAAGAGCTTTATCTTTCTCCAGTCCATTTCTTCTCTCACGGGTCACCCAACCAAGCTCCATCCTCCTCCTCCAACCTAGCAGCTCGTCCAATTTTACTTGCTGCATCACTCTCATCTGGGTCGTACTTGATTCGGGTCCGGATCCATTTCTCGGTTCTGCCATGTCTACCGAGATCAGCTCTGACCACCACAACATCAAAGGGGTGCCCACCCATGGCAGCCGCCACTTGCAGTACAATATCTACGGCAACCTCTTTGAGGTCCCCAGGAAGTACGTCCCTCCCATACGCCCCGTCGGGAGGAATGCTAAGAGCATGAACAACGGAACGCCCCTCGCCCCCGACCCGCGCGCTCCCAGTCCGAGGACCGCGGTCCGACCCGTTGTGGAAGCGAAAAAACGCGGTCCGCGGCCCTGAAACACGCGCTCCCAGGTGCGCTCTGCACTCCTCGCCCCTCGGTTGCTGGCCGGGCGTGCGGTCCGCGCTCCTCGCTCCCTCGCTGTGCTGGCCCTCTCCCGTGCCGCCACGTGGCCACCTCAGTCGACCGTTTGACAACGGTCACAAACGGCTATATATATATATATTTTAATTAAAAATCAGCAAAAGCAAACCCTATAAATACCCACCCCCTACTCATTTTTTCTACACCAATCTCCACTTTTACTCTCCAACTTCACTCTCCCCTTCCCAAATTCTCCTTTCTCATTTCAATTATTCTCGTGAAAAATGTCGGGCGACGCTGGGTCCTGTGCACAGTCAGCTGGTGACGAAGTCGGATTCACCCCCGACGAACGGGCACGAGATTTGCAAGACATTCTAGCGGACAATCGGGACAACTCCGCTTTCTCCCCATACTCGCAACCGGGGTCGAGCTCAGGTAAGTGGAAACTTATTATTTATGTAACGTAATTTTTTTAATTAATTGATTGTATGTAGTCGATGTATTTATTGAATTTCTGTAATTACTTCATTGTATTTATTTAATTAATGTACTTATTATATTTTTTTAATTCATTTATTGTATTCATTTATTGTTTAGGGCAATTTCGTCCCCAACAATTTCAAATGGCGCCAGGGTTCCAGATGTTGGGTCTCGAAGTAGGGTTGGAGATGAACCAACTCGCAGCGGAAAATCAATGAAAACCAAGAGACGATTAAAACCATGAAACAACTAACAAAGAATGGATTCACAAGAGAAAAATTCAGCACTAGTTCTTACCAAAACAAGAACACCGGTTAACGAATGATTGGCTTGAGTCTCCAAGACGCCTACGTATCCACATGGGAATCAAAGCCACGTAGTTCTTCTCTTTGAGGACTCAAGAACACAAAAATGGAGGTGGAAACTAGCCAAACCCGAAATGGCCATGGAAGAGGGAGAGAAAATGTGTTTCCTATTCTTGTCTTGTGTTTGTTATGTTGAAAAAAGATGACTTAAACATAACAAAACTCATACTTGTTCAACTAAAGGCATGGGACAAGTATGGTGTCAAGTAAGGTGTAAATAGGACAAAGTATGGCAAGACAAGATTGGGTTAGGTGGTGAATCACCAACACCTTAATCCTTGTCTTGCTTACTTAGTACTAATTAATCAAGACTTGATTAATTAGTTCTATGGGCCTTGGTTGCATGGGCCTTTCATGGGCCTCTTGGAACATGGCCCGTGGCCATTTCTAACGAGGTCCCGTGATTCGCTCATCGCCTCCAAGCCTTCCATACCGGAAATGTCCAACATTATCCGACGCGATCAATCCCAAGACTCCAAGCCTTGTCTCGATCCGTAAAGTCCTATTCACGTACGGGCACATGACCCAAAACCCAGTTTTGGTCATGTCCCGAGACAACTCCCTTTTGGCCATTCTCCATAAATGTGTCAATGAGTTTCATCCTCCGGTGTGACCCTTAGGTTTATGCATGTCAATAGATCAACGTAAAATCCCATTTTACTTGATCCTATTTAAGTGGCAACTAACGAGACTTTAGTATTGCCTGACACTACATAACGAATCGACCCTGTCGATTCTAACCTTTCCGTCGTCCCTGTCATTATCCTTTTATCTCCGATATCCTGATTGAGATAAGGCATAGAGTCGTCATCCTTATTATTCTCAATCACCGTTCCTTGATATGTGAGATGACTGAAGATATGATACCCAGTATCATGTGCATGGCCATGCTATTCTTCCAGTCACTCTCGATCAAGCGGCCGAGAACCGATATCTTTCCCATACCTTAGTATGAGGGATAAATCCCTTAGCCGTCTTTCGTGTCACTCATGTAGCCCGTCCCCAAGCCAATCCTGGCCGTTATGGAAGCCCTGTTACGGACAACGTTAGGCTCAGGTCAAACTCAGTTGTTGACTACATAGCGATCACAAAGACTCCTTGGTCTAAGGATACATGACAAGCTACAACACTGAATATGTTCATGACTTAATCTATGGCACATATTCAGGGCGGGTCGTCCAATATCATGTCCCACATGATATCTATGATCAAACTCCGGAATCCCATTCCAATGACTAACAGAACGTAAGCCATAAAGAGCCATCTTTCATACTAGTCGCTTCTAGTGAAGCTTTGTTGACTAGGGACCCATCGAGTGTGATCTATCTCGATCTATGGTTCTATTCGCATGGTGGGCATAGATCAGAGCACACATCGATATATTACTCCAACACATAAGTAATATAAAGCCGCTTTAATTTTATTGCTAACGATGATATATACATTTAGACATTTAGGATTGAACTACGGGCACTAAGACTAACAATCTCCCACTTGCCCTAGTTCCAATCTAAACTCCAATATGTCCCCCATCGACTTTACATGTCTAACATGTTCAGGCAGTGACACTGCCTTAGTCAAAGGGTTGGCTATGTTATCATCTGTTGCAATATCGATTATCTTCACTTCACCTCAGTTCAGTATTTATCTGATGAGGTGGATACGCCGCAGTACATGTTTGGATTTGTTAAACGATCTAGGCTTTTAGCTTGCGCAATGGCCCTTGTGTTGTCGCAAGATGGATTCACCGGGCTGGATGGGTTTTTAATTACACCCAGCCCTGCCATGAATTTCCAAATCCACATAGCCTCCTTAGCTGCCTCTGCATCATCCATGTACTTGGCCTCTGTCGTAGATTCGGCAATGATATCTTGCTTTACGCTCTCCCAGCTAAAGCTCTGCCATTCAGCGTAAACACATATCCTGATTGACTTCTAAAGTCATCTGGATTTGTCTTGGAAAACTAGCGTCTACTCATCCTTCGACGACTAGTTCAACATCATATTTCCCCCGGGTTAGAATGATGTCTACTGGTACAACATAAGGCTTACGAGACGTCTGATCTCATACATGTCATGGCATATATGATCGATCCTACCCCTAGGCGCATAGGATTCTCATCATCCTTTTCAGCTCATCAGGTGTCTTAGGACACACTAAGTCTTGCTGAGATGAATGCCATGACTAGTGGGTAAGAGTCCTTTCTTTGAATCGAGCATTAAGAACCTACTCAATGCCTTGTTCACATAGGTTCCCTGACTTAAATCCAAGACCCTCTTGGTGCGATCTCTACATATCTTAATCCTTAAGATATAAGAAGCATCGCCTAAGTCCTTTATTGAAAAACACTTCCTCAACCAAGCTTTAGTCTCGTGCAAGGTTGGGATGTCGTTTTCAATGAGAACCAGAAAGGTAATCTTGCTCCCACTAGCCTTCTTATAAACGCAAGATTCATCCTCGTTCTTGATTAAGCCAAATCCAATTACAGCTTCATCAAAACGAAAGATCCAACTCCGAGAAGTTCGTTTCAATCCATAAATGGATTTCAACAACTTATAAATCTTTCCTTTATTCTTCGGATCGTCAAAACCTTTGGGCCGAGATATACAAACGTACTCAGTCAAATTTCCATTTAGGAAAGCGGTTTTGACATCCACTTGCCATATCTCGTAATTATGATACGCAGTTATGTCAAGAAGAATTTGGATCGATTTTGACCATAGCCACTAAGGAGAAGGTTTCCTCATAGTCAATCCATTGGATATGCCCATAACCTTTCGCCACCAGTTGAGCTTTGTAGGTCAGAGGGTTGCCGTCCATGTCCATCTTCACCTTGAAGATCCATTTGCATCCTATGGTCCTCACACCATTGATGGGATCAACCGGTTCCCAGACTCGGTTGTTCGACATGGATTGCATTTCCTCCCTCATGGCTCCCAGCCATAACTCGGAGTTGGGCCCATCCACGACTTCCTGAAAGGTGGCTGGATCATCGTGATCCACCATGACTTCATTGTCACCTCCGGATACCATATCTTGGAGGTGGAAGATTGATCCTTTCAAATCGCCTTGGACCTTCCGGAATTGTAACAGGAATTGGTTCTTACTCTACGACAATCTCTGGCTCCTTTCTACTGGGTTGCCAATTGGTTTAGACAGATATGTACCATCCTGAATTTCTTCGAGATGCACAGTCCTCCCAATGACGTCTTTGGAAACAAAACTTCTTTTCCATAAAGACCCCACCCCAAGCGACGAACACCATGTTCTCACTGGGATTGTAGAAATAGTATCCCCTTGTTGCTTTGGGATACCACACGAAGGTGCATATCTCAGATCTTGGTTCGAGCTTAGTCGAAACCAAATGTTTCACATAAGCCTCGCAACCACAAATCTTTAGGAAGGACAAAGCGGGCATCATCCCGTACCATTTTTAAAATGGTGTCCCTTCCACACCATTCGTCGAAGCCCGATTCACTATGAATGCGGTCGTCTCTAGAGCAAAACCCCTAAAAGAGATTGGGAGATCAGTCCAACTAATCATGGAATAGACCATTGTCTAACAATGTCCGATTTCTCCGTTTGGCTACACCTTTCAACTACAGTGACCTAGGAGGAGTCCATTCCAAAAGGATCCCATTCTCTTTTAGATGATCTAATAACTCTGTGGTCAAGTATTTTCCACCTCGATCCAATCGAAGTGCCTTAATACCTTTGTCGAGCTGGTTTTCTACTTTAGTCTTAAACTCTTTGAATTTATCAAAAGCTTCATACTTATGTCTCACCGAATAGACATAACCATATTTACTGTAATCATCAGTAAATGTGATAAAGTAGCTAAAACCCCTCCTGGCAAGTGAACTTATTGGTCTAAACACATTCGAGTGTATAAGCCCCAATAATTCACCTGCCCTTTCATCGCGATCGATAAAGGGCACTTTAGTCATTTTTCCCATCAAACAAACCTTGCACCTATCGATCGAATGGAATTCGAATGAACCTGAAAGCCCGCACTTCTGAAGTGCTGATAGGCGCTTCTTGTTTATGCGACCCAAATGACAGTGCCATAACAGAGTTAGGTTTAAATCGTTGGATTTAGACCTCTTGGTATTAACGGAATATATAGAACTTGAGGCATTGTTACCCATATCTAATATGTACAATCCTCCAACCATGTCAGTACTGGTATAAAACATATCATTGCATAGAAAATTGAAAACTCCATTTCCAATATTAACATTATATCCTTCCTTGTCAAACACGGATACAGATATAATATTCCTACTAAAAGTAGGTATGCAATATACATTATACAATACTAAGACAAGGCCTCTTGGCAAAGCAAGACTCATGGATCCTACAGCAGTTGCCACAACTCTGAGGTCCATTTCGTGCTTTCCAAATCTCTCCTACTTTCAGCCACCATATATTAGTGCATGTGTGAGATTCAGTCATGGTATCTAATACCCATGAATCTTTGGAAGTAGAGAGATGTAGCTCTATAGAGTTAATACCGATTGAAGGCACGGTCCCACCGCCCTTCCTTAGATCATCCAGGTTTCCTGATGAAGGCGCAGTCTTACTGCCCTTCTTCAGATCATCCAGGCTATTTGATGAAGGCGCAGTCCCACTGCCCTTCTTCAGATCAGCCGTGAACTTCCTGTAATCCCGGTTCCAATGACCAGGCTGTTGGCAGTAGAAGCAGACATTCTCAGGTGTCTCATCTTTTCTGCCAAGTGCGCATGGGCCCAGCCCATGCCACTTCCAATTCCCTTGTTGACCATCAGAATATCCTTGGATCCCAGATCCCTGAGATATTCTTCTTAGCAGTTAATGACACTTCATGTAACTCTGATATGGTCTTAGAGACAGCCTTGTCAAGGACATATTCTTTGCGTTCAGACTTGAGGACTATCCTCAAAATTCTGTACCAGTCCAAATAGTTTGTCCCATTTAGCTTGACCCTGTCAAGAATGGTTTTTAATGACAAACTATTAATGTTCGCTGAATTTGCCATTTGATCTACAACAGATAAAATTCAATCAGTAAACTGAATAAATTTTATGAAGATCAAGCTTAAACACCAACAATCGATTCTAAACCTTTAGAATCTGAAACCAAGATCCTTGATTCACTCGATTAAGCTGAACTAATGCTCACCACTTAATCGAGCTATGTAGGTAGGACTCCATCCAATCACATCAAATGTGACTCTTGGCTAGGGTATGCACTTATGTACACGGCTTACCCTATCTGTTACCCTAGCTCAACCTCAGGCCGAGAATCGTAGTCGGGTCCACCAATTTTCAACTATGGCTCGTCACTATGTAGGTGCTCCGCTAATGCGCACGACACCCACATATGTCGTCCAAACCTACTACCCCGCTTCCCCATGGATGCTCCGCTAATGCGCACGACAACCATAGGACGGGGAGGTAGTAAGGTGTTGATGATTGGGAGGTATCGGACATGACCCGCTTTTACTTGTCCAGTTGTGTTCAAAACTTTGGCACATCCTAGATGCGATGAGCACATCAACTACATTCCAAATGCAATGATGCCTCAAATTACATCCAATGTAATTCTTCCTTTGAACCCGTCAACTACATCCAATGCAATGACGGTTCTAAGGGTTCACACACAAGGATTAAAATTCCAATTTTATCTTTGCATGTGAGGTGATATGCTCGGTAAATAAAGTTAAGCATGCAATTCTAAAACACATAGAATTAATCATGCATAAATTAAACCAAGCATAAAGCGATAAATGTGCACATAATAGCCCCCTAAACTAACTCCCACTAGCTTCTTGAGCTCCACCGACTCCAAGCCGATGCCAACACCCGAAAAGCCACCAAATGACCTTTTCGCCCTTTCTTCGTCTTGAGTAAAAAATTACAATTTAATACACGACTCGCAGGTCGGGAATAAATAAATATTACAAACAAGTGGTTCGACGACCACACCTTGAAAGAATAATTACACGTTAACTCTAACGGCTCGCAGGCCGTGAAAAGCGATAAATAATTAAATTGAGCTCGGGGCTATTATGTACACCATGCCAACATCACATCACACATCGTGTTATCAAACAAGAATGTTATCAAACATCATGTGATTTTCCGGTTTTAATTAATAGCCAAGTTTCGAAATTTTTTGATGCTCGGTTTATCGAAACCGTTCAAAAATGAAACTTTTGAACATTTGATCTTCGAGTTCATCATGACGGTTCCAAACTCGTCATAACTAACAAAACGGTTTAGCCTTGGCATATCAACCATCCAATGGTCATGCTTGGCCTAGCTCCGTCCAACGGAGCCCCGTTCGGTCCCGGTTTCGGCTCCCCGAGAGTCCCGCTCCCGAGACCCGAAAAATCAAACTTTTTTCAAAATTTCCAGATTTGAAATAATTTTCAAAAATTCATTTTACATGCATTAAATCCATAAACAATAATTTAAAACATGTTATCAAACAATTTAGCAAAACAACATGCCAAAAAACGAAACTTTCAAGCAAAACCGAAACTTTGAACACCGTCTTGTGAATCCCGAAGGTAGCACGGCTCTGATACCACTGTTGGGTCTCGAAGTAGGGTTGGAGATGAACCAACTCGCAGCGGAAAATCAATGAAAACCAAGAGACGATTAAAACCATGAAACAACTAACAAAGAATGGATTCACAAGAGAAAAATTCAGCACTAGTTCTTACCAAAACAAGAACACCGGTTAACGAATGATTGGCTTGAGTCTCCAAGACGCCTACGTATCCACATGGGAATCAAAGCCACGTAGTTCTTCTCTTTGAGGACTCAAGAACACAAAAATGGAGGTGGAAACTAGCCAAACCCGAAATGGCCATGAAAGAGGGAGAGAAAATGTGTTTCCTATTCTTGTCTTGTGTTTGTTATGTTGAAAAAAGATGACTTAAACATAACAAAACCCATACTTGTTCAACTAAAGGCATGGGACAAGTATGGTGTCAAGTAAGGTGTAAATAGGACAAAGTATGGCAAGACAAGATTGGGTTAGGTGGTGAATCACCAACACCTTAATCCTTGTCTTGCTTACTTAGTACTAATTAATCAAGACTTGATTAATTAGTTCTATGGGCCTTGGTTGCATGGGCCTTTCATGGGCCTCTTGGAACATGGCCCGTGGCCATTTCTAACGAGGTCCCGTGATTCGCTCATCGCCTCCAAGCCTTCCATACCGGAAATGTCCAACATTATCCGACGCGATCAATCCCAAGACTCCAAGCCTTGTCTCGATCCGTAAAGTCCTATTCACGTACGGGCACATGACCCAAAACCCAGTTTTGGTCATGTCCCGAGACAACTCCCTTTTGGCCATTCTCCATAAATGTGTCAATGAGTTTCATCCTCCGGTGTGACCCTTAGGTTTATGCATGTCAATAGATCAACGTAAAATCCCATTTTACTTGATCCTATTTAAGTGGCAACTAACGAGACTTTAGTATTGCCTGACACTACATAACGAATCGACCCTGTCGATTCTAACCTTTCCGTCGTCCCTGTCATTATCCTTTTATCTCCGATATCCTGATTGAGATAAGGCATAGAGTCGTCATCCTTATTATTCTCAATCACCGTTCCTTGATATGTGAGATGACTGAAGATATGATACCCAGTATCATGTGCATGGCCATGCTATTCTTCCAGTCACTCTCGATCAAGCGGCCGAGAACCGATATCTTTCCCATACCTTAGTATGAGGGATAAATCCCTTAGCCGTCTTTCGTGTCACTCATGTAGCCCGTCCCCAAGCCAATCCTGGCCGTTATGGAAGCCCTGTTACGGACAACGTTAGGCTCAGGTCAAACTCAGTTGTTGACTACATAGCGATCACAAAGACTCCTTGGTCTAAGGATACATGACAAGCTACAACACTGAATATGTTCATGACTTAATCTATGGCACATATTCAGGGCGGGTCGTCCAATATCATGTCCCACATGATATCTATGATCAGACTCCGGAATCCCATTCCAATGACTAACAGAACGTAAGCCATAAAGAGCCATCTTTCATACTAGTCGCTTCTAGTGAAGCTTTGTTGACTAGGGACCCATCGAGTGTGATCTATCTCGATCTATGGTTCTATTCGCATGGTGGGCATAGATCAGAGCACACATCGATATATTACTCCAACACATAAGTAATATAAAGCCGCTTTAATTTTATTGCTAACGATGATATATACATTTAGACATTTAGGATTGAACTACGGGCACTAAGACTAACACCAGATGCCACCACAATTTGGTATGAACCCACAAGAGTTCCAGACGCCACCGTTTGGAATGAACCCACAAGGACAAGGGTTCCAGATGCCACCCCAATTCTACAACTACCCCGGTTACACACTACCCGACGTAGTCGTCCCACAACCATCCTCTGCCAGACCTTCCCAACGACGAGCCCGACCCCGAGCACCACAGCCGGATGGGCGGACATTCAACAAGGATGAAGACATCCACCTCATAGAATGCTGGTTGAGTACTACAAAAGACCCCATCAAGGGCAACTCTCAAGCCGGAAACACATTCTGGTGCACTATTGAGCGGAAGTACAACTCGAAGGCAAGTCTCCAAGATCGCGACTGGGAAGCTCTCAAGAAACGTTGGCTCAGAGATTCTGGGCAGACAAAGAGGTTGCTCGGGTATTTGAAGTCCTCCAAAGACGAGTATGTGAGCGGCGCCAACCACGAGGAGCACATGAGACGTGCGAAGGACATGTGGGTGCAAGCAGGGAAAGTGGGTGACCACCCACTAAAGTTCGACCTGGATCATTGGGTGATGAAGCTCGAGGGCATCAACAAGTTCACTGCCGAGGAAGGGACAATGGGTAATGTCCGCCAACAACGACAACGGTTGGATGAGGCTGAGGCTTATAGCTCAACCTCACCCACAAGCACAGGGGACGATTACACACCTCTCAGTGGTGAGTCCCAACAACCAGAATGGGGAGCTTCCGACAACTACGAGGGGACTGAGGTCACTCTCAGCGACACACCCCCATCCCTGAGGCCGCCCAAGTCCCCCTCCCCGAACCCGACCGCAAGGAAAGAAGGCATCGAAGGCCTCAAACAAGGCGACCCTCCTCACGGCCCAAATGTCTGCCTTCGCCGACATGGAACGTTCACGGCTGGAGGCTGAACGTACACGGATGGAGGTTGAACGTACAAGGGATGCATGCCATGCAGAAAGGACCCGCATGCTACATAAGATAACCGAAAAGTGGGAAGCAAGCATGGCCTTCTACATGACTTTGTATAATACTGATACCTCCAACTTCAGCGAAGAACATTTGGAAGAGCACAAGACATTGAAGGCCCGAACGCGAAGAGTCTTGGATACCCTTGAAGGTGAACTTGAAGATCTTCGATGACAACCACCACCGGATGCTTCTTGAGCATGTACTTTTTTGTGGGTTGTATTAAAAGGGGATCAATAAGATTAAAAGTTAATTTTTATTCGTGTTCAATTTATTTATTATTTTTTATTCTCATTAATCATTTTTTCACATTTGTTTATATTTTAAATAATTTAAACGGTTTCTGATAAAGAATTAAATAAAACAGCAAAATATCAATTAATAATCCAGTCAACATCCAGTCAGCACAGGGCCTCACTCCCAAGACCTCAGAGGGCATCTCCATTGCAAAACACCCACTATTCTGCAGCCCCAGGGCCTCACTTTTGTCCAGTGTCAGCATAAGGGCCTCACTCCCAGGACCTCACCAAGGGCCTTTTTGTTGTTCATGCTCTAATGGTATTGTCTGGTAATAGTTTTTCTCAATTATTGTTTGTCATGATTGCTTTACCTTCTTATGACCATATCTTTTTTTTGTTTATTTGTGTGGTATGAGCCACTTATGCCCTAGGTTTTAGTTCATCATTCTTCTTTGAGTTCATTTTTTTTATTTTGGTTCTTGTTTTGGGTGCTTTTGATACTTTGGTGATGAAGCTTGGTCTTGTAACCTGTATCTTCAGAAACTTATTGTCATAGTTTGGTTTGATTTGGTTTTTCCTATCAGAGAAAGAAATACATTAAAAAGGAAGTATGAGTCTTGAGATAGAAACCATAACCACCAAAACAAAGTCTAACAAAAACGGCCTAATGGGCAAAAACAACAAAGCAAACATTAGCCTAGTGGATATTGGCTTGTGCGCTAGAAGGTAGGAGATGAAATGCAACTTCTATGCTTGATCAAAGTGCTTCTTAATGAATATTGTCGAATTCTGTTTATTCGGGTTTCATATTCTGGGTCTTCTGCTTCTGTTTTTATTTTTTTTTTATTTTTTTACGTTTGGTATTCATGTAGGTGGGAACTTGTGGAACATGTCTATCTACACTGTAGCATAGTAAAAAACATAAGCCGAAGTAATAAACTTGGCATAATTGGGTATTATTTCACTGTTGGTAATTAAATGCTAAATAGAGAAAAACATCTATGAATATTGTATAAAATGTTCTAGTTTTATATTGACGTCAACCTCCCTAAAATAAGTGATCCATGGACTAGGGATGGCAATGGGGCGGTGTAAGAACCGCCCCCGGTCGATCCCGGTCGAATCGGTGATTTTTGGTAAAGTTTGACTTTCGGCCGGAAAAGTCAACCGACGACTCTTGGAGTCATTCGGGACCCTTCCGGGACCCAAAAAGTTTAGCCATCATTACGGTTAGCTTAGTTGGGTCGTTTCCATTCGACCAACACGCCAGACAGCGGGCGCACCAGCACAGAGACATCAGCTGAGGGCTCCACAGCAGATGACCCTTCCGCCACCCCCGAGAGGAGGTCCTCAGGCACCACAGGGCCGAGTTTACACGATCGATGGTTCCCGAGCTGAGGGACATGATCCCGATCATGAGATCGCTCAGGGTGCGTGTTTACCATTTAAAGTTGGGTATCGTTTATCTGTTAGTTGGTTACCCCTCTTGTTATTTCTTTGTGGTTGCCTTATGTTGGGACGGAAATTAGAACCGTTAAGCCCACCCCGTGCCTTAGCACGCTGGTTGGGGGTATTACAGTGCTGATTGGTGTCGGTCGTAAGTATGAAAGTGGAGTAGCAGACCGTCTCGTTCTTAAAGACCTTTCCGTACTGAAAGTTTCTTTTCCTTCTTCAAGCGTGATGATCGAGTTTTGAGAATCGGATTGTGAGACATCAAGCGTTCATCGAGTGCTATGAGCAACGAATGCCCGAGCAGTGAAGGGTTGCAGCAATCACCAGTGACCAGTCCGATCGGTCACAGGAGATGACCGAATGGCAATGAGATCAGAGTGACGCAGCGGAAGCGTGGTGGGCCCATAACCCACACGCGTCGCAATCTTCAGTTTTCTTCTACCCTTTCTAGGAGATTGAAGTCTTAGAGTCGAACCTTTGAGATGACCTTTTTGTCTTGGCACCCCGGTTAACGGGCGAAGAGATGGACGAGTGTGTGTCGTACGTATGCGATTAGAGTAGTGTGTGTCTCCCTAAAGTTCTTCCCAGAGGAGCTGATCGGATTGTCGCCAGTTCACGAGGTCGGACTCGGAATTGACATGAGGCCAGAGACGACGCCGACATCCCCAGGCCATGCAGATTCATGCCAACAGAGTTGACCGAACTGAAACGTCAATCTGATGGGCCAGAGAGAAGGGATACATGTCCGAGCGCATCGTCGTGAAGAACGCAGCACGCTTCATGAACAAGAGTAGTGGAGCGCTGAGGAGACATGAAGACCACCGGAAGCTGGACCGGATCACGATGAAGAACCGATACTCAGTGTTGACGCGATAGAGTTTTGGATGAAGATGGTCAACAGCGGCGACACCGAAGATCGTGAGCATGTAGCGGATCGAGGAGAGAGTTCGTGCCGCGTAGCAGTGGAGAAGACGTATTATGAGAGTCACATCATTCGCGCCGTACGGTGCAGACGGGTAGCACCGAGAGATACAGCGACATCAGGCGACATTCCCAGCGGAGCCGAATGCGGAGAACTAGAGCCGAGTTTGTATCGAGACGTATCTTTTGTCAGCAAGTGAAGAACGAACGCCAGAATCCCGCGAGGACTAGTACAACCACTAAGACTACGCCATTGAGGTGAGAGCACCTTACGTTGGAATCCAAAAACAGCTATCCGAGTACGACTACCACAAGGCTTCCACGCCAGTAACCAGATGGCACCGAACGAAGCATTGTATGGTAGATCGGGTCAATTGCCCATGCAGGGCACATGTGAGAGTTAAGAGTTGACCATTTCCGGTCATGAGTTGTTCGAGAGACGGTTGAAGGAACCGCGCAGAGTCGGTGTGAAAGCACGAGGACAAGGTGCGCGTAAAGTACCCTGAACCGTTCAAATCCTTGAGATTACTAGTCTTGTAGGGTGCTCATTATTATGGTGGCATGGATGAAACGACACATAATTGGTTTGATTGGTAGTATGTGAGCAAGTGTCGACGGTAAGTGCATTATCACAAGTTGGATAACCTTCGATGATCGTTCATGGTTGTGTGTTGCCTATTGTTGAGTGTGATTATGGTAACTTCTGGTTTGTGTATGTCTCGATGTGCGTCTATCTCCGACTAGGAGTCGGTAAGAGATACTATCGTTCCTTGTTGAGGTGCGCCGTCCGTCCAACTAGACGTCGGTAGAGTATGCGGTTATTCCGAACCATACAACGATTATGAGATCCATTGTCTGGATGAAGGCATTTGTGTGTTACTTCCGTGTTTTATTGTGTGTGGTTGGTCGTGACCTAACCGTGTTTGAGTTCCAGTGTGTTTTGTCCGAGTAACGGTTACAAAAAGGGAAATCGAAGAGATGTGTCTATTGAGATGGTTCCGACTTTTGTTCGATTTACGAAATGTTCCGGTATGATACCTATACCGATGAAGGATTCCGGTATAGGATATCTATACCGATGTTGTGTGTTCCGGTGTAATACCTATACCGACCGAAATTCTGGTATAGGATATCTAGACCGATGTTGTATGTGACGGTACGCTATCTATACCGATGGAGGATATCGGTATAGGATATCTAAACCGTTACCCTGTGTTCCGTTGTTGTCTTAGTAATAATCGACTGTGTGTATTGACTCGGTGATTCTACGAGTTACGGTATGAGTTGTTACATTGTCAAATTGGGAATTGTTGAGTAAGGCTGTCTTTCACCGCCAGGTATGGCATTTGGGTAAGTAGTGTGATCAAGTGAAGTACGGTAAGTGAGTTACGTCCGTTTTTAAATTTCGAGGACGAAATTCTTTTAAGGGGGGTAGATTGCAAGAACCGCCCCCGGTCGATCCGGGTCGAACCGATGATTTTTGGCAAAGTTTGACTTTCGGCCGGAAAAGTCAACCGACGAATCCGGGAGTCATTCGGAACCCTTCCGGGACTCAAAAAGCTTAGCCGTCGTTACGGTTAGCTTAGTTGGGTCGTTTCCATTCGAAAAAGGGTCTTCGCGGAAAAAGTCAATTTCGGTCAAACGGGGTCAAAACGAGACTTTTTCGGGTGATTTCAAATTGGGCTGAGATTATTTTAATTGGATATGACCTCACTTGGACACTTGGCATTGTTTAATTAGAAGGTAGAAAAGAGGTGAGAAAAGACTCATGTGACCTTGCTTTTTCCCAAAAAGATGAAACAAGACAAAAGGGGTTTTATGGTTTTTCCATTTTAGGTTAAAGAGCACATGGGTCACAAAATTCAGCTCATTTTCTCACCTTGTAGCCGAACACCCATAGAGAGAGAGAAAAGGTTGGAGCTCCATTGTTGCTCAAGGAAGAAGAAGAAGAAGAAGAAGAAGAAGAAGAAGAAGAAGAAGAAGAAGAAGAAGAAGAAGAAGAAGAAGAAGAAGAAGAAGAAGAAGAGAGGTCATCCAAGCTCCATTTCTCCATCGAAATTCCATTTTTCTTCCATATTCCTTCTCCTCTCTTCATTCCCTACGGTGAGAACTCTTTTATTTTCGTTTTTGAGCAACTAAAATCCGTGGGTCTTGGAAGAATCAACTTGTTTTAGAGTGGGTGTGGTTGGAAACAAGAAAACAAGGTTGGGTTTGTAAGGAGATGTAAGGAAAACGTTGGATTTGAAGATTGGAGTTAAAACCCTAACTTGGAGATTTAGGGAAAATGTAAAATTAGGACTATTATTAAGGGGCTTTTGATGAAACTTGTTGGATTAAGGACTTAAAACACTTTTGGACGAATTTGGAGAAAAGGGAAAATTTTCCGGCGACCGGAGGCTCGCCGGAAGACCGACCACGGGTACCGAAATTTGGGAACACGGGCTGGGGCACCTCGGGATCCGTTCCTCGGGATCTTTGCATGGGGACTTGTGCCTCGTGGGGCCGTGCACCAGGAACCGTGCACTCGGGGCTCGGGTGTTCGAAGCCCGGTTGTTCGTGAATTTCGTGCTTAAAACCGTTTAAATTGAAAAAGGGCAAATTGTTGGACTCGTTATTAATTTATCATGTTCCTTGTTAATTTAGAGTCCAGCTTCGTCCACGGAAGAGGAGGAAGCTAGCCAGGACGTCAACTGCTAGGAGTAATTACGCGTTGGACAATTCAAGGTAGGAAAGAGTAGTAAACTCCACTTTTAATTTAAAGAATGCTAACGGTATGCCTATAGGGTAATAATAACCGGAAAGGTCCTAGTTAGCATATAGGATGTGATTCACTAGAATAACCGTTTGCAATTATGTTAATAACCGGAAGAGTCTTAGTATGCATATAGGATGTGATTCACTAGTTTAACCGCTTTCAATTCTCGGGAAATTGTCGTGCTGGTAGAATGGTCATGGCGAGCCTTAGGATTAATTGTGATTGAGTTCAATTGTCTCTAATGCCGATGCATGTTTCATTCTTTGGATAATATAAGAGTCATACTAAACTAGATGAATTGTGATGATTGTAA
This sequence comes from Erodium maritimum, assembly GCA_963921825.1. Taxonomy (NCBI): domain Eukaryota; kingdom Viridiplantae; phylum Streptophyta; class Magnoliopsida; order Geraniales; family Geraniaceae; genus Erodium; species Erodium maritimum. The sequence continues at coordinate 26,275,445 of OY997596.1, read as the reverse complement.
TGTGAATGGTTGATCCGTGTTATGATTGATTGAGTGAATGCTTGAATGTGATTATGTGATTGTGCCTTGTGGTATGATCGGGTGAGTGATAGACCGATGGGACGTGTTTGGTAAGTCATGTCGGTAAGCTTGGTTGATAATATGAGTTCTATGTGGCGTGTTGTGGTAAGATTGTTGGGCCTGGGAAGCCGTTGTCGAACTATGACATTATGATGCGTGTTACTCTCTTGATGTGTGTTCCAAGAGGAGTTGTATTCCGGTAAGGTACCTACACCGAGGGAGTATGCCAGTGTAGGGTAGTACCTAGGCCGACGGTTTGTGTTTTGACATGAGGTGTCGTACTTATGGCCCGAGGGATTTCCGAGAAGACCGATGCGCATTCCGGTATAGTGTTTACTCCGATGTGTGTTCTGGGAAGACCGACGAGCATTCTGGTATATTGTAATATTTGTTTGCCCCGATGTGTGTGTTTTGGGAAGACCTAGGCCGAGTGATATTCCGGCATGGTATATTGTTGTCTCACTCCGATGCTACGTGTTCCGGAGAGACTTGTTTCACCCCGATGATATGTGTCCCTTCGGGGATGTTTCCGGGAGGATATCTTGTTTCACCCTGATGATATGTGTTCCTTTGGAGACATTTCCGGTAGCTCCGATGATATGTGTTCCTTGTGGGAACATTTCCGGGAGTCCCGATGATATGTGTCCCACCGTGACCGAGGGGCATTCCGGTACGATGTGTTGGTTTGTGTGTGGATCGAAGTCTTGTGGTTTAAATTATCTATATTTCCGTACTTGTCTGTTCTTTAGTTGTTATATTGATCACTAAGCTATTTCCCCGTTAATCTCCTGGAGTTACTATGTTATTAAGTGTTGTAACTCTTGTTGATCTCTAATTATGGTGTCTTTTGGATAATCATACTAATCGGTAATTTTGTAGTCAAAGCGGTGGTTCTTTTTACTTTACTACTTTTTCCTACTGAGCGTTAGCCCTTCGTGTTTACTGTTTTTACAGGTTTCTTTGATGAGTAGACCTAGAGGTGATCTCAAGACTCGGGAGCTCCTTGAGGATTCGGGTGATTTTTGTATTAGAGACGTACTGCCCTATAGTATATAACTATATTTTCCATTATTCTGTTGGAACGAGCGTTTGACTCTTAACTTTTGATTTGAATTATGTTTTACTCGGAGATTGCATCATTAAATTTCTTTTTATTTATTTATTATTTATTTATTATTCCCAGTTCACGTCTCGAGTCCGGTCAAAACCGGATTTGAAGCGTGATAGACGGGGTTGGGGTGAGGAGAGATGATTCATGTCTTTCATTGTACAATCAAACATTAGTTGTGACAATCATCTGCCTGGATCTTTTCATTTATGTCTTCCGTGGATTGAATTATTTGGATATTTTTGTTTCCACCTTCTACTCTCAACCTGGATGTGTCAAGTTTAAAACTCGTTGCATAATATAGATGCATTTGGAATGTAAATGTAATATGCAGATGTTTTTATTTTTTATGGGTTAAACGTAAAAGTCTACCCCTATTTATTGGTCATGAATAGTAAGCTACCTTAAAGTATTGGTTACTATTGGAGACATGTAAATGATCTGTGGCCAATTAATAAGACATATAGAAGATCTGTGATCAACTCATAAAGATATGTAAATGATCTGTGACCAATTTATAAGGTTCTTCATTTAACACTTTTAAATTTCGGATAACATACTGTTCATGTCCAATACGTAAAGGTAGGTTTCTACATTTAACCCTTTTTTTATCAGCATATGTGGGTTAATTCTTGTACAGGAAGCTCTCTTCATCTTCCCATTCATTTGGTTCTCTTGGTTGACTTTGGTAATTATCATATCCCTCGTGATACGTTGAATAAGTAACTTAATTATGTTTCACTTAACTTATTTCTTTGTGTTATCAACAATGTGAAGGAAGATGTGATTCTTTCATTTCCTATAGTGCTGCTGTGAATTCGGAGACACGTGAAGAGATTGCTATTAAGAAGATTGGCAATGCAGTTGACAACAGGATAGATGCCAAAAGAACTTTAAGAGAGATTAAACTCTTGCGGCACATGGACCATGAAAATGTTAGTTTCATTTAGAGCTTCAATGATCTGATATCAAATACAGTTTTATTCACTTTGTTCACCTGCACATCTAATCTCGGGTGTTAGGGCATGTATTTGTGGGAATATTAGCATCTGAAAATCTTGTTTCCATTTAACCTGCTTCTTTGTTCTATTTTTCTATTCTTCTAGTTCTTATTAAGCTGCCATAATTTTGTTACAAGCAGTAAAAGAAAATCTTCTGTATTTTGGTTATGATTTTAGCTATATTTCTTTTGTCTAATATTATAAATTATTACAATATGCCATCATCAAGCATATAGGAGTCATAGTTTGTTAAGCCGTTTTTCATCCTGGTGAAGTGGTGCAGTTCCAATTTTTATTCTTTCCTAATGTGAGTTTGTGGCTAACCTTCAGTATAAGATAATTTATACTTGCTTTATTTTCAAAGGTTAACAATTCTATGCATGATATGGAATCTCTGCCCCTCTTGCATGTTGGAACAATTCATTTTTAAAGTTGCATTTACTGAGCTTGATGGTGGTCTGGAAATATTGTACAGAATTTCTTTCCTTTTCTTTTTGTTTCTGGAAGGGGCAAATATAGTTCCTAGCTATGTACTTAACCTCAATTTCATGTCCTAACCATGCTTCACCTTTCGTTTCAATTCCTAACCGTAACTTTTCAAAAATTTGTAGATCTTAGCATAAAGGTAATGGTTAACGTTATTTCCTATCCCTTTCCTTTATTTTCATAAGGGTTATTATCATCCGAGTACCCTAAAAATACTTGGTTTTCATCCGAGTACCTTAAAAATACTTTGTGACACATAAGTACCTAAACGATACATTGTGTTTCAAATCAATACCCATCGTTAGTTTTCCATCCATTTTGGATGGAAAATGGTCATGTGCCTGGCACATGACCCTATATTTTCGAAAAATACCAAAAATACCCCTTACCTCTTTAAACCCTAATACCCTTTTGTTTTTTGTTTCTCTTTACTTTTACTTTTCAGACTCCTTATTCTCGTTCTCCCTCACCCTCTCAAGCTCAACACCTCACAGATTCAAGCTCCCCAATTATTTTCTACAGACCCTATTGATCTCTTATCTTCTCATCACTATCATCCTCTCATCTCACTCATCCTCTCTCATCTCACTCATCCTCTCTCATATGAACCCATATTCTTTGTTCTTCTCTTATCCCACCTTCATCAAATCCAGAACCTCAAAACCATTTCTACCTCAACCTCAACACCACAGTGGAGTAGGAGGCTGGCGGAGGAGGAGCTCGACGGCGGAGGAGCTCGACGCCGGAGGTCCTCTGTTCTTCGTCTTCAACCAGATCTGCCGCCGCTCCATCGAGCTCAGATCTTGACGTCTGCAAATCCAACGTCGGAGGAGCTCGACGTCGGCCGAGGCGAAGCACGACGCCGGAGCAGGAAGCTGGCCGAGGCTTCTCCGATTTATTGTTCAGATTTGTTTTGTGATTTTTTTTCAGATTTATTGTTCGTCCAACATCAGATTTTTTGATACTGTTTTTCAGATTCATGACCATGTTTGTGGGTTTTGTTTTGTGATATTGGGCTACAGAGATGAAATAAAAACTGAAATTGTTCATCTAAATTTGTTCCTCTGGTTCTAAAACCATGAAATAGACTATGGATTCTAAATTGTTCATCAGATGGTGAAGGAGATGGAGTGAACAAAAGAAAGAAAGAAAATGATCTAAAAAAGAAGAGAATTAAAAAAAATTGAAAACTGATTTTTAGACAAAAAACTGATTTTAAAAAAAATAATTTTTATTAAAACAACTGATTTTTTATTAAAAAAATTTGATTTAAAAGAAAAACAGATTTTTTTAAATAAAAAGTGATTTTAAAACTGATTTTGAAGAATAAAACTGATTTTAAATAAATAAATCTGATTTTTTTAGAAAAATAAAACTGATTTTTATTAGAAAACTCATTTAAAAAAAATATAAAATCTGATTTTTTAAAATAAAATTGATTTTTAAAAATAAAAAAAGTATTTTTTGAAATAAAAAGTGATTTCAAAATAAATAAATCTGATTTTAAAAATTAAAACTGAATTTTTTAAATAAAAAGTGATTTTAAATAAATAAATCTGATTTTTAAAAATTAAAACTGAATTTTTTAAATAAAAAGTGATTTTAAATAAATAAATCTTATTTAAAAAAAAATAAAACTGATTTAAAAAAAAATAAATGGATGGAAAATTTGAGGGGTATGGGTTTGAAAATTTGATTGTTGGTGAGGGGTATTTTAGACTTTTTAAGTATTTGGATGGAAAAATGGATGGAAAAGAGACAAAAACTAACAGCGGGTACTGATTTGAAAATAATGTTTCGTTTGGGTACTGATATGTCATAAAGTATTTTTAGGGTACTCGGATGAAAACCAAGTATTTTTAGGGTACTCGGATGATAATAACCCTTTTCATAAACTATCAAAAACTTATGCATTTTCAAGTGCATTTTAGAGGTTGGGGTACTCAAACAAACGTATCCATGGAGTCAGATGGATTTCGTCACCTTTACGTTAGGATCTACAAATTGTTGAAAAGTCAGGGTTAGGATCTACATAGCTAGGCACTATATTTATCCCTTTCTGGGAACACAAGTCCTCTTCTTATTTGTTGGTTTGATTTAACATATCGCCTAAATCCAGAGGCCCTCTTAAGTATATGCCATCGGAACTGAGTTAGCTGGCAGTTTTTCCTTCTTTGTGGGAATGTTATTGTTGGTGTTTTCTCTGGTCTGTCATTAGATAATGTGAACAAGATATGTTGGTAGCCTGAGTTTAAATTGTTGCTTATGTAGGCATATTTTATTTTTCTAAGCATATATCATACGATAGTAGGGGATTGGTAAGTTATTTTACTGCCTTATTGGATATACATTTTTATTTATGGTTTTTCCCGATTTGCTTTATTGATATGGAGCTCTGCAACTATTATCATTTTCTTCTATTGAGTCCTTTCTGTTCAAATGTGCAGGTTATAGCCATTAAAGATATCATACGACCTCCACGTATGAATTAATGGATACAGACCTACACTAGATAATACGTTCCAACCAACAATTGGCTGATGATCATTGTCGGCTTGGTACCGCTATCCTTCCTCTTTTATTTCTATATAATTTTCTCCGAATTATATATGAATTTACATGGCCCAGTTTAGTACCTTCACTTCTTATAGCTAATGAAAATTTTAAAAATTACATTAGAAGCTTTCCCCACCCTCAATCATGTGGGTGGGCAATATCTTGGGAGATTTAGTCCCAACCCAAGGTTGTATGTCTTCCTGAGAACTTCAGAATTAAGTGGTTAAGGGATAATTACAAAAAGAGAAAATTTCAGTATAATACCCTGCCAAACATTTAATTTTAGTGTAATATCCTGGCATAATTTTTTGCACTTTCAATCCTAAACCAAACATTTAATTTCACTTTAGTACCCAACCGTTAACTTTCTGTTAGTTTGGATGGAAAATGTTAAAAAGACCATAATACCCCTAACTATTACTTAAATTTTAAAACTCATGCCATTGGTTCAGAATTTGAAAATAAGTGAAATGACAATAATACCCTCCATTGTTACGGTATTAAAATGAAAATTTCACTATTTTTAAAATAAATTCAGTTTTTTTTTTATAAAATCAATTTTTATTTTCAAAAATTCATATTTTAATTTAAAAAAGACACAAAAATCAGATTTTATTTTTAAAAATACATAAAAATCAGTTTTTTTTTATAAAAATCAGTGTTTTTTTTATAAATTCAGTTTTGTTTTTCAAAAAATCAGATTTTAATTTAAAATACATAAAAAAAACAGTTTTTTTTTAAAATACATAAAACTCAGTTTTTTAAAATTTAATTAATATTATATTGTATTTCGTTTTTTATTTTTATTATTTTCGTTTTTATACCCAACTTCACTTTCTCTCTCTTACACATTTTCTTCTCTCTCCTCCTAATCTTCATCCTCTGCAAGTACATGTCTCTCTCCTCATGAAAATTCCTAGAGAATGAAATTACAATCTCAAATCTCTCATCAACAGATCAAGGTTATGCTTTTAAGAGAAAAATAAAACAGTTGTGGAATGTGGACTCCCAGACCCAATCTTCATTCCTTAGATCTGAACACGACGGAGCTCCGTCTCGGCTTGTAGAGGGAGAAGCCCAAGAGATCTGCGAATCCACTCCGGCGACCTCGAGCCTCTAGATCCGCGAGCCCACGTGACATTCGACGACATCGTGCTATGACTGTTCGAGTGCCTCGCCGTGAAATCGCCATTTCTGCGGAGGCTTTCTTCTCCACGGTTTGAGAAACCCATTTTCTGTGCTCTTGTCACGCCCCAATTTCAGCGAACCGAACTCGGGACGCGAACTTTTAAAAACATGAACACTTGAAACCTGTTTTCAATAAAAGCTTTGACATTTCCATTTACTTCTCAAAATAATAGTATTTACAATACAAAAACGTCCCAACAAGTGGACAAGGTACAACATCCGTCACTAGACTCAACAAAAAGTAAAGACCAGACTCCGCTCCAAGCTCCATGAACTTCAAGAGCTAACCTAGTCCGTCCGGTGATCAGTACCTGTAGGAAAAGCAGCTAGGGGTGAGCGTTCGCTCACCTCCACGGATAACAGACTGACTATGGCATAATTAGCAGAAAAAGCCAGTAACACTAAAACCAAACCCAACGCCGGGACTACAGTCCCCAACTCAAGTACTCAACTGACCCACAACCCGTCACCTTCCTCAACAGACTCGACACTCGATAAAAACAGTGTAGACCCGACACAACTATCGACGACCTCCTCAAGGACTCGAACGAAACGACACAACACCAAACAAGATCACAAAGGATCGCACACCAGCTGCTCAGTAACCAATCTCAATCAGGTCAGGGTTCGACCTATCGCAATTCCTCGACACGAAGTCGGATCAGGCTGTCGACCTTTCAAACTCGCAATTCCTCGACACTAAGTCGGATCAGGCTGTCGACCTTTAAAACTCGCAATTCATCGACACTAAGTCGGATCAGGTTGTCGACCTTTAGAACTCACAATTCATCGACACTAAGTCGGATCAGGCTGTCGACCTTTAGAACTCACCACCCCAGGTAACCACAATCACAATCACAGGCAAGTTCAATCACACAGGCACTCAAGGCCACTCAAGACACCTCAACAGTCAAGACTCGGGTTCAACAACCCCACAGGCACTCACTGCCACTCAAGACACACCAACGGCCAAGACTCGGGTTCAACAACCCCACGACACTCACTGCCACTCAAGACACACCAACGGTCAAGACTCGGGTTCAACAACCCCACGGCGCTCACGGCCACTCCAAAACACCAAATTACATACACGGGCTCTCATGGCCACCCAAACTCAACAATAAATAACACGGGCTCTCAAGGTCACCCAAACTCCACAATAAATAACACGGGCTCTCAAGGCCACCCAAACTCAACAATAAATAACACGGGCTCTCAAGGCCACCCAAACTCCACAATAAATAACACGGGCTCTCAAGGCCACCCAAACTCAACAATAAATAACACGGGCTCTCAAGGCCACCCAAACTCCACAATAAACAATCAACCTCCGGCTTAACCCAAGCCTCCAACAGTCCTAATATCACCAGTTTCACAATCAACCTCCGGGCATGGTCATATGCCTCCAGTACTCCTAATATCGATAGTTCACAATCAACCTCCGGGCATGGTCATATGCCTCCAGTAAAACAATTATCGCTAAGTTCTTTGCTCCTACGACACTACTAAGTGTCACATGCCTTTCCAATAATCACTAAGTTCCCGTAACATGCTTTTCTGATAAACGCTACAATCCCATATCATGCTTCTCTAATAAGTAAATAATTCTACTCAACCCACGACACCCCGGTGTCACATGCAATTCTACTATTAACTTTCCCTAATCAGGGCCGAGATCCGGCTACTTTTCCCTACCTCGTATATAATCCCAAAAGCGCTCCAACAACACCCGAAGCACACTCAGTCACTCGCCGAGCTTCCCCTTGCCTCGGTCCGTAGCACGATCTAAAAGAACACAAATTTAAAGTCACTAAACAACTCGCAGGAATAAACCGAAAACCGATAAACTCGATGCCCAAACTTAACCCCGACAATGTCGATCACTCCCAAACTTCCCAAATACTCGACATTGTTGATAAAGGACCCGTAACGGCCAGATTCGCCCGACACGGCGAATCTGCCCGGGTTTTGGTTAATTGCCTTCCGGGGCTCCAAAAGCCCCCGTTTTCGTTTCTACGGTCTTAGAATATTTCAAGGAACCCAATGCACTTGACGGAATCAAATTCCGACTTCTAAGTCAATTAATTATCGTTTAAAGTTTCCAAAACCCGTTAATTACAACTTCTCCAATTTAATTCCAAATTTCGATTCGATTAAGGATAAATGGTCCGGGGAACGTTTTAAACCACCCGAACGATAAAACCCGAGCACCCGAGCATGTGGGCCCCACCCACACTACTTGGCCGAGACCCTATGGTTTAAGGGGAGGCTCGGCCACCATGTGGTGGCTGCTGCCAGCTCCGGCCAGCCACCTCATGGCCGGCCGGCCACCACCCACGGTGGCCGGAGCTCCTCCCGAGCCTCCGGTCACCGGAAAACGTGAAATTAAACCCCCAAACACCTCTAAAACGTCTCCAACACCTCCCCACACTCTACACAACCCTAAGCCTTAGTTTATACTCAAACTCTAGCTTCCAATAAAATAACTAAAACGAGAATCGGTTCGGGTATTACCGTAGAGGAGAACGAGGGGAACGGGATTGCTCTTTGCTTTGACTCGATCCAAGGGCTCGATCACAAACCCTAGCTCAACCTCCCTTCTTCTCTCTTCTTCTCCTTCTCCTTCTCTCTCTAAAACCTCTCTTCTAATTTCTAATTTAATTAAACTAACAACAAAACTAATTTTCCTCCTTTAAAACCTCATACTCGGCCAACTATTCTCCTCCACACAATTTCCCCCCAAAACTAACACCACCACCTTTAGGACATGTGTCAAGGTGGGTCCCACACCTTTTGGAAAATATCTAGTTGATATTTTTCAATCAGTTTCGCGAAAATCAGACGTTTCGGGCCCCGAACGGGCACTTTTTCCCAAAAATTACGAAACTTGGCGGGCCACAAGGAAACGGCTCAACTAAGACCGCTGCGACGACGGCTAAGCTTTTCGGATCCAAAACGGTCCTCGAATGGACCAAAACGTCGCTCGGTTGACTTTTCCAGTGAAAAGTCAACATTTCCCAAATTGATCAGAAAGTTGCCCTGAGTCCCCCGTAACTCACTTTGGTCAATAACGGGGTCAACTTAAGTCCGATATGACCCTCGGGGTCCAATCCCTGTTCAATTCAGTGCCTGCTCAAAATTTTTAAATTTTCCTGTTTTTCGCAGGTTTGACTGGCGTTGACCGAGAGTGGTCATTACAGCTCTCCTCGCCGGAAATCATGGCTTCCTTCTAGTTTAAGAGCCCAGACACCATGATGCCGTGGATGAATGAGTTGCAGAAGATGAAGATTTGGAGGAGAGAGAAGAAAATGTGTAGGAGAGAGAAGGTGAATTTGGGGATAAATATGAAAATAAAAAACGAAATACAGTAAAATATTAATTAAATTTTAAAAAACTAATTTTTATGTATTTTTTAAAAAAAAAACGTTTTTTTATGTTTTTTTTTAAAAAAACTGATTTTTGTGTCTTTTTAAATTAAAATATGAATTTTTGAAAATAAAAATTGATTTTATAAAAAAAAACTGAATTTATTTTAAAAATAGTGAAATTTTCATTTTAATACCCTAACAATAGATGATATTATTGTCATTTCACTTATTTTCAAATTCTGAACCAATGACATGAGTTTAAAAATTTGAGTAATAGTTAGGGGTATTATGGTCTTTTTAACATTTTCCATCCAAACTAACAGAAAGTTAACGGTTGGGTACTAAAGTGAAATTAAATGTTTGGTTTAAGTATGAAAGTGCAAAAAATTTATGCCAGAGTATTATACTGAAATTAAATGTTTGGCAGGGTATTATTGTAAGAACCGTTCCCAGTCGATCCCGGTCGAACCGGAGACTCTTAAGACAAGTTTGACTTTCTACCGGAAAAGTCAACTGAGGACTCAAGAGGTCAATCGGGGCTTTTCCGGGGCCCAAAAAGCTTAGCCGTCATCACGGTTGGCTTAATTGGTCCATTTCCATTCTTTTAAGTGTAATATTGAAGGAAGTCAAAATTGGTCAAAACCGAGCTTTTTATCGAGTCAATACAATTAATTTTGGACCGCTGGTTTTTTTTAAATGGAAGAGAGTGGTCCCCACTATGCCAAGTGTCACTACTAGCTTGGAGGAAAGGAAGAGGCTCAAATGTCATCTCTACCCTCATTAGTTGTCCATAAAAGGGATAAGAACTAAAGGGTTTTTGGTCTTTTTCACCTCTAGGTCTTTTAAGGCATTAGATGACACAAATTCAATTCATTTTCTCTAGTGTTGGCCGAAAATTTAGAGAGGAGGAAGAGCTTGGAGCTCCCATGGTGGCTTGAAGAGAAAGCAAGAGAAAAGAGAGACATTTTGTGCCAATCTCCACCCAAATCCTCTCCAAAATACCTTCATCTTCATCAACACATTCTCCTAGAGGTATGGACACTCTCAACTCTTCATTTCATCTACTCTCATCTCTTGGGTTTTTTGTGGGTTTTGGCTTGAAGTTGTTCAACTAGCTTGGTTTTGGCTATTTGGAGAAGAAGTAGTGAAGTAGGAGGTTTAGTTTGTGCTCTTGTTGAAACTTTGATGAACCCATTTGAGGGTGTAGTTGTTGGATGAACTTTTGGGAGTTTTTGATTTGATTTTTGATATGGAGAATCCTTGGAAACTTGTTTATTTGTTGATTTCTACCATGGGTAGAGGAGTTTTGGAGGTATTTGATGGTTTTGGTAGCTGGAAATGGTTAAAAATGGAGTTTGGTTATGGATTTTCGGAGAAAAGGAGCTGGAGGTTGAAGAAGGGCGTAACTGCCCTGGAACGTCACGTATCCGTGAAGGATCCCGTGATGGGCCACGCCAAGGCTCCGTGAGGGAGACTGTGACGGCACACGTCACGGCTCCGTGACGGCTTCCCTGAGGGTCGGCGTCACGGCTCCGTGACAGTGTCCGTGACCGACCAGTCTGGGGGATTTTGAAGGGTTTTTCCACCGTTTTGATCTTGTTTTGGAGCTGAACTTTTGGAAGGGTTTTGGGGTACTTTGTTACTGTTAAGTAGGACCTAATTCGGGGTTGTTTTGTATTCAAAGACCACAAGACCTTGAAGAACGAAGAGCTTGAAGAACGAAGACCTTACTGGTACCCGTGTGAAGAACGGTGTGGTGACTCTTGTTTGTGACATCAGAGTGTTGAGAGGAAGACCGCGAGGTAGGGAAAGTCTTAATTTCTTAATTAACGCTTAGTATGCATGATTAGGATAATAAAATCGGAAAGGTCCTAGAATTGCCTATAATATGCGAATAACTAGAATAATCGTATTTCAATTACTAATAAATGGATGAGTCTAGTATGCATGCTTAGGATGATGACAATTAGTGAAGTGTGCTTTCAATACTTGGGAAATTGATTTTACTGGTAGAGAGGCTGTGAAGAGCTCTCGGATTAGTTGTGTGCTAGGTTCACATGCTTGGTTGCTAATTGCTAGGTTAACTTAAGGGTCTAATGAAACTAGATTAGCTCGTATGATTGAATGCTAAATGGTTCGTTCACATGATGATTGATTGGTTAAACGTATACTTGATTGATTTAGTGTTATGTTGATATAATTGTTTATTGAACGGATGATCGAGTATGACTGGTTGTGATGAAATTGTGATATGATGAGTGTTGATTGGTGACCCAGTTATGGTATTCCTTTATTCTTATTCTTGTTTGAACTGCTTGTTTGGTTCGGTACTACACCGGGGGGGGGGGGGGGGGGGGTAATCCGGTGCTGTGGTAAAGGTGGAGTTTAACAGATACAATGAGATACTGGTTGAGAATTGGAGCTTGAGGGCATTGATTGCTGGATATTACGAGTATGGGTTATTGGCAGATCCTGCGGGATATTTATTGATTATTGGCAGATCCTGCGGGACATAGATTGATTATGAGCAGATCCTGCGGGATATTATTTGGGTTACTTCTTGAGAGATGGTTACTAAGGTTTCACCCAAGGATGTGCCTCCCAGTGGAGCACTACCTTGGTTCCCTATGACATATGGTCCTTTGGAGGCATTTTTGGGAATCCCGATGATAAGCGCCCATTTGGGATTGTTTCCGGTGCCCCAACGCATGTGCGTCCTCTGGACCGAGGGAAAATCTGACATGACATGGATACTCTGGTGGATCGGAATTATGGGAACCGAGGTGATCCCAGAATCTATCCATGGATCAGAGGCTTGAGAAAGCGAGTGGTTGACGCGATATTAAATACTCCCATTTTACTCCTATCTTTTCGTGATGGAGCTTTTATGAACTTTTTCAAATTTGGTTATCTTCAAGAGTGTGATGTTGCTTGATTATATAAATTATTCATTCGTACTACTTGTTTATCTTATTACTATGCTTTTGTCGATTCGTTTGAACAATTTAAGTTTTGACCTAAAGGCGGAGTTATTGAGATTTTTCCTACTGAGCGTAAGCTCATCCCCTTTGACCTAAACTTGTCTTCTTATTACACTTTGTGTAAATTTGTTCCAAAATGATGACTTACCCTTCAAATTTTAAATTTAAAAATTATAAGAAAAAACAAAAACTCTAGAATTTTCATCACCCATAATGTTCTTCATCTTTGGAAGAAAATTGAAAGGAGATGAAATATCTGATTTTTTCTTATTATTTTTAAATTCTAAATTTGACGGGTAAACTCATCATTTTGAAACAAAGTTACAAAAAGTGCAACAAAAAGACAAGTTCCGGGCTCTTTTTTGCATTTATTAGAGAAGAGGGTACAGCTTGCAAAAAAAATGTATACCTCATGGTACTTTGCAAACTACCCCTATTGTTAATGCTGAAGATAATATTTGGTTCCTTGTTTATTGAATTATTGTGTTTTAAATGTCAAATTCTACCACTCTAATACTTCATGGATCTTGGCTTATGTTGAGTAAGACAAAGTTAAAGATAACATTACTGATAATGTTCATTGCTCTCACAATTGAGGTTCTAATGATGTATTTAATTAAGCCTTTGCTTATAGTAAATGTCACTGCTTTTGGTTTTAAGTCTTTTAGGTTTACCCAATCGGGAAATAGTTTTGTGGTTGTTAATGTCTGCATTTTATATAGATTCATAATAATCTAAATTTTGTTGATACCTCATATAATAAGAAAAAAGGGTTAATTGCCAAAACTTACCTTAAAGTATTGTCCACGGCCAAAAAAAATGACCTTATCTTTTGTGCACACTTTGAAGGTGCACAAAGTATTGTTCATCGTCGTCTGTGAGAAAAATGTAATTGCCCACAAACTATTGAGTGCATTATGAATTGCCCACAAACTATTGGATGCATTATGAATTGCCCACAAAACTATTGAATGTATTATGAATTGCCCACAAGTCCACTGCAAAATGAAAAGTTTCCCACAAAACGACGGTGGACAGTACTGGCCGTGGACAATACTTTAGGATAGGTTTTGGCAATTAACCCTAAGAAAAAAGATACACACAAATGCGAGCTCAATCAATGCACAAGTTCCTTTCTTTATAATGTTGAATTTAGCAGAGGCTGTTTGGAAATCTAGAGTTAGATATTGTATTTTATGTACTAATTCGAGTTGAATTTGATTTTTTTTTATTAGCAAATTTTTTGTTGTATAAAACCTCGCTTTCGAAATGAAAACAAAGGTCAAGGGATATCCCTCAAAAGTATTACAATCCTACAATCCTACCAACAGTACCTACCCTCGGTTGCTTGATCCTCAAGCTACCCAATAACCTTTCAAAATATAACTACCTACCCATCGGTTGCTTGATCCTCAAGCAGCCCAAAAAATATTCAAAATACAACTAACTACCCAAAGCTTGCATTACAAGTTCCAAGTAACTAAGACACCTTATCTACAAAATCCCCACAACATCTTAGAATTGTCAAAATGGGGTGAAACCAGTGTTCTAACCCTTAAATTCAAACCTCCCCACAACCAGATGTTGGGTCTCGAGGTAGGGTTGGAGATGAACCAACTCGCAGCGGAAAATCAATGAAAACCAAGAGACAATTAAAACCATGAAACAACTAACAAAGAATGGATTAACAAGAGAAAAATTCAGCACTAGTTCTTACCAAAACAAGAACACCGGTTAACGAATGATTGGCTTGAGTCTCCAAGACGCCTACGTATCCACATGGGAATCAAAGCCACGTAGTTCTTCTCTTTGAGGACTCAAGAACACAAACATGGAGGTGGAAACTAGCCAAACCCGAAATGGCCATGGAAGAGGGAGAGAAAATGTGTTTCCTATTCTTGTCTTGTGTTTGTTATGTTGAAAAAAGATGACTTAAACATAACAAAACCCATACTTGTCCAACTAAAGGCATGGGACAAGTATGGTGTCAAGTAAGGTGTAAATAGGACAAAGTATGGCAAGACAAGATTGGGTTAGGTGGTGAATCACCAACACCTTAATCCTTGTCTTGCTTACTTAGTACTAATTAATCAAGACTTGATTAATTAGTTCCATGGGCCTTGGTTGCATGGGCCTTTCATGGGCCTCTTGGAACATGGCCCATGGCCATTTCCAACGAGGTCCCGTGATTCGCTCATCGCCTCCAATCCTTCCATACCGGAAATGTCCAACATTATCCGACGCGATCAATCCCAAGACTCCAAGCCTTGTCTCGATCCGTAAAGTCCTATTCACTTACGGGCACATGACCCAAAACCCAGTTTTGGTCATATCCCGAGACAACTCCCTTTTGGCCATTCTCCATATATGTGTCAATGAGTTTCATCCTCCGGTGTGACCCTTAGGTTTATGCATGTCAATAGATCAACGTAAAATCCCATTTTACTTGATCCTATTTAAGTGGCAACTAACGAGACTTTAGTATTGCCTGACACTGCATAGCGAATCGACCCTGTCGATTCTAACCTTTCCGTCGTCCCTGTCATTATCCTTTTATCTCCGATATCCTGATTGAGATAAGGCATAGAGCCGTCATCCTTATTATTCTCAATCACCGTTCCTTGATATGTGAGATGACTGAAGATATGATACCCAGTATCATGTGCATGGCCATGCTATTCTTCCAGTCACTCTCGATCAAGTGGCCGAGAACCGATATCTTTCCCATACCTTAGTATGAGGGATAAATCCCTTAGCCGTCTTTCGTGTCACTCATGTAGCCCGTCCCCAAGCCAATCCTGGCCGTTATGGAAGCCCTGTTACGGACAACGTTAGGCTCAGGTCAAACTCAGTTGTTGACTACATAGCGATCACAAAGACTCCTTGGTCTAAGGATACATGACAAGCTACAACACTGAATATGTTCATGACTTAATCTATGGCACATATTCAGGGCGGGTCGTCCAATATCATGTCCCACATGATATCTATGATCAGACTCCGGAATCCCATTCCAATGACTAACAGAACGTAAGCCATAAAGAGCCATCTTTCATACTAGTCGCTTCTAGTGAAGCTTTGTTGACTAGGGACCCATCGAGTGTGATCTATCTCGATCTATGGTTCTATTCGCATGGTGGGCATAGATCAGAGCACACATCGATATATTACTCCAACACATAAGTAATATAAAGCCGCTTTAATTTTATTGCTAACGATGATATATACATTTGGACATTTAGGATTGAACTACGGGCACTAAGACTAACAATCTCCCACTTGCCCTAGTTCCAATCTAAACTCCAATATGTCCCCATCGACTTTACATGTCTAACATGTTCAGGCAGTGACACTGCCTTAGTCAAAGGGTTGACTATGTTATCATCTATTGCAATATCGGTTATCTTCACTTCACCTCAGTTCAGTATTTATCTGATGAGGTGGATACGCCGCAGTACATGTTTGGATTTGTTATGCGATCTAGGCTTTTAGCTTGCGCAATGGCCCTTGTGTTGTCGCAAAATGGATTCACCGGACTGGATGGGTTTTTAATTACACCCAGTCCTGCCATGAATTTCCAAATCCACATAGCCTCCTTAGCTGCCTCTGCAGCATCCATGTACTTGGCCTCTGTCGTAGATTCGGCAATGGTATCTTGCTTTACGCTTTCCCAGCTAAAGCTCTGCCATTCAGCGTAAACACATATCCTGATTGACTTCTAAAGTCATCTGGATTTGTCTTGGAAAACTAGCGTCTACTCATCCTTCGACGACTAGTTCAACATCATCTTTCCCCCGGGTTAGAATGATGTCTACTGGTACAACATAAGGCTTACGAGACGTCTGGTCTCATACATGTCATGGCATATATGATCGATCCTGCCCCCAGGCGCATAGGATTCTCATCATCCTTTTCAGCTCATCAGGTGTCTTAGGACACTGAGTCTTGCTGAGATGAATGCCATGACTAGTGGGTAAGAGTCCTTTCTTTGAATCGAGCATTAAGAACCTACTCAATGCCTTGTTCACATAGGTTCCCTGACTTAAATCCAAGACCCTCTTGGTGCGATCTCTACATATCTTAATCCTTAAGATATAAGAAGCATCGCCTAAGTCCTTTATTGAAAAACACTTCCTCAACCAAGCTTTAGTCTCGTGCAAGGTTGGGATGTCGTTTTCAATGAGAACCAGAAAGGTAATCTTGCTCCCACTAGCCTTCTTATAAACGCAAGATTCATCCTCGTTCTTGATTAAGCCAAATCCAATTACAGCTTCATCAAAACGAAAGATCCAACTCCGAGAAGTTCGTTTCAATCCATAAATGGATTTCAACAACTTATAAATCTTTCCTTTATTCTTCGGATCGTCAAAACCTTTGGGCCGAGACATACAAACGTACTCAGTCAAATTTCCATTTAGGAAAGCGGTTTTGACATCCACTTGCCATATCTCGCAGTTATAATACGCAGTTATGTCAAGAAGAATTTGGATCGATTTTGACCATAGCCACTAGGGAGAAGGTTTCCTCATAGTCAATCCATTGGATCTGCCTATAACCTTTCGCCACCAGTTGAGCTTTGTAGGTCAGAGGGTTGCCATCCATGTCCATCTTCACCTTGAAGATCCATTTGCATCCGATGGTCTTCACACCATTGATGGGATCAACCGGTTCCCAAACTCGGTTGTCCGACATGGATTGCATTTCCTCCCTCATGGCTCCCAGCCATAACTCGGAGTCGGGCCCATCCACGACTTCTTGAAAGGTGGCTGGATCATCGTGATCCACCATGACTTCATTGTCACCTCCGGATACCATATATTGGAGGTGGAAGATTGATCCTTTCAAATCGCCTTGGACCTTCCGGAATTGTGACAGGAATTGGTTCTTACTCTACGACAATCTCTAGCTCCTTTCTACTGGGTTGCCAATTGGTTTAGACAGATCTGTACCATCCTGAATTTCTTCGAGATGCACAGTCCTCCCAATGACGTCTTTGGAAACAAAACTTCTTTTCCATAAAGACCCCACCCCAAGCGACGAACACCATGTTCTCACTGGGATTGTAGAAATAGTATCCCCTTGTTGCTTTGGGATACCACACGAAGGTGCATATCTCAGATCTTGGTTCGAGCTTAGTCGAAACCAAATGTTTCACATAAGCCTCGCAACCACAAATCTTTAGGAAGGACAAAGCGGGCATCATCCCGTACCATTTTTAAAATGGTGTCCCTTCCACACCATTCGTCGAAGCCCGATTCACTATGAATGCGGTCGTCTCTAGAGCAAAACCCCTAAAAGAGATTGGGAGATCAGTCCAACTAATCATGGAACAGACCATTGTCTAACAATGTCCGATTTCTCCGTTTGGCTACACCTTTCAACTACAGTGACCTAGGAGGAGTCCATTCCAAAAGGATCCCATTCTCTTTTAGATGATCTAATAACTCTGTGGTCAAGTATTTTCCACCTCGATCCAATCGAAGTGCCTTAATACCTTTGTCGAGCTGGTTTTCTACTATAGTCTTAAACTCTTTGAATTTATCAAAAGCTTCAGACTTATGTCTCAACGAATAGACATAACCATATTTACTGTAATCATCAGTAAATGTGATAAAGTAGTTAAAAACCCCTCCTGGCAAGTGAACTTATTGGTCTACACACATTCGAGTGTATCAGCCCCAATAATTCACCCGCCCTTTCATCGCGATCGATAAAGGGCACTTTAGTCATTTTTCCCATCAAACAAACCTTGCACCTATCGATCGAATGGAATTCGAATGAACCTGAAAGCCCGCACTTCTGAAGTGCTGATAGGCGCTTCTTGTTTATGCGACCCAAATGACAGTACCATAACAGAGTTAGGTTTAAATCGTTGGATTTAGACCTCTTGGTATTAACGGAATATATAGAACTTGAGGCATTGTTACCCATATCTAATATGTACAATCCTCCAACCATGTCAGTACTGGTATAAAACATATCATTGCATAGAACATTGAAAACTCCATTTCCAATATTAACATTATATCCTTCCTTGTCAAACACGGATACAGATATAATATTCCTACTAAAAGTAGGTATGCAATATACATTATACAATACTAAGACAAGGCCTCTTGGCAAAGCAAGACTCATGGATCCTACAGCAGTTGCCACAACTCTGAGGTCCATTTCGTGCTTTCCAAATCTCTCCTACTTTCAGCCACCATATATTAGTGCATGTGTGAGATTCAGTCATGGTATCTAATACCCATGAATCTTTGGAAGTAGAGAGATGTAGCTCTATAGAGTTAATACCGAATGAAGGCACGATCCCACCGCCCTTCCTTAGATCATCCAGGTTTCCTGATGAAGGCGCAGTCCTACTGCCCTTCTTCAGATCATCCAGGCTATTTGATGAAGGCGCAGTCCCACTGCCCTTCTTCAGATCAGCCGTGAACTTCCTGTAATCCCGGTTCCAATGACCAGGCTGTTGGCAGTAGAAGCAGACATTCTCAGGTGTCTCATCTTTCCTGCCAAGTGCGCATGGGCCCAGCCCTTGCCACTTCCAATTCCCTTGTTGACCATCAGAATATCCTTGGATCCCAGATCCCTGAGATATTCTTCTCAGCAGCTGATGACACTTCATGTAACTCTGATATGGTCTTAGAGACAGCCTTGTCAAGGACATATTCTTTGCGTTCAGACTTGAGGACTATCCTCAAAATTCTGTACCAGTCCAAATAGTTTGTCCCATTTAGCTTGACCCTGTCAAGAATGGTTTTTAATGACAAACTATTAATGTTCGCTGAATTTGCCATTTGATCTACAACAGATAAAATTCAATCAGTAAACTGAATGAATTTTATGAAGATCAAGCTTAAACACCAACAATCAATTCTAAACCTTTAGAATCTGAAACCAAGATCCTTGATTCACTCGATTAAGCTGAACTAATGCTCACCACTTAATCGAGCTATGTAGGTAGGACTCCATCCAATCACATCCAATGTGACTCTTGGCTAGGGTATGTACTTATGTACACGACTTACCCTATCTGTTACCCTAGCTCAACCTCAGGCCGAGAATCGTAGTCGGGTCCACCAATTTTCAACTATGGCTCGTCACTATGTAGGTGCTCCGCTAATGCGCACGACACCCACATATGTCGTCCAAACCTACTACCCCGCTTCCCCATGGATGCTCCGCTAATGCGCACGACACCCATAGGACGGGGAGGTAGTAAGGTGTTGATGATTGGGAGGTATCGGACATGACCCGCTTTTACTTGTCCAGTTGTGTTCAAAACTTTGGCACATCCTAGATGCGATGAGCACATCAACTACATTCCAAATGCAATGATGCCTCAAATTACATCCAATGTAATTCTTCCTTTGAACCCTTCAACTACATCCAATGCAATGACGGTTCTAAGGGTTCACACACAAGGATTAAAATTCCAATTTTATCTTTGCATGTGAGGTGATATGCTCGGTAAATAAAGTTAAGCATGCAATTCTAAAACACATAGAATTAATCATGCATAAACTAAACCAAGCATAAAGCGATAAATATGCACATAATAGCCCCCTAAACTAACTCCCACTAGCTTCTTGAGCTCCATCGACTCCAAGCCGATGCCAACACCCGAAAAGCCACCAAATGACCTTTTCGCCCTTTCTTCATCTTGAGTAAAATATTACAATTTAATACACGACTCGCAGGTCGGGAATAAATAAATATTACAAACAAGTGGTTCGACGACCACACATTGAAAGAATAATTACACGCTAACTCTAACGGCTCGCAGGCCGTGAAAAGCGATAAATAATTAAATTGAGCTCGGGGCTATTATGTACACCATGCCAACATCACATCACACATCGTGTTATCAAACAAGCATGTTATCAAACATCATGTGATTTTCCGGTTTTAATTAATAGCCAAGTTTCGAAATTTTTTTTGATGCTCGGTTTATCGAAACCGTTCAAAAATGAAACTTTTGAACATTTGATCTTCGAGTTCATCATGACGGTTCCAAACTCGTCATAACTAACAAAACGGTTTAGCCTTGGCATATCAACCATCCAATGGTCATGCTTGGCCTAGCTCCGTCCAACGGAGCCCCGTTCGGTCCCGGTTTCGGCTCCCCGAGAGTCCCGCTCCCGAGACCCGAAAAATCAAATTTTTTTTTCAAAATTTCCAGATTTGAAATAATTTTCAAAAAATCATTTTACATGTATTAAATCCATAAACAATAATTTAAAACATGTTATCAAACAATTTAGCAAAACAACATGCCAAAAACGAAACTTTCAAGCAAAACCGAAACTTTGAACACCGTCTTGTGAATCCCGAAGGTAGCACGGCTCTGATACCACTGTTGGGTCTCGAGGTAGGGTTGGAGATGAACCAACTCGCAGCGGAAAATCAATGAAAACCAAGAGACAATTAAAACCATGAAACAACTAACAAAGAATGGATTAACAAGAGAAAAATTCAGCACTAGTTCTTACCAAAACAAGAACACCGGTTAACGAATGATTGGCTTGAGTCTCCAAGACGCCTACGTATCCACATGGGAATCAAAGCCACGTAGTTCTTCTCTTTGAGGACTCAAGAACACAAACATGGAGGTGGAAACTAGCCAAACCCGAAATGGCCATGGAAGAGGGAGAGAAAATGTGTTTCCTATTCTTGTCTTGTGTTTGTTATGTTGAAAAAAGATGACTTAAACATAACAAAACCCATACTTGTCCAACTAAAGGCATGGGACAAGTATGGTGTCAAGTAAGGTGTAAATAGGACAAAGTATGGCAAGACAAGATTGGGTTAGGTGGTGAATCACCAACACCTTAATCCTTGTCTTGCTTACTTAGTACTAATTAATCAAGACTTGATTAATTAGTTCCATGGGCCTTGGTTGCATGGGCCTTTCATGGGCCTCTTGGAACATGGCCCATGGCCATTTCCAACGAGGTCCCGTGATTCGCTCATCGCCTCCAATCCTTCCATACCGGAAATGTCCAACATTATCCGACGCGATCAATCCCAAGACTCCAAGCCTTGTCTCGATCCGTAAAGTCCTATTCACTTACGGGCACATGACCCAAAACCCAGTTTTGGTCATATCCCGAGACAACTCCCTTTTGGCCATTCTCCATATATGTGTCAATGAGTTTCATCCTCCGGTGTGACCCTTAGGTTTATGCATGTCAATAGATCAACGTAAAATCCCATTTTACTTGATCCTATTTAAGTGGCAACTAACGAGACTTTAGTATTGCCTGACACTGCATAGCGAATCGACCCTGTCGATTCTAACCTTTCCGTCGTCCCTGTCATTATCCTTTTATCTCCGATATCCTGATTGAGATAAGGCATAGAGCCGTCATCCTTATTATTCTCAATCACCGTTCCTTGATATGTGAGATGACTGAAGATATGATACCCAGTATCATGTGCATGGCCATGCTATTCTTCCAGTCACTCTCGATCAAGTGGCCGAGAACCGATATCTTTCCCATACCTTAGTATGAGGGATAAATCCCTTAGCCGTCTTTCGTGTCACTCATGTAGCCCGTCCCCAAGCCAATCCTGGCCGTTATGGAAGCCCTGTTACGGACAACGTTAGGCTCAGGTCAAACTCAGTTGTTGACTACATAGCGATCACAAAGACTCCTTGGTCTAAGGATACATGACAAGCTACAACACTGAATATGTTCATGACTTAATCTATGGCACATATTCAGGGCGGGTCGTCCAATATCATGTCCCACATGATATCTATGATCAGACTCCGGAATCCCATTCCAATGACTAACAGAACGTAAGCCATAAAGAGCCATCTTTCATACTAGTCGCTTCTAGTGAAGCTTTGTTGACTAGGGACCCATCGAGTGTGATCTATCTCGATCTATGGTTCTATTCGCATGGTGGGCATAGATCAGAGCACACATCGATATATTACTCCAACACATAAGTAATATAAAGCCGCTTTAATTTTATTGCTAACGATGATATATACATTTGGACATTTAGGATTGAACTACGGGCACTAAGACTAACACCAGAATGTGTAAAGCAAAACCAAAAAACCCAGTCCTAGTCCTTCCTTTACCAAGACAAGATAAAACCCCTTTTTGATGAAACCCTAGTTGCCAACTGCATCTCTTCTTGTACCAGTATCAGCAGCAAAAAACTGTGGCAAAATAGCATTAGTCTGAAAATAAGATGCTTCCAGTCCAAGCAGCCAAAAGGGTTCCAAAACCAGTTTAAAACCCCCTGATTGCAGCAGTACCTGTGAAAAAATAGAAAAGAACACAAGAGCTAAGCCAAACCACTCCTCACCACCTAAAAGAAGGAAAAGCTACCCTCTCACAGTCCTAAACAAGATATAACTCCCACTCTCAGAACAACAAGTTTCCTAATTAATCCTAGTGAAAGTAGTACTCTCATCAAGTTGCATTTGATAACATACATCATTTGCAGTACTTTTTGTATCAAGTGTTGCGAGGGCTCAAATATGTACATTCAGCAAGTGGTTTGCATCGTGATCTAAAACCCAGCAATGTGCTCTTAAATGCTAATTGTGATCTTAAGATTGGAGACTTTGGACTTGCAAGGACAACATCTGAAACAGATTTTATGACTGAGTATGTTGTTACTCGTTGGTACCGGGCACCTGAGTTGCTTCTTAACTGTTTAGAGTACACCGCTGCAATTGATATTTGGTTTGTGGGCTGCATTCTTGGTGAAATCATGACTCGTCAACCCCTGTTCCCTGGAAAAGATTATGTTCATCAGCTGAGACTTATAACAGAGGTAATTCTTTTAGTGATTTTATTTACAGTACAACTTATCATTCCTTATGGATGACCATTAGTTTCTGGTACACATTATCTCTTGTACATACCACTTGAAGTGTCATTTACTTCAGAATTGTGTTCATCTTTAACCGATAGACTCATGTTTCTGTTATGCCTATTGATAACTCTACTCCATTCTTTTTCTTACTCGAATATAATTTAACTTGGGCAAGTTGTTTATTTTCCTTTGGTTTTCAAAAGCTTATAGGTTCACCTGATGACTCCAGCCTTGGGTTTCTACGAAGCGACAATGCCAGAAGATAGCTGCCGCAGTACCCAAAGCAACCATTCTCCATTTGGTTTCCTAATATGTCTTCTGGTGCAGTTGATTTACTGGAGAAGATGCTTGTCTTTGATCCATACAAGGTAATGATATTGTACTACTTATTCTATGTTGATTAACAATTTAGAATCAGGAATCTTGTAGCTGTGCACTTAAATTGCATGGACTCTACAATTTACAACTGCAAGGTGCTAAGATGGAAGTATGTTTTCATTGAATTATACTCCCTCCGCTCACAAAACAAGTGTCCGATTTTAGATGTCCCAAAATGAATGAACTTTGCTCCTTCGGACATTAAATATGCATGAAATATCATTCTCATCACCACTTAGAACATCTTCAATGGCCTGCCATGGCTAGTGTCAAAAAGCCAAAGTAGGAGGTACTTTTTGGTTTTCTCTCTCCTCTCTACCTTGGCTTCCTGCCATGGCCTCTCCAATGGTCTGCCATGACTAGTGGTAGGGAGCCATGGTTTATAGTTGTTTTTGGAGCAAAATGGCTCTCTCTCTCCTCTAAAATTGCTCCTACCACGGCGTCGCGTCGTGTCTGGATCCTGCCACGACCCGTAGCCACACCCCCTTGCAACGACGTCATGCCACGACCGTTTGAGATGCTCTTAGTATAGTAGCTAGATAAGATCAAGACATGACTACACTAGAATCTCTAGCAGCAAAAAAAAAGAAGAAACTAATTGGGAGACTTAATTGTTATGGGAGTGAGTATATATTTATGTGTCTCTTCTCATCGTGATTGGGTGTTTGCAGTTGAAGGGGCATCAAGCTATTCCTATACTAGTGATTGGTTTGGTTTTGTAAAATGTAAATTCATGCAAGTAACAAGATTATGTGAATGATCCGAAAATAGAGCACAAATCACAGCGGGATTGTAAATAAAAGATAGAAAGCGATCTAGGACATTAACGGGGTTCGAATGTGATGAACAACTTAACATGGTTCGGTATACATTTGCAACTAATATTATTCTAAGGCAACGGGAATTCTCTCAATGTAGTCCTAACCATCTCTCGATCGTATTAGGACCCTAATATACTCAGTCCGCCTAATTATCTCTAATCTAGGTGTAGAGCGGTATATAGCATTATATTCTATGACTAACCATATTCTGGCTTAGATTAAAACCCGAGTTATTTAATTCCTTTTTCCTCTTCCTAACCTCATTCTCAATTGTTGGTTAACAAGATTAAATCATACATATACGTGATCAAGGCAATGTAGCATTACGAACGGAATTAAATAAACGAAATCCTAATATTAGTTTCACAAATGCATAACCCAACCAAGTTAATTCCACTCATCACATCTTCACCCCTAGCCCTAAATCATGAGAGATTAGTTCATAACAATGGAATATGAACTCAAAGAGACGATGAACACAATGATAATCATATTGAACTATAAAAGTAATACAAGTATCAAAGTTGAATCCAAACTATGAAAAACCTTCGTAAATGAGTTCGTGGTCTCTTGTTTGATCTTCAATCTCCCTCCTAAAGCTCTCTCCAAGTTTGTTTTTCTCTGCCAATTTCGTGATCCCTGGTAATTATGACCTAATTCCTATTTATACCCCCTCAAAACTAAGGTTAAAATAGGAAAATTACACTTAAAAACTGGCAGAATCGCGCCAGTGCACATCGCACGCACACCGTGCGTTGGGCGTGCATGATGCATGATGGCCGCACGCCGTGCGTTGAGCCAAACATCAATTTGCGATGCTCTCTGTCCAATCTGCACGCCGTGCGCTCGGCGTGCGTGGTGCATGTTGGACGCACGCCATGAGCTTGGCGTGCGTGGTGCATGTTGGGTGCATGTCGTGCGCCCAGCGTGTGCCTCTGAAATTCAGGTCCTTTTTGCCTCTTTTTGCTCCGTTTCCATCCCGAATTTTCCAATTCCTTTGGAGATCGATAAACTGCACAAAACAAGAGAAATATTCATCAAACAACACCATCCCGGGACTGAAAAGCTCAAGAATGTGGGCTAAAAACATCTCAAATAGATGTATTTTACGTTCACATCAACACCCCACACTTAAGCTTTTCTCGCCCCGAGAAAACCAAACTACTTAAAACAGTAAGATATGTCCCGGTTAAACCCTGAGGTTCACCTCGATAGGAGGAGTCCGGGCCTCCTTTATTCAAACAATGAAAATTAAAATGCACGTGCAATGCATGATTTTAATGCTAATGCAACCTATGAATCGACTACATGATGCATGCAAAAGTTCACGAAAGATTGGTTAATTTTTAGCTCTAGCACACATATTGGTCAAAAGAGTTTTCTCAGAATTGTCACATGCCAAAAACTAATTTACACAACTCAAAAGAATGCATAAATTGATGAACATACCACATGTGAAACAACTTGCACTAAAGCCTACTCAATTTAGCTTACAAACCTTCTATCAACTTTGATAGGCGTTCCTCTTTTCCCTATGCATGGTTCTTAGAGATTCATAAACAAGCATGTTCAATCCCCTCTCCACTAATTATGAGGAATTTAAGCAATCATGAATCACATAGGGCTTTATTAAGCTTATAATGTTAGGCTAGGCATAAGGTGAGGTAGGATATATGAAAAGAAGCTCAGTAAATACATCTTGGCAAACATGCTTCGACTCACAACCCCGAAAGTGTGTATCACACAACCTATACCCCTCATTTGTGCATAACTACTTCTCTTTTACCCCATTTTTTTAACACCAATAATTACAATGCATTCCCTCCTACCAGTTCTAATTGTTCAGCCTTACCCCACACTTTTCTTTTTGCATAGAAGAGTTTTTTTTCCTCTTCAAATTTTTACAGGTAAGGCTGAAAACAACAGTAATTGTCATAAACCCAGCACAATATTAAGAACATGTTTCTCCCTTCATTTAATACCCCATTTCCAACCACAATTACCACACTCTCACGAAGCACCTAAGCCAAGAAGTATGGGTTCAATCAAAACCAAGGGTGTTTAAATGAAATAACGGGCACATAGGTTTATCATACAAAGGTTATAATAGAAAGGCCAAAGCTCAATAAGGGTAATGGATAATCATAATTACATAGGTAGGCAATTTAGCACAAACGATCCAAAAATGGCCTACGATCATTTTCCTAATCACTTAATTCCTTATGTTTATTTCGCCTCGAGGGGATATCTGTAAAGTTCTAGACTCAGGTTTCCATGCATAGGAATTAGAGGACTCAAGCACACATCAAAGTGACTATCCATAATGCAAACAAACGAGCATACCTCAATGCATGTGCTTACACAAGTCGATTCATTCATACCAAATCGATGCAAACCTTTGAATTATGTAAGAAAGATGAGCATATTCAACATTCCAATCATCGAAACCTTAAGATCATGCACACTAAGCTGCATAAAACACCAGAAAATATTTTTCTCAATTTTAGATTTTTTTGAATTTTTTTTCTTCACAAATGATGCATGAACCTAATGCAGATAAAGTACACATCATAATACAAAGCATCCCACCCCACACTTTAAACCTAAGCACTGTCCCCAGTGCGACTCAAACACATAAATACACATGCACCCCACACTTGTCAGATAGCATATATGACAACCACCTTACAGTCCTAGATACATAAACTATCAGCACGATAACTCGGGTGCTCAGCACCCACCACATAGTATCTAAGAGTAAGACAGCGAAAATATCAATATAAAGAAGGAGGGTCAGAGATACTGCCCCTCGAAGGATCGTTGTGTGGCATGCATCTGACTCGGGGTGGTGATGCATGGATCAATGAAGAGCTCCTCGCCCGATCGAGCTCATGTGAGCCCAGCGCCTCGCATATGATCAATTTCCATACACTCTCCAATCCATAGTTGGGGTGTCGGCCAACAAGCGCATTCGTTTAACGTCGTTAGCTCGACGAAAGGGGCGGCCTGAGCCGCCACTCTATCTTCTTTTAGGCTAATCGGAAAGTGCTGCGAAACATCCTCTCGCCCATACACCTTCATTAATCTCTTTTGGCTTCTTCCACAAGTTCACCACCAAGCTAAGATCATGTTCCAGCAGGACCCTGCACATACAACATGACGGGCTACATTCTCGAATGTGGATCAATGTTTCATCCAACATTATGCTCTTAGTTCTGAGAACATGCATAAGCTTTTTTTTCCCTGTCATCAGTTAAATTAGATGGAATCACAATAGGGTATATATCATTTTCTTCCAAATACACATATTTCATATTATTCGGGAGAGATTTAAGTTGACTCTTCAGAACTACCCTATTATGATTCTCTAATTCAGGTTGTGGATGGATTTTATTGTCTTCTTGATTCAATTCAATCATGTGCTCATCTTCAGAACCGATGAGTTTATATGTCGAGTCCTTGGATTTAACATTACCCTTGACTACATAAAATGTTTGCTCCTCCTCACCATACCTGACTTTGATTTCCCCTCGTTCTGCATCAATTAAGGCTCTAGCAGTAGCCAAAAATGGTCTCCCCATAATGAGAGGGATCCTATGATCCTCCTCCATGTCGAGTACTATGAAATCTGCGGGGTATATAAATTTCCCAACCTTTACTAATACATTCTCGATTATGCCCCTGGGATATTTAATTGACCTATCTGCTAATTGTAAGGTCACTGAGGTTGGTGTGGGTTCATCCCCAAGTCCTAACTTCCTGAACACCGATAGTGGCATAAGGTTTATACTGGCCCCTAAATCACATAGGGACTTATCAAAGTGTACACTACCTATCTCACATGGTATAGTAAAGCTCCCTGGGTCCTTACACTTAAGGGGTAATTTGTTCAACAATATGGCTGAACACTCTTCATTCAGATTCACAATCTCTCCATCTAATAGCTTTTTCTTCTGGCCTAGCAACCTTTTCATAAATTTATTTATCTTAGGAATCTTGGTCAATGCTTCGAGATGGGGAATATTGATATCCAATCTCCTAAAAATATCTAAAAATGAAGAATATTGACCAACAAACCTACTATTCTTACATACAGAAGGAAAAGGAAGAGGTGGAGTCCACTTTTCTGATTCAACAGTGGACTCCCTTACCTTCTTACCTGCGATGGGTTCCTCAACCTCTATCCCTTTATGGTGACTCTCAACTGCAACATTGTTCTGTGGAGGAACATGTTCCTCTAGTGCTTGACTGTGAACCGACATTATGACATTGGCACTCTCCCTGGGGTTCTTTTCTGTGTTGCTCGGAAGGCTTCCTGGAGCCCTGGAATTCAATAGAGCTGATATCTGCCCAATTTGGATCTCTATGGCCTGGAACCGAGCATCATTGTTCCGGTTCACTATCTGTTGCTCCTGCACAGATACCTTGTGCAGCTCACTATCCTCCTTCAACTGTTCCATCATAGTTAGCATCATCTGCTCTAGTTTGGAGGAGGACTCTTGTGGAGGTGCATTCTGAGGCTGTTGGTTTTGATATTGTTGAGTCTGAGGCCTCTGTTGATACTGTTGGTTTTGGTTCCACTGATGGAACTGTTGGTTCTGAGGTCTCTGCTGATAACCTTGTACTTGAGGTCTTTGGTTCCCCACATAGTTTACCATTTCTCCCTGAGGCTCTCCAATACCTTCAATATAATCAAGAGGGTCAGAAAATGAAGGAACCTGCATTGCATCCGATCTCTTTGTCACACTCTGGACAATCTGATCCACCACCTTGTCCATTGATGATGACTCCACTACATTAACCGTCCCCTTAGTTCTTGCGCCTCTTCTGTTGGACTGCCAGACTCTGTTAGAAGCCATCAAGTTCAATAGAGCCTCATTGTTCTCTGGAGTTAATTGCACAAAAGAACCTCCAGCTGCTGAATCAAGATGTCCTTGGCTGACCTCATTAAGACTAGAATCAAAAGTCTGCATTTGGACCCATAGTGGTTGACCATGATGCGGAAACTGCCTCAATAAGTCAGAGAACCTCTCTGATGCTTCCACTAACGTTTCACCACCTTGTTGGGCAAATGTGTTGATGTCATCTCTTAGCTTTATCGTCTTCTTTGGTGGGAAGAACTGATTCATGAATGCTTCCACCAACTGGTCCCATGTTCTGATGCTCCCACTAGGCATCTCACGTAGCCACTTACTTGCTTTATCCTTCAATGAGAAAGGAAAAAGACGAAGGCGCACTGCATCACTGGACACTCCATTATACCTGAATGTGTCACACAGCTCGAGGAACGTTGTTAAGTGTTCCAACGGATCCTCGTGTGCATTCCCATGGAATGGGTCACCTCTCACCAGATTGATAACTGATGTCTTGATCTCAAATGTCGGGTTCGTGACTGGTGGTGCGACAATGCTGCCTTCAATGCCTCGGAGTGATGGAGTTCCATACTCCATCAATGCCCTTTGTCACGGTGGTTCTTCTGGAGCAAAAAGCGGATTAAAGCCAGGAGGGACTGGATTTCGTTCCCTGATTGGGTTCTCATTTCTTGGTTGAATCACCTCCCTTTGAGTGTCTTGCTGGTTATCTTCATTATCTGAGGGATGACTCGAACCAGAATGATGACTTGAGCCCGAGTGATGACTCATGGCTTGCTTCCCGTGACGCTTTGCGATACGAGCGTTTCTCTCGACCTCTGAAATATATGTAGTCAACAAGCTCGGAGAGGGGTGAGATCGCAATTGCATACACAAAATGAAATTAAATATATAAAAAAATGAAATAGTCTTAACACAAATTACAAACGTATCAGAGTTGCCTTAGTTGCTCCCCACCAACGGCGCCATTAACTTGACACTCTGAGAATTAACCCTCAGAATGGTACGGCAAGCGTACCGGTCGTCAAGTAGTATTCGGGTTTAAGTCCGAGATATCGTACCCAAGGGAGCCATTAAACAAGCACTTTAGTTAATTAATCCGATAATCAAGCTATTCCTATACTGGTGATTGGTTTGGTTTTGTAAAATGTAAATTCATGTAAGTAACGAGATTATGTGAATGATCCGAAAATAGAGCACAAATCACAGCGGGTTTGTAAATCAGAGATAGAAAGCGATCTAGGACATTAACGGGGTTCGAATGTGATGAACAACTTAACATGGTTCGATATACATTTGCAACTAATATTATTCTAAGGGCAACGAGAATTCTCTCAATGTAGTCCTAACCATCTCTCGATCGTATTAGGACCCTAATATACTCAGTCCGCCTAATTATCTCTAATCTAGGTGTAGAGCGGTATATAGCATTATATTCTATGAATTCCTCTAACTTTCGGGTTTTACTCCTATGACTATTGCACTCGTGTCAGTCTAACCATATTCTGGCTTAGATTAAAACCCGAGTTATTTAATTCCTTTTTCCTCTTCCTAACCTCATTTCTCAATTGTTGGTTAACAAGATTAAATCATACATATACGTGATGAAGGCAATGTAGCATTACGTGTAAGAACCACTCCCGGTCAACGACA
Organism: Erodium maritimum; assembly: GCA_963921825.1. NCBI lineage: Eukaryota > Viridiplantae > Streptophyta > Magnoliopsida > Geraniales > Geraniaceae > Erodium > Erodium maritimum. Next base: position 26,244,129 of record OY997596.1, on the reverse strand, counting down.
GTCAAACCTGCGAAAAACAGGAAAATTTAAATTTTTTAAGACAGACACTTAAATTAACCTAAATTGACCCCGAGGGTCATACCGGACTTAAGATGACCCCGATATCGACCAAAATGACTTCTGGGGGACTCGGGGAAACTTTCTGATCAATTTGGGAAATGTTGACTTTTCGATTGAAAAGTCAACCGAGCGATGTTTTAGTCCATTCGAGGACCGTTTTGGATCCAAAAAGGTTAGCCGTCATCGCAGCGGTCTTAGTTGAGCCGTTTCCTTGTAGCCCGTCAAGTTCCGTAATTTCTTGGGAAAAGTGCCCGTTCAGGGCCCGAAACGTCCGATTTTCGCGAAACTGATTGGTTTTGGTGTGGGACCCACCTTGCCACTTGTCCAACAAGTGGTGCTGTTAGTTTTGGGGGGAAATTGAAAGGGAGACTACATAGGGGTTTCGGCCAAGGGGTTTTAAAATAGAAAAAAATAGAAATAGAAGAGAGTGGTTTAGAGAGAGAAGGAGAAGGAGAAGAAGAGAGCTTGGAGTTAGGGTTTGGTCACTATTCACGTCATCCATCCATTGGATCGTCTCAAGGCTAGGAGGAATCAAGTTCCCCTCGTTCTCCTCTTTGGTAAGAACTAAACCAATCGCTGATTTGATAATTTTCACATGTTAGGGTTTGTTTAAAAACGATGAGTTAGGGTTGTAGTGAGGTTGGGGGTTTGTTAGAAACGTTTTGGAGGTGTTGGGAGGTGAGATTGGACGTTTTCCGGTGACCGGAAGCTCGGGAGGAGCTCCGGCCACCGTGGGTGGTGGCCGGCCGGCCATGGGGTGGCTGGCTGGAGCTGGGACCAGCCACCAGAATGGTGGCCGACCCCACTTTGACCCTAGGGCCCACGGCCAAGTGGGCCGGGTGGGGCCCATGTGCTCGGGTGCTCGGTTTTAGTGTTCGGGTGGTTTAAAACGTTCCCCGGACCATCTATCCATAATCGAATCGAAAATTGGAATTAAATTGGAAAACTTGTAATTAACGGGTTCTAGAAACTTTAAACGTTAATTAATTGACTCGGAAGTCGGAATTCAATTCCGTCAAGTGCATTGGGATCCTTGATTTATTCTAAGACCGTAGAAACGAAAACGGGAATTTTTGGAGCCCCGGAAGGACATTTACAAAACCCGGGCAGATTCGCCATGTCGGGCGAATCGGGCCTTTACGGGTCCTTTATCGACAATTTCGAGTAATTGGGAAGTTTGGGAGTGATCGGCATTGTTGGGGTTACGTTTGGGCGTTAAGTTTATTAAATTTCAGCTTCTTCCTGCGAGTTTAAAGTGCTTTAAAAATTGTGTTCTCTTAGATCGTACCGCGGACCGAGGCAAGGGAAAGCTGGGTGAGTGACTGAGGTCACACCGAAGCTCATTGGTTGGCTTTTGGAGAAATTTTACGAGGTAGGGAAAAGTAGCCGGATCTCGGCCCTGACTAGGGAAAGTTAACAGTAGAATTGCATGTGACACCGGGGTGTCGTGGGTTGAGTAGGTTTATTTAAATATTCGAAAAGCATGATACGGGAACGTAGCGTTTATGAGAAAGGCATGTGACACTTAGTAGTGTCGTAGGAACAGAGAACTTAGCGATATTAGAATTACTGGAGGCATATGACCATGCCCGGAGGTTGACTGTTTAATTTATGTCTTGGGTGGCCATGAGAGCCCGTGTATTACTGTTGGTGTCTTGGGTGGCCATGAGAGCCCGTGTATTATTGTTGGTGTCTTGGGTGGCCATGAGAGCCCGTGTATTATTGTTGGTGTCTTGGGTGGCCATGAGAGCCCGTGTTTTATTGTGGTGTCTTGAGTGGCCATGAGAGCCCGTGTTTTACTGTTGGGATGTCTTGGGAGGCCAGGAGTGCCCGTGGGGTTGTTGAGCCCGTGAGTTACACTTGGTGTGTCTTAGGAGGCCATGAGGGCCCGTGGGGTTATTAAACCCGAGTCTTTACCGTTGGAGTCTTGATTGGCCATGAGTGCCTGTGGAGTGTTGAACTGGTCTTGTTACTGTTTGTTGAGCTTTGCTTGTGATTGTGATTGTGTTTGCCCGAGGTTAGTAACCCGACTTCGTGTCGGGGAGTGGTGTGGATTTTGGCAGGTTACGAGCATTCTTTGGCTGGCCTGACCAAATTCGAGCCTCGACAGGTTACGAGCATTCTTTGGCTGGCCTGATCCGTGTTTGGGTCCCGGCAGGTTACGAGCATTCTTTGGCTGGCCTGATCCGTGTTCGAGTCTCGGCAGGTTACGAGCATTATTTGGCTGGCCTGATCCGTGTTCGAGTCTCGGCAGGTTGTGAGCATTCTTTGGCTAGCCTGATCCGTGTTCGTGTCTTTGGAGGAGGTCAGAAATGGTTGTGTCGGGTTTACATTACGAGTTTGAGGTTGAGTCTGTTGTGGAAGGTAATGGGTTGTGGGTCAGTTGAGTACTAGAGTTGGGGATTGTAGTCCCGGTGTTGGGTTTGGTGTTGGTGTTACTGGCTTTGTCTGCTAATTATGCCATAGTCAGTCTGTTATCTATGGTGGTGAGCGAACGCTCACCCCTAGCTGCTTTTCCTACAGGTACTGATCACAGGACGGACTAGGTGAGCTCTTGAAGCTTGTGAAGCTAGGAGCGGAGTCCGGTCTTCATTTTTTTGAGTCTAGTGACGGATACTTGTACCTTGTCCTTTTGTTGGGACGTTTTTGTATTGTAAATATTATTTTGGTAACTAAACAGTAATTTCAAAGTGTTTATTCAAAACAGGTTTCAAATGTTTTTATGTTTTTAAATGTTCGCGTCCCGAGTTCGGTTTACTGAAATTGGGGCGTGACATTACGAACGGAATTAAATAAACGAAATCCTAATACTAGTTTCACAAATGCATAACCCAACCAAGTTAATTCCACTCATCACATCTTCACCCCTAGCCCTAGATCATGAGAGATTAGTTCATAACAATGGAATATGAACTCAAAGAGACGATGAACACAATGATAATCATATTGAACTATAAAAGTAATACAAGTATCAAAGTTGAATCCAAACTATGAAAAACCTTCGTAAATGAGTTCGTGGTCTCTTGTTTGATCTTCAATCTCCCTCCTAAAGCTCTCTCCAAGTGTGTTTTTCTCTGCCAATTTCGTGATCCCTGGTAATTATGACCTAATTACTATTTATACCCCCTCAAAACTAAGGTTAAAATAGGAAAATTACACTTAAAAAATGGTAGAATCGTGCCAGTGCACGTCGCACGCACGCCGTGCGCTGGGCGTGCACGATGCATGCTGGCCGCACGTCGTGCGTTGAGCCAAACGTCAATTTGAGATGACCTCTGTCCAATCTGCACGCCGTGCACTCGGCGTGCGCTCGGCGTGCGTGGTGCATGCTGGACGCACGCCATGCGCTTGGCGTGCGTGGTGCATGTTGGGTGCATGCCGTGCGCCCAGCGTGTGCCTCTGAAATTCAGGTCCTTTTTGCCTCTTTTTGCTCCGTTTCCATCCCGAATTTCCTGATTCCTTTAAAGATCGATAAACTGCACAAACCAAGAGAAATATTCGTCAAACAACACCATCCCGGGACTGAAAAGCTCAAGAATGTGGGCTAAAAACATCTCAAATAGATGTATTTTATGTTCACACCACCACCAATACTTGGCATCGCTTCATGATATCAACGAGGAGCCTGTGTGTGTAAGGCCTTTCAAGTTTGATTTTGAGCAACCAACATACACTGAAGAAGATATCAAGGAACTCATCTGGAGGGAGGCTGTATTGTTCAATCCGGAGCCGCTTTATTGAGATTCGTCCTCTATTTAGAGAGTTCAAATCCTTGAAGGAAAAGATGAAATGAAAAATGAGTTGGCTCAAGAGTTTAACTTTGGAGGTGAAGAGTAGGTCACCGATGACGGTTGATTATTTGTTTTGGACAGATAGTCTTCTCGTTTTAGGATATTGTACAATAGTCTAGGACCTTTGATTTTTTTGAGCCCCTGTTAATGAGCTCCTTTTGGAATCGGTTTTTTTGGCCTTTCCCCTTTAGATCCTGCCCTTCTCAGAGAGTACTCTTGTTTAATGAAAACACTGCGATTATAAAAAAAAAAACAAATGAGTTGGCTCAAGAGTTTAACTATCCAGTCACGTGTTTGAATGTGGAGTTAAAAATTTGTTGTGTAGAGGTTATTCTGCAAAATTAATAATTCCACTCTAGGGTCAGGCGTGTAATAACCACTCCCGGTCAACGCCAGTCAAACCTGCGGAAAACAGGAAAAATTTAAAAATTTTAAAGGCAGACACTTAATTGAACCTAAATTTACCCCGAGGGTCATCCCGGACTTAAGATGACCCCGATATCGACCAAAGTGAGTTCCGGGGGACTCAGGGCAACTTTCTAATCGATTTGGGAAATGTTGACTTTTCACTGGAAAAGTCAACCGAGCGACGTTTTGGTCCATTCGAGGACCGTTTTGGATCCAAAAAGCTTAGCTGTCGTCGCTGCGGTCTTAGTTGAGCCGTTTCCTTGTAGCCCGTCAAGTTTCGTAATTTCTTGGGAAAAGTGCCCGTTCGGGGCCCGAAACGTCCGTTTTTCGCGTTTCTGATTGGAAAATATCCAGTAGATATTTTCCCAAAAGGTGTGGGACCCACCTTACCACTTGTCAACCAAGTGGTGGTGTTAGGTTTGGGGGGAAAATGAGAGGAGGACAAAGGGGGGGTTCGGCCACCCTTATAGAAAGAGAAACAAAAAATCAAAAAAAGAAAAGAAGAGAGTTAGAGAGAGAAGGAGAAGAAGAAGAAGTGAGCTAGGGTTTTGGGTGTCCACTATTCACGTCTTCCACCCTTGGATCGTCTCAAGCTTGGAGATTCACACTCCCTCGTGAGTGTGGGGCCCACTTGTCAACCATAGGGGGTGGTCGGCCACCATGAGGGGTGGCTGGCCGGAGCTAGGGCCGGCCACCACCATGGTGGGGCGGGCCCACTTGAACCCTAGGGCCCACAGCCAAGTTGGGCTAGGTGGGGCCCACGTGCTCGGGTGCTCGGGTTTTGTGTTCGGGTGGTTTAGAACGTTCCCCGGACCAATTATCCTTAACCGAATCGAAATTTGGATTTAAAATGCGAAAGTTGTAATTATCGGGTTTAGAAACTTTAAACGTTAATTAATCGACTCGGAAGTCGGAATTGAATTCCGTCGAGTGCTTAGGAACCCTTGGATTATTCTATGACCGTAGAAACGGAAATGAGAACTTTTAGAGCCCCGGAAGGGCATTTCCAAAACCCGGGCAGATTCGCCATGTCGGGCGAATTGGGCCTTTACGGGTCCTTTATCGACAATGTCGAGTAATTGGGAAGTTTGGGAATGATCGACATTTTCGGTGTTACGTTTGGGCGTTAAGTTTATTGAATTTTAGTTTATTCCTGCGAGTTGTTAAGTGCCTTAAAATTGTGTTCTTTTAGATCGTGCCGCGGACTGAGGCAAGGGAAAGCTGGGTGAGTGACTGAGATCACACCGAAGCTCGTTGGTTGGCTTTTGGAGAACACACACGAGGTAGGGAAAAGTAGCCGGATCTCGGCCCTGACTAGGGAAAGTTAACAGTAGAATTGCATGTGACACCGGGGTGTCGTGGTTTATTGAATGTTAGAAAGGCATGATACGAGAACGTAGCGATTATTAGAAAAGCATGTGACACTTAGTAGTGTCGTAGGAACAGAGAACTTAGCGATATTAGAACTACTTGAGGCATATGACCATGCCTGGAGGTTGTTTGTTTAAGTTTATGTCTTGGGTGGCCATGAGAGCCCGTGTTGTATTGTTGGTGTCTTGGGTGGCCATGAGAGCCGTGTTGTATTGTTGGGGTCTTGGGTGGCCATGAGAGCCCGTGTTTATTTATTGGAGTCTTGGGTGGTCATTAGCGCCCGTGGGGTTGTTGAACCCATGTTTTACCGTCGGTGTTTTGGGTGGCTGTGAGTGCCCGTGGGGTTGTTGAACCCGAGTCTTGACTGTTGATGTGTCTTGGGTGGCCTTGAGTGCCGGGGAGTGTTGGACTGGTGTTGTTGTTTGTTGAGTTTTGGCTGTGATTGTGATTGTGGTTACCTGAGGTTGGGGGCCCGCTTCATGAAACGGGGGTCCACGAGCACACGCGTCTGCATGCTCAGACGGGGTAGGGGGCTCGCCCGACAACAAAGGGGTCCTGGTCGCGCGTGTGTGGTTTGGGGTTGTGAGTTTGATAGGTTGACAGCCTGATCCGACTTTGTGTCGAGGAAATGCGACAGGTTGACCGCCTGGCCTGATGAGATCGGTAAAGGGCGTGAGGGAGGTTACTGAGCAGCTGGTATGCGATCCTTGGTGATCTTGGTTGGTGTGCGATCCTTTGTGATCTTGTTTGGTGTTGCGTAGTTCTGTCATGTCCTTGGAGGAGGTCGTCGATAGTTGTGTCGGGTTTACATTACGAGTCCGAGTGTTGAGTCTGTTGAGGAAAGTAACGAGTTGTGTGTCAGTTGAGTACTTGAGTTTGGGGATTGTATTTCCCGGTGTTGGGTTTGATTTTGGTGTTACCAGCATTGTCTGCTAAGTATGCCGTAGTCAGTCTGTTATCCGTGGTGGTGAGCGAACGCTCACCCCTAGTTGCTTTTCCTATAGGTACTGATCACAGGACGGACTAGGTGAGCTCTCGAAGCTTGAGGAGCTGGGAGCGGGGTCCGGGTTTTATCTTTTGAGTCTAGTGACAGATACTTTGTACCTTGTCCATTTGTGGGACGTTTTTGAGTTGTCAATATTATTTTGATAACTAATTGGTAATTTCAAAGTTTTTATACAAAACAGGTTTCAAATGTTTTATGATTTTAAATGTTCGCGTCCCGAGTTCGGTTTACTGAAATTGGGGCGTGACAAGGCGGGTGACACATCTCTGTTTCAGTTTCTTTGCATTTCAAGTACATAATCGATCAAAAAAAAGTACATAATCGACCAGTAGCTCTTATTGGTTGTAAAATCTCTCATGCCACTGAAAATTGACAAGTGTAGTCTAATCCGAAAAGGGCATCGGTATTCTAGGTAACCCTGACAAAGAAATCACAAATTTAATGATTATCGTTAGAATATAATTATAATTGGGCCTTCAACTATTAGTTTGACTTTTTAGTTGGGTTGGTTCTCTAATATGGTATCAGAGCCTGGTTCATCACGGACCCGGGTTCAAACCCCATTCTTTACACAAATTTCTAATACTTTTTTTGGATCAATGAATGCAAATTGATTAAAGCCTCCATTACTCTTTCTCTTTCTGTTGTTGTTTCTTTTGTTTCTGTTGTTGTTTCTTGTGTTCTCAATTTATAGCTAGATTGTGTTGTTTTTCATAACTTTCTAATTTATTCTCTATTTATTAAGTTTATTTAAATAATTGGGTCTTCAACTATTAGTTTGGGTTGTCTCCCGAAAACCTCAATCCCGAAAACCATAGCCGCCTCTTCTGTCCTTCTCCACCGTCGGCGGCCACAGCTCCGGCCTTGGTTGTTATCGGTCGTTCCCTCCTCTCTCCTCCCTTTTTCCTCCTTAACCTTGTGCTGGTTTCTTAGGTTCTCTCAGCCGCTCAGGAGGTATCGTTGCTCCAGTTTCCGGCTTGGTCCAGCGTCTTCCCCTCCTCGTTGTCCAAGCCGTGAGTCCGTTTCTAGGCAGGCTTCTAAGCTCTGGATGCGGAGCTGTCGTCGCTGAAGATGGCTGGTCTCACCGGAGTTGGGACGACCTCAAACTCCAGATCTGTTCCGTCGTTGTCGGCTCCCCCTCGTCGTCTACGGTTTCAGGTCAGGGCTGGGGGTGTTTCGGGCCAGGGATGGGCCTGGGCTCAAGCATGGGATGTGGTCGGGTTGGGCCCAGGTCTAGGGCCAGGTTCGGGCCAGGGCTGGGCCGGTTATGGATCATATATTGGACCGGTAAGGGCAGGTTATGGACAGGGTTCAGCCTGGGTTTGACCCGGATCCGGTTCTCCTGCGGGTCCGGTTTGAACCGTTTCAGTGGCAGTTTTAGGGAAGTCAAGGACGACCCGATGAAACCCTTGGAAACCCAATGCAGAGCTTAATTTAGCATCGAAGATAAAAAAAATTAATATTTGCTAGAAAGTACTATCCATTGGAGATATGTAACTTGGATAAGTCTTGGTTATGAGGGCTCCATCCATACTTGGAACACAACTTCTTCCATAAAAAATCACTCTCTACTGCAAACCTCAACACCACGTTTTTAGTAGAGCTTTGTTCATAATGTGTAAATTTGTTATTCCCAGACCACCAATTTCCTTGGGAATGCAAACCAGATTCCATTTAATCCTATGAAGTACTTTCTTTGATATAATACCATTCCAAAGAAATATTATTTTCTATTTTTTTTCATTTCTTTGATGGCCCCAAAAGGAGCTTGTAAGAGTGACATATAATAAAGGAAAAACGTTTTTCCTAACCCTTTTCAATCTTCAGTTATCACGTCCTAACTTATGTGACCTTCAGTTATCACTTCCTAGCTCAAAAAAAAAATTTACAATTCCTAACCAAAAGGTGGTACTTTACTACAAAAAGTAGTTGTTTTTTCGCAGTATGGAATTGTAAAATAATACCACCTTTGGGTTAGGAATTGTAAAAAAAGAAAATCTTGAGCTAGGAAGTGATAACTGAAGGTTGGATAAGTTAAGATGTGATAAACAAAGGTTCAAAAAGATTGGGAATCGGTGTTATCCCTGTAATAAATAGGCAAGACACTTAGTGTAGATTTAACTATGGGTTAATTTCCCAAAACTATATTGATGTTTTGTCCACAAATTGATGCATGCATAAACTTTTGTCATTCATCCTTAGAAACGCTTCCATCTGTTTTCCCATTTCGTTTGTATTACTTGCAACGCAAGGCAAGTCTGCCACTATTATTTTTTGGGTCTTTTTCTCTCCTGTAATGGTTCTTTCCTCTTTTGTAATGGTGACTATGGTCACTTTTGTGCTATCTTTGTTTTGAAGATCATAATCATCAATGTTATGCATCACCGATAAACAAAACTGCACCGAGAGGACCAACAACATCAATTAGTCAAAAATCATAGAATAGTGCCAGGAATATGGAAGATGTTAATTTCTCTGATTGAAAGCAAGGTTATAAAAAATATTAGGCGTTAGTTTTTTTTTATAAGCTCGAAATTTTTATTAATAAGACTAATTCCAAAATGGAATTAGAATGCCATGCTTCAAGAAGAAACATGGTAAGTACCAACGATTACAAGGGGGCTCCAGCAAAGGGAGCCAAAAGGCCTAACCTTTTGAAGAAAATAAAAACCAAGAACAGTAAAAACACAGAAAAAACACAGAAGAAACCCCGCTAAACCTCGACTCCCGAGGTTAACGCCGAATCTTTGCATCCTTCTTGGCAGCTAACTCACGGATTGTAGTCTATGCGTCAACGCCCTAAGATGATGCTACGACCTGAGTGTTTCCGGTTCTAACTTGCTCAATTTGTTTCCCAATATCGACTGAACGAATATACCGCTCCTGATCAGAGACCTTCGATTTGCACTGAATGGTATAAAACTCCGTCAAGTATTTAGGTGGACGGCTCACACGCTCAGCGTCATCTGCACGATGAAGATCCCTAAAATCACGTTCAGAATCAGGCGCAACCACCTCGCGAATCTCGAGAGAATCCCGTGTGAGATCCTCAATCGGATCCGGAATTGATTTTGAGATCTCCTCCGTGCCAACCGGTGACGTTGAGATTTCCTCCCCTGAAGCAACTAACTCCGGCGAGACTCCGACCACCTTTCCGGGCTCTAGCAACCCCAAACCATTCTCCAGATCAACCGGACCACTCGCCTCCACCTAAACCTTAGATCGCGAGATGCTTTGTTTCGGTACTTCAGAAACAGAGCACTGCGAAGAACAACGACACCATGCCTTGGCAACGAAGAGGGTATATCCTTGAACCGAGAAACCGTTCAAGGCCTCTACTGCCTTATCAACTCCGTCCTTAGAGTCAAAACGCACAAACCCGAAGTAGGCTGGCTTCGGCTTGGACGTTTTGGAACGATGACGAACACTATCGTTCCGAAGAGACTAAACAAGGTTCGCATCCATTCCTCCGATGACTCGAAAGGTAAGCAGTTCACAAACACCTCGTCCTCTAATTTGATGTAACTACCGCTCGCTTTAGGCCAACGAACGACCCTCGACGCCGGTTGTTTCACCACTGGATCCCTTTGTACCTCATTACCCACACGGGGAGGAGAGACCCGGGCTTCAACGCATTCTGTCCCAGAGCCGGTTGTTGCTGTAGAGTGTCATCTCCATCTTCGGCGGACACGACCGTGATCCGAAGCAGGGACAACTTTCTCCTCCACAAGGTTCTTCTTCTTCTCCGTCGACCCCTATCGGACCTTATTCCGGTGAGAAGTCAACGACTCCGAGATCGTCAACACATGATTTAGAGCCAGCACTACTGAACTCAACGCCGAAGTCACCTCTGCCAGGATCCCTGGGACAGCTTTGGCATTCCGGCGAGGTACTTTGGTTCTCTTGTCGGCATAAATCATACTTGGAAGTAGAAGATGGAACACTAACTTGCAAGTACATTGTGTATAAGCACAACGAGCCTCTGCAAAAACCGACACAGGTTTCCAATTGGAGATTGGAGACGACGATGAAAGCGATCGCACCATTCCGAGCTCGGAACTGCCACGCCGATCTCGCCGCGACTGTGACGAAGACGAAAGTACTCTGATGTTCCTGGTCGACGATCGCAACCAATGAACCACCGTCCAAAAAAAACTGACCTCAGGCGACGGCGAATCCACAGAACCGAATATCGCGTCTGACCTCAAGCGACGGCGGTGACAAACCACACCACCGAGGGTTCAGAGGTACCCGACAACGGGTGTCGAAACGGGATCTGCTTTCCTGAGGCTGTAAGAACCGCTCCCGGTCAACGCCAGTCAAATCTGCGAAAAACAGGAAAATTTAAATTTTTTAAGCAGACACTTAATTAAACCTAAGATTGACCCCGAGGGTCATACCGGACTTAAGTTGACCCCGATATCGACCAAAGTGAGTTCCGGGGGACTCAGGGCAACTTTCTGATCAATTTGGGAAATGTTGACTTTTCGTTGGAAAAGTCAACCGAGCGACATTTTGGTCCATTCGAGGACCGTTTTGGATCCAAAAAGCTTAGCTGTCTTCGCAGCGGTCATAGTTGAGCCATTTCCTTGTGGCCCGTCAAGTTTCGTAATTTCTTGGAAAAAGTGCTCGTTCGGGGCCCGAAAAGGTGTGGGACCCACTTGACACATGTCAAATATGTGATGGGGTTAGGTATTTTTTGAAACAAGACAAAGATGAGTGGCTTGGGGGTGTTCGGCCATAAGGGTTTTTTTGGGGGTTTTTGGAGAGAGAAAGTAGATAGAAGGAAGAGAGAAGAAGAGAGAAAAGAGAAGGAGGGTTGGAGTCTTGCCATTATTCCCGTTCATCTAACCTTTGGATCGTCTCAAAGCTAAAGGAATCGAGCTCACGTCGACGTTCTCTACGGTGAGCATTTAACCAAATGTCATTTTGTTAAGTTTGGAAGGTAGGGTTTGGTATGAATCTAGTAGTTCAAGGTGGTATTGAGGTGTGGGGTTTGTTGGAGACGTTTTGGAGCGAGATTGGAACATTTTCCGGTGACTGGGAGCTCGGGGGAGCTCTGGCCACAATGTAGGGTGGGCGGCCGGCCGTGTGAGGTGGCTGGCCGGAGATGGGTGGCTGGTCGGAGCTAGGGCCGGCCACCACCATGGTGAGCCGGGCCCATTTTAGCCCTAACCACCCACGGACAAGTTTTTCCAGGTGGGTCCCACGTGCTCGGGTTTTAGGGTTTCGTGTTCGGGTGGTTTAGAACGTTCCCCAAGCGATTAATCCACACCCGGATCGAAATTTGGAATTAAATTGTGAAAGTTGTAATTGACGGGTTTAGAAACTTGAAACGCTAATTAAATTACCCGGAAGTCGGAATTGGATTCCGTCGAGTGATAGGAAAGCTTCAATTATTCTAAGACCGTAGAAATGAAAACGGGAATTTTCGGAGCCCCGGAAGGGCGTTTCCAAAACCCGGGCAGATTCGCCATGTCGGGCGAATCGGGCTTTTTCGGGTCCATTATCGACAATGTCGAGTAATTGGGAAGTTTGGGAGTGATCGACATTGTCGGGGTTACTTTTGGGCGTCAAGTTTACTAAATTCCAGTTTATGTCTGCGACTTTAAGAGCATTTAAATTGTGTTCTTATTAGATCGTGCGGCAGACAGAGGAAAGGGAAAGCTAGGCGAGTGATCGAGATCACGCCAGAGCTTGTTAGTGCGCTTTTGGAGAAATCATACGAGGTAGGGAAAAGTAGCCGGATCTCGGCCCTGACTAGGGAAAGTTAACAGTAGAAATGCATGTGACAATTGGGTGTCGTGGGTTAAGTAAGTTTATCGAATATTAGAAAGGCAGGTGACACCGGGTAGTGTCGTATGATACGAGAACGTATCGAACATTAGAAATGCATGTGACACTTAGTAGTGTCGTAGGAGCAGTGAACTTATCGTTAGTAGAATTACTGGAGGCATATGACCATGCCCGGAGGTTGATTGTGAACTATCGTTATTAGAACTGTTGGAGGCATTGGTTATGCCCGGAGGTTGATTGTGTAGTTGTGTCTTGGGTGGCCACGAGAGCCCGTACTTTACTGTTGTGTGTCTTGGGTGGCCATGAGAGCCCGTGCTTTACTGTTGTGTCTTGGGTGGCTATGAGAGCCCGTGTTTTACTGTTGGTGTCTTGGGTGGCCATGAGTGCCCGTGGGGTTGTTGAGCCTATGAGTTACTGTTGGTGTCTTGGGTGGCCATGAGTGCCTGTGGGGTTGTTGAGCCCGTGAGTTACTGTTGGTGTGTCTTGGGAGGCCGTGAGTGCCCGTGGGGTTGTTGAGACCGTGAGTTACTGTTGGTGTGTCTTGGGAGGCCGTGAGTGCCCGTGGGGTTGTTGAGACCGTGAGTTACTGTTGGTGAGTCTTGGGAGGCCGTGAGTGCCCGTGGGGTTGTTGAGCCCGTGAGTTATTGTGGGTGTGTCTTGAGAGGCCGTGAGTGCCCGTGGGGTTGTTGAGCCCGTGAGTTATTGTCGGTGTGTCTTGGGTGGCCATGAGTGCCCGTGGGGTTGTTGAGTCGTGAGTTACTATTGGTGTGTCTTGGGTGGCCATGAGAGCCTGTGAAGTGTCAAACCGGTATTGTTGCTCTTTGTTGAACTTTGCTTGTGATTGTGATTGTGGTTACCTAAGGTTGGTGACCCGACTTTGTTTCGGGGACGTTGTATGGTGTGGCTATCGTCCCGACAGGGATCAGGGGAAATGGCGAGGTTGTGGGCTAGCCTCCCGACAGGGATCGGGAGAAGGTGCGCGTGGGTGTGGCTAGCCTCCCGACAGGGATCGGGGGTAGGGGAGAGGTTGTGGGCTAGCCTCTAGACTGAGATCAGGATAAGTTGCACGACAGGTCGACCGCCTGACCTTACAGGGATCGGTAAAGGGCGAGAGAGAGGGGGTTACTGAGCAGCTGGAGTGCGATCCTTTGTGATCTTGTTTGGTGTGCGATCCTTTGTGATCTTGGGTGTTGCGTGGTTGTCTGTCGTGTCTTTGGAGGAGGTCGTCAATCGTTGTGTCGGGTCTACATTACGTGTCCGAGTGTTGAGTCGGTTGAGGAAAGTAACAGTGTGTGTGTGTGTCGGTCGGGTTACTTGAGTTGGGGATAGTGATCCCCGGTGTTTGGGTTGTTGGTGGTGTTACCGGCATTGTCTACTAAGTATGTCGTAGTCAGTCTGTTATCCGTGGTGGTGAGCGAACGCTCACACCTAGCTGCTTTTCCTACAGGTATTGGTCGCGGGATGGACTAGGTGAGCTTCCGAAGCTTGAAGAGCTAGGAGCGGGAGTCCGGATTTACTTTTGAGTCTAGCGACGTACACTTTATTTTGTCCGCTTGTGGGACGTACTTTTGAGTTGTAAATAATTATTTTGTTTAAGTAATGGGTGGTTTTAAAGCGTTTTATTTAAAATGTCTGAAAGGTTTTATTGTTTTAAACGTTCGCGTTCCGAGTTCGGTTTTACTGAAATTGGGGCGTGACAGCTTGGTATCAGAGCTCGAGGTTTCACACCTCGGACTGTACGTCAATTAGGTGGGGAGAGTCGAGTCAGTAAAGTCCCGTCGTGCGTTGGGTACGCAGGTCGGAAACCGTGCGTAGACCTGTAGTCGAAGGTGACGGTGTTGACATCAATGGGTACAATGTAGTTCGAGGACGCCTGAACCGGGTTGTAACTACGTGATGTCAAGTATGAGGTTTTATAACCAAAAGGAGAAAGTTTTAAAATTTGTTGGCCCTGTGGGCGTGTTTTGATTTTGATTGGATTTGTGGGTGTGTTTTGATTTTGGTTGGCCCGGTGGGCGTGGTTCGACGTTGGTTGGCCCGGTGGGCGGGTATTGTTGTGTTGTTGTTTGGCCGTGTCGGCTTATGATTGAGGTTGGAGACTTGTGTTTGGTCTTGAATTGTTGTACGTGAGTTGGTAAATTGTGGGTCGAGCGTGTGTGTCGTTCAAGGTTTATTTTGAGGTTAAAAAGGAGTGAGGGTCGAGTTTGAAACATTTTTGGAAAACTGGCCTGCGCGAGTGTCACGGACCTTGTCACAGATCCGTGACAGAGCAGCGCGTTTTGGCAGTTTTAGAGCCTTCGTCACGGCACCGTGACCACAACCGTGATGGGGTCTGTCATGGGTCCGTGACCCCTGTCTTTTTCCGCCGTCTTGTTTACGCAGTTTTCTTGTTGTTGTTGCGTGACTTGGTGCACGTTTGTGCGGTCTATTTGAGGTCTCTTTACGTATTATTATAATTAAAGTATTAATGGCGTGAGCGGTGTGACGTTTAGTAACGAGTACGCTAGAGATAGACGTAGACCGTATGAACGCGAGTATTTTGAGCATGTCGTCGTTATATAAATTCGCAAACTAAACGTTTGCGTGTATCCATGCAGAGGATACCAACACATGGCTCGGGGCAGACGAGGACGATCAGCCGTATCACGGGGACGGGCGCCCGCGCGAGGCAGGCGGGGACGGTCAGCAGGGACATCGGGATGGGTGCCCACCGTCGAGCCCGCTGAGTACGCGGAGGCCCAGGGTACTCCTGTCGGCGAATACAGGAGGAGCGACGCGGGACTATCTACGGGCACGCCCAGCGTCCCGCCGGTCGCAGACCCTCCTACTACAACCGCCCTGGACGAGCTGACCAGGACACTGCAGAGTTTGGTGGCGATCATCGCCAGTAGAGAGTCGTCATCGCCAGCTCCGGAGGCAGCAGCGCTCCCAGCGAGGCCCGTCCAGGCCGAAGACCATACGGCCCGGACACTGCTGGACTTCCTGAAGCTCGGCATACCCACATTTGTCGGGGAGCCAAACCCAGACCTAGCCGAGAGATGGCTGGAGCAGGTCACACGGGACCTGGAAACCTCAGGAATATCCTTCAACCGAAGAGGGTATATTCTTCAACCGAGAAACCGTTCAGGGCCTCTACTGCCTTATCAGCTGCGTCCTTAGAATCAAAACGCACAAACCCGAAGTAGCGCTGGCTTCGGCTTGGACGTTTTGGAACGCTGACAAACACTACCGTTCCGAAGGGATTGAACAAGGTGCGCGTCCATTCCTCCGATGGCTCGAAAGGTAAGCAGTTCACGAACACCTCGTCCTCTAATTCGATGAAACTACTGCTCGCCTTTGGCCGACGAACGACCCTCGACGCCGGTTGCTTCACCGGCGGAGCCCTTTGTGCCTCATTACCCACACGAGGGGGAGAGACCCGGGCCTCAACGACTTCTTTTCCAAAGCCAGTTGTTGTTGCAGAGTGTCGTCTCCGTCTTCGACGGACACGACCGTGATCCGAAGCAGGGACAACTTTCTCTTCCACAAGGTTCTTCTTCTTCTCCGTCGACCCCTTACGGACCTTAGTCCGGGAACGACCCTCGACGCCGGTTGCTTCACCGGCGGAGCCCTTTGTGCCTCATTAACCACACGAGGGGGAGAGACCCGGGCCTCAACGACTTCTTTTCCAAAGCCAGTTGTTGTTGCAGAGTGTCGTCTCCGTCTTCGATGGACACGACCGTGATCCGAAGCAGGGACAACTTTCTCTTCCACAAGGTTCTTCTTCTTCTCCGTCGACCCCTTACGGACCTTAGTCCGGTGAGAAGATATCAAGGAACTCATCTGGAGGGAGGCTGTATTGTTCAATCCGGAGCCGCTTTGTTGATATTCGTCCTCTATTTAGATAGAGAGTTCAAATCCTTGAAGGAAAAGATGAAATGGCAAATGAGTTGGCTCAAGAGTTTAACTTTTGAAGGTGAGGAGTAGGTCACCGATGACGGTTGATTATTTGTTTTGGACAGATAGTCTTCTCGTTTTAGGATGTTGTCCAACGGTCTAGGACCTCTGATATTTTTGAGCCCCTGTTAATGAGCTCCTTTTGAAATCGGTTTTTTGGCCTTGCCCCTTTAGATACTCCCCTTCTCAGAGAGTACTCTTTTTTAATAAAAACACCGAGCTTATAAAAAAACAAATGAGTTGGCTCAAGAGTTTAACTATCAAGTCACGTGTTTGAATGTAGAGTTAAAAGTTTGTTGTGTAGAGGTTATTCTGCGAAATTAATAATTCCACTCTAGGGTCAAGCGGGTGACACATCTCTGTTTCAGTTTCTTTGCATTTCAAGTACATAATCAACCAGCATGAGAGATTTTACAACCAATAAGAGCTGCTGATCGTTTATGTACTTTTTTTCCAGCTCTTATTGGTTGTAGTCTAATCCGAAAAGGGCATCGGTATTCTAGGTAGCCTTGACAGAGAAATCACAACTTTAATGATTATCGTTAGAATATAATTATAATTGGTCCTTCAACTATTAGTTTGACTTTTTAGTTGGGTTGGTTCTCTAATAAGGTATCAGAGTCTGGTTCATCACGAACCCGGGTTCAAACCCCATTCTCTACATAAATTTCTAATATTTTTTTTGGATCAATGAATACAAATTGATTAAAGCTTCCATTACTCTTGCTCTTTCTATTGTTGTTTCTTTTGTTTCTGTTGTTGTTTCTTGTGTTCTCAATCTATTGCTAGATTGTGTTGTTTTTCAAAAATTTCTAATTTATTCTCTATTTATTAAATTTATTTAAATAATTGGGTCTTCAACTATTAGTTTGGGTTGTCTCCCGAAAACCCTAGCCGCCTCTTCTGTCCTTCTCCACCGGCGGCGGCCACAGCTCCGGCCTTGGTCGTCGCCGGTCATTCCCTCCTCTCTCCTCCCTTTTTCCTCCTTAACCTTGTGCTGGTTTCTTAGGTTCTCTCAGCCGCTCAGGAGGTCTCGTTGCTCCAGTTTCCGGCTTGGTCCAACGTCCTCCCCTCCTCGTTGTCCAAGCCGTGAGTCCGTTTCTAGGCAGGCTTCTAAGCTCTGGATGCAGAGCTGTCGTCGCTGAAAATGGCTGGTCTCACCGGAGTTGGGACGACCTCAAACTCCAGACTTGTTACGTCGTTGTCGGATCCCCCTCGTCGTCTACGGTTTCAGTCAGGGCTGGGGGTGTTTCGGGCAAGGGATGGGCCAGGGCTCAAGCATAGGATGGTCGGGTTGGGCCCAGGTCTGGGGCCGGGTTCGGGCCAGGGCTGGGCCGGTTATGGATCATATCTTGGACCGGTAAGGGAAGGTTATGGACCGGGTTCAGCCCGGGTTCGACCCGGATCCGGTTCTCCTACGGGTCCGGTTTGAACCGTTTCAGTGGCAGTGACGACTCTCCCCTGTTTTGGGTCATTTTGAGGATGTTGGTCCTTGACGGGCTTTCGTTTTGCGGAAGCTGAGAGCAGTGGTCGAGGATCGGGTTTTGCTCAGTGGTGGGAGTACTAGGGTATCCATTTTTGTCGTCGGTGTCCCTTCCTTGCCGACTGTTTGGTGGTGCTGGCACCGAGCCCTGGTGGTTGTTGGTGTTTCTTAGAGTTGCTTGGCCCTGTTTTGGCCTCCCTCTAATGAAGGTGGGTCGTCATGCGACGGTGTGGTGCCCTGAGCCGAGAGTGGTTGTCGGCTTGTGGATTCCGAGGACGGCATTGAGCGGTGCTGCTGCTTCTGTGTGGTTGTTGGATTTTTCGCCCTTTTCTGGGTTGGCCCTACTGTTATTTGGTTGGTCTTTTGTTTCCACTCTTTGTAGCCGTTATTTGTTTTGCTCTTAGTAGCCGTTTTGGTTTGGAGAAAAGGCCCTTGTTTTAAGGGTCGTTTTCTTTGCTTCGTTTCTATGTACTTATAGAACGAATGCGTAATAAATCTTTCGTTTATAATAAAAACTATTAGTTTGAGCTTTCAGTTGAGTTGGTTCTCTAATAATTATATCCATCAATTTCATGTCATTGCTTCAGCCTTTTTCTTAATTTACCAAATGTCATCGATGAATCCATTCCTTCCAAATAAAGGAAATGGACAAAAGATATGTCTCAGTAGATTACAAACAAGAGCCTCTTTAAATAAGGAGCTCAACAGAAAAAGACAACAAACAATACCTTGGCATCCAAGGAAAGCAGAAACCAAATAAACAAGTCAATATAGGAAAATTAAAAGACTATAAGGCCAAGACAGTAGAAGAATCATAAGCTAATCAGGTAATAGAACAAAGTGGTATGTCCAGCAAGCTCTCAACAAAGAAAATCTTCTCTTCATGTGTAACATTGAAAAAGGTTAATGACTAATATCTATGAAACAATGACCACTCCACATTCAAAGTAGCACTTTCAATTTTAATCTAAATTTCTTCATAAGCTTCCAAAGTATTATATACAATATTGTTCCTTGCAAGTCAAGAAAACCACATTGTATAGAAAACCATATTGGTCCATTGTTTGTGTGATTTCTTAGGCACCAGGAATCTCCAAGAAATTATCTGTTCTTTAATGTCACCCGGTGAAGACCAAGCCAAGCCTCACCAATTAATAATCAGAGATCAAATATGCCAAGTCCTAACACAAATTCATAGGAGATAATTAACCTCCTCAAATATCAAATTGCATAAGGGATAAAGAGAGTCCCAAAATGAGATTATAATCCCTCGGTAGGAATCGCTTCAAAACAAACAAGCCAAGAGAAAGCATATATTTTAGGTGGCAATTGAGGGACCAAAGGTATTTAGCCCAAGAGACCCCCTGAGAACCATTGAGCAAGTGTGAGTACATTCTCTTTATTGTGAAATCAGATTGAGCCACTTGCCGCTGTGCAAAGTCTTTACTAACACTAGAGATGAAAATTGTTGATGATAGTACTGATGCATCTGAATTTCCCTAATTCCCAGCCTCTAAGTTCCCATCTAAACTCTAGGAGCCGGTCACCATTATTGCAGAAATTCATAACTTTGCAGAACCTTTTCAATCTACGGTGATACTGTCTTGGGAGCTGCACATTCAGTGATAAGTCTGATACCCAAAGATCTTCCCCAAAATTAACTCTAATGCCATTTAGAACCACCCATTGAAACCCTTGGAAACCCAGTGCAGAGCTTAATTTAGCATCGAAGATAAAAAAAAAAAAATTAACATGTGCTAGAAAGTACTATCTATTGGAGATCTGTAACTTGGATAAGCCTCAGTCATGAGGGCTCCATCCATACTTGAAACACAACTTCTTCCATAAAAAATCACTCTCTACTGCAAACCTCAACACCACTTTTTTAGTAGAGCTTTGTTCATAATGTGTAAATTTGTTATTCCCAGACCACCAATTTCCTTGGGAATGCAAACCAGATTCCATTTAATCCTATGAAGTACTTTCTTTGATATAATACCATTCCAAAGAAATATTATTTTCTATTTTTTTCATTTCTTTGATGGCCCCAAAAGGAGCTTGTAAGAGTGACATATAATAAAGGAAAAACGTTTTTTCCTAACCCTTTTCAATCTTCAGTTATCACGTCCTAACTTATGTGACCTTCAGTTACCACTTCTTAGCTCAAAAAATTTCTTTTTTACAATTCCTAACCAAAAGGTGGTACTTTATTACAAAAAGTTGTTGTTTTTTGGCAGTATGGAATTGTAAAATAATACCACATTTGGGTTAAGAATTGTATAATAGGAAAATCTTGAGCTAGGAAGTGATAACTGAAGGTTGGATAAGTTGAGATGTGATAAACAAAGGTTCAAAAAGATTGGGAATCAATGTTATCCCTGTAATAAATAGGCAAGGCACTTAGTGTAGATTTAACTATGGGTTAATTTCCCAAAACTATATTAATGTTTTGTCCACAAATTGATGCATGCATAAACTTTTGTCATTCCTCCTTAGAAGCGCTTCCATCTGTTTTCCCATTTCGTTTGTATTACTTGCAACGCAAGGCAAGTCTGCCACTCTTATTTTTTGGGTCTTTTTCTCTCCTATAATGGTTCTTTCCTCTTTTGTAATGGTGACTATGGTCACTTTTGTGCTATTTTGTTTTGAAGATCATAATCATCAATATTATGCATCACCGATAAAAACACAGCACCGAGAGGACCAACAACATCAATTAGTCAAAATCTTAGAATAGTGCCAGGAATATGGAAGATGTTAATTTCTCTTATTGAAAGCAAGGTTATAAAAAATATTAGGCGTTAGTTGAACGGTGCGGATTACTAAATGTTAGTCGGGGATAATAAAATTTCAATTTTGTTGTTATTAATACGTATATATTATGCATACAATAAAAGTTATATTATACAAAATCTGAGAAAGACGTATATTTTTGTGATTCGGTAATTATGAAAAATGACATTAAATATATCCCACATCTAAATAAGAATTTAATTAGATGTTATATAAAATAAAAAAAAGTATACTTAAAAGTGAAAGGTAATATAGCCTAGTAGGACCTAAGTTGGAATCAATGAATAAAATGAAAGATGAATACTTAGTTTTGATTAGAAAGAGAACAAAGTTGGTTGGAATACAAGGCATGAAGAGAATAAAGTAGAAGCATCAAGTGTGGATTGGAATGAAGAGATGATTGAAATGGAAAAAAAGATGGCTATTTGAGCTTTGTGGTGAAATCAGAAAGGCTAAGAAGGTGAATCCTTGGAATGTTGCGTGCTTGGTCTCTTTCGTTTTGAGTATTGTATCCCCAATCTCCTAGATACAAATTCCATCCATCTAATTCAGGCTCTTTGATGACATTCTTTAGGGTAGCAAGTCGATCTTCCACAAAGCTGTGCCAAGACGACATGTTTAGTTCCCGTTTGAACCCTTAAACTAGTTGTGAAGTAGACGGAATATGTATGTAATTAACTTGTTCTTACTGCAGTGCACAACCCTGATGTTCTGGTCTCTTCTGGAGCTGCTTCAGCACCTCTACTTTCGGACTGCCAGCGACCACACGACTATCAACAAACAAGAATCATCCTCTTATAATTATTATGAATGTCAAATCACTCACTCACCCACTCCCCAAACCGTATATTCTTTCTGCTGGTATGCTTACTCCTCCAATTTCCCTGAGTAAAGCGTCTGCGAATCGACTCTACAAGACAGGAGAAAAGGGATTTTACATTTCTTATACGTGCATTACAAGTAACTGGTGAGGGTCTCAATTCACTCACCTGCTTTGTGGTGACTAAATATATTGTCGAACTTGCAAATTTCAGAGCATCAGAAACACCTGGATAAAATCTGCACACATCAATCAAATACATCTAGTTAAAATTCAATTCAAACATACAAGGGTAAAATAGTCATTTCAGATTCTCTTATTAAACTTTTCTGACAAAAATATATGTGGACGAAACTTTAGAATAGTTTTGGACAATTATCTCTTAATTTTATGTTTTGTTGTCGGTTAGATTACCTATTAGCGGTGATCCAAGCAGTGAAGTCGTTCTCCAACCATTCATCTCTAACCTTTCCGAAAAGATGAATGAGGGCATCCTTATCAGTCTCACCCCATTCTTCCATGACCACTGGTTTTAGGTTTGACCAGTTGTTCAATATTCCCTCCACAGTGAGTCCTTGTGCAACTGAGGACTTCCTAATGGAAGGTAGTCTCATCTCAAGCAGCAGCCTCACTAACAATAGAGTTTCATACCCAGTTTCCACCACTGGCCTTACTACAACCATCCGATCAACAACCCAATCTTCCAAGGAACAATCTACACCGTCGAATAATGTGGGCCATCTCACCTTAGCAGCCTAAAATTAATTAATTAACAACTTATACGGAGGAAATAATACGTGACTAGTAATGAGATGAATTAGCGTACCTTGACGGCAGAGAGAGCGGTCTCTCCGCAGCTGTCGCAGATAACTCCGTCGAAGTCGAGAGCGTATACATCTCCCATTTTCTTTCTCTCTTTTATCATATCATCAACGTTACATTTTATCAACTTACTTCACAAACAAACAAACAAACCTGCGCCTTCCGTCTCACCCAAATCAGATCATTACACGTGTTGCCAATATTCAAATCAACCATCCCTTGTCGCAACCTAATCCAGACTCACTTGTTTACACATATAACTATTTTTTTATATAAAGGACCACCTCTACTACTATACTTACCTAATATAATATAAATTTAGAAATTCCTAAGATTTTAATATTTTATTTCATGAAATTAAAACATCTCATCATTAATATGAATGTAAATGAAACAATTTAAGATGTATTTTAAATATTGTAAATAAAAGAGTAAAATCTGGTTTTAATTCATTTTATCGATATTCGAGTACAAAAGCTATTTTATGTTTCATTTTCTATTTTCCCCATCCAAAAAAGAAAAAACTTGATTCCTCATACTTGGGTATCATATTTTCTGGAATTGGATCGAGAGACATTTTTTCAACAGTGGTTTGATTGTAAAGGAGATGGGAGTTATGAACAACTTACATGGACTAGCGCATTATACATAGATATAGTTGATGACGGTTTTGGAAACGAAAAGACACATACATTATATGACATGAAAAGTAAAAAAAAAATCCCTAAAATACTGAGTTTTTTTTTTTGCAATTATTACAAAATATGGGGAAATTAACCGGCAGTTTCCTTTAATCATTATATTTTTCGAATCTCTAGATATATCTCATAAATATTAGGGTTTTTTTTCAAATCTCTAGATGTATCTCAGGACTATTACGGTTTTGAGAGTCGAAGTAGCCATAATGCCCCATAAAACACAGATATAAATGCAGAAACATGACTCAGTGCATCGATTTGACTATTCATAACTGTAGATTGGTTGGGAGCCATAAATTATCTTCTTGATCTCTTCCTCCTCAAATCTCTTCTCTGCTCCATACAGTTGTTCATATCTTTAATATACTACACCAAAAGCTCGCATCAGCGACCAAAATATTTGGTCGTTGTTGTAACTACTTTGGTCGATGTTGAAACTTGCCGACCGAACGCTTGGTCGCCCTTGATTGGTCGATGTTGAAACTTGGCCTGGACTGAATTTGGGCCTTGGGCTCGAATCTGGTCTGGGCCACGGCCCGGACTGACTCTGGACCTCGAGTTCGGACTCGGGCCTGACTCCGGGTCTGGGTCGGGTACAGGCCGGTTCGGGTCTGGACCTGGATCCGGGTCGGTTTCGGGTTCCGGGTCGGCCGGGTCGGACAGACTTGTGTTTTTAAAATTAAAACTAATTTAACGACACTTTGGACTAAATCGGACTTTGTTGGACTAGGTGGTGTAATCAAAGAAAAGAACGGACAATTGTTTTAAAGAACTGGGCTTTCTGGACCCGATCTGATTTTTGGACCGTTTGTTTGTAAACCCAGACTCGGAGCTTGGACTTCGCTCGTGCAGACGAAGACCACTCCAGTACCTATGTGAAGAACGGAGGGGCACCTGATCGACTTTACAGCAAAGTGTATTAGAGGAAGACCGTGAGGTAGGGAAAGCCTAACTACTCGAGTATTTCAATACTAGCGTGCCTATTAGGTTATTAAAATCGGAAAGGTCCTAGCATTGCATAATAGGATGCGATCAACTAGAATAATTGTCTTTCAATTACTATTAACCGGACGAGTCTAGAAATGGATGATTAGGATGCAAATCACTAGTTAACTCGCTTTCAATACTTGAGAATTGATTAACTGGTAGAGAGGCCGTGATGAGCCCTCGGATTAGTTGTGTGTTAGCTTTACATGCTTGTTTGCTAGTCATTAGGATAATCAAGAGTCTAATGAAACTAGACCGAATGCATGCTTGACTGTTTGAATGTTGAACTTGAATGCTTGAATCATTAGTTAATTGATTGAATGCTTAAATGATTGAATGGTTGATCGAGTATGACTGGTTGTGCCAAGGAGGCACGATCAGGTGATCGATTGACCGGTGGAGAACAAGAGGTAAGTACTGGTAAGTGTAGTTATGGGTATGAATCCCGTGTGGTGTGTATTGATGAACGTGTATATTTTATGATTGGTTGTGGACCCTGCGGGCATTGTTTGAGTGATCCTACGGAACATTGCTTGGTAGATCCTGCAGGACATCGGTTATTGATCCTGCGGGATAATGGTTAGGGACACTGCGGGGCATCGGTTACTGATCCTGCGGGATAACGGTTAGGGACCCTGTGGGGCATTATTTGGCAGATCCTGCGGGATAATGGTTAGGGACCCTGCGGGGTATCGGTTATTGATCCTGTGGGATAACGGTTATGGACCCTGCGGGGCGATGGTTATTGGGCCTGCGGGCATTGGACACTGGACCCTGCGGGGCATTTAGATGGTTACCCTGCGGGGATTGATTTCTTGATATTTCACCCGAGTGTATGCACCCTACGGGAGTATTACCTTGGTTCCCTATGACATATGGTCCTTTGGAGACGTTTCCGAGAATCCCGACGATATGCACCCTCAAGGGTGTTTCCGGTAGCCCCGACGTTACACGTCTTTGTGACGTTATGCGTCTCCTATGGACCGAGGGAAAATCCGACATGACACGATGATTATTGTGGATCGGAGGGTGGCGACTTCAGGTCCCACAGCATTAATTGAACACTCTTTTCCTATTGATTATTTACGAAATGCATTGATTTCCGTATTTTCCTACGATTATTGTTGATTCATTGCAAATGTTAAAGTTCTTCGCATTTGAGATTTGAACTGACTTTATGAAGGCCTTTTATTGAACAAAGAGGAGTAACCTGGTTATGTGTTTCCCTACTGAGCGTAAGCTCACCCCTCCTGTCTTTGTGGTGTTTCAGGTGTTGAGTGGGAGCAGTATTAGCTGGACTCTCGGAGCTTGGGAGCTATGAGGGTTTAGCTAGCTTTAGAGACGTGCACCTTTTGTGTTGGATTTTATATTTATTATTGAGCTGTGACTCTTACTTTTGAAGTTTTATATTAGTGTGGAACTCTATTTATATTTCCCTTATCTTGTTTTTATTGCTTTTCGCTAGTCACGTCTCGAGTCCGGTCAAGAATCGGATTTGGGGCGTGACAATTTGGTATCAGAGCCTGGTTTCAGTTGAAACAGGTTTCATTTGAACTTGTTTTCAAAACCTCGGACCGCACGTCAATTAGGTGGGTAGAGTTAGGGAGTATAAGCTTTGGTACTCAGTGACGTAGTCATAATTATTCGCTACGTAGGGTTGGATTGATGACAGTCCTCGTGACTTGAACGCCCTTGTAAAGGTTGGAACTTTAATGGTCTATGATTTGTTTTACGCGTGTCGTAAGCTCTATTGCTATGCCTCAGTAATCTGTGATGCCTATGGTTGAGACCGAGGTTGGTCTAAAGAGCAATGATCGAACCGCCAGAAATTGATTGTAGAGTAAACCTTTCGTTTAGTTATGTTGCCACAGTGTTGGGCAGTTGCACAATTCCTCGATTTGAAATATTGAATTGTTTCGTTGTTTGACCTTTTAAACCGGTTAAGATGTTGACTGTCCCGTAAGATTTGGAGCTGAAATGATAATCCGTTTGGATAGTTGGTAGATGAAAAGGGTATAGACCCGGGTGGTACTACGGTACTTAGCTGATAAGGTGTACTTTACAGAGCACTAGAACTCTTAAATTGTGTATTTTGACGGGCATGAGAACTCGGTGTACCGAATACCTTGTGAAATTGATTACTAATGGTCCCGCTTAAGCGGAGGGTTAGTGGAAAATACGAATAGATCATGCCGAAATTTCTGTAGAACTGAAATGTTTGCACTATCATGGGCTGACTTAGGGGCGCCACTGTAGTCGAGCGTGATGGTTGGATGTCAAGTTGTTACAATGGGATTCGGGGACGCCTGAATCGGGTTGTAACGACGCGAGATCGACAGGGAGGTTGAGTAAAAGTTAAAATGTTAAGAACCTTTGGGAAGGAAGGAAATGATAAGTTTTAGTGAAATCGATCGGTTACGATACTAGGCCCCCGTTTTGGAAGATACTCGTTTGAGGGATATGCCTTTTTCTTTGTGCCCTGTGAGAATTACTAGAGTTAAATCCTCCTGCGGGAGTTGGCTCTTTGACTTGATTGAATCCTCATGCGGGAGTTGGTTGTTTGATTTGGTTGGATCCTCTTGTGGGAGTCGATCATTTGTCTGATTTAATTAAACCGCTGATTGCTGTGTGAGACGCATTGAGATGCGGCCTTGTCTATATCTATACATACGGTATTATATATCTACTGAGCGTAAGTGCTGTTGGCCTTGTACGTTGGTCTTGTACAACCCTTGTGTGACGCGAGTGAACGTCCTTGGGTTTGATCGGTTCATTGTCTAAACTGGAAACTAAATGTGCTCGTATTTCGTGCAGGCGGATAAACGACATGTCGAGTAGTTACGTTTCGAGAGGTACCAGGAGCCGCCCAGCTGGGGGCCCGAGGCAGGCACCTGCATCTGAGCAGGCGAGGGCAGCTGACGCCCAGGGTGCTGCTTTCACAGAGCACCAGAGCTTTGAGGGTGGACCATCAAGGGCACCACCCAGGACATCTCCAGACGCTGAGCCGACGCAGACGACCCCTCTAGAGGAGGTGGTTCGTGCAGTGCTGGCCGCCATAGGCGCGCAGCAGGGGACTGCAGCACCGGCACCAGAGCCCGTGCCTACTACCGCAGCAGTCACTAGTGAGGGACCATGCCCGCTTGACAGTTTCACGGCCCAGGCCCTCAGGAGGGAGTTTCATAGACTCGGCACACCGGTCTACTCCGGGGGAGCAGACCCCGAGGCAGTCGCAGGCTGGTTGGAGAGGGTTACCCGCAACCTCGATATCTCTGGAGTATCGGCGGGACATCTGAGAGTTTCATTCGCCACTTTTCAGCTCGAGGGAGAGGCCTATTATTGGTGGCAGTCAGTGCAGACTAGGGTTGGGGACGACTATGAGTTATTCAGCAGGCTGTTCCTGGAGCAGCATTTTCCTCGATCCATTCGAGATGACAAACGCCAGCAATTCCTGGACCTGCGTCAGAGAGGATTGAGCGTCTCTTAGTATGCAGTGAGATTTACATCCTTGGCCCTCTTTGCACCGGAGCTAGTGCAGACAGAGGAGAGTCGCTGTATGCGATTCGAGAACGGGCTCGTCCCGTCGATTGCTCATAGTGTCATCGCGTTTAGGACTGATGTATACTCTACACTCCTGGATCAGGCGTTGGCCATAGAGAGACACCTCAGAGAGACCGCCAGGGTGCGGGAGATCAGGCCGAGGCCTAGTGGGTTCCTTCGATAGTCAGAGAGGCACGATCAGCGTAGACAGAGAGTTTCTGGATCCTTTCAGCCTCAGTTTCAGTCTGGGGGCGTGCGCCGGGCAAGGACTGTTGCTTCAGTTGGACCCGTCCCGGTGGCACAGCTATGTCCTCGATGTGGACAGCATGGCCATCTGGCCCGAGACTGTCCGAGGGACAGCGGACATGCAGAGCGACAGTTGGATTATCCACAGAGGTATGGAGATCGAGTGTGGTGTGTATTGATGAACGTGTATATTTTATGATTGGTTGTGGACCCTGCGAGGCATTGTTTGAGTGATCCTACGGAACATTGCTTGGTAGATCCTGCAGGACATCAGTTATTGATCCTGCGGGATAATGGTTAGGGACCCTGCGGGGCATCGGTTACTGATCCTGCGGGATAACGGTTAGGGACCCTGTGGGGCATTATTTGGCAGATCCTGCGGGATAATGGTTAGGGACCCTGCGGGGTATCGGTTATTGATCCTGCGGGATAACGGTTATGGACCCTGCGGGGCGATGGTTATTGGGCCTGCGGGCATTGGACACTGGACCCTGCGGGGCATTTAGATGGTTACCCTGCGGGGATTGATTTCTTGATATTTCACCCGAGTGTATGCACCCTACGGGAGTATTACCTTGGTTCCCTATGACATATGGTCCTTTGGAGACGTTTCCGAGAATCCCGACGATATGCACCCTCAAGGGTGTTTCCGGTAGCCCCGACGTTACACGTCTTTGTGACGTTATGCGTCTCCTCTGGACCGAGGGAAAATCCGACATGACACGATGATTATTGTGGATCGGAGGGTGGCGACTTCAGGTCCCACGGCATTAATTAAACACTCTTTTCCCATTGATTATTTACGAAATGCATTGATTTCCGTATTTTCCTACGATTATTGTTGATTCATTGCAAATGTTAAAGTTCTTCGCATTTGAGATTTGAACTGACTTTATGAAGGCCTTTTATTGAACAAAGAGGAGTAACCTGGTTATGTTTTTCCCTACTGAGCATAAGCTCACCCCTCCTGTCTTTGTGGTGTTTCAGGTGTTGAGCGGGAGCAGTATTAGCTGGACTCTCGGAGCTTGTGAGCTATGAGGGTTTAGCTAGGTTTAGAGACGTGCACCTTTTGTGTTGGATTTTATATTTATTATTGAGCTGTGACTCTTACTTTTGAAGTTTTATATTAGTCTGGAACTCTATTTATCTTTCCCTTATCTTGTTTTTATTGCTTTTCGCTAGTCACATCTCGAGTCCGGTCAAGAATCGGATTTGGGGCGTGACACTAGTACAAGCATTTCTCTGTGTATGCTATTAGCATCAATACAAGCATCAATTCGGGTATGCTATTAGCACTGTTCATGAGAGCTATTAGCACCTCTGAAGTAATTTATTTGCATCCTACAACACTGTGTGTTATACTACAGCATTCCTCTGTGTATGTTATTAGCACCATGCATCGAATCTATTAGCACCACTACATCAATCTATTAGTATCGCTGCAATATGCTATAAGCATTCCTCTTGGTATGCTATTAGAACCACGCTGTATTTAACAAAAAATACAATTATTTAATAGTTTTAAACATATTAATAGTTTTAAACTTGAGAAATATTTAATTAAAAATACAATAATTTAAGCAGCATATTATTTAAGGTGAGCATTAGATGAGACATTTTTAACAGTTGCATTTACAGTATTTCATCCAAATCTGACAAGCATCCATTCGGGATGGATGCTAAAAGCATCCCTTCGGGATTGTTCCTACAAGGATCCCTTTGGGGCGGATGCTGCAAGAATCCCTTCGGGACGGATGCTACAAGCATCCCTCTAGATATGCTATTAGCACTGTGCATGTAAGTTGTTAGCACACTAGCAGGAATCTATTAGCATCTATGTTGGATACTATACTAGCATCCCTCTGTGTATACTATTAGCACCCCTTCACCTATCTGTCACGCCCCAATTTCAGCGAACCGAACTCGGGACGCGAACATTTAAAAGATACACTTCTTTAGACCTGTTTTCTTTAAATCGCTTTAAAATACCAGTTTAGTTCCACAAAAGAATATTATTTACATCTCAAAAATAATAGTCCCACACTTGGACAAAACGAGATACACGTCTCTAGACTCAAAACACCCAGCAACCCGCTTCAAGCTCTTCAAGCTTCAGAAGCTCACCTAGTCCAGACTACGAACGGTACCTGTAGGAAAAGCAGCTAGGGGTGAGCGTTCGCTCACCACCACAGATAACAGACTGACTACGGCATACTTAGCAGACAAAGCAGATAACACCAACAACAACTCAACACCGGGGAACACTCTCCCCAAACTCAGTAACTTAACTGACACACAACCCGTTACTTTCCTCGACAGACTCAACACTTGGACTCGTAATGTAGACCCAACACAACGATCACGACCTCTTCCAAGGACTCAAAGACCACCACACAACCCCCCAAAATCACAAAGGATCGCACACCAAACAAGATCACAAAGGATCGCAAACCAGCTGCTCAGTAACCTCTCTCACTCACGCGCTTTGCCGAACCACTCAGGCCAGGCGGTCGACCTGTCTCAGTAACCTCTCTCACTCACGCGCTTTGCCGAACCACTCAGGCCAGGCGGTCGACCTGTCTCACTCACGCGCCTTGCCGAACCACTCAGGCCAGGCGGTCGACCTGTCTCACTAACCTCTCTCACTCAGGCAACCACAATCACAGTCACGATCACAAACACAATCACAAGCAAGTTCGACAACACAGGCACTCAAGGCCACTCAAGACACACCAACGGTCAAGACTCGGGTTCAACAACCCCACGGGCACTCACGGCCACCCAAAACCCCGAAACGACAACACAGGCTCTCATGGCCACCCAAGACTCAGCAATAAATAACACGGGCTCTCAAGGCCACCCAAGACTCAGCAGTAAAATAACGCACAACAACCTCCGGCATAAACGATGCCTCCAACAGTCATAAGATCACTAGTTTCACAAACAACCTCCGGGCATGGTCATATGCCTCCAGTCAATCAGTTAACGCTAAGTTCTCTGCTCCTACGACACTACTAAGTGTCACATGCATTTCCAGTATTCGCTACGTTCCCGTATCAAGCATTTCTAATATTCGATAACCTACATAACCCACGACACCCCGGTGCCACATGCAATTCTACAGTTAACTTTCCCTAGTCAGGGCTGAGATCCGGCTACTTTTCCCTACCTCATAAAAAACTCCAAAAGCGCTCCACTAAACCCGAGATGATCGCAGTCACTCGTCGAGCCTCCCTTTGCCTCGGTCCGCAGCACGATCTAAAAGAACACAGATTTAACTCACTTTTAAACTAGTACGAATAGGCCAAAATTAAATAAACTCAACGCCCAAACGTAACCCCGACAACGTCGATAAAGGACCCTTAAAGGCCCGATTCACCCGACATGGCGGATCTGCCCGGGTTTTGTAAATTGCTTTCCGGGCCCCCCCTCGATCGGAGCCGGACTCTAAATTTAACACGAAGCCCCAAATTAATAACGGTTCCGCCGTTAAGTTAACGGCTACGATTTTTCAAGTTTAGATTCGACAGTTGTCGTTTACACTCGAGCGGGACAAAAGTCGGGTTACGACGGATCGGGTTCGAGCACCCGCGCACCGAACCCAGGTTTGATCTAAACCCAGTTTAAACCCCTTTTTAACTTAAAACCGTCGTTGAACTCCCTCGCTTTAATTAATTCCGTCTTTGATTTTAAAACAAAACGGTTTCCTTCCGTTCGTTTCCAAACTCGATATTTTGGTCCAAAACCCTTATAAAGTCGATTTGATTTCGTTTTCCCCCTTTTCGATTTAACTTAACTCGAGTCTAACCTTAATAAACGACTTTCGTTTTTAAAACCCGTTTAACCTAAGCCGATCTAGTTTTATCGATAATTAATTTACGTCCAAATTACACAGATCGCCCCTTTTGTTTTAATTCCGATTTTGGTTTTAAAAAATCAACTTAAATCCTTAAACACATTTAAACAGAATCAGAATCGTGCGAAACATAAAACAAGATCTTAAATCTGTTGTTCTTCTTTACAACTCTTTACAAATCAGATTTACAATAAAACTCAACAGCAATTAAACAAGCCTGAATCACGTTTTTCTTGTTATTCTGTTCCTTCCCATTTCGGGAGTTCCGTTCCATCCCGACCAGATCTGAACGAACTCGGGAAAAGGGAAAGCAAAGAAGAGGAACGGTTCTGCTTGGGTCCGGCCGACCACCGGCGCCGGTCGGCCGAGTTTCCACGGGCCGAGAACTAACCGTGAGGAACGGTGGCGGCGGTGGAGAGCGGCGGCGTACGACTCGGGTCCGGACGACTTGTCCCGTTCCGGATCTGGCGAGCTCGCCGGCGACGGCGGAAGCTCGGATCGTGTTCGGTTGAAGGGAGGGTGGAGCTCGGTGGCGAGCTAGGGCTCGGAAGGGGAGATCGGAGACGGGAAAGATGGCGTGGGGAGCTCGGGGCGAGGGTGGCCGGAAACGGTGGTGGCCGGTGCTGGTTCGGCGAGGAAGACGAAGGAGAAGGGAGAGGCAGGGAGGTCGGGACGGTGGTTGCGTGGCTGGCCGGAGCGGTGACGGCGTCGGGATGGGGGAGAAGAAGACGGGACGAGGCTGGTGAGGGAGGTGGCGGCCGGAAACGATGGTGGACGGCCGGAGTTCGGCGAGGAAGACGAAGGAGGAGGGAGGGTCGGATCGAGAGAGAGAGGAGAGGGTGAGGATGGTGGCTGCGTGAAAATGAGACTGAAACCCTAGGGTTTCAGTCTTTTAAAGGGGGTGGGTTTTGGGCCGGCCATTTGGGCCTCAGAGGGCAACCGGGCCGAGAGCTGGTTGGGCTGGGTTGGGCCTGCGCGCCTGGCCTGGTCCAGACCTGCTCCTTTTTTTTTTTTTTGCACTTGTTTTAAAAACCTACCTCAAGGTTTTCGGTTTGCGAATTAATACCCTAATGAAACGAAGCGGGTTTTACACTATCTATTAGTATCCCTGCACCAATCTATTAGCAACCCTGCAGTATGCTCTAAGCCTTTCTCTCGTTATGCTATCAGAACCCTCAAGTATTTAACTAAAAATACAATTATTTAACATTTTAAAACTTCAAAAGCATTTAACTGAAAATACAACTATTTAAGGAACATATTATTTAAACTTTGATACTAATATTTAAGAAGTAAATCCCAAGTTTTCAAAATTAAAACAAATGTAACACAATTTCATAAACCGATTGACTTGATTTAACTACACGTGCCTACATATATATTTTCTTTTGGTATTAATAAATATGGAAGATGAAAGGGTTGTGATACATTCAATAAACTTATTGACTTGATTTGACTACAAATAGCTTCATATATATTTTCTTTTTGTGTTAATAAATATGGAAGATGAAAGAGCAGTTATACATTTAATAAACTGATTGTTGCACAGTTTCATTATTTAATACGTCATCATTTTACTACTAGTATATATAGAGAACTTTTTTTAAAGACATGTCTTTCTATCTCTATTGTTGATTTTTAAGGTTCTTTTGTATTCTATTCGGTTATACAAAGCTTCATTAAGGTGTGCTCTTTTAATTTTTCTATGGGGAAATTTCAAAAAGCCGCATACAACTATACGTATTTATCATTTACATATCCACTTCTATTTTTATTTCATACGGCACCCCAAACTATCCATTTTTTATCATCGTTTGATTTTTTGTCCAAAACTCTATTAATATTTTTTGAAATGACGAAAACACCCTCACCCCTATAACCTAATATCAACCTTGACTTTCAAATAATTACAAAACTGCCATTATACATATTTAATTGATAACTTCAATAATTGATATAAAAAATAATAACTTTTATAATTGATTTAAAAAAATTATTTATTTTTTGTTTTTCAGAAATTCATTTTTCTTATTAACAAAATTTAATTTCAAACTATTTTTCATTTTCTATATCAAATTAAAATTTAATTTTTTTGAAACTCATTATTCTTTAAAAAATATATATCCTATTTTTTAAATACCATTATTCTTTGTTTTTAATTTTCAATTATTTTTCTATTTTCACAAATTTCTTTTACATATTAACGAAAAATTTAAGAAAAATAATTGAAAAAAAATAAAGTTCACGTTCCTCATTAGTTTTATTTATTTATTTTTATTTTCAATAAAAAATTTAATATTTCAAATTTCCTGTGATAAAAATATATATTTAATTTTCATAAATTAACTTTCTTAATATTATTGTGCCATAAATAATTTTTTTTACTTTTATTCAATTTGAATATTATTTTCTTTTTGTACTTTTATTTATTTTTATAAAATTATTATTAATTTACAATTTTATATACATCTAATTACTTTCAAAATGATTTTTTTTCTTTTCATTACTGTGTAGAAACATTTAATTACTTTCAAAATGATTTTTTTAATGAAAAGAAAAAAAATCATTTTGAAAGTAATTAAATGTATATAAACTTTTAGATTAATATTAATTTTATAAAATAAGTAAAACTAGAAAAATAAAATAATATTCAAAATGAAGAAAAATAAAAAAATTATTTATGGCACAATAATATTAAGAAAGTTAATTTATGAAAATTAAATATATATATTTTTATCACAGAAAATTTGAAATATAAAAAATTTAGTGAAAATACAAATAAATAAATAAACTAATGAGAAACGAAAATTTTTATTTTTTTCAATTTTTTTCTTAATTTTTTCGTAAATATGTAAAAGAAATTTGTGAAATAGAAAAAAAAATGAAAATTAAAATTAAAAACAAAGAATAATGGTATTTAAAAAATAGGATATATTATTTTTAAAAGAATAATGAGTTTCAAAAAAAATAAAATTTAATTTGATATAAAGAATCAAAAATAGTTTGAAATTAAATTCTGTTAATAAGAAAAATGAGTTTCTGAAAAATAAAAAATAATTAATTTTTTTTAAATCAATTATAAAAGTTGTTAGTTTTTTATATCAATTAGTATAGTTATCAATCAAATATGTATAATGGCAGTTTTGTAATTATTTGAAAGTTAAGGTTGATATTAGGTTATAGGCGTGAGGGTGTTTTCGTCATTTCAGAAAATATTAACAGAGTTTTGGACAGAAAATGAAACGGTGATAAAAAATGGATAGTTTGGGGTGTCGTATGAAATAAAAATAAAAGTGGGTATGTAAGTGATAAACGTGTATAGTTCTATGCGGCTTTTTGAAGTTTCCCCTTTTTCTATTTATAACTTTCCCGTAATGCATTATAACATTTTTCTCTTGATTTTTATTTGTAGCAGTATGCTTTTGCTTTGTTGTTTTTTTATCAGCAAGACAAATTTAGATTAAAACCTCCAACGAGGGAATAGAGGAGTACAGGGCCAAACTTTCACTACAGATCAAGGCAAATAAAAGAACACAATGAAACCGGGGAATGAATGAAAACCCCACCCCCTAGAAGGTCGCAGCCTTCATTTTCGGGCGGTACCACAAATGAAAGTAGGACGCAGCGTACAGATAACAAGTTCTAAAAACTAAATTTTACTACCATGAAGCCCTGAAAAACCAAACACAGTTGAAATACTCCCAAAAATGATAGCGGTCTGAAAACCAGAAGTAGCTACCAAATATCTCTTAATTTGAACCAGGAAGCCCTAGGGGAGTAAATTCCAACAGACGAACCTGACCGGAGAAATCCATACCTTATCCTTGGATTGCTGAACCGACTCCCATCTCAATAGTACTGGCCATCAAATGGCTATAACTATAATGCCGGAGGTCAACACCACTAACGGCTGAGACAGATCCGAATTACCCTACCAACGCTAGCATAAGGCTTCTATGAATGAAGCGAAACCAAATACTAAGTTAGCAAGAACGAATAGGAGAGGCTTAGCTTACCAATGGAGAAGGACGAATATAACTTCAGGACTGAACATCATAGCATGTACCCGTGCCGGTCCGGTACACGAAAGCGGTCAACACCGAGAATCGATTGTAGGGGACCCGATATTTCTACCGAGCACCAGACATGCCATTCTTTCAGACCTTGGCTACCACCGGAGAGATCCAAACACATCAACCACATCCAAGAACTCCGGAGCCGAGAGCCACCCAAAGCTTAATCTAAGAACCGAGAGCTTTTCCTAGCAACGAACCGAGTTGCCACCACACGATCTCACACGCCCCTACTTTCGCCGGAGAGTCCCTTCAATGAGAACCTCGTCTCAAAGCACGCCGACATGGTGCAGGTGAAGGACTTCAGTGGAAAAGCGTGACAACAGACTCGGACGCCTTCGAACTCACGGGGGGTCCTCATAACGCTTCGGCCATCACCGCGAACGCGTGAATAGAACATGAATTTCTTCAAACCGGAGCCGAGAGAGGGGAGCAGCGGTTCTTCCCCTGAGAAGCCCGAGGAGACCGGGATAACCCTTCGCACCACCAGGGAGGATCAAGGCCAAAGGGTGGTGTCTCCTTTGGTTCCAAAAGAGACCCGGAAAGGTTGAGGCGGACTCCAAGCAGATAGATCCCGATCAGACTGCAGATCCGACCCCCACAGATCCAACCACCTCACACGTCCAACCGAACTGCTCCAATCTCACGGGAGAAAGGAGTCCCACTGACAGAACGATCGGGACGCACCAGAAAGACTGGGACACAATCACCGTGACGAGTGGAAGAGCCAAGGGACGACCAGCTCCCGAAGAAGCAGAGGGAAGTACCACTTTGAGCAGATCCACACCGAGCTTCCAACAACAGCAACACGACCGGATCTGGAGGTCCAGCTCCGACCAGAACCCGGAGACGACACGACGGAGCAGCCAAACCTGCGACGTTCGCGCCGGAGAAGCAGAGGGGAGGAGATGACCAGATCTGCCGGAGGGGAGAGCCCCGCCGTTCACCGTCAGAAGCCGAGGCCAGCGCTGGCTGAGGGCGCCGGCGAAGAGCTAGACCGTGTCCCGAAGTCGTCGGAGCAGAAGACCGACTAGGGAAAACTCGAACGAAACCGGCCCAGATCTGCAGGAAGAGCCGCGTCGCTCAGACTGCCATCAAGAGACGAGACCGAAGCAAGTTGAAGGCACCGGAGAAGAGCGTGGTCAGGGACGGAGAGCCGATGTCGCCGAAAAATAAATCCGATGTCGGAGATCCGTGCGAGACCAACGGCTAGGGAGCAGAAAACCGGATGGAGAGTAGGAGAAGCAGTAAGGGAGGAGTAGAGGCGAA
This sequence comes from Erodium maritimum, assembly GCA_963921825.1. Taxonomy (NCBI): domain Eukaryota; kingdom Viridiplantae; phylum Streptophyta; class Magnoliopsida; order Geraniales; family Geraniaceae; genus Erodium; species Erodium maritimum. The sequence continues at coordinate 26,207,177 of OY997596.1, read as the reverse complement.
GGGTCCTCGCCGGCAACAGCCGTGGCCGTCACCGGCGAGGACGTAGGGGCGGCGGGCTAGAGAGGTAGAGAGGGGGGGCATGATTTTCAAGTCAGAGACTTTTAGGGTTTTTAGTTTTTGCTTTTGCTATGTTGTTGTGTTTCTACTCTGTTTGTGCTTTAATTCATATAGATTGACTGTAATATGTTATTGATGTAGATAATATTCATGATGATATCAAAATATGAGCATGTCATAGGAAAGGAATGTACTCACATATTTAAGTTTTTAAGAAAATATGTCATCTTCAACACCAGGTTTTATAATGTATCCCATAGCCTCCCCTAGTGTGGATTACTTTAGTATTATGTTTGTCGACTTGAAGCCTGAAATATTCAAAAGGACTCTAGGTGATGGCGACGTTCCTTTTGTCCACCTATCAACGTGGTACCGATTTTGAAACTATATCGTCATCATGTAAAATTCTTATATTCTTGTAATTTACGATTTTCACATTATTGTCTTGTATGCTTCATTCAGTTGCAAGGATTTTTGTAGTTTTATGAAAAAGGATGAAGATGTTTTGTTGGTGCTAAATTGAGAATTCCGACCACATGTAGTGAAGGAAGTGACATATCATACCAAATCAGTGCTTGAGCAAGCTTCTAGTTTTGGGAATTTGAATGCTACGTATCTTCTTGGTTTGTACTACACCTTCCGATATTGACCGGACCCGAGACGCGACTTAGTGAAATTAAGTAAAAGTAGTTTAAAAGTAATTAATATCTGGAAAAGGGGAATAATGTAGACCAATAGAATGTTCAAAACCCTGAGTCCCACGCTCAGTCAATAACAACATTCGAAAATAACAGTACGCTCTAAGAAAACATAAACAAAATAACCCGGGCCTCCGCTAGCTCCCAAGCGCGTAACCCTCTACTCCAAATCACAGCTAATACCTGTAGAAAACAAGGTAAGGGGTGAGCTTGACGCTTAGTAGGAAAATACACAACACTTGCCCCAATAAAGTAGTATTATCATGTTTCTAAACTAACTTTAAACAATTCAAAGGAGAAGGCGACAACGAGAACATGTAACCCAAGTTAAACAACCTTCACTTTACTCGACCACAAACTATCCCGAAAATCCCCATCCAGAACCCCTTCACGACCGACTCACGGATAGCCCCAAAGACGACACTTTAAGTTACACGGAAACCACCACATGAAACTCATCATCAAACAATCAAAATCAAGTCATTCGCAGTCACACACAACTCGTAACAAGGAAAACACCCATAGCCACAAATACAGCAACACTCATTCAAAATCCAAAGTAATCTCAACACAAGCAATCCACACACTTACACGGTCTCGGGAGCAACCCGCTCGGCCCGGCGTAGCCGCACGCAACTTTCCCCAACACAAAGTCAGGAGAGGTGGTCGACCTCATCGCGGCACACAGCGTTTTACCGATCGACGGAAGGCAGGGAAATCGCCTCTTCGCGGCATGGTCCCTCGCGGAACACAACACAGCGTTTTACCGAGTGTTAGTCGGAAGGTAGGGAAACCACCTTTCTCATGTAACCAAAGCACACACAAGCCTCACACTTTACCGATCGTGCGTCGGAAGGTACGACACACCTGGCGGAAGTACATCTCTCGCACTTTACCGGCAGCGCACCGGAAGGTACGACACACCTCTTGGGCACAACTCATCCAGGTATCATTAGAACAATCACAATCACAATCACACTCACAATCAGGATCACAATCTCAACATACTTACACACCCTTACGCACTTACCGACACCACACTCAACGTGGTAACCCCACCGGATTAACCGGTATCCATTCCCCCAACACCCACATTTCAACATATCATATAAACAGAATCAACCAATCAAGTCACTAATATGCATCGCTAAGTTCTCCTCTACTCGTTTTGATGCTCGTTATTTATTAACCGTTTAAGCAACACGGAGCACACCATCAACACAATCAGCAAACAAACCTACATGCACGACATGGCCCGATTCTACCAGCACGGCAATTCCCAAAACTACAGCACTACAAGGTTCGTAAAATGTTCACAGTTTACATGTCTACGCTAGTTATTCACATCCTACATGTGAGCTAGTTATGTATCCGGTTATTAGGTTTCCCTATATGCATTCTAATACAACCGTAAAAGAGTAGGTGTCGAGGTATTTCCCTACCTCTCAGTCTCTATCTAGATCGCCTAGCTGTTGACGTCCGGGCCTACCTCCGGTTTTCTCCACGATCGAGGTCAAAGCCTGGTTTTTAACAAAAAGGGACGGTAATCAGTCCCGGTCTAGTCCGTAACAGTCCTCTAGTTTTACAATTAAGTCCTTTACTTTATCCGTTAAGTCCTTGAATTTATCTGATTTAAATCCAATTAATTAATTATTTAAATTAAAACTGTCTGACCCGCCCCGACCCGAACTTGGCCCGATTCCAGAAACCGGAACCGAAACCGACCCGGATCCGAGTCCAGACCCGACCCGAGCTCGACCCAGACCCGGATCCATACCCGAGTTCAGATCCAGTCTAGGCCCGAGACCCAAACCAGGTCCAGGCCCGAGGTCCAAACCAAGTCCAGGCTCGAGGCCCAAACCAAGTCCTGTCTCATCTTGGCCTGAGTTGGGAACGAAGGTGAGACGGGGCTAGGGTTCCGGTGACTGAGGATGGCGACAGAGGCGGAGTAAGGGAGTTTCTCGACGGCGGCGACGGCGTCAGGGGCTCGGAGGGACGAAGGAAGGTCGTTGGGGCGAGTCTCGAGCCCCTTCGTTCCAGATCTGACGGCGTGGAAGCTTTGCCGGCGTTGGAACTCAGATCTGGAACTCGAGGGTTCCGGCGAGCCTCTCCAACCAAACTCAGCCAGATCGAACTCGCGCGCGTGCGATTCTCGGGGAAGGAAAGGATTGGAAAGGTGAAACATGTCGGGAAAAGAGCTAACCGTCACTGGTTCTCTCGTTTCCGGTTAGGTGTGGCTCAAAACGCGAGCGGCGATGGCGGCGACGAAGGGATTGAGCTGTGTGGTTAGGTTTCTAACACGGGGAGGAAGGGTGGAGAGAAGAGGGGTTTCTGGTGGTGAGGGAGGGTCGTGGGTGGAAGCAAAAGAAGGAGAACGGAGCTCCGACGAGCTACGTGAAGGAGAGAGAGCGAGGGGAGCGAGAGGAAGACGATGACCTCGGGACGCATGCGTGCAAAAGAGGAAGCGAAGGGTCGAGGCTACGGTTAGCTCACGTGGGCTTGGGTGTGGCGTTTGTTGGGCTTGGCACACTGACCGGCTTGGTCCGGCTCGGCCCAAATGCCTGGGTCTGGGCTGGCCCAGGCCTACTCCTCCCTTTTTTTCTCTTTTCTTTTTCCCCTTTTTTTTTTTTTTGAATTCGGTCCAAAAATTCAACCAGTTCTCCAACCCACGCCGTTCCAATTTAATAAATTAAATATTAAATCTTTTAACCGGGGCGGTCTTTACAGCCTTCATCTTATTAAGGAGTGTGACAACAAATCTACAATGTTAAGATGATATGTCTATGCAATGGCATTACTCATAGTAGATGGGTATATGCAACGTGTTGAAAATATCCTCTTCGGTATCTTTTATAAGATAATGTATACCGACAGGTCAATGCTGCATTACTATCGCCGTCAATTTCGTGCCATGCTACACCAGGACAAATGGGCATTTCTGAAGACAACAATGTTTTGTGAAACTCCTACACATGTTGGCTATTGGCGGCGGAAAATTGAAACTATCAAAAGTGGTGGGGAATTTCAATATGGGTGTATTGACTATTTAATTGACATTGAAACATTCATGCTTTCTTACAACGTTGCGTATGTATGTTTTCTTAAAACTTGTTGTTTTTGTTGAACATATCAAACAAAATAATTGTTGATGTTGTTTTGTTGGACACTTTGTTTATATTTTTTGTTGGGCTGAATTTGTGATCTATTTTGTTGGTGTTTCACTAGAGAAGTGAATTTGTAATCTGTCATGTTGGTATGTGATACCAGTAGTGTGCATGATAAAATATCAATGGTGTGTATGGTAAAGTATCAATTATATGTAAGCTACAAGTCTAATTGCAAATAACTATTAGCATTGTGCAAGATGCTACCAGCAACCTACAGGAATCTAAAAGCTGTTGATTTTATATGTTTATCAAATTTCGCCACCTTTATGTTTGATTCTACGAGTTTTTGAATGATTACCGTTAAGAATTATCGTAAAAACGGATCATAATACAGGGTTACATTTAAGATATCCCCTAAAATAATGAAAATGTCCTATGAAAGGAGAGCATGAGATGAGACATTTTTAACAATTTTATTTTCTATATTTCATCCAAAAATGACAAGCATCACTTCGGGATGGATGCTACAAGCATCCCTCTAGGTATGCTATTAGCACTATGCATGTAAGTTGTTAGCACACTAGCAGGAATCTATTAGCATCTATGTTGGATACTACTAGCATCCCTCTGTGTATGCTATTAGCACACATGCACCAATCTATTAGTATCCATGCATCAATCTATCAGCAACCCTGCAGTATGATATAAGCATTCCTCTCGGTATACTATTAGAACTCTGCAGTATTTAACTGAAAATACAATTATTTAACAGTTAAAAACTTCAAAATCATTTAACTAAAAATACAACTATTTAAGCAACATATTATTCAAACTTCAATACTAATATTTAAGAAGTAAATCCCAAGTTTTCAAAATTAAAACAAATATAACACAATTTCATAAACTGATACGAATACTTCAAGCTTCTCTATTTTTGTGGACAGTTCCTACTGTCATGGTCGTTTACCATCTTTCCACATGTCTTGGACTCTTGGTGCCTTGCTCGCTGCTTGTACTGCTTCTTCGAATGGTGAAATTATTCTTCTGCTCTTACGAGACCCTTTGTTGTTTGATTGTGGGGGATTCTGGACCTGCAACTCTATCGGCCTTTTAATCCTAGCCATTTTCTCCATTTTCTTCTGCTTTTGCATTTTTGTTGACATGTAGTCTTCATTGTTACTGTGTGTTGTTATATTTTTCAGGGTCTGAAATAGAGTGTGCAGATTTGAAAACGGTGGATCTGGCACAGCTATGAGTTCAGCAACCCGTTTTTTGATGTCCTCTATCAATTTGTTTACATCTTTAGGTGTCATGTTCGCTCTTGCAGCTTTGTCTTCTCTAGCTGTCTCCCTACACCATCTCAGATTGACCATGCTATCAGGGATTAGTTTGATCCTAGTATATTTCAGCGCTAGGAATATGTGTGACCACAACAACCCTTTGTCATTCCTTACTTATGTTTGTAATCGTCAATGATATAATATATATTTTTCATTCCTTCTTCAGCCATATTGTCATCCATATTGTCGAGTGTCAGCTTGTTAGCTAGGCTCATATACTTTTGGACCTTGAAGAATATCGAGAGTGTGTAGAGGTTCCAAGCATGGCGTTCGATTTCCAAATCAAGTTTGTACTATGGGTGAGACGTGGCAGACTGCATAGCTATATAACTTGTTACCTTCCTTTGATCATGCACCACACCTTCGACTCTCCACATGAAGGGGACCAGCGGGAGGTACTTGTCGGTTAATTTCCCAAATGCATGATTTTGGCTCTCAAACCAAGATGTCGTCCTCATCAGCCTGACCATGGGCATATCATGAAAGTAAGTAGGTATTCAGTCTTCTCTCATGTCAAACATTAGTTGCAACCACGCATTCTCCTTTAAATTTAACTCTTTCATTATTTCAGGCCACCTTTTTTCAAATTCTGTTGTCGTGATATTCTTGAACCACACTACTTCCTTATTTTGTTTCTTAAAGTCAGTGCCAATCAAATGGCCAAGGAAAACCTCTCAGGACAAAAAAATAACATGTCAACATATCAGTACAATGTAGTGTAACGTGTCAACACTGTTAGTCCAATCTATTAGCAACAGAATGAATTGAACTTGTACTCACCTTTTTTTGGCATTTTTTCCATGATGTGCCACATGCAAAACCTATGAATTGTCTCTGTCATGACCTCCTTCACTGCAATCTTCATTGTAGGGTCCTGGTCAGTAATGATACATAGTGGTTCCTTTCCATTCATCGCCTTGAAGAACATTTAGAAAATCCAAACAAAGGATGCGGTATCTTCTTTCGATATCAGGGTTGTTGCGAAGGTGATCGATTTTTCGTGGTTGTTTATGCCAATGAATGAGGAGAATATCATGTCCTACTTGCAAAATAAATTTTTTTTATATAAAAACCACAATTTTATAGACCATCACACGAACAATATCACAATGTTTTTATTTTAAAATATCGATTACTAACTGGTTTGTATGATAGGTGGAATCGAAAGCTATGCAGTCTCCATACAGCTTGTAATCCTTCATCATATCAACATCATCCCAAAAGATAACAATTAACCTATAAGAACGGTCTGTTTTAAACTCGAAGAAGAATCACGGGCTTGACTCCTTTTTTTCATGGAACTTGTCTAGTACCATATGCACATCTGTATCCCCTATATAAGCCCTTATATCTCTTTGGTAGTTCATGAAGTCCCTCGTAGTTGCATCAACTTTTTCCAGTCCTCCAAGTGTTTCGCTTAAGACCTTGTGACACAAAATCGAACCAACTATAGCTTTCTGACAATGAAGCAGCCATTTCTGCATTGGAGAAGTCACCCTCCTGTGGTATCTCATATATTGCATGTCATTCATGATGAAAAGCTCATGATTGTGGGCTTCAACAAACTCTTTTATGTAGTAAACATTTACTGGTTTCCATTTCAGAGTAGTCTTTGTCTTACATCCAATTCTTGTGAATAGGCGGTTTCTTTTCTTTTCTTCTATTGGTTCGTCATCTTTAGGTTCTTTAGGTTCATACTTATGCCCTTCTTTTGAGCATAGCATGTATTTCAGACTCACAGTCTGATCTCTGAACTTTCTTTCAGCGCCTCTTCTAACATTGAAACCAGTGACTTTAGCATAACTCTCATAGAAATTAATAGCAGCAGCAAGAGTCTTGAAGTTCTTATCAACTTTCGGCTTCCTATCCTCGTGGCAATTTGGTATGTATTCTTTTCTGCCATTTGTTCTTAACTGGATGAAGGAAGCAGGTTGGGGGCTCTCAGAATGTTGACATTCTCTTGTTTCAGTGAGAGTTGGTTGATCAATATTTGTATCCGCTCCTGGTGCCTCTATATCATCCAATGTCACCGTATTATCAGAGTTTGCAGGCTGATCTGTTTCTTCTATAGCTGCTACTGGACAAGGTATAAGTGTTTGTGTGTTTGTGTTCGGTGGTACAGGGGTGGGCACACGTGGTGGTTTTTGTGATGATTGGTATTGCATACGAGGTGTCATCGGTGTGGCATTGTTATTTGGTACAATCATATTTGTGCTTACTATAGAACAAAGTGACAGACATCATATTAGTAATTGGACACACAAACCACCATATTAGCAGATGAACACACATCATATTAGTAATTGAACTTAAACTATCAGTGTTGTGCATGCTTCAATGTTAACTTGTGAACAACAATAAGTGTGGTTACTGTTGGGTCTCGAGGTAGGGTTGGAGATGAACCAACTCGCAGCGGAAAATCAATGAAAACCAAGAGACAATTAGAACCATGAAACAACTAACAAAGAATGGATTAACAAGAGAAAAATTCAGCACTAGTTCTTACCAAAACAAGAACACCGGTTAACGAATGATTGGCTTGAGTCTCCAAGACGCCTACGTATCCACATGGGAATCAAAGCCACGTAGTTCTTCTCTTTGAGGACTCAAGAACACAAAAATGGAGGAGGAAACTAGCCAAACCCGAAATGGCCATGGAAGAGGGAGAGAAAATGTGTTTCCTATTCTTGTCTTGTGTTTGTTATGTTGAAAAAAGATGACTTAAACATAACAAAACTCATACTTGTCCAACTAAAGGCATGGGACAAGTATGGTGTCAAGTAAGGTGTAAATAGGACAAAGTATGGCAAGACAAGATTGGGTTAGGTGGTGAATCACCAACACCTTAATCCTTGTCTTGCTTACTTAGTACTAATTAATCAAGACTTGATTAATTAGTTCCATGGGCCTTGGTTGCATGGGCCTTTCATGGGCCTCTTGGAACATGGCCCGTGACCATTTCCAACGAGGTCCCGTGATTCGCTCATCGCCTCCATGCCTTCCATACCGGAAATGTCCAACATTATCCGACGCGATCAATCCCAAGACTCCAAGCCTTGTCTCGATCCGTAAAGTCCTATTCACTTACGGGCACATGACCCAAAACCCAGTTTTGGTCATGTCCCGAGACAACTCCCTTTTGGCCATTCTCCATAAATGTGTCAATGAGTTTCATCCTCCGGTGTGACCCTTAGGTTTATGCATGTCAATAGATCAACGTAAAATCCCATTTTACTTGATCCTATTTAAGTGGCAACTAACGAGACTTTAGTATTGCCTGACACTACATAACGAATCGACCCTGTCGATTCTAACCTTTCCGTCGTCCCTGTCATTATCCTTTTATCTCCGATATCCTGATTGAGATAAGGCATAGAGCCGTCATCCTTATTATTCTCAATCACCGTTCCTTGATATGTGAGATGACTGAAGATATGATACCCAGTATCATGTGCATGGCCATGCTATTCTTCCAGTCACTCTCGATCAAGTGGCCGAGAACCGATATCTTTCCCATACCTTAGTATGAGGGATAAATCCCTTAGCCGTCTTTCGTGTCACTCATGTAGCCCGTCCCCAAGCCAATCCTGGCCGTTATGGAAGCCCTGTTACGGACAACGTTAGGCTCAGGTCAAACTCAGTTGTTGACTACATAGCGATCACAAAGACTCCTTGGTCTAAGGATACATGACAAGCTACAACACTGAATATGTTCATGACTTAATCTATGGCACATATTCAGGGCGGGTCGTCCAATATCATGTCCCACATGATATCTATGATCAGACTCCGGAATCCCATTCCAATGACTAACAGAACGTAAGCCATAAAAAGCCATCTTTCATACTAGTCACTTCTAGTGAAGCTTTGTTGACTAGGGACCCATCGAGTGTGATCTATCTCGATCTATTGTTCTATTCGCATGGTGGGTATAGATCAGAGCACACATCGATATATTACTCCAACACATAAGTAATATAAAGCCGCTTTAATTTTATTGCTAACGATGATATGTACATTTGGACATTTAGGATTGAACTACGGGCACTAAGACTAACAGTTACTAGTAATTTAAAAAACACAACCTATTAGCAATTGAACACACAACATACTAGTAGTTGAACGCACAACCTATCAATGTTGTCCATGCTTCAGTTTTTAACACAGAGAGGATGTGACTTTCAAAGTCAGACAAACTAATTTAGGATGAACGAACAATAAATTCGTTCATTGGAAGTCAATAATATGAGTTCCTATCTAGACTTGTTGCCATTTACAAATATGGAATACCAAGAACAAGTCGTAGTTTGCACAACTAGAAGTTGTCGCTAAAATTAAAGCACATATGATCATTTTGTGGACCATAATAAGTGTGGATACTAGTAATTTAAACAACACAACCTTATTAGCAGTTGAATATACAACATATTAGTAATTGAACACACAAACTATCAGTGTTGTGCATGCCTCAATGTGAAGATGTGAACATAGTTGATTGGATTCCTTGTACCTCACACTATATGATTAGCGAACCACCCCTTAATTTTCTCCATGGTTCGCACATCTTGTTATAAGATCAACATTTCACCTATTATCGAAACTATATCTCATCATGTATCTTATTTTCATGCTTGTACGATTCTCGTGATCTCTTCTTTTCCATATCAATAAAATGATACCGATGCTTAAAAAAGAAGGGTTATTATCATCCGAGTACCCTAAAAATACTTGGTTTTCATGCGAGTACCCTAACCAAACTTTGTGACACATCAGTACCTAAACGAAACTTTTTGTTTCAATTTAGTACCTACCGTTAGTTTTCCATCCATTTTGGATGGAAAATGGTCATGTGCATCACACATGACCCTCATTTTTTCTGAAATGACAAAATTACCCTTAACCTTGTATTCTTATCTTCTCTTGTTTGTTGTTTCATTTTTATACTCCAACAATTTTTTTTCTCTGTCAAGCAAACGCAGCCGGAGCTCAACCTCTCTCCCCCGCTCCTCTCCCAGAGTACCCTAACCCTAGAGACTTGAAGCTGCCGCCTACCTTCATCCACCGCCACCGGAGCTCAACCCCTCTCCCCCGCTCCTCTCACCGGTGCACGAACAAGAAGAAAACGGCGCCGTCACTACCTGTCCACACCATATCGACGTCGACACAGTGTCAAGGATTCGAGCACGCCTCGCCTCGCAGATCTGGGTTCGCTCCCATGCTCGGTGTCCATTCCCATGCTGGTAAGACACGGGCGGCGACCCAAGCTTCTCCTCTATGGCCGGCGACCCAAGCTTCTCCAAACCACATGGCCGGTGACCATTCGTCGACGAGGTGGAGCAGCGCCTCAGCTCCGCCAATCAACCACCTCTCATTTGGAGGTCGATTTTCAGATCTGGTCGAGTGTGGTGGTAATGAAGATGAACATGGTGGTTATGAAGGTGTGGGTGATGGAGTCTGTAAATTGGGGTTTGACTAGTGTTTGATTTGTCTGTAAATGATGGTGGTGATTAGTCTATAAATTGGTGATAAACATTAGTGTTTGATTTTATTTTTTGGAGTCTATAAATCAATGGGGAAGAGGATGAATATGTAAATTATTTCCAGATTTGTTGTATATTTACGGATCTTGTTGTATTTTGTTCATAAAAATTGTTGCATTTTGTTGTGGATTTTCAAGGTTGAATTGATTATGGAAATGAACCACTTAGAACAACCAATTTAGGTTGAAGAACAACAACTGATTTAAAAAAAAAAATGATTTTTATTAGAAAACTAATTTTTAAAAAATAAAATATGACTTTTAAATAAAACTGATTTTCTAAACATAAAATCTGATTTTTTTCTAGTAAATTCTGATTTTTAAAAAATAAAAAAGATTTTTAAAATAGAAATATGATTTTAAAATAATAAAAATATATTTTTTAAATAACTTATTGATTTTTAAATAAAATCTAATTTTTATAAAATAAAAACTGAATTTTATAATATAAATAGATAAAAAGAATTTTTGAAATTCAATGACATGTTTTTAAAAATTTGACTGTTAGTGAGGGGTATTATGGACTTTTTAAGTGTTTGGATGGAAAATAGACAAAAACTAACGTCGGGTACTAAGTTGAAACAAAATGTTTTGTTTAAGTACGTGTATATCACAAAGTTTGATTAGGGTATTCGGATGAAAATCAAGTATTTTTAAGGTATTCGGAAGATAATAACCCAAAAAAGAATGAAAAAGAAAAGGTGAAAAGGAACCACCAACGGGTTCATGGACTACAGCCACTCACAACAGACCAAAAGGACATGTCAGCATTACAAACGGTCCTAAATCTTTCTCCGCCTCACCGAACCAGATTTGTTTGTTTTAAGCAAAAAAGACAACACTTTGAACCTCTCTTTCCAGTGAGTGATTCTCATCGTTTGCTTTGATTCTCTTTGTTCTTCGTTTCTCCCCGCAGATCGGACGCGATCTTCTCTGTGTGATGGCCTCCAAGCGGATCTTGAAGGAGCTCAAGGATCTCCAGAAAGATCCTCCAACCTCTTGCAGTGCTGGTATCCTTATTCTCTCTTTCTCGCCATTCTCCTCAATATTTTTGATGCTTTGATTTTTTTTCACTTCTGGGTTTTGATCCCTGTTGATTTTTGTTACTTTTAGTTCTGTTTACAAATTCAGAATTTCTTGTCCCTGTAATTTTAGCCTATTCAATTCTCGAGTTTTTTCTTCTGAATATTTATGATGGATGTGTTGTTTGAAATATAAGTCATTCTGTCACCTCTCTTTCTATATGTGTAATATGGGTATGCTGTTTGAAATATTTAGGATGTTGGTTATTATGTATGTTCTACAGGAGTAAAGAGTTGTACAAATCCTCTATTTTGATAGCATGCATTTTTAGGAGTTTGCAACCTGATTTTGAACCAGATCTAGTTAATATGTAAGTATTAGGGAACTCTATGTCTGTTTTCTTCTCTAGTATACAAGGATGGATTCTGATCTTGCAGCTTTTAAGTGGTTTCTAAATTTGAGTATATTCAGTATAATAGTATATATCGATCAATTTGTAAATTAAACCACCCCGTTAAAGGTTCTTGTGCCAATTGTTCATATGTACAGTTGGATCTAGTTTAACTATGATTGTGCAGTTATTTTGTTTTGATTCCATACTCCAATATTTGTGTAGTATTTTTACCGTGATATGATCTAAATTCGAGTGAGCGTAATGGCTACTTGAGCTCTTTCCTGACACATTCATACATCAGACCACTTTCATTTCTGACTGATATTTTAATAACTAGTAAATGCTTTTATGACAAAGGAAGATAGGGTGATTGAGCTGTATGTGTGTGATTGACACTGCAGCAGGACCAGCATTATTGATTTTTCAATACGGATACTGGTTATCGAAAAGGCTGGTTTTATGAATTTACCAAAGCTGGTGAAGTGGCATAGCATGTATGACGGTTCAGAACATCATGTATATACTCTATAGGTTTCTATGTCTTGTTTGATGATATAATTTCTGGAAAGGTTTTGTTTGTGTAATTGTATATTTTGTAGTTATATTATTATATTCTGAATGTGAGGGAACTTCCGTTAGTTTTATGTGAATGCATTTAGTTTTAATTTCTACAAGTATTGTATTCCTTTTTGTTAGTGATGCAGTCTTTTTTTACTGAAAAAGTTATGTTCAGTTTAGTCTACTCATTTATGTAGGTTGCTTTTTGATGATGACAGATATGGTTTTCATGTAATAATGTGTGTGTGTCTTGTATGATCATGATCACCAGACTTGCTAAACTAATTCGGAAATGTGATGTCATCTCTTTTTATATTAATTTGACAGGCCCTGTTGCTGAAGATATGTTTCATTGGCAAGCAACGATTATGGGTCCCCCAGACAGTCCTTACACTGGGGGAGTCTTTCTAGTTACCATTCATTTTCCTCCTGATTACCCATTTAAACCACCCAAGGTATTGCATCTATCTCAGTATGAGTTTCTAAAAGTAGTTACTTCATTTCTGGGAAGATAATATGGAATTTGATTAGGGAGTAAGCTGTTCGATTTGGTTGGTTTTTGTTGTGGGAACCTACTGGAATATAAACCTTAGGGGACAGAAGGTAGTAGAATGGAAACACGCAGGGAAATGAGTTAGAAACTTAGAATGACTTGACATCTTGTAATAAATCGTGGACATTGGTTGTGGAGTAAGTAATAATTTGGCTGATAAAGCGAATTATGGGACTGTATTAAGCACTGGGTGTAATTTTTTAAAAAAATTCCCCTCACGTGCGTCCGTATATAATGGGATGCTCTCAATTTATTGAAAGAAAAGAATATGAAGAATCATCAATAATATTTTAGAATTTTACATGTTGTGTAAAGCTACTTTGGATAAAATCTCTTTGCTCCTCCATACATGAGTGAAGATACTATCCAATGCTTTATATGACCAACCAGATTTTGCTTCACAAACCTGATTTTCTATTCTGCTGTAATTCACTATTGATATACCTTTTTTGTTTACTTTGGTGACCACTCTTTCTATATTTCAGGTTGCATTTAGGACAAAGGTTTTCCATCCAAATATCAACAGCAATGGCAGCATATGCCTTGATATTTTGAAAGAGCAGTGGAGCCCTGCCTTGACTATATCCAAGGTCGTAACATTATAGTGCTTTTGCTTTTCTATCTGATGATTAAGAGGTTTTTTAATTTACCTAATACGACGTATGAGCAAGGAAACTACGGTTGATAGTCTCCAAAAGTGGAGTAAAATTCATGAAAATTGAACTTGGATTCCCACAAGGAACTCCTGAGGAAACTAGAAGCTATCGTTTAAACTCAAACGGTGATTCTACATATAATTCATCTCGTCACATGAATAAAAATCATCTTACTGGGTGAAGGTAGACAAACAATTGGATCATGCATTCTTTTGATTAATACTTGCATTGTATGTGGCTGACAAATTATTCTGAATGTTACTTGAAGAAAACACCTGTACCATGGGATGTTACATGAGTTCTAAATAACTGACTGAAAATTACACTATAGGAAGTTATTAGGAACACATGATGATGCACACCTGAGAATAAATAGTGTGTGGTGTCCTAAGTAAACATAGTGTTATGGTTTGTTCTTGGTTTCGTCGTTATGCATAGGATTGGTTTTACTATTTTATTTTTTATGCTAGCAAGTAAGAATGTCCCATTTGTTCCCTACAAAGTTTCTGGTCTTGGAAGTGTGATCTCGCTGATGGATTGGCATCTGGTTTGAGTAAAATTTCCTTTTCACTTGTCATGCAATTAGATTACTAAAAGTTACTTGTAGAATGTCATGCTATCTTCGACTATTTGATAGGCAATAGAATTCAGGAATTTGCATTGTTGTATCTGTTTTCTCAAGTGAGTGGGAATTGGAAGGGTTTGTGTTAAATTTGAAGGTTAATTACCTTTAGCACCCCTTTTCTATTGGTCACACTTTTTTAGTACCCTGATGTATGGGTAACGCTCTGGACAAAATTTTGGTTGAGTTTACGCCATTTTTATGATCCGTGACCAATTCATAAGGGGTATCAAATGTTTTGTTATCAATACATAAGGGGTATTAAATGATCTGTGACCAATTCATAAAGGGTACTAAATGACAGTTACCAAAATAGAGGGACTGTTATTGAAAGTTACAAAACGCATAGGTACAAAAGGTATGTTACCAATAGAAAAATGGTACAAAAGGTAATTAACCCTAAATTTGAATCATTTCAGGTGTTGCTTTCCATCTGTTCCCTGTTGACGGATCCAAACCCAGATGATCCTTTGGTGCCTGAAATTGCTCACATGTACAAGACAGACAGGACCAAGTATGAGGCAACTGCTCGGGGTTGGACTCAGAAATATGCCATGGGTTAGGCATGTTTTTGTACGTGAGAACTAGTAAATGTGATCTTGGTTGCTTGCTATGTATAAAGGAACTTGCACTCTTTTGTGTAATGCAGCAAAGCAGATATAATCAACGGCCTCTTCGAAAACAAGGCGTTTCAGATTTTCATTTGTATCCGTGTTGATCATTAAAACTACGAGAGATCTTAGTTGATGTTCTGTATGATGTTTTACATGCAAGTATACAAACAGCAGTAGTGGAACGCCACATAGTTGTCACGTAGATGTCAATATACAAGCATGAGTTTTTTGGAATATGCCAATATATTCCTATCATATTTTTATATGCTCTGTTTGTATCCGTTAGAGGTTGAAGGTTGTAACAAATACTAGGCGTAAATTGGACAAAAAGGGTCACTGAACCTTCGGAGGGATTAATTGGATTCATATTTTTCAACATTTTTAATCACCAATATATACAGGATAACATTCAGATAAAAACTGTCCAATTACTTACGAGCTACGAACCAATTGTAGCCTTAGAATCACGTATTTTGGATGGTTAGGATACAAGTGTCGATTGGAATGACACGTGTTGTAATAATTAGTGCAGTCACGGCCTAAAACTTGTGACAATGCAAATATGAGCTATGAGTTTAAGGTTAACTGAATAGCAAGATGTGAGTAACACATTATATCAAGTACAAATTAAACGCCATTGTGTATAATTGTATTGTTTTTTTTATCAGCAAGACATATTATAGATTGAAACCTCTTTAGAGGATAAAAAGGAGTTACAAAGCGAACCAACTATAGTTCAAGCCTGAAAAACAACATTAAAAGAAACAAAGGAGTAGTGAAATGAAATCTGACGGGGCTGGAGGAAATCTGAGAACCCACAAGTACTAAAAAATGAGGGTAGATATATGAATTCTGACTGGACTCAAAGAAATCGGAGGAGCCCAAAGATCAACCAAAACCTTGTGCAATAAACCTTGTCAACTGAATCTTTTCCTAGTCAATGCAACAGAACAAAGGTGTAAGTTCTTGTCACTTTTTATGTTGACCAAGTCTGAAGGAAAGTACTGCCAGTGAGGGGTATTGATTCTGCTTCATTGGTATGAAATTGTCTTAGAATTATCTTGAAGGCCTCTAAATATTGTAAAGAGACAATCAGAGTGTGAGAGAATGCCTGAGTCTAACCATTTATCAACAAACAATCCTTGTTAAATGAGGGATAGTTGCAGAATTGATACAAGTCTTGTGATTGGGAGTATTTGTTCCTCCCAGAATACCAAGGTGAAGCTACCAAGATGATGAGAGGCCCCTCCATAATAAAAACCTGACCCAAGCTGAAGTAGCACCTGCAGAAAGCCAAAGAACAAAGAGGAACACTCAACCAAGAAAAATCTACCATTGCTCAAAAACCTAAAACAAGCAACTAACCACACACAAAGAAGGATCCCAGTTACACCAAAAAAGCCTCACCACTCACAACATTCACCAAAATCACCCCACAAAACCACCCCAGAACCCAACCCCAGAGAAAACTTGACAAGCAAGGCACACAATAACCACCAAATGTCAATAATTCCCAGTCAAGGCAGGCTTCAGTAATTTCCAATCAAGGCAGGCTTTGGGAGAGGATTTCCAGCGATTGAAGGAGAAGTATTTTCCTGCTTTATGAAAAGAGGACCATTTCCAAGAATAGGATTGCTGCATAATTTTTTGAAAGATTTCATCAGCTGAAAAATTCTTGTCATTGAAGATGTTGTCATTTCTAGCCAACCATATTTGCCAAAGAGTGAGTTGAAACAGTTGGATCCAATTCCTTTTGTATTTTCTCCTTTGAAAATGAGGCCAAATTACCAGCAAGTCTTTAACTGATCCAGAGATAATGAATAATGTGCCCCACCACTTAGCCAGCAAACCCCATACCTGCCAAGCTCTAGCACAATGTAATAAAACATGACTTCCATTTTCAAGGTCCCAAAGACAAATTGGACAAATTAGATCTTGTAGGGACAATGTTAAGCCTCTTGCTTCTAGGAAGCACTTAGAGGGGATTGCATCATGACAGGCCAGCCAGAAAAAGGCAGAGACATTAGGAGGTATACCAGGAATCCAGAGCAAATTGCTCCAAGCAAAGACTGTAGACGATTGAGTGCCTTTTTGCTCAAGTAAGGAGTAGAGTTTCTTAACTGTGAAGCCTTTAGGATCCCACTACCAAATAATCACATATTCATGGAGACCAAGCCTTATACCAATAAGAATTGAGGATAGTGTAACCAAATCTTGCTCAGCTCTATCCCTAGGAGTTCTACAAAAATCTAGCTCCCAAGAGACACCATTCCAAGCCTCAGCCACCAGTATTTGTTTGGACTGAGATAGCACAAAGAGTCTTGGAAATAGATGCCACCAAATATCTATCCAGAAAAAAGTTCTTTCCCCATTGCCAACTTTCCAATGAAGCCCTTTATTGCCAAATATATTTTCAAACCTAGGATCTTGAACCAAATTTAGAATATGAGATAAGAAGCTAGATGATCCCACCTCAGTAAATTTTGAAAGATCCCATTCCTGGCTTCCCCAACCAAATTTTTCACAGATAATCAACTTCCACAAAGTATTCTTCTCTAGAGAAAACCTCCACCACCACTTAGCTAGGAGGGCTAAATTCATAGTTCAGAGTTTTTTTATGCCAAGGCCTCCCTTCTTTTTGGATTTACAGACCTTACCACAATTTACATTACAACAACCCTAACCTGAAGATTTTCCATGCCATAGAAATTGTCTTTGCCAACTCTCCATCTTCTTGATTACCCCTTTTGGTGCTCTGAGGATTGAGAAATAATAAAGAGGCAATGCACCCAATGTTGATTTAATTATTGTGATCCTTCCACCAAATGATAGGAATTTTGCTTGCCATGATCCTAGAGGTTGCTTGAATTTCTGAACTATTGGTATCCAAGTATTTACTCTTCTTGTGTTAGCACCAAGTGGGAACCCCAAATATATTATATAATTGTATTGTTTAAGAAAAGATACAAAACCTTTTTTTTTGAAAGGTACAACACTTTTCGTTGTCAAAAGCACTAGTCCAAGCAAAAGAAAAAAGATGGGAAATAGCGAGGATGCTATAAGCAATAACGTGAGGTGACTCGATTAAAATTAGAAGGGTTATTTACGATTTGGTACCCAAATGTTTCTTCCACGAACGATATGGTACCCTTATGTTTCAAATGACCAATTTGGTACCCAAATGATTTGTCCACGGACGAAAGTAGCATATTCCATTAGAAAACTAACAGAATATTCCTCTAAATTAGACATGTGCAGTTAAGTGGGATGTGAAATGACGATTTTATCCTTTCTTATTTTAAGCTTATAAATGTGATAGAAAAAAAATACCATTATACCTTTAGTTATAATACAATAAATAATTAAATTAAATAATTTAAAATTTTAAAATTAAATAATTTAAAATTTTAAGATTCAAAACATAAAATAAATAATTTTTAAAAAATAATTTTTAAAATTTAATGAATAAATAATTTAATATATAAATTAAAAATAATAAAAATTAATAAAAAATTAAAAATTAAAAGTTAAAAAATAAATTTTAAATTTTAAAAATTAAATAAATAAATAATTGAATATATAAATAAAAAATCTATAATTTTAAAATTTAAAATAATTTAAAATTTAAAATAATTAAAAATAATAAATTAAAAATAATAAGTAATAAATAAACTATAAATAAAAAATTGAAAAAAAAATTGAAAAAAATAATAATAATAATAAATAATTCAATAAAATAAAATAAATTTATTTATTTTTTTGAAAAAATAAAATACTTATTAAAAAAAAGTTTAAATATAAAGTCAAAAGTCAATATAAGGGTAAAACAATCTTTTTACATTAAAGTCAAATGGTAAAATGGTCTTTTCACTTTGTTCTGTTAGTTTTTTAACCCCATTAACCCAAATCGTTCGTGGACGAAACATTTGGGGTACTAAATTGGAAAAAAAATTCATAAGGGTACCATATCGTTCGTGGACGAAACATTTGGGTACCAAATCGTAAATAACCCAAATTAGAATAAGCAGACTAATGACGCTACACCGAAAAGATCTTTAATGTTTGATTTTAAACAAAGATAAGATAAGAGCATCAACCCTTCTTTTTATCAGAGAAAAATAAATATTTCAAAAGAAGCAAAGGGTAAACTACAAATGCATACCCTTTAGTATGCCCGTTTAACCGATGAATACCCTGAAGTTTAAAGTTAACTGATGCATACCCTGAAGTTACGAGTTGTAACTCAAAACCCCTCCGTCAGCTAAAATGACGAAAATACCCTCAACTATACTTCAATAATTATGTTAAAAAAATATTTAAAAATTACTTTTGTTATATATATATATGTTTACTTATTAAATGACTTCATTTTTATTTAAAAATCACTTCATTTATATTTTAAAAAAATTATTTAAAAAAATCACTGAGGGTATTTTCGTCATTTTAGCTGACAGAAGGGGTTTTGAGTTACAACTCGTAACTTCAGGGTATTCATCGGTTAAACGTGCATACTTAAGGGTATGCATTTGTAGTTTACCCATAAGCAAATGATATAAAGTAAAAAAAAACATAAGAACTCAAAAGCAAGTCTGGCATAAGCACAAGCAGTTAAAGTAAAAAAAGAGGGTTACTGTCAAGTGACCCCAATTGGGCTAGAAGACACATTACTATAATGAGGACTCAGAGTCGTTTTAATCTTTCTAAAGCCCTTTTCACTTGAGCCTCTATAGCGGACCCCCAAGCTTTCAGCAAACCTCGCCATAGTTTGGGTAATACTCTCCCATATGCGTCTATCAATTAAGGGCGGGGAAAACCAAGAAAAGATGGTCGGTTGATGGAGAGTAGCACCAGCATCAACCTTAAGCAGAGATTGATCAGAGAGATGGACAATAGCTAGGAGAGATTGAGGCGAGGAATCCCCCGAAAGAAACTTCTAACAGGGGAGGGCGATAGAAAACTCATCCTGGAGAGGCTGCGGACAACGGTCCGCAAGCGGGAAGAGGGCACTATCGAGACTATCATACAAGTCATCAAAGTCATCCTCCATCCTATCAACCCATCTATCCGACTTGCTACCTGTCAGACCCAACGACAATCGGCGAAACCCCTGCACCGACTAAGGAAGACATATTGGGTTGAGTAGAAAGGTTGGTCGGAGTGGCGGGGGGGGGGGGGGGGGGGGGGGGGTGGGGGGGGGGAACTGCACTACAAGGGATAAGCGATCGTGAACCCAAACAAGAGACAAGAGCATAAGGACTCCCTTCCTCGATAGATGGCGATAAGCATATATCCTGCCTACCCTGATGGAAAAAAGGGATGGAGTCAACAAATACTTTCTCGAGAAGCACCTTTGCTCTGAAGTCGGGACATTGAGTCTCAACCACCCGTCGGCCCATCAACATATCCCAGACGTGGACCAGAGCTAAAGCTCTAGACGAACGGGCCGACAAAAGGGAGCACTTCATTCTTATTTATAACGGCAAACACCAAACTAGAAGCAGAATCTATATAACTTTGATATACCATGTACGATCAGGTGAAAGTGGCCGATACAGAAATATCAAATAAGATAGGACATATTCATGACATAAGAGATATATCTCTGAGCAAGAGGATGAAAAAAATCTTGTCTCAAGCAACAAACAAAAAAAACACCCAAACTTGCAGCAGTAAATATTAAACTTCTTCATAATAAGCATCAACAATTGTGTATGGAGCTAAAAAGAACTCATTAATGGTGTTGTTGATCATGATGGCGTTCCCCCGTAATTCGTACTCCCTCCACTTGTAAATTGCATTATATTACGTGGAAATCCAATGAATACTATAAGAGGGAGTGCCACTTGTAAACATTTATGTTTCTTGTAGTGTTACGGGGAGAAGGGAGATTTGGGAGAATTTGACTGAGGAGATTCGTTTGTTGGGGGATTTATATATCTGTGCAAGAGACTTCAATACTATTTTGTATCCCTCTGAAAGATCAATCATCTCTCAATATAGCAACAGTCAAATGGATTTTAATCTCTTCTTGGATGAGGTTGGTTTACTGGATAATCCTCTCTTTGATGACAATTTTACTTGGTTTGGTCCTCAATCAAGGGCCTCTATGCTAGATAGATTATTGCTTGCCCCCTCTAATAGACTGGGATAAGCATATGTCCTGCCCACCCCGATGGAAAAAAGGGATGGAGTAGCAAATACCTTCTCGAGAAGAACATTTTCTCTGAAGTCAAGACATTGATTCTCAACCACCCATCAGCCCATCAACATATCCTAGACGTGGATGAGAGCTAAAGCTCTAGAAGAACGGGCCGACAACAGGGAGCACTTCATTCTTATTTATAACGATAAACACCAAACTAAAAGCAGAAGCTATATAACTTTGATATACCATGTACGATCAGGTGAAAGTGGCCGATACAGAAAGATCAAATAAGATAGGACATATTCATGACATAAGAGATATATCTCTGAGCAAGAGGATGAAAAAATATTGTCTCAAGCGCCAAACAAAAAAAAACACCCAAACTTGCAGCAGTAAGTTTAACTTTTCCTTAATAAGCATCAACAATTGTGTATGGGGCTAAAAAGAACTCATTAATGGTGTTGATGATCATGATGGCTTTCCCCCGTAATTGGTACTCCCTCCACTTAAAAAATGCATTATATTATGTGGAAATCCAATAAATAATAATACCATAAGAGGGAGTGCCACTTGTACACATTTATGTTTCTTATAGTGTTACGGGGAGAAGGGAGCTTTGGGAGAATTTAACTGAGGAGATTCGTTTGTTGGGGGATTTGTATATTTGTGCAGGAGACTTCAATACTGCCTTCTATCCCTCTGAAAGATCAATCATCTCTCAATATAGTAGCAGTCAAATGGATTTTAATCTCTTCTTGGATGAGGCTAGTTTATTGGATATTCCTCTCTTTGATGGTAATTTCACCTGGTTTGGTCCTCAATCAAGGGCCTCTAAGCTAGATAGATTCTTGCTTGCCCCTAGTTATTGTAATCTATCTCAGACTTGCATCAGTAAGAGTATCTCTAATAATAAGCCCATTATTCTGACTAATCCTTTTGTTGATTGGAGGTGAAGGAAATTTAAATTCTTAAATGCTTGGCTCCTCCATCCCTTTTTTTATATCTCTGTCAAAACCTTTTGGTCTTCTCTAGCAGTCCATAGTGATCTTCATTATACTATTTGATGGAAATTGAAGTTACTTAAAGATTTTATGAGGAACTGGAATTTAGAGGTATTTGGTATTTTGGAAAGGGATATTGATGTTCTGAAAGATGAAATTAATAGTTTAGACACTATTGTGAAGTGTAGAGAGAGCTCTGACTGATTCTGAAAGATCCAAAAGAGGATTGCTAAGTGCTACTTTCATCCAGAAAATGAAACTGCTAGTTAAAGTTTGGAGGTAAAATTAAAGAATAAAATTTTCTATTGAGGGGGACAGATGTTCTAAGTACTTTCATGTCATGGCCAATTATTGTGGGTCCAAGAAGATAATCAACCAAATTTTACATGATGGCCTTTTGCTCTTTAGCCCTTCTTAGGTCAAAGTTGCAACAACTTTTCACTTCTCTCAAAGGTTTCTTAAATCTTTAAATATGATTTTAGGTGTCTCTTAGCTCCCTTTCAGCTCAATCTTTAATGCTAAAGTTTTTTTTCTTGAGAAATCTTTCTCTGATTTAGAGATTCATTATGTTTTCATGAGTTGTAATGGTGAGAAGGCAACTAGTCCAGATGGGTTTACTTTAATGTCCTTCCAACACTGCTGGGGTTTCCTTCAACAAGATGTGACTTATTTTTGCACCTACTTCCATCTGATTGGTTTGTTGGGGAAAGGCATTAATTCCTCTCTTATCTTACTTATCCCAAAGGTTCCTTCCCCCATTTCCTTTTAAGATT
Organism: Erodium maritimum; assembly: GCA_963921825.1. Lineage (NCBI taxonomy): Eukaryota > Viridiplantae > Streptophyta > Magnoliopsida > Geraniales > Geraniaceae > Erodium > Erodium maritimum. The sequence continues at coordinate 26,184,097 of OY997596.1, read as the reverse complement.
ATATGTCTATTAACTTTGTTGGTGCAATTTACAAAATCTTATCCAAACTACTAGCTTCTAGGTTAAAAATTGTGATGGGTCAGTTAGTCAATGATGTGCAGACAGGGTTTATAGTTAGAAGGCAAATCTTGGATGAGATCCTAATTGCTACAGAGTTGGTTTACTCAATCAAGGCTTTTGGGGACCAAGTTATTATTTTGAAAGTGGACTTTGAAAAGACCTATGGTCATCTTGATTGGAATTATCTGGACAACGTGTTGCAGCTTATGGGGTTTGGTTCTCAATGGAGGCTTTGGATGAACTCTTGCTTTTAGGCCTGGTCTTCTGTTCTCTTACTAGCTCTCCATCTTCTGATTTTAAGCTACAAAGAGGTCTCAAACAAAGGTGCTCACTTTCTCCTTTCCTTTTTGCAATTGCAGCTGAAAGTCTACACAAAATCCTTAATAGGGGCCTACTTGTTGGTTTCTCTGAAGTTGTTTCATGTTCAAATTTTGGTCCAGTCATCTCTCACATTCAGTTTGTTGATGATACCCTCATTATCATTAAGGCTAACTTATCTCAGATCAACAATCTCAAATCATCTCTTAAGGCCTTCTAATTAGCTTCTGGTCTGAAGATAAACTTCTCCAAATCCAAAGTAGTGTTGCTTAATCCTTCTATCTCATTTGAATATGTCTCTGAAGTATTGGGTTATGAAGCCTCTGATCTTCCTTTAGACTGACTGCCTTGGGTTTAAATTAGGGAGCAATCCTATAAGATATAATACTTGGGTTCTCATCATTGCAAAATTCAAAAGAAAACTTGGTCTTTTCCAGCATAAGTTCCTCAGCTTTGGGAGAGAAGTGCTCTCATAAAGTCATCTATGTCCTCCCTTCCCTTATAATATATGTCCCTCTTTAAAGTGCCAAAGGAAGTCCTTAAGGAGATAAAGATGTGGCAGAGGAGATTCTTGTGGAATGGTTCTGTTACAAAGAAAGTGTTACATAAGGTGAATTGGGTGTTGGTTCGTTTGCCAAAAGAGAAAGGAGGCTTTGGAATTAAAAATCTCTATGCTATGAACACTGCCTTGCTTTCTAAGTGGTGGTGTAGGTTTGTAGTTGAGACAAATTATCTCTAGAAAAAATTCATCTCAGCAAAATATGGATGGAGTCCTCAAGATTGGGACTTGAGTTAGATCAACATCACAAGGAATCATAATTTTCTGATGTTGGGTCTCAATGGACGGAACGAACACATACTCATAGTAGAAGAAAATAAAACCTGATACCATGCAAGGAAAAACTATCACGATTAGATTCACAAAACAAAATGAAATCATAGTTTTTGACAATTGTTCAAGAATACGATAAGAGAAGAAAACACCAAGAAAAGGATGATCGGCTTGAGACTCCAAGACGCCTACGTATCCACTTGGGAATCAAAGCCACGTACTTCTTTATATGAGGACTCAAGACCACCAAAAATGGTGGAGAAACCCATCATGGCCGAACCTATGGGGGAGAAATGTTGTTGTGTTCTCTTATTTCTTGTCTTGTGTTTGTTATACTGAATAAGAAGACTTAAACCAATTAAATCCCATCGATATAATAAATAACAACATAGGACAAGTATGGAACAAGCATGGTGTAATCAAGTATGGAGAAAAATTGCTTCCTATTTATGTCTTGTGTTTGTTATGTTGAAAAAGGATGACTTAAATCAATTAAATCCCATCAACATAATAAAAAATAGTATAGGACAAGCATGGTGTGAAGCATGGTGTAAATAGGACAAGTGTGGTGTTAAGTATGATTAGACAAGATGGGGTTAGGTGGTGAATCATCAACACCTTAATCCTTGTCTTGCTTACTTAGTACTAATTAATCAAGACTTGATTAATTAGTTCCATGGGCCTTGGTTCCATGGCCTCTCGTGGGCCTCTTGGAACATGGCCCGTGGCCATTCCCAATGAGGTCATGTGACGCGCTCATCGCCTCAAAGCCTTCCATATCGGAAATGTCCAACATTATCCGACATGATCAATCCCAAGACTCCAAGCCTTGTCTCGATCCGTAAAGTCATATTCACTTACGGGCACATGACCCAAAACCCAGTTTTGGTCATGTCCCGAGACAACTCCCTTTTGGCCATTCTCCATAAATGTGTTAATGAGTTTCATCCTTCGGTGTGACCCTTAGGTTTACGTCTATCAATAGATCAACGTAAAATCCCATTTTACTTTTCCTATATAAGTGGAAACTAACAAGAGTTTAGTATTTCATGACACTACATAAATAATCGACCCTGTCAATTCTAACCTTTTCGTCGTTTATGTCACTATCCTTTTATCATCGATATTCTGATTGAGATAAGGCATAGAGTCGTCATCCTTATTAATCTCAATCATTGTTCCTTGATATGTGAGATGACTGAATATATGATACCCAGTATCATGTGCATGGTCATGTGCATGGTCATCGATATTCTAGTTAAGTTTTGTTCACTATGGACCCATCCACTGTGATCTATCTCGATCTATGATTCTATTCGCATTGCAGGCATAGACCAGAACACACATCGATATATTACTCCAACACATTAGCAATATAAAGCCGCTTTAATTTTATTGATAACGATGATATTTACATTTGGACATTTACGATTGGACTACGGGCACTAAGACTAACAATCTCCCACTTGCCCTAGTTCCAATCTAAATTCCAACATATTCCCATTGACTTTACATGTCTAACATGATCTAGCAGCGACAGTGCCTTAGTCAACGGATTCACTATGTTATCATCATTTGCAATATAGGTGATCTTCACTTCACCTCTATTCAGTATTTCTCTGATGAGGTGGATTCGTCGAAGTACATGTTTAGATTTGTTATGTGATCTGGGCTTTTAGCTTGGGTAATGGCCCATATGTTGTCGCAAAATAGATTCACCGGTTGGATGGGTTTTTAATTACACTCAACTATGTCGTGAATTTAAAAATCCACATAGCCTCCTTAGCTGTTGTTAGTCTTAGTACCTGTAGTCCAATCGTAAATGTCCAAATGTAATTATCATCGTTTGCAATAATATTGAAGCGGCTTTATATTACTTTTGTGTTGAAGTAATATGTCGATGTGTGATCTGATCTATGTCAACAAAATAAATAGAACCATAGATCGGGATCGATCACAATCGATTGGGTCCCTAGTCAACGAGCTTCGCTAGAAGCGACTAGTACAAAAGATGACTCTTGATGACTTGGTTCTATTAGTCACTGGAAAGGTTTCCGGAGTATGATCATAGATATCAGGTAGCGCCTGATATTGGACGACCCGACCTGATTATGTTCCATAGTACAGTCATGAACATAATCAGAGTCGTAGCTTGTCAGGTATCCTTAGGCCGAGGAGTTTCTATGATTGCTATGTAGTAAATAACTAAGATTTGACCTGATCCTAACGTTGTATCGTGACTGGACTTCCATAATGGCCAGGATTGGTTTGAGGACAGACTGCGTGAGTTACACGAGAGACGGCTAAGGTATTTATCCTTCATATTGCGATATGAGCATGATATTCGTTCGAGGCCACTCGATCGAGGTTGACTGAAAGAATATCATGGCCATACATCGGATACTGGGTATCTTACAGTCAATCAATCTCATATGTCGAGGAATAGTGATTGAGAATAATAAAGATGACGGTTGTGTGCCTTATCTCAATCTGGATATCAGAGATAAAGGGATAATGACAATGACGACGGAAAGGTTAGAATCGACAAGGGTAGACTCGCTATGCAGCGTTAGGCTGTACTAAGTCTTGTTAGTCGCCATTTAGGTAAGATCAAGTAAAATGGGATTTTATATTGATCTTACTGACGTGCATAAACCTAAGGGTCACACCAATAGTTTGATACTCGATAAGAACGCAACGGACTTGAGTCAGAAGGAGACATGTCGGGCATTGCCATAATGGACGGGAAAGCATGATGGGCTTAGCATGGGATCTCTTGCCATGGCCGGCCCACATAGGCTAAGCCCAAGAAGAACCAAATTTCATTAAGTGACTTAGTAGTCTTGTTAACCTTAATGGGTGAGACCCATTTTCCACTTAGTTAATAAACTTGAGTTTATTATTAGCTCCACCTTGCACATTTGCAAGGACACTCGGATCATGATTAAGTTAAGTGAAATGACCCAATCCACTTAACTTCACATGTAAGAAGGGTTGGCATATCATCACATGCAAGTGTAGAGAAAAAGACACAACACTTCATTTTTCTCCTACCTTGGCGAACCTCCCTCCCATCTTTAAGCTTGGTTGTAAATTTTCTTGAGTGATCAAACTCAAGAACTACGTTGGCTTTGATTCCATCTTGGATACGTATGCGTCCAAGGGGCTCAAGCCGTGTATTGTTGATGTTTTTCTTCTCATTTCTCAACCGAAATACAAGGTGATGTTCTTGATCCCTTGCTGAAATTTCAGCTTTGTTATTCATAATTGGTAGCTTCTTCTCCTTCGATTCGTGGTTAATTTCCGCTGTTTTTCATGTTTAACATGTCCACGACATCATGTTTAACCATGTACTCGACCTCTGTCAAAGATGCGACGACGGTTACATGCTCCAAGCTCTTCAAGATGAAAGCATTGCCATTCTGCATAAACATATGTCTTGACTGACTTCCAAAGTCATCTGGATCTGTCTGGAAAACTAGTGTCTACTTATCCTTCGACGGCTAGGTCAGTATCATCTTTCCCCAAGGTCAAATTGATGTCTACTGGTACAACACAAGGCATAGGAGACGTCCGGTCTCCTACATGTCATGTCATATATGATCGATCCTTCCCCCAGAAGCATGGGATTCGCATCATCCTTTTCAGCTCATCAGGTGTCTTAGGACACTGAGTCTTGTTGAGATGAATGCCATGACAAGAGGGTAAGATTCCTTTCTTTGAATCGAGCATTGCGAACCTACTCAATGCCTTGTTCACATAGATTCACAAACTTAATCCCATGACCCTCTTGGTGTGATCTCTATATATCTTAATCCCTATGATATAAGCAGCATCGTCAAACACTTCCTTAACCAAGCCTAGGTCTCGTGCAAGGTTGGGATGTTGTTTCCGATGAGCACCAGAAAGGAAATCTTGCTCCCACTAGCCTTCTTATAAATGCAAGGGTCATCCTCGTTCTTGATGAAGCCAAATTCAACTACTGCTTCATCAAAATAAAGGATCCAACTCCGAGAAGCTTGTTTCAATCCATAAATTGATTTCAACAACTTATAAATTTTCCCTTATTCTTCGGATCGTCAAAACCTTCGGGCTGAGACATACAAACGTCCTTAGTCAAAATCTCGTTTAATAAAGCGGTTTTGACATCCACTTGTCATATATCGTAATCAAGATACGAGACTATGTCAAGAAGAATCTGAATATATTTGACCATAGCCACTGGTGAGAAGGTTTCCTCATAGTCAATCCCTTGCATCTACCTATAACCTTTCGCAACCAGTCGAGTTTTATAGGTATGAGGTTTGTTGTCCATATCCATCTTCACATTAAAGATCCACTAGTATCTGATGGTCCTCACACCATCGATGGGATCAACTAGTTCCCAGACTTGGTTGTCCAACATGGACTGCATTTCCTCCCTCATGGCTCCCAATCATAACTCTTAGTCGGGCCCATCCACGGCTTCCTGAAAGGTGTTTGGATCCTCATGATCGACCATTAGCCCTATCTCACCTCCAGACACAATATAACCATATCTTGGAGGTGGACGAATGATCCTTCCAGATCTCCTTGGACCTTCAAGAATTTCTACAGGAAATGGTTCCTACTCTACGACCACTTCTGGCTCCTCTACTGGGTTATCAAGTGGTTCAGATGGATCTGTACCATCTTGAATTTCTTTTGGATGTACAGTCCTCCACTGACGTTTTTGGAAACAAATTCCCTTTCCATAAAGACCCAACCCCGAGCGGCAAACACCATGTTCTCACTGGGTTTGTAGAAGTGGTGTCCCTTTGTTTCTTTAGGATAGCCCACAAAGGTGCATTTCTCACATCTTGGTTCGAGCTTAGTCGAAACCAAACGTTTCACATAAGTCTCGCAACCCCAAATCTTCAAGAAAGACAAAACGGGATTCTTCCCGTACCATTTCTAAAATGGTGTCTCTTCCACAACCTTCGCCGGAGCCCAATTCACTATGAGTGTAGCCGTCTCCAAAGCATAACCCTAGAAAGAGATCGGGAGATCAGTACAACTGATTATGAAATGGACCATTTTCTAACAATGTCCGATTTCTCCGTTCGGCTACACCTTTCAACTACAGTGTCCCGGGAGGAGTCCATTCCAAAAGGATCTCATTTTCTTTTAGATGATCCAAACACTCTATGGTCAAGTATTTTCCACCTCGATCTAATCAAAGTGCCTTAATACCTATTCTGTCAAGAATGGTTTCTAATGACAAAGTACTGTTTACTTTTGCCATTTTATCTATATGACAGATAAAATTCAATCAGTAAACTGAATAAATTTTCTAAAGATCAAGTTCGAACACCAACCATTTGATTTAAATTCAAAAAACCAAGAACTTTGATTCACTCGATTAAGCTGAACGGAGGCTCACCACTCAGTCCAGCTATGTAGGCCGGACTACGTCCGATCACATCCAATGTGACTGAGAATCGTAGTCGGGTCCACCAATTTCTCGACTATGACCCGAAACTATGCAGGTGCTCTGCTAAGGCGCACGACACCCGCGTATGTCGTCCAAAATTATTACCCCCACCTTCTCATGGATGCTCCGCGAAGGCGCACAACACCCATAGGAAGAAAAGGTATTAAGGTGCCGAGAACTTGGGAGGTATATGACATGACCCGATTTTACTTGTCTGGTTGTGTTTAAAACTTTTGGCACATTCTAGATGTGATTAGCACATCAACTACATTCCAAATGTAATGATGCCTCCAATTACATCCAATGTAATTCTTCCTTTGAACTCGTCAACTACATCAAATGTAATGACGATTCTAAAGGTTCACGAACAATGATTAAAATCCAATTTTATCTTTACATGTGAGGTAATATGCTCGGTAAATAAATTATTCGAGGGAGAAGATTGAGAAGGTTTGTGAGATGAGAGCATGGAATTGGAGAATAGCGCACCAACTCCATCAGCCTCAGTTTTGAGTTGCCTATCGGGTTCACAACCTTAATTAGAGATTGGTCTTTACATATAGCCATGAAATGTCTTTTGGGCTCCATCATTAATAAGATTTGCATTCATCGTCTATTGAATGCATAAAACGGCTACAAAGAACAAATGAAGGAAGGAGGTGAAAGGGGCGGTTCCACCCATTGATTATCGGGAATTAAGAGGAGAATTGATGGCATTGAATGAATTAATGATGGGAAGAGAAATGGGTGCAGATAAGAGAGTGAATGAGATATCGGAAGAAGAAGGCGAGGGGTCACGAGTTGAGAGCGCAATATCGAAAATTTGCCCAAGAGCAGCATTCCACGTCATCTTCCATGTCAACTATTAACCTTGCTTTTAATAAAGGAAATTAAAACTTTGTACAAGTAACCAATTAGTTGGCAAACAAAATAACAGTAATTTAAGATTACATGGATCTCTCAATTTCGGAAACAAACAACATTTTAGGCAACAATAAAACATTACTCTACTATAAACTGAATTACAATAGGAAAATTTGGAAATATATGTTTCATAACATAGCATATTTTTTTATAATGCCACTATGATTCAATATTTGTAAATCTATGCTTTTGAAATATTTTAGGACAAAAATACCCTCATTACTATTAGTTTAAATTCCAAAATAAATTGTATATGAGAGGATTTGAACCATGGTTGTTCAAGAAAAAATCTTTAGCCTAACCACTTGTGCTAAATTACTTACATGTATTGTAGCCTTTTATTATTTTTTTTACTATACTTTATTGTATACTAAGTTCTCGTACTACACCAAAATTTAAAATAAAAATATGAATAATTGAAAAATATTTATGATGAACTCTGCACATTTTGCAAATACTTACGGTGTATTGTTTTTGTTACAAATACTTATAGTGTATTATTTTTCATGGGTTAAAAGTGTGAAAACTAACGGAAAATTGGGATTTTAAAGGGTGTGCAACTTTAAAATTTTCAAAATAAATAAATAAATATGGGTATAGCGTAAGTATTTCAAAATAAATAACTATGTGTATACCAAAATAAATAAATAAATACTATTTAAAAATATATTTGTATATATATATATACATATTTATTTATTTTGGAAATTTTAAAGTTTTATATGCTCTAAAATCCCAATTTTCCGTTAGTTTTCACACTTTTTGCACATGAAAAATAATATATAGTAAGTATTTTCAACAAAAAACAGTACACCGTAAGCATTTACAAAACGTGCAGAGTTCACCATAAGTATTTTTCAATTATCCGTATTTTTATTCTAAATTTTGGTGTAGTACAAGAACTTAGTATATAATAAAATATAGTAAAATAAATAATAAAAGGCTATAATACATATAAGTAATTTAGTACAAGTGGTTTAAGTTCAAATATTTTTTCTTGAACAACCATGGTTCAAATCCTCTCATATACAATTTATTTTGAGATTTAAACTAATAATAATAAGGTTATTTTTGTCCTAAAATATTTCAAAAGCATAGATTTACAAATATTGAATTATAGTGGCATACTAAAAAAATATGTTATGTTATGGAGCATAGATTTCCAAATTTCCCTTACAATACGATTCAAATTGGTAATTTATGAAACATTTAACTTCAATACATATATGGATTGCCAAACTATAAATGAACTTATACATAACATCGGGTTTACATAGTTTACAGTTAGGGCATGGAATTTATAGTTTTTGAGTGAGACTTTTGGTTGAAAAAGGTTACTACTTTTTTGATTTGTCTTTCATAATTTGATGAAATGTTAGTTGTATCACAATTTGCATCAATGTTTAGACGTTTTTGTTGTGTAGCTTAATGTGATCATGTTTCAGAATCCGAAGAAGAGCCAAAGTAAAGACGACGTCCGTTTGTTTTTTGGTGGTACGTGTTATACAAATCAACTTAATGTTTCATATAAAAATTGGTCATTACTGTTACATAAAATATATATATCCGTTATCCACAATCCAATTTGAGTCGTCTTACAACATAAGTTGAGCATGCTAACATTGGTGTTTCAAATTCATATATTATATGCATACAATCCACACGAGTTTTTCTTACAACCTAGGTTGTGCATGCTCACATATATATCTAGATATCATGTATATTATGTCTATAAATTATATATACTATATCAACAATTCACACAGGTTTCTCTTACAAGGTATGTTAGTTATTGTATTTCCATCTTATATGTTTTTTTTATCGACTAATTATTATTAAAAGGGACAAATCTACGAAATGTAGATGAGTCCACGAGTAGAAACTCTCAAACACAACCCAAGTGAAACAACAGGGAGTTGACCAAAGTGTCAACCCAAACCCACCAAACTAACACCATTACCTAACTTTCCCACCAAAACCAACTAACAATGTCAAACCTAACTTTCCCACCAAAACCAACTAACAAAGTCATACCTAAATTTCCACTAAAAACACTACAAGACTTAAGTCTTTCACCATAGAGAACTCTGCATTATGCAGTATCAGATTACAAACCAAAATGACTCCCCTGTAGAAAGCTTCAAAGGCCTACCAATATCATTGCCAACTCTCTTCCAAAAAATACCAACAACAAGACCAACTGTATAGAGTTTTTGCTGCAATCCCGAACAGAGGTAACAATCACATATCCCATAACCTGCAACACACCAGCTGCACACAGACTTCTTCTTATACAGCACCACCAGCCAAACAAGAAAATAGGACCTCAAGGCTGAGAAGGGGCACAGTAGGAGGCATCAAAAGCCAGGTAAAGTGAGAGGTAATACCAAAAACAAAACCACACCAAGGAAAGTGACCACAGGCAACATAAAGCCAGAACACAAATTACACAGGAAACCCTCAAACCTATACATTAAAACTACCCCAAACTCAACCCCAAAATAACAAAATAAGTCACACCACACACAGAACCCCCAAGGGAAGAAACAGAAAAAAAGAAGCCCCAAGACAAGTCTTAACCTCACCACTAAAAGGAAGCCAAAAAACCACCCCTCACCACCCAACCCCTCCCCACACAAGTTCAAGGGACCAATATGGTAGAGATCTTAACCTTTTTCCTTATACAAAGAGAAGGCTTGTTCACCCAATTAGTAAAAGAGAAGGGCTGCATTTTTGTGAATAAGCTCCATTCCAGGTTGAAAGTATAGCTTTGTATTTTTTGAAGGATGCAGGAAGAAACCACATTAGTCTCCCATTCAAGACAATATCCAAACCAAATAATTGCATGATCTATAGGTTTAATCATCTGCATCCTGAAACTCTCAGTGTTCCAAATAGAGCAAATCCCTCCAGAAGTTCCTTGAGCATTGATAACAGTCAAGTCCCAGCCATTATGTAATCCAATAGCTCTAAGAAAAAAAGGTGACATAGCCTGAATCTTAGTTTCCTGCAGCAATAAAAAGGAGGGTTTTTGCAGTCTTATGGTATCTCTTAGAACTCTCTTCTTTTGTGAAGAAGAGATTCCTCTCATATTCCATGAGAGGAGTTTCATATAGATGAATGAGAAATAAACCTTGCTTGAGATTTTATATCTTCCAAGCAAGGAGTTGATTGCTCCAGTAGATCGCCACCAACTTCTTCTTCCAGAATTTCCTCACCGGAATCAGTGTCAAAGTTAACCTTTTGTTTTATTTCTGCTTCTAGGTTCTCAAATTGATCAACCACCAATTCATTAGCTACAAAGGCTTTCAAACCAATGACCTTACAATACTCCCAAGGACTTGTGTGCTCCTCTCTACCAGCAGTCCCCAGCTGAGGCCTTGTCTTCTTATCAGATAGTTGTATCAAATTCACCTCTTTGCCTTTCTTTGATCTAGTGTCATACACATATGAGACTTGTGGTTTTTTTTTTATTTCCTCTTGCTTGAGAGACTTCTCTGTTTAGGGTTTGAAGACAGTGGAACAGTAGCAGGACTAGTAGTGAAATTAGGCTTTGAAAACTGACTTCCCTCCTTCTCTAATACCAATGTCTTTACTAAATCTTCTTGTGGACCCTCAAGGATATCAACTCTATTAACCCTTAATTTCTCATTAATGTCTACTGCAATCTCCTCCCCCAATGGTGTCAAAGTAGTTGTCTCTGTCAGCTTCTGAAACTGGACAATACCCACTAGATCAGAGGGTAATGGTTGAACTGTTCCTTCATCTTCAACTAGGACAATTTTATTGGTCTGCTCAACCAGAGAATGTGCAGCTAGCAGAGGAATGTTTGTGGGAGTTACTGAAGCCATAGTATCCTTCACCACAGCCTTCAAGACCTCAGAAGGTATAGCATTATTCTCAGAACTATCAACATCATAAACTTCCAGGGGCAATAATTTACTACCAACCTTAAAATCAGCTATCTCAGAATTAATAAGTACCCCATCTTCACAGGTCTTTAATTCTTCACCAACCTTAATCTGATCATTCAAATCAATAAAAGTTTGATCTTGTTCCCTCAGTTCATTCTTCGCAGACTCATTGCTATCTTCATTTTTTAACTCTGGAATATCCAAAGCCTGTGGGGACTGAGACTGTGTCCTATAAGTTGTGGGTGTAGTGAAGTTGGAGGACATTGATCTCCCAGATGAAGTATTGTCTGTAGAATATTCAGGAGGATCCCATTGTGGCAATAGGTTCTTGTTGACTGAAGTGATGAGAGCAATGAAATTATCCTCCAGCAAATTGAAGCTGGTTTGTTTGCTAAAATCAGTTAGTAATGGAGTATGAATCAAAACATAAGCTTCCTCCAAATTAAAACCAGTGAGGGAGGTAGGATGAATGTATATGAATTCTCCCACTTCTGCCACAGCAGCAACCATTGTCTCTGAACACCAGCCCTGGAAAGGGACCCCTTTAATGGATATCCATTGAAATCTTCCCTTCTTAGAACAGAATCTCTGACAATATGGTAACAGGATGAACCAATTGTCCAACCATCTTACATTCTCCTCCACCATTAATTGTTCATATTCTTTATCTGGGAATGTTAGTAGAACACATCTGCTTCCCAAGTCCCTAACTTCTATTTCAGAAATCCCCTCTAAAGCCATCTCTCTCATGATAGCCATAGCACTGAGGTTCCTAACTGATATTGCTACCTGGGATCTCTTTAGTTTCTGCTCATTCAAGACTACCACTGAGCCTAACTTCTCAAACTTTTTCTTTGCCAGAACCACCTGCTCCTCCTTTCTCTCCAACTTTGCCATCTTGCTTGCTTCCAACAGTTGTCCCAGATTTTTTTTTTCCATATTTGTTGAGGTTGTACAAAAAGGGTTTGTTTTTTTTTCCAAGCTTTAGCAATAAGGATTTTATATCCACAGAGATGCCAGCCATGAAAATTGCTGATTGCAGTCATTAGACCCTCCTCATTTCTGAATCTGATAAAAGCAAAGTATCTTCCCCTCAAATTTGGTTTGGTTGGTGCTTGGACAGTCATTATCTCACCAGCAGCTTTGAATTGATCCTCAAGCCAAAGAGCAGTTGAATTTAGGGGTATATTGCTTACAAACCCCCAGTGTTCTTTTTCTCCAGTTTGAATCTCCTCCCAACCTCGATCACCTTGTGTCTTGTGTTGAGGACCTAGCCTTCTTCTCCATTTTCTCTCAAACTCCAAGTCATCCTGTCCAGGCCTTCTGTGCTTGTTACTTCCAAAACCAGGAGGGGGTCCCAAGGATGATGAAGCAGCCAAGACTTGATTGTTCTCCTTCTGCAGAGTTCCAACATACCTTCTCCTAGAGGTATTTTCTCTGTAATCTTCCACAAACTCTGGTGTCAAATCATTCTCCGAATCAATTGGTCTGAAATTCTTATCATAGAACATCTTTTGGCCTCCTATCCATTTCGTTTTTCCCCCTGGAGAATATTGTTGAGTGTTGTCTGCAGATGAACCAGAGAAGGCTCTTTGTTGAGTGATTCTGTCAATTGTTGGAGTTGAATGGACCAAAGCTTCTTTCCCTTTCTCTTTAGCAAGTGCTTCTTTTTCCGGAGTTCCTTTCTCACAGCATTCCCCACTAAGCTCTTGTAACGATAGTTTAGAACCCACCAAGCCCGACATGTTTGAGCAATGGTAGAAGATTGATGAAGAACAACACAAGTATAAAATTAAGACAGAGCTGAAACTATGGTGGTCCGAAGCCCTAGTGTGGACAACTAGGACACTACACCATGTAACAACACTTGTTGAATTTAGTGAAGGTATTTCCATATTATATGTTGATGAGTATTATATACTATATTCACAATCCACACGGGTCTTTCTTACAATATAGGTCGTGCATGATCATATATGTATCTAGAAATCATGTATACATCATATCCACAATCCACACGGGGTTACTTAGTTATTGTATTTCCATATAATTATGTGTTGATGTGAAACATGTATGTACAAATTAATTTACCAGTGATGTTTATACACAAACTAATAGTCGTGGTTGACAATCAGTGAGGAGAAATCTAATAAAAACTCCTCTTATCCTAAAAACTGTGTGAACCAATCCTAGTCATATACCCTTAAGATCCAACATTCACCATAATGCCACATCATCACCCCAATCCCACCATAAACTAACGCCACTTTCTTCCTTTCTCATACAAGCAAGGGCATAATTGTAATAGCATGGTGCCATGTGGACAAGTGTCCATTATTTTTTTTTTCAAAAATTCACTAATTTAATCATTCCCGCTTCGTTTCAACTCCGATTAGCTTCAAACTTGCGTCGATATTTTTCTTTTTCCAAGGGTTTTAAATCAAGATCAGTCATGAATATATTTTGAAGCACGAAAATAAAAGGTTATATTGGGGTGATAAAAACAATGTTGAGTGTTGATAAATCTTCACTAATAAATTTTTTATATCGGGGTATCAAACTAGTGCTAAATGTTGATAAAAAAACATGTACTGGGGTGATAAAAAACAGATGATGAAGTGATAAAAATCATGTTCAATTAAAAATAAGGGTGATAAACTAGAGTTTAGTGTTGATAAAAAAAACATGTGATGGGATGATAAAAACACATGTAATTTAATGATAAACATAGTGTTTAGTGTTGATAAAACTAGTGCTTAGTGTTCATAAAAAAATTGTGATGATGTGATAGAAATCATGTTCGATTTTGGAAAATGAGGTGATAAAACTAGTGTTTAGTGTTGATAAAAATTACCCAGACTTAACTATTTTTAAAAATCAGCCCCGAAATAAGGGTGATAACCTAGAGTTTAGTGTTGATAAAAAACATGTGATGGGATGATAAAAACACATGTAATTTAATGATAAACATAGTGTTTAGTGTTGATAAAACTAGTGCTTAGTGTTCATAAAAAAAACATGTGATGATGTGATAAAAATCATGTTCGATTTTGGAAAATGAGGTGATAATACTAGTGTTCAGTGTTGATAAACCCAATGTATAGTGTTGATAAACCCAGTGTATACTGTTGATAAAAATTACCCAGACTTAACTTTTTTTAAAAATCAGCCCAGAAATAAGGGTGATAACCTAGAGTTTAGTGTTGATAAAAAAACATGTGATGAGATGATAAAAACACATGTAATTTAATGATAAACATAGTGTTTAGTGTTGATAAAATTAGTGCTTAGTGTTCATAAAAAAACATGTGATGATGTGATAAAAATCATGTTTGATTTTGAAAAATAAGGTGATAAAACTAGTGTATAGTGTTGATAAACCCAGTGTATAGTGTTGATAAACCCAGTGTATAGTGTTGATAAAAATTACCCAGACTTAACTTTTTTTAAAAAATCAGCCCCGAAATAATTTTTTTTTTTCGTGCTTCAAAATATATTCATGACTGATCTTGATAGAAAGCCCTTGAAAAAAAAATTAATGGCGCAAGTTTGAAGCCAATCGGAGTTCAAACGAAGCGGGAAAAATTAAATTAGTGAATTGGTAAAAAAAATAATATGATAGTTTTACTAAAAAGTGCATCTCATCCATTCATTCTTAAAATGGATGGCTTGGATTGATTCACACGGTTTTTACGTTAAGGAGTGGTTTCTATTTGATTTTTCTTCGACAATCAGTTTATATGTATATGCTTCATAAACTATGTATATATTGGTGGTTGGTATTTGTGTTTGGATTCAGATGACCTTGAGGATACATGTACTGGTCCGGACTCTAGTGTGTTACTAGCACAAGTGCAGAAAAAGAAGGTTAATGGCGCTTGTCCAATTGGGCACGAAAATGGAAAAGCTTAAAGAAAGAGAATGATGGTCCAGACGTATGCGAAGATGATTTACAGATGGCCTTGTGTGATAAACAAGGTGTAATTAAAAACAAGGCCAAGCACTCAAGTTTGATAGGTTGGATCTTATAAAAAGTTGGTCGCACAAGAGATAGGATTTGAAAGCATTCTTGACCTTCTACTACACTAGTATATGTATATTACCAGGTAGAGAAATTTGATGTCCTCAGTAAGTCCTTGATTCTGCTCGATGGCATACAGTCACTCCGAATCAAAATACACGACACACTCGCTAATAACATTTTTGTCTTAAATAGTTACAAATGAAATTTTACAATGGTCAAACAAAGTATGATAGATATTATTACATAACATGTTTGTGATGTTAACAATTATCTACATGCATGCAGCTATTTTAATTGGATCGTGCACAAGTTGGAATGGCTGGAGTCCCGAGGGTTTGGTGTTCATTAGTTGGGTGGACGACCACCAAGCTTAATGATAGAGAAAAGCTAGTGATTGAGTCAAGAAATGGCTATCACGCAAGACAGGTAAGCCATATTTTTCCTCACAATAAGGCATTATCAAAATGTATAATGATACTATTACTTACTGAGTAACTATATTAAATCGATAATCCAAGAAGAAAACAAAGTGATGATAACAACTTGAATTGGAAAGAAAACCTTGCCCACCATCAGGAAGAGGTGTGGATGCATGAGGTACGTGAGCAGCAGAGCCACAACACCATCAGCACATTCCTGCATCAATTTTCCCAATAAAATGGTAGCAGAATCAGATGGTTTCAGATCCAACCCAAGGAAGAAGACAAACTCACCATTGCTTGTAGATTTATGGATATTCATGTTGCAAATCACAATACCAAAAATATCATGTTTGAAAATCAGAACAAACCACTCTTAATGGAAGATGAGCATAGTCATCAGTCACTCGTCGCTTCCCCTTCATAATCCAAAACAAACAAATCACAAAACCATTTTGTTTTCACTTCCCACATGCCACTGCACTTCTATAGCTGCCAATCCCTGTAAGCTGACCCGATGTGTTCCACCGTCCCCTACATAGACAACCTCAACACCCAGTGACAAGGCTGCAGATGAAGAAACTGATACATACAGTGAGATTCTGTATCATCCATCTAACCAAAACCCAAAACCGTCCAATTACACCTCAGTTCCATGTATATTGAACCAAATTTACACAATTCAAAACCCAGGAAGCCCTGGTAAAATTGATATCACACTGCCGAGTTTGGATCTACGGTTCCTGTAGCAATGCCTTCTCCTGTTAGGACATGGTCCGGATCCTGCAACAAGATATACTCTGATGAGAAAGAAACAAAGACATGAATGAACCAAGCTACATCTGATTATTTATACCTCCATTCCCCACTTGATATAATCTGGTGATTCGCAGGCTTTGTATTCATCAACCAAACTCTCTATTACATCTCGTGATTCGTCAAATTCTGAAAGATCGTTGTCCTGCCATCTCACGTAAGAGTAAAATCAAATGTGGTTTAAACTACATTCAAAACTTAAAACAATAAATATGTCAACCATGAAATTATTATACATGTGCATGAGTTTACGAGGTAAAGTTAAAATGTGTATGATAATAACTTACAGCAAACATTGGAAACTTGCGATAGTTATCAAGAAAGGCTTGTTTTTTTCTGAGCTTCTCATACTGACTCAAGCACTTGCTAAAGAGGTGCCGGATAGTAGTATGGCTTGCTAGCATAAGACCACTCACCTAGAAAAATGTATAAGACCAGTAAAGAGGTAATCACTTCATAGTTCATAGGGAATACATATATCCATGCACTAAACTCTCATAAAGCCATAGAATATGAACACAGCCAAGGTTTTAAAAGTCGCTAGACGCTAGTCGGGCGGCTAGGTCCTTCGAGGATTAATCGGGGACTATACGGGGATTAACCGGGGATTAATCGGATTTGTATTTTTTGTATTTTTAATAGATATATTATTATATATAGAAATAAAATATGAATTTCATTATATTAAAATGGTAAAAAATATCTAAAATACCTAAATAATCACACCAAACAACTCAGATGCACAACACCTAATATCACCAACACCATAACCATCTAATTATTTTTAATTGAGTCAGTATACTACGCAAAATTGTTGTAATCGCCTAGTCGGCTAGGCGGGTCGGCTAGGCGTAGGCGGGCGCCTAGGCGGCGTCCAGTCGGGATTTTTAGAACACTGAACACAGCAAAGATCACTAAACGTTTACTCCAAAAAAAGGAAGACAAACCATACCCTATGAGCAGTTTGAACATAAGGCGACTTTCTAGAGAGAGCAACCTACAAAAAACAAACACGAACAGATAATATTAGTTTTATTTAACCTTAATGGACTAATAAAACATATTACTGATGACAGCATAAGACAGGATGCCACAACTATCTCAACTACAGAAATACCTGAATGCTTGCAGGACCCCACTCTATAAAGTTAACAAGCTTTCTTTCCCTTATCCTCTGTAAGCTTTCATGGACCTGGTATAAGAAGACAAGAATAACAAAGAATGAAAGTGGAGCAAATGTGCAGAGATGAAGCTGGAGTACAATC
This sequence comes from Erodium maritimum, assembly GCA_963921825.1. Classification (NCBI taxonomy): domain Eukaryota; kingdom Viridiplantae; phylum Streptophyta; class Magnoliopsida; order Geraniales; family Geraniaceae; genus Erodium; species Erodium maritimum. The sequence goes on along the minus strand of OY997596.1, from coordinate 26,166,073 downwards.
CATAGTTCCAGAAACAATTACATGGGTAGCAAGATTAACATAGCTAAACGGATAGATCTATAACACTGAACAGGTTGGCCAGCAACAAGTTGACACTAACATAAACAAGATCTTCACCTCACCGTAGATATGATCTATAACTCCCAAAAGGGGACATTTAGCCGTCAACGGAGAGAGGACAAAAAAAGATGTGTCAAGTAATATCAATATTACCTGTGTTGGATCCACTTCTCCTTGAATAATGTTCAGTATTGATATGTACTTTGCCTGACTAGCTTCTTTCGTTCGAGCATAAGAGGAAACCATGATATTTTTGGTCTAATGTATTCATGAAGGATATAAGAAACCGTGTCATAATCAGAGGAACTTCATTATATACATATAATTGAAAACCACATAAGCAAAAAATCTTGCCTGCAGAAGTCTTCTCATGACATCTAGCACGGTAGTTTTACGGATAACATTAGCCTGCCAAGAAATTTATTTGCATTAAGACATCCATAGTAGGCATACTCTTGAATCCAAGTTCAGGGGAAATATGAGATACAACAATCTAAACTTCATAAAACCAAAGCCAATTCATTTACGTGAAACCAAACCACTCTTGGACTTGACCAGTAACAGCCACTACTACGATCACAATTAGATTAGTTTGAGAGGGAAAAAACACAATTGCATGACATAAGCAACTTAATAGAAATGAGATATTTGATCACAATCAAATTCACACATGCCATGACTAACACTTGCCAGAACTACTTTTTCCTACCTCTTATATCAGTTGTAGCATATTGCATCCTCAGATTTAAGTGGAGGTCAGGAGCTGCAGAAAAGTGAAAATATCTTTTTACGGCCAGGGTTTTACAGGGTTCTACTTGAAGTTTCAAGTAGAAACCTCAGTTTTAGAGTCATTAATATCTTCTGCTTAATCTCCCAGGTTTCAGTTAAAAACCAGAAAGAACTATTTTGATTAGAGCGTGGTATTTTGCCAATGATGCTGAGTATATACCTGACTCTCCACTGTAAGTGGTGTATACCCTGTCATCAGGAAATGACATCTTGGAGTTGGAATTAAGGACGCAAGAAGACCAACCAAGTCATTGTTCATGTATCCTGGATACCGCAGTGTGGTTGTGCTTGCAGACATCACAGTCGAAACCAAGGAATTAGTTTGCGCAAAGGTAGGAGTTGATAAATGAAGTCGCTCCACGGCAATTCTATTCAGTGCAGTGTTGTCCAGGACGACTACACAGTCAGCATTTAGGGTTAATCTCTTGAGAGTTAAAAGTGAATTGTAAGGCTGAACCACCACATCACTAGTCTCCTTTTGGTTGGGAAATACACTGTATGTCTGGACCAACTTTTTGCTGTAACGATCATTCAAAGCCTCCAACAAATATGAACCCATACCTTCATTATATTAGGTGAGAGCACTGAGTAATGTGGCCAAATAGTACTCAATCAGCGAACCATCATGTATACCATGTCACTCAAATGCAAAATACTAGCCTGTGGAAAACTTTATAGAAGCATTTGCAGTTGAAACAAAAAATTTAACCTCAAGGTGGCTTTAAAATACGTAACTTACAATCTCATACACAGATGGGCATTATAAATCAAAGGGAACTGGAATTTACTCCAAACCCAAAACACTCTAAAGCCAATTTAATGACTTTCTGGTCTCTGATTCTAAAAAAAAAAACTCAGCAATAACTAATGCCAATGCAATAACTAAATTTGAAGTTGTAGTTTACTTCTTGAGCCACATATGTAACAAACAATAGAAAACATGTTTTGAGCAGTTATCTAAGGAAAAAGAAATTGGTAATGTTAAGTGTCGAAACCTGAGCCTGTTCCTCCTGCAATTGAGTGACATAGAACAAAACCCTCAAGACTATCACTTCCATCAGCTTCTCTATCAATCATATCCATTATATCTTCTTCCACACCTTTCCCCTGATCAACAATTAAATGACTATGTAAACAAAATGGAAAACAAGGAACATACACAGTAAACATCGGACTGATAACAATTCACTTGACAAGAAATGTTGCAAGTTGATAGCTTTGTACCAAACATGACCAACTCATCCAAAACGCTCATTGTGTTTTGACCAAGCACAATGAGAATATCAAATTCTAGAAGTACATAAGGGCCCATGTTATCTAAGACTACCACAACCATATCACATGTTCAAATACTCAATAATCTGTAAACATACAGCCTATACAAAAGCTCAAGGATGGCTTTGGCACCTAACTAAGAGGATGTTTAGAAGTGAGTCTGAGAACAACCTGGTGATATCCGCTAGCCCAGTTATTTCCAGCACCTCCTCCATGATCTGCGACAAATACGTTCTCATGATTGTAAAGATTCCGGTACTCGCTGGTTTGAATACCATTAATGACCCTGGGCTCCAAATCAATCAGTAAAGCACGAGGTATGTAGTGCTGATCATCAGCTTGGTAAAAAAATACATCTTTCCTGTCACCTCCCTGCAAACATGACAGAAGGAAGGGTAGGTATTGATGACATTACTTCCTAGAATGTGCAAGGATCTAACACCTATACAAGCTCAAACTTAAAAATTGTGAAACACAATACGTCAGAGAGACAGAAAACTCATTTTCAGATGTTGGTTAAACAAACAATGCACCACAAGTTCGCATGTATTTGACATTTTGACTAACAACATTATATGTTTTCGATAGTCTTTTCCTGAAAGTGAATTATGCAGGGACTAGCAACAATCTTGTTGAGTGAGTTAGCCATGACGCACAAGTGAAAGCACATATTTAGAGGGAAAGTAACTACACTGATCATTATACTTTACAACAACAAAATTATCAAACACCATACGTATTCTCATGAACATATTTAAGTTGAGATACCATAGTGAAAGTATTAATTAAACACATATTTCACATGAATTAACAAACCAGTTAACAGCTGCATAAAATTAACAACAAGTATAAAAGCGCTCATTCATATCGGTTGTGTACAAAATCAAAATTAAAACTCAACTTGGCATTTTTGTTTGTGCTAACAAATTGAGATACAGTAAGAAATGATGATGACCTGGGTGGCGAAGTCTTCGAGGATGCCGTCTTTGCTGATGCCGTGTTCGAGGCAGAGCTGCTTCCAGAACTCCATGCCGATCTGGTTCCCGCATTGTCCCACTTGCAGTGTAATGATTTCTCTCGGCATTTTCTCCTTCTCAATATTAGGGTTTCGAATCCTTTTTGAAATGAGAATGCAGAGAGGGAAATGGATGATAAATTGATTTGTGCTGCGCGCGCTCACCGTATCTTTTTGTTTGGGCTCATGTCTAAGCCCGTTGGATCATCTTGGCCCAACCTAAATCGCTTTGACATAAAAATAAAAAAAGGGAAAAAAAGTCACATTTAGCTCTGGTTGTGAAAGTAAGAACAAAATATTGTAAATAGTAGAACGATATTAGAGAAAACAAGAGAAAATAAAGAGAGTAGAATACATTATTTTATTGATATGCTTTCATCCTTTACAATAGCCTTTATTTATAGGCTCATAACATGTACATGAAAGGTCATGACCTTAATGGTGTATAAAGAAGGGAAATGGAAAGCCAAAAGTCTTGCAACTTAAGTCTCCATGAAATGAATTAATCATCCAACATATATTTTTATAACACTCCCCCTGTGGATGACACGTACAAATATTACTACGCCTCGTTAAAACCTTTCTAGGAAAAACTCAGTAAAAAAAACCTAGAAGGAAAAAGAGTACATAATTTGTACAATACGTATAGAAGTTACCGCATTAAAAACCTTGTTAAGAAAACTTATTGGGATAAAACCTAAAGCAAGGGAAAAAGAGTGTAATACGTATTTATCCCCCTGATTACAATATCTCCTCATAAATCACGGACTTTTCTCATGCCGATCTTGTAGACCAAATTTTCAAAGGAAGTTGTAGGAAGCGTTTTAGTGAACAAATCTGCAAGATTGTCACAAGAACGAATTTTGACAAATATCGATATCTCCCTTTTTATGAAGTTCATGAGTAAAGAGGAACTTAGGAGAAATGTGTTTCGTTCTATCTCCTTTGATGTAGTCTCATTTGATCTGAGTAAAGTTGCATTATCTTCGTATAATCTAGTTGGGCTTCCTTTATTTATTGAAAGATCGCATGATTCTCGGATATGATGGATCAAAGACCTTAGCCATATACATTCACGACTTGCTTCATAAAGAGCTATCAACTCAGCGTGATTTGAATAAGTGGTTGTAAGGGTCTGTTTTGTTGAGCGCCAAGATATAGCGATATCACCTTGTGTAAATACCCAGTTTGTGATCGCGCTTTGTGGGGATCAGATAAATATCTGGCATCAGCATATCCATCAATACTGACTTCGAGTCTTTTAAATAAAATAACCCCATATATATTGTTCCTCGAAGATATCTTCAAATTTGTTTAACACCAGTCCAATGTCTTCGAGTCGGAGAAGAACTAAATCTTGCTAGAAAATTAACAGAAAATAGTATATCACGACGAGTGCAATTAGCAAGATACATTAACGCCCAAATGTCACTAAGATATGGTACTTCGGGACCAAGATATGGTACTTCGGGACCAAGGAGTTCTTCTTCTTTTCTCGGGGGCGAAATGAATCCTTTTTCACATCAAATGATCGAACAACTATGGGGAAACTCAAAGGATGTGAATTATCCATATTGAATCGTTTAAAGATCTTCTCAATATATGATGACTGGTGAACATAAATCCCCTTCGACAAATATTCAATTTGAAGACCAAGACAAAATTTTGTTTTTCCAAGTCTTTCATTTCGAATTCACTTTTCAAGTATTTCATCGTCTCTACAAGTTTATCATGCATTCCAATGTTGATAAAAACACATGGACGTATTTTATTGTTGATGTATCCTTCTTTCAAAAGGTATTCATTGAGACAATTATACCACATTCGACCAAATTGTTTTAACTCATACAAAGAGCTTTGGAGATTTATTGAGTACATTTCTTGAGGTTTTGAGATGCATGCTTTGGGCATTTTTAGTCCTCACGTAAATGTCATTATCAAGTGACCCATATAAATAGGTTGTCACGACATCCATCAAGTTCATTTGGAGTCCCTCTAAAATTGACATATTGAGTAAAAATCTAAACGTGATTGCATCCATAACCGATGAATATGTCTCTTCATAATCAATTCATGTTCGTTGAAAAATCCTTGTGCGACGAGTCACGCTTTGTATCGTATGACCTCGTTCTTCTCATTTCTTTTGCGCACAAATACCCATTTATATCCTACGGGTCTGACATCTTCATGTGTTTGGACTACAGGTCCAAAGACTTGGCGTTTATTGAGTGAATTCAATTCCGTCTCAATGGCATTTTTCCATTTCGGCCAATCATTTCTTCGTCGGCATTCACTAACCGATCTTGGTTCATGCTCCTCGTTTTCTTTTGAAATATCTAATGCAACTGCATGTTTCAAATATATCATCCACAATAACTTCTGTTCTATTCCATCTTTCACCGTAAGTGACATAGTTAATCGAGATCTCTTTATTGACATCTTTTTCAGGTGTTTAATCATCTCTTGAAGACGTCTCTTCATTTATCACATTTTCTTGTTCTTCGGAAATTATGATATCATTTGATGTACCAACTTGCCGAACATATTCCTTTCCTGTTTTTGGTTTTTATCTATTGGATCCAATAGGTCTACCACGCTTCTAGCGTGCTTTACACTCATTTGCTAGCATATTTCTCATTTTTTCATCAGGAAAAGTAGTTATACAAGGAACATTAGCAACTGGTATATGTGATTTTATCACAGTCTTAACATCCGTAAATGCATCAGGCAATGTATTTTGCAACCTTTTGTAAGTGGATAATCTTTTGAACTTCTAGTTCACATTTGTACGAGGATCAAAATGAGACAATGTTAATGCATTCCATGAAACTTCTAGTCTTTCTCTTTCAAACGTTTCTTTTTTTTCTCCCCATAATGCATGGAAAATTGTCTCATCAAAATTGACAGTCGGCAAATCGTGCCGTAAACATATCACTTGTCATGAATTTCAATATATCTCTATAAATTATTTTAAAAAATATTGGACATTCAGTCGCAACTTTCATTGGAGATGGTCTTGTAATAAGTTTTTCTTGAAAACAAGCAACGCATGGGTAATCTTTTGAAAAAAAAAAGACATTTTTACTCTTCAACGTATGTCCATGTAAATTTTCTATGATTCTACGTATCATTATGGAACCCGAATGACCTAAACGATCATGTTATATCATAAAATTTGATGGGTCCATTGGTTTTTGGTTAATCATCATATCGGATTCAATTGGATTATGAAAGTATAAAATAATCCAGAACTATATGAAGGGAGTTTTTCCACAATTTCTTTAATCACCGAGACCATGGACGTTATGTATAAACATTCAACGTTATTTTCATTTGTTGTCTCAATGTGATAACCATTTCAGCGAATATCTTTGAAACTTAACAAGTTTATTTTCGATCTGGTTGAGAACTTGCATCATTGATAATAAATTGTGTACCATTTGGTAACATTACATTGGCTCTTCCGGAGCCTTCAATAAGATCTGATGCACCAAATATTTTGTTCACTTTAATCTGTCAAGCAAAGTGATTCTTGTTGCTTTAACATAATTAGAGAAACTTTTGTCCATAGTTTATCATAAGAAAAATAAATAAAATTATAAACAAGACACTCCAAATATTTCGTTTTGCAATAACAAGGTACCTCTTCCGGAGCCCTCTATTATACAATTCTTGTTTATCGGAATTGTATGTGTAGTGACACTATCAACCATATTCATATCATTATCCTTTTCTGTAAAAAGATAGATCACTTTTGAGATCCATATCCTTATATCTTAGAAAAGTGATGTATTAGTTTACAAACTACATAAGAATATAACAGAAATATTAATACAAATCATCCAAAGATTAGCTCATATTAATGATATTTATTTTCCCGTCATCATCTACAAATGAGTTAGAGACATTTGGTTAGATCTTCAGGATCTAAGTCATCTGTAATAACCACTCCCGGTCAACGCCAGTCAAATTTGCGAAAAATAGGAAAATTTAAAAAAATTCAGCAGACACTTGATTGAACCTAAATTTGACCCCGAGGGTCATACCGGACTTAAGTCGACCCCGATATCGACCAAAGTGAGTTCCGGGGGACTCAGGGCAACTTTCTGATCAATTTGGGAAATGTTGACTTTTCGCTGGAAAAGTCAACCGAGCGACGTTTTGGTCCGTTCGAGGACCGTTTTGGATCCAAAAAGCTTAGCCGTCTTCGCAAAGGTCTTAGTTGAGCTGTTTCCTTGTAGCCCGCCAAGTTTCGTAATTTCTTGGAAAAAGTGCCCGTTCGTGGCCCGAAACGTCCGAATTTCGCGAATCTGATTGGAAACTAGATATTTCCCAAAAGGTGTGGGACCCACCTTGCCACTTGTCAAATAAGTGGTGGTGTTAGGTTTTGGGGGAAAATGAAGAGGAGAGATAAGGGAGGGGGGTCGGCCACAACTATCAAAAAAAGGAAAAAAATAGAAAAAAAAGGAGAGTTAGTGTTAGAGATAGAAGGAGAAGGAGAAGAAGGAGAAAAGAGAAGAAGCTAGGGTTCTTGTGACGTTTCCTCTCCATCCATCCCTTGGATCGTCTCAAGGCTAGGAGAAGTTGAACTCCCCTCGTTCTCCTCTACGGTATACACCGAACTGATTCTCGTTTTGATAAATTTTGGAAGTTAGGGTTTATGTAAAACTATTAGTTTAGGGTGTTTTGAGGTTGGGGGAATTGTTGGAGACGTTTTGGAGGTGTTTGGAGTCAAAGTATGACGTTTTCCGGTGACCGGAGGCTCGGGAGGAGCTCCGACCACCGTGGGTGGTGGCCGGCCGGCCATGGGGTGGCTGGCCGGAGCTGGGACCAGCCACCACCATGGTGGCCGAGCCCCAATTTGAGCCCTAGGGCCCACGGCCAAGGGGAGCCGGGTGGGGCCCACGTGCTCGGGTGCTCGGGTTTAGTGTTCGGGTGGTTTAAAACGTTCCTCGGATCATTTATCCACAACCAGATCGAAATTTGGAATTAAATTGCAAAAGTTGCTTTTATCGGGTTTAGAAACTTTAAACGTTAATTATTTGACTCGGAAGTCGGAATTCGATCCCGTCGAGTGCCTAGGAACCCTTGAATTATTCTAAGACCGCGGAAACGAAAACAGGAATTTTTGGAGCCCCGGAAGGGCATTTACAAAACCCGGGCAGATTCGCTATGTCGGGCGAATCGGGCCTTTACGGGTCCCTTATCGACAATGTCGAGTATTTGGGGAGTTTGGGATTGATCGACATTGTCGGGGTTAAGTTGGCATCAAGTTTAATGATTTTCAGTTTATTCCTGCGAGTTGTTAAGTGCCTTAAAATTGTGTTCTTTTAGATCGTGCCACGGACCGAGGCAATGGAAAGCTGGGTGAGTGACTAAGATCACACCGAAGCTCGTTGGTTGGCTTTTGGAGAACACACACGAGGTAGGGAAAAGTAGCCGGATCTCGGCCCTGACTAGGGAAAGTTAACTGTAGAATTGCATGTGACACCGGGGTGTCGTGGGTTGTTTAGGTTATCAAATATTAGAAAGGCATGATACAGGAACGTAGAAATTATTAGAAAAGCATGTGACATTTAGTAGTGTCGTAGGAGCAGTGAACTTAGCGAGATTAGAATTACTAGAGGCATATGACCATGCCCGGAGGTTGACTGTTTACTTTATGTCTTGGGTGGCCTTGAGGGCCCGTGTTTTATTTTTGGTGTCCTTGGTTGCCTTGAGAGCCCGTGTATTATTGTTGATGTCTTTTGTGGCCTTGAGAGCCCGTGCTATTATTGTTGATGTCTTTGGTGGCCTTGAGAGCCCGTGCTATTATTGTTGAGTCTTGGGTGGCCTTGAGAGCCCGTGCTATTATTGTTGAGTATTGGGTGGCCTTGAGAGCCCGTGCTATTATTGTTGAGTTTTGGGTGGCCATGAGTGCCCGAGGGGTTGTTGAACCCGTGTCTTTACCTTTGGTGTTTTGGGTGGCCATGAGTGCCCGCGGGGTTGTTGAATCTGCGTCTTTACCTTTGGTGCTTTAGGTGGCCATGAGTGTCCGTGGGGTTGTTGAACTCGTGTCTTTATTGACGGTGTGTCTTGGGAGGTCGTGAGTGCCTGTAGGGTTGTTGAGCCCGTGAGTTACTGTTTGTGTGTCTTGGGAGGCTGTGAGTGCCTGTGGGGTTGTTGAGCCGTGAGTGACTGTTGGTAGTTTTGAGAGGCCGTGAGTGCCTGTGGGGTTGTTGAGCCCGTGAGTGACTGTTGGTAGTTTTGAGAGGCCGTGAGTGCCTGTGGGGTTGTTGAGCCGTAAATTACTGTTGGTGGTTTGAGTGGTCGTGAGTGCCCGTGGGGTTGTTGAGCCCGTGAGTTACTGTTGGTGTATCTTGGGAGGCCGTGAGTGCCTGTGGAGCTGTTGAGTCCATGTTTTACTGTTGGTGTCTTGTGTGGCCATGAGTGCATGTGAGTGTTGAACCTGCGTTGTTACTGGTTGTTGAACTTGCTTGTGATTGTGATTGTGATTGTGGTTACTTGAGGTTGGGGGCCCGCTTCATGAAACGGGGGTCCACGAGCACACGCGTCTGCATGTTCAGACAGGGTAGGGGACCCGCCCACCAAGAAAGGGGTCCTGGCCGCGCGTGTGTGGTTTGGGATTGTGAGCATTCTTTGGTTGGCCTGACCGAGTTAGAGTCTCGGGAAGTTGCGAGCGTTCTTTGGCTGGCCTGACCGAGTTAGAGTCTCGGGAGGTTGCGAGCGTTCTTTGGCTGGCTTGACCGAGTTAGAGTCTCGGGAGGTTGCGAGCGTTCTTTGGTTGGCCTGACCGAGTTAGAGTCTCGGGAGGTTGCGAGCATTCTTTGGCACCGAGCAGCTGGCAGGAATGTGATCCTTTGTGATCTTGTTTGGAGTGCGATCCTTCGTGATCTTGGTTGGTGTTGCGTATTTATCTGTCGTGTCTTTGGTGGAGGTCGTCAATGGTTGTTTCGGGTCCACATCACGAGTCCGAGTGTTGAGTCTGTTGAGGAAGGTAACCGTTGTGTGCCATTTGAGTACTTGGGTTGGGGATTGTATTCCCGGTGTGGGTTGGTTTTGGGTGTTACCGGCTTTGTCTGCTGATTATGTCGTATTCAGTCTGTTATCCGTGGTGGTGAGCGAACGCTCACCCCTAGCTGCTTTTCCTACAGGTACCGGTCGCAGGTTGGACTAGTTGAGCTTCCGAAGCTTGAAGAGCTGGGAGCGGGATTCTGGGTTTATTTGAGTCTAGCGACGGATACCATAATTTTGTCCACTTATTGAGACGTGTTTTAAGTTGTAAATATTATTTTGATTAACTAAATGGAGATTTTAAAGTGTTTATTCAAAACAGGTTTCAAACGGTTTTATTATTTTAAATGTTCGCGTCCCGAGTTCGGATTACAGAAATTGGGGCGTGACATCATCAATAAAGTTTCTCTCTAGCCTTTCTTATTTTCCTTCAATCAAATCTTTGATCATACTTCAGGTTCGCAATCAACAACATTTACAAAATAACTTTCATCACGTTCATTAGTTTTCATTTGATGGGCCATATCTTTCTTGCGCCTTTCATACTCGTTCCACTTCTGGTGGTACACATTATTTTTCCATGGAATTGGAAATTATCACGTTCATAACCATGACCACGACCAAGTATGGGGCATCAACCTTGCTTGGGTTCTGATCTATCCATAGTCTATCGCATTCACTTCAGGGAATGGAGTGCTTTCAACAATGTATATATTAAGTCTGATTCTTTTGGTATTCTCGGTAATGCTACTTCAAGAACATACTAGATGGAAGAAATGTAGAGGAAAACATTTTTCATCGATTACAAATAATATGATGACGTGTGAAAATATTTTCTTTTATCTATCCTGCAAGTATCATCAATTTAGGACTTAGGGTCTTTATGTAAGCTTCAGGTCATTTTTTTTTTCCAGTAATTGCACGTATCTTGTCTACTTAAATGACAATTTCAATAAACTTGTTTCTTGACGATTATAGAACTTCTTGTTCAAAATATCATGACTTGTGTAAACTTCAGGTTACACATATCGAATATACATAATGTCCACACAAATATGAATAAGTATATATTACGATTTACACAATGAATGAACTCGTAGGGTGTATAAATATAGAAATTAGATATGTATATAACCACACACCAAGAAAACTCGTGGGGTATTCGTAGTAGATAAAAATAACTATATATAAAATTTTAGGCTTCAAGCCATGGACACAAGTTACAAGCTTCGGGCTTGTGATCTGTCATTTAGTCATAATAGTAAGTTTCAAGTTTATACTTTGAACCAAAACTTCAAGTTTTGTCATCAATATTCATTAGGTACATGTGAACTTTGGGTCACTCTAATTTCTTCAAGTTTATACTTTGAACCAAAACTTCAGGTTTTGTCATCATTAGGTACATGTGAACTTCGAGTCACTCTAATTTCAGTAAGTTATAAGACCCACGATTTTTAATCAAAATTTCAGGTTCCGTAAAAAAAATCTCGTTAATATTTGACCTTCGGGTTCAAAATGGTTCGACATTGTAAAATTATAAAATCAATATAATCAACTAAGTAAAAATATAAGTGAAGAACGTGTCATAAGTTACATGAACCATCAACTGTAATACTCTTATTCATATATGGGAGAGAATACACAACCATTTGTTGTACCATGTATTTGGAACTTCTAGTCCAACATGCATCAAGTCGATGGTATTATGTATTTGAAAATTCCGATCCAGCATATCATCATATTTGTAAACTTCATGCTACAAATATACGACCTCACAAATTCATACACAAAACGGCCATGCGACGAGCGAAAACATGGAGTAGCCAAACTACGCATGTAACCATATATAAATTTTTGGGTAAATTACATCTGACTACCCCAAACTATATGCATTTAACGTTTAACTACCCCAATGTTCAATCGTAACATTTACCTACCCCAAACTATCATTTAGTAACGACGTTGGTACCTCCCGTCCACTTTTCCAACTGTTCACTGTTCATTTTTTCGAAAATTCCGAAAACACCCTTACTATTTACAAAACATTTCAAATTTAAAATTGAAACAAAAAACTTACCCTAATATCTACACATCTCTCTCTTCTCTCCCCATTCATGTATCTCAGCCGTATCTCTCTTATCTCTCTCATCTCTCCCCATTCATCTCTGCGAAGCTTCGAGGAACACGACGGCGGTTGGAGCTCGGCCGGTTGGAGAACATGACGCCGTGGATGGAGCTCAGATCTGCGAAGCTTGGAGGAAGCGAATTCAGATCTGTACAGTACACGATGTCGACGAACAAGCCCGGAGAACCAAGGACGCTGCCACCACCGACCAGGTTTCGGCTTCCACCTCACCATCTCTCATCTTCGCTCTCACCCACTGGCTCGAGCTCGCCTTCATCCTCTCTGAAGCATCGCATCTGGTAGGTTTTGTTCAGGGAACAAAATCTGGGTTTGGGTATTTTTGATTTGATTTTTGTTACATTGGGGATTAGGATTGTATAAATTAGGGATTTGGGGATTAGGATTGTATAAATTAGGGATTTGAATTTGGATTTGATTTGATTTGGTACTGGTTCAGATTATTTTCTAATTTGGCTTTCATCTGCTCAGTATTTCCTCTGCTCAAATTTGGTTTTCTGAAAAAAAAAATGAATTTGTAATTTGGCCGGCAATACATGAACTGGCCAGAAAAAAAAATTGACTGGCATGAGAAGAGGTTGAAGACGCTGTAAATCTGATGGCATTCAGATCTAATGACTGGAAAAATAAAAATAATTGAAAATAAAAAAAAATAAAAAACTGATTTAATAAAAAACAGATTTTAAAAAAAATTGTTTGTTTTATGATAAAAACGATTTTTAAATAAAAATTATTTTTTATAATAAAATTTTGATTCTTATAAAATAAAAATTGATTTTTCAAATTAAAATAAATGAAAAAATGGAAAAATAAAACAGATTTGATTTTAAAAAACAAATTTTAAAACTGTATATATAAAACAGAAATTTGAAACAGAAATTTAAAACTACTTTTTTTAAATAAAACAGAAATTTAAAACATTTTTTTATTAAGTTATAAATATTTTAATTTTTGAAATATTAATAAATAGTTGAAAATAATTAATTCCTTTATTTGTGATTTAAATATAAAAACTAATTTTAGGGTTTAAATGATATGCTAGTGTAAATTTGTATAACAAGTGAGGGTATTTCAGTCATTTTACAAAAATATTGACAGTCATGGATGGAAAGTGACCAACGTCGTTACTAAATGATAGTTCGGGGTAGGTAAATGTTACGATTGAACATTGGGGTAGTCAAACGTTAAACGCGTATAGTTTGAGGTAGTCAGATGTAATTTACCCTAAAAAAATTTAAGCTTCATGCATTTAAGCCATGTTGCATGTTATGATTAAACGGTTCGTATCTTGGAACTTCAGGTCCAAATGATTCGATTTCAATAAATCTCACATTCGAGTATCAACAACAAGACACAAGTATATGATAAACATCAAATTTCTGATGTGAAAGATCCAATGTTTCATTGGCGATCACAGAGCATACTTATTGGAAGTTGTAAATGAATTTGTATAAATAACCATGAATCAAATATAAATAAGTTCACAATAATATGAAACTTTGATACCTGGACAGTAGAACAATTCGTGTTGATAACGTGTTGTGAAAGTAAGAACAAAATGTTGTAAATGGAAGAACGATATTAGAGAGAGTAGAATAGATTATTTCATTAATATGCTTTCATCCTCTACAATAGCCTTTATTTATAGGCTCATAACATGTACATGAAATGTCATAATCTTAATGACATATTAACCTATACACATTAACCTACACATAAAGAAGGGAAATGGAAAGCCAAAAGTCTTGCAACTTAAGTCTCCATGAAATGAATTAGTCATCCAACACATATCTTACTAACAACTATCTTTTTTTTATCAAAGAAAAATACGAATTTTATTCCAACCAAACATAATGCCAAAAGGAAGACTATAATGGGAAGAAGAGAAGGACCCAAAGGCCCAAAAGAGAAAAAGCAGCCCAAGAAACTTTGGAAAGACAAAACAACAAAGAAACTCTAAACGGCTACTCGAGACACTACTCAACACGAGAACCGAAATCCACACCGATGCTGGAAAAGGAATGGACAAAACAGAGCCATCGGCGGTTAGCACCGCAGAGAGAACGATGAGGTTGTAATAACCAAGAGGCCTGCCCAACAACACCTCAACGAACCACATAGGAATGGAGAAGATGGCTGGAGCAGCTTGACGGAGAACGACGAGGAAGAGCTGCAAAAGTGACGAGCAGAAACGCCGCCCAAGACCGAGGTCACCACGAGGTGGGTTGGGGGCCAACACCCGCAAAACCAGCGAGACTCCGAGTGGACAAGGGCGAAGGGCGATGCCAAGAAGGCTGAAAGAGAATCGTCGAGGCGAGTGTTGAAGAAGTCTAAAAAGGGATGCCGACAGGGAGACGCTGGCAACCAAGAGACGTGCACCTCACTCCACACCTAAGGCACAGAAGATTCAGAGCCACAACCATCGCAACAACAACGAGGACCAGAGAGTGGCTGAGAAATATCAACCGAGAATCTCGCCAAGGCCAACACCCAAGAGATGGCGAGACTTCAACTACGGCATGAGCAGGAACCGGCCGGAAAGAGACATGCCCAGTTGAGGGAAGAAGGGGCCTCAAAGCCGAGATAAATGGTGACGGAAACCACCCCGATATTTGCGGACGGGAGCGAAGAGAGCCGAAAAGGAGCGCCAAAAAGAGGAAACAGAGAGAGAGAGAGAGAGAGAGAGAGAGACGGAAAGGCGCGCAGACAAAGAGGGGCGTTGCAGGAAAAGGTAGAGAAAAAAGGGAAGAGGGGGCCAACGACCTCATTAGTGACAAAGAGTAGGTAGGTCGCCGGCGATAAAAGGGGCCGGAAAAATGGGTAAAAAAAATTGGTGAAAAGGTTCTCAGAGCTAATCACATTTATCTCTCTAATATTCAATTAGATGCCTTTCACCTGTGTTGGAGTGGAAATGTCTGATTCTCACGAATTATGGTTAGGTCCGTCGGATACTATTGGTTCTAACTTTTTTTTTTTATAAGTAAGAATAGCCAATTTTGACGGGGATCTGACGCTGGACGGGTTCAGGCGGAGGTTTTCCTTTATAATTGTGATTGTGATGACAATGATAAAAAACTATGAAGTCCTGTTGTTACGATCTGTCAAATAGAACTAATTAAGTAGAGAGGGTATAATTTTTCTTATAGGTCGTCGCCGCTCTCTGAAAACCCTTTATTGGGTGCACCACTACCCTATCAGGGTTCAGTCACTTCCATCGCTCTCATCCATTTCCGAGTCGCCTCGCCGGCCTCGGACCACCCACGACCTTCTTCACCGGGTACGCTTCTCTCTGCTCGCCCCCTCTCGGATCTACAACCCTTCTCGACCCATTCTCATGGCGTCTGTCCCATCACATCACCCCGACGCTGCGACGACTCCCCCTCCGGGCTTCCTCCCTGAGGTTGAGTTCTCTATGGCGCCCGCCGCCTGGTCCTTCTTCCTGCCGGCTGGACATCAAGTCATCGGGTGTAACGACAGCCCACCTTGGAAGGATAAGCCAGGCTCATCCGAGACGGGAGCAATCGTCCCTTACGTGCCACAGCCGCCAGAGACAGCCGCCAGGTCGGAAGGCATGACGCTGGTGGTGCTCTAACTGAGCTGTGGCAGACTCATGGCACCCCGCCGTTGGCGTCTTCCTCGCGGTACCGTCCCTCGGGCACACAGGATTCGAATACGATGGGTCGATCGACTTCTACCACCAGATCTGCTAAACCCTCTAGGGCAAAGAAACCCTTGGAAATGTCGGGCCCCACAGCAGGAAAATATGAGCTGGACAGCCTCCTATGCAGGAATGAGAAGACCCGGCAGGGGTGGGTCTGGCCTTTGCTAGCCTATACCCACAGACCCGGGATAGCCGGTGCTGGGAGATCTCGGGAAGCCTGCAACTACAGCTCTTTACATCTGTTTTTGTTTTGGATATTTTTCTTTATGTCTCGCTGTTTTGAGACGTCGGTAAGGGGATGTCCCGAGTTATTGTCTACGATATCAAGTAGGCTATCTTTATGGGTCCATGAACGCTGGGCTTGCTACGATCGGCCCGAACATATATCTGAAACCCAGGGCAGTTACGCTCTACCTTATATGATTTCTTTTTTACATTAATGCACTTCCCCGATTATCCGTTTCAAAAAAAAAAAAGCAGAAGGGGTATATAAAAAAACATGCATGAGCCTTACACAACTATCAGTCATCGTAATCCAATAAATATTCAATGGTTAATTATTGACCAAACTAATACCTACCACCTAAATATGATAATATAGGTAAGACTTATATGGTACACGAAACATGTAACACTTATATATAGTATCATACAATACCATAGTAGATCCAACACACAGATGAATATGTATGTCATGAAGAAGAATAAATGTTCAATAAAGACATCGTTTGGTTAAACTAGGACAATATTGTTTTGGCTTTAAAACTCCAACGCTACTCATCGGACAACTGACACTCTGTTAGCTGTCTCATCAGTGTTGTTCGAGTCATTAGAAAGGTTGTTAGAAGATGAGAGTTTGTTAAAAGTCCACGTAGGACTGGCTTAGGATCTATGAAAAGAAGCTCAACCTTCAAAGTTAGGTATCAAATTGTTTTTTTTTTGTCAGCAAAAAAAAAATGATTTTATTTCAAAGGTAAATGAAGGAGCTACAAGGAGCCATAAAGGCTTAGACAGAGCTAAGAAACAGTGGGGGAAAGGCTATAATCCCCGGGCCACAACAGAAGAAAATAAACTCAAGGGAGAGTGCTTCCAAAGCTCAAGATCCGCAGCTCAGACTTTTGTCGACTTGAGGCTCACTAAGGAGAACCAAAAAGATTGAATTATGAGAAACACCGGTTTAAGAGGCTCTAAATTATCAGAGAACACAACAGAGTTTCGGGAGAGCCAAATGAACCACAAACTGATGAAAAGGATCTTCATCCAAAATAGACCAGCCAAGCCTTTAGGAGCAAAACCGTGTCATTGATAGATTAGGCACAGAGGAGATTCGGGGAGGCAACCACTAACATTCCAACAATTGAGAAATGAGTACCAAATGATTGCTGACCTTGAACAATTTAGCAGAAGATGAGTACTGTCTTCAAATTTGTGAGGACAGAATTTACAGAGAGTAAAAGCAAGAGGGATGGGAATGCCGCGCTCTTCCAAAAAGGATATTGACGGGATTGCATCTAAGGCTACCAGCCAACCAAGTAGGGTAATTTTAGGAGGGAGCTTAGTTCTCCATAACATTGAACACCACTGCAGCTTCGAACCCACAAAATTCTTCCTGATTTCAGTGTAAACCTCTTTGACAGAAAATTCTTTAGAGTTGTGAACCCACCTGGTCCGATCTGGGGTGGTGGTTGGACGGAAGAGGATGAGATGATGGAGAAGGAGCTCCCTAGAGTCGGATTCATAAACCAGCAGTCTGCGTTTGAAAACCGGAAGCCAACCATCATTACAATAGTCGCGAACCCGGGCGGCTTTGTCGGACGCGAGCAGAAAAAGGCAAGGATAGAAAGAGGCTAAAGGTACAAAGCTGGCCCAACAATCAGTCCAAAAAGCAATACACAAGCCCATGCCCAGTTTCTCATCTGATTCCGTCAGGCCGAAGAGGCTAGCAATCCTAGAGTCTTGAAACAGGCTCAGAATGTTGGAGATGTTTGAGGAGCAGCGAGAAGAGGACAGTGCCGACAAGTCCCAGGCTTGACCTGACAACTGTAGATTGCGCACAAAACACGTTTCCACAGCGGGTTTTCCTCTGCTGAAAATATCCATAGTCATTTGGATAAAAGGGCAAGATTGAAATCAGTGAGGTTTCAGATTGCTAGACCCCCATAGGCTTTTGGTTTTTGAACCTGGTCCCAATTGACTTTTGAAAACGACCTGGAATTTGGCTTAGCACCCTAGAGGAAGGATCTCTCCACCGCTTCCAACTGTTTGATCACCTTGGAAGGAGCCGTATAAAGAGTCATGTGGAAGACCGGGATCAAGCTCAGGTTGGAGCAAATCAGAGTGTGTCTCCCACCAAAAGATAGGTGTTTGGCCTGCCACAGCTCCGAAGCTTGCGTGAATTTAGAGACGATCGGAGACCAAGTCGAAGCTAATCTAGCATTTTCCCCTAATGCAAAGCCCAGATAAGTGAAAGGGAGATCTCCCATAGGACAGCCGAGGGTGGAGGCTAGAGAGGCTGCTTCCTCAGTTGAACCATTAAGGAGAGTGAGATGGGACTTGGCAAAATTAATCTCCAAACCTGAGGCTAAATGGAAGGCAGCTAACAATGCTTTGATATTGATCAAGACTTGCTGATTGGTTTTAAGGAAGAGAAAAGTGTTGTCCGCATACTGTAGATGAGTAATGGAGCTTGGGAAATTGGGGAGAGAGACCCCTTTGATGGCACCCATGGATTCACTTTCTTCTAGCAAGAGGTGGAGTCCTTCTGCTGCAAGGAGGAAAAGAAAGGGGGAGATTGAGCAACCTTGTCTTACTCCGCAAGAAGAGGAGAAGTTTGATGAGGGGGATCCCTTGATCAACACTGAGGCATGAGCTCGTAAGCAAGTATTCATCCATTTTCTCCATCTAGGCCTGAAACCCATGCGAGTGAGCACTCTCTGAAGGTAGTACCAATTTAAGCGGTCAAAGGCTTTAGAGAAGTCGAGCTTCAGTATTATCAACTTGAGCTTCTTGGCTTTAGCAAATTGGATAAGCACGCTGGCCACCAGAACTGAATCGACAAGCTGCCTCCCTTTGCAAACCCGGATTGGAAATCGCTTACTAGGCTGGGAACAAGGGGTTTAAGCCTCGAGGCCAGAAGCTTTGAAAGGATCTTATAAGGCGCAGTGAGGACATTGATCGGGCGGTGGTGACTGAAATCGGCTGGCTAGGGGATCTTGGGTAGTGATGAAGGAGGAGCTGCAACCTGATGAACGTAAATTTGTCCTATCTAATTAGACTATTTTCCCCTACATTTTTACCTTGTTTATGCCTCGTTTTTATATTTTTAGCGTTTAGTAATAACTACGCATAACCTCGTTGTTGGTCAATATTTTTCGAGTGTTCAAAATATATTCATGATTGGTTTTGTTTTGTAGGCCGCGGAAAAATAAAATTATTGGCGCAAGAACAAGGGAAATCGGGGCTAAAACGGAGGAGATATGAGCGAAATGGTGGAAAAATCATTAAAAACGGAATAACGAATGAAAACGCGCCACATGGCATGTTGACTTAGTCAACCAGCAGCAGCTCAATATCTCCATTTCCTGCGCGCGTGCGTCCCCCTCTGTGCGCGTCACCTTGATGTAGTTGGGCGCATGTACTTCCATTGTGGGCTGAAATGTTTCAATATAAAAGGCCCAGTCTTATTAGACAACATGGGCTCTATATCTGGGCCCAATTATGACGCACCAGCCAGCTCCTCTCTTATTTCTCGGATGCGTGAATCCAAAGCAGATTTTGGGGAGAGCAGCGTGTATTAAAGGGGATGTGGGTACATATTTGGGAAAATTTCATTTTACCACCCTAACAAACATTTAATTTTAGTTTGATACCATAACATAAATTTTAATCACTTTCATATCCTAACCAAACTTTTAATTTCACTTTCATACCCAGTCGGGTAAAATGTCCAAAATACCTCTAACTATTACTCAAATTTTCAAACGCATGCCATTGGTTCAGAATTTGAAAATAAGTGAAATGACAATAATACTCTTTATTGTTAGGGTGTTAAAATGAAAATTTCACTACTTTAAAAATAGTACCCTTTTATAAATTTAGTTTTTATTTATTAAATTTATTTTTATTTTTCGAAATTTAGTTTTTATATTTAAAAATTCAGCTATTAATTTTAATTCTCATTAAAAAATTTAAATCATTTTTATTTTTAAATTTTCAATTTTTTTTTTATTTCGTCCATCCCTTTTTTATTATTTTTATTCAGTTTTTAAAATTTGATTTATTATTTTTCAAAATACTTTTTTCTTAAATTTGATTTGATTTCCCCCAAATTCAAGGTCTCGCTGTTCTTCGGTTGTATCAAACCCTTGGCCAGGGGACCTTCGCCAAGATCTACTTTGCCTGCAACATCACGTCCGGCAACAACGTAGCGATTAAGGTCATCGACAAGGAGAAGATCCTCAAGGGAGAGCTCATCGCGCACATCAAGTCTCTGTTTCTTCATTCCAATTTGGTGTACCAAACCCTTCTTTTTCAACCTTCCTGGAACTCTCCTCTACTTTTCTGTGTATTTATCTACAAACCCATCTCTCAAATCGAAGAACAAACCCAATTCTTCAACTGGGTCCCGCTAATTTCCTCAGATTACCGGTAAAGTTTCAAGCTTTTGGGGGGTTTCTGGAAAAAAATTGAAGCTTTTTGACTTGGGCTTCGATGGATGACCAACCGGTTATCTCATACAAGAGGGTTCATCGGCAGGTCAAGCCGGAGCTCTATCTACAGAGCCTGTGCGACCGGGTCAGCGCGCTCGAGTCCAAATTTGACAGCCTCGTGGCTCATAAGGAGGGTCGGCGGTACAAATGGACGGCGTCGACCAAACAGGATCTGGATCTTATGAGGAACTACACGGTGGAGCTCTTCGTGCCCGAGCTCTGCGTGGAGGGTTTCAAGTTGCTGTTCATTTTGTCTTTGTTATTTCACAGTCCGACCACAAATTATTGTCACAAAACTGATTTTTAAAATATTTTTTGAATAATATAACAAATCTTGATTTTTTATATTAATTTTTAAATAAAAACTGAATTTTTAAAAATTAAAATGTAAAAATAAAAAATATTTTTCATAAATAAAAACTGAATTAATAAAAATAAAAAGTTATTTTGTAAAATTTTCATTTTAACACCCTAACAATGAAGGGTATTATTGTCATTTCACTTATTTTCAATTCTGAACCAATGGTATTTTGGACATTTTACCCGGTTGGGTATGAAAGTGAAATTAAAAGTTTGGTTAGGGTATGAAACTGATAAAAATTTATGCCAGAGTATCAAACTGAAATTAAATGTTTGCCAGGGTGGTAAAATGAAATTTTCCCTAGATATTTTGAAAACACTTTTTGTATATCAGTTTTTTTATACTTTTTGGAATCAAAATCAAGTTTTTTTTTCTTCTCTCTTTTCTCTTTAGTGTTCTTGAACTATTCTTGAGAGTTCTTCGTCTTGGGAGCATTTTCTACCATCTAAAGCCATAGCTAGGGCTGGGTATCGACCGGGCCCCGGCACTATTCTGACTTACAGATAACCGAACCGGGAGTACCGGGTACCTGAAATTCCTAACCGTCACCAGCACCGGGTCAAGTAGGGAACCTGGAAACCGACCAATTCCAGTTCCGGCCGGTTTCGGGTTTTAATCGGCCCAACAGGCCCATTGAGCCTTTCGGTTGTGCCTTCGGATTTGGACATGAATATACCAAAAACCAGTTTTTTGAAACATTCCCAACGTAACTAATTTAAACCCTGCCCATTTTCAACTAATGAAGCATTCCACACAACACAATGCAATTCTTAGAACTAATACCTCACATAATATGACTTGATCATAGTTTTACAACTTCACAACATTACAAGTTAACATAACAAAAAAAAACTTCACAACTACACTTACATCACCAAATACAGTTTATATTCATCATTAATCAACCTAATACAACAAAAAGGGTCTTTAATGTTGGCAAGTCTCCAAAACCAATTTCTTGATTCCTCAAAATAAAGGTACCTGTCCAAAATAAAACAATGATTAGTACATGATAATTGAAATAAATAAAAGAAAGAACAAATGTTGACATAAACAGAACATTGATTAATATATTACCACTGTTTAAGATGATATCACATTAAAACGGAAGCACCTATTGGAGTCGGTAAACCCTCAATTACGACAATAAAATTATGAACTCAAGTAAGAAAAAGACGAATAATATATAAGTGTAATGTATAAAAAAATTCGATAATATTTTATACCATCATCCGCTACTTGCATTAATTCCATCTCTTTCGCCATAGACTCGAAAGATATGGCTGCCGGAGTACCCTTCAACCAATCTTTAGTACACATGAGAGCTTGTACCATCCTAGTACTCCAGGAACTCCTAAATGCATCAAGTACCCTGCTGCCCCCACTGAAAATACACTCACTAGGTACCGAAGTAATTGGAATTCCTAAATTGTCTCTAGCAATCCTAGAAATAATTGGATACCTATGAGCATTTTCAGCCCACCAAGTCAAGATATTGAAACCTTTAAAATCTTTTGTTGTTTTCTCATTGAGATACCTCTCTAATTCAGATGCATCTTCAATCCGAGGAATCCAACAACAACTTATATTTTTCAAATTTACGGTGCTTAGATGGTCTCTCACCAACACTTACGGAACAGGCTGGTTGTGTTGGCACATCATTTGTACCGTATTCTTTTGCATAATGCTCAAAAATGTCATTGAGAGACATTTTGACACATGGGATTAAAATATCAGAAAATTCACCAGAATATATTTCCTTTATTAAGAAATTAACATAGTTCAATTTAAACAGTTGATAGGAATGTAAACATGTTTAGCATCCCCAAAATACTTATTGAACTTTGAACTCATATTAAAGGAAACATTTCTCATACTAATATTATCACTACCCATCCCTTCTTTTATAAAAGTATCGATGTCTGATATTTCGTCAAATATCATATTTGATGTAGCATAAGTAGAACATGATATACGGGAAGTTGTAAGAAAATACAGCTCTAAGTAGCCCATAATCGATTTGATTTGTCCCCAATCTAGGTTACCAAGCCTCCCTAACATGGACCCATCCGCCTTCCAAATCCTTGATTCCATTTCAACAATAAGACTCGGGTCTAAATTATAGTAGATGAGAAAAGCTTTCTCCAAACAACAAACTGAATCAAGCATCAAGAAAGTAGAATTCCACCTAGTTGCCACATCTAGACTCAACAGCCTTGTGGTCGTATAACCAGCCAAGTCACAGGCTATTTTAAACCGGTCTATTCTCAAAGGGGAACTCCTTATAGATTTCACAACATATCTGATCTTATCTATAGACTTCCCCACTTCCTCAAGCCCTTTACTCACTATCATGTTCAATATATGAGCTAGACATCTCATATGCATATGCTTACCATCTAATACATGGTGACCCAACATATTGTTACTAAGTTGGACACACAAGTATTCAATGACGTCTTTATTAGGACTAGCATTATCAACAATGACAGTCATAACTCTATCTATCCCCCAAGAATTCAAACAAGTCTCCAAAATTCTCCCAATATCTTCCCCTTTGTGAGAAGTCATTGGGACGAAATTTAAAAGTTTATTACGCAAGACCCATGAATCATCAATATAATGTGCTGTGATGCACATGTAATTGATTTGTTGGCCACTTGTCCAAGTGTCCGTGGTCAATGAAATCCTAGGGGTAGACGTTCTAAAAAACTCATGTAACTTGAGTTTTTCAGCCTCATATAATTCAAAAATATCCTTTTGATAAATGCTCCTAGAATGCACCTTAAACATTGGACACAAAGCCTTACAAAATTCCCTAAACCACTCATACTCTACAAAACTCAAAGGCAACTCATGCATAATGATCATTTTACTCAAGACATTTCGACAAATTTGTTGGTCGAAATGCCAAGGTAAAACTTGACCATCAGGCGCAAAGTTCAATTTTGTTTGAGTCTTATCTATTGTAGATATGGGGTTCTTATGACATTTTGGGATATGATTCCTTAAGGTACTAGTTCCATTGTTTGGGTTAGCATCATAAGACTTGGGACAATACTTACAAAAAGCCATCCACTTACCCTCCATATTAACACTATCAAAACTATCCCAAACAGTTGATGTACATTTAGACTTAGATATACCTGAGGATGTAGCTGCTGCTGCATCCTTACCACCAACCACAGCTGCAACTGTTGCATCCTTCCTACATTCCAAATCTGCAGCTATTGTTTCAGCTCCAGATGCTTGTCCCGATTGAGTGATAGAGTTAACAAACAGTCCCTTGTAAGAAGAAATCAAAAAACAGTAAGTCCTAAGATTAAAAAAAAATAGTAAGAAAATTTAAAAATAATTACTTCCAACTTATTCATGCATTACATTTAAAATAACAGATCATAGTATTAATGGTTCAAAATAGTGATTCATGCATTACAATTTTAAAAAAAAAACCAGTAAGACTCATTTTTAAACTAAACATGAATCAACTAACTCGTCTAATATTTTTTAAACTAAACATAAAACATGCATCACGACAGTTTAAATCAAGTCAAACATATATTACTAGTTCAGTCAAGTTTATGTTGAAGCAAAGATCAAATATCAACAGTGACAAACATGAATCACTTAACGTTTTGACCTTTAAAAGAAAAGCAACTTATAAGATAGTTAAAAGTACTTTATAAAAAGAAAAACAAATCAGTTCATAACATTTCATAATTCATTCATGCACTAAATTAAAATTCAAATTAATTACGGTTCATGAGTGCAAAAGACATGCACGTCTATGTTATCACCACAATCACTCAAACAATGGAAATATTTCAACATGTATATGAATAAGTATCTACGTGTATTGTAGTCAGACAATGACAACTTTTAGTGTCTTAGCACTAATAGTAGTACATTCAAAATCGCATAACTTTCATTGATCAAAACCAAAGTAAAAACATATTCCGTGAGATTGGTCATGCACATGAACTGATGCACTAAATTGTATACATGTGAGGATAATGGCTATAACTCTATTAAATTGAAAACCAGTTGCTAAAATCTGGTAATCACTGATCAGAGTAGATTTATATACAACACATATAACCAATGCAACAAAAAAGACTTTAATCTCATAGTACAGTTAGCTACTTGAATAAAATAATGGACATTTATAATTCTTTTCACTCAAATTTGAACTTTAAACATATCAAGCTTTTGAACGTCATTAAAATCATTTAAACTTTGAAAACAAATACCAAAATTAATTGAAACAAAACTGTGCAGAGTAAAGAACTGAACTAACACCTTCCAATACCAAGTCATTTAACAGTTCAACTAATTAGTTAAAAAACAACTCATTCATGCACTAAATTAAAAATCAAACCAGAACAAGAGAAAATACTAATCAAAACAAGACAAAAATTACTGGTACATGCCATAATGAGACCATAAAAATCTGCCTTCTTAAATAAATTGAAACGAAACTGTGCAGAGTAAAAGAATTGAACCAACACCTTCCAATACCAAGTCATTTAACTAATTTCCAAAAACAGGTCATATTTTTTTTGGATCTTACTTAGAAAAAATCAACTCAATTCTTCAAAATAATAACAGGCAACATCAACATGCACTAAATCATTTCACATTTCAACATCTAACCTAACCATTAACATCTAACAGGCAACATCAACAGTAAAGAACGTCTATATGAAAGATGCATATATATTATCTTAAACCAATTATAAAGTGGAACGCGCCGCGCGTGTATGAAATTTTGGCGATTTTCAAATCTCGACTAGGGTTCCGTTCTCTTCGGCGGGATGTGATCGTCTTCACGACGGGCGGACCGACAGAAGCTTGCGGCCTGTTTCTAGGGACCATATGTTGTTGAACGAGTCGGTTTTGTGGATCCATCAATCGGTGCAGAAGGCATCAAAGAGTCGTCCCATGTCGAGACATCGCGAATCAGAGTATTATGAGAAACTGGTGGAGGGAGAAGTGATTAGGGTATCGAAAATTGCATCAGTGATCTGTAGGTTGGAGGAGTCAGCTTGTGTACCCTTAGGCAGCTCGATCAGTCGCCGGATTGGGACCTTGCCGGAGTCTGAATCGCGACAGACAGAAAGCTCAAAAGTGGAGGACTCGGGTCCGGTTGCTTCTGTGGGGAAGAAGAAGGTTATTATGAATTCAATGGAACAATGTAAGTTTTTCGTCTGTAATCTCCCTCCTGCAACCACTCGGAGTAAATTGAGGGAATGGCTTGAGGAATTGACTCCGGTATTCAGAGTTTTTGTTTGCAAAAGGAAGAACGCCGGGGGCAGATTTTTTGGGTTCGTAACAGTCAATTCCAAAGAAGATGCTTCAACTCTGTCGAAAGCCTGTAATTGTTGTGTGTGGGAGGGCTATAAGATCTTCATGTCAGTGGCTTGGCCGGAATGGATGAACAAGAGATTGAGATGTCACGCCCCAATTTCAGCGAACCGAAACTAGGGACGCGAACGTTCAAAAAGTTACAAAACTGAAACATGTTTTCGATAAATCACCTAAAAAGTCAGTTTAGTTCCACAAAAGAATAATATTTACATCTTAAAATAAAAGTCCCACACTTGGACAAAACGAGATACACGTCTCTAGACTCAAACACCCAGCAACCCGCTTCAAGCTCTTCAAGCTTCAGAAGCTCACCTAGTCCAGACTACGAACGGTACCTGTAGGAAAAGCAGCTAGGGGTGAGCGTTCGCTCACCACCACAGATAACATACTGACTATGGCATAATTAGTAGACAAAGCCGATGACACTAACAACGACTCAAAGACACACACACGACCAGTCTTTTCCTCAACTGACTCAACACTCGGATACGTTATGTAGACCCCACACTACGATCGACGACCTCCTCCAAGACACGAATGACCACACAATACCAAACAAGATCACAAAGGATCGCAAACCGGCTGCTTAGTAACCAATCTCTGTCTCTCGCCCTTTACCGATCATAGACGTGGTCAGGCGGTCGACCTGTCGCGCAACTTCTCCCGATCCCAGTCGGGAGGCTAACCCACAACCTCTCCGCTTCACCCGATCCCAGTCGGGTGGTTAGCCACACCCGCGCGTCCTTCCCCCGATCCCAGTCGGGGAGCTAGCCCACAACCCCTCCGCTTCTCCCGATCCCAGTCGGGAGGCTAGCTACACCACACAACCTCCACCAGTAACCAGTAACCAATCACAATCACAAACAAGTTCAAACGGACAGCAACGACACCGGTGACAACTCCACAGGCACTCAAGGCCAACAAAACACCGACAACCAAACACGGGTTCAACAACCCTACTGGCCCTCATGGTCACCCCAAGACACCAACGATAAAGTACGGGTTCATAACTCCACGGGCACTCACGGCCACTCAAAATACCGAAGCGATAACACGGGCTCTCATGGCCACCCAAGACTCAGCAATAATTAACACGGGCTCTCAAGGCCACCCAAACTCGACAACAAATAACACGGGCTCTCAAGGCCACCCAAACTCAACAATGAATAAAACGGGCTCTCAAGGCCACCCAAACTCAATCAACAATTAACGCACAACAACCTCCGGGCATGGTCATATGCCTCCAGTAACACAGTTAACGCTAAGTTTTCTGCTCCTACGACACTACTAAGTGTCACATGCATTTCCAGTATTCGCTACATTCCCGTATCATGCATTTCTAATATTCGATAACCTAAACAACCCACGACACCCCGGTGTCACATGCAATTCTACAGTTAACTTTCCCTAGTCAGGGCCGAGATCCGGCTACTTTTCCCTACCTCGAAAGCAACTCCAGAAGCGCTCCACTAAACCCGAGATGAATCGCAGTCACTCGCCGAGCCTCCCTTTGCCTCGGTCCGCAGCACGATCTAAAAGAACACAGATTTAACTCACTTTAAACTAGTACGAACCGGTCGAAAATAAATAACTCAACGCCCAAGTTAATAACGGTTCCGCCGTTAAGTTAACGGCTACGATTTGTCCATTTTAAACTTGACAGTTGTCGTTTACACTCGAGCGGGATAAAAGTCGGGTTACAACGGATCGGGTTCGAGCACCCGCGCACCGAACCCGGGTTTGATCTAAACCCAGTTTAAACCCCTTTTTAACTTAAAACCGTCGTTGAACTCCCTTGCTTTAATTAATTCCGTCTTTGATTTTAAAACAAAACGGTTTCCTTCCGTTTCGTTTCCAAACCCGATATTTTGGTCCAGAACCCTTAATAAGTCGATTTGATTTCGTTTCCCCCCTTTTTGATTTAACTTAACTCGAGTCTAACTTTAATAAACGACTTTCGTGTTAAAACCCGTTAAACTTAACTCGACCTAGTTTTAACGATAACGATTTTCTTTATGTCCAAACGATATGGATCTAACACTTATAACACTTATTCTAAAGTCGATTTTCAATTTACAAACAGTTTTAACCCTTCCTTTTTCACCCTTAACAGATCAAAAAAGACGTAAATGACAAAATAATAATAACTTAAAATTTGAAGTTCTTCTTTACAGATCTTTACATTTCAGATTTTACAAAAAGTCCTTTAAACAACACCGGATCTACGTTTTTCTGTTCTGTTCCCTTCCATTTCGGGAGCTCCGTTCCATCCCGGCCGGATCTGAACGAACTCGGGAACGGGAAAGCAAAGACGAAGAAGAACGGGGTCGGTTAGGTGCGGCCGACCACCGGCGCCGGTCGGCCGAGATTCCACGGACCGAGAACTCACCGTAAAGGGGACGGTGGCGGGCGGTGGAGATCGGCGGTGGGAGCGGCGGTGGGGGCGGCGTACAGCTCGGGTCCAGACGGCTCGTCCCGTTCCGGATCTGACGAGCTCGCCGGCGACGGCGGGAGCTCGGGTCCGGACGACTCATCCCGTTCCGGATCTGACGAGCTCACCGGCGACGGCGGGAGCTCGGGTCCGGACATCTCGGGACGGAGAGATCGGAGGCGGCGGTGGACGGTCGGAGCTCGGGATGAGACCGGTGGCCGGAGCTGGTGAGGAAGACGAATGAGGAGGGTGAGGCAGGGAGCTCGGGGACGGAGTCGTGTGGCTGACCGGAACGGTGACGGCGTCGGGACGGAGGAGAAGAGGACGGGACGGCTGGGACGTGGTCGGAGCTGGGTGTGGTCGGACGGAGATGGAAGGGAGACGGCGTGGTGGCGATGGGAGAGCGGCCGGAGCGATGGCGGCCGGTGCCGGTCCGGCGAGGAAGACGAAGAGAGAGAGAGAGGTGAGATCGGGTAGAGAGAGAGAGAGGAGAGGGTGAATGGAGGCTGTGGAGAGAAAATGAGACTGAAACCCTAGGGTTTCAGTCTTATAAAGGGGGTGGGTTTTTGGGCCAGCCCCTTTTGGGCCTCAGGGGACAACCGGGCCGAGAGTGGCTGGGCTGGGTTCGGCCTGCGCGCCTGGCCTGGTCCAGACCTGCTCCCTTTAGTTTTTTTTTTTTTTTGCACTCGTTTCAAAAACTTACCCTAAGGTTTTCGTTTTCAAATTAATACCTTAAAGAAACGAAGCGGGTTTTACAATCTACCCCCCTTAAAGGAATTTCGAACACGAAATTTAAAACAGCGTACCTCGGGAAACGAACAAGGCGGGATACTTCGCGCGAACCTCGTCCTCGCGCTCCCAAGTCGATTCAGCCCCGTGGTGCTTCCACTGCACTCGTACCAAGTGGATAATCTTGCCTCCCCGCAGAATCTGCTCCCGCGTGTCCTTAATCCGAACCGGCTACTCCTCATAGGAGACATCATCAGCCACCTTGATATCTGTCCACTCGATGACGTGGGAGGGGTCTGCATTGTACTGCCGCAACTGAGACACGTGGAAGACGTCATGGACTCTCCCAAGTTGCGGTGGCAACGCCAGACGATATGCCACTGTTCCCACTCTGCCCAAAATCTGGAACGGGCCAATGTACCTCGGAGCCAACTTGCCCCCGCTGCGCCTGAACCACACCAGCCCTTTCCTCGGGCTCACCTTCAGGAACACGTGATCCCCGACGGCAAACTCAAGGGGTCGACGTCTCCTGTCGGCATAACTCTTCTGTCGGCTCTGCGCTGTCCTCAGCCGATCGCGAATCAGTGCGACTTTCTCCGTCGTCTCTCTGACAAGATCTGGCCCCAGCAGACTCTTGTCCCCCACCTCTGCCCAACACACTGGTGACCGACACGACCTCCCATACAACGCTTCGAACGGTGCCATCCCGATACTGGCCTGGAAGCTGTTGTTGTAGGCGAACTCGGCTAAAGGCAGGTGGGTTTCCCAAGATCCCCTGAAATCCAGCACACATGCTCGCAGCATGTCCTCCAAGATCTGAATGGTACGCTCAGACTGACCGTCCGTCTGGGGATGATGTGCTGTACTGAGTAGCACCTCGGTCCCCAATGCCTTCTGCAGACTCGGCCAAAACCTGGACGTGAAGCGGGGATCCCTGTCAGACACTATCGACACCGGGACCCCGTGGAGACGCACTATCTCCTGGATATACAGACTGCTCAACTTGTCGACCGGGTCTGTCATCCTCATAGCCAGAAAGTGGGCCGACTTAGTCAACCGGTCGACTACCACCCACATGGCGTCGTTTCCCTTGGGCGATCTCGGTAGTCCACACACGAAGTCCATCGTAATGTGTTCCCACTTCCACTGAGCAATCGGTAGTGGCTGTAACAATCCCGCTGGACGCTGATGCTCGGCCTTCACCTGCTGACAGACAAGGCATCTCGATACAAACTCTGCGACTGCTCTCCTCATACCGCGCCACCAGTAGTGCCGTCTGAGGTCACGGTACATCTTGGTGCCCCCCGGATGCACTGTGAGACGCGAATGGTGTGCCTCTCGTAACACGGCGTCTCTACAGTTAACCGGTACGAATAGCCCCCCGCGGTATCGTAGTCCCCAATCAGTGCTGTCCTGCCAGCCCACCACCTCGTCACCCCTGACGACTCTCTCGCGTATCTCTGATGCTTCGACGTCCTTTGTCTGCGCCTCTAGCACTTGGGCAAGCAGTGAGGGCTGAGCCACTAGTGAGCACATGGCAACACCGCCAGTAACCTCCTCTAGCTCAAGCCCGAATGTGCTCAGTTCCCCCATCATGCCCCACTCTCGGACAGATATGCTGGCGAGGCTCGGAGCCGACTTCCTACTCAAGGCGTCGGCGACAACGTTCGCCTTTCCTGGGTGGTAGTGTAGCTCGAAGTCGTACTCCTCAAGTAGTTCCATCCACCGTCGCTGACGCATGTTCAGGTCTCGCTGGGAAAATATGTACTTGAGGCTCTTGTGATCCGAGAACACCTGAAACCCCTCGCCGTACAGATAATATCGCCAGCTCTTCAGTGCAAACACGACTGCTGCTAGCTCCAAGTCGTGGGTAGGATAGTTGCGCTCGTGTATCTTCAACTGCCTGGAGCCATAAGCCACAACTCTGCCCGACTGCATCAGCACGCAGCCCAGTCCCTCTCCGGACGCATCGCAGTAAACATCATAACCAATTCCTCGCTCGGGCACCACTAACACTGGAGCTGTAGTCAGCCGAGTCTTCAGCTCCGCGAACGCACGCTCACAGTCGTCTGTCCACACGAACCCGACACCCTTGCGCGTCAACAGAGTCATCGGTGCGGCTAGTCGTGCAAAATCTTGGACAAATCGCCTATAGTAGCCTGCCAATCCCAGAAAGCTGCGGATCTCGAAAACACTCGTGGGCCGTGCCCACTTCGAGACCGCGTCGACCTTCGACGGATCGACCAGGATACCGTCACGGGATACAATGTGGCCAAGGAACCTCACCTCGGAGAGCCAGAACTCGCACTTCTCCCGGTTGGCATATAGCTGATGCTTGCGTAGTAGGGTCAGAACAGCCCTCAGATGTGCCTTATGCGCCGCCTCGTTCTGCGAATATATCAGGATGTCGTCCACAAATACCACCACAAACTGATCTAGGTACGGCCGGAAGATGCTGTTCATCAGGTCCATGAACGCTGCTGGCGCGTTCGTCAGTCCGAATGGCATCACTAGGAACTCGTAGTGCCTATAGCGTGTCCGGAATGCAGTCTTTGCGACGTCCCCCTCACGGACTCGCAACTGATAATAACCGGATCGCAGATCGATCTTCGAGAAGTGAGTCGCCCCTCTCAACTGGTCGAACAAGTCGTCGATCCTCGGCATCGGGTACCGGTTCTTCACCGTAACCCGGTTTAGCTTCCGGTAATCTATACACATCCGTAGCTCTCCACTCTTCTTCTTCACGAAGAGTGCTGGTGCTCCCCACGGCGATGTACTCGGACGGATAAACCCCTTCTGCTGAAGCTCCTCCAGCTGACGCTTCAGCTCAGTCAACTCGGCCGGTGCAAACCTGTAAGGCGCCATCGATATCGCCGCCGTTCCCGGCACTAGGTCAATCCCGAACTCCACCTCACGAATCGGTGGCAGCCCGCTCAACTCCTCAGGAAAGACCTCGGGGAACTCGCATACCACTCTCGGTAACTCTCGGCTCTGCACAGCCGGTACTTCCTCCTCTGCGGACAACGCCGACAGGAGGACCCCACTCTTACTTCCCAGCACGCACGTCACCTTCGTACCGCCCACTGTCACTATCACTCGTCGTCTATAGCAATCGATGTTGGCTCGGTACCTCGACAGCCAATACATACCCAAAATCACATCAAAGGTAGTCATCCCCAACACGAGAAGATCCCCAGGGCAAGGACAGTCTGCGACTCTAATCTCGCAGGCACGACATACTCTAATCAACGATGCACCACCCCCAACTGGGGTGTCCAGGCATAGAGGTGGGCTCAACGGCTCTAAGCTCAACCCCAACCTCTCGGCACAACCCGACGAAATAAAAGAGTGCGACGCCCCGGTATCAAACAAGAATAAAGCCCATAAGTTATACAATAAACACGTACCCTGGATGGTCTCGCGGTACGTGTTAGGTCCTGGGGCTCTGGAGTCGGTGACTGCATAGACTCTCCCCTGCGAGGCCTGCTGCCTTTGACCCGGCGCGCTGGCCGCTGAATACCCGTGACTCTACTGCTGTCTCGGAACCGGTGCGCTCGTAGAAGGCTGTGACGGCCTGGACTGCTGACCCTGACGAGGACGTCCCCTGGGCGACTGTACGGTCCGCGACTGCTGCGGTCGCTGCGCTGATGTTGCCCTCGACGGCTCACGGCACCATGCAATGGTGTGCCGAACCTGGCCGCATCGAAAACAGCTGATCTCGTTGGCTCTCGACTCCGTGCCCTGGCTGGTCCGGCTAGTCGTTGGCCGCGCCGTAGGTACTCCTTCCATCGGGCACTCGCGACGGAAGTGGCCTTGCTGCCCGCAAGTAAAGCACGCCGTCGCCCTCTCTTGTGCGACTGGCCCAACTGCTGCCACTGAACTCCGCTGTCTCGATCCACTCTGATGAGGCGGTGGTCGGAAGGATCCCGCGGTCCTTTGCCTCCGCGAGTCTCGTGAGTCTGACGACCCGGTCCAACTGATCGGCCGAGGTCGGACCTCACGGCCCCTGGCTGCATCCCGGATGCCCTGCTCCACTGTAGCCGCGGTGTCCACTAGATCGGTATACTTCCGTATCCTCAAGGCGAGAACCTGGTTCCGGATGCCCAGCCTCAGTCCGTCCTGGAACCGCAGGCAACGGTTCGTCTCGCTAGACACCATCTCAGGCGCGAATCTGGCCAAGGCTGTGAACCTGGCCTCGTACTGTGCCACTGTCATCTCTCCCTGCTCCAGGTATAAGAACTGCTGATGTCACTCCAGCCGAGCCGACTCGGGAAAGTACTGTGCCATGAATACCTCCTGGAATACGCTGTAGTCGTATCCGACTGTGTCCTTCACCCGCCCCCACCAGTGGTAGGCGCTGTCTCTCAGCTGATGGGCCACGAAGGACACTCTCCGACGGCCATCCTCGACACCCAAAGTGTCCAGGTCTCGTGTGACCTGCTCTATCCATCGCTCGGCTAGGTCGGGATTTGGCTCCCCGAAAAAAACAGGTATCCCGAGCTTCAGGAAATTGAGTAGCGCTCGGGAGGTAAGATCCTCTGTCTGAGCGGCCCTCATCGGAACTGCGGCTGCCTCTGGTGTTGGCGAAGCCGACTCTCGGCTGGCGATGACCACCACCAAACTCTGAACGGTCCTGGTAAGCTCATCCAGGGCAGTCATCACTGGAGGGTCCGCGACTAGCGGAACACTGGGGGTACCTGCAGATGGCCCCGCATCACTTCTCCCGTCTTCTCCGACGGGAGTGCCCTGTGCCTCCGCGTAGTCGGCGGGCTCGACGGCTGGCACCCTCCCTGGTGCCCCTACTGACCGCCCCCGCCGGCCTCGCGTGGGTGCCTGACCCTGCGTTCCTGATGCTTGCCCGCGCCTTCCGCGAGCCATGAACAGTATCCTCTGCACGGATACACGCAAACGTTCAGTTTGCGAACTCAAATAAAGGCGACAAGTTCAAAACGCCAACGCTCACACGGTCTAAGTTTACTCTAGTGCGTATGTCACTAAAGCGCCACACCGCTCAAGCTAAACACACCTTATATATAGTATTAGTATACGAGACCACACCGACATATACCACACAAGCGACAACAAACCAACCAGAGTCGAACCTTGCCCCCCCCCCGGGCCGACCAAAATCAAACATACGCCCACAGGGCCAATCAAGTTCAAGACATGCCAAAAGGGCCAACAACCTTAAACCTTTTTCCGCTTCATTAAAAATCCTCATTTCTTGGCATCAGGTGGTTACAACCCCGTCCAGGCATCCCCGAACTACGTTGTGGCCACTTGATACCAACACCGTCACGCTCGACCACAGGAGCGCTCCTGAGTCGAGTCGCGACAGTTTAAAAACGTTTCGCACAGCAACACACAAACATTGTATTAGTAGCCCCGTACTGCACAAGCACAAAACAAAACAGGACTCAAATCCTAACGGGTCTACACCCGAGTTCCGACTTGCGTACCCAACGCAGGGCGGGACTCTACCGACTCGACTCTCCCACCTAATTGACGTGTAGTCCGAGGTGTGAAACCTCGCGCTCTGATACCAAGCTGTCACGCCCCAATTTCAGCGAACCGAAACTAGGGACGCGAACGTTCAAAAAGTTACAAAACTGAAACCTGTTTTCGATAAATCACCTAAAAAGTCAGTTTAGTTCCACAAAAGAATAATATTTACATCTTAAAATAAAAGTCCCACACTTGGACAAAACGAGATACACGTCTCTAGACTCAAACACCCAGCAACCCGCTTCAAGCTCTTCAAGCTTCAGAAGCTCACCTAGTCCAGACTACGAACGGTACCTGTAGGAAAAGCAGCTAGGGGTGAGCGTTCGCTCACCACCACAGATAACATACTGACTATGGCATAATTAGTAGACAAAGCCGATGACACTAACAACGACTCAAAGACACACACACGACCAGTCTTTTCCTCAACTGACTCAACACTCGGATACGTTATGTAGACCCCACACTACGATCGACGACCTCCTCCAAGACACGAATGACCACACAATACCAAACAAGATCACAAAGGATCGCAAACCGGCTGCTTAGTAACCAATCTCTGTCTCTCGCCCTTTACCGATCATAGACGTGGTCAGGCGGTCGACCTGTCGCGCAACTTCTCCCGATCCCAGTCGGGAGGCTAACCCACAACCTCTCCGCTTCACCCGATCCCAGTCGGGTGGTTAGCCACACCCGCGCGTCCTTCCCCCGATCCCAGTCGGGGAGCTAGCCCACAACCCCTCCGCTTCTCCCGATCCCAGTCGGGAGGCTAGCTACACCACACAACCTCCACCAGTAACCAGTAACCAATCACAATCACAAACAAGTTCAAACGGACAGCAACGACACCGGTGACAACTCCACAGGCACTCAAGGCCAACAAAACACCGACAACCAAACACGGGTTCAACAACCCTACTGGCCCTCATGGTCACCCCAAGACACCAACGATAAAGTACGGGTTCATAACTCCACGGGCACTCACGGCCACTCAAAATACCGAAGCGATAACACGGGCTCTCATGGCCACCCAAGACTCAGCAATAATTAACACGGGCTCTCAAGGCCACCCAAACTCGACAACAAATAACACGGGCTCTCAAGGCCACCCAAACTCAACAATGAATAAAACGGGCTCTCAAGGCCACCCAAACTCAATCAACAATTAACGCACAACAACCTCCGGGCATGGTCATATGCCTCCAGTAACACAGTTAACGCTAAGTTTTCTGCTCCTACGACACTACTAAGTGTCACATGCATTTCCAGTATTCGCTACATTCCCGTATCATGCATTTCTAATATTCGATAACCTAAACAACCCACGACACCCCGGTGTCACATGCAATTCTACAGTTAACTTTCCCTAGTCAGGGCCGAGATCCGGCTACTTTTCCCTACCTCGAAAGCAACTCCAGAAGCGCTCCACTAAACCCGAGATGAATCGCAGTCACTCGCCGAGCCTCCCTTTGCCTCGGTCCGCAGCACGATCTAAAAGAACACAGATTTAACTCACTTTAAACTAGTACGAACCGGTCGAAAATAAATAACTCAACGCCCAAGTTAATAACGGTTCCGCCGTTAAGTTAACGGCTACGATTTGTCCATTTTAAACTTGACAGTTGTCGTTTACACTCGAGCGGGATAAAAGTCGGGTTACAACGGATCGGGTTCGAGCACCCGCGCACCGAACCCGGGTTTGATCTAAACCCAGTTTAAACCCCTTTTTAACTTAAAACCGTCGTTGAACTCCCTTGCTTTAATTAATTCCGTCTTTGATTTTAAAACAAAACGGTTTCCTTCCGTTTCGTTTCCAAACCCGATATTTTGGTCCAGAACCCTTAATAAGTCGATTTGATTTCGTTTCCCCCCTTTTTGATTTAACTTAACTCGAGTCTAACTTTAATAAACGACTTTCGTGTTAAAACCCGTTAAACTTAACTCGACCTAGTTTTAACGATAACGATTTTCTTTATGTCCAAACGATATGGATCTAACACTTATAACACTTATTCTAAAGTCGATTTTCAATTTACAAACAGTTTTAACCCTTCCTTTTTCACCCTTAACAGATCAAAAAAGACGTAAATGACAAAATAATAATAACTTAAAATTTGAAGTTCTTCTTTACAGATCTTTACATTTCAGATTTTACAAAAAGTCCTTTAAACAACACCGGATCTACGTTTTTCTGTTCTGTTCCCTTCCATTTCGGGAGCTCCGTTCCATCCCGGCCGGATCTGAACGAACTCGGGAACGGGAAAGCAAAGACGAAGAAGAACGGGGTCGGTTAGGTGCGGCCGACCACCGGCGCCGGTCGGCCGAGATTCCACGGACCGAGAACTCACCGTAAAGGGGACGGTGGCGGGCGGTGGAGATCGGCGGTGGGAGCGGCGGTGGGGGCGGCGTACAGCTCGGGTCCAGACGGCTCGTCCCGTTCCGGATCTGACGAGCTCGCCGGCGACGGCGGGAGCTCGGGTCCGGACGACTCATCCCGTTCCGGATCTGACGAGCTCACCGGCGACGGCGGGAGCTCGGGTCCGGACATCTCGGGACGGAGAGATCGGAGGCGGCGGTGGACGGTCGGAGCTCGGGATGAGACCGGTGGCCGGAGCTGGTGAGGAAGACGAATGAGGAGGGTGAGGCAGGGAGCTCGGGGACGGAGTCGTGTGGCTGACCGGAACGGTGACGGCGTCGGGACGGAGGAGAAGAGGACGGGACGGCTGGGACGTGGTCGGACGGAGATGGAATGGAGACGGCGTGGTGGCGATAGGAGAGCGGCCGGAGCGATGGCGGCCGGTGCCGGTCCGGCGAGGAAGACGAAGAGAGAGAGAGAGGTGAGATCGGGTAGAGAGAGAGAGAGGAGAGGGTGAATGGAGGCTGTGGAGAGAAAATGAGACTGAAACCCTAGGGTTTCAGTCTTATAAAGGGGGTGGGTTTTTGGGCCAGCCCCTTTTGGGCCTCAGGGGACAACCGGGCCGAGAGTGGCTGGGCTGGGTTCGGCCTGCGCGCCTGGCCTGGTCCAGACCTGCTCCCTTTAGTTTTTTTTTTTTGCACTCGTTTCAAAAACTTACCCTAAGGTTTTCGTTTTCAAATTAATACCTTAAAGAAACGAAGCGGGTTTTACATGAGACGTTAGGGTGGTACTCAAACCAGTCTAATCTGGAGACCAAAAGGCGGGAATTTCTCTGAGCCACAAGCCAATGTGGTTCCGCGTCCAGGGTGCTCCCCCATGCCTC
The DNA here is from genome assembly GCA_963921825.1 of Erodium maritimum. NCBI lineage: Eukaryota > Viridiplantae > Streptophyta > Magnoliopsida > Geraniales > Geraniaceae > Erodium > Erodium maritimum. The sequence goes on along the minus strand of OY997596.1, from coordinate 26,127,775 downwards.
AGAAAATCATGGCTACCAGGTCTCAGTATTTGGCGCCATGGATTGCAGCAAGTGTTCTGGGAGTGGCAAAAGAAGAATTGTCGTTAAATACTATGCATGAGCTAATCAACTCGGAAGGGTCACCTGACTTGCAATTCCGGTAATTGGGCAACATGATCTTCCTGTTCCTGTCCTCAGACCAAGACACTTTGACAGACGTTTTGAACTCGAAATGGAGATGGTGCTCTGAATTGTTTATGATGTTTGATCGAGCTCAAGAATGGCTAAATAATGCGGGCGGTTTCTCATGGTGGAAGGTTACGGGTATCCCGCTTTCGGGATGGTGCATGTCAACCTTTCGTGACATCGGGAATTCTTGTGGTTCGTTTCTATTGGCCCTAAGAGACGAGACTTCTCCTTCACTTGATTGCAACTTTTTCCTGTTGCAATCGAATTCTCAGGAGGATACTGTTACTCGAGTCTTGGAGTTAGAGGGCAAGAGTTTTCATGTGTGCTTGTCGAAAATTCCATCGACTGAGCTTCGGGGGGTTGACAGAGTTGCTGATTACAAAAGGGCGATTCTTGCCAATTCAGACACTCCGCTCCAGGAGTCTAAAGTGAAGGGCAAAGGTGCAGTGAATCTCTCGACTCCGATAAGCAAAGTCCCTGAATTGTCTAATTCGAGCCCAAATCAATCGTTGCGTGGGCTAGGGCTTCGGCCAGGGATCTTCTCCAGCCGAGCAGACCAACACATGTGTTCCGCTCATATGCCGCACATCATATTCCAGTTGACAAAGAAAATGCTGATCGAGAGAGGAAGTGGAAATTAATTAAGGCAAGTCAGAAACTTCTCGCAGGACATCCAGAAACGGCAGACCAAATTGAAGCTCTCGATTTTGAGCTGGGAGACTCTGTTGATCCAGAATTTCAGGACGACTCTGACGACCTTGGTTCTAGTGACGGGGTAGAAGGGGGGGATTCTCTCCCTACTTCCTTACCGTTTTAATCAGAAGTTATGGTGAAATTCATCTCCTGGAACGTGAGGGGGATGAATGCCGTCCAGAAGAGACGGTGCATTAGGGTGGCTCTTTCTAAGCAGCACCCTGATATGATTTTATTTCAGGAAACTAAAAGAGAAGATATTCAACCCTTTATTTTTAGAAGTTGTTGTTTTTTGAGTGGTTGAGATTCAGCCTTTATTCCTTCTGTAGGCGCGGCAGGAAATGTTCTTTTGGTTTGGAGGACGGTAATTTTTTTGGTATTTCACTTATATAATATTGATAATGCTTTGGTTTGGAAAGGCTTGATTATTGCAGACTCTCTTCCCCTGACTGTTGTGAACGTTTACGCACCAACTGAGAGTGGGGTTCGGTCGGAATTATGGACGAAACTGTCTGATGCTAGTCCATCTTTTGACGATTGTTTATTGGTGGGCGGAGATTTTAATGTGGTTTGCGTACGGGAAGAACGGGCTTATAGTGAATTCTCTGAGGCGGACAGTGAGGCCTTTAGAGACCTTATTTTTGATTTGGCGGTGTGTGATTTACCATTGATTGGTAGCAGTTTCACTTGGTATGGACCCGCATCCAAGGCCGCCTGTTTGGAAAGATTTTTAGTCTTCGCTGATTTGTTGTCAATATTCCCAAGTTTGGTTCAAAAGACATTGCACAGGGAACTCTCGGATCATAAACCGGTTGTCTTAGAGTCTCGGTCGTTGAATTGGGGACCAAAGCCCGTGCGCTTTCTAAATGTGTGGACGTCTCATCCGAATTTCTTTGAGTTCGTTAAGACTCAATGGGACAGTTTTTCGGTTCAAGGTGCGCCCAGTTATAGATTATGGAAGAAGCTCAATTGTCTCAGAAAAGCCCTACAGGTTTGGAACTCTGAGGTTTTTGGCAGGGTAGATAAAGAAATAACCGCTCTAAACCTGAAGATCGACAATTTGGATAAGGTCATTGATGTTCGGCCTCTGACGGGAGAGGAGTGCACTAGGAGATCTCTCCTTAAAGTCTCGCTGATTTCGAAGCATAAGCTACTAGCAAAGATTTGGGCACAGAAAGCTAGATTCAAATGGTTTTCGGAAGGGGAGCAGTGTTCCAAATTTTATCATCGCTTGGCTAATTTTAATTCCTCCCTTAAACGGGTGACGGTAATTCGGGTTGGAGAACACCTTTTTTCAGAGCCGACACAGATTAAAGACCAAGTTGTTATCCACTTCCGCGAGAGGTTTGCTAGGCCGAGGGAAGCTTCGGTTCGGATACCAGCTCTACAGTTCAAATGTATTTTGGCCATTCAATCATCAGATTTGGAGGCATGTTTCTCGGCTTAGGAGATTTTTAACTCGTTGTCGGAGTGTGGTAATAACAAAGCGCCCGGGCCGGACGGTTTTTCTATGTTATTCTTTAAATCATGTTGGGAGATAATAAAGGATGATGTGTTACAATTTGCTGAGGAGTTTCATTTTTCGGGAGTTTTCGGGAAAGGTCTCAGCTCGGCTTTTATGGTTCTTATTCCAAAGATTTCAAGTCCGGAAACTTTTGAGGACTTCAGGCCGATTAGCCTGATATCGGGCCCTTACAAAATAGTGGCAAAATTAATGGCAAACAGGCTTTAAAAGGTCCTACCTGACTTAACAAGCGATACCCAGAGTGGTTTTATAGCGGGATGACAGCTTGTAGACGGTGTCCTTATTGCTTCGGAAGTATTGCATGGAATAAAAAAGTCTAAGAAGGAGACAGTGATATTGAAGATCGATTTCGAAAAAGCGTATGATAAGGTTAGTTTGTCCTATTTGCTAGATGTGATGATCATTATGGGCTTTCCTGAGAAGTGGAGGTTGTGGATGTCTAGTTGCTTCAGAGCTAATATGTCGGTTTTAATTAACGGGGCTCCTAGTGTTGATTTTGAAAATGAGAATGGTATAGGCCAGGGGTGTCCTCTGTCCCCCTTTTTGTTCTTGCTGACGGCTGAGGGGTTGAACCAAATGCTATTGGATGGTATCCGGGGTGGAGATTTTAACGGAGTTGAAGTAGGACGGAATGGACTGCTGGTGTCTCATTTGCAGTTCGCTGATGATACCATCCTTTTTATTAAGGGTGAGGAGATGGGGTTGAGGAATGTGAAGTATCTTTTAGATCTTTTTCTGACAGTTTCGGGACTGAAGATTAACTACGTAAAGTCCAAAGTGGTGTTATTGAATGGGGCATCATTGTCTGAAGAGCTGATATCATCTATTGTGGGTTGTGAAGCGTGTGATTTGCCCTTGCCTTATTTGGGTTTACAGTTGGGACTTTCCCCTAAGAGGCTCAGTTTTTGGGAGCCAGTTTTCGTTCGGGTGAGAAAGTATTTGAATGGTTGGAAAGCGAAGACCCTGAATATAGCAGGCCGAGTGGTGTTGCTGAAGTCTACCTTGGCTGCTCTCCCGGCGTTTTACATGAGACTATTTAAGGCTCCTAGTTCGGTGATTAAGAAGCTGGAAAGGCTTCAACGTCGTTGTTTCTGGTCACATAGTGTGGCACGACGAGTTATACACAAAGTAAAGTGGGATAAAGTTTGCTGGCCAAGATCGGAGGGCGGGTTGGGCCTTAGAATACTGGAAGAAGTCAATTTGAGTCTGCTGGCTAAATGGTTATGGAGATTTGCTGAGGATGAGTCGTCTCTTTGGAAGCAGCTCATTTGTGACAAATTTAGATGGGATCCAAGGGAGTGGGATCTCCTAAGTTTAGACCGGCCGAATGATTCTTCTCTTTTTGGGCACATTGTGAGTTTGGCCAGTGACCCGAGATTTCAAACACTTTTTGGAGGTCAAGGGATTCATTGGAAAGTGGGTAATGGTGCGAGGGTGAGGTTTTGGGATGATGTTTGGCTGGGTGATGAAGCTTTTCGGTTTAAATTCCACCAGTTGTTTGTGGCTGCTCTTGACCAAGAGGCCTTGGTCATGGATTACTGGAGAGAGGGACAATGGGTGCTGGTTTACAGAAGAGATTTGTTTGTTCGGGAACTGGGTGAGGAACGGATGTTACAGGAGCTTCTGAATTCTGTTTGTCTGTCTGATTCTCAGGACATGATGGTTTGGGTCAAGGGACCCCGTTTCTCAGTAGGGGCGGTTTACAGGTTGATCACACCTACTTTTGATGAGGTCAGCTGGGCCTCAGTTTTATGGGTTAAGGGACTTCCACCAAAATTATGCATGTTTATGTGGCTAGCTTTACATTCATCAATCCCTACTATGACTTTTCTTGAGGCTTGAGGTTGCAGAATATCGTTGAATGCCATGAGGTGTTATTTCTGTAAGTCTTGCTTTGAGGACTTGGATCATCTGTTTCTCCATTGTGGTTTTTCATGGAGAGTGTGGGGTTTGTTGCACGGCTGGTGGTCTATACCCTGGGTGATGCCGAATTCTTTTTTGGCGGCCTTCGAAGGTTGGTTTTTGGTGTCCGGCCGAGTGGGGGGTTCGGTATGGTTAAAAGTGTGTTTGTCACGCCCCAATTTCAGCGAACCGAAACTAGGGATGCGAACGTTTAAAAAGTTACAATACTGAAACCTGTTTTCGTTAAATCACTTTAAAAGTCAGTTTATTTCCACAAAAGAATAATATTTACATCTCAAAATAAAAGTCCCATACTTGGACAAAACGAGATACACGTCTCTAGACTCAAAACACCCAGCAACCCGCTTCAAGCTCTTCAAGCTTCAGAAGCTCACCTAATCCAGATTACGAACGGTACCTGTAGGAAAAGCAGCTAGGGGTGAGCGTTCGCTCACCACCACAGATAACATACTGACTAAGGCATAAATAGTAGACAAAGCCGAAGACACCAACAACGACTCGAAGACACACACATGACCAATCCTTTCCTCAACTGACTCAACACACGGATACGTTATGTAGACCCCACACTACGATCGACGACCTCCTCCAAGACACGACTGACCACACAAAACCAAACAAGATCACAATGTTAGTCTTAGTGCCCGTAGTTCAATCCTAAATGTCCAAATGTATATATCATCGTTAGCAATAAAATTAAAGCGGCTTTATATTACTTATGTGTTGGAGTAATATATCGATGTGTGCTCTGATCTATGCCCACCATGCGAATAGAACCATAGATCGAGATATATCACACTCGATGGGTCCCTAGTTAACAAAGCTTCACTAGAAGCGACTAGTATGAAAGATGGCTCTTTATGGCTTACGTTCTGTTAGTCATTGGAATGACATTCCGGAGTCTGATCATAGATATCATGTGGGACATGATATTGGACGACCCGACATGAATATGTGCCATAGATCAGGTCATGAACATATTCATTGTCGTAGCTTGTCATGTATCCTTAGACCAAGGAGTCTTTGTGATCGCTGTGTAGTCAACAACTGAGTTTGACCTGAGCCTAACGTTGTCCGTAACAGGGCTTCCATAACGGCCAGGATTGGCTTGGGGACGGGCTACATGAGTGACACGAAAGACGGCTAAGGGATTTATCCCTCATACTGAGGTATGGGAAAGATATCGGTTCTCGGCCGCTTGATCGAGAGTGACTGAAAGAATAGCATGGCCATGCACATGATACTGGGTATCATATCTTCAATCATCTCACATATCAAGGAACGATGATTGAGAATAATAAGGATGACGACTCTATGCCTTATCTCAATCAGGATATCGGAGATAAAAGGATAATGACAGGGACGACGGAAAGGTTAGAATCGATAGGGTCGATTCGTTATGTAGTGTCAGGCAATACTAAAGTCTCGTTAGTTGCCACTTAAATAGGATCAAGTAAAATGGGATTTTACGTTGATCTATTGACATGCATAAACCTAAGGGTCACACCGGAGGATGAAACTCATTGACACATTTATGGAGAATGGCCAAAAGGGAGTTGTCTCGGGACATGACCAAAACTGGGTTTTGGGTCATGTGCTCGTAAGTGAATATGACTTTACGGATCGAGACAAGGCTTGGAGTCTTGGGATTGATCGCGTCGGATAATGTTGGACATTTCCGGTATGGAAGGCATGGAGGCGATGAGCGAATCACGGGACCTCGTTGGAAATGGCCACGGGCCATGTTCCAAGAGGCCCATGAAAGGCCCATGCAACCAAGGCCCATGGAACTAATTAATCAAGTCTTGATTAATTAGTACTAAGTAAGCAAGACAAGGATTAAGGTGTTGGTGATTCACCACCTAACCCAATCTTATCTTGCCATACTTTGTCCTATTTACACCTTACTTGACACCATACTTGTCCCATGCCTTTAGTTGGACAAGTATGAGTTTTGTTATGTTTAAGTCATCTTTTTTCAACATAACAAAGACAAGACAAGAATAGGAAACACATTTTCTCTCCCTCTTCTATGGCCATTTCGGGTTTGGCTAGTTTCCTCCTCCATTTTTGTGTTCTTGAGTCCTCAAAGAGAAGAACTACGTGGCTTTGATTCCCATGTGGATACGTAGGCGTCTTGGAGACTCAAGCCAATCATTCGTTAACCGGTGTTCTTGTTTTGGTAAGAGATAGTGCTGAATTTTTCTCTTGTGAATCCATTCTTTGTTAGTTGTTTCATGGTTTTAATCGTCTCTTGGTTTTTATTGATTTTCCGCTGCGAGTTGGTTAATCTCCAACCCTACCTCGAGACCCAACAGTTGTATCAGAGCCGTGCTACCTTCGGGATTCACAAGACGGTGTTCAAAGTTTCGGTTTTGCTTGAAAGTTTCGTTTTTGGCATGTTGTTTTGCTAAATTGTTTGATGACATGTTTTAAATTCTTTTTCATGGATTTAATGCATGTAAAATGAATTTTTGAAAATTATTTCAAATCTGGAAATTTTGAAAAAAATTTGATTTTTCGGGTCTCGGGAGCGGGACTCTCGGGGAGCCGAAACCGGGACCGAACGGGGCTCCGTTGGACGGAGCTAGGCCAAGCATGACCATTGGATGGTTGATATGCCAATGCTAAACCGTTTTGTTAGTTATGACGAGTTTGGAACCGTCATGACGAACTCGAAGATCAAATGTTCAAAAGTTTCATTTTTGAACGGTTTCGATAAACCGAGCATCAAAAATTTTCGAAACTTGGCTATTAATTAAAACCGGAAAATCACATGATGTTTGATAACATGCTTGTTTGATAACACGATGTGTGATGTGATGTTGACATGGTGTACATAATAGCCCCGAGCTCGATTTAATTATTTATCGCTTTTCACGGCCTGCGAGCCGTTAGAGTTAGCGTGTAATTATTCTTTCAAGGTGTGGTCGTCGAACCACTTGTTTGTAATATTTATTTATTCCCGACCTGCGAGTCGTGTATTAAATTGTAATTTTTTACTTAAGACGAAGAAAGGGCGAAAAGGTCATTTGGTGGCTTTTCGGATGTTGGCATCGGCTTGGAGTCGGTGGAGCTCAAGAAGCTAGTGGGAGTTAGTTTAGGGGGCTATTATGTGAACATTTATCGCTTTATGCTTGGTTTAGTTTATGCATGATTAATTCTATGTGTTTTAGAATTGCATGCTTAACTTTATTTACCGAGCATATCACCTCACATGCAAAGATAAAATTGGAATTTTAATCCTTGTGTGTGAACCCTTAGAACCGTCATTGCATTGGATGTAGTTGACGGGTTTAAAGGAAGAATTACATTGGATGTAATTTGAGGCATCATTGCATTTGGAATGTAGTTGATGTGCTCATCGCATCTAGGATGTGCCAAAGTTTTGAACACAACTGGACAAGTAAAAGCGGGTCATGTCCGGTACCTCCCAATCATCAACACCTTACTACCTCCCCGTCCTATGGGTGTCGTGCGCATTAGCGGAGCATCCATGGGGAAGCGGGGTAGTAGGTTTGGACGACATATGTGGGTGTCGTGCGCATTAGAGGAGCACCTACATAGTGACGAGCCATAGTTGAAAATTGGTGGACCCGACTACGATTCTCAGCCTGAGGTTGAGCTAGGGTAACAGATAGGGTAAGTCGTGTACATAAGTACATACCCTAGCCAAGGGTCACATTGGATATGATTGGATGGAGTCCTACCTACATAGCTCGATTAAGTGGTGAGCATTAGTTCAGCTTAATCGAGTGAATCAAGGATCTTGGTTTCAGATTCTAAAGGTTTAGAATCGATTGTTGGTGTTTAAGCTTGATCTTCATAAAATTTATTCAGTTTACTGATTAAATTTTATCTGTTGTAGATCAAATGGCAAATTCAGCGAACATTAATAGTTTGTCATTAAAAACCATTCTTGACCGGGTCAAGCTAAATGGGACAAACTATTTGGACTGGTACAGAATTTTGAGGATAGTCCTCAAGTCTGAACGCAAAGAATATGTCCTTGACAAGGCTGTCTCTAAGACCATATCAGAGTTACATGAAGTGTCATTAATTGCTGAAATGAATATATCAGGGATCTGGGATCCAAGGATATTCTGATGGTCAACAAGGGAATTGGAAGTGGCAAGGGCGGGGCCCATGCGCACTTGGCAGGAAAGATGAGACAGCTGAGAATGTCTGCTTCTACTGCCAATATCCTGGTCATTGGAACCAGGATTACAGGAAGTTCACGGCTGATCTGAAGAAGGGCAGTGGAACTGCGCCTTCATCAAATAGCGTGGATGATCTGAAGAAGGGCAGTAGGACTGCGCCTTCATCAGGAAACCTGGATGATCTAAGGAAGGGCGGTGGGACCGTGCCTTCATCCGGTATTAACTCTATAGAGCTACATCTCTCTACTTCCAAAGATTCATGGGTATTAGATACCAGGACTGAATCTCACACATGCACTTATATATGGTGGCTGAAAGTAGGAGAGGTTTGGAAAGCACGAAGTGGACTTCAGAGTTGTGGCAACTGTTGTAGGATAGTCTTGCTTTGCCAAATGACCTTGTCTTAGTATTGTATAATGTATATTGCATACCTACTTTTAGTAGGAATATTATATCTGTATCCGTGTTTGACAAGGAAGGATATAATGTTAATATTGGAAATGGAGTTTTCAATGTTCTATGCAATGATATGTTTTATACAAGTACTGACTTAGTTGGAGGATTGTACATATTAGATATGGGTAACAATGCCTCAAGTTCTATATATTCCGTTAATACCAATAGGTCTAAATCCAACGATTTAAACCTAACTCTGTTAAGGCACTGTCATTTAGGTCGCATAAACAAGAAGCACCTATCAGCACTTCAGAAGTGTGGACTTTCAGGTTCATTCGAATTCCATTCGATCGATAGGTGCAAGGTTTGTTTGATGGGCAAAATGACTAAAGTGCCCTTTTATCGATCGCGATGAAAGGGCGGGTGAATTATAGGGGCTGATACACTCGAATGTGTGTAGACCAATAAGTTCACTTGCTAGGAGAGGTTTTAGCTACTTTATCACATTTACTGATGATTACAGTAAATATGGTTATGTCTATTCGCTGAGACATAAGTCTGAAGCTTTTGATAAATTCAAAGAGTTTAAGACTAAAGTAGAAAACCAGCTCGACAAAGGTATTAAGGCACTTCGATTGGATCGAGGTGGAAAATACTTGACCATAAAGTTATTAGATCATCTAAAAGAGAATGGGATCCTTTTGGAATGGACTCCTCCTGGGACACTGTAGATGAAAGGTGTAGCCAAACGGAGAAATCGGACATTGTTAGACAATGGTCCGTTCCATTATTAGTTGGACTGATCTCCCAATCTCTTTATGGGATTATGCTCTAGAGACGACCGCATTCATAGTGAATCGGGCTTCGACGAAGGGTGTGGAAGGGACACCATTTTAAAATGATATGGGATGATGCCCGCTTTGTCCTTCCTAAAGATTTGTGGTTGCGAGGCTTATGTGAAACATTTGGTTTTGACTAAGCTCGAACCAAGATCTGAGATATGCACCTTCGTGTGGTATCCCAAAGCAACAAGGGGATACTACTTCTACAATCCCAGTGAGAACATGGTGTTCGTCGCTTGGGGTGGGGTCTTTATGGAAAAGGAGTTTTGTTTCCAAAGACGTCATTGGGAGGACTGTGCATCTCGAAGAAATTCAGGATGGTACAGATCTGTCTAAACCAATTGATAACCCAGTAGAAAGGAGCCAGAGATTGTCGTAGAGTAAGAACCAATTACTGTTACAATTCCGGAAGGTCCAAGGCGATTTGAAAGGATCAATCTTCCACCTCCAAGATATGGTATCCGGAGGTGACAATGAAGACATGGTGGATCACGATGATCCAGCCACCTTTCAAGAAGTCGTGGATGGGCCCGACTCCGAGTTATGGCTGGGAGCCATGAGGGAGGAAATGCAATCCATGTCGGACAACCGAGTCTGGGAACCGGTTGATCCCATCAATGGTGTGAGAACCATCGGATGCAAATGGATCTTCAAGGTGAAGATGGACATGGACGGCAAACCTCTGACCTACAAAGCTCAACTGGTGGCGAAAGGTTATAGGCATGGATTGACTATGAGGAAACCTTCTCCTTAGTGGCTATGGTCAAAATCGATCCAAATTCTTCTTGACATAACTGCGTATCATAATTACGAGATATGGAAAGTGGATGTCAAAACCGCGTTTCCTAAATGGAAATTTGACTGAGTACGTTTGTATGTCTCGGCCAAAAGGTTTTGACGATCCGAAGAATAAAGGAAAGATTTATAAGTTGTTGAAATCCATTTATGGATTGAAACGAACTTCTCGGAGTTGGATCCTTCGTTTTGATGAAGCTGTAATTGGATTTGGCTTAATCAAGAACGAGGATGAATCTTGCGTTTATAAGAAGGCTAGTGGGAGCAAGATTACCTTTCTGATTCTCATTGAAAACGACATCCCAACCTTGCACGAGACTTAAGCTTGGTTGAGGAAGTGTTTTTCAATAAATGACTTAGGCGATGCTTCTTATATCTTAGGGATTAAGATATGTAGAGATCGCACCAAGAGGGTCTTGGATTTAAGTCAGGGAACCTATGTGAACAAGGCATTGAGTAGGTTCTTAATGCTCGATTCAAAGAAAGTACTCTTACCCACTAGTCATGGCATTTATCTCAGCAAGACTCGGTGTCCTAAGAAAGCTGATGAGCTGAAAAGGATGATGAGAATCCTATGAGCCTAGGGGCAGGATCGATCATATATGCCATGACATGTATGAGACTGGACGTCTCGTAAGCCTTATGTTGTACCAGTAGACATCATTTTGACCCGGGGAAAAGATGATGCTGAACTAGTCGTCGAAGGATGAGTAGACACTAGTTTTCCAAGACAAATCCAGATGACTTTAGAAGTTAGTCAGGATATGTGTTTACGCTGAATGGCAGAGCTTTAGCTGGGAGAGCGTAAAGCAAGATACCATTGCCGAATCTACAATAGAGGCCAAGTACATGGATGCTGCAGAGGCAGCTAAGGAGGCTATGTGGATTTGGAAATTCATGGCAGGGCTTGGTGTAATTAAAAACCCATCCAGCCCGGTGAATCCATTTTGAGACAACACAAGGGCCATTGCGCAAGCTAAAAGCCCAGATCGCATAACAAATCCAAACATGTACTGCGGCGTATCCACCTCATCAGAGAAATACTGAAATAAGGTGAAGTGAAGATAACCTATATTGCAACAGATGATAACATAGCCAATCCTTTGACTAAGGCAGTGTCACTGCCTGAACATGTTAGACATGTAAAGTCGATGGGTACATATTGGAGTTTAGATTGGAACTAGGGCAAGTGGGAGATTGTTAGTCTTAGTGCCCGTAGTTCAATCCTAAATGTCCAAATGTATATATCATCGTTAGCAATAAAATTAAAGCGGCTTTATATTACTTATGTGTTGGAGTAATATATCGATGTGTGCTTTTATCTCAGGATATCGGAGATAAAAGGATAGTGACAGGGACGACGGAAAGGTTAGAATCGACAGGGTCGATTCGTTATGCAGTGTTGGGCAATACTAAAGTCTCGTTAGTTGCCACTTAAATAGGATCAAGTAAAATGGGATTTTACGTTGATCTATTGACATGCATAAACCTAAGGGTCACACCGGAGGATGACACTCATTGACACATTTATGAGAATGGCCAAAAGGGAGTTGTCTCGGGACATGACCAAAACTGGGTTTTGGGTCATGTGCTCGTAAGTGAATAGGACTTTACGGATCGAGACAAGGCTTGGAGTCTTGGGATTGATCGCGTCGGATAATGTTGGACATTTCCGGTATGGAAGGCATGGAGGCGATGAGCGAATCACGGGACCTCGTTGGAAATGGCCACGGGCCATGTTCCAAGAGGCCCATGAAAGGCCCATGCAACCAAGGCCCATGGAACTAATTAATCAAGTCTTGATTAATTAGTACTAAGTAAGCAAGACAAGGATTAAGGTGTTGGTGATTCACCACCTAACCCAATCTTGTCTTGCCATACTTTGTCCTATTTACACCTTACTTGACACCATACTTGTCCCATACCTTTAGTTGGTCAAGTATGGGTTTTGTTATGTTTAAGTCATCTTTTTTCAACATAACAAAGACAAGACAAGAATAGGAAACACATTTTCTCTCCCTCTTCCATGGCCATTTCGGGTTTGGCTAGTTTCCTCCATTTTTGTGTTCTTGAGTCCTCAAAGAGAAGAACTACGTGGCTTTGATTCCCATGTGGATACGTAGGCGTCTTGGAGACTCAAGCCAATCATTCGTTAACCGGTGTTCTTGTTTTGGTAAGAGATAGTGCTGAATTTTTCTCTTGTGAATCCATTCTTTGTTAGTTGTTTCATGGTTTTAATCGTCTCTTGGTTTTTATTGATTTTCCGCTGCGAGTTGGTTCATCTCCAACACTACCTCGAGACCCAACACACAAAGGATCGCAAAACGGCTGCTCAGTAACCAAACTCTATCTCTCGCCCTTTCCGATCCCATTCGGTACAGGCGGTCGACCTGTCGCGCAACTTCCCCCGATCCCAGTCGGGGGGCTAACCCACAACCTCTCCGCTTCACCCGATCCTAGTCGGGTGGTTAGCCACACCCGCGCGTCCTTCCCCCGATCCCAGTCGGGGAGCTAGCCCACAACCCCTCCGCTTCTCCCGATCCCAGTCGGGAGGCTAGCTACACCACACAACCTCCACCAGTAACCAGTAACCAATCACAATCACAAACAAGTTCAAACAGACAAAAACGACACCGGTGACAACTCCACAGGCACTCAAGGCCAACCAAAAACCGACAACCAAACACAGGTTCAACAACCTTACGGGCCCTCCTGGCCACCCAAGACACCAACGGTAAAGTACAGGTTCACAACCCCACGGGCACTCACGGCCACCCAAAACACCGAAACGACAACACGGGCTCTCATGGCCATCCAAGACTCAGCAATAATTAACACGGGCTCTCAAGGCCACCCAAACTCGACAATAAATAACACGGGCTCTCAAGGCCACCCAAACTCAACAATAAATAAAACGGGCTCTCAAGGCCACCCAAACTCAATCAACAATTAACGCACAACAACCTCTGGGCATGGTCATATGCCTCCAGTAACACAGTTAACGCTAAGTTCTCTGCTCCTACGACACTACTAAGTGTCACATGCATTTCCAGTATTCGCTACGTTCCCGTATCATGCATTTCTAACATTCGATAACCTAAACAACCCACGACACCCCGGTGTCACAAGCAATTCTACAGTTAACTTTCCCTAGTCAGGGCCGAGATCCGGCTACTTTTCCCTACCTCGTAAGCAACTCCAAAAGCGCTCCACTAAACCCGAGATGAATCGCAGTCACTCGCCGAGCCTCCTTTTGCCTCGGCCCGCAGCACGATCTAAAAGAACACAGATTTAACTCACTTTTAAACTAGTACGAACACGCCGAAACTAAATAAACTCAACGCCCAAAATTAAATAACGGTTCCGCCGTTAAGTTAACAGCTACGATTTGTCCATTTTAAACTTGACAGTTGTCGTTTACACTCGAGCGGGATAAAAGTCGGGTTACGACGGATCGGGTTCGAGCACCCGCGCACCGAACCCAGGTTTGATCTAAACCCAGTTTAAACCCCTTTTTAACTTAAAACCGTCGTTGAACTCCCTTGCTTTAATTAATTCCGTCTTTGATTTTAAAACAAAACGGTTTCCTTCCGTTCGTTTCCAAACTCGATATTTTGGTCCAAAACCCTTATAAAGTCGATTTGATTTCGTTTCCCCCTCTTTTCGATTTAACTTAACTCGAGTCTAACCTTAATAAACAACTTTTGTTTTTAAAACCCGTTTAACCTAAGCCGATCTAGTTTTAACGATAACCATTAAACGTCCGAACGATAGAGATCTAACGCTGATTTTCATTTTAACGATTCAGTTTAGACTCCTCCATTTCACACTTAAACAGATTTAAAACAACGTAACGAATATAACAACGATCTCTTATATTTTGTCGTTCTTTACAAAATCAGATTACAACGTTTACAATTTTCAGATTTACAACAATACAACAGTCCTTTAAACAACCAGATCTACGTTTTTTTGTTCTGTTCCCTTCCATTTCGGGAGCTCCGTTCCATCCCGATCGGATCTGAATGAACTCGGGAACGGGAAAGCAAAGACGAAGAAGAACGGGATCGGGTTAGGTACGGCCGACCACCGGCGTCGGTCGGCCGAGGTTCCACGGCCGAGAACTAACCGTGAGGGAACGATGGCGGCGGTGCACGGCGGTGTACGGCGGCGTAGGGCTCGGGTCCGGACGGCTCGTCCCGTTCCGGATCTGTCGAGCTCGCCGGCGACGGCGGGAGCTCGGGGCGAGTTGGGTCTCGGGACGGAGAGATCGGAGATGGGAAGAGGGCAGCGGCGCGTTAGGGCTCGGACGGGACGGTGGTGGACGGCCTGTTCTTGGATGGGGACGGGGACGACGACGTGGGGAGCTCGGTGGCGAACGGTGGCCGAAGCTGATGAGGAAGACGAAGGAGAAGGGTGAGGCAGGGAGGTCGGGGCGGTGGTTGCGTGGCTGGCCGGAGCGGTGACGGCGTCGGGATGGAGGAGAAGAGGACGGGACGGTGCTGGTGAAGGAGGTGGCGGCCGGAACGGTGGTGGCCGGTCGGAGTTTGGCGAGGGAGGTGAGGGAGCTGGATCGAAGAGAGAGAGAAGGCTGAGGGTGGAAGGAGGCTGCGTGAGAGAATAAGACTGAAACCCTAGGGTTTCAGTCTTTTAAAGGGGTGTTGGTTTTTGGGCTGGCCCTTTTGGGCCTCAGGGGACAACCGGGCCGAGAGTGGCTGGGCTGGGTTGGGCCTGCGCGCCTGGCCTGGTCCAGACCTGCTCCTTTCATAATATATATATATATATATTTTTTTTGCACTTGTTTTAAACACTATCCCTACGGTTTTCGTTTGCAAATTAATACCTTAATGAAACGGAGCGGGTTTTACAGTGTTATTTGGCGTGCTGGCATATCTGGATGCAGCGTAATGCTTTAGTCTTTCATAACACTACGTTGTCAGAGTTAGAGGTGTTTGTCAGTTTACAGCCACATGCTTTCAGTTTGCTGAGGATGGCATGAGATCTTTTACCTGAAGCTTCTTTTGAACAATGGACCGTGGCCCCGGTTTCTTGCCTTAGAGGACGAGGAAGGCGCAAGAGAGTTGCTGTTGGGGTTTTGTAATCTTTTGTTCCTTTTGTTTCCTGTTATTGGTTTGTTTTGTTTCCTGTTTTTTAGGCTTTCGCTTACAGGTTTCCAGCTGGGTTCCTGTTTAATAAAAAATCGCTTATCCAAAAAAAAAAACATCAACAGTAAAGAATTGTAAAATAACAAAGCATGGATAAAATATAAAAAATGAACGAGAACAAAAATAGATTAGGATTAACTATACCTTTCCCTTTGAGTTCGAGTTTAAAGCCTCATTTTTCTTCTCCTTCCCCATAAGATTCAGATTGTCTCAAATCTAAACAGCGAACAAGAAAAAAAAGGGTTAGTAAGTGTTCTCAAGGTTTAGTTTAAATCAAAAGACTACTAAGTTTGTTTAGGTTAGAGAGAGAGTTACCGTTTTGGTCGAGTGATTTGTTCATCATAAGGGCTGAGACTTCAACCTTTATACTCTCCTCGACCCATCCTCACCCTCCTCCGCATTAATTGCTAAAGATCGCTAGATCTGTGGAACTTGACAGGAGCAGAGCCGTTGGACAGAGAAGGGGGTGAAAGGTAAAGAGAGAGAGAGAGAGTTGTTGGGGGCTAGGAGAAAAGAGAACTTAGAGAGAGAAGTATAGATGGAGGAGAGGAGAGAAAGGAGAAAGGAGGCGTGCAGTAGTGTCATGGTTAGGGTTTTGTTTCGGGAAAGAAGAAAGGAGAGGAGAGACAGAGAAGCATTCAATGCTTCTGACCGAGTGTTTTCTTTTCAATTTTCACCTCTTCTCGAGAATCATCAACGGTTGGCATTGATTGGCGACATCGAACGGATGTGGAGAAATGACATCAATGAAATGGGCTTGGCATTTGGGCTTCATACATCATCTGGACCTTAAATCAGCTCGACCAAAAACCCTGATCTTGTTCAAGCCCAAACTCGTGTCTACAGTACCGGCCGGTTTGGGTCACCACCGGTTCTGTGCAGCCTGAACCGGGAACCACCCATTTTCAAGCGGTTTTGTGGAATTCTAAACCATATCCAGACATCAGAAGTCTGGTGCCGGGTAATTCGAGCCGGGGACGGCCGGTTTCCGGTGACGGCCAGATTTTTTGCCCACCCCTAGCCATATCCATGAGGATCCGTGGAGTTCTCAAGCAACCATGAGCTTCCCACCATCTCTAACTTCTTCATCTTCATTTGTTGAAGCTTTGGAGAGTTGGAGATGGTGAGTTTGCAAACTATAGGAGTTTTGATTGGGTTTCTCAACCCAATCCCTGTTCTAATCTCTACTATTCTCTAGTATTGTTGTAAAAATTGTTTTTTTATGGTATGCGTGAGTAGGAATTTGATTTCATGACCTTTGATTCCAATTCTTGGTCATGGGTGTTGTGTATGTGTTGAGTTCCTTTAATTTAAGGGGAAACTCTGGTTCCTAACCTTCTTGAACGTTTCATTATCACGTCCTAACCCAAGCCAACGTTTTTTTCCAGTTCCATACACGAAATGTTGGGACTTTTACAAAACCTGATATGAACCGTTTAAATTAACGATTTCGTTAACAGGGGAAGTAAAAAGTCGAAACTACCATTCTATTTCGTTAACCTTTCAGCTCCTCTTTCCCAAAATAATGCATTATTTTGAAATTCAGTGTTGAAAAATTGTTGGATATGTACACTAACTGTTTTAATTTCATGTTGAACAAGTATGGGGAGGTGAAAGGTTAACGTGAATGGAGGGGTAGTTTCAACTTTTCACTTTCCCATTTAACGAAATCGCTAATTTAAACGGTTCATATTAGGTTTTGTAAAAGTTACAACCTTTCGTGTATGGAACTGGAACGAAACGTTGGCTTGGGTTAGGACTTGATAATGAAACGTTCAAGAAGGTTAGGAACCAGAGTTTCCCCTTAATTTAATGCATGGATTGATGGTGTTTTTGCCATGATTTTGGGTTTTTGAGCTTAATAGCATCCACTTGCTTGTATGGATATTTGTCTATATTTTAGCTAATCGATGTTCAAGCATGATTTTCTTTGTGTTCGAAACTTTCATGATTTTAAAACCCGATTTCATGTGCTAGCTATTTCATCTCTCGGGTTTATATTAAGTTCTAGGTTAGAGTTCGTAAAAATGCAAACTTTAGCCATTTAGTGAACTTATTGAGGATTTCCGACCTTCACATGTCTTGATTTCTTATTGACGAGATAGAAATATGCTAGGATGTGTTTTCTCGATTCTCTTGTGTGTTTCAAGCCAACCGAACGATTTGGGGATTTTCCCTAATTGTTGTGTGCGATATGTAGATCGATGTTTGAAGTGATCCATGATTCGATCTAATGTGAGACGGGATTTCACTTTTATAGAATTTGCTTACGCTTGTGTATTACTAGAACGAGGTTCTATTTAGTTCTACTCGATTATAGGTACCATCTTGAACGATGGTGTTTGATATTCGAGAAGTGAACTAGGCGTAGCTAAGTAAATTTGTTTATTGATTTAGAGTTTACTCATGCTTGTGTATTACTAGAGCTTCATGATTCATTGCTCTATTTATTTCTCCTTGATGATCGATTTTAGTCGGTCGTCAGGTCGATTGAACTAGGCGTAGCTGAGTAGATTCGACATATATTTAGAGTCTTCTCATGCTTGTGTAGTACCAGAGTATCGCGATTCGATACTCTATTTAGTGCTACCTGATTTCCGGTGTGCATCGCTATTGATAGTAGTCAGGAATTAGGAAGTGAACTAGGCGTAGCTGAGTTGATTCGCCGAGTGGTGTAGCTATCTCTACATGTGGTAGTTGGTAGCGAGAGTGACATGCATTTGTTGTCGTTATCTCTCGTCCGAGGATTGATCGAGCTTTGCTCAAGATCATAGAACTACACCCTAGTTTATTGCTTTCCGATGATTGGTGGTTCGCATATCGGTCCGGACAATGGTCTTGTGCCTTCTCCCCGTGACTAGTATGTAGTTGATTTCTTGATACCGCATACATAGGAACCTAAGTGTTCTAAGACCATAAGGAAAGCATTATTTGATTTTACCCTTATTAACCAAACCATGCGTTAATTGGAATTCATATTTACTCGTACCCGTGACTGGCTCTTTATGTGAATCGAAAGTTGTGTGTCTTAGGTGGTAGCTTGTACATAATTGTCTTTATTGCCAAACTTTAAACAAATCATTTACTTTTCTGCTCTTTATTTTTCCTTTCGGGGATGTGGAAGTGACAACCCACGTTCCCAGGTTTTAGCAAAAAACTAATGATACCTTTACTCCCTATGGGATCTACCGGTACTTAACCATTAAATCTTTGCTTGATGACCGTGTACTGATGCACGTAAAATGAGGGTTTTGACGCATATTCATCCTCACTCATCACAACCTTTGCCAAGTTTTCCAGACCGATGGAATTCCTCAAAAAAGCTCAGTACGTCAACCGAATGATATGCCAAGCTTTTTGATAAAGTTTCAGTGAAATATCGTCCAGACCCTGTGCCTTGTCGCCATTGAGGCTGAAAATGCATCTCACAATGTCTTCTTCCTCAAAGGAGGCTTCGATGGCTATCGCTTGCTCACTGGAAATAGATTGGAAGGGTAAGTGCGGGAGGCTGAGATGTTTCATGAGCTTATCTCTGAATTGATCGACAAAGAAAGAGGCGACCAAGGCTTTAATTTGGGATGACTCTGGGATAGGGCCCTCAGCAGAAGAAACCGAACTGATACTATTTTTGAAACTTCTACGATTGGCGAAAATCTGAAAAAACTTGGAATTCAAGTCACTTGTAGATAACCAAAAAGCTCTCGATTTCTGGCGCCAAAGCTTAGTTTCGAGCTTGATAAGCCTGATCAAAGAGGCTTGGATATTTGAATGGGTGGCTGTATCTTGGGGAGATAGAGGTCTTGAAGAAATGAGAGAGTCCAGGTCGGAGATCTCCAAGGCTGTGGCCTTTGTAAGAACCGCTCCCGGTCAACGCCAGTCAAATCGGCGAAAAACAGGAAAAATTAAAATTTTGGGACAGACACTTAAATGAACCTAAATTTGACCCCGAGGGTCATAACGGACTTGAGTTGACCCCGATATCGACCAAAGTGAGTTCTGGGGGACTCAGGGAAACTTTCTGACCAATTTGGGAAAGGTTGACTTTTTGCTGGAAAAGTCAACCGAGCGACGTTTTGGTCCGTTCGAGGCTCGTTTTGGATCCAAAAAGCTTAGCCGTCGTTAGAGCGGTCTTAGTTGAGCCATTTCCTTGTAGCCCGTGAAGTTTCGTAATTTCTTGAAAAATGGGCCCGCACGGGGCCCAAGACGGCCGAATTTCGCGAATCTGATTAAAAAATATCTACGAAGATATTTTTCTAACTCTTGGGACCCACAAGACACTTGTCTTAAATGTGGTGGTAGTTGGTTTTTAAAATAAAGAAAAAGGAAAGATGAGTGTTAGTTTTATAATTAAATGGTAGTTGTTGGTTTTTGAACAAAACAAAAGGGAGAAGAGGTGTAGTGTTCGGCAATTTAGAAAAAAAGGGAGAGAAGTAGAGAGAGAAAGTGGAGAGAAGAAAGAGAAGGAGGAAAAGGAAAAAGAAAGGAGAAAGTGTTGGGGTTTTGGGGTTTCCCGACGATCCAACCGGCGGATCATCTCAACGATCGAAGAATCGAGCTCCCGTCGTCATTCCCTACGATCGTGCCGATGACCGCGGAAAGGGAAAGCTAGGCGAGTGATCGTGAGCACGCCGGAGCTTGGTTGTGAACTTTTTGGAAAGCGTACGAGGTAGGGAAAAGTAGCCGGATCTCGGCCTTCACTAGGGAAAGTTAACAGTAGAAATGCATGTGACACCTAGTGGTGTCGTAGGATGAGTAAGTTTATCGAACACTAGAAAAGCAGGCGACACTTAGTGGTGTCGTATGATACGTGAACGTATCGAACAATAGAAATGCATGTGACACTTAGTAGTGTCGTAGGATAAGTGAACTTATCGAACAATAGAAATACTGGTGGCATTTGGTTGTGCCCGGAGGTTGATTGAATTGTTTGTGTTTTGGGTGGCCATGAGTGCCCGTGGGGAGTTGAACCCGTATTTTACTGTTTGTGTGTCTTGGGTGGCCATGAGTGCCTGTGGGGAGTTGAACCCGTACTTTACTGTTTGTGTGTCTTGGGAGGCCATGAGTGCCTGTGGGGAGTTGAACCCGTATTTTACTGTTTGTGTGTCTTGGGTGGCCATGAGTGCCCATGGGGAGTTGAACCCTTATTTTTACTGTTTGTGAGTCATGGGTGTCAGGTGTGCCTTTGGGGTGTTGAACCCGTGTGTTACTGTTGGTGTGTCTTGGGTGGCCATGTGTGCCTTTGGGGTGTTGACCCGTGTATTACTGTTGGTGTGTCGTGGGTGGCCATGTGTGACTTTGGGGTGTTGACCCGTGTATTACTGTTGGTGTGTCGTGGGTGGCCATGAGTGCCTTTGGGGTGTTGACCCGTGTATTACTGTTGGTGTGTCGTGGGTGGCCAGGTGTGCCTTTGGGGTGTTGACCCGTGTATTACTGTTGGTGTGTCGTGGGTGTCCATGAGTGCCTTTAGGGTGTTGAACCTTGGGTGTTGATTGTGATTGCCTGAGGTTGGGGGCCCGCCTGACAATAAAGGGGTCTTGTGGTCGCGCGCGTGGGGGTTGGCTAGCCTTCCGGCTAACCACCGGTAAAGTTGTGCATTCTTCTGCGACGAGGTTGGGGGCCCGCCTGACAATAAAGGGGTTCTGTGGTCGCGCGCGTGGGGGTTGGCTAGCCTTCCGACTAACCATCGGTAAAGTTGTGCATTCTTCGGCGATGAAGGGCGGCTCCCCTTCCGACTAGCTATCGGAGAAGTATTGCGTTATATATCACTAACAGGTCGACCGCTTGGCCCGACTGCGTTCGGGGGAAGTTGCGTGGGGCAGGCTCGAGCCCAGCCGGTTAGCAACCGACACTGAGCAGCTGGAGTGCGATCCTTTGCGATCTTGATTGTTGTGTGCGGTCCTTTGTGATCTTGATTGTTGTTTGCGATCCTTTGTGATCTTGGGTGTTGTGTGGTCGTTATTTGTGTTTTGGGTTGAGGTCGTAACCGCTGTGTCAGGTCTACATTACGTGTCCGGGTGTTGAGTCGGTTGGGGAAAGTAACAGTTTTCGTGTGACAGTCGGGTTACTTGAGTTTGGGGATAGTAGTCCCCGTTGTTTGGTTTGTTGTTGGTGTTTCCGGCATTTTCTGCTAGTATGCCATAGTCAGTCTGGTATCCGTGGTGGTGAGCGAACGCTCACCCCTAGCTTCTTTTCCTACAGGTACTGGTCGCGAGCTGGACTAGGGGAACTCTCGAAGCTTGATGAGCTGGGAGCGGGAGTCCGGGTTTCTTTTTGGGAGTCTAACGACGTACATGTTTATTTTGTCCGCTTGTTTTGGACGTACTTTTAAGTTGTAAAATATTATTTTGATTAACCAAATGGTGATTTTAAGCGGTTTACTTCAAGAGGTTTGAAAATTGTTTTATTGTTTCACCGTTCGCGTTTCGGGTTCGATTCTACCGAATTTGGGGCGTGATAGCCTTAATGCTAATATCCACATTACCGAAAACCAAGTGGTTCCATTGGCATAAGTCCTGCCTTAAAAGTTTGAACTTGCTCCAAAGCTTAAAGTGTTCATTCCCATGGGGTTTGTAAGAGTGCCAGAGAAGACTGACAGTTGGATATCATCGTAAAGACTTTGGCTGAGAGTACGAGCTCTATAATCTCCCCTGAACCCTATACTCTGCCAGTTAGGTATCAAGTTGTTAATCTTGTATGTGTGGTAAAAAAGTGATAGAGGGAGTTTGGTTGAGAGAGATCGCCAGAGCCCTCCTAGAACTCAATCAATCATCAATAAACAACTTCTTCTTCTCAATATCTATTGAAGTCTTGACAATGGTATCAGAGCTCAAGATCCACAGAGCAATGACGCACACAAAAAACTTGGACAAAATGGCACGAAGAGCAGTGGAGGCCAACGTACAACAATTGAACGCATCGGTCTGAAACCGACCAAGAGTGGAGACGACGATTGGACATACTGAGGGCCAGATCAACGAGATTTCCACAACGCTCCAGTCGATGTCTGCGATGCTCTAGAACCTGATGGGGGCATGTGGAGAGCACCGAGAGGAGAGTCGGTTCCAGCACACGAGCACCACCGGTGATGTTGACCGGGGTACCAAGAACAGAGCCATCGTGACCAGAGTCCCGTAGCGAATCCAGATTTGGTGAGGAGCCTCCGAGAGGTCGAAAGGAGGATCGAAATCGTTGGGTTCGAAAAGACGGTAGTGACTTCGAGCCTTGGGAGGAAGGTGACTGGAAGAGAGAGAATGGAGATATAAGGCGAAATGTCCTACCTATGCAATTCAATTTTCCTCAGATCCAATTTTCGATCTTTCACGGCAACGGAGTATAGGCATGGATCAGAAAATGCTCCAACTATTTCTTCTTATGTGCCGTACTAGAGGACATAAAGGTATGACTTGCCGGAATGCATTTCATGGGCAAAGCTGAGGTTTGGTTTTAAGACTATCAAAAAGGCCAAGGAGCAATTGTGTGGAAGTTCGAGGAAGGTAGAAAAGAGGATGTGATTTCCAATTTCAAACATATATAGAAAGATGGATTGGTTCAGGAATACGAGGAGACATTTGATTCCATGAGAGGTATGATGCTTGCTCGAAACCCATGGCAGACTGAGGAGTTCTTTGTGTCCAATTTCATCAGTGGCCTGAAGACTCGTTTCCGCGCCAACGTATCAACATTGGAGTCGGAGTCTCTCGAAAGGGAGATGTGTTGGGTCTCAAGGTAGGGTTGGAGATGAACCAACTCGCAGCGGAAAATCAATGAAAACCAAGAGACGATTAAACCATGAAACAACTAACAAAGAATGGATTCACAAGAGAAAAATTCAGCACTATTTCTTACCAAAACAAGAACACAGGTTAACGAATGATTGGCTTGAGTCTCCAAGACGCCTACGTATCCACATGGGAATCAAAGCCACGTAGTTCTTCTCTTTGAGGACTCAAGAACACAAAAATGGAGGTGGAAACTAGCCAAACCCGAAATGGCCATGGAAGAGGGAGAGAAAATGTGTTTCCTATTCTTGTCTTGTATTTGTTATGTGGAAAAAAGATGACTTAAACATAACAAAACCCATACTTGTCCAACTAAAGGTATGGGACAAGTATGGTGTCAAGTAAGGTGTAAATAGGACAAAGTATGGCAAGACAAGATTGGGTTAGGTGGTGAATCACCAACACCTTAATCCTTGTCTTGCTTACTTAGTACTAATTAATCAAGACTTGATTAATTAGTTCCATGGGCCTTGGTTGCATGGGCCTTTCATGGGCCTCTTGGAACATGGCCCGTGGCCATTTCCAACGAGGTCCCGTGATTCGCTCATCGCCTCCAAGCCTTCCATACCGGAAATGTCCAACATTATCCGACGCGATCAATCCCAAGACTCCAAGCCTTGTCTCGATCCGTAAAGTCCTATTCACTTACGAGCACATGACCCAAAACCCAGTTTTGGTCATGTCCCGAGACAACTCCCTTTTGGCCATTCTCATAAATGTGTCAATGAGTGTCATCCTCCGGTGTGACCCTTAGGTTTATGCATGTCAATAGATCAACGTAAAATCCCATTTTACTTGATCCTATTTAAGTGGCAACTAACGAGACTTTAGTATTGCCCAACACTGCATAACGAATCGACCCTGTCGATTCTAACCTTTCCGTCGTCCCTGTCACTATCCTTTTATCTCCGATATCCTGATTGAGATAAGGCATAGAGCCGTCATCCTTATTATTCTCAATCACCGTTCCTTGATATGTGAGATGACTAAAGATATGATACCCAGTATCATATGCATGGCCATGCTATTCTTTCAGTCACTCTCGATCAAGCGGCCGAGAACCGATATCTTTCCCACACCTCAGTAAGAGGGATAAATCCCTTAGCCATCTTTCGTGTCACTCATGTAGCCCGTCCCCAAGCCAATCCTGGCCGTTATGGAAGCCCTGTTACGGACAACGTTAGGCTCAGGTCAAACTCAGTTGTTGACTACATAGCGATCACAAAGACTCCTTGGTCTAAGGATACATGACAAGCTACAACACTGAATATGTTCATGACTTAATCTATGGCACATATTCATGGCGGGTCGTCCAATATCATGTCCCACATGATATCTATGATCAGACTCCGGAATCCCATTCCAATGACTAACAGAACGTAAGCCATAAAGAGCCATCTTTCATACTAGTCGCTTCTAGTGAAGCTTTGTTGACTAGGGACCCATCGAGTGTGATCTATCTCGATCTATGGTTCTATTCGCATGGTGGGCATAGATCAGAGCACACGTCGATATATTACTCCAACACATAAGTAATATAAAGCCGCTTTAATTTTATTGCTAACGATGATATGTACATTTGGACATTTAAGATTGAACTACGGGCACTAAGACTAACAATCTCCCGCTTGCCCTAGTTCCAATCTAAACTCCAATATGTCCCCATCGACTTTACATGTCTAACATGTTCAGGCAGTGACACTACCTTAGTCAAAGGGTTGGCTATGTTATCATCTGTTGCAATATCGGTTATCTTCACTTCACCTCAGTTCAGTATTTATCTGATGAGGTGGATACGCCGTAGTACATGTTTGGATTTGTTATACGATCTAGGCTTTTAGCTTGCGCAATGGCCCTTGTGTTTTCGAAAGATGGATTCACCGGGCTGGATGGGTTTTTAATTACACCCAGCCCTGCCATGAATTTCCAAATCCACATAGCCTCCTTAGCTGCCTCTGCAACATACATGTACTTGGCCTCTGTCGTAGATTTGGCAATGATATCTAGCTTTACGCTCTCCCAGCTAAAGCTCTGCCATTCAGCGTAAACACATATCCTGATTGACTTCTAAAGTCATCTGGATTTGTCTTGGAAAACTAGCGTCTACTCATCCTTCGACGACTAGTTCAACATCATCTTTCCCCCGGGTTAGAATGATGTCTACTGGTACAACATAAGGCTTACGAGACGTCTGGTCTCATACATGTCATGGCATATATGATCGATCCTGCCCCTAGGCTCATAGGATTCTCATCATCCTTTTCAGCTCATCAGCTTTCTTAGGACACCGAGTCTTGCTGAGATAAATGCCATGACTAGTGGGTAAGAGTCCTTTCTTTGAATCGAGCATTAAGAACCTACTCAATGCCTTGTTCACATAGGTTCCCTGACTTAAATCCAAGACCCTCTTGGTGCGATCTCTACATATCTTAATCCTTAAGATATAAGAAGCATCGCCTAAGTCCTTTATTGAAAAACACTTCCTCAACCAAGCTTTAGTCTCGTGCAAGGTTGGGATGTCGTTTTCAATGAGAACCGGAAAGGTAATCTTGCTCCCACTAGCCTTCTTATAAACGCAAGATTCATCCTCGTTCTTGATTAAGCCAAATCCAATTACAGCTTCATCAAAACGAAGGATCCAACTCCGAGAAGTTCGTTTCAATCCATAAATGGATTTCAACAACTTATAAATCTTTCCTTTATTCTTCGGATCGTCAAAACTTTTGGGCCGAGACATACAAACGTACTCAGTCAAATTTCCATTTAGGAAAATGGTTTTGACATCCACTTGCCATATCTCGTAATTATAATACGCAGTTGTGTCAAGAAGAATTTGGATCGATTTTGACCATAGCCACTAAGGAGAAGGTTTCCTCATAGTCAATCCATGCCTATAACCTTTCGCCACCAGTTGAGCTTTGTAGGTCAGAGGGTTGCCGTCCATGTCCATCTTCACCTTGAAGATCCATTTGCATCCGATGGTCCTCACACCATTGATGGGATCAACCGGTTCCCATACTCGGTTGTCCGACATGGATTGCATTTCCTCCCTCATGGCTCCTAGCCATAACTCGGAGTTGGGCCCATCCACGACTTCCTGAAAGGTGGCTGGATCATCGTGATCCACCATGACTTCATTGTCACCTCCGGATACCATATCTTGGCGGTTGAAGATTGATCCTTTCAAATCGCCTTGGACCTTCCGGAATTGTTACAAGAATTGGTTCTTACCCTACGACAATCTCTGGCTCCTTTCTACTGGGTTGCCAATTAGTTTAGACAGATCTGTACCATCCTGAATTTCTTCGAGATGCACATTCCTCCCAATGACGTCTTTGGAAACAAAACTCCTTTTCCATAAAGACCCCACCCCATGCGACGAACACCATGTTCTCACTGGGATTGTAGAAGTAGTATCCCCTTGTTGCTTTGGGATACCACACGAAGGTGCATATCTTAGATCTTGGTTCGAGCTTAGTCGAAACCAAATGTTTCACATAAGCCTCACAACCAAAAATCTTTAGGAAAGACAAAGCGAGCATCATCCCGTACCATTTTTAAAATGGTGTCCCTTCCACACCCTTGTCGAAGCCTGATTCACTATGAATGCGGTCGTCTCTAGAGCATAACCCTTGAAAGAGATTGGGAGATCAGTCCAACTAATCATGGAACGGACCATTGTCTAACAATGTCCGATTTCTCCGTTTGGCTACACCTTTCAACTACAGTGTCCCAGGAGGAGTCCATTCCAAAAGGATCCCATTCTCTTTTAGATGATCTAATAACTCTGTGGTCAAGTATTTTCCACCTCGATCCAATCGAAGTGCCTTAATACCTTTGTCGAGCTGGTTTTCTACTTTAGTCTTAAACTTTTTGAATTTATCAAAAGCTTCAGACTTATGTCTCACCAAATAGACATAACCATATTTACTGTAATCATCAATAAATGTGATAAAGTAGTTAAAACCCCTCCTGGCAAGTGAACTTATTGGTCTACACACATTCGAGTGTATCAGCCCCAATAATTCACCCGCCCTTTCATCGCGATCGATAAAAGGGCACTTTAGTCATTTTTCCCATCAAACAAACCTTGCACCTATCGATCGAATGGAATTCGAATGAACCTGAAAGTCTGCACTTCTGAAGTGCTGATAGGTGCTTCTTGTTTATGCGACCTAAATGACAGTGACTTAATAGAGTTAGGTTTAAATCGTTGGATTTAGACCTCTTGGTATTAACGGAATATATAGAATTTGAGGCATTGTTACCCATATCTAATATGTACAATCCTTCAACCAAGTCAGTACTGGTATAAAACATATCATTGCATAGAACATTGAAAACTCCATTTCCAATATTAACATTATATCCTTCCTTGTCAAACACGGATACAGATATAATATTCCTACTAAAAGTAGGTATGCAATATACATTATACAGTACTAAGACAAGGCCTCTTGGCAAAGCAAGACTCATGGATCCTACAGCAGTTGCCACAACTCTGAGGTCCACTTCGTGCTTTCCAAACCTCTCATACTTTCAGCCACCATATATAAGTGCATGTGTGAGATTCAGTCCTGGTATCTAATACCCATGAATCTTTGGAAGTAGAGAGATGTAGCTCTATAGAGTTAATACCAGATGAAGGCACGATACCACCGCCCTTCCTTAGATCATCCAGGTTTCCTGATGAAGGCGCAGTCCTACTGCCCTTCTTCAGATCATCCACGCTATTTGATGAAGGCGCAATCCCACTGCCCTTCTTCAGATCAGCCGTGAACTTCCTGTAATCCCGGTTCCAATGACCAGGCTATTGGCAGTAGAAGCAGACATTCTCATGTGTCTCATCTTTCCTGCCAAGTGCGCATGGACCCCGCCCTTGCCACTTCCAATTCCCTTGTTGACCATCAGAATATCCTTGGATCCCAGATCCCTGATATATTCTGCTCAGCAATTAATGACACTTCATGTAACTCTGATATGGTCTTAGAGACAGCCTTGTCAAGGACATATTCTTTGCATTCAGACTTGAGGACTATCCTCAAAATTCTGTACCAGTCCAAATAGTTTGTCCCATTTAGATTGACCCTGTCAAGAATGGTTTTTAATGACAAACTATTAATGTTCGCTGAATTTTCCATTTGATCTACAAAAGATAAAATTCAATCAGTAAATTGAATAAATTTTATGAAGATCAAGCTTAAACATCAACAATCGATTCTAAACCTTTAGAATCTGAAACCAAGATCATTGATTCACTCGATCAAGCTGAACGAAGGCTCACCACTCAATCGAGCTATGTAGGTAGGACCCCGTCCAATCACATCCAATGTGACTCTTGGCTAGGGTATGTACTTAAGTACACGGCTTACCCTATCTGATACCCTAGCTCAACCCTAGTTGAGAATCGTAGTCGGGTCCACCAATTTTCAACTATGACCCGCCACTATGTAGGTGCTCCGCTAAGGCGCACGACACCCACATATGTCGTCCAAACCTACTACCCCGCTTTCCCATGGATGCTCCGCTAAGGCGCACGACACCCATAGGACGGGGAGGTAGTAAGGTGTTGAGAATTGGGAGGTATCGGACATGACCCATTTTTACTTGTCCGGTTGTGTTTAAAACTTTTGGCACATCCTAGATGCGATGAGCACATCAACTACATTCCAAATGTAATGATGCCTCCAATTACATCCAATGTAATTTTTCCTTCGAACCCGTCAACTACATCTAATGTAATGATGGTTCTAAGGGCTCACAAACCAGGATTAAAACCAATTTTATCTTTGCATGTGAGGTGATATGCTCGGTAAATAGAGTTAAGCATGCAATTCTAAAACACATAGACTTAATCATGCATAAACTAAACCAAGCATAAAGCGATAAATGTGCACATAATAGCCCCCTAAACTAACTCCCACTAGCTTCTTGAGCTCCACCGACTCCAAGTCGATGCCAACACCCGAAAAGCCACCAAATGACCTTTTCGCCCTTTCTTCGTCTTGAGTAAAATATTACAATTTAATACACGACTCGCAGGTCGGGAATAAATAAATATTACAAACAAGTGGTTCGACGACCACACCTTGAAAGAATAATTACACGCTAACTCTAACGGCTCACAGGCCGTGAAAAGCGATAAATAATTAAATCGAGCTCGGGGCTATTATGTACACCATACCAACATCACATCACACATCGTGTTATCAAACAAGCATGTTATCAAACATCATGTGATTTTCCGGTTTTAATTAATAACCAAGTTTCGAAAATTTTTGATGCTCGGTTTATCGAAACCGTTCAAAAATGAAACTTTTGAACATTTGATCTTCGAGTTCGTCATGACGGTTCCAAAATCGTCATAACTAACAAAACGGTTTAGCCTTGGCATATCAACCATCCAATGGTCATACTTGGCCTAGCTCTGTCCAACGGAGCCCCGTTCGGTCCCGGTTTCGGCTCCCCGAGAGTCCCGCTCCCAAGACCCGAAAAATCAAAAAAAATTTCAAAATTTCCAGATTTGAAATAATTTTCGAAAATTCATTTTACATGCATTAAATCCATAAACAAGAATTTAAAACATGTTATCAAACAATTTAGCAAAACAACATGCCAAAAACGAAACTTTCAAGCAAAACCGAAACTTTGAACACCGTCTTGTGAATCCCGAAGGTAGCACGACTCTGATACCACTGTTGGGTCTCGAGGTAGGGTTGGAGATGAACCAACTCGCAGCGGAAAATCAATGAAAACCAAGAGACGATTAAACCATGAAACAACTAACAAAGAATGGATTCACAAGAGAAAAATTCAGCAGTATTTCTTACCAAAACAAGAACACCGGTTAACGAATGATTGACTTGAGTCTCCAAGACGGCTACGTATCCACATGGGAATCAAAGCCACGTAGTTCTTCTCTTTGAGGACTCAAGAACACAAAAATGGAGGTGGAAACTAGCCAAACCCGAAATGGCCATGGAAGAGGGAGAGAAAATGTGTTTCCTATTCTTGTCTTGTGTTTGTTATGTTGAAAAAGGATGACTTAAACATAACAAAACCCATACTTGTCCAACTAAAGGCATGGGACAAGTATGGTGTCAAGTAAGGTGTAAATAAGACAAAGTATGGCAAGACAAGATTGGGTTAGGTGGTGAATCACCAACACCTTAATCCTTGTCTTGCTTACCTAGTACTAATTAATCAAGACTTGATTAATTAGTTCCATGGGCCTTGGTTGCATGGGCCTTTCATGGGCCTCTTGGAACATGGCCTGTGACCATTTCAAACGAGGTCCCGTGATTCGCTCATCGCCTCCAAGCCTTCCATACCGGAAATGTCCAACATTATCCGACACGATCAATCCCAAGACTCCAAGCCTTGTCTCGATCCGTAAAGTCCTATTCACTTACGAGCACATGACCCAAAACCCAGTTTTGGTCATGTCCCGAGACAACTCCCTTTTGGCCATTCTCATAAATGTGTCAATGAGTTTCATCCTCCGGTGTGACCCTTAGGTTTATGCATGTCAATAGATCAACGTAAAATCCCATTTTACTTGATCCTATTTAAGTGGAAACTAACGAGACTTTAGTATTGCCCAACACTGCATAACGAATCGACCCTGTCGATTCTAACCTTTCCGTCGTCCCTGTCACTATCCTTTTATCTCCGATATCCTGATTGAGATAAGGCATAGAGCCGTCATCCTTATTATTCTCAATCACCGTTCCTTGCTATGTGAGATGACTGAAGATATGATACCCAATATCATGTGCATGGCCATGCTATTCTTTCAGACACTCTCGATCAAGCGGCCGAGAACCGATATCTTTCCCACACCTCAGTATGAGGGATAAATCCCTTAGCCATCTTTCGTGTCACTCATGTAGCCCGTCCCCAAGCCAATCCTGGCCGTTATGGAAGCCCTGTTACGGACAACGTTAGGCTCAGGTCAAACTCAGTTGTTGACTACATAGCGATCACAAAGACTCCTTGGTCTAAGGATACATGACAAGCTACAACACTGAATATGTTCATGACTTAATCTATGGCACATATTCATGGCGGGTCGTCCAATATCATGTCCCACATGATATCTATGATCAGACTCCGGAATCCCATTCCAATGACTAACAGAACGTAAGCCACAAAGAGCCATCTTTCATACTAGTCGCTTCTACTGAAGCTTTGTTGACTAAGGACCCATCGAGTGTGACCTATCTCGATCTATGGTTCTATTCGCATGGTGGGCATAGATTAGAGCACACGTCGATATATTACTCCAACACATAAGTAATATAAAGCCGCTTTAATTTTATTGCTAACGATGATATGTACATTTGGACATTTAGGATTGAACTACGGGCACTAAGACTAACACGATGTTCTTGGCAAGAATTGAGGAACATAGGAGCGGAGCGCATTGGGGGTTCAATCATCCTAGACCTCTAGAGCCAGGGGCTTCGTTGACCCGTCAGAGGCCGACAAGCATAGCTCCACCCGCACCATGGGGACGTGAAGAACCTAGGACAACACTCAGGCCTATAGTGCCTCCGACGAGGGCTCCACCGCCTCTGACTATGGGGGTTGAATGGTTGAGGACCGCTACCGGTTTGAAGCATAAATTCATATTATTGCGAGGAGCGACGCCGACTAGGGCTTTGTTACACCTGTCCGACGATGTACTCGCGAACTCATGTCTGTCCCAACCGTAAGCAGATATTCATGCTGTTGCAAGATGACGAACCATCACTAGGGGAGGTTGAGGTTGAACCATGGCGTGAGGAAGGATAAATGGATTGGGTGGGAGAAAGGACTGAGACGCCATGCGTGGCTAGCACAACACCTCCAGTGATTTGTGCTTGCTTCCCAAATCGTTGATTCGAGGCTCAACTGAGGATGTGGTGTTGTCAAGAGGGATAATAAATTTTCAGCAACGACATCGTTTGGTTGAACTAGGACGGCGCCGTTATGGCTTCAAAACTCCAATGCTACTCAATGGCTAGCTGGCACTCCGTTAGTTGTCTTATTAGTGTTGTTCGAGTTGTTAGGACAAGCCTCAGCTGAGGATGTGGTGTTGTCAAGAGGTAGAATAAATTTTCAACAACGACAACGTTTGGTTAAACTAGGACGGCGCCGTTATGGCTTCAAAACTCCAATGCTACTCAATGGCTAGCTGGCACTCCGTGAGTTGTCTCATTAGTGTTGTTCGAGTTGTTAGGAAGGTGGTTAGAAGTTGATTAGAAGTTGAGAGTTTTTTAGAGGTCACGTAGGACTGGCTCAGGGTCTTTTAAAGGAAGCTCAAGCTTTTGACTTCGGTATCACATTACTGTAAAGAGCGATAGAGAGAGTTTGGCTGAGAAAGATCACCAAAGCCCATTTGTAACTCAATCAATCATCAATAAACAGCTTCTTCTTCTCAAGGTCTTGACAACGTAGCTACTCTTACGTCACTATTTACTACCAATCACCTTAAAATGTCTAATAACCACATAAAACCATTAAACGCCTATACCACACGAGATATAGATAATGGGTATAGTAATACATAAACATATACGATATTACAAGTAATACCTAGATACAGTTA
Source organism: Erodium maritimum (assembly GCA_963921825.1). NCBI lineage: Eukaryota > Viridiplantae > Streptophyta > Magnoliopsida > Geraniales > Geraniaceae > Erodium > Erodium maritimum. The sequence continues at coordinate 26,094,738 of OY997596.1, read as the reverse complement.
GATCAATTCATGCAACAGACAGACTATCTATAAGAACATCTAGCTATAATTATAAATATGTTGTAATATATAAGAGATGTTCCATATTTAATAGGGGTTTCTCCATGTCCTAACGCCCAACTTTCAGAAATTGTTAAATCCAAACCCTGTACAATTGAAATTGCCATGTAGTAACGGTCAATTAACTGAAATTGCCAACTGTTTCTAATTTTAAATGGACGTTAACTTGGCCAAGTGAAAAGTCGAGTTTACCCTCAAATTGTTAGTCTTAGTGCCCGTAGTTCAATCCTAAATTTCCAAATGTATATATCATCGTTAGCAATAAAATTAAAGCGGCTTTATATTACTTATGTGTTGGAGTAATATATCGATGTGTGCTCTGATCTATGCCCACCATGCGAATAGAACCATAGATCGAGATAGATCACACTCGATGGGTCCCTAGTCAACAAAGCTTCACTAGAAGCGACTAGTATGAAAGATGGCTCTTTATGGCTTACGTTCTGTTAGTCATTGGAATGGGATTCCGGAGTCTGATCATAGATATCATGTGGGACATGATATTGGACGACCCGCCCTGAATATGTGCCATAGATTAAGTCATGAACATATTCAGTGTTGTAGCTTGTCATGTATCCTTAGACCAAGGAGTCTTTGTGATCGCTATGTAGTCAACAACTGAGTTTGACCTGAGCCTAACGTTGTCCGTAACAGGGCTTCCATAACGGCCAGGATTGGCTTGGGGACGGGCTACATGAGTGACACGAAAGACGGCTAAGGGATTTATCCCTCATACTAAGGTATGGGAAAGATATCGGTTCTCGGCCGCTTGATCGAGAGTGACTGAAAGAATAGCATGGCCATGCACATGATACTGGGTATCATATCTTCAGTCATCTCACATATCAAGGAACGGTGATTGAGAATAATAAGGATGACGGCTCTATGCCTTATCTCAATCAGGATATCGGAGATAAAAGGATAATGACAGGGACGACGGAAAGGTTAGAATCGACAGGGTCGATTCGTTATGTAGTGTCAGGCAATACTAAAGTCTCGTTAGTTGCCACTTAAATAGGATCAAGTAAAATGGGATTTTACGTTGATCTATTGACATGCATAAACCTAAGGGTCACACCGGAGGATGAAACTCATTGACACATTTATGGAGAATGGCCAAAAGGGAGTTGTCTCGGGACATGACCAAAACTGGGTTTTGGGTCATGTGCCCGTACGTGAATAGGACTTTACGGATCGAGACAAGGCTTGGAGTCTTGGGATTGATCGCGTCGGATAATGTTGGACATTTCCGGTATGGAAGGCTTGGAGGCGATGAGCGAATCACGGGACCTCGTTAGAAATGGCCACGGGCCATGTTCCAAGAGGCCCATGAAAGGCCCATGCAACCAAGGCCCATAGAACTAATTAATCAAGTCTTGATTAATTAGTACTAAGTAAGCAAGACAAGGATTAAGGTGTTGGTGATTCACCACCTAACCCAATCTTGTCTTGCCATACTTTGTCCTATTTACACCTTACTTGACACCATACTTGTCCCATGCCTTTAGTTGGACAAGTATGGGTTTTGTTATGTTTAAGTCATCTTTTTTCAACATAACAAACACAAGACAAGAATAGGAAACACAACTTCTCTCCCTCTTCCATGGCCATTTCGGGTTTGGCAAGCTCCCACCTCCATGTTTGTGTTCTTGAGTCCTCAAAGAGAAGAACTACGTGGCTTTGATTCCCATGTGGATACGTAGGCGTCTTGGAGACTCAAGCCAATCATTCGTTAACCGGTGTTCTTGTTTTGGTAAGAACTAGTGCTGAATTTTTCTCTTGTGAATCCATTCTTTGTTAGTTGTTTCATGGTTTTAATTGTCTCTTGGTTTTCATTGATTTTCCGCTGCGAGTTGGTTCATCTCCAACCCTACCTCGAGACCCAACAGTGGTATCAGAGCCGTGCTACCTTCGGGATTCACAAGACGGTGTTCAAAGTTTCGGTTTTGCTTGAAAGTTTCGTTTTTGGCATGTTGTTTTGCTAAATTGTTTGATAACATGTTTTAAATTCTAGTTTATGGATTTAATGCATGTAAAATGAATTTTTGAAAATTATTTCAAATCTGGAAATTTTGAAAAAAATTTGATTTTTCGGGTCTCGGGAGCGGGACTCTCGGGGAGCCGAAACCGGGACCGAACGGGGCTCCGTTGGACGGAGCTAGGCCAAGCATGACCATTGGATGGTTGATATGCCAAGGCTAAACCGTTTTGTTAGTTATGACGAGTTTGGAACCGTCATGACGAACTCGAAGATCAAATGTTCAAAAGTTTCATTTTTGAACGGTTTCGATAAACCGAGCATCAAAAAATTTCGAAACTTGGCTATTAATTAAAACCGGAAAATCACATGATGTTTGATAACATGCTTGTTTGATAACACGATGTGTGATGTGATGTTGGCATGGTGTACATAATAGCCCCGAGCTCGATTTAATTATTTATCGCTTTTCACGGCCTGCGAGCCGTTAGAGTTAGCGTGTAATTATTCTTTCAAGGTGTGGTCGTCGAACCACTTGTTTGTAATATTTATTTATTCCCGACCTGCGAGTCGTGTATTAAATTGTAATATTTTACTCAACACGAAGAAAGGGCGAAAAGGTCATTTGGTGGCTTTTCGGGTGTTGGCATCGGCTTGGAGTCGGTGGAGCTCAAGAAGCTAGTGGGAGTTAGTTTAGGGGGCTATTATGTGCACATTTATCGCTTTATGCTTGGTTTAGTTTATGCATGATTAATTCTATGTGTTTTAGAATTGCATGCTTAACTTTATTTACCGAGCATATCACCTCACATGCAAAGATAAAATTGGAATTTTAATCCTTGTGTGTGAACCCTTAGAACCGTCATTACATTGGATGTAGTTGACGGGTTCAAAGGAAGAATTACATTGGATGTAATTTTAGGCATCATTGCATTTGGAATGTAGTTGATGTGCTCATCGCATCTAGGATGTGCCAAAGTTTTGAACACAACTGGACAAGTAAAAGCGGGTCATGTCCGATACCTCCCAATCATCAACACCTTACTACCTCCCCGTCCTATGGTTGTCGTGCGCATTAGCGGAGCATCCATGGGGAAGCGGGGTAGTAGGTTTGGACGACATATGTGGGTGTCGTGCGCATTAGCGGAGCACCTACATAGTGACGGGCCATAGTTGAAAATTGGTGGACCCGACTACGATTCTCAGCCTGAGGTTGAGCTAGGGTAACAGATAGGGTAAGTCGTGTACATAAGTACATACCCTAGCCAAGAGTCACATTGGATGTGATTGGATGGAGTCCTACCTACATAGCTCGATTAAGTGGTGAGCATTAGTTCAGCTTAATCGAGTGAATCAAGGATCTTGGTTTCAGATTCTAAAGGTTTAGAATCGATTGTTGGTGTTTAAGCTTGATCTTCATAAAATTTATTCAGTTTACTGATTGAATTTTATCTGTTGTAGATCAAATGGCAAATTCAGCGAACATTAATAGTTTGTCATTAAAAACCATTCTTGACAGGGTCAAGCTAAATGGGACAAACTATTTGGACTGGTACAGAATTTTGAGGATAGTCCTCAAGTCTGAACGCAAAGAATATGTCCTTGACAAGGCTGTCTCTAAGACCATATCAGAGTTACATGAAGTGTCATGAACTGCTGAGAAGAATATCTCAGGGATCTGGGATCCAAGGATATTCTGATGGTCAACAAGGGAATTGGAAGTGGCATGGGCTGGGCCCATGCGCACTTGGCAGGAAAGATGAGACACCTGAGAATGTCTGCTTCTACTGCCAACAGCCTGGTCATTGGAACCGGGATTACAGGAAGTTCACGGCTGATCTGAAGAAGGGCAGTGGGACTACGCCTTCATCAAATAGCCTGGATGATCTGAAGAAGGGCAGTAAGACTGCGCCTTCATCAGGAAACCTGGATGATCTAAGGAAGGGCGGTGGGACCGTGCCTTCAATCGGTATTAACTCTATAGAGCTACATCTCTCTACTTCCAAAGATTCATGGGTATTAGATACCATGACTGAATCTCACACATGCACTAATATATGGTGGCTGAAAGTAGGAGAGATTTGGAAAGCACGAAATGGACCTCAGAGTTGTGGCAACTACTGTAGGATCCATGAGTCTTGCTTTGCCAAGAGGCCTTGTCTTAGTATTGTATAATGTATATTGCATACCTACTTTTAGTAGGAATATTATATCTGTATCCGTGTTTGACAAGGAAGGATATAATGTTAATATTGGAAATGGAGTTTTCAATGTTCTATGCAATGATATGTTTTATACCAGTACTGACATGGTTGGAGGATTGTACATATTAGATATGGGTAACAATGCCTCAAGTTCTATATATTCCGTTAATACCAAGAGGTCTAAATCCAACGATTTAAACCTAACTCTGTTATGGTACTGTCATTTGGGTCGCATAAACAAGAAGCGCGTATCAGCACTTCAGAAGTGCGGGCTTTCAGGTTCATTCGAATTCCATTCGATCGATAGGTGCAAGGTTTGTTTGATGGGAAAAATGACTAAAGTGCCCTTTATCGATCGCGATGAAAGGGCGGGTGAATTATTTGGGCTGATACACTCGAATGTGTGTAGACCAATAAGTTCACTTGCCAGGAGGGGTTTTAGCTACTTTATCACATTTACTGATGATTACAGTAAATATGGTTATGTCTATTCGGTGAGACATAAGTCTGAAACTTTTGATAAATTCAAAGAGTTTAAGACTATAGTAGAAAACCAGCTCGACAAAGGTATTAAGGCACTTCGATTGGATCGAGGTGGAAAATACTTGACCACAGAGTTATTAGATCATCTAAAAGAGAATGGGATCCTTTTGGAATGGACTCCTCCTAGGTCACTGTAGTTGAAAGGTGTAGCCAAACGGAGAAATCAGACATTGTTAGACAATGGTCTGTTCCATGATTAGTTGGACTGATCTCCCATCTCTTTTAGGGGTTTTGCTCTAGAGACGACCGCATTCATAGTGAATCGGGCTTCGACGAATGGTGTGGAAGGGACACCATTTTAAAATTGGTACGGGATGATGCCCGCTTTGTCCTTCCTAAAGATTTGTGGTTGCGAGGCTTATGTGAAACATTTGGTTTCGACTAAGCTCGAACCAAGATCTGAGATATGCACCTTCGTGTGGTATCCCAAATCAACAAGGGGATACTATTTCTACAATCCCAGTGAGAACATGGTGTTCGTCGCTTGGGGTGGGGTCTTTATGGAAAAAAAGTTTTGTTTCCAAAGACGTCATTGGGAGGACTGTGCATCTCGAAGAAATTCAGGATGGTACAGATCTGTCTAAACCAATTGGCAACCCAGTAGAAAGGAGCCAGAGATTGTCGTAGAGTAAGAACCAATTCCTGTTACAATTCCGGAAGGTCCAAGGCGATTTGAAAGGATCAATCTTCCACCTCCAAGATATGGTATCCGGAGGTGACAATGAAGTCATGGTGGATCACGATGATCCAGCCACCTTTCAGGAAGTCGTGGATGGGCCCAACTCCGAGTTATGGCTGGGAGCCATGAGGGAGGAAATGCAATCCATGTCGGACAACCGAGTCTGGGAACCGGTTGATCCCATCAATGGTGTGAGGACCATCGGATGCAAATGGATCTTCAAGGTGAAGATGGACATGGACGGCAACCCTCTGACCTACAAAGCTCAACTGGTGGCGAAAGGTTATAGGCAGATCCAATGGATTGACTATGAGGAAACCTTCTCCTTAGTGGCTATGGTCAAAATCGATCCAAATTCTTCTTGACATAACTGCGTATCATAATTACGAGATATGGCAAGTGGATGTCAAAACCGCTTTCCTAAATGGAAATTTGACTGAGTACGTTTGTATGTCTCGGCCCAAAGGTTTTGACGATCCGAAGAATAAAGGAAAGATTTATAAGTTGTTGAAATCCATTTCTGGATTGAAACGAACTTCTCGGAGTTGGATCCTTCGTTTTGATGAAGCTGTAATTGGATTTGGCTTAATCAAGAACGAGGATGAATCTTGCGTTTATAAGAAGGCTAGTGGGAGCAATATTACCTTTCTGGTTCTCATTGAAAACGACATCCCAACCTTGCACGAGATTAAAGCTTGGTTGAGGAAGTGTTTTTCAATAAAGGACTTAGGTGATGCTTCTCATATCTTAAGGATTAAGATATGTAGAGATCGCACCAAGAGGGTCTTGGATTTAAGTCAGGGAACCTATGTGAACAAGGCATTGAGTAGGTTCTTAATGCTCGATTCAAAGAAAGGACTCTTACCCACTAGTCATGGCATTCATCTCAGCAAGACTCAGTGTCCTAAGACACCTGATGAGCTGAAAAGGATGATGAGAATCCTATGCGCCTGGGGGCAGGATCGATCATATATGCCATGATATGTATGAGACCAGACGTCTCGTAAGCCTTATGTTGTACCAGTAGACATCATTCTAACCCGGGGAAAGATGATGCTGAACTAGTCGTCGAAGGATGAGTAGACGCTAGTTTTCCAAGACAAATCCAGATGACTTTAGAAGTCAATCAGGATATGTGTTTACGCTGAATGGCAGAGCTTTAGCTGGGAAAGCGTAAAGCAAGATACCATTGCCGAATCTACGACAGAGGCCAAGTACATGGATGCTGCGGAGGCAGCTAAGGAGGCTATGTGGATTTGGAAATTCATGGCAGGGCTGGGTGTAATTAAAAACCCATCCAGTCCGGTGAATCCATTTTGCGACAACACAAGGGCCATTGCGCAAGCTAAAAGCCTAGATCGCATAACAAATCCAAACATGTACTGCGGCGTATCCACCTCATCAGATAAATACTGAACTGAGGTGAAGTGAAGATAACCGATATTGCAACAGATGATAACATAGCCAACCCTTTGACTAAGGCAGTGTCACTGCCTGAACATGTTAGACATGTAAAGTAGATGGGGACATATTGGAGTTTAGATTGGAACTAGGGCAAGTGGGAGATTGTTAGTCTTAGTGCCCGTAGTTCAATCCTAAATTTCCAAATGTATATATCATCGTTAGCAATAAAATTAAAGCGGCTTTATATTACTTATGTGTTGGAGTAATATATCGATGTGTGCTCTGATCTATGCCCACCATGCGAATAGAACCATAGATCGAGATAGATCACACTCGATGGGTCCCTAGTCAACAAAGCTTCACTAGAAGCGACTAGTATGAAAGATGGCTCTTTATGGCTTACGTTCTGTTAGTCATTGGAATGGGATTCCGGAGTCTGATCATAGATATCATGTGGGACATGATATTGGACGACCCGCCCTGAATATGTGCCATAGATTAAGTCATGAACATATTCAGTGTTGTAGCTTGTCATGTATCCTTAGACCAAGGAGTCTTTGTGATCGCTATGTAGTCAACAACTGAGTTTGACCTGAGCCTAACGTTGTCCGTAACAGGGCTTCCATAACGGCCAGGATTGGCTTGGGGACGGGCTACATGAGTGACACGAAAGACGGCTAAGGGATTTATCCCTCATACTAAGGTATGGGAAAGATATCGGTTCTCGGCCGCTTGATCGAGAGTGACTGAAAGAATAGCATGGCCATGCACATGATACTGGGTATCATATCTTCAGTCATCTCACATATCAAGGAACGGTGATTGAGAATAATAAGGATGACGGCTCTATGCCTTATCTCAATCAGGATATCGGAGATAAAAGGATAATGACAGGGACGACGGAAAGGTTAGAATCGACAGGGTCGATTCGTTATGTAGTGTCAGGCAATACTAAAGTCTCGTTAGTTGCCACTTAAATAGGATCAAGTAAAATGGGATTTTACGTTGATCTATTGACATGCATAAACCTAAGGGTCACACCGGAGGATGAAACTCATTGACACATTTATGGAGAATGGCCAAAAGGGAGTTGTCTCGGGACATGACCAAAACTGGGTTTTGGGTCATGTGCCCGTACGTGAATAGGACTTTACGGATCGAGACAAGGCTTGGAGTCTTGGGATTGATCGCGTCGGATAATGTTGGACATTTCCGGTATGGAAGGCTTGGAGGCGATGAGCGAATCACGGGACCTCGTTAGAAATGGCCACGGGCCATGTTCCAAGAGGCCCATGAAAGGCCCATGCAACCAAGGCCCATAGAACTAATTAATCAAGTCTTGATTAATTAGTACTAAGTAAGCAAGACAAGGATTAAGGTGTTGGTGATTCACCACCTAACCCAATCTTGTCTTGCCATACTTTGTCCTATTTACACCTTACTTGACACCATACTTGTCCCATGCCTTTAGTTGGACAAGTATGGGTTTTGTTATGTTTAAGTCATCTTTTTTCAACATAACAAACACAAGACAAGAATAGGAAACACAACTTCTCTCCCTCTTCCATGGCCATTTCGGGTTTGGCAAGCTCCCACCTCCATGTTTGTGTTCTTGAGTCCTCAAAGAGAAGAACTACGTGGCTTTGATTCCCATGTGGATACGTAGGCGTCTTGGAGACTCAAGCCAATCATTCGTTAACCGGTGTTCTTGTTTTGGTAAGAACTAGTGCTGAATTTTTCTCTTGTGAATCCATTCTTTGTTAGTTGTTTCATGGTTTTAATTGTCTCTTGGTTTTCATTGATTTTCCGCTGCGAGTTGGTTCATCTCCAACCCTACCTCGAGACCCAACACAAATATGTTCTTCCTACGGATGTTAACTTGGCCTAGCTTCATCTCTTTGTGACCTAATCTCTTCATCTCAGCTCTTCGAACTTCATCTCTTTGTGTCCAAGCTTCGAATTTCATCTCTTCGTGACCTCAGCTCGCGCAAGCTCTATTATAAAATGAGTCACGTGGGCAGCACGTGATTCACTGTTTACGGAAAAAGTCAACTTAAACAATACTTTTAGATTTTTAATAATTCAGTTTTGAAATTCGTTACTATTTGACAATTTTCCAAAGCTTGGGTGCGGATTTGACAATTAAGTGTAGTACGAGGTTAGGACATGGAGTAAACCCTATTTAATATTAGGAAAGAATAAACGGGAGCTTGATTGAGCGTTGAATGTTTGGCCAGTACAAGGAAAACACATTAATCTTCTCGGATGGTTGATGCCAAAAGAACCGTCACACAGTTTCTTCTTTGAAAAGTAAATAAGAGAGCAAAGAAATGGGTGGTGTGTGGTACTACCCAATTCATCAAGAAGTCCTTAATCGTTACTCTCCCTGATGACTGACGGGGTTACTTCAAATTCCGGTTGAGTCGACACATTCTGATCCTAAATACTAACTTCAAAAGGTGGATGTAGGAAAAGCTTTACCGAGTATAGCGTCACTTTTGATGAGTTGGACGTGCATAACAACTGCCTCGTTGAAAACCTTTCCAGGAAAACCTTGTGGGATAAACTTGAATAAGGGAAAAAGAGTGCAGCGTACCGAAACCTACTCCCCTTGACTATCGCTCCCCTTGAAGACCGACTGAGTAATATTGGTTGCTTGAGAAGTCGACTCATATTATCTTGTACGTTGACTTTTCTAAAACTGATGTCGCTAAATGTTCAGTGACCAAACTAGTAGGATTTTCACTACATGATTCTGATTGATGTCAATCTCATGACTCTTCTGAAGTTCATAAGTATAAAAATAATTTCGTACGAAACTGATCAGTTGGTACTGAGACACTATGTCTTCTCAAATTGTAACTGTCTCGGGACATGCTTTTCATATTTGATTATATTTCAAAAATCGGTAACATATTTCTGAGCTCAAACTGGCTAGCACATTTACTTCGAATTTTCTATCAGGCCTTATATGTTGCATCAAGTAAGCCAAAGTCTCAACTATAGATATGGTACTTCAAGACCAAATATCTTTTAATTTTTTGCGACAAATGAGATCCTCTTTAGGATATAAATATGGGGAAAGGCCGCTTCCCAACTATGGTTCACCTTTGTTTCCATCATCCACACTGCGACTGACCTTCGTTCCCCATTCCCATCGGTGAACTTTTCGCGATTCTCAGAAACTAACGGAAACCATCTGTTTTGACGGCACCGTCAGTATTTTCAGCGCGTGACAGTCACGTGCCTTTCCATTTTTTCGTAAATGGCCAGATTGCCCTTAGGGGAAAAGCCACATCCCAACTATGTTTCACCTTTGATTCCACCATCCGAACTGCGACTTACCTTTGATCTCAATTCCCATCTGCGAACTATTTGCTATTCTTCAAAACTATCAACCATCAACATCACGCCATACCCATCTCCCATGCTCATCTCTCATGACCTTCTTCCCATACCCATCATCTTCTTCTTCCATACTCATCCATGGTGAAGCTCGGGCTAGATTTAAAAAAACTCCTCCCTTTCTTTTCATGAAAAAAAAATGCTTAAAAAAAGCCCCACACGAATTGCATATTTGAGAAGTTCACCCCTCCGTGGGCGTGAACCAAATAAGGAGATTTGGGGATTTTATTGGATGTGGTTTCAGAGCTCGTCTTCTTGGATTTGGCTCTGCAGAGTACATAATCTCGAACTCACCGATGCTCTTCGTCTCCGATGGAGCTTCGGTTCTGCAGATTTGAGATGATGAACATAGAACCACCATCGTACTCTATTTGTGTCCATATTTGGGTTTGAAAAAAAAAGTATCAAAATGATAAATAAAAAAAAAACAAAAAAGAAGAAGATTTGGGTCCGTGTTCATCGGTTGGAGATTTGGGGAAGAAGAAGAAAATATCAAAAAAATTCAATTTTGGTTAAAAAAATATAATTTTTATAATTAAAATATGATTATTATATATAAAAATATTTAAAAATCAGATTTGTTAATATCAGATTATAAATAAATTTAAAAAGTTTATTTATAGATAAATTAAAAAATATATTTATTAATTTGATTTAAAACAAATCTATTTCAAGTTTGAGGGCAAATTCGTCTTTTTCCAAGCAAAACTAACGGTGTCATCCAAAATAACAGATTTTGATAGTTTTGAAGAATCGCGAATAGTTCGCAAGTTGGAATGGGGAACGTAGGTCAGTCGCAGTGTGGACGATGGAAACAAAGGTGAACCATAGTTCGGATACGGCCTTTCCCCTATAAATATCGATCGTTTAAATATCAAGTCGAAACGTTTCAAGCGTTTCTTAGCATATGTATATTTATGGATCCATTTGAAATGTGCTTGATCTTCATGCCGAGACAATATTTCATCATCAAAACTGTCATTTGAAAGTCTTTCTTTAGACATTCTACAGTTTCAAGCATCTCTCCAAGAGTCCATATCAAATTCATATTATTGGCGCACACTACTTATTGAGTACATGGGATCTCATACCATCTCTCATTTACTCATGCATATTAAACCCTTTAAGTAGTCATTACTCCAAATAGATTTAATTGTTTAGGTAATGTCATTGCTTCATGCAATATTAATTTTTAAAGGATTTACTTCAGGTAATGCAAGTCTTTTGGGGACTTTTATAAAATGTTGGAACTTAAAGTACCATTAGCAACGAATATGCCTATTATATATATATATATATAGGGTAGCTATCCAGTAAAAACCATCCTTATTGTGCAAACTACGAACCAATCTAAGCCACAGGATGCGGTCAAAGTGCCGTCAACAGAGCGCGCGCGATGCTGACACGTGGCAGATTCGCGCGCGCCTCTGCCCGCGCGCGTGAGCGTGTTGACCACGCGCGCGCACAGTGCTAATAGTTTGACGCGCACAGTGCTAATAGTTTAGCACAGTGCCAAACTATTAGCACCGTGTGCCCAAACTATTAGCACTATGCGCGCCACGTGTCAGCACTGTGCGCGCGCACCAGCAGCGCGCGCGCACAGTGCTGACACGTGGCGCGCATAGTGCTAATAGTTTGGGCGCACGGTGCTAATAGTTTGGCACTGTGCTAAACTATTAGCACTGTGCGCGTCAAACTATTAGCACCGTGCGCGCGCGAATCTGCCACGTGTCAGCATCGCGCGCGCTCTGTTGACGTCACTTTGACCGCATCCTGTGGCTTAGATTGGTTCGAAGTTTGCACAATAAGGATGGTTTTTACTGGATAGCTATATATATATATATATATATATATATATATATATAGGGAAGCTTTCACCTCTTAAAATGTGAACCTACGAACTCAACAACAACATGACACGTGTCGCGCTTAGAAATGCTCATTTTTTTTCCACCAAGTTTATTAATTTAATTTTTCCCGCTTCGTTTCAACTCCGATTTAATTTTTTTTGCGCCAATATTTTTCTTTTTCCAAGACCTTTCTAACAAGTAGTGGATTGCATATATTTTGATGTGTTTTTTGATACGTGTGTGGATATGTGGACATAGTGCGAAAAGTGTGATGTGGTTTGCAAATATAATATATGTGGTTTGCGAATATGACATATATGATTTGCGAATATAGTATATGTGGTTTGAGAATATAGTATATGTGGTTTGCGAATACGACATATATGGTTTGCGAAAAGTGTGATGTGGTTTGAGAATATGATATATTCGCAAACCACATCCCTTATATCCTCAAACCACTTCACTTATGCTCTCAAACGACATTCATCATATCCTCAAACTCATATCACTCATATTCTCAACACATTTAACTTACAATCTCAATCAACACACATCCTATTCTCAAACCAACTTACCTCATATTCTCAAACCATATCTCTCATATTCTCAACTCGTATCACCATATTCTCAAACCACAACCCATATATTTGCAAACCACACAACAATTTTCTCAAACCACAACCCCCTATATTTGCAAACCACACCACACTTTTCTCAAACAATATATACCATATTCTCAAACCATGTCACTGTTATTTGCAAACCACATATACTATATTCGCAAACCACATATACTATATTCTCAAACCACATCACACTTTTTTCAAACCACATATACTATATTCTCAAACCACATATACTATATTCTCAAACCACAAACCCTATATTTGCAAACCACATCACACTTTTCGCACTTATGTCCACATATCCACACACGTATCAAAAAACACATCAAAATATATGCAATCCATTACTTGTTAGAAAGCTCTTGAAAAAATAAAAATATTGGCGCAAGGAAAAATGAAACCGGAGTTCAAACGAAACGGGAAAAATCGAATTAATAAACTTGATTATAACAAAAGGGGGGGCATTTTCTGAGCGCGACACATGTCGCAATCTGGTTGAGTTCGCAGGTTCACACCATAATTCATGGTTCACACTTGATTGCTCTCCTATATATATATATATATATATATATACACATATACACCCCTTATTGTGCAAACTACGAACCAATCTAAGTCATAGGATCTCCCCAAAGTGATGTCAGCAGAGTTGACCAGATGCTGACACGTGGGAAATAAATATATAAAACACCGCACCTTATTGTGCAAACTACGAACTCACCAGGTGCTGACACGTGGGCGCGCGCGCACAATGCTGATCGTGTTGCGCGCATAGTGCTGATCGTTTGCGCGCATAGTGCTGATAGTTTTCATTTATACCAAACCATCAAAACCCACACGCGCAAACGATCAGCACTGTGTGCGCGCGTGGTCAACACGCTCACGCGCGCGGGCAAAGGCGCGCGCGAAGCGGCCACGTGTCAGCATCGCGCGCGCTCTGCTGACGTCACTTTGACCGCATCCTGTGGCTTAGATTGGTTCGTAGTTTGCACAATAAGAGTGTTTTTTACTAGATAGCTACCTTATATATATATATGGGAGCTTTCAGGTACAAACCTCATTTCGGGTCAGAACGTAGAACTAATCTGGGCCATTGATTACCCAGATCGGATGGCCACCGAAATTCAGGAGGGGGTGGTGATTGATTACGAAATCAATTACAAGATATGCATTAATTAAAAAGATATTGAAAGATATGCATTAAATCTGGGCCTTTAATTCTATGATCCAAGGGCCCAGATTGAAAGTTTGTAGTTCTGACGAAGATATAGAGTTTGTACCTGATTGTTATCCTATATATATATATATATATATATATCAAATATACCAAAGGTGATAAAACATCACAACTTTATCAAAATTTGACTTCAAGTCATTTGAGAAAAATACCTAAACTATAAGACGTGATTTATATTGAGAGTCTTTGTTTTTATCATTTCCTTTTCTTATGAATATTCATCTGTACCCAGCCGGTAAAACATATTTTGATGTTTTGATCATGATTTTGAATATTGGACATTCTGCCAATAAGTCAATTCTACCTGAATAAGTTTTTCTCGTATTGGCCAAACATGTCTTTAAATGACATTAGTCAACACCACGTGGTTCAATGTCAAAATCATCTATCATTTAATTTTCATGGAAAACGTAATGCCTTTATCAATGAAAATCGATTTTTGATTCCACGGTTCTAATATTTGAGAACAACTTATATGTATTTGCTCATTCCTTTATTCATCTAGAACTAACGCTTTTATTGGAATTGAAAGTCTTCTTAAATAAACTTCGAGAATAAATTTTATCATGCTCATTCATGATCTTCTTGTTTGGCAGGACCGATTGGTTCTTTGGAAATTTTTTCAAATGTCTCGGCCTGTTGCCAAGAGCTTAAATCGTTGTCTGATCAGCTTTCTAATGTTGGAGCTCCGGTCTCCAATTATCGCCTTGTTCTCCAGCTTGTGACAGGATTATCTGACGCTTATGATGGTATTGCAACTCTCATCCAATAGTGCAATCCCTTACCGTCATTTTATGATGCGAGGTCTCTGTTAATCATGGAGGAAACAAGGAAGCTCAAGAAAGCATCATCTGAAGCCTTATCTTCAGCCAGTGCTCTTTCAGTCACGAGTTCTGCTTCTTCGACCGGACCCAAATCTCCTTCTGCTGACCATTCTGGTCGTGGCTATCGGAACCGACATGGCCGTGGTCGTTCTGATTCTCGAGGTGGCAGGTCTCAACAGGCTTAGTGCCGACCCAACGCTGTAAATGGCTCAGCTCCTCCCCCGTGGGCATATTGGCCTCAACAGCCTTGGTATGGACCTCCGTGTCCCTATCCATCTCAGCCATGGGCCAGTTCTTCACCTCGAGCACCTGTCAGGTCCTCTTCCGGTCAGCAACATCCCGGACAGCAGCAAGGCATACTCGACCAGCATCCTTAGGCCATGTCATTCTCTTCCACGCCTACAGACATTGGTCAATCCTTGCATACGATGACCCTGCATCAATCAGATCCTAATTTGTATATGGATACGGGTGCTTCTTCCCATATGACTTCCAATTCAGGTAGTCTCAAACCTTATTTTAATTCAAGTACTACTCGTCAAGTTATTGTTGGTAATGGTCACACAATTCCTATTGCTGGTTCCGGACATACATCCCTATTACCCCATACTCAGTCATTACGTTTAAATGATGTTTTACATACCCCTAACATTGTTAAAAACTTAGTGTATGTTCGCCGTTTTGTCACTGATAACTATGCTACAGTTGAATTTGACCCGTTTGGTTTTTCTGTGAAGGATTTTCAGACGGGCACTCCGGTGTTGAGATGTAACAGTTCCAGTGATCTCTATCCAATCACCTCACCTGTGTCTTCTAGTTCTCCATCAGCATTCACTGCTTTATCCCCTCAGATTTGGAATTCCCGATTGGGTCATCCCGGTGATCTAGTTTTTGCTACTTTACGTCATCAGCATTTAATTTCTTGTTCTTCAAATTATAAACATTCTGTTTGTCAGTCTTGTGTATTTGGCAAGCATGTTCGGTTGCCTTTTATTACTTCTTCAAACTCTACTACCTCTCTGTTTGATATTATTCATGTTGATCTATGGACTACTCCGATTTTAAGCTCGGCTGGTCATCGTTATTATTTGCTATTTCTTGATGATTACACAAATTTCTTATGGACTTTTCACTTGGGTGCTAAATCTGATGTTTTTTCTGTTTTCACTATGTTTAGTGCATTTGTTAAAACTCAATTTGGTTGCTCCATTAAAAGTTTTCAATGTGATAACGGAAAAGAGTTCGATAACTCGTCCTTTCATAGATTTTGTGCATCTACAAGGATGGTTTTTCGTTTCTCGTGTCCCTACACATCATCTCAAAATGGTCGCGCTGAGGGTAAAATCTGAGCTATAAATAATTTAGTTCGTACTTTACTAGTTCACGCATCTTTACCACCTTATTTCTGGCATCATTCTCTTCATATGTCTACGTATTTGCATAACATTCTTCCCTTTAAATTGCTTAATTTTTCTTCTCCAACTGATTTTCTTTATAATCGAACTCCAACTTATTCTCATCTTCGTGTGTTTGGTTGTCTTTGTTACCCACTTCTTCCCTCCACTACAATTCACAAGCTGCAATCTCGCTCAACACCGTGTGTCTTTCTTGGATTTCCGGCACAACATCGAGGGTACAAATGCTTTGATCTTCAACATAAAAAGATTATTACTTGTAGACATGTTATTTTTGATGAAACGGTTTTCCCGCTCTCTTCTTTGTCTAACCCATCGCAGGCTGATTATTCATTTTTGGATGACTCGTCGTCACCTTGCTTCGTCTTTCCTTGACTGACCAACAAGTTGGCGCTTCCAACCCACCAGTAGTGGTCCCCACTCCCAACCAAGCCAGCCCATCTGTCACGGCCAGCCCATTTGTCCCGGCCCAATCCACCAACCACGTCGGCTCTCTAGTTTCTGCCTCACCCGACCGACCTGGGTCCTCCCCTTCATAGACATGCCCTTCTTCACCTCCAAAACATCACACCACACCACCATTCTCCTCGGCTCCAGCACCTCCTCCACCTCGTCCAATCCATCCCATGACAACCAGAGGCCGAACAGGTATTGTTAAACCTCGTACCCTTTTTAATCTACATACCTCTCTTGACCCATCTCCTATCCCCAAAAATCCCATACTCGCCTTAACTGATCCTCATTGGAAACTAGCAATGCTTGAAGAGATTGATGCTTTAATTAAAAATAAGACCTGGAATTAGTTCCTCGTCCTCCTAACACTAATGTGATTCGGTCTATGTGTGTTTTTTATCATAAAAGGTGTTCTGACGGTTCTTTTGAGCGTTATAAAGCTTGTCTTGTAGGTGATGGACGTTCTCAGCAGGTTGACGTTGATTGTGAAGAAACTTTTAGCCCGGTCGTGAAGCTGGCTACTATCCGGACTGTTCTTAGTCTTGTTGTCTCTCAGTCATGGCCTATTCATCAGTTGGACGTCAAGAACGCTTTTCTTCACGGCAATCTCCAAGAAACGGTCTACATGTATCAGCCCATTGGTTTTCGGAGCAAAACTCATCCTGATCCTGTTTGTCTGCTGAAACGCTCACTTTATGGGCTCAAGCAAGCTCCTCGTGCTTGGTATCAGCGATTTACGGATTTTGTATCTACTATTGGCTTTGCTCAAGGTCAATCTGATCATTCATTATTTATATACCGTCGTGGCTCTGATATTGTGTTTCTCTTGTTATATGTGGACGACATCATATTGACGACTTTGAGTCATGATCTTCGACTCTCTCTTATGGCCTCGCTAAGCTCGGAATTCGCTATGAAGGACCTTGGCCCGTTATCGTTTTTTGGGTATTGTAGCCACCCGACATACGGGTGGGATGTTCTTATCTCAAAAGAAGTACACTGAGGAGATTATTCGTCGTGCCGGGAGTAGTTCTTGCTCCCCATCCGCGACACCAGTCGATACAAAGGGCAAGGTCAGTGGTACTATCGGCGCTCCATTTGCTGACCCGACTCTTTATCGTAGTCTTGCCGGTGCCCTACAGTACCTCACGTTTACTCGTACGGATATCTCCTATGCCGTTCAGCAAGTGTGCCTTCACATGCATGACCCTCGAGACTCGCATATGGGAGCGCTTAAGCGCATCATTAGCTACCTACAAGGGACTCTTCAGTTGAGACTCCATTTATATTCTTCGCGGATATCTGAGTTGGTGTCATATATTGATGCTGATTGGGCCGGCTGTCCAGACACTCGCAGGTCCACCTCGGGCTATTGCATTTTTCTGGGTGATAATCTCGTTTCTTGGTCGTCCAAGCGTCAGCCCACCATCTCACGTTCTAGCACTGAGGCTGAGTACAGGGGAGTTGTTAATGTTGTATCTGAATCTTGCTGGCTCCATAATCTTTTATTGGAACTTCATTGTCCTTTATCTCGAACCACATTGGTCTATTGTGACAATGTTAGTGCCATCTATCTAGCCGGTAATCCAGTACAACATCAGCGCACGAAACATATTGAACTCGACATCCATTCCGTTAGAGCAAAAGTTGCAAAAGGACATGTTCGAGTTCTTCATGTTCCATCTCGTTCCCAAGTTGCAGACATTTTTACCAAGGGGCTCCCTCAAGTCCTCTTCACTGATTTCAGGACCAGTCTGAACGTTCTGCCTCCTCTCGCTCAGACTAAGGGGGTGTGTTAGATATACTTATCTGCTTATATTTTGTAATTCAAATATGATGTATATCTTGTATTTGAAACAAGATTAACGTGTATTTAATCTCTTGACATTAATGAGAAAAGGCAAGCAACCTATTCCAATAGTTCTTTTGGAATCAACGGCTTTTCTTAAACTGATATTTCTGTTGTAACAAATTCCGATAGTGAAGACATATCATGTTCATCATTAAAATTCGTCTGATTCTTTCTCTCTTGGAATCAATATTCTTTGATACAAGTAGCTTCTCACGATTTTACGTGTACAAGAAGAGTCATTCCCCGCTTTCACAAAGCTTTTAAATCTTTGCAGGTATCTTGATATGATATGATTATCTTTATAAATGTGTCTAGAATTTGGTCTTTAACATATTTCAAATGTGCGAGCTTATGTACTTCAGGTACATATCTAATGAGAAAAAAATATTTTTCCAAGAACACTTCATGCCTTACTTCAATAAGTAATTTTCTCTTCACTTCGAGGTGAAGGATATCGTCTCATCAAAATGAAACTAACAATTCATGCAATAAACATCTTGTTCTTTAGGGACTCAAGATACTAACATTGTCAAGGAGATCAGATTTAAAAAGCATGTAAACAACTTAGCAAATCCAATGTTATACGATAAGACAATCTACTAGATGTGTCTCTATTAAAGTAAGTATGGTCAAATCCAATTACCCGATCACGTAGGGAAACCTCAAATAACCCACTCACGTGAAGGAAACCTCAAACCACCCGTTCACGCGAGGGAAACCTCGAATAACCAACTCACGTGAAGGAAACCTCAAACCACCTTTTCACGTGAGGGAAACCTCGAACACCCGTTCACATAGGGGAAACCTAGTTCGTACGGCGCCGCAGCGCATCAACCCTAACCCCTCTACCTGGTGAGACCCTGACACAGAGGCGCTGTATCACCATCGTAGGTTATTGATGAGTCTCGAACCCAAGACCTCACCCTTTAACACCGAACTTAAGGGCCACACACGTTAAATTACCAATTTAACAAACACACACACAACAATTCACAGACAAATTCAAGTCACCCAACCGCAATCACAAGCCGACAAGGCCAACCAATTCCAAAACGCACGCCCACAGGGCCAACCAATTTTTTTTAAAATTTTTTATCCCTTTCATCATAAAATCTCATTTTTGACATCACGTAGTTACAACCCGGTCCAGGCGTCCCCGAACTAAATTGTACCCACTTGATATCAGCACCGTCGCGTTCGACCACACGGGCGCCCCTGAGTCGAGTCGCGACAGCTTAAAAACGTTTCACGCAGCAACACATAATTATTATGCCAGTAATAACAGCATTGCATGTACACACAACAACAAAACATGACTCATGTCACTACGGGTCTACACACGGTTTCCGACTTGCGCAACTAACGCACGACGAGACTTTTAATGACTCAACTCCCCCCACCTAATTGACGTACAGTCCGAGGTGTGAAACCTCGAGCTCTGATACCAAACTGTCACGCCCCAAATTCGGCAGGACCGAACCCAGAACGCGAACGGTGAAACATTAAAAAAAAATTTCAAACATTTTAATAAACCGCTTAAAATCACCACTTTGAGTTAATCAAAATAATATTTTACAACTGAAACTACGTCCAAAACAAGCGGACGAAAACCAAAGCGTACGTCGCTAAACTCCCAAAAACCTGGACTCCCGCTCCCAACTCTTCAAGCTTCGAGAACTCTCCTAGTCCATCTCACGACCAGTACCTGTAGGAAAAGCAGCTAGGGGTGAGCGTTCGCTCACCACCACGGATACCAGACTGACTACGACATACTAGCAGAAATGCCGGAACCACCACCAACAACAAAACACCGGGGACTACTATCCCCAAACCCAAGTAACCCGACTGTCACACGAAAACTGTTACTTTCCCCAACCAACTCAAAATCCGGACACGTAATGTAGACCCGACACAGCGGTTACGATCTCAACCCAAAACACAAATAATAACCACGCAACACCCAAGATCACAAAGGATCGCACACAACAAACAAGATCACAAAGGATCGCACTCCAGCTACTCAGTGCTGGTTGCTAACCGGCTGGGCTTGAGCCTGCCCCACGCAACTTTCCCGACACGCAGTCGGGCCAGGCGGTCGACCTGTTCGCGATATATACAACAATACTTTTCCGATAACTAGTCGGAAGGGGAGGCCCCCTTCATCGCAGAAGAATGCACAACTTTACCGATGGTTAGTCGGAAGGCTAGCCAACCCCCACGCGCGCGACCACATGACCCCTTTTCTGTCAGGCGGGCCCCAACCTCCATGCAACCACAGTCATCACCCAAGGTTCAACAAATAGCGACAATAATATACGACTCACTACCCCTCGGTAGGACAGTCAGCAACAATACAAGTTTAACACCCCACAGGCACACATGGCCACCCACGACACACCAACAGTAATATACCGGTTCAACACCCCAAAGGCACTCATGGCCACCCACAGACACAAACAGTAAAATACGGGTTCAACACCCCACATGCACACATGGCCACCCCCGACACACAAACAGTAAAATACGGGTTCAACACCCCAAAGGCACACATGACCACCCTCATAAACACAACAAGTTACTTAACCTACGGGCACAACGAAAAGCCACCAGTATTTCTATTGTTCGATACGTTCACGTATCCCACGACACCACTAAGTGTCGTCTGCATTCTATTGTTCGATAAATTTACTTCTCATACGACACCACTAAGTGTCACATGTATTTCTACTGTTAACTTTCCCTAGTCAAGGCCGAGATCCGGCTATTTTTCCCTACCTCGTAACGCTTTCCAAAAAGTCCACGCCCAAGATCCGGCGCGCTCGCGATTACTCGCCTAGCCTCCCCTTTCCGCGGTCGGCGGCACGATCTAACATGAACACAATTAAAAAACTTTTTAAGTTCGCAGGCAAATCTGAATTTTAAAGAATTAGACGCCCAAACGCAACCCCGATAATGCCGATCACTCCCAAACTTCCCAATTACTCGACATTGCCAACAATGGGCCCGGAAAGGGCCGATTCATCTGGCTCGGCGAATCTGCCCGGGATTGGAAACCGCCCTTCCGGGGCTCCGAAAATTCCCGTTTTCGTTTCTACGATCTTAGAATAATTCAAGGGTTCCAATGCAATCGACGGAATCAATTTCCGACTTCCGAGCGATGTAATTCGCGTTTAAAGTTTCTAAACCTGAAATTTCTAACTTTCACAATTTAATTCCATGATTCGTTCCGGGTGTGAAATATCAATTCGGGGATCGTCCAAAACCACCCGAACACGAAAAACCCGAGACCTGACACGTGGGCCCCACCCGGCCACCATCACCCGTGGGTGGCTGGACCGGTTCACCACTGTGGTGGTCGGTCCTAGCTCCGGCCAGCCACCACCCACGGTGGCCGGAGCTCCCCCGAGCCTCTGGTCACCGGAAACCGATCATTTTCGCCCCAAAACGTCCCCAACGAACGCCACACCTCAACTCATCCATATTTAACTCATTTAAACACAAACCCTAACTTTCAAACATACCAAAACGAGAATCAAATAGGTTCTCATCTAGGGAATGACGATGGGAGCTCGACTCTACAACCGTTGAGACGATCCGTCAGTTGGATCGTCGGAAAATCGCAAAACCCTAACACTTTTTCTCCTTTTCCTTTCCTTTTCTCCTTCTCCTTCTTCTCTCTTCTTTCTCTCTCCTTCTTCTCTTTTTTTTGTTAAATGGCCGAACCTATCACCTCTTCTTCCTTTTGTTTTGTTCAAAAATACCAACTACTTCTTATTTACAAAACTACCACTCATCTTTTCTTTTCTTTATTTTAAAAAAACCAACTACCACCACTTGGATGACAAGTCTCTTGTGGGTCCCACCTTTATGAAAAATATCTTTGTAGATATTTTTCAGTCAGATTCACGAAATTCGGCCGTCTCGGGCCCCGTGCGGGCCCATTTTCCAAGAAATTACAAAATTTCACGTGCTACAAGGAAACGGCCCAACTAAGACCGCTGTAATGACGACTAAGCTTTTTGGATCCAAAACGGGCCTTGAACGGACCAAAACGTCGCTCGGTTGACTTTTCCGACAAAAAGTCAACATTTCCCAAATTGGCCAAAAAGTTGCCCTGAGTCCCCCAGAACTCATTTTGGTCGATATCGGGGTCAACTGAAGTCTGTTATGACCCTCGGGGTCAAATTTAGGTTCATTTAAGTGTCTGCCCAAAATTTTAAATTTTTCTGGTTTTCCGCCGATTTGACTGGCCGGGAGCGGTTCTTATAGATCTTCTAGATCTAGGTCATCAATCAGACTTTATCTCTATCACCCTATTCTTTTGCCCTTGGTTGATGCTTGATACAAAGAAATCAAAACATTTGGTCATACAACATGTAATCGACTATTGATTTCTCCCATCTCATATATAACATATACTTTCATCACTTCTGGGAGTTTAGGTTTATATGAATTTCTAGGCATATAAATTGCAAGAGTGAGTTTTGAATATCAAGTTAGGTGAAACTTTAAGTTGGTATGAACTTCTGGCCATACAACATTTAACAATACTGGACATATTATATTCTCATGAAACGAATGGTTCAATACATTTATCTCAAATTCTATGAAACTTTAAGTTTGTATGAACTTTTAGCTATACGACATTTAATAGTGGTGCACATATAAATTTCCACTTGAACGAATGGTGTAATGAACTTATCTCAAATTCCGTGAGGTGTTAAGTTTGTATGAACTTCTGGTCATACGACATTCAACAATGGTGCACATATCTATTCCTTTTGAAGTACTGACCCAATGAACTTATCTTTAACAGTTTTGGAACTTCATGCCCAAAATACCTCAATATTTGTAAACTTCGTGTAATAACCACTTCCGGTCAACGCCAGTCAAACCTACGAAAAACAGGAAAATTTAAATTTTTAAGACAGACACTTAAATTAACCTAAATTGACCCTGAGGGTCTTACCGGACTTAAGATGACCCCAATATCGACCAAAGTGAGCTCCGGGGGACTCAGGGCAACTTTCTGATCAATTTGGAAAAAGTTGACTTTTCGTTGGCAAAGTCAACCGAGCGACGTTTTGGTCCATTCGAGGACCGTTTTGGATCCAAAAAGCTTATCCGTCGTCGCAGCGATCTTAGTTGAGCCGTTTCCTTGTAGCCCGTGAACTTTCGTAATTTTTGGGAAAAAGTGCTCGTTCGGGGCCCGAAACAACCGAATTTCGCGAATCTGACTTAAAAATATCTAGAAGATATTTTCCAAAAAAGTAGGGGACCCACATGACACATGTCATGAAGTTGGTGGAAGGAAAAAGGGAGGACAACTTTGCCCTTGACTTTAAAGAAAAGACAAAATGAAAAGGGGGGCTATTTTGGTCTTTTTGCTATGTGTTAGTTTTGAAAAAATACAAAGATGAGTGTCAGAGGTGTTCGGCCATTTTGGTGAAAATAGGAGAGGTTTTTAGAGAGAAAAAAGGGAATAAGGAGAGAAAAGAGAAGGTGTTGTTAGGGTTTTGACATTTCTCTACGGTGAGCACCTAACCGATTTTCATTTTGTTAAGTTTGAAAATTTGGGTTTGGGTTAAAACTATTAGTTTTTGGTTGATTTGAGGTGTGGGGTTTGTTGGAGGTGTTTTGGAACGAAGAGATGAACGTTTTCTGGTGACCGGAGGTTCGAGGGAGCTCCGGCCACCGTGTATGGTGGCTGGCCGGTTTTGTAGGGTGGCTGGCCGGAGTTAGGACCAGCCACCACCTTGGTGGACCGGCCCCAAACCGGCCCTAGCCACCCATGGCCAAAGGGGGTCGGGTGGGGCCCACATGCTCGGGTGTTTGGGTTTTGTGTTCGGGTGGTTTAGAACGTTCCCCGAACCATTTATCCACAACCGAATCGAAATTTGAAATTAAATTGGAAATGTTGTAATTAACGGGTTTTAGAAACTTTAAACGTTAATTAAATGACTCGGAATTCGATTCCGTCAAGTGCCTAGGAACCCTCGAATTATTCTAAGACCGTAGAAACGAAAACGGGAATTTTTGGAGCCCCGGAAGGGCATTTACAAAACCCGGGCATATTCGCCATGTCGGCCGAATCGGGCCTTTACGGGTCCCTTATCGATAATGTCGAGTAATTGGGAAGTTTGGTAGTGATCGACATTGTCGGGGTTAAGTTTGGGCATCAAGTTTAATGATTTTGAGTTTATTCCTGCGAGTTGTTAAGTGCCTTAAAATTGTGTTCTTTTAGATCGTGCCCCGGACCGAGGCAAGGGAAAGCTAGGTGAGTGACTGAGATCACACCGGAGCTCGTCGGTCGGCTTTTGGGAGAACACGCACGAGGTAGGGAAAAGTAGCCGGATCTCGGCCCTGACTGGGGAAAGTGAACAGTAGAATTGCATGTGCCACCGGGGTGTCGTGGGTTGAGTAGGTTTATTTAAATATTAGAAAAGCATGATACGAGATTGTAGCGTTTATGAGAAAAGCATGTGACACTTATTAGTGTCGTAGGAACAGAGAACTTAGCGATATTAGAATTACTGGAGGCATATGACCATGCTCGGAGGTTGACTGTTTAATTTACGTCTTGGGTGGCCATGAGGGCCCGTGTTATTATTGTTGAGTTTGGGTGGCCATGAGAGCCCGTGTTATTATTGTTGAGTTTGGGTGGCCATGAGAGCCCGTGTTATTATTGTTGTGTTTGGGTGGCCATGAGAGCCCGTGGTATTATTATTGGTGTTTTGGGTGGTAGTGAGTGCCCGTGGGGTTGTGAACCTGTACTTTATTGTTGGTGTCTTGGGTGGCCATGAGGGCACGTTGGGTTGTTGAACCCGTGTTACTTTATTATTGGTGTCTTGAGTGGCCGTGAGTGTCGTTGGGTTGTTGAACCCGTGTTGCTTTATTGCTGGTGTCTTGAGTGGTCGTGAGTGCCGTGGGGTTGTTGAGCCCGTGAGATACTGTTTGTGTGTCTTGAGTGGCCGTGAGTGCCGTGGAGTTGTTGAGCCCGTGAGTTACTGTTGGTGTGTCTTGGGAGGCCGTGAGTGCCCGTGGGGTCGTTGAGCATGTGAGTTACTATTGGTGTGTCTTGGGTGGCCGTGAGTGCCCGTGAATGGTTTGGGGTTGTTGAGTCCGTGTTTTACTGTCGGTGTCTTATGTGGCCATGAGTGCCTGTGGAGTGTTGAACTGGTCTTGTTACCGGTTGTTGAACTTGCTTGTGATTGTGATTGTGATTGTGCTTGTGATTGTGGTTGCGGATCCCGGTAGGTTGCAAGCATTCTTTGGCTGGCCTGACCAAGTTTGAGTATCAACAGGTTGCAAGCATTCTTTGGCTGACCTGACACAGTTTGAGTATCAACAGGTTGCAAGCATTCTTTGGCTGGCCTGGCACAGTTTGAGTATCAACAGGTTGTAAGCATTCTTGGGCTAACCTGATCCGATTTTGAGTATCAACAGGTTGCAAGCATTCTTTGGATGGCCTGGTCCGAGTTTGAGTATCACAGGTTGTAAGCATTCTTTGGCTAGCCCGATCCGTGTTCGTGTGAGTGGGAGAGGTTACTGAGCAGCTGGTATGCGATCCTTTGTGATCTTGTTTGGTGTTGCGTAGCTTTCGTTTGAGTCCTTGGAAGAGGTCGTGATCGTTGTGTCGGGTCTACTTTACGTGTCAGGGTGTCGAGTTGGTCAAGGAAGGTAATTGTGGGTGTGTGTTCAGTCGGAGTACTTGGGTTGGGGACAGTGATCCCCGGAGTTGAGTTTGTTGTGGGTGTTACAGGCATTGTCTGTTAATTATGTCGTAGTCAGTCTGTTATCTGTGGTGGTGAGCGAACGCTCACCCCTAGCTGCTTTTCCTACAGGTACTGATCACAGGACGGACTAGGTGAGCTCTCGAAGCGGAGTCCGGGTTTTTGTCTTTTGAGTCTAGTGACGGATACCTTGTACTTTTGTCCACGTGTTGGGACTTATTTTTTGAAGTTGTAAATATTATTTTGATTAATTAAATGGCGATTTTAAAGTGTTGTTTCAAAACAGGTTTCAAAGGTTTTATTATTTTAAATGTTCGCGTCCCGAGTTCGGCTTACTGAAATTGGGGCGTGACAGCTTGGTATCAGAGCTCGAGGTTTCACACCTCGGACTGTACGTCAATTAGGTGGGGAGAGTCGAGTCGGTGAAGTCCCGTCGTACGTTGGGTACGCAGGTTGGGAACCGTGTGTAGACCCGTTGTGTTGTGAGTCCTGCTTGTGTTTGTGTGTATGTGTAGTGTTTTATTGCTGGCTTGCTGATTGTTGTTGTTGCTTGAAATGTTTTTAAGCTGTCGCGGGTCGACTCAAGAGCGCTCTTGTAGTCGAACGTGACGGTGCTGACATCAAGTCGGTACAACGTAGTTCGGGGACGCCTGGACCGTGTTGTGACTGCGTTATGTCAAGTATGAGGTTTTAAAATAAAAAGGGGAAAGTTTTGGAATTGGTAGGCCTGGTGCGCGTGTCTTGATTTTTTTTGACGCCGTGGGCGTTTGTGTTTGACTTTGATTGGCCCGGTGGGCGTGGTTCGGTGTTGGTTGGCCTGGTGGGCGTGTATTGTTGTTACTCGGCCGTGTTGGCTTGAGTTTGAGGTCGGTCTTGATTTGTCGTAACTGTGTTATGTGTTTGGTGGTCGTTGTCTGCGACGTGCTTGTGTACGGGTCGCTATTAGCCGGTAAAGTTACGAGTACCCTAGGGTGGACATAGTGGGTGTAAGTAGTGCGAAATCATCACCGCTACGGGACGGGTCTTGGACCGGCCCGATAGAAAACATGGTTGGAGCCTCTGTTTTGGCCCGGAATGGGGCACGGCCCGTTTGGCGTGCCGGCCCGGTAGGTGGCGCGGTCCATTTGGCGTGCCGGCCCGGTAGCTGGCACGGCCCATTTGGCATGCCGGCCCGGTAGGTGGCACGACACGACTTGTGTGCCGGCCCGGAAGGTGGTACGGCCCGGGTCAGTTGCCGGCATGGTCCAGTAAGCCGGATTCAATTGTTTTATGGTTGTTTCGTTGAACGGTTAGGTTTGTCGTTGCGCGGCTTAGTGTGCGTTTGTGCGGTTTATTTGAGGGTTCGCTTATGTATTATTATAATTGAAGTATTAATAGTGTGAGCAATGGTGTGTGCTCAGCTGAGAGCACGATCCCCGTCTTGAGGTTTATCTTACGTAAGCGAGTACTTGAGGTGTTGTTGGCGTGAGCAGTTTGACGTTTGGCATCCGGTTTTGAGGTAGTGGTTTGCCCTGGTTAGATCGGTAAGTCTTTAGTGTGTTACTAGTATGCCATAATCGAACGGGTGTCCGTGGAGGTGAGCATAATGCTCATCCCCTTTACTACTGTTCCCGCAAGGAACGAGTAGCGAACACTGGTTTGGTTGCGGAAAGTTACAAGTAAATGCCTAGAGGACCGTGTGAGGATTGCACTAGACCTTACCGGGGTGACTAATGGAGTGGGTGTTCGTTTTCCGATTTGGGCGTCAGTTTCATTGGATGCCGGGATATCACACTCGTTTGTTCGTCGAGTTGTGCTGAGAGGTTGGGGCTGAGTTTAGAGCCGTTGAGTCCACCCCTGCGTCGGGACACGCCGGTTGGTGGTGGGGTGGTGTTAACTAGGGCTGTCGCGCCTGCGAAGTTAGAGAATCGAGCTGATACAGGAGGTTCGAGAGAGGGCTCAAGAGCCTTGATGCTGGATCGAGTCCTCACCCCGAGGATTCGGGTGTGTTCGGAGTTGGTAAGCACGATAACGGTGGAGGAGCGAGGTCTTAGTGAGACCGCGAGGTTCCATGAAGTTCGGCAGCAACTAAGCTGGTACCTGTGTCCGTGGGAAGGGTACTTACGAAATGACAGCAACGTTGTCTTGGGAATGGATTGGCTGGCGAAGTGTCGAGCCAATACCGACTGTTACTGGCGACGAGCTGCGAGAGTCGCAGTATTCACGCCTGACAGTGCACGTGGGTAGCACTAAGAGGAGTGCGACATCAGGTGGCATGTCTAGTGGAGCGGGATGCGGAGAGCGGTCACAGAGTTAGTACCGCGATGCCTCACTCGTCGGCAGGTGAGAGCCGAACAACAGCGTCCCGCTGGTTTATTGCAGCCACTGCAGGTTGCACAGTGGAAATGGGGGCACGTCACGATGGGTTTCGTGAGCGATTAGCCGAGTTCGCCTACAACAACAGCTTTCAGGCCAGTATCATGATGGCACCGTTCGAAGCGTTGTATGGTAGGCCGTGTTGATCGCCTGTGTGCTGGGCAGAAGCGAGAAATAAGAGGTTACTGGGTCTAGAACTGGACCGAGAGACAGCTGAGTCGGTCGTGCCAAAGCGTGAGCGGTTGAAGACCGCGCAGAGTCAGCATGAGTTATGCTGACTGACGGCGCCGACCTCTCGAGTCAGCAATCAGTGGTCATGTATCCCTGGAGGTGAGCCCGAAAGGTGGACTAAGGCGTTTCAACCGCGGCGGAGGCGGGTTAGCCCCGCGGTGTATCGGGCCTTTCGAGATCTTGAGTACGTCATTGAGTGGGAAGATGTCGAGGTAACGGGTGATGTCCTATGTAAGGAGAAACCGATGTGGGAAAGGGATCCACGAGAGCAGGTCCTGCGCGGAAAGGTTATCCGCTTAGAACTGGTGTTGTGGCGACACCACGAGGCCGAGTCGACTTGGGAACGGGAGGACGAGGTTCGCGCGAAGTACCCTGACCGGTTCGACTCCTGACGTGCTTTGTTCTAAATTTCGCGGACGAAATTCCTTTAAGGGGGATAGATTGTAATAACCACTTCCGGTCAACGCCAGTCAAACCTGCGAAAAACAGGAAAATTTAAATTTTTAAGACAGACACTTAAATTAACCTAAATTGACCCCGAGGGTCTTACCGGACTTAAGATGACCCCGATATCGACCAAAGTGAGCTCCGGGGGACTCAGGGCAACTTTCTGATCAATTTGGGAAAAGTTGACTTTTCGTTGGAAAAGTCAACCGAGCGACGTTTTGGTCCATTCGAGGACCGTTTTGGATCCAAAAAGCTTAGCCGTCGTCGCAGCGGTCTTAGTTGAGCCGTTTCCTTGTAGCCCGTGAAGTTTCGTAATTTTTGGGAAAAAGTGCCCGTTCGTGGCCCGAAACAACCGAATTTCGTGAATCTGACGTAAAAATATCTGGAAGATATTTTCCAAAGAAGTGGGGAACCCACATGACACATGTCATGAATGTGGTGGAAGGAAAAAGGGAGGACAACTTTTCCCTTGACTTTAAAGAAAAGACAAAATGAAAAGGGGGGCTATTTTGGTCTTTTTGCTATGTGTTAGTTTTGAAAAAATACAAAGATGAGTGTTGGAGGTGTTCGGCCATTTTGGTGAAAATAGGAGAGGTTTTTAGAGAGAGAAAATGCAAGGGAAGAAGGAGAGAAAAGAGAAGGTGTTGTTAGGGTTTTGACATTTCTCGATCATCCGTCCGGTGGATCGTCTCAACGATAGAAGATTCAAGCTCACATCGACATTCTCTACGGTGAGCACCTAACCGATTTTCATTTTGTTAAGTTTGAAAATTTGGGTTTGGGTTAAAACTATTAGTTTTTGGTTGATTTGAGGTGTGGGGTTTGTTGGAGGTGTTTTGGAACGAAGAGATGAACGTTTTCTGGTGACCGGAGGTTCGGGGGAGCTCCGGCCACCGTGTATGGTGGCTGGCCGGTTTTGTAGGGTGGCTGGCCGGAG
Source organism: Erodium maritimum (assembly GCA_963921825.1). NCBI lineage: Eukaryota > Viridiplantae > Streptophyta > Magnoliopsida > Geraniales > Geraniaceae > Erodium > Erodium maritimum. Next base: position 26,064,505 of record OY997596.1, on the reverse strand, counting down.
TTAGGACCAGCCACCACCTTGGTGGACCAGCCCCAAACCGGCCCTAGCCACCCATGGCCAAAGGGGGTCGGGTGGGGCCCACATGCTCGGGTGTTCGGGTGGTTTAGAACGTTCCCCGGACCATTTATCCACAACCGAATCGAAATTTGAAATTAAATTGGAAAAGTTGTAATTAACGGGTTTTAGAAACTTTAAACGTTAATTAAATGACTCGGATGTCGGAATTCGATTCCGTCAAGTGCCTAGGAACCCTCGAATTATTCTAAGACCGTAGAAACGAAAACGGGAATTTTTGGAGCCCCGGAAGGGTATTTACAAAACCCGGGCAGATTCGCCATGTCGGCCGAATCGGGCCTTTACGGGTCCCTTATCGACAATGTCGAGTAATTGGGAAGTTTGGTAGTGATCGACATTATCGGGGTTAAGTTTGGGCATCAAGTTTAATGATTTTCAGTTTATTCCAGCGAGTTGTTAAGTGCCTTAAAATTGTGTTCTTTTAGATCGTGCCCCGGACCGAGGCATGGGAAAGCTGGGTGAGTGACTGAGATCACACCGGAGCTCGTCGGTCGGCTTTTGGGAGAACACGCACGAGGTAGGGAAAAGTAGCCGGATCTCGGCCCTGACTAGGGAAAGTTAACAGTAGAATTGCATGTGACACCAGGGTGTCGTGGGTTGAGTAGGTTTATTTAAATATTAGAAAAGCATGATACGGGATTGTAGCGTTTATGAGAAAAACATGTGACACTTAGTAGTGTCGTAGGAACATAGAACTTAGCGATATTAGAATTACTGGAGGCATATGACCATGCCCGGAGGTTGACTGTTTAATTTACGTCTTAGGTGGCCATGAGGGCCCGTGTTATTATTGTTGAGTTTGGGTGGCCATGAGAGCCTGTGTTATTATTGTTGAGTTTGGGTGGCCATGAGAGTCCGTGTTATTATTGTTGTGTTTGGGTGGCCATGAGAGCCCGTGGTATTATTATTGGTGTTTTGGGTGGCCGTGAGTGCCCGTGGGGTTGTGAAACCGTACTTTACCGTTGGTGTCTTGGGTGGCCGTGAGGGCCCGTTGGGTTGTTGAACCCGTGTTACTTTATTATTGGTGTCTTGGGTGGCCGTGAGTGCCGTTGGGTTGTTGAACCCGTGTTGCTTTATTGCTGGTGTCTTGAGTGGCCGTGAGTGCCGTGGGGTTGTTGAGCCCGTGAGTTACTGTTGGTGTGTCTTGGGAGGCCATGAGTGCCCGTGGGGTCATTGAGCATGTGAGTTACTGTTGGTGTGTCTTGGGTGGCCGTGAGTGCCCGTGAATGGTTTGGGGTTGTTGAGTCCGTGTTTTACTGTCGGTGTCTTATGTGGCCATGAGTGCCTGTGGAGTGTTGAACTGGTCTTGTTACCGGTTGTTGAACTTGCTTGTGATTGTGATTGTGATTGTGCTTGTGATTGTGGTTGCGGATCCCGGTAGGTTGCAAGCATTCTTTAGCTAGCCTGACCAAGTTTGAGTATCAACAGGTTGCAAGCATTCTTTGGCTGGCCTGACACAGTTTGAGTATCAACAGGTTGCAAGCATTCTTTGGCTGGCCTGACACAGTTTGAGTATCAACAGGTTGTAAGCATTCTTGGGCTAGCCTGATCCGATTTTGAGTATCAACAGGTTGCAAGCATTCTTTGGCTGGCCTGGTCCGAGTTTGAGTATCACAGGTTGTAAGCATTCTTTGGCTAGCCTGATCCGTGTTCGTGTGAGTGGGAGAGGTTAGTGAGCAGCTGGTATGCGATCCTTTGTGACCTTATTTGGTGTGCGATCCTTTGTGATCTTGTTTGGTGTGCGATCCTTTGTGATCTTGTTTGGTGTTGCGTAGCTTTCGTTTGAGTCCTTGGAAGAGGTCGTGATCGTTGTGTCGGGTCTACTTTACGTGTCAGGGTGTCGAGTTGGTCAAGGAAGGTAATTGTGGGTGTGTGTTCAGTCGGAGTACTTGGGTTGGGGACAGTGATCCCCGGAGTTGAGTTTGTTGTGGGTGTTACAGGCATTGTCTGTTAATTATGCCGTAGTCAGTCTGTTATCTGTGGTGGTGAGCGAACGCTCACCCCTAGCTGCTTTTCCTACAGGTACTGATCACAGGACGGACTAGGTGAGCTCTCGAAGCTTGTGGAGCTAGGAGCGGAGTCCGGGTTTTTGTCTTTTGAGTCTAGTGACGGATACCTTGTACTTTTGTCCACGTGTTGGGACTTATTTTTTGAAGTTGTAAATATTATTTTGATTAATTAAATGGCGATTTTAAAGTGTTGTTTCAAAACAGGTTTCAAAGGTTTTATTATTTTAAATGTTCGCGTCCCGAGTTCGGCTTACTGAAATTGGGGCGTGACACTTCGGGTTAAAAATATACAGCATTTGAGTCATCACAACTAGATATATAACCGCACAATGAGAGAACTCATAGGGTGAACATAATAAAATTAAATAATAACATGAGATAAATATAAGCATAACCACACACCGAGCAAACTCGTGGGGTAACCATAATATATACGAAAATTAAATATATGTATAACCGCACAACGAACAAGCTCGTGGGATAGACAGAATAAATATAAATAATTGCATATAAATTTTTAAACTTCAGGCCTTGGACACAAGTTACAGGCTTCAGGCCTGTGGTTTCGTCTTGTGACCTTAATACAAGTTACATCCTTCAGGCATGTGGTCTGTATTCTGCCTTTAAAGACATTTTACAGGCTTCGGGTCGTTGGTTTGTCAATCTGGCCATAAATACAAGTATCAAGCTTCAGGCTTGTGATTTAGCATTTGACCTTATATGTAAGCATCAAGCTTCGGGTCTGTGATTAATCATTTGGCCGTAAAGGGCAAGTATCAAGCCTCAGGCTTGTAATTTATCATTTGGTCGTAATATCAAATATTAGGCTTCGACCCTGTGATGTTTCATTTGGCCGTTAAAGCACATATCAAGCTTTCACATGCGTTTTTCATATAGCCATTAAGGCACATATCAAGCATCGACTTGCGAATTTTCATTTGGAGGTTCTGGTTTCAAATGATTTAATTTCGGTACAAGGCCGATTCTCAAATAAGTTAGTAAAATAAACATGTCTAAACGAAATTTAATACATAACAAGATTTCGATATGCCACATTTGCTGATGTGAAAGATCCAAAATATTATTGGCGATCACATAACATACCTAATAAATAACAGATGTAAATAAACATGAAACATAAATAAATTTTATGGATACTGTTAATAAAAATATCAACGAAACAAATTGATGATAATATAAGTTTTGCTATCTTTTTTTGACTAAAAGGTGCAATTTTATTTACATCAGAGTTTGAGTACATAGATGTGCAACATGAAACATATTCTCCAACCACTAAGGAAGAACAGATACAGAACAAAATTGTCGTAGTTTTTTTAACACTATAACCGTCATAGACGATATTGAGACGACATGTAGGCAGGAAGGAAAGGTGGGGGGCTGGAATACGAAACTGGAACTCCAGCTCAAATGACCGAGCCTGGACTACATCAGTTGTAGGAGGAAAGGCCTGAACCAGGGACCCCTCCTAGAGTCAGTCCCTTAAGCCTGTGGAGGCTAACATCCCTCCTGACGAGGCTGCTTACCAACCCTCACTTGATCATCTTGGGGTTTACCAACTGAACCCCTCTTCACTCCTTCAGCACCAGCCCCGTCCCTATCTATGTGCCCAAGCGGGATAGGTGCTGAAACTTTAGTGGCCGTGCTACCAAAGAGCTGGTCGGGTACCAAAATTTTCCAACCTGGGTCTACCTTTTCGGTCTGGTTGCTGGCTCGAGGTCCTGTATCTTTAGATACATTGCTCGAGGATACTATCGGGATCCTTCCTCGAGACGAGCCGCCCTTATATACAGTACTTGGGGATAACGCCCTGAAGCTAGGTGGTATGACCGATGAATCTTTCTCCTCCCAGTTCGTTGCATAGTGCTTCATCTGTCTATCCTTCTGCTACTCGAGGATAGATGTATCATACCTTGGGGTACCTACAACTCCAGCGTGCACTCTCAAATGACGTGGCCGATTCTCCCACAGTTGAAGCAGAACGTTGGGAGCTTTGCGTATGTCATCTCGACCCTCACAGGGTCTATGAATTCCTTGAAGCGCAGTAGGAGGCCACGCTTGAGAGGGCGTTCCACAAGGTGCCAGAATCGCACACTCACAACCCCACCCCAGCACATACCCCACTAGTCGTAGGGACTTCCACACAGACTCCCAGTGTTCCGCCAATCGTCTCTCTAATATATTTCATCCAAACCAAATGCGGCAGACCTCGGGCGTGGACCCACAACTACAATCAGTCCAAAATTGGAAGTTTCCTGGCCCATGGATTATATCTCCGAGCAGAAGAGGGTTACCAACGAAACACCAGGGTTCATTCCTCCTAGCCCATGATCGAGCCTCAAGCGACCTGAAATAGAAGCCGAAGATACCAGGACCGATATCTTTGATGACCAGGCCCTCCACGGATCGCCCCTACGAAGTAGTGATGATATGGAGGAGAACATACTTCGTGGGAGGTTTCGGTGCCCATAGCTTGCCCACCATCCCAAACTACTTGCGCGCAAGTACTGATGGTTTGATATGAGTGTACGGGACTACCACCACCACCACCTCCTCCTCCTCCTCCTCCTCCTCCTCCTCGACCTCCTCCTCCTCTAGAGAGTAGAACGAGAGGCGACACGCCATGGAAGCAAGTAGGTCCGGTGAAACCAACGCCAAGGGTGCTAGGGTTCCGTCCAAGGATTGGGATCCCTTCCGGCCACGAACCATACCAATAGGGACAACGAAAAGAGAGGGGCTGATCGGAATCCTATCCATGTTAGGGAGTGATAGGCCGACTCCCAAAATCTCCAAGGCTGACCTCGGGGAGTCGTCGACCAGAGCTTTCCCTTGAACATGATATCGTTGTAGAGGAGGGATGATAGGAGTCCATGTCGTGAGAAGAAGACAAGTGAAGGAGACGGTTGTAGGCAGTGGAGGAGGGGCCAATGGTGGCGGAGGGTTACTTGCAGCCGAAGCAACGACCTTTGGTTTTATCGGTCGGCCTCGACGCAGTTTCCTGGACGGTTGCGGTGTGGAGGAACCCATTGCAAAGGGCACTAGAGTCGTGGAGAGCGAGAGGAGTGGTATGCTTGCTGGAGAAGACGGAGGCACGAAAGCAAGGCCGACTAGGGTTTGCTTCAGCTTTCTTTTATATCGTGCCTTTAAAAGTAGAGTCACACCAGGAGGAAAGGGGGATCGAGGATGAAGGCTACAACAGAGGAGACCGAGGCGAGACAGTGCCGACAGTGGTGTCAACGATAATGTTAATGGCAGGAGCAGAGTTAGGGAGCATCATGGTTGTAGGGCTAAGGCTAGGTTTTTCTCTCGAGACGCGAGAGAGTAATTCTATATTTATATAATTTTTGCTATCAGTAGCACAAGCCGTGTTGATAACGTATTATAATATAAAAAAGATGCTCCATATTAAACATCAGTAAAGAATAAACAGGTGCTTAAGTGAGTGCTGAATGTTTTCCGGTACAAAGAAAACACATTAATCTTCTCGGTGGTTGATGCTAAGAGAACCATCACACATTTTCTTCTTTTTAAAAAGTAAATAAAAGAGCAAAGAAAAGGGTAGTGTGGTATTGCCCAATTCATAAAAAAAGTTTATTGATGTAATTGGTTTCAGCTTATTTATAAGCAAAGTACAAAGCTTTTTTAAGAAGCAACGTTCAATCAAAGCTTCCTTGAGAAACAATATGGTGAGATCCGTCTTTTACTACAAAATAAAAGTAGATGGCCTTTCTCATAAAAGTCATATATCATTTAAACATAGGCCATTCACAACAAATGGGTTTCATAGGTTCAATTTATGAATAATTTCACACATTAATTCTAGATAGCAATTAAATCCATCGAGCTTTTCCAGAAATGTTTAGAAAACAAATGAACAACTCATCTAATTCATCAATTGTTACTTGAATCACACTAATCTCACATAGGAAGCATGTCCTGCATTTTATCTAGGCGTACAGGTCCCTAAGAAGCTTTGGATCAGGTGATTAGATGGTATTTATGTCGTTGTTATTATCCTCTTCCATTTTTTATTTGTGGTTATTTCTTTTGCTACTTTTTTTGTGTTGCTTTGAGGTCTTTGGATGATCCCCAACTGAGAGTTGTATCTCCTTTGTTTGTTTCTTTCGTTTTGAAAGACAAGTTTTTTTTAATAAAACCATCTCTTATAAAAAGAAATATCATCTAATATTCTTGAATATTCCAATTTAACTAATACACACCTAAGAGATTGAACATTCCATATTCATGTACATGTTCAATTTAACTAATACATACCTAAGAGATCTATCATGTGGGTTTAGGGGTGGGGGTTGGGTTGGGGTGGTTTTGGTGAGTGTTTTGAGAGTGAGGTTGCTTGTGTTTAGGTCCTTTTTGGAATTGTGTGGGGATTGTGCTATGTTGCTGGAGCTGGAGCATTTGTAGTGGTGTGTGGGTAGATTTTTTGTGTTTGGCTGAGTCTTGGGTTGGCTCCTTGCCTCTCCCAGGCTCTAGCTGTTGATTAGGATGTGGTTTGTGGGTAGAATACTTGTTTAGGCTGAGTGTTGTTTTTGTCCCTTCCTTTCCCAGTTCCTTGGGTTCTATGATTTGGTTTTAAATATTGTTTGGTTTTGATTACTGAAGTTGCTGGTGAACTATGATTTGACGTAGGATTGTGGGGTTCTGCATTTATTTCTTGGGGATGTTGTGGGACTGGTTTAGGGGGCAGGGCAATTGGTGTTTCAACTTTTGGAGTACATTTGGTCTAAAGGTGGCTGTTTTGGGGTGTTTGTCTGCAAGAAGGGTTAGAGATGGCCGGTGAAGAGTTATTGTTGGTTGTCCGTTTGTGGCTGGGTTTTTGAACCATTGTGTTGGTACTATTGTTCCCTTTGTTGAGGGCCAAGAGTCTTGGTGCCTTTGTTTATTTGTATTTCGAGGGTAACCTTGGCCATGCCCTTTAATTCAAAGGCATGGTTTATAAAATTTTTAAAAAATTGTTGATCAAAAAAATACCTAAGAATATTCATGTGCATGTGCAATATTTATAATTTTCTCCATCATTGCATTATTTGTTGCCAAGAGAGAATATGGACCTCAATGCTACATTTCATATGGATGACATACAAGAAAAGTAGCTTCTCCACATGTACTGACAATTTATAGATTTGTCTAATTCAAAGAGTACTGAGAAACAGTATAATACTCTTGTGCATCTTGTAGGGCACTTTAAGATTGCAATCTTAAAAGAGCATCCTAAGACATCTTCAATGTTGGTCGGAGATCCGATGCTAAGCTGTTGGCAGGTAGAAAACGACGGCGTTTAGTTGGCATTTCGCTGTTGGCGATGATTACGACGCCGACGTCAACGACTAGAAAATCTAATTGCCCAATTGTTGAGCCTTGAAAAAAAAAACTTATCCATAGATTAGTTTGAAATTAACCAAAAATAAATGCTAGGAAGCTTCAAATTATCTATAACATTGAGGTTATTGCATCCAACAAAAACACACCGCCCATCATGTTCTCCTACATTTGAATTCTGTCTTTTTTTTCCATCAAAATGGCGAACAATGTCGATGCCAATGCCAATGCCAACGAGCTTGCTTTCGAGCGAATATTGGAGGAAGCACTCAAAGAATGCATGCCTCACGAGGTCGTTCAGGGTTTGCTAGATGAATTCGTGGGCACAGTACGACCACGGAAGAGAAGCTACATCGCACGAGACCAGGAAGCTGCGAACGAACGTTTAATGCACGACTACTTTGATATGAACCCAGTGTACAAGGAGGTGCATTTTCGTCGTCGTTTCCGAATGCCAAAGGATGTGTTCATCCGTATTCTCAGTGCATTAAAGGATAACGATGTGTAGTTCAGGCACCGGGTTGACGCTTTGGGTAGGGCATCGTTATCTCCGTATCATAGATGTATTACAGCCATTAGGCAATTGTGTTATGGAATAGCAGCCGATGGACTGGACGAGTACCTGGAAATAGGCGAAATCATGGCTTTGGATTACGTGATTAAATTTTGCAAGGGACTTGTTTCTATATTCGGCCTGACGTGTCAGCGTAAGCCAACACATGCTGATATGAACTACATTTTATCGGTGAATGAAGTGCGTGGATTTCCCGGGATGCTTGGCAGTCTTGATTGCATGCACTATGAATGGAAGAATTTCCCGACAGCTTTAAGGGGTTCACATTCAAGAAGGGACCACGGGAACAGACCGACCGTGGTTCTCAAGGTGGTTGCCACATGTGACTTATGGATTTGGCACTCGTTCTTTGGGATGGAGGAATGCAACAACGACTTAACCGTGCTTAACCACTCCAGACTGTTCGCGGGCGTCATCAATGGTTGGCAACCACCAGTCCAATACACGGTAAATGGTAACCAGTATACAATTCTTTATTATCTTGATGATGGTATTTGCCCTTTATGGTCAGTTTTGTGAAAACAATCTCATTGCCTCAGCGACCGAAACATACGAAGTTTGCAGAAGTCCAAGAAGCTTGCTGGAAGGATGTGGAATGAGCATTTGGGGTCCTTCAATCTCGGTTTTACATTATCACTCGGCCGAGTCGAATGTGGAAGCCCCAGTCCCTCGGCTTAGCCATGAATGCATGTATTATCATGCACAATATGATAGTCGAGGCAGAACGTCATACATACGATGGCTTCATTGCACCAACAAATGAAGGTGGGCCAAGTGAACCAACCTTCACGCGAGGAAGCTTCGCCCCGTCTCATGTCATAGTTGGAAACATCCAGATGATGTTGGATGAGTGTGCTCATTATCAATTGAAGGACGACCTCGTCGAACACATTTGGAATAAATTTGGCGATGCTTAATTGTATTTGCGTTCTAATTAGTTCGAACTCAATGTTATCATTTAAATTATTTCGTTGAAAATGTCATTGTCATTCGACTTATATAAGTTAGAAAATATTCATTATCCGACAAAATAACAAACATATTTGAAAAAAATATTTTTTTATTCGAACATGCAGCACGAACAGTCAGGAGGTTACTGACTATTAAGTGTCGACTATTAGTGCTGAAATGACTAAAATATTATTTTTTTAATCTAACAGTCAGCACTTAAAGTCAACACCACCAATCTACTATTGGAGATGCTTTAATGTAGACTTGAGTAAGACTGTGAGAACACTATAAAAATAAAATGGCAATAAGTTGAGGAAACACGCAGACGATACTTTGTACAACAGTAAGAAGAAAATGCATCTCGTGTTAGCACGAAACATATTCGATTAATTATCATTTTATAGAGGAGTTAAGAATCTGCACTTAAATGCCTCAGTACAAATTTCTTGCCAACACACTGAATGAATAATTGTAAAGAGGAAAATCCACTCTAGCAAATCTTGACACTTAATATTGCCAGGTTTTTCTACTTGACCTAGTGCTATGTAGCATTTCTGGTATCAAAAAAATTACAACCCAGCTTCATGGAAACTTATAAAGTTGGTCTCATCAGTATGCACACATCATGAATCTGTTCTCTTATCAATACTAACTTCAATCTGACTTTCAGGCTCTGCCTTGACTGCCAAAGGCAAATCTATAAGCATGTTTGGAGGTGCAAAATACATGTGTAGTGACATCATGCAAACAATAATACCCAGGAAAAGCTGCACCGGCACAGGAAATATTTGTCAGTGTATGCAACACAGAGAACCAAAATGACTCAACAAATCAAAGCAAATATATTTTCAATTTTGAAAAGCTACCCAAGGACTCGAAACTAGCACAAACTGAACTCTTCACACAATTTAAATACATTTGGATACAGCTCAAGACATTGTATCAAAAAAGGGATAATTGTCCAAAACTATACTAAAGTTTCGTCCACAAACGAGTTGATGCACAAAGTTTCGTCCACGCTGTGTGGCTACCCTGAAGTTTTGTCCACGACTTTTTTAGTTTTGACATAATAGAGATGTTCAGAATGTGGTCTGGGGCCTCTGGGCAGTGCTTCCCGGATTGAATAGAAGCGTGGACAAAACTTCAATGCACCCACAAAAGCGTGGGCAAAACTTCAATGGACCCACAAAAGCGTGGACAAAACTTCAGGGTAGCCACACAGCGTGGACAAAACTTTGTGAATCAACTCGTTTGTGGACGAAACTTTAGGGTAGTTTTGGACAATTATCCCATCAAAAAAATACCCACAGTAATTGAGGGTGACAGAAAAAGAAGATGATCTTTTAGACAGTAAAGACTGATACGAAGTTTTCTGCCAATAACAAGATTAATCATATATGTAGAGAGAGTAACAAAGCTACACCAGAACTCAAGCCAACTTTGCATAGGCATGAAAGCTTACCTGAAGTGTTGGTGTAAAATTGAAGAGGAAGACAGATAGAGTCGTTGTCAGCAGCATTGCCATTGATGTTGAATACACCTGGAGAAGACAGACAAAAAATAAGGTTACAAGATAATAAGATATGCAAGAAAACAAAGATACGTATCACAGTATCAGGATGCCATGAAAATTGGTTTCCAAGTACATGATAATAACGCAAAGCTTACAGGAAATAAAAGTGCCATGCCATTTGTGTCAACAATGGTTCCTTGATTGAGCAGAAGAAATAGAAAATTGAAGGAAAAGACAGCAAAATTAGCCGAACTTTGAAGTGGAGGAAAATTACATGATAAACTAGTCAACACAAATTAGGCCCACTAACAGTATAATAACAATAGGGCGAGGAAAACATCATCCCCTTAAATTTTGAATATGTACAAAAACTGTTTTCAGAAAAAAAAAATGGTTACGGTGATCAAAAGTGCCATAAATGTGGACCTGGTTGGATAAAATGGAAGAGAGAGACCAGAGAGGGCTCTCTTTTGGTTTCCCTCTAAAAATTTCACAGCTTAAGAAAATATGGTAGTAGGCAAAGTCGTACTTGGTGCCACGCATTGACAAAGCTTAAGATACTATCTTTGGTTTAACTTCTACCATTTTATTCTAAATCAACATTTGCAATAGCTATATGACTTTTCAATTCTTCCATTATGGAGAGAGTGCAAGGGTGAGACGGTGTTTCCTATTTTTCATCCAAGACTGTTACATTCAGAGTAAGCAACTTCTTAATAGGGTAAAACAGTTTTGTACCCTTGGACTGTCAATTTTTTAGTCCTAGTCCCTGGTCAAGGACTTCCATTATTTTGAACGCTGGTCTGTACACTTTTGTTTTTGGTTTACCCTCAGGTATAAGAAAAATTACTATTTTATCCCTGATTGAACATTTTTAAAATTCGTATCACTTTATACATTAAACTAACTAAGAAGTTATCAAACTCGAAACGTGAAGCATAAAATTAGTATTGTGCTCCAGGCTTCCTTTGGGAATTGGGACTAACAAGAAGTTATCAAACATGCATTTGAAAATTTGAAGTGCAATGAGGGGCAAACTAGTCATTTGTAAACTCTAGGGGATAAACCAAATAAAGTGTACAACCGATGGGTCTAGCAGAGACACTTTTGAAAGAGGCAATTCAGGATCAAATGGAATATTTTCAGATTCGGGAACAAGGGTAAAAAATGGAAAATTCTTAATCTATCCCTTTTTATTTTTCTTTTAATAATACAAAATAATATCTTTTCCTACATAGACAATCCCATATGTTCTGCATATATATATAATATGTTATTTATATGTAATATATATTTCATTGTTCAGTCGGAACTAACACTGACAAAATGATAATCCAACCCTTTTTGATATACAAGTTCTATGTTAACAAATATTACAAGAAAAATATATTAGAAAATATTCCATCCGAGTTGTTTCTTCATTCTGCTCAATTGCATCATCTTTGTAATTACACAAACTAATGTTGATTTGGCATACGATATCAACTGAGCCAATAAATTGCTCCAATTACTTCGGCGTGCCAACCACATCCATGTAATTTCTCCAGCAGAGTTATTTCAATGGTGCCGATAAAACCCTTATCTTATAGTGATAGTAGAAGCGCAAGGAAACGAAGACATATCTGAGGTTTTTAACATGTATGCCATATATCTTTCCCATATCATGATTAAAATATATCAAAGAGATAGCTACTACTTAAACATATGGACAAAAAAAAAAAGAGAACGTAGGAAAAAGAACAGTTGAGAGAGGAAATACCTTTACTATATTGTCAGCATATTTCATAAGCCATGAAACCAGAAGCCCGGTAGACCCTAGATTTAATACCACCAACCAAGTTGTGATGTTATATCCATGAAAAAGGCGTTGCCACCATGGTCCTTTCTCAAACCCACTCCTGAAATCATCCAAAAGAAGCCGCCCCATATTGAAAATTGCACCAAACCTGAAAGAAAGATCTAGAATTAAATAACCAAAAGTTACTATTTGGCATACCACATATATATACACACTCATACCGATCACTTTAAACTGGTCTGATTGCATTAGTATTTGATTGCAAGTATAAGATGTAACATCCTCGGATGTTACTTAGTCAATTTAACCAGAGGAAAACTGATCATAATCTATATGTTGTGACCAAGTCAGGCAGTTGGCTTATTTTTCCAAGGTAGACGTGACAACCATTATCTATACTCACGACAAGCTTACAGTAGAATAATAACTAAGCTGGAGAGTAACAACACTCTTTCTACACGACCAAGAGAATAAATAAGAGGTTAATTCTTGCTTAAATGATTGGCGTTTCCTTCTACCTTCTCTCCTATTTTTCTCAACAATCTGGCTAAACTAAAGGATCAATGTTTTGCATGAGTATAAACGTCCATCAATCAACAAGAAAAATAGGCTTCGCCAGTTTCCTGTAGAAATTACCAGGGTTCAGCTTTACATTTGACATATAAGATCATTTTCCTAATTTATTTTCTTCGGCATAGTGTTTAACGGACTTGTAAGTGGGGACTACTCATGTCCATGAGTATGTTACGGGCCTTACGGACCGTAAAGGGATGGGATAAAGCCCTCCACAATAGGAAGAGAAGTCGCGCGCACAACAAGAGGAATAGGAGTCGGCTGAAAGTATTTCCTTTTTATTAGTTTTCTTATTTTACAAATGTATTAGGATTTGGAAACCTAGTTGGCAATTAATATTATTAGGAATAGGTAATTACCAATTGTAATGGTATTAGGGTTTTGGTTTTAGGTAACCTCTTGGCTATATATACCAAGAGAGTATTATTGAATAAAGCAGACTGAGAAATTAAAGAAATATTTTGGTCTCTCTACGAGGTCCTCAAGTTCCCTCGATAATCATGAGCTTGTATCAAAAGGTCTTCGGGTTCCCTTCTAACGAGCCCGTATCCTATCCCATAACGCGATCGATCACGCAGGGTCATAACAAATTGGTATCAGAGCCAAGCGTTATGGAGCCGAAATCTTTTGAGCAGCAATTTGCTGCGTTCATGGCGACTTATGAAGCTAATCGACAGGCGAGGAAGGCGATGGTTCAGGACTTGAAGACGCTGGTTCGTGCGAGATCCGTTCAGGCACCGACAAATCAGGTTCGTGCGTTGTCCGCACCTTCGCAGGAGGCGAGTTCGGCCCCGGCTGGCCGGCAGCAACCACCACCAGCTCCGGCAGCCACCATCACCAGCTCCGGAGCGCAACTCCAATGCCAAGCAAAGCCCCGGCAGGAGGACAGTTCTGCAGGTGACGTGGCTGTCCAGATGGAGTTCCTGTCTGGTACGCCTACCTACACTCCGCCGGCGCCCTGTCAGGAGGCATATTCTACAGGTGTCTTGGCTGTCCAGATAGAGTTCCTGTTTGGTACGCCTACCTACACGCCTCCGACGCCCTGTCAGGGGCTCCTAAATCAGCTAACTCATGTGATATTCCTTATGATTCTGTATTGGAACATATTGGTATATTCATGGACATGAGCTCTTTGCAAGTTGGCCACCAGAAGCATATTTTTGGAATTCTATCGGATTTGGATGGTTCACAAGTCAAGGATCTGCCACTAGCAGCTGCTGCAAATGGGAATCTAGTTCTTAAAGCTAAGATATTTTTTTGGTGGGAATTCATCAAGGACGAGAACGGAGCTGCCTACGTGACTACTAAGGACGTCGAGCAATCTGATACGCTTGAGGACAAGCGTCATGTGCAAGGGGGAGTGATGTTACGGGCCTTACGGACCGTAAAGGGATGGGATAAAGCCCTCCACAATAGGAAGAGAAGTCGCGCGCACAACAAGAGGAATAGGAGTCGGCTGAAAGTATTTCCTTTTTATTAGTTTTCTTATTTTACAAATGTATTAGGATTTGGAAACCTAGTTGGCAATTAATATTATTAGGAATAGGTAATTACCAATTGTAATGGTATTAGGGTTTTGGTTTTAGGTAACCTCTTGGCTATATATACCAAGAGAGTATTATTGAATAAAGCAGACTGAGAAATTAAAGAAATGATAATACTGCTAGTTTGTTAGGAGAAGATGAAAAATAGAATGAGCTGTAAAAATCATGACCTGAAGTAATGGGGGAAACCTCAAAAACATGCCTTCGAACGACCTTTGTTAGCATAAACATGCTATTTTGATCTTTTGTTCTCAAAAACATGCTTATACCTTTCGTTTATTATCAAAAAGTAGTGACTTATGTTTATTTTTTCGTTACTTTGGATGGAAAATCAACATGTGCTCGACACATGGTCTTTATATTTATCATAAATACCAAAATTTTCCCTATTTCTCTTATATAAATGACATCCAGAGAAAAAATTGAACACTCAGTACGATCATATCCAATATGTAGATAAGAGGAATGGCGACAATTTCAGTATTTATGATAAATATGAAGACTATGTGTCGAGCACATGTTCCTTTTCCATCCAAAGTAACAGAAAAATAACGTAAGTCGCTATTTTTTTATAATAAACGAAAGGTACAAGCATGTTTTTGAGAAAAAAAGGTCACCGCAACATGTTTGAGCTAACAAAGGTCGTTTGAGGGCATGTTTTTGAGGTTTCCCCTAAGTAATGTAGCTACTGAAGGGACCAAGGGGGGCACCTAAATAGTATTCCAGTGGTGACAATCTTCAGATTACCCATTATCTGATACGTAGACGTATCCACATACATAAGGGTCGCGAACTGAACATTGTTGTGGATCAGGTATATGATGGAAGGAATTGGAAACAAGCGAATACATTTCCAATCCGTAGTCATCTTTGGAGGGGGATATCTCTTGCACTCTCTCCAAAGAAGAAAACTGGATACCAAAAGCTGCATAGTGTTGTCAAAATTGCACCATTGAAGCCTTTTTTCTTGCAAGAAAGAGAAAATGGAAAAAGTGAGAGGTACCTTGAAAACTTCAGCAAGAAAAGGAACGGTGGCGTAATCATACTTGTAACTCCTATTGCTCTGTGATAGTGTTGTCAAGATTCCCTGAGCCCACAAATTGTTTTTTTTGAAAATTTTCATGCAATGTGATGTTGAACGATGACCGATAACAAATGAAGTAACTATAGATTCATGTATAATAGTAGCGATTTCGAGCATCAATGAGCGGCAATACATAGAATGGAGATGGAATTAAGGATCGAGTTACATTGAATCAACTGGTGGGGGTTAAGGTTAGGGTTTGGAGAAATGCGAAGAGATTTTAGGGTTGTAGTAAAGGAACAAACCTGAGAACTGGTGAGGATGGTGAGAAGCGAAGCAACCAAGTACCACTGCATCTCCTCCAACGATGCCTCGAACCCAAAATAAACTTCAGCTGCACACAACACTCACATTTGCTTGGCGATTAAGGCTTCGTGTTTTGAAAACATCGACTTTATTATAGAATTAACTCAACTAAAAACTAAAACGGATAGTTGAAGGTTGAATCATAGTTTTCTGACACGCGTCCTCACGAACAAGCTTGATAACGATTGTGGAGGTGAATTATTTAGAAGAGAGATTGAGAAGAATGACAAGGGCGAGCCTATTTTAGACAAATTTGATAAATTAGAATAAATTAGAATTCAGCCTGATAATTGAAGGTTTAATTATAGTTGTATTCTAATAGAACTTATTCGCTTGTGCTCGTCGTTTTCTTCGGTGAAAATATACCATCCGCTCTTCGTCGGACCATTATGATTCGACATAGGGGGTTATTTCTGGATTAACTAACCTATTAGCCAAACAAAGGCTAGTAGCACTCGAATTAGACGATTAAGACTGAGGACTCGAGAACCCTAACACAACCTCTCTCTAGACTGGTTTTGTGGTTTCACGGTAGCGGTAGTAAGGATGAACGACTTGGACACCGACAGCAACAGTGTAGCGAGGATGGACCAAGGACGGCGCGCTTCTCACCTCCGGCGTCACCGTTGTCTCGAGAAGGATCTCGATCTCCTCCCGTGTTCTTATTGACAAACGGTGAAGATATGGATCAAGGAGGATCAAAGATGGTGTTCTCGGCATGTAAGGCGGCGGAGAACGATCACCAGAAGACCGACAAGGTGTCTGGCGGTCGGAGGTCTTAGGGTCTTCTCATCGAGAAAGCGTACACGGCCGAAGAGAGCGGCGCAGGTGACGTCGGGGATTGGTCAGGATAGAGTACCATCGGCTCCTCCTTCTCCGACCCTTTTGAGAGGCTTGGCGAGCCTGGAAGGGCCTCATTAGAGAGCGGCGCCGGTGGAGACGGAGCTGGAGAAGGATACCGGCACCAACCTGGTGATGGAGTATGGCGGGGGATTACCGGTTGTTCCAGGGAGGACGTCGACCGAAGATGAGCAGGCTGGCGGAGCGACGACCACCACTTGGAAGAGACGACCGGACAAGGAACCTGTTAGGGTTCCAAGCCATGGCTCTAGGGAGGAGGAGGTATGGGTCGTAAGAACGGGACTGGACCGGTTACACCTTTGGGACGATGAGAAGGCGGGCTGAGAGGGGTCGATCTGGGCATGGGTTGTAGTCATCTTGGGCCACAGAGAGAAGCTAATCCGGGCTGGCCTATTGTATGGTCGAGTGAGCCACACCCGACCCTACATTGTGAGGGGACCCAAACCGGATTTCTACCCACCCAAGGGCCTCTCGGGATCGTACCAGACCTACCTGGAGCCCGAGAACTAACAACAGGAGCAGGGGACCCACACACCAGATTGGAATGGGGGATCTAGGATCCCAGATGGGTAGCCTGTGTATCAAGGAGGTGGTAGTCCCTCCGTCGGAAGTTTGTGGCAGGGGTACGAATTTCTCGTACGCTTTAGCTGCAAAGGTGCTATCCACTAGAGCATTCTTTTGGAATACGGTGATGGAGTGGTTGGAAGAAAAGTGGGAGATCTGGAACGTGGAGGCAAGGCCGTTGGAGGAAGGAGTAGTTGCCTTCTTTTTCTAGAATGCCAGAGAACATGCGAAGGTCCTAGCCGGGGAGCCATGGGAATTCCAGAATTCCCTGTTTTTGTCTGCGGATCTTCGGCCACATATGAGGCCTGAGGATATGTTATTCACACACTTCTCTGTCTAGGCGAGGATCTTGAACCTACCTGTATGAGCATGGAACATGGGGGTCGGCTTCAGACTAGGTAGTGCCCTGGGGGTCTGTCAGGTAGTGGACGATGATGCTGACGAGATGTGTTGGGGAGACTTCATAAGGATACGGGTTCGAGTGGACATTTGGGTCCCCCTCTAGATCCAGCTTTGGTTTAGAATCTTGGAGTCTCGGGTACGTACGATGCTCCACGTTTCGTATGAACGTTTGCCCAGCCATTGTTTCGATTACAGTTGTGTGGGTCATTTGTTTACAACATGTCCAGTGGAGGGGGGCGGGTCAGAGGGCCCTCGTTGAGATCACCAGTAGACCCTAGGTCGGCTCTGGCACGATCAAAGCATGGTAAACATATCCCAGGAGTTAACCGGGATTACCTAGGTGGTTCCTCGGGACACCAGACCCGATTGTTCGCCTCAGAAGCGTCGACCCAAGCCAGGCCCAACACTCGGGGAAATAGGGGGGAGACTCCAAGATGGAAACCTATGGAAGGTATAGATCTTCGGGGAACTAGGCCGATCATTCTGGAGATCATCCTGGAAGGCCAGGCCGGTACCTCAGTTTCCGCGGGCAGGAAGAGACTTATGTGGGAGGAGGGAGATGAGGAATCCGAAGGTTCCTCGAAAGCAGGGGTGGCGACAAGTGTAGATGCGGAGGGTTACAAGCACCCTCGCCAGAAAAAATGAGGCTTAAGTGGTCCAATGGGGGGTCGGTCGGTATCACCGCCCTATTGGACGTAAGGTGGAGTAGGTTCCATCAACATCTGAAAAAATACCCCTCTACCTTCTCGATAGGGATGGAAAATGGATGGGTATGGGCGGGTATGAATATTGATCATGACCTCCATTTCCATCCATTTGTTATTTCTTCATCCTCCATACCCATCCAATATGCATTTTGATCCATTTTTTTGTCTTTATCCATCTTTACCCAATATTCATATGGATATCCACGGATATCCATTTGCATGCATATCAATCTACTCATTTATATACTCATCTTGAGAAGCATTTTTTAGTCATCATTTTTATAGTTGCAAAAACATACCCTAAACTTATCTTTTAGTCTCCTTCTTTAATAATTGCAAAAACATACCCTAAACTTTTCTTTTAATCCTCTTCTTTGATAGTTGCAAAAACATACCCTAAACTTTTCTTTTAGTCCCCTTTTATTAATAGTTGCAAAAACATACCCTAAAATTTTCTATTAGTCCCCTTATTTAATATTTGCAAAAACATACCCTGAACTTTTCTTTTAGTCTCCTTTAATAGTTGCCAAAACATACCCTAAACTTTTATTTTAGTCCCCTTCTTTTAATAGTTGCAAAAACATACCATAAACTTTTCCTTTAGTCCCCTTCTTTTAATAGTTGCAAAAACATACTATAAGCTTTTCTTTTAGTCCCCTTCTTTTAATAGTTGCAAAAACATACTCTAAGTTTTTCTTTTAGTCCCCTCTTTGATAGTTGCAAAAACATACCATAAGCTTTTCTTTTAGTCCTCTTCTTTTAATAGTTGCAAAAACATACACTAAGCTTTTATTTTAGTCCCCTTCTTTGATAGTTGCAAAAACATACCCTAAACTTTTCTTTTAGTCCCCTTCTTTTAATAGTTACAAAAACATACCCTAAACTATCTTCATCAAAAACATACAAGTCTTTGCAATAACGCATACAAGTC
This sequence comes from Erodium maritimum, assembly GCA_963921825.1. Classification (NCBI taxonomy): domain Eukaryota; kingdom Viridiplantae; phylum Streptophyta; class Magnoliopsida; order Geraniales; family Geraniaceae; genus Erodium; species Erodium maritimum. The sequence continues at coordinate 26,045,258 of OY997596.1, read as the reverse complement.
TTTGCAATAATAATAATTTAAGTGTCTGCAATAACAAATAAGTCTTCCACCATAACCAAATGTCGTCAAACCCTCCATTCAATACAATCATTGATCTAAGGAGTCTTTTGTACCTTTAACTTAGGAACAACCAACTATACAATATTCAGAATTCCAATTCCTTATCTCTCATTTCCATAACATATGCACGAACCCATAAAAGCTTTTCCAACTACTAAGCCACAAACGTTCCCCTTTCAGATGATATCAATCAACTTACCACCTATGGAAATGAACAAAAGGGCTTACATTGAAATACATAATACAAAACATATAATGTTCACACCCAGACCAAACCAAAATTCTCACAGTACCCACCAACAAAATACAAATCACTACAAATTCAAAGCCCAGAAAAAAAACCCTGAGAAAATTGGATGGCATATATTTTACATAAAAAATCTTCACAAATCTAATCAACTGGAAACTACCCACAAAACATATGAAATACACACAACAAACAATGAATAAACCAGTATTCAAAAACACTAAAACCAGAAGAAGAAGGTTTTGTGTCACGCCCCAATTTCAGTAAAACCGAACTAGGGACGCGAACATTTAAAACAATAAAACATTTGAAAACCTTTTCCATAAATCACTTTAAAATCACCATTTGTTCATCAAAATAATCATTTACAACTTAACAAAATACGTCCCAACAAGTGGACAAAAATACAAGGTATCCGTCACTAGACTCAAAAGATAAAACCCGGACTCTGCTCCTAGCTCCTCAACTTTGATGAACCTCCGATCGAGGTCTTGAAGGTGGCTGGTCGGAACAGAAACAGTGTAGAAATTTCTGCACCTTTTCATTAACTTGACACTCTGAGAATTAACTCTCAGAATGGCACGGCAAGCGTACCGGTCGTCAAGTAGTAATCGGGGTTTAGTCCGAGATATCGTATCCAAGGGAGCAATTAGACAAGCACTTTAGTTGATTAATTCGCTGGTCAAGCTATTCCTATATCGATGGTTGGTTTGTTTTTAGAAAATAGTAATTTCATACAAATAATGAGAATAAATATATGATCCGAAAATAGAGCACAAAACCACAAATGGATTGTAAATCAGAGATAAAAGGCGATCTAGGACATTAACGGGGTTTGAATGTTATGAATGACTTAATGTGATTCGATATACATTTGCAACTAATACTATTGTAAGGGCAACGAGAATTCTCTCAATGTTGTCCTAACCATCTCTCGATCGTATTAGGACCCTAACATACTCAGACCACCTAATTATCTCTAACTTAGGTGTAGAGCGGTATATAGCATTACTATCTATGAATTCTTCTAACTTTCGAGTTTTACTCCTATAGCTACTGCACTCGTGTTAGTCTAACCATATCCTGGCTTAGATTAAAACCTGAGCTATTTAATTCTTATTTCCTCACAATAACCTCATTTCTCAATTGTTGGTTAATATAATTAAATCATGCATCACGTGATCAAGGCAACGAAGCATTAAGAGTAGAATTAAATAAACGATATCCTAGATATTAGTTTGTCAAATGTACAACCAAAACACGTTAATTCAAATCATCACATCGTTCCCCTAGCCCTAGATCAATGAGGTTTTTAGTTCATATCAATGTAATAAGAACACAGAGAAATAATAAGAACAATGATAATCATATTGACTGAAAAAGTAATATGAGTATCAAAGTTGAATCCAAACTATGAAAAACCTTCAAAAGTGGCGTGAGAACTCTTGTTTGATCTTCAAAACCTCCCCCTAAAATCTCCAAAGCTCTCTCCAAAAGTGTTTTCTCCTCTGAATTTCGTGATCCCCCTGATTACAATCCCTAAAATTCTATTTATACATCATTAAACCCTAGGGATAAGACGGGAAATTCGCCGAAAAATAACAAAATCTGCGTGTGCACGTTTGTCGCACGCTGTGCGGCCAGCGTGCATTTTGGACAGTGGTGAATCATTCATCAAAGTTTTACGGGCGGAAATCGGAGTTCGGATGCGAAAGTTATGCCATTTACAAGATCAGCCAGACTCCAAAATTCCTTACGCTGATTTTTGCTCTATTTAGCTCCAAAACTCTTTATTTCACATCAAACTCCTAATTACCCATAAAAAGAGACCAATTACATAAATATAGAGAGAAATACATTAAATCACATAATCCTGGGACTGAAAAGCTTAGAAATGTGAGCTAAAAACATCTAGAATAGATGCATTTTACGTTCACATCACTTCTCTATTTGTTCAAGAACAACAAGAAAAGATGACCGGCTTGAGTCTCCAAGATGCATACGTATCATCTTAGGAATCAAAGCCACGTAGTTCTTGTGAAGAGAACTCAAGAACACCACAAATGGAGAGAAACCTTATAGAGAGAAGAAGGAGAAGTTGTGCTAGTTTCACTTCTTGTCTTGTGTTTGTTATATTGAATAAGAGGACTTAAAACCATTCAATATAATAAGCAACAACTAAGGATAAGTAAGGTGTGAAGCATGGTGTAAATAGGACAAGTATGGTGGTAAGTATGTGTGGACATGATGGAGTTAGGTAGTGAATCACCAACACCCTAATCCATGTCTTGTATACTTAGTGTTAATTAATCAAAACTTGATTACTTAGTTCCATGGGCCTCTTGGAACATGGCTCATGGTCATTCCCAACGAGGTCCCGTGACGTGCTCATCGCCTCTAAGCCTTCCATACCGGAAATGTCCAATATTATCTGACATGATCAATCCAAGACTCTAAGCCTTGTCTCGATCCGTAAAGTCCTATTCACTTACGAGCACATGACCCAAAACCCAGTTTTGGTCATGTCCCGAGACAACTCCCTTTTGGTCATTCTCCATAAATGTGTTAATGAGTTTCATCCTCTAGTGTGAGCCTTAGGTTTATGCATGTCAATAGATCAATGTAAAATCCCATTTTACTTGATCCTATATAAGTGGCAACTAACGAGACTTTAGTATTGCCTGACACTGCATAACGAATCGACCTTGTCGATTTTAACCTTTTCGTCGTCTATGTCACTATTCTTTTATCGCCGATATCCTGATTGAGATAAGGCATAGAGACATCATCCTTATTATTCTCAATCATTGTTCCTTGATATGTTAGATGATTGAATATATGATATCCAATATCATGTGCATGGCCATGCGATTCTTTCAGTCACTCTCGATCAAGTGGTCGATAACCGATATCTTTCTCATATCTCAGTATGAGGGATAAATTCTTTAGCCGTCTTTCGTGTCACTCATGCAGCCCTTCCCCAAGCCAATTCTGGCCGTTATGGAAGCCCTGTTACGGACAACGTTGGGCTCAGGTCAAACTCAGTTATTGACTGCATATCGATCACAAAGACTCCTTGGTCTAAGGATACATGACAAGCTATGACACTGAATATGTTCATGACTCAATCTATGACACATATTCAGGGCGGGTCGTCCAATATCATGTCCCTCATGATATCTATGATCAGACTCCGACTAACAGAACGTAAGACATAAAGAGCCATCTTTCATACTAGTCGTTTCTAGTGAAGCTTTGTTTGACTAGGGACTCATCAAGTGTGATCTATCTCGATCTATGGTTCTATTCACATTATGGGCATATATCAGAGCACACATCAATATATTACTCCAACACATAAGTGATATAAAACCGCTTTAATTTTATTGCTAACGATGATATATAAATTTGCACATTTATGATTGAACTATGGGCACTAAGAATAACACAGATAAACTTTTTTCCAAACCTTTCTTAGAAATACTATAAAAAACCAGTAAGAAATCAAGAGAAACCAAAAACCCGTCTAACCTCGGTACCTTAGTGCCATGATTGTGTACTTAATTCCTTTCATCCGCAGATCTATGAGACCAAGTTTAAGAACAAAATTCTGAATGTCTGTGTCACGCCCCAATTTCAGCAAACCAAACTCGGGACGCGAACGTTTTAAAAATAATAAACACTTTTGAAACCATTTTTATAGATCACTTTAAAATCACCAATTGTTCAACAAAATAATATTTACAACTTAAAATACGTCCCAACACGTGGACAAAAGTACAAGGTATCCGTCACTAGACTCAAAAGACAAAACCCGGACTCCGCTCCTAGCTCCACAAGCTTCGAGAGCTCACCTAGTCCGTCCCACGAACAGTACGTGTAGGAAAAGCAGCTAGGGGTGAGCGTTCGCTCACCACCACGGATAACAGACTAAATATGGCATAATTAGCAGACAAAGCAGGTAACACCATCAACAACTCAACACCGGGGAACACCATCCCCAACCCAAGTACTCTGACTGAACATACACCCACTGTTGCCTCCCCTGACCAACTCAACACCCTGACCCGTAAAGTAGACCCGACACGACGATCACGACCTCTTCCAAGGACTCAAAAGACCACCACGCAACACTCAAGATCACAAAGGATCGCACACCAAATAAGATCACAAAGGATCGCAAACCAGCTGCCAAGAACTCTCACACCCTCCCGAGACTCTAACTCGGTCAGGCCAACCCAAGAATGCTTGTAACTTATCGAGACTCTAACTCGTAAGCCAGTCGGAAAATGCTTGCAACTTACCAAGACTCTAACTCGTAAGCCAGCCAAAGAATGCTTGCAACTTACCGAGACTCTAACTCGTAAGCCAGCCAAAGTATGCTCACAAACCCAAACCACATACGCGCGGCCAGGACCCCTTTATTGGCGGGCGGGCCCCCTACCCCGTCTGAACATGCAGACGCGTGTGCTCGTGGACCCCCGTTTCATGAAGCGGCCCCCCAACCTCAGGTAACCACAATCACAATCACAGTCACAATCACAAACACAATCACAAGCAAGTTCAACAACCAGTAACAACACAGGTTCAACACTCACAAGCACTCATGGCCACCAAGACACCAACAGTAAAACTCGGACTCAACAGCCCCACAGGCACGCACGGCCTCCCAAGACACACCAACAGTAAAACACGGACTCAACAGCCCCACAAGCACTCACGGCCTCCCAAGACACACCAACGGTACAACACGGACTCAACCGCCCCACAGGCACTCACGACCACTCTAACCACCAATAGTAAAGACACGGGTTCACAACCCCACAGACACTCATGGCCACCCAAAACGCCAAAGGTAAAGACACGGGTTCAACAACCCCACGGGCACTCATGGCCACCCAAAACTTAACGATAAAACACGCTTGCAACTTACCGAGACTCTAACTCGTAAGCCAGCCAAAACACCAACAGTAAAGTACGGGCTCTCATGGCCACCCAAACACGAATAATAACACGGGCTCTCATGGCCACCCAAGACTCAACAATAATAATACGGGCTCTCAAGGCCACCCAAAACTCGATAATAATACACGGGCTCTCAAGGCCACCCAAGACACCAAAAGATCAATCAACCTCCGACTTAACCAAAGCCTCCAACAGTCCTAATATCAACAGTTTCACAAACAACCTCCGGGCATGGTCATATGCCTCCAGTACTCCTAATAACGATAAGTTCACAATCAACCTCCGGACATGGTCATATGCCTCCAGTAATTCTAATAACGCTAAGTTCTCTGCTCCTACGACACTACTAAGTGTCACATGCATTTCCAATAATCGCTACAATCCCGTATCATGCTTTTCTAATATTTAAATAAACCTACTCAACCCACGACACCCCGGTGTCACATGCAATTCTACTGTTAACTTTCCCTAGTCAAGGCCGAGATCCGGCTACTTTTCCCTACCTCGTGCGTGTTCTCCCAAAAGCCAACCACGAGCTCCGGTGATGATCTCAGTCACTCACCCAGCTTTCCCTTGCCTCGGTCCGTGGCACGATCTAAAAGAACACAATTTAAAGGCACTTAACAACTTGCAGGAATAAACTGAAAATCATTAAACTCGACGCCCAAACTTAACCCCGACAATGTCGATCACTCCCAAACTCCCCAAATACTCGACATTGTCGATAAGGGACCCGTCAAGGCCCGATTCGCCCGACATGGCGAATCTGCCCGGGTTTAGTAAATGCCCTTCCGGGGCTCCAAAAGTTCCCGTTTTAGTTTCTACGGTCTTAGAATAATTCAAGGGTCCCAAAGTACTTGACTGAATTTAATTCCGACTTCCGAGTCAATTAAATAACGTTTAAAGTTTCTAAACCCGATAAAATTCCAACTTCTCCAATTTAATTCCAATTTTCGATTCAGTTAAGGATAAATGGTCTGGGGAACGTTTTAAACCACCCGAAACACAAAACCCGATCACCCGAGCACGTGGGCCCCACCCGGCCAAGCTAGGCTATAATAACCACTCCCGGTCAACGCCAGTCAAACCTGCGAAAAACAGGAAAATTGAAAAAATTTTAAGACTGACAGTTGAGTGAACCTAAAATGACCCCGAGTGTCATACCGGACTTAAGTTGACCCCGTTATTGACCCAAGTGAGTTCAGGGGGACTCAGGGCAACTTTCGTAATTTCTTGGGAAAAGTGCCCGTTCGGGGCCCGAAACGTCCGTTTTTCGCGAAACTGATATGAAAATATCAACCCTAGATATTTTCCAAAAGGTGTGGGACCCACCTTGCCACTTGTCCAATTAGTGGTGGTGTTAGTTTTGGGGGGGAAATGAGTGGATGGGAGGTGTGGCCGAAATTAAGGGTTAAAAGAAGAAAAAAAATAGAATTTGAGTTAGTTTATTTAAAATAGAAAGGAAGAGAGGGTTTAGAGAGAGAAGGAGAAGAAGAAGAAGAAGGAAGAGAGGGAAAGCTAGGGTTTGAAGAGTATCCAACCCTTGGATCGTCTCAAGACGAAGAGCAATTGTCTTCCCCTCGTTCTCCTCTTGGGTAAGCACCGAACCGATCGTCTTTTTGATAGTTTTCAAATGTTAGGGTTTGGGTGAAACTATTAGTTTAAGGTGGTTTTGGTGTTGGGGTAATTGTTGGGAACGTTTTAGAGGTGTTGGAGGTTTAAATTGAACGTTTTCCGGCGACCGGGGGCTCGGGAGAAGCCCCGGCCACCATGGGGGGTGGCCGGCCACCATAGGAGGTGGCTGGCCGGAGCTAGGGCCGACCACCACCATGGTGGCCGAGCCTCTTTGAAACCCTAGGGCCACAGCCCAAGTAATGTGGGTGGGGCCCACGTGCTCGGGTGCTCGGGTGGTTTAAAACGTTCCCCGGACCATTTATCCATAACCGAATCGAAATTTGGATTTAAATTGGAGAAGTTGTAATTTATCGGGTTTAGAAACTTTAAACGTCATTTAATTGACTCGGGAGTTGGAATTTGATTCGGGCAAGTACATTGGGTTCCTTGAACTATTCTAAAACCGTAGAAACGAAAACGGGGCTTTTGGAGCCCCGGAAGGCAATTAACAAAACCCGGGCAGATTCGCCATGTCGGGCGAATCGGGCCTTTACGGGTCCTTTATCGACAATGTCGAGTAATTGGGAAGTTTGGGAGTGATCGACATTGTCGGGGTTAAGTTTGGGCATCGAGTTTAATGGTTTTCGGTTTATTCATGCGAGTTGTTTAGTGACTTTAAATTGTGTTCCTTTAGATCGTGCCACGGACCGAGGCAAGGAAAGCTGGGTGAGTGACTGAGATCATCACCGGAGCTCGTGGTTGGCTTTTGGGAGAACACGCACGAGGTAGGGAAAAGTAGCCGGATCTCGGCCCTGACTAGGGAAAGTTAACCGTAGAATTGCATGTGACACCGGGGTGTCGTGGGTTGAGTAGGTTATTGAATATTAGAAATGCATGATACGGGATTGTAGCGTTTATTAGAAAAGCATGTTACGGGAACTTAGTAATTATTGGAAGGGCATGTGACACTTAGTAGTGTCGTAGGAGTAGAGAACTTAGCGATAATTGTTTTACTGAAGGCGTATGACCATGCCCGGAGGTTGATTGTGAACTTATCGATATTAGGAGTACTGGAGGCATATGACCATGCCTGGAGGTTGATTGTAAAACTGTTGATATTAGGACTGTTAGAGGCTTGGGTTAAGCCGGAGGTTGATTGTTTATTTTGGCGTCTTGAGTGGCCTTGAGAGTCTGTGTTTTATTGTTGAGTCTTGGGTGGCCATGAGAGCCCGTGTTATTATTCGTGTTTGGGTGGCCATGAGAGCCCGTACTTTATTGTTGGTGTTTTAGCTGGCTTACGAGTTAGAGTCTCGGTAAGTTTCAAGCGTGTTTTATGGTTGGTGTCTAGGGAGGCCGTGAGTGCCTGTGGGGCTGTTGAGTCTGTGTCTTACTGTCGGTGTGTCTTGGGAGGCCGTGAGTGCCTGTGGGACTGTTGAGTCCGAGTTTTACTGTTGGTGTCTTGGTGGCCATGAGTGCCTGTGAGTGTTGAACCTGTGTTGTTACTGGTTGTTGAACTTGCTTGTGATTGTGTTTGTGATTGTGATTGTGATTGTGGTTACCTAAGGTTGGGGGCCCGCTTCATGAAACGGGGGTCCACGATCACACGCGTCTGCATGTTCAGACGGGGTAGGGGGCCCGCCCGCCAATAAAGGGGTCCTGGCCGCGCGTGTGTGGTTTGGGTTTGTGAGCATACTTTGGCTGGCTTACGGGTTAGAGTCCCGGTAAGTTGCACGCATACTTTGGCTGGCTTACGAGTTAGAGTCCCGGTAAGTGCAAGCATTTTCCGGCTGGCTTACGGGTTAGAGTCCCGGTAAGTTGCAGCATTCTTGGGTTGGCCTGACCGGGTTAGAGTCCCGGGAGGGCGTTCTTGGCAGCTGGTTTGCGATCCTTTGTGATCTTGTTTGGTGTGCGATCCTTCGTGATCTTGTTTGGGGTGTGATCCCTTGTGATGTTGTTTGGTGTTGCGTAACTTTCTTTTGAGTCCTTGGAAGAGGTCGTCAATGGTTGTGTCGGGTCTACTTTACGTGTCAGAGTGTCGAGTTGGTCAGGGAAGGCAACAGTGGGTGTTTGTTCAGTTAGAGTACTTGGGTTGGGGATGGTGCTCCCCAGTGTTGAGTTGTTGTTGGTGTTACTTGCTTTGTCTGCTAATTATGTCGTAGTCAGTCTGTTATCCGTGGTGGTGAGCGAACACTCACCCCTAGCTGCTTTTCCTACACGTACTGTTCGTGGGACGGACTAGGTGAGATCTCGAAGCTTGTGGAGCTAGGAGCGGAGTCCGGGTTTTGTCTTTTGAGTCTAGTGATGGATACCTTGTACTTTTGTCCATGTGTTGGGACGTATTTTAAGTTGTAAATATTATTTTGTTGAACTAAACTGGTATTTTAAAGTGTTTAATGAAAACAGGTTTCAAGTGTTTTTATGTTTTTAAAACGTTCGCGTCCCTAGTTCGGTTTACTGAAATTGGGGCGTGACATAGGCCGTGGGCCCTAGGGCTCATGTGGGGCTCGGCCACCATGGTGGTGGCCGGCCCTAGGTCCGGCCAGCCACCTCCTAAGGTGGCCGGCCACCCCCTATGGTGGCCGGAGCTCCTCCCTAGCTCCCGGTCGCCGGAAAACGTTCAATCACACCTCCAAATACCTCTAAAACGTCTCCAATAAATCCCCAACACCAAAACCACCTTAAACTAATAGTTTCACCCAAACCCTAACATTTGAAAACTATCAAAACGACGATCGATTCGATGCTTACCCAAGAGGAGAACGAGGGGAACAAGATTGATCCTTGCCTTGAGACGATCCAAAGGTTCGATAAACTCCAAACCCTAGCTTTCCCTCTCTTCTCTCTTCTTCTTCTTCTTCTTCTTCTTCTCCTTCTCTCTCTAAACCCTCTTTTCCTTTCTAATTTAAATCAACTAACAACAAATTCTATTTTTTTCTCTTTTAACACCACATGGCCGGCCACACCTATGTCCCATCTAGTTTCCCCCCAAAACTAAAACCACCACAATTAGGACAAGTGTCAAGGTGGGTCCCACACCTTTTGGAAAATATCTACTTGATATTTTCCAATCAGATTCGCGAAAAACGGACGTTTCGGGCCCCGAACGGGCACTTTTCCCAAGAAATTACGAAACTTGACGGGCTACAAGGAAATGGCTCAACTAAGACCGTTGCGACGACGGCTAAGCTTTTTGGATCCAAAACGGTCCTCGAATGGACCAAAACGTCGCTCGGTTGACTTTTCCCGCGAAAAGTCAACATTTCCCAAATTGATCATAAAGTTGCCCTGAGTCCCCCGGAACTCACTTTGGTCAATAACGGGGTCAACTTAAGTCCGGTATGACACTCGGGGTCATTTTAGGTTCACTTAACTGTCAGTCTTAAAAAATTTAAATTTTCCTGTTTTTCGCAGGTTTGACTGGCGTTGACCGGGAGTGGTTATTACAATCTACCCCACTTAAAGGAATTTCGTCCGTGAAATTTGAATAACGCTCATAAAAGGTACAATAAACACGTACCCTGATAGGTCTCGTGGTAGGTAGGGGATCCTGGGGCCCGGGAATCGGTAACTGCGTACACTCTTCCCTCTGGCGCCTGCTGCCTCTGACTCGGCGCACTAACTGCTGGATAACCATAGCTCCGCTGCTGTCTCGGAGCTGGCCCACTCGTCGACGGCTGCGAAAACTTCAATTGTTGACTCTAAAGCGGGCGACCTCTGGGCCACTGCACGGTATGCGATTGCTGCGGTCGCTGCGCTGACGTTGCCATAAACGGCTCAGGGCATCTTGCAACAGCGTGCCCAACCCGGTGGCACCGAAAACACCTCCTATGGTCAGCCCCCGGCTCCATGCCCTGGCCTGCCTGACTGATCGCTGGTAACGTCGCGGACCCTACTCCTATCGGACACTTTCGACGGAAGTGGCCTCGCTGGCCGCAGGTATAGCACTTCGGCGCCCTCTCTGACGTGACTGGCCCAACTGATGCCACTGACCCCAGCTGTCTCGCTCCACCCTGATGAGTCGGTGGTCGGAAGAACCCCGTGGTCCTCTGCCTCCGCGAGTCTCGTGAGTTGGACGGCCCTGTGAAGCTGGTCGACCGCTGTCGCACCTCGTGGGTCCTGGCCGCCTCTCTGATATCCTGCTCCACTGGCGCTGCAGTGTCCCGCGACCTCGAGGTGAGGACTCGGTCCCGAGTTACCGGCCTCAGTTCCTCCTCGAACCTCAGGCCAAGGTTCTGCTCTGTCTCCGCCGTCGCTGGCGCGATCCTGGTCAGGGCCGTGAATCTGGCCTCGTATTCTGCCACTAACATTTCCTCCTGCTGCAGGTCCAGAAACTGCCGATGTCGGTCCAACGGAGCCGGCATTCGACTGGCGATGATCGCCACCAAACTCTGTACTGCCCTGGTCAGCCCGTCCAGGGCGGTCGTGGTGGGAGGGTCTGCTACCGGCTGGGCCCGGGGCGTGCCCGTAGATGGTCCCGCGTCGCTCCTCCTGTCTTCTCCGACAGGAGTACCCTGAGCCTCCGCGTACTCAGCGGGCACAATGGTGGGCACCCGTCCTGGTGTCTCTGCTGACCATCCCCCTCTGCCACGCGGGGGCGCCCGTCCCCATGTCATAGCTGATCCTCTTCGTCTGCCACGAGCCATCAGCAGGTATCCTCTGCACGGATACACGCAAACCTTCAGTTCGCGAACTCAAATAAAGACAAGAAGCTCGAATACACTAATGTTCACACGGTCTACGTCTACCCCAACGTACTTGTTACTAAACGCCACACCGTTCACGCTAATCATACTTTAATTATAATAACACGTAGGCGGAACCTCAAACTTAACCACACAAACGTACACTAAGCCCTCATCCAGTCTTTTATGCACTTACTTATAACTTTCCGCAACCAAACCAGTGTTCGCTACTCGTCCCTTGCGGGAAAAGTAGTAAAGGGGATGAGCGTTATGCTCACCTCCACGGACACCCGTTCGATTATGGCATACTAGTAACGCACCAAAGACTTACCACGTTCGACTACAGGAGCGCTCCTGTAGTCGAACGTGGCGGTGCTGATGTCAAGTCGGTACAACGTAGTTCGGGGACGCCTGGACCGGGTTGTAACCACCCGATGTCAAGAATTGAGGTTTTAATGAAGTGGAGAAAACTTTAAAGGAAATTTGATTGTTTTGATGTTGTTTGACGCCGTGGGCGTTCGTGTTTGATTTTGGTTGGCCCGGTGGGCGAGTGTTGTTGTGTTGTCTTTTGGCCGTGTCGGCTCGTGTTTTGGTTGAGGTTGAATGCCTTTCTTGGTCTGTAAATCGTGGTGCGTGTGTTTGCTGATTTGGTAGTCAAGCGTGTGTGTCGTTTAAGGCAAATTTTGGGGTTAAAACGGGTTAAGGTCCGAGTTAGAACCGAGTTTGGAAAACGGGTCTGCTCGAGTGTCACGGATCCTGTTGCGGATCCGTGACGGACCAGAGAGTCCTGGCAAATTTTAGATCTTCGTCACGACTCCGTGACCCCAACCGTGACGGGGTCTGTCACGAGTCCGTGATCCCTGTCCTTCTCACCGTCTTGTTTGTACAAGTTGAGTGTTGGCTTTGCGTGGCGACGTTCACGGTTATGTTGGGGTATTGAGGTGGTAAGCAATAGTAGTTGCGGAATTGAGAACTTAATCCCCTTTTCGAGGTTTCTCTTACGTAAAGGAGTAATTGAGGTGTTAATGACTGGAGTAGTGTGACGTGTTGGCAGTAGGTTTTTGGAAGGTGTTTTGCCCTGACTAGAGTGGTAAGTCCTTGGTGCGTTACTAGTATGCCATAATCGAACGGGTGTCTGTGGAGGTGAGCATAACGCTCATCCCCTTTACTACTTCCCTGCAAGGGATGAGTAGCGAACACTGGTTTGGTTGCGGAAAGTTATAAGTAAGTGTATAAGGGACTGGATGAGGGCTGGGTGTACGTTTGTGTGGTTAAACTTGAGATCTCGCTTGCGGGTTGTTATAATTAAAGGATGTTTAGCGTGAACGGTGTGGCGTTTAATAACAAGTACGTTGGGGTAGACGTAGACCGTGTGAACGTTAGTGTGTTCGAGCTGTTGTCCTTATTTGAGTTCGCAAATTGAACGTTTGCGTGTATCCGTGCAAAGGACACTGAGACATGGCTCGGCGCAGACAAAGAAGATCAGCTATGACGTGGGGACGGGCGCCCACGCGTGGCAAATGGGGACGGTCAGCAGGGACACCAGGACGGGTGCCCACCGTTGTGCCCGTTGAGTACGCGGAAGCCCAGGGTACTCCTGTCGTAGAAGACATGAGGAGTGATGCGGGACCATCTACGGGCACGCCCCGCGCCCCGCCGGTCGCAGACCCTCCCACCACGACCGCCCTGAACGAGCTGACCAGGGCAGTACAGAGTTTGGCGGCGATCGTCGCCAGTCGAATGTCGGCTCGGTTGGACCGACATCGGCAGTTTCTGGACCTGCATCAGAAGGAGATGTCAGTGGCAGAATACGAGGCCAGATTCACGGCCCTAACCAGAGTCGCACCAGAGACGGTGGCGACAGAACAGAACCGTGGCCTGAGGTTTGAGGAGGAACTGAGGCCGGTGACTCGGGACTGAGTCCTCACCTCGAGGTCGCAAGACACTGCAGCGACAATGGAGCAGGATGTCCGGGATGCAGCCAGGACCCGTGAGGTTCGGCAGCGACCGACCAGCTTTGCAGGGCCGTCCGAGTCACGAGACCCGAGGAGGCAGAGGACCACAGAGTTCTTCCGACCACATGCTCATCAGGGTGGAGCGAGACAACTGGGGTCGGTGACAACAGTGGGGCCAGTCGCTTCAGAGAGACAGCCGAGATGCTTTAGTTGCGGACAACTAGGCCACATGCAGCGAGAGTGTCCGTCGGGCACGGGGTCGAGAGCCGACGAGACCAGATGTCACCGGTGCGGCCGGGTTGGACACACTATGGCCAGGTGCATTGAGCCGTTGGGGGCAACGTCAGCGCGGCGACCACAACAGTCGTATACCGCGCGGTCGCCTGGAGGCCGCCCTCGTCAGAGTCAGCAGTCGAGGTTTTCGCAGCCGTCGACGAGCGCGCCGACTCCGAGACAGCAACGGAGCTATGGGTATCCAGCAGCCAGTGCGCCGGATCAGAGGCAGCAGGAGTCGGAGGGAAGAGTGTACGCCGTTAACGACTCCCGGATACCAGGAACCCCTACCTACCGCGAGACCTATCAGGGTACGTGTCTTTTGTACCTTTTATGAGCGTTATTCTAAATTTCATGGGCGAAATTCCTTTAAGGGGGGTAGATTGTAAAACCCGCTTTAAAAAAAAAATGGTTCGGATCGGGTCGGACCGGACCCGACCAGCAGACCCGGCCCAAACCACAGACCCGACCCAAAGCCCGACCTATAAAAGGTGGGCATTAGGGTTCTGAAACCCTAATCCCCATTCTCCTTCTCCTTCAGCCGCCCCCTCCTCTCCCGATCTCACCCTCGCCGTCCGTCGTCGTCTCGCCATCGCCGGCGTCACTCCGGCCATCTCCCTTGCCTTCCTTCTCCGTCCAGCCACCACGTCCCTCCCTCGACCCGACCTCACCCTCATCTCCTCCTCCACGCCTTCTTCTTCGTTCACCTCCCGCACCAGATCCGGCCATCGATTCCGGCCGTCCCGAGCCCGAGTCCGGCCATCGATTCCAACCGTCCCGAGCCCGTCTTCCTTCTTCTCCGGCTCAAACCCCGACCTTCCTCATCACCTCCTCAGCAACGCCCGACCACCACCCGTCCTCTTCTCCGTCCAGATCCGGCCACCACTGTCCTCCCTCGTCTCTCTCTCTGCACCGCTCGGCCCCCACTCCCGATCTCTCTCTCCCTCTCGATTCTTCGATTCCGACCACGCCAGCGCTGACGAGCCCGAGCTCGCCGTCCGACCCTCCTCCCTCACCGGATCCGCCACCACCGAGCTCCTCCTCTCCGTCCAGTTTCCCGTTGCCGGCCACGTCCTCGTCCCGAGCCATTCGCCGGCCACGCCACCGTCCCTTTCTCTACGGTTAGGCCCCGGCCGACGCCGCCCTCGCCGGCGGCCGACCGGTTCGAAACCGAACCTTTATTTTTCCCGTCTTCGTTTTTCTGTTGAATCTGGGTTGTTTGTTGAAACCGTTTGTGTTAAAGTGAACCGAGTATTGTACGTAACAAAAGGGTAATGAAATGAAACCTTTTTCGAGTTAATTTGGATTCTATTGAAGATTAAAACTGTTAAAGAAATTTGATTAATATCTGTTAAACCTGTTAATAAAATCGATTAATAATTGGTCAAACCTGATAAATGAAATCGATTAATTTAGAATCGGATTTGGAGTTAAAAAGGGAAGTAAAACAAAACAAACCAGTTTGGATTTGATTAAGGTTTTGAAGGAAAAGAATTTGAAAATCAGATTGGAGTAAAAGACGGTTTTTGGAGTTGTTGTGGTTGAAATCGAAATCACGGTTTTGGAAAGAAAAGGGTTGTAAAAAGGAAAATCAAATTTAAGGAAAAAGGTTTTTAAAATGAAAAGGAATTAAAATCGATTCGGTTTAAAAACGGTTTTAAATCGAGGAGTTGTGAACCTAAGTTGTAAACGGGATTTAGGGACAGTTGTTCAAAAACCGAACTTAATTCATTTTGGGCTCAAGGGTTCGGAATAGAAACAAATTTGAAATAAAAGGGGAATTAGATTTGAAGCAAAAACCGTTCTGTTTTGAATAAACGGTTGGTAATCGGAATTAGGAACTCTGGGTAAAATGGACTGCTTTTCGGGTTTAAAAAGGAACAAAAGCGGACCGCTGAATTGGACCTCGGGATTCATGCATTGGGACCGTGCCTCGCATGCACCGGTTTCGGTGCTCGGGTACCCAAACCCGATTCGCCGTGACCCCGCTTTTATCCCCCTCAAGTTCAAAGGACAAATGTCGGATTTAAACTGGACAAATCGTAATCTTTAACTTAACGGTGGAACCGTCTTTAATTTATGGCTTTCGTGTTATCTTTAGAGTCCGGCTTCGATCGAAGTGAAGCCCGGAGGTAGCGAGCCAGAACGTCAGCAGCTAGGAAGCGTAGCGGGTGCTCTTCAGTTGAGGTAGGGAAAAGTAGCCGGATCTCGGCCCTGACTAGGGAAAGTTAATAGTAGAATTGCATGTGACACCGGGGTGTCGTGGGTTATCTAGGTTATCGATTATTAGAAAAGCATGTTACGGGATTGTAGTAATTATTAGAAATGCATGGTACGGGATTGTAGCGTTTAAGAGAAAAGCATGTGACACTTAGTAGTGTCGTAGGAACAGAGAACTTAGCGATAATTGATTTACTGGAGGCAAATGACCATGCCCGGAGGTTGTTTGTGAACTTGTTGATATTAGGAGTACTGGAGGCATATGATCATGCCCGGAGGTTGTTTGTGAAACTAGTGATCTTAGGACTGTTGGAGGCATCGATTATGCCGGAGGTTGTTGTGCGTTATTTATTATCGAGTTTGGGTGGCCATGAGAGCCGTGTTATTTAATTTGGTGTTTGGGTGGCCTTGAGAGCCCGTGTTATTTATTGCTGAGTCTTGGGTGGCCATGAGAGCCCGTGTTGTCGTTTCGGTGTTTTGGGGTGGCCGTGAGTGCCGTGGGGTTGTTGAACCCGAGTCTTGATCGTTGGTGTGTCTTGAGTGGCAGTGAGTGCCCGTGGGGTTGTTGGACCCGAGTCTTGATTGTTGAGGTGTCTTGAGTGGCCTTGAGTGCCTGTGTCGTCGAACTTGCTTGTGTTTGTGTTGATGTTTGTGACTGTGATTGTGGTTGCCTGAGTGAGAGAGGTGAGTGAGACAGGTCGACAGCCTGGCCTGAGTGGTTCGGCAAAGTGCGTGAGTGAGACAGGTCGACAACCTGGCCTGAGTGGTTCGGCAAAGTGCGTGAGTGAGAGAGGTGAGTGAGACAGGTCGACCGCCTGGCCTGAGTGGTTCGGCAAAGTGCGTGAGTGAGACAGGTCGACCGCCTGGCCTGAGTGGTTCGGCAAAGTGCGTGAGTGAGACAGGTCGACCGCCTGGCCTGAGTGGTTCGGCAAAGCGCATGAGTGAGAGAGGTTAGTGAGACAGGTCGACCGCCTGGCCTGAGTGGTTCGGCAAAGCGCATGAGCGAGGGAGGTTACTGAGCAGCTGGTTTGCGATCCTTTGTGATCTTGTTTGGTGTGCGATCCTTGTGATCTTGTTTGGTGTTGCGTAGTTCCTTGAGTCCTTGGAAGAGGTCGTGATCGTTGTGTCGTGTCTACTTACGTGTTTGAGTGTCGAGTCGTTCGAGGAAGGTCACCGTGGGTGTTTGTCAGTCAGAGTACTTGGGTTGGGGACAGTGATCCCCGGGGTTGAGTTTGTTGTTGGTGTTAACGACATTGTCTGCTAATTATGCCGTAGTCAGTCTGTTATCCGTGGTGGTGAGCGAACGCTCACCCCTAGCTGCTTTTCCTACAGGTACTGTTCGTGGGACGGACTAGGTGAGCTCTCGAAGGTTGTGGAGCTAGGAGCGGAGTCCGGGTTTTGTCTTTTTAGTCTAGCGACGGACACCTCGCCTTTTTGTCCGCTTGTGGGACGTTTTATTTTGAGTTGTAATTATCCTTTTGTTGAACTAAACTGTTATTGTAAGGTGTTTTAATGGAAATGTTTTCAAAGTGTTTTCTTATTTTAAACGTTCGCGTCCCGAGTTCGGTTTACTGAAATTGGGGCGTGACAAAACCACCATCACAAAACTGAAGCCAAACATCCCACCGCCCATGCTAATAACACCTCAAGTGCTCGCTCGAGTAAGATAAACCTCGACACGGGAAACACTTCCTCAATTCAGTAATCACTATTGATCACAACCTCAAATCAGTAAAACACCACTGCTCGCGCTATTAAAGCCTTAAGTATACTAATACGTAAGCGAAAAACTCAACAACAAAACAACCGCGAACCCAAACACGTAAAACCAACGCTCAAACCGCACGAACGTGAACCGAGTCACACAACCGCAAACCTAAACGCACAATGAAACAAAAACAACCAAAGAAAATTGCAGACGGCTCACTGGACCAGGCCGGTACACGACCCCTGCCGTGCCACTCTCCGAGCCGGGAGCCAGGCCGGGCCGTGCCCCCTACCGGGCCGGCACCAAACCGTTGCCGGGCCCCTTACCGGGTCGGCGACCAAACCCTGCCGGACTCCTTACCGGGCCGGAAACCACGCCTTGCCGGGACCCTTACCAGGCCGGCGTCCAGTACCTGCCGGACCCCTTACCGGGCCGGCAACTAATACCTGCCAGGCCCCTTACCGGGCCGGCAACCAAACCGTCCCGTTCCACCTACCGGGCCAAACCAGTGACCCCGATTTCCTAGCGGTGATAATTTCGCACTACTTACACCCGCTATGTCCACCCTAGGGTACTCGTAACCTTCCCGGCTAATAGCGACCCGTACATAAGCACGTCGCAGACAACGACCACCAAACACATAACACAGTTACGACAAATCAAGACCGACCTCAAACACAAGCCAACACGGCCGAGTAACAATAACACACGCCCACCGGGCCAACCAAAGTCAAAACACGCTCGCAAGGCCAATCAATTTTAAAACACGCCTTCATTCTTGGTCGGAAACGGAGCGAAAAGAAGCAAAAAGAATCCTGAATTTCTGATGCGCACGCTGAGCGCACGGAGTGCACCCAACATGCACCATGCACGCCCGGCGCACGGCATGCAAGCAGCGTGCGAGGCGCACACCAAGCGCACGCTGGGCGCACGACGTGCAGATTAGGCAGAGGGCCCTCAGGTGGTCTGCATGCATGGTGCACGCCCAGTGCACGGCGTGCAGGTGACATGCACTGGCGCGACCAATTTTAAAACTTTTCCTTTTCAACTTATAATTTTATTTTGACATCAGGTAGTTACAACTCGGTCCAGGCGTCCCCGAACCACGTTGTACTCACTTGATATCAACGCCGTCACGCTCGACTACAGGGGCGCCCCTGAGTCTAGTCGCGACAGCTTAAAAACATTCACGCAGCAACACACAAACAGTATGTCAGTAACCCCGTACTGCACATACACACAAACACAAACAGGACTCAAAACACAACGGGTCTACACACGGTTCCGACCTGCGTACCCAACACACGACGGGACCTTACTGACTCGACTCTCCCCACCTAATTGACGTACAGTCCGAGGTGTGAAACCTCGAGCTCTGATACCAAGCTGTCACGCCCCAATTTCATCAAACCAAACTCAGGACGCGAACATTTTTAAAATAATAAACACTTTTGAAACCATTTTTATAGATCACTTTATAATCACCAATTGTTCAACAAAATAATATTTACAACTTAAAATACGTCCCAACACGTGGACAAAAGTACAAGGTATCCGTCACTAGACTCAAAAGACAAAACCCGAACTCCGCTCCTAGCTCCACAAGCTTCGAGAGCTCACCTAGTCCGTCCCACGAACAGTACCTGTAGGAAAAGCAGCTAGGGGTGAGCGTTCGCTCACCACCACGGATAACAGACTAACTACGGCATAATTAGCAGACAAAGCAGGTAACACCAACAACAACTCAACACCGGGGAACACCATCCCCAACCCAAGTACTCTGACTGAACATACACCCATTGTTGCCTCCCCTGACCAACTCAACACCCTGACCCGCAAAGTAGACCCGACACGACGATCACGACCTCTTCCAAGGACTCAAAAGACCACCACGCAACACTCAAGATCACAAATGATCGCACACCAAATAAGATCACAAAGGATCGCAAACCAGCTGCCAAGAACGCTCACACCCTCCCGAGACTCTAACTTGGTCAGGCCAACCCAAGAATGCTTGCAACTTACCGAGACTCTAACTCGTAAGCCAGCCGGAAAATGCTTGCAAGTTACCGAGACTCTAACTCGTAAGCCAGCCAAAGAATGCTTGCAACTTACCGAGACTCTAACTCGTAAGCCAGCCAAAGTATGCTCACAAACCCAAACCACACATGCGCGGCCAGAACCCCTTTATTGGCGGGTGGGCCCCCTACCCCGTCTGAACATGCAGACGCGTGTGCTCATGGACCCCCGTTTCATGAAGCAGGCCCCCAACCTCAGGTAACCACAATCACAATCACAAACACAATCACAAGCAAGTTCAACAACCAGTAACAACACAGGTTCAACACTCACAGGCACTCATGGCCACCAAGACACCAACAGTAAAACTCGGACTCAACAGCCCCACAGGCACGCACGGCCTCCCAAGACACACCAACAGTAAAACACGGACTCAACAGCCCCACAGGCACTTACGGCCTCCCAAGACACACCAACAGTACAACACGGACTCAACCGCCCCACAGGCACTCACGGCCACTCTAACCACCAATAGTAAAGAAACGGGTTCAACAACCCCACGGGCACTCATGGCCACCCAAAACGCCAAAGGTAAAGACACGGGTTCAACAACCCCACGGGCACTCATGGCCACCCAAAACTTAACGATAAAACACGCTTGCAACTTACCGAGACTCTAACTCGTAAGCCAGCCAAAACACCAACAGTAAAGTACGGGCTCTCATGGCCACCCAAACACGAATAATAACACGGGCTCTCATGGCCACCCAAGACTCAACAATAATAATACGCGCTCTCAAGGCTACCCAAAACTCGATAATAATACACGGGCTCTCAAGGCCACCCAAGACACCAAAAGATCAATCAACCTCTGGCTTAACCAAAGCCTCCAACAGTCCTAATATCAACAGTTTCACAAACAACCTCCGGGCATGGTCATATGCCTCCAGTACTCCTAATAACGATAAGTTCACAATCAACCTCCGGGCATGGTCATATGCCTCCAGTAATTCTAATAACGCTAAGTTCTCTGCTCCTACGACACTACTAAGTGTCACATGCATTTCCAATAATCGCTACAATCCCGTATCATGCTTTTCTAATATTTAAATAAACCTACTCAACCCACGACACCCCGGTGTCACATGCAATTCTACTGTTAACTTTCCCTAGTCAAGGCCGAGATCCGGCTACTTTTCCCTACCTCGTGCGTGTTCTCCCAAAAGCCAACCACGAGCTCCGGTGATGATCTCAGTCACTCACCCAGCTTTCCCTTGCCTCGGTCCGTGGCACGATCTAAAAGAACACAATTTAAAGGCACTTAACAACTTGCAGGAATAAATTGAAAATCATTAAACTCGACGCCCAAACTTAACCCCGACAATGTCGATCACTCCCAAACTCCCCAAATACTCGACATTGTCGATAAGGGACCCGTCAAGGCCCGATTCGCCCGACATGGCGAATCTGCCCGGGTTTAGTAAATGCCCTTCCGGTGCTCCAAAAGTTCCCGTTTTCGTTTCTACGGTCTTAGAATAATTCAAGGGTCCCAAAGTACTTGACCGAATTTAATTCCGACTTCCGAGTCAATTAAATGACGTTTAAAGTTTCTAAACCCGATAAAATTACAACTTCTCAAATTTAATTCCAATTTTCGATTCGGTTAAGGATAAATGGTTCGGGGAACGTTTTAAACCACCCGAAACACAAAACCCGATCACCCGAGCACGTGGGCCCCACCCGGCCAAGCTAGGCCGTGGGCCCTAGGGTTCATGTGGGGCTCGGCCACCATGGTGGTGGCCGGCCCTAGGTCCGGCCAGCCACCTCCTAAGGTGGCCGGCCACCCCCTATGGTGGCCGGAGCTCCTCCCGAGCTCCCGGTCGCCGGAAAACGTTCAATCACACCTCCAAATACCTCTAAAACGTCTCCAATAAATCCCCAACACCAAAACCACCTTCAACTAATAGTTTCACCCAAACCCTAACATTTGAAAACTATCAAAACGATGATCGGTTCGATGCTTACCCAAGAGGAGAAAGAGGGGAACGAGATTGCTCCTTGCCTTGAGACGATCCAAAGGTTCGATTGTAATAACCACTTCTGGTCAACGTCAGTCAAACCTGCGAAAAACAGGAAAATTTAAAAATTTTAAGACAGACACTTAACTTAACTTAAATTGACCCCGAGGGTCATGCCGGACTTAAGTTGACCCCGTTATCGACTAAAATGAGTTACGGGGGACTCAGGGCAACTTTCTGGTCATTTTGGGAAAGATTGATTTTTCGCTGGAAAAGTCACCCGAGCGACGTTTTGGTCCATTCGAGGACCGTTTTGGACCCGAAAAGCTTAGCCGTCGTCGTAGCGGTCTTATTTGGGCCGTTTCCTTGAAGCCCGTCCAGTTTAAATTTTTTTGTGGGAAAAGTGGCCGTTCGGGGCCCGAAACGTCCGTTTTTCGCGAATCTGATTGGAAAATATCAACTAGATATTTTCCAAAAGGTTTGGGACCCACCTTGACACTTGTCAATTATATGGTGGTGTAATTTTTGGAGGGAAAAGGTGTGGTTGGGAAGTGTTGGCCGAAACACATGGTAAAAGGGGGGAAGTTGGAGTTAGTTGTTTTTGTTTTAAAAATTAGAAAGAGGAAGAGAGGTTTTAGAGAGAGAAGGGGAAGAAGAAGAAGAGAGAAGAAGAAAGGTGGAGCTAGGGTTTGTGATCGATCCCTTGGATCGTCTTGAAGCAAAGATCAATCCCGTTCCCCTCATTCTCCTTTACGGTAATACCCGAACCGATTCTCGTTTCGATTATTTTCAAGAGCTAGGGTTTGGTTATAAAATTTTGTTTAGGGTTGTGTAGAGATTAGAGAGGTGTTGGAGACGTTTTAGAGGTGTTTGGGAGAGAAATTTCACGTTTTCCGGTGACCGGAGGCTCGGGAGGAGCTCCGGCCACCGTGGGTGGTGGCCGGCCGGCCATGTGGTGGCTGGCCGGAGGTGGCAGCAGCCACCACTTGGTGGCCGAGCCCCTCCCTCAAACCCTAGGGCACGGCCAAGCCCTTTGGGTGGGGCCCACGTGCTCGGTTGTTCGTGTTTTAATTACTCGGGTAGTTTAAAACGTTCCCCGGACCATCTATCCCAAACCAAATCGAATTTTGGAATTGAATTGGAGAAGTTGTAATTAATGGGTTTTGGGAAACTTTAAACGTTAATTAATTGATTTAGAAGTCGGAATTCGATTCCGTCAAGTGCGTTGAGTTCCTTGATTTATTCTAAGACCGTAGAAACGAAAACGGGGGCTTTTGGAGCCCCGGAAGGCAATTAACCAAAACCGGGCAGATTCGCCATGTCGGGCGAATCTGGCCCTTACGGGTCCTTTTTCGGCAATATCGAATAATTGGGAAGTTTGGGAGTGACCGACATTGTCGGGGTTACGTTTGGGCGTTAAGTATGTAATTTTTTGGTTTATTCGTACTAGTTTAAAAGTACTTTAAATTTGTGTTCTTTTAGATCGTGCTACGGACCGAGGCAAGGGGAAGCTCGGCGAGTGACTGAGTGTGCTTCGGGTGTTGTTGGAGCGCTTTTGGGATTGTATACGAGGTAGGGAAAAGTAGCCGGATCTCGGCCCTGATTAGGGAAAGTTAATAGTAGAATTGCATGTGACACCGGGGTGTCGTGGGTTGAGTAGATTTATTTAATTATTAGAAAAGCATGATACGGGATTGTAGCGTTCAAGAGAAAAGCATGTGACACCTAGTAGTGTCGTAGGAACAGAGAACTTAGCGATAATTGAATTACTGGAGGCATATGACCATGCCCGGAGGTTGTTTGTGAAACTAGTGATTTTAGGACCGTTGGAGGCATCGAGTATGCCGGAGGTTGTCGTGCGTTTTATTTAATTGTTGAGTTTGGGTGGCCTTGAGAGCCCGTATTTAATTGTTGAGTTTGGGTGGCCTTGAGAGCCCGTATTTAATTGTTGAGTCGGGGTGGCCATGAGAGCCGTATTTAATTTGGTGTCTTGAGTGGCAGCGAGTGCCCGTGGGGTTGTTGAACCCGAGTCTTGACTGTTGAGGTGTCTTGAGTGGCCTTGAGTGCCTGTGTGATTGAACTTGCCTGTGATTGTGATTGTGATTACCTGGGGTGGTGAGTTCTAAAGGTCGACAGCCTGATCCGACTTAGTGTCGATGAATTGCGAGTTCTAAAGGTCGACAGCCTGATCCGACTTAGTGTCGATGAATTGCGAGTTTTAAAGGTCGACAGCCTGATCCGACTTAGTGTCGATGAATTGCGAGTTCTAAAGGTCGACAGCCTGATCCGACTTAGTGTCGATGAATTGCGAGTTTTAAAGGTCGACAGCCTGATCCGACTTAGTGTCGAGGAATTGCGAGTTTGAAAGGTCGACAGCCTGATCCGACTTCGTGTCGAGGAATTGCGATAGGTCGAACCCTGAACTGATTGAGATTGGTTACTGAGCAGCTGGTGTGCGATCCTTTGTGATCTTGTTTGGTGTTGTGTCGTTTCGTTCGAGTCCTTGAGGAGGTCGTCGATAGTTGTGTCGGGTCTACACTGTTTTTATCGAGTGTCGAGTCTGTTGAGGAAGGTGACGGGTTGTGGGTCAGTTGAGTACTTGAGTTGGGGACTGTAGTCCCGGCGTTGGGTTTGGTTTTAGTGTTACTGGCTTTTTCTGCTAATTATGCCATAGTCAGTCTGTTATCCGTGGAGGTGAGCGAACGCTCACCCCTAGCTGCTTTTCCTACAGGTACTGATCACCGGACGGACTAGGTTAGCTCTTGAAGTTCATGGAGCTTGGAGCGGAGTCTGGTCTTTACTTTTGTTGAGTCTAGTGACGAATGTTGTACCTTGTCCACTTGTTGGGACGTTTTTGTATTGTAAATACTATTATTTTGAGAAGTAAATGGAAATGTCAAAGCTTTTATTGAAAACAAGTTTCAAGTGTTCATGTTTTTAAAAGTTTGCGTCCCGAGTTCGGTTCGCTGAAATTGGGGCGTGACAGCTTGGTATCAGAGCTCGAGGTTTCAAACCTCAGACTGTCCGTCACTTAGGGGGGGAGAGTCGAGTCAGTGTAGACCCGTCATGTCCTTAGTCTTGTTTGTGTTGTGCGTATGTTACAGTATTTTGTTGCTGGCATACTGATTGTGTGTGATTGCGTGAACTGTTTTTAACTGTCGCGGGTCGACTCAGGAGCGCTCCTGTAGTCGAACGTGACGGTGTTGATGTCAAGTCGGTACAACGTGGTTCGGGGACGCCTGAACCGGGTTGTAACTACGTGATGTCAAGGAACGAAGTTTTAAAATGAAAGGGTGAAGGTTTTAAAATTGTTGGCCCTGTTGGCATGTCTTGAACTTGATTGGCCCTATGGGCGTATGTTTGATTTTGGTTGGCCCGGTGGGCAAGGTTCGATTTTGATTGGCCCGGTGAACGGGGGTCGTCGTGTTGTGCGGGTTGGTTTGCCGCTGCTTGTTTGGTGCACGTCGGTGCGGTCTCGTTGAGGTCTCGTTTACTAATGCTAGTATATAAAGTACGTTTAGCTTGAGCGGTGTAGCGCTTTAGTGATAAGCACGTTAGTGTAAGCTTAAGCGGGTGGACGTTAGTGCTTTTGTACTGTCGTTTTTATTTAAGTTCGCAAACTGAACGTTTGCGTGTATCCGTGCAGAGGATACTGTTTATGGCTCGCGGTAAGCGGGGACGACCATCAGGAACACGGGGCCAGGCACCCACGCGAGGCCGGCGGGGACGGTCAGCAGGGGCACCAGGGAGGGTGCCGACCGTCGAGCCCGCCGACTATGCGGAGGCACAGGGTACTCATGTCGGAGAAGACAGGAGGAGTGATGCGGGGCCGTCTGCAGGCACCCCCAGTGTTCCGCCAGTCGCGGACCCTCCAGTGATGACTGCCCTGGATGAGCTTACCAGGACCGTTCAGAGTTTGGTGGCGATCATCGCCAGCCGAGAGTCGACTTCGCCAGCACAAGAGGCAGCCGCAGTCCCGGTGAGGGCCGCTCAGACAGAGGATCTTACCTCCCGAGCGCTACTAGATTTCCTGAAGCTCGGGATACCTGTTTTTGTCGGGGAGCCGAATCCCGACCTGGCCGAGCGATGGATAGAGCAGGTCACATGAGACTTGGACACATCGGGTGTCGAGGATGGCCGTCGGAGAGTGTCCTTCGCGGCCCATCAGCTGAGAGAGAGCGCCTACCACTGGTGGGGGTGGGTGAAGGACACGGTCGGATACGACTACAGCGTATTCCAGGAGGTATTCATGGCACAGTACTTCCCCGAGTCGGCTCGGCTGGAGCGACATCGGCAGTTCTTAGACCTGGAGCAAGGGGGGATGACGGTAGGGGAGTACGAGGCCAGGTTCACAGCCTTGGCCAGATTCGCGCCTGAGATGGTGACAAGCGAGACGAACCGTTGCCTGCGGTTCCAGGACGGACTAAGGCTGGGCATCCGGGACCAGGTTCTCGCCTTGAGGATACGGAAGTATACCGACCTCGTGGACACCGCAGCTACAGTAGAGCAGGGCGCCAGGGATGCAGTCAGGAGCCGTGAGGTCCGACCTCGGCCGATCAGTTGGGCAGGGCCGTCAGACTCACGAGACTCGCGGAGGCAGAGGACCGCGGGATCCTTCCGACCACCGCCTCATCAGAGTGGATCGAGACAGCAGGGGTCAGTGGCATCAGTGGGGCCAGTCGCCTCAGAGAGGAGGCCGTCATGCTATCACTGCGGGCAGCCAGACCACTTACAGCGAGACTGTCCGACGAGGGGAGGAACCGCGGCAGTACCAGCTACTAGCCGGACAGGCCAGGGCTCGGGGTCGAGGGCTGACGAGTTCAGCTGTTACCGATGCGGCCGGGCCGGTCACACTATGGCATGGTGCCGAGAGCAGTTGGGGGAGACATCAGTGCAGCGACCGCAGCAGTCACGGACAATACAGTCGCCCAGAGGTCGCCCTCGACAGGGTCAACAGCCGAGATCATCACGGCCGTCTACGAGCGCACCGATTCCGAGACAGCAGCAGAGTCACGGGTATTCAGCGGCTGGTGCGCCGAGTCAGAGGCAGCAGGCCTCGCAGGGGAGAGTTTATGCAGTCACCGACTCCAGAGCCCCAGGGCCTAGCACGTACCGGGAGACCATCCAGGGTACGTGTTTATTGTATCATCTATGGGCTTTATTCTTGTTTGATACCGGGGCATCGCATTCTTTTATTTCGTCGGGTTGTGCTGAGAGGTTGGGGTTGAGCTTAGAGCCGTTGAGTCCACCCCTATGCCTAGACACCCCAGTTGGGGGTGGTGCATCGTTGACTAGAGTATGTCGTGCCTGCGAGATTAGAGTCGCAGACTGTCCTTGCCCTGGTGATCTTCTCGTGTTGGGGATGACTACCTTTGATGTGATCTTGGGTATGGATTGGCTGTCGAGGTACCGAGCCAACATCGATTGCTACAGACGACGAGTGACAGTGACAGTGGGTGGCACGAAGGTGACGTGTGTGCTGGGGAGTAAGAGTGGGGTCCTCCTGTCGGCGTTGTCCGCAGAGGAGGAAGTACCGGCTGTGCAGAGCCGAGAGTTACCGAGAGTGGTATGCGAGTTCCCCGAGGTCTTTCCTGAGGAGTTGAGCTGGCTGCCACCGATTCGTGAGGTGGAGTTTGGGATTGACCTAGTGTCGGGAACGGCGGCGATATCGATGGCGCCTTATCGGTTTGCGCCGGCAGAGTTGACTGAGCTGAAGCGTCAGCTGGAGGAGCTTCAGCAGAAGGGGTTTATCCGTCCGAGTGCATCACCGTGGGGAGCACCAGCACTCTTCGTGAAGAAGAAGAGTGGAGAGCTGCAGATGTGTATAGATTACCGGAAGCTGAACTGGGTTACGGTGAAGAACCGGTACCCGATGCCGAGGATCGATGACTTATTCGACCAGTTGAGAGGGGCGACTCACTTCTCGAAGATCGATCTGCGATCCGGTTATTATTAGTTGCGAGTCCGTGAGGGGGACGTCGCAAAGACTGCATTCCGGACACGCTATGGGCATTACGAGTTCCTGGTGATGCCATTCGGACTGACGAACGCGCCTGCAGCATTCATGGACCTGATGAACAGCATCTTCCGGCCGTACCTAGATCAGTTTGTGGTGGTGTTCGTGGACGACATTCTGATATATTCGCAGAACGAGGCGGCGCATACGGCACATCTAAGGGCTGTTCTGACACTACTGCGCAAGCATCAGCTATATGCCAACCGGGAGAAGTGCGAGTTCTGGCTCTCTGAGGTGAGGTTCCTCGGCCACATCGTATCCCGTGACGGTATCCTGGTCGATCCGTCGAAGATCGACGCGGTCTCGAAGTGGGCACGGCCCACGAGTGTTTTCGAGATCCGCAGCTTTCTGGGATTGGCAGGCTATTATAGGCGATTTGTCCAGGATTTTGCACGACTAGCCGCACCGATGACTCTGTTGACGCGCAAGGGTGTTGGGTTCGTGTGGACAGATGACTGTGAGCGTGTGTTCGCGGAATTGAAGACTCGACTGACTACAGCTCCAGTGTTAGTGGTGCCCGAGCGAGGGATTGGCTATGATGTTTACTGTGATGCGTCTGGAGAGGGATTGTGTTGCGTGCTGATGCAGTCGGGCAGAGTTGTGGCCTATGGCTCCAGGCAGTTGAAGATACACGAGCGCAACTATCCTACCCACGACTTGGAGCTAGCAGCAGTCGTGTTTGCGCTAAAGAGCTGGCGATATTATCTGTACGGCGAGGGGTTTCAGGTGTTCTCGGATCACAAGAGCCTCAAGTACATATTTTCCCAGCGAGACCTGAACATGCGTCAGCGACGGTGGATGGAACTACTCGAGGAGTACGACTTCGAGCTACACTACCACCCAGGCAAGGCGAACGTTGTCGCCGACGCCTTGAGTAGGAAGTCGGCCCCGAGCCTCGCCAGCATATCTGTCCGAGAGTGGGGCATGATGGGGGAGCTGAGCGCATTCGGGCTTGAGCTAGAGGAGGTTACTGGCGGTGTTGCCATGTGCTCACTAGTGGCTCAGCCCTCACTGCTTGCCCAAGTGTTGGAGGCGCAGATGGGGGACGTCGAAGCATCAGAGATCCGCGAGAGAGTCGTCAGGGGTGACGAGGTGGTGGGCTGGCAGGACAGTACTGATTGGGGACTACGGTACCGCGGGGGACTGTTCGTGCCGGTTAACTGTAGAGACGCCGTGTTACGAGAGGCACACCATTCGCGCCTCACAGTGCATCCGGGGGGCACCAAGATGTACCGTGACCTCAGACGGCACTACTGGTGGTGCGGCATGAGGAGAGCAGTCGCAGAGTTTGTGTCGAGATGCCTTGTCTGTCAGCAGGTGAAGGCAGAGCATCAGCGTCCCGCGGGATTGTTACAGCCACTACCGATTGCTCAATGGAAATGGGAACAC
This sequence comes from Erodium maritimum, assembly GCA_963921825.1. Classification (NCBI taxonomy): domain Eukaryota; kingdom Viridiplantae; phylum Streptophyta; class Magnoliopsida; order Geraniales; family Geraniaceae; genus Erodium; species Erodium maritimum. Next base: position 26,016,092 of record OY997596.1, on the reverse strand, counting down.
ATTACGATGGACTTCGTGTGTGGACTACCGAGATCACCAAGGGGAAACGACGCCGTGTGGGTGGTGGTTGACCGGCTGACCAAGTCGGCCCATTTTCTGGCTATGAGGATGACAGACCCGGTCGACAAGTTGAGCAGTCTGTATATCCAGGAGATAGTGCGCCTCCACGGGGTCCCGGTGTCGATAGTGTCTGACAGGGATCCCCGTTTCACGTCCAGGTTCTGGCCGAGTCTGCAGAAGGCACTGGGACAGAGGTCCTACTCAGCACAGCACATCATCCTCAGACAGACGGTCAGTCTGAGCGTACCATTCAGATCTTGGAGGACATGCTGCGAGCATGTGTGTTGGATTTCAGGGGATCTTGGGAGACCCACTTGCCATTGGCCGAGTTCGCCTACAACAACAGCTTCCAGGCCAGTATCGGGATGGCACCGTTCGAAGCGTTGTATGGTAGGCTGTGTCGGTCACCAGTATGCTGGGCAGAGGTGGGGGACAAGAGTCTGCTGGGGCCAGATCTTGTCAGAGAGACGACGGAGAAGGTCGCATTGATCCGCGATCGGTTGAGGACCGCGCAGAGCCGGCAGAAGAGTTATGCAGACAGGCGACGTCGACCTCTTGAGTTTGCAGTCGGGGATCACGTGTTCCTGAAGGTGAGCCCGAGGAAGGGGCTGGTGCGGTTCAGGCGCAGCGGGGGAAAGTTGGCTCCGAGGTACATAGGCCCGTTCCAGATCTTAGACAGAGTGGGAGTCGTGGCTTATCGTCTGGCGTTGCCACCGCAGCTTGGGAGAGTACATAACGTCTTCCACGTATCCCAGTTGCGGCAGTACAACGCAGACCCCTCCCACGTCATCGAGTGGATTGATATCGAGGTGGCTGATGATGTCTCCTATGAGGAGCAGCCGGTTCGGATCATGGACACACGGCAGCAGATTCTACGGGGAGGCAAGATTATCCGCTTGGTCCGAGTGCAGTGGAAACATCACGGAGCTGAGTCGACGTGGGAACGCGAGGACGAGGTTCGCGCGAAGTATCCCGGCCTGTTCGACTCCCGAGGTACGTCTGTTTTAAATTTCGCGGACGAAATTCCTTTAAGGGGGGTAGACTGTAATAACCACTTCTGGTCAACGTCAGTCAAACCTGCGAAAAACAGGAAAATTTAAAATTTTTAAGACAGACACTTAACTTAAATTGACCCCGAGGGTCATGCCGGACTTAAGTTGACCCCGTTATCGACTAAAATGAGTTACGGGGGACTCAGGGCAACTTTCTGGTCATTTTGGGAAAGATTGATTTTTCGCTGGAAAAGTCACCCGAGCGACGTTTTAGTCCATTCGAGGACCGTTTTGGACCCGAAAAGCTTAGCCGTCGTCGTAGCGGTCTTAGTTGGGCCGTTTCCTTGAAGCCCGTCCAGTTTAAAATTTTTTTTGGGAAAAGTGCTCGTTCGGGGCCCGAAACGTCCGTTTTTCGCGAATCTGATTGGAAAATATCAACTAGATATTTTCCAAAAGGTTTGGGACCCACCTTGACACTTGTCAATTATATGGTGGTGTAATTTTTGGAGGGAAAAGGTGTGGTTGGGAAGTGTTGGCCGAAACACATGGTAAAAGGGGGGAAGTTGGAGTTAGTTGTTTTTGTTTTAAAAATTAGAAAGAGGAAGAGAGGTTTTAGAGAGAGAAGGGGAAGAAGAAGAAGAGAGAAGAAGAAAGGTGGAGCTAGGGTTTGTGATCGAGCCCTTGGATCGTCTTGAAGCAAAGATCAATCCCGTTCCCCTCATTCTCCTCTACGGTAATACCCGAACCGATTCTCGTTTCGATTATTTTCAAGAGCTAGGGTTTGGTTATAAAATTTGGTTTAGGGTTGTGTAGAGATTAGAGAGGTGTTGGAGACGTTTTAGAGGTGTTTGGGAGAGAAATTTCACGTTTTCCGGTGACCGGAGGCTCGGGAGGAGCTCCGGCCACCGTGGGTGGTGGCCGGCCGGCCATGTGGTGGCTGGCCGGAGGTGGCAGCAGCCACCACTTGGTGGCCGAGCCCCTCCCTCAAACCCTAGGGCACGGCCAAGCCCTTTGGGTGGGGCCCACGTGCTCGGTTGTTCGTGTTTTAATTACTCGGGTAGTTTAAAACGTTCCCCGGACCATCTATCCCAAACCAAATCGAATTTTGGAATTAAATTGGAGAAGTTGTAATTAACGGGTTTTGGGAAACTTTAAACGTTAATTAATTGATTTAGAAGTCGGAATTCGATTCCGTCAAGTGCGTTGAGTTCCTTGATTTATTCTAAGATCGTAGAAACGAAAACGGGGGCTTTTGGAGCCCCGGAAGGCAATTAACCAAAACCGGGCAGATTTGCCATGTCGGGCGAATCTGGCCCTTACGGGTCCTTTTTCGGCAATATCGAATAATTGGGAAGTTTGGGAGTGACCGACATTGTCGGGGTTACGTTTGGGCGTTAAGTATGTAAATTTTTGGTTTATTCGTACTAGTTTAAAAGTACTTTAAATTTGTGTTCTTTTAGATCGTGCTACGGACCGAGGCAAGGGGAAGCTCGGCGAGTGACTGAGTGTGCTTCGGGTGTTGTTGGAGCGCTTTTGGGATTGTATACGAGGTAGGGAAAAGTAGCCGGATCTCGGCCCTGATTAGGGAAAGTTAATAGTAGAATTGCATGTGACACCGGGGTGTCGTGGGTTGAGTAGATTTATTTAATTATTAGAAAAGCATGATACGGGATTGTAGCGTTCAAGAGAAAAGCATGTGACACTTAGTAGTGTCGTAGGAACAGAGAACTTAGCGATAATTGAATTACTGGAGGCATATGACCATGCCCGGAGGTTGTTTGTGAAACTAGTGATTTTAGGACCGTTGGAGGCATCGAGTATGCCGGAGGTTGTCGTGCGTTTTATTTAATTGTTGAGTTTGGGTGGCCTTGAGAGCCCGTATTTAATTGTTGAGTTTGGGTGGCCTTGAGAGCCCGTATTTAATTGTTGAGTTTGGGTGGCCTTGAGAGCCCATATTTAATTGTTGAGTCGGGGTGGCCATGAGAGCCGTATTTAATTTGGTGTCTTGAGTGGCAGCGAGTGCCCGTGGGGTTGTTGAACCCGAGTCTTGACTGTTGAGGTGTCTTGAGTGGCCTTGAGTGCCTGTGTGATTGAACTTGCCTGTGATTGTGATTGTGGTTACCTGGGGTGGTGAGTTCTAAAGGTCGACAGCCTGATCCGACTTAGTGTCGATGAATTGCGAGTTCTAAAGGTCGACAGCCTGATCCGACTTAGTGTCGATGAATTGCGAGTTTTAAAGGTCGACAGCCTGATCCGACTTAGTGTCGATGAATTGCGAGTTCTAAAGGTCGACAGCCTGATCCGACTTAGTGTCGATGAATTGCGAGTTTTAAAGGTCGACAGCCTGATCCGACTTAGTGTCGAGGAATTGCGAGTTTGAAAGGTCGACAGCCTGATCCGACTTCGTGTCGAGGAATTGCGATAGGTCGAACCCTGAACTGATTGAGATTGGTTACTGAGCAGCTGGTGTGCGATCCTTTGTGATCTTGTTTGGTGTTGTGTCGTTTCGTTCGAGTCCTTGAGGAGGTCGTCGATAGTTGTGTCGGGTCTACACTGTTTTTATCGAGTGTCGAGTCTGTTGAGGAAGGTGACGGGTTGTGGGTCAGTTGAGTACTTGAGTTGGGGACTGTAGTCCCGACGTTGGGTTTGGTTTTAGTGTTACTGGCTTTTTCTACTAATTATGCCATAGTCAGTCTGTTATCCGTGGAGGTGAGCGAACGCTCACCCCTAGCTGCTTTTCCTACAGGTACTGATCACCGGACGGATTAGGTTAGCTCTTGAAGTTCATGGAGCTTGGAGCGGAGTCTGGTCTTTACTTTTGTTGAGTCTAGTGACGAATGTTGTACCTTGTCCACTTGTTGGGACGTTTTTGTATTGTAAATACTATTATTTTGAGAAGTAAATGGAAATGTCAAAGCTTTTATTGAAAACAAGTTTCAAGTGTTCATGTTTTTAAAAGTTTGCGTCCCGAGTTCGGTTCGCTGAAATTGGGGCGTGACATCGATAAACTCCAAACCCTAGCTTTCCCTCTCTTCTCTCTTCTTCTTCTTCTCCTTCTCTCTCTAAACCCTCTCTTCCTTTAATTTAAATCAACTAACAACAAATTCTATTTTTTTCTCTTTTAACACCACATGGCCGGCCACACCTATGTCCCATCTAGTTTCCCCCCAAAACTAACACCACCACAATTAGGACAAGTGTCAAGGTGGGTCCCACACCTTTTGGAAAATATCTACTTGATATTTTCCAATCAGATTCGCGAAAAACGGACGTTTTGGGCCCCGAACGGGCACTTTTCCCAAGAAATTACGAAACTTGACGGGCTACAAGGAAATGGATCAACTAAGACCGATGCGACGACGGATAAGCTTTTTGGATCCAAAACGGTCCTCGAATGGACCAAAACGTCTCTCGGTTGACTTTTCCAACGAAAAGTCAACATTTCCCAAATTGATCATAAAGTTGCCCTGAGTCCCCCGGAACTCACTTTGGTCAATAACGGGGTCAACTTAAGTCCGGTACGACACTCGGGGTCATTTTAGGTTCACTTAACTGTCAGTCTTAAATTTTTTAAATTTTCCTGTTTTTCGCAGGTTTGACTAGCGTTGACCGGGAGTGTTTATTACAGTCTGAATTGTCGATATATGAATGTTAAGGTAAATAAGTCCTTTATTCACTGTTCTAAATATTAAGGTAATTTTTTGTTAATGCATCTAAATTAAGTTCATTCTTTCGAATAGATACTTAAAAAATATGTCTATTTCTTATCGAGGAAATAAGTAGTTATGAATGTATTAAACAATTAAGGGGTAGTTGCATCTAACTAGCCTAAAACTATCAGATTCTATATTTACTACCCTGACACTTTTTCTTTTCTTCTCGCTACCTTGGAGTTTTGTTTGTGTCAATTTGGTACCCACCGAGTGTTTCTGTGAACTTTTGGACGGAAAGCAGGATCACGTGCGATTCACGTGTCTACTAACCATTAAGAAATGTTGAATCTGCCCCTCTCACTAAAGCTACAATAACTTAAGCCTAAATGTGTACATGACCTCTTAGGTGAAGATGAAGCAAAGGAAGAGAAGATATGAGGAGCTCGAAGTTGAAGACGAATTCAAATGTTAGGGTTGAAACTTGGATGGAGAAGAAATCAAAGGCGCCACGATCTATGTTGAATAACAAGAGGATTGACAGAGTGATGTACTGCCACTATGGAGTTCAAGCAACCATACGATGGGCGGAACCGGGTAATACTTAGAGTGTTTCATGGAAAACCCTAACATATGAGAACTTTATGTAATGGTATAAGGCTCTTGGATATTTACAAGGGAACATGAGTTCGATTCATAGGAACACCCTGAGTTTTTCTTTTGCTTCTACCTTGGCCACCCCTGAATTTGTTTCCTGGTTTCGCCTCTACATACGAACCCCGAAAACCAAAGAGAATCCTGGAAGAAGTTTTGTCGGTTGTCGAAAGTTCAAGGTAAGATTTGTAATTGATTTTCCAGGTGAATTTATTTTCTTTGAATGATTTGGTTTCAAATGATTTAGGGTTTATTTGAGCAATTTTGTTATTGTTTTGATAGCGTGGATGAAAGTGTGATTTCTTTTGTTGGATTGATGACAACCCATGTGAAGTTGGGGCGAGGATATCACATGGACAAGAAGAAATGAATTTGAAGTTGAGGATTAAGTTGGATATGAAGAAAGATATACAAAAAAAAATATGATTTTTGTGTTCTTCATGATTGTATGATTTTTGATGTATTATCTAAGGAAGTAGTTGAAGGTGAACTTGAGTTGTTTTTGTTGTTTACTTTACTCCTATGTTTGTCTTCAATCTTCAGTAAGTAATGAAAATGAATGGTTTGGTTATGAATTCATGAGAAATTTGGAAAATGTATGATGTTTAATGTTATGGATTCAGTTTTCATGTGTTTGATCTGAAAATGCAGTTTTGAAACTGAAAAGGGAATGAAAATGAAAATGGGTACCAATCTGAAAAGGCATTATTGAAATTTTTTGTATGACCCTTCTGCTTGTTTTGTTAAAAATCTGTAAAAAAGCACTGAAAATATGTAACTCACAACACCATTAGTCGGTAATAGTTTTGGTGAATGAGGGGTATATTTGAAATTTCATAATGGTTAGTAGGCACGTGAATCGCCCGTGTTCACTAAGTTGAGACAAACGAAACTCCAAGACAACGAGAAAAAAAAGTGACAGGATATTAAAAATGAAATCTAATAGTTTTAGTAGTGCGATGAAACGCCAACAATTGAGTCTTGAGCCCCACCCTTCGTGTGCTCTCTATCACATCTCACCCACGCCTCTCTCTATCCGAGGTCTACGGTGATGATGCAGGGCTTATCCCTTTTTTATTCCTTACCTCACCAGAGCTGCTCCGAACTTCATTTCCCTCCTACTTCTTCGCCTTCTCCATATTCACCCCCAATTGAACCTACTATGGTTTCTCTCAATCCCCTAGCCTAGGAAAAATCGACAACCCCCCCCCCCCCCCCCCCACCACCCCGACCTCCCGTTCTCGAAAATACGAACCCTCCACCATACCACCGCTACTCCCGATCCCCAAAGCACCGCCAATAGAAACCCCGACCACCACAACCACTCCTATGTAAACTCGACCGCCCAAAGAAACATGCAAGGGACTCTCTCTTGGGATGATACCTAAACCCTTATCCCCGACCCCCCCCCCCCATCTTAGTAACTAGACTTCAACCAAACTCATACCCGTGCTCAACGAGCCTCGATGCGGTTCAAGCCAAGCTCACAAAGGTTTTAATCGAAGCCCCCTTGAAGGACGACTTCTACGAGGAAGACGAAAATGTGATTGAAGTCCTAGTGAATATAGTCCCACTGCTTACCGATTCGCTCTCGTCGGCCGACTTCTTGCACACAAAAGAGTAAGACCTCGTTCTCTCTATACTGTTATTGTGAACGCCTGGAATGTGGATGATTTGATGGTTCGACCACTAATGAAAAAAGTTGTGGCTTTTTACTTCCCTTCTAAAGCGACAATGGACGACATTCGCGTTAAGGAGCCGTGGTCTTTCTATGGCACGATGTTACTCCTTACGCCTTTGCCTCCACGGACCCAATGGGAAAGCCTTTTTTTTTTATCAGCGAAAGCAAATTGAATTAATCCTCTCTGAGGTAGAAAAGATACAACAAACTAACAGAAAATCCAGTTACAGATCCAAAGTTAGCGACAAAAAAGGAGAAAAATAAACAATAGAACCGAGAAGAAGTTGAAGCTTCCAAGGTGCAACAGTGAGATGGATTGGTGAGATGTAATGAGAGTGAAGGGGTCGAGGTATGTGTCTTGAGCCCCAAGCATCGGAAAACCTTTACTTCCAATCTGTCTGAATATCGGTAAGAGCCTATGATATCTCGGTAGAGGCTTAAACCTCTTAGATAAGAACTTTCATAGTCTCAAATTTGGGGATGGAGGTGGAGACCCAAAGGGAAAACGCCCGAAATACCCTAGCCAGCCTCGTGGTTGGGATACTTTTCTTTGGCTCCGGGTGGAATTGAATATTAGACGGCCAATCCTCAGTCACCTAATTTTGTAGATCGATGTAAATGCAAAGCCTCTTAAAGTACGACTTAAATACGAAAAGTTACCGGATTTCTGCTACCGGGTGGCCGACTTGGCCACCTACATAAGGATTGTGTGTCTATCCTCCCAAGCGTGGACCACCTTGCAGGGCGTTATGGGAGTCACTGCGAGCTTCACCAGTAATCCAATTGGAAGGTATCCTCCGTACGGATTGGAATGTCATGCCACCACTGGCCTCAGCTTTTGTGACCACAACTCCTGCTGATCCAATTTTATCTGATTTTGTTACAGTGTCTCGGGAGAAAGGGGAGTCCTGCCGGTTGGTTATTCCCAGCCCCCCTAAAAGTTGTGCTCCTGCACATTATTCCATTGATGTCGAATCCACAGTCTTGCCTACCGATCGGAGAATCGGAAACCCCCCAATGGTGGTAATGTTGAAGGATGTGGAATGCAGGAAGGGATCGGTAGTACCTCCTCTACCCCTGCTGACCATCCTATCCAGAATCTTTCCTAAACCGAAGGCCCCCTTGCCCAACACCACTTGTGAGGACAAGGAACCGAAGGATGGTGGGGGACCATAGCTTCTTGGGATGCCAGTTCAGAACCAGGTGGAGCCGCTCAATTTCAGTCTGTTTAATATATACTCCAGCACGAGATCTTTGCTAGATTTAATCAAAGGAAGAAGATTGACCCCCACCCCCTCGTGAACAGGCTGAAGAAGCAGTCAATCAAACGAGTCCTAAGGAAGGCAAAAAGGACCCTCAAGGTCTTTGTTAGAGAGAAAGGGATCCGGCCAATTGAAGCAACAGTTAGCTCCAAGAAGCGAGCTTTTGTGCTTAATAGACATTGAGCAGAATGTGATGGATGCCCAACATACCCCCCCCCCCCCCCATCGAGTATATCGACAAAGGCTGATAAACAGGCTCGTCGAGAATTATGATAATTTTTTCGTTGGTTGTGAGGCTGATCATTCATTTTCACCTCCCAAGGCTCCATTGGCCCTATTTGTGTGTGTGTGTGGGGGGGGGGGGTGATAATCAGTATACCCCCAAACCAACCTCTCTTCGGAGAATTTAGACCCTTAGTCTCGTGTTACTAAACGTAGACAGTTGGATAACCAGATATTATAACAGACGTTTTCTCGTTTGACAAGCCTGCTTAAAGGGGTCCGAACATAACGGATCTACCTACTTGTGTAGAAATTTCTATGTTTCAGCCATACGTGCCAGATCACCTACTTATTTTTAAATGGAAACTCCGACTATCCTTTTGACTTATACTGAGTTTATCTCTTAACTATTGATACTGTATCATTTTATTTTCTTGAACGAATATGTACATCTTTACCATGAAAAAAATAGTGAGATGAAACTACCCACCAATTAATTACCCCAAAGAAACCTAGTTTTCAACTTCCTCGACATTACCTCCGAATTTCAAAATACAAACATTTGGTCAAACCGGATGAAATGGCTGGTGTTGAGTTGAGCTCGGATTTCCCTATTTGTTTTCTGGGCAACCAAACTCCCAGAAGAGGGAAACGTTTCTTCTGATGGTGCGTTTCAGAGGTTGCTCTAGGTGACGAGTTTGGTTTGACCCACTCTGAAATGGCAGAGTCGGCCAAGGTGCGTTTGATTCAGTGCCCAAAGTGCCAGAATCTTAATTTTGACGACTCTTTGTATCAATGTAGTGGCTGTGGAGCTCTTCTTCTAGGTACGCGTTTCTTTTTGTTTGGTTAGGCTTTAAATCTTATGATTGATGTTGAAAGATCTTTGTTCCTATCTTGAATTTTCCCACTGCCTTACTGATGAGAAACCCTAGAAATATTTTTCAACTCTAAAACTCTTATTTTATATAACCCAAGAAACAAAACTTGATATGAAATTTTAGAGAATACTTTTCGAAAAAATCTGACCAAGAAAGGGTAGGAGGAGGTTTGGAGAATTTGACAGTCCATTTAGGTGATGCTTCATACACAGATCTGAAATGGAAGGCTGGTCATTTAGGATATGATGTTGAGAGAGATGAAGCAATTGTTGGGTCTCGAGGTAGGGTTGGAGATGAACCAACTCGCAGCGGAAAATCAATGAAAACCAAGAGACGGTTAAACCATGAAACAACTAACAAAGAATGGATTCACAAGAGAAAAATTCAGCACTAGTTCTTACCAAAACAAGAACACCGGGTAACGAATGATTGGCTTGAGTCTCCAAGACGCCTACGTATCCACATGGGAATCAAAGCCACGTCGTTCTTCTCTTTGAGGACTCAAGAACACAAAAATGGAGGTGGGAGCTTGCCAAACCCGAAATTGCAAGGGAAGGGAGAGAGAAGTTGTGTTTCCTATTCTTGTCTTGTGTTTGTTATGTTGAAAAAAGATGACTTAAACATAACAAAACCCATACTTGTCCAACTAAAGGCATTTGACAAGTATGGTGTCAAGTAAGGTGCAAATAGGACAAAGTATGGCAAGACAAGATTGGGTTAGGTGGTGAATCACCAACACCTTAATCCTTGTCTTGCTTGCTTAGTACTAATTAATCAAGACTTGATTAATTAGTTCCATGGGCCTTGGTTGCATGGGCCTCTTGGAACATGGCCCGTGGCTATTTCCAACGAGGTCCCGTGATTAGCTCATCGCCTCCAAGCCTTCCATACCGGAAATGTCCAACATTATCCGACGCAATCAATCCCAAGACTCCAAGCCTTGTCTCGATCCGTAAAGTCCTATTCACTTACGGGCACATGACCCAAAACCCAGTTTTGGTCATGTCCCGAGACAACTCCCTTTTGGTCATTCTCCATAAATGTGTCAATGAGTTTCATCCTCCGGTGTGACCCTTAGGTTTATGCATGTCAATAGATCAACGTAAAATCCCATTTTACTTGATCCTATTTAAGTGGCAACTAACGAGACTTTAGTATTGCCTGACACTGCATAACGAATCGACCCAGTCGATGCTAACCTTTCCGTCGTCCCTGTCATTATCCTTTTATCTCCGATATCCTGATTGAGATAGGGCATAGAGCCGTCATCCTTATTATTCTCAATCATTGTTCCTTGATATGTGAGATGATTGAATATATGAGTATCATGTGCCGAAGGTAGCACGGCTCTGATACCACTCTTGGGTCTCGAGGTATGGTTGGAGATGAACCAACTCGCAGCGGAAAATCAATGAAAACCAAGAGACGATTAAACCATGAAACAACTAACAAAGAATGGATTCACAAGAGAAAAATTTAGCATTATTTCTTACCAAAACAAGAACACCGGGTATTGGCTCGAGTCTCCAAGACGCCTACGTATCCACATGGGAATCAAAGCCACGTAGTTCTTCTCTTTGAGGACTCAAGAACACAAAAATGGAGGTGGGAGCTTGCCAAACCCGAAATTGTAGGGAGAGAGGGAGATAAATTGTGTTTCCTATTCTTGTCTTGTGTTTGTTATGTTGAAAAAAGATGACTTAAACATAACAAACCCCGTACTGGTCCAACTAAAGGCATGGGGCAAGTATGGTATCAAGTAAGGTGTAAATAGGACAAAGTATGGCTAGACAAGATGGGGTTAGGTGGTGAATCACCAACACCTTAATCCTTGTCTTGCTCACTTAGTACTAATTAATCAAGACTTGATTAATTAGTTCCATGGGCCTTGGTTGCATGGGCATCTCATGGGCATCTTGGTACATGGCCCGTGGCCATTCCCAACGAGGTCCCGTGATACGCTCATCACCTCCAAGCCTTCCATAGCGGAAATGTCCACCATTATCCGACGTGATCAATCCCAAGACTCCAAGCCTTGTCTTGATCTGTAATGTCCTATTCACTTACGGGCACATGACCCAAAACCCAGTTTTGGTCATGTCTTGAGACAACTCCCTTTTGGCCATTCTCCATAAATGTGTCAATGAGTTTAATCCTCCGGTGTGACCCTTATGTTTATGCATGTCAATAGATCAACGTAAAATCCCATTTTACTTTATCCTATTTAAGTGGAAACTAATGAGACTTTAGTATTGCTTGACACTGCATAACGAATCGACCCTGTCGATGCCAACCTTTCCGTCGTCCCTGTCATTATCCTTTTATCTCCGATATCCTGATTGAGATAGGGCATAGAGCCGTCATCCTTATTATTCTCAATCATTGTTCCTTGATATGTGAGATGATTGAATATATAAGTATCATGTGCATGGCCATGCTATTCTTTCAGTCATTCTCGATCAAGCGGCCGAGAACCTATATCTTTCCCATACCGTAGTATGAGGGATAAATCCCTTAGCCGTCTTTCGTGTCACTCATGCAGTCCGTCCCTAAGCCAATCATGACCGTTATGGAAGCCCTGTTACGGACATCGTTAGGCTCAGGTCAAACTCAGTTGTTTACTGCATAGCGATCACAAAGACTCCTTGGTCTAAGGATACATGACAAGCTATGACAATGAATATATTCATGACTTGATCTATGGCACATATACTGGGTCTCGAGGTAGGGTTGGAGATGAACCAACTCGCAGCGGAAAATCAATAAAAACCAAGAGACGATTAAAACCATGAAACAACTAACAAAGAATGGATTCACAAGAGAAAAATTCAGCACTATCTCTTACCAAAACAAGAACACCGGTTAACGAATGATTGGCTTGAGTCTCCAAGAGGCCTACGTATCCACATGGGAATCAAAGCCACGTAGTTCTTCTCTTTGGGGACTCAAGAACACAAAAATTGAGGAGGAAACTAGCCAAACCCGAAATGGCCATGGAAGAGGGAGAGAAAATGTGTTTCCTATTCTTGTCTTGTCTTTGTTATGTTGAAAAAAGATGACTAAAACATAACAAAACCCATACTTGTCCAACTAAAGGGATGGGACAAGTATGGTGTCAAGTAAGGTGTAAATAGGACAAAGTATGGCAAGACAAGATCGGGTTAGGTGGTGAATCACCAACACCTTAATCCTTGTCTTGCTTGCTTAGTACTAATTAATCAAGACTTGATTAATTAGTTCCATGGGCCTTGGTTGCATGGGCCTCTTGGAACATGGCCCGTGGCCATTTCCAACGAGGTCCCGTGATTCGCTCATCGCCTCCAAGCCTTCCATACCGGAAATGTCCAACATGATCTGACGCAATCAATCCCAAGACTCCAAGCCTTGTCTCGATCCGTAAAGTCCTATTCACTTACGGGCACATGACCCAAAACCCAGTTTTGGTCATGTCCCGAGACAACTCCCTTTTGGCCATTCTCCATAAATGTGTAAATGAGTTTCATCCTCCGGTATGACCCTTAGGTTTATGCATGTCAATAGATCAACGTAAAATCCCATTTTACTTGATCCTATTTAAGTGGCAACTAACGAGACTTTAGTATTGCCTGACACTACATAACGAATCGACCCTGTCGATTCTAACCTTTCCGTCGTCCCTGTCATTATCCTTTTATCTCCGATATCCTGATTGAGATAAGGCATAGAGCCGTCATCCTTATTATTCTCAATCACCGTTCCTTGAAATGTGAGATGACTGAAGATATGATACCCAGTATCATGTGCATGGCCATGCTATTCTTCCAGTCACTCTCGATCAAGCGGCCGAGAACCGATATCTTTCCCATACCTTAGTACGAGGGATAAATCCCTTAGCCGTCTTTCGTGTCACTCATGTAGCCCGTCCCCAAGCCAATCCTGGCCGTTATGGAAGCCCTGTTACGGACAATGTTAGGCTCAGGTCAAACTCAGTTGTTGACTACATAGCGATCACAAAGAATCCTTGGTCTAAGGATACATAACAAGCTACAACACTGAATATGTTCATGACTTAATCTATGGCACATATTCAGGGCGGGTCGTCCAATATCATGTCCCACATGATATCTGTGATCAGACTCCGGAATCCCATTCCAAAGACTAATAGAACGTAAGCCATAAAGAGCCATCTTTCATACTAGTCGCTTCTAGTGAAGCTTTGTTGACTAGGGACCCATCGAGTGTGATCTATCTCGATCTATGGTTCTATTCGCATGGTGGGCATAGATCAGAGCACACATCGATATATTACTCCAACACATAAGTAATATAAAGCCGCTTTAATTTTATTGCTAACGATGATATATACATTTGGACATTTAGGATTGAACTACGGGCACTAAGACTAACAATCTCCCACTTGCCCTAGTTCCAATCTAAACTCCAATATGTCCCCATCGACTTTACATGTCTAACATGTTCAGGCAGTGACACTGCCTTAGTCAAAGGGTTGGCTATGTTATCATCTGTTGCAATATCAGTTATGTTCACTTCACCTCAGTCAGTATTTATCTGATGAGGTGGATACGCCGCAGTACATGTTTGGATTTGTTATACGATCTAGGCTTTTAGCTTGCGCAATGGCCCTTGTGTTGTCGCAAGATGGATTCACCGGGCTGGATGGGTTTTTAATTACACTCAGCCCTACCATGAATTTCCAAATCCACATAGCCTCCTTAGCTGCCTCTGCAGCATCCATGTACTTGGCCTCTGTCGTAGATTCGGCAATGATATCTTGCTTTACGCTGTCCCAGCTAAAGCTCTGCCATTCAGCGTAAACACATATCCTGATTGACTTCTAAAGTCATCTGGATTTGTCTTGGAAAACTAGCGTCTACTCATCCTTCGACGACTAGTTCAGCATCATCTTTCCCCCGGGTTAGAATGATGTCTACTGGTACAACATAAGGCTTACGAGACGTCTGGTCTCATACATGTCATGGCATATATGATCGATCCTGCCCCCAGGCGCATAGGATTTTCATCATCCTTTTCAGCTCATTAGGTGTCTTAGGACACTGAGTCTTGCTGAGATGAATGCCATGACTAGTGGGTAAGAGTCCTTTCTTTGAATCGAGCATTAAGAACCTACTTAATGCCTTGTTCACATAGGTTCCCTGACTTAAATCCAAGACCCTCTTGGTGCGATCTCTACATATCTTAATCCTTAAGATATAAGAAGCATCGCCTAAGTCATTTATTGAAAAACACTTCCTCAACCAGGCTTTAGTCTCGTGCAAGGTTGGGATGTCGTTTTCAATGAGAACCAGAAAGGTAATCTTGCTCCCACTAGCCTTCTTATAAACGCAAGATTCATCCTCGCTCTTGATTAAGCCAAATCCAATTACAACTTCATCAAAACGAAGGATCCAACTCCGAGAAGTTCGTTTCAATCCATAAATGGATTTCAACAACTTATAAACCTTTCCTTTATTCTTCGGATCGTCAAAACCTTTGGGCCGAGACATACAAACGTACTCAGTGAAATTTCCATTTAGGAAACGCGGTTTTGACATCCACTTGCCATATCTCGTAATTATGATACGCAGTTATGTCAAGAAGAATTTGGATCGATTTTTGACCATAGCCACTAAGGAGAAGGTTTCCTCATAGTCAATCCATGCCTATAACCTTTCGCCACCAGTTGAGCTTTGTAGGTCAGAGGTTTGCCGTCCATGTCCATCTTCACCTTGAAGATCCATTTGCATCCGATGGTCCTCACACCATTGATGGGATCAACCGGTTCCCAGACTCGGTTGTCCGACATGGATTGCATTTCCTCCCTCATGGCTCCCAGCCATAACTCGGAGTTGGGCCCATCCACGACTTCCTGAAAGGTGGCTGGATCATCGTGATCCACCATGACTTCATTGTCACCTCCGGATACCATATCTTGGAGGAGGAAGATTGATCCTTTCAAATCGCCTTGGACCTTCCGGAATTGTAACAGGAATTGGTTCTTACTCTACGACAATCTCTGGCTTCTTTCTACTGGGTTGCCAATTGGTTTAGACAGATCTGTACCATCCTGAATTTCTTCGAGATGCACAGTCCTCCCAATGGCGTCTTTGGAAACAAAACTCCTTTTCCATAAAGACCCCACCCCATGCGATGAACACCATGTTCTCACTGGGATTGTAGAAGTAGTATCCCCTTGTTGCTTTGGGATACCACACGAAGGTGCATATCTCAGATCTTGGTTCGAGCTTAGTCGAAACCAAATGTTTCACATAAGCCTCGCAACCACAAATCTTTAGGAAGGACAAAGCGGGCATCATCCCATATCATTTTAAAATGGTGTCCCTTCCACACCCTTCGTCGAAGCCCGATTCACTATGAATGCGGTCGTCTCTAGAGCATAATCCCAGAAAGAGATTGGGAGATCAGTCCAACTAATAATGGAACGGACCATTGTCTAACAATGTCCGATTTCTCCGTTTGGCTACACCTTTCATCTACAGTGTCCCAGGAGGAGTCCATTCCAAAAGGATCCCATTCTCTTTTAGATGATCTAATAACTCTGTGGTCAAGTATTTTCCACCTCGATCCAATCGAAGGGCCTTAATACCTTTGTCGAGCTGGTTTTCTAATTTAGTCTTAAACTCTTTGAATTTATCAAAAGCTTCAGACTTATGTCTCAGCGAATAGACATAACCATATTTACTATAATCATCAGTAAATGTGATAAAGTAGTTAAAACCCGTCCTGGCAAGTGAACTTATTGGTCTACACACATTCGAGTGTATCAGCCCCAATAATTCACCCGCCCTTTCATCGCGATCGATAAAATGGCACTTTAGTCATTTTTCCCATCAAACAAACCTTGCACCTATCGATCGAATGGAATTCGAATGAACCTGAAAGTCCGCACTTCTGAAATGCTGATAGGTGCTTCTTGTTTATGCGACCTAAATGACAGTGCCATAACAGAGTTAGGTTTAAATCGTTGGATTTAGACCTCTTGGTATTAACGGAATATATAGAACTTGAGACATTGTTACCCATATCTAATATGTACAATCCTCCAACCAAATCAGTACTGGTATAAAACATATCATTGCATAGAACATTGAAAACTCCATTTCCAATATTAACATTATATCCTTCCTTGTCAAACACGGATACAGATATAATATTCCTACTAAAAGTAGGTATGCAATATACATTATACAGTACTAAGACAAGGCCTCTTGGCAAAGAAAGACTCATGGATCCTACTGCAGTTGCCACAACTCTGAGGTCCACTTCGTGCTTTCCAAACCTCTCCTACTTTCAGCCACCATATATAAGTGCATGTGTGAGATTCAGTCCTGGTATCTAATACCCATGAATCTTTGGAAGTAGAGAGATGTAGCTCTATAGAGTTAATACCGGATGAAGGCACGGTCCCACCGCCCTTCCTTAGATCATCCAGGTTTCCTGATGAAGGCGCAGTCCTACTGCCCTTCTTCAGATCATCCACGCTATTTGATGAAGGCGCAGTTCCACTGCCCTTCTTCAGATCAGCCGTGAACTTCCTGTAATCCCGGTTCCAATGACCAGGCAATTGCCAGTAGAAGCAGACATTCTCATGTGTCTCATCTTTCCTGCCAAGTGCGCATGGGCCCCGCCCTTGCCACTTCCAATTCCCTTGTTGACCATCAAAATATCCTTGGATCCCAGATCCCTGATATATTCTTCTCAGCAATTAATGACACTTCATGTAACTCTGATATGGTCTTAGAGACAGCCTTATCAAGGACATATTCTTTGCGTTCAGACTTGAGGACTATCCTCAAAATTCTGTACCAGTCCAAATAGTTTGTCCCATTTAGCTTGACCCTGTCAAGAATGGTTTTTAATGACAAACTATTAATGTTCGCTGAATTTGCCATTTGATCTACAACAGATAAAATTCAATCAGTAAACTGAATAAATTTTATGAAGACCAAGCTTAAACACCAACAATCGATTCTAAACCTTTAGAATCTGAAACCAAGATCCTTGATTTACTCGATTAAGCTGAACTAATGCTCACCACTTAATCGAGCTATGTAGGTAGGACTCCATCCAATCACATTCAATGTGACTCCTGGCTAGGGTATGTACTTATGTACACGACTTACCCTATTTGTTACCCTAGCTCAACCTCAGGCTGAGAATCGTAGTCGGGTCCACCAATTTTCAACTATGGCTCGTCACTATGTAGGTGCTCCGCTAATGCGCACGACACCCACATATGTCGTCCAAACCTACTACCCCGCTTCCCCATGGATGCTCCGCTAATGCGCACGACACCCATAGGACGGGGAGGTAGTAAGGTGTTGATGATTGGGAGGTATCGGACATGACCCGCTTTTACTTGTCCAGTTGTGTTCAAAACTTTGGCACATCCTAGATGCGATGAGCTCATCAACTACATTCCAAATGCAATGATGCCTCAAATTACATCCAATGTAATTCTTCCTTTGAACCCGTCAACTACATCCAATGCAATGACGGTTCTAAGGGTTCACACACAAGGATTAAAATTCCAATTTTATCTTTGCATGTGAGGTGATATGCTCGGTAAATAAAGTTAAGCATGCAATTCTAAAACACATAGAATTAATCATGCATAAACTAAACCAAGCATAAAGCGATAAATGTGCACATAATAGCCCCCTAAACTAACTCCCACTAGCTTCTTGAGCTCCACCGACTCCAAGCCGATGCCAACACCCGAAAAGCATAGAGCCGTCATCCTTATTATTCTCAATCAATGTTCCTTGATATGTGAGATGACTAAAGATATGATACCCAGTATCATGTGCATGGCCATGCTATTCTTTCAGTCACTCTCGATCAAGCGGCCGAGAACCGATATCTTTCTCATACCTCAGTATGAGGGATAAATCCCTTAGCCGTCTTTCGTGTCACTCATGTAGCCCGTCCCCAAGCCAATCCTGGCCGTTATGGAAGCCCTGTTACGGACAACGTTAGGCTCAGGTCAAACTCAGTTGTTGACTACATAGCGATCACAAAGACTCCTTGGTCTAAGGATACATGACAAGCTACAACACTGAATATGTTCATGACTTAATCTATGGCACATATTCAGGGCGGGTCGTCCAATATCATGTCCCACATGATATCTATGATCAGACTCTGGAATCTCATTCCAATGACTAACAGAACGTAAGCCATAAAGAGCCATCTTTCATACTAGTCGCTTCTAGTGAAGCTTTGTTGACTAGGGACCCATCGAGTGTGATCTATCTCGATCTATGGTTCTATTCGCATGGTGGGCATAGATCAGAGCACACATCGATATATTACTCCAACACATAAGTAATATAAAGCCGCTTTAATTTTATTGCTAACGATGATATATACATTTGGACATTTAGGATTGAACTACGGGCACTAAGACTAACAACATATTCATGTCGGGTCGTCCAATATCATGTCTCACATGATATCTATGATCAGATTCCGGAATCTCATTCCAATGACTAATAGAACGTAAGCCATAAAGAGCCATCTTTCATACTAGTCGCTTCCAATGAAGCTATGTTGACTAGGGACCCATCGAGTGTGATCTATCTCTATCTATGGTTCTATTCGCATGGTGGGCATAGATCATAGCAAACATCGATATATTACTCCAACACATAAGTAATATAAAGCTGCTCTAATTTTATTGCTAACGTATATATATACATTTGGACATTTAGGATTGAACTACGGGCACTAAGACTAACAACAATATCACCGGTTACAACAGATAATGGCCTTAGGAGGAGAACCAGCCTTCTTGATCTTGTATAAAATGTCATAACCAACATCACCAAGCTGCAATTCCAGTTCTACATGCTTTTAGCAATAAAAGATTACTGTCACTACCGAGTCATGACTTGGAGGAGAATAGTGATATGGCGCCATTTGAGGAGGAGGACAAGAGCTGCGGAACGTCATCGTTTGGGGGTAAGTGAGATGAGTAGTTGGGTTGAGGGATATGACACCGTTTCAGCTAGGGATTGTGCTTCTCCCACAGATGGTCATACATAAATGGAAGGCTGTGTTGCAGGGAGGAATCAACGAAGTAGACATTTGATAATTCCTAGTCTAGCTTGTAATGGTAGTTAATCATTTTGAGTAGCTTGTAGTGTAGGGGTAGAAAAGGGCCTTAGAGGCTGACTTGCTGTGTAGTTTGTGTTCCTGAGATTAAATCAAGCTTGTCTTTGTTGTTAGTACCTTACGATTACTATTACATTAGTAATCGTAACAATTACCTGCCATACCAAGTATTTCCATGGTGTATAATGAAAACCCCGTTGCATTCGTGCCACATGTACCTCTTCCAATGATTTCTCGTGATCCTCACACTCCTAGAAGATGGCAAATGTGAAATGTGATGGCCTCGTTGCCGTCCTGTAGCTGCTGGTGCTCCATTTATAACATGTAATAGTTGCTTTGAACTGCTAAGAAAATTATGGGTTTTTGTTGCGGCCTGTACGGACCGTAATAAGGTAGGATAAAAGCTCACCAATTGTGGTCGACAACCTAACCGGCCAAGGGTTTGGCTTTTGGAAATTAATGCTTTATTTCCTTTTATTTTAATTAATGAGTTGTATTAGGTTTTGGGAAAGTTTGGTAGTTATTAATTAAAGTTGTATTAGGACTTGGGCTCTAAGTAACCTCCCTGCTATTTATACCATGATAGGTGAATGAATAAAATAGACTTGAGAATTAAATAAATACTTTGGTGTCACGCCCCGAATTTAGTAGAACCGAACCCGGAACGCGAACGGTGAAACAAATAAACAATTTTCAAACATTTTAATAAACCTCTTAAAATCACCACTTTGAGTTAATCAATATAATATTTTACAACTGAAAGTACGTCCAAAACAAGCGGACAAAAACCAAAGCGTACGTCGCTAAACTCCCAAAAAAACCCGGACTCCCGCTCCCAGCTCTTCAAGCTTCGAGAGCTCCCTTAGTCCGTCTCGCGACCAAAACCTGTAGGAAAAGCAGCTAGGGGTGAGCATTCGCTCACCACCACGGATACCAGACTGACTACGGCATACTAGCAGAAATGTCGGAAACACCAACAACAAACAAAACACCGGGGACTACTATCCCCAAACTCACATAACCCGACTGTCACACGAAAACTGTTACTTTCCCCAACCAAACTAAACACCCGTACACGTAATGTAGACCCGACACCGTAATGACGACCTCAAAGAACACAACACAGAAGTGATCAAAATCACGCAAACCACAACCACAAGCCTCAACACTTTACCGATCACGCGCCGGAAGGTGCTACTCACCTGATGGGGACACAGCCCTCTGCTCTTTACCGACCGCGCACCGGAGGGTACGACACACCCCTCGGGCATAAATCCAGCCTCAGCACTTTACCAATCACGCGCCGGAAGGTGCTACTCACCTATGGGGACCACAACCCTCTGCTCTTTACCGACCACGCATTGGAGGGTACGACACACCCCTCGGGCACAGCTCTAACCTCAGCACTTTACCGATCATACGCCGGAAGGTGCGACTCACCTGACGGGGACCACAGCCTTCTGCACTTTACCGACCACACACCGGAGGGTACGACACACCCACGGGCATAGCTCAACAGTACCACCAGAACAATCACAGTCACAACCAAAAGGCACACAATACCCCGCAAAGGAAAGGAAAATAATACGGCAACACGACTAACTACCACTCGGCAAGTTAGTCAACCAAATACGGGCTCAACTCCCCACGGGCTCTCATGGCCACCCACAAGCACAAAAAATAACGTACGAGTTCAACACCCCACAGGCACACATGGCCACCCACGACACACAAACAGTAACATACGGTTTCAACACCCCACAGGTACACACGGCCACCCACGACACACAAACAGTAAAAATACGGGTTCAACACCCCACAGGCACACATGGCCACCCACGACGCACAAACAGTAAAATACGGGTTCAACACCCCAAAGGCACACATGGTCACCCACGACACAAAAATAGTAACATACGGGTTCTACACCCCAAAGGCACATGATGTGGACATAAATTGCATCGATTCTAGATGTTTTTAGCCCACATTTTTAAGCATTTTAGTCCCGAGATTGTATAATTTGGACCAATTTTCTCTCGTTAATCGTATTGTGTCTCTTATTATGTTTTCTAGGTGATTTGATATAAAAAAAAGGCTAAAATAGAGGAAACCCCGGTTTTAGGAGTTCTGGAAGATGACTGATCTTGTGAAAAGCATAACTTCTTCATACAAACTCCGATTGCCTTGAATTTTATGTTAAATCAAAGGGAATTCAGAGATCTACAACTTTCGTCAAGGGAGAAAAGCCGTTCCGGTACTCTATCAGGCCCGCGCGAGGCTTGCAAACTTCCAGACGGGTTTCTACTTAAAAAAAAGGAAAATTTCCTATTCCAAATCCGAATTTGAGAAGGAAAAGAGGGTCTTGAAGTCCTATAAATAGAAGAGCACGAATTTAGAGAGAAAATGACTAGTTTTGGGGACAATCCTAGAGAGCTAGAAGGTGAAGATTGGTGAACTTTGAAGCTTGAAGGAAGAGAACCAACTTGGGCAAGCTTTGTATGAGAAGAGAGTGCTTGAACTCAACCATTGTAATTCTACATTGGTATTGTATTTCCACTACTCTTTCAGTATGATGATTGCTTATGAATGTATTTCTTCATCTTCTTCTTCTTTCTCCATGAGTAGCTAAACCTTATAATCTAGGGTTATGGGGGAGTAGAGATTTACTTTTCAATGTATTGAATGTATGAATGAGTATTGTGTTGGTTGATTTGATTTAGAGTTTGTATTAGATTTGAACTTAATGCTCTATCTCCCGGGTAGGCTTGATAGAAGGTGAGAATTGCAATCTGACACTCGTGAGAGGTGGATTACTATTGGGTCAGAAATCTTTTACTAATTGGGTTTAAATCTAGACTAGTGATAGCTAGGTTGACACGATTGCAATTGGGTCAGAACAATTTCACAGTGTTCATCGTCGTTTAAATGCATTCGAATTGATCTCTATGAATCCAAAAACCTTAGATCATCTTTTTCTTTGATTCTAATATCTTCTTATTTACCTGAATACCTGTTCACCTTTAATTACTTGTTTACATTTGCATGATCTTTTAAAACCAAAAACCACCTTTTTAGCGAAACAGCTTAACTACGAACTTCAAATAGGAATTTCTTGTCTTGTGCTCCCTTGGGTACGATAATCCGGAAATAAAAATCCCAAAATACTACTTGACAACCGGTACGCTTGCCGTGTCCTTTTCTGTGTTAAAACCGCAGGGCGTCAAGTTAATGGCGTCGTTGCCGGGGAGCAATTAAGGCAACCTTTTCTATATAGTTTGTGTTACGATTGTTTCATTTTTTTATATATATACCTTTTTAGTCAATTCTTTGCAACATGACTTTTATGGATTATAATTATTGTGATATATGCGGAGCTACTGATCATTGGTTTTTGGATTGCGAATTTCTTGTGGTTTCCGTTAATCCAAATTGGAGGGAAACTTCCTCACGATTGCCTAAAGAGATTCAAAGTCAATTGAATGATCTCGTAGAATTGATTAATTAGACAACCTTCAAGGAACAACCAATCCACATTATGGATGATCATTCTGAGCACTTATGTGACACAACAGAGCAAGAAACTCTTGATTCAACCATGAGTTTAGAGGTAAGTGCGGAATGTGAGGTATCAAGTTCTTATCCCTCTTGTATTATGCCCATTCCATCTCCATATAGTTTTGATGCATTGAATGTTGGGTCTCGAGGTAGGGTTGGAGATGAACCAACTCGCAGCGGAAAATCAAGGAAAACCAAGAGACGATTAAAACCATGAAACAACTAACAAAGAATGGATTCACAAGAGAAAAATTCAGCACTAGTTCTTACCAAAACAAGAACACCGGGTAACGAATGATTGGATTGAGTCTCCAAGACGCCTACGTATCCACATGGGAATCAAAGCCACGTCGTTCTTCTCTTTGAGGACTCAAGAACACAAAAATGGAGGTGGGAGCTTGCCAAACCCGAAATTGCAAGGGAAGGGAGAGAGAAGTTGTGTTTCCTATTCTTGTCTTGTGTTTGTTATGTTGAAAAAAGATGACTTAAACATAACAAAACTCATACTTGTCCAACTAAAGGCATTTGACAAGTATGGTGTCAAGTAAGGTGTAAATAGGACAAAGTATGGCAAGACAAGATTGGGTTAGGTGGTGAATCACCAACACCTTAATCCTTGTCTTGCTTGCTTAGTACTAATTAATCAAGACTTGATTAATTAGTTCCATGGGCCTTGGTTGCATGGGCCTCTTGGAACATGGCCCGTGGCCATTTCCAACGAGGTCCCGTGATTCGCTCATCGCCTCCAAGCCTTCCATACCGGAAATGTCCAACATGATCCGACGCAATCAATCCCAAGACTCCAAGCCTTGTCTCGATCCGTAAAGTCCTATTCACTTACGGGCACATGACCCAAAACCCAGTTTTGGTCATGTCCCGAGACAACTCCCTTTTGGTCATTCTCCATAAATGTGTCAATGAGTTTCATCCTCCGGTGTGACACTTAGGTTTATGCATGTCAATAGATCAACGTAAAATCCCATTTTACTTGATCCTATTTAAGTGGCAACTAACGAGACTTTAGTATTGCCTGACACTGCATAACGAATCGACCCTATCGATTCTAACATTTCCGTCATCCCTGTCATTATCCTTTTATCTCCGATATCCTGATTGAGATAAGGCATAGAGCCGTCATCCTTATTATTCTCAATCAATGTTCCTTGATATGTGAGATGACTAAAGATATGATACCCAGTATCATGTGCATGGCCATGCTATTCTTTCAGTCACTCTCGATCAAGCGGCCGAGAACCGATATCTTTCTCATACCTCAGTATGAGGGATAAATCCCTTAGCCGTCTTTCGTGTCACTCATGTAGCCCGTCCCCAAGCCAATCCTGGCCGTTATGGAAGCCCTGTTACGGACAACGTTAGGCTCAGGTCAAACTCAGTTGTTGACTACATAGCGATCACAAAGACTCCTTGGTCTAAGGATACATGACAAGCTACGACACTGAATATGTTCATGACTTAATCTATGGCACATATTCAGGGTGGGTCGTCCAATATCATGTCCCACATGATATCTGTGATCAGACTCCGGAATCCCATTCCAATGACTAACATAACGTAAGCCATAAAGAGCCATCTTTCATACTAGTCGCTTCTAATGAAGCTTTGTTGACTAGGGACCCATCGAGTATGATCTATCTAAATCTATGGTTCTATTCGCATGGTGGGCATAGATCAGAGCACACATCGATATATTACTCCAACACATATGTAATATAAAGCCGTTTTGATTTTATTGCTAACGATGATATATACATTTGGACATTTAGGATTGAACTATGGGCACTAAGACTAACAATCTCCTACTTGCCCTAGTTCCAATCTAAACTCCAATATGTCCCCATCGACTTTACATGTCTAACATGTTCAGGCAGCGACACCGCCTTAGTCAAAGGGTTGGCTATTCTATCATCTGTTGCAATATAGGTTATCTTCACTTCACCTCAATTCAGTATATCTCTGATTAGATGGATACGCCGTAGTACATGTTTGGATTTGTTATGCGATCTGGGCTTTTAGCTTGCGCAATGGCCCTTGTGTTGTCGAAAAATGGATTCACCGGGCTGGATGGGTTTTTAATTACATCCAACCCTGCCGTGAATTGCCAAATCCACATAGCCTCCTTAGCTGCCTCTGCAGCATCCATGTACTTGGCCTCTGTTGTAGATTCGGCAATGGTATCTTGCTTTACGCTCTCCCAGCTAAAGCTCTTCCATTCAGCATAAACACATATCCTGACTGACTTCTAAAGTCATCTGGATTTGTCTTGGAAAACTAACGTCTACTCATCCTTCGACGACTAGTTCAACATCATCTTTCCCGGGTTAGACTGATGTCTACTGGTACATCATAAGACTTACGAGACAGCCGGTCTCATACATGTCATGGCATATATGATCGATCCTGCCCCCAGGCGCATAGGATTCTCATCATCCTTTTCAGCTCATCAGGTGTCTTAGGACACTGAGTCTTGCTGAGATGAATGCCATTACTAGTGGGTAAGAGTCCTTTCTTTGAATCGAGCATTAAGAACCTACTCAATGCCTTGTTCACATAGGTTCCCTGACTTAAATCCAAGACCCTCTTGGTGCGATCTCTACATATCTTAATCCTAAAGATATAAGAAGCATCGCCTAAGTCCTTTATTGAAAAACACTTCCTCAACCAAGCTTTAGTCTCGTGCAAGGTTGTGATGTCGTTTTCAATGAGAACCAGAAAGGTAATCTTGCTCCCACTAGCCTTCTATAAACGCAAGATTCATCCTCGTTCTTGATTAAGCCAAATCCAATTACAACTTCATCAAAACGAAGGATCCAACTCCGAGAAGTTCGTTTCAATCCATAAATGGATTTCAACGACTTATAAATCTTTCCCGTATTCTTCGGATCGTCAAAACCTTTGGGCCGAGACATACAAACGTACTCAGTCAAATTTCTATTTAGGAAAGCGGTTTTGACATCCACTTGCCATATCTCGTAATTATGATACGCAGTTATGTCAAGAAGAATTTGGATCTATTTTGACCATAGCCATTAGGGAGAAGGTTTCCTCATAGTCAATCCACTGGATCTGCCTATAACCTTTCGCCACCAGTTAAGCTTTGTAGGTCAGAGGGTTGTTGTCCATGTCCATCTGCACCTTGAAGATACATTTGCATCCGATGGTCCTCACACCATTGATGGGATCAACCGGTTCCCAGACTCGGTTGTCCGACATGGATTGCATTTCCTCCCTCATGGCTCCCAGCCATAACTCGGAGTCGGGCCCATCCACGACTTCTTGAAAGGTGGCTGGATCATCGTGATCCACCATGACTTTATTGTCACCTCCGGATACCATATCTTGGAGGTGGAAGATTGACCCTTTCAAATCGCCTTGGACCTTCCGGAATTGTAACAGGAATCGATTCTCACTCTACGACAATCTCTGGCTCCTTTCTACTGGGTTGTCAATTGGTTTAGACAGATCTGTACCATCCTGAGTTTCTTCGAGATGCACAGTCCTCCCAATGACGTCTTTGGAAACAAAACTTCTTTTCCATAAAGACCCCACCCCAAGCGACGAACACCATGTTCTCACTGGGATTGTAGAAATAGTATCCCCTTGTTGCTTTGGGATACCACACGAAGGTGCATATCTCAGATCTTGGTTCGAGCTTAGTCGAAACCAAATGTTTCACATAAGCCTCGCAACCACAAATATTTAGGAAGGACAAAGCGGGCATCATCCCGCACCATTTTTAAAATGGTGTCCCTTCCACACCATTCGTCGAAGCCCGATTCACTATGAATGCGGTCGTCTCTAGAGCAAAACCCCTAAAAGAGATTGGGAGATCAGTCCAACTAATCATGGAACAAACCATTGTCTAACAATGTCCGATTTCTCCGTTTGGCTACACCTTTCAACTATAGTGACCTAGGAGGAGTCCATTCCAAAAGGATCCCATTCTCTTTTAGATGATCTAATAACTCTGTGGTCAAGTATTTTCCACCTCGATCCAATCGAAGTGCCTTAATACCTTTGTCGAGCTGGTTTTATACTATAGTCTTAAACTCTTTGAATTTATCAAAAGCTTCAGACTTATGTCTCACCGAATAGACATAACCATATTTACTGTAATCATCAGTAAATGTGATAAAGTAGCTAAAACCCCTCCTGGCAAGTGAACTTATTGGTCTACACACATTCGAGTGTATCAGCCCCAATAATTCACCCGCCTTTTCATCGCGATCGATAAAGGGCACTTTAGTCATTTTGCCCATCAAACAAACCTTGCACCTATCGATCGAATGGAATTCGAATGAACCTGAAAGCCCGCACTTCTGAAGTGCTGATAGGCGCTTCTTGTTTATGCGACCCAAATGACAGTACCATAACAGAGTTAGGTTTAAATCGTTGGATTTAGACCTCTTGGTATTAACGGAATATATAGAACTTGAGGCATTGTTACCCATATCTAATATGTACAATCCTCCAACCATGTCAGTACCGGTATAAAACATATCATTGCATAGAACATTGAAAACTCCATTTCCAATATTAACATTATATCCTTCCTTGTCAAACACGGATACATATATAATATTCCTACTAAAAGTAGGTATGCAATATACATTATACAATACTAAGACAAGGCCTCTTGGCAAAGCAAGACTCATGGATCCTACAGCAGTGGCCACAACTCTGAGGTCCATTTCGTGCTTTCCAAATCTCTCCTACTTTCAACCACCATATATTAGTGCATGTGTGAGATTCAGTCATGGTATCTAATACCCATGAATCTTTGGAAGTAGAGAGATGTAGCTCTATAGAGTTAATACCGAATGAAGGCACGGTCCCACCGCCCTTCCTTAGATCATCCAGGTTTCCTGATGAAGGCGTAGTCCTACTGCCCTTCTTCAGATCATCCAGGCTATTTGATGAAGGCGCAGTCCCACTGCCCTTCTTCATATCAGCCGTGAACTTCCTGTAATCCCGGTTCCAATGACCAGGCTGTTGGCAGTAGAAGCAGACATTCTCATGTGTCTCATCTTTCCTGCCAAGTGCGCATGGGCCCAGCCCTTGCCACTTCCAATTCCCTTGTTGACCATCAGAATATCCTTGGATCCCAAATCCCTGAGATATTCTTCTCAGCAGTTAATGACACTTCATGTAACTCTGATATGGTCTTAGAGACAGCCTTGTCAAGGACATATTCTTTGCGTTCAGACTTGAGGACTATCCTCAAAATTCTGTACCAGTCCAAATAGTTTGTCCCATTTAGCTTGACCCTATCAAGAATGGTTTTTAATGACAAACTATTAATGTTCGCTGAATTTGCCATTTGATCTACAACAGATAAAATTCAATCAGTAAACTGAATAAATTTTATGAAGATCAAGCTTAAACACCAACAATCAAATCTAAACCTTTAGAATCTGAAACCAAGATCCTTGATTCACTCGATTAAGCTGAACTAATGCTCACCACTTAATCGAGCTATGTAGGTAGGACTCCATCCAATCACATCCAATGTGACTCTTGGCTAGGGTATGCACTTATGTACACGGCTTACCCTATCTGTTACCCTAGCTCAACCTCAGGCTGAGAATCGTAGTCGGGTCCACCAATTTTCAACTATGGCCCGTCACTATGTAGGTGCTCCGCTAATGCGCACGACACCCACATATGTCGTCCAAACCTACTACCCCGCTTCCCCATGGATGCTCCGCTAATGCGCACGACACCCATAGGACGGGGAGGTAGTAAGGTGTTGATGATTGGGAGGTATCGGACATGACCCGCTTTTACTTGTCCAGTTGTGTTCAAAACTTTGGCACATCCTAGATGCGATGAGCTCATCAACTACATTCCAAATGCAATGATGCCTCAAATTACATCCAATGTAATTCTTCCTTTGAACCCGTCAACTACATCCAATGCAATGACGGTTCTAAGGGTTCACACACAAGGATTAAAATTCCAATTTTATCTTTGCATGTGAGGTGATATGCTCGGTAAATAAAGTTAAGCATGCAATTCTAAAACACATAGAATTAATCATGCATAAACTAAACCAAGCATAAAGCGATAAATGTGCACATAATAGCCCCCTAAACTAACTCCCACTAGCTTCTTGAGCTCCACCGACTCCAAGCCGATGCCAACACCGAAAAGCATAGAGCCGTCATCCTTATTATTCTCAATCAATGTTCCTTGATATGTGAGATGACTAAAGATATGATACCCAGTATCATGTGCATGGCCATGCTATTCTTTCAGTCACTCTCGATCAAGCGGCCGAGAACCGATATCTTTCTCATACCTCAGTATGAGGGATAAATCCCTTAGCCGTCTTTCGTGTCACTCATGTAGCCCGTCCCCAAGCCAATCCTGGCCGTTATGGAAGCCCTGTTACGGACAATGTTAGGCTCAGGTCAAACTCAGTTGTTGACTACATAGCGATCACAAAGACTCCTTGGTCTAAGGATACATGACAAGCTACGACACTGAATATGTTCATGACTTAATCTATGGCACATATTCAGGGCGGGTCGTCCAATATCATGTCCCACATGATATCTATGATCAGACTCCGGAATCCCATTCCAATGACTAACAGAACGTAAGCCATAAAGAGCCATCTTTCATACTAGTCGCTTCTAATGAAGCTTTGTTGACTAGGAACCCATTGAGTATGATCTATCTAAATTTATGGTTCTATTCGCATGGTGGGCATAGATCAGAGCACACATCGATATATTACTCCAACACATAAGTAATATAAAGCCGTTTTGATTTTATTGCTAACGATGATATATACATTTGGACATTTAGGATTTAACTATGGGCACTAAGACTAACATTGAATTCTATAGATGTAAATAATAATTGTATAGCTGAAGAAAAGAGTTCACAAACTCTTGTTGAGCCAAATCTTCCCATAGTATCCATAGAGTTGGCTGGCAAATCTATTAGATATCCAAGGGGTACTATGGAAGATGCTCTCAAGAAAGGGGATGTTCTTGAATCTCCCATTGATTTTATTTTGCTAAACATCGAGCATGATGTCGAAATTCCTTTTAGTGTGAGAGATTCATATTTAGATACTAGCAAATCAACTCTATATGTTCAACCTATACCATTGGTCTTTAAATTTAATATTGAGCATAGAGTTGTTAATATTAATCATGAATTTTTGGACACATTTGCTAGTTTTCAATCCCCGTTTGTGAACCATTATTCTATATTGGTGGATGCTACTAACCCTTATGGATAGGTGCATTTTCCAATTCATGGGATTCATATCCCTATCAAGTTATGTAAAGATGAACTTGAACATAATTATTCTATTAAGGCAAGCTTGATGATGTTGGCCTTGAGTTTGGAGTTCTTACAAAACTCAAGGAAATTGTTCTTATGCTACATTGTGTTCCGTCTCCCGACTTTTTATCCACACTTGAAGAGGAGGACGCAATGGAAGTACGAGACGTTCGGGATTGAGCCTCCTACCCGTCGAGCAAACGACGTTAAACAAATGCGCTTGTTGGGAGGCAACCCAATATCCCTACCCCTTTTTGTTTTGTATATGTTATGTCTTGCTCTTATTTTCTGACTATCTGTGCAAGTTGGTGATATAGGATGGAAGCATAGTTGTTGGCGCCGAGTTCTTGAGAACTCACTTGGGCGAAATGGCTCTCCATCCATCCATGCACGAGGATTCCCATAGTCAGTGCACTTCGCATTGCGGTTCTTCGAGGGGCAGTATCTCTTCCCTTCCTATTTTTATTGTATACCGCTATTGTAATTCCTTTATGCTATCTGGTGGGCGTCGAGCGCCCGAATTACCGTGCTGATAGAACATGCATATAGGATTTCGTGAATTGTGTATATGCTGATTATAAGTGTGGGGTTGTTAGTTATGAAGCTAGGAGCATGTGTAGGATTGAGTCGCATTGGGGACAATGCTTAGTTTTAAAGTGTGGGGTGGGGTATGTCTTGCATTTTGTGTTTTCTTTTGTGTACCCATGCATCATTTCGTGTTATAAATTTTTGAAAAAATCCAAAAAAAATGAAAATTTTGAAAAAAATCAAAAAATATTTTCTGGTGATATGTTGAGTCTAGTGTGTATGATCGTAAGGCTTCAATGATTGCACTATTACATATGCTTATTTCCTTGCATAAATCAAGTTGTTGTATATGAGCATTAATGAATCGAATCAGTAGTGAAAGCACATGCGTTAGGGATAACTCTTCCACTTGTGTTTTGAGTGTTTGCTAAACTAGTGTTGTATTCCTTTGATTTCTATGCATGGTAAATTGAGTCTAGAACTACATGTAAGATCCATTCGAGGCGAAATAAGAATAAGGAACATGGTTGTTTGTGATTTTAGGCCATTTATGGACCGTTTGAGCTAAATTGCCTACCTTTGCATGTATTACTCCATAGTCACCCAATTTGAGCCTTAGCCTTTCATTTCTAACCCGAACATTACAAACCTATGTGCCTCTCAGTTCTTTTATATATCCTTATTATTGTTTGAACCCATACTTCTTGGCTTAGGTGCTTCATTGAGTGGGGTTGTTATTTGGGATATGGACTGAGCGAAAGAAATAGAGAAAATATGTATATTAATATGCCATATGATTGTATTGAGTTGAAAATTTTAGCCTTACCCCGAAAGAATGAAAAAAAAGAGAGAAAAAATGTGGGGTAAGGTAGGAAAATACAATGGGGTTGAAAAAGAAGGTTGTGCATATTTGAAAAATAAAATAAAAATTGTCTTATGGTGCTATTATTGGTTATTCAATACAAGGAGAAAAGGTGATAGAGAATACCAAAGGTTGGTCAGGCACAAATGGGAGTTTGGGTTGAGTGATATACATTTGTGGGTGTGAGTTGAAGGACTTTGTCACGATGTATTTATTTGAGCTTCTTTTCATATTCCGTCTTCCCTACCCTTTGTTAGTCTTAGTGCCCGTAGTTCAATCCTAAATGTCCAAATGTATATATCATCGTTAGCAATAAAATTAAAGCGGCTTTATATTACTTATGTGTTGGAGTAATATATCGATGTGTGCTCTGATCTATGCCCACCATGCGAATAGAACCATAGATCGAGATAGATCACACTCGATGGGTCCCTAGTCAACAAAGCTTCACTAGAAGCGACTAGTATGAAAGATGGCTCTTTATGGCTTACGTTCTGTTAGTCATTGGAATGAGATTCCAGAGTCTGATCATAGATATCATGTGGGACATGATATTGGACGACCCGCCCTGAATATGTGCCATAGATTAAGTCATGAACATATTCAGTGTTGTAGCTTGTCATGTATCCTTAGACCAAGGAGTCTTTGTGATCGCTATGTAGTCAACAACTGAGTTTGACCTGAGCCTAACGTTGTCCGTAACAGGGCTTCCATAACGGCCAGGATTGGCTTGGGGACGGGCTACATGAGTGACACGAAAGGCGGCTAAGGGATTTATCCCTCATACTGAGGTATGGGAAAGATATCGGTTCTCGGCCCCTTGATCGAGAGTGACTGAAAGAATAGCATGGCCATGCACATGATACTGGGTATCATATCTTCAGTCATCTCACATATCAAGGAACGGTGATTGAGAATAATAAGGATGACGGCTCTATGCCTTATCTCAATCAGGATATCGGAGATAAAAGGATAATGACAGGGATGACGGAAAGGTTAGAATCGACAGGGTCGATTCGTTATGCAGTGTCAAGCAATACTAAAGTCTCGTTAGTTGCCACTTAAATAGGATCAAGTAAAATGGGATTTTACGTTGATCTATTGACATGCATAAACCTAAGGGTCACACCGGAGGATGAAACTCATTGACACATTTATGGAGAATGGCCAAAAGGGAGTTGTCTCGGGACATGACCAAAACTGGGTTTTGGGTCATGTGCTCGTACGTGAATAGGACTTTACGGATCGAGACAAGGCTTGGAGTCTTGGGATTGATCGCGTCGGATAATGTTGGACATTTTCGGTATGGAAGGCTTGGAGGCGATGAGCGAATCACGGGACCTCGTTAGAAATGGCCACGGGCCATGTTCCAAGAGGCCCATGAAAGGCCCATGCAACCAATGCCCATGGAACTAATTAATCAAGTCTTGATTAATTAGTACTAAGTAAGCAAGACAAAGATTAAGGTGTTGGTGATTCACCACCTAACCCAATCTTGTCTTGCCATACTTGTCCTATTTACACCTTACTTGACACCATACTTGTCCCATGCCTTTAGTTGGACAAGTATGGGTTTTGTTATGTTTAAGTCATCTTTTTTCAACATAACAAACACAAGACAAGAATAGGAAACACATTTTCTCTCCCTCTTCCATGGCCATTTCGGGTTTGGCTAGTTTCCTCCTCCATTTTGTGTTCTTGAGTCCTCAAAGAGAAGAACTACGTGGCTTTGATTCCCATGTGGATACGTAGGCGTCTTGGAGACTCAAGCCAAGCATTCGTTAACCGGTGTTCTTGTTTTGGTAAGAACTAGTGCTGAATTTTTCTCTTGTTAATCCATTCTTTGTTAGTTGTTTCATGGTTCTAATTGTCTCTTGGTTTTCATTGATTTTCCGCTGCGAGTTGGTTCATCTCCAACCCTACCTCGAGACCCAACACCCTTTGCCTAGCCTTACATTACAAGCCAAATCAAAGACCTTTCTGATTCTTAAATGGTCATGATTCCTTACAATTAGTGGAGATGGGTCTAACATGATAGCATATGTGTTAGTCTTAGTGCCCGTAGTTCAATCCTAAATGTCCAAATGTATATATCATCGTTAGCAATAAAATTAAAGCGGCTTTATATTACTTATGTGTTGGAGTAATATATCGATGTGTGCTCTGATCTATGCCCACCATGCGAATAGAACCATAGATCGAGATAGATCACACTCGATGGGTCCCTAGTCAACAAAGCTTCACTAGAAGCGACTAGTATGAAAGATGGCTCTTTATGGCTTACGTTCTGTTAGTCATTGGAATGGGATTCCGGAGTCTGATCATAGATATCATGTGGGACATGATATTGGACGACCCACCCTGAATATGTGCCATAGATTAAGTCATGAACATATTCAGTGTTGTAGCTTGTCATGTATCCTTAGACCAAGGAGTCTTTGTGATCGCTATGTAGTCAACAACTGAGTTTGACCTGAGCCTAACGTTGTCCGTAACAGGGCTTCCATAACGGCCAGGATTGGCTTGGGGACGGGCTACATGAGTGACACGAAAGACGGCTAAGGGATTTATCCCTCATACTAAGGTATGGGAAAGATATCGGTTCTCGGCCACTTGATCGAGAGTGACTGGAAGAATAGCATGGCCATGCACATGATACTGGGTATCATATCTTCAGTCATCTCACATATCAAGGAACGGTGATTGAGAATAATAAGGATGACGGCTCTATGCCTTATCTCAATCAGGATATCGGAGATAAAAGGATAATGACAGGGACGACGGAAAGGTTAGAATCGACAGGGTCGATTCGTTATGTAGTGTCAGGCAATACTAAAGTCTCGTTAGTTGCCACTTAAATAGGATCAAGTAAAATGGTATTTTACGTTGATCTATTGACATGCATAAACCTAAGGGTCACACCGGAGGATGAAACTCATTGACACATTTATGGAGAATGGCCAAAAGGGAGTTGTCTCGGGACATGACCAAAACTGGGTTTTGGGTCATGTGCCCGTAAGTGAATAGGACTTTACGGATCGAGACAAGGCTTGGAGTCTTGGGATTGATCGCGTCGGATAATGTTGGACATTTCCGGTATGGAAGGCATGGAGGCGATGAGCGAATCACGGGACCTCGTTGGAAATGGCCACGGGCCATGTTCCAAGAAGCCCATGAAAGGCCCATGCAACCAAGGCCCATGGAACTAATTAATCAAGTCTTGATTAATTAGTACTAAGTAAGCAAGACAAGGATTAAGGTGTTGGTGATTCACCACCTAACCCAATCTTGTCTTGCCATACTTTGTCCTATTTACACCTTACTTGTCACCATGCTTGTCCCATGCCTTTAGTTGGACAAGTATGGGTTTTGTTATGTTTAAGTCATCTTTTTTCAACATAACAAACACTAGACAAGAATAGGAAACACATTTTCTCTCCCTCTTCCATGGCCATTTCGGGTTTGGCTAGTTTCCACCTCCATGTTTGTGTTCTTGAGTCCTCAAAGAGAAGAACTACGTGGCTTTGATTCCCAAGTGGATACGTAGGCGTCTTGGAGACTCAAGCCAATCATTCGTTAACCGGTGTTCTTGTTTTGGTAAGAACTAGTGCTGAATTTTTCTCTTGTTAATCCATTCTTTGTTAGTTGTTTCATGGTTTTAATTGTCTCTTGGTTTTAATTGATTTTCCGCTGCGAGTTGGTTCATCTCCAACCCTACCTCGAGACCCAACAGTGGTATCAGAGCCTGGTTACCTTCGGGATTCACAAGACGGTGTTCATAGTTTCGGTTTTGCTTGAAAGTTTCGTTTTTGGCATGTTGTTTTGCTAAATTGTTTGATAACATGTTTTAAATTCTTGTTTATGGATTTAATGCATGTAAAATGAATTTTTGAAAATTATTTCAAATCTGGAAATTTTGAAAAAAGTTTGATTTTTCGGGTCTCGGGAGCGGGACTCTCGGGGAGCCGAAACCGAGACCGAACGGGGCTCCGTTGGACGGAGCTAGGCCAAGCATGACCATTGGATGGTTGATATGCCATGGCTAAACCGTTTTGTTAGTTATGACGAGTTTGGAACCGTCATGACGAACTCGAAGATCAAATGTTCAAAAGTTTCATTTTTGAAAGGTTTCGATAAACCGAGCATCAAAAAATTTCGAAACTTGGCTATTAATTAAAACCGGAAAATCACATGATGTTTGATAACATGCTTGTTTGATAACACGATGTGTGATGTGATGTTGGCATGGTGTACATAATAGCCCCGAGCTCGATTTAATTATTTATCGCTTTTCACGGCCTGCGAGCCGTTAGAGTTAGCGTGTAATTATTCTTTCAATGTGTGGTCGTCGAACCACTTGTTTGTAATATTTATTTATTCCCGACCTGCGAGTCGTGTATTAAATTGTAATATTTTACTCAAGATGAAGAAAGGGCGAAAAGGTCATTTGGTGGCTTTTCGGGTGTTGGCATCGACTTGGAGTCGATGGAGCTCAAGAAGCTAGTGGGAGTTAGTTTAGGGGGCTATTATGTGCATATTTATCGCTTTATGCTTGGTTTAGTTTATGCATGATTAATTCTATGTGTTTTAGAATTGCATGCTTAACTTTATTTACCGAGCATATCATCTCACATGCAAAGATAAAATTGGAATTTTAATCCTTGTGTGTGAGCCCTTAGAATCGTCATCACATTTGATGTAGTTGACGGGTTCGAAGGAAGAATTACATTGGATGTAATTTGAGGCATCATTGCATTTGGAATGTAGTTGATGTGCTCATCGCATCTAGGATGTGTCAAAGTTTTAAACACAACCGGACAAGTAAAAACGGGTCATGTCTGATACCTCCCAATTATCAACACCTTACTACCTCCCCGTCCTATGGGTGTCGTGCGCATTAGCGGAGCATCCATGGGAAAGCGGGGTAGTAGGTTTGGACGACATATGTGGGTGTCGTGCGCATTAGCGGAGCACCTACATAGTGATGGGCCATAGTTGAAAATTGGTGGACCCGACTACGATTCTCAGCCTGAGGTTGAGCTAGGGTAACAGATAGGGTAAGCCGTGTACATAAGTGCATACCCTAGCCAAGAGTCACATTGGATGTGATTGGATGGAGTCCTACCTACATAGCTCGATTAAGTGGTGAGCATTAGTTCAGCTTAATCGAGTGAATCAAGGATCTTGGTTTCAGATTCTAAAGGTTTAGAATCGATTGTTGGTGTTTAAGCTTGATCTTCATAAAATTTATTCAGTTTACTGATTGAATTTTATCTGTTGTAGATCAAATGGCAAATTCAGCGAACATTAATAGTTTGTCATTAAAAACCATTCTTGACAGGGTCAAGCTAAATGGGACAAACTATTTGGACTGGTACAGAATTTTGAGGATAGTCCTCAAGTCTGAACGCAAAGAATATGTCCTTGACAAGGCTGTCTCTAAGACCATATCAGAGTTACATGAAGTGTCATTAACTGCTGAGAAGAATATCTCAGGGATCTGGGATCCAAGGATATTCTGATGGTCAACAAGGGAATTGGAAGTGGCATGGGCTGGGCCCATGCGCACTTGGCAGGAAAGATGAGACACCTGAGAATGTCTGCTTCTACTGCCAACAGCCTGGTCATTGGAACCGGGATTACAGGAAGTTCACGGCTGATCTGAAGAAGGGCAGTGGGACTACGCCTTCATCAAATAGCCTGGATGATCTGAAGAAGGGCAGTAAGACTGCGCCTTCATCAGGAAACCTGGATGATCTAAGGAAGGGCGGTGGGACCGTGCCTTCAATCGGTATTAACTCTATAGAGCTACATCTCTCTACTTCCAAAGATTCATGGGTATTAGATACCATGACTGAATCTCACACATGCACTAATATATGGTGGCTGAAAGTAGGAGAGATTTGGAAAGCACGAAATGGACCTCAGAGTTGTGGCAACTACTGTAGGATCCATGAGTCTTGCTTTGCCAAGAGGCCTTGTCTTAGTATTGTATAATGTATATTGCATACCTACTTTTAGTAGGAATATTATATCTGTATCCGTGTTTGACAAGGAAGGATATAATGTTAATATTGGAAATGGAGTTTTCAATGTTCTATGCAATGATATGTTTTATACCAGTACTGACATGGTTGGAGGATTGTACATATTAGATATGGGTAACAATGCCTCAAGTTCTATATATTCCGTTAATACCAAGAGGTCTAAATCCAACGATTTAAACCTAACTCTGTTATGGTACTGTCATTTGGGTCGCATAAACAAGAAGCGCGTATCAGCACTTCAGAAGTGCGGGCTTTCAGGTTCATTCGAATTCCATTCGATCGATAGGTGCAAGGTTTGTTTGATGGGAAAAATGACTAAAGTGCCCTTTATCGATCGCGATGAAAGGGCGGGTGAATTATTTGGGCTGATACACACGAATGTGTGTAGACCAATAAGTTCACTTGCCAGGAGGGGTTTTAGCTACTTTATCACATTTACTGATGATTACAGTAAATATGGTTATGTCTATTCGGTGAGACATAAGTCTGAAACTTTTGATAAATTCAAAGAGTTTAAGACTATAGTAGAAAACCAGCTCGACAAAGGTATTAAGGCACTTCGATTGGATCGAGGTGGAAAATACTTGACCACAGAGTTATTAGATCATCTAAAAGAGAATGGGATCCTTTTGGAATGGACTCCTCCTAGGTCACTGTAGTTGAAAGGTGTAGCCAAACGGAGAAATCAGACATTGTTAGACAATGGTCTGTTCCATGATTAGTTGGACTGATCTCCCATCTCTTTTAGGGGTTTTGCTCTAGAGACGACCGCATTCATAGTGAATCGGGCTTCGACGAATGGTGTGGAAGGGACACCATTTTAAAAATGGTACGGGATGATGCCCGCTTTGTCCTTCCTAAAGATTTGTGGTTGCGAGGCTTATGTGAAACATTTGGTTTCGACTAAGCTCGAACCAAGATCTGAGATATGCACCTTCGTGTGGTATCCCAAAGCAACAAGGGGATACTATTTCTACAATCCCAGTGAGAACATGGTGTTCGTCGCTTGGGGTGGGGTCTTTATGAAAAAAAAGTTTTGTTTCCAAAGACGTCATTGGGAGGACTGTGCATCTCGAAGAAATTCAGGATGGTACAGATCTGTCTAAACCAATTGGCAACCCAGTAGAAAGGAGCCAGAGATTGTCGTAGAGTAAGAACCAATTCCTGTTACAATTCCGGAAGGTCCAAGGCGATTTGAAAGGATCAATCTTCCACCTCCAAGATATGGTATCCGGAGGTGACAATGAAGTCATGGTGGATCACGATGATCCAGCCACCTTTCAGGAAGTCGTGGATGGGCCCAACTCCGAGTTATGGCTGGGAGCCATGAGGGAGGAAATGCAATCCATGTCGGACAACCGAGTCTGGGAACCGGTTGATCCCATCAATGGTGTGAGGACCATCGGATGCAAATGGATCTTCAAGGTGAAGATGGACATGGATGGCAACCCTCTGACCTACAAAGCTCAACTGGTGGCGAAAGGTTATAGGCATGGATTGACTATGAGGAAACCTTCTCCTTAGTGGCTATGGTCAAAATCGATCCAAATTCTTCTTGACATAACTGCGTATCATAATTACGAGATATGGCAAGTGGATGTCAAAACCGCTTTCCTAAATGGAAATTTGACTGAGTACGTTTATATGTCTCGGCCCAAAGGTTTTGACGATCCGAAGAATAAAGGAAAGATTTATAAGTTGTTGAAATCCATTTATGGATTGAAACGAACTTCTCGGAGTTGGATCCTTCGTTTTGATGAAGCTGTAATTGGATTTGGCTTAATCAAGAACGAGGATGAATCTTGCGTTTATAAGAAGGCTAGTGGGAGCAATATTACCTTTCTGGTTCTCATTGAAAACGACATCCCAACCTTGCACGAGACTAAAGCTTGGTTGAGGAAGTGTTTTTCAATAAAGGACTTAGGTGATGCTTCTCATATCTTAAGGATTAAGATATGTAGAGATCGCACCAAGAGGGTCTTGGATTTAAGTCAGGGAACCTATGTGAACAAGGCATTGAGTAGGTTCTTAATGCTCGATTCAAAGAAAGGACTCTTACCCACTAGTCATGGCATTCATCTCAGCAAGACTTAGTGTCCTAAGACACATGATGAGCTGAAAAGGATGATGAAATGCGCCTGGGGGCAGGATCGATCATATATGCCATGACATGTATGAGACCAGACGTCTCGTAAGCCTTATGTTGTACCAGTAGACATCATTCTAACCCGGGGGAAAGATGATGCTGAACTAGTCGTCGAAGGATGAGTAGACGCTAGTTTTCCAAGACAAATCCAGATGACTTTAGAAGTCAATCAGGATATGTGTTTACGCTGAATGGCAGAGCTTTAGCTGGGAAAGCGTAAAGCAAGATACCATTGCCGAATCTACGACAGAGGCCAAGTACATGGATGCTGCAGAGGCAGCTAAGGAGGCTATGTGGATTTGGAAATTCATGGCAGGGCTGGGTGTAATTAAAAACCCATCCAGTCCGGTGAATCCATTTTGCGACAACACAAGGGCCATTGCGCAAGCTAAAAGCCTAGATCGCATAACAAATCCAAACATGTACTGCGGCGTATCCACCTCATCAGATAAATACTGAACTGAGGTGAAGTGAAGATAACCGATATTGCAACAGATGATAACATAGCCAACCCTTTGACTAAGACAGTGTCACTGCCTGAACATGTTAGACATGTAAAGTCGATGGGGACATATTGGAGTTTAGATTGGAACTAGGGCAAGTGGGAGATTGTTAGTCTTAGTGCCCGTAGTTCAATCCTAAATGTCCAAATGTATATATCATCGTTAGCAATAAAATTAAAGCGGCTTTATATTACTTATGTGTTGGAGTAATATATCGATGTGTGCTCTGATCTATGCCCACCATGCGAATAGAACCATAGATCGAGATAGATCACACTCGATGGGTCCCTAGTCAACAAAGCTTCACTAGAAGCGACTAGTATGAAAGATGGCTCTTTATGGCTTACGTTCTGTTAGTCATTGGAATGGGATTCCGGAGTCTGATCATAGATATCATGTGGGACATGATATTGGACGACCCACCCTGAATATGTGCCATAGATTAAGTCATGAACATATTCAGTGTTGTAGCTTGTCATGTATCCTTAGACCAAGGAGTCTTTGTGATCGCTATGTAGTCAACAACTGAGTTTGACCTGAGCCTAACGTTGTCCGTAACAGGGCTTCCATAACGGCCAGGATTGGCTTGGGGACGGGCTACATGAGTGACACGAAAGACGGCTAAGGGATTTATCCCTCATACTAAGGTATGGGAAAGATATCGGTTCTCGGCCACTTGATCGAGAGTGACTGGAAGAATAGCATGGCCATGCACATGATACTGGGTATCATATCTTCAGTCATCTCACATATCAAGGAACGGTGATTGAGAATAATAAGGATGACGGCTCTATGCCTTATCTCAATCAGGATATCGGAGATAAAAGGATAATGACAGGGACGACGGAAAGGTTAGAATCGACAGGGTCGATTCGTTATGTAGTGTCAGGCAATACTAAAGTCTCGTTAGTTGCCACTTAAATAGGATCAAGTAAAATGGGATTTTACGTTGATCTATTGACATGCATAAACCTAAGGGTCACACCGGAGGATGAAACTCATTGACACATTTATGGAGAATGGCCAAAAGGGAGTTGTCTCGGGACATGACCAAAACTGGGTTTTGGGTCATGTGCCCGTAAGTGAATAGGACTTTACGGATCGAGACAAGGCTTGGAGTCTTGGGATTGATCGCGTCGGATAATGTTGGACATTTCCGGTATGGAAGGCATGGAGGCGATGAGCGAATCACGGGACCTCGTTGGAAATGGCCACGGGCCATGTTCCAAGAAGCCCATGAAAGGCCCATGCAACCAAGGCCCATGGAACTAATTAATCAAGTCTTGATTAATTAGTACTAAGTAAGCAAGACAAGGATTAAGGTGTTGGTGATTCACCACCTAACCCAATCTTGTCTTGCCATACTTTGTCCTATTTACACCTTACTTGTCACCATGCTTGTCCCATGCCTTTAGTTGGACAAGTATGGGTTTTGTTATGTTTAAGTCATCTTTTTTCAACATAACAAACACTAGACAAGAATAGGAAACACATTTTCTCTCCCTCTTCCATGGCCATTTCGGGTTTGGCTAGTTTCCTCCTCCATTTTGTGTTCTTGAGTCCTCAAAGAGAAGAACTACGTGGCTTTGATTCCCATGTGGATACGTAGGCGTCTTGGAGACTCAAGCCAAGCATTCGTTAACCGGTGTTCTTGTTTTGGTAAGAACTAGTGCTGAATTTTTCTCTTGTTAATCCATTCTTTGTTAGTTGTTTCATGGTTCTAATTGTCTCTTGGTTTTCATTGATTTTCCGCTGCGAGTTGGTTCATCTCCAACCCTACCTCGAGACCCAACACCCTTTGCCTAGCCTTACATTACAAGCCAAATCAAAGACCTTTCTGATTCTTAAATGGTCATGATTCCTTACAATTAGTGGAGATGGGTCTAACATGATAGCATATGAACTTCTAAGCTCTATGTATAAGGAAGAGAGGAAACACATTTGTTAGAGTGAATTAGGAAATACAAGTCTCAATGGAAAGAGTCATTCTTTAATGTGAGTAGCGTCATACTTTAATGTATTCATTGGTTTATATGTTTCTTTGATGTGTGTAAGGGTTTGTGGCATATGACGGCTATGAGAAAATCTTTTTGATCCTCTTTGCACAAGTATTCGACTATCATCTATTTTTTGTGTCTTTTTGCATGCATCATATAGTTTGTTTTAGGAATGCATTAGATTTAGGATTCATGCATTGCACGTGCATCTTTACTTTTTGTTGTTTTGAATAAAGGAGGCCCGGACTCCTCCTATCGAGGTGAACCTCGGGGTTTAACCGGGACATATCTTTAAAATGCATTCTTAGTATAGTTTTCTCGGGACGAGAAAAGTTTAAGTGTGGGGTGTTGATGTGGACATAAATTGCATCGATTCTAGATATTTTTAGCCCACATTCTTAAGCATTTTAGTCCCGAGATTGTATAATTTGGACCACTTTTCTCTCGTTAATCGTATTGTGTCTCTTATTATGTTTTCTAGGTGATTTGATATAAAAAAAAAGGCTAAAATAGAGGAAACTCCGGTTTTAGGAGTTCTGGAAGCTGACTGATCTTGTGAAAAGCATAACTTCTTCATACAAACTCCGATTGCCTTGAATTTTATGTTAAATCAAAGGGAATTCAGAGATCTACAACTTTCGTCAAGGGAGAAAAGCCGTTCCGGCACTCTATCAGGCCCGCGCGAGGCTTGCAAACTTCCAGACGGGTTTCTACTTAAAAAAAAGGAAAATTTCCTATTCCAAATCCGAATTTGAGAAGGAAAAGAGGGTCTTGAAGCCCTATAAATAGAAGAGCACGAATTTAGAGAGAAAATGACTAGTTTTGGGGACAATCCTAGAGAGCTAGAAGGTGAAGATTGGTGAACTTTGAAGCTTGAAGGAAGAGAACCAACTTGGGCAAGCTTTGTATGAGAAGAGAGTGCTTGAACTCAACCATTGTAATTCTACATTGGTATTGTATTTCCACTACTCTTTCAGTATGATGATTGCTTATGAATGTATTTCTTCATCTTCTTCTTCTTTCTCCATGAGTAGCTAAACCTTATAATCTAGGGTTATGGGGGAGTAGAGATTTACTTTTCAATGTATTGAATGTATGAATGAGTATTGTGTTGGTTGATTTGATTTAGAGTTTGTATTAGATTTGAACTTAATGCTCTATCTCCCGGGTAGGCTTGATAGAAGGTGAGAATTGCAATCTGACACTCGTGAGAGGTGGATTACTATTGGGTCAGAAATCTTTTACTAATTGGGTTTAAATCTAGACTAGTGATAGCTAGGTTGACACGATTGCAATAACCATAGGGTTCAAACCGAAAGTTAGAAATTTTCAAAGAACGTAATGCTTTGGGTCTCCCTACATCCTGATTCGTGAGAGCTGGGTGGTTAGATTCCATTAGGGTCCGAAACAACGTGAGGAGTTAGGACTAGTTTGAGAGATGATTCGTTGCCCCTAAAATCAGAACAACTTCACAGTGTTCATCGTCGTTTAAATGCATTGGAATTGATCTCTATGAATCCAAAAACCTTAGATTATATTTTTCTTTGATTCTAATCTCTTTTGATTTACCTGAATACCTGTTCATCTTTTAATTACTTGTTTACATTTGCATGATCTTTTAAAACCAAAAACCATTTTTTTAGCGAAACAGCTTAACTACGAACTTCAAATAGGAATTACTTGTCTTGTGCTCCCTTGGGTACGATAATCTGGAACTAAAAATCCCAAAATACTACTTGACGACCGGTACGCTTGCCGTGTCCTTTTCTGTGTTAAAACCGCAGGGCGTCAGCACACATGGCCACCCACGACACACAACAGTAACATACGGTTTCAACACCTCAAAGGCACACCTGACCACCCACGACACACAGACAGTACAAACACGGGTTCAACACCCCAAAGGCACACATGGCCACCCACGACACACAAACAATTCAATCAACCTCCGGGCACAACCAAATGACACCAGTATTTCTATTGTTTGATAAGTTCACTTATCCTACGACACTACTAAGTGTCACATGCATTTATATTGTTCGATACTTTCACGTATCATACGACACCACTAAGTGTCGCCTGCATTTCTAGTGTTCGATAAACTTACTCATCCTACGACACCACTAGGTGTCACATGCATTTCTACTGTTAAATTTCCCTAGTC
Source organism: Erodium maritimum (assembly GCA_963921825.1). NCBI lineage: Eukaryota > Viridiplantae > Streptophyta > Magnoliopsida > Geraniales > Geraniaceae > Erodium > Erodium maritimum. The sequence goes on along the minus strand of OY997596.1, from coordinate 25,971,440 downwards.
AAGGCCGAGATTCGGCTACTTTTCCCTGCCTCGTAACGCTTTCCCAAAAGTCCACGCCCAAGCTCCGGCGTGCTCGCGATCACTCGCCTAGCCTCCCCTTTCCGCGGTCGGCGACACGATCTAACAAGAACACAATTAAAACATTTTTTTAAGTTCGCAGGCAAAGCTGAATTTTAAAGAATTAGACGCCCAAACGCAACCCCGACAATGTCGATCACTCCCAAACTTCCCAATTACTCGACATTGTCAATAATGGGCCCGGAAAATCCCGATTCGCCCGGATTGGCGAATCTGCCCGGGATTGGAAAACGCCCTTCCGGGGCTCCAAAAATTCCCGTTTTTGTTTCTACGATCTTAGAATAATTCAAGGGTTCCAATGCAATCGACGGAATCAATTTCCGACTTCCGAGCGATTTAATTCGTGTTTAAGGTTTCTAAACCCGAAATTTCCAACTTTCACAATTTAATTCCATAAGTCGTTCTGGGTGTGAATCAACGATTCGGGGATCATCCAAAACCACCCGAACACGAAAAACCCGAGGCCCGGGCAAGTGGGCCCTACACGGCCACAATGGGAAAATTTCCTTTTGGCCCCAAAACGTTCTTAACGAACCCCAAACCTCAACCATTCATCTTTAAACCAACCTTAAACAAAATCCAACCTTAATCAAACCGTTTAAACTCAAACCCGAAAATTCAAACGTACCAAAACGAGAAAAGAACGGGTTCTCACCGTAGGGAATGACGATGGGAGCTCGATTCTTCAACCGTTGAGACGATCCGTTGGTTGGATCGTCGGGAAAGTCCACAACCCTAACACCTTCTTCTTCTTTTTTCCTTTTCCTTCTCTCCTTTTTCTCTCTTCTTTCTCTCTCTTATTTTCTCTTTTTTTGGATATGTGGCCGAACACTCATGTAGTCTTCCTTTTGTTTTGTTCAAAATTACCAACTACCATCACTTCTTCCTTTTGTTTTGTTCAAAAATAACAACTGCCACCACTTGTGTGACAAGTGGCAAGTGGGTCCCACCTTTTTAAAAAATATCTTTGTAGATATTTTTCTGTCAGATTCGCGAAATTCGGTCGTCTCGGGCCCCGAACGGGCCCATTTTCCAAGAAATTGTGAAATTTCACGGGCTACAAGGAAACGGCCCAACTAAGACCGCTGTAATGACGGATAAGCCTTTTGGATACAAAACGGGCCTCGAACGGACCAAAACGTCGCTCGGTTGACTTTTCCGGCAAAAAGTCAACATTTCCCAAATTTGTCAAAAAGTTGCCCTGAGTCCCCCCGAACTCACTTTGGTTGATATCGGGGTCAACTTAAGTCCGATATGACCCTCGGGGTCAAATTTAGGTTCATTTAGGTGTTTGCCCAAAAATTTTAAATTTTCCTGTTTTCGCAGATTTAACTGGCGTTGACCGGGAGTGGTTCTTACACTTTGGTCTCTACGAAGTCCTCGGGTTCTCTCTATAACGAGCCTGTAATAGTCACAATTGGGAAGAAGAAGAAGAAGAAGAACAAGGATTTGTCACGCGAAGCCTTGGTCTAGATCTTAACTCCTATATCGTTCCTATAACGCGATCTATAACTCAGGGACATAACAGTTTGACGAAGAAACAACAACAAATGCAATGTGGGGCTTGTTCTACAGTTATAAGTTTAGTTTTGTAGATCAAAGACTTGTTTCAGTTCAAATAGATGAAGAAAAAAGTCTTGTTGAAGTTTCTGATCACTTTAATACGATGGTGGAGAATGGTGCTTCACATTCTCATGATGCACTCAAGCGAACTAATGCTACTTTCTCTTTAGATGGTTTTAGTAATTCTGGTTACACATTTCCTTCTTTAGACAAAGATCTTGTACCACTGTGGACAGGCAGGATCTAAACTCAAGCAAGCCTCAGGAGATGCAAACCTTTTATTATTCTTCTGGCATTACGTATGAGGATGAAAAAATTCCAGATGTTTTAGTTGCTTCAGGAGAGGGGTCTGGTCCTACTCGACAACCAATCACAGTTACTCGGTCTCCCCACCCTCCGAGTTCACCTCTTCAACATCAGTTTGATTGTAACATCATGATGTGAACCGATCAGGGAAGGGAAGCCGCAACAGTCGTTGTAATCACGAAAAGGTTAAGATTGCATCTCGACGGAACTCTGTAAAAGAAGCTTCTCTAGCAACTGAAATAGAAGTGCCCAAGATTCTGGGGACACAAGCCGGGAAGAAGATCGACTTATAATGGATAGGGGGCAGGGCAAATGATTTATTTCAAATATTAATGACCTTTCAATTATCATCTTCTAGTTGGCCAGTCATATAGGTGGTATGTGTTGTCTCCTCATAATGACTTATGCTCAACAAGATGACGCCGTTGTCAGGGAAGCAACGTGTAAACCACTCTAAATAGATTTTTCTTATTTGTTTTTGGTTTATAAATTGTCATGCACACATGTAAGATAATTAAATACTAACATCATTTTGTATAATGCTTTGTACATACACTAACTTCTTGTTGTTGAGTGTTTTGGTCAATACTATCCACAGGATGATGACTACGCTTCAAAAATTTCAGGTAACCTAGGTTTTCAGCTAGTAGGAAGCATGGTATTTGTGTGTGACTCGAAGATCAAGAGGGATTTTCGGAGAAATCGACTCAGAGAAAAGAAAAGGTTAACACAACAAGTATTCCCCTTTACACGAACGATTCCGCTCAAATTAGATATCACTCCTCGTTACTGTTCAGTTGCAATGCAAGAAGAGTATATAGATGGTCCCTTACAGTTTGAGCCTAGGGATAACGGAGATCACCTGGTTTATCTGGCTCAGAGCCCACATCCGCAGAGACAAGAAGGACTAATAAGGACACTACCAAACCATCTTTCAAAATCAACCAGTAAGGAGAAGACTTCAAAGTTATGGGAGCTACACCCACTTATAATCAAAAGGATCAACAGTCTGAACAAGTTTCGGGGAGCAGCAGTTGAAGGCTCGGGGGAGCATGTTATAAGTGTAGTCACAATAATACAGAATACTACACCAAACTTGAGTTATGAGAACCTATGTCATTTGAGTGCTCACGCCTTTCCATATACTCTAGCAGGAAAAGCTCAAGACTGGTACTTCAGAACTCCTGAGGAGCACCGGAATTGTTGGAAGACGCTCAAGTTTGAATTTCTCCAGCATGTCTACTCATCCAGATTACGTGCTAGTAGTTCCACCTACCTCATTGCCAATAGCGCGCAACTCAAACTAAGAGACAAATATCAGAACAACTGCGAGCGAGTGTATACTCAAGAACAGCTCTCCAGATTAGTAGAGAACGAGAGCCAGGAACCATTACGTTGGGAGACTGAGAATTCCGGGAGAATGTCATTATTGCTAACACTACAGAGGGGCTTTTCGAGTAGTGGATCAGATATTCTCCAATTGTGTAGTGCTTTGCAGCCGCAGTAGCCGCCGTTTGTCCAGCTCGAAGATATTAAACAAAACGATATTGGGAGGCACCTCTGAATTTTGTTTTTCTCCTTCATTTCCATATTTCTTCTAGTTTGATTCTTAGGTTTTTAGGTTATTTATTAGTTTTTGTTAAGTACCATGTTGATTATCTACTTGTTAATAGGTTATGTTGGGGTCATTATTTGCACAAGAGAGTATGAGAGCTTGTCTCGTACATATATCATTTGGTGAACTAGCAGTTGAAGTTCATCCGCCTACCTCTCATTTTCTGAGCTAACATGAGGGCAGATTTTGTAGCCACCCAGTAGATGTAGACAAGCTTGAGAAACTTTAAGCAGGGGCGGTACATAAATGATTCACATGCTCGTTTTGATAATTTTGATGATTGTTGAGACTCTGATCGTAGTAAATGTTATTACTGGATTGTTATCTCTTGCTATTGCGATTTGAGAAGTTCTCTGCAGTTATGTTGCATTTATGTACTTAATCATCTGTCTCTTTTCTGTTTCCTGCATAGTTTATACTAAGTGTCGGTGTAATAGCCACTTCTGGTCAACGTCAGTCAAACCTGCGAAAAACAGGAAAATTTAAAATTTTTGAGACAGACACTTAATTTAACCTAATTTGACCCCGAGGGTCATACCGGACTTAAGTTGACCCCGTTATCGACCAAAATGAGTTCCGGGGGACTCAGGGCAACTTTCTGATCAATTTGGGAAATGTTGACTTTTCGCTGGAAAAGTCAACCGAGCGACGTTTTGGTCCATTCGAGGACCGTTTTGGATCCAAAAAGCTTAGCCGTCGTCGCAGCGGTCTTAGTTGAGTCGTTTCCTTGTAGCCCCCCAAGTTTCGTAATTTCTTGGGAAAAGTGCATGTTCGGGGCCCGAAACGTCCGTTTTTCGCGAATCTGATTGGAAAATATCAAGTAGATATTTTCCAAAAGGTGTGGGACCCACCTTGACACTTGTCCTAATTGTGGTGGTGTTAGTTTTGGGGGGAAACTAGAGAGGGACAAGGGGTGGCCGGCCACATAGGGTTAAAAAGAAAAAAAAATAGAAACTGAGTTAGTTTTTGAAAAAGAAGAGAGTTTTAGAGAGAGAAGGAGAAGAAGAGAGAAAAGAGAGAGAAGTTAGGGTTTGTGGTACTATTCACGTCATCAACCATTGGATCGTCTCAAGGCAAGGAGCAATCTTCTTCCCCTCGTCTTCCTCGTTGGTAAAACCTAAACCGATCGTCGTTTTGTTAACTTTTGAAAGTTAGGGTTTTGTGTAAAACTATGAGTTAGGGTTGTAGTGAGTTTGGGGGTTTGTTGGAGACGTTTTAGAGGTGTTTGGAGGTGTGTTTGAATGTTTTCCGGCGACCGGGAGCTCGGGAGGAGCTCCGGCCACCATAGGGGGTGGCCGAGCCCCATTGGAACCCTAGGGCCCACGGCCAAGTGGGCCGGGTGGGGCCCACGTGCTCGGGTGATTGGGTTTAGTGTTCGGAAGGTTTAAAACGTTCCCTGGACCATTTATCCCTAACCGAATCGAAAATTGGAATTAAATTGGAGAAGTTGTAATTAACGGGTTTTAGAAACTTTAAACGTTAATTATTTGACTCGGAAGTCGGAATTCGATTCCGTCAAGTGCATTGGGTTCCTTGAACTATTCTAAGACCGTAGAAACGAAAACGTGGACTTTTGGAGCCCCGGAAGGCCATTTACAAAACCCGGGCAGATTCGTCATGTCGGGCGAATCGGGCCTTTACGGGTCCTTTATCGACAATGTCGAGTAATTGGGAAGTTTGGGAGTGATCGACATTGTTGGGGTAACGTTTGGGCGTTAAGTTTATCAAATTCCGGTTTATTTCCTGCGAGTTTAAAGTGCTTTAAAATTTGTGTTCTTTTAGATCATGCTGCGGACCGAGGCAAAGGGAAGCTCGGCGAGTGACTGGGATCAGGTCGAGGTTTAGTGGAGCACTTTTGGAGTTATATACGAGGGAGGGAAAAGTAGCCGGATCTCGGCCCTGACTAGGGAAAGTTAACTATAGAATTGCATGTGACACCGGGGTGTCGTGGGTTATTTAGGTTATCGAATATTAGAAAAGCATGTTACGGGAGCTTAGCAATTATTGGAAAGGCATGTGACACTTAGTAGTGTCGTAGGAGTAGAGAACTTAGCAATATTAGAATTACTGGAGGCATATGACCATGCCCGGAGGTTGTTTGTGAAACTAGTGATCTTAGGACTGCTGGAGGCATTGAGTATGCCGGAGGTTGTTGTGTATTATTATTGTTGAGTGTTGGGTGGCCTTGAGAGCCCGTGTTACTATTGTTGAGTCTTGGGTGGCCATGAGAGCCCGTGTTGTTATTTTGGTGTTTTGGGTGGCCGTGAGTGCCCGTGGGGTTGTGAACCCGTACTTTACCGTTGGTGTCTTGGGTGGCCATGAGGGCCCGTAGGGTTGTTGAACCCGTGTTTTGTTGTTGGTGTCTTGGTGGCCTTGAGTGCCTATGGAGTTGGGACTGGTGTCGTTACTGTCTGTTGAACTTTGTTTGTGATTGTGATTGGTTACTTGATACTGGTGGAGGTTGTGTGGTGTAGCTAGCCTCCCGACTGGGATCGGGAGAAGCGGAGAGGTTGTGGGGTAGCTCCCCGATTGGGATCGGGGGAAGGACGCGCGGGTGTGGCTAACCACCCGACTGGGATCGGGTGAAGCGGAGAGGTTGTGGGTTAGCCTCCCGACTGGGATCGGGTGAAGCGGAGAGGTTGTGGGTTAGCCTCCCGACTGGGATCGGGAGAAGTTGCGCGACAGGTCGACCGCCTGGCCCGACTGGGATCGGAAAGGGCGAGAGACAGAGATTGGTTACTGAGCAGCTGGTATGCGATCCTTTGTGATCTTGTTTGGTGTGCGATCCTTTGTGATCTTGGTATTGCGTGGTTGTCAGTCGTGTCTTTGAAGGAGGTCGTCAATTGTTGTGTGGGGTCTACATCACGTGTCCGAGTGTATGAGTCGATTGAGAAAGTGTTGGTCGTGTGTGTGTCATTTGAGTCGTTGTTGGTGTCGCCGACTTTGTCTTCTAAGTATGCCGTAGTCAGTCTGTTATATGTGGTGGTGAGCGAACGCTCACCCCTAGCTGCTTTTCCTACAGGTACCGTTCGCAGGCTGAACTAGGTGAGCTTCTGAAGCTTGAAGAGCTTGAAGCGGGTTTCTGGGTGTTTTGAGTCTAGTGACGTGTACCTCGTTTTTGTCCAATTGTTGGGACTTATTTTGAGATGTAAATATCATTTTGTTGAACTAAACTGGCTTTTTAAAGTGATTTAATGAGAACAGGTTTCAAATATTGTATTTTTTTTAAATGTTCGCGTCCCGAGTTTGGTTCGCTGAAATTGGGGCGTGACAGTCGGGGACGGAGGTTTCAGAAAATCTTGAGAATGTTGTAAATAAAAATATGATAGCAGTATTAAAAGAATAGTGCACGAAGCATGATAAAAAAATGGTAGAGACTAAGAACTCTCTTTTGCTTTTTGATAAGTGTGGAAGTCATTATATTTTGCAGCTATTTATAGAAGGGGAGGATGATGCACAATAGAGTAGTTTTAATTTAGGTGGGATGTTTTGGCTTCTTGCAATAACATACGGCTGATTTTACTCACAAGTCTTGACTTAAGACTTTCACCTTTTTCCTCATATCTCTTTGTAATTAATGGTGGGGCCATATATAATTACAACATTCTCCCTTGTACACCACCATTTATAAGATAAGATAATACTAGATGTGTTTCATGCTGGTTCTTTAAAAGCTTCCTCAAGAAAAACCCAGTGGCACAAAACCTGTGAGGAAAAAGTGCAACACATGAACGTGCATAAAGTTGTGCTTGATATTGTGCTTGATGCTGCCCCATTTACTGATTAAATTTTTCTGTCGTTGAGATCAAATGGAAAATACTTCAGCGAACAGTAAATAGTTTATCATTGAAAACCATTCTTGACAGGGTCAAACTGAATGGGACAAACTATTTGGACTGATACATAATTTTGAGGATAGTCCTCGGATCTAAACGCAAAGAATATGTGCTTGACAAGGCTGTCCTTAAGTCCATATTAGAGTTACGTGAAATATTAGTAACTACTGAGAAGAATATTAGGGATCAGGGATCCAATGATATTCTGATAGTCAACAAGGGAACCAGTTTCAAGAAGGGAACTAGAAGTGGCAAGGGCGGGGCCCCTACGCACTTGGCAGGCAAGATAAGACACATAATGACTCATAACCTTCCGAGGACCAGGGAGTCCTCGAGGAAGGCTAAGGAAACAAAGAATGTATGTTTCTATTGCCCACAAGCTAGTCACTGGAAACGGGACTACAGGAATTTCATGGTTGACCTAAAAAAGGGCGGTAGGACCATGCCTTCATCAGGTAGACTGATAGTCTAAAGAAGAGTGGTAGGACTGTGCCTTCATCAGGTGACTTATAGCATCCACAACCGTGGGCGAGATGGCGCTGGCGAGGATAAAACGACGGCAGGGAGCTCGCTGGCGAGGATGGCTGGCGAGGATCTTCTCGCTAGCAGCTCACGCCGGCGCCAACGGCTAGGTTATCCACCAAAATTTTAATCGTCCAGTAGAATACTCTTGGAAATTGTTAATTTTATTTTAAAATAACAAACCAATATTATACAAAAAAAAATCTAAATGTCCCATAGAAGAACCTTGATCCTCGTTTTTTATGTTAAAAAAACACACATCATAACTACAACATTTATGTCTAAACCAACACTAACCCTTATAAAACTTACCCTCACAAACTAAAAATCACAAACTCTCTACTCTCACTATTCATCCTTCTCACAAATCATCGTGTCGACCCGCATTCTTGTTCGTCCGTCATCATTGCCAACCTACCCGACGATGTTGATTTCAATTCCATTTTAGACGAGATGCTCGAAGACTCTCTGTCCACCGACGGGGGGGGGGGGGGGGGGGTTGTTAGACGACGCTTTGGTCGATTCTCCACCACGGAAGCGAAAATAAATTTCACGTGACCGGGTAGTCGCAAACGAACGGTTAATGAAGGACTACTTCAACACCAACCCTGTGTACACCGAGGTGCAGTTTCGGCGTCGGTTCAGAATGCCAAAGGCTGTGTTCCTCCGTATCGTACATGCATTGGAGCACCACGATGATTACTTCAAGGAAAGGTTAGATGCATGTAACCAAGTTTCATTTTCTCCTTATCAGAAATATACTGCCGCCATTAGGCAGTTATGTTACGGAATCGCAGCTGATGGGTTGGACGAGTACTTGAAGATAGGGGAAAAAACATCTTTGGAATGTTTGCGAACATTTTGCACTGGAATCAATAGAGTCTTTGGTCCTACATACCGGCGTAAGCCTACACAGGCTGATATGGCACTCGTTCTTCGGCATGGCGGGCTCGAACAACGATTTGACGGTGCTCAACCATTCCAGACTATTCGCGGATGTTATCAACGGTTGGCAACCACCGATTGAATACACGATAAATGGTAACCAATACACACTCCCGTATTATCTTGCTGATGGCATACACCCTTCGTGGCCAGTGTTCGTAAATCAATTCCATTACCTCAAACTCCGAAACAGAAGAAGTATGCTGAAGTCCAAGAAGCGTGCATGAAGGATGTGGAACGAGCTTTCGGCATACTCCAAGCTCGGTTTCACATTATCAAACAACCGAGTCGCTTGTGGGTTCCCAAGTCCATCGGTTTAGTCATGAATGCGTGCATTATACTGCGCAATATGATAGTTGAGGCTGAACGTCATACGTACGATGGGTACCTTGAAAAAACAGAAGAAGGTGGTTCAAGCCAATCACATATTGCACGTGGAGGCTTCGTCCCGACCAATGTCATACTTGGAAACACTACGAGGAATCAAAATGAACGGATGCATTACCGGTTGAAGGATGATCTCGTCGAACACATCTGGAATAAATTTGGAGACGCCTAGCTGCTATTATCGATTACTAGGTTTTAAGTTCAGTTCTAGGTCATTCAGTTGTTGTTCGCCTTGTCTCAGTAGCTTCTTCTTCAACTCATCTGTTGTACCCTTATCTGTGATGTTTATCCTTATTGGTATCCTTCGATTTTGTCAGGCGTTCCTTTTTTTTATACCTTTTGGTGTGATGACCACTTTTTTTCAAGTTGTAAATGGTAACTCCGGAACTTGTGTTTCTCGCCATCTTAATCGTCTTCTCAAGCAAGGCAAAGCTATTTGATCGAACTTGAACTTGACTCGATTAATACTTGTTGTTTTTACATTTAATATTTAATACTACATAAAACAATCCATTACAAAATTATTTTCTTCCCCATCTCGCCGGCCGGCTCCCCGCCAGCAACAGAAACGCCACTGTAGAGCTCGCTGGCGGTGAGCTGGCTGGGAAAGGAAAAAACAGTATTTTAATCCTCCCCGCCAGCGCCATCTCGCCAGCTACCGGCGAAATGGCTGTGGATGCTCTTAGATGATCTAAGGAAGGGCGGTAGGACCACGTCTTCATCGGGTATTAAGTTTGTAGAGTTGCATCTCTCTGCTTCCAAAGATTCAATGTATTGGATACCGGGGTGGAATCTCACATATGTACTGACGTGTAGTGGTTGGAAAGTGGGAGAATCTTGAAAAGCACGAAGTAGACCTTAGAGTTGTGGAAACTATTGTAGGATCCATAAGTCTTGCTTTGCCAAGCAGATTAGTTTTGTGCTACACAATGTATATTGCATACCTACTTTTAGTAGGAACATTATATCTATATCCATGTTAGAAAAGGAAGGATATAATTTTGATTTTCAATATTATATGCAATGATATGTTTTATGTTAGTGCTAACATGGTTGGAGAATTTTACATATTATATATGGGTAACAATGCCTCAGACTCTACTTATAATGTTAATACCAAGAGGTCTAAATCCGGCGATTTAAACCAAACCCTAACATGACATTGTCGTTTGGGCCACATAAACAAGAAGTGTGTATCAGCACTTCAGAAGTGCAGAATTTTAAGTATATTCGAATTTCATTCAATTGATAGGTGTGAGGCTTTTTTAAATGGGAAAATAGATTAAAGCGCCCTTCATCGGTCGCGGTGAAAGAGCGGGTGAATTACTGGGGCTGATACACTCAGATGTGTGTGGACTAATAAGTTCGCTTCCCAGAAGAGGTTTTAGCTACTATATCACATTTACTGATGGTTATAGTAAATGTGGTCATGTCTATTTGATGAGACATAAGTCTGAAGCTTTTGATAAATTCAATGAGTTTGAGATTGAAGTAGAAAACCATATCGGGAATAGTATTAAGGAACTTTGATCAAATCGAGGTAGAGAATACTTAACCATGTAGTTTTTAGATCATCTGGTAGAGAGCGGGATCCTTTTGGAATGGACTCCTCCTGGGACATCGCAGTTGAAGGATGTGTCCGAACGAAGAAATCAGACATTATTAGATATGGTCCGATCCATGATCAATTGGATTGATCTCCCAATATCTGTATGTGGTTATGCTTTAGAGACGACCGTGTTCATGGTGAATCGGGATCCGAAAAAAGCTGTTGAAGGGACACCATTTGAGAAATGGTATGGGAAGAAGCCTGTTTTGTCCTTCCTAAAAATTTGGGGTTGCGAGGCTTATGTGAAACATCTGGTTTTGACTAAGCTCGAACCAAGATCTGATAAATGCACCTTCGTGGGGTATCCCAAAGAAACAAGGGGATACTAATTCTACAAACCTAGTGAGGACATGGTGTTCGTCACTCGGGGTGGGGTCTTTATGGAAAAGGAGTTTGTTTCCAAAGACGTTAGTGGAAGGACTTTACATCTTGAAGAAATTCAGGATGGTACAAATCCGTCTGATTTTGTTCGGGAACCAATGGACAACCCAGTAGAGGAGCCAGAGATGGTCGTAGAGTAAGGACTAGTTCTTGCAACAATTCCGGAAGATCCAAGGCGATTTGGAAGGCTTAGTCATCCACCTTCGAGATATGGTTTCTTTATGTCTGGTGGTGACGGTGAACTTATGGTGGATCCCAATGATCTAGCCACCTTTCAGAAAGTCGTGGATGGGCCCGACTCTGAGTTATGGCTGGGAGCCATGAGGGAGGAAATGCAATCCATAGCGAACAACCAAGTCTGGGAACTAGTTGATCTTATTGATGGTGTGAGGACCATCAGATGCAAATGGATCTTTAAGGTGAAGATGGACATTCGACAACCCTCACATCTACAAAGCTCGACTAGTGGCGAAAGGTTATAGACAAATCCAAGGGATTGACTATAAGGAAACCTTCTTCCCAATGGCTATGGTCAAAATCGATCCGGATTCTTCTACCCAATAACTACGTATCATGATTACGAAATATGAAAAATGGATGTCAAAACCGCTTTCTTAAACGGAATTTTAACGGAGGACGTTTATATGTCTCAGTCTGAAGTTTTTGTCGATCCAAAGAATAAAGGAAGATTAGTAAGTTGTTGAAATCCACTTATGGATTGAAACTAACTTCTCGGAGTTGGAACCTTTGTTTTGATGAAGCTATAATTGGATTTGGCTTTATTAAGAACGAGGATGAACCTTGCGTTTATAAGAAGGCTTGTGGGAGCAAGATTACCTTTCTGGTGCTCATTGGAAACGACACTCCAACCTTGCATGAGACTAAAAGCTTTGTTGAGGAAGTCTTTCTCAGTAAAGTACTTAGGTGATGTTGCTTATATATTAGGGATTAAGATATATAGGGATCGCACAAAGATGGTCTTGGATTTAAGTCAGAGCACCTATGTTAACAAGGCATTGAGTAAGATCTCAATGCTCGATTCAAAGAAAGGACTCTTACCCGCTCGTCTTGGCATTCAACACAGCAAGACTCAGTGTCTTTCGACACCGATGAGTTGAAAAGGATGATGTGAATCCCATACACTTGGGGGCGGTAGGATCGATCATGTTTTCCATTATATGAACAAGACCAGACGTCTTGTGTGCCTTGAGTTGTACCTGCAGACATCAGTCTAACCCCTGTAAGAAACACTGGGTTACGGTCAAAGCGATTCTCAAGCATTTGAGAAGAACTAAGGACACGTTTCTAGTGTACGGGGGCAAGATGATGTTGAACAAGTCGTTAATAGATATGTAGACGCTAGTTTCCAAACAAGATCCAGATGACTTTAGAAGTCACTCAAGATATGTGTTTACACTTGATGGAGGAGCTTTAGCTGGGAACGTAAAGTAAGACACAGTCGCCGACTCTACGACGGAGGCCGAGTACATAGCGACTGTAGGGGAAGCCAAGGAGGCTATGTGGATTTGGAAATTTACGGCATAGTTGGGTGTAATTAAAAACATGTACAACCCGATGAATCTATTTTACGATAACACATGGTCCATTACGCAAGCTAAAGAGCCTAAATTGCATAAAAAATCCAAATATGTACTATGGCATTACCACCTCACTAGAGATATTCTGAACAGAGGTAAAGTGAAGATCACCTATGTTGCAACTGATGATAACATAGCCAATCCATTGACTAAGACACTCTCGCTGCCAAATCATGTTAGACATGTAAAGTCAATGGGAATAGATCGGAGTTTAGATTGGAACTAGGGAAAGTGGGAGATTGTTAGTCTTAGTGCCTGTAGTTCAATCGTAAATGTCCAAATGTATATATCGTCGTTAGCAATAAAAGTAAAACATATTTATATTACTTATGTGTTGGAGTAATATATCGAAGTGTGTTATGATCTATGTCCACCATGTGAAGTAGAACCATATATCGAGAGGAATTACACTTTATGGGTCCTTAGTCAATAAAGTTTCACTAGAAGAGACTAGTATGAAAGATGACTCTTTATGGCTCACATTCCATTAGTCATTGGAATGGGATTCTAGAGTTTAATCATAGATATCATGTGGGACATGATATTGGACGACTCAACATAAATATGTTCCATAGATCAAGTCATGAACATATTCAATGTCGTAGCTTGTCATGTATCCTTAGACTAAGGAGTCTTTGTGATTGTTGTGCAGTAGGCAGCTAAGTTTGACCTAAGCCCAACGTTACCTGTGACAGGGTTTCCATAACAGCTAGGATTGGCTTCGGCATGGAATTCATGAGTGACATGAAAGACGGGTAAGGGATTTATCCCTCATACTACGGTATGGGAAAGATATCGGCTCTCGGTCGCTTTATCAAGAGTGCTTGAAAGAATATAATGGACAGACACATGATACTGGGTATCAAAGATTCAGTCATCTCACATATCAAGGAACAGTGATTGAGAATAATAAGGATGAAAGTTCTGTGCCTTATCTCAGTCAGGATATCTAGAGATAAAAGGATAGTGACATAGACGACGGAAAGGTTAGAATCGACATGAGTCAACTCATTATGCAGTGTCAAGCAATACTAAAGTTTTGTTAGTTTCCACTTATAATAACACATTTGTGGAGGAGAATGGCCAAGAAAGAACGTTGAAACGAGACATGACCGTAATAGTATTTTGGGTCATGTGCCCGTAAGTAATTAGGACTTTACGGATTGAGACAAGACTTGGATTCCTGGAAACGATCTCGTCGGATAATGTCTGACATATCCAGGATTGAAGGCATGGGAGGCGTTGAGCGCGTCACGGGATATCATCCGAAATAACCATGGGCCAACACCCGAGAGGCTCATGCCACTAAAGGCCCATGGAACCAACTAGTTAAGCCTTCACTAAATGGTTCTAACTAATTAGTTAGATTAGGTAGTTGGTGATAGGATAGGACCTTCAATCCACCAACTCTCTATTAACTATTAAGAATTTACAACATTCTTGTCCTATATACTATTATTCTATTATGTTTATGGGATTAAATGACATAAGACTAATCCTTTCAACAAAAGAGCAATAAGACAGAAAGAAGAGAAGTACAACCTCTCTTTTTTCTCTCCTTGGCGTTTCGTCCAACCCTCCATTTTCTTCCATTTTTTTGTTCTCGAGTACTCTTGATAAGAACTACGTGGCTTTGATTCCTAGGAGGAAACCTAGGCGTCTTGGAGACTTAAGCCCGATCATTCCTTACCCGTTGTTCTTGATTTGGTAAGAAATGTTGATTTCGTTTTTTTTCTGTGAATCTAATCGTGGTAGTTATTTATGCATGGTCTCAAGTTGTTTTCTTTCGCTTCGATTGTATGTTCATACTCTACATCGAGACCCAATATTCAGGTCACGGTGTCTATGCCAAACCGACATGACCCCAAGCCCCAAGAAGGCCGCCACAGTTCTCCCCAACTCCTATTTCGAGACCGAACGGGTGGGTATCGCGACCAACATGTAAACCAGAAAGGAGGGAACCTGTACTCCATACATCTAAAGGAACTAGGAGGTCGGGACCAGGGCCAGCAAGGAAAGGAAGCATACACTGATCTAGGGGATTTGTAGCCCCAATGGGGGAACATCGAGACTTATAAAGCAGCCACCATGGTCATCAGGAATGCCCTGAGGTATTATAGGGTGTCAATGAGGAGCCAGACCCTGTCCTCCATCGAACATGCCCCACATGTTCCCTAGCCTCATCCTTTCCTTGGTTTACTCTTTGAACAACTGTTCAGACATAATAAACAGGGAAATCACTTTGGAAATCTTGCACTACTGACCGCTTGAATACGGAACCACCCCTACCTTCCTCCTTGGGTTTATCGGGTATCTAGTTATAGGATCAGTGTTTTGGTTGTCAACGAAACGATATCTTGTCATTGTTATTCCTTTCCACTTTTGCAAGATCTTTATGATCTATTTAGCTTCATCTTAATAAAATTATCTCTATTATTAATAAAAAGAGAAAATATAACTCCTTTTTCAAGCTTTCCTTATTCTAAAAGGCTGGATTTTGGAAACTTGAACCTATAAATACAAACTCCTTTGGTCAAAATTTGGATGCTTTACACTTGAGAATTTCACCCAAATCAAAGAGAGAATAGGAGAGAAAAGGGCGTCTTGGCAATCTCAATCAGAGCTAAGGTCTCTGAATCAAGATTAAAGTAAAGACAAACTACAAGAGGTAAACCAATTTATGTTTCTGCACATGATCAATTATTCCATGTACATGTGATCAGGTTTAGGATTATACAAAAATTGTTTTCCAATGCATTTTTTAAACCTATAATCCTACACCTAGTTAATATTGTGGTATGTCAGAGGTAGGAGAGAAAAGGGTTAATTATGGTATTACGACGTGAAATCTTTATAGTTATTTTATTTCACTTTACAGACCACCACGCATACACTCTTAATCTTTAGTAAGTTAATAAAGGTGTGAAGAAAAGTAGAAAGGAATGATGTGAAACTTCACCCCATCAGCAAGCTATAAGCCATTTTGTTAGCAAAGTTCAAGAATGTGGCCACACACCTTTTTGAGTCATTAGTTGTTTTTACATTTGTTTTTCTCTTGTATTTACATGAGTTTTTTTTTGAGATAATTGAATCAACGTATGCATTGTTGTTTAAATTCAATAATCTGGACCCGCCAAGATCCTCGTACAGAGGTAGTATCGCGGGGTTTACCTTGGCATCTATCTTAGTTTAGGTTATTTATTATATATTAGTAATTTACTATTTTTTATATTCTTCAGTCGTTGGAATGGGTGTGTCTTTTCCCTCTCGAGGCGAGAAACGTTTAAGTGTGGGAGGTTGATGAGGCAATGTATCGTGTGTGCAATTGAGTGTCTATGTTCCTAATTTAGCCTATTTAGTCCTAGAAATGCATTGTTCATTTAGTTAATTTTCCTTTTCGGTTTTAGCATCACGTTATTTTTCGTTCTCTTTTCCAGGATTAGTCCTTGAGGACAGATTGTAGCACATGAAGTGCATTGATAGAGAGAGGGACTACAAAGTGGAAGCCAAATCTTGAAGTAAGAAAGCTCAAAATTTCAGATTAGGAACCTATCTGGCTACCCCAAGATATGGAGGCAGGATGGCCACGGCGTGGGAGTGGCCAAAGATGGCCACAACGTGGCGCACTAGAAGACAAAGAGGAGAACTGAAACGAATACAATAAAACGGCTAGCTTGGGTTTTTATCCATTTGATCGGGATCTGTTCACGTTGTGGGATTTCACCTCCATGGCGTGACGGCGCGCTGAGCTGGCCTATAAATACCACTCTGAGTCCAAAATTCTAGAGAGTTCACATATTTTTCATATTTTTTGAGAGATTCTCTTGAGGTTTCATCTAAGGGAAGAATAAGGGGTTCCATAGATTACATGGGAGCCTATCTAGCCTTAGAGGGCAAGGATAGCAAGAGAAAACTAAGCTTAAAGATCTAAGAGAAGGAAGAATGAGAAGAAGTTATGTGTTTTTGGGTTTGGATCCTCAATCCCACCATAAGGGCAGTTGCAGTGGTTGAATGAGGAATTGACCCAGACCCATAACCGAACCCGTAGGAGTCGAAGCTACATAACTATTGTCGAAAAGCTTGACCGAACCATTTAGCGTCACAGCTTCCAGCGCATAATAGAAGTTTTACCCGCGTGCGACTACCACGTATGGACCCACTCAATGTAGCCTATCACGCCACCACACGTGGTGTAGTAAAGTAAAAATAAAATGATTGATGTTCTCCAACGGTCATGTTACCATTTGTAATTTGAAAAAAAGAACTTCAAAAATAATAAAATACTAAAGAAAGATGTTAAAACATTATTTTTCGCTATATATATAACGTCAAACTCTCTTTATTTTTCACTAATTTAAAATAAATAATCTCTCAAACTTTGACACATGATGGACATGTCGATTGACGAGCAAAGGAACAAAACGACCACCAACATCTCTTGTGCGCCAACGGTTTTTTTCAGTGATTGTTCCTTGATGAGAAAGTATACTTTCCATAAACGTATATTTCTCTGCCTAATTATTATATCGGGTGGGACAGTTCGCTGAGGTGGCCTATAAATACTTTAAAGATTAACATTCTACCAACAACATAATTGGGCGGAAACGATCCAAGCTCAAAAGAAGAAGAAGAAGAAGAAGAAGAAGAAGAAGAAGAAGAAGAAGAAGAAGAAGAAGAAGAAATCCCAATCATGGATATCGCTAGAGGATCAACGATTAATCTCATGTTGGCTACAAACCTCCAAAGAAACAACCGAACGGAACAAAGATCAGAAGCCATTTTTGGAAACCAATCGAAAAGGAGTTCAATAAAACTTTCCTTTCCCGGATAAGGAGGGTGTCTATGTGAAGAATCACTTGAAAAAGTCTTCCCCTGTATTAAAAGATTTGATGACTTTCTGAGGTAAGTCAAACGTACATACACCAGTGGATACAACGGATCTATGTTAGGGGATATGGAAATGAAGGAATACGCACAAGATGTGGTTGCAACACAATGAACCACTCGTCTTCGGGAACATGGGTTGGTGGAACGCACTACATCTTGATCACAAATTCTTGGCGGAAGAAGGACGTTAATGGAGGAGGCGGACGGAGGTTGGAGACGAGATCCTTACGTAGTTTCACCTGTCTCCAAATCTTGTCATTCCAAGCCATGATGGTAGTCGGTGCGGCGGATCTGAGACGGGCTTGAGAGAAGACGTGAGCGGTAGCAATGAAGGAGGTGATTGAAAATTACAATGATAGTCAGGAGATCAGAAACCTTAGAACAAGATGAAAGAAGAAGCCCTTGCAACTATAATTTTTTAATATAAAAATAATGCTTAACGATAAAGTTAAAAAGAGAATATAGAAAAAAATAGTTAAACTATATTTTTAAAAGAACATTTTAACCTACAAAATAAAATAATTGGTTAAAATTTAAATGTGAATTTGGCCGCTTATAATATAAATAGTAATTGTTTCGTAATATTAGATAATAATTTTTTTTCATAATTTTTACTTTTTTAAGTCAATAATATTTATTTATATATATATATATATATATTAAAAAATTATTTTATATATGTTTAATATATTTAGGGTTAATTTAATCTAACTACCCTAACTAATTTTGTGACACCTCACTATCTTGGAATGCATTTTTTTTTCTCTTCCATACCCGTCGTCAACTTGCCATCCATTTTTGGATGGAAACACTTAATAAGTTTTTTTTTTGAATAGGCAATTTTTCATTAAAAGCCTCTTTTGAGGTAAAAGAGAGCAACAAGGCCAAAAGACCACAAAAAAGGATTCTCCAAGGTGATCATATGCCACCTATAAGAGAGATCAACTACAAACTAACACACAAAGACCTAAATAAAACAAAGAGAGAGCAACAACAAGAAACTTGCCCATAAAGCAAGAAATTCTAATTTTCGAAATAACTTGCAATCCAAGCAAGTCCAAGGAGATTCTTGGAGACCAAGCAAAACCGAGAATTTAGAGCACAGCAGCTGATTTTGCAGCAACACTAGCAAGACAAGCAAAGCCAATAAGATCTTGCAATCCAACCAAATCCGAGAAATTTAGGAAATTATGCAGCAACTTGATTCCAGCAACTGATTTTGCAACAACTAACAAATGCAGAAGAGAGAAAGCATCAAAGGAGATGAGATTGGCTTGGATCCAGCCTCACCAAATCTTATGCAGAACAAATAAGACAAGAGGCCAAAAGGGGGCAGAAGTGAGACCCAACAACCTGCAAAAGAAGAGAAGAGGAAGAAGCACTCAAACCTAAAAATAGATACCCACACTCATGGAAGAAGGACCTATATACCCACACAAAGTAAAGAGAGAGAGCCAAAGCAAGGCTCAACACAAAACCAACAGATCAGAACAAAGGGGGCTTCAGAAGAAGGCCAAACCAACCTTACCAAACTCACCACTCAACCCAAACCCTTCCCAAACCCTCCCAAACCCAAACTCCAAGAATTCAAGGCCAAAGGAAGCAAGCTCAGCAACTTTGAGGAGATGATCTCCAACCTTGGAAAGAAAAGCTGGAGCCATTTTTGGAGAAGGAAGCACAAGCCCAATTGTAGGATTGAATAACAATGGATTCAAGGATTTGGATGGCTGACAATTCTATTCCATTAAACACCAGATTGTTCCTAGCCAACCAGATATGCCAGCAAGATAATTGAATTAATTTCCCCCAATGAGATTTTCTGTTTTTATGAAGTAGATAAGACCAGGCTGAAAAGAGATCCTTGATAGAGCTAGGGATGACAAAGACCACTCCCCACCAATGACAAAGAGAAGCCCAGACCTTCCAAGACTTTGAACAGTGCAACAGGATATGGGAGATATCCTCAAACTCCCAATGACAATGCTGGCAGAGAACTTCCTCCAAAGAGAACTGCATACCTCTGAGATCCAAGAAACACTTACTAGGGAGAGCCTCATGACAGGCCAACCAAGAGAAAGCAGTTATTTTGGGTGGTATACCAGGGATCCATAAATGTCTAGACCAGTTAAAATTGATTATAGAGGAGCCTTGATTTTCAAGAATTGAATAAATTCTTTTGACAGAGAAACCCTTTGGATCACTTGACCAACTGAGAGAGTCATCTTGAGGAAGGACTAATACATTATTCAAAATAAACTGGAGGGACATCCAATCTTGCTCAGCCCTGCCTCTAGGAGTTCTCCTGAATTGAAGCTCCCATGAGGAACCTGACCATGCTTCAGAGACCAAAGCCTTTTTAGCTTGGGAAAGAATGAAAAGCCTTGGGAATAAGGATTTAAATGAGGAGACTCCCCACCAAATATCTTCCCAAAAGAAGATCCTCTGACCATTACCAAGATTCCAGGAGAGGCCCTTGAAACCAAATAATTCATTGAACCTTGGATCAGCATTTAAAGCCAGCAGATGTTGTAAAAAGCCTCCTGATCCAATTTCAGAGAATTTGGATAAATCCCACTCATTTGAGTTCCAGCCATATTTGTCACAGATGACTAACTTCCATAAACTACTACCTTCCAAAGCAAATCTCCACCACCATTTGGAGAGGAGAGCTACATTCATAGCAACCAGATCTTTTATCCCCAAACCACCTTCTTCTTTAGGTCTGCAAACAATGTTCCACCTCAGTTTACTAAAAGTTCTAGAGGAGGGCTTAGCATGCCATAGAAATCTCTTCTGCCATTTGACTAAAGAGGTAATAACTCCCTTAGGGGCCTTCACAAGAGAGAAAAAGTAGAGGGGAAGAGCACTCATAGAGGATTTAATCAATGCTACTCTCCCACCAAGAGAAAGAGTTTTAGCTTGCCAGAGCCCCAAGGAGGCTTTATACTTGTGAATAATGGGATCCCAAGAGCTGATCCTTTTCATGTTTGCACCCAAAAGGAAATCCCAAATAAGTTATAGGCAAATGGCCAATTGGGCAGCTTAATGAGTCTGCAATGAACTGAGATTCCTCCTCTGATAAGTTGAAGGGAATGACCAAAGATTTGGTATAATTGACAGACAGACCAGAAGCCAAGAGGAACATATGTAGAGCATACTTTAAATTTGAGGAACATTCATCCTTGGCTTTAATAAAGAACACTGAATCATCTGCAAATTGCAGATGAGATAATAGGGGCCCTGTTGGACTAATTTGTATGCCTTCAATGAGATCATGTTGAATAGAAGCCTTGATTATTTGGTTTAGACCTTCAACAACCAATACAAAGAGGAAGGGAGAGAGGGAGCATCCCTGCCTTAGGCCTTTACTAATGGCAAAGTCAGGAGATGGGGAATTGAAATGTGAGCCTTTAAACAGGAGAGGATCCATAATTTCCACTTGTAGCCAAAGCCCATTTTGGATAGAAGACTCATCACAAAGCTCCAACTAACTTTGTCAAAAGCTTTTTCTAAATCAGCTTTGAATAGGAATGACTTGGTTTTGGACTTTTTCAAATGGTGAACTATTTCTGAGGCTATAAGAATACCATCTCCAATCTTCCTTCCTTGAATGAATGTTGATTGTTCATCCCCAACCAGAGAACTTATCACTTTTCTCAATCTGAGAGAAAGAATTTTTGAGAGAATTTTATAAGGCCCCCCCATAAGACTAATAGGCCTAAAATCATCAAAAGTAAGTGGTGAAGAGATTTTGGAGATAAGAGTGATGAAGGAAGAATTTAGCCCCTTGCCTAATAAACCAGAGGAATGGAAGGCTTGAAGGAAATACATTACATCCTCTTTGATGATAGGCCAGCAAGATTGGAAGAATTTGAGGCTATATCCATCAGGACCAGGGGCTTTATCCCCATTGCAAGCCATCAAGGCTTGAAGCACTTCCTCCTCAAGGAAAGGGGACTCCAACCAATTTGCTTGTTCTGAGGTTAGAGTGGAGAATGGAAGATCAGTGAGGGAGGTTTGTTCTGAGGAGGATGCAGAGAATCTGGAGGCAAAGTGTGCTGCTGCAGCAAATTTTATTTCAGAGGGCTCAAAGAGAGTTGTATCATTGTAGTTGATAGAAGTAATCTTTGATCTCAGACCTATAAAATTAGCTAGCCTGTGGAAATACTCTGAGCTATTATCCCCTTCATCAAACCATTTTTTCCTTGCTTTTAGGCTCCATAATTTGGACAACAGTTTATACTCCTGGATTAGTGAAGCTGAATAGGCTCCTCTTTCACACCATTCCTCAGAGGTTAAATGAGTGGTTTCTGCCTTGAGGTCCAAGGAATCAATCTTATGAACCAGCTCTTTGATTTGAGAGTCTAGAGAACCAAAGACTTGTGAGTTCCATTGTTTGAGATCAGCTTTTAGCAAAGATAATTTTTTCCAAAGGATGTAGTGTGGTTGACCTGCCACCTGATAAGAAGACCAAAAGAGTTGCACAGCTGAGAGGAACCTTGAATCCTCTAACCAGATATCCAGGAACTTGAATGGTTTGGGACCCCAATTCAAGGAGGTTTCTGATAAGAGAACAGGCCTATGATCTGAGATGGACCTAGGAAGGCAAGACTGATCTGGATCTTTTAGCAATGACAATAGATCAGCACTGATTAGAAATCTATCCAGCCTAGAAGCAGTGGAACCTGGGCCAAACCAAGTGAATTTGCCACCTTTCATGGGAAGATCAGATAGGGACAGTGAGGATATTAGATTCTGGAGATGTCTGAGGTCAGGATCCAGCCTTCTTTGAGAGTTTCTTTCCTCAATAGATAGAACTGTGTTTAAGTCACCAGCTAGCATAAACAAATGATCAGCTTCCAGAGGTAGGAGATGGGTTAATAAATCTTTCCATAGGAGCTTCCTTCTAGCTGAGGAATTGGGGGCATATATATTGACAATGTAGCATAGAGTATTTGGAGTGATCATTTTTCCAATCCAGATCAATGCACCATCCAGTGGAATGTAGTTGAGGCAATTGAATTCAGATGATTTCCAAATAGATAGTAGCCCCCCTGAACTTCCAGAAGCATTAATAAAGATGTGTTCCCAACCATAGTTTAGCCCACATAACCTCAAAAAATTGGAGGGAAAAGGATCCAGTTTTGTTTCTTGAATCATCATAAAAGAAGGTCCTAGCTTGTGAATCAAATTACTGAAGCACTTCCTCTTTTGTGAAGAGGAGATTCCCCTCACATTCCAAGTGAGGAAAATCATAGCAAATTAAGTGGAAGGAGGGTCATCCCTCCTAGAAACTTCAAAATCAGGATCATGGTCAAGATTTACAAAATCATCTTTAGAGCCTCCATCCAGATCCACAGTGGGATTGATTTGATCCTCTATAGCTTGTAAATGCTGAATGATCACTTCTTCTGGAGCTATTTCTTTTATTCCTATTTTTTTCCCAAAATCCCAGGCCTTTTTTGCTTCTGAATTATTGCTCACAGACAAGGAACCTGTCTTCTTTTTTTGCTGAGAGGGAGGACAGGTTTCTTTTAGTTTTGATCTTGTTGTGTAGGTATGAGAGGCCTTTTGAATGTCACTTTTGATCTTCTATTTTGATTTTGGAGAGAATTTAAGATTTTGATTTTTTGAAGCACTCAATACCAAAAAATCAGCTACCTCAGTCACTTGTAATTGCAGAAGACTTTTAGAATGTTCAGGGTGGTCAGGGGAAGCAGGTCTGGAGCTTAAAAATCCAGGGCCACTCTGAATGTTCTCCAAGTCAAGCGGACCCAAAGAGGATGTGGGAGAAGTGACAATAGCATCCTTTTGAGAGGGGGAACCATTTACCAAGACAATTTCCTCTTGAGAATGCCCCAGCATTAATTGATTTGCAGAAATAGTACATTCAGAGGCAATACCAGCTGTATTTGGTTGAGATTGATCTGAATATACTTGCCCCTTGGAGGAGAGAGAGGGCTTTAAACCTTCAGGGCCAACCAGCAAAGGAAAAGTGGGATTCAATTGGGACTGATAATTAGACTGGATTGGAGATTGGATAACATTTCGTGAGGAAACTGCTACTGTTGGGATTTGAAGTTCAATAGAAGGCCCTTCAGTGAGAGCAGCACCAGAAGCAATAGGAGAACTAATGGTTGGACTGAACTGAGTAACAAGAGGCTCCAAGCTATCTTGAACCACCTGATTAACTAATAGAAGTTCCTCAGAGGTAGCCAAGACATTTAAACTCCCATTAAAATCCTCAACCAACTGTTGCTAAATTGAAAGCTCCTGCATATAATGCCCCTGGGATAAATGTTGGGAATTGAAGGGAGAATGAGGAGGACTAGATTCTGGCTCCAACATTCTAGTAACTGTTCTGAGGACCTCAGTATTTAATTCATCTGGATCAGAAGGATCACTCTCAGAAGAGGTACTAGAGCAAGAGGAGGAGGACTAAGAAGCATTTGGTGGCTGGATTGGTGGTATTAATGAGCTAGAAATAGAGGAGACCAGCACATTGTATTTTTTGCATCCCAATGTGATTTGAAACTCCTCAGAGAATTGTTTGAGCCTTTTGGTTTGTACTAACACAAAGGCTTTATCAACAGAAAGCCCTTTAGAAGTAATGGGATGTGTAAAAACCAAATTCCCAAAGTCAATAACTGTTGCTTGAAATGTTTCTTCAGTCCAACCATGAAAAGGAACTCCTTGGATAAATACCCATGAGAATACACCTCCAGACAAGCAAGTTGAAGCTTTTCAAGGAATAATAGTGAGCCAATCCAGGAGCCAAGATCCTCCATCTTTCATTAATTCCCTGTCATAGAGTTCATCAGGGCAGTGAACAAGGATAACCTTACTACCAAGGCTTTTAAGTTGAATTTCTGAGACACCTTGTGAGGCAATTTCTCTTTGTATTGCCTCAACCTGCAAGTTGAGATGTGAAATGGCTAGGTGTGATCTAAGCATAGTATGATGATTCTTGGAGACAATTGAACCCTGGTGAAGGAAATCCTCAAAAGATAAACAATGGAGAGGCTTGACAGATTTATGAGCAGAGATATTAGAGGGCCTTCCTCCCCCAATCTTTCCTCTATCCCAAGCTTTTGTTACATAGAGTTTGTGATTCCACACAATAGCTCCATTGAAGGAGTGGATGGCTGATTGAAGATGGTCAGAGGAGTTAAAATAAACAAAGCCATAACGAATGCCTCTTCTATTATGCCTAGTGGCAACCAGGGAGTTACAATACCCATTTGATCTACCAAACACTTCTTTCAGCCAAGATGGATTGCCCATCTTAGGGATATTAAGCACAAATGCCGAGTATAATTTTCTTGAGGATTTTTGAGCTCTAGCTTCCAGCTTTTGATAGAGAGGTTTTTCGAAGCCTGGAGGAGGGAAGCTCATGGATGAAGAGCTGTCATATTGGTTATTTGCAGAGACAACCACTGAGGCTGATTTTTGATGCAGAGGAGGTCTTGATGGCCGATACTCCTGGGCTTGATCTTCATGGAAGGAGGGTGTAACATCCGTATCAGAAGTAATCGGTTGAAAGAACTTGTTATAAAACATCTTGTGGCCATCAATGAGTTTAGTGTGACCACCAGGTGAATACTGCTGCGTCCTGTCTGAAGAAGAAGGGGAGGAGGTCCTGTTTTGTCGTCCTTTTTTCTTAAGCCCTTTCTTAGTCAAATGTTGAACTGATCTGCATGCACTTGGATGGAAGTCACCTCCTGAAAGATCCTGAAGAGTAAGCATTGCAGTACCTTTAACACAAAGCCAAACCAATTTTTTGAAGAAGCAGAGAAAGGGAGAAGCTTGTCAAACCCTTGATGGTTCGATGGCCTAATGAGAGGCCAACATGAACACTACATCAAACGAAGAAAGAAGAAGAACACCAAGAAGATATTGAAGACCCATGCTGCAGCAAGATGTTGAAAATCCGATGAACACCAAGAAGTTGTTGTAGCAGCTTCAAAGATCCATCGTAGCTCTGGAGAGCATTTTTCACTCTTAATAAGTTCATAATACCCCTCATTAACAGTCAAATTTTCAAAAACATTCCATTGGTTTTCAAAACTTCTTTTTATTTATTTATTTTATATAAGTCCGTTTTTATTTTATAAAAAAATTAGATTATACTTTAAAAATATCAATTTCTAATTTCTAAAAATCAGTTTTTATTTTTAACAGTTTTATTTTATATAATATTTTTTTATTTCAAAATATAAAATTTCATTTTTTAATATTTAAAATTATATTTTTTTTAATTTATTAATTTTCATTATTTTAAAAAAATATACAAAAAATCAGATTTTTTTAATATTAGTTTTATTTTCGAAAATTCTTTTGATAATTCTGTTTTTTTCATTTATTGTTTTCTAGAACCCGTGAAGTCATTGTTGCAATTTTTTTAAGAACAAACCCAATTTTAATTCTTTATTTTGTT
Source organism: Erodium maritimum (assembly GCA_963921825.1). NCBI lineage: Eukaryota > Viridiplantae > Streptophyta > Magnoliopsida > Geraniales > Geraniaceae > Erodium > Erodium maritimum. The sequence continues at coordinate 25,945,276 of OY997596.1, read as the reverse complement.
TGTTCTCTCACCCCATCACCACATGTCGCCACTTTTAATTCCCAGCAGCATTTTCAGTTTCTCAAGCACAAAACAACTTCATCCCTTTACAAAATTCCAAATTCAAAATGACTTTTTTTTGTAAAGCTATTTGTGCTTCTACAAAATCAATAGCCCCAAAAACCCTAGATCCCCAAATACAAAGAAACACAGAAAAATGGCAAAGAGAATGATTGCTTGAAGAAGATTGCGAGTCGTCACAGAAGCTGACAAGCCTCGTCCCATATACAAATTCCCATAAACTAGGCTTGGAGCTAGAGAGCGTGAGCCTATTGTGTCCCAGTGGTCGATTCAGCTCGCGGGTGGGACTCACGGTAGTCGGACTGAAACCCCAAATGTTAGAGCATGTACAACAGAAAGGACCTTGGTGAGGTCTGGGAGTGCAGAACTTGTGCTGACTGGACAAAAGTGAGGTCCTGGGAGTGCAGAAAAGTAGGTGTTTTGCAACAGAAAGGACCTCTGAGGTCCTGGGAGTGCAGAACAGTGCTGACTGGATTATTAATTGATATTTTGCTGTTTTATATCATTCTTTATCATAAACCGTTTAAATTATATATAATTTAAACAATTTTGGAATAAAATAAGTAATGACAATCAATAATTAATAAATAAATTCAACACGAATATAAATGAACTTCTAATTTTATTAAACCCCTTTTAATACAACCCACAAAAAACCAGCTCGAAGAGCACAGACGACTACGCGTCGTCATGGAAACCAGCTCCATATATACCCCATAAGTGCTTCATAAGATCATTTTGTAGTTGATGGTGGGTTTCAGGATTTAGGACACTTTGTTGACAATCAACTTGTTGTTGGTATTCCAATGGCCCTCCGTGGTGTCATCGTTCCGGTGGTGTCCAATTCGGCGTTTCTGGAGGTTGCGCGTACAACAACTCCTCATCCCCATACTCGTACCGGTCGCGCTCATCCTCTACAATCATGTTGTGTAGAATTATGCAAGTGGGCATGATATCAGCCATAAAGTGTGGGCTCCAAGACCGAGCGGGACGGGAAATGATGTGCCACATTGCTTGAAGTACTCCAAAAGCCCTTTCAATATCTTTCCGAGCACCTTCTTGGCATTTAGCAAACAACTTCTCTTTGGGCTCGAATGGATGTCGAATAGTCTTCACGAACCGTGCCCATGTTGGGTAAATGCCGTCCACCAAGTAATAAGATCGGTCGTACCGATGCCCGTTGATCTCGTACTCCACAGCTAGCTCACGGTCGTAGTAAGCGTCTTGGAATAGGTGGCTGTTGTTGAGGACGTTGATGTCGTTGTTCGATCCAGCCATCCCGAAAAATGCATGCCAAATCCATAAATCACGGGACGCTACAACTTCAAGCATAATCGTCTTTTCCCCGTGGTGACCTCCCCGTCCATGGGCTCCCTGGTCTTCGGTTGGGCAGTTTTTCCACGTCCAATGCATACAGTCAAGACTCCCCGCCATTCCGGGAAACCCTCGGTTGTACCCTTCTCGGAGTAAGCGTTGCATGTCATCCGGTGTGGGAGTACGCTCATACTCGGCTCCGAATACCTGAATGACGGCCTTGCAAAACTTACGTAAACATTCAAGTATGGTGCTTAACCCCATGCGCAGAGTTTCGTCCAATGAATCGGCCGCGGACCCATACGCAAGCATCTGTATAGCGGTGGTGCACTTCTGTTCCGTTGATAAGCCCGGTCGTGAGGCAGCGTCGGGACTCTGTTCAAAGTAGTTGTCGTGAGCCTTCACCGCGTTCATAATCCGTTGGAAAAGTGGTCTGCACATACGGAACCGACGCCTGAACATTTCAGGGCCATATAGGGGTTGTTCGTCAAAATAGTTCGCCATCAATTGGATGTGGGCTTCCGAACGACCTCTGTTAATCTCTCGTCGCATTGGTTCTCCATGGATGGCCCTCTCGACCATTGGCATTACTCTCTGCATGTGCCTCTCCATCATCCGCCGGAATCGTCGCTCAACTGGCCGCATTTGGGCTGCCATATCCTCATATGTCGGCAGTTGGGCTGCCATCTCCTCATACGTCGGTATCCGGGGAGCCAGCTCCTTGTACGTCATCTCCTCAACGTCGGACATAATCTCGTCGTCGGACATTTTCGAAAATAACGAGTAGGAAGTGAGAATGAAAGAGTGAAAGTAGAGAATGGTGTGAGAAAAATGAGGAATGGGGTAGGGTATTTATAGGGTTCCATTTATCAGATTTTTGAATTAAAAAAATAGTCGTTACCCGACCGTTGTAAACGGTCAGACTCGGCGAAGCCACGTGGCAGAAAAGGAGAGGACCACGCAGCCGAGGGAGCGAGGAGCGCGGGAGCGGCCAGCGGCCAACGAGAGGGGAGCGAGGAGCGAGGATCGGGGAGCGGGAGCTTGTTTTTCGACCCTACAGCGGAACGGCCCGCGGTCCTCGGACCGGGCGCGCGCGGAGTGGGGCGCGGGTGCATTCCGTTGTGCGTGCTCTTAGGTGCAGCTACGCCGCTTCTCGAACCCTCGCTGACGGACAAAGGCACCACCTCGAGGGTTCAAACTCTGGGAAACATCATTGTCCGGTGAGGGAACTCCAGTGAATGCTCACTGTTGCGGTGTAGTTGAGATTAAATGGGGAGATAAGGTAGTTGAAAGTGAAAATCCATGGCCAATTTGGAGGGGGAGGTGTGGTATTGGAGAAGGGACTTGAGGAGAGTGGTGATGATGGTGAATCCATCGTATTGGATCTGTGAGGACGAAGGTTGGGACTGTGACGAGAATCAAGTGGGGATATAAGTGGAGTTGAGGTTTTGTGGGGTTAAAAAGGTTGAAGGGTATAAACAGAATTTAATTTTTTTTTAGGGTCATGTGCTATGCACATTACCATTTTCCATCCAAAAATGGATGGAAATTGACGGTAGGTACTTTTTTTTATCAGCAATTTTTGTTTTTTATAAACCAAGCTTTTGAAATAAAAGTCTTGGCCAAGGGATTTAACCCTCCATGAGTGACTACAACAATGGGTATGATTTTGTAACCCAATGAATACCACAGAGGCATTCAATTTACTACCCGAATCCTACACAATTTCAAATTTCTACCCCACAAAAGTTCCTTGCACTGTCAAGTGACTCAACCCCCTGTACTTAACAACATGACTTGGTACACAAGCCACCCAAGTAATCCCCAAAAACAATTCTGTAACCCTTCTAACCCCAGCCACAAATGCCTTAACCCTAGCACTTGACTTTCTATACAAGGCACCCTAGTATTCTCCAAAAACTACTCCTGTAACCCTTCTCAAACCCCATCCACAAATGCCAACACTTCAGAGATGTATTGATCTTGATCAATGACCGTTTGTCCCTTCAAATTTTAGCATCCAGAGCCAAAAGTCCCAACCTCTATCTGTAGAACCTTGTGAGCCAAGTCTTCCAATCTATACTGTATAATTATGCAGCTCCCACCCACTAGTAACAAGTCTTTTGTGAGTCTTCCAACTGCAAAATCACCATCTCCACAGCACCAATACAAGTACTCTAGATCAAACACAAAAGAAACACTCTCCAACTAAAATGTTCTACCCTCACACCATTAACCAAACTAGATCCCACACTCATTAAGTCTGAAGCCCCCATCCCAGTTTAAACCAAACCTCACCAATCTAAGCCTCACCACACTCCCCAAAACCACCCCCAAACCCTCCCCTGCCCAGTCCCAATGAGAAAGATCCACTCCAAGTCAATTAATTATTCAGTGCTCCCAACAACCCAGAATTCTTTCTCAATAAACACTTGTGAGGGTCATTAATCCAGGTAAGAAAAGAGAGAGCTTGTTCCTTTTTGAATCTGGCCCAAAGAATTTGATAAGTATCTGATTGTATCTGTTGGAACACCAACTCAGCCCTGGGAAGAATACCATTAAAAACCAGCTGGTTCCTACATAACCAAACCCTCCAAATGATGCTGGAGAAAATCATATTCCAATATTTCTTAATCCTTGTTGATTGCAAAGAATTCCAAGAGATGAACCAGTGGAGGAAAGTGTCAGGTAATGCAGTCCTGATCCCCCACCAATCCAAACACAGCTCCCAAATCTTGTTGGCCAATTTACAACCCAAGAATAGATGGTTAATCTCCTCTGGTTCTTCATTGCAGATTGGGCACCAGATAGTATCTGAAATTAATCCTCTTGCCATCAAAAAACACTTAGTAGGAACAGCATTCATGCAAACCAACCAAGCAAATGCAGCCACCTTAGGAGGAAGAAGAGGACACCAGAGTAATGCAGGCCATTGAAGATTCTGATCAGTATGATCATCAAAGATCTCATACATCTTGTGAACAGTAAAACCCTTGTTATCAAGTTTCCAAGTAACTCTATCCCTCCCCAATGCTACTAAGGAGAAAGGATTAAGTATGTCACATAATAAACTGAACTGGTCCAATTCCCAACCCCTAAGATCCCTCCTGAAAATCAGAAACCAATCACCCTCCACCCAAAGCTTGGCCACTGTCAAAGATTTTTGTTCACTGAGTTGGTAGAGTCCATGGTAGGAATTTTTGAGTGGAGTTTCAATTAACCAAGCATCCTCCCAAAAATGTACCCTGTCTCCAGTTATAACTGACCATTGTAATCCTACTGCACCAAATGCACTAGCAAATTTTGGGCAGCAGAGCAGTGTTTCAATATGACTGAGAAATGATTGCCCATCTTGAATCATGAAAGAAGATAAGTCCCAAGCATTTGGATCCCAGCCATATTTGGCACAGAGTAACTGCTTCCACAAGGAATCTTGCTCCAGAGAGAATCTCCACCACCACCTTGCCAAAAGTGCTTTATTCATGATGTGCAAGTTTTTGATCCCTAAGCCTCCTTCCTTCTTGGGCCTGCAAATTAAGTTCCATCTCACTCTATGTAATACCTTTTTAGTGACAGTCCCATTCCATAGAAACCTTCTTTGCCACTTCTCCATCTCCTGTATAACCCCTTTAGGTGCTTTGTACAATGACATAAAGTAGAGAGGTAGGGAGCTGAGAGATGATTTTATCAAAGTGATCCTCCCACCAAATGACCTTGACTTGGCTTGGCAAAGACTCAGCTTTCTCTTGAACTTTTTGATGACTGGAGCCCAAGTTTTCTTCCTTCTAGGATTGGCACCCAAGCTAAACCCCAGATAGTCAAATGGTAATTCCACAGCCAGACAACCCAAAATTTCTGTGATCTCATCTCTAAACTCAGCAGAGGAATTTAATACACAAACTTGTGATTTTTGGAAATTAATTTTGAGACCAGTAGCTTTTTGTAAGCAAAGGAGTGTATGCTTTAGATTGATAGCCTGTTGAATTCCAGCTTCAATGAATATAAGAGTGTCATCTGCAAATTGTAGATGTGAGATCTCAGGCCCTTGTTGATTACATTTGATACCAGAAAACATCCCTAACTGAATCCCTCTATCCATGAGTTGATGTAGGCTTTCTATCAAGAGAGCAAAGAGTAATGGTGATAATGAACATCCTTGACTTAGTCCTCTAGTAAGAGGGGAATCATCAGTTGGAGCTCCATTTATAAGGACTGAAGACCAAGCTTTAATGCATTCTGCAATCCAAGATCTCCAAATACTGCCAAAACCCATGATTTGTAATGTACTCATCAAAGCTTCACAATGTACATGATCATATGCCTTTTCAAAGTCCACTTTAAAAACAATAACCTCTTGACCAGTCAATTTGATGGAGTGAATAACCTCAGATGCAATTAAGATGCCATCTAATATTTGTCTACCAGAGATGAATCCTGACTGGACATCATGGACTAATAGATTCATTACAGTCGTCAACCTTGCTGCTAACACCTTGGATATAATTTTATAGGTGCTACAAATGAGGCTGATGGGTCTATAATCTTCAAAAGTCTATGGAGAGTCAGTCTTAGGTATCAAAGTGATAAAGGAAGAATTGATACCTTTGCCCAGAGATCCACCCACTTGGAAATGATTCATGAAATGAATAATGTCTCCTTTGATAAATGGCCAACAGTTTTGATAAAATTTACGTGAAAAAAAACATTCTACGGTAGTGAGGTGACACAAAAAATAGTTAGGGTAGTGAGATGAAAATCAAGAATTTTTAGGGTAGCGAGATAAAATTAACTCATATATTTGTTAATGATTAAAAATAATAATAAAATAAAACTCGTCAAGACCGCGACTAATTTCGCCTAACGTCTTTACCGCCCGACTAACGCCTAACTCATTTTACAGCATGTACATCAAGGGACCACATTTAGTGGATAAACTGTGATGCGAACCCCTGAAATTGAAAGAGCACCACATCAAGGGATTTATGTATGGGGGGTCATGGTTTGTAGAAGTGCTGAGTGAATGTTGAGTGGATAATTAATTATATTTTTGCTGAATTTATTAAATTTATATTTAAAACAGTAAATACTAAATAAAATTGGAAAAATGATAAAATTACTTAATAAATTAATAAATGAACTAACATATAAAACTAATTAATAAATAAAAGTAAATAATTAAACTTGAAATTTCATTACGCCCCGAATAGTACATCAAACTACAAATACTTTTGATACATCAAATTTATTAACTCATCTCAATACTTGTCGTCCTCGTCGTCTGAATCATGGTAAGTCGCGCCTAACCGACCACATATGTGCTGAATAAGGTCGTGTTGGAGTTTCCGATTGGTCTCATCATTTGTTACGCTGATTCGAGTACGGAACTGATCTCGGTAGGACAAGGGCCCTCTTTGATGCCATCGTTGAGGTGGTGTCCAAGCTGGTATTTTCGGAAGGGGCTCTAAATAAAATTCGTCATCCTCGGCTTCGTACCGTCCGCGTTCATCCTCCATAATCGTATTGTGTAGAATGATACAAGCATGCATCAAATCAGCCAAAGTTGTCGGGTTTCAAATACGAGCGGGCCTTAAAATTACGTGCCACCTTGCTTGGAGGACTCCAAAAGCCCATTTAATATCTTTCCGAGCACCTTCTTGGAATTTAGCAAACCATTTCTTTTTGCGAGTATAGGGATGACGAATCGACTTCACGAACCGACTCCATGAGGGGTAAATGTCGTCAAGTAAATAATATGGGCGATCGTGCTGATGCCCGTTGATCTCGTACTCCACAATGAGGCCACTGTTGGGCCTCAATGGAGGGTATGAACACATACTTGTAGCGGAAATAACTCGAGACCATGCTATAGAACACTACCAAATATGAGATACACAAGAGAATAAACAATATGGATGTTTCCTTACCAATTAGTTCAAGAAAAGGAAGAGAACACCAAAGAAACGATGATCATCTTGAGTCTGCAAGATGCCTGCGTATCCAATTGGAATCAAAGCCACATAGTTCTTCTTTAGATGACTCAAAAACACAAATGGAGAGAATTTAACCTTGTTGGCCGAAATTTACAAAGAAGGGAGAGAGAGTTGTGTTCCTATTCGTGCCTTGTGTTTTGTTATATGTGCCTTGTGTTTTGTTATATGAAAAAGATGACTTAAACCATCAATATAATCAACAACTACCAAGGACAAGTAAGGTGTGAAGCATGGTGTGAAGTAAAACAAGTATAATGCTAAGTATGGCAAGACAAGATGAGGTTACGTAGTGAATCACCAACACCTTAATCTTTGTCTTGCTTACTTAGTACTAATTAATCAAGACTTGATTAATTAGTTCAATGGGCATTGATTGCATGGACCTTTCATGGGCCTCTTGGAACATGGCCCATGGCCATTCCCAACGAGGTCCCGTGACGTGCTCATCGCCTCCAAGCCTTCCATACCGGAAATGTCCAACATTATCTGATGTGATCAATCCAAGACTCCAAGTCTTTTCTCGATCTGCAAAGTCCTATTCACTTACGGGCACATGACCCAAAACCCAATTTTGGTCATGTCTCGAGACAACTCTCTTTTGGTCATTCTCCATAAACGTGTCAATGAGTTTCATCCTTCGGTGTGACCCTTAGGTTTATGCATGTCAATAGATCAACATAAAATCCCATTTTACTTGATCCTATTTAAGTGGCAACTAACGAGACTTTAGTATTGCCTGACACTGCATAACGAATCGACCCAATCGATTCTAACCTTTCCGTCGTCCCTGTCATTATCCTTTCATCGCCGATATCTTGATTGAGATAAGGCATAGAGCCATCATCCTTATCATTCTCAATCACTATTCCTTGATATGTGAGATGACTGAATATACGATACCCAGTATCGTGTGCATGGTCATGCTTTTCTTTCAGTCACTCTCGATCAAACGATCGTGAACTGATATCTTTCCCATACCGTAGTATGATGGATAAATCCCTTAACCGTCTTTCGTGACACTCATGCAATCCGTCCCCAAGCCAATATTAACCGTTACGGAAACCATGTCACAGGCAACGTTGGGCTCAGGTCAAACTCAGGTGTTTACTGCATAGTAATCACAAAGGCTCCTTGGTCTAAGAATACATGACAAGCTACAACAATGAATATGTTCATGACTTGATCTATGGCACATATTCATGCCGGCTCGTCCAATATCATGTCTCACCTGATATCTATGATCAGACTCCGGAATCCCATTCCAATGACTAACAGAACGTAAGCTATGAAGAGTCATCTTGCATATTAATCGCTTCTAGTGAAGCTTTATTGACTAGGGACCCATCGAGTATGATCTATCTCGATCTATGGTTCTATTCGCATTGTGGGCATAGAGAAGAACACACATCGATATATTACTCCAACACATAAGTAATATAAAGCCGCTTTAATTTTATTGCTAATGATGATACATACATTTGGACATTTATGATTGAACTATGAGCACTAAGACTAACAGTCACGGCCACAAAACGCGTCATTGAATAAGTGGCGGGCGTGTAGGATGTTGATGTTGTTGTTCGAGCCAAACATCCCAGAAAACCCATGCCAAATCCACAAATCACGGGACACTACTACTTCCAGCATAGTAGTTGGATCCCCATGGTGGTCTCCCCGACCGAAGGCTCCTTGCAATGCGACTGGGCAATTCTTCCACTCCCAATGCATGTAGTCATGACTACCAATAATACCGGGGAACCCTCGGTTGTACCTCGATTCGAGTAATCATTGCATGTCCTTCAGAGTTGGCTTCCGCTCGTATTCCTCCATGAAATCCTCAATAACTGCCTTATAAAAATGTTTTACACATTTAAGTATAGTACTTACCCCCATACATAGGGTATGTTCAATAAATTGGTCAAGCACCCATACTCTAGCATTCGGATCACGGCGGTGCATTTCTGGTGCGTCGATAACCCCAAGGTTGGGTGCTCGAAGATATAATCCTACATCAGTCGGTTGTGGCCTTCGAGACGACCTCTGTGAATTTCTAGCCGGGAAGATTCCCCATTTTCGATCTGTTGCCTCAATGAGTTCATTTCTGGCATTGCTCTCTGTATCATTCAGGCGGTCCTCTGTCAGAGTCGTTGCTCCCAAGCACGAAATTCTTGCCTCACTTGAGCCTCATCGTCGGACATTTTTGATCGATATAAATTGGAGAATTGGAGAGAATAGAAGATTGTTATGAAAGTAAAAACAATACGTTGACAATGGAAGAACAATATCAAGAGAAAACAAGGGAATATGAAGAGAGTATAATATATTATTATTGATCACATTTCATCTTTTACAATAGCCTCTATTTATAGGCTGATAACATGAACACATAACCTTAATGACTTACTTTAATCTATACATAAATAAGGGAATTAAAAATACAAAAGTCTTGCAACTCCCATCCAGAGTCTTCCATGTAATAAAGTGGTCATCCAATACAAATATTCATAACACTCCCCCTTTGGATGACATGTACAAGTATTTTTATGCCTAGTTAAAACCTTTCTAGGAAAAATTTAGTGAGAAAACCCTAGAAGGAAAAAGAGTACATAATTTTTACAATACGTATATAAGTAACTGTTAGTCTTAGTGCCCGTAGTTCAATCCTAAATGTCCAAATGTACATATCATCGTTAGCAATAAAATTAAAGCGGCTTTATATTACTTATGTGTTGGAGTAATATATTGATGTGTGCTCTGATATATGCCCACCAAGCGAATAGAACCATAGATCGAGATAGATCACACTCGATGGGTCCCTAGTCAACAAAGCTTCACTAGAAGCGACTAGTATGAAAGATGGCTCTATATGGCTTACGTTCTGTTAGTCATTGGAATGGGATTCCGGAGTCTGATCATAGATATCATGTGGGACATGATATTGGACGACCCGACATGAATATGTTCCATAGATCAAGTCATGAACATATTCATTGTCGTAGCTTGTCATGTATCCTTAGACCAAGGAGTCTTTGTGATCGCTATGTAGTCAACAACTGAGTTTGACCTGAGTCTAACGTTATCCGTAACAGGGGTTCATAACGGCCAGGATTGGCTTGGGGACGGGCTACATGAGTAACACGAAAGACGGCTAAGGGATTTATCCCTCATACTGAGGTATGAGAAAGATATCGGTTCTCGGCCGCTTGATCGAGAGTGACTAAAAGAATAGCATGGCCATGCACATGATACTGGGTATCATATATTCAGTCATCTCACATATCAAGGAACAATGATTGAGAATAATAAGGATGACGGTTCTATGCCTTATCTCAATCAGGATATCAGAGATAAAAGGATAATGACAGGGACGACGGAAAGGTTAGAATCGACAGGGTCGATTCGTTATGCAGTGTCAGGCAATACTAAAGTCTCGTTAGTTGCCACTTAAATAGGATCAAGTAAAATGGGATTTTATGTTGATCTATTGACATGCATAAACCTAAGGGTCACATCGGAGGATGAAACTCATTGACACATTTATGGAGAATGGCCAAAAGGGAGTTGTCTCGGGACATGACCAAAAATGGGTTTTGGGTCATGTGCCCGTAAGTAAATAGGACTTTATGGATCGATACAAGGCTTGGAGTCTTGGGATTGATCGCGTCAGATAATGTTGGACATTTCCGGTATGGAAGGCTTGGAGGCGATGAGCGAATCACGGGATCTCGGTGGAAATGGCCACGGACCATGTTCCAAGAGGACCATGAAAGGCCCATGCAACCAAGGCTCATGGAACTAATTAATCAAGTCTTGATTAATTAGTACTAAGTAAGCAAGACAAGGATTAAGGTGTTGATGATTCACCACCTAACCCAATCTTGTCTTGCCATACTTTGTCCTATTTACACCTTACTTGTCACCATGCTTGTCCCATGCATTTAGTTGGACAAGTATGGGTTTTGGTATGTTGAAGTCATCTTTTTTCAACATAACAAACACAAGACAAGAATAGAAAACACAATTTCTCTCCCCCTTCCCTTGCAATTTCGGGTTTGGCAAGCTCCCACCTCCATTTTTGTGTTCTTGAGTCCTCAAAGAGAAGAACTACGTGGCTTTGATTCCCATGTGGATACGTAGGCGTCTTAGAGACTCAAGCCAATCATTCGTTACCCGGTGTTCTTGTTTTGGTAAGAACTAGTGCTGAATTTTTCTCTTGTGAATCCATTATTTGATAATTTTTTCATGGTTTTAATCGTCTCCTGGTTTTCATTGATTTTACGCTGCGATTTGGTTCATCTCCAACCCTACCTCGAGACCCAACAGTGGTATCAGAGCCATGCTACCTTCGGGATTCACAAGACGGTGTTCAAAGTTTCGGTTTTGCTTGAAAATTTCGTTTTGGCATGTTGTTTTGCTAAATTGTTTGATAACATGTTTTAAATTCTTGTTTATGGATTTAATGCATGTAAAATGAATTTTTGAAAATTATTTCAAATCTGGAAATTTTGAAAAAAATTGATTTTTCGGGTCTCGGGAGCGGGACTCTCGGGGAGCCGAAACCGGGACCGAACGGGGCTCCGTTGGACGGAGCTAGGCCAAGCATGACCATTGTATGGTTTATATGCCAAGGCTAAACCGTTTTGTTAGTTATGACGAGTTTGGAACCGTCATGACGAAATCGAAGATCAAATGTTCAAAAGTTTCATTTTTGAACGGTTTCGATAAACCGAGCATCAAAAAATTTCGAAACTTGGCTTTTAAATAAAACCGGAAAATCAAATGATGTTTGATAACATGATTGTTTGATAACACGATGTGTGATGTGATTTTGGCATGGTGTACATAATAGCCCCGAGCTCGATTTAATTATTTATCGCCTTTCACGGCCTGCGAGCCGTTAGAGTTAGCGTGTAATTATTCTTTCAAGGTGTGGTCGTCGAACCACTTGTTTGTAATATTTATTTATTCCCGACCTGTGAGTCGTGTATTAAATTGTAATATTTTACTCAAGACGAAGAAATGGCGAAAAGGTCATTTGGTGGCTTTTCGGGTGTTGGCATCGGTTTGGAGTCGATGGAGCTCAAGAAGCTAGTGGGAGTTAGTTTAGGGGGCTATTATGTGCACATTTATCGGTTTATGCTTGGTTTAGTTTATGCATGACTAATTCTATGTGTTTTAGAATTGCATGCTTAACTTTATTTACCGAGCATATCACCACACATGCAAAGATAAAATTGGAATTTTAATCCTTGTGTGTGAGCCCTTAGAATCGTCATTACATTGGATGTAGTTGACGGGTTCGAAGGAAAAATTACATTGGATGTAATTTGAGGCATCATTGCATTTGGAATGTAGTTGATGTGCTCATCGCATCTAGGATGTGTCAAAGTTTTAAACACAACCGGACAAGTAAAAACGGGTCATGTCCGATACCTCCCAATTATCAACACCTTACTACCTCCCCGTCCTATGGGTGTCGTGCACATTAGCGGAGCATTTTTGGGAAAGCGGGGTAGTAGGTTTGGACGACATATGTGGGTGTCGTGCGCATTAGCGGAGCACCTGCATAGTGACGGGCCATAGTTGAAAATTGGTGGACCCGACTACGATTCTCAGCCTGAGGTTGAGCTAGGGTAACAGATAGGGTTAGCCGTGTACATAAGTACATACCCTAGCCAAGAGTCACATTGGATGTGATTGGATGGAGTCCTACCTACATAGCTCGATTAAGTGGTGATCATTAGTTCAGCTTAATCGAGTGAATCAAGGATCTTGGTTTTAGATTCTAAATGTTTAGAATCGATTGTTGGTGTTTAAGCTTGATCTTCATAAAATTTATTCAGTTTACTGATTGAATTTTATCTGTTGTAGATCAAATGGAAAATTCAGCGAACATTAATAGTTTGTCATTAAAAACCCTTCTTGACAGGGTCAAGCTAAATGGGACAAACTATTTGGACTGGTACAGAATTTTGAGGATAGTCCTCAAGTCTGAACGCAAAGAATATGTCATTCACAAGGCTGTCTCTAAGACCATATCAGAGTTACATGAAGTGTCATTAACTGCTGAGAAGAATATATCAGGGATCTGGGATCCAAGGATATTCTGATGGTCAACAAGGGAATTGGAAGTGGCAAGGGCGGGGCCCATGCGCACTTGGCAGGAAAGATGAGACACCTGAGAATGTCTGCATCTACTGCCAATAGCCTGGTCATTGGAACCGGGATTACAGGAAGTTCACGGCTGACCCGAAGAAGGGCAGTGGGACTGCGCCTTCATCAAATAGCGTGGATGATCTGAAGAAGGGCAGTAGGACTGCGCCTTCATCAGGAAACCTGGATGATCTAAGGAAGGGCGGTGGGACCGTTCCTTCATCTGGTATTAACTATATAGAGCTACATCTCTCTACTTCCAAAGATTCATGCGTATTAGATGCCAGGACTGAATCTCACACATGCACTAATATATGGTGGCTGAAAGTAGGAGAGGTTTGGAAAGCACGAAGTGGACCTCAGAGTTGTGGCAACTGCTGTAGGATCCATGAGTCTTGCTTTTCCAAGAGGCCTTGTCTTAGTATTGTATAATGTATATTGCATACCTACTTTTAGTAGGAATATTATATCTGTATCCGTGTTTGACAAGGACGGATATAATGTTAATATTGGAAATGGAGTTTTCAATGTTCTATGCAATGATATGTTTTATACCAGTACTGACATGGTTGGAGGATTGTACATATTAGATATGGGTAACAATGCCTCAAGTTCTATATATTCCGTTAATACCAAGAGGTCTAAATCCAACGATTTAAACCTAACTCTGTTATGGCACTGTCATTTGGGCCGCATAAACAAGAAGCGCCTATCAGCACTTCAGAAGTGCGGGCTTTCAGGTTCATTCGAATTCCATTCGATCGATAGGTGCAAGGTTTGTTTGATGGGCAAAATGACTAAAGTGCCCTTTATCGATCGCGATGAAAGGGCGGGTGAATTATTGGGGCTGATACACTCGAATGTGTGTAGACCAATAAGTTCACTTGCCAGGAGGGGTTTTAGCTACTTTATCACATTTACTGATGATTACAGTAAATATGGTTATGTCTATTCGGTGAGACATAAGTCTGAAGCGTTTGATAAATTCAAAGAGTTTAAGACTATAGTAGAAAACCAGCTTGACAAAGGTATTAAGGCACTTCGATTGGATCGAGGTGGAAAATACTTGACCACAGAGTTATTAGATCATCTAAAAGAGAATGAGATCCTTTTGGAATGGACTCCTCCTGGGACACTGTAGTTGAAAGGTGTAGCCAAACGGATAAATCGGACATTGTTAGACAATGGTCCGTTCCATGATTAGTTAGACTGATCTCCCAGTCTCTTTTAGGGGTTATGCTCTAGAGACGACTGCATTCATAGTGAATCGGGCTTCGGCGATGGGTGTGCATTTTAAAAATGGTACGAGATGATGCCCGCTTTGTCTTTCCTAAAGATTTGTGGTTGCGAGGCTTATGTGAAACATTTGGTTTCCAAAGACGCCATTGGGAGGACTGTGCATCTCGAAGAAACTCAGGATGGTACAGATCTGTCTAAACCAATTGACAACCCAGTAGAAAGGAGCCAGAGATTGTCGTAGAGTGAGAATCGATTCCTGTTACAATTCCGGAAGGTCCAAGGCGATTTGAAAGGGTCAATCTTCCACCTCCAAGATATGGTATCCGGAGGTGACAATGAAGTCATGGTGGATCACGATGATCCAGCCACCTTTCAGGAAGTCGTGGATGGGCCCGACTCCGAGTTATGGCTGGGAGCCATGAGGGAGGAAATGCAATCCATGTCGGACAACCGAGTCTGGGAACCGGTTTATCCCATCAATGGTATGAGGACCATCAGATGCAAATGGATCTTCAAGGTGAAGATGGACATGGACGGAAACCCTCTGACCTACAAAGCTCAACTGGTGGCGAAAGGTTATAGGCAGATCCAATGGATTGACTATGAGGAAACCTTCTCCCTAGTGGCTATGGTCAAAATCGATCCAAATTCTTCTTGACATAACTGCGTATCATAATTACGAGATATGGAAAGTGGATGTCAAAACCGCTTTCCTAAATGGAAATTTGACTGAGTACGTTTGTATGTCTCGGCCCAAATGTTTTGACGATCCGAAGAATAAGGGAAAGATTTATAAGTTGTTGAAATCCATTTATGGACTGAAACGAACTTCTCGGAGTTGGATCCTTCATTTTGATGAAGCTGTAATTGGATTTGGCTTAATCAAGAACGAGGATGAATCTTGCGTTTATAATAAGGCTAGTGGGAGCAAGATTACCTTTCTGGTTCTCATTGAAAACGACATCCCAACCTTGCACGAGACTAAAGCTTGGTTGAGGAAGTGTTTTTCAATAAAGGACTTAGGCGATGCTTCTTATATCTTAAGGATTAAGATATGTAGAGATCGCGCCAAGAGGGTCTTGGATTTAAGTCAGGGAACTTATGTGAACAAGGCATTAAGTAGGTTCTTAATGCTCGATTCAAAGAAAGGACTCTTACCCACTAGTCATGGCATTCATCTCAGCAAGACTCAATGTCCTAAGACACCTGATGAGCTGAAAAGGATGATGAGAATCCTATGCGCCTGGGGGCAGGATCGATCATATATGCCATGACATATATGAGACCGGATGTCTCGTAAGCCTTATGTTGTACCAGTAGACATCAGTCTAACCCAGGGGAAAGATGATGTTGCACTAGTCGTCGAAGGATGAGTAGACGCTAGTTTTCCAAAACAAATCCAGATGACTTTAGAAGTCAGTCAGGATATGTGTTTATGCTGGATGGCAGAGCTTTACCTGGGAGAGCATAAACCAAGATACCATTGCCGAATCTACGACAGAGGCCAAGTACATGGATGCTGCAGAGGCAGCTAAGGAGGCTATGTGGATTTGGAAATTCACGGCAGGGTTGGGTGTAATTAAAAACTCATCCAGCCCGGTGAATCCATTTTGCGACAACACAAGGGCCATTGCGCAAGCTAAAAGCCCAGATCGCATAACAAATCCAAACATGTACTACGGCGTATCCACCTAATCAAAGAAATACTGAACTGAGGTGAAGTGAAGATAATCTATATTGGAACATATGATAACATAGCCAACCCTTTGACTAAGGTAGTGTCGCTGCCTAAACATGTTAGACATGTAAAGTCGATGAGGATATATTGGAGTTTAGATTGGAACTAGGGCAAAGTGGGAGATTGTTAGTCTTAGTGCCCGTAGTTCAATCCTAAATGTCCAAATGTACATATCATCGTTAGCAATAAAATTAAAGCGGCTTTATATTACTTATCTGTTGGAGTAATATATCGATGTGTGCTCTGATCTATGCCCACCATGCGAATAGAACCATAGATCGAGATAGATCACACTCGATGGGTCCCTAGTCAACAAAGCTTCACTAGAAGCGACTAGTATGAAAGATGGCTCTATATGGCTTACGTTCTGTTAGTCATTGGAATGGGATTCCGGAGTCTGATCATAGATATCATGTGAGACATGATATTGGACAACCCGACATGAATATGTGCCATAGATCAAGTCATGAACATATTCATTGTCGTAGCTTGTCATGTATCCTTAGACCAAGGAGTCTTTGTCATCGCTATGTAGTCAACAACTGAGTTTGACCTGAGCCTAACGTTGTCCGTAACAGGGCTTCCATAACGGCCAGGATTGGCTTGATGACGGGCTACATGAGTGACACGAAAGACGGCTAAGGGATTTATCCCTCATACTAAGGTATGAGAAAGATATCGGTTCTCGGCCGCTTGATCGAGAGTGACTGAAAGAACAGCATGGCCATGCACATGATACTGGGTATCATATATTCAGTCATCTCACATATCAAGGAACAGTGATTGAGAATAATAAGGATGACGGCTCTATGCCTTATCTCAATAAGGATATCGGAGATAAAAGGATAATGACAGGGACGACGGAAAGGTTAGAATCGACAGGGTCGATTCGTTATGCAGTGTCAGGCAATACTAAAGTCTCTTTAGTTGCCACTTAAATAGGATCAAGTAAAATGGGATTTTACGTTGATCTATTGACATGCATAAACCTAAGGGTCACACCGGAGGATGAAACTCATTGACACATTTATGGAGAATGGCCAAAAGGGAGTTGTCACGGGACATGACCAAAAATGGGTTTTGGGTCATGTGCCCGTAACTAAATAGGACTTTACGGATCGAGACAAGGCTTGGAGTCTTGGGATTGATCGCGTCGGATAATGTTGGACATTTCCGGTATGGAAGGCTTGGAGGCGATGAGCGAATCACGGGACCTCGTTGGAAATGGCCACGGGCCATGTTCCTAGAGGCCCATGAAAGGCCCGTGCAACCAAGGCCCATGGAACTAATTAATCAAGTCTTGATTAATTAGTACTAAGTAAGCAAGACAAGGATTAAGGTGTTGATGATTCACCACCTAACCCAATCTTGTCTTGCCATACTTTGTCCTATTTACACATTACTTGTCACCATACTTGTCCCATGCCTTTTGTTGGACAAGTATGGGTTTTGGTATGTTGAAGTCATATTTTTTCAACCACATAACAAACACAAGAGAAGAATAGAAAACACAACTTCTCTCCCCCTTCCCTTGCAATTTCGGGTTTGGCAAGCTCCCACCTCCATTTTTGTGTTCTTGAGTCCTCAAAGAGAAGAACTACGTCGCTTTGATTCCCATGTGGATACGTAGGCGTCTTGGAGACTCAAGTAAATCATTCGTTACCCAGTGTTCTTGTTTTGGTAAGAACTAGTGCTGAATTTTTCTCTTGTGAATCCATTATTTGATAGTTGTTTCATGGTTTTAATCGTCTCTTTCCTGGTTCATCTCCAACCCTACCTCGAGACCCAACAGTAACCTCATTAAAAACCTTGTTAGGAAAACTCATTGCGATAAAACCTAAAGCAAGGGGAAAATAGTGTAACGCGTATTTCTCCCCCTCATTACAACATCTCCATTTATAAATCACAGAGTTTTCTCATGCCGATCTTGTAGACTAATTTTATAAATGAAGTTGTATGAAGTGCTTTAGTGAACAAAATCTGCAAGATTGTCACAAGAACGAATTTGACAAACATCGATATCTCCTTTTTAATGAAGTTCATGAGTAAACAAGAACTTAGGAGAAATGTGTTTCGTTCTATCTCCTTTCATGTAGCCTCCTTTGATCTTAGATATACAAGTTGTATTATCTTTGTATAAGACAGTTGGACTTCCTTTATTTATTGAAAGATCGCATGATCCTCGGATATGATGGATCAAAGACCTTAGCCATATATATTCACGAGTTGCTTCATGAAGAGCTATCAACTCATCGTGATTTGAAGAAGTGAATGTAAGGGCCTGTTTTGTTGAACGCCAAGATATAGCGGTGTCACCATATGTAAATACATGTCCATTTTGTGACCGCGCTTTGTAGGGATCAGATAAATATGTGGCATCAACCATATCCAATCAATTCAGACTTCAAGTCTTTTGAATAAAATAACCCCATATCTAATAAGATTTCTTAAAATTTGTTTAACACCAGTCCAATGTCTTCGAGTCGGAGAAGAACTATATCTTGCTAGAAAATTAATAGAAAATGCTATATCAGGATGGGTGGAACTAGCAAAATACATTAGCGCCCCAATGGCAATAAGATACGGTACTTCTTGGACCAATGAGTTCTTCTTCTTCTCGAGGGCGAAATGGATCATTTTTCACATCAAGTGATAAAAAAACCATGGGGGAACTCAAATGAAGTGATTTATCCATATTGAATCATTTAAAGATCTTCTCAGTATATGATAATTGGTAAACAAAAATCTCCTTCGACAAATGTTTAATATGAAGGCCGAGACAAAATTTTGTTTTCCCAAGTCTTTCATTTCGAATTCACTTTTCAAGTATTACATCGTCTCTACAAGTTCATCATGTCATGCCCCGAATTCGGCATGACCGAACCCGGAACGCGAACGGTGAAACAGTAAAACGATTTTCAAACATTTTAATAAACCTTTTTAAAATTGCCACTTACGTTAATCAAAAACAATATTTTTACAGCGGAAAATACGTTCAAAACAATGAACAACACGAGCTACAAGGTACGTCACTAACTATCCAAAGACCCGGACTTCCGCTCCCAGCTCTTCAAGCTTCGAGGGTTCTCCTAGTCCGCCTCACGACCAGTACCTGCAGGAAAAGCAGCAGGGGGTGAGCACTTCGCTCACCGCCACGGATACCGGATTGACCACGGCATACCAACAGAAATGCCGGGAACACCGGCAACAACAACAACCCCGGGGACTACTACCCCAAAAACACAAAATTAGACTGATGGTCACGCAATACAACTGTTAAAAACTTCCCAGCCATCTCAAAGCCCGGACACGTAATGTAGACCCCAAATCAGAGACCGAACAACCATTCCATTAGTCACACCGACCAGGTAAAGCACAACCCTCACATGACCCTATATGCATTTACTTGTAACTTTCCGCAACAAACAAGTATTCGCTACTCGTCCCTACCTCAGAGGCATGCGGGAAAAGTAGTAAAGGGGATGAGCGTTCCGCTCACCTCCACGGATACCCGTTCGATTATGGCATACTAGCAAAGCATCAACAATTTACCAATCTAAACAGGCAACAACTACCTCAAGACCTGATACCAAACCGTCACAACTGCTCACGATATCCATACCTCAAATACTCGCTTACGTAAGGGAAACCTCGAATGGGGATCATATTCTCAACTAAGCAAAACAATATTGCTCACCATCTCAACACCCCGATTTGCCCGATCACGTAAGGGAAACCTCAAAACGGGGATCACGTTCTCAACTAAGCAAACACTATTGCTCACCACATCGACGCCCCAATCGCCCGATCACATAGGAGAAACCTCAAACGGGGAACACGTTCTCAACCAAGCAAACACTATTGCTCACCATAACAACACCCCAATTACCCGATCACATAAGGGAAACCTCAAAACGGGGATCACGTTCTCAACTAAGCAAACACTATTGCTCGCCATATCAACACCCCAATTACCCGATCACATAAGGGAAACCTCAAAACGGGGATCACGTTCTCAACTAAGCAAACACTATTGCTCACAATATCAATACCCCAACTACCCGATCACATAGGGGAAACCTCAAACAACCCACTCACGTGAGGGAAACCTCAAACCACCCGTCCACGTGAGGGAAACCTCGAACAACCCGCTCGCGTAATGTAGACCTGATCCAGCAGCCACGACCTCAATAACACACGCAATAGTAATCAAAATCACGTAGGGTCACACAAACTAACCGATCACACAACACCCAAGATCACAAAGGATCGCACACCAGGTCAAGATCACAAAGGATCGCACACCAGCCAAGATCACAAAGGATCGCACACCAGCCAAGATCACAAAGGATCGCAAACCACAACCACAAGCCTTAGCACTTTACTGATCACGCGCCGGAAGGTACGACGCACCTGACGGGAACCACAACCCTCAGCACTTTACCAACCGCGCATCGGAGGGTACGACACACCCCTCGGGCATAATTCCAGCCTTAGCACTTTACCAATCACGCGCCGGAAGGTACGACGCACCTGACGGGAACCACAGCCCTCAGCACTTTACCGACCGCGCATTGGAAGGTACGACACACCTCTCGGGCACAGCTCAAGCCTCAGCACTTTACCAATCACGCGCCGGAAGGTACGACGCACCTGACGGGAACCACAGCCCTCAGCACTTTACCGACCGCGCATTGGAAGGTATGACACACCTCTCGGGCACAGCTCAAACAGGCATCACCAGAACAATCATAGTCACAGCCAAATATCACACAATACTCCGCAATAGCAAAATTGACAACACGACTAACTACCACTTAGCAAGTCAGTCAACAACAATACCAGTTTAACGCCCCACGGGCACTCATGGTCATACCGTGGCACCCCTTATCGATGGCAAATCGATAGGTGGGCCAACCTCCACGCCAATCACACAAATCACACGAATACTCAACAACCAGCGAAAATAACCTAATGACTAGCTACCACTCAGCAAGTCAGTCAACAACCATGCAGGTTTAACGCCCCACAGGCACTCATGGCCACACACAACCACAATCAGTTCATTAACCCTACGACACCACCAAGTGCCACAAGAATTTCTATTGTTCGACAGGTTCACTCAACCTACGACACCACCAAGTGTCACATGCAATTCTATTATTCGACAGGTTCACTCAACCTACGACACCACCAAGTGTCACATGCAATTCTATTGATAACTTACCCTAGTCAAGGCCGATATCCGGCTACTTTTCCCTACCTCTTGAAGCGTGTCAAATCCGGTGCTCGCGCTCCGGCAATGCTCCAGATTACCCGCTTAGCCTCCTCTTTCCACGGTCGGCGACACGGTCTACAGTGATCACAATTAACACACTTTTTAAATAAGCAGGTGAAACCCGAATTTAATGAACTTAACGCTCAAACGCAACCCCGACAATGCCGATCACTCCCAAACTTTCCGATTACTCGATATTGTCAACAAAGGGTCCGAAAGGGCCCGATTCGCCCGGCTCGGCGAATCTTCCTGGGATCGGAAAACGCCCTTTCGGGGCTCCGAAAGTTCCCGTTTTCGTTTCTACGATCCTGAAATAATTCAAGTGTTCCAACGCAATCGACGGAATCAATTTCCGACTTCCGAGCGATTTAATTCGCGTTTAAAGTTTCTAAACCTGAAATTTCCAATTTCCACAATTTAATCCCATAATTCGTTCCGGGTGTGAATTATCGATTCGGGGATCGTCCAAAACCACCAGAACACGAAAAACCTGAGGCCCGGGCAAGTGGGCCCCACACGGCCACAATGGAAAACGTTCCTTTTCGCCCTAAAACGTTCCTAACGAACCCCAAACCTCAACCATTCATCTTTAAACCAATCTTAAACAAAACCCAACCTTAATTAAACCGTTTAAACTCAAACCCTAAAATTCAAACGTACCAAAACGAGAAAATAATGGGTTCTCACCGTAGGGAATGACGAGGGGAGTTCGAATCCGCAGTCGTTGAGTCGATCGGTCGGTCGGATCGTCGGGAAATCACCAAAACCCTAACCTTTTCCTTTTTCCTTTCCTCCTTCTCTCTTTTTTTCTCTTTTCTTTTCTCTCTCCTTTTTTCTATTTGGCCGAACACCTCCTCTGCCCTTTCCTTTTATTTTGTTCCAAAAACACATATCTCTTAATTACAAACTACCACCACTTATTTCTTTTTCTTTATTTAAAAAACCACAGACCACCACTTGGGTGACATGTGTCATGTGGGTCCCACACTTTAGAAAAATATCTTGGTAGATATTTTTCAGTCCGATTCGCGAAATTCGGCCGTGTCGGGCCCGGTGTGGGCCAATTTTCCAAGAAATTACGAAATTTTACGTGCTACAAGGAAACGGCCCAACTAAGACCGCTGTAACGATGGCTAAGCTTTTTGGATCCAAATCGGGCCTCGAACGGACCAAAACGTCGCTCGGTTGACTTTTACTGCAAAAAGTCAACTTCTCCCAAATTGGTCAAAAGTTGCCCTGAGTCACCTAGAACTCACTTTGGTCGATATCGGGGTCAACTTAAGTCCGATATGACCCTCGGGGTCAATTCTAGGTTCATTTTGGTGTATGTCCAAAAAAATTAAATTTTTCCGTTTTTCTGCCGATTGACCAGCGTTGACCAGGAGCGGTCTTTACACATCATGCGTTCCAATGATTTTCAAATCATCAACATAGACCGTGATGATGGAAAATACGGTTTTCGTCCGTTTAATAAAAACACATGGACATATTTTATTGTTGATGTATCCTTCTTTCAAAAGGTATTCACTGAGACGATTATACCACATTCGACCAAATTGATTTAGCCCATACAAAGATCTTTGGAGCTTTATTTAGTACATTTCTTGAGGTTTTGAGATGCATGCTTCTGGCATTTTTAGTCCTTCAGGGACTTTCATGTAAATGTCATTATCAAGCGACTCATATAAATATGTTGTCACGACATCCATCAAGTTCATTTGTAGTACTTCTGAAATTGACATGCTAAGTAAAAATATGAATGTGGTTGTATCCACGACCGGTGAATATGTCTCTTCATAATGAAATCTTGGTCGTTGTGAAAATCCTTGTGCGACGAGTCGAGCTTTGTATCTTACGACCTCGTTTTTCTCATTTCTTTTGCGCACAAATACTCATTTATATCCTACGGGTTTGACATCTTCAAGTGTCTGGACTACAGGTCCGAATACTTGGCGTTTATTGAGTGAATTCAATTATGTCTCAATGGAATTTTTCCATTTCGGTCAATCATTTCTTCGTCGGCATTCACTGGCGGATCTTGGTTCATGATCCTCGTTTTCTTTTGAAATATCTAATGCAACTACATTGCAAATATACCACACACAACAATTTCTTTTCTATTCCATATTTCACCTTCAGTGACATAGTTGATCAAGATCTCTTTATTGTCATCTTTTTCAGGTGTTTAATCATCTTTTGAAGACGTCTCTTCATTTATCACATTTTCTTGTTTTTCAGGAATTGTGATATCATTTGATGTACCAACTTGCCAAACTTGTTCCTTTCTTTTTCTTTGGTTTTCATCTATTGGATCTAATAGGTGGACCACGCTTCTGGCGTGCTTTAGACTCATTTCCTAGCATATTTCTCATTTCTTCATCAGAAGAGTAGTTAGACAAGGAACATTAGCAATTGGTATCCGTGATTTTATCACAGTCTTAACATTTATAAATGCATCAGGCAATGTATTTGCAACCCTTTTGTAAGTGGATAATCTTTTGAACTTCTAGTTCTCATTTGTACGAGGATCAAAATGAGACAATGTCAATGCATTCCATAAAACTTATTGTCTTTCTCTTCCAAACATTTCTTTATCTCCCCCTGATGCATGAAAAAATTTCTCATCGAATTGACAGTTGGAAAATCGTGCCATAAACATATTGCATGTCATGAATTCCAATATATCTCTGTGATTTTTTTTAATGTTGACATTCAGTCCCAACTTTCATTGAAGATGGTCTTGTAATCAGTTTTCCTTGAAAACAAGCAACACATGGGTAATTTTTGATAAAAGGACAATTTCACTCTTCAGGGTATGTCCATGTGAATTTTCCATGTTTCTTCGCATCATTGTGGAACCCGTAGGGTGAGCATCGACCGGCCACCGGTACCGACAACCGTACTGCCCACCGGAACCGAGACCTCTAGTAATCCAAAATACAACACCGGCACCGACACCAATGACCGAGATAAATGCCAAAAACCGGTCAGTTATAAGGCCGATTGGTGCCGGTTTTAACCGAGTTCACCGGCCCATTGGGCTTTAGATTGGGCTTCTCCATTCAAGGCCAATTTTTATTCTTAGCTGAATTTTTTTTGTCTATTATACTTTTATTTTGTTTTTCAAACACATCCATTCTAATAAAATTCATTGCATTAATAATTAGATTCTCCAATTCACTATACTATTGAATTAAATGGTTATGCTTACATTAAATAAGAACAATTTCTACTGCTTTTTGTTCTTGAACATACTATAAGAACATAAAAGCAAGATCTCATCTTAATTATTCTGAACAAAATATACAAATAGTATATTTTACTAAATTCACAAAAATATTACACTGTCCACAAAAATATATGTCAATTTAAATGCTTTCGTTCGATCTTGTATCCGATTTGTGAACTACATTATATACAGTAGAATATAAACACTTCAAATTAAAGGAGGTACAACACATTTCTATAGAAACAAGATTGACCTAACCAACAAAGAATAAACAGAAATGCAGATCTCATGAGAAAGAAATATGTTTTAACATATCTATTAAAAAAAATAAATGTATGTCCTTTAATGACAATATACAAATCTACTTTTTTTTTTTGTAAACTAACCAAACGTGGATGGATCTCAGTTTGGAAAGACATCATTGATCCAAACATGTTCACAAATGGAATAAAATCCACAACAAAAACAAAGACCTCAAAAAAGATACAGATTTCTGAAACATAAACAAAAAACTGACATACATCCACAGAACAAAAAACTAATTTTTTGGATAGTTGTAAGTAACGATGTTGTAAAAAGACCCCAAATCCGGATCTCAGATTTACATCACCCATCGAATAATATATAAAAAATTATAATCATTCGAATACAATAGTGTAGAAGAAAATAGAGTAAGAAATCAGAGATCCAAACCATTGTTCTTTGATCAACTTGAAAGAGAGAAAAGAGAGATGATGAGAGAAGAGTAGAGAAGCGGCAGAAGAATCATGTGGGAAGAGTGAGAAATACATAGTATATATAGAAGATATTAGGGTTTTGGTGAGTTGGACTTAAGTTGACTTGGCATTTGGGCTTAATATAGTCAATGGGCTTAAAGGTTAGTATAGATGGGCTGCAGTTAAATGGGTTACAGGACTTAGAACAAATAGTACCGGGCGGTTCGGTTAACCGACGGTTCTAAAGACCCAGAAACGGAATCAACCGAAAATACTGCCGGTTTTGCAGTTTTTTCGCCGGCTCTGACACTAGAGACTCCGGTTCCGGTGATTCTGGTGCCGGTTTCAGGCGGTGGCGGCCGGTTCTGGTGACCGAGGTTCTACTCAGTACAGCACACCATCCCCAGACAGACGGTCAGTCCGAGCGCACTATTCAGATCTTGGAAGACATGCTGCGGACATGTGTGCTCGAATTCAGGGGATCATGGGAGACCCACCTGCCGTTGGTCGAGTTCGCCTACAACAACAGCTTTCAGGCCAGTATTAAGATGGCACCGTTTGAAGCATTGTATGGGAGGCCGTGTCGATCGCTAGTGTGTTGGGCAGAGGTGGGGGATAAGAGTCTGCTGGGGCCAGATCTTGTCAGAGAGACGATAGAGAAGGTCGCGCTGATACGCGAGCGGTTGAAGACCGCACAGAGTCGGCAGAAGAGCTATGCCGACAGACGATGTCGACCGCTTGAGTTCGCAGTCGGCGATCACGTGTTCCTGAAGGTGAGCCCGAGGAAGGGACTGGTATGGTTCAGACGCAGCGGGGGCAAGTTAGCCCCGCGGTACATTGGCCCGTTCGAGATCTTGAGCAGAGTGGGAGCAGTGGCCTATCGTCTGGCGTTACCACCGCAACTTAGGAGAGTTCATAACGTCTTCCACGTGTCCCAGTTGCGGCAGTACAATGCGGACCACTCCCACGTCATTGAGTGGACAGATATCGAGGTGGTTGACGATGTCTCCTATGAGGAGCAACCGGTTCGGATCATGGACACACGGGAGCAGGTCCTGCGTGGCAAGATTATCCGCCTAGTACGGGTGCAGTGGAGGCATCACGGGGCTGAGTCGACTTGGGAACGCGAGGACGAGGTTCGCGCGAAGTACCCCGACTTGTTCGACTCCCGAGGTACGTTTATTTTAAATTTCGCAGATGAAATTCCTTTAAGGGGGTAGATTGTAAGAACCACTCTCGGTCAACGCCAGTCAAACCTGCGAAAAACAGGAAAATTTAAAAAATTTAAGACAGACACTTGATTGAACCTAAAATTAACCCCGAGGGTCATACCGGACTTAAGTTGACCCCGATATCGACCAAAGTGAGTTCCGGGGGACTCAGGGCAACTTTCTGACCAATTTGGGAAATGTTGACTTTTCGCTGGAAAAGTCAACCGAGCGACGTTTTGGTCCATTCGAGGACCGTTTTGGATCCAAAAAGCTTAGTCGTCGTTGCAGCGGTCTTAGTTGAGCCGTTTCCTTGTAGCCCGTGAAGTTTCGTAATTTCTTGGAAAAAGTGCCCGTTCGGAGCCCGAAACGTCTGAATTTCGCGAATCTAGAAGATATTTTCCCAAAAAGGTGTGGGACCCACTTGTCACTTGTCAAACAAGTGGTGGTGTTAGGTTTTTGGGGCAAAACAAGATGAGGACAAGAGGGGGTGGGTTCGGCCAACACTAGGAAAAAGGGAAAAAATAGAAAAAAGGAAGATAGTTTTAGAGAGAGAAGGAGAAGGAGAAAAGGAGAGAAAAGAGAAGGGTTGGCTAGGGTTTGCTACTATTCCCGATCATCAAACCATTGGATCGTCTCAAAGCTAAAGGAATCGAGCTCACATCGACTTTCTCTACGATGAGCACCTAATCGATTCTCGTTTTGCTAAGTTTAAAAGTTAGGGTTTGGATTGAAATGGGTTGAATATGGATGAGTTGAGGTGTGGGGTTTGTTGGAGGTGTTTTGGAGCGAAGAGATGACCGTTTTCCGGTGACCGGAGGCTCGGGGGAGCTCCGGCCACCGTGCACGGTGGCTGGCCGGAGCTAGGACCAGCCACCACCATGGTGGACCGGCCCTAGCCACCCATGGCTAAAGGGGGTCGGGTGGGGCCCACATGCTCGGGTATTCGGGTTTCTAGTTCGGGTGGTTTAGAACGTTCCCCAAGTAATTAATCCACACCCGGATCGAAATTTGGAATTAAATTGTGAAAGTTGTAATTGACGGGTTTAGAAACTTTAAACGCAAAGTAAATGACTCGGAAGTCGGAAATTGATTCCGTCGAGTGCATAGGAACCCTTGAATTAATCTAAGACCGTAGAAACGAAAACGGAAATTTTCGGAGCCCCGGAAGGACGTTTTCAAAACCCGGGCAGATTCGCCATGTCGGGCGAATCGGGCTTTTCCGAGTCCATTATCGACAATGTCGAGTAATTGGGAAGTTTGGGAGTGTTCGACATTGTCGGGGTTACTTTTGGGTGTCAAGTTATTAAAATTCAGTTTATGCCTGTAAGCTTAAAAGTATTTAAAATTGTGTTCCTATTAGATCGTGCCGCAGACAGAGGAAAGGGAAAGCTAGGCGAGTGATCGGGATCACGCCAGAGCTTGACTGTGAGCTTTTGGAGAAAACATACGAGGTAGGGAAAAGTAGCCGGATCTCGGGCCTGACTAGGGAAAGTTAACAATAGAGATGCATGTGACACTTGGGTGTCGTGGGATAAGTAGGTTTATCGAAAATTAGAAAGGCATGCGACACCGGGTGGTGTCGTATGATACGGGAATGTATCGAACAGTAGAAATGCATGTGACACTTGGTAGTGTCGTAGGAGCAGTGAACTTTCGATATTAGAATTACTGGAGGCATTTGGTTATGCCCGGAGGTTGATTGTTTAATTTGTGTCTTGGGTGGCCATGAGAGCCCGTACTTTAATGTTCGTGTCTTGGGTGGCCATGAGAGCCGTATTTTACTGTTGTGTCTTGGGTGGCCATGAGAGCCCGTATTTTACTGCTGTGTCTTGGGTGGCCATGAGAGCCCGTGTCTTTACTGTTGGTGTCTTGGGTGGCCATGAGTGCACGTGGGGTTGTTGAACCCGTGTCTTTACTTTTGGTGCCTTGGGTGGCCATGAGTGCCCGTGGGGTTGTTGAACCCGTGTTCTACCGTTGGTGTTTTGGGTGGCCTTGAGTGCTCGTGGGGTTGTTGAACCCGTGTTTTACCGTTGGTGTCTTGGGTGGCCATGAGTGTCGGTGGAGTGTCAAACTGGCGTTGTTGCTGTTTGTTGAACTTTGTTTGTGATTGTGATTGTGCTTACCTGAGGTTGGGGGCCCGCTTCATAATAACGGGGGTCCTGTGATCGCACGCGTCTGCATGTTCAGACGGGGTAGGGGGCCCGCCCTTGAGGAAAGGGGTCATGGTCGCGCGTGCGTGGGGGTGACAGGTCGACAGCCTGATCCGACTTTGTGTCGGGAAAAGTGCGACAGGTCGACCGCCTGGCCTGACAGGGATCGGCAAAGTTGCGTGGGGACTGAGTTGTACGACAGGTCGACCACCTGGCCTGACAGGGATCGGCAAAGTGCGTGGGGACTGAGTTGCTGGAGTGCGATCCTTTGCTATCTTGTTTGGTATGCGATCCTTTGTGATCTTGGGTGTTGCGTGGTTGTCTTTTGTGTCTTTGGAGGAAGTCGTAATCTTGGTGTTGGGTCTACATTACGGGTCCGAGTGTTGAGTCGGTTGAGGAAAGTAACAGTTTGTGTGTGTCAGTCGGGTTGTTGTTGGTGTTACCGGCATTGTCTGCTAAGTATGCCGTAGTCAGTCTGTTATCCGTGGTGGTGAGCGAACGCTCACACGAGCTGCTTTTCCTACAGGTACTGGTCGTGGTATGGACTAGGTGAGCTCTCGAAGCTTGAAGAGCTAGGAGCGGAGTCCGGTTTTTCTTTTGAGTCTAGCGACGTACACTTTGCTTTTTGTCCGCTTGTTGGGACGTACTTTTGAGTTGTAAATAATTATTTTGATTAACTACTTGATGGTTTTAAAGTGATTTATGTAAAAGGATTGAAAATGTTTTATTGTTTTAAACGTTCGCGTTCCGAGTTCGGTTCCACTGAATTTGGGGCGTGACAGCCCTAGGAACCCGGATGGCCTAAACGATCATGCCATATCATAAAATTCGATGGGTCCATTGGTTTTTGGTAAATCACATACCATATTGGATTCAATTGAAATAATAAAAGTATAATATAATCCAAAACTATATGAAGGGAGTTTTCCACAATGTCTTTTCTCCCCGAGACCATGGATGTGATGTATAAACATTCAACGTCATTTTCATTCGTTGTCTCAATGTGATAACCATTTCGGCGAATATCTGATTGGTTGAGAACTTGCATCATTGATAATAAATTATGTATCATTTCGTAACATTACAATGGCTCTTCTAGAGCCTTCAATAGGATTTGATGCACCAGATGTTTTATTCACTTTAATCCGTCAAGCAAAGTGATTCCCGTTGTTTTCAACATAATTAGAGAAACTTTTTGTCCCTAGTTCTAAAGGGTAAATGTCATCCCACTACCCTACCAAATCTTGGATTTCACCTCACTACCCTAACGAAACTTTGTTGCACCTCACTAACCTAACCAAATTTTTTGTGTCAATTTAATACCTACCGTTAGTTTTCCATCCATTTTGGATGGAAAATGGTCATGTGCGATGCACATGACCCTCATCATTTCTAAAATGCCAAAATTACCCTTAATCATATCCTCTTATCTTCTCTTGTTTGTTCTTTTATTTTTATGCTCTAAACCCTAATCCCTTTTATGTTTCAATTTCCACACAACCTCCATTTGCTTCTTCATCTGCAAAAACCAACTCACAGTCATAACTCACAGGTGAAGCCACGCCGGAGAAAACGTAGAGGCCATGCCGGAGAAGACGTCGTGGCCATGCCGGAGAAGACATATGTCCTTTCTCCTCCTTTTCTACCACCACGGACACGAGAGGTCGCTGGGGATATGTAGCCCGCACGCGGAGATCTTCCATCTCTCCGGTGAACGGTGATGCAGATTTGTGGTTCTTCTTTTTCTCCGAAAACGATCGATTCGTAAGGACCACGAACGAGAACACCCACATATGGGCTTTTGAAATCAAATCAGATTTTCTGGGGTTTGTTTTCATTAATTATGAACTCAGATTTGCGTTCCCTCATCAATCCATGAGTTTGAGTTCATAAATTGTATCAATCGTTCATTGTTCTGAATTTCAGCCCCATGTATATTAAAGTGTTGTTGGTTTATTTTTTATTTTTATGGATTCAAGAAGTGTTGTGAGTTTGTTTTTTTTATTGTGTAATTTTTTTATTCTGTGAACATGAGAGAAGGATCATTTAATTTTTGATTTTTATGAATTCAAGAGTTGGGTTTTGGTTGAATCAATGAAGGCTGGGTTGAAGGTTTGATTTGAAAAGGAGAAGACGACTGGGTTTTGATTTCGGATAAGATCTGTGTGTTGGATTTGGAAAGGTGATTTTGTATTAAATTTCAATATTTAATAATAATAAAGAATAAAAATTGATTTTGATTTGGGATAAGATCTGGAGGTTAAAGAAGGTAAAATTTTAAAAATATATATTTATTTTGATTTTTACTAAATTTTAAAAGAGGTTACTCCATGTCCTAACCCCCTACTACACTTAATTGTCAAATCTGCACCCAAGCTTTAGGAAATTGTCAAATAGTAACGAATTTCAAAACTGAATTATTAAAAACCAAAAAGTACTGTTTAAATCAACTGTTTCTGTGAATAGTGAATCACGTGTGTCTCACGTGACTCATTTTATAATGGAGCTTAGGCGAGCTGAGGTCACGAAGAGATGAAATTCGAAGCTCGGACACAAAGAGATGAAGTTCGAAGAGCTGAGATGAAGAGATGAGGTCACGAAGAGATGGAGTTAGGCCAAGTTAACGTCCGAAGGAAGAACATATTTGATGGTAAACTCGACTTTTCACTTGGCCAAGTTAACGTCCGTTTAAAATTAGAAATAGTTGGCAATTTCAGTTAATTGACCGTTACTACATGGCAATTTCAATTGTATAGGGTTTGGATTTAAGAATTTCTGAAAGTTGGGCGTTAGGACATGGAGTAACCCCATTTTAAAAATATAACTGAACTAAAAAATAAAAACTGAATAAAAAACAAATAAACAGATTTTTTTAATGTAACTTTTGATTTTTTAAATAAAATTTTAAATTTTAAAATATAAAATCTTAATTTTTAAAATAAAAACTGATTTTATCAAACAAATATTGATTTTTTCAAAGAAAAATATAATTTTTAAAAATAAAATCTGATTTTTTTTAAAATAAATAAATGAAAATAATTTTTGAAATTAAATGGTATGAGTTTGAAAATTTGACTGTAAGTGAGGGGTATTATGGACTTTTAAAGTGTTTAGATGGAAAAATGGATGGAAAATAAACAGAATCTAACGTCGGGTATTAAAATGAAACTAAAAGTTTCGTTAGGGTAGTGAGGTGAAACAAAGTTTGGTTAGGGTAGTGAGGTGAAATCCAAGTTTCGTTACGGTAGTGGGATGACATTTACCCTAAAATAAATAAATAAAATTAGAAACAAGACACTCCAAATGCTTCATTTTGAGATAACAAGGTAACTCTTCCGGAGTCCTCTATCATATTTGCAGCACCCATAATAGTGTTCACGTTTACCTCGACCAATGTCATACATAAAGAATATTTCTTGTATGTCAAAATTGTATGTGTAGTGGTACTATCAATAATACACATATCTTTATCATTTTTGTAATTAGATAGATCACTTCTGGGATTCATATCCTTTTATCTTAGAAAAACAATGTATTTTTTTTTTTGATAAGCTAAAGAATCTTATTAAGCATATGTTCTATAAGGATATAAAACATAGCAAGAAAAAGATCCAAAAAATGATCTTTTCCGTCAACCAATACAGCTACAAAGAGCAAAAACCAGAACAAGAAACAAAACAAGACGTAAACAAACACCTTGCTTATCTCCTATTCGGGTGCAAACACGCAAACCGGTTAGATAACGGAACTGGGGATCGGGCTTGGTCAGAAAATGGTTCCGCAGACTCCTTGTCCTTATCGGAGTCGAGAGCTAAAGAACACAAATCGACAGCTTTTCTGCCAACTTTCGAGGTGTAGCTCCAGTTACCCGAGCTATCCTTTTTGGCTACATCCACCAAAAAACGTCCCGATTTATCCCCTTTATCAGCAGAAGTCCTGGCTCTTGTCTGATACACTACCACTGGTTGTGCAATCACCTTCGCCTGATCCTTCTTAGGACGACCCCGTCTTTTTGGCTCAGCCCCCAAAGTCGGTTTTTGCAAGGCTTCCTTCCATGGACTTCCTTGCAAGCCAGACTCCAGTTCCGCGTCCCGCAACTGATTTTCTCGAGAACTGACGCCCGAGCCCAAAATTGAGGGATCCAAATCCTTCTCCATTCGCTTAAAATGGACACCAAACTCGGATCATCTAGGGCCAAAAGATGGGCCTTACCTGAAGAGTTTGACAGATCCGACCCAAACTTTAACCCAAAACCATCCTTCGCAACTTGGCCCAATTCAGCAACTTGGCCCAAATCAGCAACCAGCCCATCTTCACGCCCAGCATCGCAGAACGGAGACGTAAACAGGGACGGAATCGCGTCCCTGTTTTTACATACTACAAAAGAATATAATGGAAATATGAATACAAATCATTCAAATATTGACTCATAATCATGATATTTATTTTCTTGTCATCAATTACAAATGAGTTAAAGGCAGTTAATTAAATCTTCAAGATCCAGGTTATCAATAAAGTTTGTCTCTACCCTTTTATTATTTTTTCTTCAATCAAATCTTTGGTCATACTTTAGGTACACAACCAACTACATTTACAATATAACTTCCATCATGTTCATGAGTTTTGATTTGATGTACCATACTCATTCCACTTCTTGTGGTACACCTTATTATTACTTTTCATGGAATTGGAAATTATTTGGCTCATAACTATGACTACGACTGCGACCACGTCTGGGGCATCGGTCTTGCTTGGGTCTGGATCTACCCATATCCTGTCACATTCACTTCAGGGAATGGAGTGTTGGCAACAGGGCGAGCTTGATTGTTTTCAACAATAATTCATTACTTAATAAATATATTAAGTCTGATTCTTTTTGCTCTCGGTAATGCTACTTCAAGGGCATACTAGATGGAAGTAATGTAGAGGAAAACATTTTTCATCGATTATAAATAATATGATGATGTGTGGAAATAGTTTCTTTGATTTATCATGCAAGGATACCAATTTAGAACTTCAAGTCTTTAAGTAATCTTCATGTCACATTTTTTTTCTCCAGTAATTGCATGTATCTTGTTTACTTGGATGATGGGTCCAATAAATTTTTTCTTGACAATTATAGAACTTCATGTTCACAATATCATGACTTGTGTAAACTTCAGATTACACATCGAATTTGTATAATGTTCACACAATATGAATAAATATATATTATGATTACAAAATGAACGAACACATTATAATTCATGAAATGAACATAACCACACACTAAGTAATTTGTGGGTTGAACATAAGAATTAGATATAAACATGAGCACACACCGAGCGAACTCGTGGGGTAGCCAATATAAAAATAACCGTGTAAAAAACAATTTACGCTGCAAGCCTTGGACACAAGTTACAAGCTTCGGGCTTATGGTCGGTCATTTAGTCATAAAAGTATGTTTCAAGTTTATACTTTGAACCAAAACTTCAGGTTTTGTCATCATTAGGTACTTGTGAACTTCGGGTCACACTAATTTCAATAAGTTATAAGATTCATGGTCTTTAATCAAAACTTCAGGTTCCGTAAACTTTTTCTTGCTAATATTTGAACTTCGAGTTCAAAATGGTTCGACATTGTAACACTATAAGATGAATATAAACTGTACCAATTTCATATTATAAACGTGTGAATAAATGGTATATCAAATTCATTTATGTACATGATCAATGTTGTTTGCATATTAGAACTTCAGGTCCAAATGATTCGATTTCAACAAACCTGAAATTCCAATGTCAACAATAAAATACAAGTATATAATAAACATCAAATTTCTGATGTGAAAGATCCAATGTTTCATTGGCAATCACAAATCATACTTATTAGAAGTTGTAAATGAATTTGTATATATAAGCATGAATTAAATATATTTAAATTCACAATAATATGAAACTTTGATACCTGGACAGTAGAGCAATTCGTGCTGATAACGTGTTATGAAAGTAAGAACAATACGTTGACAATGGAAGAACAATATCAAGAGAAAACAAGAAAATATGAAGAGAATAGAGTAAATTATTATTGATCACATTTCATCCTTTACAATATTCTCTATTTATAGGCTCATAACATGAAGACATAACTTTAATGACATACATTGAGTGATTTAATTATCAAAATAAACAAAGCTGATTTATTTTTCTCTCTCGCTTGAAAGCCTAGCCCTAGCCCTAGTCTGCTGCTATGGAGCTACCGCATGCCGCTTCTACTATCGCGCCGCCTGGAACACGAAGCTTTTCCGTCCCCGTGTTCGCTTATCCTGTCCAGATGACCTCGCAGACCACACCTGGTGTGGAGTTTATCTATGGGTGAGAGTGGCTAGCTTTCCCCCAACCTTCTGCGCCTCTCCCCACCTCCGATCCTTTGGTGGCCTCGGTGCCTCCTCCTCCGATTGACAAGTCTCTTTGTCATTCTCTCATGGAGGTCCCTCCCCCTCCCTCTGCCGTTGTATCTGTCGCAGTCATGACGCCAGCACTGGAAGCTGATATCCTTGATGGTGGTTTTCTCCTTCCTCTCCACCCCCTTCGGCATCCTGTTATGGCTACTAGGCCACCCTTTCCCGAATTGCCTCCAAGTAATGGCTCTTTGACCTTACCTCCCCCGAACCCTAGCGAGACGGCTCCCCCACCCAGCCTCCTGCCCTCCCCCATCGGCCATGACCTTGCTCTGGCCTTGTCTGTGGGCGATAAGGATTTTAGGGTTCCATCGACTTTTGGTGTGACCCTGGTTATACCTAAGGCTCCAACAATCCACGGCGCCACCTCGTCCTTGTCTAGGGTTTCCACCCCGTCCCTACCTAGGGTTTATTCAGTTCCGCAGGTGGATACTGCTCTGGTTCCCCCGGACATAGCGGACATGAAAGTGGCCCACCGGGCCCACACGCCCCCTCGGCTGGGGGAGTCCGACCTCAGTCCCCTCCTTCCCTAGAGTTGCCGAACCCGCAACCGACTTCAAAGAAAGGGAACGTGACCGTCCGTGGGGGATTGGATCCAGGGGACCCACCGGAGACTAAACCTCGCAAAGGTCGGCCCCACGCCCTTACATCATTGGCCCGCTATGCTAGGGATAAGTTGTTCCCGCCGACCCCGTAGCTGGCCGTTGTAAGTCGCCGACGCGGGTACTATACTCGAAGGTCGGACCCGGGCCCTTACATCCTTGGCTCGCTATGCTAGGGATAAGTTGATCCTGCCAACTCTGCCGCCGCCCGCACGACAGTTCACCATAAAGGATATAGATATCGTGACGCTAGGGCACGACACACAAGCGTGGACTGGGATGCAACCTAGAACTCGACGTGGTTGGTCCTAGACTCTTATATCCTTGGCCCGCTACGCTTAGGGCTGAGCAAAAATCCGACCATCACCGTAAATTGCCCGTCTCCGTCACCGGAGAACCTGGAACCGGCCTAACCACGGGCAGACATGGGTTGGAAATCCCTGAACCGGTGTAGTCAACGGGTTTGACTGGTTTTCATACCAGAAAACCGGTTATACCCGAACCGACCGGCACTGTAGTTTGAATCTGATTTTTTTTTTTGTAATAGGTCGATTTCAGTTTAGTTAAAACTTATTTTTTTTGTTCAACTTTTTGTGTTGTACAACAAAAACAGTTTCTTAGACCGTGTTGTGTAAGACGATATTTTATATGATTATGAGTTATTAGTTGTAGGAATTGTTGTGTTTTGTTTGAATGTTTGAAGTCTCTAAACTGAAACCAGTTTTATAATAGGCATGTTTATGGAATTAAGTTAAATTGTGTGAAATTAAGTTTGAATTATAGGAATTAAGTTCAATGTTTGAATGTTTATTTCAGTAGGCCCAATAAGAAGCCCATTGGGCCTGAGTTGGTTGGTTATAACCGTCCCCGGCTGGTAGTGAGGGCGGACGGCTATCGGCCTTCCCTTTAGCGACCGGTGATGGGGATGGGTACGAGTTTTATATAACCGGAAAAAACGGTTTGGGTAATGGGTTTAGGATTTTGGGCGGGTACCGGTCGATGCTCATCCTACGCTAATGAGAAGATGTTCCTGCCAACCCCAGCTTTGGATCCGATGCGCACGATGTGCCTGCTCTTAGAGCATGTACAACGGGTCGCACCCGCGCCCCACTCCGCGCGCGCCCAGACCGCGGCACGCGGGCCGACCCGCTGTAGGAGCGAAAAAACGCGCTCCTGCTCCCTAGAAACGCGCTTCCGCTCCCCGTTACGCGCGCTGCGCTCCCCGGTCCTCGCCCCTTCGCGCCTGAGCTGCGCTGGCAGCCTCTTGTGCCGCCACGTGGCATGCACGCACCTTTTTTTTTTAAAAACAATTTTTTTTGTTAATTGTGGGATTTGAACCCCCAACCTCAAGGTTAACAGCCATGTGGTTCTACCATTGAGCTAAATGACTTTTTGTTACTATGTTTTATTATAATTTATATGATATACTTTTAATTTTGAAGTGAAATGCATATTAAAATTTTAAATCAAATATTCTTTTTAATAGATTATATATTATATAATTTAGTGTTGGATGATATTTCAAATAAAATAACATATTTATGTAATATATATTTGACCATATTATCATTTTTGTGTGTATTTATATCCGGTCCGATTCAAAGATTTTTCGTTATAACAACTACTATGAATACTACATAGTTGACCATATTATTTCATACACATATTTTATTTATTTCTTTGTCATTATTAAAAAGTTAATTTTTATTCGTGTTAAATTTATTTATGAATTATTTATTGTCATTAATTATTTATTTCCAAAATTGTTTAAATTATAAATATTTTAAACGATTTCTGATAA
Source organism: Erodium maritimum (assembly GCA_963921825.1). NCBI lineage: Eukaryota > Viridiplantae > Streptophyta > Magnoliopsida > Geraniales > Geraniaceae > Erodium > Erodium maritimum. The sequence continues at coordinate 25,907,359 of OY997596.1, read as the reverse complement.
CGAATTAAATAAAACAGGAAAATATCAAATAATAATCCAGTCAGCATTGTTCTGCACTCCCAGGACCTCAGAGGTCCTTTCTGTTGTAGAACACCCACTTTTCTGCATTCCCACCCCCTGATTTTTGTCTAGTCAGTACAAGGACCTTAGAGTCAGGGCCTCACCCAGGGCCGACCCGTTGTACAAGCTCTTTATAACCATGTTACAAACCCCGTCCCCAACACACAGAACACACAGCAAACTCAGAAGAACACAAACCCTAAAGTCTCTTTCTACATACTTATTCCCGTCTCTCTCTCCTTCAATCGGCGGGACCGTAGAAGATGGGGGTTAACGCAAAGATTGCACCGTCTATGCTCTCGTCGGACTTCGCTAATTTGGCATCGGAAGCCCACCGCATGCGCGATTTTGGAGCCGATTGGCTCCACATGGATATCATGGTTCGTCACTTCCTTTTTTTACTCTACTCCTATATTCATCCCAGATTTTGTTTTGATGTCTCGCTATAGTTTGGCTGCTGTTTTATTCACTTACATGAGCTTCGGCAATTAGGATTTATTATTTGAAAATTACCATTATTTTTTTTCTATTTAATTTGTTTTTTTCAGTTCTTAACACACTGTTTGAATTTATGATTGTTTTGTTTCGAGGGATGATATATGCATTTCGGTGCAATAATAACCATGCTGTTTAATTTTTTTGTAATGTTTTTTTTTGCCTTTGAAATGTGAAAACTTGAAGTGCTTGTTTTACTTTTGATATCAGATATCAAATGCAAACATACAATTATTTCTGTCTGGTTGAGGGTAATAATATCAATTTATTTTTTATTTACAAGCTGGGATGATGAAAATCTTTATGCAAACGCAGCATTCAATCATTTGGTGCTATGAGCGGCATTTCCACACGAGATTTCTGACTATCATATCCTTATTAAGCTTTTTAAAAAAATCCAGTGAAAGGCAATACTACACGAGATGAAAGTACTTTGGTTTCATATTAATGTTTGTGTGAAGCAAACTAAGCATTCAATTTTTTTATTTATGTTCTACAACGCCACATTAGACAAGCATGATATGAAAACCCTTCAGTCCTTCACTATTATATATGTTGTAATTGAACTCTTGATACTCTTATATCACATACACTGAAGATATGAATTATATTCAGACAATAGACGCACTCTGCCATAGAGGCATAATAAGCATCTGACATGTGTTCATTTCTCATTCATCATCAAGAATATGTAATTATCTTAATAACTTTTCCTTGATCATTATTTTTCATCAATTTGAACTTGATTAATTACTTTTGATGAAACCTCGTCTGCATGAACCATTGACTTATAAATCTCGGTGGCTTATCTGCAGGATGGGTACGTCTGATGCTTTGTTCAAACAATATCATTGCCTTTGATTACCTTAAAGTATATTGCACTTGGGAAGTGCAGCCTCAGAATATATTCGTTTGTCTTACAAGAAATGTTGTCACCTAGCACTTGTATGTAATATGTGTGTATATTTTCAAAGGTTAAATGTAAAAACCTCCCTAAAGTATCTGTCATGAACAGTAAACTGCTCAAAGTTTGGAAGTGTCAAACCAGTTACCCTAAGTTTTGGTCACAGGTCATTTACATGCTGTTATGAATTGGTCACAAATCATTTACATGCCTTATGAATTTGTCACAGATCATTTACATGCCTTTATAAATTGAAAAGTGTCGAAAATTTGCCTAAATTGTGTCCGGTACATTACCAACAGGGACTAATACTTAAGGGTAAGTTTTTACATTTAACCCTATTTTCAATATAATCTTTTCAAGAATGTTTAGCTGAAACTCTACCCATGTGATTCTCTTGTTTGTATTGTTATTGGATATCTCCTACGAAGACCAAACAAAGGTTTTAATGTCTTAGAAATTACTGTGTTTTATATGTGCCTATAGCTCCCTATTATTTCTTTACTTAGTGTTAATGGTTTCTTTTTCATGTATAGGCACTTTGTTCCTAATCTGACTATTGGTACTCCAATCATCGAAAGTTTGAGAAAGCATACAGAGTAATATTTATTGTTCCTACACTTTCGAACTTTTCTTCCTTTTTGTAGGCGTGGTGACTATAATTCAGTAATGTACTGTTAATTTGATTTTCTATAACAGCCTGTATTTGGATTGCCACCTTATGGTCACAAACCCACTTGATTATGTTGAACCCTTGGGAAAAGCTGGTGCTTCAGGCTTTACATTTCATGTTGAGGCATCCAAAGGTTTGTTACAGTATTTCCCTCACTCTCATTATTGTTAAATTAAGAACATAATATTTCCTGTTTATATTTCATGTCATTTGATTTGATTTATTATTTGAGGAATGGTCGCATGGTATTTTTATACAGAAAATTGGCAAGAACTTATTCAAAGAATCAAGTCTAATGGTATGAGAGCAGGCGTAGCATTGAAACCAGCAACTCCAATTGAGGAAGTCTATCCACTGGTATTCATTTCATATTTCACAACGATATTTACTCTTCTGATCCTTTTCCTATATTATCACCTCTTAAAAGGCGTGCTTGGGGTTTCACCTTTCACGGCATAGTGGGGTTCGGGGGATAAGTAAAAAACATGATTTTTTTACAGAAGTCAGACAGTACCGAACTTTTCCTAGGTTATTTTCCAGGTATCCTGTGTACTATAATTTTCAGTGACCAGCTAACAGGGTATTGCTCTCTTTGACAGGTCGAGGGCAAAAATCCAGTGGATTTGGTCCTTGTTATGACTGTAGAACCTGGTTTTGGTGGACAAAAATTCATGCCAAGCATGATGGATAAGGTTCAAATGCTTTGCTTGCCTTTCAGAATTTAGGTCAATGAAGTTTTTTTGCCTTTTTTAGTTACATCTAAAACTCATTATTTCATTGTCCTTGTTATTCAGGTAAGCATATTGAGAAAGAAGTATCCACTACTTGATATCGAGGTATGTCTATATGACTCGAAAACGAAAACCTTCATTATTCTCTATAGAAGGATTGTTAAAAAATTCTGGAACTACAAGAAGCATCCTTTTGGAAATTTCTTGGAACTAGTTGCTAACATTCTGGTCGTAGTAAAAAGGCGTTCCTTTCATGTGAAATGTTTATGATTTATTTGTTGAAATTTCAAATAGCTAGATGAGTATGCTTGGAATTTTATCAAAGAAATACTTTTAGTATATATTCTAAGCTTTACTGCTATTCACATTCACATTTTTGTTGACTATGGATCCTGCTTGGTTATTTATTTATGGCATGATCCGATCCCTTCATCTATTTTTTGCCAAAACAAATAAAATTGTCTGTTGAAATATCCTCTGCAGGAGTATTTAGCCTTTTCTATTTTGTGAGGAAAATTGAATTTGCCATCTAAGAAACTGTTATGAACTCGATTTTGCAGGTGGATGGAGGATTGGGACCTTCAACCATTGACATGGCTGCTTCAGCAGGAGCAAACTGCATAGTTGCAGGAAGTTCTGTGTTTGGAGCTCCGGAGCCAGCAAAAGTCATATCCCATTTGAGACAGAGTGTAGAGGAAGCCCAAAGAAAAAACTAGCACTGGTACATATATAATCCATCCATTTGAAGTTTCGAGTTTGGAACTTAATAAGACGACATTCTAATCACCACACCCATTTATACTTCACTATGTTGTATTGATAAAGCCTAAACTTGTTGGAAGGGTGATTGCGAATCAGTGTGTACTGTTTATACTTGCACAGCCTCCTTGACTGCTCTAATACTTTTATTGACGATATCCGAGAAATCATACTGCATTGTGTGGCAGATGCTGCAATTATTGGTGTTGTGATTTTCATTTATGATGTATCTGTTGACATTATGGCTTTTGGGTTAGGTTTGATACAGCATCCCCTTAAAATACTAGCACATGATAATTTCATGTAAACCAGATGATAATTATAAAAAATTAGATCATTTCGGGTTTTGTAATTACCATATGGTTGATTCGTAATTGTCATTTGGTATAAAGTAATTATCATTTGTTTGTAGTGTGTATTTGACTCTCAATATTGTTCTAACTGCTCATAGATTCCAGTGTGATATTTAATTGCTCTTAATGTTAAGCAAAAACAAGACATAGGATTTTTTGGCCCATGACTTTACTAGCCAACCAAAACTATTGTTCTAAGGCACATTCAATAGGTTTGTCAATGGTTGACATATATTTCCCTTGGATTATCTCCTGTCACTGACCGCTCACTGGACCTACGATGATCAGACCTTATAGTGAGGCTTGAGAATTTGATGTTTTGTATTTATCAGCAAATTTTATTGAACCAATACTCAACAATTTTTTCAAGGAGAAATTTGGAACGACAGCATGGAGAGATTGAGAAACAAACTTTACATTCAGATGAACTATTACAAGACGGATAGGCAAAGGATTTTAATTCATCAGAAAATCTCCATGTAGCAGGGTCCTCGAGCCGGAGAACAAGACATTGCATTTGAATTTGAAGGATAAATGCTCAATTCTAAAGAGAAGCTGTAATTGGCAACCTTATTGAAAACTGAATTTCGTTGTAGAAATGAGCCTTGTTCCTCAACAAATTGAGTCTCAAGATTGTCTGCAGTTTCTGTTTGGACACAGAAAATGGGCTGACAAATTGAGAACTTGATTCTGATAACTATATTACAATCCTCTTGTCATGCAAACGTTTGTGGTTGAGCATGGCCAAGTTTAAGATTAGGTTTGGATTATGGTACAGGCGCCTGTACCATACATTTATGGGGTAAATAATTATACCGTAGCTCAAGTTAGACGAAAGGTGATATATACCGGGTCGTTGGTTCGCGAGGCGCGAGTCGTGCGTCAGCCAGGTTCGCGAGGCGCGGGTCGTGCGTCAGCCAACCAGCGCTGACACGTGTTCTATTCGGTGTAAAAAATATCCGACCGTTTGAGCAACGGTCGGCAACTATCATTTTTTTTCTTTTTTTAAACTAAGTTAAATCCTAATTATAATCAACAACAATCAAATTTCCCCCACCTATAAATATCCCAAATCCCATTCATCAAACCACCAACAATTCTCAAATTTTTCTCTACTTTCACTCTCAACTTCCTCTCTCTCAAAGTCCGATCGAAAATGTCTGACGACGAAACTCAGCGCGCGTCTTCACTTAAGGCCGAAGAATACAGGCCGGAGGAATTCAACCAAGATGATCTCCACTTCAACCCCGATTAATTAGGCAGCTTCCAGAGCATGTTGAACATCAACCCATTCATGCAACCTGGTTACAACCCAATTAGAAAGAACGATGTATTCAAGTATAGTTAACATTATAACTTAATAAATGAAATGTGAATAACTCATCCTTCTCGATTTGAAAAAAGGGGCCCTTCTGTCATTGTTTAAAACAATTAATTATGTCTTCTCCATGGTAACAAAATGTTTGCAAAATTTTATTGATCATAAATGACAACATAATATGCCAATGTGGATTGTCCAAGGGCATAAAACCCAACAAATTCTACCACATGTTGTTCCTTTAAGTTCACTAAAAGGTATATTTTGTTGCATTTTGTCAATGGCTTAGAAGCGCTTTCAGGCTGTATATGCAACCTGGTTACAACCCAGGTGCATTCAAACATAGTACTTTCAAACTCTCGTCTTTAATTTCATTTGTTATTCTTTTTATGCAAAGTATCATCTTTTTTGTGAAGTATGAGTTTTTTTTTATTATAAATATTGTTAAATGAACTTTAATCCAGGTTAATTCAACCATCACCTTACAACCTCGGTCCAAACTATTACCATTACAACGACGCTGGTGGAACCCAACAACACGTCAGCGGCAACAACGACACCCGGATGTCGTCTCAGTCATCCTCTACCGACCCTTCCCAACAATGAACAGTGACAAACGTTAGAAGAAAATGGACCGTTGAGGTGGAAAAACACCTCATAAATACTTGGCTCCGCACAACCCATGAGAAACTCCCAAGATGGTACGCCTTTCTTGTGCACAATTATGAACGCGTACAACACAAAATGACGTTTTCCGCAATTTGAGTGGAAAGAAATCATGAACCATTGGAACAAACATGTGTCTCGGGTACGGAAGTACCTCGCTCTTCTGAAGAGCTCGTTGGCCGACGCCTGCAGAAGATGAAACGATGCAAACTACGTCGCTGAGGCCAAGTAGTTGTATCGAGACCTACCGAATAAGGACGATTCGAAATTTTTTCACCTCGATCATTGGGTCGAGATGCTGAGGCACGAGGACAAGTTCATTATCGAAGAAGGCACAATCGCTTCCGTTTGGAGACAACGGTTGGATGAGGTTGCGCCTTAAAACTCAACCCCACTCACAAGTAGAGGAAGACACACCGATGATGAAGATATTACACGTCTCGGTGGTGAGTCCCAATAGGTATCCTCCGATCCAATCGAGGGAGGTCGTCATTGAAGTCCCCCTCAGCAAGTAGAAGAGGGTCCGTTGGGCAAGAAGCCTACGAAGAGAAAGGGGAAGGGTCTCCAAGAGCAAGTAAGTGCCATTGTCAGGATGGAATGAAAAGGGTCGAGCGTGAGCGGGTAACTTTAGAAAGAGGCCGACTACAGCTTGTCAAGGCATACAAACATATGATGATGTCCAACAAATGACACAAACTCTTTGAGAAATACGAGGCCATGCAACAGAAGGACATCTCCAAATTCACCGATGAGCAGTTGGACCAACACGTAATAATGATGTCATAATTATGGGATCAATGTGAAAAGATGAGGGTTCATATGGACAAGTTTGACGAATGGGAAGAATAAAAGATGAGATTTATTGTTAATTAATTTTGTTGATTTAATTTATTTTATTACTAATTATTTTAGTCAAATTTATTTCAATTTTGTATAATATTTACTGTTTTAATAAAGAATTTAATAAATTCAGCAAAATATCAATTCACCATCTAGTCAGCATCCACTTAGAACATGAGTCCCAACCTGATACAAGAACGTGAGGGTATGATTAGAGAAAACCTTACTGATAGAATATTTAGAATAATGATGATATGATGGAGAACCTTAGCTGATTGTACAACACTCTATAAGGAACCAATGGATAAAGATGAAATCGAAGATGGAGATTGCTTCAACTGGCCGTACAACACTCTTTGAAGAATCTAAATAATTTGGGAGATAGATGGTGGATTGAATGACGCCACACAGATTATGGAAAGTATGTGGTAAGTTGAAACACTCAAACTTCAAGGATTCACACACATGAAGATTGAAATGCTTTAAGGTTTTTCCCAGAAGAAAACTCGAATTTTTATCCCATAAAACTTGCATAATACATGCTGAGAAGGGACTTTATTAAATAGTCCAACATCATGTGACCTTCTAGGGTCGAAAATTGATTACAAGAAACTCTAATTAATACTAAATGACTCTTTAGAAACTAAAGGTTGGAAATATGCAAAATAGCAAAAATAGCTCATTAATAATCTGAATTCAAATGCATACCTTGGCTATTCATCTCACTTGAATAAATTAAGTGGATGTTTTGTCTTTGAAAATGAGGAACAAGTTGACTTCATTAATTCCTTGAAGAAGAAACAAAAACAGATTTGTTGAAGTCTTTGAATTGTTCTTGAATGTCTTCTTGATTTGCCTTAGTGATCACGTCTTCTTGGAGTTCCCTATGCTCTATGAGTGTAATTAAGCTCCACTTGTTTGTTGAACTCTTCTCGTAATGCTCAAGTTCCTGACCTTGTCCTTGGTGCTAGTCGCATGCATGAAATGTTGCTAATAGCTTCTTTCTCGGTGTTGCTGATAGCTTCTTCCTCGGGTTTGGATAAGCTTGTCTCGATGTCCTCATCATCCCCTCCCTCTTGATAAGGTTCTGACCTCAGAACTGATTTTCTCTAACACTCGAAATGGTCCATCTCCTCTTGGTGAGAGCTTGGATTTTCTATGATTTGGGAATCTTTCCTTTCTCATGTGTACCCATACAAAGTCTCCCGGTGCAAAGCTGATATCTTTTCGATGCTTATCAACTCGCTGTTTGTATTTCTCGGCCTTTCCTCTAAATTTTCTTTGACATTTCGATGAAGTTTCTTGATAAAATCTGCTCTGGTTTCTCTTTCACTAGAAATAACACCTTGAGGCAAAGATACAAGATCTAAAGGAATAGTAGGGTTAAAACCATAAACAATTTCAAAAGGAGAGAATTTAGTAGATGAATGTTTGGCATGATTGTAAGCAAACTCAATAAATGGTAAACAAGATAACCAAATCTTCAAATTCTTACCCACCGTGGCTCTCAACAATGTTGAAAGAGTCGGATTTACTACCTCATTTTGGCCATCTGTTTGTGGGTGACATGTAGTTGAGAAGAGCATCTTCGTTCCCAACTTTCTCCATAAAGTTTTCCAGAAATGGGCTAGAAATTTGGTATCACGATATGATACAATAGTCCTTGACAATCCATGTAAACACACTTCTTCTTTGGAAAAAGAGATCAACGATTTGAGTAACATCATTAGTCTTGTTGCATGGAATGAAATGAGCTATCTTGAAAAATATGTCCACTACCACAAAAATGAGTCGTTGTGGTAGATATTTGGCATACCTAAAACAAAATCCATAGAAATATCTACCCATGGTAGGTTTGGAATAGACAAAGACATATATAAACCGTTAGGATGTGACTTGGATTTTTCCTTTAAGCAAGTGATGCATTTGGCACAAAACCTCTCCACATCTCTCTTTAAGTGCGGCCAAAAGAAATGATCCATAAGTTCACTTAGAGTTTTGTCTAGACCAAAGTGTCCCATAAGTCCTCCTCCATGTGCTTCTAGATTAGTAAATCTCTCATGGAACCTTGTGGTATACAAAGCCTTTTATCTTTGGATAAGAATCCATCTTGTTGATAAAATGATCCATACGCAGCCTTGCTAGTCTCCTTGAAAGCTTCTTTGAAATCTGGATCAGTTTCAAATAAAATCTTGATATGCTCAAATCCCATGATTCTTGTATCCATGGTGCAAATTATAGCATGTCTCCTTCATAGTGCATCAACTACAACGTTTTCTTTTCCCTTCTTATACTTGATCACATATGGAAAAGTCTCTATAAACTCAAGCCACTTCGCATGCCTTTTCTTAAGAATGGTCTGAACTCTTAGGTGCTTGAGGGTCTCGTGATTTGTATGAATAACAAACTCTCTGGATAATAGATAATATTGCCAAGTTTCAAGAGATCTTACCAAAACATAGAGTTCTTTTTCATAAGTAGGATAATTGAGGGATGCTCCATTTAGTTTCTCACTAAAACATGCTATTGGTTTCCCCCTTGAGTTAGGACAACGCCTATACCTGTACCTGAAGCATCACATTCAATTTCAAATGTGTTATCAAAATTAGGTAATACCAAGACAGGTGCATGTGTAAGGCTGTCTTTGAGCTTTAGGAATGCTTCCTCTTGTGCTTGACCCCCTTTAAACTCCACATTCTTTTTAATCACTGCGGTCAAAGGGGCAGCAATGATGCTAAAATCCTTCACAAATATTCTATAGAAGCTGGCTAATCCATGGAAGCTTATAATATGCCCAATGGTTGTTGGTGTAGGCCAATCTTTAATGGCTTTTATTTTCTCCTCATCCACCTTCAATCCCTGTGAACTTACAACAAATCCTAATAACACAACTTGATCAGTACAAAATGTGCATTTTTTAAAGTTTGCATAGAGATTTTCAGCTCGGAGTGTTTCTAGAACCAGTTCAATGTGGTTTAAATGATCTGCAAAGTTAGAACTATAAACCAAGATATCATCGAAATATACTACCACAAACTTACTGATGTATGCCCCTTAAGACATGATTCACGAGCCTCATGAATGTACTTGGAGCGTTTGTAAGTCCAAGTGGCATGACCAGCCACTCATATAGACTTTGCTTAGTTTTAAATGTTGTTTTCCATTCATCTCCTTCCTTCATTCTGACTTGATGGTAGCCACTCCTTAAATCAATCTTAGAGAATATTGTAGCTCCATTTAGCTCGTCTAACATATCATCAAGCCTCATAAATGGATGCCTATATTTGACAGTGATATTGTTGATGGCTCGACAATCAACACACATCCTCCATGTTCCATCTTTCTTAGGCACTAGAAGGACTGGTACTGCACATGGGCTAAGACTTTCGCGGATATAACCTATTGACATGAGATCTTGAACTTGCTTCTCTAGCTCTTGAGATTCTTTGGGATTAACTCTATAAGTGGGCCTGTTTGGTAATGCTACGCCCGGAACAAGATCGATTTGCTGCTCAATTCCTCTTTTGGGTGGAAGACCTGGTGGTATCTCCTCGGTTACACCTCTTAAAAATTTTCTAGTAGTCCAAGCATCTCGGGAGATAATTCATGCTCTTCTTGGCCTAAAAACAAACCTTACTTAAAGATCATTTGTAAGACCTTATTTGATGAATCAAGAGATTTGAAAATAGTAGAAGGTGTAATATAAAGGTTGGTTTTGTCTAACTTATCTCCTTTGGACATAGATATCTGCATTTCATGCACTTCTTGTGGATTAAGAGGAGCCAAAGTGTGCTTCTTGTTGTTGTGAATGAAAGAGTAGTAGTTGGTTCGGCCATTGTGTATAGTTTCTTTGTCAAACTGTCATGGTCGTCCTAGAAGAAGGTGACCAACTTTCATAGGAACCACATCACACACAACTTGATCTGCATATTTTCCTATGTTGAAAGGTACGGTGACTTGTGTCACGCCCCAAATCCGGTTTTGACCGGACTCGAGACGTGAACTTAAAGGAATAATAAATAAAGCAATTTTAAAAGAAATAAAGTTTAAAGTAATAATAAATTGTAACCATAACCCGATAAAAGAGTCAACATCTCATAAATCCAGTGTTAAAGTTTAATTAAAAAAAACACAGTACGTCTCTAGACAAGCTAGCCTAGGACCCTCGTTAGCTCCCAAGCACCGAGCATCCAACTAGTACAAATCCCGCTCAAGACCTGAAACACAACAAGGTAAAGGGTGAGCTTTCGCTCAGTAGGAAAAGTAGTTAAGGTTATGAACATCAGTTCAATACCACGAGTAACCGTCCAATTAGGGCATACTAGAAAAGTATAGCTATCAACAACGCCCAAGGAACAAGTACCAATCACTAATCACCCTCGTAAGATCAAAATCGTAAATAATACAACACACAAAGCCAATCAACACGCACAACACACACAACAGAACAATACATAACTTAGTACAACCAATCCCAACATCTCCGGCTATCGCAGTCCGTCCCATTTATATCGTACCGAAACACGAAGCATCGGTCCCGACATCTTCCCGTCACGTAGAATCGGGGTAACATCCCAGACCGGAAATCCCTCAGTCGGACGTCTTCCTGTCACGTAGAATCAGGGCCTCACGCATACCGGACCGGCACATACCTCGATCGTACGCCTTCCCGGACCACACAACATCGAGGTAATGGTTAAACCGTCCTCGTCCTCGATACTCTACACCGGCATACTCTCTCAGTGTAGGTATTATACCGGACCCGTGTAAAACCCGCTTCGCTTTCAAAAGGGTATTAAATTGCAATCTGAAAACCTTAGGGTAGGTTTTTGAAACAAGTGGTAAAAAAAAAGGAAAGCTGGGCAGGCCAGGCCAGACTCGGCCAGCAGCAGGCCTCCCTTCCTCTCGCTTGGGCCTTGAGCCAGTTTTTCGTCTGAGGCCCGAGGTACATTGACCCGTTCGAGATCTTGGGCAGAGTGGGAGCAGTGGCTTATCGTCTGGTGTTACCACCGCAACTTGGGAGAGTCCATAACGTCTTCCACGTGTCCCAGTTGTGGCAGTACAACGCAGACCCCTCTCACGTCATCGAGTGGACAGATATCGAGGTGGCTGACGATGTCTCCTACGAGGAGCAACCGATTCGTATCATGGACACACGGGAGCAGATCCTGCGGGGAGGCAAGATTATCCGCCTGGTACGAGTGCAGTGGAAGCACCACGGGGCTGAATCAACTTGGGAGCGCGAGGACGAGGTTCGCGCGAAGTATCCCGCCTTGTTCGTTTCCCGAGGTACGTCTGTCTTAAATTTCGTCTGAGGCCCGAGATGTTCGGCCCAACCCGCGTCCCTTATAAGCTGAAACCCTAGGGTTTCAGCGTCATAAAAATGCGCAGCCAGACCCCTCCCACCCTCTCGAACCCTCACCTCCCGTTTCTCTCTCTCAGAAACCTTCCCCTCCCTCTCTGGTTCATCTCGTCTCCGGTCGCCACCTCCCTCACCACCCTCGTTCCCATCCTCCTCACCCTCTCCGACCAGTATCTTCTCCTTCTCCGTCCAAAACCGTCCGCCGCCGCCGTTATCTCTCCCCCGTTCCTCACGGTCTCACGGTTCCTCACGAGCTCGCCGGCCACGGTACTGAGCCCGTGCCTCTCTCCGTCCAGGCCGGTCTCCCTTTTCCGGTCGGAAGAAGCCCCAAGAGCAAGTCCGTCTCTCGCCCGTCCTTATTCTCCGGTCTCCCTTTCCTACTAGTTTAAAAGTGCTTTGAAATTGTGTTCTTTTAGATCGTGCTGCGGACCGAGGCAAAGGGAAGCTCGGCGAGTGACTGGGATCATCTGGGTTTTAGTGGAGCGCTTTTGGAGTTGTTTACGAGGTAGGGAAAAGTAGCCGGATCTCGGCCCTGACTAGGGAAAGTTAACTGTAGAATTGCATGTGGCACCGGGGTGTCGTGGGTTATCTAGGTTATCAAATATTAGAAAAGCATGTTACGGGAACTTATTAATTATTGGAAAGGCATGTGACACTTAGTAGTGTCGTAGGAGCAGAGAACTTAGCGATAATTGAATTACTGGATGACCATGCCCGGAGGTTGTTTGTGAAACTAGTGATCTTAGGACTGTTGGAGGCATCGATTATGCCGGAGGTTGTTGTGCGTTATTTGTTGTTGAGTTTGGGTGGCCTTGAGAGCCCGTGTTATTTATTGTTGAGTTGGGTGGCCTTGAGAGCCCGTGTTATTTATTGTCGAGTTTGGGTGGCCTTGAGAGCCCGTGTTATTTATTGCTGAGTCTTGGGTGGCCATGAGAGCCCGTGTTGTCGTTTCGGTGTTTTGGGTGGCCGTGAGTGCCCGTGGGGTTGTGAACCCGTACTTTACCGTTGGTGTCTTGGGTGGCCATGAGGGCCCATAGGGTTGTTGAACCTGTGTTTGGTTGTTGGTGTCTTGTTGGCCTTGAGTGCCTGTGGAGTTGTCTCCGGTGTCGTTACTGTCTGGTTGAACTTGTTTGTGATTGTGATTGGTTACGTGATACTGGTGGAGGTTGTGTGGTGTAGCTAGCCTCCCGAATGGGATCGGGAGAAGCGGAGAGGTTGTGGGCTAGCTCCCCGACTGGGATCGGGGGAAGGACGCGCGAGTGTGGCTAACCACCCGACTGGGATCGGGTGAAGCGGAGAGGTTGTGGGTTAGCCTCCCGACTGGGATCGGGAGAAGTTGCGCGACTGGTCGACCGCCTGGCCCGACTGGGATCGGAAAGGGCGAGATACAGAGATTGGTTACTGAGCAGCTGGTTTGCGATCCTTTGTGATCTTGTTTGGTATTGTGTGGTTGTCAGACGTGTCTTGGTGGAGGTTGTCAATCGTAGTGTGGGGTCTACATCACGTGTCCGAGTGTTGAGTCAGTTGAGGAAAGTATTGGTCGTGTGTGTGTCTTTTGAGTCGTTGTTGGTGTCACCGGCTTTGTCTGCTTTTTATGCCATAGTCAGTCTGTTATCTGTGGTGGTGAGCGAACGCTCACCCCTAGCTGCTTTTCCTACAGGTACCGTTCGCAGTCTGGACTAAGTGAGCTTCTGAAGCTTGAAGAGCTTGAAGCGGGTTGCTGGGTGTTTGAGTCTAGTGACGTGTACCTCGTTTTGTCCAAGTGTGGGACTAATATTTTTGAGATGTAAATAACATTCTTTTGTTGAACTAAACTGGCTTTTTAAAGTGATTTAATGAAAACAGGTTTCAAGTATCGTATCTTTTTAAATGTTCGTGTCCCGAGTTCGGTTCGCTGAAATTGGGGCGTGACAGCTTGGTATCAGAGCTCGAGGTTTCACAACTCGGACTGCACGTCAATTAGGTGGGAGAGTCGAGTCAGTAAAGTCCCGTCGTGCGTTGGGTACGCAAGTCGGAACTCGTGTGTAGACCCGTTAGGATTTGAGTCCTGTTTTGTTTTGTGCTTGTGCAGTACGGGGTTACTGGAACAGTGTTTGTGTGTTGCTGCGTGAAACGTTTTTAAACTGTCGCGACTCGACTCAGGAGCGCTCCTGTGGTCGAGCGTGACGGTGTTGGTATCAAGTGGCTACAACGTAGTTCGGGGACGCCTGGACGGGGTTGTAACTATCTTATGTCAAGAAATGAGATTTTTAATGGAGTGGAAAGGGTTTTAAAATTGGTTGGCCCTGTGGGCGTGTTTTGGGTTTGGTTGGCCCGGTGGGCGTGTGTGACCTTGGTTGGCCCAGTGGGCGTGTATTGTTGTTACTCGACCGTGTTGGCTTGTGTTTGAGGTCGGCCTTGAGTTGTCGATTTGGTTGTTGTTGTTGTTTCGCTGTGTGGTTGGGTTGTCGTTGCGTGTGTTGGTGCACGTTAGTGCGGTCTCTTTGAGGTCTCTTTTACTAATACTAATATTTAAAGTATTAATAGCGTGAGCGGCGTGACGTATTAGTGATATACACGTTAGAGTAAACTTAGACCGTGCGAACGTTAGCGTATTTGAACTTGCTGTGTTTGTTTGAGTTCGCAAACTGAACGTTTGCGTGTATCCGTGCAGAGGATACTGACTATGGCTCGCGGTAGACGCGGACGCGCAGCGGGAGCACGGTGTCAGGCGCCTGATGTGGACATAAAATACATCTATTTTAGATGTCATTAGCCCACATTTATGCTCTTTTTAGTCCCGAGTTAATATGAAATGATGCATTTTACTCTCGTATTGTGTATTTGGTCTTGTTTCAGGGTTCATCAAGTTTTCGGAGCAAAAAGGGGCAATTTGGGAGTGAAACGGAGCGAATTTGGAAGTTGGGCAGAAGTGTCAGCAACATGCACCAGTTTGTTGCACGCCGTGCAACAAACTGGTGCACTCAGAACAGAGGAGTCAAGAATCTGCACCATTTTCTTGCACGGCGTGCAAGAAACTGGTGCAACTTAAGTGCACCAGAAACTTGCACGGCGTGCAAGCGACCGTGCAAGCGTCAAAAACGCGATTTCCAGCTGCGTTTCCTATTTTTTATCAGAGTTAACCCGTCATATAAAAGGGAATTTAGGTCAGATTGAAGGGGATCACGAAATTGAAGAGAAAAAGACACCTTGGGAGAACTTGGAGAGCACTTGGAGGAGAAGACTTGAAGATCAAAAGAGGGTGGAAATCATCATCGAAGGTTTCGTAGGTTTTGATTAAACTTTGACAATTGTATTACTTCATTGGATTAATATGAGTATCATGGTTTTTATTAATTCCTTGTGTTCTCGTCTCCTTGCTATGAACTAAACTCCCATTGATCTAGGGCTAGGGGTAAATATGTGATGAGTAGAATTAACTTGTTCGGGTTATGCAATTGTTAAACTAGTACTAGGATTTTGTTTATCTCATTCTGTTCGTAATGCCTTTTTCGCCTTGATCACGTGGGAAATGTTTAAATCGTGTTAACCAACAATTGAGAAATGAGGTTAATAGGAGGAAAAGGAATGAGATAGCTCGGGTTTTAATCTAATCCAGAATATGGTTAGACTGACACGAGTGCAATAGCTATAGGAGTAAAAACCGAAAGTTAGAGGAATTCATAGAATTTAATGCTATATACCGCTCTACACCTAGATTAGAGATAATTAGGTGGACCGAGTATGTTAGGGTCCTAATACGATCGAGAGATGGTTAGGACTATACTTAGAGAATTCCCGTTGCCCTTAGAATAGTATTAGTTACAAATGCATACCGAACTCCGTTAAGTCATTCATCACATTCGAACCCCGTTAATGTCCTAGATCGCCTTTTTATCTCTGATTTACAACCCCGTTGTGACTTTGTTCTTCGTTTCTGATCATTCATATATTCTCATTACTTGCATGAATTTACTATTTTCTGAAACAAAAACCAAACATCGTTATAGGAATAGCTTGACCATCGAATTAATTAACTAAAGTGTTTGTCTAATTGCTCCCTTGGGTACGATATCTCGGACTTAAAACCCGAATACTACTTGACGACCGGTACGCTTGCCGTACCATTCTGAGGGTTAAATCTCGGAGTGTCAAGCTAATGGCGCCGTTGCCGGGGAGCAACTAAGGCAACTCTGATACGTTTATAATTCGTATTAAGACTATTTCATTTTATATTTATTATATTTAATTTAATTTTTTTTGTATGCAATTGCGGTCTCACCCCTCTCCGAGTTTGTTGACTACAGATATTTCAGAGGTCGAGAGAAACGCTCGGATCGCGAAGCGTCAAGGGAAGCAAGCTATGAGTCATCACTCCGCTTCAAGTCATCATTCTGGTTCGAGTCATCACTCAGACAATGAAGATAACCAGAATGACATTCAGAGGGAAGCGATCCAGCCAAGAAATGAAAACCCAATTAGGGAGCAGAATCGGGTTCCTCCTGGTTTTAACCCACTGTTTGCTCCGGAAGAACCACCAAGGCAAAGGGCATTGATGGAATATGGAACTCCATCTCTTCTAGGCATTGAAGGCAGCATTGTCGCACCACCAGTCACGAACCCGACATTTGAGATCAAGACATCAGTTATCAACCTGGTGAGAGGTGACCCATTCCATGGGAATGCACACGAGGATCCGTTGGAACACTTAACAACGTTTCTCGAGCTGTGTGACACATTCAGGTATAATGGAGTGTCGAGTGATGCAGTGCGCCTTCGGCTTTTTCCCTTCTCATTGAAGGATAAAGCAAGTAAGTGGCTACGTGAGATGCCCACTGGGAGCATCAGAACATGGGACCAGTTAGTGGATGCCTTTATGAACCAATTTTTCCCACCTAAGAAGACAATAAAGCTGAGGGCAGACATTAACACCTTTTCCCAACAAGGTGATGAGACATTGGTGGAAGCATGGGAAATGTTCTCTGATTTGCTGAGGCAGTGTCCACATCATGGGCAACCACTATGGGTGCAGCTACAGACTTTCTATTCGAGTCTGAATGAAGTCAGTCAAGGTCAGTTGGATTCAGCAGCTGGAGGGTCTTTTGTGCAATTGACACCAGAGAACAACGTGTCTCTCTTGAACCTCATGGCTTCTAATGGAGTTTGGCAATCCAGCAGAAGAGGTGCAGGAACTAAGGGGACGGTCAATGCAGTGGAGTCTTCCTCAATGGACAAAGTGGTGGACCAGATTGTGCAGAGTGTGACAAGAAAGTTGGATGCCATGCAGGTACCTTCATTTATAGATCCCATTGATTACATTGAAGGTATTGGAGAACCTCAGGGAGAAACTGCAAATTTTGTGGGCAACCAGAGGAAGCCAAATTATGACCCGTTCTCCTCTACCTATAATGAAGGATGGAAAGACCACCCGAACATGGCCTGGAAACCCCAAGGGCAGAATCAGGGTTCTTCTGGGTATCAACAGAGACCTCAAGGACAGGGCTATCAACAAAGACCCCAAAACCAGCAGTATCAGCAAAGGTCTCAGAATCAGCAGCCCCAGAATGCACCACCACAAGAGTCCTCCTCCAAACTAGAGCAGATGATGTTAACTATGATGGCACAGATGAAGGAGGATAGTGAGCTGCACAAGGCAGCTATGCAAGAGCAGAAGACAGTGAACCGGAACAATGATTCCCGGTTCCAAAAGTTGGAAACCCAGATGAGTCAACTGGCCAATGCAATGAATTCGAGGGCTCCTGGAAGCCTCCCGAGCAACACAGAAAGGAACCCCAGGGAGAGTGTCAATGCCATATTGTTGAGTAGTGGCCAAACGCATGAGGAACCACAAGCTATAGTAGAAGTGGAAAAACAGGAAGTAGAGATCGAGGGGCACGCTTCAGGTAAGAAGGTAAGGGAGTCTGATGTTGAATCAGAAACTTGGACTCCACCTCCTCCTTTTCCTTCAGTTATTAAGAAAAACAAGCTTGATGATCAATATGCAAAGTTTTTGAATGTTTTTAAGAAACTTGAGATTAATAGGCCTTTCCTTAAGCTTTAACTAGTATGCCCAAAATTGCTAAATGCCTGAAAGATTTGTTGGGTAGCAAGAGAAAATTATTAGAGGGGGAAATTGTGAACTTGAATGAGGAATGCTCTGCTGTGTTGTTGAATAAACTCCCACCTAAACTCAAGGATCCAGGCACCTTCTCAATTCCCTGTAAAATAGGTAACATACAATTTGACAAGTCCTTATGCGATTTAGGAGCAAGTATTAATTTAATGTCACTATCCATGTTTAGGAAGTTAGGACTTGGGAATGAACCTACTGTTGGGTCTCGAGGTAGGGTTGGAGATGAACCAACTCGCAGCGGAAAATCAATGAAAACCAAGAGACGATTAAACCATGAAACAACTAACAAAGAATGGATTCACAAGAGAAAAATTCAGCACTATTTCTTACCAAAACAAGAACACCGGTTAACGAATGATTGGCTTGAGTCTCCAAGATGCCTACGTATCCACATGAGAATCAAAGACACGTAGTTCTTCTCTTTGAGGACTCAAGAACACAAACATGGAGGTGGGAGCTTGCCAAACCCGAAATGGCCATGGAAGAGGGAGAGAAAATGTGTTTCCTATTCTTGTCTTGTGTTTGTTATGTTGAAAAAAGATGACTTAAACATAACAAAACCCATACTTGTCCAACTAAAGGCATGGGACAAGTATGGTGTCAAGTAAGGTGTAAATAGGACAAAGTATGGCAAGACAAGATTGGGTTAGGTGGTGAATCACCAACACCTTAATCCTTGTCTTACTTACTTAGTACTAATTAATCAAGACTTGATTAATTAGTTCCATGGGCCTTGGTTGCATGGGCCTTTCATGGGCCTCTTGGAACATGGCCCGTGGCCATTTCCAACGAGGTCCCGTGATTCGCTCATCGCTTCCAAGCCTTCCATACCGGAAATGTCCAACATTATCCGACGCGATCAATCCCAAGACTCCAAGCCTTGTCTCGATCCGTAAAGTCCTATTCACTTACGGGCACATGACCCAAAACCCAGTTTTGGTCATGTCCTGAGACAACTCCCTTTTGGCCATTCTCCATATATGTGTCAATGAGTTTCATCCTCCGGTGTGACCCTTAGGTTTATGCATGTCAATAGATAAACGTAAAATCCCATTTTACTTGATCCTATTTAAGTGGCAACTAACGAGACTTTAGTATTGCCTGACACTGCATAGCGAATCGACCCTGTCGATTCTAACCTTTCCGTCGTCCCTGTCATTATCCTTTTATCTTCGATATCCTGATTGAGATAAGGCATAGAGCCGTCATCCTTATTATTCTCAATCATCGTTCCTTGATATGTGAGATGACTGAAGATATGATACCCAGTATCATGTGCATGGCCATGCTATTCTTTCAGTCACTCTCGATCAAGCGGCCGAGAACCGATATCTTTCCCATACCTCAGTATGAGGGATAAATCCCTTAGCCGCCTTTCGTGTCACTCATGTAGCCCGTCCCCAAGCCAATCCTGGCCGTTATGGAAGCCCTGTTACGGACAACGTTAGGCTCAGGTCAAACTCAGTTGTTGACTACATAGCGATCACAAAGACTCCTTGGTCTAAGGATACATGACAAGCTACAACACTGAATATGTTCATGACTTAATCTATGGCACATATTCAGGGCGGGTCGTCCAATATCATGTCCCACATGATATCTATGATCAGACTCCGGAATCCCATTCCAATGACTAACAGAACGTAAGCCATAAAGAGCCATCTTTCATACTAGTCGCTTCTAGTGAAGCTTTGTTGACTAGGGACCCATCGAGTGTGTTCTATCTCGATCTATGGTTCTATTCGCATGGTGGGCATAGATCAGAGCACACATCGATATATTACTCCAACACATAAGTAATATAAAGCCGCTTTAATTTTATTGCTAACGATGATATGTACATTTGGACATTTAGGATTGAACTACGAGCACTAAGACTAACATCTACACCAACCTCCGTGACCCTACAACTAGCGGATAGATCTATTAAGTACCCTAGGGGAATCATAGAAGATGTACTTGTGAAGGTTGGGGACCTCATCTACCCTGCAGATTTCATAGTTTTGGATATGGAGGAAGATCATAGAATTCCTCTTATTATGGGGAGACCTTTCTTGGCTACTTCTAGAGCCCTTATTGATGTAGAAAAGGGAGAAATAATAGTGAGATATGGTGAGCAGCAGAAAGTGTTTCATGTACTGAAGGATAGGACTGACTCTAGGAAAGAAGATAAGATCTCAAAAGTTGAGTCTATAGGTATTAGAGATGAGCAACAATCCAGAATTCACCAAATGGCTAGTGTAGATCACTCACAAGTTGAATTAGAAAAACCTGTTAGAACAGATCAGAAAGTCAAACTCAAATCTCTTCCTGATAATCCGAAATATGTATATCTAAATGAGAATGACTTGTACCCTATTGTAATATCAGGTGACTTATCTAATGGTAGGGAAGGAGAATTGTTGAATGTACTCAGGGAAAAGAGTAAAGTTTTAGGTGAAACTTTAACTCATATTCGAGGTTGTAATCCTTCTTGTTCCTTGTGCAGGATCCTGGTGGAGAATGACCTGAGCTTGGTGGTTAATGTGTGTAAGAAGCCGAAAGAGATTAGTGAAGGTGTTTGGGCGAGAGAAAGCCTCGCATCACTTTCCAATGAACCTTTAAGAGGATAAAACGGGGGGCTTAGGCCGCCCCTTTCGTCGAGCTAACGACGTTAAACAAATGCGCGTGTTGGGAGGCACCCCAACTATGGATTGGAGAGCGTATGTATATTGACTACACGCGAGGCGCCAGGCTCCTACGGGCTTGATCGGGCGAGGAGTTCTCCATTCATCTATGCACCACAGGATCCCCACGTCAGTGGCGTACCACACAGCGGTTCTTCGAGGGGCAGTTTTCTTACCCTCTTGCTTATTATTGTTTTTTCGCTGTTTTACTCCTATATGTCATCTGGTGGGTGCCGAGCACCTGAATTGTTGTGCTGATAGTATAAACATATAGGACTGTATGGTGGTTGAATCTATGCTAACTGACAAGTGTGGGGTGACATGTTCTGAATATTTGTTGTGGGATGCATCTGGTCAATTATGTTAGAGTCGCACTGGGGACAGTGCTGTGTTTTAAAGTGTGGGGTGGGGTGCTTGCATTTCATTTCACACTTTTGGTCTGCATATTGTGCTGCATTTCATTTCACACTTTTGGTCTGCATATTGTGCTGCATTGAAAAAAAATCAAAAATAAAAAAAATATATTTTCTGGTGATATGATTGAGTAAGAGAGTGCAGGATCTTAGGATTTCGATGATTGAACTGTTACACATGCTAGTTTCTTACACTGTTCAAATAATACATAGATTAGCATGAATCAATTAAGTAGAGTAAACACATGCATTAAGATCGCTCTTTTACTTGCACTTTGAGTGTTTACTTGATTAGTCGTTGCTTCCTTTGATTCCTATGCATTGTAAGCTGAGTCTAGAACTACTTGTGTATCCCAATCGAGGCGAAATAGAATGAGGAACATGGTTAAATTGAGAAAATGATTTTAGGCCATCCTTGGAACGTTTGAGCCAAATCTCTAACCTTACATTATTTTCTTAGTCACCCATTTTGAGCCTATGGCCTTTCGTTTCTAACCATTACATTACAAACCTATGTGCCCATCATTTCTTGTTTATCCTCATGTTATTTTTGAACCCATATTTCGTGTCTTATGTGCTTCATGAGAGGGGGTATTGGGGATTTAATTGTGAGTTGAGTGATTACAAGGAAAAGGTAGTCTTGATGATAATATGTCATTTGGTTTGTGGAAAAAAAAAAGAGAAAAGAAAAAGAAAATAAGGTAGAGACCTCTCTTGTACCCAAGGAATTTAATGGGTAAGAAAAAGGAAAACAAAATCGAGAGAGGAGAAACGAAAAGGTGAAATAAAAGGGGAAAAAGAAAAAAATATATATATATATTAGCCCAACAAGTAGACTCAAAAAGAGTGTCTAAGAAATGGTTTGGTAGAGACTTGAGGTGAAAGTAAGCGGGATGTGTGAAAAGTGGTTAGGGGGTGAGATGAAACATGTTTGACACGTTTTATTTTATGAGCTTCGTGTTTTAAATCCTTTCCATGCCCTTTGCCTAGCCATATATTACAAGCCGAGTATAAGTCCTTTTTGATTCTTGATTGCCATGATTCCTCACGATTAGTGGAGATGGGATTAACTAGTAGCATATGAATCTCTAAGATCCGTGTAGTAGGGAAAAGAGGAAGCGCACTAGTAAAGTGAACGAGGAGGTGCTCGTTAAGGGAGTCGGTCTTTAATGTGAGTAGCAACTTGCTTATATGCATTCATCGGTTCATGTGTTTTCTTGAACTTTGTTCGATCTTGTAGTGTGTAATTCTGAGAAAGCTCTTATGAACCACAAGCACACTTTAACTCAGTCATCACCAATTTTTCGTAACCTTTTTGCATGCTGCATCTTTATATTACCATGCTTGAATAAAGGAGGCCCAGACTCCTCCTATCGGGGTGAACCTCGGGGTTTAACCGGAACATATCTTACTGCTTTGTTAGTTTAATTTTCTCGGGGCGAGAAAAGCTTAAGTGTGGGGTGTTGATGTGGACATAAAATACATCTATTTTAGATGTCATTAGCCCACATTTATGCTCTTTTTAGTCCCGAGTTAATATGAAATGATGCATTTTACTCTCGTATTGTGTATTTGGTCTTGTTTCAGGGTTCATCAAGTTTTCGGAGCAAAAAGGGGCAATTTGGGAGGGAATCGGAGCGAATTTGGAAGTTGGGCAGAAGTGTCAGCAACATGCACCAGTTTGTTGCACGCCGTGCAACAAACTGGTGCACTCAGAACAGAGGAGTCAAGAATCTGCACCATTTTCTTGCACGGCGTGCAAGAAACTGGTGCAACTGAAGTGCACCAGAAACTTGCACGGCGTGCAAGCGACCGTGCAAGCGTCAAAAATGCGATTTCCAACTGCGTTTCCTATTTTTTATCAGAGTTAACCCGTCATATAAAAGGGAATTTAGGTCAGATTGAAGGGGATCACGAAATTGAAGAGAAAAAGACACCTTGGGAGAACTTGGAGAGCACTTGGAGGAGAAGACTTGAAGATCAAAAGAGGGTGGAAATCATCATCGAAGGTTTCGTAGGTTTTGATTAAACTTTGACAATTGTATTACTTCATTGGATTAATATGAGTATCATGGTTTTTATTAATTCCTTGTGTTCTCGTCTCCTTGCTATGAACTAAACTCCCATTGATCTAGGGCTAGGGGTAAATATGTGATGAGTAGAATTAACTTGTTCGGGTTATGCAATTGTTAAACTAGTACCAGGATTTTGTTTATCTCATTCTGTTCGTAATGCCTTTTTCGCCTTGATCACGTGGGAAATGTTTAAATCGTGTTAACCAACAATTGAGAAATGAGGTTAATAGGAGGAAAAGGAATGAGATAGCTCGGGTTTTAATCTAATCCAGAATATGGTTAGACTGACACGAGTGCAATAGCTATAGGAGTAAAAACCGAAAGTTAGAGGAATTCATAGAATTTAATGCTATATACCGCTCTACACCTAGATTAGAGATAATTAGGTGGACCGAGTATGTTAGGGTCATAATACGATCGAGAGATGGTTAGGACTATACTTAGAGAATTCCCGTTGCCCTTAGAATAGTATTAGTTACAAATGCATACCGAACTCCGTTAAGTCATTCATCACATTCGAACCCCGTTAATGTCCTAGATCGCCTTTTTATCTCTGATTTACAACCCCGTTGTGACTTTGTTCTTCGTTTCTGATCATTCATATATTCTCATTACTTGCATGAATTTACTATTTTCTGAAACAAAAACCAAACATCGTTATAGGAATAGCTTGGCCATCGAATTAATTAACTAAAGTGTTTGTCTAATTGCTCCCTTGGGTACGATATCTCGGACTTAAAACCCGAATACTACTTGACGACTGGTACGCTTGCCGTACCATTCTGAGGGTCAAATCTCGGAGTGTCAAGCTAATGGTGCCGTTGCCGGGGAACGAACCCGGGTCACCCGCGTGACAGGCGAGAATACTTACCACTATACTACAACGACCAAAAGTGTAGCACAATATGCAGACCAAAAGTGTGAAATGAAATGCAGCACAATATGCAGACCAAAAGTGTGAAATGAAATGCAAGCACCCGGGGCCGGCGGGGACGGTCAGCGGGGACACCGGGAAGGGTGCCAACCGTTGAGCCCGCCGAGCACGCGGAAGCGCAGGGCACTCCTGTCGAAGAAGACAGGAGAAGCGACGCGGGGCCGTCTGCAGGCACACCCGGTGTTCCGCCCGTCGCAGACCCTCCCGTCATGGCTGCCCTGGATGAACTGACCAGGACAGTCCAGAGTTTGGTGGCGGTCATCGCCAACCGAGAGTCGGCTTCACCAGCACCTGAGGCTGCCGCGGTCCCAATGAGACCCGGTCAGACAGAGGATCATACATCCCGAGCACTACTAGACTTCTTGAAGCTCGGGATACCTACTTTTGTCAGGGAGCCGAACCCTGACCTAGCCGAGAGGTGGCTAGATCAGGTCACACGAGACCTGGATACATTGGGTGTCGAGGACGGCCGTCGCAGAGTGTCCTTCGCGGCCCATCAGCTGAGAGACAGCGCCTACCACTGGTGGGGGCGTGTGAAGGACATGGTCGGTTATGACTACAACATCTTCTAGACAATTTTTCTGGAACAATACTTTCCCGAGTCGGCTCGGCTGGAGCGACATCGGCAGTTCCTAGTCTTGGAGCAGGAGGGGATGACGGTAGCAGAGTACGAGGCCATGTTCACAGCCTTGGCCAGATTCGCGCCAGAGATGGTGATGAGCGAGACGAACCGTTGCCTGCGGTTCCAGGGAGGACTGAGGCTGGGGATCCGGAACCAGGTTCTCGCCTTGAGGCTGCGGAAGTATACCGATCTAGTGGACACCGCGGCTACAGTGGAGCAGGGCATCCGGGATGCAGCCAGGGCCCGTGAGGTCCGACAGCGGCCGATCAGCTTTGCAGGACCATCCGACTCACGAGACTCGCGGAGACAAAGGACCACGGGGTTCTTCCGACCACCGACTCATCAGGGTGGAGTGAGACAGCGGGGGTCAGTGGCAGCAGTTGGTCCAGTCGCGTCAGAGAGGGCGACGACGTGCTTTACCTGCGGGCAGCGAGGCCACTTCCGTCGCGAGTGCCCGATGGAAGGAGGGCCAACGTCGCTGCCAGCGACCAGCCGGACCAGCCAGGGCACGGAGTCGAGAGCCGACGAGACCGACTGTTTTCGATGCGGCCGGGTTGGGCACACCGTTGCATGGTGCCGTGAGCCGTCGAGGGTAACGTCAGCGCAGCGATCGCAGCAGTCGCGGATAGTACAGTCGCCCAGGGTTCGTCCTCGTCAGGGTCAGCAGTCCAGACCGTCACAGCCTTCTACGAGCGCACCGATTCCGAGACAGCAGCAGAGTCATGGGTATTCAGCGGCCAGTGCGCCGGGTCAGAGGCAGCAGGCCTCGCAGGGGAGAGTGTATGCAGTCACCGAGTCCAGAGCCTCACGACCTAGCACGTACCGCGAGACCATCCAGGGTACGTGTTTATTGTATCATTTATGGGCTTTATTCTTGTTTGATACTGGGGCGTCGCACTCTTTTTATTCGTCGGGTTGTGCCGAGAGGTTGGGGTTGAGCTTAGAGCCGTTGAGTCCACCCCTATGCCTGGACACCCCAGTTGGGGGTGGTGCATCGTTGACTAGAGTATGTCGTGCCTGCAAGATTAGAGTTGCAGACTGTCCTTGCCCTGGTGATCTTCTCGTGTTGGGAATGACGACCTTTGATGTGATCTTGGGTATGGATTGGCTGTCGAAGTACCGAGCCAATATCGATTGCTACAAACGACGAGTGATAGTATCAGTAAGTGGTACGAAGGTGACGTGTGTTCTGGGTAGTAAGAGCGGGGTCCTCCTGTCGGCGTTGTCCGTAGAGGAGGAAGTATCGACTGTGCAGAGCCGAGAGTTACCGCGAGTGGTATGCGAGTTCCCCGACGTCTTTCCTGAGGAGTTGAGCGGGTTGCCACCGGTTCGTGAGGTGGAGTTCGGGATTGACCTGGTGCTGGGAACGGCGGCGATATCGATGGCGCCTTAGAGGTTTGCGCCGGTAGAGTTGACTGAGCTGAAGCGTCAGCTAGAGGAGCTTCAACAGAAGGAGTTTATCCGTCCGAGTGCATCGCCGTGGGGAGCACCAGCACTCTTCGTGAAGAAGAAGAGTGGAGAGCTACGGATGTGTATAGATTACCGGAAGCTGAACCGGGTTACGGTGAAGAACCGATACCCGATGCCGAGGATCGATGATTTGTTCGACCAGTTGAGGGGGGCGACCTACTTCTCGAAGATCGATCTGCGGTCCGGTTATTATCAGTTGCGAGTCTGTGAGGGGGACGTCGCAAAGACTGCATTCCGGACACGCTATGGGCACTACGAGTTCCTGGTGATGCCATTCGGACTGACGAACGCACCTGCAACGTTCATGGACCTGATGAACAGCATCTTCCGGCCGTACTTAGATCAGTTTGTGGTGGTGTTCGTGGACGACATCCTGATCTATTCGCAGAATGAGGCGGCGCATCAGTCACATCTGAGGGCTGTTCTGACACTACTGCGCGAGCATCAGCTGTATGCCAACCGGGAGAAGTGCGAGTTCTGGCTCTCTGAGGTGAGATTCCTCGGCCACATCGTGTCCCGTGACGGTATCCTGGTCGATCCGTCGAAGATCGACGCAGTCTCGAAGTGGGCACGACCCACGAGTGTCTTCGAGATCCGCAGCTTTCTGGGGTTGGCAGGCTACTATCGCCGATTCGTCCAGGACTTTGCACGACTAGCCGCACCGATGACTCTGTTGACGCGCAAGGGAGTCGGGTTTCCGTGGACCGAGGACTATGAGCGTGCATTCGCGGAGTTGAAGACTCGACTGACTACCACTCCAGTGTTAGTGGTGCCCGAGCGAGGTATCAGTTATGATGTCTACTGCGATGCATCCGGAGAAGGACTGGGCTGCGTACTGATGCAGTTGGGCAGAGTTGTGGCTTATGGCTCTAGGCAGCTGAAGACGCACAAGCGCAACTATCCTACCCACGACTTGGAGCTAGCAGCAGTCGTGTTTGCGCTAAAGAGCTGGCGATATTATCTGTATGGCGAGGGGTTTCAGGTGTTCTCGGATCACAAGAGCCTCAAGTACATATTTTCCCAGCGAGACCTGAACATGCGTCAGCGACGGTGGATGGAGCTACTCGAGGAGTACGACTTTGAGCTACACTACCATCCGGGCAAGGCGAACGTGGTCGCCTACGCCTTGAGTAGGAAGTCGGCTCCGAGCCTCGCCAGCATATCAGTCCGAGAGTGGGACATGATGGGGGAGCTGAGCACGTTCGGGCTTGAGCTGGAGGAGATTACTGACGGCGTGGCCATGTGCTCATTGGTGGCTCAGCCCTCACTGCTCGCCCAAGTGTTGGAGGTGCAGACGGAGGACGTCGAAGCGTCAGAGATCCACGAGAGAGTCGTCAGGGGTGACGAGGTAGTGGGCTGGGAGAATAGCACCGACTGGGGGTTACGGTACCGCGGGGGGCTGTTCGTACCGGTTAACTTTAGAGACGACGTGTTGCGAGAGGCACATCACTCACGTCTTACAGTGCACCCGGGGGGCACCAAGATGTACCGTGACCTCAGACGGCACTACTGGTGGCGCGGGATGCGGAGGGCAGTCGCAGAGTTTGTGTCGAGATGTCTCGTCTGTCACCAGGTGAAGGCCGAGCATCAGCGTCCCGCAGGATTTTTACAGCCACTCCCGATTGCTCAGTGGAAGTGGGAGCATATTACCATCGATTTCGTGTGTGGACTGCCGAGATCACCGAAGGGGAACGACGCTGTGTGGGTGGTAGTCGACCGGTTGACCAAGTCGGCCCACTTCCTGGCTATGAGGATGACTGACCCGGTCGACAAGTTGAGCAGCTTGTATATTCAGGAGATAGTGCGTCTCCACGGGGTCCCGGTGTCGATAGTGTTTGACAGGGATCCCCGTTTCACGTCCAGGTTTTGGCCGAGTCTGCAGAAGGCATTGGGGACCGAGGTGCTACTCAGTACAGCGCATCACCCCTAGACAGAGGGTCAGTCCGAGCGCACTATCCAGATCTTGGAGGACATGCTGCGAGCATGTGTGCTGGATTTCAGGGGATCTTGGGAGACCCACCTGCCTTTGGCCGAGTTCGCCTACAACAACAGCTTCCAAGCCAGTATCGGGATGGCACCGTTTGAAGCGTTGTATGGAAGGCCGTGTCAGTCACCAGTATGTTGGGCAGAGGTGGGGGACAAGAGTCTGCTGGGGCCAGATCTTGTCAGAGAGAGGACGGAGAAAGTCGCACTGATCCGCGATCGGTTGAGGACCGCGCAGAGCCGTCATTAGAGTTATGCCGACAGGCGACGTCGACCCCTTGAGTTTGCAGTCGGGGATCACGTGTTCCTGAAGGGGAGCCCGAGGAAGGGGCTGGTGCGGTTCAGGCGCAGCGGGGGCAAGTTGGCTCCGAGGGACATTGACCCGTTCGAGATCTTGGGCAGAGTGGGAGCAGTGGCTTATCGTCTGGCGTTACCACCGCAACTTGGGAGAGTCCATAACGTCTTCCACGTGTCCCAGTTGCGGCAGTACAACACAGACCCCTCTCCCGTCATCGAGTGGACAGATATCGAGGTGGCTGACGATGTCTCCTACGAGGAGCAACCGATTCGTATCATGGACACACGGGAGCAGATCCTGCGGGGAGGCAAGATTATCCGCCTGGTACGAGTGCAGTGGAAGCACCACGAGGCTGAATCAACTTGGGAGCGCGAGGATGAGGTTCGCGCGAAGTATCCCGCCTTGTTCGTTTCCCGAGGTACGTCTGTCTTAAATTTCGTATGAGGCCCGAGATGTTCGGCCCAACCCGCGTACCTTATAAGCTGAAACCCTAGGGTTTCAGCGTCATAAAAACGCGCAGCCAGACCCCTCCCACCCTCTCGAACCCTCACCTCCCGTTTCTCTCTCTCAAAAACCGTCCCCTCCCTCTCTGGTTCATCTCGTCTCCGGCCGCCACCTCCCTCACCACCCTCGTTCCCATCCTCCTCACCCTCTCCGACCAGTATCTTCTCCTTCTCCGTCCAAAACCGTCCGCCGCCATCGTTATCTCTCCCCCCTTCCTCACGGTCTCACGGTTCCTCACGAGCTCGCCGGCCACGGTACTGAGCCCGTGCCTCTCTCCGTCCAGGCCGGTCTCCCTTTTCCGGTCGGAAGAAGCCCCAAGAGCAAGTCCGTCTCTCGCCCGTCCTTATTCTCCGTCAGACGCACCCCCGCCGTCGCCGTGAACTCACCGGCGCTCGCCAGATCCGTTGACCCGTCCGGATCTGAGGCGATTCTTCGCCGTGCTCCGCCGTCCTTCCACCGTTCTCTATTTCCCCTCGGTGAGAAATCTCACCCACGGAGTTTGGTCGCCGGCGATGTCTTCGCCGGTGGCCGGTTTCTTTTCCTTAACGTCTTCCCGTTTTATTTCTGTCCCGTATTTGCCTTAAATCTGATCAGTATTGCTCTGTATTTCTACTTGGATCTGGACAAGTTGGGCACAGCTTTGTTGAAGCCTAAAACTAATGAAAAAGATCGGTTAAAAGGGAAAGTGATTAAAAACGACTCAGATCCGTTTAAATGAGAAAAAAAGAAATTGTTTTAAAACGGGAAAAATCAGAGTTTAATTAAAAAGGAATCTTATTTGAAACGAAGAACAATTGTCTAAGGGAAAAAGGGAAAAAGGAAATCGGTTTTGAGTTCTTAAGAAAAAAATGATAAAAGTATATCTGGTTAAATAAAAAGGGTGTTAAAACGAAAGTCTGTTGTTAAGATTAAACTTGAGTTAAGTTAAATCGAAAAGGGAAAACGAAATCAGATCGGATTTAGAAAGGTTTTGGACCTTAATCTTGAGTTTGGAAAAGAACAGAAAAGAATCGTTTTGTTTTAAAATAAAGTAGGAATTAAATAAAGCAAAGGAGTTTCAAAGACGGTTTTGAGTTAAAAATGGTTTTTAACTGGGTTTTGGATCAAATCTGAGTTCGGTGCGCGGGTGCTCGAACCCGATTCGTCGTAATCCTACTTTTATCCCGCTCGAGTTTAAAGGACAACTGTCGGATTTAAACTGGACTAATCGTAACCTTTAATTTAACAGTGGAACCGTTATTAATTTGTGGCTTCGTGTTAAATTTAGAGTCCGGCTTCGATCGAAGGGGAGCCCCCGGAAGGCAATTTACAAAACCCGGGCAGATTCGCCATGTCGGGCGAATCGGGCCTTTGCGGGTCCTTTATCGACAATGTCGAGTAATTGGGAAGTTTGGGAGTGATCGACATTGTCGGGGTTACGTTTGGGCGTTAAGTTATTAATTTTCGGTTTATTCCTACTAGTTTAAAAGTGCTTTGAAATTGTGTTCTTTTAGATCGTGCTGCGGACCGAGGCAAAGGGAAGCTCGGCGAGTGACTGGGATCATATTGGTTTTAGTGGAGCGCTTTTGGAGTTGTTTACGAGGTAGGGAAAAGTAGCCGGATCTCGGCCCTGACTAGGGAAAGTTAACTGTAGAATTGGATGTGGCACCAGGGTGTCGTGGGTTATCTAGGTTATCGAATATTAGAAAAGCATGTTACGGGAACTTAGTAATTATTGGAAAGGCATGTGACACTTAGTAGTGTCGTAGGAGCAGAGAACTTAGCGATAATTGAATTACTGGAGGCATATGACCATGCCCGGAGGTTGTTTGTGAAACTAGTGATCTTAGGACTGTTGGAGGCATCGATTATGCCGGAGGTTGTTGTGCGTTATTTGTTGTTGAGTTTGGGTGGCCTTGAGAGCCCGTGTTATTTATTGTTGAGTTGGGTGGCCTTGAGAGCCCGTGTTATTTATTGTTGAGTTTGGGTGGCCTTGAGAGCTCGTGTTATTTATTGCTGAGTCTTGGGTGGCCATGAGAGCCCGTGTTGTCGTTTCGGTGTTTTGGGTGGCCGTGAGTGCCCGTGGGGTTGTGAACCCGTACTTTACCGTTGGTGTCTTGGGTGGCCATGAGGGCCTGTAGGGTTGTTGAACCTGTGTTTGGTTGTTGGTGTCTTGTTGGCCTTGAGTGCCTGTGGAGTTGTCTCCGGTGTCGTTACTGTCTGGTTGAACTTGTTTGTGATTGTGATTGGTTACGTGATACTGGTGGAGGTTGTGTGGTGTAGCTAGCCTCCCGAATGGGATCGGGAGAAGCGGAGAGGTTGTGGGCTAGCTCCCCGACTGGGATCGGGGGAAGGACGCGCGGGTGTGGCTAACCACCCGACTGGGATCGGGTGAAGCGGAGAGGTTGTGGGTTAGCCTCCCGACTGGGATCGGGAGAAGTTGCGCGACTGGTCGACCGCCTGGCCCGACTGGGATCGGAAAGGGCGAGATACAGAGATTGGTTACTGGGCAGCTGGTTTGCGATCCTTTGTGATCTTGTTTGGTATTGTGTGGTTGTCAAGCGTGTCTTGGTGGAGGTCGTCAATCGTAGTGTGGGGTCTACATCACGTGTCCGAGTGTTGAGTCAGTTGAGGAAAGTATTGGTCGTGTGTGTGTCTTTTGAGTCGTTGTTGGTGTCACCGGCTTTGTCTGCTTTTTATGCCATAGTCAGTCTGTTATCTGTGATGGTGAGCGAACGCTCACCCCTAGCTGCTTTTCCTACAGGTACCGTTCGCAGTCTGGACTAGGTGAGCTTCTGAAGCTTGAAGAGCTTGAAGCGGGTTGCTGGGTGTTTGAGTCTAGTGACGTGTACCTCGTTTTGTCCAAGTGTGGGACTAATATTTTTGAGATGTAAATAACATTCTTTTGTTGAACTAAACTGGCTTTTTAAAGCGATTTAATGATAACAGGTTTCAAGTATCGTATCTTTTTAAATGTTCGCGTCCCGAGTTCGGTTCGCTGAAATTGGGGCGTGACAACCCGCCTCCTCTTGGAACACATAGCAGGAGAATAACACACATCACAAGACATAATTCGACCACGGTATACCAACCGAGCCAACTCACCATAACACACAAATCAGTCTATCACTCACCCGATCATATCACAACCAAGGATTCACATCACATCAAAACGACACACTTGCCCACACATAATCACAACATGCTACACCGAGTATATCTTGACACGTTTCTTAATCTTATCAACACTAAGTCACACATCATGCATCTCAATCAAAGATCATGGCATCACAATCAACACGCAACCCTTGGGCTCGACATGGCCATTCTACCAGCACGCCAATTTCCCAAGAATTGAAAGCGATTAATCTAGTGAATCACATCCTACATGCACATTAAGACTCATCTGGTTATTATGTAAATGAAAGCGGTTATTCTAGTGAATCACATCCTATATGCGAACTAGGACCTTTCCGGTTATTATTATTACCTAACATGCATACTAGTAACTTTCCGTAATTAAACCGGTATTCGCTACGTTCCCTACCTCAAAAGCAAACACGATCAACTCCTAGTTGCTGACGTCCTGGCTCGCTTCCCCCTCCACTTCACGAGATCCAACCGTCTCTTCTCCCATTTCGCTCGGAATCGTGAAAAACGTCCCTTGGGACTCTGAAAGTTCCCCCTTTTGTTTCTAACCATCCTAATTAAGTTTACTTGTTCCAATGCACTTGACGGAAACAAATTCCGGGGTCCAAGCCTTCCCAATTTCGCAATTCAAGTTTCTAAACGTTTTTTTTCGAAATTCTAGGAATCACCTCCATAATTCATTCTGGGTGTGAAAACATCGTCCCGGGGGTCAATCACGACCGTCACAATTTCCAAACCACCAAAACCCGACCACGTGGGCCCCACGGCCACACATGGCCGTGTGTGGCTCAAACGACCGGCCGGACCATGGCCGGTCCCTTTCATGGGTGGCCGGACCATGGCCGGTCCCTTTCAAGGGTGGCCGGACCATGGCCGGTCATTTCCCTCACCGGTGGCCGGATTCTGGCAACCGGCCGGAGCTCTAGCGAGCCTCCGGTCGCTGGAAAAATATCCAAAATTCTCCAACAAGCTCCTAATTAGTTCTAGGTTCTCCATAACACCAAATTTAAGCTTTAGAACTTCAATTTCCACCTCAAATCATCCAAAGTTTCAAGACCTAAGTGGGTTTTATCAAAAACTACTCAAATCAAGTTATTTCTCTCATCTAACTCCACCTCTTTAAAGTTTAACATTTAAGCCATCCAACACTTAAAACTCACTAGTTCAAGTCATCTCTACTCAACACCCACAAATCCAATTTCATCAACTAAGGAAATAAAGCATACCAACCTTTAGGAAATGGAGAGATGAAGAAGATGAGGTAAATTTGAGAGGATTTGGTGTAGAGATGGCTAGAAAGGAGCTTCATTTCTCTTGCTTTTTCTTCAAGCTTCAAGGAGCAACAATGGAGGTTTGCTCTCTCTCTCTCTCTCTCTCTCCCCTCTCACTAGTGATGTTCGGCCAACATGTGAAATGAGCAGAAAAGTTGCTCCCATGTGCTCTTATCCTCAAAGTGGAAATGTTCCTTTCGTCCTCTAGCCCCTCTCTCTCTCCTTTGTCCTTATGTGGGGACCATTTGGTCTTTTCACCCAATTTTCTTCCCTTCCAATCTAACATGGACATGTGTACATATGGGGACCATTCCTACCCCAAAATATCTCAGCCCTTATTATTTTATTCGATAATAATCAAAAATCGACCAAGTTTGACCCGGGTTTGACTTTTTCACAAAATGTGTCATTTGAAAGGAAATGACCCAACTAAGCTAACCGTAACTACGACTAAGCTTTTTGGGTCCCGGAAAGGTCCCGAATGACTCCTGGAGTCATCAGTTGACTTTTCCGGCAAAAAGTCAACTTTCGCCGAAAACCTCCAGTTCGACCGGGATCGACCGAGGGCGGTTCTTACAACTTTTTTTTTGGAGATCTTGAGCTTGGAGAAATCATTGAACAATTTCATCCGGTATGGTCGAGGGTGCTTTGTCCTTTGGAGACCTAGCTGATCAACCAAATACTTGCTGGCCATATTAGTACATGCACCTCCATAAATAATAAAGCTACATACCTTAGATTTTATGTTGCATCATGAGTGAAAGATGTTCCCTCGTTGAATAGTCTCGAGATCAAAGAGTGAGCTAAGAGCTCTCCTTATGACTAGTAGCTCTCCGGATTCTAGATAATCGGTAATATCTTCTTCGGATTCTACTCTTTCTTCTTCCTCATCTTGAGAATCGTATTCTCCATTAGCTTTGATGATCATCACTCGCTGGTTAGGGCATCCTCGTGCATAATGTCATTTTCCCTAACATTTAAAACAAGTAATGTCACGAGTTCTTTTAATTAAATCCTTACATTGCTATGGTTTGGTTCCTTTTGATGGTTCTGGTAGCTTCCCTTTAAACTTTTGGTACATCTCATCGGGCTTTCCTTTGTCTAGAGTTTTCGATGGTGTTGATGCCCAAGGATTCTTGTTTCGATTACTAGAAGATGTCTTCCTCTTAATGTGTTGTTCAGTTTGAGTAGGAAGGTGCAACAATTCTTCCAAGTCATGGTAGGTTTGTCTCTTCACCTTTCTAGCAATTCTATCATGAAGACCATCTAGGAATTGTGCCATTAAAGACTCCTCAGATTCTTCAAATTCTAACCTATTCTGAAGTGTCTCAAACTCATCAAAATATTCCTCCGCAGATTTGCTTCCTTAAGAGAGATTTCTGAATTTTTGTTGTAGGCTTCGGTAATAATAGGTTGGAACATATCACTTCCTCATAATGAAACTCATGTCCTCCTAAGTGACGATCTGACCATGCCTATGCCTCCTCCTCTCGGACACATCTCTGTCCCATCAAGCCAAAGCACCTTCGGTAAGTTGGGCAAAAACTAAGGACACTTTCCTTTGTTCCGAGTAATTGTAATATTCAAACTAGTTGGCCAACAACAAACTCGTGTACTCCATACGTCTCTCCCAATCAAGGTAAGCTTCTGGATTGACCTTCCCTGTGAAAGTTGGGGCATTAAGCTTGACATCTCGGTTTCCATTCCTAGCATCTTCTTCTCAGCATCGATCATAGTTGTATTGTCTCCTTGGCCTTGGATTTTGATAAAAATCTAGTTGGCCATTATCTTCTGAGTTTTTTTCATCTTCATTTTGATTCAATCTTGGAGCATTCACATTTCGAATGGGATACCGGTGGTGGTTGTTCAATTCTCGTCATACGATTTCCAAGGTCTTGGAGCTGAGTTTGGGCAACAAGAATCTGAACTAAGTTTGCATCCACTTGATCTTCCATAGTCCTAAATTTTGATGTTTCTCACAAACAAAACAAATCAAGTGCAAAGGAAGTCGAAAAGGTACTGAACTTAAAATGATAAGACAACAAACTAAGAAAACAAATTCGGACATATTTGATTTCTGCTCAAAGTTCTTCTTTTCTCTTTATTTTTAAAACTAAAACAACAGATAAAAAAACGAAACTAGAGGATAGATAAAACCTGATTTGGAGCGTTTAGCTCTAATACCAGATGATACAGGAACGTGGTGGTATGATTAGATAAAGAATTGCTGATAGAATATGTAGGATATCGGTGGTATGATGGAGAACCTTAACTGGTCGTACAACACTCTCTAAGGAACCAATGGATGAAGATGGAATCAAAGATGGAGATTGCTTCAACTGACCATACAACACTCTTTAAATAATCTAAGTAACTAGGTAGATGGATAATGGATTGAATGACGCCACACAGATTATGGAAAGTTTGTGATAAGTCGAAACACTCAAACTTCAAGGATTTACACCCATGAAGATTGAAATGCTTTAAGGTTCTTCCCAGAAGAAAACTCGAATTTTTATTTCATAAAACTTGCATAATACATGCTGAGAAGGGACTTTATCAAATAGTACAACAGCATGTGACCTTCTAGGGTCGAAAATTGATTACAAGAAACTCTAATTAATAGTAATTGACTGTTGAGAAACTAAAGGTTGGAAATCTACAAAACATCAAAAATAACTCATTAATAATCTGAATTCAAATGCATACCTTGGCTATTCATCTCCCTTGAATGAATTAAGTGACTGCTTTGTCTTTGGAGATGAGGAACAAGTTGGCTTCATTAATTCCTTGAAGAAGAGGCAAAAACAGATTTGTTGAAGTCTTGAATTGTTCTTCAATATCTTCTTGATTTTCCTTGGTGATCACGTCTTCTTGGAATTCCCAATGCTCTATGAATGTAATTAAGCTATCCATTTGTTTGTTGAACTGTTCTCGTAATGCTCTAGTTCCTGACCTTGTCCTTGATGATAGTCGCATGCTTGGAATGTTTCTGGTAGCTTCTTTCTTAGTGTTGCTGATAGCTTCTTCCTCGGGTTCGGATAAGCTAGTCTCGATGTCCTCATCACAACTTGAGTCTCACCACTGTGGAACACAGTTAAATTAAAAGGATCATACTCACTATTTGCACAGTCATGATATGATTCCCATATACGATTCTTTCCACTATACATGCTTTGAAACGCAGTAAGGAGGCACAATTGGGCTTAGAAATCTAGTCGAGTTCAAGTGGTTACTCCCATTGTGCGTTTGTGGTACCAATTTTTCAAAATCACACACACTATGCACGAGGAATTGAGTATAGGTCCCGGGAAAAGGGGATCTAATAAAAGCTTTGTTTGGGATAAAGGTGTGAGGTGTGGCGGATCGCATGCAGAATGAGCCTCACACCCGGAACCTCTCAAAGCGTAATAAAAGGTGAACCCCCAACCTATCTTAGTGATCCAAAGTTTTTACACGTAATCAAAAAAATCAAGCAAAACTTTAATCTACCACTTGACTCGTAAAGGAACTAGATGGGTTTACCACTCGCGTAGTCCCAAGGCAACGTAATTGCATGATAACATCCACTCATAAGATTTGTGAATGAGATTACGTTATGCTCTTGATTAGTACTATGGTATGTGGAACCGAGAGATCAAAGGGTTAAATTACAATAGTTAGACTTGAAATCTTTCTAGTTATTGCACTTCATCTTGTAATCCACTACACGTACACTCTTAATCTACAACATGTAAAAATTGGTTGGTGAAAAATATAAAAGAATGATGAGAACTCTTATTCCTTATGCATGCTCTAGGTCAAATTGTCGATAAAATCCAAGCGTGAGCACACACCTTCTTTGAGTCGTAAATTTTTGGTCTTTGATTTGCTTGTGCATTTGCACGAGATTTTTTTTTGTCTAGTTGAGTCAGCATATGCATATTTACTGCTTTCAATAATCGCGGGGTTTATCTTGGCATTTGTCTTAGTTAGTTTATATTTATTTATATTTAGTTTTCTCGGGGCGAGAAAAGTCTAAGTGTTGGGTGTTGATGCAGGTGCATTTTAACACATAAAAGGGCCACATTATATCGAGTTATATAGGATTTTAGTCTCATTTCTTATCATATAATTAGATTTAGTATGAATAATTGATTTTCTTGATATGTTCGGTAGTTCGATTGGAAACCGACGTATTTTTGGGTGTTTCGTGTAGGTGGATCGTTAAGAGGGTCGATTTTAGTCGCTCTGGAATATATGGATGACTGGTCTTCTTTTGTAGGTCTTGAAAAGAGGATTTTTTTGGCGCAAGAATGAGATCAATCGGAGTCCAAACGTAGCCGGAGCGAGCGAAAAAGAGAAATAGGAGCAAAAATGGAACAGTAAGTCAGAGGGCGACACGTGGCGCCGTCGGACCCGCCACCACCTTCCCTCCATCCGCCACGCGTCCCTCCCCAGTCGCCGTCAACCTTACCTGCGCCTGACACGTGGATAGCCGGCCCCGTCTCCGTGGGCGTGGCATCCTTTGCTGCTGACAACTGTCCCGACCAGTCGCCAGCTTCCCCTCATGCGACATCTGTCCAGGTCGGCCCTCCCAGTTCGCGCCACGTGTCCAATCCGGCTCACCTCTCCTCTGCAGTCGTGTGTCCCACTCAAGGCAAACCATACCTTCTTTATTGTTGCAGCCGCAATTCACAAAAGGCTCATTCATTCTTCATTTGAGAGAGAGAGCTCCTACTTCACCATTTGAGAGGCGGAGAAAAGCACACGTACAGAGACCACAGAACCCACGAACAAGGAGAGCTTGGGGTTTCTTATTTATTTTCTTATACATATTTTATTTTTACTTTTTTGACAGAATTTAAGGGAGAGTATTATTTTTAATCAGTTTTTGAGGATCTATATTTTAAGGGTAGAGAACCAATTTGGGATTTCTTTGAGTAGAGATTGTTGGAGACAAATTCCAATTTTTATCTACACAAGGGATTTCCTTTGGTGGATTTACAAGAGCATCAAGGTTAGAGATTGGAGGAAGGGAAGAATACGCTTTGGACGATTAATTCGGTGATCGAATCTCAACTTTCATCTTGATTATGAGTTTAATTGTTTGCTTCTTTTCATCCTTGCATTTTCTCACCATGAGAACCTAAACCCCCAATTTCTAGGGTTATGGGGGATTAGAGTAGTGAATTCTATAAATTGGATGCTTCGATTGTGGTGCTTGTTGATTTGCTTTAGTGTCTATGATTGATTTGTGCGAAATGCTTTACCTCCCGTGTAGGCTTGGTAATTGTTTCGAATTAGGATCTGCCACTTGAAAGAGGAATATTCTAATTAGTCAAAAATCAATCATAGGTTGGATTTAAATCCTAGCTAGAACTAGCGGGGTTAATACAATTGCAATAGCCATAGACTTGTTTTTTCGAAAGCTAGAAGTTGTCATAGAGCTTAACGCTTTGGGTCTTCCTACATCGAGGGTCGAAAGAACTCGGTGGTTAGATTCCATTAGGGTCCGAATCGTTTGAAATAAGTTAGGACTAGAGTCGAGATAACTCGTTGCCTCTAAAATAAGTCGACATCACAACAATCGAACGTGTTCAATATTATGGAATGAACTTTAAGAACCCGTGCCCTTGATTTCTCTTCACCTGATTCAAGATAAGAAAACATCTACTAAATTATATATTTGCTTTTTAGTCGTTGTAGGTTTATTTTTAAAACATAAAAACTAGATTTTTATCGAAGCACCTGAGCTACGAACTTTATAAGAAAACTGGTTGTCTATTGCTCTCTTGGGCTCGATATCCCGGAATTTACTTCCGGTTACTACTTGGCGACCGGTGCACTTGTCGTGTCCCGTTTTTGCGCTTTAAACCCGCATGACGAGCCAAGTTTTATGACCCATCAAATTGAAAGCAAAACCCTGAAGCAGGGCTCCCATACTTGGAGCAAGTTGGGTTGGTTGTAATTCTCTATCTTTCGTACTAGTAAAACGTGAGTTTTTATTATCAAATTTTGTGTTTTTGAGTGCAAATATTACAATGGTATCAGAGCTCTAGGCTCCATCAACATCATGACAACTCCCACCGATTCTAGTGAAGAGAGAGTCAACACTATCATTAAGTACATGTATAGTGTTGGGGTTCATCGAATTGAATCTGAACCCATTGTAGATGTAAAACCCCACTCTTTCAAAAGAGTAATATTTTGGGAAAAATCGAAACCTTGAGGTATGAACTTGCAACAAGTGGGTTTTGAAAGAAAAAGAATTCAATAAAAAGGGGAAAGAGGAGAGAGTGGGCTAAAACTTGATTCTGGACCGGACTGGGCCCAACTCAGATGAGCGCCCAAGCCCGTAATCCAGCCAGAGCCCACTTACGCTCGGCCCACACTTCCTGTGAGCTAACCCTAGGTCACGCCCCCTCGTCTCCTCATTTTCAACACGCGAACCGAGGTACCGAGCTCTCATCTCTCCCTCGACCTCTCTTGCCGGCAGAGCCTCTCCGGCTTCGAAACTCACCCACGCCATCACGAAGACATTGTCGGACACCGTCGACACGACCCCGAGTCGAGAAACCCCTCTTTTCCCCACTGCTTTCCCTTCTTTTTCCCCCGAGTCGGAACGCCCCACGCCGCCGCTCGTGTTCGAACCATACCTCTCCAAAAACGACGTTTCCAACCCAGGTGAGCTTTGATCCAGACTCGTCTCCCTTCTCCTTTGGTTCTTCTGTGGGAAATCGAGCGTACGAGGGCTC
This sequence comes from Erodium maritimum, assembly GCA_963921825.1. Lineage (NCBI taxonomy): Eukaryota > Viridiplantae > Streptophyta > Magnoliopsida > Geraniales > Geraniaceae > Erodium > Erodium maritimum. The sequence continues at coordinate 25,866,984 of OY997596.1, read as the reverse complement.
GATTCGACCGAACTCGGATGGAGAAGGCATCGCCGGAGTTTTCGAACCCTAGCTCTTCGATCCAGTGCCGGTGAACCTTGCTACCTCGCCAGATTCGAGACCGAGAAGCCACGGGTCGCGCACCAGCATCACTCCTTCACCCATCCACGCCGGAGCTCTCCGTCGCACCTCCCTCCGCCCTCTACGGCCGTCGCCGTCGCCGGAGATCTGGACAACCCTAAAACCCGAGCTTCTCCGTCCTCAGTTCGTACCAGAGCCACTGGGCCTCGGGCCAGAACGTTTGGGCCGGACTATGGGATTGGGCTTTAGGACAGGCCTGGTTCAGCTGGGTCTCGGGTCAGTCCGGGTTCTGACCGGGTTTGGATCCGGGTTGGACCTGGATCCAGGTCGGATCCGGGTCAGAGCCGGGTCAGACTTTAAATTAATTAATTAATTTAATTTAAATGGTTAAAAATGGGTATTTAAAAGACTTTTTTGGACATTTCTGAGTACCCTTGTACTACCGGGACTGATCGGACGTTTGCCTGTTTAACCCAGGCTTGGACCTCGCTCGAGAGCTTGGACTTCGCCCGAGAAGACGAAGGGCACTCCAGAACCCGTGTGAAGAACGGAGGAAAGGCCACTCGAGCTTGTCATCAGAGTATTATTAGAGGAAGACCACAAGGTAGGGAAAGTCCTAACTACTCGAGTAATTTCGATAATCGTATGCATGTTAGGATAATAAAATCGGAAAGGTCCTAGAATGACATATAGGATGCGAATAAGTAGAATAATCGTCTTTCAATTACTGATAATCGGATGTGTCTAGAATGCATGCTTAGGATGAGAATCACTAGTGTAACTCGCTTTCAATACTTGGGAATTGATTTTACTGGTAGAGAGGCTATGTTGAGCTCTCGGATTAGTTGTGTGCTAGGTTCACATGCTTGGTTGCTAGTTATTAGGATAATCAAGAGTCTAATGAAACTAGTTTACTTAATGTTTGATTGGTTGAACGTTTACTTGCTTGGTTGAGTGATTATGTGTTGAATTACGTGTTGATTGAACGGATGATCGAGTATGACTAATTGTGCCAAGGGGCACAATTAGGTGATCGATGTACCGATGGTTCGTGGCAGGTAAGTATACGGTAAGTGTGGAGTGTTATTGGATGTCTTTGTTGTGATGAAAGTGTGATTCGAGAAGTTTTTATAGATGGATGAATTATAATGTATGTTCTTTATTCTTATTCTTGAATTTTTTGGTTGTTCGGTTCGGTACTACACCGGGGGGGGGGGGGGGGAATCCAGTGCCGTTGTGGTGGTTGGAGTTTGACAGATACTGTGAGATATTGGTTGAGTATTGGAGCCTGAGGGCATTGGTTATTGGATATTACGAGGATTGATTATTGGAGCCTGAGGGCATTGGTTACTGGATATTATGAGGATTGATTATTGGAGTCTGAAGGCATTGGTTATCGTACCCTACAGGGCAGTTGGATGGATTATTTCGTGAGAGATGGTTACTGTGGTTTCACCCAAGTGTATGCGTCCTACGGGAGCACTACCTTGGTTCCCTATGACTTTTGGTCCTTTGGAGACGTTTCCGAGAATCCCGATGATATGCGTCCTCCTAGGGATGTTTTCGGCATTCTCGACATTATACGTCTTTACGACGTTATGCGTCTCCTCTGGACCGAGGGTAAATCTGATACGATATGGGTACTCTGGTGGATCGGAATATGGGAGCCGATGTGATCCCAGAATCTATCCATGGATCGGAGGCTTGAGAAAGCGAGTGGTTGGCGTGATATTAATTACTCCCATTTTAATAAATTATGATTCATCATAGTATTTTCATGGAATATTTTAAGTTACTGTTATCATTGAAAAAACGATACTAGTTCATTACACTGATTCCATAGCATTTCATTGATTAATAGTGTTTACTCGTTCCCAGTTGTGATGATTTTCTATTTTATTATAAGGTTCTCTACTTGTTCTCTGGAAAGTTATCGTTATCCTTGAGAATGCGCTATTGTTCTCGTTGCTTTTTATTTGTTTATTATATCTTTTGGTCTAAGGGTTTTAAGTACTTTTGTGTCATCGAACTAAAGCAGTTTTGATATTAAACTTGGAGGCTAAAGTTGTGTACGATTTTCCCTACTGAGCGTAAGCTCACCCCTATTTGTTTATTTATTGTGTGTACATGTGTACTTGAGATCTGGGGAATTCGAGGCTCGGGAGCTTCCGGATGTCTTGAGGATTGTATTAGAGATGTGTTGGTCCACATCGTTGAACTTTATTTATCTTTTGTTACTGGTCAAAGTTTTGACACTATATTTGAAATTTTGGATTTAATTATTGAGAAATGTTTCGGACTCGCTTTCAGCTTTAAAAGAATTTATTACTGTTTTACTACTTTTATCTTGGTTGTTTCAGGTCACGTCTCGAGTTCGGCCAAAACCGGATTTGGGGCTTGACAATTTGGTATCAGAGCCTGGTTTCATTTGAAACAGGTTAAATTTTGAACTTGTTTTCAAAACCTCGAACCAACGTCAATTAGGTGGGTAGAGTTAGGAGGTCTAAGTCGTGTGCTCAGTGATGCAAGTGAAAATATTTGATGCGTAGAATGGGAACGACACGAATCTTGATTGTCTCAATGGTTGTTTAAATTTGAATCTCTTTATTATGATGGTTACATCGCTGGATTGGGATCCTTACCCTATTGACTGTAAGATGCAGTGATCGGTGAAGCCGAATGGTTGAGATCGGTATTGGGTTAACGAGCGGTGATCGAGCCGTTATAAATTGGTTGTTGAGTAAATCATTTGCTCAGAAAGTTCGTGAATTTGAGTTTTTGTGGTTTTGTGGCAATAGTGTGAGTTGTTAAGCTAAGAGTGTACTACGACGGTTGTGATTTTATGGGTGAGTTTGTTGAGGTGTACCCACCTTCCGATTAGAAGTCGGTAAAGCGTGCAACGATTCTGAGAATTTGGGGCACGAGAACCCCGTGGTATTTGGGAGCACGAGCACTCCGCATACCGATGGTATTGAGAATTTTGGGGCACGAGCACCCCGTGGTACTTTGGGAAGCACGAGAACTCCGTACATTGAGAACTTCGAGGAACATGCGAACTTCGTTTATTGATTAAATTGTATACTTTGAAGAGTATGAGAACTCTGTGTATTGATTGTGTTGTGCACTTTGCGGAGCATGAGAACTCTAAGTATTGAATGCATTGCGAAAATTTAATTAGTAATTGTCAATTTGTTTAAGTGCCCACCGTTATTTAAGAATTAAAGTTGAAATTGATATTGAGTCGAAATTGATATTGAGTCGAAATCGATAGTGAGTTTGAAATTGACTTCGAGTTTACAGCTAAGGCTTAACTTAAATTTGAAATTTAGCTCGAAATGGAAAGTAAGTCGAGACAGAGATTGAGATTGAAATTAAGATCGGGTTTAGATCGGATGAACGAGCGATGCTCGGGTTGGTTATGACACGTTGGTTAAATAATTATTGAAGGATTTGCCGTTTGGGTCGGCCGTTAATTGATAAGTAAAACCTGAAGGGCTAAATTTAACCGAGTGATATTAAGATATTTACTAAGACCCGCGTGGGTTACTGTGGTGTTCAAGATGTTGTGTAATTGAGATGTTTTGTGTGTACCTTATGGGTAGGACTCTGTGTACAGGTTATTATATAAATGTCCCGCTTAAGCGGATGGTTAGAGGAAAATACAAACGGGTCATGCCGAATTTTCGGTAGAAACTGAAGTGTTTGCACTATCACGGAATGACTCAGGGGCGCCACTACAGTCGAGCGTGATAGAGGGATGTCAAGTGGTTACAACGAGATTCGGGGACGCCTGAATCGGGTTGTAATGACGTGAGATCGACATGAAGGTTATGAAAGAAAAGTAAGGGTTTGAGATTATGGGAAAGAGTTGAGGACTTACATCGTGAGATTTATCGTGATGCGATTCTAGACCCTAGTGTTGGGAAGAGACCCAATCGAGGGGTATGCTTGTTACTTTGCGAATTGTGTGAATTAATTGAGATTGTTCCTCCTATGAGAGTTGATTGATTGATTGAACACCGTTGATTGCTGTTGTGAGACGCACTAAGTTGTGGCCTTTTCTGCCTGTATATATATATATATATATCTACTAAGCCAAGTGCAGTTGGTCTTTTATGATCTTTGTGGGACGTGCGTGAACGTCCTTGTGTTTTGATCGAACCGGTTGTTCTAAACGAGACTTCGTACTAGCGATCCAAGTGGGATCCCTTTAAGACGCATGAGAACGTCCCTTTTTGATAAATCGAACCACTTGAGTTAAATTGAGTTATGAGTACTTACGTTTTAAATGCAACGAGTACACGAGATGTCCCGTGTTTACAGTCCGAGAAGGACCAGGAATCGCCCCGCTGTGGGGCAGAGCCAGACACCAGCCGTTGGTCAGGCAGGGACAGCAAGCGCCAGGGCGCGGCTTCCACAAGGCATCAGAGTTTTGAGGTAGACCGGTAGGGTCATCATCGAGCGTTCTTCCAGTCGTAGAGTCGACTCAGGCGACCCCTATGGATAAGGAGATTCGCGCAGTACCAGCAGCGCTCGGCGCTCAGCAGGAGAATGCAGTAACGGCACCAGAGTCTGTGCCTACGGCCGACGCCGTCACTACCGAGAGGCCAGGCCAGATCACCGCAACACAGCCAGGCTCTCAGAAATTTTCGTAGTTTGAGTACGCCGATCAATCCCGGGGGGTTCAGACCCCGAGGCAGCTGTAGTGTGGTTGGAGCGGTTTACCCGCAACTTCGTTACTTCGAGAGTATTCGGTTGGTCTTCTGAGAATATTTTCGCGACCATTCAGCTTGAGAGGGAAGCAGGATACTGGTGGCAACATGTGCAGATCAGGGTTGGAGGTGACTTTTAGCTGTTCAATAGATTGTTCCTTGAACGGTTCTTTCCCTCGATCCGTCCGAGAGGACCAACACCAGCAGTTGTTGGATATGCGGTAGAGAGGGATGACCGCCTCTAAGTATGAGGCAAGGTTCACGTCCCTGTACCGCTTCGCGCCGAGATGGTGCAAACTGAGGAGAGCCGCCACAGGCGTTCGAGATAGGACTCACCCCGTCTGTCGCGGATCAAGTTATTACCTTCAGGATGAGGATTAAGAAGCGTCTTCGGGAGACCGGCAGAGCGCGGAGGACCAGGCCGAGGCCGAGTGACTTCCTAAGGTCATCAAGGATTCATAATACTAAGAGGCAGAGGACCTTAGGATTGTTTCAACCACGGACCCAGTCCGATGGGACACGACGGGTTGGGGCAGCACCGTCGGTTGGACCTGCCCCGGCGGCACAGTTTTGTCCTTCGTGCAAACAGTTTGAACATCTGGGCCGGAACTGCCCATGGAGTGTTGTACTCACAAACCGTCCTGCAGGTCGGCCTACGAGAGCCGATAAGAGGACATGCTATCGCAGCAGCAGATTCTTCCACCACCGAGAGGGGGACTTCTGATTCAGCAGGGCCGAGCATACGCGATTGCCGGGCCCCGAACTGAGGGACTTGATACCGATCTCGAGATCGCTTAGAGTGTCGTTTACGTTTACATTGTGGTTTGTGTTTGCTAACACTTGAGCTTTACACTTGGTTGTGTTGTTTCGTAGTTATTTTCCGTTGGAACGAGATTAAAACTAGTAAGCCCACCTGTATCTTAAACACACTGACCAGAGGTGCAATAGTACCAACGAACGCCAGTCTGAGTGTGAAAGAGGAGTAACAGACCTAGTAGTACGGGAAGTTCTTTTCCTTCTTCGTTACTGAGAATCGAGTTTTAAGAACCGATGGGTGAAACAGCAGACGTTCATCGAATGTCATCAGCAGCGAGTGCTGAGCAGTGGAAGGCTGCAGCCTTGACCAGTAAACGGTCCGACCGGTCACCGGAGATGACCGAGCAACGATCAGATCAGAGTAGCGCAGCGGAAGTGTGGTGGGCCCATAACCCACAGGAGTAGTAATCTCTAGCTTCTTCTACCTCCGCTAGAAGGTTTAGGTCATAAGATTCGAACCTTCAAGGCGATTTTGTTTCAAAATCCCGTTTAACGAGCGAAAAGTTGCACAAGTGTATGCCGTACTTAAGAGATTGGATTAGAATGTGGTCCCTACGTTCGTCCTGGAGGGACTAAACGGTTTGCCGCCAGTTCACGCGGAACAGGCGAATAACATCGAGAGTTGTTCAGACGACTTTCCCAGCGGAGAAGAATACGGAAAACGAGAACCGGGTACCAAGGTGTACTTTTTCCAGCAAGAGAAGAACGAACGCCAAACGTCCCGCGAGGACTAAGCATGACCATAGGGTTACGCCTTAGAAGTGAGAGCACCTCAAGTTGAAACCCGACAACAGATAGCCGAGGGCGACTACCACAAGCTTCCAGGCCAGTAACAAAATGCCACCAAACGAAGCGTTGTGTGGTAGGCCGGATTTTGTGCCGTGCAGGGCACAGGGAAGGTTAAGAGTTAACCGTTGTTGGTTTTTGAGTTGTTCGAGGAATAATTGAAGGAACCACGCTAGTTTCTAAACTGCTAAATTTATCGAGATCTCAGTGCATGAGGATCACTCATTATGGGGTGACTTGGGTGTACTTAACTATAAGTTGTTTTGATCGACAGCTCATGAACGAGTGTCAACGGTATAAGGATTACCACCGATCGGGATAAACCTTATTGATAAATCTTGGATTGTGTTTCGCTGTCGAGTTTGATTATTATACGTTTATTTTGATGTCTTGAAGGACGCCTATGTTCGGCTCGAGTGCCAGTACGAGGTTCCACCGTTCTTGTTGTTTTGCGTCGTTCGTCCGACAAGATGTTGGTAGAGTTCGTGGTTGCGCGGAACCATGCACCGGGTTTGAGAACCGTGGTCTCGCAGATACATTGACTTAGACGAAGCGACTTGTAAGATGGTTTTGTCAGAAGTGTGAACTGGTATCGACGGTAAGAGAATTCTAGCAAGTTGGTTAACTTTCGTGATCGACCGTAGTTGAGATTTGTAGTTTGTCCTTATTCTAGGATCGTAATACTTGATGATTGGTTGAATCATTATCAGGTTGAGAATCTTGAAAGGTTTTACCAGGTGTGACCTGTTAGTATTTGAGTTCTGTTGGGAGTAATCTCGTGGTGATTACTAAGTAAAAATTGGTTGAGTTACGTTTGTGTGTGGTTCCGACTTTGTTGACTTGAAAAGAGTTCCAGTAGGATACCTTCGACGACGGAAATTCCGGTGTAGGATATCGAGATCTTCACCTTAGTTTTCTTAAGTATTTAGATGTTTCTCGGCTTGTGTTGTTACTCGATTTTCTTGAGTTGGTGAAACGTTGTGCGTGTTTTCGTGAAGTTTTGGGTAAAGGGTTTTGCACCGCTAAGGATGAAAATTTGAGTTGTTGTGAGACGTTGCATGTTGGATATGCGAATTTTTGAGGAAGACTATTTTTCTCCGCCAAGTATGGCGTTTGAGAAAATAGCGTAATCTAGTGAAGCACGATTAAGTGAGTGTTGCGTAAATTCGGAAACGGTTAAAGACCGTGCAGAGCAGGCAAAAGAGTTATGCAGTCAGAAGGCGCATACCTCTGGAGTTTACAGTCGGTGAGCGCGTATTTCTGAAAGTGAGCCTAAGAAGGACTTTTAGCGGTTCGACCGCGTCAGAGGCAAGTTGGCCCAGCAGCTTATCGAACATTTTGAGATCTTCAGGCAGAACTAGAGCCGTTGCCTAGCGACTTCCACGTGTCCCCAAACTACGGAAGTACATCGCGGATCCCTTACTGGTAAATCTTAAACGAACGTTCCCTAAGATAGGAACAAGAGGAGCGCGTTCACTTTAAATTTCGAGAACGAAATTCTTTTAAGGGGGGTAGACTGTAAAACCCCACTCTTTCAAAAGAGTAATATTTTGGGAAAAATCGAAACCTTGAGGTATGAATTTGCAACAAGTGGGTTTTGAAAGAAAAAGAATTAAAAAAAAAGGGAAAGAGGAGAGAGTGGGCTAAAACTGGATTCTGGACCGGACTGGGCCCAACTCAGATGAGCGCCCGAGCCCGTAATCCAGCCAGAGCCCACTTACGCTCGGCCCACACCTCCTGTGAGCTAACCCTAGTTCACGCCCCCTCGTCTCCTCAGTTTCAGCACGCGAATCGAGGTACCGAGCTCTCATCTCTCCCTCGACCTCTCTCGCCGGCAGCGCCTCTCCGGCTTGGAAACTCACCCACGCCATCACGACGACATCACCGCACACCGTCGACACGAACCCGAGTCGAGAAACCCCTCTTTTCCCCACTGCTTTCCCTTCTTTTTCCCCCGAGTCGGAACGCCCCACGCCGCCGCTCGTGTTCGAACCATACCTCTCCAAAAACGACGTTTCCAACCCAGGTGAGCTTTGATCCAGACTCGTCTCCCTTCTCCTTTGGTTCTTCTGTGGGAAATCGAGCGTACGAGGGCTCGATTCGACCGAACTCGGATGGAGAAGGCATCGCCGGAGTTTTCGAACCCTAGCTCTTCGATCCAGTGCCGGTGAACCTTGCTACCTCGCCAGATTCGAGACCGAGAAGCCACGGGTCGCGCACCAGCATCACTCCTTCACCCATCCACGCCGGAGCTCTCCGTCGCACCTCCCTCCGCCCTCTACGGCCGTCGTCGTCGTCGGAGATCTGGACAACCCTAAAACCCGAGCTTCTCCGTCCTCAGTTCGTACCAGAGCCACTGGGCCTCGGGCCAGAACGTTTGGGCCGGACTATGGGATTGGGCTTTAGGACAGGCCTGGTTCAGCTGGGTCTCGGGTCAGTCCGGGTTCTGACCGGGTTTGGATCCGGGTTGGACCTGGATCCGGGTCGGATCCGGGTCAGACTTTAAATTAATTAATTAATTTAATTTAAATGGTTAAAAATGGGTATTTAAAAGACTTTTTTGGACATTTCTGAGTACCCTTGTACTACCGGGACTGATCGGACGTTTGCCTGTTTAACCCAGGCTTGGACCTCGCTCGAGAGCTTGGACTTCGCCCGAGAAGACGAAGGGCACTCCAGAACCCGTGTGAAGAACGGAGGAAAGGCCACTCGAGCTTGTCATCAGAGTATTATTAGAGGAAGACCACAAGGTAGGGAAAGTCCTAACTACTCGAGTAATTTCGATAATCGTATGCATGTTAGGATAATAAAATCGGAAAGGTCCTAGAATGACATATAGGATGCGAATAAGTAGAATAATCGTCTTTCAATTACTGATAATCGGATGTGTCTAGAATGCATGCTTAGGATGAGAATCACTAGTGTAACTCGCTTTCAATACTTGGGAATTGATTTTACTGGTAGAGAGGCTATGTTGAGCTCTCGGATTAGTTGTGTGCTAGGTTCACATGCTTGGTTGCTAGTTATTAGGATAATCTGGAGTCTAATGAAACTAGTGAATCCGGTGCCGTTGTGGTGGTTGGAGTTTGACAGATACTGTGCTATTGTTCTCATTGCTTTTTATTTGTTTATTATATCTTTTGGTCTAAGGGTTTTAAGTACTTTTGTGCCATCGAACTAAAGCAGTTTTAATATTAAACTTGGAGGCTAAAGTTGTGTACGCTTTTCCCTACTGAGCGTAAGCTCACCCCTATTTGTTTATTTATTGTGTGTACATGTGTGCTTGAGATCTAGGGAATTCGAGGCTCGGGAGCTTCCGGATGTCTTGAGGATTGTATTAGAGATGTGTTGGTCCACATCGTTGAACTTTATTTATCTTTTGTTACTGGTCAAAGTTTTGACACTATATTTGAAATTTTGGATTTAATTATTGAGAAATGTTTCGGACTCGCTTTCAGCTTTAAAAGAATTTATTACTGTTTTACTACTTTTATCTCGGTTGTTTCAGGTCACGTTTCGAGTCCGGCCAAAACCGGATTTGGGGCGTGACAGTAGACGAACCATTGTCCTGATTTCCACATTGTAGGTTTTTAATAGGGGATCATTATGGATTCTTGTCTACTGACGAAATGCTGACTAGATAATTAATATTTTTTTGCTGAATTTTTTAAATAACAAATTGAAACACTAAACACTAAATAAAATTAAAATTAAGTGAATAAAAAAAGTTAAATTAATTATTCTATGTTAAAACTAAATAAATCTTTAATTTTGAAATTTCTTACTTTATCATTCATCCCCAAATCATACAACTTCAAGCATACAACCAAAAACAGGAAATAAATTCTACCCAAACCACATATCAATTGTCCCTAAGCATATTGATATGCGTTTAAAGGAACTTACTTGAACTCCACAATGCAGACATCAATTCATTGTGTTTTTTTAATCTTGGCATCGCTCATCCCCGAAGTGTCCTCTCGTTGCATGGCCCTATAACGTTTGAAGAGGGTATTCCATTCTCGTTGCAACTGGATCACTTTATCCGCAATATTTGCCTTGGCTCGATCCATTTCCACACATGTATTGGCATGATCCAACACGGTTTTCCATTTCTTCTTCGTGGATTTCTTGCCCAATATGCGCTCTTGAGGTAGAGGGACAATTCGGTTAGAAGTTCCATCGCTCAGATTTATGGATACCCAATCAGGTTGGGACTCACCATCGATGGGAGTTTGGGGGGGGGGGGGAGCTGTAATTCCCAACCGCTTCCAAAACCCCTAGTGTGTCTTCCTCCACCAAAAACTTATCTTCATGCCTGAGAATGTTATACCAATCCTCGAGGTCGAAGGTCTTCGGTTGGTTATCCTTTTTATACGCTGCCTTGGCTATGTTGATGTAGTCGGACTGAGAGTAACCACTTGTACAACTCTTCTTCACCTACCTCAGATGATCGTAACATGGATGAGATGCATGTCCGCCTCAACGGTCTATTTTTTTCTAGTGCCTCCTCGCTATTGGGAAGGACCGACAGAGGACAACTGAGAAGAGATTCGGATGCGGTTGTTGCTGTCGACGTTATAATCACCGGGGTAACCGTAACATTGGGGACCAAGGTTGAGGTTGTAGTTTGAAGGGGGGGGGGTGTTGAAACCAAGTTGCTTGTACGGGTTCGAAAAAAATTGGTTGCATATACGGGATGTCGGGTGGATTGATGTGCAACATCCGTTGAAAGCTGCCAAGCTGCTCTTCATTGAAGACATGTTTCTCTGGTTTGTACTCATGTTTCTCCAGTGTGTAATCCTCTTTCTCCGGTAGAATAGGAATCTGAGTCTCGTCATGGGACTTTTTTTGATCGGAAAGAAAACTTTGTGGGAAGTGGAATTTGAGAGATAATGTTGTGAAATGAAAGAAATTGTTGGTGGATTGATGAAAGGGATTGGGGTATTTATAGATGAAGTAACCGCTTGTACGACTCTCCTTCACCTGCCTCAGATGATCGTAACATGGATGAGGTGAATGTCCGCCTCAAGGGTCCATTTTTTTTCTAGTGCCTCCTTGCTATTGGGAAGGCCCCGCAGAGGATAACTAAGAAGACATCCGGGTGTCGTTGTTGTCACTGACATTATAATCACCGGGGTAGCCATAATATTTGGACCGATGTTGAGGTTGGGGTTGAGGTTTGAAGGGAGGGGGGAGTTGAAACCAGGTTGCATGTAAGGATTCGAAAAAACCCTGGTTGTATATACGGTTCTTGGGTAGATTAATGTGCAAAATCTGTTGAAAGTCGTTGTGCTACTCTGCATTGAAGACATGTTGCTCTAGGGTGGAATCCTCTTGCTCTAGTGTAGTAAGCATCTGAGTATTGTCCTCATACATTTTTTTGATCAGAAAGTAAACTTTGTGGGAAGTGGAATTTGAGAGAAAAAATTGTGAAATGAAGAAAAGTTTTGGTGGATTGATGAAAGGGATGGAGGGTATTTATAGATGGTAAAAGCGTATTCTTTAATGTTAATTCGGATTTTTATAATATAAAAAACTTACCATTAAGAGCTGTTGGGAGCCAACAAATTTGTTTCTCCACGCCATCGCCACGTGGCGACCGTTGATTAGGCAGACGTGCTTCGTGAACCACGCGGTTCACGGTTCATGTTTTTGAACCACGAGTAACGGTTCATGGCTCCAATTCATGATTTAGTGAATCGAAACCGAGCTTTCCGCATGCTACAACGTGCGACTCGCGGTTCGCGACTCACTAAACCGTGAACCGCCTCACGCTGTTGATGCTCTAAGAGACTGACGGGAATTCAAAAACAATTCCGGACCTACCTATAAGGTGCTAATGCTCAGATTGACACCTTTCACTTAACGCGGACAGCCAATCCAAAACTACACCCAAGGCCAAATGATGATCCTAAAAACCACCTACAACCTCACCTTCCCCATATCCAGTGTTGGAGGAAAAGCTTAAGGTCTTCCTAGTAGAATTACTAATCAATTCCTAGTAGGATTAGTAATCTATTAATTGTTGAAGGAAAAACTTAAACTAATCAACTCCTAGTAGAATTAGTAATCTATTCGTAGTAGGATTACAAATCTACTCATCCCTAAAGCTAGCCCATAAATACACTTGATTGAATCCTCTTAGAGAGGATTAATTTCTTTCAAGATTGTTCATGGGTACTGTGCTTTGCAAGTTCCACATCCAGATCCGTGAGTGGGCACGTGTTTGGTTTAGAAGCTGTGATAACTCGGGGGGCAAACCGACCGTTCACCACCTCGGACGCGTCGGAATAATTTGCTTCAAGTCAGTGGCTTCCATACCACGCCACAACTTTCCTGTTATTTGTGTTCCTCCTCACTCGGGTGTGTTCGTTCTATACTATATCTTTTATTGCTTGTTTCATGTTGCTTGTTTGCCTGCTGTGTGATTTACATCTAGAATATCAAAATTATTCCTACATCCAGTTCCTCATCATCAACGGATTTGGGATGAAGGCTTGGATCCAGAAGTGGTTTAACTACTTCTCATTCAACAACATCGCTGGAAAAGTCAAGGTCAAGCTAGCCTCCTTACATTTAACAGGGAAGACAGAGACGTGGTTCTTGCAATACCACAGAGGTAGAGAGAATGTCACATGGAAGGAGTTTGTACAGACATGTCCTGCTAGTTCGAAGAAATGGGTCATGAATGCACAGTGGTGAACTTCCATTACTTGAACCAGACAAGACCCGTCGTAGATTATGAGGATAAGTGCAATGAGTTGAGAGCCATGGTTATCACAGATCACCCCCAATTTACATAGGATTTATTTTTTTTCCTCGTTTGTTGGAAGGATCAAATCAAAACTCCGGCCAAGAGTACAACAATTTGGGCCTTCCTCGGTGTACCAAGCTATGAGGCTAGCTAGGTTTGAAGAAAAAAATGTCAAGGGATCGGACCAAATCTCAATAACCAAACCCATATCCAACACCCCTTACCGACTCAGACTAAACTACATAAACCCAAACCCCTCATACACCTAGAAACCCACACCCAAATGGAGCAACCAGAGAAATAACCAATGGACAAAAGAAAATTCGAACTACCTCTGTAAAATATGAAAAAAAAGGCTTCTGTTTTAATTGCCCAGCCAAGTATTTGGAAGAACATAAACAAGTTTGCTCAAACAAGAACCACTATATATTCTTAGTGACTCCGACGATGAGGGGGAAGAGGAGAATACTGAAGAAAGGGTCTCAGCAATTGGGGACCCAATAGGGTCGTTAAACAACTCCAAAACATTGAGATCAAAGGAGAAATTGGGGATGTAATCATCTTCAATCTTCATATTGGTGGATAAAGGCGTTACGTCATCATTCTTCAATGACTCCACTACAAGGAATTTGGGCTAAAAAAACGTATTCAGACAAGGTCAATGAAATTGGCAAATGGACATAATTACTATTGCCCCACAAGTTGAAGTGTCACGTCCCAATTTCAGTAAATCGAACTCGGGACGCGAACGTTTAAAATAAGAAAACACTTTGAAACTCTTTCCATTTAAAACACTTTACAATACCAGTTTAGTTCAACAAAACGATAATTACAACTCAAAATAAAACGTCCCACAAGCGGACAAAAAGGCGAGGTATCCGTCGCTAGACTAAAAAGTAAAAACCCGGACTCCGCTCCTAGCTCCACAAGGTTCGAGAGCTCACCTAGTCCGTCCCACGAACAGTACCTGTAGGAAAAGCAGCTAGGGGTGAGCGTTCGCTCACCACCACGGATAACAGACTGATTACGGCATAATTAGCAGACAATGTCGGTAACACCAACAACGAACTCAACCCCGGGGATCACTGTCCCCAACCCAAGTACTCTGACTGACAAACACCCACGGTGACCTTCCTCGAACGACTCAACACTCAAACACGTAAGTAGACACGACACAACGATCACGACCTCTTCCAAGGACTCAAGGAACTACGCGACACCAAACAAGATCACAAAGGATCGCACACCAAACAAGATCACAAAGGATCGCAAACCAGCTGCTCAGTAACCTCCCTCACTCACGCGCTTTGCCGAACCACTCAGGCCAGGCGGTCGACCTGTCTCAGTAACCTCTCTTACTCACGCACTTTGCCGAACCATTCAGGCTAGGCGGTCGACCTGTCTCACTCACGCGCTTTACCGAACCACTCAGGCCAGACGGTCGACCTGTCTCACTCACCTCTCTCACTCACGCGCTTCGCCGAACCACTCATGCCAGGCGGTCGACCTGTCTCAGTAACCTCTCTTACTCACGCACTTTTCCGAACCACTCAGGCCAGGCGGTCGACCTGTCTCACTCATGCGCTTTGCCGAACCACTCAGGCCAGGCGGTCGACCTGTCTCACTCACCTCTCTCACTCACGCGCTTCGCCGAACCACTCAGGCCAGGCGGTCGACCTGTCTCACTAACCTCTCTCACTCAAGTAACCACAATCACAATCACAAGCAAAATCAACAGACATCAACAACACAGGTTCAACACTCCACAGGCACTCATGGCCACACAAGACACACTGACAGTAAAACACGGACTCAAACGCCCCACAGGCACTCACGGCCTCCCAAAACACCAAAGGTAAAGACACGAGTTCAACAACCCCACGGGCACTCACGGCCACCCAAACACCGAAACGACAACACGGGCTCTCATGGCCACCCAAGACTCAGTAATAAATAACACGGGCTCTCAAGGCCACCCAAGACTCAGCAATAAATAACATGGGCTCTCAAGGCCACTCAAACTCGACAATAAACAACACGGGCTCTCAAGGCCACCCAACTCAACCGTAAATAACACACAACAACCTCCGGCATAATCGATGCCTCCAACAGTCCTAAGATCACTAGTTTCACAAACAACCTCCGGGCATGGTCATATGCCTCCAGTAAATCAATTAACGCTAAGTTCTCTGCTCCTACGACACTACTAAGTGTCACATGCTTTTCTAGTAATCGCTACGTTCCCGTATCATGCTTTTCTAATATTTAAATAAATCTACTCAACCCACGACACCCCGGTGTCACATGCAATTCTACTATTAACTTTCCCTAATCAGGGCCGAGATCCGGCTACTTTTCCCTACCTCAACTGAAGAGCAACCGCTAAGTTTCTTAGCTGCTGACGTCCTGGCTCGCTACCTCCAGGCTTCACTTCGATCGAAGCAGGACGCTAAAGATAACACGAAAGCCATAAATTAGAACGGTGCCGATGTTAAATTAGTGGTTACGATTTGTCCAAAATAAAACCGATAGTTGTCTTTTAAACTCGAGCGGGATAAAAGCGGTGTCACGGCGAATCGGGTTTGAGTACCCGTGCACCGAAACCGGTGCATGTTTCCGAGGCACGGTCCCAATGCACGAATCCCGGGGTCCGATTCAGCGGTCCTCTTTTGTTCCTTCCTAAACTCAATTAGCAGTCTATTTTAACCAGAGTTCCAGATTCGTTAAATGCTCAAATTCCGTTTTAAAACGAACTGATTTTACTTCCCGTTTTATTTTCAAATCTGATTTTATTTTAAACAAGACATTTTAAACCCTTTTCCCATTATTTTCTGTCTCAACTCGCCTAGACCGTTCCAGATTCAACAATAAACCGATCTTAGTTAAAACTGATTTTTTTGTTCTAAAACGAATTATTTTCTTCATTCACTCAGATCTGATTTGTTTTTAATCCAAAAACCCTTTTTAACAAAACATTTCCTTTAATTTCTGTTCCAACAATTTTCCAGATCAAAAACAGTTCGGAAAAAGAAAGACAACGGGAAAAAGTCGGGTTTCGAACCGACCGGCCGCCGGCGAGGGCGACGTCGGCCGGGGCCTCACCGTAGAGAAAGGGATGGTGGCGTTGGCCGGATATGGCGGGACACGGCGGCTTCGCGCCCGTGTCAGATCTGGACGGACCCGAGGAGAAAGGGAGGTCGGAGTGACAACGGCGACGGCGTGAGGAAGGAGAAGGAGCTCGGGGTCAAAAACGGTGGCCCAGGCGAGCTTTTCTGAGCGGGGACGAGAGGATCGGGACCCGGTGGTGGCTGGACGAGGGCGTGGCGGCGATGAGGGGCTCGGTGGTGGCTGTCGGGCTTGACGGAGAGGGAGACGGGGTCGAAAACGAAGGAGAAGAGGAGGTGGGGTGCCGTGTGTGACCGAGGAAGGAGGGAGAGACGAAGATGGAGGTCGGGAGTGGTCTGGATGGCACGGAGGAGGTGAGGTCCGGGAGAGGGCGGCGACGGTCGGCGTGGGCTGGAAGAGAGAGAAGGGAGAGAAACGGGAGAGATGGAGGCGCTGTGTAGAGAGGGGAAGTGAAGGGTCAGAACCCTAAATCGGGGTTAAATACCCCGGGCCTGGTAGTGGGCCTCGGGTGCAGATGGGCCGCACGGCCCAAATGGAGAAGAAGAGCCAGACCGGGCTGGCTTGGCCGGGCTTGGGTTGCTGATCGGGTGTGACCCGACCCGGTCCGACCATTTGACCCTCTTTTTTTTTTGGACTTTTCGAACCGCTTCCCAAACCCGTCAATTAAAACCCGTAAAAGGACAATTAAATTTTCAGGATTTTACATGAAGATTGAAGTGTATGATTGCTAATATTTTTTTGGGATAACTTTGTTTCCTAACCTTTGTAAACGTTTCATTATCAGATCCTAACCCAGGCCAACGTTTGGTCTCAATTCCAAACATAATAGGTTTGGAATTTCTCAGAAACTATAAAAAAACCGTCTAAACTCACGATTCCGTCAACTCATCCAAGCGTTGTTGTTGTTGGCGTACATTACCCATGGTGATTTCCTCGACGTTGAACTTATCCTCGTTCTCAAGCAACCGAACCCAATGCTCGACGAGTTGACGGAATCATGAGTTTGGACGGCTTTTTATAGTTTCTGAGAAATTCCAAACCTATCATGTTAGGAATTGAGACCAAAAGTTGGCCTGGGTTAGGATCTGATAATGAAATGTTTGTAAAGGTTAGGGAACAGAGTTTTCCTTATTTATTTTGAATTGAGTTTTTTCATAATGGCATTAGGAGATTGTAACATGATCATGGGAGCTTACGGGATGAAGGATGCCTTTCTTGGAGTGAAGAAACTCATAATAACTTTGAAATGATGAAAAAGGTGATGACCTCAGCTCATGTCCTGAAATTTGAGTAACCTTTCATGTTGGAAACATAAGCATGTGATACAAGTGTGGGATCATTGTTGATGCAGTTGGGGCATCCCATCGCATCCACGAGCAAGACTTTAGGTCCAAAAAGCAGCAAGCTATCAGCATACGAGAAAGAATTACTAACAGTGGTCTTGGAAACAAAACATTTTTGCCATTATCTACAAAGCTCACTATTCATTATACGAACCGATCATCAACCTCTTAAATTCTTATTAGATTAGAAGCTAACCACATCATTACATTAAAAGTGTCTAGCTAAGCTTCTAGAACTCGATTACACCATCGAGTACAAGACAATGGTCCTAAAACAAAGCAATCGATGCACTATCAAGGAAACCAGAGGTTGTGAACAATGTCATAAGTACTAAAATTCCCAAATGGATGAGAGAAGTGTTAGAAAGCTACAACAATGATATGGTGATATGGAAGCAGAAGGTCTCTTACAACATGTAACTATCAATCCTAACCTTCTTCCTAAACATCAACTGAAAAGAGGGGTTATTTTGGCCGAGGGAAAGATCTATTCAGGAAAAGGTATAGAAGAGTTGCATTCATCCGCATTGGGAGGCCATTCTAGAATTTCAGTGACCACTAACACTACTGGTGACATCGACTTGGCTGACGGATCAGATTCGTCATCTAGGTTAACATATCCATCGGCTAGGTTCTTGGCTGACGGATGTATCCGTCGGCCAAGATCCGCCGGCCAGGCCGTGTCGGCCAAGAATTCGGGAAAAGGATGACTACATCTATCGGTAGCGTGTTAACCTTACCCACGGATCCGATCCGTCAAACAAGTCTTGTACCTTACCCACGGATCGGAACCGTCAACCAAGTGTTTAACCTTACCCACGGATCGGATTCGTCAGCCAAGTTTTGAACCTTACCCACGGATCCCATCCATCAACCAAGTGTTAAACCTTAATCACGGATCCGATCCATCAGCCAAGTGTTAAACCTTACCCAAAGATCTCATCCATCAGTCAAGTGATAATCCTTACCCACGAATCCGATCGGTCAGCCAAGTGTTAACCCTTACCCATAGATCCTATCCGTCAGGCAAGTCGTCAACCATACCCACGGATCCAATCCGTGGGTAAGGTTAACACGCTCAATATTTTTGGGCAGAGATGAGCTAAGAGATTAAAGCATTTGTGAAGGAATGCGAGGTGTGTCAAAGGTGTAAGGGAGAGAACTACCCTATCCCAGACCGTTACAGCCATTACAAATCCCAAGTGGCCCATGGAGAGACATAGCAATGGATTTTGTAGAATGACTACCCAAATCAGAGGGGTTCGAACTCATTTTGGTAATTTTTGACCGTTATTCAAAATAGTGATTATCATGGAGCCATCAACACTAAAATTGTGGATTCAATTTATGGTAGGAACAATTTGATTCAGATTAAAATGATAAATGGGTTGTCTGTTTGTTTATTGTTTGCTAAAATATGTAGTGTTTTCTTATGAAATGAAAGTGGCGGGTTTTGTGTTTTGTTACTTGGTTTTGAATCGTGTTGAATCTGGGGCTTAAACAAGGTATACCGAGAAGGGTGATCCAACAACAATATAAATTGCACATTATTGTACCAATGCGGCCAGAGGGTAATCTAACAACAACAAGTGTTATTATGGAAATGGAATGGGTAAGGAGATTTGCTAAGTAACATGACATGCTTTGGAAGTTGACTAGTTTAGTAGAGGTTACAAATCTGGTGTGTATCATCCTCATATATTTTTAGGATTCTCCACATTTGATCAAGTGGTAGAGTATCTAGAGATTTGATATTTAACCTATGGTGTATGGCTCTACTTGGGGGTCCTTTGAAGCAATACATTTTGATATTCTACATTTAAAACAAAGTTCCCCTCCTCCTTGCCTTCATTCGAGGCTAGATGGTGGATTTTAAATTTAATAATTTAAATCAAGCATGACTTCGGGCTTTAGTTCAAGGTGCGTATTGTATATGTACAGTTTTTTCTCAATTGTTTCCTTTAAATCAATGGTGGAGATTGTGCATCACTTTTTGTTGTTGTTGATGATGATGTTAGTTTTAATTTTTATTTGTATTTTTCTAGAAGATTGGATTGTGTTTTCTCTGGAAAATTTACAGAGGGGCAAATTTGTACCTTTTCCTTCAAACTCCTTGGGATGCTTTTGTTTCATTTCATGGTTTTCCAGTAAAAATATTTTTATTTTCCGAAATTGGTTAGTTGGGAGGGAAATGTATTTTGAGATTTTAGTTTTCTTATTAAATGTGATGTGTTCTATTTATGTTTTTGTTTGGTTCTTAGTTTGATAGTGGAAAACCTGGAAAGGAAGTAAAATACAATATCTATACAATGTCTAATAATGGATGATTGTTGAATTTGAGGTTGTAGATGGCATCGAAGATCGTGTATGAAGTATGAAAGTTGGCGACCAGGTGATTACATTTGCAACAGTTTCTATATGGAGAATGGTGACGACGAGGATGATGGCGCCGTTTTGGACGCAGATCCCGTGCTATACAACAACGGGGACAACAATGGCAGTAACGGTAATCCTACTGTTTTTGTGTAGGATAGTGAGGTGCCATAAAATTTGCATTGATGTTCTGTTTTTATCAAATACTTTTTGTTCCATTGTTTTTGCTTTCAATCGAAGATTCTTGTATTTTTGTAATATGTTTTGTTGATACATGATCTCGTTTTGAATGAGTATGTTATCTTAGTGATACCCTTTTCAGGAGGTTTTGGTTGTCATAGACTGAATTCTTTTTTATGATATGGTCCAATAAGTTGCAGACTTTCCTAGGAACATGGTTTTGTATCAAAATTTGTTGATATATCCAATAATTTTCTTTATTAAAACGTAGGAATTGAAAAAAAAACGTATATCGTGTGGATGGTTGCATTTTTTAGGGTTGTGAACCTAGTAGGTGTGTCTATATTTCAGGGACAAACTATATGGTTAACCACACAAAATGGTTAAAATTCAAGTTTTGGTTGCGTTTTCTAGTGTTGTGAATCCAGTAAGTGTATCTATATTTCAGGCAAAAACTATTCGGTTAACCACATGAAATGGTGAAAATTCAAGGTTCGGTCTATGCATCAGTTTAATTTTTAAAATAGTTTAAAGAATATATAATGTCCTTTTAATGGATTTATTATTGTGATATGGTGCTTCAGCAAGGGATATATCCAATTCTCTTTAACATGGATTCTAGATTAGGTCTGTGCTTTAATATGGATTCAAGTTTACATATGTGCTTCGGTTCATCGTATTTTTCTTACCTTATTGTAATAATATCTCTCTCTTGAATATCCAATTCTCTGTTAATGAATATATTGTGATACAATGTTAATGCAATCATTGATAAGCTGAGGAATCAACTTGAAGACTTTTTAGGAGCAAGAATATGCAAAGAATCTGGATGTGGCTCTCTGAATCATCTCAGCAATGTAGAGATTGTGTCGTATTTCTAGTAAAATTCGGTATGGTAGCAAAGGAAGAGAGGAAGATGAATGTGCAGTGGAATGTTGAAAGTGAACTCCGTTCTATAGAATGAAATATGGACAATAATGACAAGAGCTACAAATAGACTCATATTGAAGTTGTAAGGCTAGAGATGGAGCCAACATTTGCTTCTCGATCATTGAATGGATCCGAGACCCCATTGCCTGCTCTAGGAAACCCTCATCTCTTGCTGCATAATCGAGTTTTTGATTGCTGATCAAATTTCTCATCTTTGTGAAGTCTATTGACTCATTTCTCCATTTGTAATCGATCTCAATGATCCCCCATTTGTAATCCTTCAATCAGGCTGCGATTGCAGCGTCCTCTCCTCCCTTCTTGGGGTTGCAGGGCTATAAAAAACCTCGCTGATCAAAAAAAAAAGTGTTCCAGTTTGATGAAGTCAAAGGAATAAGGAGAAAGACAAAAAATAGCAAGAATGTCTCAGTTTTATACAGTTTGTTCTTTTATTTGGTAGAATTCAGATTCATGTCCACTCATAAAAGTCATTAACTCACTTAGGTACCTTTGCCTTATTATTTTTTTTCTATCTATAGCCCTTGGTATGCAGCCCAATATAAAGATGGTGCAAGAATCCAAATAGTATTAATGATTAAGGATCTCGGTAAAGCTCTGTTTTTTTGTTTTGTTTCATTGGTTCTTCACCTGTAAATGTAATGAGATTTTGAACATCGACATTGCATAAGGAACATAGTTCTTCACCTGCGTTTTTTGGTTCAAAGGGATCAAAACCAACATTTATTATGCAACCCTTTATTTCAAAACATCATCTTCACGAGGATCTTAATTAAAATCAGCAACTAATTGTTTTGAGAACTAAAACTTCCAAATTAATATGAATTGAAATCTATGTGATGGACTGTGTTTTTTATTAGGTGTCCCTTTTGTTATTCACACATACATAACGAAGATAACAATTGTCAAAACATTATCCTGAAAAACAAAGAAGATCAACGTTTGTATCCACCACCTACCGTTCATCGCATGTTTTTAAGATATGTTATATTAGATCTAAAATGTATCTTTAACATTGGGACCGCGTATCGCCCGGTGCCCCACCTAATAATAGTAGGTTTTGTAACCAGATGTGTTAATTTTCAAAATTAAAAAATTCTGATTTTATTAGGTACAAAAAATGCATAACTTGAGAGTTGATATAGTTTTAATTTAATCGAATAGCAGGTTTTGTAATCCTCGAATAAAAATAATAATGAAAAACTGATCCAACGCTAGCGGCCTACGTAGCGGTAGCGAGCCTGAAACGTCGGCCTAGCGTACGATGTAATGGACCAATCCATGAAAAATATGGCCCCTATGATACTTATAGTTATATATAAACACCACTCATACCATCATATCCTCATCTTTCCTACAATCTAAGTACTCGACTTTGCATAACTTTACATTGGAGAAATTGTTCTTTGACCTCATTTTGGTAGTCCTCATTGAGAAACGAGGACTACCGACGATGTTGTAGCTGAGAATTGTGCAATGGTGCATCAATAACCCATCCTCCCATTCTCAATCTTCACATAATCGTCATTGGTTTTAGTGTCAATCTGATTGATACTATTATTTTGTACTGGGTGATGTGGTTGTAGAAGGTGTATGCCTAATTAAGGTAGGTTGCTCTTGGAAGAGAAGGAATAAGTTATTAGGTTTATGTCAATTTCAACTACATATTCAGTCACTCTCTTGGGATTCATGATGACCGCGGAGATTGAGAAAAGGATTGTATGTGGTGGATTTACTCTCCTTTGGATTTTCCCAGCCCGTGGTTCTGTAGGCCACACCAAAATCATTACAGGGTAATCATGATGTTCTTTGCACAAGTCATGGTCATGTATAAACTGTTTTCTTCCAACTGTATTAGTTTAGTAGATGTTGTTATAAATGGGATGATGTTTAATGTGATGTTGATCAATGGTTTTCATTTGTTTTTGTTGTTTGTTTTTCTTATTCGTGTAATGTTATTTGTAATATTGTTTAATGTTTGTACTTCAACCGTTCGGGTTAATTGAATATGTAGTCCTCCCATCTAATTCATAGACGTGGACATTCGAATTGAATGTTCTATTTATATGACCCTCGGTAAACAATCAAAAACAGAACAACAATTGTGCTCTTCTCTACACCTTTACTCTTATTCTTCTTCTACTCAAACTTGTCTTTCAACTCTATCCAGTCCATACCAAACCAAAATGTCGTGTTCATCTGGAACACCACCATCTCCTCCATCCTTATAGCCCTGCTTCTTCGATAGGAATGAAATCTTGCCTTCGCATTCTAATTCCAGAACTATTATTGATGAATATACCCATGTTTTATGGTCAAACGACAAAGAGACTAAAGATCATGATGAGTGGTTGGAGGAACAGGCTCTACTAAAAAGAAAGTGAGAAAGGAGATGAAGTAAGAAGAGGATAAGGAAGATAGAAGAAAAGGTTGACGAAGACAAAAAAGAAGATGATAATGATAACGACGAGGAGGATGAGGATTAAATATCTCTTACATGCATCTCGATACTTTTGTACATTTAGGACGAGGTCTAAACCTTTTGTATTTTGTTAGACTATAAGTATTAAACCTAAATGAACATTGTGTTAGACTATACGTCAAACATGTATGAGTATTTTTTTAACTATAAATATAACATACATGTATAAGAAATACTATTTATTTCAATGTTAAGATCAGTTACAAACATAAAAATATATGAGATCCCTGGAGACATTGGTTCCTAACATGGAAATTTTTTCACAACCTTTGGAAATTCATTACAAACCTTGAAAACATGTTTCAAATAAGAGAAAATTAGTACAAATTTGAAAACACGAACATATTTTTTTACAAATGTACTACTGTATTAATGTATTACAATTTTATTTTATCCTAGTTCTAGGTTACCTCTTGTTCTTCCTCTTCCTCTTTCTATAGGCTTTACCTATTTCTCCTCCTCTTCGTCTTCCTTATGGTCTATTTCTTGTTGGTCTTCTTCCTCTTCGTCTTTCTCTTTCTTTTTCCATACTTGTTCTTGGTCTACTTTTTCTTTATCTTGCTCTTCTTCCTCTTCATCTTCCTCTTGATCTTCCTCTTTCTCTTCTTCTTTCTCTAGGTCTGGCTTCTTAGTCTAAATTCTCTTACAACACCTCCTTCTGTGGTTACATTCTGAGTTATATCTGACTTATTCAACTATATTGTGCTTGAGTGTGTATGTTGGAGCATACACTTTTTCACAGGACACTGCATCACATATATCCCATTCCGCGGGGTTCTCTGGGACAAGATAAACGGTATCAGCAACAGAAGTTGCCTAGTTTGTCATGGAATAGTAATTGTGGCACTAATCATAGACATCGATGCCCTGGCTACATGCACACACAAGTTTTTCGATATCAAACATACGACAATCGCATTGCTTTCGACCGAAGTCAACTTTCACGCTACTATGTCTCATGTTACTTTTTTACTATAAACTATGTGTTGTTCAATCATATAACCTTTATACCCCTGGCACCATTGTACCTTTTATCTGATCCACATGATTTATTTTACTGTGACATTCGGCGAACCACTTATTAACTTTCACCTGCATCACATCTAACAATGGAATGATAGGGTAGGACCTTTCCTTTTGCAAAACTGCATTTATAGACTTGATACCATTCATTGTTATCACATCGTACCACTCAATTCGGAAGTGCGCTTTCGCCTACTGTCGGGCCTCTATGTTTGTTTCTTTCAGATATTTCGTCGCATCGATTGAACTCGTTAACTTTGTATGCATCAACTTCACCTTAGAACATCTTTCCAACACCCAGTTCCCTTCTAACCCTGGTTTTAACATTCTGCGTGAGATGTCACCTACAATGTCCATGATCTGCATTTGTGTAGATCATTGACACGACTTTTCTGATACTAGCACATCTATCAAAAAAGATTACTAAGTCAGACGAATATGGTACGACCTACTTTAAATTCCTCATGAACCAGATCCATGATGTTTCGTTCTCTTTATCCACCATGGCCCAAGCAATAACGTACATCTGACAATTATCGTCTTGTGCTGATGCAATTAAACCATGTACCATCTACTCTAACAACCTTTATCATCTAACTGAATCGTTTAATACAGGCCCCATATGCTATAAAGACATATTTGAATTTAAGCTCACCATGCACTATTAGATCTGTCATTATGCATGCATTCAACTATTTCACTGGTACAGATAAAAAGTAAACAACCCTAAACTTTGCTCAGGGCTACCTCTCATATTAATGATTGCAATTTTTTATGTCTTCCAAGCTTTCTAGTATATTATGTGCGTATTGTGCGATTTATGCATCAAGTTTTTAATTGTTTTGGCGCGGGTACCCTTTTACCATTAAAGGCTTCACCCACATAGGAGGCAACAAGCTCCGCACTTGCTTTCCCGTGTTCTTTTACGTCATTTATGGGGCACGTGTGCGTATTGCAATACGTTCTTATGAGGAAGCAGTCTGATTTCTTCAGTATTGATACACTCACCATTCATGGACAACTCACCGCTCTGCAATTACAACTGTCACACCCCGAATTCGCTAGAACCGAACCCGGAACGCGAACGATGAAACAATAAGACAGTTTTCAAACATTTTAATAAACCGCTTAAAATTACCACTTTGAGTTAAACAAAATAATATTTTACAACTGAAAACACGTCCAAAACAAGCGGACAAAAAAACAAAGTGTACATCGCTAAACTCTCAAAAACCCGGACTCCCGCTCCCAGATCTTCAAGCTTCGAGAGTTCCCCTAGTCCGTCTCGCGACCAGTACCTGTAGGAAAAGAAGCTAAGGGTGAGCGTTCACTCACCACCACGGATACCAGATTGACTACGGAATACTAGCAGAAAATGCCAGAAACACCAACAACAAACCAAACACCGGGGACTACTATCCCCAAACTCAAGTAACCCGACTGTCACACGAAAACTGTTACTTTCCCCAACCGACTCAAACCCGGACGCGTAATGTAGACTCGACACAGCGGTTACGACCCCCACCAAAGACACCAAAAGATAACCACGCAACACCCAAGATCACAAAGGATCGCACACAACAATCAAGATCACAAAGGATCGCACTCCAGCTGCTCAGTGCCGGTTGCTAACCGGCTGGGCTCGAGCCTGCCCCACGCAACTTTCCCCGACACTCAGTCGGGCCAGGCGGTCGACCTGTTAGCGATATATACAACAATACTTTTCCGATAGCTGGTCGGAAGGGGAGCCGCCCTTCATTGCCGAAGAATGCACAACTTTACCGATGGTTAGTCGGAAGGCTAGCCTGTTGGGTCTCGAGGTATGGTTGGAGATGAACCAACTCGCAGCGGAAAATCAAGGAAAACCAAGAGACGATTAAAACCATGAAACAACTAACAACGAATGGATTCACAAGAGAAAAATTCAGCACTATATCTTACCAAAACAAGAACACCGGTTAACGAATGATTGGCTTGAGTCTCCAAGACGCCTACGTATCCACATGGGAATCAAAGCCACGTAGTTTTTCTCTTTGAAGACTCAAGAACACAAAAATGGAGGTGGGAACTTGCCAAACCCGAAATTGCAAGGGAAGGGGGAGAGAAGTTGTGTTTCCTATTCTTGTCTTGTGTTTGTTATGTTGAAAAAAGATGACTTAAACATAACAAAACTCATACTTGTCCAACTAAAGGCATGGGACAAGTATGGTGTCAAGTAAGGTGTAAATAGGACAAAGTATGGCAAGACAAGATTGGGTTAGGTGGTGAATCACCAACACCTTAATCCTTGTCTTGCTTACTTAGTACTAATTAAGCAAGACTTGATTAATTAGTTCCATGGGCCTTGAAAGCATGGGCCTTTCATGGGCCTCTTGGAACATGGCCCGTGGCCATTTCCAACGAGGTCCCGTGATTCGCTCATCGCCTCCAAGCCTTCCATACCGGAAATGTCCAACATTATCCGACGCGATCAATCCCAAGACTCCAAGCCTTGTCTCGATCCGTAAAGTCCTATTCACTTACGGGCACATGACCCAAAACCCAGTTTTGGTCATGTCCCGAGACAACTCCCTTTTGGCCATTCTCAATAAATGTGTCAATGAGTTTCATCCTCCGGTGTGACCCTTAGGTTTATGCATGTCAATAGATCAACATAAAATCCCATTTTACTTGATCCTATTTAAGTGGCAACTAACAAGACTTTAGTATTGCCTGACACTGCATAACGAATCGACCCTGTCGATTCTAACATTTCCGTCATCCCTGTCATTATCCTTTTATCTCTGATATCCTGATTGAGATAAGGCATAGTGTCACGCCCCAATTTCAGTAAACCGAACTCGGGACGCGAGCATTTAAAAACATAAAAACACTTGAAACCTGTTTTGAATAAATACTTTGAAATTGCCATTTAGTTATCAAAAATAATATTTACAATACAAAAACGTCCCAACAAAAGGACAAGGTACAAGTATCCGTCACTAGACTCAACAACATAAAGACCAGACTCCGCTCCTAGCTCCACAAGCATCAAGAGCTCACCTAGTCCGTCCGGTGATCAGTACCTGTAGGAAAAGCAGCTAGGGGTGAGCGTTCGCTCACCACTATGGATAACAGACTGACTATGGCATAATTAGTAGATAAAGCCGGTAACACCAAAACCAAACCCAACACCGGGACTACAGTCCCCAACTCAAGTACTCAACTGACCCACAACCCGTTACTTTCCTCAACAGACTCAACACTCGATAAAGTAATGTAGACCCGACACAACTATCGACGACCTCCTCCAAGGACACGACAGAAAGACTATGCAACGCCAAACAAGATCACAAAGGATTGCACACCAGCTGTTCAGTAACCTCCCTTAAGCCCAGTTATCAATCTCAATCAGGTCAAGGATCGACCTATCGCAATTCCTCGAAACGAAGTCGGATCAGGCTGTCGACCTATCGCAATTCATCGACACCAAGTCGGATCAGGCTGTCGACTTATCGCAATTCATCGACACCAAGTCGGATCAGACTGTCGACCTATCGCAATTCATCGACACCAAGTCGGATCAGGCTGTCGACCTATCACACTCACAACTTCAGGTAACCACAATCACAATCACAGGCAAGTTCAATACACAGGCACTCAAGGCCACTCAAGACACCTCAACACTCAAGACTCGGGTTCAACAACCCCACGGACACTCACGACCACTCAAGACACACCAACGGTCAAGATTCGGGTTCAACAACCCCACGGGCACTCACGGCCACTCAAGACACACCAACGGTCAAGACTCGGGTTCAACAACCCCACGGGAACTCACGGCCACTCAAGACACACCAACGGTCAAGACTCAGGTTCAACAACCCCACGGGCACTCACGGCCACTCAAGACACCAACAGTCAAATACGGGCTCTCATGGCCACCCAAGACACCAATTTAAATAACATGGGCTCTCATGGCCACCCAAGACACCAACAATCAAATACGGGCTCTCATGGCCACCCAAGACACCAATTTAAATAACACGGGCTCTCATGGCCACCCAAGACACCAACAATCAAATACGGGCTCTCATGGCCACCCAAGACACCAATTTAAATAACACGGGCTCTCATGGCCACCCAAGACACCAACAATCAAATACGGGCTCTCATGGCCACCCAAGACACCAATTTAAATAACACTGGCTCTCATGGCCACCCAAGACACCAACAATCAAATACGGGCTCTCATGGCCACCCAAGACACCAACAATCAAATACGGGCTCTCATGGCCACCCAAGACACCAATTTAAATAACATGGGCTCTCATGGCCACCCAAGACACCAACAATCAAATACGGGCTCTCATGGCCACCCAAGACACCAACAATCAAACACGGGCTCTCATGGCCAACCAAGACATAAATTAAACAGTCAACCTCCGGGCATGGTCATATGCCTCCAGTAATTCTAATATCGCTAAGTTCTCTGTTCCTACGACACTACTAAGTGTCACATGCTTTTCTCACAAACACTACATTCCCGTATCGTGCTTTTCTAATATTTAAAATAAACCTACTCAACCCACGACACCCTAGTGTCACATGCAGTTCTACTGTTAACTTTCCCTAATCAGGGCCGAGATCCGGCTACTTTTCCTTACCTCAACTAAAGAACAACCGCTATGTCTCCTAGCTGCTGACGTCCTGGCTCGCTACCTCCGGTCTTCTCTTCGATCGAAGTCGGACTCTAAATTTAACACGAAGCCACAAATTAATAACGGTTCCACCGTTAAATTAAAGGTTACGATTAGTCCAGTTTAGATCCGACAGTTGTCCTTTAAACTCGAGCGGGCTAAAAGTGGGATTAACGGCGAATCAAGTTCGAGCACTCGAGCCCGAGCACAGAACCCGGTGCACGGATCCCAAGGCACTCGTTTCGTTAAAATCTGATTTTAACCCCTTTTTATTTAAAACAGTTTTTATTTTCAAATCCCTTCTCCTTAAAACTGTTTTTGGTTCTCAAATCCTCCCTCTTGTTCTTTTCTGATAAATCCGCGATTTTCTTCAATCAAATTGTTAATTCGTTTTCCTTTTCAAACTCAAACCGAATTCTTTTCAGTTCTCTCTTTTAAAGCAGTTTTTCGTTTCCAAATTGATATTCCTTTTCAAATTCTTTTGATCTTACGACCAAACATTTCAGATCCAAAATCACAAAAACAACTTTTAAATCAAAACTCGTTTTATTTCCTTTTCTGGAGTTACAGTAAGCTCGGGACAATCAAAACAAAAAAAAAAAGGAAATGTCTCAGGTTGAGAAATCCGACCAACCACCACGTCGAGAAGCTCACCGTGGAGGGAAGGGCGGCTGGGCGGTGCACGGCGGCGGTGACTTCGGACGGCGAGGAGGTGGCCGCGGCCGTGGGTTCCGCCTCAGATCTGAACGGGAACGGACGGTTCCGTCCCGGATCTGAGTGCACGCCGGCGAGTCTGTCACGACTCTGGCCGTGCACGGTGACGGCGGGCTCGGCGACGCTCGAGCGTGGAGAGGAGGGACTATGGCGTGAGGAGAGAGGGACGACGATGTTGGTCTCGGACGTCACTGGATCGGGAGAGGGAGAGGGTGGTCGGGGACCCGAGCTGGTCGGAGGTGGTGGTTCGGGGCGGCGGCTGGTGCGTGGAGAGAAGGGTCGGGATTTGAGGGGGAGCGGTGCAGAGAGAGACGAGGACGAGGGGGTTCGGCGCTGAGTGAGTGAGTGAGGCAGAGAAGGAGAGAGATGAGGGAGGACGGGTGGTGGCCGGACATCAGCGGCGGCGAGAGAGAGAAGGTTGGGGGTCGGGGCTGCTGAAACGAAGAAAAGAGGGAAGCAGATATATGCTGAACCCTAGTGTTTGGCTTATAAAGCCTGGGCTTGGGCCGGGTCACCACTTGGGCCGGTTCTGAGACTCGGGCCGGGTCTGTCCAGTCCAGCCCAAAACCTTTTTTTTTCTTTTTTTTAACCGAACGCAGAATTAAACCGATTTTCGACCTCAATGTTCCGATCGAACGGAAACAAATAAAACAAGCAAATTTTAATGAGACGGTCTCCACACATAGAGCAGTCATCCTTATTATTCTCAATCACCGTTCCTTGATATGTGAGATGATTGAAGATATGATACCTAGTATCATGTGCATGGCCATGCTATTCTTCCAGTCACTCTCGATCAAGAGGCCGAGAACCGATATCTTTCCCATACCTTAGTATGAGGGATAAATCCCTTAGCCGTCTTTCGTGTCACTCATGTAGCCCGTCCCCAAGCCAATCCTGGCCGTTATGGAAGCCCTGTTACGGACAACGTTAGGCTCAGGTCAAACTCAGTTGTTGACTACATAGCGATCACAAAGACTCCTTGGTCTAAGGATACATGACAAGCTACAACACTGAATATGTTCATGACTTAATCTATGGCACATATTCAGGGCGGGTCGTCCAATATCATGTCCCACATGATATCTATGATCAGACTACGGAATCCCAGTCCAATGACTAACAGAATGTAAGCCATAAAGAGCCATCTTTCATACTAGTCGCTTCTAGTAAAGCTTTGTTGACTAGGGACACATCGAGTGTGATCTATCTCGATCTATGGTTCTATTCGCATGGTGGGCATAGATCAGAGCACACATCGATATATTACTCCAACACATAAGTAATATAAAGCCGCTTTAATTTTATTGCTAACGATGATATATACATTTGGACATTTAGGATTGAACTACGGGCACTAAGACTAACATAGCCAACCCCCACGCGCGCGACCACAGGACCCCTTTTTCGTCAGGCGGGCCCCCGACCTCCATGCAATCACAGTCATCACCCAAGGTTCAACAAATAGTGACAACACATGTTTAACACCTCACAGGCACACATGGCCACCCACGACACACGAAACAGTATCACACGGGTTCAACACCCCAAAGGACCACCCACGACCCACAAACAGTAAACACACGGGTCCAACACCCCCAAGGCATACCTGACCACCCACGATACACAAACAGTAAAACACGGGTTCAACTCCCCACGGGCACTCATGGCCACCCACGACACACAACAGTAAAACACGGGTTCAACTCCCCACGAGCACTCATGGCCACCCACAAACACAAACAATAAAATACGGGTTCAACTCCCCACGGGCACTCATGGCCACCCACAAACACAAACAATAAAAATACGGGTTCAACTCCCCATGGGCACTCATGGCCACCTACAAACACAAACAATTCAGTCAACCTCCGGGCACAACCAAATGCCACCAGTATTTCTATTGTTCGATAAGTTCACTTATCCTACGACACTACTAAGTGTCACATGCCTTTCTATTGTTCGATACGTTCACGTATCATACGACACCACTAAGTGTCGCCTGTATTTCTAGTGTTCGATAAACTTACTTATCCTACGACACTACTAAGTGTCACATGCATTTCTACTGTTAACTTTCCCTAGTCAAGACCCAGATCCGGCTACTTTTCCCTACCTCATAACGCTTCCACAAAAGTCCACGCCCAAGCTCCGACGTGCTCGCGATCACTCGCCTAGCTTCCTCTTTCCGTGGTCGTCGGCACGATCTAACAAGAACACAATTAAAGCACTTTTTAAGTTTGCAGGCAAAGCTGAATTTTAATAAACTTGACGCCCAAATGCAACCCTGACAATGTCGATCACTCCCAAACTTCCCAATTACTCGACATTGTCAATGATGGGCCCGGAAAGGCCCGATTCGCCCGGCTCGGCGAATCTGCCCGGGATTGGAAAACGCTCTTCCGGGGCTCCAAAAATTCCCGTTTTTGTTTCTACGATCTTAGAATAATTCAAGGGTTCCAATGCAATCGGCAGAATCAATTTCCGACTTCCGAGCAATTTAATTCGCATTTAAAGTTTCTAAACCCGTCATTTCCAACTTTCACAATTTAATTCCAAAATTCATTCCGGGTGTGGATTAACAACTTGGGGATCGTCCTAAACCACTCGAACATGAAAAACACAAGATCCGACACGTGGGCCCCACCCGGCCACCAACACCCGTGGGTGGCTGGACCGATTTTGGACCGGTTCACCACAATGGTGGCCAGAGCTCCCCCGAGCCTCCGGTCACCGGAATCCGGTCATTTTCGTCTCCAACGAACCCCACACCTTAAATCAACCATATTTAACTCGTTTAAACCCAAACCCTAAATTTCAAACATACCAAAACGAAAATCAATTAGGTTCTCACCGTATGGAATGATGACGGGAGCTCGATTCTTCAACCATTGAGACAATCCGTCGGTTGGATCGCTGGGAAATCGACAAAGCCTACCCTTTTCCTTCTCTTTTTCCTTTTCCTCTTCTCCTTCTTCTCTCTTCTTTCTCTCTCCTCTCCCTTTTTTTCTTTTTTTTTTTCACTATGGCCGAACCCCCCTTGTGGTCTTCCTTTTGTTTTGTTCAAAAATACCTAACACCACCACTTGTGTGACATGTGGCAAGTGGGTCCCACCCTTTAAACATATATCTTTGTTGATATTTTTCTGTCAGATTCGTGAAATTCGGCCGTCTCAGGCCCCGAACGGGTCCATTTATCCAAGAAATGACGAAACTTCACGTGCTACAAGGAAACGGCTCAACTAAGACTGCTGTAACGATGGCTAAGCTTTTTGGATCCAGAACGAGCCTCGAACGGACCAAAACGTCGCTCGGTTGACTTTTCTGGCAAAAAGTCAACCTTTCCCAAATTGGTCAAAAAGTTGCCCTGAGTCCCCCAGAACTCAATTTGGTCGATATCGGGGTCAACTTAAGTCCGATATGTCCCTCGGGGTCAAATTTAGGTTCATTTAGGTGTCTGTCCAAAAATTTTAAATTTTTCTGTTTTTCCGCCGATTTGACCGGCGTTGACCGGGAGCGGTTCTTACAATCTACCCCCCATAAGGGAATTTCGTCCGCGAAATTTAAAACAGACGTACCTCAGTAGTCGAACAGATCGGGGTACTTCGCGCGAACCTCGTCATCGCGCTCCCAAGTCGACTCTGCCTCGTGGTGCCGCCACTGCACCTGTTCTATGCGGATAACCTTTCCGCGCAGGACCTGCTCCCGTGGATCCATTTCCCAAACCGGTTTCTCCTTATACGAGACATCACCCGTTACCTCGACATCTGCCCACTCAATGACGTGCGAGGGGTCCGCATAGACTTCCGCAACTAGGAAACGTGGATATTCCCAAGCTGCGGTGGCAGCGCAAGTCGGTATGCAACTGCTCCCACTCTACTCAAGACCTCGAAAGGCCCGATACACCGCGGGGCTAACATGCCTCCGCCACAGTTGAAACGCACCTGTCCACCTTTCGGACTCACCTCCAGGGCTACATGGTCACCGACTGCTGACTCGAGAGGTCGGCGCAGTCTGTCAGCATAGCTCCTGCCGAATCTGCGCGGTCTTCAAACGCTCACACTTTGGCACGACCGATCGTCTCTCGGTCCAGTTCTAGACCCAGTAAACCCGCATTCCTCACTTCCGCCCTGCACACGGGCGACCGACACGGCCTACCCATACAACGCTCCGAACGGTGTCATCCTGATATTGGCCTGAAAGTTGTTGTTGTAGGCGAACTCGGCTAACGGTAAGTGGGTCTCCCACGACCCCCTAAAGCCTAGCACACATGCCCGCAACATGTCCTCCAAGACCTGAATAGTGTGCTCGGACTGGCCGTTTGTCTGGGGGTGGTGTGCTGTACTGAGTAGAACCTCAGTCCCCAACGCGGTCTGCAGACTCGGCCAAAACCTGGACGTGAAACGAGGATCCCTGTCAGACACTATCGACACAGGGAATCCATGGAGACGCACTATCTCCTGAATGTACAGGCGGCTCAACTTGTCAACCGGATTAGTCATCCTCATGGCCAAGAAATGAGCCGACTTGGTCAACCGATCGGCTACCACCCAAACCGCATCGTGTCCCTTCGGCGATCTCGAAAACCCACTCACGAAGTCCATCGTGACATGCTCCCACTTCCACTGGGCAACTGGCAGTGGATGCAATAATCCGGCAGGGCGCTGATGTTCGGCCTTCACCTGCGGACATATGAGACACCTCGATACAAATTCCGCGACCGCTCTCCGCATCCCGCTCCACCAGAAGTGCCGCCTGATGACACGGTACATCTTGGTGCCACCCGGGTGCACTGTAAGATGTGAATGATGTGACTCTCGCAACACGTCGTCTCTACAGTTGCCCGGCACGAACAACCCTCTTCGGTATCGTAACCCCCAATCAGCACTGCGTTCCAAGCCTTCCGCATCGACACCGCTGACAACCCTCTCTCGGATCTCTGACGTCTCAACGTCCTCCGACTGCGCCTCCATCACTCGGGAAATTAGTGAGGGCTGAGCCACCAATGAGCACATGACCACGCCACCAGTAACCTCCTCTACCTCAAGCCCGAACGTGCCCAGTTCCCCCATCATGTCCCACTCCCGGACTGATATGCTAGCAAGGCCCGGAACCGACTTCCTACTCAGGGTGTCGGCGACCACATTCGCCTTACCCGGATGGAAGAGTAGCTCAAAGTCGTACTCCTCAAGTAGCTTCATCCATCGCCACTGGCGCATGTTCAGGTCTCGTTGGGAAAAGAAGTACTTAAGGCTCTTGTGATCCGAGAACACCTGAAATCGCTCGCCATACAGATAATACCGCTAGCTCTTCAACGCGAACACGACTGCTGCTAATTCCAAGTCATGGGTAGGATAGTTGCGCTCATGTGTCTTCAACTGCCTGGAGCCATAAGCCACAACTCTACCCAACCGCATTAGTACACAGCCCAGTCCTTCCCTGGACGCGTCACAATAGACCTCATACCCGATCCCGCGCTCTGGCACTATCAACACTGGAGCGGTAGTCAGACGAGCCTTCAGCTCCGTGAACACACGTTCACAATCCTCCGTCCATACAAACCCGACTCCCTTGCGCGTCAAAAGAGTCATAGGCGCGGCTAGTCGTGCAAAGTCCTGGACGAACCGCCAATAATATCCCGCCAACCCCAAGAAGCTGCGGATCTCGAAGACGCTCGTGGGCCGCGCCCACTTCGAAACCGCATCGAAATTCGATGGATCGACTAGTATACCGTCACGGGATACAATGTGACCAAGGAATTTCACCTCAGCGAGCCAAAACTCGCACTTCTCCAGGTTGACATATAGCTGATGTGTGCGCAGCAGGGTCAGAACAGCCTTCAGATGCTCCTCATGCGCCGCCTCGTTCTGCGACTAGATCAAGATGTTGTCTACAAACACCACCAC
Source organism: Erodium maritimum (assembly GCA_963921825.1). Taxonomy (NCBI): domain Eukaryota; kingdom Viridiplantae; phylum Streptophyta; class Magnoliopsida; order Geraniales; family Geraniaceae; genus Erodium; species Erodium maritimum. The sequence goes on along the minus strand of OY997596.1, from coordinate 25,831,082 downwards.
AAATTGATCTAAGAACGGCCGGAATATAATGTTCATCAGATCCATGAACCTGCAGGTGCGTTCATCAGTCCAAATGGCATCACCAAGAACTCATAATGCCCATAGCGTGTCCGGAATGCAGTCTTTGCAACGTCCTCCTCCCGGACTCGCAACTGGTAATATCCGGATCGCAGATCGATCTTCGACAAGCATGTCGACCCTCTCAACTGATCGAACAAGTCGTTAATCCTCGGCATCGGGTATCGGTTCTTCACCGTAACCCGGTTCAGCTTCCGGTAGTCTATACACATCCGAAGCTCTCCACTCTTCTTCTTCACGAAGAGTGCTGGTGCTCCCCACGGTGATACGCTCGGACGAATAAACCCCTTCTTTTGCAGCTCCTCGAGCTGACGCTTCAGCTCGGTCAACTCTGCTGGCGCGAACCTGTAAGGCACCATCGATATCACTACCGTTCCCGGCATCAGGTCAATCCCGAACTCCACCTCACGAACTGGTGGCAACCCGCTCAACTCCTCAGGAAAGACCTCGAGGAACTCGCATACCACTCGCGGCAACTCTCGGCTCTACATGACCGATACTTCCTCCACTGCGGACAAAGCTGATAGGAGAACCCCGCTCTTACTGCCCAAAATACACGAAACCTTCGTGTTGCCTGCTGACACCGTCACTCGTCGCTTATAGCAGCCGATATTGGCTCGGTACTTCGCCAGCCAATCCATTCCCAGGATTACGTCAAAGATCGTCATTCCCAGCACGAGAAGGTCACTAGGGCAAGGACAGTCTGCGACTCTAACTTCGCAGGCACGACAGACCCTAGTCAACATCACATCACCCCCAACTGGGGTGTCCAGACACAGGGGTGGACTCAACGGTTCTAAACTCAGCCCCAACCTCTCAGCACAACTCGACGAAATAAACGAGTGCCACACCCGGTATCAAATAAAAACAACGCCCACAAATGATACAATAAACACGTACCCTGAATGGTCTCACAGTAGGTAGCGGATCCTATGGCTCGGGAGTCGGCAACTGCGTACACTTTACCCTGTGACACCTGCTGCCTCTGACCTGACGCACCGACTGCTGGCTGTACAGACCTCTATTGCTGTCTCGGAACTGGCGCGCTCGTGGACGGCTGCGAGAACCTCGACGGCTGACTCTGATGTTGGCGAGCCCGAGGTGACTGCACTGTGTGCGAAAACTACGATCGTTGCACCGACGTCTCCCCGCCCCGCTCAGGGCACACCCTAACTAGGTGTCCAAACCGGCCGCACCGGTGGCACCTGGCACCATCGCCCCTCGGTCCCCTGCCCTGGTCTGTCTGTCTGACCACTGGTGGTGCCGCGAGCTCTCCTCCTATCGGACACTCTCGCCGCATGTGGCCTGGCTGCCCGCAGATAAAACATACCGACCCCCTCTCTGAAGCGACTGGCCCTACTGACGCCACCGACCCCATCTGTCTCGCTCCGCTCTGCTGAGCCTGTGGCCGAAAGAACCCCCCGGTCCTCTGCCTCCTCTGATCTCGGGAATCGGACAGTCCCGCAATACTGATTGGCCGCTGCCGAACCTCACGGGTCCTTGCTGCCTCTCGGAGACCCCGCTCCACTGTCACTGCCGTGTCCACTAGCTCTGTATACACCCGAATCGTCAGGGCAAGGACTCGATCCCGAATCGTCGGCATCAACCCCGTCTCGAACCGTTGGCAACGGTTCAGCTCTGTCGCCACCATTTCTGGTGCAAATCGGGTCAGGGCAGTGAATCTGGCTTCATACTCTGCTACTGACGCCCCGTCTTGTTGCAGTTCCAGGAACTACTGATGTCGATCCGCCCTGGCCGACTCGGAGAAATACTGCTCTAGGAAGACCGTCTTGAAGCTACTGTAGTCGTCCCCGACTTTGTTCCATACGCGCCCCCACTAGTGGGGGCGTTGTCCCTCAGCTGGTGAGCTGCAAAGGACACCCTGGTGTGACCGTCATCTATGCCCGACGTTTCCAGGTCCCGAGTGACCTGCTCCAGCCATCTCTTGGCTATGTCGGGGTTCGGTTCCCCGACATACGTAGGTATGCCCAGCTTCAAGAAATCCAGCAGTGTCTGGGCCGTATGGCCTTCAGCCTGAACGGGCCTCGCTGGAACGGCTGCAGCAGCCGTAGATACTGTCTCCGGAGCTGGCGATGCAGACTCCTTACGGACGATTCTCGCCACTAAGCTATGCACCGTCCGGGTCAACTCTCCCAGAGTGGCCGTAGTGGACGGGTCTGCGACCGGTGGGACGCTGGGCGTGCCCGCAGACGGTCCCGCGTCGTTCCTCTTGTCCTCCCCGACGGGAGTACCTTGGGCTTCCGTGGACTCAGCGGGTTCGACGGTGGGCATCCGTCCCGGTGCCCCAGCTGATCGTCCCCTCCTGCCACGTGTGGGCGTCCGTCCCGGTGCTCCAGCTGATCGTCCTCTCCTACCACGTGCCATGTAGTCGGTATCCTCTGCACGGATACACGTAAACGCTTAGTTTGCGAACTTATACAACGACGAAAAGCTCAATATACTAGCGTTCACACCGCCTACGTCTACTCTAGCGTACTCGTTACCAAAACGCCACACTGCTCACGCTATTAACACCTCAATTACTCGCTCATGTAAGGGAGACCTTACACGACCCGACACAATCGTGAACAACGTCACGCAATAAAAACACACAAACTGCACAGTTAAGACGGTGGAACAAGACAGGAATCACGGATCCGTGACAGACCCCGTCACGGTTGGGGTCACGGAGCCGTGACGAAGGCCCAAAACTCGCCAAAACGCGCTGCTCCGTCACGGATCCATGACAGGGTCTGTGACGCTCGAGCAGGCCTGTTTCCCAAATTCGTTTCAGACTCGATTTTTACCCCTTTTTTAACCCCAAAACAGTCTTAAGCGCCACACACGCTCGATCACCAAATTACCGACCACACGCACAACAATTCACAGACAAATTCAAGTCACCCAACCTCAATCACAAGCCGACAAGGCCAACCAAATTCAAAACACGCCCACCGGGGCAACCAATTTCAAAACACGCCCACTGGGCCAACAAATTTAAAAACACGCCCACAGGGCCAACCAATTTTAAAACCTTTCTCCATTTCATCATAAAACCTCATTTTTGACATCACGTAGTTACAACCCGATCCAGGCGTCCCCGAACTAAGACTAACATAGCCAACCCCCACGCGCGCGACCACAGGACCCCTTTTTCGTCAGGCGGGCCCCCGACCTCCATGCAATCACAGTCATCACCCAAGGTTCAACAAATAGTGACAACACATGTTTAACACCTCACAGGCACACATGGCCACCCACGACACACGAAACAGTATCACACGGGTTCAACACCCCAAAGGACCACCCACGACCCACAAACAGTAAACACACGGGTCCAACACCCCCAAGGCATACCTGACCACCCATGATACACAAACAGTAAAACACGGGTTCAACTCCCCACGGGCACTCATGGCCACCCACGACACACAACAGTAAAACACGGGTTCAACTCCCCACGAGCACTCATGGCCACCCACAAACACAAACAATAAAATACGGGTTCAACTCCCCACGGGCACTCATGGCCACCTACAAACACAAACAATTCAGTCAACCTCCGGGCACAACCAAATGCCACCAGTATTTCTATTGTTCGATAAGTTCACTTATCCTACGACACTACTAAGTGTCACATGCCTTTCTATTGTTCGATACGTTCACGTATCATACGACACCACTAAGTGTCGCCTGTATTTCTAGTGTTCGATAAACTTACTTATCCTACGACACTACTAAGTGTCACATGCATTTCTACTGTTAACTTTCCCTAGTCAAGGCCCAGATCCGGCTACTTTTCCCTACCTCATAACGCTTCCACAAAAGTCCACGCCCAAGCTCCGGCGTGCTCGCGATCACTCGCCTAGCTTCCCCTTTCCGCGGTCGTCGGCACGATCTAACAAGAACACAATTAAAGCACTTTTTAAGTTTGCAGACAAAGCTGCATTTTAATAAACTTGACGCCCAAATGCAACCCTGACAATGTCGATCACTCCCAAACTTCCCAATTACTCGACATTGTCAATGATGGGCCCGGAAAGGCTCGATTCGCCCGGCTCGGCGAATCTGCCCGGGATTGGAAAACGCTCTTCCGGGGCTCCGAAAATTCCCGTTTTTGTTTCTACGATCCTAGAATAATTCAAGGGTTTCAATGCAATCGACGGAATCAATTTCCGACTTCCGAGCAATTTAATTCGCGTTTAAAGTTTCTAAACCCGTCATTTCCAACTTTCACAATTTAATTCCAAAATTCGTTCCGGGTGTGGATTAACGACTTGGGGATCGTCCTAAACCACCCAAACATGAAAAACCCGAGACCCGACACGTGGGCCCCTCCCGGCCACCAACACCCGTGGGTGGCTGGACCGGTTTTGGACCGGTTCACCATAGTGGTGGCCAGAGCTCCCCCGATCCTCCGGTCACCGGAATCCGGTCATTTTCGTCTCAAAACGTCTCCAACGAACCCCACACCTTAACTCAACCATATTTAACTCGTTTAAACTCAAACCCTAACTTTCAAACGTACCAAAACGAAAATCAATTAGGTTCTCACCGTAGGGAATGATGACGGGAGCTCGATTCTTCAACCGTTGAGACAATCCGTCGGTTGGATCGTCGGGAAATCGACAAACACTACCCTTTTCCTTCTCTTTTTCCTTTTCCTCTTCTCCTTCTTCTCTCTTCTTTCTCTCTCCTTTTCTCTCCCTTTTTCTTTTTTTTTTCACTATGGCCGAACCCCTCCTTGTGGTCTTCCTTTTGTTTTGTTGAAAAATACCTAACACCACCACTTGTGTGACATGTGGCAAGTGGGTCCCACCCTTTAAACAAATATCTTTGTTGATATTTTTCTGTCAGATTCGCGAAATTCGGCCGTCTTGGGCCCTGAACGGGCCCATTTTCAAAGAAATTACGAAACTTCATGTGCTACAAGGAAACGGCTCAACTAAAACCTCTGTAACGACGACTAAGATTTTTGGATCCAGAACGAGCCTCGAACGGACCAAAACGTCGCTCGGTTGACTTTTCCGGCAAAAAGTCAACTTTTCCCAAATTGGTCAAAAAGTTGCCCTGAGTCCCCCAGAACTCAATTTGGTCGATATCGGGGTCAACTTAAGTCTGATATGACCCTCGGGGTCAAATTTAGGTTCATTTAGGTGTCTGTCCAAAAATTTTAAATTTTTCTGTTTTTCTGCCGACTTGATCGGCGTTGACCGGGAGCGGTTCTTACAACAACATACACTTCCGAGTTGGATCTAGCGATTTTCATCTTAAACCTATAATCACACTTGATTGCAACACTATGCAACTTTCTAGGATCCTCAATTTTGGTGCTAAACTCTTGATCAAGTACCAAGTCTGACCCATCTATGAAACTAAAATCGATCACCTTTCCTCATTCTTCATCCTTTATCAACGACCCATATTGTCTATCTACATCTACGGGTACATCGCACTCTCTAATAACAACATGTACTTTTTCATTCCCTGTAATAGGAAGCTCTCGAACACAAACACGTTCCCTCACTAAACCACTCAACTTATTAACATTAACACTATATGTGTCATTTTTTTTCAGCAGAGCCACTGCACACATCCCGGTCAAAGTAATTATCCTCTATAACGGGGGTAGGCCCAGCTTCCGCACCACGAGTATCTTTCTTGATTAACTCCACATATAATACGCCTCTATGATTGTGCTCGACGCTTCCGTATCACACACTATAAATCTCAAGATTCGCATCATCTACAACAGGAATTGGTTTCACTATGGTTCCAGCACTTTGACCCAAGTCGTGGAGCAAGTAACTGACTTTTAATTCTATGTCCTTCTCGTCCGCTCCAATAAATACATACAATTTTTCCAGTACCAACTTCATCCTTGATATTAGGTATCCAAATATACCACCTTTTTTCTTCCATGTATTCCCCACCACATATAGCATGGATTACTACTCAACGATCCATTCATGTTCTAATCGAATTATAAACATCAACTTAGTTAAATTCACATGGACCAAAAAATGTACCCTTAGTTTAATCCCTAGGTTGGGGAAATTTCACCTCAGATGAATTGAAATTTAAATTAAAAATTAGAGATCTGCACTCACAGAGTTTGATATCGGATGCAATAAGATGACAACTTGTAACTCGAATCGAATCTACCAACAATAAGTAGCTCCAAGAAGAAGAAGAAGAAGAAGAAGAAGAAGAAGAAGAAGAAGAAGAAGAAGAAGAAGAAGAAGAGCAACCAAAAAACTAGAAACCATGACAAGTGAGCAAGCATATTATGGTGTTCAGAGCAGCAACAAAGAAGCCATCATACTAATAATAAAAACTAATTAATGAACAAAAGATTTAACTAATTATAATATTGAAAGGTAAAATTAGGAATATAAATTAAAAGATTTAACTAATTATAATTTTGAAGGGTAATTAATAAACAAAAGATTTAACTAATTATAACTTTGAAGGGTAAACGTGAAAATATGTTGAAGGCTATTTCGTAAAATTCCAAACCATACAAGTCAGAAATTAAAAGAACGGGACAGATAAGGCCATTTCGCAAATTAACCCCCATGTGGAAACGACTAACTCTTACCATACTTGTACCGTTTTTTGGCACGTTAAAGGATATTGTATCCGTGAGACACATTTCCGCCGTACAAGCATAATAATATAGAGTGTAGAATGAAGAAAAGGAAACTCTACGAGAGAATCCATGACCAAACCCTCAAGATAGAAAAGAGCATGGATATGGAGTGCCAGATTAAACGTGTGAAACTATTTATCTCCCGATGAGATTCTATCTCAAGATGATTTTGACACCAAATTATAAGGCGTGAAACTGTTTATCTCAAACCCAGTAAAAAAATTCAGATTTCACAATTTGCACGAAGATATAAAGATAGTCCATTTTATTTAACATGATAGTTTCAACATTATTGACTACAATTAAAAAGAGACATGCTCCAAACTGCACCTTGGAACTTAAGTTTTGAGTCAAGTGCCACCAAACTGCAAGACCACGCCTCTCTTCATTTTACTTGCTCCGTGGTTGAGTGTTTGCACCGCGCTTTTCAGGCTTGGGGAATTGATCCTGAAATTCCAAAATATGTAAATTAGATAGAGGGGTATGTTCTCCTAAATCACATACATATATGACAGACAAGATCCAAAAAGAACACAGGGATAACCATCCTTTATACAATAGAACCTCTAGCTGAGTGATTATGATAGTACAATTTCAGTCTAAAATATTAGCTCAAGTACCAAAACTTCAGAGCGAAAAAGAAAAGCCATGGAAATGCATAAAGCCAAAAGAAAATGTCAACAATCATTGCATATTATTTTCATGCAGCCAGATCTACACATAGCTCCACAAAGTATAACAAGGCTCCTATTCAGAACAATACAAACATTAGTTAAGGTCATATATTCAGCGTACTCAAGAGTTCCCGGCATGTATTATCTCCCATGCAATAATGTATGATACAATCAAAATTGTCCGTCAGAAAGGATGGAAAGATGATTCAACAAGTAAATACGGTTGTTTTTATTGTAAGAGTAGTGAAAAAGGGGGGAAAAGAAACCCATTGGAACCTATTTTATGCAATAAGGAAAACACCAAACAAGACAATTTTTGAGGTTTGATAAATATGCTTCTCTTCTCATCGCATAATTGGTTAAAGTAAAGTAACCAAATCCATTTCAATGAAAACGAAGCTAGCAAAACCTCCACCCTGTAAATTGGCAGCAAGCAGAGCAACCAGGGGATAGTTTAATTGAAGTCAGTTTACAAAAGTTGGTAAAATAACATCAATAAATTAAAGTAATACGTGCTCTTTCAAGAGTCAACGACTAGCTGGCAGTGAAAGGTATAAGAATCACCTGTAGCATTTATAGTTAAAAAAATATAGAATAGACAAAGAACTAACAGCTCATTTTGTAAGGTGGGTTTTAGGGAGGATAGATGGATCAAAGGAATAACATTCACAGTCAAAGGATAGGTATGGATATGTAATGAAGAGTCGATGAAATAACCCCATCCGTCCTTTCCTGAAACTTGGACAACTACATCCGAGATGCACACAGAGCATAGATGGAAGGCATTTATCATATGCATATAATTATTGATGCCTTTACTTCAATTATGTACAAGTTTTCGGAGGGTGGATTAAAATCATCTCCTCCTCCAGGTTTTGCCAAACCATCAATTGATATATTCTTCTTTCCACACCTTTATCCAACAACACAATGGAGGCAGAGCACATATAATGGAACTATGACATGGTTGAGAGAGGACAGGCAAAAGCAAAAACATATAGATCCCTCATCCTATGATTTAACTTGTGTGTAAATTCGGAGCAGATGGATTCAATTAGCTGCAACTCATATCTAAGACATCCAAAGCAATCAATTATTTCAATTTCCCAACACTTTCTCAGCAACCAAACAATTTCTAATGCGAAGGATCCAAATTAGCGTAATTTAACCCGATCCAGACTCAATCATTATTTAGAAAGCGAAACATTCAAACAAATCGATTCAGGTAAGAAGAAGCAATTAAATTGTGAAATCGATACGTTCATAAGAAAAAGGAACTGGGGTTTCGAAAAAGAGGATGAAAGTGTTACGTTTTCAGCCAAGAGGTAATGGGCAACGACCACAGAACCAACGACAGATCCCAAAATGGTGACCGGTCCGGTCAGCAGACTCCATTTTCTGTATATCATCTTCTCCTCCTTTTCTCTTCGCTTCGGCGACGACGGTATTGAATGGGCTCTCCTCGACTCAGGTAGCTTCTTTCCGGAGGACTAATTGATGGATCATCACGAACTTATATGGCTTTATGGACTCGCCATGGCCCATCAAATATGACAAAATGATCCGGTTTTAATGAGTTTATAGATCCAAAAGGTACTCTATGTTTTCGCGCCGTACAACACTTAATTGTCAATCCGTATTCAAATTTTGAAAAATTGTCAAATAGTAATAAATTTCAAAACTGAATTATTAAAACCCAAAAAGTACTATTTAAATTGACTGTTTTCGTGAACAGTGACTCACGTGCGTCTCACGTGACTCATTTTATAATGGAGCTTGGGCGAGCTGAGATGAAATTCGAAACTCGGACAGAAAGAGATGAAGTTCAAAGAGATGAGATGAAGAGATGAAGTCACGAAAAGATGAAGTTCGGCCAAATTAACGTCCTAAGGAAGAACATATTTGAGGGCAAACTCGACTTTTCACTTGGCCAAGTTAATGTCCGTTTAAAATTAGAAACAGTTGGCAATTTCAGTTTTATAGGGTTAGGATTTAACATTTTCTGAAAGTTGGGCGTTAGAACATGGAGTAACCCCTAGATCCAATAAGTGTCGAATCTAAATAAACATTTACAATCGTTCAAAAAAATATTTATGTCGTGAAACTCGTGCTCACAACGTGTCGTAGAACTCATTCCGATAAGGTGTTGCAAGTCGAGTTGGAATGAACCAACACCAATACACTGATGACCCAAATAATAACAAGGATTCAAGAAGTTGGAGTTCATATGATGATCATCATGAGAACAATAAAGAACAAGTACTTTTTTTTTTGATAAACGAGGGGAAATTTCATTATACAAGAAAGGGAGTACAATGAAAGCAGAAAACAGATCGAGGTGGACAAAAAACGAGGGGAAATTTCATCTGCGTGAACTAAGCAGTAAAGTAAAAATTAAGAAAACTTGCTTGTAGCACAAAAAACCAAGCAAATAAACAAAAACATACGAAACAACTGCAGAAGACACATCAAACCAAATACTGATGTGAACAACCCTGCAGCTCAGAGCAATTACGTCGCAGCCATAATTACCAAAAACGAAGGACACCCGCTGCCAAACAAAAACATCTTCGAGGCCACAACAGCTTCTCTGAAAGGGATGTACGAGTGTAACCAGAAAAATCCTTCAGCGGAAACAAAAAAAATACTCCAAAATACCAAGAAACCTATAACTGGTAATGTGGTTTCTTGAAAGAGAAGGAAAACCATGTGTACTCAACTTCAATTGAGGAATAGAGGCGGAGGAACGGATTCAACATCATCCAGTTCCTCGTCATCACAAATATTCTCATATAAGTCATCTTCATCGCCTTCTGAATCTAGGCGCTCATGCACCTCTAAATCCAGATTATTAAATTGATCTAAAGCAGAATCACCAGTTTTCAACGCTTTAATCCCAACCTGCTTTACGTAATCCCAGTTCCTTTGACGGGTTTCACGTTCTTTTCTTCTAGAACTCGTCTTAGAAAAGACCGGTGTTTGATAAGACACTGAGGTTTTAAAGTTCTTAAGAAACATAGAGAGAATGAGAGAGCATTTCATTCATTTTGTTGGGTTGTCTTACAGTTGTGTTGAGTGTGTCTAATACAAGGAGTTGGTACATGTATTAATAGGAGCCAAGAAGTCATAAGAGATTGTCACATAACTCTTTGCATGCAAGAAGTGGTGTCATGCATTTTGTGGTGGCCACAAATGGCATACACATGTCATCTCACAACAGTCCCTCTTGGACAATACATTGTGCTTCAAATTCAGTTGTCTCGTTAAAAACCCCCTTAAAAAAACTGGTAGGATAAAACATGTAAAGAAAATAGTGCAACACACAAAATGTGTTTGAAGTTGTGCTTGATGTTACCTCATTAAAAACCTTTCTAATAAACCATGTTGGACAAAACTTTAATAAGTAGAAAAAGAGTGCAACGCACAAAACTTATCTCCCCATGATGTCAGACGGGCTACTTTGGTTTCTTTCTAAGGCAACACATGTCAATTCTGTGCACTAGCTTCTCAAAGGTAGAAATCAGGAAAGTTTTAGTAAACAACTCAGCCAGATTCTCGCAGGACCGAATCTGCTTGACATTTATCTCATTACTCTTCTGGAGTTCATGAGTATAAAAACACTTCGGAGAGATGTGTTTGATCCTATCTCCTTTGATATAGCCTCCTTTGACTTGAGCAATACAAATTGCATTGTCATCATATACAATGGAAGGAGAATTTGGCGAAGGAGAACCAATTGAGCATAACACATGATTGATAACAGATCGCAAGAATACACACTCTCGACTAGCTTCATGTAGCGCTAGAATTTCCGAGTGGTTCGAGGATGCCGCAACCAAATTCTGCTTCGTAGAGCGCTAAGAAATGGTTGTTTCAATGCACGTGAAAACATAACTTGTCTAGAAGCGAGTTTTGTGTGGATTTGATAAATATCATGCATTTGCATATCCAACCAGGTCAACGCCCCCCTTGGACTTTGAATACAATATCCCCAAATCTCTAGTTCTGCTCAAATAACGAAGTATATGCTTGATACTGTTCCAATGTCGTCGAGTAGATTTGAACTGAACCTAGCAAGGACATTTAGTACAAACGCTATATCAGGTCGCATACACTATGTCAAATATAACAAACCCTCAATAGCATTTAGATATGATATTTGAGGACCAAGTATCTCTTAATATGCTTCTTTGGGACGAAATGGATCCTTCTTTGGATCTAGAGAGCGGACGACCATTGTAATACTGAGTGGATGAGCAATATCCATGCTAAAGCGCTTCAAGAGCTTTTCAACATATGCAAATTGATGGATCAAAATGCATTCAGACAGATGCTCAAACTGCAGGTTGAGACAATGTATAGTCTTCCCCAACTCTTTCATTTCAAATTCTCTTTCCAGGTACTCTACAACTTTGAGGATCTCCTCCGGAATCCCAATCAGATATTCTAGTTTTTCCTCTAGAATATATATCAATGCTTCATGCAATCTCAACGCATGAGAGAGTTTCATATAGATATTAGTGTCATAAAAAACAGGACAAAACTTTAAAAATAAAATTCATTTGTGGATAATACTTTGGGGTAGTTTTTACAATTAACCTTTTATTTATTAATATAGCCTAAAATTAAAATATATATATATATATATACTTTCCTTATTGTTTTAGGACAAAATAGTCTCATTCTAACTCAAATAAAATAATTTATATTTAATCAACTTATTCAACTCTATTTTCAAAACAAACAGTCAAAAAAATTTTATTCATTTTTATTAGTTATTAAAATAATATTTAAATTTATTTAAAAAAATCATATCATTTTTATAAATATTTTTAAAAAGATAATACAATTTTATAATAGTAATTTTTCAAAAAATAACAGATCTTATAAAAATAAATTATTCAATTATATTAATTATTATGATCATATTTGAAATTATTTAAAAAAATCATAGTACTTTATAAATATTTTTTAAAAGATAATTCATTTTTTTAATATATTTTATTCAGTTTATTAATTATTAAATTTAGATTTTAATCTATCGTTCAAAATTATATCTAAAAAAATAAATTAAATTATGAGTTTTTAACTAATAAAATTGAACAAAATATTTTCCTTAAAAAATCTATATTATTTTTGAAAAATTATAATTATAAATTTGAAATATCTTTTAAAATTAGGCAGAATAATCTTATTTAAAAAAAAACTAAATCAAAAACTAAATTTCATAATTAATAAAGTTGAATACATTTTAAAAAATTATCATTATAAATTTTAATTCTCTTTTTTAAAATTTATATCAAAATGATCTAATTTTTTAAAATATTTTTATATAAAAACTGAATATTTATTTTGAAAATAGATTTGAATAAATTAATTAAATTTAAATTAAAATGAAAGTATTTTTGTCTTAAAAATTTAAAAATATGATAATCATCTTTTCCCAATTGAGACTGTACTATTACTAGCAAAAGAAAAATTATATTATTATAGAACATATTTTCTTAAATTTCCCTTACAATTTTATAATTTTATCCCAAACAATAATAAACAAATAGAAACTAGATCATTTAAACCTTAGACCATCGACAATAGAGACCAATCCGCGAGTCGAATCTACGTCGAAAGCGGCAAGAAAAGTGGAAAAGCTGACGTTTCGTTGACGTTTTTCTCTCCAGTCGATTCCTCTCTCCTCTGGCCTACCGATTTAACGACATCGTTTTTCTCTCATGCCGATTCTCTCTCCTCCCTCACCGCCCCCCTCTCCTTTTTTTTCCTCTCTCCTCCCTCAGCTAATCCTATCCTTACACGTGTTGATTTTGGTCCAATTGGACTCCTCGAATCCGACCCTCCACTACAGAATTTGTAGAATCCGACTATAGTTTTGGCCCACCGATTAACGTTTGGATTGCCCTCCATTGTGGATAGTCTTATAATCTGGTTGCTATAGAATTCCACTGGTGTCCGTTGACAGGCTATTCCTAAAATCATAGCCAAATGGAGTCATTTCTATAAGAACAAGTTTGCAAAATCATAGCCAACCATGAGAGTGAAATGAATGACCTCGTACTTATAATATGATCACCGCCAAAATTTTCCGTCAATTTCACCAGCTTTATTTGTAAATGAAACATAAATATTTTGTACTCCCAGATTTTGATGAAGCTAAATTCTCATCTACATACAAACTAAAGAAATAGAAACAAAACCATAACACGAGCCATAAGAACACGGACAGGGTGATTTCGCACATTACAGAACTTGATGGACTCCTAGAAGCAGAGTTCTTTCTTCACCCGGCTGCTGTTTCAGCTTGAAGATTTCATATAACGAGGTCTAAAATTTTCAGCAAAACAATTACCTGCTGAGGAGACATTAGGCTCTAGGGCCGTGATGGTGCTGGAGAGCTTGGAGGTTTGAGGTCCTCATACTGAAACCAGAAAATTTGCAAGAAAAGAAGAGATGTCACCAGATCATAGACGAAATGCAATGTTAAAGTAGTTGAAGAAGAATGAAGGTATAATTACATATGGGTATGGTGATTGTGGTCTCGGAAATGTATTGGTGGACTCTTGTGGCGCAGAGTTTACTTGGGGAGCAGGTTCTACTTTAGGTTCCTCGACTGCTTCTGCTTCTGCAGGCACAGGAACAGGCTCTGTAGCTGCCTCTGCAGGCACAGCAACAGGCTCTGTAGCTGCCTCTGCAGGGACAGGAACAGCCTTCCCTATTGCCTGTGGTGGTGTAGGAGAACTTGGAGGTTTAAAATCCGCATACTGAGACCACAAAATTACAACAGTTATCATCAGATCATAGACCGAATGCAATGTAAGAGTACATAGAAAACAAGGGAAGTAGAACTACATATGGGTATGGTGATTGTGGTCTTGGGAATCCACCGTTGGACTCTGCTAGAACTTGCGGCGCAGGAGCAGGTTCTACTTTTGGCTCAGGGACGGCTTCTGCTTGCTCTGCAGTGCTATCAGCAGAAACAGGCTCTGCACTTGCCTCTGCAGGTGCAGGAAGAGTCTTGCCAACAACTGATGATGGTAGAAGAGCCTTTCCAATTGCCTGAAATTCCCACTTAAACCAAGTAAGAGGCAAGCCTTCACTATGTGGAAATGGTAGAACAGCTACAAAAGACCCTTTTAAAATGTAGAATAGAAGTCAAATTACCTTGACATCACCAACAAGTTCTTTTGGTGCAATCTTATTGTTCAAGAACTCATCAACCTGTTTTAGAGTTGCTTGACGGTCCTGTCACAGAAAAAAGCATATAACTTAAGGTTTAGTTCAGCGAAACCTAGTTTACTACATTTAGATAAGTTCCATGACAAGAATACCCATGCGTAGGTTCAATGTTATAGTCGAAAGAGAAATGGAATGCACACGAGCTATATAGTTTAAGAGAACAATGAATTCCAGCTTTGCGAGAGTAGTTTGATGTGAATCCTACCGTAAACTCATAGAATTTTAAGTCTTCAATGCAGAGTATATAAAGATATTGGAGGCTAACCTCAGCAAGTAAGAGTTTCTTGCTCACAAACTGAACAAGTGCAGCTGAGCCCAGAAGTTGAAGAACTGTTTCCATCTATTATACAGTTAAAAGTGGAGAAAAAAAATCATCACTTCCATTCAACGTAAATATAATGAAAGAAAGAAAGAAACAGGAAGGTTAAACCAACCTCTGTAAAGGCCAACAAACCAATTCCAGTAGCTGCAGCAACTGCAAAGGCTACTGACAATCCCTCAGAGCCATCCTACAAATAGATTCCGCCAAAACAATTTGTAAAATGTCTCCCACATTATATGGTCTGTATCAAAAGTTTCCTATACAATGTCCAGCTATGTGTTAATTGAACAGAAACTTACAAATGAGAACATGTTTTCCTTTTCCACCATTACAAACTGTTTTAACACATACATTAGAAGGAAGAAATGTATACTCATTTCACCTCAAATCACTATCACCGGCACAGCAGAATGTAAAAACTTGAAAAAGTAGGCCACTTACTCCAATCACGCCGCTGAAGGCATCAGTCAAACTGCTAAGATCAAGACTCAATCCTTTCCTCGGCTCGATCCAAGGAAGGCTGCTGTTCTGCATAGTTACGTCAGGTAAAGTTTTTTGAGTTCTGATAAACAAATCTTATTGAGTTGAGATGCTAAAAACATTTATGAACAAGGAAAAAAAAGAATGAACAGTACAATCCATCCTCGGGGTCCTTCTGCTCCATCTTTTATAGCAAAAGCAGCTTTGAATCCATTAACAGTAACTAACTCTGCGACGAGTTCGGAGCTCCCATCAAATCTGGCTTCCATCAGAAACTTAGTAACATTACAAACATATACCATTAAAGCCAAAAAATAATACAAAGCAAGGCTGCATCGTTACATAGATAACAAAGCCATATAACACAAAGATGCAGAAACACTAGCCAGTAGCCAATACTTGAGTTAATATTAGCATTCACAGCAAACTAACAAGACTTGCCATTGGTAAGTGTCCTCTATCTTACATGAAGTCATCTGAATAACTAACAAACGCCTTAAACCTTAACGCAATACAAGAAAACTATAATTTGGAGGTCAGACGTTGGAATAAGAAACTAAGTATAGAAGTTGGTTCATCTTAACGTAATACAAGAAAACTATGATTTATTTCCTTGAATTATTCAGCTGTATGTATCCAACAAATGCAGTGATCATTGACACACTGCAGATTTATGGCAACAAATAATACTATTATTTGAAGCCCATGGCAGTATAAAATTCAGCGAAATGTCTGATAAACATTCTGCAGGTTGCATGAACTTGTAACAACATTGAATATGTCCCTCATATACTATGGGTTTGGATAAGTTTCATAGTAATATATAGGGCAAAAACGCCCTGTCACTGCATTGTACTAAGGTCAATTACCAAATCATAACTCAAACGTATGCAAAGCATTACATAGTAACAGGTTTCACCAATTAATTCTCAAAATATATAAAAATCTGTTAAGTGTGATTAACTCCGTGAAATACCAATCATATGTTTGTCACGTACTCTAAAACTTTCCTAAAATGGCATGCGAAAACTTGATGTCATAACATAGACCTTTCGTTTATCCTCAAATCATAACCCTAACCTATCAACTTTTCCTGTTACTCACTTAAGGGCCGCTAAACTTTGAGGACGGAAAATGCAATAGGTTGCAGTCAACGTTACTATATAATACTTTTCATACGTATGGGTTATGATTTAGTAATAAGCGAAAGGTGTGGGTGCGGAAATCGAGTAACCCCTAATACAATTACTTTGAAATGAAAAATAAGGCAGGCAGCATAAATGATGGGTCCAGTTCCTTACTTGTCTAGAATGAACAATGTGGTATTTTCTGGGTCTTTGAACTTGAAACCCAGCTTCTTCAAGAAACCAGGCTTGTCCTCCCCTTTGTACACAAGAGACACAGACTTCTTCCCAAGACCCTTGACATTGGGGCTCCCAACAGTCCTAATTTCCCCAGGTGGCCTTATGTCAAGCAACTGAGCATTAGGATCAACACCCAGCTTCTCATAGGCATTTCTGGCTGAATCAACCCCCCATGGCTTAGGCTTCTTCTGGAACTGAGATAGGAGCAATGGAACAGCCAAAACAGCCACAGCACCAGCTATGATGACAGGGTTCTCCACCCCAAAACTGATAACACCGTCGAGATCCAAGTCTAGCCCACCACCACCATCAAAATCAGAGGTCACAGACTGCTGCAGAGCCTCCTCATAAGTCAAGGCTCTGGCAACCTCTGCATTCACAACTGAGGACAGCAGCACCAAACCCCCGTGAAACCCTTTTGACAGGCACTCCCTCAATGCTGATCTGCCTGAAATGGAGGTTTTGAGAGGGAAATTGGGTGATGCTTTTTTTCTGGGTTCTACTCTTCTGTCGGAGAGGCAGGATATGGGTGGCAAGACGGCTGCAGCTGCATTGAGGGCCTCCATGGCATAACGAAATGTGAGATTGAGAATGGGAGTGGAGAGATAGAGAGCAAGGGAATGAGTGACTTAGCTTCAGCAACTTGGCTTGAGTGGAGGAAGGAGATGATGACGTGGCATTGAGATAGATGTTCTTAATATTTGTGTGGCTCAGATTTTCCTTCCTGTACATTCTACTAGCACAAGTACACTACAGGTTACCCTTTTGTAATACAGTGATAGAGCCAAATGTAATTTTGGTTTAAAACAGACCATTTATTTCACTCAGGTTTTAATTTTGGAGCAGTTTTAATGGCAGTGATTTTATCGTCAAAGTAAGAGAAATATTAAAATAATAATATTTTAATATTCGTAGTAGTAAGATTTACTGTGGCTTCATCGTAAGTTAAAAAGAATATTTTGGTTTTTTCTTTTTGTAATTACACAAAAACCATTACTTGTTAGTCTATACATTAGAAGCGTAGTGGCAGGAAGAAGTGGTTTAGAGAAGAGAGAAATGCAAAATATACTCAAACCACGACTTCAAACCACCACGCAATGGTTTATCATTGGAAATACTCTAAAAAGTGAACCTTGTTAGATGAGTTGGATCTAATCATTATAAGTGTTTTTTCAATTTTATTTTTTAATGTGAGTTCAACTTTAACATAAGATTAAAAATACAGATAATAAAAGAAAATTTGAAATAAACATTTACATATCTATGGGTGGGAAGTGAGTTGAAACCTACAAACCACAAGAATAAAACTGTAATGAACATTTAGGTGCCGGTTATTTGTGGGGGTGTGTGTTGCTGGTAGTTCTAATGCTTCTTGTGCTTGTTTTTTGGGGGTTCGACTGTTTGTTTTGTTGCTTGTAGTTCAAGTATCGGTGGTTTTGGTGGGTAGGGTTAACTTGTGACCCAAAAAATGGTGGGTTTTTTTTTGTAAGTTCTAAGACCTACGAGTTAGGTTTGTCTTTGTAACTCCTCTTTCACCTCGAGAGAGGATTAATTTAAATTCGTTTTGCTGATAAAAAAAATGATTAGGTCCATAAACCAAACTATATATACAGTTTTGAACTCCCATGATTCATGGGTGGCTGTGGGTTGGATCGCAGGAGGACTCAAATTGTCACGCCCCAAATCCGGTATTGACCGGACTCGAGACGTGACCGGAATTAAAAGTAGAAAAGCAATAATTAAATACAAAAACATTTATAATAACAAGGTAAACTCTCTCAAATCAACAACGATAAATAGTTCCAAAACTTCCAACGAGTCACAGCTCAACATAAAGAGTCAAATAAATGATGTTTAAAACGCACGACCAACATAACTCTAAGATAAACCCCAAGATGTCCAAAGCTCCCGAGCCTCGAACTCACTAGACATCTGCTACGCCTGTAAAACAGTAAGAAAACCAAAGGGGGGGGGGGGGTGAGCTTACGCTCAGTAGGAAAAACCTTAACAACTCAACCCTTAGGTCAAAACTGTATTGGATAAGCAGATAACTCACATAACAATAAAATACTAATAACAACAGAATAATGGGTAACAAGATGGAAAGAGATAAGTACAATGAAATAATATATAGACAAGATGACATTAACGTGAAAGGTTCCATAAAAGAATCAATATAAAGTATTATAACGATTAAATAAGGGTAATTGATATCACACCAACCACGTGCTTTCTCAAGTCTTTGATCCATGAATAGATTCTAGTGTCACCTCGGTTCCCATATTCCGATCCACTATAGTATTCATATCATATCATATTTTCCCTCGGTCCGGAGGAGGCACATACGCCGGATCACCGGAAACCATCCCATATGGATGCTCATCTTCAGTATTCTCGAAAATGTCTCCAAAGGACCATAATCATAAGGAACCAAGGTAGTGCTCCCGTAGGACACACACCATTGGGTGAAACCTCAGAATCCAACTCTCATGAAGTAATCCCATCAATATCCCGTAGGATCTGTCGAGCTCTCAGGCTCCAATAATCAATCAATATCCCGTAGGATCTGCCGAGCCAGAGGCTCCTCACATCACTCAATATCCCGTAGGATCTGCCGAGCTCTCAGGCTCCAATAATCAATCAATATCCCGTAGGATCTGCCGAGCCAAAGGCTCCTCACATCACTCAATATCCCGTAGGATCTGCCGAGCCATAGGCTCCTCACATCACTCAATATCCCGTAGGATCTGCCGAGCCATAGGCTCCTCACATCACTCAATATCCCGTAGGATCTGTCGAGCCATAGGCTCCTCACATCACTCAATATCCCGTAGGATCTGCCGAGGCATAGACTCCTCACAACACTCACTGTAGCTGTCCAACTCCAACCACTACAACGGCACCGGATTACACCCCCCCGGTGTAGTACCGAACCAAACAAACAACAAACAAACAAACAAACAACCATTCAAGAATCATAATAATTAGACAAACATTAAATGCATCCAACAATGAACCCTCCTCAAATCACACCTACATCACAACAAAGACACCCAATAACACTCCATACTTACCGTATACTTACCTGTCACGAACCAACGGTACATCGATCACCTGATTGTACCCCTTGGTATAACCAGTCATACTCGATCATCCGTTCAATCCACAATTTTATCAACACAATCACTCAATCAACCAAGTAAACATTCAACCAATCAACCATTATGTGAACGATCAATTAAGCATTCAATCATATAAGCTAACTAGTTTCATTAGACTCTTAGTTGTCCTAACAACGAGCAACCAAGCATGTGAACCTAGCACACAACTAATCTAAGAGCTCTTCACAGCCTCTCTACCAGTAAATCAATTCCCAAGTATTGAAAGCGAGTTATACTAGTCATCTTCATCCTAAGCATGCATTCTAGACATTCTGGTTATTAATAATTGAAAGACGATTATTCTAGTTATTCGCATCCTATAGGCAATTCTAGGACCTTTCCAACTTTATTAACCTAACATGCATACTAAGCGTTTAATTAAGAAGTTAAGACTTTCTCTACTTCTTGGTAAACCTCTAAAACTCTGTTGACAACTTGGTGATCACAACTCCGTCCTTCACACGGGTTCCGGCGTGACTCTTCGTTCTTCATGCTCAAGTCCAAGTTCTTCCTTCCTTTCTTCCTTGCTCGGTACCACGGTCTTAGACCACCATAAGACAAAAGTTAATAACTATTGCCCCGGCGCGGTTGAACCACAAAAGTCCCTTCTTCGGGTTCGCCCTCAGGAAGGCGTGAACATTAACCGAAAAGTTCAAGGAGTCGATGTCGTGAACAATGTAAGTCTTCCGTCGAATTTGTGTACCCTTTACTCGTTCCAGAACAACGCAACCTTCACTTACTCGTGCTTCACTAGATCACGCTAGTTACTCAACGTCGCCCTTTAGTGGTGCAAAACTGTCTTACCCAACTTCACAAAACACGTGCAACGTTTCACCAGCTCAAGAATACCGAGTACCACAAGTCGAGAAACATCTAAAGACTTAAGAAAACTAAGGTGAAGATCTCGATATCTCACCCCGGAAAATCCGTCGTTAAAGGTATCATGCTGGAACTCTCTACAAGTCAACAAAGTCGGAACCACACGCAAACGCAACTCAATCAATTTCTCCTTAGTGATTGCCACGAGATTAATCCCAACAGAACTCAAATACTAATAAGTCAAGGCCAGCCACAAACAAATTACAAGGAAAAAAATACGCACTCCATTCAACAAACGAAAGACCGCGCTAACACTGTAGGATCTTGAACAATCGTTCGTTTCAACACACCTCGTAGAAAGGTAGGCGTACTTCAAACAAGTGAATAATACAATGCATCGACCTCTAGTCGGAAGTTGGCACGCCTCAAAACGTACTACCATTAGAAGATCACGTTAAACTAAGCACGACACAATTGCCCAATCCTGCTGACAGGTCACACCTGGTAAAACCTTTCAAGATTCTCAACCTGATAAAGATTCAACCACTCAACAAGTATCACGATCCTAGAATAAGGAGAAATTAACAAATATCAACTACGGTCGATCACGAAAGTTAACCAACTTGCTATAATCCTCTTACCGTCGATACCAGTTCACACTTCTGACAAAACCATCTTACGAGTCGCTTCGTAAAAGTCATTGTATCTGCGAGACCACGGTTCTCATACCCGGTGCACGGTTCCGTACAACCACGAACTCTACTAACCTCTGGTCGGACGAACGACGCACAACAACAAGCACAGTGGAACCTCGTACTAGCACTCTAGCCGAAAGTAGGTGTCCTTCAAGACACCAGAATAAACATACAATAATCACACTCGCAGCGAAACACGATCCCATATTTATCAATAAGGTTTATCCCGATCGGTGGTAATTCTTATACCGATGACACTCGTTCACGAGCTGCCGATCAAAACAACTCATAGTCAAATCCACCCAAGTCATCCCATAAGGAGTAATCATCGTGCACTACGATCTCGTTAATTTGAACCATTCATAAACTAGCGCGGTTCCTTCCATTGTCCCTTGAACAACTCAAAACCAACAACGATTAAACCTTAACTCTCCCTGTGCCCATGCATGGCACAAAATCCGACCTACCACACAACGCTTCGTTCGGTGCCATCGTGTTACTGGCCTGAAAGCTTGTGGTAGTCGTCCTCGGCTATCATTTTCCGGGTTTCAACGTGAGGTGCTCTCACTTTTATGGCGTAACCTTATGGTTATGCTTAGTCCTTGCGGGACGTTTGGCGTTCATTATTCTCTTGCTGGAAAAGACACACCTTGGTACCCTGTTCTCGTTTTCCGTATTCTTCTCCGCTGGGAAAGTCGTCTGAACAACTCTCGATGTTATTCGCCTGTTCCGCGTGAACTGGCGACAAACCGTTGAGTCCCTCCGAGACGAACGTAGGGAGCACATTCTAATCCAATCTCTGAAGTACGACACACACTTGTGCAACTTTTTTCTCGCTAAACGGGATTTTGAAACAAAATCGCCTTGAAGGTTCGAACCTTATGATCTAAACCTTCTAGCGGAGGTAGAAGAAGCTGGAGATTACTAATCATGTGGGTTATGGGCCCACCACGCTTCCGCTGCGCTACTCTGATCTCATCGATGCTCGGTCATCTCTTGTGACCGTTCGGACCGTTACTGGTCAAGGCCACAACCTTTCACTGCTCGGGCATTCGCTGCCTAAAGCGTTCGACGGACGTCTGATGTTTCATCAATTGGTTCTTAAAACTCGATTCTCACTATCGAAGAAGGAAAAGAACTTCCCGTACTACTAGGTCTGTTGCTCCTCTTTCAAACCCAGACTGGCGTTCGTTGGTAGTAACACACCTTTGGTCGGCGTGTTTAAGATACGGGTGGGCTTACCAGTTTGAAACTCGATCCACCATAAAGTGATCACGAAACGACACAACCAAGTGTAATACTTAAGTGTCAGCGACCAAGTAATCCAAAAAGTAAATCGTAAACAGGTACTCTAAGCGATCTCAAGATCAGTAACAAGTCCTTCAGCTCGGGGCCCGGCAATCGCGTATGCTCGGCCCTGCTGAATCAGAAGTCCTCATCTCGGTGGTGAAAGAATTTGCTGCTGTAATAGCATGTCCTCTTATTGGCTCTCGTAGGCCGACCTGCAGGACGGTTTGTGGCTCCAACGTTCCATGGGCAGTCCCGGCCCAAATGTCCCAACTGTCTACACGAATGACAAAACTGTGCCACCGGGGCAGATCCAACCGAAGCTGCTGCCCCAACCCTTCGTGTCCCACCGGATTGGGTCCGCGGTTGAAACAATCCTGAGGTCCTCTGCCTCTTAATATTGCGACTCCTTGACGGCCTTAAGAAGCCACTCGGCCTCGGCCTGTTCTTCCGCGCTCTAGCGGTCTCCTGAAGATGCTTCTCATCGGCTAGCGCCTGATCCATTAGTACAGAAAGTCCTCATTCTGAAGGTAATAACTTGATCCGCGATAGACGGGGTGAATCCTCTCTCAAACGCTTGTGGCGACTCTCCTCGGTTTGCACCATCTCGGCGCGAAGCGATACATGGACGTGATCCTCACCTCATACTTAGAGACGGTCATCCCTCTCTGTTGCATAACAAACAACCGCTGGTGTTGGTCCTCTCGAATGGATCGAGGGAAAGATATTGTTCCATGAACAATCTATTGAACAGTTAAAAGTCACCTCCAACCCTGATCTGCACAACCGTCACCAGTAACATGCTTCTTTCTCAAGCTGAACGGTCGCGAAAGCATTCTCAGATGATCATCCGAATACTCTCGACGTAAGAAAGTTGCGGGTAATCCGCTCCAACCATACCACAGCTGCCTCGGGGTCTGAACCCCCGGGATTGATTGGCGTTCTCAATCTACAAAAATTCTAGAGAGTCTGGTGGTGTTGGTGTGCACCTGGCCTGGCCTCTCGATAGTGACGGCGTCGGCCGTAGACACAGACTCTGGTGCTGGTACTGTAGTCTCCTGCTGAGCGCTGCTGGTACTGCGCGAACCACCTTATCCATAGGGGTCGCCTGAGTCGACTCTGCGACTGGAGGAACGTTCGATGATGACCCTGCCGGTCTCCCTCAAAACTCTGGTGCCCTTGGAAGCTGCACCCTGGCGCTCGCTGTCCCTGCCAGACCAACGGCTGGTGTCTGGCTCTGCCCCACAGCAGGGCGACTCCTGGTCCCTTTCGGACTGTAAACACGGGACATCTCGTGCACTCGTTGCATTTAAAACGTAAGTACTCATAACTCAATTTAACTCAAGTGGTTCGATTCATCAAAAAGGGGTGTTCTCATGCGTCTTAAAGGGATCCCACTTGGATCGCTAGTACGAAGTCTCGTTTAGAACAACCGGTTCGATCAAAACACAAGGACATTCACGCGCGTCCCACCAAGATCAAAAAAACCAACCACACTTGGCTCAGTGGAAATTTATATATAATACTTTATATATAGGCAGAAAAGGCCGCAACTTAGTGCGTCTCACAACAACAATCAACGGTGTTCAATCAAATCAATCAACTCCCGTAGGAGGAACAATCTCAATTAATTCACACAATTCGCAAAGCAACAAGCATACCCTTCGATTGGGTCTCTTCCCAACACTAGGGTCTAGAATCGCAACACGATAAATCTCACAATTTATGTCCTCAACTCTTTTCCATAATCTTAATCCCTTACTTTTCCCTTATAACATTCATGTCGATCTCACGTCGTTACAACCCGAATCTCTTTGTAACCACTTGACATCCCTCTATCACGCTCGACTATAGTGGCGCCCCTGAGTCAGCCCGTGATAGTGCAAACACTTCAGTTTCTACCGAAAATTCGGCGTGACCCGTTTGTATTTTCCTCTAACCATCCGCTTAAGCGGGACATTATATAAGAACCTGTACACAGAGTCCTACCCATAAGGTGCACATAAAACATCTCAAATACACAACCTCTTGAACACCATAAATAACCCATGCGGGTCTTTAGCAATTAATTCATTATTACCCGGTCAATTTAACCCTTCAGGTTTAACTTAACAATTAACGGCCGTCCTAAGCGGCAATTCCCTCAATAATTATTTAATCAACGTGTTATAACCAACCCGAGCATCGCTCGTTCATCCGATCTAAACCCGATCTTAATCTCCACCTCAATCTCTGTCTCGACTTACTTTCCATTTCAACTCAATTCCAGATTTAAGTTAAGCCTTAGCTTCAAACTCGAAGTCAAATTCAAACTCACTATCGATTTCGACTCACTATCAATTCAGCTTTAATTCTTAAAGAACGGTGGGCACTTAAACAAGTCGACAATTACCAATTAATTTTCACAAAGCATTCAATACTTAGACTTCTCATGCTCCGCAAAGTACACAACACAATCAATACACAGAGTTCTCATGCTTCGTAAAGTATACACAATCAAAGAGGGTGCAAGAATACTCGAGTTCTACCCTTTTCAAAAGTTATCCCAATTGGATCATCTTTTCAACCTTGATTCCATAAACGATTCTCAATATCATAATCGAGTCAATTCTCAAACAATTTCAAAATCTTAACAGTCCAAACCTTCCATAAATTCACCCTTCGGTCAAACACCACTCCAACAGGTAACACTCCCAATAAATCCAATCTTCCACCTCATCAATACCTCAATCAATCAACCCTTCAACCTTAACAACATGAAACGACCAACACGGTGGTAACGCACTTAACAAATAATTTACTCAACAATATACAATACGGTTCCATCATTGCTTGTTAACCCAATACCGATCTCAACCATTCGGTTTCCCCGATCACTGTACATTACAGTCCATAGGGTAAGGATACCACTCAAGCGATGTAACCATTGCAAACAAAAGATTTAAACTTAAACAACCATTGAAATCAGTAAGACTCGAGTCGTTCTACCTCTGTGCATTAATGTCTTTAACTTGCATCACTGAGTACACAACTTAGACCTCCTAACTCTACCCACCTAACTGACGTTGGTCCGAGGTTTTGAAAACAAGTTTAAAACTTACAACCTGTTTCAAATGAAACCAGGCTCGAATACCAAATTGTCACGCCCCAAATCCGGTATTGACTGGACTCGAGACGTGACCGGAATTAAAAGTAGAAAAGCAATAATTAAATACAAAAACCTTTATAATAACAAGGTAAACTCTCTCAAATCAACAACGATAAATAGTTCCAACACTTCCAACGAGTCACAGCTCAACATAAAGAGTCAAATAAATGATGTTTAAAACGCACGACCAACATAACTCTAAGATAAACCCCAAGATGCCCAAAGCTCCCGAGCCTCGAACTCACTAGACATCTGCTATGCCTGTAAAACAGTAAGAAAACCAAAGGGGGGGTGAGCTTACGCTCAGTAGGAAAAAACCTTAACAACTCAACCCTTAGGTCAAAACTGTACTGGATAAGCAGATAACTCAAATAACAATAAAATACTAATAACAACAGAATAATGGGTAACAAGATAGAAAGAGATAAGTACAATGAAATAATATATAGACAAGATGACATTAACTTTAAAGGTTCCATACAAGAATCAATATAAAGTATTATAACGATTAAATAAGGGTAATTGATATCACACCAACCACGTGCTTTCTCAAGCCTCCGATCCATGAATAGATTCTAGTGTCACCTCAGTTCCCATATTCCGATCCACTAGAGTATTCATATCATATCATATTTTTCCTCGGTTCGGCGGAGGCACATGCGTCGGAGCACCGGAAACCATCCCATAGGGATGCTCATCTTCGGTATTCTCGAAAATGTCTCCAAAGGACCATAATCATAGGGAACCAAGGTAGTGCTCCCGTAGGACACACACCATTGTGTGAAACCTCAGAAACCATCTCTCATGAAGTAATCCCATCAATATCCCGTAGGATCTGTCGAGCTCTCAGGCTCCAATAATCAATCAATATCCCGTAGGATCTGCCGAGCCATAGGCTCCTCACATCACTCAATATCCCGTAGGATCTGCCGACCCATAGGCTCCTCACATCACTCAATATCCCGTAGGATATGCCGAGCCATAGGCTCCTCAAAACACTCATTGTAGCTGTCCAACTCCAACCACCACAACGGCACCGGATTACCCCCCCCCCCCCCCCCGGTGTAGTACCGAACCAAACAAACAACCATTCAAGAATCATAATAATTAGACAAACACTAAATGCATCCAACAATGAACCCTCCTCAAATCAAACCCTCATCACAACAAAGACACCCAATAAAACTCCATACTTACCTGTCACGAACCAACGGTACATCGATCACCTGATTGTACCCCTTGGTACAACCAGTCATACTCGATCATCCGTTCAATCCACAATTTTATCAACACAATCACTCAATCAACCAAGTAAACATTCAACCAATCAACCATCATGTGAACGATCAATTAAGCATTCAATCATATAACCTAACTAGTTTCAGTAGACTCTTAGTTGTCCTAACAACGAGCAACCAAGCATGTGAACCTAGCACACAACTAATCCGAGAGCTCTTCACAGCCTCTCTACCAGTAAATCAATTCCCAAGTATTGAAAGCGAGTTATACTAGTCATCTTCATCCTAAGCATGCATTCTAGACATTCCGGTTATTAATAATTAAAAGACGATTATTCTAGTTATTCGCATCCTATAGGCAATTCTAGGACCTTTCCAATTTTATTAACCTAACATGCATACTAAGCGTTTAATTAAGAAGTTAAGACTTTCCCTACCTCTTGGTAAACCTCTAAAACTCTGTTGACAACTTGGTGGTCACAACTCCGTCCTTCACACGGGTTCCGGCGTGACTCTTCGTTCTTCAAGCTCAAGTCCAAGTTCTTCCTTCCTTCCTTGCTCGGTACCACGATCTTAGACCACCATAAGACCAAAGTTAATAACTCAACGATGTTCTTATCCCCAAAGTACAGAACAATACTCAATTAATGGAAATAAGGTTTGAAGAAATGATTTAAGAATCGAAAAGGGCTAAAAGAAAGGGTTTTGTGTTCTGGGGGTCTCATCCGGAATGTGACCCATTCCATGCCACTCAGAGGGCCGGAATGTGGCACGTTCTGTGCCACTCAGAGGGCCAGAATGTGACACTCTCCATACCCCGTTCCGTATCAAACCTGACCAGTTCCTCCTCTTTTCTTCCCCAACTCGAGTTTCACGAAAATCACCATAAAAACCACATTTCCAAGTCCTATCAACTCCAAAATGTTCATCCAAAGTTACCCAACACTAAAGACCTCAATGGTTCATCAAAACTTCAACCAAAATACAATCCAAACATCTTACTTCACTACTTTTTCTCCAAGCAACAACCACAAAGCTAGTTCTTCAACTTTGAACCAAAAACCCACAAAACCCAAAGATTGAAAGTGGATGAAATGTAGAGTTAAGAGCATCCATACCTCTAGGATTGGGAGATGAAGAAGATGGAAGGAAAATGGAGGCAAAAGGACTACAAACTAGCTCCAAAATCCAAGCTTTCTTCACTTTCTTCTTCCTCAAGAAATGAGCTATCCCCTCTCTCTCTCCTTGTGATTTTCGGCTGCAACACTAGTGAGTGAGCTGATTTGTGTGCTCATGTTGCTTTAAATGACCTATTTTGTACAAATACCGAAAAGCCCTTAAGGTCCTATCCCTTTAAAGGTAAGTTGGGAGGGTATAAGAGTCATTTGAAGCTCCTCTGTCATCCTCCAAGCCAAATATGACAAGTGTCAAGTGGGGTCACTTCCACTTGAATAATTTCCATCTTTCTGAGATTTTATCGGAAATTAACCGATATAAAGTCCAAGTTTGACCAAAATTTGACCTAACCAATATTACAGTCAAACTGAAGGAAATGGCACAACTAAGCTAACCGTGATGACGGCTAAGCTTTTTGGGCCCCGGAAATGTCCTGAATGACTTCCTGAGTCTTCGGTTGA
This sequence comes from Erodium maritimum, assembly GCA_963921825.1. Lineage (NCBI taxonomy): Eukaryota > Viridiplantae > Streptophyta > Magnoliopsida > Geraniales > Geraniaceae > Erodium > Erodium maritimum. The sequence continues at coordinate 25,802,279 of OY997596.1, read as the reverse complement.
CTTTTCCAGCCAAAAGTCAAACTTCGTCCAAAGTCACCGGTTCGAACGGAGTCGATCGGGGCGGTTCTTACACAAATTGTCCCGGCGAAGCTGGCTTAGTTATGTTATGTGGCTACAGATGATTAAACTCCAATTTTGTTGGTTTTAGTAGAGCAAGTTGTACTCATCACAATGATGTAGTTTCAATGGACAAAGCTAAGATACAAACCACAACTTGGTCCTTCAATGGCACATGCCCATCCATCAACTTCATTGTGCGTCCAAGATTGCATTACTTTGTGACAGTTAAGAGGAACAAAGATTGCGATACACTTTATGACTCAAGGCACTACTGACTTCTAATTTTATAACAACCACGGCTATAAATTTATGTATCAAAATGATAAGGTTAAATTGAGAAAGGGAAAAATGGTATTTTCACTCTTCACTAACTGGCATATGGTGTCACATGACTAACAGAATGAAATATTCCGTTAGTTTTTTAATAGAATATGCTCAAACCATCTAAGGGTACCAAAATGTATTAAAAAAACATAAGGGTACAAAAAAATTCGTGGACCGAATATAAGGGTACCATAATGTATTTAACCCTAGATAAAATTAAAATAAATAAATAACTTTTATGAACTTCTGACCCTATGAATGAGTGGTGTGTATTACTTTCATTAACTTTTATTGCTATTTTAGTTATGTGAATAGAATTTTAGGTTTATTCTATTATGTTTTATTAAGTCTCATTCAAACATATCGTTGTATCTCAGTTAGAGGCCAGAATAATTGTGGAGGAAGCCCGAGTGCGAGTATTCGTCCCCTTTTATGACGTCGATGACTCTGCAGCAAGAGTTGCCCTCATCCAGCAAGTCTCGTAGAAAAGACAAAAGGGACGATTGTAGTCTGGCCTCGGGAAGGTAGTGAAGCTCTCAACGGTGAGGGAGATGGAGGGTAGTGATTGTTACAAAGCAAGGTCTGTAAGCTCTTCTGAGGAGATAGAAGAGTTGAAGGCTCGCATTGCTGGGCAGCATACACGGTTCTACTAGATGATGGAGGAGCAACGCCGATAAAATGGGAGAGCAGCTCATACAGTTGGAGGAAAGACTTGTCCATAAAAGGGGCTCCTTACAAGCATCTTAGCAAGAAATGATGGATGAGATACTCCAACTGGTTCAACACTCACCAATTTGTCGGCATTTCATCAGCCAACACGCCACCAACATCCTTGTTATAATGTCAATCCCGAATGTTTTCATCGAAATATTATTTATTTTCATGTTTGTGTTTATTAATTTAACTATATTGGACTATTGTACATTAAATAATTGATTGCTTTTGGTGATGGTTATGACATTTTCTATTTATACACTATTGTCGGATTGTTAGAACATGTACATATAGGTAAAATGCACGTTTGGGTGCTGCAATTCGAAAGTTTTTTTTTATTTCGGTTATAATTTTCTCGAAAAATACAATCCATCGGTATAGTGTGCTCGATACAAGATTTCAACAATGGAAAGCACACGTCGGACATGTCAATACTTAAATAACAAATATCATCCATCATAAAGGTGAAACCCTTCAACAACGAATAACATCCGTCGAAAAGGTTAAATCCTTCAGTAACGGATAACATCTGTCGAAAAAGTGATCGGAAAGTTGAAATCCTTCAGTAACGGATAACATCTGTCGAAAAAGTGATCGGAAAGTTGAAATCCTTCAAAAATGGATGGCATATGTCGGAAAGGTGAAGTACTTCAACAACAGATAACATCCGTCTGGATAATGGTCTTCTTCAACAATGGATGCCATCTGTGGCTGAAGGAGGGACCTTCCCGATTTTGTTCGTTGGTCCAAGTCTTGGGCCACTGGACCTTAACGATAAATCTTAGTTGATTGATGCATCCATCAATATGAAATTTGGTCGACGAATATGATGGCCTAAGAAACGGATACCATCCGTCTACCAACATCGAATCAGCAGTAGTGCATCTTCACTTCCTCAATCGTGTTCTCCGGTATGTTAAAAAGCTTGAGCCATTATGGACTACATTCTACTTCATTAGCGCCTCTTAGACTCACTGCCTACTCCGACGTCGATTGGGCTGTACGGACTCTCGTCGCTCTATCTTGGGGTATTGTTAATTTCTTGGCAACAACCTGGTATCGTAGTATTATAAACGGCAAGCCACAGTTTTGAGATCCAGTACCAAAGCCGAATAGTGAGACGTCTCTAATGTGTTGTGGAAGTATGTTGGCTTCGCATCTTTTATAGGAGCTTCATGTTCCTGTCTATCGTGCTGCATTGGTATTTTGTGATAACATTTCTTTCGTCTACCTCTCTGAAAGCCCTATTCAACATCATCGCACCAATCATGTTGAGCTTGACATCCACTTTATGCGTGAAGGTGTTGGCTTGGGTGAGGACCGCATCTTCCATGTTCCTGCTGCACATAAATACACATATATCTTCACAAAGGTCTCCTCGCTCATTATTTTTACGCTTTCGATCCATCTTGAACGTCGGTCTTCCTCCCGCTCCGATTGCAACCATTCATTCATATATAACCATTTTAACTTGTTGTGACTTCTTGTAACTACTATTGTACTTTTCAGTATATATTGATAATGAAGGAAACTGTGTCAAGCATGCATTTCATAACAGTTAATTGTATATATTGAGCAATCAAGTTTTGTGTTTTAATAAATAATCATATGAGTTTATTGTATGTTGTGTGATTAATTATGTGATGATGAAAATGAGGTGTATCATTAAGACGACTTTGAACCAGAAAACAAGTATGATGAAGAAGGATTCCATAATGAATTTTGATCATGAATGTTGAATTTAGAGATTGAGTAAGAATTTTAAGTTTGCTAAATGTTGTCCTAAGGATTAAGCATTTGGTTTGTTTGGATTTGATGGAGTGATGGTTCGTTGAAAATATAATTTGTAAGAATGATGATTTTTATTTTAAGAATTTAATTTAGAAATAATTTTCAGTTTAATACATTTAGGTTTAAGAGTTCAATTGACTAGTATGATTAGTTTCAGATGAATAGTTAAATTTATTTATTTTTTTGATAAGTGATGATTTTACCAAAATACTTGAATTTTACAGATAAAAACCTAAGCTGGAAGAAAATACAACCCACAAAATTGAGGGGATCAGCTTGACAACCTTTAGAAAAAACAAGGAAATAAAAAACATGAGCTTAAGACAGTAAGCTTTGTCAAAAACCAAAAACACGCACATCAACCTGGAGAAAACCAAGCGCAATAGTCCCATAGGCATGAACATGAAGGTTGGGCCACACAAAAAGAAAAACGAGTCGGAATTAAATTGTAGAGAAACAAAACAATCGTCAAAAAACACTGAAAACAAAGCCACTTAAGAGACTCTGAATCAACCACACCACACCCCACAGGAAAACGCTCCCATTCCACACAATCCGCAAGACTATCTATCCTAGCAGCTGATGGACAAACTTCTTTTACGATCTGACTCAAGATTAGCCACATAGTGAGTAGGCAGTTGAGGAGGGGAAATCTAATAGAAACTCCTATTATCCTAAAAACTGTGTGAACCAATCTTAGCCATACATCCTTAAGATCCAACATTCACCATAATGCCACATCATCACCCCAATCCCACCATAAACTAACGCCACTTTCTTCATTTCTCACACAAGCAAGGGCATAATTGTAATAGCATGGTGTCATGTGGACAAGTGTCCGTTATTTTTTTCGATTCGTTTCAACTTCGATTAGCTTCAAACTTGCGCCAATATTTTTCTTTTTCAAAGGGCTTTCAATTAAGATCAGTCATGAATATATTTTGAAACAAGAAAATAAAAAGTTATATTGGGGTGATAAAAACAATGTTGAGTGTTGATAAACATAGTGTTTAATGTTGATAAAACTAGTGCTTAGTGTTCATAAAAAAACATGTGATGATGTAATAAAAATCATGTTCGATTTTGGAAAATGAGGTGATAAAACTAGTGTTCAGTGTTGATAAACCCAGTGTATAGTGTTGATAAACCCAGTGTATAGTGTTGATAAAAATTACCCAGACTTATCTTTTTTTTTAAATCAGCCCCGAAATAAGGGTGATAACCTAGAGTTTAGTGTTGATAAAAACACATGTGATGAGATGATAAAAACACATGTAATTTAATGATAAACATAGTGTTTAGTGTTGATTAAACTAGTGCTTAGTGTTCATAAAAAACATGTGATGATGGGATAAAAATCATGTTCGATTTTGGAAAATAAGGTGATAAAACTAGTGTTCAGTGTTGATAAACCCAGTGTATAGTGTTGATAAACCCAGTGTATAGTGTTGATAAAAATTACCCAGACTTAACTTTTTTTTAAAATCAGCCCCGAAATAAGGGTGATAACCTAGAGTTTAGTGTTGATAAAAAAAACATGTGATGGGATGATAAAAACACATGTAATTTAATGATAAACATAGTGTTTAGTGTTCATAAAACTAGTGCTTAGTGTTCATAGAAAAACATGTTATGATGTGATAAAAATAATGTTCGATTTTGGAAAATGAGGTGATAAAACTAGTGTTCAGTGTTGATAAACCCAGTGTATAGTGTTGATAAAAATTACCCAGACTTAACTTTTTTTAAAAAATCAGCCCCGAAATAATTTTTTTTTTCGTGCTTCAAAATATATTCATGACAGATCTTGATAGAAATCCCTTGAAAAAACAAAACTAAGGGCGCAAGTTTGAAGCCAATCGGAGTTCAAACGAAGCGGGAAAAATTAAATTAGTGAATTGGTAAAAAAAAAAATATGATGGTTTTACTAAAAAGCCCTTACCACTTACTAAAAAGTGCTGTTTTTTTGCAGTCAAGAAATCAATTGCATCTCATCCATCCATTCTTAAAATGAATGGTTTGGATTGGTTCACACAGTTTTTACGTTAAGGAGTGGTTTCTATTTGATTTTTCCTCGGCAGTTGAGTTTAAACCATAAAACAAAAAAGTCCATTCCTGATGCGCCTATAACAAGCCACAACTGCTTGCATTCAGAATAGACATTAATCAGCCACACATCCAGATTTGATGAGAATTTTCCGAAACAAAAACAAATGAAGAGGGGGAAGGGGATTGGGAGTTAGGAACTACCTACCCATTCCCTTCATCAGAACCTTCATCATCGATGTCCTCATCATCCGTTTCGAAATCAATACACTCCATGGCATCCAAAGCTTCAGCGATGTTTTGTTTTGCTGTCTATTTTAGCTTGGACCACTCCTTGCTTCTGGCCTGATTCTCTTTACTTAAAGACCTAGCTTTGGACTTTGTCTGGTGGAAGATAACCGCATGAGATTTCTTACAACCTTTAGAGCATCTACAATGGTTAGGCACTGCATAGTGTCAAGGAGCAGTGTCAGGGAGTGGTTTTTGCCTTCCTGACACTGCTCCTCCAATGGTAGTGTCAGGAGCAGTGTCAGGACAGTTTCAATAATTAAACAAACACCCCAAATATTTGTAACACTTTTAATTAAAACCAAATACGAATTGCATAACAATTTTTTTATTTCATACCAAATAGAAATTACATTAACGTTGATGATTTATATTTAATTGCGGCCGCCATCTCCAAATTTAGCCCAAATGTGTTCGATGAGATCATCGTGGAGTTGGTGATGAACATTCCGATCCTGAATCCTTGATCTACGGCCCAGGATACTTTCCCTGGTCACCGCTGGTGGTGGTCCTCTACGGACGGTTGGGTCCGGGACACCAATATCTGCAAACGGATCAGTGGGCCACAGCCTCCGCTCATCCTCAACGATCATGTTGTGTAGGATCACACAAGCAGTCATGATCACTGAGAGTGAGCCCCTATCCCACATTCGGCCCGGGCGAGTAACGATGTGAAACCGGGCATGTAGAACTCCAAACGCTCGTTCGATGTCCTTCCTACATGCCTCTTGGTATCTAGCAAAGCATCGTTGCTTCGGCGTTTGTGGAGCAGGTATGGACTTCACAAATGTTGCCCAAGCATGATAAATTCCATCTGTCAAGTAATACGGGGTTTCGTATTCTCTACCGCTGATCTTGAACTTCACATCTGGGGTGAAGCCTTTTACTGCTTAGGAGAATAGTGTAGACCTATTGAGCACGTTGATGTCGTTGTTGGAGCCCGGTGTCCCGAAGAAAGAGTGTCAGATCCAAAGGTCTTGGGATGCTATGGCTTCGAGCATGATTGTGGGGACGTTCCCGTGGTCCCTACTTGCGAACTGTGCAGCCCATGCCACAGGACAGTTCTTCCAATCCCAATCCATGCAGTCCAGACTCCCTATCATCCCCGGAAAGTCGCGCTCTTCGTTGATTCGCAACAACCGTCTTGTATCTTCCACTGTCGGGCGTCGTAGATAGGTCCGCCCGTAAACCTTGATGACGTCAATGCAAAACTTCTTCAGGCAGTCCAACGCAGTGGTCTCCGCCATTCGCAAATACTCGTCGTAGGCATCGGCTGGACTTCCATAACAGAGCCGACGAAGTGCTACCGTGCACTTCTGGTGTGGAGTGAAAGAGGCTCTCCATGTCGCATCCTTGCTGTTCCGGAAGTAGGCGTACCGGCCACTCAAACCATTAATGATCTGTATGAGCATGTCCCTCGACATCCGGAACCGTCGCCGAAATTGTTGGTCGTTGTACACCGGTTGAGGCGTGAAGTACTCACGGATCAACCCTTCGTGTGCATCTTCGCGGTTGCGCTCAATCACTCTCCCCTTTGGTCTCGGCGCCGACATTGAGCTCTCGGCCTCATCATCATCCTGACCTATTAGCTGTATGGATGCCATCAGTTGATCCTCTAATGCTTGTTGTGTTGCCTCCAAACACCTATCCATCGCGGCGTCTATTTCTTCTTATGTCATTTGCTTCATTTCGTCTAGCGTTGGAAGATTCGCCATCGAAAAAAATAGAACTAGGAAAAAACTATAGGATTTGGAGAGGAATAGAGGAATAGAAGCTTGAAAGAAGCGAGGAGAAATGAAATTTCAATTGGGGTAGATCTGAATTTATAGGAAATTGTTGGGCCTTATTGGAGTCGGCGTCGCCACGTGTCCTGTCTTGAGTGGCCAACCGACTAACCGTTGGTGCCTGGCACGACCGGTTGCGTCGTTGCTGGAACCAGACACGACCAACAGACACGCCCGCGCAGACACGACCCCCTGATAGGACGAGCCGTGCCAGCGCGTCGTGTTAGGGCCATGCCTACCCCTGACACGACCGACAGCAACGACCTGTTGGAGCGGCTCTTAGGATGAGTACCTCTTTTACCAAGTGGATTAATTTACGACTCGCACAACTTCGAGGTACTATTCTCCGGATTATCTACAATTTGGAAACCCATACAGGATAAGTCCAAAACATGAGCGATTTATTTGGAGGAAACTTTGGAGAGAAAACAATCGTTTTAGGTACGAATGAGGGTGGACTTGAGTTAATGCCCTTAGGGCATCCACAACCATAACTACGGTTGCTGGCGGGGAGGCGCCGACGGGAGGAATTAAAAATTAATTTTTGAACTCCTCTCCAGCTCACCGCCCGCGCAAACCGCCAGCAAGTTGCAGTGGCGACTTTTGTGCCAGCGGGGAGTTGCCGGCGATAAGAAAAAAATATAATATTTTAATATAATAAATTTATTATAAATTAAGACGGAAATTTTTATTAGCACACACAAGATTAAGAAAAAAAGAAACGAGATAACATGTTCACGATTTACAGATCGTGAACGTATTGGAGGAATTTGGGCTGGTCTTTAACGATCTCCCAAAGCGAGAACTTCGTGAACTTTTGGCCATGTCGGTTAACATAACGGTCCGTCGCTGCTGAGCGAAAGTAATTTTCGGTTTGTCCCGACGAGGCAGCCTGAACTGCTTCACGGTAATAAACTTCAAAACGGTGCATTTTCCGGGATAATTGCTGCCAATGGTCCCTGCACTGCTTCTGTGTGCGTAGTGGGGCATCGGCCGGAGCATTTTGGACATAATTGGCATACACTTCCGGCCAGTACCTATTATTTGGCCCCGACCGGGCATCGTGTAGCCAACATAAAACCAACACCATCTCTTCCTCGTGGCTTCAGGTGTTGGGTCTCGAGGTAGGGTTGGAGATGAACCAACTCGCAGCGGAAAATCAATGAAAACCAAGAGACGATTAAAACCATGAAACAACTAACAAAGAATGGATTCACAAGAGAAAAATTCAGCACTAGTTCTTACCAAAACAAGAACACCGGTTAACGAATGATTGGCTTGAGTCTCCAAGACGCCTACGTATCCACATGGGAATCAAAGCCACGTAGTTCTTCTCTTTGAGGACTCAAGAACACAAAAATGGAGGAGGAAACTAGCCAAACCCGAAATGGCCATGGAAGAGGGAGAGAAAATGTGTTTCCTATTCTTGTCTAGTGTTTGTTATGTTGAAAAAAGATGACTTAAACATAACAAAACCCATACTTGTCCAACTAAAGGCATGGGACAAGTATGGTGTCAAGTAAGGTGTAAATAGGACAAAGTATGGCAAGACAAGATTGGGTTAGGTGGTGAATCACCAACACCTTAATCCTTGTCTTGCTTACTTAGTACTAATTAATCAAGACTTGATTAATTAGTTCCATGGGCCTTGGTTGCATGGGCCTTTCATGGGCCTCTTGGAACATGGCCCATGGCCATTTCCAACGAGGTCCCGTGATTCGCTCATCGCCTCCAAGCCTTCCATACCGGAAATGTCCAACATTATCCGACGCGATCAATCCCAAGACTCCAAGCCTTATCTCGATCCGTAAAGTCCTATTCACTTACGGGCACATGACCCAAAACCCAGTTTTGGTCATGTCCCGAGACAACTCCCTTTTGGCCATTCTCCATAAATGTGTCAATGAGTTTCATCCTCCGGTGTGACCCTTAGGTTTATGCATGTCAATAGATCAACGTAAAATCCCATTTTACTTGATCCTATTTAAGTGGCAACTAACGAGACTTTAGTATTGCCTGACACTGCATAGCGAATCGACCCTGTCGATTCTAACCTTTCCGTCGTCCCTGTCATTATCCTTTTATCTCCGATATCTTGATTGAGATAAGGCATAGAGCCGTCATCCTTATTATTCTCAATCACCGTTCCTTGATATGTGAGATGACTGAAGATATGATACCCAGTATCATGTGCATGGCCATGCTATTCTTCCAGTCACTCTCGATCAAGCGGCCGAGAACCGATATCTTTCCCATACCTTAGTATGAGGGATAAATCCCTTAGCCGTCTTTCGTGTCACTCATGTAGCCCGTCCCCAAGCCAATCCTGGCCGTTATGGAAGCCCTGTTACGGACAACGTTAGGCTCAGGTCAAACTCAGTTGTTGACTACATAGCGATCACAAAGACTCCTTGGTCTAAGGATACATGACAAGCTACAACACTGAATATGTTCATGACTTAATCTATGGCACATATTCAGGGTGGGTCGTCCAATATCATGTCCCACATGATATCTATGATCAGACTCCGGAATCCCATTCCAATGACTAACAGAACGTAAGCCATAAAGAGCCATCTTTCATACTAGTCGCTTCTAGTGAAGCTTTGTTGACTAGGGACCCATCGAGTGTGATCTATCTCGATCTATGGTTCTATTCGCATGGTGGGCATAGATCAGAGCACACATCGATATATTACTCCAACACATAAGTAATATAAAGCCGCTTTAATTTTATTGCTAACGATGATATATACATTTGGACATTTAGGATTGAACTACGGGCACTAAGACTAACACAGGGGCGTGCTGCTATGCCGACCATTGAACCTTCGAAAAAGAGAAGAACTCTACAAATGGGTTACAAGGAAAGAAGCTTGGGCGCAATGGAGGTTGTGGGGTGAAGTGGTGTGAAAAAAATGAATGGAAGAGGTGGCTTTTATAGCCCAAACCGCCGGCCATGTAGGGGTATTTTGGTCCCATCGTATGTGGATGGAAATACTATCACTAAGGGGTATTTTGGTACATTCGTATGTGTATGTAAATTATGTCACGCGCCCCAAGAAACTACAAAGCATTAAATTAAAAAAAAAACTACACATTAAAAAACTACATTTCATCGAACAAACAAAAACTACAATTTCATTAAATTTTAAAAAATACATATTAAAAACTACAATTCATTAGATTAAAAAAAACGATTGAAAAACAACAACCAACTAATTAAACAAAAAAGCACGGGATGCGACACTACTTCATCATATTGCGCAACATCGCATAATGTGCCTCAAGCTGGGGGGAGTCATGACCGACGTGTCCTTCGCTTCCTCTACCAACCATCGATCGAAGGCCTTGAGCTTAAGTTGCAATTTCGTGGTTGTGTCCAACATTGCGTTTGCTTCTTTTACCTCTGAGCTTCGCAGCTTTGGTAGCCTTCTGATCCATAGGTCGCTGGTTCGACAATCGACATTCCTCTGTAGCACCCGTGGTTCGCTCACTCTCCTCGAACTAAACGCTCATCCTCATCGACGCTCCACAGATTTTGCTTCCCTCTAGGTTTGGGTGCAACCACGCCGGCGGCCTCGGTAAGCGTTAGAGATGCATCGTTTGTCAGAACGGATGATTTGTCGGGAGGGAAGAACTCTTGCGTCATCGGATCGAACGAGTCGTCTTGTAACGAGGTAAACATAAGGCCCCACTCGTTGAGATCGAAATATAGAGAGAATAGAGGTAGAAGTTGTGATTGAAAATTGAAATAAGGTGGTTGGTATTTTATACGGGGGGAAAGGGAAAAAAAATTAAATGTTGGCTGCCAGCGAGGGGACACGTGTCGCCAGCACGTCAACAACCAACGGCCGGCGTGACGACCAAGAAAGACCAGCTCACCACGCTAACGAGGAGTACTGGCGAGTAACTCAACGTCTACATTCCCCGCCAGCAACCTCTCCGCCAGCTCCACGCCTCCTCCTCACCAGCAATTTCTCCCCGCCAGCGCGTCCCCGCCTGCTCCCCGCCAACGACTGTGATGCCCTTATCTGGTTCCAAATGAACAGTTAAAATTATTTAAGAATTTGTGTGAGGTTAATTATAGTTGAGCATTTTCAAATTATTGAAATGAATTCGTTAAAGGTTAATGTTATAAATAATTTTGAGGTTATGGAGTCAAATCGAGAGTTTTTTCATGAGTTGAAAATTTTATTAATTAGTGATTAGCGGTAAAAGGATTATTAATGAAACTTGGATAGGAAGAGACATATTCCCGGATAGACCTCGGGGTGCTAACCCTTTGACTACGATCCCTGGCTATTGCAGGTGATTGAGGAGGGGGTGGATCCCTATGGCGATCGAGGCACACTACTATCTTGACTTGTACTTTTCCTGTCTCAACTCAGCCAGGTCTGTTTAATCTACCGAACACTCTGGTCTCTAGATGAAGACCCTTAAGGGAGGTGAAGATGATGTTGGACGTCCAAAGAGGTGTCTACGAAAAGGATGAGGCTTGGGATCGAGGGGTGCCTGATCCAACCGGCCAGGGTGTGCCTCCTCTAACTCACCCTACCAGTCGTCCAGTCGCACATTGGGTCTGGTGAGGTTGCTTCGTAGACCTCTCCCGTTTGTTGGGACCAACAAAGGATTCTATTCGTAACCCATGATAACGCAACGTCGTTGTCGATTCTCCACCGGCTACTGCTTCCCTCGACGATCACCGATGTTAATCTTGTTAGTCTTAGTGCCCGTAGTTTAATCCTAAATGTCCAAATGTATATATCATCGTTAGTAATAAAATTAAAGCGGCTTTATATTGCTTATGTGTTGGAGTAATATATTGATGTGTGCTCTGATCTATGCCCACCATGCGAATAGAACCATAGATCGAGGTATATCACTCTCGATAGGTCATAAACAATGCTTCACTAAAAGCGACTAGTATGAAAGATGGCTCTTTATGGCTTACGTTCTGTTAGTCATTGGAAAGGGATTCCGGAGTATGATAATAGATATCATATGGGACGTGATATTGGGATTCCGGAGTCTGATCATATGTGCCATAGATTAAGTCATGAACATATTCATTGTTGTAGCTTGTCATGTATCCTTAGACCAAGGAGTCTTTGTGATCGCTATGCAGTAAACAACTGAGTTTGACCTGAGCCTAACGTTGTCCATAACATGGCTTCCATAACAGCCAGGATTGGCTTGGGGACGGACTGCATGAGTGACACGAAAGATGACTAAGGGATTTATCTATAATACTACGGTATGTGAAAGATATCGGTTCTCGGCCGCTTGATCGAGAGTGACTGAAAGAATAGCATGACCATGCACATGATACTAGGTATCATATATTCAGTCATCTCCCATATCAAGGAATATTGATTGAGAATAATAAGGATGACAACTCTATGCCTTATCTCAATCAGGATATCGGAGATAAAAGGATAATGACAGGGACGACGGAAAGGTTAGAATCGACAAGGTCGATTCGATATGCAGTGTCAGGCAATACTAAAGTCTCGTTAGTTGCCACTTAAATAGGATCAAGTAAAATGGGATTTTACGTTGATCTATTGACATTCATAAACATAAGGGTCACACCGGAGGGTGAAACTGATTGACACATTTATGGAGAATGGCCAAAAGGGAGTTGTCTCGGTACTTGACCAAAACTGGGTTTTGGGTCATGTGCCCGTAAGTGAATAGGACTTTACAGATCGAGACAAGGCTTGGAGTTTTGGGATTGATCGCGTCGGATAATGTTGGACATTTTTGGTATGGAAGGCTTGGAGGCGATGAGCGAATCACGGGACCTCGTTGGAAATGGCCACGGGCCATGTTCCAAGATGCCCATGAAAGGCTCATGCAACCAAGACCCATAAAACTAATTAATCAAGTCTTGATTAATTAGTACTAAGTAAGCATGACAAGGATTAAGGTGTTGGTGATTCACCACCTAACCCCATCTTGTCTAGCCATATTTTGTCCTATTTACACCTTACTTGTCATCATGCTTGTCCCATGCCTTTAGTTGGAAAAGTATGGAGTTTTTTTATGTTTAAGTCATCTTTTTTCAACATAACAAAATCAAAGACAAGAATAGGAAACACATTTTCTCTCCATTTTCCTTGTAATTTCGGCCAAGGGTGTGTTCCACCTCCATTTTTGTGTTCTTGAGTCCTCAAATAGAATAACTACGTGGCTTTGATTCCCATGTGGATACGTATGCGTCTTGGAGACTCAAGCCAATAATTCGTTACCCGGTGTTCTTGTTTTGGCGTGAGGACAATCGGATGCAAATGGATCTTCAAGGTGAAGATGGATATGGACGGAAACCCTTAGACCTACAAAGCTTGACTGGTGGCGAAAGGTTATAGGAAGATCCAATGGATTGACTATGAGGAAACCTTCTCTCTAGTGTCTATGGTCAAAATCGATCCAAATTCTTCTTGACATAACTGCGTATCATAATTACGAGATATGGCAAGTGGATGTCAAAACCGCTTTCCTAAATGGAAATTTGATTGAGTACGTTTGTATGTCTCGGCCCAAAGGTTTTGACAATCCGAAGAATAAGGGAAAGATTTATAAGTTGTTGAAATCCATTTATGGATTGAAACGAACTTCTCGGAGTTGGATCCTTCGTTTCGATGAAGTTGTAATTGGATTTGGATTAATCAAGAACGAGGATGAATCTTGCGTTTATAAGAAGGCTAGTAGGAGCAAGATTACCTTTCTGGTTCTCATTGAAAATGACATCCCAACCTTGCACGAGACTAAAGCTTGGTTGAGGAAGTGTTTTTCAATAAAGGACTTAGGAGATGCTTCTTATATCTTAGGGATTAAGATATATAGAGATCGCACAAGAGGGTCTTGGGATTAAGTTAGAGCACCTATGTGCACAAGGCATTGAGTGTGTTCTCAATACTCGATTCAAAGAAAGGATTCTTACCCGCTAGTCATGGCATTCATCTCAGCACGACTTAGAGTCCTAAGACACCTGATGAGCTGAAAAGGATGATGCGAATCCCATACGCTTAGGGGAAGGATCGATCATATATGCCATGACATGTACGTGACCGGACGTCTCGTAAGCCTTATGTTGCACCAGTAGACATCAGACTAACTTGGGGGAAAGATTATGCTGAACTAGTCGTCGAATGATGAGTAGATGCTAGTTTTCCAAGACAAATCCAGATGACTTTAGAAGTTAGTCAGGATATGTATTTACGCTGAATGGCGGAGCTTTAGCTGAGAGAGCGTAAAGCAAGATACCATTTCCGAATCTACGACAGAGGCCAAGTACATGGATGTTGCAGAGGCAGCTAAGGAGGCTATGTGGATTTGGAAATTCACGGCAGGGTTGGGTGTAATTAAAAACCCATCCAGCCCGGTGAATCCATTTTGCGACAACACAAGGGCCATTGCGCAAGCTAAATGTCACGCCCCAATTTCAGCGAACCGAACTCGGGACGCGAACCTTAAAAACATGAACACTTAAAACCTGTTTTGAATAAAAGCTTTGACATTTCCATTTAATTACCAAAAATAATAGTATTTACAATACAAAAACGTCCCAACAAATGGACAAGGTACAACATCCGTCACTAGACTCAACAAAAAGTAAAGACCAGACTCCGCTCCAAGCTCCATGAACTTCAAGAGCTAACCTAATCCGTCCGGTGATCAGTACCTGTAGGAAAAGCAGCTAGGGGTGAGCGTTCGCTCACCTCCACGGATAACAGACTGACTAAGGCATAATTAGTAGATAAAGCCAGTAACACTAAAACCAAACCCAACACCGGGACTACAGTCCCCAACTCAAGTAACCAGTTGACCCACGACCCATTACTTTCCTCAACAGACTCAACACTCGATAACACAATGTAGACCCGACACAACTATCGACGACCTCCTCAAGGACACGACGGAAAGACTACACAACGCCAAACAAGATCACAAAGGATCGCACACCAGCTGCTTAGTAACCAATCTCAATCAAGTCAGGGTTCGACCTATCGCAATTCCTCGACACGAAGTCGGATCAGGCTATCGACCTTTCAAACTCGCAATTCATCGACACTAAGTCGGATCAGGCTGTCGACCTTTAGAACTCGCAATTCATCGACACTAAGTCGGATCAGGCTGTCGACCTTTAGAACTCGCAATTCATCGACACTAAGTCGGATCAGGCTGTCGACCTTTAGAACTCACCACTTCAGGTAACCACAATCACAATCACAGGCAGGTTCAAACACACAGGCACTCAAGGCCACCCAAGACACCTCAATAATCAAGACTCGGGTTCAACAACCCCCCGGGCACTCACTGCCACTCAAGACACACCAACGGTCAAGACTCGGGTTCAACAACCCCACGACACTCACTGCCACTCAAGACACACAAACGGTCAAGACCCGGGTTCAACAACCCCACGACGCTCACAGCCACCCCAAAACACTAATTTAAATACACGGGCTCTCAAGGCAACCCAAACTCAACAATAAATAACACAGGCTCTCAAGGCCACCCAAACTCAACAATAAATAACACAGGCTCTCAAGGCCACCCAAACTCAACAATAAATAACACGGGCTCTCAAGGCCACCCAAACTCAACAATAAATAACACACAACAACCTCCGGCATACTCGATGCCTTCAACAGTCCTAAGATCACTAGTTTCACAAACAACCTCCGGGCATGGTCATATGCCTCCAGTAATTCAATTATCGCTAAGTTCTCTGTTCCTACGACACTACTAAGTGTCACATGCTTTTCTCTTAAACGCTACAATCCCGTATCATGATTTTCTAATATTTAAATAATTCTACTCAACCCACGACACCCCGGTGTCACATGCAATTCTACTATTAACTTTCCCTAATCAGGGCCGAGATCCGGCTACTTTTCCCTACCTCGTATAAAGCTCCAAAAGAGCTCCACTAAAACCCGAGATGATCGCAGTCACTCGCCGAGCTTCCCTTTGCCTCGGTCCGCAGCACGATCTAAAAGAACACAATTTCAAAGTACTTTTAAACTAGTACGAATAAACCGAAAATTAATATACTTAACGCCCAAACGTAACCCCGACAATGTCGATCACTCCCAAACTCCCCAATTACTCGACATTTTCGATAAAGGACCCGTAAAGGCCAGATTCGCCCGACATGGCGAATCTGCCCGGGTTTTGTTAATTGCCTTCCGGGGCTCCAAAAGCCCCCGTTTTCGTTTCCACGGTCTTAGAATATTTCAAGGAACCCAACGCACTTGACGGAATCGAATTCCGACTTATAAGTCAATTTATTAATGTTTAAAGTCTCCAAAACCCGTTAATTACAACTTCTCCAATTTAATTCCAAATTTCGATTCGATTTAGGATAAATGGTCCGGGGAACGTTTTAAACTACCCAGACATTAAAACCCGAGCAACCGAGCAGGTGGGCCCCACCCAAACTCCTTGGCCGAGAGCCCTAGGGTTTGAGGGGGGGCTCGGCCACCATGTGTTGGCTGCTGCCAGCTCCGGCCAGCCACCTCATGCCCGGATGGCCACCACCCACGGTGGCCGGAGCTCCTCCCGAGCCTCCGGTCACTGGAAAACGTGCCATTAAACCCCCAAACACCTCTAAAACGTCTCCAACACCTCCCCAACCTCCACACAACCCTAAGTCATTAGTTTTAACAAAACCCTAGCTTTCCAAAATAATCAAAATGAGAATCGGTTTGGGTATTACCGTAGAGGAGGATGAGGGGAACGAGATTGCTCTTTGCTTTGAATCGATCCAAGGGCTTGATCACAAACCCTAGCTCAACTTCCCTTCTTCTCTCTTCTTCTTCTTCTCCTTCTCTCTCTAAACCTCTCTTCTTCTTTTTAATTTAATTCAACTAACAACTAACTCCATTTTTCTCCCTTTAAAACCCTTAGGTTCGGCCAACACACCCTCACCACTCATTTTCCCCCCAAAACTAACACCACCAAGTGTTGGACAAGTGGCAAGGTGGGCCCCACACCTTTTGAAAAATATCTACTTCATATTTTCCAATCAGATTCGCGAAAAACGGACGTTTCGGGCCCCGAACGGGCACTTTTCCCAAGAAATTACGAAACTTGGCGGGCTACGAGGAAATGGCTCAACTAAGACCGCTGCGAAGACGGCTAAGCTTTTTGGATCCAAAACGGTCCTCGAATGGACCAAAACGTCGCTCGGTTGACTTTTCCAGCGAAAAGTCAACATTTCCCAAATTGATCAGAAAGTTGCCGTGAGTCCCCTGGAACTCATTTTGGTCGATAACGGGGTCATCTTAAGTCCGGTATGACCCTCGGGGTCAATTCAGGTTAAGTTGAGTGTCTGTCTTAAAATTTTTAAATTTTCCTGTTTGTCGCAGGTTTGACTGACGTTGACCAGAAGTGGTTATTACACTAAAAGCCCATATCGCATAAAAAATCTAAACATGTAGTGCGGCATATCCACCTCATCAGAGAAATAATGAACTGAGGTGAAGTGAAGATAACGTATATTGCAACAGATGATAACATAGCCAACCCTTTTACTAAGGCAGTGTCGCTGCCTAAACATGTTAGACATGTAAAGTCGATGGGGGACATATTGAAGTTTAGATTGGAACTAGGGAAAGTGGGAAATTGTTAGTCTGATTGCCCGTAGTTCAATCCTAAATGTCCAAATGTATATATCATCGCTAGCAATAAAAACGGCTTTATATTACTTATGTGTTGGAGTAATATATCGATGTATGCTCTGATCTATGCCCACCATGCGAATAGAACCATAGATCGAGATAGATCACACTCGATCGGGCCCTAGTCAACAATGCTTCACTAAAAACGACTAGTATGAAAGATGACTCTTTATGGCTTACGTTCTGTTAGTCATTGGAATGGGATTCCGGAGACTGATCATAGATATCATGTGGGACATGATATTGGACGACCCGACATGAATATGTGCCATAGATTAAGTCATGAACATATTCATTGTTGTAGCTTGTCATGTATCCTTAGACCAAGGAGTCTTTGTGATCGCTATGCAGTAAACAACTGAGTTTGACCTGAGCCTAACGTTTTCCGTAACAGGGCTTCCATAACGGCCATGATTGGCTTGGGGACAGACTGCATGAGTGACACGAAAGACGGATAAGGGATTTATCCCTCATACTACGGTATGGGAAAGATATCGGTTCTCGTCCGCTTGATCGAGAGTGACTGAAAGAATAGCATGGACATGCACATGATACTAGGTATCCTATATTCAGTCATCTCACATATCAAGGAATAGTGATTGAGAATAATAAGGATGACGACTCTATGTCTTATCTCAATCAAGATATCGGAGATAAAAGGATAATGACAGGGATGACGGAAATGTTAGAATCGAATGGGTCGATTCGTTATGCGGTGTCAGGAAATACTAAAGTCTCGTTAATTTCCACTTAAATAGGATCAAGTAAAACAGGATTCTACGTTGATCTACATGCATAAACCTAAGGGTCACACCGGAGGGTGAAATTCATTGACACATTTATGGAGAATGGCCAAAAGGGAGTTGTCTCGAGACATGACCAAAACTGGGTTTTGGGCCATGTGCCCGTAAGTGAATAGGACTTTACAGATCGAGCGAAGGCTTGGAGTCTTGGGATTGATCGCGTCGGATAATGTTTGACATTTCTGGTATGGAAGGCTTGGAGGCGATGAGCGAATCACGGGACCTCGTTGGAAATGGCCACGGGCCATGTTCCAAGAGGCTCATGAAAGGCCCATGCAACCAATCCCATAGAACTAATTAATCAAGTCTTGATTAATTAGTGCTAAGTAAGCATGACAAGGATTAAGGTGTTGGTGATTCACCACCTAACCTCATCTTGTCTAGCTATACTTTGTCTTATTTACACCTTACTTGTCACCATGCTTGTCCCATGCCTATAGTTGGATAAGTATGGGGTTTGTTATGTTTAATTCGTCTTTTTTTCAACATAACAAAATCAAAGACAAGAATAGTAAACACATTTTCTCTCCCTCTTCCTTGCAATTTCGGCCAAGGGTGTGTTCCACCTCCATTTTTGTGTTCTTGAGTCCTCAAAGAGAAGAACTGTGTGGCTTTGATTCTCATGTGGATACGTAGGTGTTTTGGAGACTCAAGCCAATCATTTATTACCCGGTGTTCTTGTTTTGGTAAGAAATAGTGCTGAATTTTTCTCTTGTGAATCCATTCTTTGTTAGTTGTTTCATTGTTTTAATCGTCTCTTGGTTTTCATTGATTTTCCGCTGCGAGTTGGTTCATCTCCAACCCTACCTCGAGAACTAACAAATCCCATTCTGGGGATTCAGATAAGAGGGCTGAAAGGACCCTACATGGGGATCCATAGTGATCGGAGCCGACTATCTCTTCTCGACGGATCTATTCATGTCTTCCGATGAAAGAGGTGGTTCATAGAGCGAGGGAGGAGGTATGTGACCACGACAAAGCCACATGGAGAAGCGGAGTGTCATGGATCCTTTGTCCCAGTCGTTCCCGAACAGGAACAGAAGGGTAACCGTCATAAATACTAGAGATAAAGGTGGTGGATTGATGATGGATGGACGGGACGAGGCCCATAGAAGAGACCACAAGCGGCGTCGGCTTCCTTAAAAGAGGGAGAGAGTTTCATCTGGACAATTACGTCGATTAGATATATTTGAAAATGGGCGAGTTAAGAGTTTGGAATAGATTAAATGAAAATAGGATTTAATTAATTTCATTTTGTATATTTGAAGGTTGCTTGATAATTAGTTTGTTTGATGGTTGAAGATGACGATTGAATTACTTTCATTGGATTAGTTTGTGTCTTAAACGTTATTTTACTGTTGTTGAGTAAATCCGTGGCAAATACATCAATTTGGCCAATTTAAACAGTGTAGGGGATAATACTACTCTTGGTTCCCCGGAACGAGCACATTTTGGTCGTCGAAAGCGTAGCGTCGGACAAGCTCCCCACTTGGGCCATGTTTTTGATTCATCAGCCAAGTGCTATCTTTGGCACGCTTTTAACTCGAGACTTGTCCGACTTAACTAATGTCTTGTTCGTTGGGTAAGTGTTCGGGCAACGAATTTGTGGTTTTGACCGACGCATATTATCAGTTAGCCAAGAGACTCACGAAAATGGTGTTTAGGGATGTACACATGGGCAGCTGTTGGGAATCAAATGAATAGTTTTAGCCAGTTAGTGCGAGTGGAACCATGATTACAAAAAGGAAAATCAACAAATATGTAGGGACACGTTTCTTTCGGGTTACTAGAGGTGTCTAGTTCCAGCTCTGGTCATGGGACACGCTTTTACTTCTTATAGGGTGTGGATCGTTGCAGAGCTGTTGTAGCTGCTTCTGGTGGTTCGTCTAGTTGCTTGGCGTTTCGCTACAGTGTCGTACGTGGGACGCGTGTCTACATCCATCTGGGTGTCGATCGTCGTGGATCTAGCGGTTCGTCGTGGTACTGATAATGATTATTCGTCCGACAGTTGGGGATGCGGTTTTCGAAGGGTTGCTGCTTCGGGCTTCGGTGTGGCATTGTGCTTCTCGGCTGGTTTTGGTGTCAGATATGTCCGGGTTCAGGTTGGCTCGTGCTCGGTATAACTACAGGCCTTCCCCCTTAGATCCTTTCTTAGTGTTGGTCGGCAAGGGGTTACCGGTATCGGTTTCAGAACGCTCAGCTCAATTTCCAGCCTCAGTTACCCAAAATTGATGGCTTGTTGCAGTCGGCTTGGAGGTCTGAACTCTCCCCTTTTGGGCCCTTTTCTCGGTGTTGAACGGAATTAGGTATCGGAGGGCTGAGTACGTGCTCCATCGTCTTATCTCTCCCTTCCAGCCTCGATGGAGGAGCATCTATCGGGTCTTTGGAGGTATCTAGTTTCATCTCTGGTCGTGGGACGCACTTCTTAATCTTTCAGGGTGTAGATCGCAGCGGAGCTTCTCTAGCTGTATTAGGTGGTTCGTTTGGTTGCTCTTGTACTTAATGGTTGGAAAATAAGGGTTAAAGACCTTTTCTTTTGTGCCCTTTATGGTTGAAAATTTCGGGTGTTAGACATTTTTCTTTTTATTTGTTTTGCGCTTTATGGTTAATTAGACATATATTGTTTGTTTTGCTCCCATGTGGGGATGTCGAGGTTTCTTGTATAGGAATGCTCATTCTTCTTCTGGGTAGCTTCCTGCGTGAAGCCGTATTACTTTTTTTGATTGGTCTCGGTTAGATTCTTCAGGTGTTGTCGTTTTCTTGTGGTGGTTCTTTGTATCCCTTATAAGTTGACTAGGATCATTTTGGAGATTGTTTTAATGATTTGTAGCTGTATCATGTATAACTTCTCTTTCGTCTAAAAAAAATTAATTCAATTTGTCAAAAAAACAAATATGTAGGGGTAATGGGAGACATTAAAAAAGGGCAAGGTGGGATATTTAGGTAAACACTTGTTCTTTATAACTCCTTGGCATTGTTCGATAGAAGCAGAATAGAAAAAAGCATAAACTGCAACTAGAATGTAGTTGGAGTCTGTTTGGCACCTTAAAGCCAAGAATGAAAGCGTTATATATGTGTATATAGGGCTGCAGCTGCTGGCCATTAGATTCTCCTACATAATAATACTGGCAATGTGAATAACAAAAGGAGGAGGAAATGAAGAAATACTTTAAATGCTTGGTTAAGGTTTTTCATCATATATATCATCTGTGGCCAAACTCTCCGGCATTGAATAGAAATATTAATGTGTTCGGAAATGAGTTCAATTTGATGACCAAATGAGAAAGTTATGCCTC
Source organism: Erodium maritimum (assembly GCA_963921825.1). Lineage (NCBI taxonomy): Eukaryota > Viridiplantae > Streptophyta > Magnoliopsida > Geraniales > Geraniaceae > Erodium > Erodium maritimum. Next base: position 25,780,482 of record OY997596.1, on the reverse strand, counting down.
TTCTCCAAGTCCAACTCTATGCAGCTATGTCGAGGCATAAACCTTGGAGGTACGCCAACAACAAGGGACTGAGAAAGCGATGTGTTTATTTCTTTATTCTCACGTGTCGTCTCCTCTTCCCATGGTGTTGGGTTGCCTCTAAGACAAGGCCAAGGGATGAGATGCCTCGATGCATAGTGTACCCCAAACACTCTAACAAGGTTGTGCAATAGTGTTAATGTCTCACCGCTCAAGTGTGTGGATATATTGACCACTTGATAAACATATTGATGTCACCTTCAGTTTTTGGGTTGAAATGAACTACCACAACTGATTTGGATGCCCGAATGAGTTTTATATCGATAAATGAAGGATTGATATACGGATTGGACACATGACCTAATAGTAGGTCAAGTGCAAGCTAAATTGTATGTCATAGGCTTCCTTCTCGGTTTGGTCCCATCAACATATAAAGGACAAAGATAGTGTAAAGCATAGTTTTGACAAAATTTGGAGGAAACGAAAGATATGTGGAAGCGTTGTTTGATGTGTTTTGACAAATGTTTGGTTGATATGTTCAAGTTTGGCTATTGAGAGGAGGTAGGAGGTGTTTTTGAGTTTATAATTCTTGAGATGCTTATTCCTCTGTTTGTCCTATAAATAGGTGAGTCTCTTAATGAAGGTAGAAACAAAACAAGAAGATGTTCAAGTTTTGGCCATCATCAAGGCACTGGTTGTTCACTCCCCCTCAAGGGCTTCCGAATTGGGAGCTGCAGCTACTGTCTAGTCTGTATCAGTATCACTTCTTTCTCGGAAGCTCTTTTGGGGGGTTGAAGAAGCTGCGCCTTGCCAACGTTTCTATACTTGACCATTATTCACTTTCCACCATGCTTTGTTACTACACTGGCATGTGTTGTTGTGATTGTTTTGTGTTCATTGTTTGCTTATGGTTAGTCATCATGGTTGTGAACCAGTTACAATATTTTCAGCCGTCAATCCTTCTGAATTTCAAAACAGGATTGATTGATGATGTTAATATTTCTTGTCTACAGTTTTAGAAAATAAGTTGGGTTTGTTTTTCTTTTGAAAACGCATCTCATTCACCCAAAATAATTCTACTGTTTTTTGGATTAATCATTAAGAGGGGTATTCCTTCATTTTTAGTATTCTCAATGAGTTGAATTACCTCACGAAATGGTTGTAGCCAAAGATGCATGCAGAAGCAAAAATAAATAAGCTTATTACGTACAAAACATGTATATACATGTGAAACTATGGCCATATGCAGAAGCAAAAATTGAAACTTACATTTATCTCAGAAACTCGGATCTTCCTCACTAAAATCATCCTCAGCTGGTTTTTGAGGCAGCAAAGGAAGTAGGCTGGTGCCCCGCGTACCCCTCTGGTTCCTGCGTAAGGCTCGCAGCGCATTGGCTGCAAATTTTGATGCATAAATGGTAGCTCCGAGGCTGGGTGACGCTTTTGCCAAAGCATCATGCAGTCTATCTTCCGCCTCATGCAATGCCTTGTCAAGCTTTCTTTTGCAGTGCCTACGCCACGCTGCCTGTATGAAACATACCGCCCATGTCTTCCACTGTAGTGAGTAAAACCTGACACATAATGCCAGTCAGGACTCATTCCATCTTAATGACATAGTTTATTTCCAGTTACAAGTATTTCTTATTCCTAGTTTAGTTTGTTTAATATTAGTATTTCTTATTTGGTATAGAGATAATCCCAATATAAAGTGATGCTCTCATTGTATTATCAAATAATACTTGAGAATTTTACAACAAGCAAGAGAGTGGTTACCTGAAAGTATGCTGGAGTTGTTTGCTGTGAAGGCGTCGAAACTGGGAGGCCACAGACTTCAAGTCATGAGCCATTAGAGCAAAGGCTTCAACTTCGGACAGGGCTTGTACTGTTGTGGTGGAAATAGGGAGATTGGAAGAGGAGTTTGGATCCAAAGCCCAAGTAAGAAGGGAGTCTCCACAGAAGTCACCAGCCTTGAGATAAGCCGAGTTGAAGAAGCCCGTCCTTCCACCATTGGTTGTTACTGTCACTATGCTGCCGCGCATGATAAAAAGCATCTCATCAACTGGATCCCCTTCACGGGCGATGAAGCTCTTCTCTGTGTACAACATTGGCTTCAGCCTATCACACAGTGCATCCAGTAGCTGCTCATCCATTTTTTCAAACAATGGCACCTGAATAAATGTAATGCACACTTAGTTTAACCTGCCTTGACAACTTAAAGATTCGGAACTGAGATACGTACTCTGGTAAGTAGATTCAAGCAAAGATGGCGCTTAATGTCCCTTCTCAGATCTTTAGGAAGGTTACGAATCAAATTCTCTTCCTCAACGCCTCTAGTTTCTTGCCATTTGTATTGTTCATAACGCCTAACCCTCTGCCTCAGGCTCTCTGGGAGCACGCGGTGGGACATCCACTGCTCTGCATCTTGCCTTTTCACTCTCATGTCTTCTACTCTCACCGTTGTAGACTCCAGATATTTCTGTGGTAATAGTTATTAGTACATCAAATGCATTTCAAACACTTTCACCAAGTAACAAGGAAAAGAGCACAGCAGGCATTACCTGCATATTGCCAATAAGCAATGAAAACAATACCAATCCAAATATGGCTATGAAGATAGCAAAGAATATCTCCCACACGTAAGTGCTTGTTTTGAGGTTTTGGCCCAGCGAGCTGTACATAACATAGTTCCATTACATACAAAGCTCGATCAACAGAACATATCTGAACAACTGTAAAAGAATGTAAAGATCGTGTAGTTACTTGCCTAAGATTACGGAGACCCCACCAGAAGCAGTAAAAGAACTTCTTTGGGAAGTCATTTGATTCTGCTATTCGAGATTGAAGAGCATCAAGGAATATTCCAAAGTTGAAAACCTTAGAATTCTTGATTTCATCAGGTCCAAGAAGAGGGCAAGAAGCATTTATAAAATCCAGTTCTCTAGTGAAGTTATAGCCTTGGCTGCGCTGATCACAGTACAACTTTGTAACATCACATTTGATATTCGCACATGCACTCCGCCAGCACTTGTCTTGTCGTTCTATGGAAAACAAGTACCAAAAGGCTCCAACTATCTGCTATGTCATGTTAATTCATGATCAGAGATTTCATTTTTCTTCTTCCAAAGGATAATGTTAAGAGTCTAAAATCAGAAATCAATCTTACATGGCTGGCTAGCATATAGAGGAAGAGATTGATGGCAGCTCCAGCCCAGGCCGTTTCAGTAAATAGGCCTGAAGTTCTGGTTACCTCGTTGAATAGGGGATAGATACGATAGAGTCTTGGCACATATTGGGTAAAAATAACAAATTCCAGCATGTCCTTGGTCACTAGTGAAACTGGACCGTCCACCATGGGTATAACAATCAATACTGCTAACTGAGGAGATAAAAGTAGAATGTGTTAAATTGCACGACATAGTCGGTAAATGGGTTTTGCTAGAATAAGGAAAATGTACCTGTGGGAGTGGAAGAATTGCCAGAATGTCAATGATGAAGTTTGGATAGAGGTATCTTTTAGCTATGGCGCGATGATCATCAACTAACTCACCTCTTCCAAACACTCGTGAAGAGGGTGCAATAAACCCAGTATGGAACTGAAACACAATGTGAAGCAGATAAAAGATATCGAAGAATGTACGTAGAACGCAAGCAATGATCTGCAGTTTCTCGTCCAATTTCAGGCATTTTTTCTCCCCGTCAGTTACTGGGATGTAAAAGAACAATGGATCCAAGGACACTGAAATGACACAAGAGAGTACAAAGATTTTATTCCACTTCTGAAGAAAAGGTCCCTGAGGGTCAAGAACTTTCTTCCTCGGCCCCATCTTTTTAGCTGACCAACCACTCATCCTATCAGATCCTTTATCAACCCCCCGTCGGATAGAGCTCAAAATTGCACCCACAGTAGGTTTAATTTGTCTTTGATGTTCAGTAGAGAACTGCTGGTCAGGGCTTAAGGATCTCGCTGAACTTGTCTCTTCGAACCTGAACAAGAAATAGAAACTCAATGACCCTAAACCACCAATTGCTCTAACTTGGATTGAAAACAGGCAAGCATCAATTTGAAACATAACTAGATGCATATTGTGTGGAATCATTTGGTTCTTATCATGCCTCAATAAAATAAAGACCAGGAGTGAGCATCCCAAATTAAAATAGCAAATCTTCTTCCAAAATTGTTCACCAAACCAACCAATCAGAAGAAATACTAATATCCCTATATCTTATATTCCAAAAAAAAAATTACCAGTAAACCTAGTTGTTGAGACTAAAACTTTCCAAATGCAAAGGCAAATTATAACTTCAAATTCTTAACCACTAACCTCACAAACTTGTTTCGATTAAAATACATAACTTATGGAGAATATTGAAGATCAAGCACAGTGCTGGATTCCAAAGCACCCAGCCACGCAGTCCTGTAAATTATCAAACCAGAAAACTTCAAATACTCAAACAAGTTTTAAGATCAACAGATATAGAAAAAATTTCACGGGGCATGTTTGATTTGATTATCATAATCACATTCTAAACAAATAATTGTCCAACGCAACCATAATCCTTGTCTAATTGACAACCCTTTTCAGTAATCAGACTGATAATGCGAAAACAAACTTCATTTTTTAGTTGCTGAGACTGCAATGGCAGATGAAACAGAACAAGAGATGGTAAGTAAAAAAAAGGGTTTTTGTTGTGTGGGTTCGGTTTTTGGTTCTTACCCTTTGAATTTTCCGGGAAACCAAACAGAAAAGGAGAGGGAGAAAATGTGGAATTGCAGAGTTTGTGTGAAAGGGTGTTTATAGAAGGGCTGAAAAAGGGTCAAGCAAAGGGGGCAGCTACTACGGTTGGAACGATGAAGCAAAGAAAGTTCGCGGAAGGAAGAGCAGTACGATATTGAATATGAACTTCTGCTTCTAACAAGACAAGAGAGGGAAGGAAAAAGTGGAGGGAACTGAATGAGAAGAAGCCCAATCATAAGACGGAGTCAAGGTCAAATTTTTATACTCATTTTATTTTAAATAATACATTATACTTTTGTCTCATTACATATTATAAATGTTAGGTAAGTTATTGTGATTTTTTTTTTCAGGCATTGCCTAAAATCCTCTCTCGTATAATAGTAGTCAACATGGGAAACGTATCATAATGGGGAAAGGACGACGGCTAGGTATTGGTCTTCGTCGTTGTAAGCTAAAGAGCTGGTGGTTCAGCATCAAGGTTGTTCCATGAATTGCTCTATGGTTTGGTGTTTGTATGATGATGTTGTCCTCTCTTCATCATCATTGATTGTGAGAGAGCAAAATAGAGCACTAAATTACGTAGACAGTTCTTCTCTTCTCCTTCTCAGAGAGAACTAGAGTTTTTGCGAGTCATGGAGGCGGCGGCATGGACAAGTAACAACAACTCCAGTAGCGTCCATGTGTCGAGGGGCGAGGACTCTGGATCCGGGACGGTGAATCTCTCCCCTCCAGCTCCTCGGTCTCGTGGTCTTGTGCGGAACACCGATCCCTTGGTACAACATCACCGGTCAATGGTGAATTGTTGCTACAAAAAGGATCGATGGTAGTTTTGTCATTGTCGGGTCGGCCCCTATGGTGGTGACCTCCTCGGTCACTAAGACGGTGAGGCAGGACGAGCACGGGCAGTCGGCGGCGTAGGAAAGAACCTCGTAGGGTTTCGAGGGAGGGTCCATGGGAACTAGGCCCTCAGAACGGGATTGGGAGGTGTGGGCCTTCTGTGGCTGCGGATCGGGCTCGGGGAGGTAGGCTGTGAACGGGTGATGGGCCAAGGGTCTGGGCTGGGCCGAGATAAGGATAACAAGGTCGGGCTGGATCAAGTCAAGGTAATCAGGTCGGAGCTGGGCCGGTCAGAAGGGTGGACCAACTGGGTTCCACAATCGGGTCGGTCCGTAGAACTTGGGCAGGACATGAAATCCGAAGTCATTTTATGGTGGGGCGAGCACGGACATCGGGACAGGAATCAGAAGGTTCAACTCGTTCGGACGGGGCATCACACAATGGAGCATCATATACAGCGGCGAGGGGCTTTAAGCACCCTCGCCTCGCTAAATGAGTCTGAGGTGGTCCAGAGGGGGGGGGGGTGTCGGCCGGTTACACCGCCTCTCTAGATGTAAGGTGGCAATGGTACCACCAAGAACCAGCAAGGTACTTCCCTACCAACTCCGAGATCAGCAATCCCGCGTTTTGGAGCCTTATCACTAACAGTCAAGGGAGGACGACGCACATTGACATCCTGAGGGAGTATTTAATCCACCAGTATTTATATCCGGTAAGAGGTCAACTCAATTCTATCTTCCGCTAGTCTAGACTCGTTGTATCGGTATCGTCAAACGCTACCGTAGTATCAACCTCTAGGTGCCTTCAGGAAGTAGTCGGAAAACTGAGCTCTTTATTATTCTATCTGAGTATTCTCTATCGCGCGTTTCATTTTGGTTATTTATATTCAGCTATGTTTAAGGTTTTTGTGTTTTCCTGCCCTGTAAACACTCTTTATTATTAATATATCCAATCGTTTATCTCAAAAAAATATCTTCTCTTGTAGTTAGCTAAAAGTGTCTTGAGTCTATCCCTTTCTACCGTTTTTTCTATCTTCTTTTGTTTAGGTCACGATTTTGTGTCGCTTATTTTCTTCGGTTCCCTCTTCGGTCGTTTCTCTCCATCTTCTTCAATCACCGCTTCTCTTCTCCGATTGAAGCATATTGTAAAGAGCCTAAATTCATGCTTCGTCCTCCTCGCCTATGAGCTGCCACCACCGTCTGGTGAAGGTGTTCTTGGTAAGTCGGACGTCTTCTCCCTCTTCCCCATTCATCCCTCCTTATTTACCGGATGCTTTTCTCCTTTTCTTCGGTTATGTTCTCTACTTCGTATAACTGGTTCCCTACTCGACCCAACCCTCCTCACATCATCCTCGCAAGCCCTACCCAATTCATCGTCTCCCCTTGCCGCCCTAAAAAAAACTGTGGTCTCCTCCACACCGCCGGCCTCCCTCCAAAAGAAACAGATCTCATCTGCCTCTTTCTCTCTCTACATTTTTCTCCCCCTTTGTCGGCCGGAAGACTCTGCAACCCTTCATCGGCCTTATCTTCCGCCGCCACAATTTGAGTCCGATGCCTACAACTGTTGATCTTCGAGTTCGGGTTTGAGATGAACCAACTCGCAGCGGAAAATCAATGAAAACCAATAGACGATTAAAACCATGAAACAACTAACAAAAAATGGATTCACAAGAGAAAAATTTAGCACTAGTTCTTACCAAAACAAGAACACCGGTTAACGAATGATTGGCTTGAGTCTCCAAGACGCCTACGTATCCACATGGGAATCAAAGCCACGTAGTTCTTCTCTTTGAGGACTCAAGAACACAAACATGGAGGTGGAAACTAGCCAAACCCGAAATGGCCATGGAAGAGGGAGAGAAAATGTGTTTCCTATTCTTGTCTTGTGTTTGTTATGTTGAAAAAAGATGACTTAAACATAACAAAACCCATACTTGTCCAACTAAAGGCATGGGACAAGTATGGTGTCAAGTAAGGTGTAAATAGGACAAAGTATGGCAAGACAAGATTGGGTTAGGTGGTGAATCACCAACACCTTAATCCTTGTCTTGCTTACTTAGTACTAATTAATCAAGACTTGATTAATTAGTTTCATGGGCCTTGGTTGCATGGGCCTTTCATGGGCCTCTTGGAACATGGCCCGTGGCCATTTCCAACGAGGTCCCGTGATTCTCTCATCGCCTCCATGCCTTCCATACCGGAAATGTCCAACATTATCCGACGCGATCAATCCCAAGACTCCAAGCCTTGTCTCGATCTGTGAAGTCCTATTCACTTACGGGCACATGACCCAAAACCCAGTTTTGGTCATGTCCCGAGACAACTCCCTTTTGGCCATTCTCCATAAATGTGTCAATGAGTTTCATCCTCCGGTGTGACCCTTAGGTTTATGCATGTCAATAGATCAACGTAAAATCCCATTTTACTTGATCCTATTTAAGTGGCAACTAACGAGACTTTAGTATTGCCTGACACTACATAACGAATCGACCCTGTCGATTCTAACCTTTCCGTCGTCCCTGTCATTATCCTTTTATCTCCGATATCCTGATTGAGATAAGGCATAGAGCCGTCATCCTTATTATTCTCAATCACCGTTCCTTGATATGTGAGATGACTGAAGATATGATACCCAGTATCATGTGCATGGCCATGCTATTCTTCCAGTCACTCTCGATCAAGTGGCCGAGAACCGATATCTTTCCCATACCTTAGTATGAGGGATAAATCCCTTAGCCGTCTTTCGTGTCACTCATGTAGCCCGTCCCTAAGCCAATCCTGGCCGTTATGGAAGCCCTGTTACGGACAACGTTAGGCTCAGGTCAAACTCAGTTGTTGACTACATAGCGATCACAAAGACTCCTTGGTGTAAGGATACACGACAAGCTACAACACTGAATATGTTCATGACTTAATCTATGGCACATATTCAGGGCGGGTCGTCCAATATCATGTCCCACATGATATCTATGATCAGACTCCGGAATCCCATTCCAATGACTAACAGAACGTAAGCCATAAAGAGCCATCTTTCATACTAGTTGCTTCTAGTGAAGCTTTGTTGACTAGGGACCCATCGAGTGTGATCTATCTCGATCTATGGTTCTATTCGCATGGTGGGCATAGATCAGAGCACACATCGATATATTACTCCAACACATAAGTAATATAAAGCCGCTTTAATTTTATTGCTAACGATGATATATACATTTGGACATTTAGGATTGAACTACGGGCACTAAGACTAACAATCTCCCACTTGCCCTAGTTCCAATCTAAACTCCAATATGTCCCCATCGACTTTACATGTCTAACATGTTCAGGCAGTGACACTGCCTTAGTCAAAGGGTTGGCTATGTTATCATCTGTTGCAATATCGGTTATCTTCACTTCACCTCAGTTCAGTATTTATCTGATGAGGTGGATACGCCGTAGTACATGTTTGGATTTGTTATGCGATCTAGGCTTTTAGCTTGCGCAATGGCCCTTGTGTTGTCGCAAAATGGATTCACCGGACTGGATGGGTTTTTAATTACACCCAGCCCTGCCATGAATTTCCAAATCCACATAGCCTCCTTAGCTGCCTCTGCAGCATCCATGTACTTGGCCTCTGTCGTAGATTCGGCAATGGTATCTTGCTTTACGCTTTCCCAGCTAAAGCTCTGCCATTCAGCGTAAACACATATCCTGATTGACTTCTAAAGTCATCTGGATTTGTCTTGGAAAACTAGCGTCTACTCATCCTTCGACGACTAGTTCAGCATCATCTTTCCCCGGGGTTAGAATGATGTCTATTGGTACAACATAAGGCTTACGAGACGTCTGGTCTCATACATGTCATGGCATATATGATCGATCCTGCCCCCAGGCGCATAGGATTGTCATCATCCTTTTCAGCTCATCAGGTGTCTTAGGACACTGAGTCTTGCTGAGATGAATGCCATGACTAGTGGGTAAGAGTCCTTTCTTTGAATCGAGCATTAAGAACCTACTCAATGCCTTGTTCACATAGGTTCCCTGACTTAAATCCAAGACCCTCTTGGTGCGATCTCTACATATCTTAATCCTTAAGATATGAGAAGCATCACCTAAGTCCTTTATTGAAAAACACTTCCTCAACCAAGCTTTAGTCTCGTGCAAGGTTGGGATGTCGTTTTCGATGAGAACCAGAAAGGTAATATTGCTCCCACTAGCCTTCTTATAAACGCAAGATTCATCCTCGTTCTTGATTAAGCCAAATCCAATTACAGCTTCATCAAAACGAAGGATCCAACTCCGAGAAGTTCGTTTCAATCCAGAAATGGATTTCAACAACTTATAAATATTTCCTTTATTCTTCGGATCGTGAAAACCTTTGGGCCGAGACATACAAACGTACTCAGTCAAATTTCCATTTAGGAAAGCGGTTTTGACATCCACTTGCCATATCTCGTAATTATGATACGCAGTTATGTCAAGAAGAATTTGGATCGATTTTGACCATAGCCACTAAGGAGAAGGTTTCCTCATAGTCAATCCATTGGATCTGCCTATAACCTTTCGCCACCAGTTGAGCTTTGTAGGTCAGAGGGTTGCCGTCCATGTCCATCTTCACCTTGAAGATCCATTTGCATCCTATGGTCCTCACACCATTGATGGGATCAACCGGTTCCCAGACTCGGTTGTCCGACATGGATTGCATTTCCTCCCTCATGGCTCCCAGCCATAACTCGGAGTTGGGCCCATCCACGACTTCCTGAAAGGTAGCTGGATCATCGTGATCCACCATGACTTCATTGTCACCTCCGGATACCATATCTTGGAGGTGGAAGATTGATCCTTTCAAATCGCCTTGGACCTTCCAGAATTGTAACAGGAATTGGTTCTTACTCTATGACAATCTCTGGCTCCTTTCTACTGGGTTGCCAATTGGTTTAGACAGATCTGTACCATCCTGAATTTCTTCGAGATGCACAGTCCTCCCAATGACGTCTTTGGAAACAAAACTTCTTTTCCATAAAGACCCCACCCCAAGCGACGAACACCATGTTCTCACTGGGATTGTAGAAATACTATCCCCTTGTTGCTTTGGGATACCACACGAAGGTGCATATCTCAGATCTTGGTTCGAGCTTAGTCGTAACCAAATGTTTCACATAAGCCTCGCAACCACAAATCTTTAGGAAGGACAAAGCGGGCATCATCCCGTACCATTTTTAAAATGGTGTCCCTTCCACACCATTCGTCGAAGCCCGATTCACTATGAATGCGGTCGTCTCTAGAGCAAAACCCCCAAAAGAGATTGGGAGATCAGTCCAACTAATCATGGAACAGACCATTGTCTAACAATGTCCGATTTCTCCGTTTGGCTACACCTTTCAACTACAGTGACCTAGGAGGAGTCCATTCCAAAAGGATCCCATTCTCTTTTAGATGATCTAATAACTCTGTGGTCAAGTATTTTCCACCTCGATCCAATCGAAGTGCCTTAATACCTTTGTCGAGCTGGTTATCTACTATAGTCTTAAACTCTTTGAATTTATCAAAAGCTTCAGACTTATGTCTCACCGAATAGACATAACCATATTTACTGTAATCATCAGTAAATGTGATAAAGTAGCTAAAACCCCTCCTGGCAAGTGAACTTATTGGTCTAAACACATTCGAGTGTATAAGCCCCAATAATTCACCCGCCCTTTCATCGCGATCGATAAAGGGCACTTTAGTCATTTTTCCCATCAAACAAACCTTGCACCTATCGATCGAATGGAATTCGAATGAACCTGAAAGCCCGCACTTCTGAAGTGCTGATAGGCGCTTCTTGTTTATGCGACCCAAATGACAGTGCCATAACAGAGTTAGGTTTAAATCGTTGGATTTAGACCTCTTGGTATTAACGGAATATATAGAACTTGAGGCATTGTTACCCATATCTAATATGTACAATCCTCCAACCATGTCAGTACTGGTATAAAACATATCATTGCATAGAACATTGAAAACTCCATTTCCAATATTAACATTATATCCTTCCTTGTCAAACACGGATACAGATATAATATTCCTACTAAAAGTAGGTATGCAATATACATTATACAATACTAAGACAAGACCTCTTGGCAAAGCAAGACTCATGGATCCTACAGCAGTTGCCACAACTCTGAGGTCCATTTCGTGCTTTCCAAATCTCTCCTACTTTCAGCCACCATATATTAGTGCATGTGTGAGATTCAGTCATGGTATCTAATACCCATGAATCTTTGGAAGTAGAGAGATGTAGCTCTATAGAGTTAATACCGAATGAAGGCACGATCCCACCGCCCTTCCTTAGATCATCCAGGTTTCCTGATGAAGGCGCAGTCCTACTGCCCTTCTTCAGATCATCCACGCTATTTGATGAAGGCGCAGTCCCACTGCCCTTCTTCAGATCAGCCGTGAACTTCCTGTAATCCCGGTTCCAATGACCAGGCTGTTGGCAGTAGAAGCAGACATTCTCAGGTGTCTCATCTTTCCTGCCAAGTGCGCATGGGCCAGCCCATGCCACTTCCAATTCCCTTGTTGACCATCAGAATATCCTTGGATCCCAGATCCCTGAGATATTCTTCTCAGCAGTTAATGACACTTCATGTAACTCTGATATGGTCTTAGAGACAGCCTTGTCAAGGACATATTCTTTGCGTTCAGACTTGAGGACTATCCTCAAAATTCTGTACCAGTCCAAATAGTTTGTCCCATTTAGCTTGACCCTGTCAAGAATGGTTTTTAATGACAAACTATTAATGTTCGCTGAATTTGCCATTTGATCTACAACAGATAAAATTCAATCAGTAAACTGAATAAATTTTATGAAGATCAAGCTTAAACACCAACAATCGATTCTAAACCTTTAGAATCTGAAACCAAGATCCTTGATTCACTCGATTAAGCTGAACTAATGCTCACCACTTAATCGAGCTATGTAGGTAGGACTCCATCCAATCACATCCAATGTGACTCTTGGCTAGGGTATGTACTTATGTACACGACTTACCCTATCTGTTACCCTAGCTCAACCTCAGGCCGAGAATCGTAGTCGGGTCCACCAATTTTCAACTATGGCTCGTCACTATGTAGGTGCTCCGCTAATGCGCACGACACCCACATATGTCGTCCAAACCTACTACCCCGCTTCCCCATGGATGCTCCGCTAATGCGCACGACAACCATAGGACGGGGAGGTAGTAAGGTGTTGATGATTGGGAGGTATCGGACATGACCCGCTTTTACTTGTCCAGTTGTGTTCAAAACTTTGGCACATCCTAGATGCGATGAGCACATCAACTACATTCCAAATGCAATGATGCCTCAAATTACATCCAATGTAATTCTTCCTTTGAACCCGTCAACTACATCCAATGCAATGAGGGTTCTAAGGGTTCACACACAAGGATTAAAAGTCCAATTTTATCTTTGCATGTGAGGTGATATGCTCGGTAAATAAAGTTAAGCATGCAATTCTAAAACACATAGAATTAATCATGCATAAACTAAACCAAGCATAAAGCGATAAATGTGCACATAATAGCCCCCTAAACTAACTCCCACTAGCTTCTTGAGCTCCATCGACTCCAAGCCGATGCCAACACCCGAAAAGCCACCAAATGACCTTTTCGCCCTTTCTTCATCTTGAGTAAAATATTACAATTTAATACACGACTCGCAGGTCGGGAATAAATAAATATTACAAACAAGTGGTCCGACGACCACACCTTGAAAGAATAATTACACGCTAACACTAACGGCTCGCAGGCCGTGAAAAGCGATAAATAATTAAATTGAGCTCGGGGCTATTATGTACACCATGCCAACATCACATCACACATCGTGTTATCAAACAAGCATGTTATCAAACATCATGTGATTTTCCGGTTTTAATTAATAGCCAAGTTTCGAATTTTTTTTTTTGATGCTCGGTTTATCGAAACCGTTCAAAAATGAAACTTTTGAACATTTGATCTTCGAGTTCATCATGACGGTTCCAAACTCGTCATAACTAACAAAACGGTTTAGCCTTGGCATATCAACCATCCAATGGTCATGCTTGGCCTAGCTCCGTCCAACGGAGCCCCGTTTGGTCCCGGTTTCGGCTCCCCGAGAGTCCCGCTCCCGAGACCCGAAAAATCAAATTTTTTTCAAAATTTCCAGATTTGAAATAATTTTCAAAAATTCATTTTACATGCATTAAATCCATAAAAAATAATTTAAAACATGTTATCAAACAAATTAGCAAAACAACATGCCAAAAACGAAACTTTCAAGCAAAACCGAAACTTTGAACACCGTCTTGTGAATCCCGAAGGTAGCACGGCTCTGATACCACTGTTGATCTTCGAGTTCGGGTTTGAGATGAACCAACTCGCAGCGGAAAATCAATGAAAACCAATAGACGATTAAAACCATGAAACAACTAACAAAAAATGGATTCACAAGAGAAAAATTTAGCACTAGTTCTTACCAAAACAAGAACACCGGTTAACGAATGATTGGCTTGAGTCTCCAAGACGCCTACGTATCCACATGGGAATCAAAGCCACGTAGTTCTTCTCTTTGAGGACTCAAGAACACAAACATGGAGGTGGAAACTAGCCAAACCCGAAATGGCCATGGAAGAGGGAGAGAAAATGTGTTTCCTATTCTTGTCTTGTGTTTGTTATGTTGAAAAAAGATGACTTAAACATAACAAAACCCATACTTGTCCAACTAAAGGCATGGGACAAGTATGGTGTCAAGTAAGGTGTAAATAGGACAAAGTATGGCAAGACAAGATTGGGTTAGGTGGTGAATCACCAACACCTTAATCCTTGTCTTGCTTACTTAGTACTAATTAATCAAGACTTGATTAATTAGTTTCATGGGCCTTGGTTGCATGGGCCTTTCATGGGCCTCTTGGAACATGGCCCGTGGCCATTTCCAACGAGGTCCCGTGATTCTCTCATCGCCTCCATGCCTTCCATACCGGAAATGTCCAACATTATCCGACGCGATCAATCCCAAGACTCCAAGCCTTGTCTCGATCTGTGAAGTCCTATTCACTTACGGGCACATGACCCAAAACCCAGTTTTGGTCATGTCCCGAGACAACTCCCTTTTGGCCATTCTCCATAAATGTGTCAATGAGTTTCATCCTCCGGTGTGACCCTTAGGTTTATGCATGTCAATAGATCAACGTAAAATCCCATTTTACTTGATCCTATTTAAGTGGCAACTAACGAGACTTTAGTATTGCCTGACACTACATAACGAATCGACCCTGTCGATTCTAACCTTTCCGTCGTCCCTGTCATTATCCTTTTATCTCCGATATCCTGATTGAGATAAGGCATAGAGCCGTCATCCTTATTATTCTCAATCACCGTTCCTTGATATGTGAGATGACTGAAGATATGATACCCAGTATCATGTGCATGGCCATGCTATTCTTCCAGTCACTCTCGATCAAGTGGCCGAGAACCGATATCTTTCCCATACCTTAGTATGAGGGATAAATCCCTTAGCCGTCTTTCGTGTCACTCATGTAGCCCGTCCCTAAGCCAATCCTGGCCGTTATGGAAGCCCTGTTACGGACAACGTTAGGCTCAGGTCAAACTCAGTTGTTGACTACATAGCGATCACAAAGACTCCTTGGTGTAAGGATACACGACAAGCTACAACACTGAATATGTTCATGACTTAATCTATGGCACATATTCAGGGCGGGTCGTCCAATATCATGTCCCACATGATATCTATGATCAGACTCCGGAATCCCATTCCAATGACTAACAGAACGTAAGCCATAAAGAGCCATCTTTCATACTAGTTGCTTCTAGTGAAGCTTTGTTGACTAGGGACCCATCGAGTGTGATCTATCTCGATCTATGGTTCTATTCGCATGGTGGGCATAGATCAGAGCACACATCGATATATTACTCCAACACATAAGTAATATAAAGCCGCTTTAATTTTATTGCTAACGATGATATATACATTTGGACATTTAGGATTGAACTACGGGCACTAAGACTAACAACAACCTCGACCCTTGTCGCCCCCATGTCGCTCCTTTAGCTATGACCCTCATCGTCGGTCGCCCCCTCTTTTTACTTATGTTCGCTCGTTCTTCGTCCACCCTTGTACCCAAAAAATCTCGTCGAAATAAGAGGAAATCAGATCTGCTCTGGCAGGAAGTACCACTACCTCAATAGGCAGGGGCTCGCCGAAGATGATGGAGGCTGGTTCTCCTCTAACCGTGCTCATGGAGAAGCCTAAAATCGTCATGGACCCTGATCCGGACCCTCGGGATATGGGGCCCAATGGGGGAAGGAAACCCATTGGCCACAAATACGGTCGATTCTTCTCGGCCACCCAGTCTGGGTTAGCTCCGGTCAGATGGGGTCATGCTACTAGGAACGATTATGGTCACCACCTCGCAAGACAAGACAACCACTCGTACGGGTATTTAAATCCTTGTTCTTGTTTTTTGTGCTTATCTATTGTTGACAACTCCCTTCTATTGTACTGTATTAGAAGTGCTTGTTATGATTATCCTAATGTGTTGGATCACCTGTTTAAACAAATGAGGGATGTCGGCCAAACCTAAGGATTGCTTCGGATTTTATCCCTTGATTTGTATGGTTGTAATATTTCGAGATTAATGATATAAAAGTCTTACCCTTTCTTAAAAAAAATTAGGCATTGCTTTTTTTTTTTTATCAGAAAGAAAGTAATGTATCCGAAGATCGCTAACCATCAAAACAGAGTTAAACAACAAAATAAAAGAGAAATAGTAAAAAAGTCGGGTCAACCCTAAAAACCAAAGAGACGGGTCTAGCACGACACCCCAAAAAGTCTGAAAGTACTTTAGGAGTTGGAGCCCAACCCTTAGGTCTTGCACCACCGAATCAAAACTATCGGTAGGGGAAGTGACACTACTTCACGGGAAGATGTTTCAAAATTACCCCCACACTATCGCATCTCCAGAGGCATTAATGCACACAAACAATGCAAACACCCTAGCATCCACCTCGGGCGAGCAAAGCCAATGAGCTAGGACCCTAGCTCCGATGTCTGAATAGTTGTCAGAAGACCTAGTGCGACTGTTGCTACTAATAGGCGACCAATAGGAGTCTAACACCTACAAAACTAGCGGCAGAGAAGAGACTACGGGATCCAGCACCTTCAAAATTTGAACACCATCAAGAAGGAAAAGATCAACGTCGTGGCCAAAAACAATAAGATGGTTCTGAACCTACAAATCAAATCTGGCGAAACCTCGCCCAAGATTCGACATCTGATCGAGACCTCGAGGCCAAAACCTTTAGTCGCACGGTGTCGTTGTATGCCAGCACATAACATAGACGAGACCACACACAACACCATGACTCCTAGAAGGGAAAGAGTTGTGCACTACTAGGAGCTGACGGAGTTCCGAAGACAACCAGACAAGCAATTCCGTTCTAGGGACCACTACACATCCGGCGGCGATCTGGCGCTCACGAGCCACCAGCGATCGCGGGTCTGGCATCACACAGATCAGTAGGAGCATGTGTAACGCCTGGACATGAAGCATGGTCGAGCCTCCAACAACATCTTATGTGATCCCCAGCAACCACATGTAACGGCGTGGATCAGTCGAAAAAGAAGACTGATTGAGCGTAGTGGTAGTCGGGAAGGTCTGAGGCAGAAGTTAAGGGAAAGTGCAGAAAGAGAGGACACCAGCAACCTCCATGGTTGTATAGACCAAGGAGGTTGCCGGTGGTGAGGAGTTGCTACTAAAGGCCAAGTTAGTGTGCAGCGGAGTTTTAGAGAGAGGGGAAGGTATGGCTTAGAGAGAAACAAAGTGGTACTTGTATTATTAATTACATCGAAAAGAGACGATACAGGAAATAGGCGACCGGGGTCCCCCATTCACACTCTAAAACAAATATCAAAGACAAATTCGGTTTTGAAGATAAAACAAAAACTACGATAAAGCAAAAACATGTAAGGACATAACCAACTAAAAAATACTTTGTCTAGGATGGTGTCTAACTCTTTTTAATCCCATAATGAGAACTCGTTTCTCATTAGGAGTACAGAAGTCCCAATAAAAGATGGAGGAATCCCGACAAGATTTAGTGCCCCCTTCCTCCCTAAGGCCCTAAATCTCTGCTCAACAATTGTTGGATTTTGCGAGGTTGTTTACCATCCCTCGCCTAATCTTTGAGTGGTTCATCTACACATGACCTCTTAGCATGAACTCATAGCTAGATTCGTCCACTCAGGGGATCGACACCCCTCATGGATCGGTGATATCCTCTAAGATCATAGGGGGCTTATCGAAGCTCCAAGGCTCACATTTCCAAACCTACTCCTTAGCTTCCTGGAAACCAAAATAGAATGAATACGTTCCTAGCTCCATATCCTTAATCATGAGCCTATTGTAGATCTGCATCAAGCTTTGGTGACCACCTTCAACATAATCACCTGATTGTATGGTCGGTTCGTAAGCAACTTTTCGACCATACCAAACCGCTTACATACAAGGGCCTCCAAATCCATCAATAATGGCGTCCTCGTCCACATCCAAGGAGCATGTCGGTAGTTCCTCGTATAGGTCATTCACTATCTCGGTGGGGTATTCGTGACAAGGGACTACATCGACGATGAGAGGGAGAAAGCGGTGGAGGAGCCCAAAGACGTCGAGGGCGCTGTATTATAGTGCTAGGGGTCAAACCCCGATCGGGGCATCCTGTGCAGGGAAGTTGGGACTATCCCTATCGGTAGCCCTAAAAGGTCAGGTCCACCAACCAGTTAAGAAAAAATTCCGAGAGGCACCAAGATGCGTTGCGACGACGATTGAGCCTTCCCCTTAGCTTGGGGATTCCGAGTACATTTGAGTTTGGAGGACAACATCGGTATCGGTTGTCGTCGTACTTTCGTCAACGATGATGGTAGCTTCTGAACCGCCGCAAACTTAATTGGCATAACATAACTTAACATTCTTCACTAGTTCGTGAAGTCACTGTCCTTATGACTAACTATTTGAAATATATTTGTCGAAAAAATATTGGAAATACAATATATGGTTTTGATGATATTCTTGAATGAAGATATGTTTTATAGTATAAATTTATTTAACATTACGCCGCCATCTAGACTCACCCATAATGTTACTAATACCGCCAACCTCTCATCTACCTTCGACTCTGCTCTCACCCACCACCCAACGAATACCACTTAGTTTCCTCTCCCCACATCTGTTCATCCACACTTGGGACCAGCGAAACGATCATACTAGGTCGGCCCTCATCGTAGGAGGACGACATGATGCCGCCCTAACGAAGGAGGTACCATATCACACGACCGGCTGGGCTCTAGATCAGGTGTCTCCCAACAATAGAAGGGTCCTCTTATATCTAGACGTAGTCGTCCATGCATGACCAGAGACGGTGAACTTGACGGAGGGGTTTTCGAGCAAACGAGCAGCGATGATTATGGAACTATCGATGGAAGTGGTAGAGGAATTATCTAGAAGGATGCCCTTGGATGTATTGGTCATCTCGGAGGATGACATTAAGGGAATGGACTCTTCTTTTTTCGTGTTGGCCAAAACCCTCATCACGAGCCGAAAATACAACGTGACAATCTTGAGAAGCGTCATGCGGGAGTTGTGAAAGAGTATAAACCATGGGCATGCGATCAATGGGAGATTTGGTAACAGTGTTTTTCTTCCAAATGGAGGATTTGTAGCAGGTTTTGGCAAAGGACCCGTGGGACTTCCATTATACCACGTTGGTTTTAATGAGGTTGGATACGCTGGTTCCACCGAAGGCGATCCCATTTACCCGCACCTTTATGTGGGTTTGGGTCCATAATTTACCGGTTGAAACAAGGAATGAGGTAGTCGACGACAAGTTGGGCATGTGCATGGGAGTAGACACAAACTACATTGATTGGGACTGACCCCTCCATCGTTAAATCCTTCTCACTTTCGGGGATAATAATGTTAGTTAATGGAGCATTTCGGTAATGAAAGATTTTCTGACCACCCAAGTAAAGGACACCCTATCCAGGCCACCTCAATCGCGAGTGGGGTAGGCCTCAGAACCCCCCCACCCCCAACACTACATTACCAACAACTACATTTTATTTTATTGTAAAGAAAATATACTCTATAAATACCTTACACCTACATTCTATAATTCACATAATATATTTTATAATACCATACACCTTCACCCTAAATTTTTATTCATCAATTCCTCCTTCTCACATTCTCATCCAAGCGATAACGTCGAGCGAAGAGCAAGATATCTTTCAGGCAACAATGTCGAGCGAAGAACAGGAGACTTTTTTAAGCGTCAAGAAAAACGACGAGCAGCAACAAAATTTCTCTTAACTTCTCATTAACGAAGAAAATTTTGGACACTTTATGGCTACAACGTGAAAATTTTCAGCCTCAACCTTACTAAGTACCTAATTAGCAGCCACATAACAGTTCAAGTCATACCTTCGCATAGTCAACCTCCGCCGATTTTAGTTCATTTGGAACATCTATAAGACGAGTCTCACATTTTATAGGGGATATTGAGGCATAGTACAACTAGGAGCCAAGGTTCAAGCGCAAGGAATATGTAGAAATGAGAAATCTCTCTCATTCAACTTGATTAGAAATATACATAGGGATTAACTATATATACACAAGGATTTGGCTTTTGAACTACCCCATTAATGATGAGTTCATTAGTGGGGGAACTCTTTATCTACCAACATTCATTACACTCCCCCTCAAGCTGGTGCATAAATGTTAATCATGCACAACTAGTTACAAAGATAATCAACCCGAGTACCCGGAAGAGCTTTGGTGAACAAATCTCCTAATTGATCCCTGGTCTTCATATATGCGGTGGTGATCAAATTTTGCTGAAGTTTTTCACGGACGAAATGACAATCTATCTCAATATGCTTGGTTCGTTCATGAAAAACGGGATTTGAGGCAATATGAAGAGCAGCTTGATTATCACACCATAACTTTACGGGCATGGAGACTTTGAGACCAAGTTCATAAAGGAGTTGGTAGATCCACATTATTTCACTTATAGAATGGGCCATGGCTCTGTATTCTAATTTAGCACTAGAGCGAGAAACGACATTTTGTTTCTTGCTTTTCCATGAGACTAAATTCTCTCCTACAAATACACAGTACCCTGAAGTGGATCGACGATCAATCTTGCATCATGTCCAATCTGCATCTGTAAAACACGCTATATGAGTATGGTCGTGGTTCTGATAGAGTATACCTCGTCCAGGTGCTCCTTTTAGATAAGCTAGGATATGTTCGATGACGGTCCAATGCTCAACTGTAGGGGAAGACATAAACTGACTTACAATGCTCACTAAGTAGGCAATATCAGGTCGAGTTACCGTAAGATAATTTAGTTTCCCCACAATTCTTCTATACCTCTCTGGATTCTCAAATAATTCTCCTTCCTTCATGAATTGCGTATTCTGAGGCATTGGGGCAGAACATGGTTTGACTCCTAGCTTCCCAGTTTCCGTTAACGAATTCAGCACATATTTTCTCTGAGATAAGAATATTCCCTTCTTGTTTCTTGATACTTCTACTCCTAGAAAATACTTCAAAACTCCCAAATCTTTGGTACTGAATTGATTGTGGAGAAAATACTTTAGAGAAGATATGTCCACCTCATCGATGTCGGTGATAACAATGTCATCCACATATACCACTAGAAGAATAACACCTGCTGGAGAGCTTCTGTAAAACACAGAATGATCGGACTTGCTCTTGTTCATTCCAAACTTTTCCACTGCTTGGCTAAACTTTCCAAACCATGCTCGAGGGCTCTGTTTGAGCCCATATAATGATTTATGAAGATGACATACCAGTCCACACTACCCTTAAGCAACAAAACCTGGAGGTTGCTCCATATAGACTTCCTCAAGTAAGTCCTCATGCAAGTAAGTATTTTTAATATCCAACTGGTATAATGGGCAATCATATCTCGCTGCCAAAGAGATAAATAATCGAACAGAAGTCAGTTTAGCAACAGGGGAAAAGTGTTAGAGTAATCCACCCCATAAATTTGAGCGAAGCCTTTAGCCACTGGTCGAGCCTTAAGACGGGCTATAGAGCCATCCTAATTGAATTTAATAGAAAACACCCACTTACAACCAATAGCCTTTCTCCCAGGAGGCAGCGGAACCATTCGCCAAGTACCATTCGCATCCAGTGCACTCATCTCTTCTATCATCGCTGAACGCCAGCCAGGATGAGACAATGGTTCTTGAACAATTTTAGGAATTGAGGCTGAATCAAGAGAGACTATAAAGGAACATGATGAAGGAGACAATTGATCATATGTCACAAAGGAAGAGATAGGATACGTACATTGTCGTCTACCCTTGCGAAGGGAGATCATCAGGATCTATTGGCGAAGAGGAACTTGGCTCCGGACATGTAGCGGGAGGGGCCTGTGATATCATGTAGAAATGAGAAATCTCTCTCATTCCACTTGATTAGAAATATATATAGGGATTAACTATATATACACAAGGATTTGACTTTTGAACTACCCCATTAATGATGAATTCATTAATGAGGAAACTCTTTATCTACCTACATAGCTGATGGATCATTGAGGTAAAGTTAACCCTAAGGTAAATAATGGTTATTCTACACTAGTGGATGGCCCGAAAACCACCTCCACAAGAAGGCCATGAAGTTTTACGAGCATCACGAAAAAGCAAAAAAAAAACTTCACTTATCGACATTGATGGGAGGAGGATTTGTATGAGCCAAAATGGGCTGGGGATAAAGGAACTCAAGCCGAAAAAACTCCGAGGTTGGACGAATATGGTACATACAACACATCTCTAACATATTCATCAACGATTCAAGGTCTCAAATCTGGTTCACAACTAGGATGGACCCTAGTCCCCAATTTAAGAGCTTCATCCCCATTCTCGTAAGTACGTCTACATGAAACAAAAGAGGCCAAAAAGAGAGGGAGGAACAAAGCGGGTCATGATGATTTAACACCCTAATGGAGATTGAGAAAGTTATGGTATAGAAAAAAAGAGAAAATATTTTGATGAGTTAATAGTCTGAACTAAACGCCCAACTATATGCATTGAAAGAGATGGACACATCTCAAATGACGCCGGAACATCTAGTGTTTCATCGTAACCAACGACAACAACTCATTGTCGTGCTAGTTAAGTATAGTTAATCAGCTGGGTATTTAAAGTAACATTATATGTACTTTTGTTTATGTAAATTTTTTACAAAAAACACAATTTCCCATATATGTTGATATTTATTTATGTATAGTTAATTTATGTATTTTAGCATAATGTGGTAATTTTATTGATAAAATGAACTAGCAACAGTCTGGAAAAGAAAGCAGAATGAAAACATTAACGAAGGGTGAGGAATAGTTCCGGACAAGCCTGAAATGCTTACCTAGTATCTAATCTTCCCGACTATTCCAGGTAGCTATGTAAAGGGTGGTTTCCTATTCTCTCGGTATGCGTAAATCTACTTTTAACACTCTTTTTGGCTCAACTCGGATGGACTTGCTTTGCCTAAAACACGCGTTGGTCGATCGATAAAGACCCTTGAGGGAGGTGATGATGATGCCAGGTAGTGAGGAGGTCCCTAGGAAGAGGAGGAGACTTGGAGTTGAGTTCTTTCAGATCTTATTGGGAAGGGACGTGTCTCCTCAACAACGTCATGATATCCCGTCTGGTACGCATTGGAATTGGTAAGGTTGCGTTACAGACCTCGCCTAGTTGTTTGTGCCAACATGAGATCCTATTATTTATCCATGACAACACAGCACCGTTGTCGATCTTCCATCGACTGTTGCCGATATTTCGGAGGAGACACCACCGTCGTCCATCGTCGGCCACACCTTTAAAACCAAACGTTGATCCCAATCTCTATGAGTCAGATCGAGGGGCTGAAAGGACCTAGCACATGGGTTCATAATGGTCGGGCCTATCCCTCTTTTGTCGCATGAGCCATTCTCGTCCTCTAGATGAAATTGTTGGTTCATAGATCGAGGGAGGAGGTGTTGGACCTCAATAGAGCCACCAAAAACATTGGTGAGGTAGTATAATGTCTATGAACCCTTATCCTGACCGTTTCATGAGGGGATCTGGAGAGTGATCGATGTAGGATATGGTGGAGGAGGTGGTGGATTGGTGATGATGGACAAAATGAGACCCGAAAAGAAAAATACCAAAGACGACGAAAGCTCTATGACCGGCTGAAAGTAAAGACAAGACTCTAATTAATTTTTAATAAGTAATATGTAATTTATGGTTAATAAGTAATAAGTAATTGATATTTGAATGAGTTGAATTCACAAAATCGTTCCTCTACTATTCTCTTCACCTCAGCCTCTCTTTCCTTGCTACTGCATGCCGCAACCATCGTTGGTACCACCTAATCAGTCCTTGACACATCACCTTCGGTCCACTTATGGCCCCTACCTCCCTAACGACCCTCGTGTCGATCCCTTCATTCGAGAAAGTTGCCTCCATACCGATTTCCAAGGCGACAATGAATGCTTGGCTAGAGAAAATGCCTAATGTCTTGTCCAATCGTCTCCCATCATGCCTCCAACAACCAATTTGGAGGTTATAAACCCCCCGCCCCCCCACTCCGCCAGACTCGACCCGGGCTGATCAAAGAAGAATCCATCCTCCATTCTGACCGCGAACCACATGAGGATTGGTACACCCCCTATCACTTACCGCCATCACCACCAATCGAACAGGTGATCGGACCCCTACCCTCTCCGACGACCCTGATTTATAGAGGTCACCCCATAACCCACCACTTTCCCTTGTTGAGGAAGCCTCTTTTATTTTCTGAGGCGCACCTGGTTTGCTCATCTATGCGAGCGGGGGAGAATCCGATTTACCTCGCCCTGAAAGCTCAAATCCCAACCTGACCTGTGTTTCAACTCCAACCCGCAGCGGGAGGATCAAATCCTAACCTACCCTTGATGGGAGACCCGACAACTCGGGAAAGTCGTTTATGACCTATCGTTGCTTGTGAGGCTGGCAAAATGGCCCTTGCCAGAGGGATTTGAACGTCGTGCCCGAACCATCGGCCATCTGTAGAACCTGATGCATTACCCGACAACGGATCAGGGAATGAAACATCTGCTGTGGGACCAATACGTGCAACCTCTAACGGGAAGGCATCATACTGCACACACAATCCAACGCCTGAATCCTCCCCCCATACTGGGCTATGCCAGACGACCCCTCCTCACTGTACCCTTGATCCAGAACCTTCTATCTAAAGCATCGTCACTAGCGGGGACGGGATGTGTCGTGCCAACCCCATCCAACCGATCCTATGAGGGGGAATGAATTTTAGGACTTGGAGAGGCAGAGGTAATATAGGACCTCCCGCCTAACCCAGGATCCTCTTTGGATGACACAAGATCCTTGGAAGATTCCAATGCCCTCCATGGAGCTCTAACGACGGATCCGCTAGAGGGAAGGAAAGTAGGCCCACTAGCCCTGATTATGACCAAGGCGAGACCCATCCAATGACCTCACAAGAGTCCATGAGTGGCCTCACCAGCAATTAGGCCTGCATGGGGAAGCACACTTCACCCTACCAGGCTCGGGTCATAACCGAATCCATGTTTCTCCGATTTCCTGGGTTACTCCCTGGATGTCTGTTGTCCTATCAAGTGCCCCGGATCCTTTGTTGCATGCATCTTCGGGTCAAGACAGGAAGTGAAAATTACCGACGTCTTATCGTCTACCCAGCCTTTCGAGGCAGTGACCTCACTACTGTTACCCCTGATATAACCGAATAGTCTGTTATAGAGTTAGTGTTCGATGTCTACGGACTAAAACTTAACGTTACTCTTTTTCTCGCTACTTATTTTTATCGTAAGTTTCATTTTTGTAATTAAAAAATCCCTTTATAGGCTAAAAAAAGTAATTGATATTTAATATGTAATACTTTATCTAATATCATCTATTCATTGTTGGACTACTTAAACTCACTATCTAAAAACTCGACATTTAACTACTATGACTCAAAATCTAAAAAACTGTTCACTACCGAAACTCAAAGTCGACATCTCAAAGCTCAGCATGTGTATACTGTCCATATATTTCATAAAGTGTCTATATTTGATTAAAAGGTGCAGTTTTATTAAACTTAGAATTAAACTACAAACAAGTGCATTAGGAAGAAACACTCCCTGTCCACTAAGAATAGACAAGGAACCAAGATGTTCACTATTATTTTAACATTATAACTGTTATAAACAGTATTAGAACTATGAAGAAATTGACTATGGTTGCTCAAGGTGTTGCCTAAATGTTGGATACTCTCTAGAGTGTGACCGAACATGCTTTCATCATTTTCTAAGGGAGGAGAGCGACGATGGTAGATGAGATTTAGGGATTCCTCCCGGTAAAAGTTCCTGAATCTTTGGGTAGAAGCCCTGAATCTTCGCTCACTAATAATTAATCTTGCAAAAAAGAACAAAACAATTAAAGTAAAACAAAACCAGAGTAGTCGAGGAAGGTGCGGTGGTGGAGGCCAGGGAGAAGGATGCACAGGTGGCGGTATCACAGATGGCGGCGGTGGCGGTGGAGATACTTCAGATCGTGCAGTCGGGTGGGGAATCATAGTAGTGTGAGGCGAGGCTAGTGGCGTGGGCGTGGAGGTCGGATGTGGGGGAATTGAGGGGGGGGGGGATTGGGTAAATTGGAAATTGAGGAGCACCGGTCATCATGCACGACGAACTAACAGAGGAGGGAGGAGAGGGTCGCCATGCAGACGGAGTTGGGGTATCGAACAGAAGCCGGGAAGATCGGGCTCGTTTATGAAGGGAGGCCAACGATGGTACTAGCGGCGATGAAACCCTAACAGGGCACATCCTTTCTAATATTTCTTTTATATTTTCTTTAAGTTTCTTAATTTGTTTTACTAATACCAATTGCAATTTAAGTGGATTAATCTTAATCAATTTGTCCTCTATTTTATATAAATCTTTATTTCGTGAAATAAAGTTCAATTTGAAGTTGCATTAAGCAAAAAACATGATGAATTTCCTTAAAAAAAACATGATGTAATTAAGGCCACTTCTTAATACTAAGTCAAACTTAAACGATGACCTGTAATTAAGAAGACAATTAAGTAAAGTCAATCGTCCAAATAGCTCTCTCTCATTACCGAGAGCAAAACTTTAGGATACATGTGTTTCCGTATTGTATTATCATCGCATGCCAGTCACACCCCCGCTCTGAGAAAGAAGCCATTGTTCCTCCTCCAATGCAGTTGTTGTTGTCTGACCACGCCGCAATCCTACCTACTGCACCCCTCACATTCCAGCATGCTCTTGTCACCTCACCGCTTGAACGACCATCCATGGTGATCACAGGTGTCCCACCTCCATGCCTTCGCGCCTTCTAGTCAGCCATTTAAAGGGACGCAGGAAGAAGAAAGGCAAAAGCCCCTCTCTGACTCTCCCGCTGCAACCACAATCTCTACTTTCACCATCTCTGGCGATGGTGCCATTTTAGCCAGGTCTGGCTTCCCCTAAACAACCACGACCGAAAGCACGACGAGGTCGACCGCCTAAACCCTTGGGATACCTTTGGTAATAGAGGGATTAGGTCAGGCATCCCCTCCGTTGTTCGTCGGTATGAATCTTGATACCACTTTCGATGATCACAAGTCGCCGAGTGTTGACAACCCCTCGGGTTTACTATCGGCCAACCTTGACTGGATGACGCTTAAGGTGCCAAATTTCTTGCATCCTGTACTACCGAACGAGTACTAGGTCCCTTTCATCCCCATCTCGGGGTTCTTGCTTCGCGAAGCCGGATCATGCCACCGTCTATCCCAGTCAACCTGCTGGCTCTAGGGTCAGTGCATCCAAAGTCTCCTATTTAGGGTCTTCATGAGAGTCTATCGGGGTGCTCCCTAGGGTATGAGCAACCTCTTGAGGTCCTCATCACCGATGCGACTCTCGACCGGGGAGGTTTGGCTCGAAAATAATTCGGTATGCTCTGGAGAATTCTGACGGGCCACCCCCTCGCAAGGACACCCTACTACGAATCATCACCAATGCATGAGGTGCCTCGGCAGTAGATTTTGTGATTAAGGACGTCAAGCTCAGTGTCTTTGGTTTCTATTTTTCTTATGAGGGCGCTCGAGTGTGGGTGCTAGGGCACAAACCTTGGTTCTTTGATGGACATCCTTTGCTTCTTAGGGAGATTGATCCAGTGGCTCGAGCTCTTTCGGCCTTGGACCGGCTTCAATTATGGGTTCATGCCCATGGCCTCCCGCCATGCGTATGAACTAGGACAACAGGGGGGAATTGGAGCTACTCTTAGGAGCACGGAGGAGGTCCTGTGCGATGACTATGTCCAATGTTGGGGTGGGGCAGTCCGAGTGCACTTCTGGCAGTCCTTGTACCGCCCTCTCAACTAGAATCAGCTGATTCGGTTCCCGGAGTTCTAGGATCCAATCACCTACTTCCTCACCTACACGAAGTTACCTACTTTTTGTGGGAATTGTGGGCGGATTGGTCACACGTCATCAGTATGTGACAAAGAGACATCGGGGACTCACAGATTCGACAAGTTGCTCTTGGAGTATCCAAAGGAGAGACATACCAGAGTCTATGCAACCGATTGGAAGAGGTAGGGTAGCATACCGCTAGGCTTTGCACCTCTAACTCAAAACTCCGCACCTAATCCTACTTCACATCGGGGAAGGGGACCAATCGTAACCCACAACACTGCACTTAACAAGAGTGTACGTGGGGGTGATCTTCCAAGTTGGAAAAACTTGGTAGGGGTCCAGCCCCCGATTAGTGAGGTGGGGCGCTTGTGAGGATGGCCCCAAGAACGAAGAGGGACTCAATTGGGGAGCCCTGGGAAGATCAAGCGAGGGCTGGAAAGCAGCCTTGCCAAGGAAAATGAGTACCACCCAAGGCTTCAGGGACGATTGCTGGAAGGGATCGTTGAGACAAGTAAGTCTTCCTTCACTACTGCAAAACACAGGTTCGGTTGTCAACCAGGCTATATGGGTCCTCTTCAGGGGACTGAGCGGCAATTCGACCACACCTTAAGCAGTGTTTTACAGTACCTTTTCCTTTCATCCATTTATTTTCATCAAGACCGTACTCGACATTCTAATATTGTTGCGTTATTGTTAAACCTGGTGCAGGATCAAACATGTAATAACTCTTTTTCATGATAATAAAAAGGTTTACTTGTTCTAAAAAAAATGCCACTTCTTCGCTTTTGTTTGGAGATTCCAAAGTTGGAGCTCCATTTTTTCATAGAGTTTGGACGAGGAGAAATCGGCTAAAAAATCCTCTTATCCTGGTAACCATGAGAACTCATCCTAGCCGCACACACATATGATCCAACATTCACCAAGATGTCACATCATCACCCCAATTTTACCCAACATCCACGCCACTTTCATTCTTTCTCACGCAAGCAAGGGCATAATTGTAATAGCATGGTGCCATGTGGACAAGTGTCCATTTTTTCTTCACCATTTTACTAATTTAATTTTTCCCGCTTCGTTTGAACTCCATTAGATTCAAACTTGCACCAATATTTTTCTTTTTCAAAGGGCTTTAAATCAAGATCAGTCATGAATATATTTTGAAGCACGAAAATAAAAATTTATATCGGGTTGATAAAAATAATGTTGAGTGTTGATAAATATTCACTAATAAATGTTTTATATTGGGGCATCAAGCTAGTGCTAAATGTTGATAAAAAAACATGTATTGAGGTGATAAAAAACAATTAATTAGGTGATAAAAACGTGTTCAATTTTGATAATAAGTGTGATAGACTAGAGTTTAGTGTTGATATAAAAAAACTTGTGATGGGGTAATGAGCGTAAATTTGTCCTATCTAATTTGACAATTTTTATGCACAATTTTACCTTGTTTATACTCGTTTTTATATTTTTAGCGTTTAGTCATAAATGCGTAAAACCTCGTTCTTAGTTGATATTTTTCAAGTGTTCAAAATATATTCACGATTGGTCTTGTTTTGTAGGCCTTAAAAAAGGAATTTATTGGCGCAAGAACGAGATCGATCGGAGGCCAAACCGAGCGGGAATGAGCGACGGAAGTTTAGAATTTAAAAAATCGAAAGCTGCTCCAGCCAGATCTGGTACTTCGCAGCGCACCAAGTATTGTGCGCGCGCACGTCTCTAGTCCGTTAGATCGTTGACCCAGGTGGAGACCATTTCAAGCCGTCAGATCTGTCGCACTGACTTTACTCCTCAGCCACTAGATCTTTGACCAGAAGATCTTACGCCTCTCGATGGCAGTTGCAGGCGGTGTTATCTGTGCCCGCCCGCACCGGACGACCCTCGTCAGCATGCACGCCTCCAATCCATTTACGCATGAATTCGGCGCAACAATTTACTCTTTTTTTTTCATTTATACCCCCACTATATATAGAGGGATAATCTATTGAGAACCACTCTTAACATAGGAACCGTGAGAACCAATCCTAACAACACACACCTAAGATCCAACATTCACCATAATGCCACATCATCATCCCAATTCTACCCAAATTCACGCCACTTTCATCCATTCTCACATAAGCATGGGAATAATTGTAATAGCATGGTGCCATGTGGACAAGTGTCCATTTTTTTCTTCACCAATTCACTAATTTAATATTTCCTGATTCGTTTGAACTCCGATTAACTTCAAACTTGCGCCAATATTTTTCTTTTTTCAAGGGCTTTAAATCAAGACCAGTCATGAATATATTTTGAAGCACGGAAATAAAAATTTATATCAAGGTGATAAAAATAATGTTGAGCGTTGATAAATCTTCACTAATAAATATTTTATATCGGAGTACCAAACTAGTGTTGGATGTTGATAAAAAAAACATGTAATGAGGTGATAAGAAACAAATAATGAGGTGATAAAAACCATGTTCAATTTTGATAATAAGTGTGATACACTAGAGTTTAACGCTGATAAAAAAACTTGTGATAGTGTGATAAAACACACGTAATTCAATGATAAACCTAGTGTTTAGTGTTGATAAAACTGGTGTTCATATAAAGCACATGATGAGATGATAAAAATCATGATTAGTTTTGGAGAATGGGGTGATAAAATCAGTGTAAAGTGTTGATAAAAATTACCCAGATATAATTTCTTTAAAAACCAGCCCCGAAAATAAAAAAAAATCGTGCTTCAAAAAAACATGTGATGGGGGTGATAAAACACACGTAATTGAATGATAAACATAGTGTTTAGTGTTGATAAAACTAGTGTTCATAAAAAGCACGCGATGAGGTGATAAAATCATGATTAGTTTTGGAAAAATGAGGTGATAAAATCAGTGTAGAGTGTTGATAAAACCAGTGTAAAAGTGTTGATAAATCCAGAGCAAAGTGTTGATAAAAATTACCCAGATTTTTTATTAAAAAAATCAACCCTGAAATAATTTATTTTTTTCGTGCTTCAAAATATATTCATGACTGATTTATGATAGAAAGCCCTTAAAAACAAAACTAATGGCGCGAGTTTGAAGCCAATCGGAGTTCAAACGAAGCGGGAAAAATTAAATTAGTGAATTGATTAAAAAAAAAATGATAGTTTTACTAAAAAAACCATTTCCACTTACTAAAAAGTGCTGTTTTTTGCAGTCAACAAGTCAACTACTCAATTGCATCTCATCCATCTATTCTTAAAATGGATGACTTAGATTGGTTCTCGCGGTTCCTATGTTAAAACATGGTTCTCACCGGATTTCTCCTCCTATATATATATATATATATATGTGTGTGTGTGTGTGTGTGTGTGGTGTCGTGTAAACACTTTAGAGATCAATTTTTTTTTTATCTTTTGCATCAAATACAAGTTTTTTTACTTTTCTCTTTTCTCTCTCTTGTTCTTCAAGTGTCCTTGGTGTTCTTCATCCCTTGAGAGCATATTCTACCACCAAAGGCCATAACTAAGACGATCCAAGGAGGTTTCAAGCATCTATGAGCCTCCTACCATCTCCAACTTCTCCATTTTCATGTGTTGAAGCTTTGGAGAGTTGGAGATGGTGGGTTTATAAGCTATAGGAGTTTTCGATTGGGTTTATCAACCCAATCACGGTTCTAATCTCTACCCTTCTCTAGTATTGTTGTAAAAATTGTTTTTTTTTTACTATGCTTGAGTAGGATTTTGATTCCAAATCCTTGGATTCCAATCTTTGGTCATGGTTGTTGTGTAAAGTTGAGTTCCGTTAAATTGATGCATGAGTTTATGATTAATTTGATGTTTGTGATGTTTTTGGCATGATTTGGGGTTTTTGAGCTTAATAGCATCACTTGCTTGTATGGGTATTTGTCTATATTTTAGCTAATCGATGTTCCAACATGATTTTCTTACTTTGTGTTCGAAACTTTCATGATTTTAAAACCCGATTTCATGTGCTAGCTATTTCATCTCTCGGGTGTATATCAAGTTCTAGGTTAAAGTTCGTAAAAATGCAAACTTTAGCCATTTAGTGAACTTATTTAAGATTTCCGAGATTTTTATGTCTTGATTTCCTATTGACGAGATACTAATATGTTAGGATGTGTTTTCTCGATTCTCTTGTGTGTTTCAAGTCGAACTAACAATTTGGGGATTTTTCCTAATTGTTGTGTGCGCTATGTAGATTGATGTTCGGAGCGATCCATGATTCGATCTAGTGTGAGATGGGATTTCACTTTTATAGAATTTGCTTCCGCTTGTGTATTACTAGAACGATGTTCTATTTAGTTCAACTTGATTATTGTTACCATCATGATTGTTGGTGTTTGATATTCGAGAAGTGAACTAGGCGTAGCTAAGTAGATTCGTCCATGGTTTAGAGTTTACGCATGCTTGTGTATTAACATAGCTTCGTGATTCGTTTCTCTATTTAGTTCTCCTTGATGATCGATTTATTCGGTCGTTAGGTTGATTGAACTAGGCGTAGCTGAGTAGATTCGCTATTTATTTACAGTCCTCTCATGCTTGTGTAGTACCAGAGTATCGTCATTCGATACTCTATTTAGTTCTACCTTATTTTCGGTGTTCATCGTTACTGATGACATTCGGGAATTAGGAAGTGAACTAGACGTAGCTGAGTCGATTCACCGAGTAATGTAGCTATCTCTACTTGTGGTAGTTGGTAGCGAGAGTGACATGCATTAGTTGTCGTTATCTCTCGTTCGAGGATTGATCGAGCTTCGCTCAAGATCATAGAACTACACCCTAGTTTGTTGCTTTCCGATGATTGGTGGTTCACATATTGGTCCGGGCAATGGTATCGTGCCCTCTCCCCGTGACTAGGATGTAGTTGATTTCTTGATACCGCATACATAGAAACTTAAGTGTTCTAAGACCATAAGGAAAGCATTATTCGTTTTCACCCTCGTTAGCCAAACCATGCATTAATTGGAATTCATATTTACTTGTGCCCGTGACCGGCTCTTTGTGTGAATCGAAAGTTATGTGTCTTAGGTGGTAGCTTGTATATAGATTTATTTATTTTCTAAACTTTAAACAATTATTTACCTTTCTGCTTTTATTTTCCCTTTCGAGGATGTGGAAGTGACAGCCAACGTCCCCAGGTTTTAGTAAAATACTAGTGATACCTCTACTCCCTAAGGGATCGACCAGTACTTAACCGTTAAATCTATTGCTTGATGACCGTGTCCTGATGCACATTAAAAGAGAGTTTTGACGCATAGTCATCCACACTCATCATGGGGTGATAAAGCACATTCATTAGTGATAAACATAGTGTTTAGTGTTGATAAAACTAGTCCTTAGTATTCATAAAAAAACATGTGATGAGGTGATAAAAATAATGTTTGGTTTCAGAAAATGAGGTGATAAAACTAGTGTTCAGTGTTGATAAAACCAGAGTAAAGTGTTGATAAAACAAACTAGTGTAAAGTGTTGATAAAAATTATCAAGATATAATTTCTTTTTAAATCAGCCCCGAAATAATTTATTTTTTTCTTTCTTTAAAACATATTCACTACTATTTTTGATAGATTGCTCTTGAAAAAACAAAGATATTGGCACAAGTTTTAAGCTAATCGGAGTTCAAACGAAGCGGAAAAAATTAAATCATGTTTAGCTTTGAAAAATTAGGTGATAAATCTAGTGTCCAATGTTGATAAAATCAGTGTAAAGTGTTAATAAAAACAATGTAAAGTGTTGATAAAAACTACCCAGGTATTTTTTTTTTAAATCAGCCCCCAAAAAAAATTGTACTTCAAAATATATTCATGACTGATCTTGGTAGAAAGTCATTGAAAAACAAATATTGGCACAAGTTTGAAGCCAATCGAAGCGGAAAAAATTAAATTAATGAATTTGTCACGCCCAAATCCGGTTTTGACCAGACTCGAGACGTGAACTGAGATAAAGAAAAAAAAGCAATTAAAGGAACACGAAATACGAAATATTGTAAATTGAATAAAACTAAAAACAAGAGTCAACGACTCTATTTGACAATTAATAACAAGTACATAAACCGGTTGTACGTCTCTAACTCAAATCCTAATCCCAAAGAGCTCCCGAGCCTTGAGATCACCTTTGGAACTACTCAAGAAGTAAACATGTACAAACAGTAAAACAAGCAGGGGAATGAGCTTATGCTCAGTAGGGAAAAACAGTAAAGCAAAATAACCCCGTTAAAGTATAAAATCGAATAGTACAAGTAATCAAGTTTAGAAATTTGAACGATTAAACAAAGAGCTGTAAATATAGGTCAATAGGGTTCCAAGCCTTTAAAGAAGGTGACGTTCAAGGAAATCAACGGGGAATAACAAATGTAATAAGGAAATCGATTAAAGTAACACTCAAATCCGATACACAAACATCAACTCTCAAAACTCTGATATGTACCATAACTGGTACATCATATCAGCTTCCCCTCGGTCCATAGGAGACATGGTCATTGGGGCTCCCGTAACGACCCACGGACAACAAATCATACATACCCGCCAAGCAATAACAATCACGCAATAAATCAGTACCAATACACACACAATACGTCCCCCTTGATAGAGCGGATCTTACGGCCATAGCACAATTTACCGACACTCGGTCGGAGATAAGGCGCACCCCACCACGGTTCATAGCTCGTTTTACCGACACTCAGTCGGAAGGTAGGTACACCTTGTCACTGGAAATAACACGTTTTACCGACTTCTAGTCGGAAGGTAGGCACCCTTTATCACAGAATCACATCACGTTTTACCGACACACAGTCGGGAGGTAGGCACACCTTAATACTATCAACATCACGTTTTACCGACTCCCGGTCGGAAGGTAGGTACACCTTATCACAGAATCGTAGCACGCTTTACCGACTTCTAGTCGGAAGGTAGGCACACCTTAACAGAGGATCACCCATAATAGGGCAACATACAAAACAGTCATATCACAGTCATAGCTTAACAACTCACAATATTACCACAACACACCACAAGAATTCATATTAACAATCACACTTACCGGTCTAACTTACCAACCACGATCATCGGTCTATCACTCACCCGATCATACCATTTGGCACCATCAATCACACTCAACATTATTTCAAGCATTCATTCAAGCATTACAATTGGTTTAGTTTAGTTAGACTCCTATCTTAACCTAACTACTAAGCAAGCTCGACATGTGAAGCAAACAAAAACAATCCTAAGGCTCATCACAGCCAATCTACCAGCACAACAATTTCCCAAGTATTGACAGCAATTAACTAGTGAATCCATCCTATATGCATACTAAGACTCGTTCGGTTGTTGTTATAATCGAAATACGGTTATTCTAGTGAATCTCATCCTATATGGAATCTAGGACCTTTCCGGTTATTAATTATCATGTAGGCATGCTATTAGCGTTATTTAAATCAGGAGTGGAGTTTACGGCTTTTCCCTACCTCGATCGCTATCCAAATGCTTCGTCAAACTCGAATCGTCTACTAGCTTCCTCCGCCGTGCTCGGGTCCAACGTCTGGTCTTTGCAGAACCAAAACTACCACCACCTAAGATTGATCCCAATCTCTCTTGTCTCGTCTTGCAGCACCACAATAGCCAGATCACTTGATAATTTGGTGAACAAATTGACAAGGCCTCTTTGTCCTTTGAAGACAAACCACACGAGAGAAGAATCAATGAAGAAGAGACCTTTTTTCCTTTTCTATTTGCTGTCGCCCTATTCACCCAAGAACAAAGCCTCAGTTCTCCCGAGTGAAACTGCCATCCATGGAGCAAATATGCCTTCTCTATCTACAAGACAAACCGCCGCTCACCTTTGTCCCCTTTGTCTCCATTTCTCAAACCCTACTGTTCAGCATAAATATATAGGGACAAAAGGGTTTAAGTTGGGTTAGATGAGCCTAGCTCATGGGCTAGAAATTAGCCATCTTTTTTTTTCTTTTTGTTTTGCAGACGATCCAATTTTCGACTCGTTTTTCCAACCTTGACGTTTCAAGTCGGTAAAAAAGAATATTTTACTTCTTTTAAAAGAGACGGTCTTTACAGTCTACCCCCCTTAAAAGAATTTGTCCTCGAAATTTAAAACGAACGCGCTCCACTTGACCCTATCTCAGGGAACGCTCGATTAAAACTCACAAGCGAGGGATCCGCGGTGTACTTCCGCAGTTGGGAACGTGGAAGGCGATAGGCAACGACTCCAATTTTGCCTAAAATCTCAAAAGGTCCGATAAGCGCGGGGCTAACTTGTCTCCGACACGGTTGAACCGCCCTAGACCCTTCTTCGGACTCACCCTCAGAAATACATGATCACCAACTAAAAGCTCAAGCGGTCGAAGTCGTCTATCTGCATGGTCCAAGGATGGCGGCGTCGTCCCTGGCTTCTTGTCAATTCCGATGCTGACTTCGTGAACTAGCGGCAATCCGATCGGTCCCTCTGGGAAGAACGTAGGGAACACGCTCTAATCTAATCTCTCACGTACGGCACACATTCGTCCAACTCTTCTCTTGTTAACATGGGCGTCAAGCCAAAAAGGGTCGTCTCAAAGGTTCGAATCTTATGGCCTAAATCTCCCAGCGGGGTAGAAGAAGCTGGAGATTACGACTCATGTGGGTTATGGGTCCACCACGCTTCCACTGCGCTACTTTGATCTTATCGTCACTCGGTCATCCGCAGTGACCGGTCGAACCGTTTACTGGTCAAGGCTGCCGCCTTTCACTGCTCGGGCAATCGCTGCTGATAGCACTCGATGAACGTTTGATGTTGTACAATTCGATTCTTAAAACTTGATAAACACGCTCGAAGCGGGAAGAGAAACTTTCGTTACGATAAGGTCGTTAAGAACGAGACGGTCTGTTACTCCACTTCCAAAATCACACTGATAGTAAACGGTAATACAAACTCCCGGCCGACGTGTTAAGACATGGGTGGCTTAATAGTCCTTAAAATTTCGTTCCAACGTAAAACAACCACGAAACAAACCAACAAGCGTAATACTCAAGTGTCAGCAAACACAATATCCAAAAATAAATAGTACACAGGTACTCTAAGCGATCTCATGATCGGAAACATGTCCCTCAACTCGGGGCCCGGCAAATCGCGTACACTCTGCCCTACTGAGTCTGATGTCCTCCTCTCGGGGGTGGTGGAAAAGTCATCTGTTGTGGGGCCCTCTGCTGATGTCTTGGCGCTGATGCCCTCGCAGTCTGCTGTGGGATCCTCGGCGTTGATGTCTCTCTACCTCCGACGAGACACTATCTCGCAAAATGCCCGACCTGGCCGCAAGTATGACACCGGCGCGTGCCGTCTCTCGAACAATCTCGGCTCTGATGGCCTGACTAATAACAAAAGTAACATACTTGCGGCCGCTCCGATGCGGCGGATCCGGCCGACAGTGCCGATCCGTCCAGTGTCGGCCCACCAGACTGAGTCTGAGGCCGGAAGAATCTCGAGCTCCTCTGTCTCCTCGATTTGCGGCCTTCAGACGACCTCAGGAAGTCACTCGGTCTCGGTTTGCTCTCTCGCGCTCTGGCGGTCTCTCGAAAGTGTCGCTCCACAGCCAGTGCCTGGTCCACTAATACTGAATAATCCTTAGTCCTGAAGGCAACGACTCAATCCGCGATGGACGGGATGAGTCCTCTCTCAAAGCGCCTGCAGCGGCTCTCCTCGGTCTGCACCATCTCCGGTGCGAAACGAGCTAAGGATGTGAATCTCACCCCATACTTAGAGACGGTCATCCCTCCCTGACGCAGATCCAAAAACTGCTGGTGCCGGTCATCTCGAGCAGATCGAGGGAAATACTGCTCCAGGAACAGTCTGTTGAACAGTTGAAAGTCATCTCCTACCCTGATCTGCAACGCAAACAACACAACATAAAGGATTCAAACTTAAACAAAGCGCGTAAACAATTAAGACTTTCGTCGTTCCACCTCTACGCATCGAATATTTTTGACTTGCGTCACCGATCACTACGACTTAGACCACCTAACTCTACCCACCTAATTGACGTACGGTCCGAGGTTTTGAAAACAATTTTCAAAATGAAAACAGGCTCTGATACCAAATTGTCACGCCCCAAATCCGGTTTTGACTGGACTCGAGACGTGAACTGAGATAAAGAAAAAAAAAGCAATTAAAGGAAAACGAAATACGAAATATTGTAAATTGAATAAAACTAAAAACAAGAGTCAACGGCTCTGTTTGACAATTAATAACAAGTACATAAACCGGTTGTACGTCTCTAACTCAAATCCTAATCCCAAAGAGCTCCCGAGCCTTGAGATCACCTTTGGAACTACTCAACAAGTAAACATGTACAAACAGTAAAACAAGCAGGGGAATGAGCTTACGCTCAGTACGGAAAAACAATAAAGCAAAATAACCATGTTAAAGTATAAAATCAAATAATACAAGTAATCAAGTTTATAAATTTGAATGATTAAACAAAGTGTTGTAAATATAGGTCAATAGGGTTCCAAGCCTTTAAAGAAGGTGACGTTCAAGGAAATCAAAGGGGAATAACAAATGTAATAAGGAAATCGATTAAGGTAATACTCAAATCCAATACACAAACATCAACTCTTAAAACTCTGATCTGTACCCTAACTTGTACATCATATCAGCTTCCCCTCGGTCCATAGGAGACACGGTCATTGGGGCTCCCGTAACGACCCACGGACAGCAAATCATACATACCCTCCAAGCAATAACAATCACACAATAAATCAGTAACAATACGCACACAATACGTCCCCCTTGATAGACCGGATCTTACGGCCATATCACAATTTACCGACACTCGATCAGAGGGAAGGCGCACCCCACCACGGTTCATAGCTCTTTTTATCGACACTCAGTCGGAAGGTAGGTACACCTTGTGACTGGAAATAACACGTTTTACCGACTTGTAGTCGTAAGGTAGGCACCCCTTATCACAGAATCACAGCACGTTTTACCGACACTCAGTTGGGAGGTAGGAACACCTTAATACTATCAACAACACGTTTTACCGACTCCCGGTCGGAAGGTAGGTACACCTTATCACATAATCGTAGCACGCTTTACCGACTTCTAGTCGGAAGGTAGGCACACCTTAACAGAGGATCACCCATAATAGGGGAACATACAAAACAGTCATATCACAGTCATAGCTTAGCAACTCACAATATTACCACAACACACCACAAGAATTCATATTAACAATCACACTTACCGGTCTAACTTACCAACCACGATCATCGGTCTATCACTCACCCGATCATACCATTTGGCACCATCAATCACACTCAACATTCATTCAAGCATTACAATTGGTCTAGTTTAGTTATACTCCTATCTTAACCTAAATGCTAAGCAAGCACGACATGTGAGGCAAACAAAAACAATCCCAAGGCTCATCACGACCAATCTACCAGCACGACAATTTCTCAAGTATTGAAAGCAGTTAACTAGTGAATCGCATCCTATATGCATACTAAGACTCGTCCGGTTGTTGTTATAATCGAAATACGGTTATTCTAGTGAATCTCATCCTATATGCAATCTAGGACCTTTCCGGTTATTAATTATCATGTAGGCATGCTATTAGCGTTATTTAAATCAGGAGTGGAGTTTACGGCTTTTCCTACCTCGATCGCTATCCAAACGCTTGGTCAAAATCGAATCGTCTACTAGCTTCCTCCGCCGTGCTCGGGTCCAATGTCTGGTCTTTGCAGAACCAAAACTACCACCACCTAAGATTGATCCCAATCTCTCTTGTCTCATCTTGCAGCACCACAATAGCCAGATCAGTTGATAATTTGATGAACAAATTGACAAGGCCTCTTTGTCCCTTGAAGACAAACCACACGAGAGAAGAATCAATGAAGAAGAGACCTTTTTTCCTTTTCTATTTGTTGTCGCCTTATTCACCCAAGAACAAAGCCCCAGTTCTCCCGAGTGAAACTGCCATCCATGGAGCAAATATGCCTTCTCTATCTCCAAGACAAACCGCCGCTCACCTTTGTCCCCTTTGTCTCCATTTCTTAAACCCTACTATTCAACATAAATATATAGGGACAAAAGGTTTAAGTTGGGTTAGATGGACCTAGCTTATGGGCCAGAAATGAGCCATCTTTTTTTTTCTTTTTCTTTTGCAGACGATCTAATTTTCGACTCGTTTTTCCAACCTTGACGTTTCAAGTCGGTAAAAAAAATAATATTTTGCTTCTTTTAAAAGAGACGGTCTTTACAGAATTGGCAAAAAAAGTAATATGATAGTTTTACTAAAAAGTCTCTACCACTTATTAAAAAGTGTTGTGTTTTTGCAGTCAACAACTCAATTGCGTCTCATCCATCAATTCTTAAAATGGATGGTTTGGATGGGTTCTCATGGGTACTAGGTAAAGAAGTGATTTCTATTAGATTTCTCTTCGGATTTGTACTATATTTTGTATTTTTAATTCCGATTTTATTATCGATTTGATATTCTAATTTGTTTAAATTTTCAGTATAAGTATGACATCTTTAAGATTAGTCAACATTTACCTCCAAAAAAAAGATCAGTCAACACGGTATAATATAAAAGGGGAACTCGGCCGTTAAAAGAAAACACGTCTCAAACTTAAAAACTAATTGGAACATTTTTCTGCAATTGGCTATCAGTATTTGATTTTAGATACATTAAGAAGTCAAGTAGTGATACATAATAACAAAATTGGAATAGTACTCTACGTTCATAGTTCGACGTCAAGCTTGGACGTTTCTTCTTCTCTTATTTCATTACAACAACTACATTAAAAGTCAACTATAGGAAGCTAAAATTTCATTTAATTATGATGATAAAATACGATTAATTTAAGCAATTTATATGTCAAATATGAGATTAGGTTGTACATAAAAGTAAAAGTACGGTAGAAATTTTATTATTTCTCCCCACCTCTCCCCTCTTGAAGCTTGAGACCTAAACCATAATCTTAGTTGTAATTATGGTGCTTTTTTTTCTGATGTCGTGCCGTCTGTCGTGGTTTCACCTGTCGCTGCTGGTGCTGCTACGCTTAAAACTCGTGATGACCCGTAGTCATTGGCTTGTTATTGTCCAATCCCTCGCAGATCGTATTCGGTGTTAGGGATAAGACCGACCG
This sequence comes from Erodium maritimum, assembly GCA_963921825.1. NCBI lineage: Eukaryota > Viridiplantae > Streptophyta > Magnoliopsida > Geraniales > Geraniaceae > Erodium > Erodium maritimum. The sequence goes on along the minus strand of OY997596.1, from coordinate 25,739,245 downwards.
AAGGAGAAGACCCAAACCACTCGGTTCGAGTTCTTATCCATTTCTTCTCTCTCCTCCTGTTCCGGCGATGATCACATCTCTCTCGATTGAGTTGGTGCATTTCTCCATGGGGGTAATCTCCCCTCAGCCTACGTCGAAAACAAGGTGGGGACGTCCAACAAGGCGGGCCACAGTTGATTCGTCTCCAAGAAACCCACGCCCGCCTCTTCTTGTGTCGCGCGTGGTCTTGCCTTCGCTTCCATGCAACCCTAGCATGTCAGGTTCTTTGTCCCAAAATATGCCTCCAACCGTTCCTGGCGGCGCGACTCTTATGCTTGTATCCCATGTTCTGCAACAAACCTCGCCACTGCCTCCTCTCGGTGCCAACGTCCTCTCTATGGATGTCCCCTTCAAAGGGATTCGACGAAAGAAAAGGCGCCAATAGCAGACCTTCCTCAGACGGTGGTGGAAGCCCTAAGGTTGGGTCGGTGCCTCCCTAATCGGGATCGGATCCCCCTCGTCCCCACTGGCCTTACAATCCCAAGAGGGATGTGTCGGGGCCAGGTGCCAACCCGAGGATTGCCGGAGCCTACGCTGACCCATGCTAATTTGGGTCCGGGCCTTCATGCCTCTCTAGCGACTCTCTAGGACGGGCTGTCGCCATGCTCGATTGAGGACGAGGAGGAGGTTGAGGTTGTCGTGCCATTCTCTCCGGCCATCTCCACAACTACAAGCAACAATGGGGTATGGTGTGGAAGTCTGGTCGTCGACATCCCCCCGCAAGGAGACCCTGCTTCGGATCATCACTACAGCGTGGGTCTTGTCATCAAAGAGTTGGGTCCGACCCTCTTTGGCTTCTATTTCAAGTCATCAGAAGCACGTGCATGAGTTTGGAGTAATGAACCATGGTGTTTCGATGGGCAGGCTCTGCTCCTTGGGGATCTGGATCCTTGCACCGGGGAATTGCCGGTATTGGATTGCATGCAGCTGTGGGCGCACGTACGGGGTCTGCCACCTCTGGTCTGGAAGAAGGCGACAAGAATTTCCATTGGGGATGCGTTGGGTACTTGCGTGGAGGTCCTGAGCAGCCAGTGGGGGATGTTCTGAGGAGCGTGGTAAGGGTTCGCTTATGGCACCTCATCGAGCGGCCCCTCCGGCGAGGGATGGTCCTGCGTTTCAAGGAGTTCCTTGACCCGGTTAAAATTGAGCTAAATTACACCAAGCTCCCGAGCTTCTGCTACAACTGTGGGAGGCTCGGATACATCGTCAAGAACTGCGAGTGGGAAGTCTGAGGCACCCCACGGTATGACTCGTCTCTCTTGGAGTATTAGATAGGCAAATAGGTGAAGTCGTATGCAACAGACTGGAGTGTGTCTGCTCAGCCATCTGCCCTGCCAGACTTTGGGAAAATCTCCTCGAGCATTGTACCCAAAGACTCCCTATCTTTGAATGGGAGTCCCTGAGTTTCCCCGAGCATTGTACCTAAACGTACTATGGCTCGGGTTAGTACCCGAGTGATGACCGGCCAACTACCAAGGGGTCGGTCCCTGAAGTTCCAGCGCCCATTTCTAGGGAACCTGATGTTGTGGGAGTTGCTGTAACTGGAGAGCCTCGAGATGATCAGGCAAGGGCTGGGAAACAGCTTTGGTATGAGGGATGTTAGACCACCTGAGCAACATGGAATGGCCTTGGGAGGGGTCTCTGCTCGATGCTTTTCCTCCCACCACTACTATTGAAGTCCCATGCCAGTTTTCGGAGCAGGAATTCCAGTACCACCTTCTAATCCCTCGTATTCTATCATTGCTTCTATCGCATCCAAATACCGTTTGTAACGGTTCTATTGAAAAAAAGGATCAGTGAGTCATTGCTCTTTTGTCTGACCTTAGTGGCCAGGGAGTATGTTCCCTGGCGCACATTGATCATCTGATATATCATTTATAAAACTGCACCTTTCGCTAAAAAAACGGTACATAAAAGTTGTCGTTCACAAATGATTTGATTATAAACCTTTTGCCTTGTGTGAGTGTCTGATCTCTAAAGACTGTTATATCCCTAATTTTATCTATGCACCGCCAATGTCGCCCATCAATGACATGATTGTGCCACCATCAGTCGCCATGTCTTCTTCTTCCCCTATGACACTCCCTACCCTCTCTACGTCAACAACACTTGTCATGCCTCCTTGACCTTCCTCTGAACTTGTCCGGACTATCAAAGAGAGGCATGGACGTATCCTCAAGTCATCTCTGGTGGTCGTTTCTAATCCACCAGCGACTTGTTCTCCACACATGCCTATTGTTGTAGTCCCGCCTACGAAGGAGTCCACACTACTGACCTTCTCCCCTGGTAGTGTCCTTCCGTCGTCATAGAAGCTCAAATCTAAATGGGGCGTCATCCTAGTAGGAGAATCATCGTTGGGATGGGTGATCGATCGTCGATAAGCCATATCTTGGGATCGATTGAAGGTGGTCCCGATCCCCTAGCCTTAGCCCACCCCTCTACGGATGATACCCCAAACCCTGATGAAGCTAACTCAAACCCTAGGCCTCCTACCCCGACACCACCAGTTCCGCATGCTCAATCACGGAAGACGAAGATCCCATCATTGACGGCCCATTCACTCCTGTAAACCTAACCATTCTCACCTGCCGGCTGCCGCCAATTTGGTATGGTGGGACAACCGTTCACGACTCGTCCCTTTCAAAAAGATTTGATTCTTAAGCTCTTCTCTAGGGCATGGGGATGATTGGATATGCGTCTCGTGGTCAAAGACCTTGATCCTGGGGTCTTTGCTTTCTACTTTACCTCCTAGGATGCTAAGGACTAGATCAGAAGGAATGAGCCCTGATGTTTCCACAGATTTCCTCTAGGATCAGGGGTATTGTGAATCCATTAGAGAGGGAACTTTTGTGCATGGGTTGTATCCAACTTTGGGTGCAAGCTAAGGGTCTTCCACCATTAGTCCGCATCTAGGCGGCAAAGGAGATTATCGGTACAACTATAGGGGAATGTGTGGATTTCCCATGTGATCAATGAGGATCCTATCCCATTAGGGACAATTCGTTACGATTCTGGATGTCCTTGGATTGTCCCATGTGATGCTCTCTGACTCTGCGCTTCTAGGAGTACCCGGTATATATTGGTTTGACCTATGAAATGCTACTTTTCTTTTCCTACAACTGTGGCCACATCGGTCATGTGGCTCGGGAGTGTGATTTAGAGGTCCTAGGATCCCCCCGATTTGATTAATCCATATTAAAGAAGAAGACAAACACGTTGGTACAAAAATTGGGCCATAGACTAAAACCTATTTCCTACACCACTTTTGGCATACCCCAAGATTTTGCACCAATAACCCCAAACACCGTACCTAAGGATCTTCCACCTCAAAAAAGAGGTTCTATAGTAACCCCAAACACCATATCTAACACTTGGTTGAAGGTCATGGTCGTTGCATGGGGGAGGGCGTCTTCTTCCCATAAGGGATCCACCTCACGTACCAGAGTTGCCCACACTTCATGGACCACCCCATCTGTGGCAATGAGCAAGAAATGATGGATAGCTGGAGAACCAAGGGAAGATCGGGCGAGGGTGGGCAAACAGCCTCGTCAGTAAGAATGTTGAGCAACTGTAAGAACCGCCCCCGGTCGATCCCGGTCGAACCAGTGGATTTCGACGAAGTTTGACTTTCGGCCAGAAAAGTCAAACGATGACTCCGAAAGTCATTCGGGACCTTTCCGGGGCCTAAAGAGCTTAGCCGTTATCACGGTTAGCTTAGTTGGGCCATTTCCAGTATTTTGACTGTAATATTGTAACGGTCAATTTTCGGTCAACGGGACCCTTTTTTATCGACTAAAACGGATAAATCAAGAGTGCTGGTTTTTTTAGTTATGGACAAGTGGTCCCTACTTGGACACTTGTCCCTATTAGCTTGGAGGGGAAGAAAAGAGGTCAAAATACTCATTTACCCCTCCCTTTTTGCCCTTAAGTGGATAAGCACCCAAAGGGCTTTTGGTCTTTTCTCAATTTAGGTCTTTTAAAGCAAATGAAGACCAAATTTCAGCTCATTGTTTTGTTGCAGCCGGAATTTTGAGAGAGAAAGGAGAGGAGGAAGAACAAGAGTGTCTTGAAGAAGAAGAAGAAGAAAGGGAAAAAGGAGCCCTTTGATCCAAGTTGTTATCTTCTACTCTCCAAAAATCTCACCATCTTCTCCATCTCTTTCTCCTAAAGGTAAGAACACTATCAAAATCTCTTTTTCATCAATTTCATTTCATGGGTTTTTCCTTGGTTTTTGCTAGAAGTTGTTGGGTTTGAATCTCTTAGTGATAGATGTTGTTGTAGAGAAGTAATGGTTGTTTTGTGGTTGAAATCCTTGAGTTTTTTGGGGAGTTGGAAATCTCTTGGATTCTTGGAGTTTTGATGATTCCTACCTTGGGTAGAGGAGCTTTGATGTTATTTAACTGTTTTGGGAGTTTTGATGGACTGAAAATGGAGTTTTTATGGTGATTTTCGGGGAACAGGAGCTGGAGGTTGAAGAAGGGCGAGTCTGCCCAGGTTTGCCACGGATCTGTGACGGATACCGTGACGGGCGACGCCACGGCTCCATGATGGAGTCCGTGACGGCACGCGTCACGGTCCCGCGACGTCAACCGTGATGGGTGGTGTCACGGTTCCGTGACTCATTCCGTGGCAGACCAGTTGTGGGTTCTTTTTAGGGGTTTTTCATCAAATTCGATCTTTTGTTGTGAACCGGGCTTTTGGGACTTTTCTTGTAACCTGGTTAGTCTTTAATTAGAGTTTAATATTGTTCCAAGACCTTGGAATCAAGCTCGAGGGACGAAGACTACTTGGGGACCCGTGAGAAGAACGGAGAGGAAGCTAGCCGGATTTCGTCAACTAGAAGTATTGTTAGAGGAAGACCGCAAGGTAGGGAAACTACTAACTCCTCGTGCATTTCAATACTTAGCATGCCTATTAGGTTAATAAAATTGGAAAGGTCTTAGAAATGCATGTAGGATGCGAATAACTAGAATAATAGTCTTTCAATTACTAATAATCGGACGTGTCTAGTATGCATGCGTAGGATGTGGATAACTAGCTTAACTCGCTTTCAATACTTGGGAATTGCTTTACTGGTAGAAAGGCCGAGATGAGCCCTAGGATTGTTTGTGTTTGCCTCACATGCTTTGGTTGCCTAGTTTTGGATAAGACAAGAGTCTAATACAACTAGATGATTTGAATGTTGAACTTTGAATGCTTGAATGGATATTGGATCGAATGCTTGGATGAATGAATGTAAGAACTTTGGTTGTAATTGATTGTGCTAAATGGTACATGATCGGGTGAATGATAGACCGATGGAGTGCGATTGGTAAGTATATTGGTAAGTGAAAAGCTATATGGATTCTTGCGGTGTATAGTGATGGAATTGTGATTTGATAAGCTATGGTTGCTTCTTGATTGTTTAGTACGTTATTCTCTTGTGAGTCTTTAAGTTGGTTTTTATACCGGTATGGCACCTACGCTGCGATGTGGGGTAGTGCATGTAAGGTACCTACACCGAGGGGAATACCGGTGTGGGGTAGTACCTAAGCCGATGACTTGTGATCCGGTATGGTACCTACACCGAAGGGAATATCGGTGTGGGGTAGTATCATAGCCGGTGGATTGGACCCTGCGGGGCATTGATTATTAGACCCTGCGGGGTATTGATTATTGGACCCTGCGGGGCATCGATTATTGGACCCTGCGGGACAATTCGATGGTTTATCCTACGGGAAATGGTTACTTGCTGAATTACCCGAGTATATGCATCCTACGGGAGCATTACCTTGGTTCCCGATGATTTATGGTCTTTTGGAGACGTTTCCGAGGGTCCCGACGAATGCGTCCTCATATGGAAGTTTCTGGTATTCTCGACGTTATACGTCTTTGTGATGTCATGCGTCTCCTCTGGACCGAGTGAAAATACAACATGACACAAAAAGTATTGTGGATCAGAGTGTGGTGACTTCTTCTTCCACGGTGGCACTTAAATGCTCTATCTTCTATTGTTTGTTAAGAAGTGTATTGTTTCCCTTAATTTCTGTGATTATTGCTAGCTTCCTAAAAGCGTTAAATACTCGTCTTATTCCCGTATTTCAACCTCTTCTTAGTTCTTCGTACTATTGAGATTCGAACGAAATTATACCTTTCAATTATTAAACTTAAAGGTCGTCCTTGTTATTTATTTTTCCTGCTGAGCGTAAGCTCACCCCTATCTATTTATTTGATGTGTTTACAGGCTTGCTTGATGACTAGTGGACTCGAGGCTCGGGAGCTTCTGTGGGTCCGGGTGCACTTATCTTTAGAGACGTTTATGGTCTTACTTTTGAGTTAAGAACCTTATGTTTAAAGGATTTATGTTGGAGTTTTTACTTGAGATATTTTGGTTGAACTAAACTTGGAGAGTTTTATTGGATTTGAGACACTTTTGTTGTTATACTTTGTTTTAACTTTAAGTCACGTCTCGAGTCCGGTCAATACCGGATTTGGGGTGTGACAATTTGGTATCAGAGCCTAGTTGCATTTTGAAATTATTTTCAAAACATCGGACCGCACATCAATTAGGTGGGTAGAGTTAGGAAGTCTAAGTTGTGGTACTCAGTGACGTAGTCGGAACTATTCGATACATAGAGTTGAAACGATAAAAGTCTTTAGGGTTTGAGCGCCTTGACAAAGGTCAGAACTTTTCAATGTTATGTGATGTGCTTTGCGTGAGTCGTATGCTCTAAGTGCTATGCCTCAGTGATTTGGGATTCCGATGGTTGAGATCAAGGTTGGTCCAACGAGCGATGCTCGAAGTGTTATGAATTGGTTGTTTGGTAATTCGTTTGCTAAATGTGTTACCGCCTTGGTTGGCCGTTCTTGATTGATAAAGGGAAGTGTTGACTTGCTTAAATGTGGACCAGTATTTGAAAATTAAGTTGAAAGGTTGATCCGAAAGGGATGTTAATTAAATAAAGGGTAGAACCTGAACGATACTGCGGTGTCCTACAGTGATGTGCACTTTGTGATGATTGTATGCCTTGTTTGCTGGCTTTCACCTGACTTGGATTGTTAAGATGTCCCGCTTAAGCGGATGGGTAGTGGAAAATACGAATAGATCATGCCGAAATTTCGGTAGAACTGAAATGTTTGCACTATCACGGGTTGACTCAGGGGCGCCACTATGGTCGAACGTGATGGTTGGATGTCAAGTGGTTACAATGAGATTCGGGACGCCTGAATCGGGTTGTAACGACGTGAGATCGACATGAAAGTTTGGATAAAAGTTAAAGGGTTGAGAACATGTGGAAAGGAAAGAAATGTTCAGTTTTTATGGAAGTGATCGTGTTACGATTCTAGACCCCACGTATTGTAAGATACCCGATTGAGGGGTATGCCTGTTGCCTTGTGAATTGTGTGAACTACTTGAGACTGTCCCTCTTATGGGAGTTGATTGATGTGATTGAACTGCTGATTGCTGTTGTGAGACGCACTAATATGCGGACTTGTCTGCCTATATATAAAATATTATATATATTTACTGAGCCTAAGTGTTGTTGGTCATCGTATGATCCTTGTGGGACGCGTGTGAACGTCCATGTTTTGTAACCGAACCGTTTGTTCTAAACTGGGAAACTGAACATGTGCGTTATCCGTGCAGACGGGTATACGACATTCCTCGTAGTTACATTCTGAGGGGTACCAGGAGACGCCCAGTTGGGGGCCCGAGTCAGACACCTGTTTCTGAGCAGGCATGGGCAGATAGTGCCTAGGGTGCTACTTTTACAGAGCACCAGAGTTTTGAGGGTGGACCGTCAGAGTTACCACCCAAGACTTCTCCAGTCGCTGAGCCGACTCAGGCGGCCCCTCTAGAGGAGGTGGTTCGCGCAGTGTTGGCAGCCATGAGCGCGCAGCAAGGGACTGCAGCACCGGCACCAGAGCCCGTACCTACTACCGCAACAGTCACTAGTGAGAGGCCAGACCAGCTTGACAGCTTCACGGCCTAGGCCCTCAGGGATTTTCGTAGACTCGGTACGCCGGTCTACTCTGGGGGAGCAGACCCCGAGGCAGCTGCAAGATGGTTGGAGCGGGTTACCCGCAACCTCGATACCTCTGGAGTATCTAAGGGACAAATGAGAGTATCATTCGCTACCTTTCAGCTCGAGGGAGAGGCATACTTTTGGTGGCAGTCTGTGCAGACTAGTGTTAGGGATGACTATCAGTTATTCAGCAGGCTGTTCTTGGAGTAGTATTTTCCTCGATCAATTCGAGATGACAGACGCCAGCAGTTCCTGGAACTGCGTCAGAGAGGACTGACCGTCTCTGAGTATGCAGTGAGATTTATATCCTTTTCCCGCTTTGCACCGGAGCTGGTGCAGACTGAGGATTGTCGCTGCAGGCGATTCGAGAGCGGTTTCATCCCGTCGATTGCTGACAGGGTCATCGCTTTCAGGACCGAGGTGTACTCTACACTCGTGGATCAGTCTTTAGCCATAGAGAGGCATTTCAGGGAGACCGCCAGAGCGCGGGAGATCAGGCCGAGGCTGAGTGGCTTCCTGCGGCCGTCCGAGAGTCGCGACCAGTGCATGTAGAGAGTTTCTGGATCCTTTCAGCCTCAGTTTCAGTCTGGTGGCATGCGCCGGGCAGGGGCTGTAGCATCAGTTGGACCCGCCCCGGTGACACAGCTATGTCCTCTGTGTAAGCAGCAGGGTAATCTAGCCCGAGATTGCCCGAGGGGAAGCGGACCTGCAGATTGACAGATTGATCGTCCATAGAGGGTTGGAGATAGACAGCGGGTTGATGAGAGGACATACTACCAGTGTGGCCGACAGGGGTACCTTGCCTATGCTTGTCCTGATCGAGTCGGAGGAGCGCCCGCGCCGAGACCTCAGTAGGCTCAGACTCGCCAGGCACCTCCTGGTTGACCACGTCAGGCACAACCTCAAAGAGCTCCGCGTCAGGCGGCGGGAGCAACAGTATAGAGACACCAGCCGAGGGTTGTACAGCAGGTGGCACTTCCACCACCACCGAGAGGAGGACGCCCGGCACTGCAGGGCCGAGTCTATGCAGTTACTGATTCTAGAGTTGAGAGACCGTAGGCCGGCCATGAGGCCACTCAGGGTACGTGTTTACTTTATAATTCGTGGGCATCTTTTCTTTTTGACACGGTGGCTTCCCATTCCTTCATCTCTTCTTCTTTTGTTGTTTCTTTGGGTTTGCGGGTGGAGACGTTGAGTCGACCCCTTTGTTTGGATACCCCTGTTACGGGAGAGGTAGTGTTGAGTACCGTTTGTCGGGAGTGCGCGATTAGGGTGGCGGACTGCCCCTTTGTTGGTGACCTACTCGTCTTAGATATGACTGCTTTTGACGTAATTTTGGGTATGGACTGGCTCGCAAGATATCGAGCGACGATCGATTGCTATCGACGTCAGGTGACAATGAGGTCGGGCGACCGAGTCATTACTTGTGTTTTGAGTAGCAAGAGCGGAGTCCTCCTGTCCGCCTTGACTACGGGAGATGAGACAGAGATCGTGCAGAGTAGCAGAGATCTACCGAGAGTAGTATGTGGGTTCCTGGAAGTCTTCCCGGAGGAGCTGTCAGGTATACCACCAGCGCGCGAGGTGGAGTTTAGGATCGACCTGATCCCAGGTATGGGCCGATCTCTATGGCCCCGTACCGGTTTGCACCAGCCGAGTTGATCAAACTAAAGCGACAACTCGAGGAACTCCAACAGAAGGCTTTCATCCGCCCGAGTGTATCCCCGTGGGGAGCACCCGCCTTTTTTGTGAAGAAGAAGGGTGGAGCCTTGAGGATGCGCATCGATTACCGGAAGTTGAACCGGGTGACGGTGAAGAACCACTATCTCTATGGCCCCGTACCGGTTTGCACCAGCCGGGTTGATCAAACTAAAGCGACAACTCGAGGAACTCCAACAGAAGGGTTTCATCCGCCCGAGTGTATCCCCGTGGGGAGCACCCGCCTTTTTTGTGAAGAAGAAGGGTGGAGCCTTGAGGATGCGCATCGATTACCGGAAGTTGAACCGGGTGACGGTGAAGAACCGCTATCTGATGCCGAGGATCGATGATCTGTTCGACCAGCTGAGAGGAGCGAAGTACTTCTCGAAGATCGATCTTCGATCGGGGTACTACCAGTTGAGGGTCCGAGAGGAGGACGTGGAGAAGACCGCGTTCCGGACTCGGTACGGACACTTTGAGTTTTTAGTGATGCCGTTTGGTTTGATGAACGCGCTAGCAGCTTTTATGGATTTGATGAACGACATCTTCAGACCGTACCTGGACGAGTTTGTCGTAGTATTTTTTGACGACATCTTGATTTACTCGCCTAGTAAAGAGGCGCATGAGGAGCATTTGAGGACCGTCTTGACGCTTTTACGCACTCACCGGTTGTACGGCAACCTGGAGAAGTGCGAGTTCTGGCTCCCAGAGGTGAAGTTCCTCGGGCATGTTGTGTCCCGAGAGGGTATCTTAGTCGACCCGGCGAAGGTCGATGCAGTTTCGAAGTAGGCACGGCCCAAGAACGTATTTGAGATTCGTAGCTTCCTGGGTTTGGCAGGATATTATCGACGATTCGTCCAGGACTTCTCACGTTTGGCTGCACCTATGATAGCGTTGACTCGCAAGGGAGCAGAGTTTTTATGTACTTTTGAGTGTGAGCACTCCTTTACCGAGCTAAAGGCTCGATTGACTACCACTCCTGTGTTGATTATACCGGAGCGGGGAGTAGGTTACGATGTCTATTGTGACGCTTCAGGAGAGGGACTCAGATGCGTACTGATGCAGTCCGGGAAGGTAGTTGCCTATGGCTCGAGACAGTTGAAGATACATGAGCGCAACTACCCGACCCATGATCTAGAGCTGGCAGTAGTGGTGTTTTCTCTGAAGAGTTGGAGGCATTATTTGTACGGTGAGCGATTCTGAGTGTCTTCTGATCACAAGAGCCTCAAGTACATTTTCTCTCAGCGCGATTTGAACATGCGCCAGAGACGTTGGATGGAGTTACCGGAAGAGTATGACTTCGAGCTACTCTATCATCGGGGCAAGGCGAACGTCGTCGCCGACGCCCTTAGTAGGAAGTCTACCCACTGCATTGCTAGTATCTTAGTCCGAGAGTGGGACATGATGGAGGAGCTGAGCTCTTTTAGACTGGAGCTGGAGGAGATCACGGATAGCATGACTTTGTGTGCATTGGTGGCTCAGCCCACCTTAGTTGCCCGAGTACTTGAGGCATAGGCCGAGGATGCCAAGACGGTAGAGATCCGAGAGCGGCTGATCAACGGTGTTGACACCGATGGTTGGGAGCAGAGCGCTGATCAGGGTCTACGCTATCGAGGACGGTTTTTGGTACCACACGGTTGCAGAGATGCTGTTTTGAGAGAGTGTCATCACTCCCATCTTGCGGTGCACCCTGGTAGCACCAAGATGTATCGAGACATCCGACGGAAGTTCTGGTGGAGCGGGATGCGTAGAGCAGTTGCAGACTTTGTTTCGAGATGCCTCACCTATCAGTAGGTGAAGGCCGAGCACCAGCGCCCCGCTGGGTTACTTCAGCCTTTGCCGATCGAAGAGTGGAAGTGGGAGCATGTCACTATGGACTTCGTTTCTGGATTACCGAGGTCGCCAAGAGGGCACGATGTTGTTTGGGTTGTGGTTGACCGACTAACCAAGTCGGTGCACTTTCTAGCCATGCGGATGACTGACACGGTTGACATGTTGAGCCGGTTGTACGTTCGGGAGATTATTCGTCTTCATGGAGTACAGGTGTCAGTTGTATCTGATAGGGATCCTCTCTTCACATCCAGATTTTTGGAGAGCGTGCAGAAGGCGTTGGGGACTGAGGTGCTTCTTAGTACAGCTTATCACCCACAGACAGATGGACAGTCAGAGCGCACTATACATATTTTGGAGGATATGCTACGAGCTTGTGTGTTGGACTTCCGGGGATCATGGGAGGATCACTTTCCTTTAGCAGAGTTCGCCTACAACAACAGTTATCAGTCCAGTATAGGGATGGCACCATTTGAGGCTTTGTACGGCAGACCGTTTAGGTCGCCTGTGTGTTGGGCGGAGGTAGAAGATCGGAGTTTACTTGGTCCAGATATTATTCAGGAGACGACCGAGAAGGTCGCGTTGATTCGAGAGCGGTTAAAGACCGCACAGAGCCGACAGAAGAGTTACGCAGATAGACGGCGTCGACCTCTTGAGTTTGCAGTGGGTGATCACGTATTTTTGAGGGTGAGCCCGAAGAAGGGACTTTTGCGGTTCAACCGCGGCGGAGGCAAGCTAGCCCCACGGTTTATCGGACCTTTTGAGATTCTAGGCAGAGTTGGAGTTGTGGCCTATCGCCTTGCATTGCGACCGCAGCTTGGGAACGTGCATAACGTTTTCCACGTTTCCCAACTGCGAAAGTACACTACGGACCCTTCTCATGTTATCGAGTGGACGAACATCGAGGTAGCTGATGATGTCTCGTACGAGGAGCACCCGGTCAAGATTTTGGGCACGAGAGAGAAGGTCCTGAGGAACAAGACTATCCCGCTTGTACGAGTGCAGTGGGGGCACAAAGGAGCTGAGTCGACATGGGAACGCGAGGATGAGGTTCGCGCGAAGTATCCCCACCTGTTCGACCTTTGAGGTACTTTGTTTTAAATTTCGAGGACGAAATTCTTTTAAGGGGGTAGATTGTAAGAACCGCCCCCGTTCGATCCCAGTCGAACCGATGGATTTCGACGAAGTTTGACTTTCGGCCGGAAAAGTCAACCGATGACTTCGAAAGTCATTCGGGACCTTTCCGGGGCCCAAAGAGCTTAGCCGTTATCACGGTTAGCTTAGTTGGGCCATTTCCAGTATTTTGACTGTAATATTGTAACGGTCAATTTTCGGTCAACGGGACCCTTCTTATCGACTAAAACGGATAAATCAAGAGTGCTGGTTTTTTTTAGCTAAGGACAAGTGATCCCTACTTGGACACCTGTCCCTATTAGCTTGGAGGGGAAGAAAAGAGGTCAAAATACCCATTTACCCCTCCCTTTTTGCCTTCAAGTGGATAAGCGCCCAAAGGGCTTTTGGTCTTTTCTCAATTTAGGTCTTTTAAGGAAAATGAAGACCAAATTTCAGCTCATTGTTTTGTTGTAGCCGAAATTTTGAGAGAGAAAGGAGAGGAGGAAGAACAAGAGTGTCTTGAAGAAGAAGAAGAAAGGGAAAAAGGTAAGAACACTATCAAAATCTCTTTTTCATCAATTTCATTTCATGGGTTTTTCCTTGGTTTTTGCTAGAAGTTGTTGGGTTTGAATCTCTTAGTGATAGATGTTGTTGTAGAGAAGTAATGGTTGTTTTGTGGTTGAAATCCTTGAGTTTTTTGGGGAGTTGGAAATCTCTTGGATTGTTGGAGTTTTGATGATTCCTACCTTGGGTAGAGGAGCTTTGATGTTATTTAACTGTTTTGGGAGTTTTGATGGACTGAAAATGGAGTTTTTATGGTGATTTTCGGGGAACAGGAGCTGGAGGTTGAAGAAGGGCGAGTCTGCCCAGGTTTGCCACGGATCTGTGACGGATACCGTGACGGGCGACGCCACGGCTCCGTGATGGAGTCCGTGACGGCACGCGTCACGGTCCCGCGACGTCAACCGTGATGGGTGGTGTCACGGTTCCGTGACTCATTCCGTGGCAGACCAGTTGTGGGTTCTTTTTAGGGGTTTTTCATCAAATTCGATCTTTTGTTGTGAACCGGGCTTTTGGGACTTTTCTTGTAACCTGGTTAGTCTTTAATTAGAGTTTAATATTGTTCCAAGACCTTGGAATCAAGCTCGAGGGACGAAGACTACTTGGGGACCCGTGAGAAGAACGAAGAGGAAGCTAGCCGGATTTCGTCAACTAGAAGTATTGTTAGAGGAAGACCGCAAGGTAGGGAAACTACTAACTCCTCGTGCATTTCAATACTTAGCATGCCTATTAGGTTAATAAAATTGGAAAGGTCTTAGAAATGCATGTAGGATGCGAATAACTAGAATAATAGTCTTTCAATTACTAATAATCGGACGTGTCTAGTATGCATGCGTAGGATGTGGATAACTAGCTTAACTCGCTTTCAATACTTGGGAATTGCTTTACTGGTAGAAAGGCCGAGATGAGCCCTAGGATTGTTTGTGTTTGCCTCACATGCTTTGGTTGCCTAGTTTTGGATAAGACAAGAGTCTAATACAACTAGATGATTTGAATGTTGAACTTTGAATGCTTGAATGGATATTGGATCGAATGCTTGGATGAATGAATGTAAGAACTTTGGTTGTAATTGATTGTGCTAAATGGTACATGATCGGGTGAATGATAGACCGATGGAGTGCGATTGGTAAGTATATTGGTAAGTGAAAAGCTATATGGATTCTTGCGGTGTATAGTGATGGAATTGTGATTTGATAAGCTATGGTTGCTTCTTGATTGTTTAGTACGTTATTCTCTTGTGAGTCTTTAAGTTGGTTTTTATACCGGTATGGCACCTACGCTGCGATGTGGGGTAGTGCATGTAAGGTACCTACACCGAGGGGAATACCGGTGTGGGGTAGTACCTAAGCCGATGACTTGTGATCCGGTATGGTACCTACATCGAAGGGAATACCGGTGTGGGGTAGTATCATAGCCGGTGGATTGGACCCTGCGGGGCATTGATTATTAGACCCTGCGGGGTATTGATTATTGGACCCTGCGGGGCATCGATTATTGGACCCTGCGGGGCATTGGTGATTGGACCCTACGGGACAATTCGATGGTTTATCCTACGGGAAATGGTTACTTGCTGAATTACCCGAGTATATGCGTCCTACGGGAGCATTACCTTGGTTCCCGATGATTTATGGTCTTTTGGAGACGTTTCCGAGGGTCCCGACGAATGCGTCCTCATATGGAAGTTTCTGGTATTCTCGACGTTATACGTCTTTGTGATGTCATGCGTCTCCTCTGGACCGAGTGAAAATACAACATGACACAAAAAGTATTGTGGATCAGAGTGTGGTGACTTCTTCTTCCACGGTGGCACTTAAATGCTCTATCTTCTATTGTTTGTTAAGAAGTGTATTGTTTCCCTTAATTTCTGTGATTATTGCTAGCTTCCTAAAAGCGTTAAATACTCGTCTTATTCCCGTATTTCAACCTCTTCTTAGTTCTTCGTACTATTGAGATTCGAACGAAATTATACCTTTCAATTATTAAACTTAAAGGCCGGTCTTGTTATTTATTTTCCCTGCTGAGCGTAAGCTCACCCCTATCTGTTTATTTGCTGTGTTTACAGGCTTGCTTGATGACTAGTGGACTCGAGGCTCGGGAGCTTCTGTGGGTCCGTGTGCACTTATCTTTAGAGACGTTTATGGTCTTACTTTTGAGTTATGAACCTTATGTTTAAAGGATTTGTGTTGGATTTTTTACTTGAGATATTTTGGTTGAACTAAACTTGGAGAGTTTTATTGGATTTGAGACACTTTTGTTGTTATACTTTGTTTTAACTTTAAGTCACGTCTCGAGTCCGGTTAATACCGATTTGGGGCGTGACAACAACTAAGTATTCAAGTATTTATACCGTGAGGGATCCATGAATCATACATATCCTCCCATACCGATTGTTGAGAATAGGTTTGATCTCTCTCCTCATGACAAAAAGGGTCCTCACCATGGGATCATGCAGCGTTAAGGCACCACCTTGAGTAGTTTTCCTTAGTTCGCCTTTTATTTTCTGTATTTATGTTTCTATCCTCAAGACCATATTATTCGGTTAAGTGGTTTAGAGTTTATTAAATACGGACCTCCAGTTTTTTGTTTTTTGTACTGATTCTCGTTGATTAATATTATATGCAATTATGGTGAGGACCTTACTTATGATGGTTGCTGGAGTTCTAGGTATTTTTTTTCATGGATTTGTTGGTTGAGAGTTCCAGGCAGGTGCTTGTTTCGGGCTGGTAACGTGTAAAGGGAGCGGCAACTTGGGATGGTGGCTCTTCCGTGGTCCTCTGTTTTATTTCGCTGTTGGGTTTTTTTCCTTTCTCACTCTTGTTTTAGTGTGTTGTTGGGGTGTTGTGTGTGGGGTGGTAGTACGGTCTGTTTTTTGGATTGTGTTTTGTTCACTCTTTGTGAGCCGTTTTGGTCTAGAGAAAGGGTGCTCACCATGAGGATTTCTTTCTTGCTTCGTTCTCCTTCCTTGTATAATGTTTGCATAATAATAATTCGCTTATCAAAAAAAAATTATATGCAATTTTCACTCAAACAATGCAGTACATAAAACCACCAAGAACGTGTGATTTTTATCGATGTTGAAGCCGTTTTTTTGCACTGGAGTCATGGTAACAAGAACTTGGGAGTGAAAACGACATGATGTCATAGCCCTAGCCGTCTTCCCCAATACTGGTGTCGATTTCAATGACCAGATCAACACCGAGCCTAATAATGTCGTTACCTTATTATCGTCCAATAAAAGAGTGCCACATGTCATGCTATTCAAAAAATTAGAGTTGGCTTTAGATAATGTTCATTATTATTATTATTATTATTATTATTATTATTATTATTATTATTATTATTATTATTATTATTATTATTATTATTATTATTATTATTATTATTATTATTATTATTATTATTATTATTATTATTATTATTATTATACATCCTCATTCTATCTATCTACCACACCTTGAAACCTCAATCCTACACTTTGTCTCCAATCATTCCTTCTCTTATTCTTATCTAACCAAAAAAAATCGAGAAAGTAGCAAGACTATATCACGACAAGCCAAGTTCACATTCAAGCAGTTAGGTTTTTTTCCTGATTAATGATTCAATTCTAGTTTATGGATGGATCGTTTTTTCTATGGCTTAATTATTATGGATATGTGCTTGATTCATAGGTGTTAGGCAATTCAAGCTGATCCTTCTCACATTCTTCCTCTGTCGCTTCTTCTACATCCCCACTTTTTAAAGAAGGCAGCATCAAATGGACAAGGGAGGAAGAGGAGAGGTTAATCTCATTTTTGTTTCACACCTTGAAAAATGTAGTGAAAAGGAACCTCCAAACGGACCAATTATTTTCGCAGACCATTAGAAACGAGTACAATGAGGGTGGAAGATATCGGTTCACAAAGCATGAGCAAATGAAGAATGATTGGTTCACAAAAAAAAAGGGTTAAATACTTAATGGTACTCTTATGTTCAATCCACAGACGTTTTGGTACCCTTATGATTTTTTATTACATTTAGGTACCCTAATGTTCGGTCCATGGATAAAATTTGTATATTCCGTTAGGAAACTAACGGAATATTCCTCTAAGTTAGTCTTGTGACACCATGTGTAGTTAAATGGAATGTAAAATGACGATTTTACCCTTATCAATTCCAACCTTTTAAATGTTAACCATAAATTACCATTATACCCTCCTTTAATAATAATAAGAAAATTATAAAAAAATAAAAAAAATAAAATTATAAATTAAGATAATATTTTTTGAATAATTAATTAAGATAATATTTTTTGATGCAATTAAGATAATATTTAAATATATATTTTTTTTGATAAGCTAAAAAAATTTATTGAGCAAATGTTCTAAAAAGATATAGAACAAAGCAAGAAAAGATCCGAAAAGATCTTTTCCTTTAACCAATACAGCTACAAAGAGCATAAACAGAATCAGAACAAAACAAAACATAAAAACATCTTGCCTGATTCCTGTTTGGGTACAAACAAGTAAACCGGTTAGATACCGGAACAGGGGATAAGACTTGGTCAGAAGTCGGTTCCATATGATCCATGTTCCTCCTTCCCTCGGAAGCTAAGGAGCAGAGATCAACAGCTTTTCTACCGACCTTCGCGTTGTAGCTCTAGTTGCCCAAGCTATCTTTTTTGGCTACGTTCACCAAGAAGCGACCCTTGTTATCCCCTTCATCTGCAAAAGTCCTGGCTCTCGTCTGATACACTACCACTGGTTGTGCGATCACCTTCTCCTGGCCCTTCTTGGGGCGACCATGTCTTTTTGTCACAACCCCCGATATCGGTTTTTGCAAGGCTTCCTTCCACAGACTTCCTTGAAAACCAATCTCCAAAATCGGTTTCACTCCCCGAAACTGATTGTCTCGAGCAACTAAACCTGAGCCCATAGTCGAGGGGTCCAGGTCTTTCTCCATTCATTTAAAAATGGTATCCAAACTCGGATCCTCTCGGGCCATCACTTGGGTCTTTCCTGATGAACCGTCTGCAGGCCCAGGAAGCCCACAAGGCAGGCCCGACTTGACCAGGTCAAAAGCAGCCTGGTTGAGGCCAAGCCCACCCTTAAAGGTCCCTCGGCCCAAAAAATCCAGGGGCCCAACTACAGGCCCGTCTTTGACGCCGCTCAAACTCACAGGCGAAGACGATATCGCATCCTTGAATTGCGGCGGGATCAAAGCAGGATCAGCAGAATCTCCTTCCCTTTGATTCGAAATCGTAATCTCTTGATCAGCAAGCGAAATCCCTATAATCAAGGGCTCAACTTCTGAAACGGGGGAGGAGGGAGAAGAACATGGGAGCTTGCCGGACTCTTGTAAAGACGTCGCAGAGGTTGTTATCGGAGAGGAACTGACCAGTTGAGGCACTATCCCTCTAGGACACTCCAACACAGCGTCTTCTGTCCGAGCGAGCTCACCGGAGTGAGGGATCGTAACGTCACGCGGAACAATGCCAATGCTCTATTTCGCGTTCCCGACTGGCTCAGTCGCCGGAGAGGCCAAACGCCACCGAGAAAACGCCACGAACAAGACATGTCCATTCACTTGTGCCCCAT
Organism: Erodium maritimum; assembly: GCA_963921825.1. Taxonomy (NCBI): domain Eukaryota; kingdom Viridiplantae; phylum Streptophyta; class Magnoliopsida; order Geraniales; family Geraniaceae; genus Erodium; species Erodium maritimum. The sequence continues at coordinate 25,720,428 of OY997596.1, read as the reverse complement.
TTAGAGTCTCAAAAGCCTGGGACGCAGCCATGGGCGTCGTGAATTGGACGAACCCAAAAAATACCCCCTTCCTATTAGCTTTCTTCAGCAACGAAAAAGAAGCTATATCGCCAAACTTGGAAAGCTTTTCCCAAAACCAGTCTTCCGATGAAGGATATGGCAGATTTCGAACATAAAGCTTCGTAGCGCTCACCTCGTACTGAACCGGGAGTCGTCACCGGCGACACACTGCTCTACCCGAGCATACTCCGGCCGTCTCCCCTTCCTTTGATCCAGCCAAGGGAATAGAGATCGAAGCAGGATAATATTTAAATATTAATAAAAAAAACTAATATAATTAATTTTTTAAAAACTTAAAATATCTACCCTAAATAACTTTCTCGATCCAACCTCTCTCTCTCTCAGACATCTTAACTCGTTCATCTTCCTCGTCCTCTCAACCTCGCCTCCTACCTCGCTCCTCCGACCTTCATCTCTCATCGTCCTCGCCATCATCTAATAGACCCTTTTCCAGGTCGAGTAAGGCATGGGAGTCGGTCAGATCTAGTGGTCTCCATCACCAACGCTCCTCCGATCGTCATCGTCGTTCTTCGGAGAAGAACCATCATCTACTCAGACATGTATTCTCCGGCATCGTTCCTAGATCCACGAAGAGGCACGATTTCCTCTCTGATGGCGAGCAGGTACAAAGGAAAAGACGAAGCTCAGCCTCTTGGCGAGGTTAAGAGCCAGAGGTTGGGATTCTGGCGGAGGGCGTTGAATCCGGTGAGGAAGCGACGAGGTAAATGACCAAGTCGTGGAAGTCCTTGTTCTTCTCCCCCTCTCTCTCACTCTACCTGGGCTTTTTACCGGTCTTCAAGACTTGGGTCATCTTCCTCGTAGATCTGGCCTTGGGTCTTCGTCTTCCTTGCATCGTCAAGTTCATATCTAAAGATAGATTTCGCCACCACCGCCGTGTCCGTGTTTGCCGCCGTCGTGGGTGTTTATATAAAGAACAAACCCTGAATACTACTTGACGACCGGTACGTTTGTCGTACCATTCTGAGGGTTAATTCTCAGAGTGTCAAGTTAATGGCGCCGTTGCCGGGGAGAAACTAAGACAACTTTGATACGTTTGTAATTCGTGTTAAGACTATTCCATTTTTTTGTATATATTTGTTTAGTTGATTCATTGCATTTTAACTTTTATGGAGAATTGGTACTGTGATACTGTGTATTGTGATTGTTGTGGAGCTTATGACCATTCTAACTATAATTGTGAATACTTGAATTCAAATGCATATAGTCAATATTAGGAGGACCCTTCCACTTTTGATCATGGTTATCAAGTGGAACCACAAGAGTCTTTCTCCAAACTAGAGCAGATGATGCTAACCATGATGGCACATGTAATAACCACTCCCGGTCAATGCTAGTCAAACCTGTGAAAAACGAGAAAATTTAAAAATTTTAAGACAGACATTTAATTGAACCTAGAATTGACCCCGAGGGTCATATCGGACTTAAGTTGACCCCGATATCGACCAAAGTGAGTTCCAGGGGACTCAGGACAACTTTCTGATCAATTTGGGAAATGTTGACTTTTCTCTGGAAAAGTCAACCGAGCGACGTTTTGGTCCATTCGAGGACCGTTTTGGATCCAAAAAGCTTAGCCATCATCGCAGCGGTCTTAGTTGAGCCGTTTCCTTGTAGCCCGTCAAGTTTCGTAATCTCTTGGAAAAAGTTCCCGTTCAGGGCCCAAAACGTCCGAACAAGTGTCAAGGTGTGGGACCCGCTTGACACTTGTCAAATATGTGGTGGTGTTAGGTTTATTGAACAAAACAAAAGATGAGACATGTGAGGGGTAGTTTGTAATTAAGTATTAGTTTTGATTTTTTAAAACATAATAAAAGGAATGGTGGTTGTGTTACACGTTCATTTAAAAAAAAAGAGAAGACTTGGAGAGAGAAAGTGGTGTTAGAAAGAAGAGAGAAGGAAGAGAGAAAAAGAGAAGAGGTTGGGGGAATTTATGACGTTTCTCGTCGATCAAACCGGTGGATCGTCTCAACGATAAAAGAATCGAGCTCACATCGACATTCCCTACGGTGAGAACCTAACCGATTTTCATTTTGGAACGTTTGAATTTTAGGGTTTGAGTTTAAACGGTTTGATTAAAGTTGGGTTTTGTTTAAGATTGGTTTAAAGATGAATGGTTGAGGTTTGGGGTTCGTTAGGAACGTTTTGGGGCAAAAAGGGAATTTTGCCATTGTGGCCGTGTGGGGCCCACATGCCCGGGTATCGAGTTTTCGTTTTCGGGTGGTTTAGGACGTTCTCCAAGTCGTTAATCCATACCCGGATCGAAATTTGGAATTAAATTGTGAAAGTTGGAATTTCGGGTTTAGAAACTTTAAACGCGAATTAAATCGCTCGGAAGTCGGAAATTGATTCCGTCAATTGCGTTGGAACCCTTGAATTATCCTATGACCGTAGAAACGAAAACGGGAATTTTCGGAGCCCCGGAAGGGTGTTTCCAAAACCCGGGCAGATTCACCATGTCGGGCGAATCTGGCTTTTCTGAGCCCTTTATCGACAATGTCGAGTAATTGGGAAGTTTGAGAGTGATCGAAATTGTCGGGGTTGAGTTTGGGCGTTTAATTCTTTAAATTCGGGTTTCACATGCTTACTTAAAAAGTGTGTAAATTGTAATAATTGTAGACCGCGTCGCCTACCGTGGAAAGAGGAGGCTAAGCCGGAAATTTGGAGCATTGTCGGAGAGCGAGCATCGGTTGTGACACGCTTCAAGAGGTAGGGAAAAGTAGTCGGATCTTGGCCCTGACTAGGGAAAGTCAACAGTAGAATTGCATGTGACACCGGGGTGTCGTGGGTTAAGTAGGTTTATCGAATATTAGAAAGGCATGATACGGGAACGTAGTGAATATTAGAAAAGCATGTGACACTTAGTAGTGTCGTAGGAGCAGAGAACTTATCGATGTTAGAATTACTGGAGGCATATGACCATGCCCGGAGGTTGATTGTGAACTTATCGATATTAGGAGTACTGGAGGCATATGACCATGCCCGGAGGTTGATTGTGAAACTGTTGATATTAGGACTGTTGGAGGCATTGGTTATGCCGGAGGTTGCTTGTGTATTGTGTGTCTTGAGTGCCCGTGGGGTTGTTGAACCCGTGTCTTTACTGTTGGTGTGTCTTGGGTGCCCATGAGTGCCCGTGGGGTTGTTGAACCCGTGTCTTTATTGTCGGTGTGTCTTGGGAGGCCGTGAGTGCCCGTTGGGTTGTTGAACCCGTGTCTCTACTCTTGGTTTGTCTTGGGAGGCCGTGAGTGCATGTGGGGTTGTTGAGCCCGTGAGTTACTGTTGGTGGTTTTGAGAGGCCGTGAGTGCCCGTGGGGTTGTTGAGCCCGTTAGTTACTGTTGGTGGTTTTGAGTGGCCGTGAGTGCCCGTGGGGTTGTTGAGCCCGTGAGTTACTGTTGGTGTGTCTTGGGAGGCCGTGAGTGCCCGTGGGGTTGTTGAACCTGTGTCTCTACTGTTGGTGTGTCTTGGGAGGCCGTGAGTGCATGTGGGGTTGTTGAGCCCGTGAGTTACTATTGGTGGTTTTGAGAGGCCGTGAGTGCACGTGGGGTTGTTGAGCCCGTTAGTTACTGTTGGTGGTTTTGAGTGGCCGTGAGTGCCCGTGGGGTTGTTGAGCCCGTGAGTTATTGTTGGTGTGTCTTGGGAGGCCGTGAGTGCCCGTGGGGTTGTTGAGTCTGTGTTTTACTGTTGGTGTCTTGTGTGGCCATGAGTGCCTGTGGAGTGTTGAACCTGTGTTGTTGCTGTTTGTTGAACTTGCTTGTGATTGTGATTGTGGTTACCTGAGTGAGAGAGGTTACTTAGACAGGTCGACCGCCTGGCCCGACTTTGTGTTGGGGAAGCGCGTGCGTGAGTGAGGTTACTGAGACAGGTCGACCACCTGGCCTGAGTGGTTCGGCAAAGCGCGTGAGTGAGAGAGGTTACTGAGACAGGTCGACCGCCTGGCCTGAGTGGTTCGGCAAAGCGCATGAGTGAGAGAGGTTACTGAGACAGGTCGACCACCTGGCCTGAGTGGTTCAGCAAAGCGCGTGATTGAGGGAGGTCACTGAGCAGCTGGTATGCGATCCTTTGTGATCTTGTTTGGTGTGCGATCCTTTGTGATCTTGGATGTTGTGTGGTTGTCTTTTGAGTCCTTGGAAGAGGTCGTGATCGTTGTGTTGGGTCTACTTTACGTGTCAGAGTGTTGAGTCGGTCGAGGAAGGTAACATTGGGTGTGTGTCAGTCGGAGTACTTGGGTTGGGGATAGTGTTCCCCAGTGTGAGTTTGTTATTGGTGTTACCGGCATTGTCTGCTAATTATGCCGTAGTCAGTCTGTTATCTGTGGTGGTGAGCGAACGCTCACCCCTAGCTGCTTTTCCTACATGTACCGATCACGGGACAGACTAGGTGAGCTCTCAAAGCTTGAGGAGCTAGGAGCGGAGTCCGGGTTTTATCTTTTGAGTCTAGTGACGGATACCTTGTACTTTGTCCAATTGTTGGGACGTTTTTGAGTTGTAAATATTATTTTGATTAACTAAATGGTGATTTTAAAGTGTTTATTCAAAATAGGTTTCAATTGTTTTATTATTTAAAACGTTCGCGTCCCAAGTTCGGTTTTACTGAAATTGGGGCGTGACAGCTTGGTATCAGAGCTCGAGGTTTCACACCTCGGACTGTACGTCAATTAGGTGGGGAGAGTCGAGTCAGTTAAGTCCCGTCGTGCGTTGGGTACGCAAGTCGGAATCGTGTGTAGACCCGTAGTGGTTTGAGTCCTGTTTGTGATTGTGCGTATGTGCAGTGTTTGATTGCTGGTGTGCTGATTGTTTGTTGCTGCGTGAAACGTTTTTAAGCTGTCGCGACTCGACGCAGGAGCTCCTGTAGTCGAACGTGACGGTGCTGATATCAAGTCGGTACAACGTAGTTCGGGGACGCCTGGACCGGGTTGTAACTACCTGATGTCAAGAAATGAGAATTTTAATGAAGTGTAGAAAGTTTTAAAATTTGATTGGCCCGGCGGGCGTGTTTTGATTTTGATTGGCCCTGTGGGCGTGTTTCGACTTTGGTTGGCCCTTTGGGCGTGTGTGCAGGTTGGTTGGTCCAGTGGGTGCGTTTTGTTTTGGTTGGTCCGGTGGGTGCGTTTTGGTTTTGGTTGTCCCGGTGGGCGTGTTTCGGTTTGGTTGGCCTTGTCGGCTTGTGTTTGAGGATCGGGTGACTTATGTTTGGTCTTTAAATTGTAGTACGTGTTGGTCTTTTTTTGGTGGTCGATTTTCTGTGACGCACAAGTGTGCGGGTTTCCAGGAGAAGGGTAGGATGCGAGTGCCCTAGGATAGACGTGACGGTGTGTTAGGTTCGAAATCGTTACAACTAGGGGACGGGCCATGGACCGACCTGATAGGAGACCAGGTTAGGCTCGCTGTTTTGATCCGGGAGCTGGCACGGACCGGCTGGCGTGCCGGCCCAGAAGCCAGCGCGGACCGGCTGGTGTGCCGGCCTGGAAACCAGCACGGCACGGGTGGCGTGCCGGCCCACCTGCCGCACCGGTCCAGCCAGCTACTTTCAAAAAAAAATTCTTTGTTGTTTCGTTGGGCGATTAGGTTTGTGGTTGCGTGGCTGGATGTACGGTTGTGTTGGTTGTAGAGGTCGTAAGTTCGGTGTTAAAAGGTGAGGTCTTGGGTTAGAGACTCATCAATAACCTGCGGTAGTAATACAGCGCCTCGGTGTGAGAGTCTCACTACGGAGAAGGGTTAGGATTGGTGCGCTGCGGCGCCATACGAACTAGATTTCCCTATGTGAACGGGTGTTCGAGGTTTCCCTCGCGTGAATGGGTTGGTGGAGGTTTCCTTCACGTGGGTGGGTTGTTTGAGGTTTCCTTCTGTGATCAGGTTATTGGGGTATTGATAGTGTGAGCAATAATGTTTGCTTAGTTGAGAATATAATCCATGTTTCGAGGTTTATCTTACTTGAGCGAGTACTTGAGGTGTTGTTAGTGTGAGCAGTGGGACGTTTGGCATCCGGTTTTAAGGTAGTGGTTGCCCTGGCTAGATCGGTAAGTCTTTAGTGCGTTACTAGTATGCCATAATCGAACGGGTGTCCGTGGAGGTGAGCATAATGCTCATCCCCTTTACTACTTTTCCCACAAGGGACGAGTAGCGAACACTGGTTTGGTTGCGGAAAGTTATAAGTAAATGCCTAGAGCACCGTGTGAGGGTTGCACTAGACCTTACTGGAGCAACTAATGGAGTGGGTGTTCGGTCTCCGATTTGGGCGTCAGTTTTATTGGATACCGGGATGTCACACTCGTTTGTTCGTCGAGTTGTGCTGAGAGGTTGGGGCTGAGTTTAGAGCCGTTGAGTCCACCCCTGCGTCTGGACACGCCGGTTGCTGTGGGGTGGTGTTGACTAGTGTCGGTCGTGCCTGCGGAGTTGGAGAAGCGAACCGATACAAGAGGTTCGAGAGAGGGCTCAAAAGCCCTGATGCTGGATCGAGTCCTCACCCCGAGGATCGGGTATGTTCGGAGTTGGTAGGCACGACGACGGTAGTGGAGCGAGGTCTTAGAGAGACTGCGAGGATCCGTGAGGATCGGCAGCGACTGAGCTTGGGCGTGTATCCGTGGGAAGGATGCTTACGAAATGCCAACCTTTGAACGTAATCTTGGGAATGGATTGGCTGGCGAAGTGCCGAGCCAATACCGGCTGTTACTGGCGACGAGCGATTTCAGGTGTTCTCGGATCATATGAGCTTTAAGTACATCTCTTCCCAACGAGACCTGAATACGCTCCAGCGGCGATGGATGGGACTACTCGAGGAGTACGACTTTGAGCTACACTACCATCTGGGTAAGGCGAACGTGGTTGCCGACGCCCAGAGTAGGAAGTCGGTCCCGAGTCTTACTAGCATATCAGTCCGAGAGTGGGGCATGATATGGGAACTGGGCACGCTCGGGTTGGAGCTAGAAGAGGTTACTGGCGGCGTGGCAATGTACTTCTTGGTGACTCAGCCCACCCGGCTTGGCCGGGGGATGGAATCAGCAGTTAGTGGATGTCGAGACGACGGAGATCCAGGAGAGAGTTGCCGGCGGTGTTGAAGCCGAGGGCGGGGATCGTCGTGCTAATTGGGAGTTACGGTATCGTGGAGGTTTGTGGTGGAGCAGGATGCGGAGAGCGGTTGCGGAGTTAGTATCACGGTGCCTCACTTGTCAAAAGGTGAGAGCCGAACAACAGCGCCCCGCTAAATTATTGCAACCAGTACCGGTTGCACAGTGGAAATGGGGGCACGTCACAATGGGTGTCGTGAGCGGTTAGCCGAGTTCGCCTACAACAACAACTTTCATGCCAGTATCATAATGGCACCGTTCGAAGCGTTGTATGGTAGGCTGGGTCGATCGCCCGTATGCTGGGCAGAAGTGAGGAATAAGAGTTTACTGGGTCTAGAACTGGACCGAGAGACAGCTGAGTCGGTCGTGCCGAAGCATGAGCGGTTGAAGACCGCGCAGAGTCAGCAGGAGCTATGCTGACAGACAGTGCCGACCTCACGAGTCAGCAGTCGGTGGTCATGTATCCCTAGAGATGAGTCCGAAGGGTGGGCTGGTGCGTTTCAACCACGGCGGAGGAGGGATAGCCCCGCGGTGTATCGGGCCTTTCGAGGTCTTGAGTACGTCTTTGAGTGGGCGGATGTCGCGGTAACGGGTGATGTCCCGTATGAGGAGAAGTCGATGTGGGAAAGGGATCCACAAGAGCAGGTCCTGCGCGAAAGGGTTATCCGCTTAGAACTGGTGTTGTGGCGACACCACGAGGCCGAGTCGACTTGCGAACGCGAGGACGAAGTTCGCGCGAAGTACCCCGACCGGTTCGACTCCTGAAGTGCGTTGTCTTAAATTTCGCGGACGAAATTCCTTTAAGGGGGTAGATTGTAATAACCACACTGGGTCAACGCCAGTCAAAGCTATGAAAAACGGGAAAATTTAAAAAAATTAAGACAAACATTTAATCGAACCTAGAATTGACCCCGAGGGTCATATCAGACTTAAGTTGACCCCGATATCGACCAAAGTGAGTTCTGGGGGACTCAGGGCAACTTTCTGATCAACTTGGGAAATATTGACTTTTCTCTGGAAAAGTCAACCGAGCGACGTTTTGGTCCATTCGAGGACCGTTTTGGATCCAAAAAGCTTAACCATCGTCGCAGCGGTCTTAGTTGAGCCGTTTCCTTGTGGCCTGTCAAGTTTCGTAATTTCTTGGAAAAAGTGCCTGTTCAGGGCCCGAAACGTCCGAATTTCGCGAATCTGTTGTTGAGCCCGTGAGTTACTGTTGGTGTGTCTTGGGAGGCCGCGAGTGCCCGTGGGGTTGTTGAACCTGTGTCTCTACTGTTGGTGTGTCTTGGGAAACCGTGAGTGCCCGTGGGGTTGTTGAGCCCGTGAGTTACTGTTGGTGGTTTTGAGAGGTCGTGAGTGCCCGTGGGGTTGTTGAGCCCGTGAGTTACTGTCGGTGGTTTTGAGAGGCCGTGTGTGCCCGTAGGGTTGTTGAGCCCGTGAGTTACTGTTGGTGTATCTTGGGAGGCCGTGAGTGCTTGTGGGGTTGTTGAGTCCGTGTTTTACGGTTGGTGTCTCGTGTGGCCATGAGTGCCTGTGGAGTGTTGAACCTGTGTTGTTGCTGTTTGTTGAACTTGCTTGTGATTGTGATTGTGGTTACCTGAGGTTGGGGGCCCGCTTCATGAAACGGGGGTCCACGAGCACACGCGTCTGCATGTTCAGATGGGGTAGGGGGCCCGCCCGACAACAAAGGGGTCCTGGCCGCGCGTGTGTGGTTTAGGGTTGTGAGTGTGATAGGTCGACAGCCTGATCCGACTATGTGTCGATGAATTGCGATAGGTCGACAGCCTGATCCGACTTTGTGTCGATGAATTGCGATAGGTCGACAGCCTGATCCGACTTTGTGTCGATGAATTGCGATAGGTCGACAGCCTGATCCGACTTTGTGTCGAGGAATTGCGATAGGTAGACCGCCTTACCTGATTGAGATTGGTAAAGGGCGTGAGGGAGGTTACTGAGCAGCTGGTATGCGATCCTTTGTGATCTTGTTTGGTGTGCGATCCTTTGTGATCTTGGGTTTGCGTGGTGGTCTTTTGAGTCCTGGGAAGAGGTCCTGATCGTTGTGTTGGGTCTACATTACGAGTCCGAGTGTTGAGTCTGTTGAGGAAGTAACGGGTTGTGTGTCAGTTAAGTTACTTGAGTTTGGGGATGGTATTCCCGGTGTTGGGTCTAGTTTTGGTGTTACCGGCATTGTCTGCTAAGTATGTCGTAGTCAGTCTGTTATCCGTGGTGGTGAGCGAACGCTCACCCCTAGCTGCTTTTCCTACAGGTACTGATCACAGGATGGACTAGGTGAGCTCTCGAAGCTTGTGGAGCTAGGAGCGGAGTCCGGGTCTTATCTTTTGAGTCTAGTGACGGATACCTTGTACTTGTCCAATTGTTGGGACGTTTTTGAATTGTAAATATTATTTTGGTTTAATTAAATGGAAATTTCAAGTGTTTATTCAAAACAGGTTTCAAATGTTTTATAATTTCAAATGTTCGTGTCCCGAGTTCGGCTTACTGAAATTGGGGCGTGACAGCGGAGGTATGGTATCGTCGTGCTAATTGGGAGTTATGGTATCGTGGAGGTTTGTAGTGGAGCGGGATGCGGAGAGCGGTTGCGGAGTTAGTATCGCGGTGCCTCACGTGTCAAAAGGTGAGAGCCGAACAACAGCGTCCCGCTGGATTATTGCAGCCATTGCCGGTTGCATAGTGGAAATGGGGGACACGTCACGATGGGTGTCGTGAACGGTTAGCCGAGTTCGCCTACAACAACAGCTTTCAGGCCAGTATCATGATGGCACCGTTCGAAGCGTTGTATGTGTCACGGGACCACAAGACCTCCCTTTGATCCGTGCAGCTCACAACCCTACACAAGCCTTTTCCTAGGCTTTGTAAGCGAAGCGATCAGCCTTCAAACGTGCGGAAGCGTTTTGATAAGCGAGCAAACGAACAAGCAACAAAGAAAGGTAGAAGACAAGAGATTGGTGCTCAAGAGGGAGCGATTTTCTGGTTTTATATATGAACAAAACAAAGAGAAAAGTGAGTGAGTTTACAAGGCAAATCAGCCCTCTATATATACTAGTACAAGAGATCTATATAAGGCAACAAGAATAAATGAGATTCCTCTTTAATGCCATCAATGCCACGATTTCCTCTTGGTCAAAGACAATCCCTTGATCCTTGCCAAGTCTTCTAACTCCCTTGGACATTGACTCCTTGATCCTTGCCTCTTGTCCCCGCCATCAAGACGTGCGCCAATCTTGGCCATGTCAAGGCTGGTCGCCCTTTGACCATGCCAACCGATCAGCACCCCTTCTCGGCCCAACTCTCCCTCTCGGTCACCAAATGGGGCCGAGCCATCCTCGCCCCTACATGCACGGCACCAGCCCAAGTCCGGGTCTTCACCTGGTCCGTGACATCCTCCCCCACCAAAACGAAGCATCGTCCCGATGCTTGGCTGCCCCACGCTCCATGCCTCGGCAGCCCTTGCTTGGTGGTCTTCGTCCTTCAAGACAAAACCCGCATTGGTGTTACCCAACGGGTCGTGTCCCCACAAGTCCTCCCCTAAGAAACTTGCAAGTCCGGCCGTCTCTTCATCTTGAGAAGGTCGGAGCCGTGGTATCAACTCCTTGGACAACCCACAAGGCGGAATGCCTTTGAACTCGCCCAAGAGTTCGCCTACCACCTCGGAAGTCCCTCCCTTCTTCTTTACTCCTTGGTCCCCCATGTCGACCCCGAGAAAGGTAGAAGAAGAGTGATACTTGGAATCAAAATTAGATGAAATCGACTCAAGTATCTTACCTCCATGGTCCTCTTGAGTTCGCCCCTCGGTTGCCCTTCCCTGTTCAACTTGGCGTTCTTCAAGAGTGTGCTCTCTAGAAGGGTCGTGTAGGTGGTGGTCGATCATCGCATCATCCAATAGCTTGCCCCGATCCAAAGGATCTGCCTTCGCGTAATGTCTACGATGAAGACCCAACACCACACGCCGCTTCTTGGTTTGCACCTTGGTTGAGAAGGTCGTGTCCCTCCACAACACCTTGAGCCACTTGACCTTCTTGGTGCGCGGTCTAACCTTGCGGACGACCTTCCCCTTGGTCACATCCGTCTTGGTTTCTACCCCACCATCTTGAGGTACAAGTGCTTTCGCCTCAACATGTTCCAACAAGTCCCCATGATGGTTCCTTGCTTGAACATTTGAGGTCTTCTCCGGCACAAGCTCCTTGACATTATCATCGTCAAGACTTGGCAGTAGCTTCTTGGGCAGCCCACAAGACGGAGTGTCCTTGGGCTCGTCCAAAAGCTCCTCTACCAAGGTCGGAACTTCCACCGTTGTCCCACCAACCCCGAAGTCTTCAAGAAAGGTAGAAGGAGGAGAGTAATTTAGACATGAATTCAATTGCATAGCTGAAATTGTCTTACCCCCTTTGTGTTTTCTTATGAGCGGGATTTGGCACGGCGTCCCCTCTAAGATCCACATCGTGTCTAGGTGAGGGACGACTACACTTTGTATGCGATCGAGAAAATCCCAACCCATGACAAAGTCATAATCGTCTAGCCTCATCACAAACAAGTCCACCTTTCCACTCCAAGCTCCAATCTTTAGTTGGACGCCTTGAGCTATGCCTTCCACGGGAGTTGGTTCTTTGTTCACCGTCTTCACGCATGAACTTCCTTTGCACATCTTGAGCCCCATCCTCTTGGCGACCTCAAGACTAATGAACAAGTCCGAAGCACCCGTATCCACAAGGGCCTTCATCTCGACTCCGTTCATCTCGGTATCCACGTACATGGATCCCTTACGTTCCCTCCGTCCTTCCTCCGCTCGCATTGCACCCAAGAGCATTAATGAACTCATGGTGGTCTCTTGTGGCGGTTCCGGCACGATTTTCATAGCTTTCAAGCTAGTTTTGTTTGGGCAATCACGCATCAAATGAGCACCCTTGCAAATATAACATGAAAAGGTATTTTGAAAGGAACTAGGACTACCCGGTTTGGTTGGCCTCTCGGTGTTGAACCTTGGCTTCTCCACGGATCCGTCCCTTCGCTTCTCCTCCCTATGAGGTGACCGCCTACTCCTTGTATCACGATCGTCCGTTGGCTTGTCCTTCCTTGTATAATCAACCAAGGATTCAGCCACACGAATAGCTTCGTTCAAGTTCTACACATTGGCCCTTCGCAATTCAGCTTGCGCCCAAGTGGCCAATCCGTCCTTGAACTGAAAGAGCGCCTCTTTCCAAGTGGCCAACCCGGAACTCCAGCATTATCTCCTGAAATGCCACCACGTACTCAGTGATGGACCCCTTCTGAGTCAACCGGCGGAGCCTTCCTCGCGCCTCATCCTCAGCATTCTCGGGTTTGAACTCAAGCCAACACTCGATTTCTTCCTCGCCTTCGAGTTTAGCTTCTTCACAACTTCTACGCCACCACAAACTAGCAGTGTCAGACAAATAATTACAAACATTCTTGAGCTTACATGAATCATCTTGAACGCCCACGGCTTCAAAATAGTTGTCCAAGCTCCGTAGAAAGTTGTCAACGATCTTTGTTGAGCGACTGCCTGCATAAGCCTTTGGCCGAGGAACTTCCATCCTTGGGGGGGCCCCGCCTCCATTGGCCAAAGCTTTCTTGCAAATCTTCAACTCCTCTTGCAAAGAAATCACGGTTGCCTCCAAATCCTCTACTTTTGTAGTATACGGATTGAGGGTATTCTCAAAACCATCAGCACACCTGCTCAACGTGTTGATCACCTCCTTCACCCCCGAATGCCTCCTTTCTCCCTTTTTCACATACTCCTCCAAAAGAGCTATGTGTTCCTCCAAAGAAATAGAAGAAGAAGATTCACTAGCACGAAGTGAAGGATCTTTTGACTTACTTCTCTTTTTGGTGTTCACTCTAGACATGTCACGGCCACAAGCATCAACCTCCAAAGCCAACTCTACTTGTTCGGCCATTGCTTTGTTCTCCAACCGGTGCTCTGATACCACTTGTCACGGGACCACAAGACCTCTCTTTGATCCGTGCGGCTCACAACCCTACACAAGCCTTTTCCTAGGCTTTGTAAGCGAAGCGATCAGCCTTCAAACGTGCGGAAGCGTTTTGATAAGCGAGCAAACGAACAAGCAACAAAGAAAGGTAGAAGACAAGAGATTGGTGCTCAAGAGGGAGCGATTTTCTGGTTTTATATATGAACAAAACAAAGAGAAAAGTGAGTGAGTTTACAAGGCAAATCAGCCCTCTATATATACTAGTACAAGAGATCTATATAAGGCAACAAGAATAAATGAGATTCCTCTTTAATGCCACCAATGCCACGATTTCCTCTTGGTCAAAGAAAATCCCTTGATCCTTGCCAAGTCTTCTAACTCCCTTGGACATTGACTCCTTGATCCTTTCCTCTTGTCCCCGCCATCAAGACGTGCGCCAATCTTGGTCATGTCAAGGCTGGTCGCCCTTTGACCATGCCAACCGATCAGCACCCCTTCTCGGCCCAACTCTCCCTCTCGGTCACCAAATGGGGCCGAGCCATCCTCGCCCCTACATGCACGGCACCAGCCCAAGTCCGGGTCTCCACCTGGTCTATGACATATGGTAGGCCGGGTCGATCGCCCGTGTGTTGGGCAGAAGTTTGAAATAAGAGTTTACTGGGTCTAGAAATGGACCGAGAGACAGCTGAGTCGGTCGTGCCGAAGCGTGAGCGGTTGAAGACCGCGCAGAGTCAGCAGGAACTATGCTGACAGACGGCGCCAACCTCTCGAATCAGCAATCAGTGGTCAGGTATCCCTAGAGATGAGTCCGAAGGGTGGACTGATGCGTTTCAACCGCGGCGGAGGTGGGTTAGCCCCGCGATGTATCAGGCCTTTCGAGGTCTTGAGTACGTCATTGAGTGGGCAGATGTCGAGGTAACAGGTGATGTCTCGTTTGAGGAGAAACCAATTTGGGGAATGGATCCATGGGAGCAGTTCTTGCGCGGAAAGGTTATCCGTTTAGAACGGGTGCAGTGGCGGCACCACGAGTTCGAGGCCGAGTCGAATTGGGAACGCGAGGACGAGGTTCGCGCGAAGTACCCTGACCGGTTCGACTCCTGTAGTGCGTTGTTTTAAATTTCGCGGACGAAATTCCTTTAATGAGGGTAGATTGTAATAACCACTCCCGGTCAACGCCAGTTAAATCTGCGAAAAATAGGAAAATTTAAAAAAATTCAACAGACACTTGGTTGAACTTAAATTTGACCCCAAGGGTCATACCAGACTTAAGTTGACCCGTTATTGACCAAAGTGAGTTCCGGGGGACTCAGGGCAACTTTCTGATCAATTTGGGAAATGTTGACTTTTCGCTGGAAAAGTCAACCGAGCGACGTTTTGGTCCATTCGAGGACCGTTTTTGATCCAAAAAGCTTAGCCGTCGTTGCAGCGGTCTTAGTTGGGCCGTTTCCTTGTAGCCGCGAAGTTTCGTAATTTCTTGGAAAAAGTGCCCGTTCGGGGCCCGAAACGTCCGATTTTCGCGAATCTGATTGGAAAATATCTTCTAGATATTTCCCTAAAAAGGTGTGGGACCCACCTTGCCACTTGTCAAGCAAGTGGTGGTGTTAGGTGTGAGACAAGACAAGGACGACTACTTTAGGTGTTAGTTTGTAATTAAGTATTAGTTTGATGTTTTTTTTAAATAAAACAAAAGGGAAGAAGATGACTACACGTCCATACATTGTAAAAAAGGAAAAGAACATGGAAAAAGAGAGTTAGTTTTTAGAGAGAGAAGGAGAAGGAGAAGAAGAGAGAAAAGAGAAGGAGTTGGGGTTTATGGTCACTATTCACGAGCATCGAGCCATGGGTTTGTCTCAACGATAGTAGATTTGAGCTCACATCGTCTTCCTCTACGGTAAGAACCTAACCGATTTTCATTTTGGAACGTTTGAATTTTAGGGTTTAAGTTTAAACGGTTTGATTAAGGTTGGGTTTTGTTTAAGATTGGTTTAAAAATGAATGGTTGAGGTTTGGGGTTCGTTAGGAACGTTTTGGGGCGAAAAGGAAATTTTCCTAATTGTGGCCGGGTGGGGCCCACGTGCCCGAGTATCGGGTTTTCGTGTTCGGGTGGTTTAGGACGATCCCCAATTAGTTAATCCACACTCGGATCGGAATTTGGAATTAAATTATGAAAGTTGGAATTTCGGGTTTAGAAACTTTAAACGTTCATTAAATGACTCGGAAGTCGCAATTTGATTTCGTCAAGTGCATTGGGACCCTTGAATTATTATAAGACCGTAGAAATGAAAACGGGAATTTTTGGAGCCAAGAAGGACATTTCCAAAACCCGGGCAGATTCGTCATGTCGGGCGAATCGGGCCTTTGCGGGTCCTTTATCGACAATGTCGAGTAATTGGGAAGTTTGGGAGCGATCGACATTGTCGGGGTTACGTTTGGGCGTTAAGTTTACTGAACTTCAGTTGATTCCTGCGATTTTAAAAGTGGCTTAAATTTGTGTTCTTTTAGATCGTGCCGCGGACCGAGGGAAAGGGAAGCTAGGCGAGTGATTGAGATCACGTCGGAGCTTGTTGGTTGGCTTTTGGAGAACACGCACGAGGTAGGGAAAAGTAGCCGGATCTCGGCCCTGACTAGGGAAAGTTAACAGTAGACTTGCATGTGACACTTGGGTGTCGTGGGTTAAGTAGGTTATCGATTATTAGAAATGCATGTGACACTTGGGGTGTCGTGGGTTAAGTAGGCTATCGAAGATCGGAAATGCATGTGACACTTAGTAGTGTCGTAGGAGCAGAGAACTTATCGATGTTAGAATTATTGGAGGCATATGACCATGCCCGGAGGTTGATTGTGAACTTATCGATATTAGGAGTACTGGAGGCATATGACCATGCCCGGAGGTTGATTGTGAAACTATTGATATTAGGATTGTTGGAGGCATTGGTTATGCCGGAGGTTGCTTGTGTATTGTGTGTCTTGGGTGGCCATGAGAGCCGTGTTTACTGTTGTGTCTTGCGTGGCCATGAGAGCCCGTGTTTTATTTTTGGTGTCTTGGGTGGCCATGAGTGCCCGTAGGGTTGTTGAACCCGTGTCTTTATTGTCGGTGTGTCTTGGGTGGCCATGAGTGCCCGTGGGGTTGTTGAACCCGTGTCTTTACTGTTGGTGTGTCTTGGGAGGCCGTGAGTGCCTGTGGGCTTGTTGAGCCCGTGAGTTACTGTTGGTGTGTCTTGGGAGGCCGTGAGTGCCCGTGGGGTTGTTGAGCCCGTGAGTTACTGTTGGTGGTTTTGAGAGGCCGTGAGTGCACGTGGGGTTGTTGAGCCCGTGAGTTACTGTCGGTGGTTTTGAGAGGTCGTGAGTGCCCGTAGGGTTGTTGAGCCCGTGAGTTACTGTTGGTGTATCTTGGGAGGCCGTGAGTGCTTGTGGGGTTGTTGAGTCCGTGTTTTACGGTTGGTGTCTCGTGTGGCCATGAGTGCCTGTGGAGTGTTGAACCTGTGTTGTTGCTGTTTGTTGAACTTGCTTGTGATTGTGGTTGTGGTTACCTGAGGTTGGGGGCCCGCTTCATGAAACGGGGGTCCACGAGCACACACGTCTGTATGTTCAGACGGGGTAGGGGGCCCGCCCGACAACAAAGGGGTCCTGGCCGCGCGTGTGTGGTTTGGGGTTGTGAGTGTGATAGGTCGACAGCCTGATCCGACTTTGTGTCGATGAATTGCGATAGGTCGACAGCCTGATCCGACTTTGTGTCGATGAATTGCGATAGGTCGACAGTCTGATCCGACTTTGTGTCGATGAATTCCGATAGGTCGACAGCCTGATCGGACTTTGTGTCGAGTAATTGCGATAGGTCGACCGCCTGACCTGATTGAGATTGGTAAAGGGCGTGAGGGAGGTTACTGAGCAGCTGGTATGTGATCCTTTGTGATCTTGGGTTTGCGTGGTGGTCTTTTGAGTCCTTGGAAGAGGTCGTGATCATTGTGTTGGGTCTACATTACGAGTCCGAGTGTTGAGTCTGTTGAGGAAGTAACGGGTTGTGTGTCAGTTAAGTTACTTGAGTTTGGGGATGGTATTCCCGGTGTTGGGTCTAGTTTTGGTGTTACCGGCATTGTCTGCTAAGTATGTCGTAGTCAGTCTGTTATCCGTGGTGGTGAGCGAACGCTCACCCCTAGCTGCTTTTCCTACAGGTACTGATCACAGGATGGACTAGGTGAGCTCTCGAAGCTTGTGGAGCTAGGAGCGGAGTCCGGGTCTTATCTTTTGAGTCTAGTGACGGATACCTTGTACTTGTCCAATTGTTGGGACGTTTTTGAATTGTAAATATTATTTTGGTTTAATTAAATGGAAATTTCAAGTGTTTATTCAAAACAGGTTTCAAATGTTTTATAATTTCAAATGTTCGTGTCCCGAGTTCGGCTTACTGAAATTGGGGTGTGACAGCTTGGTATCAGAGCTCGACGTTTCACACCTCGGACTGTACGTCAATTAGGTGAGGAGAGTCGAGTCAGTAAAGTCCCGTCGTGCGTTGGGTACGCAGGTCGGAACCGTGTGTAGACCCGTTGTGTTCTGAGTCCTGTTTGTGTTTGTGTGTATGTGCAGTACGGGGTTACTGGCATGCTGTTTGTGTATTGCTGGGTGAAACTTTTTTAAGCTGTCGCGACTCGACTCAGGGGCGCCCCTGTAGTCGAACGTGACTGTGTTGATATCAAGTCGGTACAACGTAGTTCGGGGACGCCTGGACTGGGTTGTAACTACGTGATGTCAAGTATGAGGTTTTAAAATGAAAAAGGAGAAAGTTTTAAAATTGATTGGCCCGGTGGGCGTGTTTGATTTTGATTGGCCCGATGGGCGTGTTTGATTTTGATTGGCCCTGAGGGCGTGTTTGATCTTGATAGGCCATGTGGGCGTGTGTGTGTGGGTTGATTGGTCCGGTGGGTGTGTTTTGATTTTGATTGGCTCGATGGGCAAAGTTCGACTTGGGTTGGCCTAGTGGGCAAAGTTCGACTTGGGTTGGCCCGGTGGGCGGGTGTCCTCGTCGTCGTTGTTGTTGTTGTTTGGCCGGGTTGGCTTATGATTGAGGTTGGAAGACTTGGGTTTGGTCTTAAATTGTTGTGCGTGTGTTGTTAAATTGTTGGTCGAGTGTGTGTGTCGTCCAAGGTTTCTCTTTGAGGCTATTTTAGGGTTAAAACGGGGTAAGGTTCGAGTTGAAGCGAATTTGGAAAACAGGTCTGCGCGAGTGTCACGGATCCGTGACGGACCAGAGCGATTTGGCGAATTTTAGGCCTTCGTCACGGCTCCGTGACCCCAACCGTGACGGGGTCTGTCACGGATCCGTGATCCCTGTCTGTTCCACCGTCTTGTTTGTGCAGTTCGAGTATTGGTTTGCGTGGCGGGGTTGAGTTGGTGTTGGTGGTAGAGGTTGAAATTTTCGGTGTTAAAGGATGAGGTCTTGGGTTCGAGACTCATCGATAACCTACGGTAGTGGTACAGCGTCTCGGTGTGAGAGTCACGCCACGGAGAGGGGTTAGGGTTGGTGCGCTGTGGCACCACACGGACTAGGTTTCCCCTAGGTGAACGGGTGTTCGAGGTTTCCCTCGCAGGAACGGGTGGTTTGAGGTTTCCTTCATGTGAGTGGGTTGTTTGAGGTTCCCTACATGATCGAGTAACTAGGGTATCAAGGGTGTGAGCAATAGTGGATTGCTGAGTGGAAAGTAGGATCCCCGTTGAGGTTTCTCTACGTGATCGGGTAATTGGGATATTGAGGTTGTAAGCAATAGTAGTTGCTAAGTGGAGAACATAATCCCCGTTTCGAGGTTTCCCTTACATAAGAGAGTATTTGAGGTGTTAATGACTTGAGCAGTGTGACGTGTTAGTAGTAGGTTTTGGGGTGGTGTTTTGCCCTGGCTAGATTGGTAAGTCTTTGGTGCTTTACTAGTGCCATAATCGAACGGGTGTCCGTGAAGGTGAGCATAACGCTCATCCCCTTTACTACTTTTCCCGCAAGGGACGAGTAGCGAACACTGGTTTGGTTGCGGAAAGTTATAAGTAAATGCATAGAGGACCGGGTGAAGGTTTGTGCTAGACTTTACCAGAGTAACTAATGGAGTGGTTTTTCGGTCTCTGCTTTGAGCGTCATTTCTGTTGGATACCGGGGCGTCACACTCGTTTGTGTCGTCGAGTTGTGCTGAGAGGTTGGGGCTGAGTTTAGAGCCGTTGAGTCCACCCCTGCGTCTGGACACGCCGGTTGGTGGTGGTGTGGAGTTGACTAGAGTCTGTCGTGCCTGCGAAGTCAGAGAAGAGAACCGACATAGGAGGTTCGAGAGAGGGCTCAAGAACCCTGAAGCTGGATCGAGTCCTCAACCCGAGGATTCGGGTATGGTCGGAGTTGGTAGGCACGACGACGGTAGATGAGCGAGGTCTTAGAGAGACCGCGAGGTTCCGTGAGGTTCGGCAGCGACTGAGTTGGTGCGTGTGTCCGCGGGAAGGATACTTACGGAATGACAACCTTTAACGTAATCTTGGGAAAGGATTGCCTGGCGAAGTACCGAGCCAATACCGACTGTTACTGGCGACGAGCGATTTCAGGTGTTCTCGGATTCATAAGAGCTTTAAGTACATCTCTTCCCAACGAGACCTGAATACGCGCCGGCGGCGATGGATGGTACTACTCGAGGAGTACGAATTTGAGCTACACTACCATCCGGGTAAGGCGAACGGTGTTACCGACGCCCTGAGTAGGAAGTCGGTCCCGAGTCTTACTAGCATATCAGTCTGAGTGTGGGACATGATATGGGAACTGGGCACGCTCGGGTTGGAGCTAGAAGAGGTTACTGGCGGCGTGGCCATGTACTTCTTGGTCACTCAGCCCACCCGGCTTGGCCGGGAGATAGAGGCAGTAGTCGGTGGATGTCGAGACGACGGAGATCCAGGAGAGAGTTGTCGGCGGTGTTGAAGCCGAGGGCTGGGATCGTCATGCTAATTGGGAGTTACGGTATCGTGGAGGTTTGCAGTGGAGCGGGATGCGGAGAGCGGTTGCGGAGTTAGTATCGCGGTGCCTCACGTGTCAAAAGGTGAGAGCCGAACAACAGCGTCCCGCTGGATTATTGCAGCCATTGTCGCTTGAACAGTGGAAATGGGGGTACGTCACGATGGGTGTCGTGAGCGGTTAGCCGAGTTCGCCTACAACAACAGCTTTCAGGCCAGTTTCGTGATGGCACCGTTCGAAGCGTTGTATGGTAGGCCGGGTCGATCGCCCGTGTGCTGGGCAGAAGTGAGGAATAAGAGTTTACTGGATCTAGAACTGGACCGAGAGACAGCTGAGTCGGTCGTGCCGAAGCGTGAGCGGTTGAAGACCGCGCAGAGTCGGCAGGAACTATGCTGACAGATGGCACCGACCTCTCGAGTCAGCAATCAGTGGTCAGGTATCCCTAGAGATGAGTCTGAAGGGTGGACTGATGCGTTTCAACCGCGGCGGAGGCGGGTTAGCCCCGCGATGCATCAGGCCTTTCGAGGTCTTGAGTACGTCATTGAGTGGGCAGATGTCGAGGTAACGGGTGATGTCTCGTTTGAGGAGAAACCAATTTGGGGAATGGATCCATGGGAGCAGTTCTTGCGCGGAAAGGTTATCCGTTTAGAACGGGTGCAGTGGCGGCACCACGAGTTCGAGGCCGAGTCGAATTGGGAACGCGAGGACGAGGTTCGCGCGAAGTACCCTGACCGGTTCGACTCCTGAAGTGCGTTGTTTTAAATTTCGCGGACGAAATTCCTTTAATGAGGGTAGATTGTAATAACCACTCCCGGTCAACGCCAGTTAAATCTGCGAAAAATAGGAAAATTTAAAAAAATTCAGCAGACACTTGGTTGAACTTAAATTTGGCCCCAAGGGTCATACCAGACTTAAGTTGACCCGTTATTGACCAAAGTGAGTTCCGGGGGACTCAGGGCAACTTTCTGATCAATTTGGGAAATGTTGACTTTTCGTTGGAAAAGTCAACCGAGCGACGTTTTGGTCCATTCGAGAACCGTTTTGGATCCAAAAAGCTTAGCCGTCGTCGCAGCAGTCTTAGTTGGGCCGTTTCCTTGTAGCCTGCGAAGTTTCGTAATTTCTTGGAAAAAGTGCCCGTTCGGGGCCCGAAACGTCCGATTTTCGCGAATCTGATTGGAAAATATCTTCTAGATGTTGTCCTAAAAAGGTGTCGGACCCACCTTGCCCCTTGTCAAGCAAGTGGTGGTGTTAGGTGTGGGACAAGACAAGGACGACTACTTTAGGTGTTAGTTTGTAATTAATATTAGTTTGATGTTTTTTTTAAATAAAACAAAAGGGAAGAAGATGACTACACGTCCATACATTGGAAAAAAGGAAAAGAAAATGGAAAAAGAGAGTTAGTTTTTAGAGAGAGAAGGAGAAGGAGAAGAAGAGAGAAAAGAACTCGACGACACTATTCACGAGCATCGAGCCATGGGTTTGTCTCAACGATAGTAGATTTGAGCTCACATCGTCTTCCTCTACGGTAAGAACCTAACCGATTTTCATTTTGGAACGTTTGAATTTTAGGGTTTGAGTTTAAACGGTTTGATTAAGGTTGGGTTTTGTTTAAAATTGGTTTAAAGATGAATGGTTGATGTTTGGGGTTCGTTAGGAACGCTTTGGGGCGAAAAGGAAATTTTCCTAATTGTGGCCGGGTGGGGCCCACGTGCCCGAGTATCGGGTTTTCGTGTTCGGGTGGTTTAGGACGATCCCCAATTAGTTAATCCACACTCGGATCGGAATTTGGAACTAAATTATGAAAGTTGGAATTTCGGGTTTAGAAACTTTAAACGTTAATTAAATGACTCGGAAGTCGGAATTCGATTCCGTCAAGTGCATTGGGACCCTTGAATTATTATAAGACCGTAGAAATGAAAACGGGAATTTTTGGAGCTAGGAAGGACATTTCCAAAACCCGGGCAGATTCGTCATGTCGGGCGAATCGGGCCTTTGCGGGTCCTTTATCGACAATGTCGAGTAATTGGGAAGTTTGGGAGCGATCGACATTGTCGGGGTTACGTTTGGGCGTTAAGTTTACTGAACTTCAGTTGATTCCTGCGATTTTAAAAGTGGCTTAAATTTGTGTTCTTTTAGATCGTGCCGCGGACCGAGGGAAAGGGAAGCTAGACGAGTGACTGAGATCACGCCGGAGCTTGTTGGTTGGCTTTTGGAGAACACGCACGAGGTAGGGAAAAGTAGCCGGATCTCGGCCCTGACTAGGGAAAGTTAACAGTAGACTTGCATGTGACACTTGGGTGTCGTGGGTTAAGTAGGTTATCGAATATTAGAAATGCATGTGACACTTGGGGTGTCGTGGGTTAAGTAGGCTATCGAAGATCGGAATTGCATGTGACACTTAGTAGTGTCGTAGGAGCAGAGAACTTGTCGATGTTAGAATTATTGGAGGCATATGACCATGCCCGGAGGTTGATTGTGAACTTATCGATATTAGGAGTACTGGAGGCATATGACCATGCCCGGAGGTTGATTGTGAAACTGTTGATATTAGGACTGTTGGAGGCATTGGTTGTGCCGGAGGTTGTTTGTGTATTTTGTGTCTTGGGTGGCCATGAGAGCCGTGTTTTACTGTTTAGTCTTAGGTGGCCATGAGAGCCCGTGTTTTATTGTTGGTGTCTTGGGTGGCCATGAATGCCCGTAGGGTTGTTGAACCCGTGTCTTTATTGTCGGTGTGTCTTGGGTGACAATGAGTGCCCGTGGGGTTGTTGAACCCGTGTCTTTACTGTTGGTGTGTCTTGGGAGGTCGTGAGTGCCTGTGGGCTTGTTGAGCCCATGAGTTACTGTTGGTGTGTCTTGGGAGGCCGTGAGTGCCCGTGGGGTTGTTGAGCCCGTGAGTTACTGTTGGTGGTTTTGAGAGGCCGTGAGTGCCCGTGGGGTTGTTGAGCCCGTGAGTTACTGTCGTTGGTTTTGAGAGGCCGTGAGTGCCCGTAGGGTTGTTGAGCCTGTGAGTTACTGTTGGTGTATCTTTGGAGGCCGTGAGTGTTTGTGGGGTTGTTGAGTCCGTGTTTTATGGTTGGTGTCTCGTGTGGCCATGAGTGCCTGTGGAGTGTTGAACCTGTGTTGTTTCTGTTTGTTGAACTTGCTTGTGATTGTGATTGTGGTTACCTGAGGTTGGGGGCCCGCTTCATGAAACGGGGGTCCACGAGCACACGCGTCTGCATGTTCAGACGGGGTTTGGGGTTGTGAGTGTGATAGGTCGACAGCCTGATCCGACTTTGTGTCGATGAATTGTGATAGGTCGACAGCCTGATCCGACTTTGTGTCGATGAATTGCGATAGGTCGACAGCTTGATCCGACTTTGTGTCGATGAATTGCGATAGGTCGACAGCCTGATCCGACTTTGTGTCGATGAATTGCGATAGGTCGACCGCCTGACCTGATTGAGATTGGTAAAGGGCGTGAGGGAGGTTACTGAGCAGCTGGTATGCGATCCTTTGTGATCTTGTTTGGTGTGCGATCCTTTGTGATCTTGGGTTTGCGTGGTGGTCTTTTGAGTCCTTGGAAGAGGTCGTGATCATTGTGTTGGGTCTACATTACGAGTCCGAGTGTTGAGTCTGTTGAGGAAGTAACGGGTTGTGTGTCAGTTAAGTTACTTGAGTTTGGGGATGGTATTCCCGGTGTTGGGTCTAGTTTTGGTGTTACCGGCATTGTCTGCTAAGTATGTCGTAGTCAGTCTGTTATCTGTGGTGGTGAGCGAACGCTCACCCCTAGCTGCTTTTCCTACAGGTACTGATCACAGGATGGACTAGGTGAGCTCTCGAAGCTTGTGGAGCTAGGAGCGGAGTCCGGGTCTTATCTTTTGAGTCTAGTGACGTATACCTTGTACTTGTCCAATTGTTGGGACGTTTTTGAATTGTAAATATTATTTTGGTTTAATTAAATGGAAATTTCAAGTGTTTATTCAAAACAGGTTTCAAACGTTTTATAATTTTAAATGTTCGCGTCCCGAGTTCGGCTTACTGAAATCGGGGCGTGACATCGTGGGTTAATTAGGTTTATCGAATATTAGAAAGGCATGATACGGGAACGTAGCGAATATTAGAAAAGCATGTGACACTTAGTAGTGTCGTAGGAGCAGAGAACTTATCGATGTTAGAATTACTTGAGGCATATGACCATGCCCGGAGGTTGATTGTGAACTTATCGATATTAGGAGTACTGGAGGCATATGACCATGCCCGGAGGTTTATTGTGAAACTGTTGATATTAGGACTGTTGGAGGCATTGGTTATGCCGGAGGTTGATTGTGTATTTTGTGTCTTGAGTGCCCGTCAGGTTGTTGAACCCGTGTCTTTACTGTTGGTGTGTCTTGGGTGGCCATGAGTGCATGTGGGGTTGTTGAACCCGTGTCTTTATTGTCGGTGTGTCTTGGGAGGCCGTGAGTGCCCGTGGGGTTGTTGAACCTGTGTCTCTACTGTTGGTGTGTCTTGGGAGGCCGTGAGTGCATGTGGGGTTGTTGAGCCCGTGAGTTACTGTTGGTGGTTTTGAGAGGCCGTGAGTGCACGTGGGGTTGTTGAGCCCGTTAGTTACTGTTGGTGGTTTTGAGTGGCCGTGAGTGCCCGTGGGGTTGTTGAGCCCGTGAGTTACTGTTGGTGTGTCTTGGGAGGCCGTGAGTACCCGTGGGGTTGTTGAGTCTGTGTTTTACTGTTGGTGTCTTGTGTGGCCATGAGTGCCTGTGGAGTGTTGAACATGTGTTGTTGATGTTTGTTGAACTTGCTTGTGATTGTGATTGTGGTTACCTGAGTGAGAGAGGTTACTGAGACAGGTCGACCGCCTGGCCCGACTTTGTGTCGGGGAAGCGCGTGAGTGAGAGAGGTTACTGAGACAGGTCGACCTCTTGGCCTGAGTGGTTCGGCAAAGCGCGTGAGTGAGAGAGGTTACTGAGACAGGTCGACCGCCTGGCCTGAGTGGTTCGGTAAATCGCGTGAGTGAGAGAGGTTACTGAGACAAGTCGACCGCCTGGCCTGAGTGGTTCGGCAAAGCGCGTGATTGAGGGAGGTTACTGAGCAGCTGGTATGCGATCCTTTGTGATCTTGTTTGGTGTGCGATCCTTTGTGATCTTGGGTGTTGTGTGGTGGTCTTTTGAGTCCTTGGAAGAGGTCGTGATCGTTGTGTTGGGTCTACTTTACGTGTTAGAGTGTTGAGTCGGTCGAGGAAGGTAACAGTGGGTGTGTCTCAGTCGGAGTACTTGGGTTGGGGATAGTGTTCCCCGGTGTGAGTTTGTTATTGGTGTTACCGGCATTGTCTGCTAATTATGCCGTAGTCAGTCTGCTATCTGTGGTGGTGAGCGAACGCTCACCCCTAGCTGCTTTTCCTACAGGTACCGATCACGGGACGAACTAGGTGAGCTCTCGAAGCTTGAGGAGCTAGGAGCGGAGTCCGAGTTTTATCTTTTGAGTCTAGTGACGGATACCTTGTACTTTGTCCAATTGTTGGGACGTTTTTGAGTTGTAAATATTATTTTAATTAACTAAATGGTGATTTTAAAGTGTTTATTCAAAACAGGTTTCAATTGTTTTATTATTTTAAACGTTCACGTCCCGAGTTCGGTTTTACTGAAATTGGGGTGTGACAGCACAAATGAAGGAGGATAAAAATTAGGTGATTGAGTTGCATAAGGCATTTGTGCAGGAGCAGAAGATAGTGAACCGGAACATTGATTCCCGATTCCAAAAGTTGGAAATTCAACTGGGTCAAATAGCCAATACGATGAATCAAATAAACCCTCTTATACAAGTGGTGAATGAGAGAGCTCTACACGATCAAGCAATTCACATTGAGGAAGATCATTCCGAGCACTTATGTGATACAGCAGAACAAGAAACTCATTATCCGACCATGAGTTTAGAGTTAAGTGCGGAATGTGAGGTATCAAGTTCTTACTCATCTTGTATAATATCTATTCCATCTCCATGTAGTTTTGATGCTTTGAATTCTGTAGATGTAAATAATAATTGTATAATTGTAGAAAATAGTTCACAAACTCTTTCTGAGCTGAATCCTTCCATAGTATCCATAGAGTTGGCTGACAAATCTATAAGATATTCAAGGGGTACTATGGAAGATACTCTCAAGAGAGGGGTTGTATTTGAATCTTCCATTTATTTTATTTTGGTTGACATCGAGCATGATGTTGAAATTCCCTTTAGTATGGGAGATTCATTTTTGGATTATAGCAAATCAACTCTATATGTTCAACCTGTCCCATTGATTTTTAAATTAAATTTTGAGCATAGAGTTGTTAATATTAAGCATGAATTTGCTGATACATTTGCTAGTCCATATCACCCGTTTGTGAATTTTTACTCAGTTGTGGTAAATGCCCTTGACCCTTGTGGTCGTGAGACTTTTCCACCTCATGCGATTCATATCCCTATCGAGTTTTGCCAGGATGAGTCAAATCACAATTATTCAGTTCAGGCGAGCTTGATGAGAATAGCATTGAGTTTGGAACTTGTGCAAAACTCAAGAAAATGGATTTTGTACTACATTGTGTGTCTTCTCCTAGTTTTTCACTCACATTTAAAGAGAATGGAGCAATGGAAGTATGATATTTGTGGGAGCCCCCCTGATTGAGCCTTCTACTCGTCGAGCTAACGACGTTAAACAAATGCTCTTGTTAGGAGGCACCCCAACTATGGATTAGAGAGCGTATGGACGTTGATCACATGTGAGGCGCTGACCTCACACGAGCTCGATCGGGCGAGGAGATTTTCATTCATTCATGCATCGCCACACCCCGAGTCAGATGCATGCCACACAACGATTCTTCGAGGGGCAGTATCCCTTACCCTCGTACTTTATATTGATATTGTCGTTGTCTTACTCTTAGATACTATGTGGTGGGTGTTGAGCACCAGAATTGTCGTGCTGATAGTGTATGTATCTAGGACTGTATGGTGGTTGTTATATATGCTATTTGACAAGTGTGGGGTGTTATTATCATGTATATTATTGAGGGGTGCATGTGTACATATGTGTTAGAGTCGCACTGTGTACAGGCTTAGGTTTAAAGTGTGGGGTGGGATGCTTTGCATTATGCTCTACGCTTTATTTACATTAGGTTCATGCATCATATCGTTATTGTAAAAAAAATTCAAAAAATCAAAAAAATATTTTCTGGTAGTTTATGAAGCTTAGTGTGCATGATCTTAAGGTTCCAATGATTGTAATGTTGAAATTGCTTATCTTTCTTGCATAATTCAAAGGAGTGCATCGATTTGTTATGAATGAATTGACTTGTGTAAGCACATGTTGTGAGGTATGCTTTTTTGTTTGCATTCTTGATAGTCACTTTGATGTGTACTAGAGTCCTCTAATCCTATGCATGGAAACCTGAGTCTAGAACTTCACAGATTTCCCTTCGAGGCAAAATAAAAATAAGGAATTAGGT
This sequence comes from Erodium maritimum, assembly GCA_963921825.1. Taxonomy (NCBI): domain Eukaryota; kingdom Viridiplantae; phylum Streptophyta; class Magnoliopsida; order Geraniales; family Geraniaceae; genus Erodium; species Erodium maritimum. The sequence continues at coordinate 25,692,902 of OY997596.1, read as the reverse complement.
GCTTAGGAAAATGATCATGGGCCATTGTTGGACCGTTTGAGCTAAATTGCCTACCTATCCATATATTGTTATCCATTAGTCACCCTTATTGAGATTTGGCCTTTCGTTTCTAACTTGAATATTACAACCCTATGTTCCCTTCATTTCATTTTAATATCCTATGTTTTATTTGAACTCGTACTTCTTTGCTTAGATGCTTCTTGAGTGTGGTTGTTGTGGTTTGTGGTTGAGAATGTGATTTTAAATGACTGGGGAAATAATTATTTTGTTAATGTGTCGGGTATATTGTAAAATTTGTGCTCTCGGCCTCCCCCCTAAAAGATAAGAGAAAAAAAAAATACAAGAATCTCTTCTATGCAGAAAGAAAAGTGTGGAGTAAGGTTGAAAATTAGCGCAGGTAGAAGAGAAAAGGCAATAGAATTCATTGGAAAAAAATGTTTTTATTGATGTGTACAGGGATACAAAAGGGTGCAGAGAAGTGAAAAGGGTATTTAGTGCACAAATGGGGGTTATGGGTCGAGAGATACAATGTTGGGATGTGAGTTGAAGCATGTTCGTCAAGATGTATTTATTGAGCTTCTTTTCATGTACCTTACCATACCATATGCCTAGCCTACCATTATAAGCCTAATTAAAGCCCTGTGTGATTCATGATCACCTAAATCCCTTATAATTAGTGGAGAGAGGATTGAAAATACTTGTTTATGAATCTCTAAGAACCGTGTATATGGAAAAGAGGAACGACTGTCTAAGTTGACAAAAGGTTTGTAAGCTAAATTGAGTAGTCTTTATTGCAAGTAGCTTCACATGCGTTATGTTCATCGGTTTATGCATTCTTTTGAGCTGTGTAAGAACTTTTGGCATGTGATAACTCTGAGAAATCATGTTTGATCAATGTGTGGATTTGCTCATAAATTACCAACTTTTCGTGAACTATTGCATGCATCATGTAGTTAAGTCATAGGTTGCATTAGTTATAGGATCATACAATGCACATGCATCTTTAATTTCATTGTCTGAATAAAGGAGGTCCGGACTCCTCCTATCGAGTTGAACCTCTGGGTTTAACCGGGACATATCTTACTGTTTTGTTAGTTTAATTTTCTCGGGGCGAGAAAAGCTTAAGTGTGGGGTGTTGATGTGGACATAAAATACATCTATTTTGGATGTCATTACCCCACATTTATGTTCTTTTTAGTCCCGAGTTAATGTAAAATGATGCATTTTACTCTCATTTTGTGTAATTGGTCTTATTTCAAAGTTCACCAAGCAATTGAAGCAAAAAAGGGGCGAAACGGAGCAAAATTGGAACATGGGCAGAAGTGTCAGTAAGGTGCACCGGTTATTTGCACGGGGTGCAAAGAAGCAGTGTACTTTTGCACCGTTTGTTGCACGGCGTGCAACCTGGTGGTGCATCGAGAACAGAGGCAAAATAATTTGCACCAGAAAATTGCACGCCGTGCAAATAACCGGTGCAACTTAAGATGCACCGTGAAATGCACGGCTTGCATGCGACGGTGAAAACGTTAGAAACACGATTCCCAACTACGTTTCCTGTTTTTAATCAGATTTAACTCAACATATAAAAGGGACTTTAGGTCATATTGAGGGGGATCACAAAATTAGGGAGAAAAACACACTTGGGAGCTTGGAGAATTTGGAGAGAAGATCGAAAGCAAGAGATTAGAACATCAAAGGTTTTGTTTAGATTGGATTCAAAACTTAATATTTGTATTACTCTTATTGTTAAATATGAATTCCAGTGGTTTATTCATCGCCTTTTGTTCTTATTCTTGTGCTATGAACTTAACTTATATTGATCTAGGGTTAGGGGAACGAGGTGATGAATTGAGTTAACATATTCGTGTGTACTTTCGTCAAACTAGTATCTAGGAAACTGTTTATTTAATTTCGTTCGTAATGCTACATTACCCTGATCACGTACATGTATGATTTAATCTTGTTAACCAACAATTGAGAAAAGAGGTTAAGAAGAGGAAAAAGTAATTAGCTAGCTCGGGTTTTAATCTAAGCCAGAATATGGTTAGACTGACACGAGTGCAATAACAATAGGAGTAAAACCCGAAAGTTAGAGGAATTCATAGATTCTAATACTATATGCCGCTCTACACCTAGATTAGAGATAATTAGGTGGACTGAGTATATTAGGGTCCTAATACGATCGAGAGATGGTTAGGACTACATTGAGAAAATTCTCGTTGCCCTTAGAGTAATATTAGTTGCGAATGTATACCGAACCCTGTTAAGTTGTTCATCACATTCGAACCCCGTTAATGTCCTAGACCGCTTTTTATCTCTAATTTACAATCCCGCTGTGACTTTGTTCTTTGTTTTCTGATCATTCATATATTCTCATTACTTGCATGACTTTACTATTCTCTAAAAAAACACCATTATAGGAATAGCTTGACCATTGAATTAATTAACTAAAGTGCTTGTCTAATTTCTCCCTTGGGTACAATATCTCGGACTAAACCCCGAATACTACTTGACGACCGGTACGCTTGTCGTACCATTCTGAGGGTTAATTCTCAAGGTTAAATATAATGCAGCGAGCTTCAATCAAAAGAACCGACGAGTTCGTCTTCGCCATAATCGGGTTTTCGACCCAAAAGGGGAGTTCGTTACAAGGAGAGAGGGCGAGGTGGGGGCGGAGCTCAACGTGCAACGCCGTCTATGGAATAAGGGCCACTCGACGATGTCGTAGTTTGACAGGTTATGCCTCTCATATTCGTCTTCAATAGCGACGATTCGTTCTTCTCTTACTCTGAGAGCTCCATAGAGGTTGAGGAGCTCGTGAAGTTGTTTTGAGTCGTAGAATAGTTCACGTTGTTGACGACGTAATTGCCCTTGATTTCTAATTCTACAGGTCTGATTTGTCTTGAGTTGAACAATTTCGGTTTTCAAATAATCAGTTGATGTTTGGTGTTGCAATTGGGTGAGGAGAGTCTCTCAACGCAGGTGTGGGAGGTCTCAGCTTTAGAGGTTGGAGATCGAGGAGTCGCCGTTACTAGAGCTTGCACGTCGGAGAACAACTCGTGCGTCCGAGTTTCGAGCTAATTCTAGAACGTTTGATGATATTTTTATTTAATTGTAATGAATATTTTAATCGTAATGAATAAATTAATATAATTTTTAGTTTTAAAGAAAACAAATTTATAATGTTAAGAATCTCTACACTTTATTAGAAAAATAAATAAAAAATATTTTCAGTATTTAGTAATATATAAAATACTAAAACATATGTAAATATGTAACTAAAACAAAGAGTCATAATTTTATTTCAATTAAAATTTTATTAAAAAATGGAGTTAGAAATCGAAGAGTTAGGATTCTTTTTTTTCAATTAAAAATTTATTATAAAAATGGAATTAGGAAAAAAATAGTTTTTTTTATTAAAGATGAAATTACAAAAAATATTTTATATAAAAATGATTAAAATTGTTATGAAAATTGAAGAAAAGCAAAATTACATTTATTAAATTAATAAAAAAATTAATTAAGTTTTTTTAAAAAATGAATATTAATTAGTTAATAAGTTAAAGTTATTATTAAGTCAAAGTCAACTAAAAAAGGGTAAAACAATCTTTTTGCTCTTAAGTCAAAAGTCAACTAAATTGATAAAGGGTAAAATAATCATTCAATATTTCTCAGTTAGTTTTTTAACCTCAATGGCTCAAAACGTATGTGGACTGAACATTAGGGTACCTAAATGTAATTATAAAAACTGTTGGGTCTCGAGGTAGGGTTGGAGATGAACCAACTCGCAGCGGAAAATCAATGAAAACCAAGAGACAATTAAAACCATGAAACAACTAACAAAGAATGGATTAACAAGAGAAAAATTCAGCACTAGTTCTTACCAAAACAAGAACACCGGTTAACGAATGATTGGCTTGAGTCTCCAAGACGCCTACGTATCCACATGGGAATCAAAGCCACGTAGTTCTTCTCTTTGAGGACTCAAGAACACAAACATGGAGGTGGAAACTAGCCAAACCCGAAATGGCCATGGAAGAGGGAGAGAAAATGTGTTTCCTATTCTTGTCTTGTGTTTGTTATGTTGAAAAAAGATGACTTAAACATAACAAAACCCATACTTGTCCAACTAAAGGCATGTGACAAGTATGGTGTCAAGTAAGGTGTAAATAGGACAAAGTATGGCAAGACAAGATTGGGTTAGGTGGTGAATCACCAACACCTTAATCCTTGTCTTGCTTACTTAGTACTAATTAATCAAGACTTGATTAATTAGTTCCATGGGCCTTGGTTGCATGGGCCTTTCATGGGCCTCTTGGAACATGGCCCATGGCCATTTCCAACGAGGTCCCGTGATTCGCTCATCGCCTCCAAGCCTTCCATACCGGAAATGTCCAACATTATCCGACGCGATCAATCCCAAGACTCCAAGCCTTGTCTCGATCCGTAAAGTCCTATTCACTTACGGGCACATGACCCAAAACCCAGTTTTGGTCATATCCCGAGACAACTCCCTTTTGGCCATTCTCCATATATGTGTCAATGAGTTTCATCCTTCGGTGTGACCCTTAGGTTTATGCATGTCAATAGATCAACGTAAAATCCCATTTTACTTGATCCTATTTAAGTGGCAACTAACGAGACTTTAGTATTGCCTGACACTGCATAGCGAATCGACCCTGTCGATTCTAACCTTTCCGTCGTCCCTGTCATTATCCTTTTATCTCCGATATCCTGATTGAGATAAGGCATAGAGCCGTCATCCTTATTATTCTCAATCAATGTTCCTTGATATGTGAGATGACTAAAGATATGATACCCAGTATCATGTGCATGGCCATGCTATTCTTTCAGTCACTCTCGATCAAGCGGCCGAGAACCGATATCTTTCTCATACCTCAGTATGAGGGATAAATCCCTTAGCCGTCTTTCGTGTCACTCATGTAGCCCGTCCCCAAGCCAATCCTGGCCGTTATGGAAGCCTTGTTACGGACAACGTTAGGCTCAGGTCAAACTCAGTTGTTCACTACATAGCGATCACAAAGACTCCTTGGTCTAAGGATACATGACAAGCTACGACACTGAATATGTTCATGACTTAATCTATGGCACATATTCAGGGCGGGTCGTCCAATATCATGTCCCACATGATATCTATGATCAGACTCCGGAATCCCATTCCAATGACTAACAAAACGTAAGCCATAAAGAGCCATCTTTCATACTAGTCGCTTCTAGTGAAGTTTTGTTGACTAGGGACCCATCGAGTGTGATCTATCTCGATCTATGGTTCTATTCGCATGGTGGGCATAGATCAGAGCACACGTCGATATATTACTCCAACACATAAGTAATATAAAGCCGCTTTAATTTTATTGCTAACGATGATATGTACATTTGGACATTTAGGATTGAACTACGGGCACTAAGACTAACAAAAACATAAGGTTACCAAAACGTCCATAGATCGAACATAAGGGTACCATAATGTATTTCGTCCCTAAAAACATTTTTTCAGTTTAAAATAAAAATGAAAAATATTATTAATATAAGATATTATTAATAAAAAACATATTAAAATTTATTTTAAAATGATGAAGGCTAATTAGGATAGGTTATGTTCTCCTCTCAGGCACCCCAACAAGCCTAGGCAGCGTCAAGCCATCAACGTTTAAAATAAGTGATCGTTGTTATCGACCAGTGTCTAGCTCGCCAAGTGTCCATGGTGGGGATGATTCTGGTGTTCCTCTAGTGGATGCAAGTCTCGATGGTGACGGGGCTCCAATCAAACTCAACGTCTATAATTTGATGTTCCTCTCGTTAGAGGACTAGCCAACAAATTTCTTTTACCTGGGAAGCACATGTTGTGAAGATTGAATTGATTGCCAGGCCAAATCGAAAAGGTAAGTGCTTTGGGTTCCTCTTTATAGCATCGAATGTAAATGTCGATCAAGTGGTGAAGAAGCTCAATGTCGTCAAGGTTTTGTGTTACATCCTAATGGTGGATCATGCGTGGGCACACGACGATGGGCCTGTGAAAAGGAACGGATATCAGAGGCCATTTGAGTTCCGACTTGAGGGACCTAATCAGTGGCGGAGCTAGGTATTTCAGTGAGGGGACGCCAATTTTTGTTATAATAATAATTATACATAACTTCAAAATAATACAAAGTAACGTCACAAATATTAATATTGAATAAAAAACAAAAATGACTACTTATTTTACAAGATGTGACGTTGAAATTTCATATTTTGAAAATATTGTAGAACAATTTCATTTTCAATACAATCTCAAATATAACATCAAATGTAAATGTCGATCAAGTGGTGAAGAAGCTCAATGCCGTCAAGGTTTTGTGTTACATCCTAATGGTGGATCGTGCGTGGACACACGACGATGGGCCTGTGAAAAGGAACGGATATCAGAGGCCATTTGAGTTCCAACTTGAGGTACCTAATCAGTGGCATAGCTAGGTGTTTCAGTGAGGGGGACGCCAATTTTTTTTTATAATAATAATTATACATAACTTCAAAATAATACAAAGTAACGTCACAAATATTAATATTGTATATGATCATACTATTACCCATCCATTGATTTTTCATTTAATTCTCGACCGAGTTTTAATAATATTCATAACATAAAATACTCTCTTCACACTCATAATAGGGACAAAGTAAGATCAATTTAATCATAGATAAATTAATAAAAAAATCAACTACATCAATGTTAATATTTATAATCAACAAATAAATTTATCGGAGTAATCTAATTAACACATTTGATCTCTTGTAATAACCACTCCCGGTCATCGCCAGTCAAACCTGCGAAAAACAGGAAAATTTAAAATGTTAAGACTGACACTTAATTGAACCTAAAATGACCTCGAGTGTCATACCGGACGTAAGTTGACCCCTTTATCGACCAAAGTGAGTTCCGGGGGACTCAGGGCAACTTTCTGATCAATTTGGGAAATGTTGACTTTTCGTTGGAAAAGTCAACCGAGTGACGTTTTGGTCCATTCGAGGACCGCTTTGGATCCAAAAAGCTTAGCCGTCGTCACAGCGGTCTTAGTTGAGCCGTTTCCTTGTAGCCCGTCAAGTTTTGTAATTTCTTGGGAAAAGTGCCCGTTCGGGGCCAAAAACGTCCGATTTTCGCGAATCTGATTGGAAAATATCTAGTAGATATTTTCCAAAAGGTGTGGGACCCGCCTTGACACTTGTCCAACAAGTGGTGGTGTTAGTTTTGGGGGGGAAATGAGTGGTGAAGCCTATAGGTGGCCGGCCACACATTAGAAAAAGAAAAGAAAAGGAAATTGAGTTAGTTGTTTTAGAAAGAGAAAGAAGAGAGAAGAAAGGGAGAGAAGGAGAAGAAGAGAAGAGAGAAAGCTAGGGTTTGCAGCACTATTCACGTCATCTCCACCCTTGGATCGTCTCAAGGCTAGGAGAAAGTGCACTCCCCTCATCCTCCTCTACGGTATACACCGAATCGATTCTCGTTTTGATTAATTTTGGAAGTTAGGGTTTAAGTAAAACTATTAGTTTAGGGTGTTTTGAGGTTGGGGGAATTGTTGGAGACGTTTTGGAGGTGTTTGGAGTCGAAGTATGACGTTTTCCGGTGACCGGAGGCTCGGGAGGAGCTCCGGCCACCGTGGGTGGTGGACGGCCGGCCATGAGGTGGCTGGCCGGAGCTGGGACCAGCCACCACCATTGTGGCCGAGCCCCATTTAAGCCCTAGGGCCCACGGCCAAGTTGGGCTGGGTGGGGCCCACGTGCTCAGGTGCTCGGGTTTAGTGTTCGGGTGGTTTAAAACGTTCCCCGGACCATTTATCCTTAACCGAATCGAAAATTGGAATTAAATTGGAAAAGTTATAATTAACGGGTTTTAGAAACTTGAAACGGTAATTAATTGACTCGGGAGTCGGAATTCGATTCGGTCAAGTACATTGGGACCCTTGAATTATTCTAACATTGTAGAAACGAAAACGGGAATTTTTGGGAGCCCCGGAAGGGCATTTACAAAACCCGGGCAGATTCGCCATGTCGGGCGAATCGGGCCTTTACGGGTCCCTTATCGACAATGTCGAGTATTTGGGGAGTTTGGGAGTGATCGACACTGTCGGGGTTAAGTTTGGGCATCAAGTTTAATGATTTTCAGTTTATTCATGCGAGTTGTTAATTGCCTTTAAAATTGTGTTCTTTTAGATCGTGCCACGGACCGAGGCAAGGGAAAGCTGGGTGAGTGACTGAGATCATCACCGGAGCTCGTTGGTTGGCTTTTGGGAGAACACGCACGAGGTAGGGAAAAGCAGCCGGATCTCGGCCTGACTAGGGAAAGTTAACAGTAGAATTGCATGTGACACTGGGGTGTCGTGGGTTAAGTAAGTTATCGAATATTAGAAAGGCATGATACGGGAACGTAGCAAATATTGGAAATGCATGTGACACTTAGTAGTGTCGTAGGAGCAGTGAACTTAGCGTTATTAGAATTACTGGAGGCATATGACCATGCCCGGAGGTTGATTGCAAACTTATCGAGATTAGGAGTACTGGAGGCATATGACCATGCCCGGAGGTTGATTGTGAAACTGTTGATATTAGGACTGTTGGAGGCATTGGTTATGCCGGAGGTTGATTGTGTATTTTTTGTGTCTTTGGTGGCCTTGAGGGCCCATGTATTATTGTTGAGTTTTGGGTGGCCATGAGTGCCCGTGGGGTTGTTGAACCCGTGTCTTTACCTTTGGTGTTTTGGGTGGCCATGAGTGCCCGTGGGGTTGTTGAACCCGTGTCTTTACCTTTGGTGTTTGGGTGACCATGAGTGCCCGTGGGGTTGTTGAACCCGTGTCTTTACTGTTGGTGGTTTGAGTGGCCGTGAGTGCCCGTGGGGTTGTTGAGCCCGTGAGTTACTGTCGGTGTATCTTGGGAGGTCGTGAGTGCATGTGGGGCTATTAAGTCCGTGTTTTACTGTTGGTGTATCTTGGGAGGCCGTGAGTGCCTGTGGGGCTGTTGAGTCCGTGTTTTACTGTTGGTGTATCTTGGGAGGCCGTGAGTGCCTGTGGGGCTGTTGAGTCCGTGTTTTACTGTTGGTGTCTTGGGTGGCCATGAGTGCCTGTGAGTGTTGAACCTGCGTTGTTACTGGTTGTTGAACTTGCTTGTGATTGTGATTGTGATTGTGGTTACTTGAGGTTGGGAGCCCGCTTCATGAAACGGGGGTCCACGAGCACACGCGTCTGCATGTTCAGACGGGGTAGGGGGCCCGCCCGTCAATAAAGGGGTCCTGGTCGCGCGTGTGTGGTTTGGGTTTGTGAGCATTCTTTGGCTGGCTTATGAGTTAGAGTCTCGGTAAGTTGCTAGCATTCTTTGGCTGGCTTACGAGTTAGAGTCTCGGTAAGTTGCGAGCATTCTTTGGCTGGCCTGACCGAGTTATAGTCTCGGGAGGTTGCGAGCGTTCTTTGGCTGGCCTGACCGAGTTAGAGTCTCGGGAGGTTGCGAGCGCTCTTGGCACTGAGCAGTTGGCAGCTGGTATGCGATCCTTTGTGATTTTGTTTGGTGTGCGATCCTTTGTGATCTTGGTTGGTGTTGCATACTTATCTGTCGTGTCTTTGATGGAGGTCGTCAATGGTTGTGTCGGGTCTACTTTACGTGTCAGGGTGTTGAGTTGGTCAAGGAAGGTAACTGTGGGTGTGTGTTCAGTCGGAGTACTTGGGTTGGGGATGGTGTTCCCCGGTGTTGAGTTTGTGTTCGTGTTACCGGCATTGTCTGCTAATTATTCCGTAGTCAGTCTGTTATCCGTGGTGGTGAGCGAACGCTCACCCCTAGCTTCTTTTCCTAGAGGTACCGTTCGCAGGCTGGACTAGGTGAGCTTCTGAAGCTTGAAGAGCTAGAAGCGGGATTCTGGGTTATTTGAGTCTAGCGACGTATACCATGTTTTTGTCCACTTGTTGGGACGTGTTTTAAGTTGTAAATTTTATTTTGTTGAACAGTTGGTGTTTTTAAGGTGAATTATAAAAATGGTTTCAAAAGTGTTTATTATTTTAAAACGTTCCCGTCCCGAGTTCGGTTTACTGAAATTGGGGCGTGACAGCTTGGTATCAGAGCTCGAGGTTTCAAACCTCGGACTGTACGTCAATTAGGTGGGGAGAGTCGAGTCGGTAAAGTCCCGTCGTACATTGGGTACGCAGGTCGGGAACCGTGTGTAGACCCGTTGTGTTGTGAGTCCTGCTTGTGTTTGTGTGTATGTGCAGTACGGGGTTACTGGCTTACTGTTTGTGTGATGCTGCGTGAAAAGTTTTTTAAACTGTCGCGACTCGACTCAGGGGCGCCCCTGTGGTCGAGCGTGACGGTGTTGACGTCAAGTGGGTACAATGTAGTTCGGGGACGCCTGGACCGGGTTGTAACTACCTGACGTTAAGAAATGGGGTTTTGTAATGAAAAAGAGAAAGTTTTTAAATTGATTGGCCGGTGGGCGTTTTGTGGAGTTTTGGTTGGCCCGGTGGGCGTGCTTGTTTATGTTGGTCCGGTGGGCGTGTTGTGGAGTTTTGGTTGGCCCTGTGGGCGTGCTTGTTTATGTTGGCCCGGTGGGCGTGTTGTGGAGTTTTGGTTGGCCCAGTGGGCGCTGTTTGACTTTGGTTGGCCCGGTGGGCGGGTGTCATCGTTGTTGTTGTTATGGGTGTTTGGTCGGTTTGGCTTGTGTTTGTGGTTGAGTGACTTGTGGTTTAGTCGGGTTTTGTGGTACGTGTTTGGTCTTTTTGGTGGTTAAATGTCTGCGACGCACAAGTGTGCGGGTCGCCAAGAGACTGGTAGGATACGAGTACCCTAGGGTAGCCATGACGGGCAGTTAGGGGCGAAGCTGTCGCAGCTACGGGACGGACCACGGGCCGACCTGGTACGAGACCAGGAAGGGCTCGCTGTTCCGATCCGGCAGCCAACACGGACCGGCTGGCGTGCCGGCCCGGCAGCCAGCACGGCACGACTGGTGTGCCGGCCCCGCAGCCAGCCCGGCACGGATGGTGTGCCGGCCCCGCAGCCAGCCCGACACGGATGGCATGCCGGCCCGGAATGCCATATGGTCCGGCCCACCTGCCGGACCGGTCCAGCCGGTTATCTTCAAAAAAAAAATTGTTTCGTTGTGCGTTTAGGTTTGGGGTTGTGTGACTCGGTTCACGTTCGTGCGGTTTGAGCGTTGGTTTTACGTGTTTGTGTTCGCGGTTGTGGGTTGTAGAGGTCGTAGGCTTGGTGTAAGGTTGGGTTGTTGTTGAGTTTTTCGCTCACGTATTATTATAATTAAGGCATTAATAGCGTGAGCAGTAGTGTTTTACTGGTTTGAGGACGTGTTTCCCGTGTCGAGGTTTATCTTAGTCGAGCGAGTACTTGAGGTAGTGGTTTGCACCGGTTAGATCGGTAGGTCTTTGGTGCGTTACTAGTATGCCGAATTTTGCGAATCTGACAGAAAAATATCAACAAAGATATTTTTTAAAGAGGTGGGACCCACTTGCCACTTGTCACACAAGTGGTGGTGGTAGGTATTTTTGAACAAAACAAAAGGAAGAGAGATGGGGGGTTCGGCCATAATGGAAAAAAAAAGAAGAAGAAGAAGAAGAAGAAGAAGAAGAAGAAGAAGAAGAAGAAGAAGAAGAAGAAGAAGAAGAAGAAGAAGAAGAAGAAGAAGAAGAAGAAGAAGAAGAAGAAGAAGAAGAAGAAGAAGAAGAAGAAGAAGAAGGGGAGTTAGGGTTTGTTGATTTCTCGACGATCCCACCAACGGATCGTCTCAACGGTTGTAGAATCTAGCTCCCATCGTCATTCCCTACGGTGAGAACCCTTATGTTTCTCGTTTTGGTACGTTTAAAATTTAGGGTTTGTGTTTAAACGAGTTAAATATGGTTGAGTATAGGTGTAGGGTTCGTTGGAGACGTTTTGGGGCAAAAATGACCGGATTCCGGTGACCGGAGGCTCGGGGGAGCTCCGGCCACCACTGTGGTGAATCGGTCCAAAACCGGTCCAGCCACTCACGGGTGATGGTGGTCGGGTGGGGCCCACGTGTCGGGTCTCAGGTTTTTCGTGTTCGGGTGGTTTTGGACGATCCCCAAATCGATAATTCACACCCGGAACGAATTATGGAATTAAATTGTGAAAGTTGGAAATTTCGGGTTTAGAAACTTTAAACGGGAATTAAATCGCTCGGATGTCGGAAATTGATTCCGTCGATTTCATTGGAACCCTTGAATTATTCTAAGATCGTAGAAACGAAAACGGGAATTTTCGGAGCCCCGGAAGGGCGTTTTCCGATCCCGGGCAGATTCGCCGAGCCTGGCGAATCGGGCCTTTCCGGGCCCATTGTTAACAATGTCGAGTAATTGGGTAGTTTGGGAGTGATCGACATTACCGGGGTTGCTTTTGAGCGTCTAATTCCTTAAAATTCAGATTTTCCTGCGAACTTAAAAAGTGTTTTAATTGTGTTCATGTTAGATCGTGCCGCCGACCGCGGAAAGGGGAGGCTAGGTGAGTGATCGCGAGCACGCCGGAGCTTGGGCGTGGAATTTTGGGAAAGCGTTACGACGTAGGGAAAAGTAGCCGGATCTCGGCCCTGACTAGGAAAAGTTAACAGTAGAATTGCATGTGACACTTGGGTGTCGTAGGATAAGTGAACGTATCGAACCATAGAAATGCATGCGACATTTAGTGGTGTCATAGGATAAGTGAACGTATCGAACATTAGAAATACTTGTGGCATTTGGTTGTGCCCGTAGGTTGATTGAATTGTTTGTGTTTGTGGGTGGCCATGAGTGCCTTTGGGGAGTTGAACCCGTATTGGTTGACTGACTTGCCGAGTGGTAGTTAGTCGTGTTGTCGTATTTTCTTTCTATTTGCGGGGTATTGTGTGTGATTTGGTTGTGACTGTGATTGTTCTGGTGATAACTGTTGAGCTATGCCCGATGGGTGTGTCGTACCCTCCGGTGCGCAGTCGGTAAAGTGCAGAGGGCTGTGGTCCTCGTCAGGTGTGTCGCACCTTCTGGCGCGTGATTGGTAAAGTGCTGCGGCTGGATTTATGCCTGAGGGGTGTGTCGTACCCTCCGGTGCGCGGTCGTTAAAGAGCAGAGGGATGTGGTCCCCGTCAGGTGTGTCGCAACTTCCGACGCGTGATCGGCTAAGTGCTGAGGCTTGTGGTTGTGGTTTGCGTGACTTTGATCACTTTTGTGTTGTGTTCTTTGAGGTCGTCTTTACTGTGTTGGGTCTACACTACAGGTACGGGTGTTTAGATTGGTTGGGGAAAGTAACGGTTTTCGTGTGATAGTCGGGTGATTTGAGTTTGGGGATAGTAGTCCCCGGTGTTTTGTTTGTTGTTGGTGTTTCGGGCATTTCTGCTAGTATGCCGTAGTCAGTCTGATATCCGTGGTGGTGAGCGAACGCTCACCCCTAGCTGCTTTTCCTATAGGTACTTGTCGCGAGGCGGACTAGGGGAACTCTCGAAGCTTGAAGAGCTGGGAGCGAAAGTCCAGGTTTTTTGGGAGTTTAGCGATGTACGCTTTGGTTTTTGTCCGCTTGTTTTGGACGCTTTTCAGTTGTACAATATTGTTTTTGATTAACTTAAGTGGTGATTTTAAGCGGTTTATTAAAATGTTTGAAAATTGTTTTACTGTTCGCGTTCCGGGTCCGGTTATACCGAATTCGGGGCGTGACAGTTTGGTATCAGAGCTCGGGGTTTCACTCCTCGGACTGTACGTCAATCGGGTGGGGAGTGTTGAGTCATTAAAAGTCCCGTCGTGCGTGGGTTGCGCAAGTCGAAAACCGTGTGTACACCCGTAGTGACATGAGTCATGTTTGTTGTTGTGTGTATGTGCAGTCTGAAAAGTTTTTAAGTCGTCGCGACTCGACTCAGGGGCGCCCCTATAGTCGAACGTGACGGTGCTGACATCAAGTGGGTACGATGTAGTTCGGGGACGCCTGGACCGGGTTGTAACTACGTGATGTCAAAAATGAGATTTTATGATGAAAAGGAGAAAATTTTAAAAATTGATTGGCCCTGTGGGCGTGCGTTCTGAAATTGGTTGGCCTTGTGGGCTTGTGATTGAGGTTGGGTGACTTGAATTTGTTTGTGTGTGGTTATTTCGTGACTTTGTTCACGTTTGTGTCGGGTCATTTTGAGGTTTCCCTTACGTGAGCGAGTAATTGAGGTATTGATAGCGTGAGCAGTGTGGCGTTTGGCTATCAGGTTTTGATATAGACGTACGTTGTGTGAACGCTAGGGTATTGGACATGTCGTCGTTATATAAGTTCGCAAACTAAATGTTTGTGTGTATCCGTGCAGAGGATACCTATTACATGGCACCACGTGGCAGGAGAGGACGATCAGCTGGGCCACCGGGACGGACGCCCACCGTCGAACCCGTTGAGTCCGCGGGAGCCCGGGGTAGTCCCATTGGGGAGGACAGGAGGGACGACGCAGAACCATTTGGGGTCTCGCCCAGCGTCCCGCTGGTCGCAGACCAGTCCACTGCGACCGCTCTAGGCGAGCTGGCCCGGAAGGTGTAGAGCTTGGTGGCGATCATCGCCCGTAGGGAGTCTGCGTCGCCGGCTGCGGAGATAGTATATGTTGCTCCTGCAGCCGATCCAGCGAGGCCCGTTCAAGCGGAAGACCATACGTCCCGGGCACTGCTGGATTTCTTGAAGCTGGGCATACCTACGTTCGTCGGGGAACCGAACCCCGACATAGCCGAGAGATGGCTGGAGCAGGTCACCTGGGACCTTGACACGTCAGGCATAGAAGACTGTCACACCAGGGTGTCCTTTGTAGCTCATCAGCTGAGGGACATCGCCTACCACTGGTGGGGGCGCCTACGGGACATAGTCGGGGACGACTACGGTATCTTCGAGACGGTCTTCCTGGAGCAGTATTTCCCCGAGTCGGCCAGGGCGGACCGACATCAGAAGTTCCTGGTGTTGGGTCTCGAGGTAGGGTTGGAGATGAACCAACTCGCAGCGGAAAATCAAGGAAAACCAAGAGACGATTAAAACCATGAAACAACTAACAAAGAATGGATTCACAAGAGAAAAATTCAGCACTAGTTCTTACCAAAACAAGAACACCGGGTAACGAATTATTGGCTTGAGTCTCCAAGACGCCTACGTATCCACATGGGAATAAAAGCCACGTAGTTCTTCTCTTTGAGGACTCAAGACCACAAAAATGGAGGTGGGAGCTTGCCAAACCCGAAATTGCAAGGGAAGGGAGAGAGAAGTTGTGTTTCCTATTCTTGTCTTGTGTTTGTTATGTTAAAAAAGATGACTTAAACATAACAAAACCCATACTTATCCAACTAAAGGCATGAGACAAGTATGGTGTCAAGTAAGGTGTAAATAGGACAAAGTATGGCAAGACAAGATTGGGTTAGGTAGTGAATCACCAACACCTTAATCCTTGTCTTGCTTGCTTAGTACTAATTAATCAAGACTTGATTAATTAGTTCCATGGGCCTTGGTTGCATGGGCCTTTCATGGGCCTCTTGGAACATGGCCCGTGGCCATTTCCAACGAGGTCCCGTGATTCGCTCATCGCCTCCAAGCCTTCCATACCGGAAATGTCCAACATTATCCGACGCAATCAATCCCAAGACTCCAAGCCTTGTCTCGATCCGTAAAGTCCTATTCACTTACGGGCACATGACCCAAAACCCAGTTTTGGTCATGTCCCGAGACAACTCCCTTTTGGCCATTCTCCATAAATGTGTCAATGAGTTTCATCCTCCGGTGTGACCCTTAGGTTTATGCATGTCAATAGATCAACGTAAAATCCCATTTTACTTGATCCTATTTAAGTGGCAACTAACGAGACTTTAGTATTGCCTGACACTGCATAACAAATCGACCCTGTCGATTCTAACCTTTCCGTCATCCTTGTCATTATCCTTTTATCTCCGATATCCTGATTGAGATAAGGCATAGAGCCGTCATCCTTATTATTCTCAATCAATGTTCCTTGATATGTGAGATGACTAAAGATATGATACCCAGTATCATGTGCATGGCCATGCTATTGTTTCAGTCACTCTCGATCAAGCGGCCGAGAACCGATATCTTTCTCATACCTCAGTATGAGGGATAAATCCCTTAGCCGTCTTTCGTGTCACTCATGTAGCCCGTCCCCAAGCCAATCCTGGCCGTTATGGAAGCCTTGTTACGGACAACGTTAGGCTCAGGTCAAACTCAGTTGTTCACTACATAGCGATCACAAAGACTCCTTGGTCTAAGGATACATGACAAGCTACGACACTGAATATGTTCATGACTTAATCTATGGCACATATTCAGGGCGGGTCGTCCAATATCATGTCCCACATGATATCTATGATCAGACTCCGGAATCCCATTCCAATGACTAACAGAACGTAAGTCATAAAGAGCCATCTTTCATACTAGTCGCTTCTAGTGAAGCTTTGTTGACTAGGGACCCATCGAGTGTGATCTATCTCGATCTATGGTTCTATTCGCATGGTGGGCATAGATCAGAGCACACATCGATATATTACTCCAACACATAAGTAATATAAAGCCGCTTTAATTTTATTGTTAACGATGATATATACATTTGGACATTTAGGATTGAACTACGGGCACTAAGACTAACAATCTCCCACTTGCCCTAGTTCCAATCTAAACACCAATATGTCCCCATCGACTTTACATGTCTAACATGTTCAGGCAGTGACACTGCCTTAGTCAAAGGGTTGGCTATGTTATCATCTGTTGCAATATCGGTTATCTTCACTTCACCTCAGTTCAGTATTTATCTGATGAGGTGGATACGCCGCAGTACATGTTTGGATTTGTTATACGATCTAGGCTTTTAGCTTGCGCAATGGCCCTTGTGTTGTCGCAAGGTGGATTCACCGGGCTGGATGGGTTTTTAATTACACCCAGCCCTGCCATGAATTTCCAAATCCACATAGCCTCCTTAGCTGCCTCTGCAGCATCCATGTACTTGGCCTCTGTTGTAGATTCGGCAATGGTATCTTGCTTTATGCTCTCCCAGCTAAAGCTCTGCCATTCAGCATAAACACATATCCTGACTGACTTCTAAAGTCATCTGGATTTGTCTTGGAAAACTAACGTCTACTCATCCTTCGACGACTAGTTCAACATCATCTTTCCCGGGTTAGACTGATGTCTACTGGTACAACATAAGGCTTACGAGACAGCCGGTCTCATACATGTCATGGCATATATGATCGATCCTGCCCCCAGGCGCATAGGATTCTCATCATCCTTTTCGGCTCATCAGGTGTCTTAGGACACTGAGTCTTGCTGAGATGAATGCCATGACTAGTGGGTAAGAGTCCTTTCTTTGAATCGAGCATTAAGAACCTACTCAATGCCTTGTTCACATAGGTTCCCTGACTTAAATCCAAGACCCTCTTGGTGCGATCTCTACATATCTTAATCCTTAAGATATGAGAAGCATCACCTAAGTCCTTTATTGAAAAACACTTCCTCAACCAAGCTTTAGTCTCGTGCAAGGTTGGGATGTCGTTTTCAATGAGAACCAGAAAGGTAATATTGCTCCCACTAGCCTTCTTATAAACGCAAGATTCATCCTCGTTCTTGATTAAGCCAAATCCAATTACAGCTTCATCAAAATGAAGGATCCAACTCCGAGAAGTTCGTTTCAATCCATAAATGGATTTCAACAACTTATAAATCTTTCCTTTATTCTTCGGATCGTCAAAACCTTGGGCCGAGACATACAAACGTACTCAGTCAAATTTCCATTTAGGAAAGCAGTTTTGACATTCACTTGCCATATCTCGTAATTATGATACGCAGTTATGTCAAGAAGAATTTGGATCGATTTTGACCATAGCCACTAGGGAGAAGGTTTCCTCATAGTCAATCCATTGGATCTGCCTATAACCTTTCGCCACCAGTTGAGCTTTGTAGGTCAGAGGGTTGTTGTCCATGTCCATCTTCACCTTGAAGATCCATTTGCATCCGATGGTCCTCACACCATTGATGGGATCAACCGGTTCCCAGACTCGGTTGTCCGACATGGATTGCATTTCCTCCCTCATGGCTCTCAGCCATAACTCGGAGTCGGGCCCATCCACGACTTCTTGAAAGGTGGCTGGATCATCGTGATCCACCATGACTTCATTGTCACCTCCGGATACCATATCTTGGAGGTGGAAGATTGACCCTTTCAAATCGCCTTGGACCTTCCGGAATTGTAACAGGAATTGGTTCTCACTCTACGACAATCTCTGGCTCCTTTCTACTGGGTTGTCAATTGGTTTAGACAGATTTGTACCATCCTGAATTTCTTCGAGATGCATAGTCCTCCCAATGACGTCTTTGAAAACAAAACTTCTTTTCCATATAGACCCCACCCCAAGCGACGAACACCATGTTCTCACTGGGATTGTAGAAATAGTATCCCCTTGTTTCTTTGGGATACCACACGAAGGTGCATATCTCAGATCTTGGTTCGAGCTTAGTCAAAATCAAATGTTTTACATAAGCCTCGCAACCACAAATCTTTAGGAAGGACAAAGCGGGCATCATCCCGTACCATTTTTAAAATGATGTCCCTTCCACACCATTCGTCGAAGCCCGATTCACTATGAATGCGGTCGTCTCTAGAGCAAAACCCCTAAAAGAGATTGGGAGATCAGTCCAACTAATCATGGAACAGACCATTGTCTAACAATGTCCGATTTCTCCGTTTGGCTACACCTTTCAACTACAGTGACCTAGGAGGAGTCCATTCCAAAAGGATCCCATTCTATTTTAGATGATCTAATAACTCTGTGGTCAAGTATTTTCCACCTCGATCCAATCGAAGTGCCTTAATACCTTTGTCGAGCTGGTTTTCTACTATAGTCTTAAACTCTTTGAATTTATCAAAAGCTTCAGACTTATGTCTCACCGATTAGACATAACCATATTTACTGTAATCATCAGTAAATGTGATAAAGTAGCTAAAACCCCTCTTGGCAAGTGAACTTATTGGTCTACACACATTCGAGTGTATCAGCCCTAATAATTCACCCTCCCTTTCATCGCGATTGATAAAGGGCACTTTAGTCATTTTTCCCATCAAACAAACCTTGCACCTATCGATCGAATGGAATTCGAATGAACCTGAAAGCCCGCACTTCTGAAGTGATGATAGGCGCTTCTTGTTTATGCGACCCAAATGACAGTACCATAACAGAGTTAGGTTTAAATCGTTGGATTTAGACCTCTTGGTATTAACGGAATATATAGAACTTGAGGCATTGTTACCCATATCTAATATGTACAATCCTCCAACCATGTCAGTACTGGTATAAAACATATCATTGCATAGAACATTGAAAACTCCATTTCCAATATTAACATTATATCCTTCCTTGTTAAACACGGATACAGATATAATATTCCTACTAAAAGTAGGTATGCAATATACATTATACAATACTAAGACAAGGCCTCTTGGCAAAGCAAGACTCATGAATCCTACAGCAGTTGCCACAACTCTGAGGTCCATTTCGTGCTTTCCAAATCTCTCCTACTTTCAGCCACCATATATTAGTGCATGTGTGAGATTCAGTCATGGTATCTGATACCCATGAATCTTTGGAAGTAGAGAGATGTAGCTCTATAGAGTTAATACCGATTGAAGGCACGGTCCCACCGCCCTTCCTTAGATCATCCAGGTTTCCTGATGAAGGCGCAGTCCTACTGCCCTTCTTCAGATCATCCAGGCTATTTGATGAAGGCGCAGTCCCACTGCCCTTCTTCAGATCAGCCGTGAACTTCCTATAATCCCGGTTCCAATGACCAGGCTGTTGGCAGTAGAAGCAGACATTCTCAGGTGTCTCATATTTCCTGCCAAGTGCGCATGGGCCCAGCCCTTGCCACTTCCAATTCCCTTGTTGACCATCAGAATATCCTTGGATCCCAGATCCCTGAGATATTCTTCTCAGCAGTTAATGACACTTCATGTAACTCTGATATGGTCTTAGAGACAGCCTTGTCAAGGACATATTCTTTGCGTTCAGACTTGAGGACTATCCTCAAAATTCTGTACCAGTCCAAATAGTTTGTCCCATTTAGCTTGACCCTGTCAGGAATGGTTTTTAATGACAAACTATTAATGTTCGCTGAATTTGCCATTTGATCTACAACAGATAAAATTCAATCAGTAAACTGAATAAATTTTATGAAGATCAAGCTTAAACACCAACAATCAATTCTAAACCTTTAGAATCTGAAACCAAGATCCTTGATTCACTCGATTAAGCTGAACTAATGCTCACCACTTAATCGAGCTATGTAGGTAGGACTCCATCCAATCACATCCAATGTGACTCTTGGCTAGGGTATGCACTTATGTACACGACTTACCCTATCTGTTACCCTAGCTCAACCTCAGGTTGAGAATCGTAGTCGGGTCCACCAATTTTCAACTATGGCCCGTCACTATGTAGGTGCTCCGCTAATGCGCACGACACCCACATATGTCGTCCAAACCTACTACCCCGCTTTCCCATGGATGCTCCGCTAATGCGCACGACACCCATAGGACGGGGAGGTAGTAAGGTGTTGATAATTGGGAGGTATCAGACATGACCCGTTTTTACTTGTCCGGTTGTGTTTAAAACTTTGACACATCCTAGATGCGATGAGCACATCAACTACATTCCAAATGCAATGATGCCTCAAATTACATCCAATGTAATTCTTCCTTCGAACCCGTCAACTACATCCAATGTAATGACGATTCTAAGGGCTCACACACAAGGATTAAAATTCCAATTTTATCTTTGCATGTGAGGTGATATGCTCGGTAAATAAAGTTAAGCATGCAATTCTAAAACACATAGAATTAATCATGCATAAACTAAACCAAGCATAAAGCGATAAATATGCACATAATAGCCCCCTAAACTAACTCCCACTAGCTTCTTGAGCTCCATCGACTCCAAGCCGATGCCAACACCCGAAAAGCCACCAAATGACCTTTTCGCCCTTTCTTGATCTTGAGTAAAATATTACAATTTAATACACGACTCGCAGGTCGGGAATAAATAAATATTAAAAACAAGTGGTTCAACGACCACACCTTGAAAGAATAATTACACGCTAACACTAACGGCTCGCAGGCCGTGAAAAGCGATAAATAATTAAATGGAGCTCGGGGCTATTATGTACACCATGCCAACATCACATCGCACATCGTGTTATCAAACAAGCATGTTATCAAACATCATGTGATTTTCCGGTTTTAATTAATAGCCAAGTTTCGAAATTTTTTGATGCTCGGTTTATCGAAACCGTTCAAAAATGAAACTTTTGAACATTTGATCTTCGAGTTCGTCATGACGGTTCCAAACTCGTCATAACTAACAAAACGGTTTAGCCTTGGCATATCAACCATCCAATGGTCATGCTTGGCCTAGCTCCGTCCAACGGAGCCCCGTTCGGTCCCGGTTTCGGCTCCCCGAGAGTCCCGCTCCCGAGACCCGAAAAATCAAATTTTTTTCAAAATTTCCAGATTTGAAATAATTTTAAAAAATTCAATTTACATGCATTAAATCCATGAACAAGAATTTAAAACATGTTATCAAACAATTTAGCAAAACAACATGCCAAAAACGAAACTTTCAAGCAAAACCGAAACTTTGAACACCGTCTTGTGAATCCCGAAGGTAGCACGGCTCTGATACCACTGCTGGGTCTCGAGGTAGGGTTGGAGATGAACCAACTCGCAGCGGAAAATCAAGGAAAACCAAGAGACGATTAAAACCATGAAACAACTAACAAAGAATGGATTCACAAGAGAAAAATTCAGCACTAGTTCTTACCAAAACAAGAACACCGGGTAACGAATTATTGGCTTGAGTCTCCAAGACGCCTACGTATCCACATGGGAATCAAAGCCACGTAGTTCTTCTCTTTGAGGACTCAAGAACACAAAAATGGAGGTGGGAGCTTGCCAAACCCGAAATTGCAAGGGAAGGGAGAGAGAAGTTGTGTTTCCTATTCTTGTCTTGTGTTTGTTATGTTAAAAAAGATGACTTAAACATAACAAAACCCATACTTGTCCAACTAAAGGCATGAGACAAGTATGGTGTCAAGTAAGGTGTAAATAGGACAAAGTATGGCAAGACAAGATTGGGTTAGGTGGTGAATCACCAACACCTTAATCCTTGTCTTGCTTGCTTAGTACTAATTAATCAAGACTTGATTAATTAGTTCCATGGGCCTTGGTTGCATGGGCCTTTCATGGGCCTCTTGGAACATGGCCCGTGGCCATTTCCAACGAGGTCCCGTGATTCGCTCATCGCCTCCAAGCCTTCCGTACCGGAAATGTCCAACATTATCCGACGCAATCAATCCCAAGACTCCAAGCCTTGTCTCGATCCGTAAAGTCCTATTCACTTACGGGCACATGACCCAAAACCCAGTTTTGGTCATGTCCCGAGACAACTCCCTTTTGGCCATTCTCCATAAATGTGTCAATGAGTTTCATCCTCCGGTGTGACCCTTAGGTTTATGCATGTCAATAGATCAACGTAAAATCCCATTTTACTTGATCCTATTTAAGTGGCAACTAACGAGACTTTAGTATTGCCTGACACTGCATAACGAATCGACCCTGTCGATTCTAACCTTTCCGTCATCCCTGTCATTATCCTTTTATCTCCGATATCCTGATTGAGATAAGGCATAGAGTCGTCATCCTTATTATTCTCAATCAATGTTCCTTGATATGTGAGATGACTAAAGATATGATACCCAGTATCATGTGCATGGCCATGCTATTCTTTCAGTCACTCTCGATCAAGCGGCCGAGAACCGATATCTTTCTCATACCTCAGTATGAGGGATAAATCCCTTAGCCGTCTTTCGTGTCACTCATGTAGCCCGTCCCCAAGCCAATCCTGGCCGTTATGGAAGCCCTGTTACGGACAACGTTAGGCTCAGGTCAAACTCAGTTGTTGACTACATAGCGATCACAAAGACTCCTTGGTCTAAGGATACATGACAAGCTACGACACTGAATATGTTCATGACTTAATCTATGGCACATATTCAGGGCGGGTCGTCCAATATCATGTCCCACATGATATCTATGATCAGACTCCGGAATCCCATTCCAATGACTAACAGAACGTAAGCCATAAAGAGCCATCTTTCATACTAGTCGCTTCTAGTGAAGCTTTGTTGACTAGGGACCCATCGAGTGTGATCTATCTCGATCTATGGTTCTATTCGCATGGTGGGCATAGATCAGAGCACACATCGATATATTACTCCAACACATAAGTAATATAAAGCTGCTTTAATTTTATTGCTAACGATGATATATACATTTGGACATTTAGGATTGAACTACGGGCACTAAGACTAACACCTGGAACTGCAACAGGACGTGGCGTCAGTGGCAGAGTATGAGGCCAGATTCACGTCCCTGACCCGATTTGCACCAGAAATGGTGCCGACCGAGTTGAACCGGTGCCGACGGTTCGAGACGGGGCTGAGGCCGACGATTCGGGATCGAGTCCTCGCCCTGAGGATTCGGGTGTTTACAGAGCTAGTGAACACGGCAGCGGTAGGGGAGCGGGGTCTCCGAGAGGCAGTGAGGACCCGTGAGGTTTGGCAGCGGCCGACCAGTGTTGCGGGATCGTCCGAGTCCCGAGATCCGAGGAGGCAAAGGACTGCGGGGTTCTTTCGGCCATAGGTTCATCCGGGCGGATTGAGGCGGATGGGGTCAGTGGCATCGGTAGGGCCAGTCGCCTCAGAGCGAGTGCAGGTATGTTTTACCTGCGGGCAGTCGGGCCATCTACGACGGGAGTGTCCGACCGGCGAAAGTCCCGCGGCGCTACCAGTGATCAGCCAGACAGGCCAGGGCACGGGGCCGAGGGCCGACAATTTTAGGTGTTACCGGTGCGGCCGGGTTGGGCACTCAGCTTCAAGGTGCCCTGATCAGGTTGGGGAAGCGTCAGCGCAGCGACCGCAGCAGTCACATACAGTGCAGTCACCCAGGGGTCGGCAGCGTCAGAGTCAGCCATCGAGGTTCTCGCAGCCGTCCACGAGCGCGCCAGTTCTGAGACAGCAATAGAGGTCCGTACAGGCAGCAGTCAGTGCGCCAAGTTAGAGGCAACAGGCGTCACAGGGTAGAGCATACGCAGTTACCGACTCCCGGGCCACAAGATCCGCCACCTACCATGAGACCATCCAGGGTACGTGTTTATTGTATCACTTGTGGGCGTTATTTTTATTTGATACCGGGGCGTCGCACTCGTTTATTTCGTCGAGTTGTGCTGAGAGGTTGGGGCTGAGTTTAGAGCCGTTGAGTCCACCCCTGTGTCTAGACACGCCAGTTGGGGGTGACGTGATGTTGACTAGGGTCTGTCATGCCTGCGAAATTAGAGTCGCAGACTGTCCTTACCCTAGTGACCTTCTCGTGCTGGGGATGACGACCTTCGAAGTAATCTTGGGAATGGATTGGCTGGCGAAGTACCAAGCCAATATCGACTTCTATAGGAGATGAGTGACGGTGTCAACAGGCAACACGAAGGTTTCGTGTATTCTGGGCAGTAAGAGTGGGGTTCTCATGTCGGCTTTGTCCGCAGTGGAGGAAATATCGGTCGTGCAGAGCCGAGAGTTACTGCGAGTGGTGTGCGAGTTCCCCGAGGTCTTTCCTGAGGAGTTGAGCGGGTTACCACCAGTTCGTGAGGTGGAGTTTGGGATTGACCTGATGCCGGGAACGACACCGATATCAATGGCGCCTTACAGGTTCGCGTCGGCAGAGTTGACAGAGCTGAAGCGTCAGCTCGAGGAGCTTCGGGAGAAGGAGTTTATCCGTTCGTGCACATCGTCGTGGGGAGCACCATCACTCTTCATGAAGAAGAAGAGTGGAGAGCTCCGGATGTGTATAGACTACCGGAAGCTGAACCGAGTTACGGTGAAGAACCAATACCCGGTGCCGAGAATTGACGACTTGTTCGACCAGTTGAGAGGGTCGACATGCTTCTCGAAGATCGATCTGCGATCTGGATATTACAAGTTGCGAGTCGGGGAGGGGGACGTTGCAAACACTGCATTCCGGACACGCTATGGGCATTACGAGTTCTTGGTGATGCCATTTGGACTGACGAACGCACCTGCAGCGTTCATGGATCTGATGAACAGTATATTCCGGCAATTCTTAGATCAATTTGTGGTGGTTTTTGTAGACGACATCTTGATCTACTCGCAGAACGAGGCGGCACATGAGGAGCATCTGAGGGCTGTTCTGACCCTGTTGCGCACACATCAGCTATATGCCAACCTAGAGAAGTGCGAGTTTTGGCTCGTTGAGGTGAAATTCCTCGGTCACGTTGTGTCCCGTGACGGTATATTGGTCGATCCGGTGGAGATCGACGCAGTTTTGAAGTGGGCGCGGCTCACGAGCGTTTTTGAGATCCGCAGCTTCTTGGGGCTGGCAGGATATTATCGGCGGTTGGTCCAGGACTTTGCGCGTCTAGCCGCGCCTATGAATCTTTTAGCGCGCAAGGGAGTCGGGTTTGTGTGGACAGAGGATTGTGAACGTGCGTTCACGGAGCTGAAGGCTGGTCTGACTACCACTCCAGTGTTGATAGTGCCAGAGCGTGGGGTCGAGTATGAGGTCTACTGTGACGCGTCCGGGGAAGGACTAGGCTGTGTACTGATGCTGTTGGGTAGAGTTGTGGCTTATGGCTCCAGGCGGTGGAAGACACACGAGCGCAACTATCCTACCCATGACTTGGAACTAACAGCAGTCGTGTTCGCGCTAAAGGGCTGGCGGTATTATCTGTACGGCGAGCGATTTCAGGTGTTCTCGGATCACAAGAGACTCAAGTACATCTTTTCCCAACGAGACCTGAACATGCGCCAGCGACGATGGATGGAGCTACTTGAGGAGTACGACTTTGAGCTACACTACCATACGGGTACGGCGAATGTGGTTGCCGACGCCCTGAGTAGGAAGTCGGTTCCGAGCCTTGCTAGTATATCAGTCCGAGAGTGGGACATGATCGGGGGACTGGGCACGTTCGGGCTTGAGCTAGAGGAGGTTATTGGCGGTGCGGCCATGTGCTCACTGGTGGCTCAGACCTCACTACTTGCCCGAGTGATGGAGGCGCAGTCGGAGGATGTCGAGACGTCAAAGATCAGAGAGAGGGTCGTCAGCGGTGTCGAGGCGGAAGGCTTGGAACTCAGTGCTAATTGGGGATTACGATATCGAGGAGGATTATTCGTGCCACGCAACTGTACAGACGACGTGTTTCGAGAGTCACATATTTCGCGTCTTACAGTACACCCGGGTAGCACTAAGATGTATCGTGACATCAGGCGGCACTTCTGGTGGAGCGGGATGCGGAGAGAGGTCGCGGAATTTGTATCGAGATGTCTCACCTGTCAGCAGGTGAAGGCCGAACATCAGCGTCCCACCGGATTGTTGCAGCCACTGCCGATTGCCCAGTGGAAGTGGGAGCACGTCACGATGGACTTCGTGAGTGGGTTGCTGAGATCGCCGAGGGGACATGATGCGGTATGGGTGGTACTCGATCGGTTGACCAAGTCGGCCCATTTCCTGGCCATGAGGATGACTGATTTGGTCGACAAGTTGAGCCGCCTGTACATTCAGGAGCTAGTGCGTCTCCATGGAGTCCCTATGTCGATAGTGTCTGACAGGGATCCTCGTTTCACGTCCAAATTTTGGCCGAGTCTGCAGACCGCGTTGGGGACCGAGGTTCTGCTCAGTACAACACACCACCCCCACACAGACGGTCAATCCGAGCGCATGATTCAGATTTTGGAGGACATGCTGCGGGCATGTGTGCTAGACTTTAAGGGGTCGTGGGAGACCCACTGTCACGCCCCAATTTCAGTAAAACCGAACTCGGAACACGAACGTTTAAGACAATAAAACATTTTCAAACCTTTTAAATAAATCGTTTTAAAACCACCAATTAGTTAATGAAAATAATAATTTACAACTCAAAAGTACGTCCCAACAAGCGGACAAAATACAAGGCGTACGTCGCTAGACTCAAAAAGGAAACCCGGACTCCCGCTCCTAGCTCTTCAAGCTTCGAGAGCTCACCTAGTCCGTCCTGCGACCAGTACCTGTAGGAAAAGCACCTAGGGGTGAGCGTTCGCTCACCACCACGGATAACAGACTGACTACGGATAACAGACTGTCCAGGTTGGCGTATAACTGATGTGTGCGCACAAGGGTCAGAACACCCCTCAGATGTTCCTCATGCGCCGCCTCGTTCTGCAAGTAGATCAAGATGTCGTCCACAACACCACCACAAATTGATCTAATAACGGCCGGAATATAATGTTCATCAGCTCCATGAACGATGTAGGTGCGTTCGTCAGTCCAAAAGGCATCACCCAGAACTCGTAATGCCCATAGCGTGTCCGGAATGCAGTCTTTGCGACGTCCCCCTCTAGGACTCGCAACTGGTAATATCTGGATCGCAGATCGATCTTCGAGAAGTATGTTGACCCTCTCAACTGGTCGAACAAGTCGTCAGTCCTCGGCATCGGGTATCGGTTCTTCACCGTAACCCGGTTCAGCTTACGGTAGTCGATGCACATCTGAAGCTCTCCACTCTTCTTCTTCACGAAGAGTGCTGGCGCTCCCCACGGCGATGTGCTCGGCCGGATAAACCACTTCTCCCGAAGTTCCTCGAGCTGACGCTTCAGCTCGGTCAACTCGGCTGGCGCGAACCTGTAAGGCGCCATCTATATCGCTGCCGTCCCCGGCACCAGGTCAATCCCGAACTCCATCTCACGATCTGGTGGTAACCCGCTCAACTCCTCAAGAAAGACCTCGGGAAACTCGCACACCACTCGCGGTAACTCTCGGCTCTGCACGACCAATACTTCCTCCACTGCGGTTAATGCCGACAAGAGGACTCCGCTCTTACTGCCCAGAATACACGAACCTTCCGTGTTGCCTGTTGACACCGTCACTCGTCGCCAGTAACAGTCGATATTGACTCGGCACTTCGCCGGCCAATCCATTCTCAAGATCACGTCAAAGGCTGTCATTTCGTAAGTATCCTTCCCATGGATACACGCACAAGCTCAGTCACTGCCAAACCTCACGGAACCTCGCCGTCTCTCTAAGACCTCGCTCCTCTACCGTCGTCGTGCCTACCAACTCCGAACATACCCGAATCCTCGGGGTGAGGACTCGATCCAGCATTAGGGCTCTTGAGCCCTCTCTCGAACCTCTTGTATTGGTTCGCTTCTCTAACTCCGCAGGCACGACAGACCCTAGTCAACACCACACCACCCCCACCCGGCGTGTCCAAACGCATGGGTGGACTCAACGGCTCTTAACTCAGCCCCAACATCTCAGCAAAACTCGACGAAACAAACGAGTGTGACGCCCCGATATCCACTAAAACGACGCCCAAATCAGAGATCGAACAACCACTCCATTAGTCACACCGCTAAGGTATAGCACAACCCTCACACGATCCTTTATGCATTTACTTATAACTTTTCGCAACCAAACCAGTATTCGCTACTCGTCCCCTACGGGAAAAGTAGTAAAGGGGATGAGCGTTCTGCTCACCTCCACGGACACCCGTTCGATTATGGCATACTAGTAAAGCACTAACGACTTACCAATCTAACCAGGGCAAACCACTACCTCAAACCTGATACCAAAACGTCACACTGCTCAAGCTATTAATACCTCAAATACTCTCTCAAGTACGGGAAACCTCGAAACGGGGATTATGTTCTCAATTTAGCAAACCACTATTGCTCACAACCTCAATACTCCAATTACCCGATCACGTAGGGAAACCTCAAACGGGGATCACATTCTCAACTAAGCCAACACTGTTGCTCACAATATCAATACCCCAATTACCCGATCACATAAGGGAAACCTCAAACGGGGATCACGTTCTCAACTAAGCAAGCCACTATTGCTCACAACCTCAATACCCTAGTTACTCGATCATGTAGGGAACCTCAAATAACTCACTCACGTGAAGGAAACCTCAAACCGCCGTTCACGTGAGGGAAACCTCGAATAACCCACTTACGTGAAGGAAACCTCAAACCACCCGTTCACGCGAGGGAAACCTCGAACACTCGTTCACATAGGGGAAACCTAGTTCGTATGGCGTCGCAGCGCATCAACCTTAACCCCTCTCTGTATGGTGAGACTCTCACACCGAGGCGCTGTATCACTACCATAGGTTATTGATGAGTCTCGAACCCAAGACCTCACCTTTTAACACCGAACTTATGACCTCTACAACCAACATTACTGTGAACACAGCCACGCAAAACCAACACTCAAACTGCACAATCAAGACGGTGGAACAAGACAGGAATCACGGATCTGTGACAGACCCCGTCACGGTTGGGGTCACGGAGCCGTGACGAAGGCCCTAAAATTTCCAAAACGCGCTGCTCCGTCACGGATCCGTGACAGGGTCCGTGACACTCGCGCAGGCCTGTTTTCCAAAATCGTTTCAAACTCGATCCTTACCCCTTTTTAACCCCAAAAATAGCCGTAAATGACACACACACTCGACCATCAATTTAACAAACACACGCACAACGACTCACAGAAAAATTCAACCCACCCAACCTCAATCACAAGCCGACAAGGCCAACCAAAATCGAAAACACGCCCACCGGGCCAACAAATTTCAAAACACGCCCACCGGGCCAAACAAAATCAAACACGCCCACAGGGCTAATCAGAGTCACAACACGCCCACAGGGCCAACCAATTTTAAAACTTTCTCCACTTCATTATAAAACCTCATTTCTTGACATCACGTAGTTACAACCCGGTCCAGGCGTCCCCGAACTACATTGTACCCACTTGATGTCAACATCGTCACGTTCGACTACAAGAGCACTCCTGAGTCGAGTCGCGACAGCTTAACAACGTTTCACGCAGCAACACACAATCAGTATGCCAGTAATAATAATACTGCACATACACACAATCACAAACAGGACTCAAGTCCCTACGGGTCTAAACACGGTTTCCGACTTGCATACCCAACGCACGACGGGACTTTTACTGACTCGACTCTCCCCACCTAATTGACGTACAGTCCGAGGTGTGAAACCTCAAGCTCTGATACCAAGCTGTCACGCCCCAATTTCAGTAAAACCGAACTCGGAACGCGAACGTTTAAGACAATAAAACATTTTCAAACCTTTTAAATAAATCGCTTTAAAACCACCAATTAGTTAATCAAAATAATCATTTACAACTCAAAAGTACGTCCCAACAAGCGGAAAAAATACAAGGCGTACGTCGCTAGACTCAAAAAGGAAACCCGGACTCCCGCTCCTAGCTCTTCAAGCTTCGAGAGCTCACCTAGTCCGTCCTGCGACCAGTATCTGTAGGAAAAGCAGCTAGGGGTGAGCGTTCGCTCACCACCAAGGATAACAGACTAACTACGGCATACTAGCAGACAATGCCGGTAACACCAACAACAAACCCAACACCGGGGACTACTATCACCCAACTCAAGTAACCCGACTAACACACAAACTGTTACTTTCCTCAACCGACTCAACACTCGGACACGTAATGTAGACACAACACAGCGATTACGACCTATACCAAAGACACAAAAGACAACCACGCAACACCCAAGATCACAAAGGATCGCACACCAAACAAGATCACAAAGGATCGCACTCCAGCTGCTCAGTGCCGGTTGCTAACCGGCTGGGCTCGAGCCTGCCCCACACAACTTTACCGATCCCTGTCAGGCCAGGCGGTCGACCTGTTAGCGATATGTACCGAGCTACTTTTCCGATAGCTAGTCGGAAGGGGAGCAACCCTCCATCGCCGAAGTATGCTCAACCTGACCGATCCTTGTCAGGCCAAGCTAGCCAACCTCCACGCAACTTCCCTCGATCTCTGTCGGGCCCCCAACCTCAGGCAATCACAATCAAAAACAAAGTTCAACAACCAGCAACAACACAGGTTCAACACTCCACAGGCACTCATGGCCACCCAAGACACACCAAAAGTAAAGACACGGGTTCAACAACCCCACGGGCACTCATGGCCACCCAAGATACACCAACAGTAAAGACACGGGTTCAACAACCCCACTGGCACTCATGGCCACACAAGACACCAACAGTAAAGACACGGGCTCTCATGTCCACCCAAGACACAAATTAAACAATCAACCTCCGGGCATAACCAAATGCCTCCAGTAATCCTAATATCGAAAGTTCACTGCTCCTACGACACTACTAAGTGTCACATGCATTTCTATTGTTCGATACGTTCCCGTATCATACGACACCACCCGGTGTCACCTGCGTTTCTATTATTCGATAAACTTACTTAACCCACGACACCCAAGTGTCACATGCATTTCTACTGTTAACTTTCCCTAGTCAGGGCCGAGATCCGGCTACTTTTCCCTACCTCGTATGCTTTCTCCAAAAGCTCACAATCAAGCTCCGGCGTGATCTCGATCACTCGCCTAGCTTTCCCTCTCCTCTGTCGGTGGCACGATCTAATAAGAACGCAATTTAAAACACCTTTAAGCTTGCAGGCATAAACTGAATTTTAATAAACTTTACGCCCAAAAGAAACTCCGACAATGTCGATCACTCCCAAACTTCCCAATTACTCGACATTGTCGATAACGGACCGGGAAAGGCCCGTTTCGACCGACCCGGCGAATCTGCCCGGGATTGGAAAACGTCCTTCCGGGGCTTCGAAAATTCCCGTTTTTGTTTCTACGGTCTTAGAATAATTCAAGGGTTCCTAATCAATTTCCGACTTCCGAGTAATTTAATTCGCGTTTCAAGTTTCTAAACCCATCAATTACAACTTTTACAATTTAATTCCAAATTTCGATCCGGGTGTGAATTAACGACTTGGGGAACGTCCTAAACCACCCGAACACGAAAACCCGTGACCCGGGAACGTGGGCCTCACCCGGCCAACTTTGGTCGTGGGTGGCTAGGGACATTTTTTGGCCAGTCCACCATGGTGGTGGCTGGTCCTAGCTCCGGCCAGCCACCCTACAAGGTGGCCGGAGCTCCCCCGAGCCTCCGGTCACCAGAAAACGTTCCAACTTCGCTCCAAAACGTCTCCAACAAACCACACACCTCAACACATCCAAAACTACTAGTTTTAACCCAAACCCTAACTTTCAAACTTAACAAAACGAAGATCGGTTAGATGCTCACCGTAGAGAATGACGGTGTGAACTCGATTCTTCTATCTTTGAGACGATCCAACGGTTTGATGATCGAGAAAAGTCACAAATCCCCAAGACATCTTCTCTTTTTCTCCCTTTCTTCTCTCTTCTTTTCTCTCTCTAAACTTCTCTTTTTTCTATTTTTTGAACAATGGCCGAACCATCCATTTGCTTCCCTTCTGTTTTGTTTTAAAAAGTAACAAATAACACTTAAATTGCAAAACTAACCCTCATTTAGTCTTGTCTTGTTTTGTCCAATAATCCTAACACCAGCACATTGGTGACATGTGGCAAGTGGGTCCCATCCCTTTTTGGAAAATATCTTCTAGATATTTTCCAATCAAATTCGAAATTCGGCCGTCTCAGGCCCCGAACGGGCACTTTTTCCAAGAAATTACGAAACTTCACGGGCTACAAGGAAACAGCTCAACTAAGACCGCCGTGACGACGGCTAAGCTTTTTGATCCAAAACGAGCCTCGAATTGACCAAAACGTCGCTCGGTTGACTTTTCGAGCAAAAAGTCAACCTTTCCCAAATTGGTCAGAAAGTTTCCCTGAGTCCCCTGGAACTCACCTTAGTCGATATCAGGGTTAAGTTAAGTCCGGTATGACCCTCGGGGTCAAATTTAGGTTCATTTAAGTGTTTGTCCAAAAATTTTAAATTTTCCTATTTTTCGCCGATTTGATTGGCGTTGACCGGGAGTGGTTCTTACACCCACCTACCGTTAGTCGAGTTCGCCTACAACAATAGCTTCTAGGACAGTATTGGGATTGCACCGTTTGAAGCGTTGAATGGTAGGCCGTGTCGATCACCAGTATGCTGGGCAGAGGAGGGGGACATGAGTCTACTAGGGCCAGAGCTCGTCCGAGAGACGACAGAGAAGGTCGCGCTGATACGCGAGCGGTTGAAGACCGCACAGAGTCGGCAGAAGAGCTACGCTGACAGACGGCGCCGACCTCTTCAGTTCGCAGTCGGTGACCACGTGTTCCTGAAGGTGAGCCCAAGGAAGGGACTGGTACTGTTCAGCCGCGGCGGAGGCAAATTAGCCTCGCGGTACATCGGCCCTTTCGAGATCTTGAGCAGAGTGGGAGCAGTGGCATATCGTCTGGCATTACCACCGCAACTTGGGAGTGTCCATAACGTCTTCCACGTGTCCCAGTTGCGGAAGTACAATGCGGACCCCTCCCACGTTATTGAGTGGGCAGATATCGAGGAGGCAGACGATGTCTCTTATGAGGAGAAGCTGGTTCGAATCATGGACACACGAGAGCAGGTCCTGCGTGGCAAGGTTATCCGCCTAGCACGGGTGTAGTGGCGACACCATAAGGCTGAGTCGACTTGGGAGCGCGAGGACGAGGTTCGCGCAAAGTACCCCGATCTGTTCGACTCATGAGGTACGTTTGTTTTAAATTTCGCGGACAAATTCCTTTAAGGGGGTAGATTGTAAGAACCGCTCCCAGTCAACGCCAGTCAAATCAACGGAAAAACAGAAAAATTTAAAAAAATTGGACGTACACCTAAATTTGACCCCGAGGGTCATATCGGACTTAAGTTGAGCCCAATATCGGCCAAAGTGAGTTCTAAGGGACTCAGGGCAACTTTTTGACCAATTTAGAAAAGGTTGACTTTTTGTCGGAAAAGTCAACCGAGCGACGTTTTGGTCCGTTCGAGGCCCGTTTTAGATGCAAAAATCTTAGCCGTCGTTATAGCGGTCTTAGTTGGGCCGTTTCCATGTAGCACGCAAAATTTCATAATTTCTTGGAAAATGGGCCCGTTCGGGGCCCGAGACGACCGAATAGAAAAATATCTAGAAAGATATTTTTTAAAGAGGTGGGACCCACTTGCCACTTGTCACACAAGTGGTGGTGGTATTTATTTTTGAACAAAACAAAACGAAGAGAGATGGGGGGGTTCGGCCATAATAGAAAAAAAGAGAAGAAGGAGAGAGAAAGAAGAGAGAAGAAGAGAAGAGAAGAAGAAGAAAAGGAAAAAGAGAAGGGGAGTTAGGGTTTGTTGATTTCCCGACGATCCAACCAACGGATCGTCTCAACGGTTGTAGAATCGAGCTCCCATCGTCATTCCCTACGGTGAGAACCCTTATGTTTCTCGTTTTGGTACGTTTAAAAATTAGGATTTGTGTTTAAACGAGTTAAATATGGTTGAGTTGAGGTGTAGGGTTCGTTGGAGACATTTTGGGGAGAAAATGACCGGATTCCGGTGACCGGAGGCTCGGGGGAGCTCCAGCCACTGTGGGTGGTGGCTGGCCGGAGTTGGGACCGGCCACCACTGTGGTGAACCGGTCCAAAACCGGTCCAGCCACCCACGGGTGATGGTGCCCAGGTGGGGCCCACGTGTCGGGTCTCGGGTTTTTCGTGTTCGGGTGGTTTTGGACGATCCCCAAATCGATAATTCACACCCGGAACGAATTATGGAATTAAATTGTGAAAGTTGGAAATTTCGGGTTTAGAAACTTTAAACGCGAATTAAATCGCTCGGAAGTCGGAAATTGATTCCGTCGAGTGCATTGGAACCCTTGAATTATTCTAAGATCGTAGAAACAAAAACGGGAATTTTCGGAGCCCAGGAAGGGCGTTTTCCGATCCCGGGCAGATTCGCCAAGCCGGGCGAATCGGGCCTTTCCGGGCCCATTGTTAACAATGTCGAGTAATTGGGAAGTTTGGGAGTGATCAACATTACCGGGGTTGCTTTTGGGCGTCTAATTCTTTAAAATTCAGCTTTGCCTGCGAACTTAAAAAGTGTTTTAATTGTATTCATGTTAGATCGTGCCGCCGACCGCGGAAAGGGGAGGCTAGGCGAGTGATCGCGAGCACGCCGGAGCTTGGGCGTGGACTTTTGGGAAAGCGTTACGAGGTAGGGAAAAGTAGTCGGATCTCGGCCCTGACTAGGGAAAGTTAACAGTAGAATTGCATGTGACACTTGGGTGTCGTAGGATAAGTGAACGTATCGAACCATAGAAATGCATGCGACACTTAGTGGTGTCATAGGATAAGTGAACGTATCGAACATTAGAAATACTTGTGGCATTTGGTTGTGCCTGTAGGTTGATTGAATTGTTTGTGTTTGTGGGTGGCCATGAGTGCCTGTGGGGAGTTGAACCCGTATTGGTTGACTGACTTGCCGAGTGGTAGTTAGTCGTGTTGTCGTATTTTCTTTCTATTTGCGGGGTATTGTGTGTGATTTGGTTGTGACTGTGATTGTTCTGGTGATAACTGTTGAGCTATGCCCGATGGGTGTGTCGTACCCTCCGGTGCACGGTCGGTAAAGTGCAGAGGGTTGTGGTCCCCGTCAGGTGTGTCGCACCTTCCGGCGCGTGATCGGTAAAGTGCTGAGGTTAGAGCTGTGCCCGAGGGGTGTGTCGTACCCTCCAATGCATGGTCGGTAAAGAGCAGAGGGTTGTGGTCCCCGTTAGGTGTGTCGCACCTTCCGGCGCGTGATTGGTAAAGTGCTGAGGCTGGATTTATGCCTGAGGGGTGTGTCGTACCCTCCGGTGCGCGGTCGGTAAAGAGCAGAGGGATGTGGTCCCCGTCAGGTGTGTCGCACCTTCCGGCGCGTGATCGGTAAAGTGCTTAGGCTTGTGGTTGTGGTTTGCGTGACTTTGATCACTTTTGTGTTGTGTTCTTTGAGGTTGTCTTTACTGTGTCGGGTCTACACTACAGGTACGGGTGTTTAGATTGGTTGGGGAAAGTAACAGTTTTTGTGTGACAGTCGGGTGATTTGAGTTTGGGGATAGTAGTCCCCGGTGTTTTGTTTGTTGCTGGTGTTTCCGGCATTTCTGCTAGTATGTCGTAGTCAGTCTGGTATCCGTGTCGGTGAGCGAACGCTCACCCCTAGCTGCTTTTCCTACAGCAACTGGTCGCGAGGCGGACTAGGGGAACTCTCGAAGCTTGAAGAGCTGGGAGCGGGAGTCCGGGTTTTTGGGAGTTTAGCGACGTACGCTTTGGTTTTTGTCCGCTTGTTTTAGACGCTTTTCAGTTGTAAAATATTGTTTTTGATTAACTTAAGTGGTGATTTTAAGCGGTTTATTAAAATGTTTGAAAATTGTTTTACTGTTTTACCGTTCGCACTCCGGGTCCGGTTATACCGAATTCGGGGCGTCACAGGGGTACCCACGTATCCCTACCGGTCGACCAGTTGCTACTGTTATGTTGCTTGTTAAAATTTATTGTTTATGTGTTAATGTATGAATATTCCTTAACTATTCCTCTCACGGGGCAAACTTACCACTCGAAAATATGGCGCGTTGCCAAGGAATGTTCTTCGAATCTAGCTAGGTGGCTAGTCATCTAGTTTAAAGAACCCGTCGAGGTGAGCACAACATCACCAGCTCTAGCACCCGGGTAGAGACCAAGGACGATATGTCCTAGGTACAAGCATCGAGCATAACAGTTGACATCTTATCTAACTCATAGTTGAGAAGGACATGTACTAAGTAGGTCCTACCCACCCCATAATTGAGAGGGATATGCACTATCTAGGACCCGGTTGTAGGGTCGTGCGCTACATGACATCCACCCACCTAACATGTAAATGCGGTTGAGGTATATGGATCCTAAGGGGAGTACGGTAAGGTGGTATAAGGAAAGGGCTCAAGTCGGTAAGCCAAAGAAGACCACATTAAGGAAGAAAACCTTGGGCGCAGTTGACATAGTTACCATAAAAAGAACTACATGAATATCAAGCAAGATATGGAAAACAACCTCTTCATGGTTAATGAGGGGTCATAGGGGACATAAGGCATTGGGGGAGGAAAAACGTCCCGACCCCACGATTAACACCAGCTAACCATTATCCGTAACTGAATCATGATTTGATGTGATCCCTAGTCTGCTAGCTCACTCTTCATAGAAAGCAACATGTCCCCATCATAGGATCAAGCGACAATCATACAATGTAGTATGTATCAGGTCGAACCACAATTGGTCACCTATGAGGCGTATAATTTCTCTATCATAGCATTGGGCATATTTATTTAAGTAGTACATGTCTCTCGTCGGTTATAATCTTAGGATCAGAGAGTTGGAATTATCTACCGAAAATATCCATGTTCGTCCCTTGATTATGTCGCTTATATTTTCTTATGTAATTTGTTACAAACTTGTTGTAATTGGGAAAATAGAAATGATTGTAGACCGAGAATTGAAGAGATTTGGTATTGCTTTTCTTGAGGAACGATTTACAGGTTCTAAGAAATAAAGAACAACAAAGAAGATAAATCTAATTCCTAAGAAAAACAAATAACAATCAAATCATGGACAAAGGACATCTCCGCGTACTACGTAAGGACGAGCTTCCTCTGAAATCGTTGACCAACTCAGGACCACCAAATGACATGCTTCTTACGCGACATAGAGCAAGCGAAGGAAGAAGAAGAAAGCATGTGAGTGGAACGTAGAAGCTAAGTAAAAAAAATGCATCCTATTGAGTTTATTTGAAATGACTGAAATGGAAGGTGTTTGTTGCTTAAGTTGCAAGGAACGTGACAAATGCCTCTCTCTTCGAAATGATTGACCTCAAGCCAAGGCCTTGGCCACCCATTATAAAAATAGGTGGCGTATCATGGATGCTTCCTCTTATGTAGCATGCTATGGAGCTGAGTGATCTCATTGGATCAAATACTAGACTACTACAGCCTTATTGTGTTTCACAATTCATGTCTGCAATAGAGCCAAGGGCTGCAGCTTCATGTGACCTTCTGTTGTGACATCAGGGAGATGATGGATCAATATGTTCTTGCTTCCCAATTGCTACTTGAGAAATGAAACATGAAACATATGGTGTATGTTAGACCCTGTTGGCAATCTCAGCTTGTAGGCCATTGAACCAATCCTCTCAATGACCTGAAATGGTCCATAAAATATGGGGGACATCTTTAGGTTTGTTCTTAAGTTAACTGAATTATGTCTATAAGGTTGTGACGTGATATAGACCCAATCCCCAACTCCAAACTCCTATTTAGTTCTCCGTTTATTAGCATATGCATTCATTTTTGCTTGTGCCTGATCTAACTTGACTTTCAGAAGCCTAGGAAGCTCTTCCGTAGACTTGATAAAACCATGAACAGCTTCTACTAAGGATTAGACCTCACCAAAATGAAGTTATGGAGGAGGGAATCCATAGAGTGCTTCAAAGGGAGACATGTACATAGAAGCATGAAAGCTAGTATTGTACCAAAACTAAGCACAAGTCAGCCACTTACTCAACTTATTGGGAAGTTGATGTGTCATAGCCGTTAAGTATTGCTCCAAGCATTGATTCGCTCTTAGTTTGTCCATCAGATTTGGGATGATGAGCAGTGGACATAATTAAATGAACCTCCAATTTCCTGAACAATTCCTTCCAAAAAGTACTCAGAAATAGCCTGTCTATATTAGAAACAATTGTTGTAGGCAGTCCATGCAGTTTGAAAATGTGATCAAAGAAAACCTGAGCCACTTGAGATGTAGAGAAAGGGTGACACAAGGGAAGGAAATGAGCATATTTACTATATTTGTCTACTATCACCAGAATAATATTTTTGGAATCTGATTGGGGAAGGCCTTCCACAAAATCCATAGTTATGTCAGACCATGAGTTAGAAGGAATTGGTAAAGGTTAGAGAAGACCAGCGTAAGGAGCGTGTTCATATTTTCATTTCTGACACACGTCACACTCCCTAACAAATGTGTAGACATATGTCTTCATTTGAGGCCAAAAGAACAATAGTCTGATTCTCCTAGTAATAATAATAGTACTTGAATGACCTCCAATAAGGGACTCACGTAGGCATGTTATGACTTTGGATCTTATATCTGTATCACTTCCCAAATATACTCTCCCTTTGTACATAATAGTCTTATGTTGAATTTTATAATTGGCCATAGAATCAACAACAATAGAAATTTGGAGCAATATTTTCTGAGCTTCCAAATCATTGTCACAAATGGAGAGGACCTCAATCATCCAAGAGGGAACAAGAGTGGACATTTCATTTAATTGGACCTCAGGCAATCTAGGAAGAGCATCATCTGCTATGTTGTCCTTCCCTTTTTTGAACTCTATTTTATAATCTAGCCCCATCAGCTTAGCTAGCCACTTGTGTTGGAAAGAAGTGGTCAGTTTCTATTCCAACAAGAATTTCAAGCTTTGATGATCAGTCCTCAAAATAATACTTCCAGAAGAGAAATAATGCCTTCATTTCTGTGTGCAGGTGATCATAAGTAAGAGTTTTTTTTTCATAAGTAGACATTGTCAGATTCTTAGCACCTAAAGCTTTACTTAGAAATGAAATAAGTCTACCCTCCTACATCAATACTCCTCTTATACCCTTGTCACAAGCATTAGCTTCAATGATAAAAGGAAGAGAGAAATATGGAAGTCTAAGGACAAGTGCAGTTGACATAGCTTCTTTCAGATGGTCAAAACTTAATTGTGCCTCAAGTGACCATTTGAAGCTATTCTTTTTAGGAGGTTAGTAAGGGGCTAGGAAATTGTGTCATAATTCCTCATAAATCTTCTATAATAACCAGTAAGGCCTAAAAATTCTCTCAGGGATTTAATAGTTGTAGGTACAGACCATTCTTGCATTGCGTGAACCTTACTAGGATCAGTAGGGACTCTCTCATCAGAGATGATGTGGCATAGATATTCAATCTGGTGGCTTCCAAATTCACACTTTGATAACTTGACAAACAATTTTTGATCATGTGGTCTCTACAAAACTAGTTGGACATGATACAAGTGGTCCTCTCAAGACTTGTTGTAGATTAATATATCATCAAAGAATACTAACACAAACTTTCTCAAAAAGTAATTTAATACATGATTCATGAGGGATTGAAATGTAGAGGGGGCATTAGTTAAGCCAAAAGGCATGACCCTAAACTTATAGTGGCCTTTATGAGTCTTGAAGGTAGTTTTGGCCTCCTCACCTTCAACAAGCCTAACCTGATGATAACTAGGCCTCGAGTCTATTTTGAAAAAAAGAATTGCAGCCTGTTAATTCATCTAGCATCTCTTCAATAAAAGGGATAAGGAATTTATCTTTTATAGTCTGATCATTTAACTACCTGAAATCCACACACATTCTCCATGAACCATCATTCTTTTTTACTAGAAGGACTGGGAATGATTAAGAGTTAGTGCTATGTTGGATGACCCTAGAATCTAACATATCTTGTACCAAGGCTTCTAATACATTCTTCTGTTCAAAGGAATGTTTATAAGGCCTTATGGAAGGAGGTTTGCTGCCAAGTAAAAGGGGTATTTTGTGATCACAAAACCTTCTTGGAGGAAGAGAAGTTGGTGCTTCAAACACTGCAGGAAAAAGATATAATATGCCTTGCATAACAGGGTGTATTTAGGTGCATGAGTATTAGCCTCAGTAAGAAGATAAAATTGCCCCAAGAATAAGGGTTCACTAGTTTGTACCTCATGCCTTAAAATGTTAAAAGAAGTCAAACTGTAACTATCAGAAGTTATGTCTTCCTACAAAATAACTTTTCTAGTATCATGTGTAATAGTAATAGATCTAGTTGCATAATCCAATTCAATAGGGTTGATAGTTTGGAGCCAATCCACTCCCAAAACCATATTGAAATTACCTAGAGGCATAATTAGAATCTCCCAAGAAAGGGATAAAGTATGCCTACTCCAAGAAACTCTAGTAATAGTGATGCATGATTAATGTTGTCCATTTACCATTTTCATTATGATAGGAGGGCTAAGCATCAGAAGTAACCCCAATGTTGTTGTAGTAGACTAATCCATGAAGGACCTTGTTTCTCCAGTATCAACAAAGATAGAAATTGGATTAGTCAGGATCTTACCATGAATCCTAATAGACTTTTCCTTGTTGATGTGTGTCATCTGACCAAAATATTCATGACTTAGGACACATAATTCAGTATTGATAAACTCATCCACTAGGCCTCTTTAAGTACAGAAACACCTGGTTCCATCTCCAATACCTCAGTTGTAATCTAGTAAAGCTTATGCCTATTGGTACAGATATGATCCTTTGTGTATCTGGTAAGGCAAGTGTAACACAATCTTTTTCTTTATCTATCATCCAATCCTTGAGGGTGGATCTTTGTAAATGGAGTAGTTGATCTATTACTCTACCTCTGAGTAGGATGTTATAGCTAATGAGTAAGCATGTTGGGGCCTTGGTCTTTACGGCTAATTGTGAGGTATTGAAGTGTTGGGGTGTGAGGATTTCACTTTGATTTTGTGCTCTTCTTTCTTACCCAGTTGCATAGCTTGTGATAATGTTTGAGGATCATACATGAGTACTTCCACCTCCAATTTTGGATCCAAACCAGCAATGTAATTGGATACAAAATATGCTTCAATGGAGTGAGGGTTTCTACTGAGTACAAGGATTCTCAACTCAAACTTTTCATCAGAAATGGCTAAAGATCCTTTCTACCTTAGTTTTTAAATTCACTTTCAATGTCAAAATGTTCCATTGCCTCACATTTTCTTGAAATATCCTAAGGGAAAATTACACATAACCTCCCTTAGTATTGGCTTATTTTCACATCACTCCCTTAACTATTTTTTTTTTACATTTAACACTCTTAATTTTATTTTATTTTCACTTTAGTCCAATGTTGTTAACTTTCCATCCAAACTGATGTAAAAAGTCGAAAATACCCTTTAGTTATCATCAAATTTTCAAAATCATGCCATTGAACCTATAAAACCTAAAAATTATGAAATGACTATATTAACCTTCATAAGCTTTCCAATTTTCAAAACAAACCATTAAAGTTATTTTTAATATATATATATATATATGTGTGTGTTTTCAAATTATCTATTTATTTATTTATAATTCTTTTTTTTAATTATCTTATTTTTCATATATAATTGTTTTATTTATTTTTATTTTAAATTTTAGAAAATTAATTTTTCATTAATTATTTCCTTTTATATAAAAATGTTTTTATTTTAAGAAAAATTTGTAACTTTTTAATACTCGTTTTTAAATTTCAGTAAATATTTTTTAATATTAATTAAATTTCTGTAATTCTTTTAATTAAATTATTGTTTTCATTTTTTATTTCGTATAACACCATTTTCCCTACTTTTTTCTCTAAAATTTAAAATCAACAATATCTTTGAATCTCTTACCAAATCATCAATTGATACAACCATTAAT
Organism: Erodium maritimum; assembly: GCA_963921825.1. Lineage (NCBI taxonomy): Eukaryota > Viridiplantae > Streptophyta > Magnoliopsida > Geraniales > Geraniaceae > Erodium > Erodium maritimum. Next base: position 25,650,502 of record OY997596.1, on the reverse strand, counting down.
CATTTATTTGTGTGGATGAATCAAAATCTCATACTTCTTCTCAATCAACAAAGACATGTACTCAATCAACCATGAACTATATATATGATTCCTTTACAAATCTTGCCAATACGAGGGTGTAAAAAATTCTCTTGGTAATGAAGTAACCGAACACAGTAGTTTGGTACAAAATAAGAGCATATGGAGTCCTGTGAATCTCGCCTCCTCCTCTAGCAGTAACCGAACACAGCCCCGCCTCCTCTTCGCACCTAAAACTCTAAATCTCGAAGAACAAATCAAAACCTAGAAATTACCTGATAGAAAAAATCAAAACCCAGAAACTCTAAACTAATATGGGTACGGATTAGAGGGAGAGAGAGATATGGAGAGGAGGCGCGAGATATGGAGAGATGCTGCAGATTTGGTTGTGTCCAGTACACAGCGCGACTCCGATAACACGACGCGACTCCGGCGAGAAGAAGCTGTGAAGGGGAGGCGGGGCTGTGAAGGACAGACTGGATTTGGAAAATGGAGAGGAGATGTGAGGAGATGGAGGCGTGAGATATGGAAAGGAGGTGCGAGGGTTATAAGTTAGGGTTATGTTTTGTTTTATAAAGGGTTTTTTTTCGTCATTTATGACATTAGTGTGTCATGTGAGTAGCACATGTTAACAGTTCCGTGTATTTTTGGACGGAAACAGAGTAAAGTGAAAAAAAAAATAAAGTTAAGGGTATTAAATGTAAAAAAAAATAGTTAAGGGGTGATGTGAAAATAAGCCAATACTAAGGGAGATTATGTGTAATTTTCCCGTATCCTAATAGAACCAATCCTAAGGAATTATGCCTCTCTCTAATGCGTACTCCGCAAACCAATATTCAGGTGATCTTGTCAAGTGCAAAGAAGCCACTCTGACCTTGTGCTCCTCAGGTATAACATAATATTGAAAATAGACATTGCATTTTCTGATCCAATTCCGAACACCTTTTCCATCAAAGAGAGGAAATACCAAATTGGGGGTTTTGAAAGTGAGCTCAGGAATCTGGTTTTGTGGGTAGATTTGTAGTATACGATGGTGTGGTAGAGGGTTTGGTGGATATGGATGTGGTGGGATTGGGTATGTAGTGGTGAGGATAAGTCAGACCTTGCATACGGTGGAAAGGTCCAAAACTTGGGTTGGGGGAAAAATTTGTGGTGTTGTGTATAAGGGGGTATTGGGTATGGATGTTGAGGGATTGGTATAATCTTGAGGAAGTATCGTGGGTATGGTGGAAATGTTTGGGGGAAGTGGTGTTTTCGATGAAAGGTTCCTTGCAACCTGGTGTTGTGTTTGAGAAACCAAGGAAGAAGGGTTTGAGGCTGGGTTTGTTCTTGGGTTTGGTGGTAACTATGGATCCGGTGGATAGTTTTGCTGAGGAGACTAGGTTAAGCACTGTGGTGTAATGGGAATCGATGGATTTGGATTTCCTAACCTTGGCATATGGGAGCTCGATGCTTCCAAAAATTGGGTTGGGAGGCACTTCTCTTGCATCAATAGGGTCATGCCTCGCATGAGATCCTCCATACCATCAAGACGAACGCGCAAGACCTTATTATCCATTATTTCTCTACGATGTGCTGATTTCAGTTCAGAAAGCTCTACGCGCAGCTCAGTATCACTGATCTCTTTCTCCACCTCTCCTTCTAGGTTGATTTCTGTCATGTTTGATCGCGAAATCGCAAGCTCTAATACCACTTGTTACAATCTTGTGTAATTGGGAAAACATAAATGATTATAAACCGAGAATTAAAGAGATTTGGTATTGCTTTTCTTGAAGAACGATTTACAGGTTCTAAGAAATGAAAAACAACGAAGAAGATAAATCTAATTCCTAAGAAAAACAAATAATAACCAAATCATGGACAAAGGACAGAGGGCAGCTCTGCGCATTACATAAGGATGAGCTTCCTCTGAAATCGGTGACCTATTCGGGACCACCAGATGACGTGTTTTTCACGCGACGTAGAACAAGCGAAGGAAGAAGAAAACACGTGACTGACACGTAGGAGTTCAGTAAACAAAACACACCGTATTCAGTTTATTTGAAATGATTGAAATGGAAGGTGTCTGTTACTTGATTCACAAAGAACGTAAATATAATTACAAATATGAATTAATAAAATAAGTATTTTTCTCTTAAAAAAATCATTTGAATAAAATTCTATTACACGTAAGTCTACCTTTCTCTTAAACCCTAACAATGTTCCTCGTATATCTTTTCTCTTTCGTTTTATAAACATATAAAAGGCTTAAACCCTAATTGTAAGCTCCCTTCTCAACTCAGCCTACACGCCATTTCAATCATCCCGGCTTGTGCTCTCTCTCACGGCGGTACCCACCCAATCGGCGCGCAAAGGCTGACCTTTCCGGACAAGAGCAGCCTTTTCGAGCTCCGAGATGGGCAAGGGTACGAAGAGATTGCTTAAGGACGAGGCCGAGATTGCTAATGGTGATGGTAGAGGTAAACACGGCGTCGGAGGCAAGGGAGCCTCGATGAAGAGGAGGAGAGAAACTGGCTCTAATGATTTTGGTAGTTCTAAAATTCCCAGAGCCCGGGATGCGAATCCATCATCGGGAAAGAAGGGTAAGAAGCATCCGGTGAAGGAGGAGGAAGAAGGTGATGTTGACGTTGGTCTCACGGAGAGTAAGACGCCGACAAAGTCAAGTTCGTCTGGGGATGATGCATCTTATCTAAGCGAGACCAGGTGAGTCTACTGCTTTGTACATTTGTTATGGAGAACGGGTCAATGTGCATAATTCAGCTGTCTCTTTCTTGTATATGTTGAGCAATGTTCTAAAAATCCCGTATAGGCCCGCCTAGTCCCCATTTTGTACCTAACCGATCCGACTAGGTGCCTAGGCACCTAGAACAATTTTTGCATATTACAGCGACTAAATTAAAATATACAGATGGTTGTCCAGAGTTGTTCAGTGTTGTGATATTAAGACTTGTGCTTCTAAGTTGTTTTGTGTTATTTTTTTGGTATTTTAAATATTTGTTACTATTTTAATATGAAAAGTCCATATTTTGTTTCGATATATAGTAATATATCTATTAAAAATTTTAAAAATAAAAAAATACAAATCCGATTAGTCCCCGATTAATCCCCGAAGACCATAGCCGCCCGACTAGCGCCTAGCGACTTTTAGAACCTTGATGTTGAGTAATTCATTGATAAATGTTGAACTACTACATGAATTTGACTCCTGCTAATTTTGACAGATTTACTCAGTGTTCAGTCTCTCCCCAATCATTAAAAGCCATCAAGGAGGCTGGATATGAGAAAATGACCTTGGTACAGGAGGCATCTCTTCCAGTAATTCTTAAAGGTTTGTTCATTTCCGAAGCAAGAAGTGGTTCTGTCTAAAAGATAAAATCTTTGTGTGTGGGTGTTGTTATTTTAGTATATTAAACGCAAGTGGAATGAACCAGCTGTGGTTTCTTGCATCACTTTGTCTACTTTATACCACTGTAACAACATTCCCATTAAACTTTTTTATTCTTACTTAGTGTAAAAATTTATTCATAAAAAATGTCGCGATATTGAATATCCAATTGTGTGGTCGAGATATTTGGACTGTACTTTTACTATTTATGACAATCAGTCACGAGCTTAATGGTGAAGCATGCTGCTTTTCCTCATTTGCGTTCCTGTTGTTTGCTCTAAATCACCTTACAGTTCCATATTCTTACTGTTCTCTAAAATTGCTGTCTTCTGTAGGCAAGGATGTTCTGGCGAAGGCCAAGACAGGCACTGGGAAAACTGTAGCATTTTTGGTAACAATTTGTCTATGTTAATTTGCGTGCACTTGTTTACAAGGGAAGATTGCCAGCTGATTAAGCAATATGGAGGCTAACTTATTACTGCAATCTCTTTATTTCAGCTTCCATCCATTGAACTTGTTGTTAAGTCACCTCCTGTTGATCGTAATGACATGCGTCGACCAATTCTTGTACTTGTTATTTGCCCAACTCGAGAGCTTGCTACTCAAGCTGCTGCAGAAGCTGACAAGTTGCTGAGGTATCATTCATCTATTGGTGTTCAAGTTGTGATTGGTGGTACAAAACTCGAGACAGAACAGAGGCGCTTGAAATCAAACCCTTGCCAGGTGAATGTCTTGCCATTGCAGTGTAGACCATGTCATCCATCAAATATTTACCAAGTCTTTTATTGGACTATATTTGAGGTGGACTTAGCATAGACCCATATAATGATCCAAACTGTTTGAAGCATTATTTAAGTGTTTAATCATGTTAATCTTAGAACAGAAAATGAAAGTAGCATATTGACAGTCCATTATCCAGTACTATTGTTTGCTCAAGGAATACTATATAACAATCCTTCTATTAAGACATTTTCTCCTCTTTGGCTGATATGTTTATAGTGCTAACTTAGGAATACACTTGTCATACCCTTCTGAAAATAATCAGTGAACATAATTTTATATTTTTTGTATTTTCACACATTTACAACTAACAGATTCTTGTCGCTACACCGGGAAGGCTTAAAGATCATATTCAGAATACTTCAGGATTTGCTGCTAAGCTGATGGGTTTGAAAGTCCTTGTACTGGATGAAGCTGATCGTTTGCTAGAAATGGGATTCCGTAAAGATATTGAGCAGATAATAGCTGCCACTCCAAAACAGCGGCAAACACTTCTGTTTTCTGCTACAGTTCCAGATGATGTTAGTCTATTTCTCCTCATCTTCTCAAATTTCTGACTATAAATGCAATAAGTACCTATGATTTTGGTACATAGGTTCGTCAAATCTGTCATGTCGCTCTAAAAAAAGACCACAAATACATCAATACTGTTCAAGAAGGCACTGGGGAGACACACTCACAGGTAGGCTCTTCTTGGTAGTCTGTTGTGCTTGATTCTGTATTTATAAACCTCAGAAATATTTCATTTCTTAAAATTTTGAGTCATTTCAGGTGTCACAGGTGCATTTAACTGCTCCATTAGACAAACACTTCTCTATACTATATACCCTCCTAAAGAATCATATTGCAGATGATGCTGACTATAAGGTATGTGTTGATAGTTAAGAACCTTTTTCTTTCTTAGTTTGCTTCATCAATGAATTTATGTGGATATTTTTGTTCCTGTTCATACATTGTCTGTGAAATGTAAAACATAGACAGGCGGGCAAGATGAAAACAGAGTAGTTGAATATTTGTTGAAGCTTTCTTATGTATGCAATGCATAGTAACTTTTATGCTTCTCCTAAATCGTTCTCAAGGTCACATATAAAAGCCTTTGTCAGAATAGATTATCCAGCTTTTGGTTCATGCAGGTACTTGTCTTCTGCACCACAGCCATGGTTACGAAAATGGTTGCTGATCTTCTTGGTCAACTCAAACTGAATGTTAGAGAAATCCATTCAAGAAAGCCACAAAGTTATAGAGCCAAGGTTTCTGATGAATTCAGAAAGTCAAAGGGTCTTATCCTTGTGACTTCTGATGTATCTGCCCGTGGAGTTGATTATCCAGATGTTACTCTTGTTATACAGGTATTTAGAAAAATATTTCTCTTCCTGATCTCTACTATACAATGGGTGCTAAGAAGATGGGTTTGCATCCTTAATATTGAAGAGGAAGACTCATATCTCCTTTACCATGTGAAGTTATGGAATCTAAACTTTCTGCGGGAGAAAAATTAAATTCAAGCCAACATATTTGTTTGCTATCACAGGTAGGTTTGCCATCTGGTAGAGAACAATACATACATCGACTTGGTAGAACCGGGCGTAAGGGGAAAGAAGGGCAAGGCATACTGTTATTGGCACCTTGGGAGACATTCTTTTTGTCTACAGTCAAGGATTTGCCCATATCAGGGTCACCGGAACCTTTGGTTGATGGAAACACAAAGAAGATGGTGAGATTTGTCAAACATTTATCCTGGTAGATATACCATAATGTTTTTACAAAAAATTGCTGATGTTGTGATTACAAAATTAACAGGTTGATGGTGCACTGTCCAAAGTGGAGATGAAAAACAAAGAATCAGCATATCAGGCCTGGCTTGGTTACTATAACTCCAGTAAGGTGGGCAAGGACAAGATTAGGCTTGTGGAGCTGGTAAACGAATTCAGTCGCAGCATGGGGTTGCATACCCCTCCTGCAATCCCCAAACGTGTCCTCGGCAAGATGGGTCTGAAAAATGCCCCTGGTCTGCGTACCCAGTAGAGATAGTTATGGAGCTGAAATGATTCATTTTTATAGCAACATTATACTCATGTGCTCTTGTATACGATTTTCTAGATATTTTTAAATTAATTGTTCTCTGCGCAACTACTATAGTTCTCATATCTCCTTGTGTAATTTGGTTGCAGGGAAGCATGTTTGAGATGTGTGCCCAATTACCACTTGGAGTAAAACTAGTCTTTGTTTAGAATGGCTTGTTTTCAGTGGTTTGTAAATCTTTTCCCTATATGGTGAAACATTCATTTGAGGTTAGGCTTTAAATGATGGCCCTGCCATCCCCCGAAATGGAGACCATGAAGATCGACTGCCTAGTTTTATTTGTGCTTTGGTAACGACTTGCTGAACTCTTGGCTTGTGAAAGCACTTGAATTTTTGGTTATTTTTGCAGTCTCATTATTAATTATGACTAATAATCACTAATAAAAAGTACCACATTAGATGAGAGGGATAATTGTCAAAAACTACCCTAAAGTTTCGTTCACAAATGAGTTGATGCACAAAGTTTCGTACACGCTGTGTGGCTACCCTGAAGTTTTATCCACGACTTTTCTAGTTTTGATGTAATAGGGATGTTCATAATGATGTTTGGACAGTGCTTCCCGGATTGAGTAGAAGCGTGGACAAAACTTCAATGCACTCATAAAACTTAAATGCACCCGTAAAACCGTGGGCAAAACTTCAATGCACCCACAAAAGCGTGGACAAAACTTCAGTACACCCACAAAGCGTGGACAAAACTTTGTACATCAGCTCGTTTGTGGACGAAATTTTAGAATATTTTCGACAATTATCCCTAGATGATTACATGATAATTTATGGACAAAATTAATATATTTGGGAAAATCGAGTGATTATACTCAAAGATGCGTATCTTTAATGTTTCTCTTTTTTGTCGTTTTTATCTCGAAAGTTGTCACACTTCGAAATATCGTCTATCCTGATTGTTTTTCCGAAAACACAATTTACTTTGTGGAAAGATTACTTTTCTCATAATAAGAATATCCCATTCTCTTTCTCGAGACTCATATTTTCTAGTTAACTGGATGTCGTCAGATTATATTCGATCGGTGAGATATTGAATGAAACGTCAACGCGACCTATCATTGATCATATCGAGTGTATGATTGGATTGGACGTGAGACGACCTATAATCGGCCTCGCGAACCAGCGATCATCGTACGCACTCGGACTTCATTATTAGGAATCAGATTCAATTGGATGTCATTGAAATTTGAATTGTGGGAATCCAACTCTTTGTATAGTAACCAATTATATAGACTACTATTATTTATCTATTCCACAACCATCCATTTCACTTCTCATATTATACCTAGATCGAAGTCATCTTAACACAGTAATTCTTACATCATCAATTGTAGTACACACTAACGAAGAGACTCTCAGAACAAAAAAACATGGAAATGGTCTTTAGTTCCTCTATAGTCTACATTTACATACACCAATAGGTGCAAGTTGATTTTGATCGTTTTACGGGTCAAATGTTAAAATTTCGGCTACTTGTAGAAACTCTAATCAACCCAAAGATATAACAATAGAAAAAGTGACATGTTCAAGTAGGTCGAGAGGGAAGAACAATGGATACAAACAAATGTAAAAATGAAGAAAAGATGAAAATATGCAATTTGTAAAGTAAAAGTTTTGGTGCTTAAAATTACCAAATGTGGTGATTCTATGGTTTTCTAGCAAATGATCAAGTTCAATATGGAAGAGGACTTAAGGCCATGACTTATAACATTAAAAATTACCAATAATTGAATGCATATATATATATATATAAGAATTAGGCATGGAGCATATCTCGTAAACCCTCGTATATATGTTCACCTAGTAAAGACTCAATTACGAGCATTGATATGATATCCTAATTAGTCCTTCCACGTAAACTAGTGGATTATCACTTTTACCATTTATAATTGAGTCATTACTCCAATTTTAAGTCCTCAGCTTTGAATTACCTAATATATACATACGTTCGAAGATGTAAAATATGGAAAATCAATTAATCTATATTGACTACAGTATGAGCCAATTAAGATGTACATCATCCATAATTCATTAATATTCAATGATAAGCTCTAACTGAAAATGTAAGAAAAATATCAAAGAGCAATTTAGGAAGTGAGTTCAGATGATGAGTTTGTAGATTTGGAAAATGACGATAAAACGGAAATAAATAGTATGGTGGATATCTATTCCATCAATCTAGCTTATCTCTAAAGGAGTAGGCTGGTTTGTATGTCTTCTCTTGGGAATGAAAGTTGGATGCTCTAGATGCTGTTAGGAACTCTATTGGTATTTTTTCCTAATGCATCTTAATTTTTTTTTTCTATCCATCTCAAAGCCAATTCAAGGTGCTATCTTTTGGTTTGGTTCTAAAGTGAAATCAATCATTAGTTGTTGAATTGTAATTGCTTATGTCCCAATTATTTTACTAGCCAGAAGGGCTCTTTGGAAATCTTTTGGAGGGCTTTTTGAGGTTTCTGGTTTATTATCTTCAGCTCAGTTACAGTTTGGTCCAAGTACGAGGCAGGTTCCATGTTTAGGTCTCATCTCTTCCGATGTCGTGCGCCTCAAGTTCCTCTCATTGGTTTGCTTGTGTGGGTCTCAAGGATCTATATTTATCTCAAGTTCTAAGTTCAGATTGCTCCCTTGAGTCTCTAGTTGTTGTTTGGGGTTTCTGTTTTGGGTGGGGTGCTTTCTATATGGTTTTGGTTAGTTTTTGGCTTTCGGTCATTCCGGGTTGAGAAGTCGTGAGTGAGTAGGCCTGGTTTTTTGTGAGTTGTTGTTTTTGTTTTCTAGAGATGTTGGGCCCCTGTGCTGGTTAGATTTATTTTGCTTCTTTGGTTTGTAGAAAGATCTTTGTACTCTCCTTTCCCCTCAAAAAGGGTTTTAATTTAAATTTGTTTTGCTGATAAAAAAATCTCTAACTAAAAATGCAACATGAACTTGCCCAAATTCCATATATGACGAGCTAGGTGGATGTGATTGTCAACCCACAACCCAACCAAGCGGCCGTTGAAACACCCATTAGAGCTCACATCATCAAAACAACAAAATCTAGAGGCTCCATATTCATTAGTCAAGATGGAAACAATAATACCAATTCCCAACAATAAATTACAATACAACAATTCTTTAAATCAGCAACAACCTTATGCTCTCAATTATCCATATAGCACTCAATGTACAATTATACATGAAATCAACCACCAATACAAGCATGAAACACTCATACATGGTATACTAAGAAATTGAATATATACACATTCAAATCTAACAACTAATCCCACAATTAACGATCAATTCACCCAAATGCACAATCTAATAACCACTCCCGGTTAACGTCAGTCAAATCTGCGAAAAACGGGAAAATTTAAAAAATTTATACATACACTTAAATGAACCTAAATTTGACCCCGAGGGTCATACTGGACTTAAGTTGACCCCGATATCGACCAAAGTGAGTTCCGGGGGACTCAAGGCAACTTTCTGACCAATTTGGAAAATGTTGACTTTTCGCTGGAAAAGTCAACCGAGCGACGTTTTGGTCCATCCGAGGACCGTTTTGGATCCAAAAAGCTTAGCCGCCGTCGCAGCGGTCTTAGTTGAGCCGTTTCCTTGTAGCCCGTCAAGTTTCGTAATTTCTTGGAAAAAGGGCACGTTCAGGGCCCGAAACGTCTGAATTTCGTGAATCTGATTGGAAAATATCTAGAAGATATTGCCCCAAAAAGGTGTGGGACCCACTTGCCACTTGTCAACCAAGTGGTGGTGTTATGTTTTTGGGGCAAAACAAGATGAGGACAAGAGGGGGTGGGTCCGGCCAAGCATCAAAAAAGGAGAAAAAAAATAGGTTTTAGAAAGAAAGAAGAGAGAAGGAGAAGAGAGAAAAGAGAAGAGGTTTTGGGGGATTTTCCACTATTCATGAGCATCAAACCGTTGGATCGTCTCAAAGCTAAAGGAATCGAGCTCACATCGACTTTCTCTACGGTGAGCACCTAATCGATTCTCGTTTTGCTAAGTTTGAAAGTTAGGGTTTGAGTAAAACTAGTAGTTTATGGTGGTATTGAGGTGTGGGGATCGTTGGAGACGTCTTGGAGACGTTTTGGAGCAAAGATTGAACGTTTTCCAGTGACCGGGAGCTCGGGGGGAGCTCCGGCCACCGTGTGTGGTGGCTGGTCGGCCATGGGGTGGCTGGCCGGAGCTAGGGCTGGCCACCACCATGGTGAGCCGGGCCCAAAATGCCCTAGCCACCCACGGACAAGGTTGGCCGGGTGGGGCCCACGTGCTCGGGTGTACGGGTTTCGTGTTCGGGTGGTTTAGGACGTTCCCCGAGTCATTAACCTACACCCGGATCGAAATTTGGAATTAAATTGTGAAAGTTTTAATTGACGGGTTTAGAAACTTTAAACGCAAATTAAATTACTCGGAAGTCGGAAATCGATTCCGTCGAGTACATAGGAACCCTTGAATTATTCTAAGACCGTAGAAATGAAAACGGGAATTTTCGGAGCCCCGGAAGGGCGTTTCCAAAACCCGGGCAGATTCGTCATGTCGGGCGAATCGGGCTTTTCCGGGTCCATTATCGACAATGTCGAGTAATTGGGAAGTTTGGGAGTGATCGACATTGTCGGGGTTACTTTTGGGCGTCAAGTTTATTAAATTCCAGTTTATGTCTGCGAACTTAAAAGTATTTAAATTGTGTTCTTATTAGATCGTGCCGCAGACAGAGGAAAGGGAAAGCTAGGCGAGTGATCGAGATCACGCCGGAGCTTGTTAGTGCGCTTTTGGAGAAAGCATACGAGGTAGGGAAAAGTAGCCGGATCTCGGCCCTGACTAGGGAAAGTTAACAGTAGAAATGCATGTGACACTTGGGTGTCGTGGGTTAAGTAAGTTTATCGAATAATAGAAAGGCATGCGACACCGGGTGGTGTCGTATGATACGGGAACGTATCGAACAATAGAAATGCATGTGACACTTAGTAGTGTCGTAGGAGCAGTGAACTTTCGATATTAGGATTACTGGAGGCATTTGGTTATGCCCGGAGGTTGATTGTTTAATTTGTGTCTTGGGTGGCCATGAGAGCCTGTGTCTTTACTGTTGGTGTCTTGGGTGGCCATGACATCCAGTGGGGTTGTTGAACCCGTGTCTTTACTTTTGGTGTCTTGGGTGGCCATGAGTGCCCGTGGGGTTGTTGAACCCGTGTTCTACCGTTGGTGTTTTGGGTGGCCTTGAGTGCCCGTGGGGTTGTTGAACCCGTGTTTTACCGTTGGTGTCTTGGGTGGCCATGAGTGCCTGTGGAGTGTCAAACCGGTGTTGTTGCTGTTTGTTGAACTTTTTTTGTGATTGTGGTTACCTGAGGTTGGGGGCCCGCTTCATAATAACGGGGGTCCTGTGATCGCACGCGTCTGCATGTTCAGACGGGGTAGGGGGCCCGCCTGTGAGGAAAGGGGTCCTGGTCGCGCGTGCGTGGGTGGTGGTGACAGGTCGACAGCCTGATCCGACTTTGTGTCGGGAAAAGTGCGACAGGTAGACCGTCTGGCCTGACAGGGATCGGTAAAGGGCGTGGGGGTTACTGAGCAGTTGGAGTGCGATTCTTTGCGATCTTGTTTGATGTACGATCCTTAGTGATCTTGGGTGTTGCGTGGTTATCTGTCGTGTCTTTGGAGGAAGTCGTCAATCGTTGTGTCGGGTCTACATTACGTGTCCGAGTGTTGAGTAGGTTGAGGAAAGTGATGGTTTGTGTGTCAGTCAGGTTACTTGAGTTTGGGGATAGTAGTCCCCGGTGTTGGGTTGGGTGTTGGTGTTACCGGCATTGTCTGCTAAGTATGCCGTAGTCAGTCTGTTATCCGTGGTGGTGAGCGAACGCTCACCCCTAGCTGCTTTTTCTACAGGTACTGGTCGCGGGATGGACTAGGTGAGCTTCCGAAGCTTGAAGAGCTAGGAGCGGGAGTCCGGGTTTACTTTTGAGTCTAGCGACGTATACCTTGTATTTTTTCCACTTGTTGAGTCGTACTTTTGAGTTGTAAATAATTATTTTGGTTAAGTAAATGGTGGTTTTAAAGTGATTTATTTAAAAGGTTTGAAAATGTTTTATTGTTTTAAAAGTTCGCGTTCCGGGTTCGGTTCTACTGAATTTGGGGCGTGACTGCTTGGTATCAGAGCTCGAGGTTTCACACCTCGGACTGTACGTCAACTAGGTGGGAGAGTCGAGTCAGTAAAAGTCCCGTCGTGCGTTGGGTACGCAAGTCGGAAACCGTGTGTAGACCCATAGTGTCTTGAGTCTTGGTTGTCGTTGTGTGTATGTGCAGTACGGTCATTACTGGCATACCGTTTGTGTGTGCTGCGTGAAACGTTTCCTTAAGCTGTCGCGACTCGACTCAGGGGCGCCCCTGTAGTCGAGCGTGACGGTGTTGATATCAAGTGGGTACAATGTAGTTCGGGGACGCCTGGACCGGGTTGTAACTACGTGATGTCAAGAAATGAGGTTTTTAATGAAGTGGAGAAAGTTTTAAAATTGGTTGGCCCTGTGGGCATGTTTGATTTGGATTGGCCATGTGGGCATGTTTTGACTTTGGTTGGCCCGGTGGGCGTGTGTTGTTGTTGTTTGGCCGTGTTGGCTGTGATTGAGGTTGAGTGACCCGATTTGGTCTGTGAGTCGTTGTGCGGTCGTTTGAGTTTTCCTTTACGTATTATTATAAATTTAAATATTAATAGCGTGAGCGGTGTGACGTTTCAATAATAAGTACGTTAGGGTAGACGTAGACCGTGTGAACGCTAGTGTATTTGAGCATGTTGTCATTATATAAGTTCGCAAACTAAACGTTTGCGTGTATCCGTGCAGAGGATACCGACACATGGCTCGTGGCAGACGAGGACGATCAGTCGTGACACGGGGAAGGGCGCCCGCGCGAGGCAGGCGGGGACGGTCAGCAGGGACACGAGGACGGGTGCCCACCGTTGAGCCCGCTGAGTACGCGGAGGCCCAGGGTACTCATGTCGGAGAGGACAGGAGGAGCGACGCGGGACCTTCTACGGGCACGACCAGTGTCCCGCCGGTCGCAGACCCTCCCACTACGACCGCCCTGGACGAGCTGACCAGGACAGTGCAGAGTTTGGTGGCGATCATCGCCAGTAGAGAGTTGGCATCGCCAACTCCGGAGACAGCAGCGGTCCCAGCGAGGCCCGTTCAGGCCGAGGACCATACGGCCTGGACACTGCTGGACTTTTTGAAGCTGGGCATACCCACATTTGTCGGGGAGCCGAACCCCGACCTAGCCGAGAGATGGCTAGAGCAGGTCACGCGGGACCTGGATACATCAAGTATCGAGGATGGCCGTCGTAGAGTGTCCTTTGCAGCTCATCAGCTGAGGGACAGTGCCTACCACTGGTGGGGGCGTGTGACGGACAGAGTCGGGCACGACTACGACATCTTCCAGACGGTCTTTCTGGCACAGTATTTCCCCGAGTCGGCTCGGTTGGACCGACATCGGCAGTTCCTGGACCTGCAGCAGGATGGGATGTCAGTGGCAGAATATGAGGCCAGATTCACGGCCCTGACCAGATTCACGCCAGAAATGGTGGCGACGGAGCAGAACCGTTGCCTGCGGTTCGAGGGGGGACTGAGGCCGATGATTCGGGATCGAGTCCTCGCCTTGAGGTTGCGGGAGTACTCAGAGCTCGTGGACACTGCAGCGACAGTGGAGCAGGGTATCCGGGATGCGGCCAGGACCCGTGAGGTTCGACAGCGGCCGACCAGTGTGGCAGGGCCGTCCGAGTTCCGAGATCCGAGGAGACAGAGGTCCATGGGGTTCTTCAGACCACAGGCTCAACAGGGCGGAGCGAGGCAGGTGGGGTTGGTGGCGTCAGTGGGGCAAGTCGCTTCAGAGAGACGGCTGAGATGCTTTGGCTGCGGGCAGCCAGGCCACATGCAGCGAGAGTGTCCGATGGACACGGGGTCGAGAGCCGACGAGGTCAGGTGTTTCCGGTGCGGCCGGGTTGGGCACACTATCGCCAGGTGCTATGAGCCGTTGGGGGCAACGTCAGTGCAGCGACCGCAGCAGTCGCATACAGTGCAGTCACCTAGGGGTCGCCCGCGTCAGAGCCAGCAGTCGAGGTTCTCACGGCCGTCCACGAGCGCGCCAGTTCCGAGACAGCAGCAGGGATCTGGGTATCCAGCAGTCAGTGCGCCGGGTCAGAGGCAACAGGCGTTAGAGGGAAGAGTGTACGCATTTACCGACTCCCGGGCCCCACGATCCACTACCTACCGCGAGACCATTCAGATTACATGTTTATTGTATCATTTGTGGGCGTTATTCTTATTTGATACCGGGGTGTCGCACTCGTTTATTTCGTTGAGTTGTGCTAAGAGGTTGAGGCTGAGTTTAGAGCCGTTGAGTCCACCCCTGTGCCTGGACACCCCAGTTGGGGGTGGTGTATCGTTGACTAGGGTTTGTCGTGCCTGCGAAATTAGAGTCGCAGACTGTCCTTGCTCTGGTGACCTTCTCGTGCTAGGAATGACGTCAACACTAATTTTGTTTTTCACTTTGGTCTAACATTGTTAATTTTCCATCTAAATAACATAAAAGGTCAAAAATACCCTTCACTTATCATCAAATTTAGCTAAATCTTGACATTGGTTCACCCACACCAACATGTTCTCTTTTAGGAACCATTTTAGTCAATGTACAATCATAAACAGACACAATCTGATGAAAAACATATACTATGTAGGACTTCTCGCTGATGTATTTACCTAGATTCGTCCAAAACTTTTCTCAATTGGGATATTTCCATCCTGTTACAAACCTCCCCTTAAACCTCTTCATTTTACATGCTCGTAGCTAAACGTGACTATCACTGGCACAACACACATGGTATTGAAAAGGAGATGAGCGTTCGAACAAAAGTACAAATGGATGGATGTAGAAATTATTAATATTTCTTCATCCTATTTTTTTGCCACTGGAAATGAAATAATTATCAATAAAAGCTACGTATATGAACAAAAAGTTCATTCATTGTCTTTCCAATGTAGCCTTCTAACCAATTGGAACCTTTTCATGAAACATATCTGATCCAAAACAACAATTCAATTAGCTGAGCAGCAACTCTTTAAGGTCGAAACAAATCAATCCTATATGAGGATTAATTCAAAAATTATAACCTACTTTTCTTGGTTCATGCGGTTACAAGAAATGTTATATAACCACCGCTTTCTAATTCTAGTACGTCTCCTCACTTGACCTTGTCGACGATATCTAAGAGTACTTGCTCCATGTCAAGGGCCCTCATCGGTGCAAAAGGTTCCACCGGTCAATTTCTAGCATGAAACCCCATGTTCAAAGCATTGTGGTCCTAATTGGGGCCATGAACTCCACCATTCAGCTTCTCGGCCTCCCCAGCCTCAATCACTTTAACCAAACACTCTTTTACAGACCTAATCAAATCTGAGCCTTTCAACGAAGCTTGACCGGACCTCCATGGCCGAGCTTCGTGGCTGGACCTCCATGGCCGTACATGCATGACAAAAATGGAAAAAGGTGCTGTTTGGGAAAAGAAGCAAAAATGGCAAATAGGGTGGAGAAGAAAGGTGGGTCTAAAGGGTTTTTTTTTTCATTTTAAAAATGAGTGTGTCATGTGCTTTGCGCATGTTAACGGTTCCATCTGTTTTTGGACGGAAACAGACCAAAGTGAAAAATAAAATTAGTTAGGGGATTTATATGTCAAAAATAAAAATTAAGGGGGTGATGTGAAAAAACGAAGATAATAGGGAGGGTTATGTGTAAATTTTCCTAAATGAAAAATACAGTAAAACCTCTATAAATTAATAATGTCGGGACCGGGATAATCTATTAATTTAGCGAGTTATTATTATATCGATAAATTAATAGTTTATTAATTTAAAGAGGTTCTGCGTATGATTTTTAAATTTCCAAATCTAATATACTAGGTACAACGTATATTTGTTAGAGACGAATTTACATTTACAAATTCATCGAATTTGTCAAGTTCATTGTTTTTTCATTGAATTTGTCAAGTTCATTTTTTTTTTGAAGTATAAAAAGTTAGCTCATTGTAGTACATTAAACATGGTTAGAAAGTGATCACTATAAAATGTCCATTTAAATTTTTTAAAATCACATCAACTATGGCTCATAAACTAAAAGGTGTAATTCTATCTCCTTGTCTTAGAACTAGATAATTCCTAAATACGGCCGACCCTAGGAGAACACGCGCTGATCTCCCGTTCTGCCCCTACTGGAGCGTTGTCAGCGTTTGCTCTGCCATGCCTGATTGAGTCTCGTTCTCGACGCCAGCCATCTCTTGCACAGATCGACGAATCGTCTTGTGTGTGTGGCTGCTCGCGAGGAACGTCTCAATCCTCGGCCTGCAACAATCGTCGTCCGCTGGTCTTGCCCCTGCGTTGCCGGCGTTGATCTGCCCCGGAGTTTCGTGCTCAACGCCAGCCAGATCCTTCACAGATCGACGACTCGTTCTGTGCTCGCGGGGAACGTTTCGTCCGGTGTGTGTGGCTGCTCACGGGTTAATCCTTGGCCTGCACCAGTCGTCATACGCCGCCGGTCTCAAGGTCTGCTACGGGGACGGGGTTTTGGTTGTGAGGTGTGCCAGAAGGAGGACACACAACTTGCTTCTCTGGTGTGGGCTTCAAACTCCCTGGTCGTGGGCATTTTTGGGCACAAACCATTCATGGCAGTACAGAAGCAAATGAAGAACAAGATAGTGACGAAGGTTTTGTCTTTTTCTTCTTTTTACTCCATACTCCTATCATCCAACGAACTTTTTTGTTAGATTGAGGATCGAAAGTTTTCGAAAAAGTCAAGTAAAAGGGTTGGGGATGGGAAAGGCTTGAAAGTGGCTTCTCCACATGGTGTTAACCCTAGAGATTCAGTTAAGGACAGATTCAAAGATGCAGCTAGGGCCAATTGAGTTCCTCGTAATGTGGCTAGCACTAAAATTTTGAAGAATGTCGAGTCAGGCAAGCCTTCAAAAACAAGGAAGAAAAAGAAATAGGTCGATGTTCAGGTTTGTGGGGAGCTTGAACAGTTGGGTATCTCTTCAGATCCAGTTGCAAAGACGAAATTCTCGAAAAGGAAGAAGCAGACCTTTCCAGCTTGCAAGGATTACGATCCTGCACAGGTAATTCTGAACGAAGTATACATTCAAAATTTATATTTTGCGACTTCAGAGGATTGGGTTCGTCGTACATTTGGAGCTTTTGGTGAGATTACTAGGTGCTCTGTTTTGAAGCGTCCGAACAATGGCAAAAATATTTTTGGGTATGTTCCGTTTTTGACACCAGAATCTGCGTCCATGGCAGTGGAGACCTTCAATGGGTACACGATTAATGGACACATATTATTTTTAGCTCTAGCATACCCTCGTGTGTCTAGTGCCGAGGTTTCGTCTCCAGGTCGTACGTGTAATAACCACTTCTGGTCAATGTCAGTCAAACCTGCGAAAAACAGGAAAATTTAAAAATTTTAAGACAGGCACTTAACTTAACCTAAATTGACCCTGAGGGTCATACCGGACTTAAGTTGACCCCTTTATTGACCAAAGTGAGTTCCGGGGGACTCAGGGAAACTTTCTGATCAATTTGGGAAATGTTGGCTTTTCGCTGGAAAAGTCAACCGAGCAACGTTTTGGTCCATTCGAGGACCGTTTGGGATCCAAAAAGCTTAACCGTCGTCGCAGCGGTCTTAGTTGAGCCGTTTCCTTGTAGCCCGTCAAGTTTCGTAATTTCTTGGGAAAAGTGCCAGTTCGGGGCCCGAAACGTCCGTTTTTCGCGAAACTGATTGGAAAATATCAACTAGATATTTTCCAAAAGGTGTGGGACCCACCTTGACACTTGTCAACTAATTGGTGGTGTTAGTTTTGGGGGGAAAAGGTGTGGTTGTGGTCTGTTGGCCGAACATAAGGGTTAAAGGGGGGGGTTTTGGGGAGTTAGTTGTTAGTTTGAATTAAAATAGAAAGAAGAAGAGAGGTTTTAGAGAGAGAAGAAGAAGGAGAAGAAGAGAGAAGAAGGGAAGTTGAGCTAGGGTTTGTGATCGAGCCCTTGGATCGAGTCAGAGCAAAGACAATCCCGTTCCCCTCGTTCTCCTCTACGGTAATACCCAAACCGATTCTCGTTTTGGTTATTTTCTTGAAAGCTAGGGTTTGGTTATAAACTAAGGGTAGGGTTGTAGTGAGTTTGGGCGATAGTTGGAGACGTTTTGGAGGTGGTTGGAGGTGAAGAATGACGTTTTCCGGTGACCGGAGGCTCAGGAGGAGCTCCGGCCACCGTGGGTGGTGGCCGGCCGGCCATGTGGTGGCTGGCCGGAGCTGGCAGCAGCCACCACATGGTGGCCGAGCCCCTCCCCTCAAACCCTAGGGTCTCGGCCAAGCCTCTTGGGTGGGGCCCACGTGCTCGGTTGCTCGGGTATTAAAGTTCGGGTGGTTTAAAACGTTCCCCGGGTCATTTCTCCTAAATCGAATCGAAATTTGGAATTAAATTGGAGAAGTTGTAATTAACGGGTTTTGGAAACTTTAAACGTTAATTAATTGACTTAGAAGTCGGAATTCAATTCCGTCAAGTGCGTTGGGTTCCTTGAAATATTCTAAGACCGTAGAAACGAAAACGGGGGCTTTTGGAGCCCCGAAAGGCAATTAACCAAAACCCGGGCAGATTCGCCATGTCGGGCGAATCTGGCCTTTACGGGTCCTTTATCGACAATATCGAGTAATTGGGAAGTTTGGGAGTGATCGGCATTGTCGGGGTTACGTTTGGGCTTTAATTGTCGGTTTACTCGTACTAGTTTAAAAGTACTTTGAAATTGTGTTCTTTTAGATCGTGCTGCGGACCGAGGCAAAGGGAAGCTCGGCGAGTGACTGTGATCATCTCGGGTTTTAGTGGAGCGCTTTTGGAGCTTTTTACGAGGTAGGGAAAAGTAGTCAGATCTCGGCCCTGATTAGGGAAAGTTAGTAGTAGAATTGCATGTGACACCGGGGTGTCGTGGGTTGAGTAGAATTATTTAATTATTAGAAAAGCATGATACGGGATTGTAGCGTTTAAGAGAAAATCATGTGACACTTAGTAGTGTCGTAGGAACAGAGAACTTAGCGATAATTGAATTACTGGAGGCATATGACCATGCCCGGAGGTTGTTTGTGAAACTAGTGATCTTAGGACTGTTGGAGGCATCGAGTATGTCGGAGGTTGTTGTGCGTGTTTAATTGTTGAGTTTGGGTGGCCTTGAGAGCTCGTATTTAATTTTTGAGTTTGGGTGGCCTTGAGAACCCGTGTATTTAATTGTTGGTGTCTTGGGTGGCCATGAGAGCCCGTGTACTTGAATTGGTGTCTTGGGTGGCCATGAGTGCCCGTGTCTTACTGTTGATGTTTTGGGGTGGCCGTGAGCGCCGTGGGGTTGTGGAACCCGAGTCTTGACCGTTGGTATGTCTTGAGTGGCAGTGAGTGCCGTGGGGTTGTTGAACCCGAGTCTTGACCGTTGGTGTGTCTTGAGTGGTAGTGAGTGCCCGTGGGGTTGTTGAACCCGAGTCTTGACTGTTGAGGTGTCTTTAGTGGCCTTGAGTGCCTGTGTGATTGAACTTGCCTGTGATTGTGATTGTGGTTACCTGGGGTGGTGAGTTCTAAAGGTCGACAACCTGATCCGACTTAGTGTCGATGAATTGCGAGTTCTAAAGGTCGACAGCCTGATCCGACTTAGTGTCGATGAATTGCGAGTTTGAAAGGTCGACAGCCTGATCCAACTTCGTGTCGAGGAATTGCGATAGGTCGAACCCTGACCTGTTTGAGATTGGTTACTGAGCAGCTGGTGTGCGATCCTTTGTGATCTTGTTTGGCGTTGTGTAGTCTTTCTATCGTGTCCTTGAGGAGGTCGTCGATAGTTGTGTCGGGTTTACACTGTATTTGTCGAGTGTCGAGTCTGTTGAGGAAGGTGACGGGTTGTGGGTCAGTTGAGTACTGGAGTTGGGGACTGTAGTCCCGATGTTGGGTTTGGGTTTTGTGTTACTGGCTTTATCTACTAATTATGCCATAGTCAGTCTGTTATCCGCGGAGGTGAGCGAACGCTCACCCCTAGCTGCTTTTCCTACAGGTACTGATCACCGGACGGACTAGGTTAGCTCTTGAAGTTCATGGAGCTTGGAGCGGAGTCTGGTCTTTACTTTTGTTGAGTCTAGTGACGGATGTTGTACCTTGTCCACTTGTTGGGACGTTTTTGTATTGTAAATACATTATTATTTTTGAGAAGTAAATGGAAATGTCAAAGCTTTTACTGAAAACAGGTTTTAGGTATTCATGTTTTAAAAGTTCGCGTCCCGAGTTCGGTTCGCTGAAATTGGGGCGTGATAGTACGAAGCTCGGACAGGCTCGGGTTGTTTCTACTGGACCGTCTTCCAAGCGAGCTGAGAATGCTGAAACCGGGTGTACTTCAGCGCCGACTCCAGTGCCATCATCTGTGCGTGTAGAGCATGGTGATGTTCCAGTTTCGGACGGTGCTGATTCGAAAGAACGAAACGCAACGCCTTCTGTTATACAGTGTTTAGACGCTAAGGCCCAATCGGAGAATCTAATGGGCTTCGGTCATGAAGTCCAACAGGAGGCTTATGGGGATTTGGATGTTGGAACTCAAAAGGAGGATGGTGCTTCGGTTGGGGACCAACAGAATAGTCCGTGGAAGGAGGTTCTTCTTAGACCCTCTTTGCCAATCACTACGATTCACATCAATGTTATAGCTCAACCAAAATGATGTGGCCGTCCTAAGAAGGGTCAGTCAAAGGTGATTGTTCCTCCAACTGTTTTTTTATCATACAAGAGCTAAAACTTCGGCTGATAGAGGAGGCAATTCGGGAAGCTTTACTGTTGACGTTGCCAAGAAGGATATCTCGGGTGATTGGAGTTTTAGCACGAAAATTGGTAAAAAGGCTTTTGATCTTGCTCCTTTGTTGCTTGAACAATCTCTAGACGTCCAACAGCGTCTTGAGGAGGGTGTCGAGGATAGTAAGGACGAGGTTACCACCGATGTGTTTTCGGGAAAAGCTATAAACCCTATTTTGGTTTCTAATCGTTTTCCGTGCTTGAACCCGGGTAGGACGCAAGTAGGGTAGGCGGCAGTTTGAGCGGCTTCTTTTGGTTTTGTCTTGTTTGGGTTTTTTGCTATCTGTTTTTGCTCTTGTAGTTGTATTGGTCTGCGGAAAAGGTCCTTGTTTGAGGACTACTTTCGTGGCTTTGTTCTATTTTTCTTATAGAACATTTGCTTAACAAAATTTTAGTTTATAAAAAAAAACTAAAAGGTGTTAAAAAATCAACTATGACCGATCAACAATGAAAGATATTATGCGAGTATAAGAGAGATCACCAAGGATGCACTCAACAAGATTTGGTGCAGTGTGTTGACACAAATTTCAATTTGAAAGTTAGTTAAGGAACAATATCAAACACTCTCAAGCGGTCATCGGAGTTCCTAGCAGCTGACTTTGAGAAAAGTGGATCTTCCAAACGTCACAAACCAGCCAAGTACCCAGACATGGAGAAACTTGTTTATGAATGGTTTCTCCAACATCAAGAACGTGTGGATATAACATGAGAGCTAATCATAGAGAAGGCGGTTGAGGCGCTGAAGCTTTTGTATCCGCGGGATTCTTCAGAGCATAAACTTTCACAAGGCTGGCTTGAGAAATTCAAGTTAAGGCATGGTATCAAATCATATCGCCGTTTCGGAGAAAGTGGCTCAGTCGACACACATGACATGGAGAAGAAATTATAGTCTATAAGGGAAAAAATTGATCAATTTCCTATGAAAGATGTTTTTAATATGGATGAAACTGGTTGGTTTTACAGGTTGCAAGCTAACCATTCAATTGCAACAAAACAACTTGAAGGTAGGAAACAAGACAAGGAAAGACTTACAATTTTTATTTGTTGCAATGAGGATGGCTCGGAAAAAGTTCCTCTATGGATCGTTGGTAAGTATGCAATGCCAATATGTTTTAAGAATATCAACATGAATAGCCTAGAATGTGAATATCGTGCCAACAAAAGAGCATGGATGACTAGGTTGCTTTTTAATGAATATGTTCATTGGATGAATGAACAAATGCATGGTCGAAAAGTTCTCTTGGTGGTGGATAATTGTCCAGCCCATTCAAATAATATTCAAGGGTTGCAAAACATTGAGTTGTTTTTTCTACCGCCAAACATGACTTCAAAAATTCAACCATGTGATGCGGGGATAATTAGAGCCTTTAAAATGTACTACCGTAAAAGGTTTTACCGTAAGATTTGGGAAGGTTATGAGTTGGACATTTCTTCTCCGGAAAAGATTAATGTTTTAGATGCTATCAATTTGGTTGTCTCAACTTGGAGAAATGTGAACAACGGGCCATAGCAAATTGCTTTCAACACTGCAAAATTCGTTCGATGAATCCAACCGGCTCAAGTGGTTTAAACAATGCAAATTCTGGAGAAGACATTCGTGAGCTTGAGAACTTGATTACAGGTATGCATTATCGACACAAAATGGATGGTGAATCACATGTTAGATTACCCTGGTGAAAATAATGAATGTTACGAAGTTCAAAGCATTGAAGAGATTGTGGCGGATACCATTCAAAATTCGGTCGATGACGAAGTTGAGGATGATTCAATAGCTTTTCAACCGGTTACTCGGAGAGAAGCATTGCAAGCAGCAACAACTCTTCAGAACTTTTTGTTGCAATACGAGAAGACAATGCACCAACTTTTAAGTGCAATGAGGAGATTTAAAGATGAAATCAATATATATTTGAAGCTCAACAAAAAACAAGGGACTATAGATTCATTTTTTACTAGACAATCTTAGATTTTTGAAGTGTATCACACACATACATATATGAAATCTTTTAGTAATTATTAATTTATAGTTTTGTTGGGACCAATATATATACACTGGAATTTCAAAAAAATTATTATCTTATTATTTTATCGATTGGGGTCCAATTTTATACTGGTCCCAAGTTGGGACTGGACAAATTATTAATTTTATCGAGTAATTAATTTATCGAGTATTAATTTATAGAGGTTTTACTGTAGGTAGAGTATAAGCTCCAGAAATAGGAATTAACCTAAACAACTTCCTTCTTTAATCTTGAGCTCTTCAGATTTCAACTCAAAAGATGTCTTAAAGAACAATATCCTCTCTTGCACCTTTCCTTCACCTCTCATTGTCTTTGATGGCTTCTTGGACTATTAAGACGTCTAAAAGTCATAATCAATTTGGAACTCTCCAAAAATATGGCGAATTCACACATTTATAGTGCTACATTTGATGAAAACTCGATGTGATGCCTGACGATATTATTCTCAACGACATCAACAAGTCTCAGACCTAGAACTTGAATTAGCTCTTCGGGGGATATTTCATCATTCCTTGATGCGACCCTTAATAGCGTCAATGTCATGGTTGATATCATAAAGATTTTGGTCAACATCGTCGAAGAGTACCAAAATCTTTGTCCAAAATGAGGAAAAACTATCCTCGTGTTCCAAGATCCATTCCTAACGCGTTCACGCCCCTTTTAAGCTATAAGCTTCCATCCATTTCTATAGTTATCTTTTGGCATATACACTTACAAGAATATGAAGAGGGAGAAAGATAAAAAATAAAAATTAATTAACTACCCTGAAAAGTGTATCTAAAAACAAAGTAAGCTTAATTGTGAAGGAATAAGACATTAAAAATGTCTATTACACATGGGTTTGACGAATCCCTACACTTAACCTTTCTTATCTCGAGGAAGCAAAAACAAAAGAGCTATAAGCATGAGGAAAACAATAAAATAAATATATGAAAAGTTATTATATACACTACGATAATAGCAAAACCACGTAATATAAATTGTGAAGCTGATCCAAGATATTGAAAGCAAGTAAATATGCAATATGGACATTCAAGTAATAACCCAGTTATACAAATAGAAATTTCATCCAAATGAAAAATAAAAACAAAAAACCAAAAATCTATGACTCAAATATGATCATGCTTACTCTAAAGATTTTACAAAGTACAAACCCAAGCGTATACAATGAGGTTTAGTTTTACTATTTTCACCATTATGTCCCAAAGGCGGATCCAGAAATTTATTTTAGGGTATGCCACCAATAATGATAAAATATAAAAAAAAACAATCAAAATATGTTTAAGAAATGTTAGAGTTTGATCGATTTTCAAATGACATAAATTTCTCATACGAGCTCTGATTGGTGCCCTTAAGATATCAAATCAAATGAAATTCAAATATTCTACAATTTTCATGAAGAAATTCAGCTAGAAAATGTAGTACATGAACTCATACACGTCATACAAGTCGAACGATCAAGCATACGTTGTTTGGTTCATCATGGGCAGAGCGCTCTAGGCAAAACATATAATCAGTCATACATCGTATATGAGAACGTAGATGATATAATATGAGACGTGATTTCTTTAAAAATGAGTCAAAACTATTTCATTGTTAATGACTATAGATACTTATACATGTATACTACTGAACTGTTATGTTTTACATCCAACCTTTTCAAATACAACCTACAAAAAACTATGAATAATGTTGTTGGAAAATATAATAGACATTTGGAGGGTAAAAAGAGCATTTTCATGTAGAAGGAGGTTATACACGCTGCAAATCTTCAAATGACCATAACTTCTTCATACGAACTCCGATTTAGGTCCGTAAAATATCAAATCGAAGATATTTGAATGCTCTATAATTATATATAACTTTCTCGGGCAGGGTATGCCGTGGAATTTGCTAAACCTCCCTAAATCCGCCTTTTTTATGTCCCACAAAACCGATTTACATACCCAAGATCATGAAATGCCCACATATATGTTCCCCATTTTCAATGATAATAATGGTTGAGAGGTAAATAATCCATAAAGTAAACAATGCTCAAACAAAAGTTTTATAAATTAACCTCATGCATTTAATATCCATATACAACGAATGTAAGTGAGAGCCTACTTCAAGTTGCCAGAAAATTTCATGTATTCAAGTTGAGTTTATATGCCATTTTCACTTAAGAATTTAAAGTATGCAAGATCATTAATTCCTAGTTCATAAAGCATGTGATAGTCATACTTGGTTTTTCTCTTCCGTGTATAAAGCTTTATATCCAATTGGTTGGATGGATTATAGGTTCTCATTTTATTATTCAAGTGTATTTTCAAAGGTGAGGATGTTAGTATTTACATTCTTCCCCAACACAAGTTTTTATTATTATCTTTCCCCATATTTTACCTTGAGATCAAGTTGTACAAGTGTAGGAATTTAAGAAATATGGGTCCACAAGCACATGTCACAATCGAACATCATAAACTCAACTGGTATTTAAATAAAAAAAACATAATATTCTCCCAAAAGAACATATAAACGTCACTATCTAACACAAAACCTCAACTCAAATTTCTACATTCACCATATATAAATGCTAGAGGGTATGAAGCATAATCATCAAACAATGATTTGAACCCCAATTCTCCCATAATAAATGTGTGAAATATTTTAAGCATTTGGCGTATTGTTATCCAAACCTTCTCAACTATATTGACAAAGATACTATATTCACTACATATACAAGCACCCGATAACTTCAAGCATGCAAATCCAACCAACTTTCTAAGAGCAAGAACAACGGGCCGGTCCTCGCCCCTGACCCGCGGGTGCGCGGTTCGCGGCCCTCGGGTCGTCCCACTGTGGGTCGGATTTTACGCGGTCCGCGGCCCTGAATCACGCGGTCCGGGCCTCAGCCCGCGTCCCTCGCCCCTCACTCGCAGGCCGGGCTCGCGCCCCTCACCCCTCGGCCCTCGCTCGCGCTGGTCCTCTCCCGTGGCGACACGTGGAATCCAAATTCGGCCGTTGTCAAACGGTCGATAACGACTCTTTTTTTTAATTAAAATTCAACAAATTAAAACCCTATAAATACCCCAACCCCAACCTCATTTTTTCCACACCATTCTCCCATTTCACTCTCCAATTTCACTCTCCCATTCCCACATTCTCCTATGTTATTTCAATTATTCTCGTGAAAAATGTCGGGCGACGCAAGGTCTCGTGCACAATCAGGTGATGACGAAGTTGGATTCAGCCCCGAGGAACTGGCACAGAATTTGCAAGACATTCTAGGGGACCCTCGTGACAACTCCGCTTTCACGGCATACTCGCAACCGGGGTCGAGCTCAGGTAAGTGCAAACTAATTTTTTATGTATTGTATTTTTTTAATTCATGTATTGTATTTAATTAATGTATTTATTGAATGTTTTTAATTATTTTATTTTATTTGTTTAATTAATGTGAACTTGACGATCTTCGACGACAACAACCACCTCCGGATGTCGACCCAACATGGGATGATTATTGAGCATGTGTTTTTGTGTGGGTTGTATTAAAAGGGGATGAATAAAATTACAAGTTCATTTTTATTCGTGTTAAATTTATTTATTATTTTTTATTGTCATTAATTATTATTTTTCACGTTTGTTTAAATTTTATATAATTCAAACGATTTCTGATAAAGAATTAAATAAAACATTAAAATATCAATTAATAACAACTCAGCATCCAATCAGCACAAGGGCCTCAGCCCCAGGGCCTCTCATTGCAAAACACCCACTATTCTGAGGCTCTAGGACCTCACTTTTGTCCAGTCAGCACAAGGGCCTCACCTAGGGTGTGGTAACCACTCCCGGTCAACGTCAGTCAAATCTGCGAAAAACAGGAAAATTTTAAAAAATCAGCAGACACTTGATTGAACCTAAATTTGATCCTGAGGGTCATAACGGACTTAAGTTGACCCTGATATCGACCAAAGTGAGTTCCGGGGGACTCAGGGCAACTTTCTGATCAATTTGGGAAATGTTGACTTTTCGCTGGAAAAGTCAACCGAGCGACATTTTGGTCCATTCGAGGACCGTTTTGGATCCAAAAAGCTTATCCGTCGTCGCAGCGGTCTTAGTTGAGCCGTTTCCTTGTAGCCTGTCAAGTTTTGTAAATTCTTGGAAAAAGTGCCCGTTCGGGGCCCGAAACGTCCGAATTTCGCGAATCTGATTGGAAAATATCTTCTAGATATTTTTTCAAAAAGGTGTGGGACCCACCTTGCCACTTGTCAAACAAGTGGTGGTGTTAGTTTTGGGGGGGGGGGGAAGTTAAAGAAGAGAGTAAAGGGGGGGGGGGGGGGGTTCGACCACTTAACAAAAAAAGAAAAAAATAGAAAAAAGAGAAGAGAGCTAGAGAGAGAATGAGAAGGAGAAGAAGAGAGAAGGAGCTAGGGTTTGGGGAATATCCAACCCTTGGATCGTCTCAAGGCTAGGAGAAATCGAACTCCCCTCGTCTTCCTCTACGGTAATCACCAAACCGATCTTCGCTTTGTCAAGTTCTAAATTTAGGTTTTGGTTTAAAACTATTAGTTTAGGGTTGTATTGAGGTTGAGGGATTGTTGGAGACGTTTTGGAGACGTTTGGAGGTGAAGGGGGACGTTTTCCGGTGACCGGGAGCTCGGGGGGAGCTCCGGCCACCATAGGGGGTGGCTGGCCGGAGCTAGGGCCGGCCACCACCATGGTGGGCCGGGCCCCAAAGAGCCCTAGCCACCCACGGCCAATCTTGGCCGGGTGGGGCCCACGTGCTCGGGTGATCGGGTTTTGTGTTTAGTTGGTTTAGAACGTTCCCCGGATCATTTATCCACAACCGGATCGAAATTTGGAATTAAATTGGAAAAGTTGTAATTAATGGGTTTTAGAAACTTGAAACGCAAATTAAATGACTCGGAAGTCGGAATTCGATTCCGTCGAGTTCCTAGGAACCCTTGAATTATACTAAGACCGTAGAAATGAAAAAGGGAATTTTCAGAGCCCCGGAAGGGCGTTTCCAAAACCCGGGCAGATTCGCCATGTCGGGAAAATCGGGCCTTTCCGGGTCCAATATCGACAATGTCGAGTAATTGGGGAGTTTAGAAGTGATCGACATTGTCAGGGTCACTTTTGGGCGTCGGGTTTATTAAAATTCAGTTTATTCCTACAAGCTTAAAAGAGTTTAAAATTGTGTTCTTGTTAGATCGTGCCGCAGACCGAGGAAAGGGAAAGCTAGGCGAGTGACCGAGATCACGCCGGAGCTTAATTGTGCGCTTTTGGATAAAGCATACGAGGTAGGAAAAAGTAGCCGGATCTCGGCCCTGACTAGGGAAAGTTAACAGTAGAAATGCATGTGACACTTGGGTGTCGTGGGTTAAGT
Organism: Erodium maritimum; assembly: GCA_963921825.1. Taxonomy (NCBI): domain Eukaryota; kingdom Viridiplantae; phylum Streptophyta; class Magnoliopsida; order Geraniales; family Geraniaceae; genus Erodium; species Erodium maritimum. The sequence continues at coordinate 25,621,972 of OY997596.1, read as the reverse complement.
AGGATATCGAACATTGGAATTGCTATGACACTTAGTAGTGTCGTAGGAGCAGAGAACTTATCGATATTAGAGTTACTGGAGGCATATGACCATGCCCGGAGGTTGATTGTGAAACTGTTGACATTAGAACTACTGGAGGCATATGACCATGCCCGGAGGTTGATTGTGAGTCTGTTGATATTAGAACTCCTGGAGGCATTGGTTATGTCCGGAGGTTGTTGTGTAAATTTTGTCTTGGGTGGCCATGAGAGCCCGTGTTACTGTTGTGTCTTGGGTGGCCATGAGAGCCCGTGTTACTGTTGTGTCTTGGGTGGCCATGAGAGCCCGTGTTACTGTTGTGTCTTGGGTGGCCCTGAGAGCCCGTGTTTTACTGTTGGTGTGTCTTGGGTGGCCCTGAGAGCCCGTGTTTTACTGTTGGTGTGTCTTGGGAGGCCGTGAGGGCCCGTGGGGTTGTTGAGCCCGTGAGTTATTGTCGGTGATTCTTGGGAGGCCGTGAGTGCCCGTGGGGTTGTTGAGCCCGTGAGTTACTGTTGGTGTGTCTTGGGAGGCCGTGAGTGCCCGTGGGGTTGTTGAGCCCGTGAGTTACTGTTGGTGTGTCTTGGGAGGCCGTGAGTGTCCGTGGGGTTGTTGAGCCCGTGAGTTATTATCGGTGTGTCTTGGGTGGCCGTGAGTGCCCGTGGGGTTGTTGAGTCCGTGTTTTACTGTTGGTGTCTTGGGTGGCCATGAGTGCCTGTGGAGTGTTGAACCTGTGTTGTTGCTATTGTCGAACTTTGCTTGTGATTATGATTGTGTTTGCCCGAGGTTAATGACCCGACTTCGTGTCGGGAAGTGGTGTGGTTTTGGTTGGCTTACGAGTTCGAGTCTCGGTAAGTTGCGAGCGTTCTTTGGCTAGCCTAATCCGTGTTCGAGTCTCGGCAGGTTGTGAGCGTGTTTAGGCGGTGAGAGGGCAGCTCCCCTTTCGACTAGCTATCGGAAAAGTAGCTCGGTTTATCGCCAACAGGTCGACCGCCTGGAGCCTGACAGTGATAGGTAAAGCGCGTGGGGAAGGCTCGAGCCCAGCCGGTTAGCAACCGGCACTGAGCAGCGGACAGGAATGCGATTCTTTGTGATCTTGTTTGGTGTGCGATCCTTTGTGATCTTGTTTGGTGTTGCGTAGTTTTCTGTCGTGTCTTTGGAGGAGGTCGTCGATAGTTGTGTCGGGTTTACATTGCGAGTCCGAGTGTTGAGTCTGTTGAGGAAGGTAACAGGTTGTGTGTCAGTTGAGTACTTGAGTTTGGGGATTGTATTCCCGGTGTTGGGTTTGGTTTTGGTGTTACCGGCATCGTCTGCTAAGTATGCCGTAGTCTGTCTGTTATCTGTGGTGGTGAGCGAACGCTCACCCCTAGCTGCTTTTCCTACAGGTACTGATCGCAGGTTGGACTAGGTGAGCTTCTGAAGCTTGAAGAGCTAGGAGCGGGATTCTGGGTTTATTTTGAGTCTAGCGACGGATACCATACTTTTGTCCACTTGTTGGGACGTATTTGAGTTGTAAATATTATTTTGTTGAACAAATGGTGATTTTAAAGTGATTTATGTAAAAAGGTTTCAAAATGTTTTATTGTTTCAAAACGTTCGCGTCCCGAGTTCGGTTTACTGAAATTGGGACGTGACACAGGGCATTTCCATTGTACACGCTCTAAAGCAACCAAATATACACCTCAATGTATATACAAGCTATATATCAACTGAGTAAAGACATGACATGATAAAACAAAACTTGTATTCATGATTTTACACTACATACAAGACTTTATTATACAACATCTACCTTTCATCACAGACATTGCATATATGATCTTTTTTCACCTCCACATATTTATACTTAGTGTAAGTGGGGCACAAAAATGAAGTGAATGGAAAAAGAGCATGAATGCTAAAATATGATCAACTAGGTATTAACACAATGGAAGAGAGCATTTGTTATAATTGTAAATAATAATCAGTACGATATCAACACATCAATAATGAAAATTTGTGTCTTAGCATACATCAATATAAAGACACGCGGGCACATATACAAGCTTAAGAGGAACATAGGTACCATCTCCATGTCTAATCTACTCAAGTGTGACTCTATATGTGTTGTAAGGAAAAAATGTATGCTTTCAAGTGGTTTAGAAAGTACACAATAGGTTGGGCAAACTCTAATTACTAGGTTGGTCAAACATACGTATGGTACTCAAATTTTCATTTCAGCTTTTACATTATGAGCAAGTCATTATAAGCGAATAACGAGGTAGATGTTATGTATACTCATATAAAAGTAACAAATAAACTAAAAATAACAAATAATGTTTTAAAAGACAAAAAGTGATAGAAATTAGAAGAGAATCCTCTGGGGTGCCTCTTACGAATCACTTTGATTAGCATCCTTGAGATGGACGAATGTCGGATAATATGTCCTCAATACATGCACCCCCCAAAATATCAAATAAGGATACCCTCCCCTCCATTTGTTTGGTGATTAGTGCTTGAATGAGCTACCTGTACACCAACACGAGCCTCACTACTGACTTATAAACTACTGATCTAAGAAGTAAAGATGTTGTCCTCTTCTTCCTCTGAAAATGCTCTCTCCTCAAGGAATCTCAACATATTCTTTTCACCTACCATCTCTCAAAAGCATCATCTGGACTTCTCATAGGTGTAGAGTCAATGTCTCACATGCACTCACAACTAGAGATGCCCAAGTATGGGCCCCTAAATCTATTATTGGACACAAATGTGATTATGTTCCTCTTGACCTTCACACTAATCATGGTTTCCATTATGACGAGAAATAAATGTCCCATAATAATCGTTACATCACGACCGACCTCAATATCTAAGATAACAAGTTTAAGAGTGATGACATTGGACCTCATATAGGATTACGTGTTCCATAAACACGGCGGAAAAAAAAATTTATTTGTCAACTTATCATATAACCTAGATTCACATCCATCACGAAAACTAATCTACAACATGTATTTAAGTGTTTACCTCGATGACAAGCAATAGATGATACTTGAACTTGACTATTCAAACAACACGACCTTTAGGTCGACAAATCGAGGCACCCACGCGTTTACCCTATAACAGTATCCACGCGAGTAAGATGAACCCCCAACTTGAGCTTTCTAGTAGCCTTGAACAAATTTCACTCTTGCTCCCTATAGGGGTAGCTGAAATTTTAAACTATAAAGCTTATCATTTTTGTCCATCACAAGTCCTTTATTTATAGGGCTAAGTTCACCATAGTCCAACCCCAACTAGAATAGGAATCCTAGCAAAATGAAGTGTTTTGTTTCCTTAAACCTAGTCAAACTAGAACTATCCTTTTGTGTCTAGGCATTATATAACAATGTATTTTTCTTATTTTAATATTAATAAATAAAGAAACACAAAAATAAATAAATAAATAAATAAATAAATAAATAAATATATAATAGGTATTAAATACAAACACCTCCTTATTGTGCAAACTAAGAACAAATCTGAGTCATAGAATGCGTGCACGCTGACGTCATCGGAGCATGCAAGATGTTGACAAGTGTCATTTGCGCACATAAAGTACTAGTACCTACCCTAACACGGTGTTGGTATCTACATGTAAAGTGTTGATGCCTACATACGGAGTGTTGGTACTATATACAAAGTGTTGGTACCTAACTTGTAACGGTACTAGTACCTTACATGCATAAATGATGATACCTTGCACATACGAGGTGCCAGTACCTTCTGCGTTGCGCTCGTTGTCAACACGCGCTACAATGCGGTGAAATTTCTCGTTATTTACGAAATTTCCACCACACGCATGGCAAAATCTAGTGCGCTCTGATGACGTCATCTTGCACGTCATTTCTATGCATGGTAAATTGAGTCTAGAACTACATGTATGACCCATTTGAGGTGAAATAAGAATAAGGAACATGGTTATTTGAGAAAATTATTTTAGGCCATCTATGGACCGTTTGAGCCAAAATTGCCTACCTTTGCATAATTTTATCTCTTAGTCACCCCATTTGAGCTTTAACCTTTCGTTTCTAACCCAAACATTATGATCCTATGTGCCTTTCATTTCTTTTTATATCCTTGTTATTGTTTGAACTCATATCTCTTGGCTTAGTTGCTTCATTGAGAGGGGTTATTATTTGGGATGTTGAGTAAGTGAAGGAGAAAAAAATGTATTTAAATGTCATTGGGTTGTATTGAGAGAAATTATTATAGCATTACCCCAAAAAGAAGAAAAAAAAATAATAAAAAAGAGGGAACAATGACAATTTTATATCTCTAGTGAAAAAGATAAGTGTGGGGTAAGGTGAAATGGGTTGAATAAAGGTGGTATAAGTGTGAATATATATATATATAATATGCACAAATTAGTGCTACACTTAGCTATTCAATAAAAGAAAAAAAAAGGTATTAGAGATTGCGAAAGTTGGATGGTGCATAAACGGGGGTTGGGATGTGTGAAAAACTTGTTGGTGTGAGAATGAAGTATTCTTGTCTTGAGATATCTATTTGAGCTTCTTTTCTGATTCTTAAATAGTTATGATTCCTTACAATTAGTGGAGATGGGTCTAACATGATAGCATATGAACTTCTAAACTCCGTGTATGGAGAAAAGAGAAAACACACTGTTAGAGTGAATGAGGAAATGCAAGTTTAAATGGAAAGAGTCATTATTTAATGAGAGTAACGTCATGCTTAACTATATTCTTTGGTCTATATGGTTCTTTGATGTGTGTAAGGGTTTGTGGCATGTGCCGACTATGAGAAAATCCTTTCGATCCACTATGCACAAGTCTAGGGGAAACAATACGATGAATTAATTCAATGGGTTCGTGTTTATTATGTGCAATTTGTGTTTAGATTATTGTTTGCATAATTTGAACTTAATACTTCATCAAATTGATCACTTGATAGATGAATAGGTTTTAGCATTCAACAATCGAGAGATGAGAATGGATAAAAGGACTAATGATTATGCAACTCGGGTTTAAATCTAGTCTATAGTAAATTTAGGTTGACACGAGTGCAACATCTATAGGCGTAAAACCCCGAAAGTTAGAGTAGTTCATGAATCTTAATGTTTTATGTCTCTCTACACCTAGATTAGAGATAACTAGGCGGTTAGATTATAATAGGGTCATAGTTCGATCGATAGATGTTTAGGACTAGTTGAGAGAACTCCCGTTGCCTTTAAACTTACCTTATTTGCACATATAAACACAAATCCATGCGAATTATTAGTCATATTGTAACTTCGTAAAAAGTCCTAGATCACTTTTTCTTCTGAATTTCACAACACCTGATATTTTTGCCTCGTACTTGATTTCAATTTCTTTTACTTGTATTTCAATTTTTTTTTTACATTTTTAAAACCAAAACAAAACTCTTTTCAGAAACAGATTAACTAACGGATTTTAAATCGAGTGACTGTTTTATTGCTTCATTGGGTACAATAACCGGACTTGAACCGAAATATTACTTGATGACCGGTGCGCTTGTTGCGCCCTTTTTGTGAGTTAATTCTCAGGGCGTCATATGTGTGTGTGTAAGAGAGAGAGAGAGAGAGAGAGAGAGAGAGAGAGAGAGAGAGAGAGAGAGAGAGAGAGAGAGAGAGAGAGAGAGAGAGAAGCCGAATTCCCCTATTTCCCAATAAGGGTATTCGATCAAGCCCATATATTCATACATATTTTGGGATTTTATTTGTTCTATTTAATTATTATGTAAGACAATAATTAAATATAAACATTGACTTCATTCTATGAGCAATTATTTTTTTTGTATTTTTTGTTGCTATTGCCTTGTAGGCCGATTTTGTTGGACTTTGTTTTGGTAGCTGTGATTTCTATCCTAGGACCCACACTTCCTTTTTTAATGCATTTCCTTCTCTCTGATCAAAAAAATAATAATAATATAAATATTGACTTCATCCTATGATCAATTAATTGGATAACTGGGGTTCTTTACATAGAAATATAACTTTACCAATTTACTTAAGTAGAACCTCTAAGGTTCATTTCGTTTTGGCTTTTAATCTATTGTGTGTGACCCTTTAGGATTCATATGACGTTAACAGTGAGACTGAAATTAACATTTCATCCACAAGTTATGAGTAACTCCTAGCAAGGCCCATAACTTCCCAAGTCATACAAAGTTTTGACTTTACCTATGTCAGATCCTGTTACCATAAGTTATCTTATCCTCTTGTCGTTTGCCGATTGTCATGACTGAACAAAAGGCATAGAAGCATCAACCTTTTCTAGTTCAGTCCACAAGTTCTCTTGATCTTGAGTTCAGATTGTAGATGACAAATCACATGCATGTCCATGCTTCTTTTACAGTCCCCAACTCATCAAGAGGGGCCCTTAAATGACATTTGACTTGTATAAATACAAGTGACAAGTCCATATGACCATCACCTATATATCTCATATGTGTGTACCCACATCTAATCATAACCCTAATAGCTATCTTGTCAAGAGTAGCGCTTAGTTATGTCAAGGTATGAAACAATACATGTAGATAGTATGATGATGTCATGGTCATATGACTGATATATACTTCGCTATTTGGGAAATAATCATGTCTTATGTTCTATGGAGTATTCTCAAGATGGTTCATCCAATGTCAAACTCTTTAATATATGTGATGTTGACTCATATCTTTATAAAGTAAATCTCAAATTTCCATACTCAAATACACAAGGTAAAACTGTAATAAATTGTCTCCAAATTAGGCCCATCTACTTATGCTAATGTACTTAAGCTCGTTGGGTCTTGTTTGGAGCAAGGGAACAAATGTTGTTCCCATAAAAGTGTGGGTGACGGCTTCAAAAGTGTGGGACATAAAAAGATAACACAAGGGAAGATGAGAGAAAATCAAGAAAGTGTTTGTGTGGTGCTGCAAAATGTAAGAATATTGCTTGTTGGTGTAGTGGTTCGTCTTGCAGCAAGAAATCAAGGAAATGGTGGTTGTTCAAATCAAATATCTCCGTGGTTCCTGTTGAGTGTTAAAACATGAAATACATCCTTTCTTGGTTCTTAGGACGTGAGCTACAGGTTCATATTTAAAGCAAGGTGGAGATTGTTCTTGTGTTTTATTTTTGTCTCTGTATGTGGTTATGAAGTGTGCTGCTGAACATCAAGAACCATTTGGGTTGGTTAGTGGCTGTAACAACCAAAGAGAAAGAAAAAGAGTTTCCTTGTTCTTCTCAAATATTGGTTGCTGAATCAAGAATACAATTGTTCTCCTTGAGTTGTGGTTATCGTGTGTGTTCTTCATACAAGAGTGTGTAGTCATTAGGAAGACGACGGGAAGACTTAGGCTTTGAACACGTTAAATAAACAGAGTACGTGTTGTGTTCTTTCTATCTTAGCAACAGGTGTTCATGAAGCAGAGAACACGTGTAGATTCATGTGGTTACAACATGTGCAAGAGCATCAAAAGAAAAAAGAAGCTCACAATGTGATTATTGTTTTCTTTGAATTATTGAATCGGTAACAAAAGATTGGCTGTTTTATTTTTTGGATTACCGAATCATATTGAGAAATAGATAATTGGATTTGTATTTCTCAGATTGTTTCTTGGTTAATAAAAAAGAGCTTGTCGTTGTCCCGTGCATGTAAGCACCTTGCCGAACCACGTAAAACTGGTGTTCTTTGTTTTATTTTTGGGGTAAATACCTTTTGGTACCCTTATGTTCGGTCCACGGACCTTAAGGTCCCACATGTTTGGAAATGACTATTTTGCTACCCTTATGTTCGGTCCACGAACCTTTTATGCATTTGGAGTTAAAAAAACTAACAGAATAATGTTAAATGACTGATTTACTCTTCATTATTAATTCTTTAATAAATCATTAACACTTTAATTATAATTAATATTTTTTATTTATTAATTTTAATAATATTTCATTTTAAATTATTTTTAATTCATATATTAAATTATTTTTTTCGTTATTTTCAAAACATTATTATATTTTTTTAATTCATTATACTTTTTAAATTTATATACTAAATCTTATGCAAATTTTAAAAATCTGAAAATCAATTTTTAAGAAACATTTAATCAGTTTTAATAAATAGAAAAATATGGAAATGAGAAACAACCTAAATTTTTTTAAGAAATTCACGAATTCTGTTAATTCAACTTCCTAATTTGAAAAACAAAATCAAACTCGTTCTACAATCCACAAACAAACCAAGAGTCTACAAAATCAATTCCACGGTACTTTTCCAGACATCTAGCACAAGAGTGTGTACTCAAACCTTTATACACGAACTAGGCGTATCTAAGTAGATTTAATATTCTATGTAGTTCTACTTAACTATCAGTGACCATCTTTATTGATGGCAATAATTAGGATGTTGAAGTAGGCGTATCTAAGTAGATTCATCGAGTGATTTAGAGTTTACTTAAGCTTTTGTATTACTAGAGTATCGTGACTCGATATTCTATGCAGTTTTCATTAATGATCGATGACATTCGGCCGTTCAAATGTTGAACTAGGCATAACTAAGTATATTCACCGAACGGTGTAGCTATCTCTACTTGTGGTAATTGGTGGTAAGATGTGACGTGCATTCATTGTTGTTATTTTTGTTCGAGGATTGATCGAACTTTGCTCAAGATCATAGAGCTACACCCTATTATTACTGCGTTTTTCCAATGATTGGTGGTGCGCATATTAGTCCGGACAATAGTCTTGTGCCCTCTCCCCGTGACTAGTATGCGGTTGATTTCATACATAAGAACTTAAATATTCTAAGACTATAAGAAAAACATTTATTGACTTTACTCATCATTAACCATGTCATGCATTAATTGAAATTCGTCTTCACTAGTACCCGTGCTCTAGTGACCGACTCTTTGTGTGAATCAATATATATGTATCTTAGGTGCTAGAGTGTGTATAATTTCGTTTTGTCTATACTAAAATCAACTTTTAATTTCCACCCTTTATTTTTCCTTTCGAGTATGTGGAAGTGATAGCCCACGTCCTCTGGTTTTAGTGAGAATACTAATAATACCTATACTTCTCATGGGATCACTCGGTAGTTAATCATTTATTAAATTGTTTGATGGCCGTGTCCTGATATACATAAAAGAGAGATTTAACGGGCCTCTTCAGGGGAATAAGCGGCGATTCGGCCACACCTTGAGCATTGTTTTATAGTACCTTTTCATTTCAGTCATTTACTTTCATCAAGACCGTCTTCGACGTTCTACTGATTTTGAGTTATTGTTAGACCTAATACAAGATCAAACATATAATAGAGACTTGAATCTTGATGGTTGGGATGTGTAATCATGACTTTAGCCAGTATTGTGCAAACGGTAAATTAAAAATACCTACCCCAAACTTGTAGCGTTTAATTGATACCTACCCTAAAGTTTTTTTTAACTGATATCTACTCAGATGTTTAGTTATATAACAAATAGTCCAAGTCGTTAGTTAAAATGACGAAAATGCCCTCAATTGTTTTCTAAAATAAAACTGAAGTGATTTTTAAAATAAAATTAAAGAGATTTAATAAGTATATATATAACAAAAGTGATTTTTTAAATATTTTTTTAAAATAATTATTGAAGTATAGTTAAGGGTATTTTTGTCATTTTAGCTGACGGCTTGAGCTATTTGTTATATAACTAAACATCTGAGTAGATATCAGTTAAAAAAATACTTTAGGATATGTGTCAGTTAAACGCTACAAGTTTAAGGTAGGTATTTGTAGTTTATCCCCGTGCAAATGTAATTTTCCGTTTTAATTTTATTTTTTCCGTGTGTTTTGGGCTTCTTTCTCTGTCTTTTCCGTGGCAATGGAAAATATATCCATCCCCCTTTTCAGTTCTCTCACAATAGGATTGTCGATTTTAGAGAACCCCTAAAAACGTGATTGCTTCCTTCTCTCTCATCTGCCCTGCCCTAATTGTTTCATTTCCACACCCAAACACCATCATAGCCATTCCTTCTCCCCAACCTTATTTGATCCTCGTCCCTTCTTTTGCCTCCATTTCTTCGTTTCTTCAACTCAATCTCACGTTTCGCCGACTCTCCCATCTTCGACAATCTGCGTCAACCAGATTCCCCTTTTGTTGTTGCCTTCGACATCAGGGTTTACTGTAATTTTCTTAGGGTTTTTTTGGGTGCCTGCTTTTTAGGTGGGTTTCAATTTCAAGGCCACTTGTTCAGTGAGATTTATTTTGGTGTTGGAGATATAGACATAAATAAAACAGAGTCTCCACCTGAAATATTTGTTTGGGGTTTGTTTTCGGAAATTTGGTTTGGTCTTTTATCTTTGGATTCGGTGTACAAGTAGATGAAAGTTGCCTTCTTTCAATCACTGGTTGGTACTTGAAGCTTTCAGTTCCCAACTTCATTGGAGCTTTTGCTTGCATTCTCTTTTGATCTTGATTATTGGATAGTTGTTTTGCTGAGAGCTGGTACAACTTGTTGCGTGTGTGAGGTGGAAGCACGGGCGAGTGAAGGGACAACCAGAGGCTTGTATGGGCGAGCATGAGGGTTGGGCAGAGCCACCAGGAGGCTTGTTGCCCAGTGGCTTATTGCCCAATGAAGCTGCCTCCGTAATCAGGGTGCTGGATTCTGAAAGATGGTCTAAAGCAGAGGAGAGAACTGCAGAGTTAATAGGCTGCATTCAACCTACTACACCGTCCGAGGAACGCAGAAATGCTGTTACAGATTATGTGCAGCGGCTAATAATGAAATGCTTCCCCTCCCAGGTCAAGGTGGGTTTTGTGGAATATGTATAAATGTATCGATTAGCATGCCATATTATTTATAGCAATCTACATTTTTACCTTATTTGAAGTCATTCCACACTGATTAGTATACATTGTAGAGCATGCTGAGAGGTTAGTAATTTGTTTGAAATAGTATTAACTTCTGGGAATGACAACTGTTATTGCCATAATGTTAGAGCATAATGGATGAAGCAGAGAGGTGTGGGTAGTATAGTTTGGTCTAGCAGGTTTTTGAATTGGTAGGTGAGTTTTGTTTTCAGTGACAAACACTCGGCCAGTCTTCATAAAACAAAATGTAAAGTTATGTTTATTGTTTGTTAAGAGTGTTCAGATGAGCAAGTGGCGTCTGAGGAGTGGATGACTTCAGGCTGTCTGATGTGATCAATTGAATTACACGTTTTATCTATTTTCTTGTTGCTGGCTGTAAAAGGGCCAGGAGAAAGACAGGAATGTAAAAATGATCGAGGAGGGATATGTAACTGTAGCTTGGATGAGGTCCTTCAGTAGATATGATGGGACTGATCTATTTGCATGGATACATATGATGGGATACACTGGAGTTGTGATCATGTCATAGTTGTGCAATAGGGTATTTGTTTGCTTGCTTGCTTGCCAGTTATTCTTATATGCATCAATATTTTTCATGTTTATACATTTCTAGTCATACTTCAATTAGTCTTATACCCCGGGTTGTGTTCAGGTGGTGACTTTTGGATCTGTACCCCTCAAGACATATTTGCCCGATGGGGACATTGACTTAACAGCCTTTAGTGAAAATCAAAATCTGAAGGAAACATGGGCCCACCAGGTTCGTGATATGTTGGAGAATGAGGAAAAAAATGAGAATGCTGAGTTTCGCGTCAAAGAAGTTCAGTACATTCAGGCTGAAGTATGTCCTTATCAGTAGTTTTTAATACTCATTACCATTAATTTTCCGAGTTTATTTAATATACAAACATATTTGAATGCTTTACGTGTTAATTTTTTTTGTTCATGGTCTATGCATGATCTACACAAATTACGAACTGGAGATTGTCCCATCTTTATAAATGCATTCATCTAGTTTCATATGATTGAATATGATGATTAGACTATCATGTATGTAAGTAAGATGGTGATGCTCAATTCTATATGCCAGATGTATAAATGATTTAACATAAGAGTATATATTTTAGAGTATTAGATTTTATTCTGAAATCATAGCAGCTTGGTTTTTATTTATGTTTCCTACTTCGTTTTCCTGATTGCCATGTTTTACCAGATAACTTTGATGTCAAATGGTGGTTTCTTACTAATTCTTTTGGGTGATGGATTGTGCATTTTAGCTATTCATATTTTATCAGATTATCATATAATTAAAGAATATAACTTCTAGAATAAAGAATAGTAAATAAATAAATTATTGATAAATATTTGTAATCTGCATGGCAGGGGTATTATCTAACTGAAATTAGGTTTGCGAAGTTCGAAGGAGCCGTGCCATAGGAGTTTATAGTTAAATCATTTCAGATAACCTTGGAATAAGTACTATGTATTTTGTGCTCAATCATTTAATCTGAATATGTTACTCTCCCAAGCTGATAATATATGGACGTGAACATGAAATATTGTAGATCCAAATGGTATACGAAACCTCTCTGATGATCTTTATTTGCAGCCATTATCATCAGCATCATATCCCATACTAGGGCAGGCAGCGAAGGACTAGTGTTTTTTGTATTCTCGACTCCCTAAAATCTTCGTATAAAATGATATAATATTGATCAGTAATCTTGGTTTGTGCATTATTTTATATTCTTTAGTTGTACTATGTCAAGTTATACTGCAAACTTAGCCCACGTCCTTTGGTATGGCTGTCCAGCTACATAATGTTGTTTAATGCTGATTATCTCAACATGTGCTCTATTTTGTTGATTATGATGATAATCTTGCCTATGTATATGCTAAGATTGCTCAGTAATTTTTTTTTACTGAAATGGCTACCTATTATTTATTGTTGTCTATTCCTATTATACTTCAAACTTAGCCCCTTCTGTGGTAAGCCGCACATTGTTGTGTAATGTTGTCCATGTCAGCATGTGCTTTATTTTGTTGATTATGATCATAATCTGGCTTATGTTTATTGTAAGATTGCCCAGTGTTTTCTTGTTTTTTTTACTAAAATGGTTCCTACGTGGGTCTGTTAATGCATGCACATCTGTCTATTTGACCAGTTAGTATCTTTAACTTCTATCCTGAATGGGTTCTAAATATCCCGAGATCTCGCTGCGATCGTGGCGAGATCAAGGAAAAATGGGACTAGCGATATCGATATCTGAAAACGCGATTGACGCGGTCAACTCGCCGAGTCAACTCGGTCAACACGCCGAAAATGAGATAAAACTGTTTTTTTTTTTTAACTTTTTACTTATTTGCCTGATAAACCCACTTAAACCAACCATTTCTCTCCCTCAGATTTGTTCTCTCGACTTCAGATCTTTTAAGGTTTCAAGGTGATATTCTCTTTTGTAAGATGAAGAGCCAATATGAACTTCTTTTGTAACATGTGTAATTAATATATGTACTATACATAACTATATAGATTAAATACAAAACACGATTTGCCGATATCACTCCGTTATCTCCATGCTAAATTGAAATAACCTTAAGGGAGACCTCGCCGATGTTTCACCGCGACTGTTATTTAAAACCTTGCCTGTATCCAAGACTACATATCCAGCAATGATTGGAAAGCCTTAAATTACTTCAACAGTAGATGCCAAAATCAAATTCAATGGGATATAGTTATGTCATAGCTGTGTTAGATAAGCCTTCTGATTTCAATACATCATTTATGCACTGTTTTGCTGTATACCTTATTCAATATGTTCTTTGTTGATGAAGTACTGATGATGTATGCCTGTGCTCTTTCTTTATTTAGCCTTTGATGATGCTATGCATGTGTAAATCTGTCTGTACTTTCAGGCTTGGAGTTTATAAAATTGCTAACTTGTCATCTATTAATTTTCTCATATATTTACAGGTTAAGATAATAAAGTGTCTTGTGGAAAATATTGTGGTTGACATATCATTTGACCAACTTGGTGGTTTATGCACCCTATGTTTCCTTTTGGAGGTGAGTCTTACATGTACGAAACCTTGATTTAATTAATATGGTTCATAGTATCCATAACATTATTTCTGTGTATAGGTCGATCATTTGATTAACCAAAACCATCTATTCAAGCGTAGCATTATATTGATTAAGGCGTGGTGTTATTATGAGAGCCGTATACTGGGTGCACACCATGGGCTCATTTCAACTTACGCTTTGGAAACCTTGGTTCTGTACATATTTCATGTTTTCAACAATTCATTTGCTGGACCACTTGAGGTGGCTATGCTTCCATCTCTCTTTTCCTTTTCTTTTTATTTTGTTTTGTATCATCTCACTAAAAAGTTTTACTTTCATGTACAGGTTCTTTATCGTTTTCTAGAGTTCTTCAGTAAGTTTGACTGGGAAAATTTTTGTGTTAGCCTGTGGGGTCCTGTACCTATAAGTTCACTTCCCGATGTAACAGGTATCTGTAATTGACTAAAGATTTTTTTGTTGGTATTGAACCAATTTGCTAGTTATGATTCTTTTATATTGGAAAATTTTACAGCGGAACCTCCTCGAAAAGATGGTGGGCAGTTACTTCTTAGCAAGTTGTTTCTCGATGCTTGTAGCAAAGTTTATGCTGTTTTTCCTGGGGGTCAAGAAAACCAGGGTCAATCCTTTGTCTCTAAACATTTCAATGTTATTGATCCTTTGCGCATAAACAACAACCTTGGTCGTAGTGTTAGTAAAGGTATGTTGGCTCCCTACTTCAATGGTAGTTCTCATTTGTTTATTCATCAGGAGGAATTTGTCCTTTTTGACTTTCTGATTGTTTTAATGACTACATGTACTTCATGAAACCATTAGTTATGGCATTGATGAGAATGACCAAATGTATCTTTTGATTTTTTAGAACTTTTCAGTCTTCTTCATATATTACGCTGTATCTTTGTGACTTTCTTAAGAGCAATTTGTATGTACCAAGGTTTGAAGTCAAGTTCTTGCTTATCTAGAAACAAGCATATCATGATTTGCTTATACTTTATTTAGTTTTGTAGTAGCCTTTTTCAACCATTGACATGTATATTTATAATTTTTTTTTTTGAATTTTGCTTGTATTCTTCCAATCAGTTATTGAATGCTTATGCCATCATAAAGATGCAGTCATATATTACAATTCTTTGACAGTCTTCTTTAAATTAGTTTATTTAAACCTATGGGCCACCTTGAAATTGAAGCAAGATAGTCATGTGGTTATTGTTAGTGGTATGCTGCATAGCCTATTTGTTTTGCTGCTGTAAAATTCTCAAATATTATTATTGGTACTTGATATTCTTGTCTTTCAATACAATGAGAGCATCCATTTATATAGGGATTAACTCTATACTAAATAGGAAATACTAATACTAAACAACATAGGAAACCTAACTTAACTAGGAATAGGAAATACTTGTAATTGGAAATAAACCCAAACTCTAACAGCTGCTAGCGAAGAAACTCTGTCCATAGAGTAAATAATGCAGTTCCCTCTGATTTGTCCTGGATGTGTTAAGAGGGTTCTTTTTATATACTTTAATGACATCTGGATAGGGTTTTATGAAAGTGACTTTAACTTCTTAAGTAACATGGAACAGAATTCCTGTACAAATTGCAGCGGTCCTATTTGGACTTAGTGTGGAGCTCAGTAATATACAGGATTCTATTAGTATGATGGTAGAAGTATCCTTACAAAGCACTGGTATGCATAAATTCTTATGAATGTTGCCTCTCTTTGTGTGCATGCCAAAACTTAGTGGAAGTTGAAGTGGTGAAAACATTATGTGAACGATAGATTGATAAAATACAGAGTAAGTCAACAGGTTAAACTATGATTTGTGGTTTCTGATCCGTCTCCTTCACTGTATTTTTCTTTAGTACATACCTTCTTAAGTTTAACAAAAGGAGTTCGTTATGCATACATCAGCTCTAGTAGGCTTTCACATTATTGGGGTTCAATCTGCTTAGTCTTATTGTGGGATAGCTTCTTTTTGTTGCATATTTTGAGGATTATTTGGTGGAATATAGTTAGTTGTTATTCCAAGGTATTGCAAGACTGTTTTATTGTAGCCTCCCTTGGTGTATCTCTTTGTTCTCATCTATACATTTTACAATACTATTTATAATTTCGTTTACAATAAGATAAGGTATAATTGTCTATTACCTTTTCATACCTGCCCAATATTTCATGCCAATCTGTGTAAGATATATACTGTGTCTGTCTTTTCAGGCAATTTTTTTAGAATACGTAGTGCATTTGCATTTGGAGCTAAAAGGCTGGCAAGGTTACTTGATTGCCCTAAGGAAGACCTTTATTTTGAAGTAAATCAGTTCTTCATGAATACTTGGGACAGACATGGGAGTGGCCGTCGTCCGGATGCACCTAGTAGTGATTTATGGCGTTTGAGATTATCGAATCCAGATCACCACCATGGGTCAGAGAATCTCAGGATTGATTCTAGCAGCATAAAAGATGAGGTTTCCTCCTCTCGTAATGTTTCATCCCAACATCGTATTTATAACTACAATGACACGCCTCCAGTTTCTCACACTCAAAGCCCTAAGATTTATGGGACCATGAACAACTCAGCTGATCTTAATCAGTATGCACGTAATGACAAAGGGAAGAAAAGTTCTAAGCCAGGTAACTCAGTAAACGACAATCAGGGAAAGTTCCTTTTTGCAAGAACACGGTCTAGCCCTGAGCTTACTGATACATATGGTGAAAGTTCTTTTCAAGGAACCCATAGTAGAATTCCAGAAAGTGGTAAAAGCCAAAATGTTTCTGCAAGGTTGGATGATAGCAGGAAGAAGAACCTAGAAGCTGATGTTGTAGCAAACACTGATGGTAGATCTGCAACTGAGGACCCTTCATCTGTTAGGCATCTTTCATCACGTCAGGTTCGCCATAGTGTTGCTAATTCAAACTGTGATGATTCAGGGTTGAGTGCCATGGGTGAAGAATTTGCTTCTGCCTTGGGAACGCAGGGCATGCATCAAGAAGAGCAAGATCTTGTGAATATTATGGCATCTTCTACTGGTCATTTCAGTGGGCAGCTACACATGCCGCTGAATTTAGCTTCAGGTCACATGCCTCTTCCAATTCCTCCTTCCGTTCTGGCATCAATGGGGTATGCTCATAGAATGGTTCCTACAAATATTCCCTTACTTGACAATCCTTGGGGTGCACATATGCAATTCCCTCACGGTTTAATGCCTTCACAGCTAACTCACTACTTCCCTGGAATTGGATTGAATTCAAATCCAGGAGATTCAATTGAACCTTGTTCCGAACATTTTGGTCCCGGAGAAGTTAACCCAGGGGAGGCTAATCGTGGTTACTGGAATGAGCAGGTCAGTGGCTCGAGTGGACGTTTTGAACATAATAATGGCATTGTTGAAGCTCTTCATTCAGATGACAACAAACAGTCGATTTCTGCAGGTTATAACTCTGTTAGTTCATCTCGGGCTAGCAGTTCTGGGAATCATGCAAGAGTTCAACAGAAATTTACTAGAGAAAACCGAGTGTCACCAAAGGAAGATCATCTGGAAACTTCCCTTTATCAGGATATCGGGGGGAATGAATCCTACTTTGATGATAAAACTGCAAGTTCAAGGCCTGCATCTGCTGCACATGCTACTTCTCTGAGAAGTAAAACCTCTTCAGAGAGTTCTTGGGAAGGGTTGTCAGCACCCTCAGCAAAGGCATCTACAACAGGTAAAGAAAAGCAAGGTAGAAAAATAGTTCCTTCTACATGTGGGAAAACTAGGAGTGTGTCAGAGCATTCCTCTACTCAAGCAGATGATGATAATAGAGACTGGAATCAACTGCCAACCACGGGCAATGAAGTGTCAGAGGGGAACATGGTACCTGAATCTGTTGCTTCCTTGAGGCATCAAGTACATGGATTTGAACAAGCACAAACTAGTGGATCCGATTCATTGATACCTATCGCTCCGATGCTCCTAGGTCCTGGGTCACGGCAAAGAGCTACGGATAGTTCTGGGGTTGCCCCTTTCACATTCTACCCCACAGGGCCTCCTGTTCCATTTGTAACAATGCTCCCCTTTTATCATTATCAAACTGATGCAGGAGCTCCTGATGCATTGTCAAACCATCTGAATGGGGAAGAACAGCTGGATAGTAGTGATTCCGGTCAGAACTTTAATCAAGTGGAGGGACCTGATCGGTCAGATGTGGTAAGTACTTCTGTAAGAAGTGCTGCTTCTATTGAGCCATTGGAACACAAGCCTGACATTCTTCATAGCGATTTTGCAAGTCACTGGCAGAATTTACAGTATGGACGGTTTTGCCAGAATTCATGTAGCCCTGCACCCATGCTTTATCCTTCACCTGTTGCTGTGCCACCTGTGTATCTACAAGGACACTTTCCCTGGGATGGTCCGGGAAGACCACTTACAGCCAACATGAATCTCTTTAGCCAACTGATGAACTACGGGCCTCGTCTTGTGCCAGCTGCACCACCTCAAACTGTTTCCGACAGACCAGCCACTGTTTATCAACGTTATGTTGATGAAATGCCAAGATATCGAAGTGGGACTGGGACCTACTTGCCTAATCCGGTATAATTAAATTCATCTTCTATCTATACATTGTTCTGTCAGTTCTTTCATTTTCACTTGGTGCTATTGAAATTCGTTCCCTTATTTTTTATTATTTGTTTTGTTATCGTTGAGGCATGGATTCAGTTTCTTATGTGAATGGTTGGGTGGTGGCTTTCTTAGTAACTACTAGAGTACCACATTGGAAGAGATCCCAACCCATCGCCACTTGATATGCAACTTGGGTTGTCCACCTACCATCTTAAGCTTCTCGGTTGGTATAATGAGAGCTTGTATCCTTGGCCTTGACTCCCTCCTGCCATGCATCCCGGTCCTTTGGGCTATATACTTGTATCTGCAATTGATTCTGTACTGGGTATTATATTCGAAATGCTAGTTTCTGTTAATGGTATACTGATGATTGGCTTAAGTTGATTTTGGTGGTAAATCTGAGTTGTGTTCTGTTGCGTACTGTTGCTCGTAAATCAGCTTAATTACATATGAAATTGGTTTTTACTGGGTATCTATTTAAAATGCTAGTTTTTGTGTATGGTATAATGGTGAGTAGCATTAAGTTGATTTTGGTGGTAAATATGATCTGCGCTTTGCATATTGTTGCTCTCAGATTTGGTTTAAATTGGTTGGGTATTTACCTTTTGGTAATGATATGTCCTCTATTTGTTTTTAAATTTATTTCAGAAGGTTCCTGCCCGGGACCGTTACTCTTCTGGCAACAGGAGGGGGAATTACAATTATGATAGGATTGACCATCAGAGTGAGAGAGAAGGGAACTGGACAAATTCGAAGGGGCGAGGTGGTGGGCGTGGGCGTAATCGCAGCCAAGCTGAGAAGCAGAGCTCGAGATTGGCAGCAAATGGAAGTCGTTCTGACAGGCCTTGGGGGACCCACAGACATGAGTCCTACCAATCACAGAATGGCCCTGTCCGCACAAACCCTACACAGAGTAGTTCTGGTAATATGGCGTATACCATGTATCCGGTACCAGGCATGAACCCTGGTGTGGTGTCGTCAGAGCTTCCATCTGTTGTGATGTTGTACCCTTATGATCAGAACAGTGGGTATGGCAAACAGCTTGAGTTTGGGTCTCTCGAATTACAACAGGGAAGCCAATTACATGGGGTGGTATTTGAGGAACAGAGGTTTCAGAATAGTGGGTCTGCTCAAATATCTTCACCAGATGAGCCCTCTTCACCTCACGTCCACCACCAGAGGTGATTGGTTTCTCCAAGATTGTCACACTTACAGCAGGGCCTTGTTGTGGATGAAGCAACCACACTCTGAGGTGCTGCGACTTGTTAAGATGTTTTGTTTGTTCTTGTAACATTACCCGGGACTGTTTTGTGATGATGTTAATCTTATGAACTTTACAGGGGGGGTGGGATTTGATTATTCAGCCAGATGAGAGTGACCCAGGGGAATCATGATTTGAAAGATGAGTGTTTCTTCAAACGAGGGAAGGGATGGTTTATGGAACGAGAAGCAGGCCTTGTGTATTTCACTGGTTGGAGGGTGTCATTCATGTGTACACTAGATAAACTTGAAGAGCCTGCCTGTGCCTGTGCCTGTGCCTGTGTTTCATTTCGTGTTTGGGAACAAGGACATATTTCAGGGATAGGGCATGTTGTAACTCAACTAGTGCTTAAGTCAAGAGTTTAGGTTTTATCGTTGCTGGCCGTAGCGGTTATGGATTTTGAATCAGCGTTAATTGTTTTGAAGTTGTGAACTGATTTTACCAGCAAAGATGATTCGATTGATTGTAACTGTACTACTAGGATAGGAGGGATATTCAGATGGGAACTTAAATTTGTTGTATGTTGTGTCGTAAACATAAATAGTATCACCTTTTAGCCTTAATGCCTCTTCTTGATGGTGTTTCTTTTTTAGCTGCCTCTTCTTTCGCTACACATTGTCGGTTTGGATTTCAGTCCTTTTCTAGCCTTGTACAATACATGTGTTTTTGCACCTGTCATGTCTTAACCATGGCAAGTGAAAGTAGTAAGAATTACCGCCAAAAACATTACAAAACAAACCACTGTTGGTGTTGGAGTCTCCGGATCACAATGAGGACGAAAAAGAGTATAACTATAATAAAATTTTCATCAACTGTTCTATGGTTAATATTTTTGAACAGAGCTGAACAGCAGATGGGGATGTAGCTCAAATGGTAGAGCGCCCGCTTTGCATGCGGGAGGTACAGGGTTCGATCCCCTGCATCTCCAATTCTGTTTTTGTTCATTTTATTTCCATGATCCACCTTTTGAAGATTTAAACTCAACTTTTCAAATGATGCTAGAAAACATGAAGTGATGACTTTGTGGTACTAAAATGGTTTTTTATATGAACAAAAAATGCTTTACAGTTTCTACAACATTCTTCTATTGCTGTAGTATACACTATAATGCATTGCCTATAATCAATCAAAACACGCCTTGGTTACCAGCAGTCGTTGCAGGAACACTTTCCATCCTTGAAATGGTGGAACCGAACACCGTCTTTGAGCAGAATCTCCCGCTGCTTCAGCCTGGACATGCATTTGGCCATTGTGTGACAGTCGGAACAAACTCTGGTGTTCTTGATCACCCTGATTGGCAAACCATGTCTGCTCTTCATCAATCCGTATGTCATGGCCAGCTTCTCTGTGTGGCTTAGCAACACCTTCTCCTTCTCCACCACGTCCACATTCTGATACACACACTTCACGTCCGGGACATACCCCTCTCTTTCCATCTCCGACACCAACTGATATAGCTCAAAGTATATTTCTCCTGCTTCCGGATGGGACTCCCCATGCGCAAATACATGAACTTTCTTATCTATCTCTATCCAGCTGCTTACCTGCCCGCCTTTCACCCCCAAATGGCGGGTCAACTCTTTCAGATTCTCTACATCCTCCCATCTGTTCACAACTGCATACAAGTTCATCATACTCTGGTAATTAGCAGAATTATATGGTTCCAACTCGAAGAGCTTCCTCGCTGCTGCTTCTCCTAACTTCACGTTCTTGTGTATTTTGCAGGATCGAAGAAGAGCGCCCCAAACAGTCGCATTTGGTTTCACCGGCATCGTATGAATGAAATCCCAAGCTTCGTCCAGATACCCAGCTCTCCCAAGAAGATCTACCATGCAAGAGTAATGCTCAATGGTTGGAACTAAGTTGTAATCTTTGATCATCGAATCAAAGTACTTCCATCCTTCACTAGTTAAACCCGAAGTTTTGCAACTAGAGATGAGGTTTACAAAGGTTCTCGCATCCGGCTGGACACCAGCTCCAGGCATAGCATCAAAAAGTGAAATTGCCTCTTTCCCGAGGCCATAAGTGCCAAATCCCTTGATCATACAATTCCAACATTCCAAAGTTTTGTTCCCAACCTTCTTGAATACCTCATATGCACTCGTTAGATCACCTGACTTACTGTACATGGCAATTAATGCAGTGGTTACATGTACATCTTCACCGAAACCCCGTTTCAGAGCGAGGCAGTGTAGTTCCTTTCCTAACTGTAACAATGATAAGTCTCCACAAGAACTGACTAAGCTGGATATGGTGGCCATGTTAGGGCTGACACCTTCCTGTTGCATTCGGATGAATAGCTTGAAAGATTCCTCATAATTTCCGTTATGTGAACAGCCAGATATTAAACTGGTCCACGAAACCACATTAGGAGTCAATCCAGCGGTTTTAATTCGAACCATAGTAGCCAAAGCTTCTTCAGTGTACCCACATGTTGAGTAACCAGAAAGCAGACCGTTCCATGTCACTATATCAGGCTTTATTCCGTTCCTTTCCATACGATTCAACAACTTCTCAGCATCTTCAAAACATCCCTTGAAGGAGTAACCTGATATCAGTGAGTTCCATGCAAATATATTTTTATCCCTCAAATTACTGAAAACTGTTTGTGCAGTGGTTAAGCGATCATTCTTCACGTACATGTCTATCAGTGAAGTTCCAACATGAACATGACAGTCAAGCCCCTTTCTCATTGCATAGGCATGGATTTCTTTTCCATAATTCAGAAAACCCAATTCAGCAATTGATTGAAGAGCACTAATGATAGAGGACGCATTTGGCTTGAAACCCTCACATTGCATTCTTCGCAAGATTGTAAGAACAGTATCGTGTTTTCCATTAAGGAAGTGTCCGGACAAAAGGGAGTTCCAAGTGACTATGTCTGCCTTCACACCATACTGTTTCATTTGGAGAAAGAGATTTAAGGACTCGTCCAAATAACCGAGTGAAGCATATGCAGAACAAATTGAGTTCCAAGAAGATAAGTCACGGTCTTTCATCGAATCAAAGACTCTCCTAGCTAGCTCAAGCTTGCCATTTCTATAGTACATGCTAATGAGCGAATTGCAAATCAGCAAATTTGATTCTAAATCAGAGCGCAAAACATACCCATGAAGCTGCATCCCTAAATCCCGAGCACCCACATTGCCACAAGCTTGCAGTACTTTGACGACGGTACTCTTGTAGGCCTTGGCAGACGAGAAGTGCATATCCATGAACAGCTCCAGACCCTCCTCCCATTGCTCATACTTCATGTTCACCATCACAGCCTCGTTCCACAACAGGTCTCCTAGATCAGGCATTTCGTCGAACACCTGCATGGCATCTTCTAATCCCCAACAGCTTCCATAAAAGTTCATCAATGCACTCTTCAAATACACATGCGAATCAAAACCCCTTTTGATGAGACACGCATGAATCTCCAGTCCAAGCCACAATTCCATCAAAACCGCGCAGAATTTCAAAACGACAGTGAGGACCTTACCATCGAACATCACCCCCTTGCGGTACAAGTCGCAGAAAACCTGAAGAAGAAGAGTCGGGCTTCCACCAAAAGTCTTCAACTCCTCGAGGAACGAGTTCCAGGCAGCGTAGTTCTGGGCGAAACCCACCAAGAAAACAGTGGCAGCGGACCTGAAATCCCCGAATTTCAAGTAACTGGTGATCAGGCTCTGTGCCGTGGAATCGGAATCGGAATGTTGGGGCGTTTTGAGCTTCTGGGCATGCACCATTTTGACGGAGTCCAAAGTGTGGTGATCGAGGGACGAAAAGCGAGAAGGAGGTTTGGGGGGTGGAGGTGGAAGGGGAGAGGAGAGGAGGGTTTCAGGGGAGAGTCCGAGAGCAAGAGAGGTGAAAGAATGGTGTCTGGGTTTAGGCCTGTGGCTGTGGCTGTGAGGAGGAGAGTGGATGTGGTGAAGATGAGCTACCGTTCCCATGGATTGGAGATTCAAGGTTTCCAAACCAGACGGGTTGTGATGTGAAGGAACGGTGATGAGAAAATTGCAGAGGTCGACTCATCTGAGTGATTTGGCAGTTGGGATCAGCAGCACTGTCCCAACTGGATTTTCCCTGGATAAGGTTTATCTTCTCTCCAAAACGCACCGTTTAATCTATTTGACTAAATTTCTCAATAATAATCCGTTGAATCAGGATGAATTTTAAAAAAGGGGAAGATTTTATTTACAAAAGAAACTCTCATCCATAATGTATTTTGAAAAAAAGGACTTCAAGACCTTCAAGTTAATGAAACTTTTGTAATTCTTATACTACCCTTTTGTATTTGGTCAAAATACCATAAAATGAGCCCACATTTTCCCCACCGCCTCATTGTCGTTATTTTCGGACCCAAGCTCCGCATCTGTAAAACCAGCACCACCGTCCACCACCCTCCACCATCCACCGGACCGACCGTGTCGTCATCCTCTTCGTATATGCCATTGAAGTAAGATCCTAGTAAGTTAAATTCATCCTCATCATCTTCCAATTTTGTAAATTTCACTTATATGTTTGAGCTGAACTTCAAATTGAGGATGAGGGAAAACGATTTTTAGTGGTATAAACAAAGTGAATGGATTGGAATGGGGTGTACAAACTGTACGTTGGGGATGGTCCGAAGTGCTGAACCAGTAGGGCCCGTACGGCCTAAGCTGGCAGTATGTAGCCATGCGGCACCACAGGTAGAGGGTGGCAAGTATAACTGGATAGCAACAAATGAGGATCTGTTTAGTCTAGCTGTTGATGATAGTACAACACTGAACACATTGAATGACCGCCTTTATTCTAGGATCGGGGTGAAGGAAAGTGAGATAGAATTAAAACTTAGTTACATAGCTCGGGACTTTGAAGGAGTTATCACGCCAGAGAAGATCATAGAGGATATTAATGTACGGTGTTTTGTAATGGATAACTGAAATATATGTTCCAGGACCGTCTTACGCGTTGAGCTGATCAAGAAAGATACCATTGGCGCCAAAGCTGAAACGGTGGAAGTTGAACATGGGGTGCACTGTGATACGGTGGTAGGTGTACGAGAACCTATTGCAATTAAGAATGCTGAACATGAAAATGCTGGGCGTGATAATTTTTTGACGTTGATATTTGTAGTCGTGCAGATATTAATGAAAACCTAGTTATTCGACGTCGACGTAGAGAATGTGATTCGGATGCAGAAGCATCATCTCCTACACCACCATCGGTAAGCTTGGATAATATTGAAGAGAATGGTCAAATGGTGGAGTACGTTTGTGGGAACCAGCAGTTCCCGTTTGATATGGTTGATCCAGAACAAACCACGATCAGATTTAGGGATGGGTCAGATTTAGCAGCTGGTAAAGAGTTTCAGGACAAGAAAGCAGTGATGATGTATCTGACAGAGCTTCAAAATAAGAGGAATTTTTGGATACGCCGTGATAGATCAAATAAGGAATTATACGTTGCAAAATGTCGTAGTGCTAATTGTGGATGGAGAGTGCGTGCATCAAAAGATCGGGGATCAAATACTTTCTCCATTAGAACCTATGAGTCTTTACATAATTGTCAGACCAGTGATCGGAACTCTAAAAAAGGTCATTTAACAACAAAAGAAATTGCTTGTAAGTTCGCTAAACAATATGTTGGAAGGAAAAAGATTCTCAGACCATTGGAAATTCAAGAAAATTTGTAGGGAGACAAATTAGGCTTTTACAAATACTGGCAATGTTGGAAGGCAAGAACACTGGCCATGATTAAACTTGTATGAGATCCTGAATTAAGTTATGAATTACTTCCTCTTTATTTGGAACATATTCGAAAGCATAATGAAGGCGTAGTAACTCATTTGGAGGTGGATGAAGACAGTAGATTTAAATATGTGTTCGTAGCATATCGGTCATGCATTACTGAATATAACACTGCCTTAAGAAAGGTGCTCGCAGTAGATGGTACGTGGTTGAAAACAAAGTATAAAAGGGTTATGATAATTGCAACTGGGCAAGATGCTAATCATCACCAATAACCAGTTGCTTGGGCTATAGTTGACTCGGAGAACAACCATTCATGGAGATGGTTCTTCCAAAAGTTGAGGCCGGAGATCCCGGACGAGGAGGACTTGGTTATCATTTCTGATAGAAATAGAAGTATCATCAATGCAATGTTGGTCCTCTACCCAAATGCTAAACATGGCCATTGTATATGACATTTGACCCAAAATGTCAGATATCATCATGGGGGTAAGCCGAAAAACAAATTGTCGAAGTTATTCAAAAAAAATTGTTGATGCTTACACAATGGGGAGGTTCCTTGCCAAGTACGAAAAGTTGAAAGAAGTGTACCCCAAGGCAGCGCGATATGTGGGGACAACGAACATAGAACGTCCTTAATGGGCGAGATCTCCCTTCGAAGCCGCTCGGTACAATCTCATGACCACGAATGGTACTAAGTGTATCAACAATGCAATACTAGAAGAGAGATAGTGGCCTATTGTAGAGCTGTTCAACGCCATACAGAAACTGGTTAGTCATTGGTTCATGAATCGTTTAGATGTGCTGACCAAAATACCTCATTCCCAAACTGTAACTCCAAAGGTAGAGAGTATTATGTCAAGTAGGAACCTTTTGCTGAAGGAGATGCGAATAATACCACTGATCATACACGACGAGTATCAGGTTAGTTGTGAAGACACTGACGTCTTTGTTGATTTGGGGATGAAGCGGTGCAGTTGCCGGGTGTTTGATCTCAATAGAACTCCTTGTGAACATGCCTTAACGTGTTGTGAGCGTGCTGGGGTAGATATATATTCCTTGTGCTCGATATATTACATGGTAGAAGCAAGGGCTCTGGCTTATCACGGAACCGTTTACCCAGTGTTACGAGAATCACAGTGGAATATTGATGATGTTTTGCCTGAAGGTCGTATAGAGGTTCTCCCTCCAGATTATGAAGTGAGACGCGGTAGACTAACTGAAAGAAGAATCCCTTCAGCATGTGAGGTGCCAAGAGCGGCTCAAGCAGCTTCGAAGCGTCCCCAAAAATGTGGAAATTGTTCGAGTGTTGGTCACAACAAACGCACATGCCCTGGGCTTGCTTCTGCATCTACTGTGTAAGGATTTGTATTTCATTATGCTACTATTTGGTGAGTGAGGATAGTATATGTAAGGATATGTATTTCATTATGCTACTATATGCTGAGTGAGGATACTATATGTATTTCATTATGCTACTATTCAGGTTTGTGTGAATGTTTGCATTGCAATGTTCTGATGCATTGTGTTGAATGTCACCATTTCCATTTTAGGGTGTAATACATTTCGCCGTGCGGTCATCATTGGCCTCCGTGCTGTTGAACAGAGAGCATTACTACTGCACAAGATCTGGCCGCACAGGTGTCTATAGTGTCGTACGGGTGACCAGAGAGCATTCCTTCCCTTAGCTCTGGCCGCACGGGTGTGTTTAGTGCCACATCTACTAAAGGAATGCTACTGTTCACCCATGCGGCACTAAAGACACATGTGC
This sequence comes from Erodium maritimum, assembly GCA_963921825.1. Lineage (NCBI taxonomy): Eukaryota > Viridiplantae > Streptophyta > Magnoliopsida > Geraniales > Geraniaceae > Erodium > Erodium maritimum. The sequence continues at coordinate 25,594,703 of OY997596.1, read as the reverse complement.
GGCTAGATCTAGGGGAAGGAATGCTACTGGTCACCCATGCGGCACTAAACACACCCGTACGGCCAGATCTAGGTGAAGGAATGCTCTATGGTCACTCGTGTGGCCAAATGACCGCACAGTATTTATACGCTACTGTTTTACCTAAAACATAACAACATTCAATCAATAACCAGCCATGTAAAGATAAGAATAAAACAACTTCAACGTTAAACATGTTCCACGTTAAACACCAACCCTACTTATTACAACAAAGACTCACACGTATTGGAAAATTAGTGGTCTTTGTTTCCGATACAAAGTAGGGCACATATTGCCCAAACCCTAAACGGATTACCAACGCACTGGAGACAAGTCTTGGTATGTGAATGACAGGATGTAGTGTTCAAGATTGTCAAGCTCTTCCACAACTTTGTTAGCTTTATGTTTGTCTTCCTATGTCCATACTGTTAAATCGGCCACCCGAACCTCCTCCCGAAGTTGGACCGCTTTCGGAAGGATTCGTAGGAGAGTTGTCCTGATTTTCTCGAACCTCAACATCATCTCACCATTGTTTGCGGTCATTGTTGAATATCTGATTATTGTTGAATGGATGAAGTGAGGGAAGTGAGTGAAGACTCACACACTTTTATAGGCGAGGTGGTTTGTGAATTCCATTTAATGTGGGGTGGTTTGTGAGTTCCATTTAATGTGGGGTGGTTTGTGGGTTCTATTTAATGTGGGGTGGTTAGTTGGTTAGTTTATGGGGTTTGGTAACTTTAGGGTTCATATTTTATGGTTTATGGGGAATTGAGTGTAGGGTTAGTGTCACGCCCCGAATTCGGCAGGACCGAACCCGGAACGCGAATGGTGAAACAATAAAAAAATTTGCAAACATTTTAATAAACCTCATTAAAACAACACTTAAGTTAAACAAAAACGATAATTTTACAGCGGAAAATATGTTCAAAACGATGTACAAACGAGTTACAAGGTACGTCACTAACTACCCAGAGACCTGGACTTCCGCTCCCAGCTCTTCAAGCTTCGAGGGCTCTCCTAGTCCGTCTCACGACCAGTACCTGCAAGAAAAGTAGCAGGGGGTGAGCATTTCGCTCACCGCCACGGATACCGGGTTGACCACGACATACCAGCAGAAATGCCGGGAACCCGACAATTACAACCCCGGGGACTACTACCCCAAAAACACAATTTAGACTGACGGTCACGCACTACAACTGTTCAACTTTCCCAACCATCTCACAACCCGGACACGTAATGTAGACCCGACCCAGCAGTTACGACCTCAATCAAATATGCAAATAATAACCACGCAACACCCAAGATCACAAAGGATCGCACACAACAATCAAGATCACAAAGGATCGCACACCAGCCACTGAGTTGCCGGTTGCTAACCGGATGAGCTTGAGTCTGCCACATGCAACTTTCCGCGACACGCAGTCGGGCCAGGCGGTCGACCTGTTCGCGACATATACAACAATACTTTTCCGATAGCTGGTCGGAAGGGGAGCCGCCCTTCATCGCATAAAACTGCACACTTTACCGATGGTTAGTCGGAAGGCTAGCCAACCCTTACGCGCGTGACCCCGTGGCACCCCTTTGTTGTCAGGCGGGCCCCAACCTCCATGCAATCACAGTCATCACCCAAAGTTCAACAAATAGCGACAATAATATAACGACTAACTACCCCTCAGCAAGTCAGTCAACAACCATACAGGTTTAACACCCCACAGGCACACATGGCCACCCACGAAACACAACCAGTAACATACGGGTTCAACACCCCAAAGGCACACATGGCCACAATCATAAACACAAGTTACTTAACCTACGGGCACAACTAAGTGCCCACATGCATTTCTACTAATAACTTTCCCTAGCCAAGGCCGATATCCGGCTACTTTTCCCTACCTCTTGAAGCGTGTCAAATCTGGTGCTCGCGCTCCGGCAATGCTCCAGATTACCCGCTTAGCCTCCTCTTTCCACGGTCGGCGACACGGTCTACAGTGATCACAATTAACACACTTTTTAAGTAAGCAGGTGAAACCCGAATTTAATGAACTTAACGCTCAAACGCAACCCCGACAATGCCGATCACTCCCAAACTTTCCGATTACTCGACATTGTCAACAAAGGGTTCGGAAGGGCCCGATTCGCCCAGCTCGGCGAATCTGCCCGAGATCGGAAAACGCCCTTCCGGGGCTCCGAAAATTCCCGTTTTTGTTTCTACGATCCTAAAATAATTCAAGTGTTCCAACGCAATCGACGGAATCGATTTCTGATACCCGAGCGATTTAATTCCGCGTTTAAAGTTTCTAACCCAAATTTCCGAATTCTCACAATTTAATTCCATAATTCGTTCCGGGTGTGAATTATCGACTTGGGGATCGTCCAAGACTACCCGAACACGAAAAACCCGAGGCCCGGTCAAGTGGGCCCCACACGGCCACAACGAAAAATGTTCCTTTTCGCCCCAAAACGTTCCTAACGAACCCCAATCCTTAACCCAACCTTAATCAACCCATTTAAACTCAAACCCTAAAATTCAAACGTTCCAAAACGAGAAAAAGACGGGTTCTCACCGTAGGGAATGACGAGGGGAGCTCGAATATGTAACCGTTGAGACGATCCGTCGGTCGGATTGTCGGAAAATCACCAAAACTCCACTCTCCTTCTCCTTTTCTCCTTCTCCTTCTTCTCTCTTCTTTCTCTCTCCTTTTCTCTCTCCTATTTTCTGAAATGGCCGAACACTACCTCTTCCCTTCTCTTTATTTGTTTCAAAAACACCCCATACCTCTTATTTACAAAACTACCCTCACTTTTCCTATTCTTTAGTTTTAAAAACCAACCACCACCACTTGTGTGACATGTGGCATGTGGGTCCCACACTTAAGAAAAATATCTTGGTAGATATTTTTTAGTCCGATTTGCGAAATTCGGCCGTCTCGGGCCCCGTGCGAGCCCATTTTCCAAGAATTTACGAAACTTCGCGTTCAATAGGAAAACATCCCAACTAAGACCGCTGTGACGACAGCTAAGCTTTTTGTATCCAAATCAGTCCTCGAACGGACCAACACGTCGCTCGGTTGACTTTTTCGGCAAAAAGTCAACTTTTCCCGAATTGGTCAAAAGTTGCCCTGAGTCACCCAGAACTCACTTTGGTTGATATCGGGGTCAACTTAAGTTCGGTATGACCCTCGGAGTCAATTTTAGGTTCATTTAGGTGTCTGTCCCAAAAATTTAAATTTTTCTGTTTTTTCGCCGATTTGACCGGCGTTGACCGGGAGTGGTTCTTACAGTTATGGTTTAGTTGTAATATAACCGCACGGCTCATTGTCATAGCCGCACGGTTGATTCAGCTGACCGTATGGCATTCTAAGCCAACCGCGCGGTGTGACCGCACGGTGTGTTGTAGGCCCGCACGAAACCTATTAACTACCCTTTGAACTATAACTCCCCACCCACCACCAAGCCCATATTAATAGAACCCACCACCCAACTTACATTTATGGAACTCACCACGCCTATAAAACCCACTCTTCACTTCACTCTTCATTACTTTACTTATTACTCACTCTTGACTCACTTCATCAACAATGTCTGTACCTCTTAAGGACATCATTACAACACAGAGTGCTGAACTTGAGCACAAGGAGATGTTGTCCGAGCTCCAAAAGATCAAGAGAAGTCTTCTGAGGGTGCAAGAGAAGGCAAATGAACTGATGCAAGAGCTGAAGGAGGTCTTAGAGCAGCTTGAAGGACTTAAAAAATTCGTACTGTCCTTCACTTAGCAAGATGAGACCACTTCCCATTGGTAATATAGGTTTGTAATAAGTAGGGTTGTAATGTAAATTATGTTTCCCATTGAACTTGAATCAATTTTAATGTGAATCGTGATATTTGATTGACGTTTAAGGTTTGTAACCTCCTTTTAGGCCTCTTTAATAGGAACAGAACCTAACCGCACGACTCTGTAATAGAACCGCACGGGAGAATTATGTGACCGCACAGTTGGTTATTGAAGCCGCACGACTCTATAATAGAACCGCACGGGAGTTTATAGTGCCGTATGAGCTCAATAATGGGGTTTAGGGTGCATGCATTCTTAGGGCCGCGCATGTGTATTTAGGTCCGCACGAATGATTAAGCTGACCGCATGGCTCTATAAGCGAACCGCGCGACTATGTAATTTGACCGCACATTGTGTTTTTCCTGCACGGGGTTCCCCATATTTAAATATTACCCGTACGGGAAGGTTTTGGACCGCACAGTGGACAGAGACAGAATTTGAAGTAATTTAAAGTTGAAATTTATACTTGGTTAGGTGTTTTATGAATTGACAATACCGCAACCTCTCTAGTGCCTAGGGTTTGGTTTTGCGATTCTCTCCTACTATCCTCTCTTCCACGTTGATCCGATGACAGCAACTGGAGATTTGGATGGAGGGGAATCTAGTGTCGATGCCGAGCTATTCAGGGAGTTGAGCAGTCCGAGACTAGGAGTGGAGGCGGTGGCAGACGGGAACGTGCCGTTACCAGCCGGTTCTATTGTGGGGTCATTCACGTCGGCTGAGAGTTTGACGTTGCGTAAGGAGCAGGAGACATGGATGACGTTCTCCGCGCAGAAGATCGGGGAGGATGACCAGCCGTTGATGGGGACAAAACGTTCTCATGCGGCGGCAAGGGGTGTTGTTCGCCGCACGCAGGCGATGTGACCATGCCCAAGGTTGGACGGGGCTTACCGGTAAGGTCAGGAGGGGATGGAGCGGGGTTCGTTTGGAACTCGCCTCCGGGGACCACGAAGGAGGTGGACACTATCCGAGAGGGAGATGGCCTTCTCCCAATCGTGATTGCGTCGGATGAGGGCTCAGTGCCGGAGGAGTCACGGGAGGCGCTTGCGTGGCGGCGAAGGAAGGGGAAGGCGGTGGAGCGTGTCCCCGTTAGGGTTTCTGAAAGTGGGCTGTGCCGGGACTACAAAGTCACGGGGCTGGGCCACGCACTGCTAGCGGTGAGGGAGTAGGTGCCGGTGGGTTGGTTCCCACGTGTCCCGACGCCGTCATTCTCTGGAAATAAGAGGACGACGAGGGAGGAGGATCCTGCAGAGGAAGAAGAATCAGCGGTGTCGAATGAGGCGTCATTGGCAGCGGCGAGGGGCTTCAAGCACCCTCGCCTCCAGGAATGAGTCCAGAAGGGGCCAGGGAGGGTTTGGTCGACTGTACCTTCTCCCTGGTGTATAGGTGGCATTGGTACCACCAACAGTTGATGACTTACTTCTCTACCACTTCGGAGTCAGCAATCCCACGTTCAGGAGCCCTCCCATTATCAGTCAAGGGAGGACGACGCACGCTGACTTACCGGGAGAGTAATCGGTCCACCATTGCTTGTTTATCCTCTGATCTGCTCGATCAGTAACTTATTGTTGGAGTATACTATATCGGTGTCCCTGGATGCTACCGTAGTCCCACCCCTCCGACCGCCCCTATGCCTAAGAGCAAAATTTACTTTTCTGCATTTGTCTTTCAAGTTCTGCTAGATTGGTTACTATGTATGGTGACTCCTGCATTCACAAGTACCATGATGCTTTTATATTTATAATATCATCGTTTCTACCTAAAAAAAAGTTGAAATTTATTATTATTGAACAAAATTACATTAAATGGTAGAGAGTTGGTTAATAATACTCTGTTCGATGTCTTTCTCCTGAGCCATCCACTCAATCCAACGCTAGAGCCAAGCAGGCTCCTCGATCGATTCAAGGTCATCATCAATCCCGTCTGTCCAACGAGGCCTTTCAAACAGGGGTCTAAGACATGGAACATTTCTCTCGCTCATGAGTCGCTCAATGTGGTCCAATCACTCATCTGCTTCCTCGAGTAATCGGTAGAACTCAACCGACCACGCTGGTTGAGGTGCAGGTTGAACCTGTTCAGGTATTCGTACTATGGTTCCAGCAGCTTCACGTCGCCTCCATCTATGCTCTCGACGAGGATCATGGTTTGGTTCCATGCTGTAACAAACATATACATGCTTACACCAGTAAAACAACACAAACATATATAGTAAACGATAATGCATGAACATAAGTCGAATACCAGTTCCTTAAGAGCTTGATGTCGTGTGGATGGGATGAAGTGAGTGAAGAGGGAGGCTTTGAAGTGAAGATAATGGGGCTCCTTAACCCCATTTATAGATAATGGGTTAGGGTTTAGGCATTAATAGGCATGATGAGTTGTTGCTAAGACATTAATTTGTTGGGAGTTGGGGTATAGGCATTAATAGGCATGACGAGTTGTTGCTAAGACATTAATGTGTTGGGAGTTAGGGTTTAGGCATTAATAGGAATGGGGAGTTATTGCTAAGACATTACTGGGTTTAGATTGTGGGTTAGGGTTAGGGTATCTATTCAGTTTTATTGATATTTTCATCGGAAGGATTTGAATGTAAGGATTTTAGGGTGTATGGTTTATGGTTTAGGTTTAGGGTTTAGAGTTTAGGGTTTAATGTTTAGGGTTTAGGTTTTAATATTTAGGGTTTAGGGTTTAGGGTTTTAGTGTGTAGGGTTAGGGTTTAGTGTGTAGGGTTAGAGTTTAGTGTGTAGGGTTCAGTCTTGAGGGTTTACAGAATATATTCCTTCCATACAGTTGGTTACATCAAATCGATGTCAAAAGGAATATATTCTTTCTCATCTTGTATAAGTAACAACAATGGAACTACATAATACTCATACTCATCATCTACTACATCATCACTTCATCTAATGTCGTGGAATAATTACTCTCCATATTTCGACTCCTCATCGGATGGAAGCGATACTTGGTTTAGATATGGATGTGCTCGTAATCCGACGACACCAAAGTCTCCACCACAAGAAGACTATCCATCTCCGGCCCAAGAAGACCTAGAAGATGAAGAGCAAGAGCCTCCGGAAGAAGACGAGCCTCCCGTAGACGACTATCGAGTCAAAGGAGAAGGAGAAACTGAAGTATATGGTAACGATACACTCAAAGGGTTTGGAGATACAGAACAATATGGTAGCAGTACACTCAAAGGGTTTGGAAATTCTGAACAATATGGTAGCGGTGAGGTTGAAAGTGGTGATGAGGCAACATCGGCCTTCAATGCCCCACACAAGGAAGCCCCTATGAAGAAAAAGTAACATTTGCGAGGGTTAGTATTTGTAACTTCCTTTTAGACCTCTTTAATAGAAAGAGAACCTAACCGCACGACTCTACTATCAGCCGTGTGGTTCTGTATCTAACCGCACGACTTTGTAAGCGAATCGCACAGGTCAATAATGAAGCCGTACAGGTGATTCACGCTATATAAACTAACCGCACGGTGCCGTATGAGCTCAATAATAGTGTTCAAGCTAGTGTGTAGGGAGTAGGACTGCACGGGTTTGTTTATGACCGCGCGGCTAACATTTAGGACCGTGCGGGTGTGCTTAAGACCGTGCGGGCGAACATAGAGAGCATTCGAAAAAAAGATCAAGTAAATTTAAAGTGCTATTATTCATTACGTAAATTGAAAATTTAAAAACATTATTTGAACTGAACCAAATACATTAAGCAACAAACAGACTGTTAATAATATTGAGCTCGATGTCTTTGTTCTGAGCCATCCATTCCACGAAACTCTGGAACCAAGCAGGCTCCTCGAAAGATTCAAGAAGGTCATCATCGTCTATCCAAGTAGGTATTTGAAATGGGTGTGCACCATCAGGAAGTGGAGGACATGGTAGATTTTTCTCGCGCATGAGTCGCTCAATTTGGTCCAAGCGCTGATTTGCTTCATCGAGTATGCGGTAGTACGCAACCGACCATGCTGGTTCCGGTGCCAGATATTTGAATTTCGGTGGGTTTTTATACAAGCACATATAAAACAACGTTGGGGGTGACAACAAACCGTACGGTCATCATTGGCCTCCGTGCGGGTGACCAGAGAGCTTTCCTTCCCCTAGCTCCGGCCGCACGGGCATGTTTAGTGCCGCATGGGTGACCAATAGCATTGCTGCACCCATGCAACACTAAATACACCTGTGCGGTCAGAGCTAGGGGAAGGAATGTTCTCTGGTCACCCGTACGACACTATGAACACCCGTGCGGCCGGATCTTGTGCATTAGTAATGCTCTATGTTCGGCCGCACGGAGAAATACATTACACCTTAAAATGGTGACATTCAACACAATACATCAAAACATTGCAATGCAAACATTCACACAAACCTAAATAATAGCATAATGAAATACATATAGTACCAAATAGTAGCATAATGAAATACATATCCTTAATGTCCAAAACCTACAAAAGTAATTGCCAGTTCGACATGGCCTCAATGGCGTACTTTCTGCGATACTATTGCATAAGGGTGTCTCTCAAGAAACCGCCGAATTCCTTTCCCGCCAACTTCAGCTCGATCATCTTCAGTGTGTAGATCCCATTGTCGCCTCGCCTACTAAAATATAAACCGGTAATGTTAAACATTAAATCAACTGTGTACCTATGCAAATTAAACTAAGGAAATTTCATTCTTACTTTTTTGTTTGCGGTACATCCGGGATCCTCATGTAGGTGAAAGGCTCCTTGTACAACTCCTTCTCCTCCTCGGCCAAGTAACCTGAATGTAATATCATCCTCGGGATCATGCCAATATACGGCCTCATCAAATGCTCTAGCTCAACAGTCGGTATCCAAGAACTATGACTGTCGTACACTTGAATGTGCCTTCCATCTAAGTTCACCTCTAGCAAGATCCAGGACCAGTTGTTGTCCCCTTTCTCGTGTTGTATTGGGAAGTATACTTTCTGCAATGACTTCCAGTTTTTTCTGAACTCGTTGGGACATGTACCGAAAACATACTCCATCAAAGTACTGTGTGGTTCACCCTCGACACCTGACTCGAACTCCACTCGAAATAGCTCGTGGAACCAGCAATCTAGTACAATATCGGTCTGTTCCGTGAAAACATTCTGATGTAGACGTTGATGTTTCCGTATGCCGTACAACTGATCCTCCATTTGTTGCATACAATGAAAATAAATAACCAACGACAAATTAGTATACAAACGCATTTCTCAGCATAAATTTTAAAAATAGTGAAAAAATAGTATAAAATAAATTTAGTATACTAACCTCACGGGATACCGATGATCCAACTTTCAATAGGGTCTTGATATCCTCGAACCCAACAAAATCTTTCAAGATGATGACATGTTTCTGCGCATGACTACTTAACTTGGCTGAAGGATCCTACTCCATCTGAGACTGCATTTTTACGTGGGTCACCTCGCGTACTCTCTTCCTCTTTCTGGAACATGGACCCTTTGTGAACGATGGCATGCAGACCATTATGTGGAGGGGAAAGTTTCCAGGAGCTGGAACAACAAGCTGAGTGTGAGTTTCTTGAACTGGAACGTCCTGCATCCACGATTCTTCTGACTCTCCCCCAACTGCACAAGATCTGGCTGCATCAGTTGTCTTTAGTGTATCCACTAACCAAGAATCCAGTGTGGTCGTCGCCGACTCTACCGACTCTGCCCCTCTTCCAATCCTGTAGGTGGTTGTTGTGGAAGATCTTCTACCAAACCTTGAGGCTGAGACACTGCCCCCTCTTCCGGTCCTGCCTGCTGTAGCACATCCAATTGAGGATCTTGTAGCACATAATGTACCACATCGTCTTCTGGTACTCGGGCAAGGGCAACCTCACCTGCTCCCCCAGATGCGGCAGGACGCTTAAAGGGGATAGTAGTAGCAGCAGTAGAGTCCAATAGCATTACTTCTCCTGAACCGTCTGCAACTGGAACTGGAGGCCTTGACTGCGCACCATCATCTGCTCTTCGGTCGGGCATGGTGACTGTCGAGATCCGGCAGCTGAGGGTTCGACACGAGGCATGTCACGGGCAGTGGAGTTGGTGCGAAGTACCCTAAGGACCTCAGCAATTTGAGTCCCTAACTCTGTAAATCGTCCCTCAGCCCATGTCCGCAACTCTCCGATTTGCTCTCTAACAGCTCAGATTTCTTCCATGACAGTCGACTGAGCCACCGATGCGGGCTCTCTAACATCGTCCCGTACGGGCACTACACATACTTCTTCTCTTCCGGATGTCTCCGCACCCGGCCGACGAGAGCTCTCACCCAATTCTTCTCCTTTGGTTGGCTGTTCATCCATCCCCTCCTGCATAACCTCAGGGACCAGATGAGCTACAAGTACCGGCCACACTTCCTCATCATCCCGATGAATGGATCCTCCACTCTCCAAAAATTCCGTCATACGATCAATATCGGCATTCTGTTCATCTTCTGGTATGACTCCGATATTCTGGTTCCACGAAAGTTCCCTCTCAGCTACTGTCGGGATGAGGTCACTTTTAAGTCACCTGCACCTGCATAGACATAACAATTACACTACATTGATGTGGACGAGCCACTTCAAAATTAACTAAATATGTCTACAATAACATTTTATTACCTCAACTTTTGCAAGTGCTTTGGTGACATCATCTGGAGGCGGAGCCTTGGACCACTTCATGCACCATTTGAAGAATTGTGGACGGCCCGCCGTGTACTCTTCATCCAAGTCCCCCCCCCCCCCCAAATTTTTGAGAGTTCATGCATACACTCGAACGCCAATATCTGTGTAACATACATAGTCATTTATACAATCATCATTAAATTATATATTCATGCGCAGATAATGATATTATCATTACTATTGTACGCACCGTTAACACAGGGAGAAAACCGCAAATGGTCCAAGTTGCCCCCCTTTTGTTGTGGGTATCGAATCATAATTGGCCTTCAAGACTCGCATACAATCATTCCTTAGCCATTCGAATGCGATATACCCCCATGGGTTGTTTTTGAACATCTCAAGGTCATCCGCTAACCCCATCCATTAATCTGAGATCTGTTTATCTCTTTTTAAACTCGGTAGCAATGCATCTACGACGAACAGAAGCTAAGCAAGTTTGCAGATATCCATATCTGGGGCTGACTTATTTCGTCGAGTAAGCTGAGTTGTCACAAGTTGGTTCAACTTGGCCTCCAACATCTCCGTAGTCACTCCACGCTTGACCTCTTTAAAATAATTGTCCTTCAACATTGTAGACTTGAATTGTGTTTGGAGCGCTTCATCTGCATGGTTTGATTGTCTGCAATTCAACCCAATGATGAGTGCAAATTCCTTAAGGGACAACCTGAGCGGTCTCTTTTTGAACACAAACCACATCTCCGAGGATCTTGTCACCTTCGTGCTCCTAACGATGAGGGACCATGCAAGGTTGTTGGCGTGCATAAACTTTTTTGGAACTTCGTGAACATCCCGAATGGACCATCTTTTAGCACTTGAACTGTGGAACTGTCATCATTCAAGGATTTCGCCGTTGTTTCCAGCAATCTGTAGTTGCACCTCTGACTGGTCCGAAAGTCGAACAACTGAGCTTCTGTTAGTTCGGTTTCCAATCGTGGAAACACTTAAGGTGGTTCGGAGGGAGTTGCACTTGGAACCGAACGAGAATTACTATCTGCCATTGTTTGTACAAGTAATACTATAATTAATTATTAAATGCAAATTATATAACAAAAATTCAAATCTCAACATACAAAAACAGTGTTACTCGCCGTGCGGCAATGATACCTAGCCGTACGGGTGAACAGAGGAGACCTACTTCGACAATAAGGCCCCATGCGACTATTACACCTAGCCGCGCAAGCCACACAGCTTGCACCCCGCGTGAGTGAGCCGCGTGTTCCCTAAGACCCAAAACATCGTCGTTTCTGTAAGGACCGCTCCTGGTCAACGCCGGTCAATCGACTAGAAAAATTTAAAATTTTGAGACAGACACCTAAATGAACCTAAAATTGACCCGAGAGTCATATCGGACTTAAGTTGACCCCGATATCGACCAAAGTGAGTTATGGGTGACTCAGGGCAACTTTTTGACCAATTCGGGAAAAGTTGACTTTTTGCCGAAAAAGTCAACCGAGCGACGTTTTGGTCCGTTCGAGGCCCGATTTGGATCCAAAAATATTAGCCGTCGATACATCGGGCTTAGTTGGGCCGTTTTACTATAGAACGCAAAGTTTCGTAAGTTCTTGGAAAATGGGCCCGCACGGGGCCTGAGACGACTGAATTTCACGAATCTGACCGAAAATATCTATAAAGATATTTTTCTAACTAGTGGGACTGTAAGAACCGCTCCCGGTCAACGCCAGTCAAATAGGCGGAAAAACAGGAAAATTTAAAATTTTGGGACAAACACCTAAATGAACCTAAAATTGACCCCGAGGGTCATATCGGACTTAAGTTGACCCCGATATCGACCAAAGTGAGTTCTGGGTGACTCAGGGCAACTTTTTGACCAATTCGGGAAAAATTGACTTTTTGCCAAAAAAGTCAACCGAGCGACGTTTTGGTCCGTTCGAGGCCCGATTTGGATCCAAAAAGCTTAGCCGTCTTTACAGCGATCTTAGTTGGGCCGTTTTCTTGTAAGACGCGAAATTTCATAAATTCTTGGAAAATGGGCCCGCACGGGGCCCTAGGAGGCCGAATTTCGCGAATCTGATTGAAAAATATCTACAAAGATATTTTTCTAACTAGTGGGACCCACTTGACACATGTCATGAGAGTGGTGGAATGGAGTTTTAAGGACAAGATTACCCTTAATTAAAGGGATAAAGGTGGGGGCATTTTAGTCATTTTAAGGGGTTGTGTTTTAAAAAATAAAATAAAAAGGAATGGAAGAGAGATACACGTCCATTTCAGAAAAAAAGAAGAGAAAAAGAGAGAGAAAGAAGAGAGAGAAAGGGAAGGAGAGAAAAGGAAAGAAAATGGGAGATTTTTGAAGATTGTTGACGATCCGGCCGTTGGATCGTGTTTTTTCTTGCGAAATCGTCATCCCCTCGTCATTCCCTACGGGAAGAACCCATCTTTTTCTCGTTTTGGAACGTTTGAATTTTAGGGTTTGAGTTTAAATGGGTTGATTAAGGTTGGGTTAGGGATTGGAGTTCGTTAGGAACGTTTTGGGGCGAAAAGGAACGTTTTCCATTGCGTCCGTGTGGGGCCCACTTGGCCGGGCCTCGGGTTTTTCGTGTTCGAGTGTTCTTGGACAATCCCCGAGTCGATAATTCACACCCGGAACGAATTATGGGATTAAATTGTGGAAATTGGAAATTTCTGGTTTAGAAACTTTAAACGCGAATTAAATCGCTCGGAAGTCGGAAATTGATTCCGTCGATTGCATTGGAACACTTGAATTATTTTAGGATCGTAGAAACAAAAACGGGAATTTTCGGAGCCCCGGAAGGGCGTTTTACGATCCCGGCCAGATTCGCCGAGCCGGGCGAATCGGGCCTTTCCGGGCCCATTATTGACAATGTCGAGAAATTGGGAAGTTTGGGAGTGATCGACATTACCGGGGTCGCGTTTGGGCGTCAAATTCATTAAAATTCAGCTTTGCATGCGAACTTAAAAAGTGTTCTAATTTGTGATCTTGTTAGATCGTGCCGCCGACCGCGGAAAGAGGAGGATAAGCAGGTGACTGCGAGCACGCCGGAGCTTGAGCGTGGATATTTGGAAAGCGTTACGAGGTAGGGAAAAGTAGCCGGATCTCGGCCTTGACTAGGGAGGGTTAACAATAGAAATGCAGGCGACACTTAGTGGTGTCGTAGGATACGTGAATGTATCGAACAATAGAAATGCATGTCACACTTAGTAGTGTCGTAGGATAAGTGAACATATCGAACAATAGAAATACTGGTGGCTTTTGGTTGTGCCCGTAGGTTAAGTAACTTGTTGTGTTTATGAGGGTGGTCATGTGTGCCTTTGGGGTGTTGAACCCGTATGTTACTGTGTGTGTGTCGTGGGTGGTCATGTGTGCCTTTGAGGTGTTGAACCCGTATGTTACTGTTTGTGTGTCGTGGGTGGCCATGTGTGCCTGTGGGGTGTTAAACTTGTATTGTTGCTGACTGTCCTACTGAGGGGTAGTTAGTCGTGTATTATTGTCGCTATTCGTTGAACCTTGGGTGATGACTGTGATTGCATGGAGGTTGGGGCCCGCCTGATAGAAAAGGGGTTCTGGGTCGCGCGTGTGAGGGTTTGCCAGCCTTCCGACTAACCATCGGTAAAGTTGTGCATTCTTCTGCGATAAAGGGCGGCTCCCCTTCCGACTAGCTATCGGAAAAATATTGATGTATATGTCGCGAACAGGTCGACCGCCTGGCCCGACTGCGTGTCAGGGAAAGTTGCGTGGGGCAGGCTCAAGACCAGCCGGTTAGAAACCGGCACTGAGTAGCTGGAGTACGATCCTTTTTGATCTTGATTGTTGTGTGCGATCCTTTGTGATCTTGGGTGTTGCGTGGTTATTATTTGCGTTTTGGGTTGAGGTCGTAACCGCTGTGACGGGTTTACATTACGGGTCCATGTTTTGAGTTGGTTGGGAAAGTCTAATAGTTGTTTTGTGTGACCGTCAATCTAATTTGAGTTTGGGGTAGTAGTCCCCGGGGTTGTCGTTGTCGGGTTCCCGGCATTTCTGCTGGTATGCCGTGGTCAACCCGGTATCCGTGGCGGTGAGGGAAATGCTCACCCCCTGCTACTTTTCCTGCAGGTACTGGTCGTGAGACGGACTAGGAGAGCCCTCGAAGCTAGAAGAGCTGGGAGCGGGAGTCCGAGTTTTTTGGGAGTATAGTGACGTACATGTTGGTTTTTGTCCGCTTGTTTTGGACGCTTTTCAGTTGTAAAATATTGTTTTTGATTAACATAAGTGGTCTTTTTAACGAGGTTTATTAAAAGGTTTGAAAATTATTTTATTGTTTCACCGTCGCGTTCCGGGTTCGGTCCTACTGAATTCGGGGCGTGACAGTTTGGTATCAGAGCTCGAGGTTTCACACCTCGGACTGTATGTCAATTAGGTGGGGAGAGTTGAGTCTTTGAAAGTCCCGTCGTGCGTGGGTTGCGCAAGTCGGAAACCGTGTGTAGACCCGTAGTGACATGAGCCCTGTTTGTTGTTGTGTGTATGTGCAGTACGATTATTACTGGCATACTGATTGTGTGTTGCGGCGTGAAATGTTTTTAAGCTGTCGCGACTCGACTCAGGGGCGCCCCTGTGGTCGAACGTGACGGTGCTGATATCAAGTGGGGACAATTTAGTTCGGGGACGCCTGGACCGGGTTGTAACTACGTGATGTCAAAAATGAGATTTTATGATGAAAGGGAGAAAATTTTAAAAATTGGTTGGCCCTGTGGGCGTGCGTTTGAAATTGGTTGGCCTTGTGGGCTTCTGATTGAGGTTGGGTGACTTGAATTTGTCTGTGAGTCGTTGTGCGTGTGTTTTATAAATTGGTGATAAAGCGTGTGTGGCGCTTAAGGAGGTATTTTAGGGTTAAAAAGGGGTAAAGATCGAGTCTGAAACGAATTTGGAAAACAGGCCTGCGCGAGCGTCACGGACCCTGTCACGGATCCGTGACGGACCAGAGCGTTTTGGCGAGTTTTGGGCCTTCGTCACGGCTCTGTGACCCCAACCATGACGGGGTCTGTCACGGCTCCGTGACCCCAACCGTGACGGGGTCCGTCACGGATCTGTGATTTCCTGCCTTGTTCCACCGTCTTGATTGTGCAGTTTGAGTGTTGGTTTTGCGTGGCTGTGTTCATGATTGTGTTGGTTGTAGAGGTCGTAAGTTCGGTGTTAAAGGGTGAGGTCTTGGGTTCGAGACTCATCAATAACCTACGGTAGTGATACATCGCCTCAGTGTGAGAGTCTCACCGCAGAGAGGTGTTAGGATTGGTGCGCTGCGGCGCCATACGAACTAGGTTTCCCCCATGTGAACGGGTGTTCGAGGTTTCCCTCGCCTGAATGGGTGGTTTGAGGTTTCCTTCACGTGAGTGGGTTATTTGAGGTTTCCCTACGTGATCGGGTAATTGTGGTATTGAGGTTGTGAGCAATAGTGGTTTGCGGAGTTGAGAAAATGATCCCCATTTGAGGTTTCCCTACGTGATCGGGTAATTGGGGTATTGAGGTTGTGAGCAATAGTGGTTTGCTGAGTTGAGAACATGATCCCCGTTTGAGGTTTCCCTACGTGATCGTGTAATTGGGGTATTGAGGTTGTGAGCAATAGTGGTTTGCTGAGTTGAGAACATGATCCCCGTTTGAGGTTTCCCTACGTGATTGGATAATTAGGGTATTGAGGTTATGAGCAATAGTGGCTTGCGGAGTTGAGAATATGATCCCCATTCGAGGTTTCCCTTACGTGAGCGAGTATTTGAGGTATTGATAGCGTGAGCAGTGTGACGTTTTGGTATCAGGTTTTGAGGTAGTGGTTTGCCCTGGTTAGATTGGTAAGTCGTTAGTGCTTTACTAGTATGCCATAATCGAACGGGTGTTCGTGGAGGTGAGCAGAACGCTCATCCCCTTTACTACTTTTCCCGCAGGGGACGAGTAGCGAATACTGGTTTAGTTGCGGAAAGTTATAAGTAAATGCATAGAGAATCGTGTGAGGGTTGTGCTATACCTTATCGTTGTGACTAATGGAGAGGTTGTTCGGCCTCTGATTTGGGCGTCATTTTTATTGGATACCGGGGCGTCACACTCGTTTTCTTCGTCAAGTTGTGCTGAGATGTTGGGGCTGAGTTTAGAGCCGTTGAGTCCACCCCTGCGTCTGGACACGCCGTTTGGGGGTGATGTGGTGTTGACTAGGGTCTGTCGTGCCTGCGAAGTTAGAGAAGCGAACTGATACAAGAGGTTCGAGAGAGGGCTCAAGAGCCCTGATACTGGATCGAGTCCTCACCTCGAGGATTCGGGTATGTTCGGAGTTGGTGGGCACGACGACGGTAGTGGGGCGAGGTCTTAGAGAGACTGTGAGGGTCCGTGAGGTTCGGCATCGACTGAGCTTGTGCGTGTATCTGTGGGAAGGATACTTACGAAATGACCGCCCTTGAAGTGATCCTGGAAATGGATTGGCGAGCGAAGTACCGAGCCAATATCGACTGTTACAGGCGACGAGTGACGGTGTCAGTAGGCAACACGAAGGTTTCGTGTATTCTGGGCAGTAAGAGCGGAGTTCTCTTGTTGGCATTGTCCGCAGTGGAGGAAGTATCGGTTGTGCATAGCCGCGAGTTACCGCGAGTGGTGTGCGAGTTCCCCGAGGTCCTTTCGGAGGAGTTGAGCTTGTTGCCACCAGTTCGTGAGGTGGATTTCGCGATTGACCTGATGTCGGGAACGACAACGATATCGATGGCGCCTTACAGGTTCGCGCCAGCAGAGTTGACTGAGCTGAAGCGTCAACTCGAGGAACTTCGGGAGAAGGGGTTTATCCGTCCGAGCACATCGTCGTGGGGAGCAACAGCACTCTTCGTGAAGAAGAAGAGTGGAGAGCTTCGGATGTGTAGAGACTACCGGAAGCTGAACGGGGTTACGGTGAAGAACCGATACCCGATGCCGAGAATTGACGACTTGTTCGACCAGTTGAGAGGGTCGACATGCTTCTCGAAGATCGACCTGCAATCCGAATATTACCAGTTGCGAGTCCGAGAGGGGGACGTCGCAAAGACTGCATTCCGGACACGCTATGGGCATTACGAGTTCTTGGTGATGCCATTTGGACTGACAAACGCACCTGCAGCGTTCATGGATCTGATGAACAGTATATTCCGGCCGTTCTTAGATCAATTTTTGGTGGTGTTTGTAGACGACATCTTGATCTACTCGCAGAACGAGGCGACACATGAGGAGCATCTGAGGGCTGTTCTGACCCTGCTGCGCACACATCAGCTATATGCTAACTTGGAGAAGTGCGAGTTTTGTCTCGCTGTGGTGAAATTCCTTGGTCACATTGTATCCCGTGACAATATACTGGTCGATCCATCGAAGATTGATGCGGTTTCGAAGTGGGCGCGGCCCACGAGTGTCTTCGAGATCCGTAACTTCTTGGGGTTGGCAGGATGTTATCGGCGATTCGTCCAGGACTTTGCGCTACTAGCCGCACCTATGACCCTTTTGACGCGCAAGGGAGTCGGGTTTGTGTGGACAGAGGATTGTGAACGTGCGTTCACGGAGCTGAAGACTCGTCTGACTACCGCTCCAGTATTGATAGTGCCAGAGCGAGGGGCCGGGTATGAGGTCTACTGTGACGCGTCCGGGGAAGGACTGGACTGTGTACTGATGCAGTTGAGTAGAGTTGTTTCTTATGGCTCCAGGCAGTTGAAGACACATGAGCGCAACTATCCTACCCATGACTTGGAATTAGCAGCAGTCGTGTTCGCGCTAAAGGGATGGAGGTATTATCTGTATGGCGAGCGATTTCAGGTCTTCTCAGATCACAAGAGCCTCAAGTACATATTTTCCCAACGAGACCTGAACATACGCCATCGGCGATGGATGGAGCTACTCAAGGAGTACGACTTTGAGCTACACTACCACCCGGGTAAGGCAAACGTGGTTGCCGACGCCCTGAGTAGGAAGTCGGTTCCGAGTCTTGCTAGCATATCAGTCCGAGAATGGGACATGATGGGGGAACCGGGCACGTTCGGGCTTGAGCTAGAGGAGGTTACTGGTGGCGTGGCCATGTGCTCATTGGTGGCTCAGCCCTCACTACTTGCCCGAGTGTTGGAGGCGCAGTCGGAGGACGTCGAGACGTCAGAAATCCGAGAGAGGGTCGTCAGCGGTGTCGATGCGGAAGGCTGGGAACTCAGTGCTGATTGGGGGTTACGGTATCGAGGAGGATTATTCGTGCCACGTAACTGTAGAGACGACGTGGTGCGAGAGTCACATCATTCGCGTCTTACAGTGCACCCGGGTAGCACCAAGATGTACTGCGACATCAGGCGGCACTTCTGGTGGAGCGGGATGCGGAGAGCGGTCGCGGAATTTGTATCGAGATGTCTCACCTGTCAGCAGGTGAAAGCCGAACATCAGCGTCCTGCTGGATTATTGCAGCCACTGCCGATTGCCCAGTGGAAGTGGGAGCACGTCACGGTGGACTTTGTGAGTGGGTTGCTGAGAATCGCTAAGAGGACACGATGCGGTATGGGTGGTAGTCGACCGGTTGACCAAGTTGGTCCATTTCCTGGCCATAAGGATGACTGATCCGGTTGACAAGTTGAGCCGCCTGTACATTCAGGAGATAGTGTGTCTCCATGGAGTCCCTGTGTCGATAGTGTCTGATAGGGATCCTCGTTTCACGTCCAGATTTTGGTCGAGTCTGCAGACCGCGTTGGGGACCGAGATTCTGCTCAGTACAACACACCACCCTCAGACAGACGGCCAGTCCGAGCGTACGATTCAGATTTTGGAGGACATGCTGCGGGCATGTGTACTAGACTTTAGGGGGTCGTGGGAAAACCACCTACCGTTATCCGAGTTGGCCTACAACAACAACTTCCAGGCAGTATTGGGATGTCACCGTTTGAAGCGTTGTATGGTAGGCCGTTTCGATCGCCAGTATGCTGGGCAGAGGTGGGAGACAAGATCCTGCTGGGGCCGGAGCTTGTTCGAGAGACGACAGAGAAGGTCGTGCTGATACGCGAGCGGTTGAAGTTGAAGACGACGCCGACCACTCGAGTTCGCAGTCGGTGATCACGTGTTCCTGAAGGTGAGCCCGAGGAAGGGACTGGTACGGTTCAACCGCGGTGGAGGAAAGTTAGCCCTGCGGTACATCGGCCCTTTAGAGATCTTGAGCAGAGTGGGAGCAGTGGCATATCGTTTGGCATTACCACCGCAACTTGGGAGTGTTCATAACGTCTTCCACGTGTCCCAGTTGCGGAAGTACAATGCGGACCCCTCCCACGTCATTGAGTGGTCCGATATCGAGGTGGCTGACGATGTCTCTTATGAGCAGCAGTCGGTTCGAATCATGGACACACGAGAGCAGGTCCTGCGTGGCAAGATTATCCGCCTAGTACGGGTGCAGTGGCGACACCACGAGGCCGAGTCGACTTGGGAGCGCGAGGACGAGGTTCGCGCGAAGAACCTCGGTCTGTTCGACTCCTGAGGTACGTTTGTTTTAAATTTCGCGGACGAAATTCCTTTAAGGGGGGTAGATTGTAAGAACCGCTCCCGGTCAACGCTAGTCAAATCAGCGGAAAAACAGGAAAATTAAAATTTTTGGGACAAACACCTAAATGAACCTAAAATTGACCCCGAGGGTCATATCGGACTTAAGTTGACCCCGATATCGACCAAAGTGAGTTTTGGGTGACTCAGGGCAACTTTTTGACCAATTCGGGAAAAGTTGACTTTTTGCCGAAAAAGTCAACCGAGCGATGTTTTGGTTTGTTCGAGGCCCGATTTGGATTCAAAAAGCTTATCCGTCGTTACAGCGGTCTTAGTTGAGCCGTTTCCTTGTAAGACGTGAAATTTCATAAATTCTTGGAAAATGGGCCCGCACGGGGCTGAGACGGCCGAATTTCGCGAATTGTATTGAAAAATATCTACAAAGATATTTTTCTAACTAGGGGGACCCACTTGACACATGTTAGAAAGTGGTGGAAGGGAGTTTTAAGGACAAGTGTACCCTTAATTAAGTATTTGACAAATCTTTAAACACAAAAAAATTGAGTTGACTTATAAATCTGAATAAAAAACAGAGCTTTTATGTACCTCGCTAACTTATAATGCCCAAAAGATTTATTAAAGAACAAGTCCTATTATTCCAAATCAATTTTCTTATTTGTTCGACAAATTTCTGCACACACGGCTAAAAAGGATTGAACTCATAAAATTTGAGGAACAAGAATTCTCATAGAACCTCCAAACCCAAATCAATGTCAGTCATTCAAACGTTATAAATAGAAAACATTATAATATAGATTAGATAATTACATAATAATACAAAGTATATAACTCTTATCTAATCTTATTCATTGTCGAGGTCTTCTTCATCAGAAGATAATATTTCGTCATTAAACTCCTGTTCATCGTTAAGGTCTTCTTCATTAGGGTTGTCGTCGTCATTCAGGAAACGATCATCCTCCTCCTCCTCGTTGACGTCCTCTTCCAACATAGCGTCTACAAGTTGAATATATGGCGCTGCCTCTTGATAAGGCTCAGTAACCTGGTACGATGGCCTCGGAACAGTACCCGTTGAAAAATCATTGTAGTTCCCCCGATGCGTTATCTTGTTCACGACCTTGTAATGTCCATGCAAATTCGGATCGTCAACGTAGAATATATGTGTAGAAGAGAAATAAATCGTTGTTTGAGTAACGTCGAATGATATATATATATACACATATACGCATGCGTGAATTGAAAAATTTCTTGTAAGATTAAACTCAAAATCACAACTGAAACTCTGATTTTTTTTTGAAAGAATCCGGAACTCTGATGTTTGAATCGATAGCAAGTTTACAACCGAATTACTGCCCAAAACAAACCAATGAGATTGAGTTGATGTTCGATGTTTGGATTCCGGCGTACGATGGTTGGAGGTCGCCGTTCTTCTCGGTGATCGGAGGTCGACGTGTATGGTGCGACGTTTAAATGTGCGAGACCGAGATGATTCAATGATTTGTGACTGTGTGACTTTTACTTGTGACGAACGAAGCAAAAGTCAAAACCTAAGGTTTTGTTTTGCATTTAGACGTTCCAAATTATTAGGTTGGGTATGAGCTTTTCAGTTTAGACCCTGCTTTTCGATTTTTCAAGTGGCTGACGCGAGTTTGAGGCCTTACTTGCTTTTTTGACAGTTCTACCGCCACAACAGGCATAGCACAGTTGCGATGAGCTAGATTTATTTAAATCGCTAATTATTTGCTGCTTTAATGGGAAGTCCTTTTGTTTTTGTTTTTTTTTAATTAGTGCTTTTTAGTTTCTGAACCCCTTAAATGCGACCGTTTGACTCATAAATCGCAAAAACGTTCAGCTTGTTCAAATATTTTGGAACGCATCTCCATCATTTCTCAGCTCAGTTTTGTCCCTATTTATTATTATTATTATTATTATTACTATTATTATTATTATTATTATTTTGTTTTGTATGTACCTTAACTATTTTATATGGATTGACTCTTGAGCGATAGGATTGGCATGCAAATATATTTGAAAAATGTATAAACCACTTTACAAGAGACAACTAAGGTATCTGTTAGTTTAAGTTTGAAATAAAATTAAAATTATATTATAATCAATGGTAGAGTTTGTTGTGTTGTTCTGGTCGTTTTTTTATGTAAGGTTTGATATTTTATTAGAACGTGTATAATGTAAAGGCTCGGGTGCCAAATTAGTAAAATAGTGGTTCAATTCTTAATCAGTGGCGGAGCTAGCTTTTTCAGCGAAGGGGGCACCAAAAATTTTCAGTGTCAATACGTGATTGTAAAAAAATTTGAGCAGGGGCACAACTATGAAATTAGAAGGAATTAAGGGGTATTTTTGAAAAAAATAATCAAAAACATACAAGAATTTTTCAAAAAAAATTGAGGGGGGGGGGGGGGGGGGGGCACATTCCCTCTATAGACCATGTGGCTCTGCCACTATTTTTAGACCATTTAATTAAGTGTGTTCCACAATAATGAAAACCAGATCGAGGCTCGGGTTGTGAGTAGACTAATACTATTTAGTTTAAATCTTATTTTATATATTTTAAAAATATATAGTTATACGATATATTCTCACAAGTTGACGATGCTCCTACGACTTCATTCTAGGGAGTCATAGAGGTTCAATGCCTCTATGACTACAATGTTCGGTTCTGTATGGAGTCGTAAAGGTACCACACCTACTACGACTCCAATCTTTACGGTCGTATAGGTAATGTAACCCTACGACTAAATATAATGGTGTCGTAGTAAGTGTGCTACCTCTACGACTTCATACATAACCGCACATCGTAGTCGTGGAGGCACTGAACCTCTACGACTCCATAAAATGTAGTCGTAGGAGCAATGAACTTCTACGACTACAATTTATGGAGTCGAAGAGGTTCTACGACTACAATTTATGGAGTCGAAGAAGTTATGTGCCTCTACGACTACAATTTATGGAGTCGAAGAGGTTCAGTGCCTCTACTACTACAATGTGCGGTTCTGTATGGAGTCGTAGAAGATCCTTTTACTACGACCACGTATAATGTAGTCGTAGAAGTCAACAGCTTCTGCGACGTCATTAAAAATCCTTGTCGCAGAAGTGCAAAGCTGGTGTAGTGGAGTTCGTTAGAAACGTTTTGGGGCGAAAAGGAACGTTTTCCATTGTGTCCGTGTGGGGCCCACTTGGCCGGGCCTCAGGTTTTTCGTGTTCGGGTGGTCTTGGGCAATCCCCGAGTCGATAATTCACACCCGGAACGAATTATGGGATTAAATTGTGGAAATTGGAAATTTCGAGTTTAGAAACTTTAAACGCGAATTAAATCGCTCGGAAGTCGGAAATTGATTCCGTCGATTGCGTTGGAACACTTGAATTTTTTTAGGATCGTAGAAACAAAAACGGGAATTTTCGGAGCCCCGGAAGGGCGTTTTACGATCCCGGCCAGATTCGCCGAGCCAGGCGAATCGGGCCTTTCCGGGCCCATTATTGACAATGTCGAGAAATTGGGAAGTTTGGGAGTGATCGGCATTACCGGGGTCACGTTTGGGCGTCAAATTCATTAAAATTAAGCTTTGCATGCGAACTTAAAAAGTGTTCTAATTTGTGATCTTGTTAGATCGTGCCGCCGACCGCGGAAAGAGGAGGCTAAGCGGGTGACTGCGAGCACGCCGGAGCTTGAGCGTGGATATTTGGAAAGTGTTACGAGGTAGGGAAAAGTAACCGGATCTCGGCCTTGACTAAGGAAAGTTAACAATAGAAATGCAGGCGACACTTAGTGGTGTCGTAGGATACGTGAACATATCGAACAATAGAAATGCATGTGACACTTAGTAGTGTCGTAGGATAAGTGAACATATCGAACAATAGAAATACTGGTGACTTTTGGTTGTGCCCGTATGTAATAACCACTTCTGGTCAACGTCAGTCAAACCTGCGAAAAACAGGAAAAATTAAAAATTTTAAGACAGACACTTAACTTAACTTAAATTGACCCCGAGGGTCATGCCGGACTTAAGTTGACCCCGTTATCGACTAAAATGAGTTACGGGGGACTCAGGGCAACTTCCTGGTCATTTTGGGAAAGATTGATTTTTCGCTGGAAAAGTCACCCGAGCGACGTTTTGGTCCATTCGAGGACCGTTTTGGACCCTAAAAGCTTAGCCGTCTTCGTAGCGGTCTTAGTTGGGCCGTTTCCTTGAAGCCCGTCCAGTTTAAATTTTTTTTGGGGAAAGTGCCCGTTCGGGGCCCGAAACGTCCGTTTTTCGCGAATCTGATTGGAAAATATCAACTAGATATTTTCCAAAAGGTATGGGACCCACCTTGACACTTGTCAAGTATATGGTGGTGTATTTTTTGGAGGGAAAAGGTGTGGTTGGAGAGGGTTGGCCGAGTATGGGGTATTAAGGGAGAGAAAGTTAGTTTTGTTGTTAGTTTAATTAAATTAGAAATTAGAAGAGAGGTTTTAGAGAGAGAAGGAGAAGGAGAAGAAGAGAGAAGAAGGGAGGTTGAGCTAGGGTTTGTGATCGAGCCCTTGGATCGAGTCAAAGCAAAGAGCAATCCCGTTCCCCTCGTTCTCCTCTACGGTAATACCCGAACCGATTCTCGTTTTGATTATTTTCAAGAGCTAGGGTTTGGTTATAAACTAAGTCTTAGGGTTGTGTAGAGTGTGGGGAGGTGTTGGAGACGTTTTAGAGGTGTTTGGGGGTTTAATTTCACGTTTTCCGGTGACCGGAGGCTCGGGAGGAGCTCCGGCCACCGTGGGTGGTGGCCGGCCGGCCATGTGGTGGCTGGCCGGAGGTGGCAGCAGCCACCACTTGGTGGCCGAGCCCCTCCCTCAAACCCTAGGGTCTCGGCCAAGCCTCTTGGGTGGGTCCCACGTGCTCGGTTGCTCGGGTTTTAATGTTCGGGTGGTTTAAAACGTCCCCCGGACCACTTTTTCCTAATCGAATCGAAATTTGGAATTAATTTGGAGAAGTTGTAATTAACGGGTTTTGGGAAACTTTAAACGTTAATTAATTGACTTAGAAGTCGGAATTCAATTCCGTCAAGTGCGTTGGGTTCCTTGAAATATTCTAAGACCGTAGAAACGAAAATGGGGGCTTTTGGAGCCCCGGAAGGCAATTAACCAAAACCGGGAAGATTCGCCATGTCGGGCGAATCTGGCCCTTACGGGTCCTTTATCGGCATTATCGAATAATTGGGAAGTTTGGGAGTGACCGACATTGTCGGGGTTACGTTTGGGCGTTAAGTATGTAAATTTTTGGTTATTCGTACTAGTTTAAAAGTACTTTAAATTTGTGTTCTTTTAGATCGTGCTACGGACCGAGGCAAGGGGAAGCTCGGCGAGTGACTGAGTGTGCTTCGGGTGTTGTTGGAGCGCTTTTGGGATTGTATACGAGGTAGGGAAAAGTAGCCGGATCTCGGCCCTGATTAGGGAAAGTTAATAGTAGAATTGCATGTGACACCAGGGTGTCGTGGGTTGAGTAGATTTATTTAATTATTAGAAAAACATGATACGGGATTGTAGCGTTCAAGAGAAAAGCATGTGACACTTAGTAGTGTCGTAGGAACAGAGAACTTAGCGATAATTGAATTACTGGAGGCATATGACCATGCCCGGAGGTTGTTTGTGAAACTAGTGATTTTAGGACCGTTGGAGGCATCGAGTATGCCGGAGGTTGTCGTGCGTTTTATTTAATTGTTGAGTTTGGGTGGCCTTGAGAGCCTGTATTTAATTGTTGAGTTTGGGTGGCCTTGAGAGCCCGTATTTAATTGTTAAGTTTGGGTGGCCTTGAGAGCCCGTATTTAATTGTTGAGTCGGGGTGGCCATGAGAGCCGTGTATTTAATTTGGTGTCTTGAGTGGCAGTGAGTGCCCGTGGGGTTGTTGAACCCGAGTCTTGACTGTTGAGGTGTCTTGAGTGGCCTTGAGTGCCTGTGTGATTGAACTTGCCTGTGATTGTGATTGTGGTTACCTGGGGTGGTGAGTTCTAAAGGTCGACAGCCTGATCCGACTTAGTGTCGATGAACTGCGAGTTCTAAAGGTCGACAGCCTGATCCGACTTAGTGTCGATGAATTGCGAGTTTTAAAGGTCGACAGCCTGATCCGACTTAGTGTCGATGAATTGCGAGTTCTAAAGGTCGACAGCCTGATCCGACTTAGTGTCGATGAATTGCGAGTTTTAAAGGTCGACAGCCTGATCCGACTTAGTGTCGAGGAATTGCGAGTTTGAAAGGTCGACAGCCTGATCCGACTTCGTGTCGAGGAATTGCGATAGGTCGAACCCTGACCTGATTGAGATTGGTTACTGAGCAGCTGGTGTGCGATCCTTTGTGATCTTGTTTGGTGTTGTGTCGTTTCGTTCGAGTCCTTGAGGAGGTCGTCGATAGTTGTATTGGGTCTACACTGTTTTTATCGAGTGTCGAGTCTGTTGAGGAAGGTGACGGGTTGTGGGTCAGTTGGGTACTTGAGTTGGGGACTGTAGTCCCGGTGTTGGGTTTGGTTTTAGTGTTACTGGCTTTTTCTGCTAATTATGCCATAGTCAGTCTGTTATCCGTGGAGGTGAGCGAACGCTCACCCCTAGCTGCTTTTCCTACAGGTACTGATCACCGGACGGACTAGGTTAGCTCTTGAAGTTCATGGAGCTTGGAGCGGAGTCTGGTCTTTACTTTTGTTGAGTCTAGTGACGGATGTTGTACCTTGTCCACTTGTGGGGACGTTTTTGTATTGTAAATGCTATTATTTTGAGAAGTAAATGGAAATGTCAAAGCTTTTATTGAAAACAGGTTTCAAGTGTTCATGTTTTTAAAAGTTCGCGTCCCGAGTTCGGTTCGCTGAAATCGGGGCGTGACAGCTTGGTATCAGAGCTCGAGGTTTCAAACCTCGGACTGTCCGTCACTTAGGGGGGGGGGGGGGAGAGTCGAGTCGGTGTAGACCCGTCATGTCTTGAGCCTTGTTTGTGTTTGTGCGTATGTTACAGTATTTTGTTGCTGGCATACTTATTGTGTGTGATTGCGTGAACTGTTTTTAATTGTCGCGGGTCGACTCAGGAGCGCTCCTGTAGTCGAACGTGACGGTGTTGATGTCAAGTCGGTACAACGTGGTTTGGGGACGCCTGAACCGGGTTGTAACTACGTGATGTCAAGGAACGAAGTTTTAAAATGAAGGGGTGAAGGTTTTAAAATTGTTGGCCCTGTTGGCATGTCTTGAACTTGATTGGCCCTATGGGCGTAAGTTTGATTTTGGTTGGCCCGGTGGGCAAGGTTCGATTTTGATTGGCCCGGTGAACGGGGGTCGTCGTGTTGTGCGGGTTGGTTTGCCGCCGCTTGTTTGGTGCACGTCGGTGCGGTCTCGTTTACTAATGCTAGTATATAAAGTACGTTTAGCTTGAGCGGTGTAGCGCTTTAGTGATAAGCACGTTAGTGTAAGCTTAAGCGGGTGGACGTTAGTGCTTTTGTACTGTCGTTTTTATTTAAGTTCGCAAACGGAACGTTTGCGTGTATCCGTGCAGAGGATATTGTTTATGGCTCGCGGTAAGCGGGGACGACCATCAGGAACACGGGGCCAGGCACCCACGCGAGGCCGGCGGGGACGGTCAGCAGGGGCACCAGGGAGGGTGCCGACCGTCGAGCCCGCCGACTATGCGGAGGCACAGGGTACTCCTGTCGGAGAAGACAGGAGGAGTGATGCGGGGCCGTCTGCAGGCACCCCCAGTGTTCCGCCAGTCGCGGACCCTCCAGTGATGACTGCCCTGGATGAGCTTACCAGGACCGTTCAGAGTTTGGTGGCGATCATCGCCAGCCGAGAGTCGGCTTCGCCAGCACCAGAGGCAGCCGCAGTCCCGGTGAGGGCCGCGCAGACAGAGGATCTTACCTCCCGAGCGCTACTAGATTTCCTGAAGCTCGGGATACCTGTTTTTGTCGGGGAGCCGAATCCCGACCTGGCCGAGCGATGGATAGAGCAGGTCACACGAGACTTGGACACATCGGGTGTCGAGGATGGCCGTCGGAGAGTGTCCTTCGCGGCCCATCAGCTGAGAGACAGCGCCTACCACTGGTGGGGGCGGGTGAAGGACACGGTCGGATACGACTACAGCGTATTCCAGGAGGTATTCATGGCACAGTACTTCCCCGAGTCGGCTCGGCTGGAGCGACATCGGCAGTTCTTAGACCTGGAGCAAGGGGGGATGACGGTAGGAGAGTACGAGGCCAGGTTCACAGCCTTGGCCAGATTCGCGCCTGAGATGGTGACAAGCGAGACGAACCGTTGCCTGCGGTTCCAGGACGGACTGAGGCTGGGCATCCGGAACCAGGTTCTCGCCTTGAGGATACGGAAGTATACCGACCTCGTGGACACCGCAGCTACAGTAGAGCAGGGCGCCAGGGATGCAGTCAGGAGCCGTGAGGTCCGACCTCGGCCGATCAGTTGGGTAGGGCCGTCAGAGTCACGAGACTCGCGGAGGCAGAGGACCGCGGGATCCTTCCGACCACCGCCTCATCAGAGTGGATCGAGACAGCAGGGGTCAGTGGCATCAGTGGGGCCAGTCGCCTCAGAGAGGAGGCCGTCATGCTATCACTGCGGGCAGCCAGACCACTTACAGCGAGACTGTCCGACGAGGGGAGGAACCGCGGCAGTACCAGCTACTAGCCGGACAGGCCAGGGCTCGGGGTCAAGGGCTGACGAGATCAGCTGTTACCGATGCGGCCGGGCCGGTCACACTATGGCATGGTGCCGAGAGCAGTTGGGGGAGACATCAGTGCAGCGACCGCAACAGTCGCGGACAGTACAGTCGCCCAGAGGTCGCCCTCGACAGGGTCAGCATCCGAGATCATCACGGCCGTCTACGAGCGCACCAATTCCGAGACAGCAGCAGAGTCACGGGTATCCAGCAGCCAGTGCGCAGGGTCAGAGGCAGCAGGCCTCCCAAGGGAGAGTATATGCAGTCACCGACTCCAGAGCCCCAGGACCTAGCACGTACCGTGAGACCATCCAGGGTACGTGTTTGTTGTATCATTTATGGGCTTTGTTCTTGTTTGATACCGGGGCATCGCACTCTTTTATTTCGTCGGGTTGTGCTGAGAGGTTGGGGTTGAGCTTAGAGCCGTTGAGTCCACCCCTATGCCTGGACACCTCAGTTGGGGGTGGTGCATCGTTGACTAGAGTATGTCGTGCCTGCGAGATTAGAGTCGCAGACTGTCCTTGCCCTGGTGATCTTCTCGTGTTGGGGATGACTACCTTTGATGTGATTTTGGGTATGGATTGGTTGTCGAGGTACCGAGCCAACATCGATTGCTACAGACGACGAGTGACAGTGACAGTGGGCGGTACGAAGGTGACGTGCGTGCTGGGGAGTAAGAGTGGGGTCCTCCTGTCGGCGTTGTCCGCAGAGGAGGAAGTACCGGCTGTGCAGAGCCGAGAGTTACCGAGAGTGGTATGCGAGTTCCCCGAGGTCTTTCCTGAGGAGTTGAGCGGGCTGCCACCGATTCGTGAGGTGGAGTTCGGGATTGACCTAGTGCCGGGAACGGCGGCGATATCGATGGCGCCTTACAGGTTTGCGCCGGCAGAGTTGACTGAGCTGAAGCGTCAACTGGAGGAGCTTCAGCAGAAGGGGTTTATCCGTCCGAGTGCATCGCCGTGGGGAGCACCAGCACTCTTCGTGAAGAAGAAGAGTGGAGAGCTACGGATGTGTATAGATTACCGGAAGCTGAACCGGGTTACGGTGAAGAACCGGTACCCGATGCCGAGGATCGATGACTTGTTTGACCAGTTGAGAGGGGCGACTCACTTCTCGAAGATCGATCTGCGATCCGGTTATTATCAGTTGCGAGTCCGTGAGGGGGACGTCGCAAAGACTGCATTCCGGACACGCTATGGGCATTACGAGTTCCTGGTGATGCCATTCGGACTGACGAACGCGCCAGCAGCGTTCATGGACCTGATGAACAGCATCTTCCGGCCGTACCTGGATCAGTTTGTGGTGGTGTTCGTGGACGACATCCTAATATATTCGCAGAACGAGGCGGCGCATGAGGCACATCTGAGGGCTGTTCTGACCCTACTGCGCGAGCACCAGCTATATGCCAACCGGGAGAAGTGAGAGTTCTGGCTCTCTGAGGTGAGATTCCTCGGCCACATCGTATCCCGTGACGGTACCCTGGTCGATCCGTCGAAGATCGACGCGGTCTCGAAGTGGGCACGGCCCACGAGTGTTTTCGAGATCCGCAGCTTTCTGGGATTGGCAGGCTACTATAGGCGATTTGTCCAGGATTTTGCACGACTAGCCGCACAGATGACTCGGTTAACGCGCAAGGGTGTTGGGTTCGTGTGGACAGATGACTGTGAGCATGCGTTCGCGGAGTTGAAGACTCGACTGACTACAACTCCAGTGTTAGTGGTGCCCGAACGAGGGTTTGGCTATGATGTTTACTGCGATGTATCCGGAGAGGGACTGGGTTGCGTGCTGATGCAGTCGGGCAGAGTTGTGGCTTATGGCTCCAGGCAGTTGAAGATACACGAGCGCAACTATCCTACCCACGACTTGGAGCTAGCAGCAGTCGTGTTTGCGCTAAAGAGCTGGCGATATTATCTGTACGGCGAGGGGTTTCAGGTGTTCTCGGATCACAAGAGCCTCAAGTACATATTTTCCCAGCGAGACCTGAACATGCGTCAGCGACGGTGGATGGAACTACTCGAGGAGTACGACTTCGAGCTACACTACCACCCAGGCAAGGCGAACGTTGTCGTCGACGCCTTGAGTAGGAAGTCGGCTCCGAGCCTCGCCAGCATATCTGTCCGAGAGTGGGACATGATGGGGGAGCTGAGCACATTCGGGCTTGAGCTAGAGGAGGTTACTGGCGGTGTTGCCATGTGCTCCCTAGTGGCTCAGCCCTCACTGCTTGCCCAAGTGTTGGAGGCGCAGAGGGAGGACGTCGAAGCATCAGAGATCCGCGAGAGAGTCGTCAGGGGTGACAAGGTGGTGGGCTGGCAGGACAGTACTGATTGGGGACTACGGTACCGCGAGGGGCTGTTCGTACCAGTTAACTGTAGAGATGTCGTGTTACGAGAGGCACACCATTCGCGTCTCGCAGTGCATCCGGGGGGCACCAAGATGTACCGTGACCTCAGGAGGCACTACTGGTGGCGCGGCATGAGGAGAGCAGTCGCAGAGTTTGTGTCGAGATGCCTTGTCTGTCAGCAGGTGAAGGCAGAGCATCAGCGTCCCGCGGGATTGTTACAGCCACTACCGATTGCTCAGTGGAAGTGGGAGCACATTACGATGGATTTCGTGTGTGGACTACCGAGATCGCCCAAGGGAAACGACGCCGTTTGGGTGGTAGTCGACCGGTTGACCAAGTCGGCCCACTTTCTAGCTATGAGGATGACAGACCCGGTCGACAAGTTGAGCAGTCTGTATATCCAGGAGATAGTGCGCCTCCACGGGGTCCCGGTGTCGATAGTGTCTGACAGGGATCCCCGCTTCACGTCCAGGTTCTGGCCGAGTCTGCAGAAGGCACTGGGGACAGAGATCCTACTCAGCACAGCACATCATCCTCAGACAGACGGTCAGTCTGAGCGTACCATTCAGATCTTGGAGGACATGCTGCGAGCATGTGTGCTGGATTTCAGGGGATCTTGGGAGACCCACCTGCCATTGGCCGAGTTCGCCTACAACAACAGCTTCCAGGCCAGTATCGGGATGGCACCGTTCGAAGCGTTGTATGGTAGGCCGTGTCGGTCACCAGTATGCTGGGCAGAGGTGGGGGACAAGAGTCTGCTGGGGCCAGATCTTGTCAGAGAGACGACGGAGAAGGTCACATTGATCCGCGATCGGTTGAGGACCGCGCAGAGCCGGCAGAAGAGTTATGCAGACAGGCAACGTCGACCTCTTGAGTTTGCAGTCGGGGATCACGTGTTCCTGAAGGTGAGCCCGAGGAAGGGGCTGGTGCGGTTCAGGCGCAGCGGGGGAAAGTTGGCTCCGAGGTACATAGGCCCGTTCCAGATCTTAGACAGAGTGGGAGCCGTGGCTTATCGTCTGGCGTTGCCACCGCAGCTTGGGAGAGTACATAACGTCTTCCACGTATCCCAGTTGCGGTAGTACAACGCAGACCCATCCCACGTCATCGAGTGGACTGATATCGAGGTGGCTGATGATGTCTCCTATGAGGAGCAGCCGATTCGGATCATGGACACACGGCAGCAGATTCTGCGGGGAGGCAAGATTATCCGCTTGGTCCGAGTGCAGTGGAAACATCACGGAGCTGAGTCGACGTGGGAACGCGAGGACGAGGTTCGCGCGAAGTATCCCGGCCTGTTCGACTCCCGAGGTACGTCTGTTTTAAATTTCGCGGACGAAATTCCTTTAAGGGGGGTAGACTGTAATAACCACTTCTGGTCAACGTCAGTCAAACCTGCGAAAAACAGGAAAATTTAAAAAATTTAAGACAGACACTTAACTTAACTTAAATTGACCCCGAGGGTCATGCCGGACTTAAGTTGACCCCGTTATCGACTAAAATGAGTTACGGGGGACTCAGGGCAACTTCCTGGTCATTTTGGGAAAGATTGATTTTTCGCTGGAAAAGTCACCCGAGCGACGTTTTGGTCCATTCGAGGACCGTTTTGGACCCTAAAAGCTTAGCCGTCGTCGTAGCGGTCTTAGTTGGGCCGTTTCCTTGAAGCCCGTCCAGTTTAAATTTTTTTTGGGGAAAGTGCCCGTTCGGGGCCCGAAACGTCCGTTTTTCGCGAATCTGATTGGAAAATATCAACTAGATATTTTCCAAAAGGTATGGGACCCACCTTGACACTTGTCAAGTATATGGTGGTGTATTTTTTGGAGGGAAAAGGTGTGGTTGGAGAGGGTTGGCCGAGTATGGGGTATTAAGGGAGAGAAAGTTAGTTTTGTTGTTAGTTTAATTAAATTAGAAATTAGAAGAGAGGTTTTAGAGAGAGAAGGAGAAGGAGAAGAAGAGAGAAGAAGGGAGGTTGAGCTAAGGTTTGTGATCGAGCCCTTGGATCGAGTCAAAGCAAAGAGCAATCCCGTTCCCCTCGTTCTCCTCTACGGTAATACCCGAACCGATTCTCGTTTTGATTATTTTCAAGAGCTAGGGTTTGGTTATAAACTAAGTCTTAGGGTTGTGTAGAGTGTGGGGAGGTGTTGGAGACGTTTTAGAGGTGTTTGGGGGTTTAATTTCACGTTTTCCGGTGACCGGAGGCTCGGGAGGAGCTCCGGCCACCGTGGGTGGTGGCCGGCCGGCCATGTGGTGGCTGGCCGGAGGTGGCAGCAGCCACCACTTGGTGGCCGAGCCCCTCCCTCAAACCCTAGGGTCTCGGCCAAGCCTCTTGGGTGGGTCCCACGTGCTCGGTTGCTCGGGTTTTAATGTTCGGGTGGTTTAAAACGTCCCCCGGACCACTTTTTCCTAATCGAATCGAAATTTGGAGAAGTTGTAATTAACGGGTTTTGGGAAACTTTAAACGTTAATTAATTGACTTAGAAGTCGGAATTCAATTCCGTCAAGTGCGTTGGGTTCCTTGAAATATTCTAAGACCGTAGAAACGAAAATGGGGGCTTTTGGAGCCCCGGAAGGCAATTAACCAAAACCGGGAAGATTCGCCATGTCGGGCGAATCTGGCCCTTACGGGTCCTTTATCGGCATTATCGAATAATTGGGAAGTTTGGGAGTGACCGACATTGTCGGGGTTACGTTTGGGCGTTAAGTATGTAAATTTTTGGTTATTCGTACTAGTTTAAAAGTACTTTAAATTTGTGTTCTTTTAGATCGTGCTACGGACCGAGGCAAGGGGAAGCTCGGCGAGTGACTGAGTGTGCTTCGGGTGTTGTTGGAGCGCTTTTGGGATTGTATACGAGGTAGGGAAAAGTAGCCGGATCTCGGCCCTGATTAGGGAAAGTTAATAGTAGAATTGCATGTGACACCAGGGTGTCGTGGGTTGAGTAGATTTATTTAATTATTAGAAAAACATGATACGGGATTGTAGCGTTCAAGAGAAAAGCATGTGACACTTAGTAGTGTCGTAGGAACAGAGAACTTAGCGATAATTGAATTACTGGAGGCATATGACCATGCCCGGAGGTTGTTTGTGAAACTAGTGATTTTAGGACCGTTGGAGGCATCGAGTATGCCGGAGGTTGTCGTGCGTTTTATTTAATTGTTGAGTTTGGGTGGCCTTGAGAGCCTGTATTTAATTGTTGAGTTTGGGTGGCCTTGAGAGCCCGTATTTAATTGTTAAGTTTGGGTGGCCTTGAGAGCCCGTATTTAATTGTTGAGTCGGGGTGGCCATGAGAGCCGTGTATTTAATTTGGTGTCTTGAGTGGCAGTGAGTGCCCGTGGGGTTGTTGAACCCGAGTCTTGACTGTTGAGGTGTCTTGAGTGGCCTTGAGTGCCTGTGTGATTGAACTTGCCTGTGATTGTGATTGTGGTTACCTGGGGTGGTGAGTTCTAAAGGTCGACAGCCTGATCCGACTTAGTGTCGATGAACTGCGAGTTCTAAAGGTCGACAGCCTGATCCGACTTAGTGTCGATGAATTGCGAGTTTTAAAGGTCGACAGCCTGATCCGACTTAGTGTCGATGAATTGCGAGTTCTAAAGGTCGACAGCCTGATCCGACTTAGTGTCGATGAATTGCGAGTTTTAAAGGTCGACAGCCTGATCCGACTTAGTGTCGAGGAATTGCGAGTTTGAAAGATCGACAGCCTGATCCGACTTCGTGTCGAGGAATTGCGATAGGTCGAACCCTGACCTGATTGAGATTGGTTACTGAGCAGCTGGTGTGCGATCCTTTGTGATCTTGTTTGGTGTTGTGTCGTTTCGTTCGAGTCCTTGAGGAGGTCGTCGATAGTTGTATTGGGTCTACACTGTTTTTATCGAGTGTCGAGTCTGTTGAGGAAGGTGACGGGTTGTGGGTCAGTTGGGTACTTGAGTTGGGGACTGTAGTCCCGGTGTTGGGTTTGGTTTTAGTGTTACTGGCTTTTTCTGCTAATTATGCCATAGTCAGTCTGTTATCCGTGGAGGTGAGCGAACGCTCACCCCTAGCTGCTTTTCCTACAGGTACTGATCACCGGACGGACTAGGTTAGCTCTTGAAGTTCATGGAGCTTGGAGCGGAGTCTGGTCTTTACTTTTGTTGAGTCTAGTGACGGATGTTGTACCTTGTCCACTTGTGGGGACGTTTTTGTATTGTAAATGCTATTATTTTGAGAAGTAAATGGAAATGTCAAAGCTTTTATTGAAAACAGGTTTCAAGTGTTCATGTTTTTAAAAGTTCGCGTCCCGAGTTCGGTTCGCTGAAATCGGGGCGTGACACCGTAGGTTAAGTAACTTGTTGTGTTTATGAGGGTGGTCATGTGTGCCTTTGGGGTGTTGAACCCGTATGTTACTGTGTGTGTGTCGTGGGTGGTCATGTGTGCCTTTGGGGTGTTGAACCCGTATGTTACTGTTTGTGTGTCGTGGGTGGCCATGTGTGCCTGTGGGGTGTTAAACCTGTATTGTTGCTGACTGTCCTGCTGAGGGGTAGTTAGTCGTGTATTATTGTCGCTATTCGTTGAACCTTGGGTGATGACTGTGATTGCATGGAGGTTGGGGCCCGCCTGATAGAAAAGGGGTCCTGGGTTGCGCGCGTGAGGGTTTGCCAGCCTTCCGACTAACCATCGGTAAAGTTGTGCATTCTTCTGCGATGAAGGGCGGCTCCCCTTCCGACTAGCTATCGGAAAAGTATTGCTGTATATGTCGCGAACAGGTCGACCGCTTGGCCCGACTGCGTGTCGGGGAAAGTTGCGTGGGGCAGGCTCAAGCCCAATCGGTTAGCAACCGGCACTGAGTAGCTGGAGTACGGTCCTTTGGGATCTTGATTGTTGTGTGCGATCCTTTGTGATCTTGGGTGTTGCGTGGTTATTATTTGCGTTTGGGTTGAGGTCGTAACCGCTGTGTCGGGTCTACATTACGGGTCCGGTTTTGAGTTGGTTGGGAAAGTCTAATAGTTGTTTTGTGTGACCGTCAATCTAATTTGAGTTTGGGGTAGTAGTCCCCGGGGTTGTCGTTGTCGGGTTTCCGGCATTTCTGCTGGTATGCCGTGGTCAACCCGGTATCCGTGGCGGTGAGCGAAATGCTCACGCCCTGCTACTTTTCCTGCAGGTACTTGTCGTGAGACGGACTAGGAGAGCCCTCGAAGCTAGAAGAGCTGGGAGTGGGAGTCCGGGTTTTTTGGGAGTCTAGTGACGTACAGTTGGTTTTTGTCCGCTTGTTTTGAATGCTTTTCAGTTGTAAAATATTGTTTTTGAATAACATAAGTGGTGTTTTTAACGAGGTTTATTAAAAGGTTTGAAAATTATTTTATTTTTTCACCGTCGTGTTCCGGGTTTGGTCCTACTGAATGCGGTGCGTGATAGGGACCCACATGACACTTGTCATGAAAGTGGTGGAAGGTAGTTTTAAGGACAAGTACAGCCTTGGTTTTAAATTTAAAAGTAAAGGAAGGTTAAGGGCATTTTAGTCTTTTTAGTGTGTTTAGTGGTTGAAACAAAAATTAAAAGGGAAGAAGGAGTGGTACACGGCCATTTCAGAAAAAAAAAAGAGGGAGAAGAGAGAGAAAGAAGGGAGAGAAAGGGAAGGACAGAAAATGAAAGAAAGTGAAGGATTGTTGGAGTTTATCGACGATCCGACCGTTGGATCGTTGATTTTCTTGCATAATCGAGCTCCCCTCGTCGTTGCCTACGGTAAGAACCCGACTTTTCCTTGTGTCGACGCGTTTGATTTCTGAGTGTTCGTTTATAATTGATTATATGTTGAATGGTTGAGGTTTAGGGTTCGTTAGGAACGTTTTGGGGCGAAAATGAGCATTTTCCGGTGGTCCCCGGGTCGGGCCCACGTGGTAGGGTCTCAGGTTTTTCGTGTTCGGGTGGTTTCGGACGATCCCCAAGTCGATAATTCAAACCCGTAATAAATTATGGAATTAATTTGTGAAAATTGGAAATGACGTGTTTAGAAACTTTAAACGCAAATTAAATCGCTCGGACGTCGGAAATTGATCCCGTCGATTGCGTTGGAACACTTGAATTATTTTGGGATCGTAGAAACTAAAACGGGAATTTTTGGAGCCCCGGAAGGGAGTTTTCTGATCCCGGCCAGATTCGCCGAGCCGGGCGAATCGGGCCTTTCCGGGCCCATTGTTGACAATGTCGAGTAATTGGGAGGTTTGGTAGCGATCGGCATTGTCGGGGTTGCGTTTGGGCGTCAATTTCATTAAAATTCAGCTTTGCCTGCGTACTTAAAAAGTGTTTTAATTTGTGATCTTGTTAGATCATGCCGCCGACTGCGGAAAGAGGAGGCTAAGCGGGTGAGCGTAAGCAATGCGGAGCGTGAGCGTCGGATTTGGAAAGCGTTACGAGGTAGGGAAAAGTAGTTGGATATCGGCCTTGACTAGGGAAAGTTATCAGTAGAAATGCATGTGACACTTGGTGGTGTCGTAGGTTAAGTAAACCTGTCGAATAATAGAACTGCATGTGACACTTGGTGGTGTCGTAGGTTGAGTGAACCTGTCGAATAATAGAACTGCATGTGACACTTGGTGGTGTCGTAGGTTGAGTGAACCTTTCGAATAATAGAACTGCATGTGACACTTGGTGGTGTCGTAGGTTGAGTGAACCTGTCGAATAATAGAATTGCATGTGACACTTGGTGGTCTCGTAGGTTGAGTGAACCTGTCGAACAGTAGAAATGCATGTGACACTTGGTGGTGTCGTAGGATAAGTGAATTTATCGAACAATAGAAATGCATGTGGGCCCTTAGTTGTGCCCGTAGGTTAAGTAACTTGTTGTGTTTATGATTGTGGCTATGTGTGCCTTTGGGGTGTTGAATCCGTATGTTACTGATTGTGTTTCGTGTGTGGCCATGTGTGCCTGTGGGGTGTTAAACCTATATTGTTGCTGACTGTCTTATTGAGATGTAGTTAGTCGTTATATGATTGTCGCTATATGTTGAACCTTGTGTGATGACTGTAATTGCATGGAGGTTTGGCCCGCCTGATGACAAAGGGTGCCACGGGGTCGCGCGCGTAGGTGTTGGCAAGCCTTCCGACTAACCATCGGTAAAGTGTGCATTGCTCCTCGATAAAGGGCGGCTCCCCTTCCGACCAGCTATCGGAAAAGTATTGCGTTATATGCCGTGAAGAGGTCGACCGCCTGGCCCGACTGCGTGTCGGGGAAAGTTGCGTGGGGCAGGCTCAAGCCCAGACGGTTAGCGACCGGAAACTGAGCAGCTGGTGTGCGATCGTTTGTGATCTTGATTGTTGTGTGCGATCCTTTGTGATCATGGGTGTTGCGTGGTTATTATTGCGTATTTGATTGAGGTCGTAACTGCTGGGTCGGGTAATTGGGGTATTGCTGTTGTGAGCAATAGTGAGTTACTTAGTTGAGAACATGATCCCCTTTTTGAGGCTTCCCCTACATGATCGGGTAATTGGGGTATTGATATTGTGAGCAATAGTGATTTGCTTAGTTGAGAACATGATCCCCGTTTTGAGGCTTCCCCTACGTGATCGGGTAATTGGGGTATTGATATTGTGAGCAATAGTGCTTTGCTTAGTTGAGAACATGATCCTCGTTTTGAGGCTTCCCCTACGTGACCGGGTAATTGGGGTATTGATATTGTGAACAATAGTGATTTGCTTATTTGAGAACATGATCCCCGTTTTGAGGCTTCCCCTACGTGACTGGGTAATTGGGGTATTGATATTGTGAACAATAGTGTTTTGCTTAATTGAGAAAATGATCCCCGTTTTGAGGCTTCCCCTACGTGATCGGGTAATTGGGGTATTGATATTGTGAGCAATAGCGATTTGCTTAGTTGAGAACATGATCCCCGTTTTGAGGCTTCCCCTACGTGATCGGGTAATTGGGGTATTGATATTGTGAGCAATAGTGATTTGCTTAGTTGAGAACGTGATCCCCGTTTTGAGGTTTCCCTTACGTGATCGGGTAATTGGGGTGTTGATATGGTGAGCAATAGTGTTTTGCTTAGTTGAGAATATAATCCCCATTCGAGGTTTCCCTTACGTGAGCGAATATTTGAGGTATTGATATCGTGAGCAGTTGTGACGGTTTGGTATCAGGTTTTGAGGTAGTTGTTTGCCCTGTTTAGATTGATAAGTTGTTTATGCTTTACTAGTATGCCATAATCGAACGGGAACCCGTGGAGGTGAGCGGAACTCTCATCCCCTTTACTACTTTTCCCGCAGGCCTCTCAGGTAGGGACGAGTAGAGAATACTGGTTTGGTTGCGGAAAGTTACAAGTAAATTCATATAGGATCGTGTGAGGGTTGTGATTTACCTTGTCGGTGTGATTAATGGAATGGTTGTTCGGTCTCTGATTTGGGGTCTACATTACGTGTCCGGGTTTTGAGATGGTTGGGAAGTTTTTAACAGTTGTATTGCGTGACCGCCAGTCTAATTTGTGTTTTGGGGTAGTAGTCCCCGGGGTTGTTGTTGTTGCCGGTGTTCCCGGCATTTCTGTGGGTATGCCGTGGTCAATCCGGTATCCGTGGTGGTGAGCGAAACGCTCACCCCTTACTGCTTTTCCTACAGGTACCGTTCGTGAGGCGGACTAGGAGGATCTCTCGAGGCTTGAAGAGCTGGGAGCGAGAGTCCGGGCTGTCGGGGTTGTCTAGCGACGTACACTTATGTTTTAGTGTTCTTTCGTTTTTTAAAATTAAAACTCGGTTGTAAAATTATTGTTTTTGATTAACGTAAGTGGTAATTTTAAAAATGTTTATTAAAATGTTTGAAAATCGTTTTACTGTTTCACCGTTCGTGTTCCGGGTTCGGTCATGCCGAATTCGGGGCGTGATAGTTTCCGAGGCCCCGTGCGGGAGTACCACCTCGCCGCGCGAGCCACATAGCTTGCACCCCGCGCGAGTGAGCCGCGTGTTCCCTAAGACCCAAAACACCATCGTTTCCGAGGCCCTGTGCGGGAGTACCACGTCACCGCGCGGGCCACACAGCTTGCACCCCGCGCGTTCCCTAGGACACAAAACTCCGTCGTTTCCGAGGCCCCATGCGGAAGTACCACCTCGTCGCGCGGGCCACACAGCTTTCACCCTGCGCGGCGAGTTTGATATGGACCAAAAACATCGTCGTTTCTACCACGAGGCCCCCGTGCGGGAGTACCACCTCGTTGCGGGGGCTCCTGATCCACACCAAAACCCTTGCCTTCTCCTCCAAGGGTCAAAACGTCGTCGTGCGGGCCTCTTTCTACTCCGTGCGGGGGACTATGATCCTTTCCGCACAAAGGCCCCAAAACCACGACGTTTGCCTTACCAAACGTCGTCGATTGGCCAAGCCAGCACCGACGATCATAAACCTAGACCCTAGGGTTTTCATTTACTAAATCTACCCTAAATCTAACAATTCTATTCGTACCTGGTTGGAAGTCGTTGCCGTGGAACCTCGTCGCAATGGAGAAAGAGCCGACGCCGTTGACGGTTGCTCAGATTTGTAGAGAGAGAGATATCGCGAGGAGAGTGAGATAGTAGTTTGATTGTTTTTGGTTTGAATGAAGTGATCGAGAGGGGGGGGGGGATTGGAGGGAATTGAAGAGTCACCCCCGAGGGGTATTGTAGTACTTTCAGTGTTTTAGAGGTCAAATGAAGAGAAAGTCAAAAATGGAAAAAGACGGAGGCTACCCCTCAAAATACATTATGGTTGAAGGCCTTTCCAATAATTCCTCCGTGGAATCAAACATGAGTTATAAAACAAGAGGAGAAATCAAATGAAAACCACCTCTTAACCTAGTACGTAACCATGAGAACTCATCCAAGCCAACCATTTTAAAAATGGATGGATGAGATGCAATTGAGTTGTTGACTGTAAAAACACATCACTTTTTAATAACTGTTAGTTTTTTTTAGTAAAACTATCATATTGCTTTTTTTTTTACCAATTCACTAATTTAATTTTTCCCGCTTCGTTTGAACTCCGATTGACTTCAAACTTGCGCCAATATTTTTGTTTTTTAGGGGCTTTCTATCAATATCAGTCATGAATATATTTTGAAGCACGAAAAAAAACATTATTTTGGGGTTGATTTTAAAAAAATATATATCTGTGTAACTTTTATCAACACTTTACACTGATTTTATCAACAATGGACATTAAGTTTATCACCACATTTTTCAAAACTAAACATGATTTAATTTTTCCCGCTTCGTTTGAACCGATTGGTTTCAAACTTGCGCCAATATATTTGTTTTTTCAAGGGCTTTCTATCAAGATCAGTGGTGAATATGTTTTAAAGCAAGAAAAAAAAATTATTTCGGGGCTGATTTAAAAAGAAATTATATCTAGATAATTTTTATCAACACTTTACACTGGTTTTATCAACACTTAACTCTGTCTTTATCAACACTGAACACTAGTTTTATCACCTCATTTTCCAAAACCGAACATGATTTTTATCACCTCATCACATGTTTTTTTATGAACACTAAGTACTAGTTTTATCAACACTAAACAATATGTTTATTACTAAACTACATGTGTTTTATAACCCCCATCACATGTTTTTTTATCAACACTAAACTCTAGGTTATCACACTTATTATCAAAATTGAGCACATTTTTTATCACCTCATTAATTTTTTTTACTACCTCAGTACATGTTTTTTATCAACATTTAGCACTAGTTTGATACCCCAATATAAAACATTTATTAGTGAAGATTTATCAACACTCAACATTATTTTTATCACCCCGATATAAATTTTTATTTTCGTGCTTCAAAATATATTCATGACTGATCTTGATTTAAAGCCCTTGAAAAAAGAAAATTATTGGTGCAAGTTTGAAGCTAATCGGAGTTCAAACGAAGCGGGAAAAATTAAATTAGTGAATTGGTAAAAAAAAGATATGGACATTTGTCCATATGGCACCATGCTATTACAATTATGCCCTTACTTGTGTGAGAAAGGCTAAAAGTGGTGTGGAATTTTGGTGGAATTGGGGTCATGATGTGGCATCTTGATGAATGTTGGATCATAAGTATGTGTGGCTAAGATGAGTTCTTATGGTTACTAGGATAAGAGGAGTTTCTAGCCGATTTCTCCTCATAAAACAAGTGGAACGGAATCACGGATCATCTGTGAGTTATAAATGAACATTGTAAATAATCATGTAATTAATTTTTTTAACTGTAATCGAGCTATAGTTTGTTTAGACTTATAAACTAAACGCTAACACATAAAAACTAATAAGAAAAACAGAGAAATCAATAGGCTTCTCCTAAAACCAATCATGAATGTTTATTTACAATGAAGCCTCACTTGACGCTCACTTAATATCTAGATAACGTGTTCGATTTGGTCAGGGCGCGTAATAATTGGTGGAGGGATCCTAAAGGGGTCGAGTTGCAATGCCTGCCAATAAACTCGAGGCTCTTGAGGCGTCTCGTGGATCATGGCAAAGCTGTTTTCCAGTCCCCGCCTGATGCTTAGTCAAATCTTCCTTAATTACTGCTTTCTTCCTAGGTAGGGTTTTCTTCGACTCAATGCCCACGAGGGAAGGGTAAGCAATCCCTTCTTTGGCCACATCGTAGGCTGTCGTCTCATGGAGGGGGGGCGGCGGCTTATAGAGAACATGTGGTACTTGTCCCCGTAATTATGGGTTAGGCGGGACGTTGGTTGTCACAACCAGCATTGTATCTCGTTTTGAACCCTCCTATGTCTCTTGCGTGTTATGTCTTCTTATGTTGACAAGGATGACTTATATCATGTAATCCCATCAACATAATAAACAAATGGAACATAAGACAAGGATGATGTACATGGGCCTTTGGTGGCATGGGCCGCCCATGGGCCTCGCGGGTGATGACCCGCGACCATTCCCGACGAGGTCCCGTGACACGCTTATTGTCTCCACACCTTCCATCCCGGATATGTCCGACATTATCCGACGTGATCAATCCCAAGAATCCAAGTCTTGTCTCGATCCGTAAAGTCCTAATTACTTATAGGCACATGACCCAAAACCCAGTTTTGGTCATGTCCGGTGTCAACTTCCCTTTAGGCCATTCTCCATAAGTGTGTTAATGAGTTTCATCCTCTAATGTAACCCTTAGGTGTATGCATGTCGGTAGATCAACGTAAAATCCCATTTTACTTGATCCTACATAAGTGACAATTAACGAGACTTTCGTATTGCCTGCCACTACATAACGAATCGACCATGTCGATTCTAACCTTTATGTCGTCTATGTCACTATCCTTTTATCTCTAGATATCCTGATTGAGATAAGACACAAAACCGTCATCCTTATTATTCTCAATCACTTTTATTTGATATGTGAGAT
The DNA here is from genome assembly GCA_963921825.1 of Erodium maritimum. Classification (NCBI taxonomy): domain Eukaryota; kingdom Viridiplantae; phylum Streptophyta; class Magnoliopsida; order Geraniales; family Geraniaceae; genus Erodium; species Erodium maritimum. The sequence continues at coordinate 25,551,348 of OY997596.1, read as the reverse complement.
GACTGAATCTTTGAAATCTAGTATCATTTGCATCGCCATGTTATTCTTTCCGTCACTCTCGATCAAGCGGCTGAGAACCGATATCTTTTCCATACCGTAGTATGAGGGATAAATCCTTTAGCCGTCTTTCGTGTCACTCATGAAGTCCGTCCCCAAGCCAATCCTGGACGTTATGGAAGCCTTGTTACGGGAAACATTGGGCTCAGGTCAAACTCAATTGTTTACTACATAACGATCACAAAGACTCCTTGGTCTAAGGATACCTGACAAGCTATGACACTGAATATGTTCATCACTGCATCTATGGAACATATTCAGGTTGGGTCGTCCAATATCGTGTTCCACATGATATCATTGATCAGACTATGGAATCTCATTCCAATGACTAAATAGAACGTAAGCCATAAAGAGTCATCTTTCATACTAGTCGCTTCTAGTAAAGCTTTGTTGACTAGGGACCCATCGAGTGTGATCTAACCTGATCTATGGTTCTACTTTGCATGGTGGGCATAGATCAGAACACACATCGATATATTACTCCAACACATAAGTAATATAAAGCCGCTTTAATTTTATTGCTAACGATGATATTTACATTTGGACATTTACGATTGGACTACGGGCACTAAGACTAAAACTTTGTGGTAAGGAAAAATCTAAATATCATTTTATTATGTGAAACATATAGTACAACACAGAAGCCGAGGATCATCCAACGTAGCCTAAGTTTCAGAAGGAAGCGGCGGTAAGGAGATATAATACAACACTTATATACAGTTTTGGTATCCTGAGATCCGTATCACATGCATTTATGGAGAACCTAGGAGGGAACATAGACGAGAGACGTGGGATCTATAGGGTTGTGTGTTACGTTAACGTGAAAAAAAAACAATTATTAACCTTTTTTTATTAATCCTGATAAAGCCTAGATCAGCATGTATCATACAATTCCTAATCTATGCATTATGTAAATAAGAATTACCTCGATGTAGGCTACTTTGGATCAACTTGTTCGGGAGGACCTTTGAAAGACTAGCCTTAGATGCCCAAGCGTTCGCCCTCTAACTGTATCCACACGAGAAAGATTGCTCCTCAACTCGACGTACCGGAAGCCTTGAATAAAACTCACAAATTCTCTCTATGGGATGGCCAAAATTTTCAGCTAACAAGCTCATGAAATTCTCCCTCACTAGTGTTATGTTATAGGGTTGATTTACCTTAAACCAATCAAAGTAGAATTAGGAAATGTTTCATAAGGAAGTGTCTTGTTTCCTTTTGACCTAATCCAATTAGAATCCATTTTAAGTGTAGACCTTCTAGAATATTTAGAATTTCCTTTAATTCAATTTGACAAATAGAAACACCACAAATCATATATATATATGTAAAAGGAATGTTTGCCTTGGGCTGACGTGGATCCTACTTGGCATGGTTCATTGTTCGTAAACGCAATTCTTCTTATTTCTGACGCATCCGGCCTCTTGGTCTACTTAGGTTACGAGTCACTGAAACTTTCATTACGTTTTGTTCTCTCCTCATTCAAATCTCCCGTATCAACAATCAAAGCTCTAGGGTTTGAAAAGCCCTCATGTTCATCATGCAACATTCAATTACGGGATTGATGCCCCCAATCAAAGTTCTAGGTTTGAACCCTACCACATTCAAGTATGGAACTGATGCCCCCAATCAAAGTTCAAGATTTGAACCTATTATAGTTTCTTCATGTCGAAACTTTAGAAATAAATTCCATCCAATCCTCCCTTGAATTGCATTGATAGTGTGTTGTTGTAATGGACGATTTCGACCGTTTCTGTTATTTGAGCATGGTAACCGTTTCCATGCGTGTATGGGTTTCCGATTTCCAGCCATACATGCGTCCTATAAGTGAGCCATGAGGTTCCTCTTCAATTACTTGCTCATCCAGATTCAAGTCTTCAATTTCCTTGGTTGATACTTGGTGTTCATGGTGTATTGTGGTGGGTAGTTTTTATCTTATGATTGACTAATGCTGTGTGTTTATGACTTGGTTGCCCGTGATAGATGTGCTCAACTATTCGACAATTGAAGCAATTGAGATCTATGTTAATCCGGACCAAAACCATGCAGGAACTTTGGCTGCACGGTGTCACGCCCCAAATTCAGTAGAACCGAACCCGGAACGCGAACGTTTAAGACAACAAAACATTTTCAAACCTTTTAAATAAAAAACGCTTTAAAACCACCATTTAGTTAATCAAAATAATAATTTACAATTCAAAAGTACGTCCCAACAAGCGGACAAAATACAAGGCGTACGCCGTTAGACTCAAAAGGAAACCCGGACTCCCGCTCCCAGCCCTTCAAGCTTCGAGAGCTCAACTAGTCCGTCCCGCGAACAGTACATGTAGGAAAAGCAGCTAGGGGTGAGCGTTCGCTCACCACCACGGATAACAGACTGACTACGGCATACTAGCAGACAATGTCGGTAACACCAACAACCCAACATCGGGGACTACCATTCCCCAAACTCAAGTAACCCGACTGACACACGACTATCACTTTCCTCAACCGACTCAACACTCGGACACGTAATGTAGACCCGACACAACGATTACGACTTCCTCCAAAGACACGAAAGATAACCACGCCACACCCAAAATCACAAAGGATCGCACACCAAACAAGATCGCAAAGGATCGCATTCCGGCAACTCAGTCCCCACGCAACTTTTCCCAACACGACGGTTGGATCAGGCGGTCGACCTGTCGCACTTTTCCCGACACGTAGTCGGATCAGGCGGTCGACCTGTCACCACCACGCACGCGTTGCCAGAACCCCTTTACTCTCAGGCGGGCCCCCTACCTCGTCTGAACATGCATACGCGCGATCATGGGACCCCCTTTATTATGAGGCGGGCCCCCAACCTCAGGTAACCACAATCACAACCACAAGCAAAGTTCAACCGACAGCAACAACAAAAGTTTAACACTTCACAGGCACCCATGGCCACCCAAGACACCAGCAGTAAAACACGGGTTCAACAACCCCACGGGCACTCATGGCCACCCAAGACACCAATGGTAAAACACGGGTTCAACAACCCCACAGGCACTCATGGCCACCCAAGACACACCAACAGTAAAGACACGGGCTCAACAACCCCATGGGCACTCATGGCCACCCAAGACACACCAACAGTAAAGTATGGGCTCTCATAGCCACCCAAGACTCAAAGAGTAAAGTACGGGCTCTCATGGCCACCTAAGACACAAACAGTAAAGTACGGGCTCTCATGGCCACCCAAGACACACCAACAGTAAAGACACGGACTTAACAACCCTACGGGCACTCATGGCCACCCAAGACACACCAAAAGTAGTGTACGGGCTCTCATGGCCACCCAAGACTCAAACAGTAAAGTACGGGCTCTCATGGCCACCTAAGACACAAACAGTAAAGTACGGGTGTCACGCCCCAATTTCAGTAAACCGAACTAGGGACGCGAACGTTTTAAAAACATAAAAGCACTTGAAACCTGTTTTCATTAAACACTTTAAAATACCAGTTGGTTCAACAAAATAATAATTACAGTTTAAAACACGTCCCAACAAGTGGACAAAAGTACAAGGTATCCGTCACTAGACTCAAAAACCAAACCCAGACTCCGCTCCTAGCTCCACAAGCTTCGAGAAGCTCACCTAGTCCGTCCCACGAACAGTACCTGTAGGAAAAGCAGCTAGGGGTGAGCGTTCGCTCACCACCACGGATAACAGACTGACTACGGCATAATTAGCAGAAAAAGCCAGTAACACTAGAACCAAACCCAACACCGGGACTACAGTCCCCAAATCAAGTACCTAACTGACCCACAACCCGTTACTTTCCTCAACAGACTCAACGTTCGATAACACAATGTAGACCCGACACAACTATCGACGACCTCCTCCAAGGACACGACAGAAAGACTACACAACGCCAAACAAGATCACAAAGAATCGCACACCAAACAAGATCACAAAGGATCGCAAACCAGCTGCTCAGTAACCTCTCTCACTCACGCGCTTTGCCGAACCACTCAGGCCAGGCGGTCGACCTGTCTCAGTAACCTCTCTCACTCACGCGCTTTGCCGAACCACTCAGGCCAGGCGGTCGACCTGTCTCACTCACGCGCTTTGCCGAACCACTCAGGCCAGGCGGTCGACCTGTCTCAGTAACCTCTCTCACTCACGCGCTTTGCCGAACCACTCAGGCCAGGCGGTCAACCTGTCTCACTAACCTCTCTCACTCAGGCAACCACAATCACAGTCACAATCACAAACACAATCACAAGCAAGTTCAACAACACAGGCACTCAAGGCCATTCAAGACACCTCAACAATCAAGACTCGGGTTCAACAACCCCACGGGCACTCACTGCCACTCAAGACACACCAACGATCAAGACTCGGGTTCAACAACCCCACGACACTCACTGCCACTCAAGACACACCAACGGTCAAGACTCGGGTTCAACAACCCCACGACACTCACGACCACTCAAGACACACCAACGGTCAAGACTCGGGTTCAACAACCCCACGACACTCACGGCCACCCCAAAACATCAACAGTAAGACACGGGCACTCATGGCCACCCAAGACACCAAAGGTAAAGATACGGGTCCAACGACCCCACGGGCACTCATGGCCACCCAAAACTCAACAATAAAACACGCTTGCAACTTACCGAGACTCTAACTCGTAAGCCAGCTAAAACACCAACAGTAAAGTACGGGCTCTCATGGCCACCCAAACACGAATAATAACACGGGCTCTCATGGCCACCCAAGACTCAACAATAATAAAACAAGCTCTTAGGGCCACCCAAGACGCCAAAATAAACAATCAACCTCCGGCTTAACCCAAGCCTCCAACAGTCCTAATATCAACAGTTTCACAATCAACCTCCGGGCATGGTCATATGCCTCCAGTACTCCTAATATCGACAAGTTCTCTGCTCCTACGACACTACTAAGTGTCACATGCTTTTCTCATAATTACTACGTTCCCGTAACATGCTTTTCTAATAAACGCTACAATCCCGTATCATGCTTTTCTAATAGTTAAATAAATCTACTCAACCCACGACACCCCGGTGTCACATGCAATTCTACTGTTAACTTTCCCCAGTCAGGGCCGAGATCCGGCTACTTTTCCCTACCTCGTGCGTGTTCTCCCAAAAGCCAACCAACGAGCTCCGGTGATGATATCAGTCACTCACCCAGCTTTCCCTTGCCTCGGTCCGTGGCACGATCTAAAAGAATACAAATTTTAAACGCTTTTAAGCTTGCAGGCATAAACTGAATTTTAATAAACCTGACGCCAAAAGTAACCCCGACAATGTCGATCACTCCCAAACTCCCCAATTACTCGACATTGTCAAAATGGGCCCGGAATGGCCCATTTCGCCCGACTTGATGAATCTACCCGGGATCGGGAAAAACGTCCATCGGGGCTCCGAAAATGTCCATTTTTGTTTCTACCGTTCCTAATTATACTCACATGTTCCAATGCCATTGGCGGAAACAATTTCCGAATTCTCACGAATTACAAACCCTAATTCCCTATTTCTCCATACAAGTCGGTAATCCACAAAAGATTAAACACCTACTCTTTTGTTACCGAAAATAAAAATACCTTAAAGAACACACTTATTATACTAGCTGCCGCAACATATCCTACTAATCACCACCCTGTACAACCACATTCTACTCTTTCTTTGACAGTAGTTATTACTCAAACCACTTAAGATTAGGAGAAGTTAAAGCATGTGCTGTATGAATCCAAAATCAATGGAATTAAGCATTAATATTCTATGAACCTTTGGCTTACCTTCAAGAAAGAGACACCCTTTTACTTCACACCACACGCCTCCACCTTGATAATCGTTTCTTTCTTGCAACACACCACACGTAGGTATATATATAAAATGGTCCTTGAATTTTGGAGCAAAAACAGAAGAGAAGAAGCATTTCCTTGGCTGATTTTGCTGCCGCCACTTTCACCCCAGAACCAAGCCCTTGCTCCTCAGAATGTAGCCGCCACTCTCTATTTCTTCTCTCTTCCCTTTTTCTATTTTTTTTCTCTTTGAATAAGTCTTGGCCAAACCCCCTTAACACCTCACCTTTCATTTTCCCCCCAAAACCTAACACCACCACTTGTTTGACAAGTGGCAAGGTGGGTCCCACACTTTTTTGGAAAAATATCTTCTAGATATTTTCCAATCAGATTCGCGAAAATCGGACGTTTCGGGCCCCGAACGTGCACATTTTCCAAGAAATTACGAAACTTGACGGGATACAAGGAAACGGCTCAACTAAGATCGCTGCGACGACGGCTAAGCTTTTTGGATCCAGAACGGTCCTCGAATGGACCAAGACGTCGCTCGGTTGACTTTTCCAGCGAAAAGTCAACATTTCCCAAATTGATCAGAAAGTTGCCCTGAGTCCCCCGAAACTCACTTTGGTCGATATCGGGGTCAACTTAAGTCCGGCATGACCCTCGGGGTCCAATTCCGGTTCAATTCAGTGTCTGCTGAATTTTTTTAAATTTTCCTGTTTTTCGCAGATTTGACTGGCGTTGACCGGGAGTGGTTATTACAACGGGCTCTCATGGCCACCCAAGACACAAACTAAACAATCAACCTCCGGGCATAAACAAATGCCTCCAGTAATTCTAACATCGAAAGTTCACTGCTCCTACGACACTACTAAGTGTCACATGCATTTCTATTGTTCGATACGTTCCCGTATCATACGACACCACCTAGTGTCGCCTGCCTTTCTAATGTTCGATAACTTACTTAACCCACGACACCCAAGTGTCACATGCATTTCTACTGATAACTTTCCCTAGTCAGGGCCGAGATCCGGCTACTTTTCCCTACCTCGTATGCTTTCCCCAAAAGCTCACAAACAAGCCCCGGCGTGATCTCGATCACTCGCCTAGCTTTCCCTTTCCTCTGTCGGTGGCACGATCTAATAAGAACATAATTTGAAACACTTTTAAGCTTGCAGGCATAAACTGAATTTTAATAATACTTGACGCCCAAAAGTAACCCCGACAATGTCGATCATTCCCAAACTTCCCAATTACTCGACATTGTCGATAATGGACCCGGAAAGGCCCGTTACGCCCGACCCGGCGAATCTGCCCGGGATTGGAAAACGTCCTTACGGGGCTCCGAAAATTCCCGTTTTTGTTTCTATGGTCTTAGAATAATTCAAGGGTTCCTAAGCACTTGACGGAATCGCTTTCCGACATCCGAGTAATTTAATTCGCGTTTAAAGTTTCTAAACCCGTCAATTACAACTTTCAGAATTTAATTTCAAAATTCATTCCGGGTGTGAATTAATGACTTGAGGGTCGTCCTAAACCACCCGAACACGAAAAACCCGAGGCCCGATGTAATAACCACTCCCGGTCAACGCCAGTCAAATCTGCGAAAAACGGGAAAATTTAAAATTTTTGGTCAGTCAGTTAATTGAACCTAAATTTGACCCCGAGGGTCATACCGGACTTAAGTTGACCCCGATATCGACCAAAGTGAGTTCCGGGGGGACTCAGGGCAACTTTCTGACCAATTTGGGAAATGTTGACTTTTCGCTGGAAAAGTCAACCGAGCGACGTTTTGGTCCATTCGAGGACCGTTTTGGATCCAAAAATCTTAGCCGTCGTCGCAGCGGTCTTAGTTGAGCCGTTTCCTTGTAGCCTGTGAAGTTTCGTAATTTCTTGGAAAAAGTGCCCGTTCGGGGCCCGAAACGTCCGAATTTCGCGAATCTGATTGGAAAATATCTAGAAGATATTTTCCAAAAAGGTGTGGGACCCACTTGCCACATGTCACCAATGTGGTGGTGTTAGGTTTATTGGACAAGACAAGAGAAGACTACTTTTAGTATTAGTTTTATATTTAAGTATTAGAATTGATTTTTTTAAAACAAAACAAAAGGTAAGACTAAGTGGTGTGTCTCGGCCATTTTGACAAAAAAGGAGAGGTAGTAGAGAGATAAAGTGGAGAGAAGAAAGAGAAGGAGAAAAGGGAAAAGAGAAGAGAAAAGTGTTGGAGTTTTGATATTTCCCGACTATCCAACCGGTGAATCGTCTCAACGATCAAGGAATCGAGCTCCCACCGTCATTCCCTACGGTGAGAACCTAACCGATTTTCGTTTTGGTACATTTTAAATTTAGGGTTTAAGTTTAAACGGTTTGATTATGGTTGGGTTTTGGTTAGAATTGGTTTAAAGATGAATGGTTGAGGTTTGGGGTTCGTTAGGAACGTTTTGGTGCAAAGAGGGAGTTTTTCCAAGCTTGGATGGGTGGGGCCCACGTGCTCGGGTGATCGGGTTTTGTTTTCGGGTGGTTTAGAACGTTCCCCGGATCATTTATCCACAACCGAATTGAAATTTGGAATTAAATTGGAAAAGTTGTAATTATCGGGTTTAGAAACTTTAAACGTTAATTAATTGACTCGGAAGTCGGAATTCGATTATGTCGAGTGCCTAGGAACCTTTGAATTATTCTAAGACCGTAGAAACGAAAACGGGAATTTCCAGAGCCCCGGAAGGGCGTTTCCAAAACCCGGGCAGATTCGCCGTGTCGGGCGAATTGGGCTTTTCCGGGTCCAATACTGACAATGTCGAGTAATTGGGGAGTTTGGGAGTGATCGACATTGTCGGGGTTACTTTTGGGCGTCAGGTTTATTAAAATTCAGCATTATGCCTGCAAGCTTAAAAGCGTTTAAAATTGTGTTCTTTTAGATCGTGTTGCGGACCGAGGCAAAGGAAAGCTAGGCGAGTGACGGAGATCACGCCGGGGCTTATTTGGGAACTTTTGGAGAACACGCACGAGGTAGGGAAAAGTAGCCGGATCTCGGCCCTGACTGGGGAAAGTTAACAGTAGAATTGCATGTGACATCGGGGTGTCGTGGGTTGAGTAGGTTTATTTAAATGTTAGAAAAGCATGATACGGGATCGTAGCAATTATTGGAAAGACATGTGACACTTAGTAGTGTCGTAGGAGCAGAGAACTTAGCGATATTAGAATTACTGGAGGCATATGACCATGCCCGGAGGTTGTTTGTGAAACTGTTGATATTAGGACTGTTGGAGGCATTGGTTATGCCAGAGGTTGTTTGTGTATTATTGTTGATGTCTTTGGTGGCCTTGTGAGCCCGTGTATTATTGTTGATGTCTTGGGTGGCCTTGAGTGCCCGTGGGGTTGTTGAACCCGTGTCTTTACCTTTGGTGTTTTGGGTGGCCATGAGGACCCGTTGGGTTGTTGAACCCGTGTTACTTTAGTATTGGTGTCTTGGGTGGCCGTGAGTGCCGTTGGGTTGTTGAACCCGTGTTACTTTAGTATTGGTTTCTTGGGTGGCCGTGAGTGCCGTTGGGTTGTTGAACCCGTGTTGCTTTATTGCTGGTGTCTTGAGTGGCCGTGAGTGCCGTGGGGTTGTTGAGCCCGTGAGTTACTGTTGGTGTGTCTTGAGTGGCCGTGAGTGCCGTGGGGTTGTTGAGCCCGTGAGTTACTGTTGGTGCGTCTTGGGTGGCCGTGAGTGCCGTGGGGTTGTTGAGCCCGTGAGTTACTGTTGGTGTGTCTTGGGTGGCCGTGAGTGCCCGTGAATGGTTTGGGGTTGTTGAGTCCGTGTTTTACTGTCGGTGTCTTATGTGGCCATGAGTGCCTGTGGAGTGTTGAACTGGTCTTGTTACTGGTTGTTGAACTTGCTTGCGATTGTGATTGTGCTTGTGATTGTGGTTGCGGATCCCGGTAGGTTGCAAGCATTCTTTGGCTGGCCTGACCAAGTTTGAGTATCAACAGGTTGCAAGCATTTTTTGGCTGGCCTGACACAGTTTGAGTATCAACAGGTTGCAAGCATTCTTTGGCTGGCCTGACACAGTTTGAGTATCACAGGTTGCAAGCATTCTTTGGCTGGCCTGATCTGATTTTGAGTATCAACAGGTTGCAAGCATTCTTTGGCTGGCCTGGTCTGATTTTGAGTACCACAGGTTGTAAGCATTCTTTGGCTAGCCTGATCCGCGTTCGTGTGAGTGGGAGAGGTTACTGAGCAGCTGGTATGCGATCCTTTGCGATCTTTTTTGGTGTGCGATCCTTTGTGATCTTGTTTGGTGTGCGATCCTTTGTGATCTTGTTTGGTGTTGCGTAGCTTTCGTTTGAGTCCTTGGAAGAGGTCGTGATAGTTGTGTCGGGTCTACTTTACGTGTTAGGGTGTCGAGTTGGTCAAGGAAGGTAACTGTGGATGTGTGTTCAGTCGGAGTACTTGAGTTGGGGACAGTGATCCCCGGAGTTGAGTTTGTTGTGGGTGTTACCGGCTTTCTCTGCTAATTATGCCGTAGTCAGTCTGTTATCTGTGGTGGTGAGCGAACGCTCACCCCTACTGCTTTTCCTACAGGTACCGGTCGCAGGTTGGACTAGGTGAGCTTCTGAAGCTTGAAGAGCTAGGAGCGGGATTTTGGGTTTTACTTTTGAGTCTAGTGACGGATACCTTGTTTTGTCCACTTGTTGGGACTTATTTTGAGTTGTAAATATTATTTTGATTAACTAAATGGAGATTTTAAAGTGTTTATTCAAAACAGGTTTCAAATGGTTTATGTTTTTAAATGTTCGCGTCCCGAGTTCGGTTTACTGAAATTGGGGCGTGACACCCGAAAACGTGGGCCCCACACGGCCACAACGGAAAACATTTCTTTTCGGCCCAAAACGTTCCTAACGAACCCCAAACCTCAACCCAACCTTAATCAAACCATTTAAACTCAAACCCTAAAATTCAAACGTTTCAAAATGAAAATCGGTTAGGTTCTCACCGTAGGGAATGACGACGGGAGCTCAATTATTCAACCGTTGAGACGACCCATCGGTCGGATTGTCGGGAAATCACAAAACTCCAACACTTTCTCTCTTTTTTCTCCATTTTCTCCTTCTCTTTCCTCTCTCCACTTTCTCTCTCTAATTCTACCCTTTTTTCTAAGTGTGGCCGAGACTTACAAGTCTTCCTCCCTTTTGTTTTGTCCAAAAAGCCAACTAACACTTAATTACCAAACTAACACTCATTCTTTCCTTTTCTTTAATTTAAAAACCAACTACCACCACTTTTGTGACAAGTGTCTTGTGGGTCCCAAGAGTTAGAAAAATATCTTGGTAGATATTTTTCAATCAGATTCGCAAAATTCGGCCGTCTCGGGCCCCGAACGGGCACTTTTTCCAAGAAACTACGAAAATTCACGGGCCGCAAGGAAACGGCTCAACTAAGACCGCTGTGACGACGGCTAAGATTTTTGGATCCAAAACGGACCTCGAACGGACCAAAATGTCGCTCGGTTGACTTTTCCAGCAAAAAGTCAACATTTCCCAAATTGGTCAGAAAGTTGCCCTGAGTCCCCCGGAACTCACTTTGGTCGATATCGGGGTCAACTTAAGTCCGGTATGACCCTCGGGGTCAAATTTAGGTTCATTTAAGTGTGTCCAATTTTTTTAAATTTTCCTGTTTTTCGCCGATTTGACTGGCGTTGAGCGGGAGTGGTTCTTACAATATAGTGACAAACTTCCAACGATCACTTTGAATCTCAACCCAATCAGCTTGAGTGAATCCATTGAAGCTGCTATGTTTCATAACCGAAAGACCGTTACTCAGATCCTTTGTGCTGAATGGGTGCAAGATGAAACAATACAGTCGATGTATTGTAGTATTACAGCTAGGATCATCAGTGCAATTTTGGTTCCCATGTGTAACTATTGTGTTGTTGTAGCAGGGATACAAGATGACGTTTTATGGTGCCATTTCGTCCATTTGTACCAAACAAAGATGGTTCTATACTAGTTGTCGGGCGTGTAGTAAGAAGATTGTGATGATTGATGGGTCATACACTTGAGGGAACTGTGACAAAACTTTTGATGTTTATCATATTTTTCAAGTTGTTCCATCTTGGCTGATGTGTGAAAATAACATTAACAATACATAGTTTTTGATTTGTTTTATTATTTAATATTTATTTCAGTTATCCTTCTATAAGTACAAGGTTTTGTTTTATGTGGATGACGGGACCGAAAAAATCATGCGTGTAGCTATGAACAGGTGCATTGAACGCACGGTGGACTCCTCAGCGTCGAAAATATTCATCCGTCTTGAATTAGGTTCTAATGAATATCCTAAGGAAATTCTACAGCTGATTGGGCAGAAATATGTGTTTGAGATTAGATTGTCATAGTACAATCTGAATTCGGGAGGCGATGTGTTTTCAGTGTACGATACGTCCATTCCTAACATGGATCTTGAACATAAGCGCGGGTTGTTGGACCCTCCTGGGGATAAGATTGTTGAGGCGGTTATAGGTGGAATATATTTCTATTAGTCCGCGGAAGAGGAGGTTGAGCCGAGCGAATACAAGCGATCGCAGTAAAAGTGTCGTGCCAAGGGTTGGCGTGTCCCTTGTGGATGCTGACGTCGTCAATGTTACTCCGAGGAGCGGGAAGGTTGTCTATGCCGACTCCGATGATATTTCTGACTGATTCCTACATTGTCGCGGACCGTGGTGGACTTCAATCTTATTTGAAGTTACTTTGTTGGTTATCGCATGATTAGTTGAAATAGTTGTTTTTTTAAATTAAAAAAAATCGCGTGGTTTTAGTTTGGAAGGTTGTCCTCCGTACCAGTGCAACTACTTTCGATGAATAAAGAGAAACTATTTAGTAGAATTTGTTGTTTGGCAGTGGTGCTTTGCATTTTAATAACACATGCAATCGGGTTCGAAGCTCCCATTGTTGTATCTTACTTTTTATTTTTATTTTTCGTGTGGTTTTAGTTTGGAGGGTTGTCTTCCGTACCATTGTAGCTACTTTTGATGAATAAAGAGAAACAATTTACTAGAATCTGTTGGTTGGCCGTAGTGTTTTTCATTTTTAATAACATATCGTAGCTCCAGTAAGTGTAAGACATGTCAGTGTTTATGAATAAAGAGAAACAATTTACTAGAATTTGTTGTTTGGTAGTAGTGTTTTGCATTTTTAATAACATATCGTTAGCTCCAGTTAGTGCAAGACATGTCAGTGTTTTCTTTGATTTTTGGGATAATTCCATTTTAGTACCCTAAAACTTTTGGATTTCGTTTTTAGTACCCTAAATGTTTTTTGTGCCACTTCAGTACCCTAAATCTTTGTTTATTCCAGTTTAGTACCCAATGTCTGATTTTCCATCCATTTTTGGATGGAAAAACGTCATGTGCCTTGCACATGATCCTATCTTTTATAATAATACCAAAACTACCCTTCGGTACTTTAAACAAATTGAATTTTTGAAAAATAAAAATGATTTTTTATAAATAAAAAATCAGTCGTTGGGTACTAAACTGGAATAAACAAAGATTTAGGGTACTGAAGTGGCACAAAAAACATTTAAGGTACTAAAAATGAAATCCGAAAATTTTAGGGTACTAAAATGGAATTATCCCTTGATTTTTTAGTAGTTCAAATGAGTGTAAAGTACGATAGACTGGAGGATTCATACATATCATTATGATGGCTATATCAGTATTAAAGGAATTAGGCAGTTATTATTTAAAAATTGAATTAGACAACATATTCTTATTATTTCAAATTTGAATGTAATTAGTAATTAGTTCCTAATTTTGGGTGCAATGTTAATAAATTTTATTTTCCTCTTCAATGACAATTTTCAAATCATTCTCTTCATGTATACATTCAAGTTTTCACTCCTATTTATATATAATGTTGTGGTTGATGTTCACATATGTGACTCATTATGTCTGTATCAGCTTCAGACGTTTTGAGCAAGCTTCTGAACGATATTATAGTGGATATTTTAAAACGAGTGTCAAATTCAGACATTTTCATTATGCTTCCAGATGATATTTTAGTGAATATTTTGAAACGATTTTTTGAAGGCGATAACAGTCCACTGCTAATAATTTCACTATGGTAATACCTCCCATGTGTTTTCCATTGTATCACTCATTGCATTCATATAATGTTTTGTGTTGATTTATCTATACTTTGTCAAAGCCTAATCATTTTTGACTGGTTAGAATAGTTGCAAACGTTTCTACAAGGTGGTCCATTCTCGAACTATTATACATACCCAAACTGAGGTTCATGTTTAGGCCTGCTACTGTTTACGCAATGTCAGAAGAAAGCACAAAGTTTTTTGAGATTGTTGTTGGTAAAGAAAACCCCGAGGCAGCGTTCTTGCTTTCCCTATTTTGCGTATTCAACGTCCTTGATCGTGACTTGTATAATGGTGTGGATTGCCTTGGCACTTGTGATATTGAGGCAACTTGGTTCCACCATTACATGTTTGCAATGACGCTGATAAAAGCGTGACAAGTACATGTTGGTGTTCCCATGCTTCGTAGTTTGGTAGAGGATGTGGATGGTTGCAGGGATGGCCTCCAAGCGTGTCGACGTTTGTTCCGTGCAACGTTACAATCTAAGAAGCACGAGGAACTGGGTGAACCCGACTTGTTCCATAGTGTTGGTGTTGATCATTGGTGGCTTAAACTGACGTCCACGATTCATGGCTTTTGTGAAGATAATGTTAATTGTGTGGCGTGTGTTATTGATGTTGAGTTGTTTAAGCTTTGTAACGAAATTCCTTGATATTAAGCTTTGTGTAGCGTGTGTTATTTATATCTTCCATTCTGGAATTTGATAAAGTTCTACTAATATGTTGATCTATGCATATAAAGTGTGTTGCTCTTTCGGTTGTTATGTGTTGTAACCATAATGTTCTGTTCATACGAAGCATATACCTTTTTTTGATCGCCAATATGAATTTGATAAAGAGAGTTGTCATCTTAGAAAATAAGATGAAAGAAGTGGTTGCATAATGACATTACAATTGTACCCCATACACATAAATTCCTTTGGACTAATTCAGCAAAACATTAAAAATCCTTTGGTTTAGATGAGGCATATTTGTTTTATTTTCGTCGTCGGTAAACATGTATTAACAACAACTTCCGTGACCGATGCTCCTTTCTTACGATCATCAAAGAACCTATTGGGATTAGACATCAAAGATTGGAAACTATTTCTCTAATTTGTTCTCTAAAGGTCTAATAATTTGTCCTTAAAAGGTGACAGTAGTTGCTGATGCTAATGATTGTTTCAGTTATTACTCAGAACTAGACATCACTTTTTTTTAAACTTAAATAAAATATTATAATGGTAAATATAGGGAACCGGTACAACTATTTACCCATAACCTGAAATTGTGTTGGTCGACAACAATTCCAACACTCCCCTCACTCTTTCGCTTGGTCTCCTTCAGAATAATTAGGACACGAAGGCTACAAAATCAATAAGGGATGTGTTACACGATTTTTCTTAATGATTGGGCTGGAGATGACCGTTAGCACAAGCAATCATTCAACAATGAAGTATGGCTTTATGGCTTTTGTAGGCAATCATGAATTATTTTTGCTAGTCGTTGATGTGTCAATAACTGGTATAAAAGTCCTTGGTAGCATGCTTACCGATTACATTGCTTCTGCATCTTCATTACTGTGCTTCCACAACAGGTAAATTCCTTACCATTTATTATGGTTTTGTTTCCCTCATTGTTTGTGTTGTACAACCTTATGTCTATGTTTTGTTTAGCTTAATCTAAATTGAAGTTCTATTTCATTTGTGTGTATGTGAATATGTTTTGTTTCGGTTATTGTAAGTTGAGGTTGTAACTCGGATGTGTGTATGTGAATACCGTTAAGTATAAGTCCATGATGCCTTTTTTGGTGTGTGGGTTGTCCCTAGTATTGATTGTCCAATTATCGGGCACATAATTGGGTTGTTTGTTATGTATAGTTCTCTGTTACATCTCTGCTACAGGTTCGGGAATGGCACCAACACGGGATTCTTGTATTGGCGTATTTGAGGGGTTCCCAACGAATATGATGATAAAGATCTTCAGTCGTTGTGTTGAGGACAGTGACGAGACATTCGCCTCCCTATAAATGTGGTATTGTTTGTTATTGTTACCTAGAGTTGTATTTCACAACCCTTTAGTATGGGGTATTTTTAGTTATGTGTTTTTGGTTGATTGAAGTTCTCCTATGCCTTTTGTGTCAGCTATACTGAGTTTTACTGTACTCTGAGGACAAACACCATTTTACGTAAGTTTCCATTTACATCCAGACCTCGAGCTATTCTGTACGGTTACGAAGTCAAGTGTTTGGGTTTTGAAGCATGCATCAAAGGCGAAGAATGAGCACGCTTTGTACTTGCTAGGACTATACCATGCTTTCAATGGCTCGAATCCACGTTACGATGTTTATTTCTTGGACGAATTTGACGAGCGTGGTAACTGGACAAGTAGGTACATCCAAGGCATGACTTTGATAAAGATCGGCCGCGTTACGCATATGCTGCAATGATTGTTTCAATTTATGGCCTTTAATCCCAAAGTTTTTCGGATGTGCTGAAATACACTTCAGAATATGTTAGGTGCCAAGACCATGAGAAGTTGCATATAACTCATTTGTGCTACCTTTCTGGAATTGGGCACTAGTATCCCAAGATTAAGGAGTTAGTAGTTGGAGATCGTGATCGTTTTATAACATGCCTTTTTTGTGCAATTGTTGTCGAGACATACAAACTCCGGAATGACATCATTTAGATTACCTTTAGTCCTCACAATCAAAGTGTTTGCGATGATCGTCATCGTTTAGATTAACTTCAGTGTTCAGCCTCATAGTGTTTGCAATGACTACTTTGTTTACCTTAGTTGTGCCTACAATCAATTTTATTTATTTCGATGTATTCTTGATTGAATTGATAATGCAATCATTTTGACTAAGATGATGTTTCTTTTTCTTTTGTTCATTGTTCTTACTGGTACAAGTTTGTTGTGTATCAATTCTTGATGTTTGCACTAAGTTGGTACATTTGCTCGGCATGCCCATCTGTGCGCTTAAATTTTGCACCATAGTAAATGTTCTATGGTTTCAATATTCTTCGGTGGATTCCTTTGGAAGAAGTTAATATTGTCATTGTATGACATCAATATTTGACTACATATGATCATGACAAATATATATATATATATATATTTGTGGGTAATTGTTTTACGACTTTGAAACAAATGGATTAACATTGTCACGCCCCGAATTCGGCAGGACCGAACCCGGAACGCGAACGGTGAAACAATAAAATAATTTTCAAACACTTTAACAAACCGCTTAAAATCACCACTTTGAGTTAAACAAAATAATATTTTACAACTGAAAACAAGTCCAAAACAAGCGGACAAAAACCAAAGCGTACATCGCTAAACTCCCAAAAACCCTGACTCCCGCTCCCAGCTCTTCAAGCTTCGAAAGCTCCCCTAGTCCGCCTCGCGACCAGTACCTGTAGGAAAAGCAGCTAGGGGTGAGCGTTCGCTCACCACCACGGATACCAGAATGACTACGGCATACTAGCAGAAATACCGGAAACACCAACAACAAACAAAACACCGGAGACTACTATCCCCAAAATCAATTAACCCGACTGTCACACAAAAACTGTTACTTTCCCCAACCAAACTAAACACCCGTACACGGAATGTAGACCCGACACCGTAATGACGACCTCAAAGAACACAACACAGAAGTGATCAAAATCACGCAAACCACAACCACAAGCCTCAGCACTTTACCGATCACGCGCCGGAAGGTGCTACTCACCTGATGGGGACCACAACCCTCTGCTCTTTACCGACCGCGCACCAGAGGGTACGACACACCCCTTGGGCATAAATCTAGACTCATCACTTTACCAATCACGCGCCAGAAGGTGTTACTCACCTACGGGGACCACAAGCCTCTGCTCTTTACCGACCACGCATTGGAGAGTACGACACACCCCTCGGGCACAGCTCTAACCTTAGCACTTTACCAATCACGCGCCGGAAGGTGATACTCACCTATGGGGACCACATCCCTCTGCTCTTTACCGACCACGCATTGGAGAGTATGACACACCCCTCGGGCACAGCTCTAATCTTAGCACTTTACCAATCACGCGCTGGAAGGTGCTACTCACCTACGAGGACCACAGCCCTCTGCTCTTTACCGACCACGCATTGGAGAGTACGACACACCCATCGGGCATAGCTCAACAGTACCACCAGAACAATCACAGTCACAACCAAAGATACACAATACCCCACAAAGGAAAGGAAAAGAATACGACAACACGACTAACTACCACTCGGCACGTCAGTCAACCAAATACGGGCTCAACTCCCCACGGGCACTCATGGCCACCCACAAACACGAACAAACAGTAACATACGGGTTCAACACCCCAAAGGCAAACATGGCCACCCACAACACACAACAGTAAAATACGGGTCCAACACCCCAAAGGCACACATGGCCACCCACGAACACAAACAATTCAATCAACCTCCGGGCACAACCAAATGCCACCAGTACTTCTATTGTTCGATAAGTTCACTTGTCCTACGACACTACTAAGTGTCACATGCATTTCTATTGTTCGATACGTTCACGTATCATACGACACCACTACGTGTCGCCTGCATTTCTAGTGTTCGATAAACTTACTTATCCTACGACACCTCTTGGTGTCACATGCATTTCTACTGTTAACTTTCCCTAGTCAAAACCGAGATCCGGCTACTTTTCCCTACCTCGTAATGCTTTCCTAAAAGTCCACGCCCAAGCTTCGGCGTGCTCGCGATCACTCGCCTAACTTCCCCTTTCCGCGGTCGTCGGCACGATCTAACAAGATCACAATTAAAACACTTTTTAAGTTCGCATGCAAAAACTGAATTTAAAAAATTAGATGCCCAAACACCACCCCGGTAATGCCGATCACTCCCAAACTTCTCAATTACTCGACATTGTCAACAGTGGGCCCGGAAAGGCCCGATTCGCCCGGCTCGGCGAATCTGCCCGGGATTGGAAAACGCCCTTCCGGGGCTACGAAAATTCCCGTTTTCGTTTCTACGATTTTAGAATAATTCAGGGGTTCCAATTCAATTGACGGAATCAATTTCCGACTTCCGAGCGATTTAATTCGCGTTTAAAGTTTCTAAACCCGTAATTTCCAACTTTCACAATTTAAATCCAAAATCCGTTCCCCGTTTTGACTTTATGGAAATCATCTCATAAGGCGCGACAGAAATCCGCTCTTTAATTGTGCTTGTTTTATTTTTGTTATGTTTTGTTTGGGTTGCTCTGTTTTTGGGTTAAGGTCTATCCTTATAGTTCCCCCTTAGCAGAACTCCTTTGTAAGCGTTTCTTTTTATCCCTGCTTCTTTTTGAAGCAGGGAATTCCGTCTCTTTATGGATTCGGTCTTATCAATAAATTTTCGAGCTTATAAAAAAAATCCAAAATTCATTCCGGGTGTGAGTTATCGACTTGGGGCTCGTCCAAAACAACCCGAACACGAAAACCTGAGACCCGAACACGTGGGCCCCACCCGGCCTCCACTACCCGTAGGTGGCTGGACCGGTTTTGGACCTGTTCACCACAGTGGTGGCCGGTCCTAGCTCCGGCCAGCCACCACCCACGGTGGCCAGAGCTCCCCCGAGCCTCCAGTCAACTGAATCCGATCATTTTTACTCCAAAACGTTCCGAACGAATCCTACACCTCGATTCATCCATATTTAACCCCTTTAAACACAAACCCTAACTTTCAAACGTACCAAAACGAAAATCGAATAGGATCTCACCGTAGGGAATGACGATGGGAGCTCGATTTTTCAACCGTTGAGACGATCCGTTGGTTGGATCGTCGAGAAATCCCTAAACCCTAACCTTTCTTCTCTCCCTTTCCCTTTTTCATTTCTCCTTCTCTCTTCTTTCTCTCTCATTTTTTTTTGTTAATGGTCGAACCCCCCCTTTCTCTATTGCCTTTGTGTTGTTCAAAAATACCTAACACCACCACTTATGTGACATGTGGCTAGTGGGTCCCACCCTTTAAACAAAATATATTGTAGATATTTTTCTGTCAGATTCGCAAAATTCGGCCGTGTCGGGCCCCGAACGGGCCCATTTTCAAAGAAATTACGAAACTTCACGGGCTACAAGGAAACGGCTCAACTAAGACCTCTGTAACAACGGATAATATTTTTGGATCCAAAACGGGCCTGGAACGGACCAAAACGTTACTCGATTGACTTTTCCAGCAAAAAGTCAACATTTCCCAAATTGGTCAAAATGTTGCCCTGAGTCCCCCAGAACTCACTTTGGTCGATATCCGGGTCCACTTAAGTCCGATATGACCCTCGGGGTCAAATTTAGGTTCATTTAGGTGTTGTCCCAAAATTTTAAATTTTCTTGTTTTTCGCCGATTTGACTGGCGTTGACCGTAAGTGGTTGTTACCTTAAAGGAATTTCGTCCGCGAAATTAAAAAAAGACATACCTCAGTAGTCGAACAGGTCGGGGTACTTCGCGCGAACCTCGTCCTCGCGCTCCCAAGTCGACTCAGCCCCGTGGTGTCGCCACTGTACCCGTACCAGGCGGATAACCTTGCCACGCAGGACCTGCTCCCGTGTGTCCATGATTCAAACCGGCTGCTCCTCATAAGAGACATCGTACGCCACCTCGATATCTGCCCACTCAATGACGTGGGAGGGGTCCGCATTGTACTTCCGCAACTAGGACACGTGGAAGACGTTATGAATCCTCCCAAGTTGCGGTGGTAATGCCAGACGATATGCCACTGCTCCCACTCTGCTCAAGATCTTGAAAGGTCTGATGTACCGCTGGGCTAACTTGCCTCCACCGCGGTTGAACCGTACCAGCCCCTTCCTCGAGCTCGCCTTCAGGAACACGTGATCACCGACTGCGAACTCGAGAGGTCGGCGTCGTATGTCGGCGTAGCTCTTCTGCCGACTCTATGCGGTCTTCAACCGCTCGCATATAAACGCGACCTTCTTTATCGTCTCTTGGACGAGCTCTGGCCCTAGTAGACTCTTGTCCCCCACCTCTGCCCAGCATACTGGCTATCGACACGGCCTACCATACAACGCTTCAAACGGTGCCATCCTAATACTGGCCTGGAAGCTGTTGTTGTAGGCGAACTCGACTAACGGTAGGTGGGTTTCCCACGACCCCCTAAAGTCTAGCACACATGCCCGCAGCATGTCCTCCAAAATCTGAATCGTGCGCTCGGACTGGCCGTCTGTCTAGGGGTGGTGTGTTGTACTGAGTAGAACCTCGGTCCCCAACGCGGTCTACAGACTCGCCCAAAAATTGGACGTAAAACGAGGATCCTTGTCAGACACTATCGACACAGGGACTCCATGGAGACGCACTATCTACTGAATGTACAGGCCGTTCAACTTGTCGACCAGATCAGTCATCCTCATGGCCAGGAAATGGTCCGACTTGGTCAACCGATCGACTACCACCCATACTGCATAATGTCCCCTCGGCGATCTCGGCAATCCACTCACGAAGTCCATCGTGACGTGCTCCCACTTCCACTGGGCAATCGGCAGTGGCTGCAAGAATCCGGCAGGACGCTGATGTTCCGCTTTCACCTGCTGACAGGTGAGACATCTCGATACAAATTCCACGACCTCTCTCCACATCCCGCTCCACCAGAAGTGCCGCCTGATGTTGCGGTACATCTTGGTGCTACCCCGGGTGCACTGTAAGATGCGAATGATGTGACTCTCGCAACACGTCGTCTCTATAGTTGCGCGGCACAAATAATCCTCCTCGATACCGTAACCCCCCAATCAGCACTGAGTTCCCAGCCTTCCGCCTCAACACCGTTGACGACCCGCTCTCGGATCTCTGACGTCTCGACATCCTCCGACTGCGCCTCCAACACTCGGGCAAGTAGTGAGGGCTGAGCCACCAGTGAGCACATGGCCACGCCACCAGTAACCTCCTCTAGCTCAAGCCCGAACGTGCCCAGTTCCCCCATCATGTCCCACTCTCGGACTGATATGCTAGCAAGACTCGGAACCGACTTCCTACTCAGGGCATCGGCAACCACGTTTGCCTTACCCGGATGGTAGTGTAGCTCAAAGTCGTACTCCTCAAGTAGCCCCATCCATCGCCGCTGGCGCATGTTCAGGTCTCGTTGGGAAAAGATGTACTTGAGGCTCTAGTGAGCCGAGAACACCTAAAAGCTCTCGCCGTACAGATAATACCGCCAGCCCTTTAGCGCAAACACGACCGCTGCTAGTTCTAGGTCATGGGTAGGATAGTTGAGCTCGTGTGTCTTCAACTGCCTGGAGCCACAAGCAACAACTCTACCCGACTGCATCAGTACACAGCCCAGTCCTTCCCCGGACGCGTCACAGTAGACTTCATACCCGACCCCTCGCTCTGGCACTATCAATACTGGAGCGGTAGTCAGACGAGTCTTCATCTCCGTGAACGCACGTTCACAATCCTCTGTCCACACAAACCCGACTCCCTTGCGCGTCAAAAGAGTCATAGGCGCGGCGAGTCGCGCAAAGTCCTGGACGAACCGCCGATAATATCCTGCCAACCCCAAGAAGCTGCGGATCTCGAAGACGCTTGTGGGCCGCGCCCACTCCAAAACCGCGTCGATCTTCGTCGGATCGACCAGTATACCGTCACGGGATACAATGTGACCGAGGAATTTCACCTCAGCGAGCCAAAACTCGCACTTCTCCAGGTTGGCATATAGCTGATGCGTTCGTAGTAAGGTCAGAACAATCCTCAGATGCCCCTCATGTGCCGCCTCGTTCTGCAAGTAGATCAAGATGTCGTCTACAAACACCACCACAAATTGATCTAAGAACGGCCGGAATATACTGTTCATCAGATCCATGAACGCTGCAGGTGCGTTCGTCAGTCCAAATGGCATCACCAAAAACTCGTAATTCCCATAACGTGTCCGGAATGCAGTCTTTGCAACGTCCCTCTCCCGGACTCGCAACTGGTAATATCCGGATCGCAGATCGATCTTCGAGAAGCATGTCAACCCTCTCAACTGGTCGAACAAGTCATCAATCCTCGGCATCGGGTATCGGTTCTTCACCGTAACCCGGTTCAGCTTCCGGTAGTCTATACACATCCCAAGCTCTCCACTCTTCTTCTTCACGAAGAGTGCTGATGCTCCCCACGACGATGTGCTCGGACGGATAAACCCATTCTCCCGAAGCTCCTCGAGTTGACGCTTCAGCTCGGTCAACTCTGTCGGCGCGAACCTGTAAGGCGCCATCGATATCGCTGTCGTTCCCGGCATCAGGGCAATCCCGAACTCCACCTCACGGACTGGTGGTAACCCGCTCAACTCCGCAGGAAAGACCTAGGGGAACTCGCACACCACTCGCGGCAACTCTCGGCTCTGCACGGCCAATACTTCCTCCACTGCGGACAAGGCCGACAGTAGAACCCCGCTCTTACTGCCCAGAATACACGAAACCTTCTTGTTGCCTGCTGACACCGTCACTCGTCGCCCATAGCAGTCGCTATTGGCTCGGTACTTCTCCAGCCAATCCATTTCCAAGATTACCTCAAAGGTTTTCATTTCGTAAGTATCCTTCCCACGGATACACGCACAAGCTCAGTCGCTGCCGAACCTCACGGACCCTCGCGGTCTCTCTAAGACCTCGCTCTACTACCGCCGTCGTTCCCACCAACTCCGAACATACCCGAATCCTCGGGGTGAGGACTCGATCCAGCATCAGGGCTCTAAAGCCCTCTCTTGATCCTCCTGTATCAGTTCGCTTTTTCTAACTTCGCAGGCACGACAGACCCTAATCAACACCACATCACCCCCAACCGGCGTGTCCAGACGCATGGGTGGACTCAACGGCTCTAAACTCAGCCCCAACATCTTAGCACACTCGACGAAGCAAACGAGTGTGACGCCCCGGTATCCAATAAAAATGAAGCCCAAATCAGAGACCGAACAACCACTCCATTAGTCACAGAGATAAGGTATAGCACAACCCTCACATGATCCTCTATGCATTTACTTATAACTTTCCGCAACCAAACCAGTATTCGCTACTCGTCCCCTGCGGGAACAGTAGTAAAGGGGATGAGCGTTCTGCTCACCTCCACGGACACCCGTTCGATTATGGCATACTAGTAAAGCACTAACGACTTACCAATCTAACCAGGGCAAACCACTACCTCAAAACCTGATACCAAAACGTCACACTGCTCACGATATCAATACCTCAAATACTCGCTCACGTAAGGGAAACCTCGAAACGGGGATCATGTTCTCAACTCAGCAAACCACTATTGCTCACAACCTCAATACCCCAATTACCCAATCCCACAGGGGAAACCTCAAATAACCCACTCACGTGAAGGAAACCTCAAACCACCCGTTCACGAGAGGGAAACCTCGAATAACCCACTCACGTGAAGAAACCTCAAACCACCTGTTCACGTGAGGGAAACCTCGAACACCCACACATAGGGGAAACCTAGTTCGTATGGCGCCGCAGCGCATCAACCCTAACCCCTATCCGTGGTGAGACTCTCACACCGAGGCGTTGTATCACTACCGTAGGTTATTGATGAGTCTCGAACCCAAGACCTCACCCTTTAACACCGAACTTACGACATCTACAACCAACACAAACGTGAACACAGCCACGCAAAACCAACACACAAACTGCACAGTCAAGACGGTGGAACAAGACAGGAATCACGAACCCGTGACAGACCCCATCACGGTTGGGGTCACGGAGACGTGACGAAGGTCCAAAATTCGCCAAAACGCGCTGATCCGTCACAGATCCGTGACAGGGTCCGTGATGCTCGCGCATGCCTGTTTTCCAAATTCGTTTCAGATTCGATCCTTACCCCTTTTTACACTAAAATCAACCTTGAGGGCCACACACGCTTGATCACCAATTTATCGAACACACACACAACGACTCACAGACAAATTCAAGTCACCCAACCTTAATCACAAGCCAACAAGGCCAACCAATTTTAAAACACGCCCACCGGGCCAACCAATTTTAAAACTTTCTCCTTTTTATCATAAAATCTCATTTTTGACATCACGTAGTTACAACCCGGTACAGGCATCCCCGAACTAAATTGTACCCACTTGATATCACCACCGTCACGCTCGACTACAGGGGCGCCCCTGAGTCGAGTCGCGACAGCTTAAAAACGTTTCACGCAGCAACACACAATCAGTATGCCAGTAATAACCGTACTGCACATACACACAACAACAACCAAGACTTAGGACACTACGGGTCTACACACGGTTTTGACTTGCGAAACCAACGCACGATGGGACTTTTAAAGACTCGACTCTTTCCCCACCTAACTGACGTACAGTCCGAGGTGTGAAACCTCGAGCTCTGATACCAAACTGTCACGCCCCGAATTCGGCAGGACCGAACCCGGAACGCGAACGGTGAAACAATAAAATAATTTTCAAACACTTTAATAAACCTCTTAAAATCACCACTTTGAGTTAAACAAAATAATATTTTACAACTGAAAACAAGTCCAAAACAAGCGGACAAAAACCAAAGCGTACGTCGAGACATACAAACTCCGGAATGACATGTGAAGTTGCATATAACTCATTTGTGCTACCTTTCTGGAATTGGGCACTAGTATCCCAAGATTAAGGAGTTAGTAGTTGGAGATCGTGATCGTTTTATAACATTCCCTTTTTGTGCAATTGTTGTCGAGACGTACAAACTCCGGAATGACATCATTTAGATTACCTTTAGTCCTCACAATCAAAGTGTTTGCGATGATCGTCATCGTTTAGATTAACTTCAGTGTTCAGCCTCATAGTGTTTGCAATGAATACTTTGTTTACCTTAGTTGTGCCTACAATCAATTTTATTTATTTCGATGTATTCTTGATTGAATTGATAATGCAATCATTTTGACTAAGATGATGTTTCTTTTTCTTTTGTTCATTGTTCTTACTGGTACAAATTTGTTGTGTATCAATTCTTGATGTTTGCACTGAGTTGGTAAATTTGCTCGGCATGCCCATCTGTGCACTTAAATTTTGCACCATAGTAAATGTTCTATGGTTTCAATATGCTTCGGTGGATTCCTTTGGAAGAAGTTAATATTGGCATTGTATGACATCAATATTTGACTACATATGATCATGACATATATATATATATATATATATATATATATTTGTGGGTAATTTTTTTACGACTTTGAAACAAATGGATTAACGTTGTCACGCCCCGAATTCGGCAGGACCGAACCCGGAACGCGAACGGTGAAACAATAAAATAATTTTCAAACACTTTAACAAACCGCTTAAAATCACCACTTTGAGTTAAACAAAATAATATTTTACAACTGAAAACAAGTCCAAAACAAGCGGACAAAAACCAAAGCGTACATCGCTAAACTCCCAAAAACCCTGACTCCCGCTCCCAGCTCTTCAAGCTTCGAGAGCTCCCCTAGTCCGCCTCGCGACCAGTACCTGTAGGAAAAGCAGCTAGGGGTGAGCGTTCGCTCACCACCACGGATACCAGAATGACTACGGCATACTAGCAGAAATACCGGAAACACCAACAACAAATAAAACACCGGGGACTACTATCCCCAAAATCAATTAACCCGACTGTCACACGAAAATTGTTACTTTCCCCAACCAAACTAAACACCCGTACACGGAATGTAGACCCGACACCGTAATGACGACCTCAAAGAACACAACACAGAAGTGATCAAAATCACGCAAACCACAACCACAAGCCTCAACACTTTACCGATCACGCGCCGGAAGGTGCTACTCACCTGATGGGGACCACAACCCTCTGCTCTTTACCGACCGCGCACCGGAGGGTACGACACACCCCTTGGGCATAAATTTAGACTCGGCACTTTACCAATCACGCGTCGGAAGGTGCTACTCACCTATGGGGACCACAGCCCTCTGCTCTTTACCGATCACGCATTGGAGAGTACGACACACCCCTCGGGGACAGCTCTAACCTTAGCACTTTACCAATCACGCGCCGGAAGGTGCTACGCACCTACGGGGACCACAGCCCTCTACTCTTTACCGACCACGCATTGGAGAGTACGACACACCCATCGGGCATAGCTCAACAGTACCACCAGAACAATCACAGTCACAACCAAAGACACACAATACCCCGCAAAGGAAAGGAAAAGAATACGACAACACGACTAACTACCACTCGGCACGTCAGTCAACCAAATATGGGCTCAACTCCCCACGGGCACTCATGGCCACCCACAAACACGAAAAAACAGTAACATACGGGTTCAACACCCCAAAGGCACACATGGCCACTCACGACACACAACAATAAAATACGGGTCCAACACCCCAAAGGCACACATGGCCACCCACGAACACAAACAATTCAATCAACCTCCGGGCACAACCAAATGCCACCAGTACTTCTATTGTTCGATAAGTTCACTTGTCCTACAACAATACTAAGTGTCACATGCATTTCTATTGTTCGATACGTTCACGTATCATACGACACCACTACGTGTCGCCTGCATTTCTAGTGTTCGATAAACTTACTTATCCTACGACACCACTAGGTGTCACATGCATTTCTACTGTTAACTTTCCCTAGTCAAAACCAAGATCCGACTACTTTTCCCTACCTCGTAACGCTTTCCCAAAATTCCACGCCCAAGCTCCGGCGTGCTCGCGATCACTCGCCTAGCTTCCTCTTTCCGCGGTCGTCGGAACGATCTAACAAGATCACAATTAAAACACTTTTTAAGTTCGCATGCAAAAACTGAATTTAAAGAATTAGACGCCCAAACACAACCCCGGTAATGCCGATCACTCCCAAACTTCTCAATTACTCGACATTGTCAACAGTGGGCCCGGAAAGGCCCGATTCGCCCGGCTCGGCGAATCTGCCCGGGATTGGAAAACGCCCTTCCGGGGCTCCGAAAATTCCCGTTTTCGTTTCTACGATCTTAGAATAATTCAGGGATTCCAATGCAATTGACGGAATCAATTTCCGACTTCCGAGCGATTTAATTCGCGTTTAAAGTTTCTAAACCCGAAATTTCCAACATTCACAATTTAAATCCAAAATTCGTTCCGGGTGTGAGTTATCGACTTGGGGCTCGTCCAAAACCACCCGAACACGAAAACCTGAAACCCGAACACGTGGGCCCCACCCGTCCTCCACTAGCCGTGGGTGGCTGGACCGGTTTTGGACCTGTTCACCACAGTGGAGGCCGGTCCTAGCTCCGGCTAGCCACCACCCACGGTGGCCGTAGCTCCCCCGAGCCTCCAGTCACCTGAATCCGATCATTTTTACTCCAAAACGTTCCCAACGAACCCTACACCTCGACTCATCCATATTTAACCCCTTTAAACACAAACCCTAACTTTCAAACGTACCAAAACGAAAATCGAATAGGATCTCACCGTAGGGAATGACGATGGGAGCTCGATTCTTCAACCGTTGAGACGATCCGTTGGTTGGATCGTCGAGAAATCCCTAAACCCTAACCTTTCTTCTCTCCCTTTTCCTTTTTCTTTTCTCCTTCTTCTCTCTTCTTTCTCTCTCCTTTTCTCTCTCGTTTTTCTCTTCTTTTTTTTGTTAATGGCTGAACCCCCCCTTTCTCTCTTGCCTTTGTGTTGTTCAAAAATACCTAACACCACCACTTGTGTGACATGTGGCTAGTGGGTCCCACCCTTTAAACAAAATATCTTGTAGATATTTTTCTGTCAGATTCGCGAAGCCCATTTTCCAAGAAATTACGAAACTTCACGGGGTACAAGGAAACGGCTCAACTAAGACCATTGTAACGACGGCTAAGCTTTTTGGATATAAAACGGGCCTCGAACGGACCAAAACGTCGCTCGGTTGACTTTTCCAGCAAAAAGTCAACCTTTCCCAAATTGGTCAAAAAGTTGCCCTGAGTCCCCCAGAACTCACTTTGGTCGATATCGGGGTCAACTTAAGTCCGATATGACCCTCGGGGTAAAATTTAGGTTCATTTAGGTGTCTGTCGCAAAATTTTAAATTTTCTTGTTTTTCACCGATTTGACTGGCGTTGACCGGGAGTGGTTCTTACAAAAATGTTATTTGAAACTAAAGCTTGAAATGTGACCAGTAAAAAGGTTTGTTTGTGTTGATTTTGCTTTGATTGATTTGAATGTTAATAATTTGATTTTCTTTTATAGTACTTTGATATAAAAATCTTGTGTATCATTAAGTGTTTAGGAATATTAATCCAATAAATGGTCGGTTGTAAAAACATCATAATATTGTATTTAATTTGGAATAATATTTGTATGTACAAATTGTTTTATAAAAAAGTGTATCAAAACACATTTAAATCTTACGCCTTTTATTCCAGTGTCGCGTTCACTATTAAACAATTTAACAATTTAGACGGCGAACTCTCTAATAGACTGATTCTTGAACTTGGCTAATAAGATGGTGGCCTAAGGCTACATCCAAAAATAAGGCCACATTTAAAAGTAAATGAGCTTAATTATAAATGATTTCAGCCTAATAATTACTCAACATACACCCCAATTTAAATGTTAATCATAATCCTAAAGTACACGTTCAAGTTAGCGCAATTCAACTTTACATTCCAATGTCTTGTGTTCATTATTAAACATATTCTTTTTCATCACATACTTACAGCCTCTTACTTCTTATACCTACTGCAATCCATTGATCGCACCATTAAGGGGATTTTGATTGCTTTGGTCTCCAAGTGAATCAATGTCAATCATTCCCATATTCCACGCCCTTACTCCATTGGTAAGTTTAATTGGTTATTCTTTTCAATTATTTCATTGGGGTCTCAAATCGTATGGGGTTCAGTCAACATTCTCTCATGCGATTTCATGTAATTATCAGCTACGTTACTACAATTTCTTGAAATCAAAAAATCATTGGTGCGTGTTAATGGTGATTAATTGCTTTAAAATCATTTTGATTTCCACTAGGTTTTAGTCAATCGCAAGTAATCGGTCTTCAATGTGCCAGTTATATATACCACTCAACGCTTCTATTCACCTACAACTCATACCGATTCCATGTCTTTAAGTTCCTACCTCTTTCTCTATCAGTTTGGAGTACAAGTTATATTTGTTATGTAATTGCTTGTTTTTCAACTATAGTGTTTTATTTTGTTTTATTAAGTTATGTAGGTCGGTGGGTTGTTTTGGGGTTATTGTTGACCTTATGCTCTGTGTTTTGATGGTCTGTGAGTTGTGTTTGGCCCATTGTTGGGTGCCAAGTTCTGTGCTTACTTACTCTTTGTCGTCCGAGAACCATTTTATGTTCGCTTACCCTTCTTTATTTGTCATAAGGTTGTGGCTGAATAGTGCTTGTCGTTTAAAAAAAAAGGGTCCGCGTTTACAAGTTGGTAGTTTATGATTTATTAGGTTTTGTTGTTGGGTGTAGTTCAAGTTCTATATTGCATTTGTTGTTTATGAGATTATGTTCCATGTTCTTGATGTTATCAATGGTTGCTCTAGAATGAAGCTAATTTTTTAGATAATGTTACAAATGTAAGTTACAAACAACTCTTTAATTTTTACATTCTATTATGCAGGTAACCAAAAAGTATCAGTACACCATAAACCACATACAATTGTTTTTTAGTCTTCTTAAACCACATACAATTGTTTTTAAGTCTTCTTAATCGTTTCTTATTAAGGTATTCTGATGTTAACACATATTACCCTTCATACAAAATAAATGGTCTGCCAACACATTTTCATTTATGGACATAACAATTTGCTTCATTTTATTGAATTGAATTTCCATATACATAGGGATAGGAACATAACTGTTTTGGCGTGACATTGTTCAACACGGAATTGTGTATGACATGGTGTTTTATGTATGTGGTAGTTCAAGGGAGGATGGGAACTCGTGCGAGTCAGTAAAACCGAGTGCATGGCCGTGTTCGATCAGATGCACCAACTGAAACTGATCCTCCAGTTATGTTTTCCCCTGTGATTCAACCATTCATACATGTAGAGAATCACGTGATCAACTGGCTCATCTTCGATGTTGTAAGTTTGTTCATCCCCTCTTACTTACAATACCAACACCAACATATGTCATAGTATAATATCATAAAGCTCCCTAACACCACAAACGCCATCTCTTTCGAAGAACCCAAATTATATGTTTTCCATGTTTTCCTATTCTATACAGTACAATGTGTGTGGGAAGGTACGTTCTTGGATTGTGAAACAAGTCGAAAAAATTAGTAGCGCTGAACTGCCAATCATAATTGATGGTATACTCGTTGCACTCCAACAACACGCCTCAGAACAAGAGATGTTCTACTGCGTTCTCCCTTTCTTCGATCATGAGGCCTCGCCATTTACTTCCTGCCTGTTTTCTGTTCTTGCATGGCATACCGACCGCATTGCACGCAATATGATTTCTTGGTTTTATGTTACTATCGTTGGGTTTCTCCCATGTTGGGAAGCCGAGGTTCCTTGTATAGGAATGCTCTTTCATGTATCAAGTTATTCCCCTTGTTGAGATTGTCATGAGGCTGAGACTGTCATACCAGCGCTCGATTCATTCACTAGTCTGTAGCTAGACCATCATCATCTTGTAGTCACTTTCATTCTTACTCTTTACTTCAAAGAGTGGGTTCTTTATAGTATGCCTTTTTCGACAAAAAAAAATACTTATTCTCTTCAGATAGATCATTGTACCACACCCTTGTTGTACCTAAAAGAGTGTACGAGTAGATCCTAGCATACAACCTCTCCAATTATCAGTGTTCTAAGAAAAGGAGAGGTGCTCCGTGCAATTTTCATCACCTTGACTAAAATTATATTGATATCGGTCCTCCACAACAATTCTATGGAACCGCCCCATGTTAGTTTCATTCTCCTTTATCATATTATAGATGATAATGTACCCAATTATGATTAGTAAAAGTGATGGCCTATCTCACAATCTAATAGGTGAGTAAGAGCATGTACAATGGAAAGGCTTGTATGTGAGGTTCGTATGTAAGGCTCAATAGTGGTACTCGGGACTCAAAATAGTGTGTGTTTTACAATGAGGTTTGGATGTGAGGCTTGTATTGTGAATGGACCAATCATATTTAGTTAAATATGATTTTTCGTATTAAAAAAAAAAATAGGACGCGTGGCGACACGGGAGTGACTGGCCGAAGGACACGGGACGCGGGTCTTGGCCCGTCCCGTTGTTGCGGGACGTGGGACGCAGGACTCGACCCGACCCGCGTTTTTGCGAGACGCGGGACGCGTAAAAGCCGTCCCACAACGGGACGGCCCGCGTCCTGCGGCCCGCAAAAACGTGAGTCGAGCCTTGGGGCCGGCCCGTTGTACATGCTCTAAGGTTGTGAAAATGACATTATCCTTGCGTTCGGATTTACTTTTCCATGCATCAAACAACTCTTTCACTACCAATGCATGCAATTAAAACTCCCTATCATCTCGACGAAATCATGTGCTTCATTGGCTTCAAATGTGTGGCGTACATTTTTTTTGTTCAACCATCATAAATAGGTTGGCTTAATTACATCGTGGTATACTTTCGGATACACTCCAAAACGGTGGTTTCATCCATACGTAAATACTTGTCAATGGAATCAGTTGTGGATCCATAACATAATTGACAAATAACCGTCATGTATTTTGGTAGGGAGAGAAGTTGAGCTAACCAAGGATGGAGATAATTTGATAAAAGTATAGGTTGTGATCCACCAAACCTTCCATAACGTGAACAAAAACATCCTTCAACATTCGGAACTGATGTCGAAATTGCTTTTTGCCGTATACCGTCGAGAGGGAGAAGTCAACCAAGAGTCGTCCATGTCTTTCCTCACCGCCTAAGTCTATGTGCGTTCAGGTAAGACACCTCCAAATTAAACTTGGCCCTCGAATAACTCTGTCAACCAT
This sequence comes from Erodium maritimum, assembly GCA_963921825.1. Taxonomy (NCBI): domain Eukaryota; kingdom Viridiplantae; phylum Streptophyta; class Magnoliopsida; order Geraniales; family Geraniaceae; genus Erodium; species Erodium maritimum. The sequence continues at coordinate 25,518,466 of OY997596.1, read as the reverse complement.
TCTGGTCAAAGCAGGCAGGAGATCGTTAACCTTTGTTACAACAAGTCATGTATTTAGCGTTTCATTTCACGCTGACTATCATTGTTTCTGAGGTTGATGGATCTTTTGGAAAAGAAGAGAAAATTATTGAGCCACGTGACACAACACAATCAACACTAGATGGACGACCAACAGTTGAGGTACAGTCAACTTTCCCCATGTGTTTGGTGATTCCAAACGGTGCAAGTTCCGCACCAAGCCCGATCATTGAGTCCAATTCAACTGAGTTGTGATTTGCTCGACAATTCCACACAAATCACCGAGCTTGCACCAACCCCTTCGGTCCCTATGAGTTCTCTTATGGGCTCACACTTACCACCACAGTTACGTTACATAATAGCAATGATCAAGCAGAAGAAGGTTCCACTCAATTTCTCCTAAGCAAGTATGAAACATTAATGAGTCTCCCCTCGCTCTAGACTATTCGTCTCCTAACCCTAGTTCACCCCCTTCTTCCTGCCGATGTCGCCACCGGTGACCATCATGGCAGTAGCCATGAAAGTCACCGGTGGTACTCCGTGCTTCCCGGCCTTTTTCCCCCGTGTCTTTTTCCTCCCCCTCTGTTTCTGTGGCGTTTTTCCTTCTTCGATGGCGCCGGTTCCGAGCTGTGTGGGTCGTTCTTCTCCCCGTGGGTTGATGGCGAGTTTTGGATCTGGTCGTTGTTTCGTTTCTCGTCTTCTCCGGGTTTGTTTTCTCGCGGTGGTCTACTTGCCCCAGATCTGCTATTTTCCTCTTCTGTTCTCCGGGCCTCGTCGGAGCGGCGAGGGGTTTGGGCCAGTTAGGCCTTGTTGAGGTGGTTGTAGAGCTGGGGGTGAGGTCTACTTCTTCGGACAGTCAGATCTGGTTTTGCTGGAGCGGCTTGCTTTCATCCCTTCGCGTCAAGATCCTTGGTATGATATTTCTATCTTCCTTTCTCCATTTTTACTCCTCCCTGAACAGATCTGTTTTCCTTGTCTTATTTGGACTTGATCTCTCCCCTTAGGTCATCGGTTGGTGTAGGCCACGTCGGGATCTCTAGGAGATCTGAGAGTGACAGATCTGGCTCGCTTTCTTCCTTTTCCTTTGCTCGAATCGGCCCTTTTTCCTCTTCCACTTTTATTTACTCCCCTCCCTCGTCTGTCTTTCTGTGGATGAGGCTCAACCTTTGGTGTTGGCCATGGTTGGGTTGTGCCTAACGACTATTGAGAGTTTTAAGAGTTCGGATTTGGGGGTACTGAACTGATTCGACTAGGTGAGGGTTATTGGTTGGTGTATTATGTGGAGGAAGGTTGGAATCTCACTGTTGCAGGAACTTTGGATCCGGGCGTGTTTTGGGGTGAATCTTTGGGATTGAGAGTTTCTCCGTTGCTCTTTGGGGTGTTTGCTCGGTGTTGCTCTGCTTCTCTTTTCTCTCTTGACTTCATCTTGGTGTCCGGACGGTGGTGACCGGAGTTTATCGAAGCTTGGGTTTGGAAGGTGGACCGGAGCTGTTTCGGGTCGGCGTCAGGTTTGCGCGGGGCTCAAGGTTGGGCATTACTTTTTTTTTCATTTTAGGGTTTCTGTCAGTTTGGGCCTCGTTGCCCGTGATGGGCTTTGTTGCCATCACTGCTTACCCCTGTGTGGGTTTAGGTATTTGGTTGGGCTTGGCCCGTGTTAGGTTTGTTGGGCTTAGCCCGTTTGTAGTGGTTTGTATTAGGTTGTTGATTTGTATTTCGGGTTCTGTGACCGTTGAAGTTGTTTGAAACCCCTTGTTAGGTTTCGGTTTGAGGCGATGCCTCTTGTTTGTTTGTAAGGTTCACTGAGGGCTTGTCCTTGACCTACAGCTACACTTTGTAGCTGCTTGGTTTTTATATAAAAAAAATTGCTGATAAAAAAAAGTATGAAACATTAATTATATTCTCCTAACTCAAGGGTTTATTACAAAGACTTGCATATCAAACCTTCTATAACGTATTTATTTACAATGTATATGACATTGCCCAAACTACATGTTATGAGTTTGACGAGTGGAGAGAATTAGCAGCACGTTTGGCGTATAGAGAGGAGGCTAGAGGAGGTGCTTCCGATGTGGTTGTGGATAGCGGCTGGAAGTTTGTGTTGCCAACAAACCAGTAGAGAGCCCATTTCAAGTTGCAGAGGGTGTACTTGAGAGCTTTCGTCCAGTTCTCCTGCTTATTGAAGCTTTGAGTGATGGAGTAGTTCTCCACTTTGTCATTCTCGATCCTGCAACGAACAAATTAAAGAAGAAATACTTTTTATCTATATTGATCTTAAATTGACTATTAGGCAAATAATCATACTCAAAACAAAAATGTAAGTTTGATTCCAAAGACAAAGTTCCCTAGGAACACTAACTCTAAAACAAAATTTATACTCCACACACATGTATGTATGTACTATGTACTATATATATATGGACAGGGGAACTTACTTATAGGGAAGTTTGAAACATTTCTCAGCAGGTATGTTGTTCTCTTGATCCTTACATTTTGCAAACTCTGCAAAGTCTTTTAGGCATGTCAAGTACAGTGTCATTGCTTTGTCATAGCGAGTGCTCCAAAACAAATTCACAGGACCAAACCTAAGAAAATCACATCAATTACTTAACTGAAGCACTGAGCCAGGCCCATAATTTAAATCCAATATCAAGAGAATAATCTTACAGCTCATAAGTATTGTTGCTGCTGTCCACAATTCGAGGGTAGCTTCCCATAGGAAGTATTTTTATTCGATATCTAGAAAGCAATTAAATTAAGGACAGCTTATGTAATATGATAAAGACTACATTAAAAGCAGAAAAATATGACACTTGACTTATTTGTTAATTATTTCCTGAGGACGACGGATATAACATAAACAGGTACATGTAGATTTAAGTATGACTCACATCAAAACCTCATCTATCTTTCTTTTTTGGGTAAACTACAAATACCTACCCCAAACTTATAGCGTTTAACTGATACCTACCTATAGTTTTTTTTGTAAGGGATAATTGTCAAAACATGCACTTATGTTTTGTCCACAAACGAAATAGTGCACAATGTTTCGTCCACGTCGTCTGACTACGCACTTCTGTCAGTAAAATTCACAGAATATTCGAATCTGTAGCCTCACGTGCTATCATGTGCTTGTGTCTGAATTTTTTTTGGACGAAATTGCCCTAACAATCCTCAGCCACTCATTTTTTTTGGACGAAATTCTTATTTTTGAATTTCAAACCAAAAGGGCAAAATTGTCAATTCAGGTTCTGCTGTTACACTTTTCTAACAGAAGTGCGTGGACGATTCATAAGGGTAGCCAGACGACGTGGACAAAACATTGTGCACAATTTCGTTTGTGGACGAAACATAAGTGCATGTTTTGACAATTATCCCTTTTTGTAACTAATACCTACTCAGATGTTTAGTTATTTACTGATAGCCCAAGCAGATAGCTAAAATGACGAAAATGCCCTCAATGATTTTTTAAATAAATTTTTTAAAATAAAACTGAAGTGATTTTTAAATAAAACTGAAGTGATTTAATAAGTACATATATATACCTAACAAAAGTGATTTTTTAAATATTTTTTTTAAATAATTACATAAATATAGTTGAGGGTATTTTCGTCATTTTAGCTAAACATCTGAGTAGGTATCGGTTAAAAAAAACTTTATGGTAAGTATCAATTAGATAACTAAACATCTGAGTAGGTATCAGTAAAAAAAAACTTTAGGGTAGATATCAGTTAAACGCTACAAGTTTGGGGTAGGTATTTGTAGTTTACCCTTCTTTTTTTTACCAATCATTGACATGCGCAAATGCCTTAGCATACCAAGCCGGTAATGTATGAAAGAGGTTCTATATAAAAACTGTAATTCAGTTTTGTAAAGATGAGAAGCATGCTATGATATCAAATGAATTAGTAAACTTTAGCATCCCCCCAAAAATAACTCCTAGTAGATTACAGTTTTGACTGGTAACACTTTGAGACTAATAGCTCTTATTCCATAGAAGATTAGGGAAAGACAAAAATGTATGCAGCACAGGATGGGGATTACAAACATAAACTATGATTCACATTATATGCGCCATGTGACGAGATTCAGGCATGCTCCAATTTTAGTTAGGTTCAATCATCTAACATTATGGGATAAAAGCATTCTACCTTTTTTTACTCAGCATCAGCAATGACAAACTTATTTCCACAGAAGTACCTAAAAGGTATCTTGGTACATGCTAAACAAAAAGGATACTGAAAACTTGCTCGGAAATATTGACACATTGTATGGAGTAGAAGGCAAGCTTGGCCCCAGGCAGCATTTATCTCATCCCATTCAACCTACAAATTTTCCGAACGTATAATCAATATCATAATTAGGCACTAATTTCATTTACTAAAAACAATTAGGAATTTTGAATTAGTAATATAAAATGGATAGACATGATTCATCACTTAGCCATATGCTGCATACTTCTAATGCAAGCAGAACAAATGGCATGTTTGTTTACAGTTAGATGTACAAGTTAGTTTTTAAAATTATGATTCATGGCCTAGAAGATCAATCTATACCAGTCAGAATAATTTTATAAATAACTTACCATAATCAGAAGGCATCTAACTGAAGGTTATCATTATTTAATATTCAAGATCCCCTAACTTATTTGCAAAAGCAGCACAATCAACCGTCAGTCAGTTGACAAAAGAAGTAATATCTATGTATCTACAACCCTACAACAAGGATCCTAAATATCAACATAAGTCATCATAGATCACTGACTAGACATATAGTGGATAAATGGACAAGATAATTTGTTAGATACATGCTTATCAGATCTGCCTAGCTTATCATAATTAGTTGTTTGCTCACACAAGTAAAAGAAATATAAGTGGCATCATCCATAGATGAACGGCACCATGTTAAAGGGTTATTTTTTCGGAAGTTTGATGGTGTATGTCTTTTGTATGTACATATGTATGCATTAGAGAAAGAAGTAGAGAGGAGAGGACCTTTTGCCTACATTATCTAACAGGTGAGGTTGCAAATAATCAGTTCAATGGACATTCTAGACTTGGGGTAATTGCACGCCCAGCATTCTTACCGGAACTTTAGGAAGACGCCCCAGTCGAAAGTTGTTAATTGTGCCAAATTCTCCATCATGCCAGATTGGGAAGGCATCATTTAGTACATTGGTTCGCTTTAACAACTCCAAATGTGCTTGTGAAACTTCAATCTTGGCCAAGATTGCATCTTTCTCCTCCTATACATCACTAAGCATTAACAAGGCAATACAAGAACATTTGTTTATTTGAGAAGACTTCAGTTTATTGTTTTTAGTGCCCAACGAGTATGCACAGCAGGACGACCACCAACAACCCATGTAACAGTTGCAGTAGCATATACAAATAGGACCAAAATTCACATCTTTACATGTTAAATACAGAGGGTTAATTGCTAAAAACTACAAAAAGTTTTGCCTACTTGCTAAAAACTACAAGAGTTTAAAAGTGGACAAAAACATACAATAAGTATTGTCCAGTCTTCTGTTAAATAATGAACAAAATATTCTGTTTTGTTAAGTATTGGGCCCATATGTTTTGCCCACAGTACTTTCCAATGCTATATGTTTTGACCACCATACTTTTCAATGTTATATGTATTGACCACCATACTTTTCAATGTTATATGTATTGTCCACATATCCTGTAGGGTTTAACAGAACTGTTCATTATTTTAACAGAAGACTGGACGATAGTTATTGTATGTTTTTGTTCACTTTTAAACTCAGTGTAGTTTTTAGCAAGTGGACAAAACTTTTTGTAGTTTTTAGCAATTAACCCAAACACAACCACTTATTCTGGATTAAAGTAATCAATAGAAAGTCAGCAACCATCAGAGTCCTTGGGTATGAATGAAGGAAAGATAACAAAAGGTTAAGCTATAACACACCTGGTGAGAAACTAATTGGAACTGGAAATTATTGAACTCATGCCAATACCTGTTATAGATATTAAAAAACATAAATAACCCAAGAATGATAGACCGTGCACATGCATACTGTGAAAGTAAAATCATAAGAAACAAGAATTCTAAGAAAAGCATAGATGAGTAAAGTTATTTTCACAGGAAAACTAAGATAAAAATTGAAATTGACATCAAGAAAAGAAACTTGCCGCTCCTCCAGTTCCTTGAAGCGGGTAGATCTTAAATCTAATTCCTTGAGTTCGGCATTTACTTCTGCACACTGCTTCTGTGTTTCTTTAATTGCTGCTTCAAGTTTCCTTTCTTCTTCTTCAATCTTAAATGGCATCAAGATATTGTAAAGTGAGTATTTTGGTCTCAAATAAAATGTTTTCAGTATGAAAACAAAGCTGCTATTATCACAAGTCAACCATACATCTTTTCTAAAATAAAACATGTTGAGGAAAACTCTAACAATTCCTATTTTGTTACGATTCAAAGGTTCACAGTTGGGGCTAACATAAACATCCTAGCCTTATTAAATATTCCTTTTGGTAATACAATGGAGATAAATGGTACAAGTAACAGGAATACAAGAAACAATATACAAGCTATTAGAAAATAGGAATTGTTAGACAGTATACAAGTAACAGGAATACAAGAAACAATATATAAGTAACAATTCTTATTTGTTACAATCCAAAGCTTCACCAAGGACTTCTGGCTGAGTGCACAGAGCTGCCAATATGGCCATGTAGCCAGGGATTTAAATTTCATTGTCTATCCATTAAAAAAGTGTCTAAATTTTCAATCATATGAAGATGATCTTCCTGGTGAAAAATTCAATAATTACTCTGCAATTCATTGTTTAATGGACGTCTCTTTCTTCAATATTGGTCATTTCCAGATTTCTACGAAAAAAATAATAGCCACATATGTGAATGTTACGCTAAAGCACAACTTCCCTAAGCCATTAAGAAGGTGAGAGATCAATTGATAAAAAATTGTTTCCCAGTGCCTTAAAGGTCTCTACAGGGTTAACCAATGAGATTCTTACCCCAATTATTCCCCTGGTTTAGAGAATTTGCTATGAATCTCACAGCTCATTAGCATCTAACATGGTACTTAGACAGGCTTTTGGTAAACTACTGTAATGTGAAAAGGGAGAACTCGAGATATAATTTATGTACAACATGCTTATAAAAATGTCAAAAGGTGAGAACCTTCAGTTTCTCCTTCAGAAAATCAGCCTCACTAAGAACATCACTTGCCTCCCCTTCCAAGCGCTGAAGGCAGGCTTCATATGCCTTTATGTCCCGGTTTACATCTTCAACCTCCTTATCAAGTTTATCAGACAACACCCTCATGCATTCTAGGCATAAAGGTTGCTCAACCTGGAGAAGTGAAAATGAACACCAACTTGTGATCTAATTCTCCCAAAAGTCAACATACTTGGGGGACAAAGCTTCAATACAACATCATATGCTCCCCTGAATAATTATACCTGAGTCTGGGTTGTGGCTATCTCAAATGCCCTTTTCAAAACAGTTATGGTGGCATTGAAACCGGTATTGTCCGAATGAGCAGGACCACCAGATCCCCCTTCAAGTGAAGGCATATTTGCCCCATTTCCACCGGAGGTAGACTCAGACTTATCCACAACCACAAAGGATTCTTCCATTGCTTTCCCACAGTGGCCCATTTCAGACTGAACAGCTCCACCACGAGGGCGAGGAGGGACTCCATGTGCCTGGGGTCTTTGCTTCGGCAATACAACAAAAGAATTGTCCATGCGTGTTGAACCCAAAACACTGTTTGCTCCATGCACTGAAAAGCCAGGCATTCCCGGGTGTTCCATTTCAATTTCACATGGATTAAGACAACAACATCAAATGACCAACCATTTATGTAATAAATCGTCAAAAATTCCTGGTCTAACACTGCACTGTAACTAAGCAAATCCTAACTCTTAACCCTGTATGGACTTAATCCAATTAGAGTAACTGGAGAATTAAAAAACTGTGAGCATGCCATAATGGTCACAGGCAAGAATTTGCAATGTTTGTATCAAAGGTACTTTAAAATAACAAACTACCGATAAGAGCAATATCTATATCATAAAGAAATATCATAACATGCAAAATATAAAATTACAAGCATATTTAGGATGCTTGAAGATAAACATATTTCTAACAGATGCAGGCCCTAGATATATAATGCAAACCCAATTTGCTATTTATAACAATAGTTCTGTGATCTCAATGAGAAGTGTGATAACTACAGTAACAACAACATCAATTTTGGTCTGGATAGAAATACAAATTTGCACAGGAAGATCAAAACCCCCCAAACACATATTCATTAATTTCAAATCTGAACAACAATCAAATAAAAAATATATGAACTGGCATCATAAACTAATAATGGCATCCAACTGCAAAACTCGGTCAAAAACATTACAATCACACTCTCTTTGCAATTACCAAAACATAGTTCTATTCCCAAAATCAGTTTTGTACAATCAAGCTGGTGGATTGGGTACCCATAACATGAATTCGGAAGATGAAGGAAAACCCTAACCTGAGCGAGAAGTGGAGTCGTGAAGGTACTTGTCGGCGTAAGAATCGACGCCGACGATGCAGAGGGACTGACGGCAGTTCTGGCAGACATATTTGGGAACAGTCGGATCCACACGGAATCCGCCGACCCGACCCTTATCGCCCATATCTTCCACTTCCTATTGTTCCTCAACTTTGCTTGCAGGACATGACAGAGCTTCTTCTTCTTCTACACTGATTCTAATTTCGTACGAGAAAGAAAATATTTTTCCACCAATTAACTAATTTAATATTTACTGATTCGTTTGAACTTCGATTAACTTCAAATTTGCGCCAATATTTAAATCAAGATCAGTCATGAATATATTTTGAAGCACGAAAATAAAAATTTATATCAAGGTGATAAAAATAATGTTGAGCGTTGATAAATCTTCACCTATAAATGTTTTATATCGGAGTACCAAACTAGTTCTAAATGTTGATAAAAAAAACATGTAATGAGGTGATAAGAAACAAATAATGAGGTGATAAAAACCATTTTCAATTTTGATAATAAGTGTGATACACTAGAGTTTAACGTTGATAAAAAAAATTTGTGATGAGGTGATAAAAAACACGTAATTCAATGATAAATCTAGTGTTTAGTGTTGATAAAACTAGTGTTCATAAAAAGCACGTGATGAGATGATAAAAAATCATGATCAGTTTTGGAGAATGGGGTGATAAAACCAGTGTAAAGTGTTGATAAAAACAGGATAAAGTGTTGATAAACCCAGAGCAAAGTGTTGATAAACAATACTCATATATAATTCCTTTAAAAACTAGCCCCGAAATAATAAAAAAATTTGTGCTTCAAAAAACATGTGATGGGGGGTGATAAAACACACGTAATTTGAATGATAAACCTAGTGTTTAGTGTTGATAAAACTAGTGTTCATAAAAAGCACACGATGAGGTGATAAAATCATGATCAGTTTTTGAAAATGAGGTGATAAAAACAGTGTAAAGTGTTGATAAAACCAGTGTAAAAGTGTTGATAAATCCAGAGCAAAGTGTTGATAAAAATTACCCAGATTTTTTTTATAAAAAAAATCTACCCCGAAATAATTTTTTTTTCGTGCTTCAAAATATATTCATGACTGATCTTGATTGAAAGCCCTTGAAAAAACAAAACTAATGACGCAAGTTTGAAGCCAATCGGAGTTCAAACGAAGCGGAAAAAATTAAATTAGTGAATTGGTTAAAAAAATAATATGATAGTTTTACTAAAAAACCCTTACCACTTACTAAAAAGTGCTGTTTTTTTGCAGTCAACAAGTCAACTACTCAATTGTATCTCATCTATTCATTCCTAAAATGGATGACTTAGATTGGTTCTCGCGGTTCCTACGTTAAAACATGGTTCTCACCAGATTTCTCCTCCTATTTTCAATAAAAGAATATAAGATTTTAAAAAAAATCTAACTACGCCTTAATAAGTTTGTTTTATTTTGGAGCGCAGCCGACTTCTCTCCCTCTAGGGTTTAGAAGGTTTTGCGATTTCAGCCGCAACTCATAGAGCAACCGAGATCGATGGCGAGCGGCGAGGGAGACGATGCAGACGGAGTTCATTGGGGGCCTCGTCTGACGGAGTCGGTTGATTGGGGCGCGTCCCCAGTGCAGGAAGACGACTTCGGCCATGGATGGTTGGAGCCGGAGGAGGAGACGGAGAAGGATTTCGAACCTTCGTTGGAGGAGGCGCCGGTGGATGATGCCAGTCCGGTGGTGTCGACGGGGCTATGGTCGGAGAGGGTCCTGGGGCAGCCGGAGATGTGTTTCTCGGCCCTCCCGGTGGAGGAGGAAGGTTGGGTGGTGGGGGGTCGGATTCGATCTGGTCCGGCCACCCTCCGTCGTACGACGGCGAAAGGCCCCAGGGCGAGACGCCTGGGCTCCGGTGTAGGGCGCTGCATGGGGGCTCGGGAAGGCGATGATGTGGGTCGGGAGATGGAGCACGGAGAGGGTGATGCTCCGGTGGTGATCTCGTCGGACTCGGCGTCTGGGACGGACGTGAGGACGGAAGCGCCTGTCTCGGAATCGGAGCTGGCGGCGAGGGCGGCGCCGGAGGAGGTGACTTGGCGGCGAAGGAAGGGCAAGGAGCCTATGGCGGCTAGGGTTTCGCCTAAGCGGGCCAAGGAGGCTGTGGGCTTGGGACGGGGTTTCATGTCTGATGCCCGTAGGCCTGGCCAAGCTCGGGCTGGGCTGGAACCTTACCCGAGCTGGACTCGTGGAGGCGAGGGGGTTGTGGCAGCTTGGGCTGCCCGATATGGAGCGGGCCGAGGTACGCGAGTTGGACCGGACCTTAGGGTCGGGGCGGATCCGAGGGACGAGTCGGGTCAGGCAACTGGTTTCGATCCTTCTCTGCAAGCGGGTCAACCGAGTCATGCGAACCCGGTTCTCAGGGGGGTCCATTGCTGGGTACTGGATCCGATAGGGGGGAACAATTGGCATTGGATCGTCAGATGGGGGCAATGCGTATCAGGGAGGTTGTGGTCCCGGTTCAGGAGATTACTGGCAGGGGGAGTTTGTATAAGTTTGCGCTGGCAGCCAAGGTCCTGACTACCAAGAAAGTCTTCTGGAAATCAGTAGTGGCAAGGATGGAGGACGTCTGGGGTATGAAGGTTGAGGCGAAACCACTGGAAGGTGGTCTGGTCGCTTTTTTCTTCAGATCGGCTAAGGAAAGGGAAAGGGTTCTGCTGGGGGAACCCTGGTCGTTTTGGGACTCTCTGGTCCTCTTTACGGATCTGAGGGCTCATATGCAGGTTAGTGATCTGCAATTCCTTCATTTCTCGGTCTGGGCGCGAGTGTCCAATCTACCAGTTGGGGCTTGGACGAGGGATGTGGGATTTAGAGTCGGCAATGCATTGGGCGTCTGCCAAGGTGTGGATGTGGACAAGGATGGGTTATGCTGGGGGGATTTTATGAAGGTCCGAATCAGAGCGGATATCAGGATCCCCCTGCAGAGCCAATTGTGGTTTCGACTATCCGTCTCTCAGGTAAGGACACGTCTGATTATTTCATACGAACATTTACCTGAACATTGCTTTGGTTGCTGTTGCGCGGGTCACCTATTCCCGGTCTGTCCGGTGGTTGGAGGATCTAGAGGAGGATCCCTGAGGGCTCCAGGGGACCCGAGGTCGGCAATAGAGAAGGCGAAACATGGGAAGGCTACCCCAGGAACAAACTGGACTTACTTAGGGGGGTCGGACAGAGGTGGACGTTCTAAAGAGACCCCACGAACACCAGTAAGGAAGGAAGGGCCGGGGTGGTGGGGCCATAGTGAAGCTGGAGAGGAGGAGGGTCGGGAAGACTAGATGCCGAAGGATCTGGCACTGTCTCTATCTGGAAATAAGAGACTAGTGAGGGAGGATGAGCCGTAGGAGGAGGAAGACTCGGCGGCGTCAAATGAGGTATCACCTACAGCGGCGGGGGGCTCCAAGCACCCTCGCCTCCAGGAATGAGTCCTTCCGGGGCCAGGGAGGGGTTGGTCGGCTGTACCTTCTCCATGGTGTATAGGTAGCATTGGTATCACCAACAGCTGATGTGTTACTACCCTACCACTTCGGGGTCAGCATTCCCGCGTTCAGGAGCCCTACCATTATCAGTCAAGGGAGGACGACGCACGCTGACATACCGGGGGAGTAACTGGTCCACCGTTGTTCGTTTATCCTCTGATCTGCTCGGTCAGTTTCTTCTAGTAGGAGTATACTGTATCGGTATCCCTGGATGCTACCGCAGTCCCACCCCCCGACCGCAATTATGCTACAGAGCACTTTTAAGTTTTCTGCACTTGTCTTTCCAGTTATGTTAGCTTGGTTTATGTACGGTGATCTCCATGTGTGGGGTCACCAAGTTATTTTACATTAATAATATTTCCATTTCCTCCCAAGAAAAAGAAAGTTTGTTTTTCACTTATATTCGTTTAAATAAAAAGTTTGCGTGTATTTTCTGTACAAAAAAAGAAAAAGAAAAGGTTTGCGTATGGATATCCTGTTTATTTGCACCATGTATACTTAGGTTAAATTTCCATTCAAAACATATAAAAAATCTTAAATATCTCACACAAATAATAAAATCTTCAAAACCTGGTTATTGGTATATACAGACCAGTGTAAAATGTCAATAATGTTCATTAATTTTAAAATTTTCAGATTTACGTTTTTTTTTTTTGGAAATTTTCAGATTTACTCTTAACCTTTTATTGTAAGTTCTTAAATTTTAATTAATTTTTCATTTTATTTTTAATTTTCATTATTTTTTAGATTTTTAAAATTTTCATATTTTTATTTGGGTTTTTTCTTTTCGTTATTTTTTAAATTCTTTTATATTTTTATTCATTGTTTTTAAATTGATTATTTCACCATCTAATTAGTAATCATTATTTAAATTTGTCTGTTTTCATTATTTATTTTTGCCAATTATCATTGTTTTTTTTAATTTTGTAAAATTTTCCTTTTCAATAATTCTATTGAAAACTATTATAAAAACGCTTCATCTGGCTCCCTTAACTTTCCAAAAATTATTATTGTATGTTTATCTATCAAAAAATCTTTTAAATCTAATTTATTTTATCTATAAAAGGAGGAAGTGAGTGGATTGCAATAGCGGGCTCTACAGAGCCCAGTCGCAGTTCAATCGCGTTACTCGCCCAAACTCACAGCCCCAATCTCGCAGTTTATTCCATTTTATTGATCGCAGGCGTAAATTTCCAAAAAATTTGGCGCAGGAAGAGAAAATTTCGGCGCAAGAAGAGTTGGAATTGGAATATATCGTTTGGTTTTTGTTCTTATCTTTTCAATTAGTTTAGTTTTGTTCTTATCTTTTCAGTTAGTTTAGTTTTGTTCTTATCTTTTTAGTTAGTTTCTCTCTCTTGTGGTTATTTTGTGTATTAGTATTTTGTAGGGTTCAACCTCTCTCTTGTAGTTCACCGATCTTATCTTATTTTTACAGTTATTCTTTTTTCTCTCTCTTCTATGCTATAGTCCTCCACGTCCCTGGTTCTATTTCTCTCATGCCTGTTTGATGCTTATATATACTACGAAGAGAAAACCAAATTTTCGGTACGGGAAATGATCGAGAAAATTTTGGAATCGTGGCACGGTCGTCTTCCTCACGGGTTCTTGAGGTTTGGTGATTCATTAGTTTAAAATATCAATCCCTGCTTGCTGAAGTCCAATTTCAGTTCAAGTTCCATATGGTTCGTCATAATCATAGTTGTTTTTCACTCTATCGGTTAATCTTCTCAAGCTTTTTTTATCGATTTTGGTCTCGGTCTCGACGATGAATTTTGATGTGATTTTCGTGGGTTTGTTTGGTTCGAGAATATTTTACTTGACGAAAGGTGTAATCCTAATTTTATTCGTTTGATTTGTGTTTGTTTAGGGATTTTTTTCTTTTTCATTCGCGTCTCTTACACTCTTATATCCAACCTTCGCGTTGCTGGTGCAAATTAAGAAGATAACAATGACTTCGTTGGTGCTTCGAGCAATTCCAATTCCCATGGTGTCTCGGCCTCTAAAGGCAACTGAGAGAGATTTTTATGAGTTCTCAAAAACATACAAGGTTAGTCGGTTTAATTCTTTGATTGGTAGAATTACTATCAATCAATTTTATTTTAAATTGTTTTGGTGTACATAGATATGCAAGAGTAAATAAATATCATCACTTTTCGTTCTTATAGATTTAATGGATTGTGGGTTGAGCTCATTGATTTAATTATTCAATTTACATCTTTTTTTCGTTCTTTGCATTTGATGTGGTTACTTATTATTTGTGACAGATCAATTTAGTTTTATAGATTTTGTATGCTGGTATTGGAGCGGATAATGGTACGAATGATTTCATCTTAAAATATTTGTGTATACAAAATTTGGATTTCAGATTCTTCAAAATTGGTTGCATCAATTCAATTTCGTTTTCATAAAAGTTTTAATTTTTTCACCGTTCATTTTTTTGTTAGTCCTTTCTCTCTAGTAGTTTTTTCTCTTTTCAAATCTTTTTCTCCCTACCAACATTCTTTTCCTGATCAATCACACATTTCACCCTTATATTTGAGACAGACTCTCACACTTAGCATTTAGATATCATTTGTTTTTTTTTGCGGTGATATCTTTTTTCATCTTTTTGAAGACCCATTAAACATTAGATATGATTTATTATTCTTGTGTTTTGCAATTCTGAATTATCATTCTAGGTGTGTTTGGGATCTCGGGATTTATTTTGGTGATTATTTTCTCTTTGTCAGTTAGAAGAGCAACGTACATCTTCTTTGGTGTACAATTAATGAAATTTTTTGGTCAGACAACTCTCTCTCTTTGGTGTAATAGGATAGTGTGGGATTACAGAAATGATTCAAACAAGAAAATAAGCATTTAGAAGGATCTGATGTTGGCCTTGTGTTTTGATTATGGTTTTGTTTTCTAAAACATATTATTTTTGTTAAAAAGTAAAATTAGCAATAATACTAGAGGTGAAAGATTTATTTCTAGTACAATGAGATTTTTTAGGATTACAGAAATTACAATTCAAACAAGAAAGAATCATGTAGAAGGATCTGTTGTTGGTTGTGAAGGATCGATAAGCATCATATGTTCACATCGAAATAAATTAATTCGATCTTAGAACGATCTATTGCAATTGAATCAATGATAAAATGAAATGTTACTTACATGATATGAAGAACAAAATTGATTTAGCTCCGAAACTACGAAGCCTCTAGTGTATCCACACCGAGTAACGATTTGATGCTTTCAACAATTGAGACGGCTACAAGAAGAACATTCTTCTCTTTGGTTGTTTGGGAGAGAATAGAAAAGGAGGCTAGAGAAATCAATTTAATTTCTTCTCTTAAACCTAATATGCTCTTTATATACTTCTAATTGTTGGGTCCAAGACTCAATTGCGCTTGAAACCTGATTGGGCCTAGGGAAAAAACCAACAATCTCCCACTTGACCTAGATCCAATCTGTCAAGAACTCAAATATTTATTATATCTCTGTGTTAGCAGAAGGTATAACAAATATGTCATCTAGATCATTTCAATAAATTATCTCATAATAAATTAAATGATCTTAAACATCAAACGTCACTCGTAAGTGTGTGACCACATAGGTTCAACGTTAAACCTGTAGTAATTAATCTTATTAACTACTAATCAAGGTTAACGTCTAACAACACTCCTCGACGGCCGGATAATGTGAATATCAATATCTAATAAAAACGAACCTGGTTTAAGGACGATGAATTGTTTTCCTTCCATCTTTCCAACTTTGGATTATCCTAGGGTATGGTTTGACTGTCAAACGCTAACAGATAACCACTATGTTTCATGTTGATCGTTACTGGTTGTTGAATGACTTTAAAAAACTCCTTTCTTAAATCATGCTTGTCACGCCCTGAATTCGGCAGGACCGAACCCGGAACGCGAACGGTGAAACAATAAAACAATTTTCAAAATTTTTAATAAACCTCTTTAAAACAACACTTAAGTTAAACAAAAACGATAATTTTACAGCGGAAAATACATTCAAAACGATGTACAAACGAGCTACAAGGTACGTCACTAACTACCCAGAGACCCGGACTTCCGCTCCCATCTCTTCAAGCTTCGAGGGCTCTCCTAGTCGTCTCACGACCAGTACCTACAGGAAAAGTAGCAAGGGGTGAGCATTTCGCTCACCGCCACGGATACCGGGTTGACCACGGCATACCAGCAGAAATGTCGGGAACCCGACAATAACAACCCCGGGGACTACTACCCCAAAAACTAAATTTAGACTGACGGTTACGCAATACAACTGTTCAACTTTCCCAACCATCTCAAACCCCGGACACGTAATGTAGACCTGACACAGCAGTTACGACCTCAACCAAATACACAAATAATAACCACGCAACACCCAAGATCACAAAGGATCGCACACCAGCCACTCAGTTGCCAGTTGCTAACCGGCTGGGCTTGAGCCTGCCCCACGCAACTTTCATCGACACGCAGTCGGGCCAGGCGGTCGACCTGTTCGCGACATATACAGCAATACTTTTCGATAGCTAGTCGGGAGGAGAGCCTCCCTTCATCGCATAAAACTGCACACTTTACCGATGGTTTAGTCGGAAGGCTAGCCAACCCTTACGCGCGCGACCCCGTGGCACCCTTTTGTTGTCAGGAGGGCCCCAACCTCCATGCAATCACAGTCATCACCCAAGGTTCAACAAATAGCGACAATAATATAACGACTAACTACCCCTCAGCAAGACAGTCAGCAACAATACAGGTTTAACACCCCACAGGCACGCATGGCCACCTACGACACACAAACAGTAACATACGGGTTCACCACCCCAAAGGCACACATAGCAACAATCATAAACACAACAAGTTACTTAACCTATGGACACAACTAAGTGTCACATGCATTTCTATTGTTCGGTAAATTCACTTATCCTACGACACCACCAAGTATCACATGCATTTCTACTAATAACTTTCCCTAGTCAAGGCCGATATCCGACTACTTTTCCCTACCTCGTAACGCTTCCCAACGTCCACACTCAAGCTCCGGCGCGCTCACGATCACTCGCCTAGCCTTCTCTTTCCGCGGTCGTCGGCACGATCTAACATGGTCACAAGTTAGCACACTTTTTAAATATGCAGGCAAAACCGAAATTAATGAAATTGACGCCCAAACGCGACCCCGACAATGCCGATCACTCCCAAACTTCCCAATTACTCGACATTGTCAACAAAGGGCCCGGAAAAGCCCGATTCGGCCGGCTCGGCGAATCTGCCCGGGATCAGAAAACGCCCTTCCGGGGCTCCGAAAATTCCCGTTTTCATTTCTACGATCCTAAAATAATTCAAGGGTTCCAACGCAACTAACGGAATCAATTTTCGACGTCCGAGCGATTTAATTCGCGTTTAAAGTTTTTAAACCCGACATTTCCAATTTTCACTAATTAATTCCATAATTCATTCCGGGTGTGAATTATCGACTCGAGGATTGTCAAGACCACCCGAACACGAAAAACCCGAGGCCCGGTCAAGTGGGCCCCACACGGCCTCAATGGAAAACGTTCCTTTTCACCCCAAAACGTTCCTAACAAACTCCAATCCTTAACCCAGCCATATTTGAACCGTTTAAACTCAAACCCTAAATTTCAAACGTATCAAAACGAGAAAAAGTCGGGTTCTCACCGTAGGGAATGACGAGGGGAGCTCGAATATGCAACCGTTGAGACGATCCGTCGGTCGGATCGTCGGGAGATCACCAAAACCCTAACTTTACTTTTTTTTTTCAAATGGCCGACACCCCCTTCTTGCTTTCCTTTTGTTTTGGTTTAAAAACAACTAACCACCACTTGTTTGACATGTGTCATGTGGGTCCACCTTTTATTTTGGTTTTAAAAGCAACTAACCACCATTTGTTTGACATGTGTCATGTGGGTCCCACCTTTTAGAAAAATATCTTTGTAGATATTTTTCAGTCAGATTCGCGAAATTCGACTGTCTCGGGCCCCGTGCGGGCCCATTTTCCAAGAAATTACGAAATGTCACGTGCTACGAGGAAACGGCCCAACTAAGACCGCTATAACGACGGCTAAGCTTTTTGGATCCGAATCGGGCCTCGAACGGATCAAAACGTCGCTCGGTTGACTTTTTCGGCAAAAAGTCAACTTTTTCCCGAATTGGTCAAAAAGTTGCCCTGAGTTGCCCCAAACTCCATTTGGTCGATATCGGGGTCAAATTAAGTCCGATATGACCCTCGGGGTCAATTTTAGGTTCATTTAGGTGTCTGCCCAAAATTTTAAAATTTTCCGTTTTTCCGCCGATTTGACCGGCGTTGACCAGGAGCGGTTCTTACAATTCTTCTGCCTTGGCCAAGGATCTTTTCAACCATAAGATTCATAACAACATAGAGTTCGAACTCATTACCTTGAGTTGATGGATTCCCTCTTGACTCGCCATTGATTATATAGGTACTCAATTATACCCAATGACCTTTCAACTAGTATTTTTACACACGAGGTGTCCGATATCAAAGTACAACAAGCATTCTATTAATCACTATGGTGATCTCAAGTCAAAGGACAAAACAATGTACATTTGCTCCTTAAGAAAATTTCCACATTGACAGTATAGATAAAATCAACCATTTGGAAATCTCACTTTTGGTCAGTTCAATGATCATATCCACTATTTGCATTATCTATATTATAACTTAATGAATGAGATCCATTAATACTCATCTAATGAGCACTGTTATACATATATTGGTCTATCTGGATCACCTTAGCCCCAGTAGGATGATCATATGACCAAGAACACTTTTAGATCAAATTTTATAATACTTGACTCTCATTATCATAATCCCTATTATGATGACAAGTATATCAGTTTAATCAAGGACTTATCATATCTAATGTCAATAAACATACATATATGATATCAATAAATGTCATTATATTAGTCACCACTAATAAGAAGAAAACGATATGAAATGTGCTAAAAACAATGTTTCATGAAGATTAACATTTGACTAGATCCAAACATTCATGAATTTCAATCCTATATTCCACTTATGCTTGTCAAACTCCTTTGAACCAAGCACCTTAGTGAAAGGACCTTCATCGTTTTCCTTTATTTTCCAACTTCAGAATTTGAACGTCTCCACGTTCAACTATTTCTATAATCGGAAGAAACTTCCGAAGAACGTGTTTGAATTTCTGGTGTGCTCTTGCTCCTTGGCTTGTGCAATAACACATGTATTGTCACAAAATAAAGAAACACTTTCCTTTACTAAAGAAACCACACCAAGCTCAGTTAAGAACTTTATCCATACACCTTCTTCAACAGCATCACATGCAGTTATGTATTCTGCTTTAGTTATTGAATTAGCTACGGTAGCTTGTTTGGAACTCTTCATAAAAACTCTCTCACCATTTAAGGTAAATCCATAACCAGAATTAGATTTGCTACAATATGTATCTGATGCAAAACTTGCATCAATATGACTTAACAATTTAAGCTCATTATCTCCATATATGAGGAATTGATCTTTAGTTCTTCTCAAGTACTTACGAATAGTTTTAACAACTTTCCAATGTGCCTCACTGTAATAACCACTCCCGGTCAACGCCAGTCAAAACTGCGAAAAACAGGAAAATTTAAAATTTTTAAGACAGACACTTAATTTCACCTAAATTGACCCCGAGGGTTATACCAGACTTGATTTGACCCCGTTATCGACCAAGATGAGTTCCAGGGGACTCAGAGCAACTTTCTGATCAATTTGGAAAATGTTGACTTTTCGCTGGAAAAGTCAACCGAGCGACGTTTTGGTCTATTCGAGGACCGTTTTGAATCCAAAAAGCTTAGCCGTCGTCGCAGCGGTCTTAGTTGAGCCGTTTCCTTGTAGCCCGCCAAGTTTCGTAATTTCTTGGGGAAAGTGCCCGTTCGGGGCCCGAAACGTCCGATTTTCGCGAATCTGATTGGAAAATATCAAGTATATATTTTCCAAAAGGTGTGGGACCCACCTTGACACTTGTCCAATATGTGGTGGTGTTAGTTTTGGGGGGAAACATTGAGGGGACAAGAGGTGGCCGGCCATATAGGGCAAAAAGGAAAAAAAATAGAAAATAGAGTTGGTTGTTTTAGAAAGAGAAAGAAGAGAGAAGAAAGGGAGAGAAGGAGAAGAAGAAGAGAGCTTGGAGTTAGGGTTTTCCACTATTCACGTCATCCAACCCTTGGATCGTCTCAAGGCAAGAAGAAAGTGCACTCCCCTCGTTCTCCTCTACGGTATACACCGAACCGATTCTCGTTTTGATTAATTTTGGAAGTTAGGGTTTATGTAAAACTATTAGTTTAGGGTGTTTTGAGGTTGGGGGAATTGTTGGAGACGTTTTGGAAGTGTTTGGAGTCGAAGTATGACGTTTTCCGGTGACCGGAGGCTCGGGAGGAGCTCCGGCCACTGTGGGTGGTGGCCGGCCGGCCATGGGGTGGCTGGCCGGAGCTGGGACCAGCCACCACCATGGTGGCCGAGCCCCACTTTGAGCCCTAGGGCCCACGGCCAAGTGGGTCGGGTGGGGCCCACGTGCTCGGGTGCTCGGGTTTAGTGTTCGGGTGGTTTAAAACGTTCCCCGGACCATTTATCCATAACCGAATCGAAATTTAGAATTAAATTGGAAAAGTTATAATTAACGGGTTTTAGAAACTTGAAACGTTAATTAATTGACTCAGAAGTCGGAATTCGATTCTGTCAAGTACATTGGGACCCTTGAATTATTCTAAGACCGTAGAAACGAAAACGGGAATTTTTGGAGCCCCGGAAGGGCATTTACAAAACCCGGGCAGATTAGCCATGTCGGGCGAATCGGGCCTTTACGGGTCCCTTATCGACAATAGCGAGTAATTGGGAAGTTTGGGAGCGATCGACATTGTCGGGGTTAAGTTTGGGCATCGAGTTTAATGATTTTCAGCTTATTTCCTGCGAGTTGTTAAGTGCCTTTAAATTGTGTTCTTTTAGATCGTGCCACGGACCGAGGCAAGGGAAAGCGGGGTGAGTGACTGAGATCATCACCGGAGCTCGTTGGTTGGCTCTTGGGAGAACACGCACGAGGTAGGAAAAAGTAGCCGGATCTCGGCCCTGACTAGGGAAAGTTAACAGTAGAATTGCATATGACACCGGGGTGTCGTGGGTTAATTAGGTTTATCGAATATTAGAAAGGCATGATACGGGAATGTAGCGTTTATGAGAAAAGCATGTGACACTTAGCAGTGTCGTAGGAGCAGAGAACTTAGCGATATTAGGATCACTGGAGGCATATGACCATGCTCGGAGGTTGACTGTTTAATTTATGTCTTGGGTGGCCATGAGAGCCCGTGTATTATTATTGAGTTTGGGTGGCCATGAGAGCCCGTGTTTTATTGTTGGTGTCTTGGGGGGCCATGAAATCCCGTGTTATTATTATTGAGTTTGGGTGGCCATGAGAGCCCGTGTTATTATTATTGAGTTTGGGTGGCCATGAGAGCCCGTGTTATTATTGTCGAGTCTTGGGTGGCCATGAGAGCCCGTGGTATTGTTATTGGTGTTTTGGGTGGCCGTGAGTGCCCGTGGGGTTGTGAACCCGTACTTTACCGTTGGTGTCTTGGGTGGCCATGAGGGCCTGTTGGGTTGTTGAACCCGTGTTACTTTAGTATTGGTGTCTTGGGTGGCCGTGAGTGCTGTTGGGTTGTTGAACCCGTGTTGCTTTATTGTTGGTGTCTTGAGTGGCCGTGAGTGCTGTGGGGTTGTTGAGCCCGTGAGTTACTGTTGGTGTGTTTTGGGGTGGCCGTGAGTGCCGGGGGTTGTTGAGCCCGTGAGTTACTGTTGGTGTGTCTTGGGAGGCCGTGAGTGCCCGTGAATGGTTTGGGTTGTTGAGTCCGTGTTTTACTGTTGGTGTCTTGTGTTGGCATGAGTGCCTGTGGAGTGTTGAACTGGTCTTGTTACTGTTGGTTGAACCTTGCTTGTGTTTGTGATTGTGGATCCCGGTGGGTTGCAAGCATTCGTTGGCTGGCCTGACCAAGTTTGAATCCCGGTAGGTTGCAAGCATTCTTGGGCTGGCCTGACCAAGTTTGAGTATCAACAGGTTGTAAGCATTCTTTGGCTAGCCTGATCCGAGTTTGAGTATCAACAGGTTGTAAGCATTCTTGGGCTAGCCTGGTCCGTGTTCGAGTATCAACAGGTTGTGAGCATTCTTTGGCTAGCCTGATCCGTGTTTGCGTGAGTGGGGGAGGTTACTGAGCAGCTGGTATGCGATCCTTTGTGATCTTGGGTGTTGCGTGGTGGTCTCTTGAGTCTTTGGAGGAGGTCGTCAATAGCTGTGTCGGGTCTACTTTACGTGTCAAGTGTCGAGTCATTCGAGGAAGGTCACCATGTGTGTGTGTCAGTCGGAGCACTTGAGTTGGGGACAGTGATCCCCGGTGTTGAGTTTGTTGTTGGTGTTACCGGCATTGTCTGCTAATTATGTCGTAGTCAGTCTGTTATCTGTGGTGGTGAGCGAACGCTCACCCCTAGCTGCTTTTCCTACAGGTACTGATCACAGGACGGACTAGGTGAGCTCTCGAAGCTTGTGGAGCTAGGAGCGGAGTCCGGGTTTTGTCTTTTGAGTCTAGTGACGGATACCTTGTACTTTTGTCCACGCGTTGGGATGTATTTTAAGTTGTAAATATTATTTTGTTGAACAAATGGTGATTTTAAAGTGTTTATTCAAAACAGGTTTCAAACGGCTTTATTATTTTAAATGTTCGCGTCCCTAGTTCGGTTTTACTGAAATTGGGGCGTGACACTCACCCAGATTCCCTTGGTACCTACTTGCTACTCCTAGCGTATAGGCAACATCCGGTCTCGTACATATCATAGTATACATGATAGCTCCCACTGTGTTAACATATGAGATTATACTCATGCGTTCTCTTTCCTCTAGGGTCTTAGGACTATCCCCCTAGAAAGAGAAACTCTAGTTCCAATAGGTAAGTACCCCTTTTTGGAATTATCCATGTGATACTTTCTTAAGATAGTATCAATGTACATAAATAAGGAGATCCCAAGCAACTTCCTTAATCTATCTCTATAGACTTTTATTCCAAGAATATAAGTTTCTTTTCTCACATCTATCACAAAGAACTTTTCAGATAGCCAAATCTTTGTTTCCAGCATGGCTGACACATCATTTCCTATTAGGAATTTGTCATCTACATACAACACTAGGAAAATAATAATGCTCCCACTAACATTCTTGTACACACATGGCTCCTTTTCACAACGCACAAAATCGAACTTTTCGATTGTCGTGTGAAAACAAATTTTGCAACTATGAGAAGCTTTCTTTAATCCGTAAATGGATTGTTGTAGCTTACATACTTTACTAGGAGCAGATGACAATATGAAACCTTCAGGTTGAGTCATATAGACATCTTCCTTAGCTCACCATTAAGGAAAGCCATTTTCATATCCATTTTTCAAATCTCATAATCATATTATGCAACAATAGCAAGCAAAATCCGAATAGATTTGAGTATTGCTACAGGGGAGAACGTTTCTTCATAATCAATACTGTAAAGACCTGAGTTTCTGTGTCGTTATTTTTTTGACATTGGAACCGTCGTTGAGTTGGGGAACGAGTCGAATCTTGAATCGACTTCAAAAAGGGGGAAAAGAAACAAAAAAAAGGAATTTGGGCTGGACAGTTGACCAGGCCGGTCAGAGATGGCCTTTACAAGCAGCAGCCCATCAGGCCCAGGCACCTCGAGCAGGCCCAACCTTAGCAACAAAAGGGGGCTACGACGCTTCAGTTTCCATTTTCGCGCACGCAATTCGAGGACTACCTCGCGTCTCTCCCTCACTCGAGATCTCACTCCTCTCTCGCCGGATTCACGCGCGCGCCTTCCTCCCTCCCTCCAACTGAGCTATCACCGGAGCTCACTCCTCCTCTCCTCCCTTCCGATTCTCAGGTGACGTTCCCTCGCACCAAGAAACCCCAAAACTCGTGCGGTCTCATCTTCTTCCCCCTCGAATCGTCACAAGCCGTCGCCGCCATCGGCGTTTCAAGCTCCACCTTGCCGGAATCTACCGATTCAGAGACGGTGAGGTTGTGTCTCGACCCTTTTCGCCTTCCTCGTCCTTTTTTCCCTGAGTTTCGAACCTTTTTGGGCCAGATCTGAGCTAGCGAAGCTTCGCCGGAGTTCTCGCTTTCCAGATCTGAACTCTCGCCGGCAAGCTTTCATCGTCGTTAGGTCGGGACAGAGGACCACGCCCGTAAGCTCCCCTCGTCCTTCCTTCTTCACCTGACGCCACGGACTTCGTCAAACACCCGCCCGAACCCGTCGTCATCGCCACCGGAACAGAACCGTCGCCGCCATCGCAACTCCGGTCTAACCCTAATCGCGTCTCAAGCATGGTTGGGTCACCACGTGATTTGGGCCTTTGGGCCGGGCAGAACCAAAGGAGACGGGCTGGGTCGGTCAAATGGTTTCGGCCATGGGAAGGTCAGTTGGATCAGACTGAATTCGGGCCTTGGGCCTAGTTGGACTTCAGGACCGGGTATGGACCGGGTCTGGACACGGGTCTGGACCGGGTTCGGGCTCGGATCCGGGTCAACCCGACTATAAAGAAAATTGTTTTAAAAATCAGTTTCAATTAATTAATTAATTTAATTTAATTGATTATAATTGGATAATTAAAAGACAATTGTGGTTAAATCAAAGGACCTTTGGACAATTACCGGTTTTGATTGGACTTTTTATTTGTCAAACCTAGACGGGACTTCGCCCGAGAACAAGGGCTTGGAATCGAGCTAGAAGGATGAAGACCACTCCGGGACCCGTGTGAAGAACGGAGGAGAGGCCACTCGAGCTTTTCATCAGAGTATTATTAGAGGAAGACCACAAGGTAGGGAAAGTCCTAACTACTCGAGTATTTAATTAGTAGTATGCCTATTATGTTAATAAAACCGGAAAGGTCCTAGAATTGCATATAGGATGCAAATAACTAGAATAATCGTCTTTCAATTACTAATAACCGGATGTGTCTAGAATGCATGCTTAGGAAGAGAATAACTAGTGTAACTCGCTTTCAATACTTGGGAATTGATTTACTGGTATAGAGGCCGTGATGAGTCCTCAGATTAGTGGTTGTGCTAGGTTCATATGCTTGGTTGCTAGTTATTAGGATAATCAAGAGTCTAACGAAACTAGTTTAATTTTATGTTGATTGATAAAATGTGTAATTGATTGGTTGAGTGATTGCGTGTTAAAGTAATTGTTGATTGAGCGGATGATCGAGTATGACTGGTTGTGCCAAGGGGTACAATCAGGTGATCGATGTATCGATGGTTCGTGACAGGTAAGTATACGGTAAGTGTGGAGTGTTATGGGATGTCTTTGCTGTGATGAAAGTGTGCTTTGAGAAGTGTTCATTGATGGGTGAATTACAGTGCATTTTCCTTATTCTTATTCTTGAAATGTTTGTTTGTTCGGTTCGGTACTACACCCGGGGGGGGGGGGGGGGGGGGTAATCTGGTGCCGTTATGGTGGTTGGAGTTGGACAGATACTGTGAGATATTGGTTGAGTATTGGAGCCTGAGGGCATTGGTTATTGGATATTATGAGGATTGATTATTGGAGCTTGAGGGCATTGGTTACTGGACTGGATATGATGAGGATTGATTATTGGAGCCTGAGGGCATTGGTTATTGGACCCTACGGGGTACTTGGATGGATTACTTCGTGAGAGATGGTTACTGTGGTTTCACCCAAGTGTATGCGTCCTAAGGGAGCACTACCTTGGTTCCCTATGACATATGGTCCTTTGGAGGCATTTCCGAGAATTCCGACGATAAGCGCCCATTTGGGATTGTTTCCGGTGCCCCGACGCATGTGCCTCCTCAGGACCGAGGGAAAATCTGATATGATATGGGTACTTTGGTGGATCGGAATATGGGAACCGATGTGATCCCAGAATCTATCCATGGATCGGAGGCTTGAGAAAGCGAGTGGTTGGCGTGATATTAACTACTCCCATTATAATAAGTTACGATTCATTATAGTATTTCCATGGAATCTTTTAAGTTACTGTTATCTTTGGAAAAGCGATGCTATTTTATTACGTTGGTTCCATAACATTTCATTGATTAATAGTATTTACTCGTTCCTAGTTGTGATGGTTTTCTATTTTATTATGATGTTCTCTAATTATTCTCTGGGAAGTTATCGTTATCCTTGTGAATGCGTTGTTGTTGTCATTGCTTCTCATTTGTTTATTATATCTTTTGGTCTAAGGGTTTTAAGCACTTTTGTGACATCGAACTAAAGCAGTTTCATTATTAAACTTGGAGGCTAAAGTTGTTTACGATTTTCCCTACTGAGCGTAAGCTCACCCCTATTTGTTTATTTATCATGTGTACATGTGTACTTGAGATCTGGAGAATTCGAGGCTCGGGAGCTTCCGGATGTCTTGAGGGTTGTATTAGAGATGGGTTGGTCCACATTGTTGAACTTTATGTACCTTATGTTACTTGTCAAGTTTTGACACTATATTCGAAATTTTGGATTAAATTATTGAGAAATATTTTGGACTCGCTTTCAGCTTTAAAAGAGTTTATTACAGTTTTACTACTTATATCTCAATTGTTTCAGGTCACGTCTCGAGTCCGGCCAAAACCGGATTTGGGGCGTGACAATTTGGTATCAGAGCCTGGTTTCATTTGAAATAGGTTAAATTTTGAACTTGTTTTCAAAACTTCGGACCAACGTCAATTAGGTGGGTAGAGTTAGAAGGTCTAAATCGTGTGCTCAATGACGCAAGTGAAAATATTTGATGCGTAGAGTGGGAACGACACAAATCTTGATTGTCTCAATGATTGTTTAAATTTGCATCTTTTTATTACGATGGTTACATCACTTGATTGGGACCCTTACCTTATTGGTTGTAAGATACAGTGATCGTTGAAGCCGAATGGTTGAGATCGGTATTGGGTTAACTAGCAATGATCGAACCGTTATAAAGTGGTTGTTGAGTAAAATGATTTGTTAAGTGTGTTACCGTCGTGGTTGGTCGTTTCATGATTGATAAAGTTGAAGGGTTAACTTGTTGAAGTATTGATTTATCGAGGCATTGATTTACTAAAGAGTCGACTTATCGAAGTATTGTTTTATTGAAAGGATGATCAAATTGGGATGACATTTGAGAAAAGAGTAGAACTCGTGTATTCATGCGCTCTTTTTAAGTGTATTGTGTCTATTCCGATGCTCCGTGATCCTGAAAGACTCGTTCCACCCTATGCTTCGTGATACGGGACTGGTTTTACTCCTATGCTTCGTGATACGGGACTGGTTACACCCCTATGCTTCGTGATACGGGAAGACTGAGTCGATGATGCTCCGACACCATACTTGCTGTACTATTTAAATGCTGCGTGTTCTAGAGTGATGAAATGTTAGTTGTGAAATTGTTGATTTGTTTAA
Organism: Erodium maritimum; assembly: GCA_963921825.1. Lineage (NCBI taxonomy): Eukaryota > Viridiplantae > Streptophyta > Magnoliopsida > Geraniales > Geraniaceae > Erodium > Erodium maritimum. The sequence goes on along the minus strand of OY997596.1, from coordinate 25,490,918 downwards.
GTGATAACCGTCATTTAACAATTAAAGTTGAAACTAATAATGAGTTTGAAATTAACTTTGAGTTTGAAGCTAAGGCTTAACTTAAATTTGAAATTGAGCTCGAAATGGAAAGTAAGTCGAGACAGAGATTGAGATTGAAATTAAGATCGGGTTTAGATCGGATGAACGAGCGGTGCTCGGGTTGGTCATGACACGTTGGTTAAATAATTTTTGAAGGATTTGCCGTTTGGTCGGCCGCTAATTGATGTAAAAACCTGAAATGCTAAATGGACCGGGTAGTATTGAGATATTTGCTAAGACCCGCATGGGTTACTTTGGTGTTCAAGATGTTGTGTAATTGAGGTGTTTTGTGTGTACCTTATGGGTAGGACTCTGTGTACAGGTTATTATAGAAATGTCCCGCTTAAGCGGATGGTTAGAAGAAAATACAAACGGGTCATGCCGAATTCTCGGTAGAAACTAAAGTGTTTGCCCTATCACGGGCTGACTCACGGGCGCCACTGTAGTCGATCGTGATAGAGGGATGTCAAGTGGTTACAACGAGATTCGGGGACGCCTGAATCGGGTTGTAACGACGTGAGATCGACATGAAGGTTATAAAAGAAAAGTAAGGGTTTGAGATTATGGAAAAGAGTTGAGGACTTAAATTGTGAGATTTATCGTGATGCGATTCTAGACCCTAGTGTTGGGAAGAGACCCAATCGAGGGGTATGCTTGTTGTTAGTCTTAGTGCCCGTAGTTCAATCCTAAATGTCCAAATGTATATATCATCGTTAGCAATAATATTAAAACGGCTTTATATTACTTATGTGTTGGAGTAATATATCGATGTGTGCTCTGATCTATACCCACCATGCGAATAGAACCATAGATCGAGATAGATCACACTCGATGGGTCCCTAGTCAACAAAGCTCCACTAGAAGCGACTAGTATGAAAGATGGCTCTTTATGGCTTACGTTCTGTTAGTCATTGGAATGGGATTCCGGAGTCTGATCATAGATATCATGTGGGACATGATATTGGACGACCCGCCTTGAATATGTGCCATAGATTAAGTCATGAACATATTCAGTGTTGTAGCTTGTCATGTATCCTTAGACCAAGGAGTCTTTGTGATCGCTATGTAGTCAACAACTGAGTTTGACCTGAGCCTAACATTGTCCGTAACAGGGCTTCCATAACGGCCAGGATTGGCTTGGGGACGGGCTACATGAGTGACACGAAAGACGGCTAAGGGATTTATCCCTCATACTAAGGTATGGGAAAGATATCGGTTCTCGGCCACTTGATCGAGAGTGACTGGAAGAATAGCATGGCCATGCACATGATACTGGGTATCATATCTTCAGTCATCTCACATATCAAGGAACGGTGATTGAGAATAATAAGGATGACGGCTCTATGCCTTATCTCAATCAGGATATCGGAGATAAAAGGATAATGACAGGGACGATAGAAAGGTTAGAATCGACAGGGTCGATTCGTTATGTAGTGTCAGGCAATACTAAAGTCTCGTTAGTTGCCACTTAAATAGGATCAAGTAAAATGGGATTTTACGTTGATCTATTGACATGCATAAACCTAAGGGTCACACCGGAGGATGAAACTCATTGACACATTTATGGAGAATGGCCAAAAGGGAGTTGTCTCGGGACATGACCAAAACTGGGTTTTGGGTCATGTGCCCGTACGTGAATAGGACTTTACGGATCGAGACAAGGCTTGGAGTCTTGGGATTGATCGCGTCGGATAATGTTGGACATTTCCGGTATGGAAGGCTTGGAGGCGATGAGCGAATCACGGGACCTCGTTAGAAATGGCCACGGGCCATGTTCCAAGAGGCCCATGAAAGGCCCATGCAACCAAGGCCCATAGAACTAATTAATCAAGTCTTGATTAATTAGTACTAAGTAAGCAAGACAAGGATTAAGGTGTTGGTGATTCACCACCTAACCCAATCTTGTCTTGCCATACTTTGTCCTATTTACACCTTACTTGACACCATACTTGTCCCATGCCTTTAGTTGGACAAGTATGAGTTTTGTTATGTTTAATTCATCTTTTTTCAACATAACAAACACAGGACAAGAATAGGAAACACATTTTCTCTCCCTCTTCCATGGCCATTTCGGGTTTGGCTAGTTTCCACCTCCATGTTTGTGTTCTTGAGTCCTCAAAGAGAAGAACTACGTGGCTTTGATTCCCATGTGGATACGTAGGCGTCTTGGAGACTCAAGCCAATCATTCGTTAACCGGTGTTCTTGTTTTGGTAAGAACTAGTGCTGAATTTTTCTCTTGTGAATCCATTCTTTGTTAGTTGTTTCATGGTTTTAATCGTCTCTTGGTTTTCATTGATTTTCCGCTGCGAGTTGGTTCATCTTCAACCCTACCTCGAGACCCAACACTTGTTGCTTTGCGAATTGTGTGAGTTGATTGAGATTGTTCCTCCTATGGAAGTTGATTGATTTGATTGAATACTGTTGATTGCTGTTGTGAGACGCACTAAGTTGCGGCCTTTTCTGCCTATACATAAAGTATTATATATATCTACTGAGCCTAAGTGCGGTTGGTCATTATATGATCTTGGTGGGACGCGCGTGGACGTCCTAATGTTTTGATCAAACTGGTTGTTCTAAACGAGACTTCGTACTACCGATCCAAGTAGGATCCCTTTAAGACGCAGGAGAACGTCCCTTTATGATAAATCGAACCACTTGAGTTAAATTGAATTATGAATAGTTACGTTTTAAATGCAACGAGTACACGAGAGGTCCCGTGTTTACGGCCCGAGAGGGACCAGGAGCCGCCCAGCTGTGGGGCAGAGCCAGACACCAGATGTTGAGCAGGCAGGGGCAGCGAGTGCCCATGATGCTACTTCTACAGAGCACCAGAGTTTAAGAGTGGACCGTCAGGGTTACCACCTAGAGTTCCTCCAGTCGCAGAGCCGAATCAGACGGCCCCTCTAGAGGAGGTGGTTCGCGCAGTATTAGCAACGATCAGCACTCGGCAAGAGACTGCAGCGCCGGCACCAGAGATCGTGCCCACGGCTACCATAGCCTATGTTGAGAGGCCAAACCTTTTGACAGCTTTACGTCCCAGGCACTCAGAGCCTTTAGCAAGCTGGGCACCTCAGTCGACTCCGGGAGTTCAGACCCCATTAATGTCGCAGGTTGGTTGGAACGGATTTACCGCAACCTAGATACGTTTGAGATATCTGACCGTCGTTTGAGAGTGTCTTTCGCGACCTTTCAGTTTGAGGAAGAAGCATGCGATGGGTGGCAGCATGTGCAGACCAGGGTTGGAGATGACGGCACTAGCCGTTGAGAAGAATTTTCGAGAGACCGCCAGAGCGTGGAAGATCAGGCCGAGGCCGAGTGGCTCCCTGAGGCCGTCAAAGAGTCGAAATACTAAGAGGCAGAGGACCTCAGGATTGTCTCAATCACAGACCCAGTCCGGTGGGACACGACGGGTTGGGACGACAACGTCGGTTGGACCTGCCCCGATGACACAGTTTTTTCCTTCGTGCAGACAGTTTGGACATTTGGGCCGAGACTGCCCGTTGAGTGATGGATTTACATATCGTTCCGCAGGTCAGCCTACGAGAGCCGATAAGAAGACATGCTATCACAGCAGCAATTTCTTCCATCACCACCGAGAGGAGGACCTCCGCTTCAGCAGGGCCGGGCACACTCGATTGCCGGGCCCCGAGCTGAGAGACTTGATACCGATCACGAGATCGCTTAGAGTACTTGTTTACGATTTACATCTTGGGATTCTGTTTGCTGACATTTGAGTTTTACACTTGGCTGCTTTGGTTTGGGATTACTTTATGGTGGAACAATTTTAGAACTGGTAAGCCCACCAGTATCTTAACACACCGACTAGAGGTGCGGTAGTACCAACGAACGCCAGTTTGAGTTTGGAAGAGGAGTAACAGACCTAGTAGTACAGGATGTCCTTTTCCTTCTGCGATAGTGAGAATCGAGTTTTAAGAACCGATTGGCGAAACATCAGGCGTTCGTCGAATGCTATCGGCAGCGAATGCCCGCGCAGTGAAAGACTGCGGCCTTGACCAGTAAATGGTCCAAACGGTCACAAGAGATGACCGAGCGACGATAAGATCAGGGTAGCGCAGCGGAAGCGTGGTGGGCCCATACCCACAGGTGTCGTAATCGACAGCTCCTTCTACCCTTGCTAAAAGATTTAAGTTATAAGATTCGAACCGTCGAAACGATTTTGTTTCAAAATCCCGGTTAACGAGCGGAAAGTTGCACAAGTGTGTGCCGTACTTAAGAATTTGGATTAGAATGTGCTTCCTACGTTCGTCCCGCGAGGACTAAGCATAACCATAAGGTTACGCCACGGATTGAGAGCACCTCAAGTTGAAACCCGACAATAGATAGCCGAGGGCAACTACCACAAGCTTCCAGGCCAGTAACAAGATGGCACCGAACGAAGCGTTGTGTGGTAGGTCGGATTTTGTGCCATGCATGGGCACAGGGAAAGTTAAGGGTTAATCGTTGTTGGTTTTGAGTTGTTCGAGGAACGATGGAAGGAATCGCGCTAGTTTCTGAACTGTTCAAAGTATCGAGATCACAGTGCATGATGATTACTCCTTACGGGGTGACTTGGGTGGACTTGACTATAAGTTGTTTTGATCGACAGCTCGTGAACGAGTGTCAACGGTATAAGGATTACCACCGATCGGGTTAAACTCTATTGATAAATCTTGGATTGTGTTTCGCTGTCGAGTGTGAGTATTGTACGTTTATTTTGGTGTCTTGAAGGATGCCTACTTTCGGCTAGAGTTCCAGTACGAGGTTCCACCGTTCTTGTTGTTGTGCGTCGTTCGTCCGACAAGATGTTGGTAGAGTTCGTGGTTGTACGGAACCGTGCACCGGGTTTGCGAACCATGGTCTTGCAGATACAATGACTTATACGAAGCGATTTGTAAGATGGTTTTGTCAGAGTGTGAACTGGTATCGACGGTAAGAGAATTATAGCAAGTTGGTTAACTTTCGTGATCGACCGTAGTTGAGATTTGTTAGTTTCTCCTTATTCTAGGATCGTGATACTTGATGAGTGGTTGAATCATTATCAGGTTGAGAATCTAGAAAGGATTTACCAGGTATGACCTGTCGATAAGATTGGTCAAGTGTGTCGTGCTTAGTTTAACGTGAACTTCTAGTGGTAGTACGTTTTGAGGCGTGCCGACTGCCGACTAGAGGTCGGTGCATTGCATCATTCACTTGATTAAGGTGCGCCTACCATTCCGCGAGGTGTGATGAAACAAACGATTGTTCCAGATCCACAGTGTTAGTGAGATCTCTTGTTTTGTTGAAAGGAGTGCGTATTACTCCCTCGTAAGTTGTTTATGGTCGGTCTTGACTTGTAACGAGTTCCAGCAGAATACCTTGACGACGGATTTTCCGGTGTGGGAAATTGAGATCCTCACCTTAGTTTTCTTAAGTGTTTAGATGTCTCTCGACTTGTGTTGTCACTCGGTTTTCTTGAGTTGGTGAAACGTTGCACGTGTTTTCGTGCAGTTGGGTGAGACGGTTTGTACCACCAAGTATGGCGTTTGAGAAAATAGCGTGATCTAGTGAAGCACGATTAAGTGATTGTTGCGTAAATTCGGAAACGGTTAAAGACCGTGCAGAGCCGACAAAAGAATCATTCAGTTAGAAGGCGCATACCTCTAGAGTTTACAGTCGGTGAGCACGTATTTCTGAAAGTGAGCCTAAGAAGGACTTTTAGCGGTTCGACCGCGTCGGAGGCAAGTTGGCCCCGCAACTTATCGAACTTTTCGAGATCTTCAGGCAGGACTAGAGCCGTTGCCTAGCAGCTTCGCGTGTTCCCAAACTGCGGGAGTACACCGCGGATCCCTCGCTTATGAGTTTTGAGCGGAGTTTGCATGAGGAAAGGTCAAGAGGAGCGCGCTCGTTTAAATTTCAAGGACGGAATTCTTTTAAGGGTAGATTGTAAAGAGCTGAGTTTCTGTGTCGTTATTTTTTTGACATTGGAACCGTCGTTGAGTTGGGGAACGAGTCGAATCTTGAATCGACTTCAAAAAGGGGGAAAAGAAACAAAAAAAAAAAAGGAATTTGGGCTGGACAGTTGACCAGGCCGGTCAGAGATGGCCTTTACAAGCAGCAGCCCATCAGGCCCAGGCACCTCGAGCAGGCCCAACCCTCACTCGAGATCTCGCTCCTCTCTTGCCGGATTCACGCGCGCGCCTTCCTCCCTCCCTCCAACTGAGCTATCACCGGAGCTCACTCCTCCCCTCCTCCCTTCCGATTCTCAGGCGACGTTCCCTCGCACCAAGAAACCCCAAAACTCGCGCGGTCTCATCTACTTCCCCCTCGAATCGTCACAAGCCATCAACGCCGTCGGCCTTTCAAGCTCCACCTTGCCGGAATCTACCGATTCAGAGACGGTGAGGTTGTGTCTCGACCCTTTTCGCCTTCCTCGTCCCTTTTTCCCTGAGTTTCGAACCTTTTTAGGCCAGATCTGAGCTGGCGAAGCTTCGCCGGAGTTTTCGTTTTCCAAATCTGAACTCTCACCGGCAAGCTTTCATCGCCGTCAGTCGGGACGGAGGACCACGCCCGTAAGCTCCCCTCGTCCCTCCTTCTTCACCTGACGCCACGGACGCCGTCAAACACCCGCCCGAACCCATCGTCATCGCCACCGGAACAGAACCGTCGCCGCCATCGCAACTCCGGTCTAACCCTAATCGCGTCTCAGGCATGGTTGGGTCACCACGTGATTAGGGCCTTTGGGCCGGGCAGAACCAAAGGAGACGGGCTGGGTCGGTCAAATGGTTTGGGCCGTGGGAAGGTCAGTTGGATCAGACTGAATTCGGGCCTTGGGCCCAGTTGGACTTCAAGACCGGGTCTGGACCGGGTTCGGGGTCGGATCCAGGTCAACCCGACTATAAAGAAAATTGTTTTAAAAATCAGTTTCAATTAATTAATTTAATTTAATTGATTATAATTGGATAATTAAAAGACAATTGTGGTTAAATCAAAGGACCTTTGGACAATTACCGGTTTTGATTGGACTTTTTATTTGTCAAACCTAGACGGGACTTCGCCCTAGACGGGACAATTACCGGTTTTGATTGGACTTTAATTTAATTTAATTGATTTATTTGGTTACTGGATATGATGAGGATTGGTTATTGGAGCCTGAGGACATTGGTAATTGGACCCTACGGGCTAGTTGGATGGATTACTTCGTGAGAGATGGTTACTGTGGTTTCACCCAAGTTTATGCGTCCTACGGGAGCACTACCTTGGTTCCCTATGACACATGGTCCTTTGGAGGCATATCCGAGAATTCCGACGATAAGCGCCCATTTGGGATTGTTTCCGGTGCCCCTACGCATGCGCCTCCTCTGGACCGAGGGAAAATCTGATATGATATGGGTACTTTGGTGGATCGGAATATGGGAACCGATGTGATCCCAGAATCTATCCATGGATCGGATGCTTGAGAAAGCGAGTGGTTGACGTGATATTAACTGCTCCCATTATAATAAGTTACTATTCGTTATAGTATTTCCATGGAATCTTTTAAGTTACTGTTATCTTTGGAAAAACGATACTATTTTATTACGTTGATTCCATAACATTTCATTGATTAATAGTATTTACTCGTTCCTAGTTGTGATGGTTTTCTATTTTATTATGATTTTCTCTAATTATTCTCTGGGAAGTTATCGTTATCCTTGTGAATGCGCTGTTGTTGTCATTGCTTCTCATTTGTTTATTATATCTTTTGGTCTAAGGGTTTTAAGCACTTTTGTGACATCGAACTAAAGCAGTTTCATTATTAAACTTGGAGGCTAAAGTTGTTTACGATTTTCCCTACTGAGCGTAAGCTCACCCCTATTTGTTTATTTATCGTGTGTACATGTGTACTTGAGATCTGGGGAATTCGAGGCTCGGGAGCTTCCGGATGTCTTGAGGGTTGTATTAGAGATGGGTTGGTCCACATTGTTGAACTTTATGTACCTTATGTTACTTGTCAAGTTTTGACACTATATTCGAAATTTTGGATTAAATTATTGAGAAATATTTTGGACTCGCTTTCAGCTTTAAAAGAGTTTATTACAGTTTTACTACTTTTATCTCAATTGTTTCAGGTCACGTCTCGAGTCCGGCCAAAACCGGATTTGGGGCGTGACAAATACATTCCTTTTTATTATACCCCTTAGAAACCAGACGGGCTTTAAAGGTTTCAACCTTACCCTCCGCTCCAATATTTCTCTTAAAACCCTATTTACACCCAATAGGTTGTAAGTCCTTAGAGTCATCAAGTAAAGCCCATACTTTGATTTTCATTAACTCTATTTCGGATTTCATGACATCAAGCCATTTCTCATGGTCTGGACATAGCCATCGCCTCTTGGACACACTTAGGATCGTCTTCAATAATAAGGTCATCATCAATATGATTGTCCTTGTTATTGCACACTAAAGATTCATCCTATTTTGTGAACGACGTTCTCTAATTGATCTTCTAGAAGGCTCTTGTACTTCTTGATTCTGTTGCTACCCTTGTTCCTGAATTGGTTCATTAACCAAATCATTTACCTCAACGTTTGAGGTTGAAACCCTCGGTGGTAACTATAAGACATCAAGAAAAGGTTGCTCAATATGCATCTCATGCTCTTGAGTCGGCGCTGACACATTGGTATCTTGTATTTCATTAAGATCTATTTCTACTTCCAATATCAAGCAACTTCTTTTCTAAAAGAAAAGTTGTGTTCCTAGCCACAAATACTTTGTGTTTAGAAGGATGATACAAATAGTATCCCATAGTCTTATTGGGATAACAACCAAATCAGCATTTGTTAGACTTAGCCTCAAGCTTGTCTGATTGCAGTCACTTAACATAGGTTGGACAACCCTAAACCCTTAAATTTTTAAGGTTAGCTTTCCATCCTTTCCATATCTCATACGGTGTTTCAGCAATTGCCTCATTGGGAACCTTATATAACAAATATGCAGTAGCCTATAAAGCATATCCCCATAGGAATATAGAAAGATAAATCTCATCATCGATCATAGCATATCTAATAAGGTACGAAGTCTACTGTGATAGGATATCATCTTGTGGAAAATAATTAATAAAATCATCTATGAGATACTCACCCCCACGGTCAGATCTCAGTGCCTTGATATTCTTACCGTTTGTTTCTCAATTTCACTTCTAAATATTTTGAACATTTCAAAATGTCACGCCCCAATTTCAGTAAACCGAACTCGGGACGCGAACATTTAAAATAATTAACACTTTGAAACCTTTTCCATTAAAACACTTTAAAATACCAGTTTAGTTCAACAAAATAATAATTACAACTCAAAATAAAACGTCCCACACGCGGACAAAATGCGAGGTATCCGTCGCTAGACCAAAAGTAACCCGGACTCCCGCCCCTAGCTCTTCAAGCTTCGGAAGCTCACCTAGTCCGACCTGCGACAAGTACCTGTAGGAAAAGTAGCTAGGGGTGAGTGTTCGCTCACCACCACGGATAACAGACTGACTACGGCATAATTAGTAGACAAAGCCGGTAACACCAACACAAACTCAACACCGGGGAACACCATCCCCAACCCAAGTACTCCGACTGAACACACACCCACTGTTACCTTCCTTGACCAACTCAACACCCTGACACGTAAAGTAGACCCGACACAACGATCACGACCCCTCCCAAGGACACAAAAGACCACCACGCAACACCCAAGATCACAAAGGATCGCACACCAAACAAGATCACAAAGGATCGCATACCAGCTGCCAACTGCTCAGTGCCAAGAATGCTCGCAACCTCCCGAGACTCTAACTCGGTCAGGCCAGCCAAAGAACGCTCGCAACCTCCCGAGACTCTAACTCGGTCAGGAAAGCCGAAGAACGCTCGCAACCTCCCGAGACTCTAACTCGGTCAGGCCAACCGAAGAATGCTCGCAACTTACCGAGACTCTAACTCGTAAGCCAGCCAAAGAACGCTCACAAACCCAAACCACACACGCGCGGCCAGGACCCCTTTGTTGTCGGGCGGTCCCCCTACCCCGTCTGAACATGCAGACGCGTGTGCTCGTGGACCCCCGTTTCATGAAGCGGGCCCCCAACCTCAGGTAACCACAATCACAATCACAATCACAATCACAATCACAATCACAATCACAAGCAAGTTCAACAACCAGTAACAACACAGGTTCAACACTAACAGACACTCATGGCCACCAAGACACCAACGGTAAAACTCGGACTCAACAGCCCCACAGGCACTCACGGCCTCCCAAGATACACCAACAGTAACTTACGGGCTCAACAACCCCACGGGCACTCACGGCCACTCAAACTACCAACAGTAACTCACGGGCTCAACAACCCCAGAGGCACTCACGACCTCTCAAAACTACCAACAGTCACTCACGGGCTCAACAACTCCACAGGCACTCACGGCCTCCCAAGACACACAAACAGTAACTCACGGGCTCAACAACCGTACAGGCACTCACGGCCTCCCAAGACACACCGCCAATCAGGACAATGGTTCAACAACCCCACGGGCACTCACGGCCTCCCAAAACACCAAAGGTAAAGACACGGGTTCAACAACCCCACGGGCACTCATGGCCACCCAAAACACCAAAGGTAAAGACACGGGTTCAACAGCCCCACGGGCACTCACGGCCACCAAAACTCAACAATAATAGCACGGGCTCTCAAGGCCACCAAAGACATCAACAATACACAATCAACCTCCGGCATAACCAATGCCTCCAACAGTCCTAATATCAACAGTTTCACAATCAACCTCCGGGCATGGTCATATGCCTCCAGTACTCCTAATATCGATAAGTTCTCTTCTCCTACGACACTACTAAGTGTCACATGCTTTTCTAATATTCGCTACGTTCCCGTATCATGCCTTTCTAATATTCGATAAACCTACTTAACCCACGACACCCCGGTGTCACATGCAATTCTACTGTTAACTTTCCCTAGTCAGGGCCGAGATCCGGCTACTTTTCCCTACCTCGAGCATTTTCTCCAAAAGTGCCCAAATAAGCCCCGGCGTGATCTCCGTCACTCGCCTAGCTTTCCTTTGCCTCGGTCCGCAGCACGATCTAAAAGAACACAATTTTAAACGCTTTTAAGCTTGCAGGCATAATGCTGAATTTTAATAAACGAAAATTCCCGTTTTCGTTTCCACGGTCTTAGAATAATTCAAGGATTCCTAGGCACTCGACGGAATCGAATTCCGACTTCCGAGTCAATTAATTAACGTTTGAAGTTTCTAAACCCGATAATTACAACTTTTCCAATTTAATTCCAAATTTCGATTCGGTTATGGATAAATGGTCCGGGGAACGTTCTAAACCACCCGAACACAAAACCCGATCACCCGAGCACGTGGGCCCCACCCGGCCAAGCTTGGAAAAATTCCCTTTTTGCCCCAAAACGTTCCTAACGAACCCCAAACCTCAAACATTCATCCTTAAACCAATTCTAACCAAAACCCAACCATATTTGAATCGTTTAAACTCAAACCCTAAAATTCAAACTTAACAAAACGAAAATCGGTTAGGTGCTCACCGTAGAGAAAGTCGATGTGAGCTCGATTCCTTTAGTTTTGAGACGATCCAACGGTTCGATGCTCGTGAATAGTGGTAAGACCCCAACACCCCCTTCTCTTTTCTCTGCTTATTCTATCTCCCTTTCTCTCTCTAAAAGCCAATTTTTCTCTTCTTTTTTTGAAATGGACGTGTAAGCCATCACCTTTCCCTTTTGTTTTACTTTAAAAAAATAACAAACTAATACTGAAATACAAACTAACACCTAAAGTAGTCTTCCTTGTCTTGTCCCACACCTAACACCACCACTTGCTTGACAAGTGGAAAGGTGGGTCCCACACCTTTTTGGGAAAATAACTACTAGATATTTTCCCATCAGATTCGCGAAATTCGGACGTTTCGGGCCCCGAACGGCCACTTTTTCCAAGAAATTACGAAACTTCACGGGCTACAAGGAAACGGCTCAACTAAGACCGCTGCGACGACTAAGCGTTTGTGATCCAAAACAGTCCTCGAATGGACCAAAACGTCGCTCGGTTGACTTTTCCAGCGAAAAGTCAACATTTCCCAAATTGATCAGAAAGTTGCCCCGAGTCCCCCAGAACTCACTTTGGTCGATAGCGGGGTCAACTTAAGTCCGGTATGACCCTCGGGGTCAATTCTTGGTTCAATTAAGTGTCTGCTTACAAATTTTAAATTTTCCTGTTTTTCGCAGGTTTAACTGGCGTTGACCGGGAGTGGTTATTACAATCTACCCCCTTAAAGGAATTTTGTCCGCGAAATTTAAAACAACGCACTTCAGGAGTCGAACGGGTCGGGGTACTTCGCGCGAACCTCGTCCTCGCGTTCCCAAGTCGACTCGGCCTCGTGGTGTCGCCACAACACCAGTTCTAAGCGGATAACCCTTCCGCGCAGGACCTGCTCTCGTGGATCCCTTTCCCACATCGGTTTCTCCTTATCCGGGACATCACCCGTTACCTCGACATCCGTCCACTCAAGGACGTACTCAAGACCTCGAAAGGCCCGATACACCGCAGGGTTAACCCGCCTCCGCCGCGGTTGAAACGCACCAGTCCACCCTTCGGACTCATCTCTAGGGATACATGACCACCGACTGTTGACTCGAGAGGTCGGCGCCGTCTATCAGCATAGCTCCTGCTGACTCTGCGCGGTCTTCAACCGCTCATGCTTCGGCACGACCGACTCAACTGTCTCTCGGTCCAGTTCTAGACCCAGTAAACTCTTATTCCTCACTTCTGCCCAGCACACGGGCGATCGACACGGCCTACCACACAACGCTTCGAACGCTGCCATCTTGATACTGGCCTGAAAGCTGTTGTTGTAGGCGAACTCGGCTAACCGCTCATGAAATCCATCTATTTCCACTGTGCAACCCGCAATGGCTGCAATAATCCAGCGGGGCGCTGTTGTTCGGTTCTCACCTGCCGACGAGTGAGGCATCGCGATACTAACTCCACGACCGCTCTCCGCATCCCGCTCCATTAGACATGCCACCTGGTGTCGCGCTCCTCTTAGTGCTACCCACGTGCACCGTCAGACGCGAATGCTGCGACTCTCGCAGCTCGTCGCCAATAACAGTCGGTATTGGCTCGACACTTCGCCAGCCATCCATTCCCAAGATTACGTTTAAAGGTTGTCATGTCGTAAGTATCCTTCCCACGGATATACGCACAAGCTCAGTCGCTGCCGATCCTCACGGATCCTCGCAGTCTCTCTAAGACCTCGCTCCACTACCGTTATCGTGCCTACCGACTCCGAACATACCCGACCCTCGGGGTGAGGACTCGATCCAGCATCAGGGCTCTTGAGCCCTCTCTCGAACCTCCTGTATCGGTTCGCTTCTTCAACTCCGCAGGCACGACGGACCCTAGCTAACACCACCCCACCACCAACCGGCGTGTCCAGACGCAGGGGTGGACTCAACGGCTCTAAACTCAGCCCCAACCTCTCAGCACAACTCGACGAACAAACGAGTGTGACATCCCAATATCCAATAAAACTGACGCCAAAATCGGAGACCGAACACCCACTCCATTAGTTACTCCGGTAAGGTCTAGTGAAACCCTCACACGGTCCTCTAGGCAGTTACTTATAACTTTCCGCAACCAAACCAGTGTTCGCTACTCGTCCCTTGCGGGAAAAGTAGTAAAGGGGATGAGCGTTATGCTCACCTCCACGGACACCCGTTCGATTATGGCATACTAGTAACGCACTAAAGACTTACCGATCTAACCAGGGCAAACCACTACCTCAAAACCTGATGGCAAACATCACACTGCTCACGCTATCAACACCTCAAGTACTCGCTCATGTGAGATAAACCTCGACACGAGTAACACGTCCTCAATTCAGTAAATCACTATTGCTCACAACCTCAAAACCCCAATTACCCGATCACGTAGGGAAACCTCAAGACGGGGAACAGGCTCTCAACTAAGCAAACATCATTGCTCACACTATCAATACTTTAATTATAATAATACGTAAAGAGACCTCAAATAGACCGCACAAACGTGCACAAAGTCACGCAACCACAACGCGACAACTGCGTAAACAAGACGGTGAAAAAGACAGGGGTCACGGACCCGTGACAGACCCCGTCACGGTTGGGGTCACGGTGCCGTGACAAAGGCCCTAAAATCTGCCAAAACGCTCTGGTCCGTCACGGATCCGTGACAGGACCCGTGACGCTCGTGCAGACCTGTTTTCCAAACTCGTTTCAAACTCGAAACGCAACCCTTACTTCTTTTTAACCTGAAAGAGAAACTTTGGATGACGCACACACTCGGCCAACAATTCAACAACAACAACGACGACGACACCCGCCTACCGGGCCAACCAAAGTCGAACCACGCCCATCGGGCCAACCAAAACCACACACGCCCACAGGGCCAATCAAAATCAAACACGCCCACCGGGACAATCAAAATCAAACACGCCCACCGGGCCAATCAAGATCAAACACGCCCACCGGGCCAATCAAAATCAAACACGCCCACCGGGCCAATCAATTTTAAAACTTTCTCCTTTTTCATTTTAAAACCTCATACTTGACATCACGTAGTTACAACCCGGTCCAGGCGTCCCCGAACTACGTTGTACCGACTTGATATCAGCACTGTCACGTTCGACTACAGGAGCTCCTGCATCGAGTCGCGACAGCTTAAAAACGTTTCACGCAGCAACCAACAATCAGCACACCAGCAATCAAACACTGCACAAACGCACAATCACAAACCAGACTCAAACCACTACGAGTCTACACACGGTTCCGACTTGCGTACCCAACGCACGACGGGACTTAACTGACTCGACTCTCCCCACCTAATTGACGTACAGTCCGAGGTGTGAAACCTCGAGCTCTGATACCAAGCTGTCACGCCCCAATTTCAGTAAACCGAACTCGGGACGCGAACATTTAAAATAATAAACACTTTGAAACCTTTTCCATTAAAACACTTTAAAATACCAGTTTAGTTCAACAAAATAATAATTACAACTCAAAATAAAACGTCCCACAAGCGGACAAAATGCGAGGTATCCGTTGCTAGACCAAAAGTAACCCGGACTCCCGCCCCTAGCTCTTCAAGCTCCGGAAGCTCACCTAGTCATACCTGCGACAAGTACCTGTAGGAAAAGCAGCTAGGGGTGAGCTTTCGCTCACCACCACGGATAACAGACTGACTACGGCATAATTAGTAGACAAAGCCGGTAACACCAACACAAACTCAACACCGGGGAACACCATCCCCAACCCAAGTACTCCGACTGAACACACACCCACTGTTACCTTCCTTGACCAACTCAACACCCTTACACGTAAAGTAGACCCGACACAACGATCACGACCCCTCCCAAGGACTCAAAAGACCACCACGCAACACCCAAGATCACAAAGGATCGCACACCAAACAAGATCACAAAGGATCGCATACCAGCTGCTAACTGCTCAGTGCCAAGAACGCTCGCAACCTCCCGAGACTCTAACTCGGTCAGGCCAGCCAAAGAACGCTCGCAACCTCCTGAGACTCTAACTCGGTCAGGAAAGCCGAAGAACGCTCGCAACCTCCCGAGACTCTAACTCGGTCAGGCCAACCGAAGAATGCTCGCAACTTACCGAGACTCTAACTCGTAAGCCAGCCAAAGAACGCTCACAAACCCAAACCACACACGCGCGGCCAGGACCCCTTTGTTGTCGGGCGGGCCCCCTACCCCGTCTGAACATGCAGACGCGTGTGCTCGTGGACCTCTGTTTCATGAAGCGGGCCCCAACCTCAGGTAACCACAATCACAATCACAATCACAAGCAAGTTCAACAACCAGTAACAACACAGGTTCAACACTCACAAGCACTCATGGCCACCAAGACACCAACAGTAAAACTCGGACTCAACAGCCCCACAGGCACTCACGGCCTCCCAAGATACACCAACAGTAACTTACGGGCTCAACAACCCCACGGGCACTCACGGCCACTCAAACTACCAACAGTAACTCACGGGCTCAACAACCCTAGAGGCACTCACGACCTCTCAAAACTACCAACAGTCACTCACGGGCTCAACAACCCCACAGGCACTCACGGCCTCCCAAGACACACAAATAGTAACTCACGGGCTCAACAACCGTACAGGCACTCACGGCCTCCCAAGACACACCGCCAATCAGGACACGGGTTCAACAACCCCACGGGCACTCACGGCCTCCCAAAACACCAAAGGTAAAGACACGGGTTCAACAACCCCACGGGCACTCATGGCCATCCAAAACACCAAAGGTAAAGACACGGGTTCAACAACCTCACGGGCACTCACGGCCACCAAAACTCAACAATAATAGCACGGGCTCTCAAGGCCACCCAAGACTCAACAATAATAGCACGGGCTCTCAAGGCCACCAAAGACATCAACAATACACAATCAACCTCCGGCATAACCAATGCCTCCAACAGTCCTAATATCAACAGTTTCACAATCAACCTCCGGGCATGGTCATATGCCTCCAGTACTCCTAATATCGATAAGTTCTCTTCTCCTACGACACTACTAAGTGTCACATGCTTTTCTAATATTCGCTACGTTCCCGTATCATGCCTTTCTAATATTCGATAAACCTACTTAACCCACGACACCCTGGTGTCACATGCAATTCTACTGTTAACTTTCCCTAGTCAGGGCCGAGATCCGGCTACTTTTCCCTACCTCGAGCATTTTCTCCAAAAGTGCCCAAATAAGCCCCGGCGTGATCTCCGTCACTCGCCTAGCTTTCCTTTGCCTCGGTCCGCAGCACGATCTAAAAGAACACAATATTAAACGCTTTTAAGCTTGCAGGCATAATGCTGAATTTTAATAAACCTAACGCCCAAAAGTAACCCCGACAATGTCGTTCACTCCCAAACTCCCCAATTACTCGACATTGTCGATATTGGACCCGGAAAGGCCTGATTCGCCCGACATGGCGAATCTGCCCGGGTTTTGAAAACGCCCTTCCGGGGCTCCGAAAATTCCCGTTTTCGTTTCCACGGTCTTAGAATAATTCAAGGATTCCTAGGCACTCGACGGAATCGAATTCCGACTTCCGAGTCAATTAATTAACGTTTGAAGTTTCTAAACCCGATAATTACAACTTTTCCAATTTAATTCCAAATTTCGATTCGGTTATGGATAAATGGTCCGGGGAACGTTCTAAACCACCCGAACACAAAACCCGATCACCCGAGCACGTGGGCCCCACCCGGCCAAGCTTGGAAAAATTCCCTTTTTGCCCCAAAACGTTCCTAACGAACCCCAAACCTCAAACATTCATCCTTAAACCAATTCTAACCAAAACCCAACCATATTTGAATCGTTTAAACTCAAACCCTAAAATTCAAACTTAACAAAACGAAAATCGGTTAGGTGCTCACCGTAGAGAAAGTCGATGTGAGCTCGATTCCTTTAGTTTTGAGACGATCCAACGGTTCGATGCTCGTGAATAGTGGTAAGACCCCAACACCCCCTTCTCTTTTCTCTGCTTATTCTATCTCCCTTTCTCTCTCTAAAAGCCAATTTTTCTCTTCTTTTTTTGAAATGGACGTGTAAGCCATCACCTTTCCCTTTTGTTTTACTTTAAAAAAATAACAAACTAATACTTAAATACAAACTAACACCTAAAGTAGTCTTCCTTGTCTTGTCCCACACCTAACACCACCACTTGCTTGACAAGTGGAAAGGTGGGTCCCACACCTTTAGTTGAGTCGTTTCCTTGTAGCCAGTGTATCGTATGATTCATAATCATACTGCCTAAGACACACTGTCTTATGCAACTTGTTTACTCTTTTCTCATTGATATGACCAAGCCTAAAAAATTAAAAGTAGCCTCGATTTGTTTGATTATTTCTCTTCCAATGTTCTTACTTCTTACGAAAGAAACGTCCAACATCTCATTGATCGATGTTCATCTTTAATTTATTGAATGTGTTCATAACAACATTCTCAAGTGCAAGCGGTTTTCTCTCAGGCATCCATTTGCCTCTCCACTTACTCTTTAAAGATTCATCAATCAAATGCACATATCCTGATACTTTCGTTTTTTCGATGTGAACTGTTTTTCATAATTAATCAACATATTGAGCAATTCATGAATATCATAATCCACCTTGTTCATGTTAACATTAACATAATAGAAGTATCATCAAGAGACTACAAGATCAAACCCTGATATAAGTGTGCATCCCTACTTCTCAAGTTAATCTATAAGATCAATTATCTTTAGAACATGGATGCGCACCAGCTCATAGAGCTTTAATTCAGACATGAATAGATACTTAGATATCTGATATCTATCATTCATATTTTGAGACTCCTACATCTTCTTAAGATGTTCTATTATCTGTGCTGGATTCATAGTTTCATGTTTCCTCTTAAAGACAAGACTCATGGAAGTCCAAATGATGCACTGGGTAGTAGTTACTCGTTCCCCGTACTTCAAATATACATCTAATGCAACTACATCGGTCATTTTCTCAGTAGGAGCTTCCATGGCGGGGTTATTGATCACATTGATAAGCTTTTCATGCATGAGAACAATTCTAGGGTTCCGGTACCAGTCATATCGTTAGCATCTAGTATGCCACGCAGAGAAAAATAGTCATTTCAGAAATTAATCATAAAGGAAAACAACAATAGCACAAGCATACATCATTAAGACATGGACTTCATCAAAATGATAATACAAACTTAAAACATCGGTGAGTCCCTTGGTAGTCAAGTCGTTTCTCACGCATAATTAAAGTTCTCCTGATTTTATCATATAAAATCAAAGCATGCTATATACTAGATAGTCACCTGGTTGTCAGGTCGGTCTTATTAGTACATTTGAGTTTATCCATCCTTGTGACAGAAAATTAAGTAATATTATACCCTCTGGGTAGTCCAGACTATAAGTACAACATTATATAACTTTTCTTCACACACACATCATATGCAGTAGAATAAATTAATTTTCTCCAAAAATTAATTAATATCATACCCTGTGGGTAGTCCAGACTATAAGTATAATGTAAAATAATTTTAATTTCACTTGCATCATATGCATCAGAATATACAATTTCCTCCCAAAGTTAATTAATATTATACCCTCTGGGTAGTCCAGATTATAAGTACAATATTAGATAAATTTCCCTTTTCATTTGCATCACATGCAATCAAAAAGTATATTTATCTTTGAACTACAAGTCCCCTGGTAGTCAGGTTGTGCACTTTGTTTCGGATGTCTACATAAGTTAAGATTATGGTTTTGTTTTGCATTTATGAGAAGTATAGTTTTTTTCTTCCTTTTTTGCATTGATTTTCTTTTGTAATGATGCTTACGTGCATAATTATTAGAGGTATCTCTTTAAACCTTATTATTTCTCAATGATGTCTTACATGACAAGTTCTGCTGAATTTGTTGTTCCATACGACCAGTGTATGGAGGCTACTTAGAACAACTATTCTATATGGATGAGATTTGAGGGGTGAAGAATCTCCAAAACAAAGGTATTGGAGTTTCATGTTTGTCATTTGCCAATTTTCTTTTTTTTTTGCACTGGAAATTTACATATGGTGTTCCAGAACAAAGGTATTGGAGTTTCATGTTTGTCATTTGCCATTTTTTTTTGCACTGGAAATTTACATATGGTGATTGGTTTTTTATTTAATATGTGTGTTATGTGGTGTAATGCATGAAATATTTTCGCATTAATATTAATAATTGGTTTTCTTGCCATTTGGATGTCCTTCAGTGTTTTTTTTTTATCAACAGTTTTTTGAATTGAAGATGTCTTGCCTTTGAAGTAAAGGCAAGGAAGAGGACTAGCCTCAATACAAAACCGGTCCCAATAGGATCAGTTCAAGTACCAATTACAACTGCAAAGTAATGCAGTAAAAACAAATGCAACAAGTATGTTAATACAATCATCAAACCAGTAAGGATCTAGTAACAACACTTCTCAGTAGAAACCTCAAAGAGCTCTTGCACTTCAGTTGACAAGCAAGAAAAAACTCCCTACCCTTCAACTGTTGAACATATAATCCTCAGATCCAGAACTTAAAAAACCCCAACCAGGCCAGAAAAAGAAGCCACACCAGCCAAATCACCAACAACAATAGCCTAGGCAATAATAAACCAATCAGCAATAGATTTATCAAAGCCTATGCATTGTTAGCGGTTAATTTGTGAGGTGATTGCAACATAGTTCACTGTGATTTTGAGGAAAATTTCGATCTAATTTTATAGGGTATCTTGGTTTTATTAATAAGAAATGTGAATTTGAGGGTTGGGATTTTCATCCCATATAGGTTGAATTCATATGTTTAATTTTCTGTATCAGTTATTAATAAGAAATGTGAATTTGAGGGCTGGGATTTTCATCCCAGATAGGTTGAGTTCATATGTTCAATATTCTGTACCACCCTGTATTTAAGACAGGTTGGATTATTTTGTTTCTTATATTATTGCATGAATTATTATTTTTTGTTCAATTTCCCTTCATTGTAAATTTCATAGATGTACGTTGATGACAACGACATTAGGAATGGATATTAAAAGTCTCCATTATCCTTACTTCTAATTTGTTAACTTCATTAAGACATTAATATTGAATCTTATTGTTGTTGGATGGTACCGTGACAAGAATCTTATTGTTAGCTTAATGTTGCATTAAGAGGGGATAGTTGGACACCTTGTTGTTTAATTTCTTTTTAGTACCTCGGGACGGATTTACTCTTACCTTTTTAGTGCCTCATGGGTTCTGCATATCAACAATATATAAAAGCAAATTGTCCCCATGTGTGGGAGCAGTAAATACTTGGTTCCATAAAAGGTGTTGTTCAAATAGAAGAAGTTGTGGGGAGGCTTGCAAGTTCTTGCATATTTGGCTTATCCAAGTTATGTCTGTGACCTGTAAGTATCTTTTTAGTTTGCTATTAGCTTTCTCATCTCCTCCCTTTCTCCATTGATCATGGTGTTACTTCATTTAATTAAAGTAAAATATTAATGTTGTGAAACTCTTAGTTGTAGAATTGGTTATATCCTCAATTATACATTGCCCTATTGTCTCCCTCCCCATCATTTATTTGGGTTTCCCCTTAGGTGGTAATACAAACAGAGTACAAACTTGGGCCCCAATCATTCAAAAATTCAAAAAATCTCCGGGTTTATGGCAGGCAAAACATCTTTCTCTGGGGGGTAGAATTACACTGATTAAATCTACATTAGGAGCTCTTCCCCTTTACTATTTCTCTATACTTAAAGCTCCAAAAGGGGTAATCAGGAAGATGGAGAGTTGGCAAAGAAAATTCCTTTGGCATGGCAAACTCACTGGTCAGGGTTGTTGCAAAATTGCCTGGGGAAAGGTTTGTAAATCTAAAAAAGAGGGAGGGCTGAGTATTAGAAGTCTCTCAAGTATGAATGTTGCCTTGCTGGAAAAATGGTGGTGGAGATATGCTCTAGAGAAAAATGCTCTTTGGAAAGAAGTCATAGCTGGAAGGTTTGGTTGGGGGTCCTCTGATTGGGACCTTACTAAGTTTTCTGAGGTGGGATCAACTAGTTTCATAGCTCACATTTTAAATCTACTTAAGGAACCTGGCTTTGAAGATTTCTTTGGCTCTAAAGGCCTTCTTTGGAAAGTTGGAAAGGGGAATAGGGTGTATTTCTGGCTAGATGCTTGGTGGGGGGATACAGCCTTCAAACATTTGTTCCCCAGATTATTTTACCTCACTCAATCGAAACATATGATGGTCTCTGATGCTTGGGATGGTTTGACTTGGGATCTGGAGTTCAGTAGATCCCTAAGGGGCAGAGCAGAACAAGACTTGGCTACACTCTCCTCAATTCTAATTGATATCAGATTATCAGATCAGGAAGATGTTCTTATGTGGGCTTGGGATCCTAAAGGTTTTACAGTCAGAAAACTTTACTCTAAGTTAGAGCATCATGGAACTCAATTCTCATCCATTTCTAAATGGAGCAATTTACTTTGGATCCCTGGTCTTCCCCCCAAGATAAATGCTTTTGCTTGGCTGACCTGTCACCAAGCTATCCCTTCTAAGTGTTTTCTGGAGGCAAGAGGGCTTTCCTTATCTTTACAGGAATTATTATGCCCTGTGTGTCAGCAAGATCTAGAGGATGAAAATCATATCCTATTACACTACTCAAAGGCCTGGCTTGTTTGGAACTTAATAGCTAATTGGTGGGGGTCTCTTCTAGTAATATCAAACTCAGTTCATGCACAACTAATCACTTGGCCTACTCTACAAAAGAAGAAGTACAAGAGCAATTGGATACAAAATTTCCAACTGACCTTATGGCAATTATGGCTTGCCAGAAATGCAAAGCTCTTCAAGGATGAAAACTCTTCTGCAGAGGACATCTTCCACTCAATTCAGCAGCAATCCTACAACTGGGAATGGTCCTATTTTCACAAATCCAGAAAATATTTCACAATTATAAATTGGCAGAATTCTCCCAAAGCTTGTTTAGATTGGAAAGGGCAAACCTGACCTTCGGGGTGGGGGTTCTGGGCAGGGCTTGGGGTGGTGGTGAGAGTGTGAGATGTGAGAATTTCCTTTTCTGTATTGGGGGTTCCTGTGTGTGGGTAGCTTGTTCCTCTCTTCCTTCTTGTGTGTGGGTAGCTTTTTTTCTAGCTTTGAGAGTGCCTTCTTCGTGTTCTGTTGTCTTCTGCAGGTTCCTGGCTGCCCTCTACTGTTAGGGTTTCTCTTGCCTCGCCGGAGCTGGTAGCTTTGTCACTTCTTCGTTTGGTCGTCCCTCATTTTGCTCCTCATTCCTCGCCGCTGCTGCCTCTCCTTGATCATTCAAAGGAGGCTAGATCATTTGCTCTGAGATCGCCGACTTCCAGCCTTCGGTAATGTCAATTGGGGATTCCGGCCTCGTCCTCTCTTCATTCCATCGTTCTTCCATTCCTAAAGACTGATCAATTTAGGGATTGAGGCTTCAAACAACAACCCTCACGTTCTGTTCATTTCTCTTGGGCCGGGTCACAACTCTTGGGCCCCTACACAACAATAGTTGGGCCGGTTCACAACACTTGGGCCCGCTTCATTTTTCATCTTTTATCCTTGTTACATCTTCTTACACTGAAGTTTGATTAGGGTTTATAGGGGCTTCACTTTCATGCCTTGACTTCATTTCATTGTAACTTTCAAGTAGGGTTTGGTTTTTGTTTCGATCTGTACTCGGATCGTTGTACTCCTTTTTAACCTCTAAAGAGGTTTAATCTACATTCTGCTTTGCCGATCAAAAAAAAAAAACAAGCTAATAATTTTTAGATTCATGAGATTATTTGTTTTAAGTGAGCTGAATAACTAAATAATCTTGGTTAAGATATTTGTATTTCATAGTGTAAACTATTTTGACGATTATGAGGTTTGTTCATTTCAATTGTCGCAAAGGTGTTATTCAATGAACTTTTTTTTTTTGCAGGCAATACTTTATTTGTGATGATAACAGAACGTGATGATGAAAGTACAACTTATAGTCAGTAAAAATACTTGGTATATGAAACTTTAGTTTCTCACATGATTATATTTAGGGTTATTTACGATTTGGTACCCAAATGTTTCATCCACGAACGATAAGATACCCTTATGAATTTTTATTCCAATTAGGTACCCAAATGTTTCGTCCACGAACATTTTGAGCTGATAGGGTTAAAAAACTAACTGAGAAATGTTAAATGACTGTTTTACCCTTTGTTATTTTAGTTGACTTTTGACTTAAGGATGTAAAGACCATTATGCCCTCAATTGTAGATTTAATTTCATTAATATTTTAATTAATTCAATAATATATTTGATTTATTTTCAAATTTCAATAACTAATTTAAAAAAAAATGATTTATTGTAATTTTCAATAAAAACTTAATTATTTTTTAAATATTAATAATATCATTTATTTTTTTAAATATTCATAACTATTCATTTATTTTCAAAATTATTTTTAATTAAAATATTTTTTATAATCATATTTATTTATTTTAGAAATAATTTAATAAAAAAAATTCACACTTCATAAAGTATTTTCAAAATTTTCTGTTATTTCTTTTATTTTAATTCTACTTTTCATATTTTTAATTAAAAAACAAATAAAAACATCTGGTCTCTTCGTGTTCTTTCCGAACCTCCTCACCATGTCCCGAAGAACAACAACCAATGAAGAACAGATTCAACTACTCAAATCTACTACTCAATTCCATATTCAAAACTACACATATCTACAACACTTGCTACAGATTGAGCACGATTATGAAAATCCAATCCATACAATGCAGGAAAGAGATGAACAATTCTCAAATTGTGGCTAAAATTGGTTTGCAGAAGAAATTGGGGGAAGTTCGAAAATCTAATAACTTTTTTGGAAATGGACCGATGGCCGAACCCCAGCCTCGACTTCGATGGTTTAGCGTCGGAAATGACCCATGCGAACTGAGATTTGGAGGCCCCTCGAGAAGCCATCGTCGGAAAAGACGAACGAACGGGAAAGAACAGATCTGCGCACGACGACGGCAAGAGGTTGCAGATCTGCTCCGGTCTCCTACACAGCCCGTTCACGTGCTTTCCCCGAACAGATCTGCGGTGGCGGCGACAAGAGGTTGTAGATCTGTTGCGGCTCGACATGTTACCTGTAGAGCTCCTCGCCCCCTCACCGTTGCCGGAGAAGACCACTGAAGAAGGACGCTGTCGTCGTCAGATGAACAAAGGGAAGGACGCCGTCGTGAAGATGAAGAGAGGGTGTGAGGTTTAGCGTGTTGTGTCATGTGTGAGCTGAGAGTTGAGAGTTGTATATGATGTATGTTAATTTTAGGTTTGATTAAAATTAGTTTTAGGTTTGATTAGTTATAGTTTAAGTTTTAATTAAGACTAATTTAAGTTTTTTAATATTTAGTATTTTATAAATATTTTTCTGAAATTTATTTTAATTACTGAATTAATTATATATATATATTTTTATTCTTTATTATTAAATAGTATAATATTAATTTAATTTATTATTATTAAACATGGGTAAAATGGTAATTTCATATGTACAATTTATAAGGCTATAATAAAGAAGGGTAAAATCGTCATTTCACACTCCACTTAAATGCCCATGCCTAATGTAGAGGAATATTCTGTTAGTTTTCTAACGGAATATGCTACTTCCGTCCGTGGACAAATCATTTGGGTACCAAATTGGTCATTTAAAACATAAGGGTACCTTATCGTTCGTGGACTAAACATTTGGGTACCAAATCGTAAATAACCCTTATATTTATATCCTTATATTAGTTACAGTAACTTATAAACCAAATTATGATTATGTAATCATTATTGCTAATCAATTTGAATGGTATTGGATGATCATGCTATATTAGCTACGAAAACTTATAAACCATGCTAATGTGTTGGCTTTAACTTAAGACATTTTTGAAAGAAATTTCATATAGATGATTTGTTAATTTTGATTTTATTTACTTG
This sequence comes from Erodium maritimum, assembly GCA_963921825.1. Taxonomy (NCBI): domain Eukaryota; kingdom Viridiplantae; phylum Streptophyta; class Magnoliopsida; order Geraniales; family Geraniaceae; genus Erodium; species Erodium maritimum. The sequence continues at coordinate 25,465,310 of OY997596.1, read as the reverse complement.
CAAGGATTGTAAGATCCTATTTGCAATCACATTCATGTTTAATACATATACCGTTAAGAGGGAACTTTAGGTAACTCTGTGTTAGTAGAAATCGATGGTAATATTACTCATCATTGCTTTGACAACCTTAATGTGAGTGTGTAAATCATAAGGTTTAGAAGATGATTTTGAATGATAATAATCCATTGTAAATCATATGGTTTAGAATATGATTTTGAATGATAATAATCCAATGTCCGAAATAGTATAGAATGACAATTTTTGTGCTGAAGCCCGTCTGATACAATTTTGTTTATTTTCATAAGCCTTGAATTGTGATAAACACTAGCTTTGAAATTTGATAAACACCAGTTTTTTTTTTTTGATAAACACCAGGTTAATACTATCATTTTCTTTATACATGTGATGAATCCATAAAAATATTTAATTAGGATTATTTAAAATTTCAAAACTAAAGACAATAAGCATTGATATAAAGAAAAATATATTCCCAAAATCAATTTTTCTCTGAATTTAATTCAATAATATTTCACTAAGTAATACATTCTTCTTCGTGTCAATTGTTTACAAAAATTTATTTTTCCTTTCTCAACATATCTGAATCTCTTTTCCTCCACCTTCTGTTATCTTTTGGATCTTGACCCTCTCCTACATTCCAATGATCGTTGACATAATACAACTACAAGACTGTCTTATGGTTTGTTTTAAAAAAGGTAGGACAGTATAACGTAGTTACCAAAACATGAACACATGATTATTTATGGAATAAATAAAAGGCGACAATGTTCTTTTTGCACACAAATGACTTTTACAATTAATTTGTCTTAATAAATAAAGTTCGAAAAAATGTGCTATTAAAATTTCTTTATTTTATAAATTGAATTTTGACAATGTAAGGATACACTTAGAGCATCTCCAATGGTTAGACACTACACAATGTCTATGAGCAGTGTCTAACCATTGTTTTTGGCTTCCAGACACTGCTCCTCCAATGGTAGTGTCTACGCAGTGTCAGGAGCAGTGTCTACACAGTTTCATTAAATTAAAAAAAGCACCCAAATATTTGTGACACTTTTAATTAAACCCAAATACGAATTGCATAACTATTATTTTATTACAAACAAAATAGAAATTACATTAACGTTGCTGATTAATATTTAATTGCGGCCGCCATCTCCAAATTTTGCCCAAATGTGTTCGATGAGATCATCGTGGAGTTGGTGATGCACATTCCGATCCCGAATCCTTGCTCTATGGCCCAAGATATTGTCGTTGGTCACCGCTGGGGGTGGTCCTCTACGTACGGTGTGGTCCGGGACAACAAGATCTGCAAGCGGATCAGTGGGCCACGGCCTACGCTCATCCTCAACGATCATGTTGTGTAGGATCACACAAGCAGTCATGATAATTGCGAGTGAGCCCCTATCCCACATTCGACCCGGGCGAGTAACGATGTGAAACCGGGCCTGTAGAACTCCAAACGCCCGTTCGATGTCCTTCCTACACGCCTCTTGGTATCTAGCAAAGCATCGTTGTTTTGGCATTTGTGGAGCAAGTATGGACTTCACAAATGTTGCCCAAGAAGGATAGATTCCATCTGTCAAGTAGTATGGGGTTTCGTATTCTCTACCGCCGATCTTGAACTTCACATCTGGGGCGAAACCTTTTACTACTTGGGAGAATAGTGTAGACTCATTGAGCACATTGATGTCGTTGTTGGAGCCGGTGTCCCGAAGAAAGCGTGCCAGATCCAAAGGTCTTGGGATGCTACGGCTTCGAGCATGATTGTGGGGACGTTCCCGTGGTCCCTACTTGCGAACTGTGCAGCCCATGCCACAGGGCAGTTCTTCCAATCCCAATGCATGCAGTCCAGGCTCCCTAACATCCCCGGAAAGCCGCGCTCTTCGTTGATTCGCAACAACCGTTTTGTATCGTCCACGGTCGGGCGTCGTAGATAGGTCCGCCCGTACACCTTGATGACGCCAATGCAAAACTTCTTCAGGCAGTCCAGCGCAGTGGTCTCCGCCATTCGCAAATACTCGTCGCAAGCATCGGCTGGACTTCCATAACAGAGCTGACGAAGTGCTACCGTGGACTTCTGGTGTGGAGTGAAAGATGCCCTCCCCGTAGCATCCTTTCCGTTACGGAAGTAGGCATACCAGCCACTCAAACCATTCATGATCCGGATGAACATGTCCCTCGACATCCGGAACCGTCGCCGAAATTGTTGCTCGCTGTACACCGGTTGAGGCGCGAAGTAGTCACGGATCAGCCCTTCGTGTGCATCTTCGCGGTTGCGCTCAATCACTCTCCGCTTGGGTCTCGGCGCCGACAATGAGCTCTCGGCCTCATCATCATCACTCATTGGTTGTACGACTGCCATCAGTTGATCCTCCAATGCTTGTTGTGTTGCCTCCAGATACCTATCCACCGCGGCGTCTATTCTGTCATTTGCTTCATCTCGTCTAGCGTCGGAAGACTCGCCATCGGAAAAAGTAGAATATGAAAAACTATAGGATTTGGAGAGGAATAGATGAATAGAAGCTTGAAAGAAGAGAGGAGAAGTGAGATTTCAATTGAGGCAGATCTGAATTTATAGAAAACTGTTGGGCACTATGGGAGTCGGCGTCGCCACGTGGCGGGTCGTGACTGGCCAGCCGACTAGCCGTTGGCGCCAGACACGACCAGCAGCGTCGTTGCCAGACCCAGCAACGACTCGTAGCCACGCCCCCGCAGACACGGCTTCCAGACACGACAAGTCGTGTCTACGCGTTGTGTCTGGGCCGTACCTACGCCAGACACGACGCGTAGGCACGACCGTTGGAGCTGCTCTTAGATTATGAACGTTTTCAGTTACTGGAATGACAAAATAACGGCTGAAAACGGTCATAATCTAAGGCCCAAACTTTCCCTTTGAGCCAAAATTTTAAGTTGTCATTATGAACGTTCTCAGTTACGAGATTGACAAAATAAGGGTTGATATTAAAAGCCATTAAGGCCCAAACTTTTCCATGTAACCAAAATTTAAAGTTGTCATTTATGGTAATTTCTCTAAAATAATACATAATATAACACAGTGGAAATTGAGTCTGACACCTCTCCCTCCCATTTAAAGAATTGAAACTTTGTATTGATACTATTTAATGGCTTCAATTATTTTCTTTGTTATTGAGTCGGATGCTATCATTTTTTTATGAAGATTCACCTCAATCTTCAAAAGTTTCTTTACCTCATTTTTTTGTGAACAATCAATAATTAAAAAATGACTGTTTAATGAAATAATTGATCTTCTCAAATGTGTATATTATGTGTGGTTGATGTTTTGATCTTCTCAACTGTGGCTATATTGTATGACGTAATATGATAACTTTTATTATTCTTCAGTAATAAATGTTTTTAATTTCACGAATATTTCTTCTGGTCAAGATATAAGTTACAACTAACACCGCGCGATAACGCGGTACAATCACCTAGTATATATATAAAGACAGAAATAAAACCTCATTAGCCCATAAATTTCGGAGTGAACCTCCTTAATTCTCTCTCCTCTCTCCCTTTTTTTCCTCCCTTTTTTTATCAGTTGCAGTTCATAAATCTGTATCGTTATCCTTATCTTCATGAATCAGTGCTTTTGTTCATGAATCGACATGATTAATTTTATTGTTCCATCTTTCCTATTTTGGCTATAAATACCATTAAGGGTTTGATCTCCATTTGCTGACATTGTTTAGGCAGAGCTCTCGGAAATTCCTCCCTTATCCCCCCTCCAGCCACCGGAGTCGAACCTTGAATCTTCTGAATCCTCCTTGTTGTCCTAAAATGATGACATGATGAGGGATTAAAAACCAGCACACTACAACGCTGCTCCCCATTCCAATTTCACATTAAAGCACATGAATGGTTGTCTCATGGTCATATGAACTCATTGTTCTTCCAAAAGACCTAATCGATTGCTAAAAGGTACTAATTCACTTGGTTATGGTTGTCCATCTTGTATTCGAGATTCAATTGATCCTCATTCTAATTTCGCATTGAATCACATGAATGGTTTTCTCTTAGTTAGATGAAGTCATTGTCCTTAACAGTCTGAATCGGCTCCAAAAGCCCAAATCAATTGCTGAAAGGTACTGATTCACTTGGTTATGGTCGCCTTAAGAATTCTATTCATTTTCTTGATTTTACTAGGAAATTGGATTTTCCTGGGAAGTAAACTTGTTTTAATTGTTTTTTTTTATGTGGAGGGGATTTGTAGAAGTTGGTTTGTATTGCCCGAATCGATTGCTGAAAGGTACCGATTTACTTGTTTATGGTTTCCCATCTTGTATTCGATATTCAATTTATTTTTCGGCTTCATAACTCTATTCTTTTTATTGATTTTACCGGGAAATTGTATTTCCTCTGAAGTAAACTTGTTTGAACTGTTTTTATTTTGCGGTGGAGGGGATTTGGAGAAATTGGTTTTTGCTGAACTGTGAGAATATTTTGATTATTTGACTTGTATCAATTTTATGGCTCAAACTGAGGTGCAGAAGTTTAATTTTGGGGGTTTTGGGGTAGAATTTCTCATTTCACGTTTTGATTCGTGTTTGTCTAAGACAATTTGATTGTTTTGTCCAGGTTTTCTGATACTATGGATTTGTCACTGTTTGCTTGTAAAATATGCTTAATTTTTTTTGTTTGGGATGCAATATTTTTGGGGTTGAATTTCCCATTTCACGTTTTGATTTCTGTTTGTCTAAGACAACTTGATTGTTGTTGTCCAGGTTTCCTGATACTATAGATTTGTCACTGTTTGTTTGTAAAATATGCTTCAATTGTTGTGCATCCAATAATTCTATATATAATCCTCCAAATATTGCTTCTATTATTTTCCTTCGTTTTTTGTTTTGTTAAGTGGGTGATGAACTACATTCATGTCATTTTGAAGCATTGGCTATTATTGCATCTCACTGTATTTTTGGTTTGCTGTTTCGTTTATACTATCAACAATGGTGTAGTGGATATATATTATTAATTAATTATTCTCAATTTACGTTTGTTTTTTGAATCAAAGAAAACCAAGGTATTTTTGTTTGTCTTGCAATTGAGAGAAAATTAAGAGGTGGTTTTCTCTTCTTCTGCAATTGAGGAATATTTTAAGTGTTTTCTTTTTATTTATTGTAGCTGCCTATTATTGGTAATGAAGTATTCTCTAAATACGTTTAGTTCTGGATCCAAGGAAATGAAGATTTGTCTTTTGATTTTTTTGCAATTGAGGATTGTTTGTTTGATGCAGTTGACACATGAGTAATGAATTATGCTCCATTTGATTGAACCGTACAAGGTTTTGCCTAGGTTGCTGAGAAATCTACTTGTCCAAGTTGGACAGTCCAAAGATTTGGTATAGAGTTGGTGTAGGTAAGTAAGATTTGTTTATGGTTTTAGTCCACATTTTTGTTGTTTTTGATATCTGATTTAGTTTTTTTTATTGCGTTGATTATGTTAAGAGGTCTGTGGTATTTGCGTTTTCAAAATCTACTTACTATAGAATTGGTTTTTATTAGGAACACTGTGAACGTATTTAATGAAGCTTCGGCTAGGTCGTCAGATATGCGGTGGAGCTAGGGCAAATATGAGGATTGGGAATCGATAGTCCTGCAATCTGAAATTGTTGGAGAAGGGACGACGAATGTGGCAAGAACGTTTGTCGTTGTTGTGGTCGTGGTAGAAGTAAGCTGCTAGGAGATAGAGGCATAAGCGAGTTCCTACTCCTGAATTTATTAAACGTTTTTTGCTCGCTTTTTGGCAGGTCGAATCATCAATTGGAATTTATTTCGTATGGTAAGCTTCTCAACATATTAGTTATATTGTTGTTAAGTCTTTCGTTACTAAATAAGTAGTATGTTTTGTAGAATTTTGGCTCCCAAGTTGGGCCTTTTTTTCAGGCCCATGCTTCAAGCCCACAACTTATGGCCCATTATGTTGACATAAATGGACAATAGGGTTTGAAGTTCCCTTTTTTGTGCGGCAACTTCATATTTTGAGACAGAGGGTGACAACTTTGTAGTGATGAGGTAGCAACTTTGTCTTGGACAAAGAGCAAGCAAGGGAATGCTTGTGGTGAGTGCTGCGACTTGACATATGGCAAGGGAGAACTTGTATTCACCTCCTCTTCTTCTTATGTGTGGTGCGCGTGTATCAAGACTTTGTTCTTGGTGTCGGAGGCGACAATACTGAACAGAGAAGAAAAGGTGGAAGAGAGAACAACATGCTTGATTTCTTGGAAGGTCACTTGGTTGCTTGATTGTTGTGCTGCAAATTAATTGTTAGAGAAAAATAAAGACTTGTATTGGCCTTATTTATTCTTTGATCTTGCTACGGGTTCAAACCAAGGAATGATCATATTGTAGAACACCAAATGATATGGTGGCTGTGAGTACAAGACAAAAAGGTTGGAAGGTTAGTCTTTATTTTATCGACTCTTATTTCATGGTGTGTTTTAGATCTTAATTTATAAGAGCAAAAGCAACATGTTATTGGGAAGTAGCGGCATGTACAGTCAAGGTGATGAAATAAGGTATTTTTGGACAACAAACAACTAAAGTTGATATCTTGATAGAGCTAGTTTATCGGTATCCAAAGATTGAGTAGAGTTTCTTTTGTAGATTACCGACTTGTATTGAGAAAGAGGGAATTAGGGTTGTAATTCTCGGATTATTTCTCGGGTAATACAAGGAGCTCGTTGTTTTCTCGTGGATGTAGGCACATTGCCGAACCACGTATATCGTTGTCTTTGTTTACTTTTCTGCACTTTAATTATTGTTTCGGTGTTATCCGCGTATCAGACATTTGGCATTTATCGACTGGGTCCTAGGATCGGGGGTTGGAAAATCAGGTTATCGGTGTCCGTTATGGATTGAATCACGTCGATTCTTTTCCACTGATCCGATTGATTTTCTGGGTGAGTCTTGTATTCCGGTTTGGGGGGGGGGTGGTACTAGAATTAGCTACAAGTGGTATCAGAGCTACTGGTTGAGTTACAAGTGGTATTAGAGCTACTGGTTGAGCTACAAGTGATCATAGCGTCCTGATTTTGGCTAGTTGATTTGTTATTGCTATTACTGCTGTGTTTGCAAATATGTCTGATAGAGCGTCCGAATCTCGGGATGAGGGTTATGTGAAGGTCCATGGGTTCAATATTCTGTGATTTAATGGACGGAACAATTTTAAAGCTTGGCAGATGGATTGTAAGGACATTCTAATGATCATTTGTATGATGGTTGGTTGTTGGATACAGGGGCTTCTTATCACTTGTGTCAGGTTCGGGACTGGTTCACCACCTATCGCGAGGTGGAGGGTCGCTTAGTGTATATGGGTGATTCTCGACCCTATAGGATGTTAGGTGTCGGTACAGTCAGATTCCAACTAGCAGGTGGGTCATGTAGGCAACTTACCGAGGTATGTCATATTCTGGATCTTGCAAGATGGTTGATTTCTCTTAGGGTACTTGAAGCTCTGGGTTACAGGTACGTTGGTGAGAATGTCTATTGCAACGTTTATCGTGGTGACAGATTGCTATTATAAGCAATTAGGCATGTGAATCTCTATTTTCTTTATGGTAATGTTGTTGAGAGTGGAGCTATGGTCTCCATGGTTATTGATGAGAAGAGCTTGGTTCGCACTTAGTTATGACACATGTGTCTGGGGCATGTAGGTGAGAGTGGACTGAAAACTTTGAGCAGGCGTGGCTTGCTTGGCGGTGACAAGATGGAGAAGCTTGATTTCTGTGAGCACTGTGTATATGGGAAGCAGTGCATGGTCACTTTTGGTGACGATATTCACAGCACCGCAGGTATCGTGGACTATATCCACACTGATGTTTGGGGACCCTCGAGAGTTGTATCAAAGGGCGGGTCCTAATATTTTGTGTCTTTTATCGACGATTTCAGCCGGAGAATATGGATCTATACCATGAAGCATAAAAATGAAGTCAGGGATATTTTCAAGAAGTGGAAGGCTATGATTGAGAAGAAGACTGATAGGGTGATCAAGGTTTTGAGATTTGGCAATGGCGATGAGTACACCAAGGATCCACTTGAGGAGTTCTGTGCAGAACATGGCATCAAGAGACACTTCACAGTGAAAAAGACACCACAACAGAGCGGGGTAGGAGAGCGGATCAATCGTACCTTGTTAGAGAGTTTACGGTGCATGTTGTCCAATGCAGTTTGGGCAGAATATGGTGGGCTGAAGTAGGAAATATGGCATGCTACTTGATTAACCACTCTCCTTCATCAGCTATTGAGTCCAAGGTTCCTATGTAGGTATGGTCCGATAATCTTTCTGATTATTCTAACTTGAAAGAATTTGGTTGTCCATCTTACTATCAAGTTAAAGAGGATAAGATTGGAGTGAGCGCCAAGAAGGCTATATTTCTCGGTTATCCTGAGAATGTGAAGGGGTACAAGTTATGGTGCCCGGAAACTCAGAAGTTTGTGATTAGCCGGGATGTTATTTTCCATGAGGAGGCTTTGCTGCATGCAAAGTGTGAAAGATGCAATGATGGATCTTTTATTTAGAGAGGTGATAGCTATGATGAAGATAAAGAAGATCATCATCAGGTGGAGCTTGGAGATCCTAGTGCTAGTTCTCATTTGGGCAGTTCTTCAAAAACGGTGCCTAATGAGGCACTTATTGATGATGAGGTTCCCACTGATGGGAACGTGTCCTTACACAACAACAAGTTCAGCAAATTGATAAATCGTCTTTGGTAGTGAGTAGAGAATCTAGGGTCAGACGAACACCAAGGAGATTCGACTATGAGGAAAGCATAGTTGTGTTTTTCTAGTGAATGCTTATGATATTCCAACTACATAGAAGCATGATTTGTGTGGTGATCACAAAAGGGAGTGGGAGGACATCGTGAGGCCGATAGGGTGCAAGAGGGTTTTCACAATGAAAGACGGGATTCCAAATTCCAAAGGTAATTGTACGGGTATAAGGTACAAGGCAAGATTGGTGGCTAAAGGATACGCACAAAGAGAAGATGTGGGTTATGATGAGATTTTCTCTCCGGTGGTAAATCACACTTCTTTCCGAGTCCTATTAGCTCGTGTAACGTAGTTTGATTTAGAGCTTGAGCGACTTGGTATTAAGACTGCATTCTTGCATGGAGATTTGGAGGATGACATACATTATTTTTTATCAGCGAAAACGAATTGAATTAACCTCTTCTAAGAGAGAAAAGGTTACAAAAAAAAAAAACAAAAGGAGCAGAATCGACTGCATAATGCAAAGCCAAAAAAAACCAAAGCACCAAAGCAAACTAACTAGACTAAAGTTTTGGAAAAAAACTAAAGCCACAAGAGAATGCTTCCCAAAAATCAGCACAAAACTTGTTAAACCAGCAAACAAAAGGTTGCAGCTGAGAATATCAGTCAATGAAGATGCGGATGCAGCTGAGAATGCAGCAGAGTGGACAAGGGGAAGCAAGATTTGTGAACTTTCAGTGTTGCTTGTCCCACACGAAAGTGAAGAAATTTGAATTTGAAATTGCATTTGCATGGAGTAAGCTTGCTTGCCCCCTACGGTTGCACTGTATTGGGTTGAGAGAGGTCTTTGAAGTAGAGAGAATTGGAGAGAGGTAGAGACTCACAATTCCCATATACTGAATCGGCTTCTGTTCAAAGGCCTCTTCAGTATTAATGTCTGTCATGTCCAATTGTAGAGGAGAAGTGCTTATGGTCAATGATAAAACAACACAACTTCATATTTATAGCAACAAAGTGCAGAGGATTGCCTTGGATTGCCTTAGTAAAGTTGTAAGGCACCAGAGAGGACCTGCACACAAAGAAGGAACAGAGAGGGAGGAGAAAGAAACATTCAAAGCCTAAGAAAATAAACTACCCACACAACAGAGGCAAGGGGAAGGGGAGGGAGAGGAAGAGAGAACCCACACACAAAACAAGGGAAAGGAAGCCCAAAGTAAGAGAAAACCTCACCAGCTCACACACTCACCAGTGCCAACCAAACCAAACACCCCAGAACCCCCAATCCCAAGTTAAGATGTCAAAACCAGCCAAGGATGAAGTCTCCATTCTTAAAAAGTGAAATGGTAGTCCTGATTAAAGCTGGTCCATTCCCAGCTATAAGTTTTGCTCAAGACACTAGAATAGATCACTTCAACATTTTCAACTTCATTTGTAAAGGTTGCAGCATTCCTTGATAACCATAGTTGCCAAATCATAGCTTGTAATATTTTATACCAGGGTTTCTTGAATTGTGCAGGCACCAGAGTACCCCAGGAAATAAAAAGTGATTTAAGATCAGAAGGGAAAACCCATGAAAGTCCCCACCAAGAGAGTATTAGGTTCCAAGCTTCCCAAGATCTGTGACATTGCATAAGTATATGAGCTCCATCCTCAAAATCCCATAAACAGGTAGGCAAAGGAGTTGTTGAAAATTAAGATCCATCCCCCTTGAATCCAAGAAATACTTGGAAGGTATTTCCTCAAGACAAGCTAACCAGCAGAAAACTGAGATTTTTGAAGGTACCCCTGACATCCAAAGGTTTTTTTTGTCTAAATCTGTGAAGAGGTACTGTGGCCTGCAAGTAGTGAGTACATCTTTTGAACTGAATATCCTTTGGTATCTGCTTTCCAACACAATTTATCCTCCACCAAGCTGAGAGTTGTGGCACTCAGGATTGTAGTGAGCAGCCCCCATTCCTTACACTCCCAACCTCTGGGATCTCTTCTTAGATCCAATTCCCACACCCCATCTTCACAGAGATCAGATATCACTGATATCTTTGAGTTGGCTAGAAGGAAAATTCTTGGGAAAAGAAGCTTAAAAGTCAGGCCCCCCACCATATATCTTCCCAAAAGAGAATTCTATTTCCACTTCCCAGAGTCCATGAGAGGCCTCTTTCACTGAAATGATCTGCAAAATTTTGATCATGAGCTAGAAAAATTATGTGAGTGAAGAAATTTGCACTACCAAGTTCAGTGAATTTTGATAAATCCCAATCCTTTGATCCATCACCATATCTAGCACAAACAATTTGCTTCCAAATGGATTTTTCTTCCAAGGCAAATCTCCACCACCATTTTCCAAGGAGAGCCTCATTCATTAGTTTCAAGTTTCTTATCCCCAGACCACCTTGAGCTTTGGTTTTGCATACTTGTGACCAACCTACTTTGCAGAAAACCCTTGCTTGAGAAGTTCCATGCCACATAAACCTTCTTTGCCAGCTTTCCATACTTCTTAACACAGATTTTGGTGCCTTTAGAAGAGATAAATAGTATAGAGGTATGGAACTGAGGGTGGTTTTGATGAGAGTAATTCTCCCCCCAAAACTGAGGAGTTTAGCTTGCCATAAACCAAGACTTTTCTTATATTTTTGAATCACAGGGGTCCCAAGAAAGAATCCTTTTGGTGTTAGCACCAAGAGAAAATCCAAGAATACAGAAATGGAAAGGAATTAATCTCACATGCTAAGATGTTTGAGTACTGCTGAGCTTATATGTGAGGTTCATTGGGATAATGACTGATTTGCTATAATTAACTTTCAATCTTGCAGAAAGTTTAAACATATCTAGAGCATTCTTCAAATTTGCTACCCCTTCTGTAGAAGCCTTGATAAAAAAAAAATTGAGTCATCAACATACTGTAAGTGTGTGATACAAAGGCCTGAATTCCCAACTTGAATTCCTTGAAATTGCTCATGAAAAAGTCATGCTCTCATGATCTGATTCAGACATTCAGCAGCTAGTGCAAAAATAAGAGGAGATAAAGCACAACTCTGTCTTAAACCCTCTGCAAAGTTGGAAATAAAGTGAGGGTGATCCATTAATGAGGATAGACATGTGTGCTCTAAAGCAGGAAATCATCCACAATCTCCATAGTGTGCAAAAACCCATTTTTGTTAGGAGCTTCATCAAGAACAACCAATTCACATTATCAAAGGCCTTCTCAAAGTGAGCTTTAAATATTATAGCCTTTGTCTTGGTCTGCTTTGTGTGTTGGACAACCTCATTAGCAGCCAAAACCCCATCTAAGATTTGCCTTCCAGCCAGGAAGCCTGTCTGCTCCATTCCAACTAAGTTACCAATAACCTCTTTGAGTCTAAGAGAGAGTAGCTTGAAGATAATTTTATAAGGCCCTCCCATCAAGCTAATAGGCCTATAGTCTGGAAATGTAAGAGGGGCATCACTTTTGGGGATTAATGCAACAAATGAAGAATTGAGTACTTTTCCAAGGTGGCCAGATCTATAAAAATGTGTTATGAAGAGCATAAAATCATCTTTAAGAATTGGCCAACAAACTTTGGTAGAATTTGAGTGTATAACCATCTTGACCAACTGCTTTATCGCCAGCACAAGCCATTAGAGTCTTTAAAACTTTCTGTTATAAGAAGGGTCTTTCTAGCCAGGTTGAGTCTTCCTCTGAGAGAGTCTTGAAAGGTAGTTGATCTATGTTCATAGGTATTGTTGTCACGCCCCAATTTCAGTAAAACCGAACCTGGAGCGTGAACGTTTTAAAACAATAAAACAATGAAACCTGTTTTGGATAAACACTTTAAAATCTCCATTTAATTGATCAAAAAAAAATTTACAACTTAAAATACGTCCCAACACGTGGACAAAAGTACAAGGTATCCGTCACTAGACTCAAAAGACAAAACCCGGACTCCGCTCCTAGCTCCACAAGCTTCGAGAGCTCACCTAGTCCGTCCTGAGATCAATACCTGTAGGAAAAGCAGCTAGGGGTGAGCGTTCGCTCACCACCACAGATAACAGACTGACTACGACATAATAAGCAGACAATGCCGGTAACACCAACAACAAACTCAACACCGGGGATCACTGTCCCCAACTCAAGTGCTCCGACTGACACACACACACGGTGACCTTCCTCGAATGACTCGACATTTGACACGTAAAGTAGACCCGACACAACGATTGACGACCTCCTCCAAAGACTCAAGAGACCACCACGCAACACCCAAGATCACAAAGGATCGCACCCCAAACAAGATCACAAAGGATCGCATACCAAAAAAGATCACAAAGGATCGCATACCAACTGCTCAATAGTCTCCCCCACTCATACGAACACGGATCAGGCTAGTTAAAAAATGCTTACAACCTGTTGATACTCGAACACGAACCAGGCTAGCCCAAGAATGCTTACAACCTATTGATACTCAAACTCGGATCAGGCCAGCCAAAGAATGCTTGCAACCTGTTGATACTCAAACTTGGTCAGGCCAGCCCAAGAATGTTTGCAACCTACCGGGATTCAAACTTGGTCAGGCCAGCCAACGAATGCTTGCAACCTACCGGGATCCGCAACCACAATCACAATCACAATCAAGGTTCAACCAACAGTAACAAGACCAGTTCAACACTCCACAGGCACTCATGGCCACACAAGACACCAACAGTAAAACACGGACTCAACAACCCAAACCATTCACGGGCACTCACGGTTGCCCAAGACACACCAACAGTAACTCACGGGCTCAACAACCCCACGACACTCACGGCCTCCCAAGACACACCAACAGTAACTCACGGGCTCAAAAACCCCACGGCACTCACGGCCACTCAAGACACCAACAACAAAGCAACACGGGTTCAACAACCCAACGACACTCACGGCCACCCAAGACACCAATAATAAAGTAACACGGGTTCAACCACCCAACGGGCACTCATGGCCTCCCAAGACTCGATAATAATAACACGGCTCTCATGGCCACCCAAACTCAATAATAATAACACGGGCTCTCATGGCCACCCAACTCCATAATAATAACACGGGCTCTCATGGCCACCCAAGACACGAATTTAAACAGTCAACCTCCGGGCATGGTCATATGCCTCCAGTAATTCTAATATCGCTACGTTCTCTGTTCCTACGACACTACTAAGTGTCACATGCTTTTTCTCATAAATGCTACATTCCCGTATCATGCTTTTCTAATATTCGATAACTCACTTAACCCACGACACCCCAATGTCACATGCATTTCTACTGTTAACTTTCCCTAGTCAGGGCCGAGATCCGGCTACTTTTCCCTACCTCGTGCGTGTTCTCCAAAAGCCAACCAACGAGCTCCGGTGTGATCTCAGTTACTCACCCAGCTTTCCCTTGCCTCGGTCCGCGGCACGATCTAAAAGAACACAATTTTAAACGCTTTTAAGCTTGTAGGCATAATGCTGAGTTTTAATAAACCTGACGCCCATAAGTAACCCCGACAATGTCGATCACTCCCAAACTCCCCAATTACTCGACATTGTCGATATTGGAGCCGTAAAGGCCCGATTCGCCCGACATGGCGAATCTGCCCCGGTTTTGGAAATGCCCTTCCGGGCTCCAAAAATTCCCGTTTTCGTTTCTACGGTCTTAGAATAATTCAAGGGTCCCAATGCACTTGACGGAATCGAATTCCGACTTCCGAGTCAATTAATTGACGTTTAAAGTTTCTAAACCCGATAATTACAACTTTCGCAATTTAATTCCAAATTTCGATCCGGGTGTGGATTAACGACTTGTAGAACGTCCTAAACCACCCAAACACGAAAACCCGATACCCGGGCATGTGGGACCCACACGGACACAATGGAAAAATTCCCTTTTTGCCCCAAAACGTTCCTAACGAACCCCAAACCTCAACCATTCATCTTTAAACCAATCTTAGACAAAGCCCAACCTTAATCAAACCGTTTAAACTCAAACCCTAAAATTCAAACGTTCCAAAATGAAAATCGGTTAGATTCTCAGCGTAGGGAATGTCGATGTGAGCTCGATTCTTTTATCATTGAGACGATCCACCGGTTTGATCGACGAGAAACGTCACAAATTCCTCCAACCTCTTCTCTTTTTCTCTCTTCCTTCTCTCTTCTTTCTAACACCACTTTCTCTCTCCAAGTCTTCACTTTTTATTGTAATGAACGTGTACAACAACCACCCTTTCCTTTTATTTTGTTTTAACAATCAAAACTAATACTTAAATACAAACTACCCATCACATGTCTCATCTTTTGTTTTGTTCAATAAACCTAACACCACCACATATTTGACAAGTGTCAAGTGGGTCCCACTCCTTTTTGGAAAATATCTTCTAGATATTTTCCAATAAGATTCGCGAAATTCGGCCATTTCGTGCCCCGAACGGGCACTTTTTCCAAGAAATTACGAAACTTCACGGGCTACAAGGAAACGGCTCAACTAAGACCGCTGTGACGACGACTAAGCTTTTTGGATTCAAAACGATCCTCGAATGGACCAAAACGTCGCTCGGTTGACTTTTCCAGCGAAAAGTCAACTTTTCCCAAATTGATCAGAAAGTTTCCCTGAGTCCCCCGGAACTCACTTTGGTCGATAACGGGGTCAAATTAAGTCCGGTATGACACTCGAGGTCATTTTAGGTTCAATTCAGTGTCTGCTCAAATTTTTTAAATTTTCCTGTTTTTCGCAGGTTTGACTGGCGTTGACCGGGAGTGGTTATTACAATTGTAGTAGGCTCAGAAAATATATCCTTGAAGTGTTGAGATCCTGCATGCTTAATAAGATTAAGTTCCATAAATAAATCATCCCCAACCATGATGTGAGAGATATGTTTTTTTGCACCCTAGTAATTGGCTACCACATGAAAAAAATTTGAGGGCTTATCCCCCTCATTGATCCATTTCTTCTAGCTTTTTGGCTCCAAAGTTTTGATAATTGCTTTGTCTTATGGATGAGATCAGCTTTGAGGGCACCTCTCTGACATCATTCTTCTGAGGTTAGAGACCTTTCTTCCACAAGTGTATCAAAATGATCAAGTTTGATCTTTATATCTGAGACTTGTGTATCCAGATGACCAAAAACATTGGTATTCCAATCCTTCAACTTAGCTTTCAACAATTTCAATTTTTGCCATAAGATAATACGAGGCAGACCAGTAACCTGTAGAGAAGACCAGAATTGCTCAATAGTTTTGTAGAATCTTGCATCCTCTAGCCAGATATTCAAGAATTTGAAAGGCCTAGGTCCCTAGTCTACTTGATCATCCAAGAGTAAGATAGGCCTATGGTCTGAGATTGACCTTGGAATACAGAGTTGTGTGACATTATTGCAAATTAGAAGTAGTTCAGGAGAGACTAAAAATCTATCCAACATTGAAGCCACTGATCCTGGACTAAACCAAGTGTATTTTCCCCTAGAGAGAGGAAGATCTAATAGAGTGAATGAGTCTAGTAAAGATTGGAGTGTTGTCTCAACTTGATCAAGAATTCTCGATGTTGATGCCCCTTCAGGGCGGGACCCTTGGGGTGGGGTCTTTATGATCCGGTGAAGGACAACGAACAGGTGGAGCTTTTATGGACTTTATCGCCAAGGTGGAGATTGTAGAATTTTGGCTCCAAAGTTGGACCTTTTTTCGGGCCCATGCTTCAAGCCACAACTTATGGCCCATTATGTTGACATAAGTGCACAGTAGGGTTTGAGGTTCCCTTTTTTGTGCGACATCTTCATATTCGGAGATAGAGGGTGGCAGCTTTGTTGTGGTTAGGCAGCAGCTTTGTCTTGGATAGAGAACAAGCAAGGGAATGCTTGTGGTGAGTGCTGCGGCTTGACATTTGGGAAGTGAGAACTTGTATTCACCTCCTTTTCTTCTTATGTGTGGTGCACGTGGATCAAGACTTTGTTCTTTGTGTGGGAGGCAGCAATACTGAACAGAGAAGAAAAGGTGGAAGAGAGGACAACATGCTTGATTTCTTGAAAGGTCTATTGGTTGCTTGATGGTTGTGCTGCGAATTAATTGTTAGAGAAAGATAAAGACTTGTATTGGCCTTATTTATTCTTTGATCTTGCTACGGGTTAAAACCAAGGAATGGTCATATTGTAGAACACCAAATGATATGGTGGTTGTGAGTACAAGACAAAAAGGTTGGAAGGTTAGTCTTTATTTTCTCGGTTCTTATTTCATGGTGTGTTTGAACTCTTATTTAATAAGAGCAAAAGCATCATGTTATTGGGAAGTAGCGGCATGTACAGTCAAGGTGATGCAACAAGGTATTTTTGGACAAGAAACAACTAAAGTTGATCTCTTGATAAAGCTAGTTTATCGGTATTAAAAATTGAGTAGAGTTTGTTTTGTAGATTACCGACTTGTATTGAGAAAGAGAGAATTAGGGTTGTAATTCCCAGATTATTTCTCGGGTAGTACAAGGAGCTCGTTGTTGTCTCGTGGATGTAGGCACATTGCTGAACCACGTATATTGTTGTCTATGTTTACTTTTCTGCACTTCAATTATTGTTTCAGTGTTATCCGCGTATCAGACATTTAGCATTTCTCGACTGGGTCCTAGGATCGGGGGTTGGAAAATCAGGTTATCGGTGTCCGTTGTGGATTGAATCACGTCGATTCTTTTCCACGGATCCGATTGATTTTCTGGGCGAGTCGCGTATTCCGGTTTGGGGGTACTAGATTTAGCTACAAGTGGTATCAGAGGTACCAGTTGAACTACATGTTTTCCATTCAGCATCAAATCCGTTAGATTGTACAACCTTACTTGGTAGAGCAAAAGATATTTTACAGGATGATGACGGTATAGTTACTGAAAGGGTATTGACGTATTTGGATCAACAGATAGAGGAAGAGATGGTAGATTGTTTGTCCACAATTTTACAGTCTTTTACGAAGAGGTTGTGTATAATATGTTTTTGGTGATGTTATATTACATTGTAATGAGTGATATGGATGACTTTACTTTCCTTGTTAATGAATTTGGTTGCATATCTGTGTGGCGAGATCCAATTGATGTTGATGCTTATCTATTTGATTCTTCCATTGCGTCGGATGAAAGGTGTTGAAGATATGTAGGCAGTATTGGAACTTGTTATGAATGTTTTACATTTTTGGTAAACAGTTGTGCAAGCAATGTAATAAATTACTGATGTGTTATTGTATGTGGTGAATTAGCTTCTATTTTCGTATAAATTTGGTGCATATTATCGAATTAATATAACTCAATCAAATGTTTGGGATCATATTCTACTCATCAACACTATATATTGAAAACAGTTGTCCTTCAAATCAGATCCATGAGAAAGTTATGGACACGTTCATGAAATTGTAAGTTTTTCGGTCCAATGCATATGCCCCTTTTTTAAAGAAGTCAGTCTAGTGACTCCCTTTCTGGATTACCAAGTCAATTTCTTATAGCAGTTTCACTAATATCATGATAATAAGGAGCATGAACAAATGAGTGTTTGGCCAAAAAGGAAGATGTAAAGTTTTGAAGTTGTTTGCGATGACTGATTTATTAGATGTCCTTCTCCTCAACTAAGTCAATTCTATATAGTAGTTTTTCTAATATCGAGTTAGTAAGGAGCATAAATAAATTTGAGTTTGGCCAAAAAAGAAAGAAGGTAGTTCATGGTTCTGAAGTTGTGTGCGAGGATTGATTACATGTTCCTATGTAAATGTGTGTTGTGGTGTATATTTCTTGAGAGGGATAATCTATTGAGAACCACTCTTATCATAGGAACTGTGAGAACCAATCCTAACCACACACACCTAAAATCCAACATTCACTATGATGTCACATCATCATCCCAATTCTACCCAAATTCACGCCACTTTCATCCATTCTCACACAAGCAAGGACATAACTGTAATAGCATGGTGCCATGTGGACAAGTGTCCATTTTTTTCTTCACCATTTCACTAATTTAATATTTCCCGACTCGTTTGAACTCCGATTAATTTCAAACTTGCGCCAATATTTTTATTTTTTCAATGACTTTAAATCAAGATCAGTCATGAATATATTTTGAAGCACGAAAATAAAAATGTATATCAAGGTGATAAAAATAATGTTGAGCGTTGATAAATCTTCACTAATAAAAGTTTTATATCGGAGTACCAAACTAGTGCTAAATGTTGATAAAAACATGTAATGAGGTGATAAGAAACAAATAATGAGGTGATAAAAACCATGTTCAATTTTGATAATAAGTGTGATACACTAGAGTTTAACGTTGATAAAAAAAACTTGTGATGGGGTGATAAAACACACGTAATTCAATGATAAATCTAGTGTTTAGTGTTGATAAAACTGGTGTTCATAAAAATCACGTGATGAGATGATAAAAATCATGATTAGTTTTGGAGAATGAGGTGATAAAACCATAGTAAAGTGTTAATAAAACCAGGGTAAAATGTTGATAAACCCAGAGCAAAGTGTTGATAAAAATTACCCATATATAATTTCTTTAAAAACCATCCCCGAAATAAAAAAAATCGTGCTTCAAAAGAACATGTGATGGGGGTGATGAAACACACGTAATTTGAATGATAAACCTAGTGTTTAGTGTTGATAAAACTAGTGTTCATAAAAAGCACGTGATGAGGTGATAAAATCATGATCATTTTTGGAAAATGAGGTGATAAAACCAGTGTAAAGTGTTGATAAAACCAGTGTAAAAGTGTTGATAAAAATTACCCAGATTTTTTTTAAAAAAAATCAACCCCGAAATAATTTTTTTTCGTGCTGCAAAATATATTCATGACTGATCTTGATTGAAAGCCCTTAAAAAAAACAAAACTAATGGCGCAAGTTTGAAGCCAATCGGAGTTCAAACGAAGCGGGAAAAATTAAATTAGTGAATTGGTTAAAAAAAGTAATATGATAGTTTTACCAAAAAGCCCTTACCACTTACTAAAAAGTGCTGTTTTTTTGCAGTCAACAAGTCAACTATTCAATTGCATCTCATCCATCCATTCTTAAAGTGGATGACTTATATTGGTTCTCGCGATTCCTACGTTAAAACAAGGTTCTCACCAGATTTCTCCTCTATTTCTTGATATTTGAATTACCTGTGTATGTATGTTCCTACGGCCAATAAATTTGGAATGGATACAGTATAACATGTTGTATAACCTTGTAAAAGGTTGCATATTTTGTGTGAATACTACTTTTGTCACGCCCCGAGTTCAGTATAACCGAACCTGTAACGCGAACGGTGAAACAAGTAAAACAAAGTCTCAAATAGTTTAATAAACCACTTTAAAAGCACCACTTTTATTAATCAAAACAATATGTTTACAACCGAGTTTTAATGTAAAAAAACGAAAGAACACTAAAACATGAGTGTACGTCGCTAGACAACCCCGACAGCCCGGACTCTCGCTCCCAACTCTTCAAGCCTCGAGAGAACCTCCTAGTCCGCCTCGCGAACGGTACCTGTAGGAAAAGCAACAAAGGGTCAGCGTTTCGCTCACCACCACGGACACCAGACTGACTACGGCATACCAGCAGAAATGTCGGGAACACCGGAAACAAACAATAACACAGGGGACTACTACCCCAAATCCCATGTTAAACCCGATTGTCACACAAATCACTGTCAATTTCCCCAACCATCTAAAACCCGTTCACGTAAAGGAGACCCCAAATCAGAGACCGAACAACCATTCCATTAGTCACACCGACAAGGTAAAGCACAACCCTCACACGATCCTATATGCATTTACTTGTAACTTTCCGCAACCAAACCAGTATTCGCTACTCGTCCCTACCTCAGAGGCCTGCAGGAAAAGTAGTAAAGGGGATGAGCGTTCCGCTCACCTCCACGGATACCCGTTCGATTATGGCATACTAGTAAAGCACCAACAACTTACCAACCTAAACAGTGCAAACAACTACCTCAAAACCTGATACCAAACCGTCACAACTGCTCACGATATCAATACCTCAAATGCTCGCTCACGTAAGGGAAACCTCGAATGGGGATCATATTCTCAACTAAGCAAAACACTATTGCTCACCATAACAACACCCCAATTACCCGATCACGTAGGGGAAACCTCAAAACGGGGATCATGTTCTCAACTAAGTAAATCACTATTGCTCACAACATCAATACCCCAACTACTCGATCACATAGGGGAAACCTCAAACAACCCACTCACGTGAGGGAAACCTGAAACCACCTATTCACGTGAGGGAAACCTCAAACAAACCGTTCACGTGAGGGAAACCTCAAACCACCCGTTCACGTGAAGGAAACCTCAAACAACCCGCTCACGTGAGGGAAACCTCAAACCACCCGTCCACGTGAGGGAAACCTCGAACAACCCGTTCACGTAGGGGAAACCTAGTTCGTACTGCACCGCAGCGCATCAACCCTAACCCCTCTCCGTGGTGAGACCCTCACAAAGAGGCGCTGTATCACCACCGTAGGTTATTGATGAGTCTCGAACCCAAGACCTCACCCTTTAACACAGAACTTACGACCTCTACAAACAAACACAATCGTGAACAAAGTCACGCAATATCAAGAATATCAACACACACAATGCACGCAAGATCACAAAGGATTAACACACATACTGCACAGTTTCCGGTAGCAATCCGGCTGGGCCTGGCACTGCCCCACACACTTTCCCCGACACAACAAGCTTCAACATTTTACCGATCGCGCCCCGGAAGGTACGACACACCTCACGGGGACCACGGCCCTCAACACTTTACCGACCGCGCATCGGAAGGTACGACACACCTCACGGGCATAACTCAAGCCTCAACACTTTACCAATCGCGCGCCGGAAGGTACGACACACCTCACGGGGACCACAGTCCTCGACACTTTACCGGTCGCGCATCGGAAGGTATGACACACCTCTCGGGCACAACTTAAGCCTCAGCACTTTACCAATCGCGCGTTGGAAGGTACAACACACCTCACGGGGAACACAACCCTCGGCACTTTACCGGTCGCGCATCGAAAGGTACTACACACCTCTCGGGCACAGCTTAATCAGGTATCTCCAGAACAATCACAATCACAACCAAATATCACACAATACTCCGCAAATAGCAAAATATAACATCACGACTAACTACCACTCAGCAAGTCAATCAACAACAAACAGGTTCAATACCCCACAGGCACACATGGCCACACACAAACACAATCAGTTTACTCAACCTACGGGCACAACCAGGTGCCCACATGTGATTCCTATTGCACGGTAAGTTTACTTAACCTACGACACCACCAAGTGCCATATGCATTTCTATTGTTAGATTAGTTCACCTATCCTACGACACCACCAAGTGTCACAAGCATTTCTATTGTTTGATAAGCTCACTTATCCTACGACACCACCAAGTGTCACATGCATTTCTATTGTTCGATAAGTTCACTTATCCTACGACACCACCAAGTGTCACATGCATTTCTACTAATAACTTTCCCTAGTCAAGGCCGATATCCGGCTACTTTTCCCTACCTCGTAAAGCGTTCCAAATGTCCACGCTCAAGCTCCGGCGCGCTCGCGATCACCCGCTTAGCCTCCTCTTTCCGCGGTCGGTGGCACGGTCCTAAGTGATAAAAAATAATACACTTTTTAAATATGCAGGCAAAACCCGAATTTAAAGTAATTAACGTCCAAATGCAACCCCGACAATGCCGATCACTCCCAAACTTCCCAATTGCTCGACATTGTCAACAATGGGCCCAGAAAGGCCCGATTCGCCCGGCTCGGCGAATCTGCCCGGGATCGGAAAATGCCCTCTGGGGCTCCGAAAATTCCCGTTTTCGTTTCCACAACCCTAATATAATTCGTGTGTTCCAACGCAATCGAAGGAATCAATTTCTGATACCCGAGCGATTTAATTCCGCGTTTAAAGTTTCTAACCCAAATTTTCGAATTCTCACAGATTAATTCCATAATTTGTTCCGGGTGTGAATTATCGACTCGGGGATCATCCAAGACCACCCGAAGACGAAAAAACCGAGGCCCGGCCAAGTGGGCCCCACACGGCCACACCGGAAAACGCTCCTTTTCGCCCCAAAACGTTCCTAACGAAATCCAAACCTCAATCACTCATCTTTAAACCAATTCTAACCAAAACCCTAGAATTCAAACGTGTCAAAACGAGAAAAAGAAGGGTTCTTACCGTAGGGAACGATGAGGGGATGACGAATACGCGAGAATTGAGACGATCCGTCGGTCGGATCGTCGGGAAATCGACACAACTCTTCTCTTTTCTCCTTCTTCTTCTTCTCTTTACTTTCTCTCTCCTTCTCTCCCTTTTTCTCAAATGGCCGATCCTCTCTCTTCTCTTTGTTTTTTATTTGCTTTAAAAATCAACCACACACAAAAATGACAAAAACGCCCTCAAGTCTCTCTTGTCTTTTCTTTTAAGTCAAAGGGAAAACTTGTCCTTTCAACCCCATTCCACAACTATCTTGACATGTGTCAAGTGGTTCCCTCTTGTTAGAAAAATATCTTTGTAGATATTTTTCAATCAGATTTGCGAAAATCGGCCATCTTGGGCCCCATGCGGGCCCGTTTTCCAAGATTTTAATAAACTTCGCATTCTACAAGAAAACGGCCCAACTAAGACTGCTGCAACGACGGCTAAGATTTTTGGATCCAAGTCGAGCCTCGAACGGACCAAAACGTCGCTCGGTTGACTTTTTCGGCAAAAAGTCAACTTTTCTCGAATTGGTCAAAAAGTTTCCCGGAGTCACCCAGAACTCACTTTGGTCGATATCGGGGTCAACTTAAATGCGATATGACCCACGGGGTCAATTTTAGTTTCATTTAGGTGTCTGTCCCAAAATTTTAAATTTTTCTGTTATTCTACTGATTGACCGGCGTTGATCAGGAGCGGTCCTTACAACTTTTGCATCATCCTTATGGAATATCTAATAGTAATTGACTGTGTTAAATATAGGGAAAATATCAGATTAGTACCCTTAACTATACGTTTTTAACACATTGGTACCCTTAACTAATTCAATCACTAAAAAAGTACCTTAAGTTTCCAATCAGTAACACGCTAGTGTTTTCCTTCCATTTTTGGACGAAAAATAGTCATGTGCAATGCACATGACCTTAAACTTTCAAAAAATGAAAAAAAATACCCCTCGAAGTTAAAACCCTAATTATTCGTTTACCTTATTTCTCCTACGCAACCTTCATCTTCCCCATTTTGTTACATACATACGCCACTTTCATTTGTTTCTCCTTCATTCTGATTCTTCCCCAGTGTAAGAACCGCTCCCGGTCAACGCCGGTCAATCGGCGGAAAAAAAGAAAAATTTAAATTTTTTGGCCATACACATAAATGAACATAAATTTGACCCCGAGGGTCATATCGGACTTAAGTTGACCCCGATATCGACCAAAGTGAGTTCTGGGGGACTCAGAGCAACTTTTTGACCAATTTGGGAAAGGTTGACTTTTTGCCGGAAAAGTCAACCGGGCGACGTTTTGGTCCGTTCGAGTCCCGTTTTAGATCCAAAAGGCTTAGCCGTCATTACAGCGGTCTTAGTTGGGGCGTTTCCTTGTAGCACGTGAAATTTCGTAATTTCTTGGAAAATGGGCCCACACGGGGCCCGAGATGGCCGAATTTCGCGAATCTGACTGAAAAATATCTACAAAGATATTTTTCTAAAAGGTGGGACCCATTTGACACTTGTCACACTTTTGGTGGTTGATAGTTTTAAAATAAAGAAAAAGAAATGAGGGGTAGTTTTGTAAATAAGAAAGAGTTGTGTTTTGAAAACAAAATAAAAGAGAAGGTGAAGAGAGATACACGGCAATTTTCAGAAAAATAGAGAGAAGGAGAGAGAAAATAGAGAGAAGAAGAAGAAGAAGAAGGAGAAAAGAGAAGAGTTGTGTCGATTTTCCGACGATCCGACCGACGGACCGTCTCAATTCTTGCGTATTCGTCATCCCCTCGTCATTCCCTATAGTAAGAACCCATTTTTTTTCTCGTTTTGGTACGTTTGAATTTTAGGGTTTGAGTTTAAACGGTTTGATTAAATTTGGATTTTGTTTAAGATTGGTTTAAAGATGAATGGTTGAGGTTTGGGGTTCGTTAGGAACGTTTTGGGGCGAAAAGGAAATTTTCCCATTGTGGCCGTGTGGGGCCCACTTGGCCGGGCCTCGGGTTTTTCGTGTTCGGGTGGTTTTGGACGATCCCCGAATCGATAATTCACACCCGGAGCGAATTATGGAATTAAGTTGTGAAAATTGGAAATTTGCCGAGCCGGGCGAATCGGGCCTTTCTGGGGATTATCGGTATTACCGGGGTTGTTGACAATGTCGAGAAATTCGGAAGTTTGGGGGTTATCGGTATTACCGGGGTTGCTTTTGGGCGTCATGTTTATTAAAAATCAACTTCACCTGCTTATTTAAAAAGTGTGTTATTTGGGATCATTGTAGACCGTGTCGCCGACCGTGGAAAGAGGAGGCTAAGCGAGAAATCTGGAGCTTTTCCGGAGCGCGAGCATCGGTTTTGACACGCTTTAAGAGGTACGGAAAAGTAGCCGAATCTCGGCCTTGACTAGGGAAAGTTAACAGTAGAAATGCATGTGACACTTAGTGGTGTCATAGGATAAGTAAATTTATCGAACAATAGAAATGCAGGCGACACTTAGTGGTGTCGTAGGATACGTGATCGTATCGAACAATAGAAATGCATGTGACACTTAGTAGTGTCGTAGGATAAGTCAACATATCGAACCTTAGAAATACTTGTGACTTTTGGTTGTGCCCATAGGTTGATTAAATTGTTTGTGTGTGTGGGTGGCCATGAGTGCCTGTGGGGAGTTGAATTGCTTGGGGATTGACTTGCCGAGCGGTAGTTAGTCGTGTTGTCGTATTTTCTTTCTATTTGTGGGGTTTTGTGTGTTATTTGGTTGTGACTGTGATTGTTCTGGTGATGACTGTTGAGCTATGCCTGTGAGTGTGTCGTACCCTTCGGTGCGCGGTCGGTAAAGAGCAGAGGGCTGTGGTCCCCGTCAGGTGTGTGGCACCTTCCGGCGCGTGATCGGTAAAGTGCTGAGGCATGTGGTTGTGGTTTGCGTGACTTTGATCACTTCTGTGTTGTTGTGTGCTTTGAGGTCGTCTTTACGATGTCGGGTCTACATTACGGGTACGGGTGGTTAGATGCTTGGGGAAAGCAACTGTTTTCGTGTGACAGTCAGGTTATTTGAGTTTGGGGATAGTAGTCCCCGGTGTTTTTTTTTTGTCGGTGTTCCCGGCATTTATGCTAGTATGCCGTAGTCAGTCTGGTATCCGTGGTGGTGAGCGAACGCTCACCCCTAAGTGCTTTTCCTACAGGTACTGGTCGCGAGGCGGACTAAGGGAACTCTCGAAGCTTGAAAAGCGGGGAGCGGGAGTCTGGTTTTTTGGGAGTTTAGCGACGTACGCTTTGGTTTTTTGTCCGCTTGTTTTGGAAATGTTTTCAGTCGTAAAATATTATTTTGATTAAATCAAAGTGGTGATTTTAAGCGGTTTATTAAAATGTTTGAAACTTATTTTATTGTTTCACCGTTCGTGTTCCGGGTTCGGTTCTGCCGAATTCGGGGCTTTACAGTTTGGTATCAGAGCTCGAGGTTTCACACCTCGGACTGTACGTTAATTAGGTGGGGAGAGTTGAGTCGTTAAAAGTCTCGTCGTGCGTGGGATGCGCAAGTCGGAAACCGTGTGTAGACCCGTAGTGACATGAGTCTTGTTTGTTGTTGTGTGTATGTGCAATACTGTTATTACTGGCATACTGATTGTGTGTTGCTGCGTGAAACGTTTTTAAGCTATCGCGACTCGACTCAGTGGCGCCCCTATGGTCGAATGTGACGGTGCTGATATCAAGTGGGTACAGTTTAGTTCGGGGACGCCTGGACTGGGTTGTAACTACATGATGTCAAAAATGAGATTTTATGATGAAAGGGAGAAATTTTTAAAAATTGGTTGGCCCTGTGGGCGTGCGTTTTGGAATTGGTTGGTCTTGTCGGCTTGTGATTGAGGTTGGGTGACTTGAATTTTTCTGTGAATTGTTGTGCGTGTGTTTGTTAAATTGGTGATTGAACGTGTGTGGCCCTTAAGGTTGGTTTTAGTGTAAAAAGGGGTAAAGATCGAGTCTGAAATGAATTTGGAAAACAGGACCGTGACGGGGTCTGTCACGGATCCGTGATTCCTGTCTTGTTCCACCGTCTTGACTGTGCAGTTTGTGTGTTGTTTTTCGTGTCTTTATTCACGTTTGTGTTCAGGATTGTGTTAGTTTTAGAGGTCGTAAGTTCAGTGTTAAAGCGTGAGGTCTTGGGTTCAGGACTCATCAATAACCTACGGTAGTGATACATCGCCTCGGTGTGAGAGTCTCACCTCGGAGAGGGGTTAGGGTTGATGCGCTGCGGCGCCATACGAACTAGGTTTCCCCTATGTGAACGGGTGTTCGAGGTTTCCCTCACATAAACAGGTGGTTTGAGGTTTCCTTCACGTTAATGGGTTATTCGAGGTTTCCCTCGCGTGAATGGGTGGTTTGAGGTTTCCTTCACGTGAGTGGGTTATTTGAGATTTTCCTACGTGATCGGGTAATCGGGGTATTGAGGTTGTGAGCAATAGTGGCTTGCGGAGTTGAGAACATGATCCCCGTTTGAGGTTTCCCTACGTGATCGGGTAATTGGGGTATTGAGGTCGTGAGCAATAATGGTTTGCTGAGTAGAGAACATGATCCCTATTTGAGGTTTCCCTACGTGATCGGGTAATTACGGTATTGAGGTTGTGAGCAATAGTGGCTTGCGGAGTTGAGAATATGATCCCCATTCAAGGTTTCCCTTACGTGAGCGAGTGTTTGACATATTGATAGTGTGAGCAGTGTGACGTTTTGGTATCATGTTTTGAGGTAGTGGTTTGCCCTGGTTAGATTGGTAAGTCGTTAGTGCTTTACTAGTATGCCATAATTGAACGGGTGTCCGTGTAGGTGAGCAAAACGCTCATCCCCTTTACTACTTTTCCTGCAGGGGACGAGTAGCGAATACTGGTTTGGTTGCGGAAAGTTATAAGTAAATCCATAGAGGATCGTGTGAGGGTTGCACTTTACCTTGTCGGGGTGACCAATGGAATGGTCGTTCGGTCTCTGATTTTGGCGTCATTTTTATTGGATATCGGGGCGTCACACTCGTTTGCTTCGTCGAGTTGTACTGAGATGTTGGGGCTGAGTTTAGAGCCGTTGAGTCCACCCCTGCGTCTGGACACGCCGGTTGGGGGTGTTGTGGTGTTGACTAGGGTCTGTCGTGCCTGCGAAGTTAGAAAAGCGAACTGATACAGGAGGACCAAGAGAGGGCTCAAGATCCCTGATGCTGGATCGAGTCCTCATCCCGAGGATTCGGGTATGTTCGGAGTTGGTGGGCACGAAGACGGTAGTGGGGCGAGGTCTTAGAGAGACTGCGAGGGTCCGTGAAGTTCGACAGCGACTGAGCTTGACGTGTATCCGTGGGAAGGATACTTACGAAATGAACGCCTTTGACGCGATCCTGGGAATGGATTGGCGGGCAAAGTAACGAGCCAATATCGACCGTTACAGGCGACGAGTGACAGTGTCAGCAGGCAACACGAAGGTTTCGTGTATTCTGGGCAGTAAGAGCTGAGTTCTCCTGTCGGCATTGACCGTAGTGGGGGAAGTATCGGCTGTGCAGAGCCGCGATTACCGTGAGTGGTGTGCAAGTTCACCGAGGTCCTTCCGGAGGAGTTGAGCGGTTGCCACCAGTTCGTGAGGTGGAGTTCGGGATTGACCCGAAGCCGGGAATGGCAGCGATATCGATGATGCCTTACAAGTTTGCGCCAGTAGAGTTGACCGAGCTGAAGCGTCAGCTCGAGGAGCTTCGGGAGAAGGTTTTATCCGTCCGAGCACATCACCGTGGGGAGCGCCAGCTCTCTTCGTGAAGGAGAAGAGTGGAGAGCTTCGGATGTGTATGGACTACCGGAAGCTGAACCGGGTTACGGTGAAGAACCGATACACGATGCCGAGAATTGACGACTTGTTCGACCAATTGAGAGGATCGACATGCTTCTCGAAGATCGAACTGCGATCCGGATATTACCAGTTGCGAGTCCAGGAGGAGGACGTTGCAAAGACTGCATTCCGGACACGCTATGGGCATTACGAGTTCTTGGTGATGCCATTTGGACTGACGAACGCACCTGCAGCGTTCACGGATCTGATGAACAGTATATTCCGACCGTTCTTAGATCAATTTGTGGTGGTGTTTGTGGATGACATCTTGATCCACTCGCAGAACGAGGTGGCACATGAGGAGCATCTGAGAGCTGTTCTGACCCTGCTGCGCACACATCAGCTATACGCCAACCTGGAGAAATGCGAGTTTTGGCTCGCTGAGGTGAAATTCCTCGGTCACATTGTATCCTGTGATGGTATACTGGTCGATCCGGCGAAG
Organism: Erodium maritimum; assembly: GCA_963921825.1. Lineage (NCBI taxonomy): Eukaryota > Viridiplantae > Streptophyta > Magnoliopsida > Geraniales > Geraniaceae > Erodium > Erodium maritimum. The sequence continues at coordinate 25,436,081 of OY997596.1, read as the reverse complement.
ATCGATGCGGTTTCAAAGTGGGCGCGGCCCACGAGCGTGTTCGAGATCCGCAGCTTCTTGGGGCTGGCAGGATATTATCGGCGGTTTGTCCAGGACTTTGCGCGTCTAGCCGCGCCTATGACTCTTTTGACACGCAAGGGAGTCGGGTTTGTGTGGACAGAGGATTGTGAACGTGCGTTCACGGAGCTGAAGTCTCGTCTGACTACCGCTCCAGTATTGATAGTGCCAGAGCGTAGGGTCGGGTATGAGGTCTATTGTGACGCGTCTGGGGAAGGACTGAGATGTGTACTGATGCAGATGGGTAGAGTTGTTGTGTATGGCTCCAGGCAGTTGAAGACACACACAACTATCCTACCATGACTTGGAATTAGCAGCAGTCGTGTTCGCGTTGAAGGGCTGGCGGTATTATCTGTATGGCGAGCGATTTCATGTGTTCTTGGATCACAAGAGCCTCAAGTACATCTTTTCCCAACGAGACCTGAACATGCGCCAGCGATGATGGATGGAGCTACTTGAGGAGTACGACTTTGAGCTACACTACCATCCGGGTAAGGCGAATGTGGTTGCTGACGCCCTGAGTAGGAAGTCAGTTCCGAGCCCTGCTAGCATATCAATCCGAGAGTGAGACATGATGGAGGAACTGGGCACGTTCGGGCTTGAGCTAGAGGAGGTTACTGGTGGCGTGGCCATGTGCTCATTGGTGGCTCAGCCCTTACTACTTGCCCGAGTAATGGAGGTGTAGTCGGAGGATGTCGGGACGTCAGAGATCCGAGAGAGGGTCGTCAGCGGTGTCGATGCGGAAGGCTGGGAACTAAGCGCTGATTGGGGGTTACGGTATCGAGGAGGGTTATTCGTGCCGCGCAACTGTAGAGACAACGTGGTGCGAGAGTCACCTCATTCGCGTCTTACATTGCACCCGGGTAGCACCAAGATGTACCACGACATCAGGCGGCACTTCTGGTGGAGCGAGATGCAGAGAGCAGTCACGGAATTTGTATCGAGATGTCTCACCTGTCAACAGGTGAAAACCGAACATCAGCGTCCCGCCGGATTATCGCGGCCACTGCCGATTGCCCAGTGGAAGTGGGAGCACATCACGATGAACTTCGTGAGTGGGTTGCCGAGATCGCTAAGAGGACGCGATGCGGTATGGGTGGTAGTCGACCGGTTGACCAAGTCGGCCCATTTCCTGGCCATGAGGATGACTGATCCGATTGACAAGTTGAGCCGCCTGTACATTCAGGAGATCGTGCGTCTCCATGGAGTCCCTATTTCGATAGTGTCTGATAGGGATCCTCGTTTCACATCCAGATTTTGGCCGAGTCTGCAAACCGCGTTGGCGGCCAAGGTTTTGCTCAGTACATCACACCACCCCCAGACAGACGGCCAGCCCGAACGCACGATTCAGATTTTGGAGGGCATGCTGCGGGCATGTGTGCTAGACTTTAGGGGGTCTTGGGAAGACCACCTACCGTTAGCCGATTTCTCCTACAACAACAGCTTTCAGGCCAGTATCGGGATGGCACCGTTCGAAGCGTTGTATGGTAGGCCGTGTCGATCGCCCGTGTGCTGGGCGGAAGTGAGGAATGAGAGTTTACTGGGTCTAGAGCTTGTTTGAGAGACGACAGAGAAGGTCGCGCTGATACGCGAGCGGTTGAAGACTGCGCAGAGTCGGCAGAAGAGCTACGCCTACAGACGACGCGACCTCTCGAGTTTGCAGTCGGTGATCACGTGTTCCTGAAGGTGAGCCCGAGGAAGGGACTGGTACGGTTCAGCCGCAGCGGAGGCAAGTTAGCCCCACGGTACATCGGCCCTTTCGAGATCTTGAGTAGAGTGGGAGCAGTGGCATATCGTCTGACATTACCACCGCAACTTGGGGGTGTTCATAATGTCTTCCACGTGTCCCAGTTGCGGAAGTGCAATGCGGACCCCTCCCACGTCATTGAGTGGGCAGATATCGAGGTGGCTGACGATGTCTCTTATGAGGAGCACCCAGTTCGAATCATGGACACACGAGAGCAGGTCCTGCGTGGCAAGGTTATCCGTCTAGTACGGGTACAGTGGCGGCACCACGGGGCCGAGTCGACTTGGGAGCGCGAGGACGAGGTTCGCGCGAAGTACCCCGATCTGTTCGACTCCGGAGGTACGTTGTTTTAAATTTTGCCGACGAAATTCCTTTAAGGGGGTAGATTGTAAGAACCGCTTCCGGTCAACGCCGGTCAATCGGTGGAGAAACAGGAAAATTTAAATTTTTTGGATATACACATAAATGAACTTAAATTTGACCCCGAGGGTCATATCGGACTTAAGTTGACCCCGATATCGACCAAAGTGAGTTCTGGGGGACTCAGGGCAACTTTTTGACCAATTTGGGAAATGTTGACTTTTTGTCGGAAAAGTCAACCAAGCGACGATTTGGTCCGTTCGAGGCCCGTTTTGGATCCAAAAGGCTTAGCCGTCATTACAGCGGTCTTAGTTGGGCCGTTTCCTTGTAGCACGTGAAATTTCGTAATTTCTTGGAAAATGGGCCCACACGGGGCCCGAGACGGCCGAATTTCGCGAATCTGACTGAAAAATATCTACAAAGATATTTTTCTAAAAGGGGGGACCCATTTGACACTTGTCACACTTTTGGTGGTTGATAGTTTTAAAATAAAGAAAAAGAAATGAGGGGTAGTTTTGTAAATAAGAAAGAGTTGTGTTTTTAAAACAAAATAAAAGAGAAGGTGAAGAGAGATACACGGCAATTTTCAGAAAGATGGAGAGAAGGAGAGAGAAAATAGAGAGAAGAAGAAGAAGAAGGAGAAAAGAGAAGAGTTGTGTCGATTTCCCGACGATCCGACCGACGGATCGTCTCAATTCTTGCGTATTCGTCATCCCCTCGTCATTCCCTACAGTGAGAACCCGTTTTTTTTTTCTCGTTTTGGTATGTTTGAATTTTAGGGTTTGAGTTTAAACGGTTTGATTAAATTTGGATTTTATTTAAGATTGGTTTAAAGATGAATGGTTGAGGTTTGGGGTTCGTTAGGAACGTTTTGGGGCGAAAAGGAAATTTTTCCATTGTGGCCGTGTGGGGCCCACTTGGCCGGGCCTCGGGTTTTTCGTGTTCGGATGGTTTTGGACGATCCCCGAATCGATAATTCACACCCGGAGCGAATTATGGAATTAAATTGTGAAAATTGGAAATTTCGGGTTTAGAAACTTTAAACGCGAATTAAATCGCTCGGAAGTCGGAAATTGATTCCGTCGATTGCATTGTAACTCTTGCATTATTCTAAGATCGTAGATACGAAAACGGGAATTTTCGGAGCCCCGGAAGGGCGTTTTCCGATCCCGGGCAGATTCGCCGAGCCGGGCGAATCGGGCCTTTCCGGGCTCGTTGTTGACAATGCCGAGAAATTCGGAAGGTTTGGAAGTGATTGGCATTACCGGGGTTGCTTTTGGGCGTCAAGTTTATTAAAATTCAGCTTCACCTACTTATTTACAAAGTGTGTTATTTGGGATCATTGTAGACCGTGTCGCCGACCGTGGAAAGAGGAGGCTAAGTGGGAAATCTGGAGCTTTGACGGAGCGCGAGCATCGGTTTTGACACGCTTCAAGAGGTAGGGAAAAGTAGCCGGATCTCGGCCTTGACTAGGGAAAGTTAACAGTAGAAATGCATGTGACACTTAGTGGTGTCATAAGATAAGTAAATTTATCGAACAATAGAAATGCAGGCGACACTTAGTGGTGTCGTAGGATACGTGAACGTATCGAACAATAGAAATGCATGTGACACTTAGTAGTTTCGTAGGATAAGTCAACATATCGAACCTTAGAAATACTTGTGGCTTTTGGTTGTGCCCGTAGGTTGATTAAATTGTTTGTGTGTGTGGGTGGCCATGAGTGCCTGTGGGGAGTTAAATTGCTTGAGGATTGACTTGCCGAGCGGTAGTTAGTCGTGTTGTCGTATTTTCTTTCTATTTGCGGGGTTTTGTGTGTTATTTGGTTGTGACTGTGATTGTTCTGGTGATGATTGTTGAGCTATGCCCGTGGGTGTGTCGTACCCTCCGGTGCGCGGTCGGTAAAGTGCTGAGGGCTGTGGTTCCCGTTAGGTGCGTCATACCTTCCGGCGCGTGATCGGTAAAGTTTGAGGTTAGAGCTGTGCCTGAGGGGTGTGTCGTACCCTCCAATGCATGGTCGGTAAAGAGCAGAGGGTTGTGGTCCCCGTAGGTGTGTAGCACCTTCCGGCGCATGATTGGTAAAATGCAGAGGCTGGATTTATGCCCGAGGGGTGTGTCGTACGCTCCGGTGCGCGGTCGGTAAAGAGACGAGGGATGTAGTCCCCGTCAGGTGTGTGGCACCTTCCGGCGCGTGATCGGTAAAGTGCTGAGGCTTGTGGTTGTGGTTTGCGTGACTTTGATCACTTCTGTGTTGTTGTGTGCTTTGAGGTCGTCTTTACGATGTCGGGTCTACATTACGGGTACGGGTGGTTAGATGGTTGGGGAAAGGAACAGTTTCGTGTGACTGTCAAGTTATTTGAGTTTGGGGATAGTAGTCCCCGGTGTTTTGTTTGTGGTCGGTGTTCCCGGCATTTCTACTAGTATGCCGTAGTCAGTCTGGTATCCGTGGTGGTGAGCGAACGCTCACCCCTAGCTGCTTTTCCTACATGTACTGGTCGCGAGGCGGACTAAGGGAACTCTCGAAGCTTGAAGAGCGGGGAGCGGGAGTCCGGGTTTTTGGGAGTTTAGCGACGTACGCTTCGATTTTTGTCCGCTTGTTTTGGATGTGTTTTCAGTCGTAAAATATTATTTTGATTAACTCAAAGTGGTGATTTTAAGCGGTTTATTAAAATGTTTGAAAATTATTTTATGGTTTCACCGTTCGCGTTCCGGGTTCGGTCCTGCCGAATTCGGGGCTTGACACCCAGCCTTCATCTCCACCACCATGACCATTTTTCGTCCAAAAATGGACGGAAAACAGTAAAGTGTTACTGATTGGAAACCTAAGGTACCTTTTTAGTGATTAAATTAGTTAAGGGTACCAATGTGTTAAAAACGTATAGTTAAGGGTACCAATCTGATATTTTCCCTTAAATATAAAATGATATTATGTACTATAAATTAAATAATGTAACAACCATATAAAATAAGCAGTCATATTTGTGTATATATAAGGGCACTTTCATGTGTTACCATACATAATTTTGTTACTTGTTATGGACTATTAGATGCATTATATCTAACGGTTGATATTAATTCAGAAAAAAATTAATTATATGCACCATAATTTGTAAAAAGGGTATGTTAGTAAACCAAACAATTTTCCACCGATATGGTAAACAATGGATGTTGAAGAATCTGTAATGGTTGAAGAACAAACAACCATGGATGCTGAAATAGGATATGGGGGGGGGGGGGGGGGGGGGGGGGGGGGACTCTGTTATGGATGGTCAACAACCAAACAATTATGTTGCAATGGATGATGAATGCCAAGATGATGGAGAACCATATTGTGAAAATGAAACAATGTAAGTTACTTCGGATCTGAGCAGCCATGATTATGTGTACTAGGTATGTGCACCGCGCGATGCGCGGTGGTAGGTAAGAAACATATTTGTCAAAGCAGAAGGGAAATACGGGGAGTATTTGTGTTATATTAAACCGTTTTTCAATAGAAAAAGATAAAGTAACCAAACATATGTTGGTAGTACCAATGATGGAAAGAATTAAAATTAATGGGCAATAATTTCAGTAAACATGCATGAAAAGCAAGATTAGAAAAATACTTAGAGTTGAGGAAAATAATTGAATGTATTGTATTGTGATGGACACTTAATATAACTGTTCCCAATGTGTTAAAAGCGGGTCAGATTTGGATCGTTTAATTGGTGGAGAGAATGATGGCCCGATGTGGAAGGGATTAATATGGAAGAACGACGTATCTGGTAAGACCGGCCTGAATAGAAGCGGACCAAACACGATTAAAAGTGGCCGGATTTATTCTGTGGCTTCTTGCAAGGTCTGTATGGAGAAGCCCAAACACTTTGAAGCCCACAGTTAAGGAGATTCAGTTACCCCAAACGACATGCGCACGAACGCAATCATTGTCTCGTGAATCGCGGAAAGCCGAAACGGTGTTTTGTGTAATAAATAATACGGTCTTGTTTAGAAAGTGTAGAGACCTGTGAAGTAAGAGAGAGAGAGAGATCTTCGTTGGTGAGAAATTGGAGGGCTCATGACGAAGGGTGGTCCGGCCGGCGGCTATGACGATTCTGTCAGATCAGTGGGACAGGGAAGTCGGAATCATTACTCCGGTGGGCCTCTTCGCAAGTCTGCGCAAAACTAAAGGTCAGCATCGCTGTCTCATATGCCCCATCGGCTATGATGGTTGTCCTGGGCGTCGGATCAGAAAATCTGGTCCCGTAGATAACCCTAATCAGCCCATGCAAAATCAGCTGCCCATAGACGACCCCCAGTATATAAGCATGCAAGATGATCAAGTGCATGTGGAAAGTAGTGGAGACATCGCTGAGTCACCAACACCGGTAACGTACTCTGATACAGTAGTAAAGTGATTATATTTAGTAGCAGAATCGTTGATATATGTGTTTAAGTTTGGAAATTTACAGGAACCCATTGAGGATAAAACCCTAGAAGGCAAACAAATCGAAGAATTGCAGGAGGTTGCAAATCAGCCCATGCAAGAGAATCAAGTGCATATGGAAGGGAGTGGAGACAATGCTAGGTCGCCAGTGCTGGTAATGTCGTGTAAAACAGTAGTCAAGTAGTTAGAATTTGTATTTAAATTGTTCATATTTGTGTTAATTTTTGGTAATTTTTTTGAACCCATTCAGAATGAAACCCTAGTAGACAAACAAACTGAAGAATTGTCGGATGATGCAAATAATGTGGAAGGAAATGAATCAGGAATTGGGGCAGGTTCTACAATATCGGTATTATTCTCTTGAATCTGAGCATAAATTATGTTATTAATTTTATGTTTTCTAAGTGTCAAGGGAAAAATTTAAATTGTTTTATCTTGTGTAAAAAGGATCATTGGGGTATTTTTGGAATTAGTTTTTGTTTGATTATAGGCTTGTTGTGGATGTTTGTTTTAGTGCAATCATGAGTGTATTTTTGAAATTAGTTTGTGTTTGATTATAAGCTTGTGGACTCATATTTTAATTTTTATACCTCAGAATAATGAGGTTGTTCTGTGTTTGTACCTTTTAGCCAAGGGAAAAAATGTATAATTCATAAGAATATGAGTTAGCCGAGTTTTTTTTTTGGGAATATAAAAATGGAAAATTAGGTTCGTGTTTTTATTGTGACCGTCATAACTTTTGGTGGAAAAGGAAAATTTAGGTAAATGATGTTTTCACTTTGCTGGTTATCACCACAAAATATTTTTTTCAAGTTCTGTGGTTTAGTTTCTGAACATGTTCGAAAATATTTTCAGATACTTGTTGATATATGGCGAACCGCAGGATCCAAATGTGCACGAATCCATGGTGGATATATCCAATGGTAATCTGCAACAAAAAAATGTTTGTGTGTGAGGAGAAAGCAGCAACACCACAGCAGCAGCATCCCTTGTTGAACACCGTTCGTCGGTATGCATAAAGTTGTGTTTTTACATTGTGTTTTTTGAAGTATTATATAATTCTAAGCGAATATTTGTTTTAGGGACCGAGAGGTATTGAATATAGGAATGAGCTGATGTTCCATTTGCGCCATCGATTTGACAAAGAGGAGTACAAGCTTATGGTCTGTATTCACCTAGAACCACACTTCGGAATGGGCCCGAGGGACTATCTTGCTGATCACCCTAGTGAGGAAATCTTGAATTCAAAATTATTAGTAATGGTAACTATCTATCAATTTATTGTTTTTTTTTCAAATCACAGCTACTTAAAGATGCTATAGGAAACCGACTCAAGGTCCTTGTCCTGCTTAGAGCGTTTATGTTTTGGGTTGTGGTATGTACTCTTTAGTTTCTGTTTTTGTTCACCAATATGTATAAATATTAACAACCATCTGCGTGAGAAATAAGTTGAGTAACTATTACCTATCGCTAATTCAGTTTCTTTTTGTATGCAACAGTCTTCAAGAAAGGATACCTATTTTAGCAGCGGAGATGTGTTCAAGCCATGGGAAGATAAGCAGTTCATGGAAGAATTAGAAAGGATTTAAGCTTTGGTCTGTCAATCTCAAGTTTTTTTTATTTGCTGCAAACAATGGGGGAAGTTTTAGTTTTTGGTTAATGATAGGAAAGTGCATGCTTATCTAAGTTTAATGGGGGAAGTTTTAGTTTTTGGTTAATGATAGGCAAGTGCATGCTTATCTAAGTTTAAGTATAAACTTGTTGCACCTATGAACAAACTGATATTTTGTGAAAGATATTGGTGTTATTTTATTAAGGGTTCGTCAGATCCTAACTGTGTTGGAAAGATGTTTTTCACGTCCTAACTGAGGGTCACCTTTTGTTACATGTCCTATACCAAAGGTCACCTTTTGTCACATGTCCTATACAAAAGGTGTTTTTTTTGACAAAACATGAAAAATGACACAAAAAGGGTGTTTTTTTGGTAAATTTACACCACCTACCTCTTGTAGTGCAATGATAAACGCAAATTATACAAAATTTAAGAGGAAAAACCATCAAATGCGAACGTTATACCCCTTTTTTGTGTCATTTTTCATGTTTTATAAAAAAGAACCACCTTTAGTATAAGACATGAAGCAAAAGGTGACCCTCAGTTAGGACGTGAAATACACCTTTCCAACACAGTTAGGATTCGGGGTTTTCTCTTTTGTTAATGGTAATGGTTATGTTTTGTGTATGACGTAATACGAAAACGCGAATGCGCCGTTCTCCCATTTGGCAAAAGTAGCGATGCAATACCTGAAGTAGCAACATGCAAGACAAATTTCTTTTCCCCTCGTAGTTTTGATACAATTGTGTTCCACAAGAATGTTTTCCATGTACTGTAACTTGGGTGTTGCGTGGTTGTCTTTTGTGTCTTTGGTGGAGGTCATAACCGCTGTGTCGGGTCTACGTTAAGTGTTCGGTTGTTGAGTTGGTTGGGGAAAGTAATAGTCCGTGCGTCAGTCGGGTTACTTGAGTTTGGGGATAGTGGTCCCCGGTGTTGGGGTTGTTTTTGTTTCTGGCATGTTCTGCTAAGTATGCCGTAGTCAGTCTGTTATCCGTGGTGGTGAGCGAACGCTCACCCCTAGCTGCTTTTCCTACAGGTACTGGTCGCGGGACGGACTAGGTGAGCTCTCGAAGCTAGGAGCGGGAGTCCGGGTTTCCTTTTTGAGTCTAGCGACGTACGCCTTGTATTTTGTCCGCTTGTTGGGACGTACTTTTGAGTTGTAAATTATTATTTTGATTAACTAAATGGTGGTTTTAAAGTGATTTATTTAAAAGGTTTGAAAATGTTTTATTGTCTTAAACATTCGCGTTCCGGGTTCGGTTCTACTGAATTTGGGGCGTGACACCTGCGAACTTAAAAAGTGTTTTAATTTGTGATCGTGTTAGATCGTGCCGACGACCGCGGAAAGAGGAGGCTAAGCGGGTGACTGCGAGCACGCTGGAGCTTGAGCGTGGATATTTGGAAAGCGTTACGAGGTAGGGAAAAGTAGCCGGATATCGGCCTTGACTAGGGAAAGTTATTAGTAGAAATGCATGTGGGCACTTGGTTGTGCCCGTAGGTTAAGTAACTTGTTGTGTTTATGATTGTGGCTATGTGTGCCTTTGGGCTGTTGAACCCGTATGTTACTGTTTGTGTTTCGTGGGTGGCCATGTGTGCCTGTGGGGTGTTAAACCTGTATTGTTGCTGATTGTCTTTCTGAGGGGTAGTTAGTCGTTATATTATTGTCACTATTTGTTGAACCTTGGGTGATGACTGTGATTGCATGGAGGTTGGGGCCCGCCTGACAACAAAGGGGTGCCACGGGGTCGCGCGCGTAAGGGTTGGCTAGCCTTCCGACTAACCATCGGTAAAGTGTGCAGTTTTATGCGATGAAGGGCGGCTCCCCTTCCGACTAGCTATCGGAAAAGTATTGCTGTATATGTCGCGAACAGGTCGACCGCCTGGCCCGACTGCCTATCGGGGAAAGTTGTGTGAGGCAGGCTCAAGCCCAGCCGGTTAGCAACCGGCAACTGAGTGGCTGGTGTGCGATCCTTTGTGATCTTGATTGTTGTGTGCGATCCTTTGTGATCTTGGGTGTTGCGTGGTTATTATTTGTGTATTTGATTGAGGTCGTAACTGCTGGGTCTGTTCTACATTACGTGTCCGGGTTGTGAGATGGTTGGGAAAGTTGAACAGTTGTATTGCGTGACCGTCAGTCTAAATTGTGTTTTTAGGGTAGTAGTCCCCGGGGTTGTTATTGTCGGGTTCCCGGCATTTCTGCTGGTATGCCGTGGTCAACCCGGTATCCGTGGCGGTGAGCAACATGCTCACCCCCTGCTACTTTTCCTGCAGGTACTGGCCGTGAGACGGACTAGGAGAGCCCTCGAAGCTTGAAGAGCTAGGAGCGGAAGTCCGGGTCTCTGGGTAGTTAGTGACGTACCTTGTAGCTCGTTTGTAAATCGTTTTGAACGTATTTTCCGCTGTAAAATTATCGTTTTTGTTTAACTTAAGTGTTGTTTTAAAGAGGTTTATTAAAATGTTTGAAAATTGTTTTATTGTTTCACCGTTCGTGTTCCGGGTTCGGTCCTGCCGAATTCGGGGCATGACATGTACCCCCTCTCCCTTAAATGAAAAAGATTTCTCCCTTGTCATTATCCACCGAATCAATAATCGCATTATAAACAACTAATTGACCTTCGTTCAACTTTGCATAATAGCTTGTATGAATGGCTTGTTGTTCAAGAACATTGTAATCTAGCTCTTCATTCAGCAATCGATTGCCTAACAAAGCCAAGGATTCAATTTGTTGATTTGATATATGCATGTTGTTCAATCTATATTTTTTCCATTGGCGGTATGCTATATCTTCAGACAAAGTTTCAAAATGTGTAGCCCACAACTTTTCAGCATCAATAACCTGGCAATGAACAAATAACGTGACAAATAAGCGGCGCAATTCAGCCCCTGATGCCCATGTTGAAGCCTCCTCAATGCATTGGACCCATTCACCATCATCCCAAAGCAAACCTAAAGCATGGCAAGCAACTTTGAAAGTTGGATACACAGTACCATCAACAGTTCGAACATCTTCAAAATAAGTACAACCCCTGACATGATTTAAAAGCATGCGCAAGTAAAAGCGTTCACCCGAAGCAGGATGTGAGAAATTAATCCGCCCAACATATCGCCTTTTTTTCGACGTATCCAAGAGCGTGTTTCCGTATCCCATCTATATGGTGACAGAAATTCTGCATAAGTAAGGTGCCGCATTTCAGGGCATTTTTTATTTGTTTCCATCCACTCAGTCAACTTTGTCTTTTCAATATCAGGTCGTGCCAACACAGAATCAATAGTTGAGCCTTCATCAAAAACAATTGTTTGCTCCCTTGGTAAGTGGCATTGTAACTGTTCAACTGCTGGCTGTCTCTGATGTATTGGGAAAGCAAAGATGCGCCAACAAGCTTCAGCAGGAGAAATGTAACGGCAATCGAGTTACATCTTAATCTCATCACGAGATGGGGGTCCATTGCTTGAATCAAATTTTGCGATAGCTCTATCAGAGCCTTTGTGAAGATACTTGAATACATACTTAATTGCCTGGGAATGATTACAGATCTCAACATTAATATGGGCATTGTATTTAATTGTTAAATTACGATTGTACGGGATAACATACCGATATCAAGCACGTGCCCCTTTTTTTGTGGCTGTAATGTTGGTATCACGGCGCCTATCAACCGGGAAACCCGAAGAATCCATAGTTGTCAAAGTGTTCCATTTCTTAGGAAAATCTGTCCTACTTGCAATAACTGGACTGAAAGGTTTATCTTTCCGCAGATTCTTCAGAAATTGTTTTAGCTTTATGTGAAAGACGCGGCTATTTATATCATGTCGGTTAGTATCACCTTCTTGTCCAATTAAGCTAAGCATGCTATTGGTTTCAGGCCACTTTGGGTTGCACGTGAATGTCAAAAAGATATTAGGATAACCAGCCCATCGACATATAGCCATTGCATCTTGATAGTTTTGGACTCGATACCTGGGGCTCCCAGTATGTGATGAGGGCAAAACTATTGTCTTGCCAAGGTTGTCAACATTGGTGTCTCCCCGATTAGAAGCATCCATTAATCCTGAGTACAAATCAGTCCTAACCTTGTCTTGGTGTGTACGATAATATCTGAATCGAATCTCCTAAATAGCCATCCATGCATCAACCATGTATTGTTGTAGTAAGCGACCAACTTTGATAAGAGTTTGGCCTTTAAAAGAACGTTGTTGAAATTGATAAGCATACTATTCTCTCATAGTAACAAATTCATCCGGAATCGGTGTCTCGGTAGGTGTAACAAGTGGAATCTCAGTGTGGAACCCAGCTTCCCCAAAAGGATGTATCAACGGGTAAGACATAGCCATGAAAGAGCGATGCATATCAGTAATCCGCTTCAACCCAGTTGTTTTGTGCTCTTCAATCACATCCCGTTCAAACGTCCCATTTTCAAAATTTGCAACAATGAGGCCGGCAACTTCATCGACAGTTCATTGGCCATATTGGTTGCCGTGTAGATGTTGGTCATTAATAAGGCACAATCTAAACGGTTCTCCTAGATTTTCTTGGTGACGGTCGCGAGCTGTTCAGAAAGATAGAACCAAAACATTATGTTCATCCAGCATGCGAGAAATATCTTGAATCAAGGTGTCATCAATGGGATCATCAGGGTTGGTTCTACCAAGAGCTGCACGCTTATTATTAACCTCATTTTGGGTATCGTAGATATTGAGCTGAGCAAATTGCGGATGATTTCCATTGACAGGAAGCAATGATCCAAGATTATGGTAGTTATGACCACTAACTCGATAAACATATGGCCCGTGACCACGATTTACAGTGGCATCAATTTTCCCCCAGTAGAAGTTAAAGCAAACATTGCATTGTATGTTCTAATTTCGCATCGGAAGTGAGCACCGCGAGGATCAACCCCAGCGTCCAAAAGGGATTGTAATAATGTGGGAGGTTTGGGTATAAAAGGCAGTCTCACGCGACCCGCTGAACAACATAGCATAAATACAAGCTCTTTAGCGGAACCACGATTAGGGGAACGTTCCTCTGACCACATCATAGCACCACAACTTTGGCATATACATGTAGGCTTTCCAAATCCTGTGAGAACACAAGCCGGTGCAAAGGAATATTATTTTCGTACGAAGCATAAAGGGTAGATAACCTTGTTTGGTGGGAACCACGGACTCGCGCCGACGTCTCTGCGGTGTAAGTTCCACAGTTTCAGCGGGCACCTTATTCGTTTGAGCAGATGCTAAATCTGTATATAGCAAAGAGTGTATGGTACTGTTAATGTGACTCTTACCATGAAACAAATGATATAAAATCTATAAATAAGAGCATGTAAATATTGATGTTGTCCTAACCATGTAAGTACGACGCAGTTGAAGTGCAAGACTCGAAGCAAATGGGAGTAGTTTCCTACAAGCATGTAACGGGTGGAGTAGAACGCGAGCTCCCGCCGCGAAACGCAAGTCGTTGACTATGCAGAGTGTTGTGGACAATAACCATTTCTTTTTCAACACGTCGTTAAGGAGGATAATAGGCGGTGTTATTAGTTTGGGTGACGAATGGTTGCTGGGGGCGAATTTCTTCAGGATGGGGTTGACAAAACGGAGTATCCAAAATTACTGAAGATGCAGGAAGCAGTATCGTCGTTGGTTGGTCAATGGTGGGAAAACCTTGGACCAACGACTCTTCTGAACAACCAAGATAGTCGTTGTGCATCAAACATCCACCATACATGATGGTAGGTCCAACCGAGGGTTGTGTATTAAAAGAACCCATTGATGTTGCCATGAACCTTTGAACAATCTGAAGTTGCCTGTATGAGTTTCCAACCGATGATAAACTGTGACCTGTTTGGAGTAAGTGCAACCAGCGCCTAAGACGAGCATAATCGGACGCAGAGTGTTATGGGGATGGTAAAAAAGCATGTAAGGGTGTCGGTACGCCATCTCGAGCGCTCATACAAACCGACAAGATGTGGCGTCGATTCCTTCGAGCAATGTAAGCAAGACATTGTCTGATCTCTTTTTGAGTGTCATTATGTTCCATATCTTATATTGCAATATAAACCTGTGTGGGGGAAAACGTTTAGTAACCTGTCATGATTGTCATTAACACAACATCGAAACATATGACATTTAAATGGTATAACAGGAACTGCATAAAGTCTAAATTCCAACAACAGCTAAATGCCAAAAAGATGTATTTTTATTCCAAACTTTAGTGAGAACAGCACCTACTCTTAAAAGAAATTAAAGCAAACCAGAATACAAAGAGAAATAATGTCATACTAATAGATGTTATATTTTAGTTTGTATGTCTCGACATCTAAAACACAATAAGGGCATTCAATTTCTAATTCTGCATCACCAGTAACTACAACAACATCCTTCACATTCCAATGATTGTATCCACCGAAGGCGCATAATCTGATGACACCCAGCTCAGTGTGTTTCCCAGGTAGGAGCATTTCTCTAAAGACATTTCGGCATTCTAACAATGACGCTCGCTCAAATTCCATGTCTTCAAACAACTGTTGAATCATATGGGATGCAGCTACAGGTTTAGAAATCTTCAGCAGACCCATGGCGTAGGAATAGCGAGAAATCTACTATGCCTGGTCCTTGAATCCACCCAATGGGGTGAACCGCCGTTGAAGGTTAGAAACAATCCGAGCAGCCAGCCAGCCATGTGGTTCCCTTTGTGTGCTGCTACAGCCAGGATATGAATGCTCTCATCTTTGACCGCGCGAACAGCTTCAGCAGTACATTCATAGCGGAGGTTGTTGATAAAAATATCCGTATGAATAAGGTGAAAGAATTCTTTACAACTGAGGAAGGACACCATGCAAGATAAGAAGCAAAGGGGTACATGTCAGTTTATGATGCAAAACAGCTAACTGGGTATAAATAGGGGAAATATCAAAGGGAAGTAGGGAGTATGGTGGGGGGGGGGGGGGGGGGGGGGGGATGTGCATAACAGGTAGATATGGTTAAGAACGGACCATCACCATCATCCAGTGTTTTTTGAAAAATAAGCCAGAGCACGTCATCTGGAAGAGCAGCAAGGGAATTGAGATTTTGTGGGTGATGCACATTCATGGCTACAATGAGTGGGTAGATAGAAAAAGAAATGAAAGTAAGATGCGGCATCCAAATATGAAAATAATACTAGGTAGATATGGTTAAGAACGGACCATCACCATCAGCCAGTGTTTTTTGAAAAATAAGCCTGAGCACGTCATCTGGAAGAGCAACAAGGGAATTGGGATTTTGTGGGTGGTGCACATTCATGGCTACAATGAATGGACAGATAGAAAAAGCAATGAAAGTAAGATGTGACAGCCAAATATGAAAATAATACGAACATTTGACGTGAGTTTTTTTTAAAAAAAAATGGAAAGTAGCCCTAGATGCATGTAACAAAAACTGTGGTACTAAAGCGCAAGGACACAAAAAAAACTTTGAAACAGCAAACCAACCGCAAATTAAGGCATACCTATATGGCAATGAAGAATGCGGTTCAGAGAGGGGGTTGGATCCTTGGCTGGCATAGACAAAGAAGAATGTATGTGAAATTGTACAAAAAAAAAAATAAACAACAATTAGTATTCTGCATGTTAAAGAAACTTGGCTGGAAATATGTAAGACAAGAACCTGAATATCATGAAAGTACAATAGATGATAGCTGATTGTTTTGGATGTGTGAAAAACCCTATAAATAAGCCTTGAAATAAGAAATGCAATAGGTAAAGAAGCTCAAGAATCATACCTGCTGAATTGAAGAGGCAATATTAATAACATAAATAAATGTGTAATGAAAGTATAATGTAGAAGAAGAAAAGGCAAAATAATAATTTCCAAAATTTAGAGGCCAACATGAATTAAGTAACAAAGTAAAAAAAAATCAGTCTTAAAATCCTACTTGTAACAATTATACCAGTTAAATAACATAATTAACAGGACACGAACCAACTTGTCAATGGCATAATTTTTAACTTCTTTGGTAAAACATGGTTCAATTCTGCTGCAACCAACTGCAGAATGGGCCATTTTTCCCAACAATAGTGTATTTATTCAAAGTGTTGAAACAGAAAAAAGAATACATTTTCCAAATAACCAAGGCAGTCTATTTTCAAAGCATCTCCCTGCAAAGCGAACACTGTAAAGATACATGAAAACCCACGTATATGAATAAACAAACAAATAAGTAAAAGAGGTCGTAGGAAAAAAGGAACAGTAACTATAATTCTGAAATCAACATGAACACTTTGTGACAAATAATGTAGTTAAATGCAATGTTTCATCGATACGTGTAAACAACAATTCGCAAACAAAAAAACTAACCTTCAAACCAACTACTCCATTTTCATGTGCAGCTCCATTCACACGCACGATGAATACATACCTGAATACTATTGCAAGCACCCGAATTCTATTATGTGAAACCTCGACTATGCCAGGGGGTCGCTTACTGGCATCCCCCTCACAAAATTAAATACCAAATGAAGGGCGTCATTAATTTCTAACTATTGACAACATTCTTTAACCACTTAAGAACACTCTACTACCTATGAATGATTTTCTGGAATGTACTTACCATATGAAGGTGTTACGTGTAAGTTTTTTCTTTCACAGAATTGTCTAAGTACTGGCAACACAGATGCAAGATATTTGTAACTAAGAACATTACGGGGTGCCTAGTTATAAAGAGGGGTATCCAATTTCAGGAACCTACTTATCATATAAAGGTGTTAAGTGTAAGCTTTTTCTTTCACAGAAATGTCTAAGTACTGGCAACACAAATGTAAGATACTTGTAACTAAGAACATTACGGGGTGCCTGGTTATAAAGAGGGGTACCCAATTTCAGTTAGTGGTAACTAATAACGTAAGTAAGGACGAGCTTTTGACTAATGGCCCAACTCAAGCAAACACACAAAAGAAAAAGGAGCTGAGTATATAAGAAAGCAAGAAAACAATCGTTGTCACAAAACATAAAGTGCGTGCTTGTAAACCGAACAAGTAAAAAGGGGAAAACAATTTATTAAGCAATTGAAATGTAGCAGGATTCCCACAATAGGACAACCAGAAACTAAGGAAAGCGAAACCAAACTAATTATTTGTAGTTCTCAAGTGCAACTAAAAAGCATAAACCAAGAGCTGATACTATGAAGTGGAAATTGGAAATCCAACCATTATAAACCCTTAAGCATCATCCTCGTCCGACCTATCACTTGTGTACCTCGGCTTCTTAGATGGTGAGACGTCAACTTCAGCCTAGTCAGCGTCAACTTTGTCCTTCCCCTTCCTCAGACGACGGCGAGAACGACCTATAGGAGGGGACTACTGCCCTCCCTATTTTTGGCGACGACCTACAAGGATTCAAACAATTAGTACAAAACCAAGGGCCAAAACAATCAACTAAGTGTACGTAAGTACACGAAGGTTGTAAACCTCAGGGTCTGTAGTAAAAACATCGAGGAGTGTGAAGACATCACCACCATCATCAACGTTGTATTCTGTCAGTTGGATCTTGAATATGTATTCCTGCCCAGATAGATCAAGTATTTCGCGGGGAGAAAGGGTTGTTCCCCACGCCTGGACGGTTTAAAAGTTTCATCGCGGACGAATCGATCATACTCTCTGTCACCGCATTCAGGGCAGTGCATGATATACTCTCAGTTTTGTCAGTTATAGTAAAGTTCACCTTATACCTGAAAGTGAGGGACTTTCACAGATGTTGGAGAAAAGTTGACAGGTAACAAACGACAAACGAAGGTACAGAAAAAGAAAAGATACATGATCAACGGATCAAGGTAGGATTTGCGGCATTTCTTGCACTTGTACACATCATCTGAGAGGGTCACCTTCTTTTTGCACCCACGACAGCCAAAATAGTACCACCCATATTTAGTGCAAACATCAGTAATCATTCCCACAAAGGTGATCTTGTAACCCTTAACAAACAAACAACCAAGCAATCAGAGTAGACTTGTCACGCCCCAATTTCAGTAAACCGAACTCGGGACGCGAACATTTAAAAACATAAAAACACTTGAACCTGTTTTGAATAAATACTTTGAAATTACCATTAAGTTATCAAAATCATAATATTTACAATACAAAAACATCCCAACAAGTGGACAAGGTACAATATCCGTCACTAGACTCAACAAAAAATAAAGACCAGACTCCGCTCCAAGCTCCATGAACTTCAAGAGCTAACCTAGTCTGTCCGGTGATCAGTACCTGTAGGAAAAGCAGCTAGGGGTGAGCGTTCGCTCACCACCACGAATAACAGACTGACTTTGGCATAATTAGTAGATAAAGCCAGTAACACTAAAACCAACCCAACACCGGGACTACAGTCCCCAACTCAAGTACTCAACTGACCCATAACCCGTCACTTTCCTCAACAGACTCAACACTCGATAACACAATGTAGATCCGACACAACTATCGACGACCTCCTCCAAGGACACGACAGAAAGACTACACAACGCCAAACAAGATCACAAAGGATCGCACACTAGCTGCTCCGTAACCAATCTCAATCAGGTCCAGGATCGACCTATCGCAATTCCTCGACACAAAGTCGGATCAGGCTGTCGACCTATCGCAATTCATCGACACTAAGTCGGATCAGGCTGTCGACCTTTGCAGTTCATCGACACTAAGTTGGATCAAGCTGTCGACCTATCGCAGTTCATCGACACTAAGTCGGATCAGGCTATCGACATTTCGAACTCACAACTTCAGGTAACCACAATCACAATCACAGGCAAGTTCAAGCACACAGGCACTCAAGGCCACTCAAGACACCTCAACAGTCAAGACTCGGGTTCAACAACCCCACGGGCACTCACTGCCACTCAAGACACACCAACGGTCAAGACTCGGGTTCAACAACCCCACGGGCACTCACGACCACTCAAGACACACCAACGGTCAAACTCGGGTTCAACGACCCCACGGCACTCATGGCCACCCCAAAACACCAACAGTAAAACACGGCACTCATGGCCACCCAAGACACCAATTTAAATACACGGGCTCTCATGGCCACCCAAGACATCAACAATCAAATATGGGCTCTCATGGCCACCCAAGACATAAATTAAACAGTCAACCTCCGGGCATGGTCATATGCCTCAAGTAGTTCTAATATCGCTAAGTTCTCTGTTCCTACGACACTACTAAGTGTCACATGCTTTTCCAATATTCGCTACAATCCCGTATCATGCCTTTCTAATATTTAAATAAATCTACTCAACCCACGACACCCCGGTGTCACATGCAATTCTACTGTTAACTTTCCCTAATCAGGGCTGAGATCCGGGTACTTTTCCCTACCTCGTAAATGACTCCAAAAGCGCTCCAATAAACTCGATGTAAACCCAGTCACTCGCCGAGCTTCCCTTTGCCTCGGTCCGCAGCACGATCTAAAAGAGCACAAATTTAAGGCACTTTTAAACTCGTACGAATAAACCGAAATTCAATAAACTTAACGCCCAAACGTAACCCCGACAATGTCGATCACTCCCAAACTTCCCAATTACTCGACATATAAAGGACCCGTAAAGGCCCGATTCGCCCGACATGGCGAATCTGCCCGGGTTTTGTAAATTGCCTTCCGGGGCTCCAAAAGCCCCCGTTTTCGTTTCTACGGTCTTAGAATAATTCAAGGAACCCAACGCACTTGACGGAATCGAATTCCGACTTCTAAGTCAATTTATTAACGTTTAAAGTTTCTAAAACCCGTTAATTACAACTTCTCCAATTTCATTCCAATTTTCGATTTGATTAAGGATAAACGGTTCGGGGAACGTTTTAAACCACCCGAACACTAAAACCCGAGCAACCGAGCACGTGGGCCCCACCCCACCTACTTGGCCGAGCCCTAGGGTTCAAGGGGGGGGGGGGGGGGGGGGGGGGCTCGGCCACCATGTTGTGGCTGGTACCAGCTCCGGCCAGCCACCCTATGGCCGGCCGGCCACCACCCACGGTGGCCGGAGCTCCTCCCGAGTCTCCGGTCACCGGAAAACGTCCAATAACACCTCCAACCACCTCTAAAACGTCTCCAACAAACCCCCAAACTCACTACAACCCTAACCCATAGTTTTATACAAAACCCTAACTTTCCAAAGGTAACAAAACGAAGATCGGGTTAGGTCTTACCAACGAGGAAGACGAGGGGAAGACGATTTCTCTTTGTCTTGAGACGATCCAAATGCTTGAACTCTCCCAAACCCTAGCTTTCCCTCTCTTCTCTCTTCTTCTCCTTCTCCTTCTCTCTCTTAACACTCTCTTCCTTTCTAATTAAATCAACTAACAACAATTTCTATTTTTTTTCTCTTTTAACCCCACATGGCCGGCCACACCTATAGTCCCATCTAGTTTCCCCCCAAAACTAACACCACCACAATTAGGACAAGTGTCAAGGTGGGTCCCACACCTTTTGGAAAATATCTAGTTGATATTTTCCAATCAGTTTCGCGAAAAATGGACGTTTCGGGCCCCGAACGGGCACTTTTCCCAAGAAATTACGAAACTTGACGGGCTACAAGGAAACGGCTCAACTAAGACCGCTGCGACGACGGCTAAGCTTTTTGGATCCAAAACGGTCCTCGAATGGACCAAAACGTCGCTCGGTTGACTTTTCCAGCGAAAAGTCAACATTTCCCAAATTGATCAGAAAGTTGCCTTGAGTCCCCTGGAACTCATTTTAGTCGATAACGGGGTCAACTTAAGTCCGGTTTGACCCTCAGGGTCATTTTAGGTTAAATTAAGTGTCTGTCTTAAAAAATTTAAATTTTCCTGTTTTTCGTAGGTTTGACTGGCGTTGACCGGAAGTGGTTATTACAAGACTCAAGAGGCATATGATTTAAATGTAACCAAAGAAAAAAGTCTGTACTCACAGGTTTCTCATCTGCCCAAGCAGCATCCAAGACCTCAGAGATAATCATCTGATTTTCTGTCATAACCTCCTCCGTTGAACCAGTAGTACCAGGGGAGCGTCCCAGGAAGACAATCGGCTTAGGGTCCGCTCCATTCTCAGCCCGAAGGGTGTGCACATTGGGGTGGTCAAGGGCAGTATAAATGTGGGTAGCGCTAGTCGCCGAAATGTTTAGAGCATCTTGTAGAATAAGCACACGGGGGGTTAAAAATGCATCACAATTTGGTTAAAAAATAAAGGGTGTCAAGCCTTTGAATTCTTTAAAAACAAGAACAAAAGAGTCAGAAATCGTACCGACATATTGTTTTATAGTCATAGACGTGAACACAACAATGACAGGAGGTACTGCAGTCCGAATATTGTGAGCTGCAACAAACTCCTCAGCAAGGTCCTGCCAAAGGGTGACCCGTATCTTCCCAGAGCTGTGGACAACAACGAATCAGAAACGAAGGCAAGGCAATAAAACGGGAAAAGAACATTAGGGAACATACGCTGGAGACATAATCTCCAAATCGCGTTTCATGTAGCCACCAGGGACCACATCAACCTCTCCCACATTCACGAGACAACCAATGACATCTACAGGACAAGAAAAAAGGTTTAGGCAATGAGGTAGCTGGAATGTGTTACACGTGGATGGGAAACGGTAAAAACTTGTTAAGAAGGTATTGTTCTCAGCCCTTTCAATAACTGTTGCATGAGGGACAAACTGGAAACAATTCCTTGGAATAGAGGGTGTGGGGATTTCAATGCGAGTGACCTTTGTGATCAGCGTGAAAACAATCCTATACTTTGTGGTAACCGGTCGATACTGGCCAGTGACGATAGACACCTAGAAATTACGAATAGAATAGACACCCCCATCAACCAGAGTAGGGCGGAACCGACGAAGTAGACTGCTCTTAACCTGGCACCACATTGGGGTACCCTGAAACACATGCACAACGAGTGAGAAAAAGCAAATAAGGGTAACAAATTATAAAAAATATGTGTAAGCCTGGTGGGAGTGTAAGAAGGTTAGAGGCATAAAATGTACCTCCTCATCTGTAAGGATCATGTCAAAGCTGAGGAGCTCACCAGTCTTAGTGTTCTTAGCCTTCCACGACCTGCAAACACGGACCTGAACAGGGACAGAGCCACATGTCCGGTCTAGACTACGAAGGGGCACAAACTCCATCTGGGCGAAAAACTGTAAAAAAGTACAAACAACGAAATATAGTGAAACAAAAGAACAAAGAAAGACAAACAAATAAGTGAGGAACATGAACAAATGGGGACAAAACGTTGTCATGTACACGTAGCACAAAAGGTGAGTAACAAAAATATACCCAAGCTACGGACAAATGGGGTGAAGCCAGAATTAGGATCAAAGGCACACATGTCAACAGTAGGTTTTTTAGTCACATAAAACTACCCTTATCGCATAACCGGGCCTCTTAAAACATATAACATCAGAATAAAGTAAAGCACTCCATCAAATTAGAAGTTATTACCCCTAACATAAAAATCCTAACAGAAACGAAACAGACAGAACTGGGGGAGAAAAAACTGAATAGGCAAAGCTAAATAGCAAATAAATCTAAATGCGAGTGTAAATATAGGTGAAAAGAGACTGTGGGCTTATCTGTGAAAGTAAAATTCATAGTTAACCCCACCCACACGAGGTGTACCCCAAGGCAGGCGTAAAACCATGTATGCGCAAGTTAGCCAGCGGAGGAAAGATCTAAGCCGCCAACGCATTATACAGTTGAACCACAAACCCCTAAAGTAGGGTAGCCTTTAAAAAGGCCTAATGTTCCGACCTATTCATACCGATCTACATTGACTAATCTATTTTCTTTGATTACCGATTCACGATGACCAATATGCACTAAATAGGCAAGGATAGGGGGAAAAACTAAACAGGTGAACATGCCTACATACGAATTCGATCATAGGGGACTAATAAACTGATGTGATAACTATTTGTGTGTTTTTTTACAGGGTTTACACGTAAATAGGCAAACACACAAACAAACAAAACTAAATAGGCAAACAACTGGACACATGAAACTGATCCTAAATGAAAAAGGATTTGGTATACCATTTTTAATTAGCGAATTCAATATCCAACCTTTGCAATAAATATTCCTATGTTTTTTATAGGGTTTATAGGTAAAAAGGAAAGCACAAAAATAGACAAAAGTAAATAAGCAAACAACTGTAGACATGAATCTGATCCTAGGCGAAAAATGAATTGGTATACCGTTTTTATTTGCGAATTCAAAAACCCCTAAACTAATCAAAATCAAAGATAACCCTAGGACAACCGGGGAGAACATAAAAAAAATCAATAAATCCTAAAAAGCACAATTTCAACAACCAAATCAAAGACGGTGCAAAACCTAATCGGACAAAACGAATAAAAGTAAGCAAAACTCACCAGAAATTGTAAGCGATGCAATTGCCGAACCAAAAACGAAGCCACCCGATGAATGACGGAAGATTGGAGGGAGGCTAGCTTTTATAGGCGCGAAGAAACGGTTGAGACCGACCATTGATGAGGCGATGTTTCGCCTCTCTGCGAGTGCGAGCCTGTAACGGCCAAAGAAGAAGAAAGCAAAGGGTCTGTAACGCCTAAACTCAGAAATGAAAACCAGAAATGAACCCAGAGCGTGAAAAAGAAAGGAAAGGAAAATAGTCGGACGAAATCTTGCCAGCGTGGCTTGCCAGGCGGCTAATTTCATTCCTATTACCTTAAGTAAGATTAGTATTTAATTGTTACTGTTATTGTGAATATGTATTAACATGATTATGCAAATGTTAATACATATTCAGAATTAATATAAATTATTGTAAGAACCGCTCCCGGTCATCGCCGGTCAAATCGGCGGAAAAACAGGAAAATTTAAAAAAATTGGACATACACCTAAATGAACCTAAAATTGACCCCGGAGTCTTATCGGACTTAATTTGACCCCGATATCGACCAAAGTGAGTTTTGGGTGACTCAGGGAAACTTTTTGACCAATTCGGGAAAAGTTGACTTTTTGCAGTAAAAGTCAACCGAGCGAGGTTTTGGTCCGTTCGAGGCCCGTTTTGGATCCAAAAAGCTTAGCCGTCGTTACAACGGTCTTAGTTGGGCCGTTTCCTTGTAGCACGTGAAATTTCGTAATTTCTTAGAAAATGGACCCGTTCGGGGCCCGAGACAGCCGAATTTCGCGAATCGGACTGAAAAATATCTACCAAAATATTATTCCAAAGTGTGGGACCCACATGACACATGTCATCCAAATGGTGGTGGTGGTTGGTTTTTAAAATAAAGAAAAAGGTATGAGGGGTAGTTTTGTAAATAAGAAGTGTGGTGTGTTTTTTTAAAACAAAATAAAAGAGGAGATGAGAGGCACGGTTAAATCAGAAAAAAAGAGAGAAATAGAGAGAGACAATAGAGAGAGAAAGGGAAGGAGAGGAAATGAGAGAAAGCGTGGGATTTTTGGTGTTTATCGACGATCCGACCGTTGGATCGCTTCAATCCTAGCGTATTCTTCATCCCCTCGTCATTCCCATGCGGTAAGAACCCGTTCTTTTCTCGTTTTGGTACGTTTGGATTTTAGGGTTTGAGTTTAAACGGTTTGATTAAGGTTGGGTTTTGTTTAAGATTGGTTTAAAGATGAATGGTTGAGGTTTGGGGTTTGTTAGGAACGTTTTGGGGTGAAAAGGAAATTTTCCCATTGTGGCCGTGTGGGGCCCACTTGCCCGGGCCTCGGGTTTTTCGTGTTCGGGTGGTTTTGGACGGTCCCCGAATCGATAATTCACACCCGGAACGAATTATGGAATTAAATTGTGAAAGTTGGAAATTTCGGGTTTAGAAACTTTAAACGCGAATAAAATCGCTTGAAAGTCGGAAATTGATTTCGTCGATTGCGTCGGAACACTTGAATTATTTTAGGATCGTAGAAACGAAAACGGGAATTTTCGGAGCCCTGCAAGGGCGTTTTCCAATCCCGGGCAGATTCGCCGAGCCGGGCGAATCTGGCCTTTCCGGGCCCATTGTTGACAATGTCGAGTAATTGGGAAGTTTGGGAGTGATCTACATTACCGGTGTTGCTTTTGGGCGTCTAATTCATTAAAATTGAGCTTTGCCTGCGAACTTAAAAAGTGTTTTAATTGTGTTCATGTTAGATCGTGCCGCCGACCGCGGAAAGGGGAGGCTAGGCGAGTGATCGCGAGCACGCCGGAGCTTGGGCGTAGACTTTTGGGAAAGCGTTACGAGGTAGGGAAAAGTAGCCGGATCTCGGCCTTAACTAGGG
Source organism: Erodium maritimum (assembly GCA_963921825.1). NCBI lineage: Eukaryota > Viridiplantae > Streptophyta > Magnoliopsida > Geraniales > Geraniaceae > Erodium > Erodium maritimum. The sequence continues at coordinate 25,410,653 of OY997596.1, read as the reverse complement.
AAAGTTAACAGTAGAAATGCATGTGACACTTAGTGGTGTCGTAGGATATGTAAATTTATCGAACAATAGAAATGCAGGCGACACTTAGTGGTGTCGTAGGATACATGAACGTATCGAACAATAGAAATGCATGTGACACTTAAGTGTCGTAGGATAAGTGAACGTATCAAACATTAGAAATACTTGTGGCATTTGGTTGTGCCCGTAGGTTGATTGAATTGTTTGTGTGTCACGCCCCAAATTCAGTAGGACCAAACCCGGAACGCGAACGTTTAGAACAATAAAACACTTTCAAACCTTTTAAATAAAACGCTTTAAAACCACCACTTACTTAAACAAAATAATTGATTACAACTCAAAAGTACGTCCCAACAAGCGGACAAAATACAAGGCGTACGTCGCTAGATTCAAAAGTAAACCCGGACTGCCGCTCCTAGCTCTTCAAGATTCGGAAGCTCACCTAGTCCGTCCCGCGACTAGTACCTGTAGGAAAAGCAGATAGGGGTGAGCGTTTGCTCACCACAACAGATAACAGACTGACTACGGCATACTAGCAGACAATGCCGGTAACACCAACATCAACCCGACTAACACACGAACTGGTACTTTCCTCAACCGACTCAACACTCAGACATGTAATGTAGACCCGACACAACGATTACGACTTCCTCCAAAGACACGAAAGATAACCACGCGACACCCAAGATCACAAAGGATCGCACACCAAACAAGATCGCAAAGGATCACACTCCAGCTACTCAGTCCCCACGCACTTTGCCGATCCCGATCAGGCCAGGCGGTCGACATGTCGCACTTTTCCCGACACAAAGTCGGATCAGGCTGTCGACCGGTCACCACCACGCACGCGCGGCCAGGACCCCTTTTTCTCTCAGGCGGGCCCCCTACCTCTTCTGAACATGCATACGCGTGCGATCACAGGACCCCCGTTATTATGAAGCGGGCCCCCAACCTAAGGTAACCACAATCACAATCGCAAACAAAGTTCAACAAACAGCAATAACACCGGTCTAACACTTCACATGCACTCATGGCCACCCAAGACACACCAACAGCAAAGACACGGGCTCAACAACCCCACGGACAATCACGGCCACCCAAAACACACCAACTATAAAGACACGAGCTCAACAACCCCACGGGCACTCACGACCACCCAAAACACCCCAACTGTAAACCACGGGTTCAACAACCCTACGGGCACTCAAGGCCTCCCAAGACACAGACAATAAAGTACGGGCTCTCATGGCCACCAAAGACACAAACAGTAAAGTACGAGCTCTCATGGCCACCCAAGACACAAATTAAACAATCAACCTCTGGGCATAACCAAATGCCTCCAGTAATTCTAATATCGATAAGTTCACTGCTCCTACGACACTACTAAGTGCCACATGCACTTCTATTGTTCGATACGTCCCTGTATCATACGACACCACCCGGTGTCGCCTGCCATTCTAATACTCGATAAACCTACTTAACCCACGACACCCAAGTGTCACATGCATTTCTACTGTTAACTTTCCCTAGTCAGGGCCGAGATCCGGCTACTTTTCCCTACCTCGTATGCTTTCTCCAAAAGCTCACAATCAAGCTCCGGCGTGATCCCGATCACTCGCCTAGCTTTCCCTTTCCTCTGTTTGCGGCACGATCTAATAAGAACACAATTTTAAATACTTTTAAGCTTGTAGGCATAAACTGAATTTTAATAAACTTGACGCCCAAAAGTAACCCCGACAATGTCGATCACTCCCAAACTTCCCAATTACTAGACATTGTCGATAATGGACTCGGAAAAGCCCGATTCGCCCGACATGGCGAATCTGCCCGGGTTTTGAAAACGTCCTTCCAGGGCTCCGAAAATTCCCGTTTTCGTTTCTACGGTCTTAGAATAATTCAAGGGTTCCTAGGCACTCGACGGAACCAAATTTCGACTTCCGAGTAATTTAATTCGCGTTTAAAGTTTCTAAACCAGTCAATTACAACTTTCACAATTTAATTCCAAATTTCGATCCGGGTGTGGATTAATTACTTGGGGAACGTTCTAAACCACCCGAACACGAAAAACCGATACCCGAGCGTGTGGGCCCCACCCGGCCAACCTTGGCCGTGGGTGGCTAGGGCTATTTTAGGCCGGTTCACCATGGTGGTGGCCGGTCCTAGCTCCGGCCAGCCACCTCATGGCCGGCCAGCCACCACACACGGTGGCCGGAGCTCCCCGAAGCCTCCGGTCACCGGAAAACGTTCATATCTTCGCTCCAAAACACCTCCAACGAACTCCACACCTCAACTCATCCATATTCAACCCATTTCAAACCAAACCCTAACTTTTAAACTTAACAAAATGAAAATCGGTTAGATGCTCACTGTAGAGAATGACGGTGTGAGCTTGAATCTTCTATCGTTGAGACGATCCAACGGCTTGATGAACGAGAAACGTCACAAATCCCCAACTCTCATTCTCTTCTCTCCCTTTCTTCTCTCTTCTTTTCTCTCTTTAAAACCTATTTTTTTTTCTTTTTTTTTTGATGTATGGCCGAACCCACCCTTAGGGGTAGTCTTCCTTGTCTTGTCCAACAACCTAACACTACCACTTGTTTGAAAAGGGGCAAGTGGGTCCCACACCTTTTTGGACGTTTCGGGCCCCGAACGGGCACTTTTTCCAATAAATTACGAAACTTCATGGGCTACAAGGAAACGACTCAACTAAGACCGCTGCGATGACGGCTAAGCTTTTTGGATCCAAAACGGTCCTCGAATGGACCAAAACGTCGCTCGGTTGACTTTTCCAGCGAAAAGTCAACATTTCCCAAATTGGTCAGAAAGTTTCCTTGAGTCCCCCGGAACTCACTTTGGTCGATATCGGGGTCAACTTAAGTCCGGTATGACCCTCAGGGTCAAATTTAGGTTCATTTAAGTGTCTGTCTAAATTTTTTAAATTTTCCTATTTTTCGTAGATTTGACTGGCGTTGACCGGTAGTGGTTATTACAATCTACCCCCCTTAAAGGAATTTCGTCCGCGAAATTTAAAACAGACGTACCTCCGGAGTCGAACAGATCGGGGTACTTCACGCGAACCTCGTCCTCGCGTTCCCAAGTCGACCCGGCCTCGTGGTGCCGCCACTGCACCCGTTATAAGCGGATAACCTTTCCGCACAGGACCTGCTCCCGTGGATCCATTTCCCAAATCGGTTTCTCCTTATACGAGACATCACCCGTTACCTCGACATCTGCCCACTCAATGACGTGCGAGGGGTCCGCATATACTTCTGCAACTAGGAAACGTTGATGTTCCCATGCTGCGGTGGTAGTGCAGGTCGGTATGCAGCTGCTCCCCCTCTACTCAAGACCTCGAAAGGCTCGATACACCGCGGGGCTAACCCGCCTCCGTCGCGGTTGAAACGCACCAGTCCACCTTCCGGACTCACCTCCAGGGATACATGATCACCTACTGCTGACTCGAGAGGTCGGCGCCGTCTGTCAGCATAGCTCCTGCTGACTCTGCGCGGTCTTCAACCGCTCACGCTTCGGCACGACTGGCCCAGCTGTCTCTCGGAACAGTTCTAGACCCAGTAAACTCTTGCTCCTCACTTCCGCCAGCACACGGGCGATCGACACGGCCTACCATACAACGCTTCGAACGGTGCCATCCTGATACTGGACTGAAAGCTGCTGTTGTAGGCGAACTCGGCTAACCGCTCACGAAATCCATCGTGACGTGCCCCCATTTCCACTGCGCAACCCGTAGTGGTTGCAATAATCCAGTGGGACGCTATTGTTCGGCTCTCACCTGCTGACGAGTGAGGCACCGCGATACTAACTCCGCGACCGCTCTCTGCATCCCGCTCCACTAGAAATGCCGCCTGATGTCGCGCTCCTCTTAGTGCTACCCACGTGCACTGTAAGACGGGAATAATGCGACTCTCGCAGCCCGTCGCCTCCACCGTTACGCGGTATGAACAAACCTCCACGATACCGTAACTCCCAATTAGCACGACGATCCCAGCCCTCGGCGTCAACACCTCCGGCAACTCTCTCCCAAAATTTCTGTCGTCTCGACATCCACTGACTGTGCCTCTATCCCCCGGCCAAGCCGGGTGGGCTGAGCCACCAAGAAGCACGTGGCCACGCCGCCGGTAACCTCTTCTAGCTCCAACCCGAGCGTGCCCAACTCTCCCATCATGTCCCACTCCCGGACTGAGATGCTAGTAGGACACTGCATCGACTTCATACTCAGGGCGTCGGCAATCACATTCGCCCTTACCCGGATGGTAGTGTAGCTCAAAGTCGTACTCCTCAAGTAGTTCCATCAATCGCCGCTGGCGCATGTTCAGGTCTCGTTGGGAAAAAATGTACTTAAGGCTCTTATGATCCGAGAACACCTGAAATCGCCCGCCATACAGATAATACCTCAGGCCTTTCAGCGCGAACACTACTGCTACTAATTCCGGGTCATGGGTAGGATAGTTGCGCTCGTGCGTCTTCCACCGCCTGGAGCCATAAGCAACAACTCTACCCAGCTGCATTAGTACACAACCCAGTCCTTCCCCGGACGCGTCACAATAGAACTCATACCCGACCCCGCACTCTGGCACTGTCAACACTGGAGCGGTAGTCAGACGAGCCTTCAGCTCCGTGAACGCACGTTCACAATCCTTTGTCCACACAAACCCGACTCCCTTGCGTGTCAAAAGAGTCATAGGCGCGGCTAGACGCGCAAAGTCCTGGACCAACCGCCGATAATATCCTGCCAGCCCCAAGAAGCTGTGGATCTCGAAAACGCTCGTGGGCCGCGCCCACTTCAAAACAGCGTCGATCTCCACCGGATCGACTAGTATACCGTCACGGGACACAACGTGACCGAGGACTCTCACCTCAGCGAGCCAAAACTCGCACTTCTTCAGGTTGGCGTATAGCTGATGTGTGCGCAACAGGGTCAGAACACCCCTCATATGTTCCTCATGCGCCGCCTCGTTCTGCGAGTAGATCACGATGTCGTCTACAACACCACCACAAACTGATCTAAGAACGGCTGGAATATACTGTTCATCAGATCCATGAACGATGCAGGTGCGTTCGTTGGTCCAAAAGGCATCACCAAGAACTCGTAATGCCCATAGCATGTCCGGAATGCAGTCTTTGCAACGTCCCCCTCTCGGACTTGCAACTGGTAATATCCGGATCGTAGATCGATCTTCGAGAAGCATGTCGACCCTCTCAACTGGTCAAACAAGTCATCTATCCTCGACATCGGCTATTGGTTCTTCATCGTAAACCCGGTTCAGCTTCCGGTAGTCTATACACATCCGAAGCTCTCAACTCTTCTTCTTCACGAAGAGTGCTGGTGCTCCCCACGGCAATGTACTCGGTCGGATAAACCCCTTCTCCCGAAGCTCCTCGAGCTGAAGCTTCAGCTCGGTCAACTCGGCTGGCGCGAACCTGTAAGGCGCCATCGATATCGCTGTCGTTCCCGGCACCAGGTCAATCCTGAACTCCACCTCCCGAACTGGTGGCAACCCGCTCAACTCCTCCAGAAGGACCTCGGGGAACTCGCACATCACTCGCGGTAACTCTCGGCTCTACACGGCCGATACTTCCTCCACTGTGGACAAAATCGACAGGAGAACTCCGCTCTTGCTGCCCAGAGTACACGAACCTTTCGTGTTGCCTGTTGACACCGTCACTCGTCGCCAGTAACAATCGACATTGGCTCGGCACTTCGCCGGCCAATCCATTCTCAGGATCCCGTCAAAGGCTGTCATTTCGTAAGTATCTTTCCCACGGATACACACACAAGCTTAGTCGCTGCCGAACCTCATAGATGCTCGCGGTCTCTCTAAGACCTCGTTCCTCTACCGTCGTCGTGTCTACCAACTCCGAACATACCCGAATCCTCGGGGTGAGGACTCGATCCAGCATCAGGGCTCTTGAGCCCTCTCTCGAACCTCTTGTATCGGTTCGCTTCTCTAACTCCGCAGGCACGACAGACCCTAGTCAACACCACATCACCCCCAACTGGGGTGTCCAGACACAGGGGTCGACTCAACGACTCTAAACTCAGCCTCAACCTCTCAGCACAACTCGACGAAATAAAAGAGTGCGACCCCCGGTATCCAATAAAACTGACGCCCAAATCAGAGACCGAACAACCCCTCCATTGGTCACTCCGGTAAAGTCTAGCACAACCTCCACACGGTCCTCTATGCCTTTACTTATAACCTTCCACAACCCAACCAGTATTCGCTACTCGTCCCCAGCCTAACCAGGGCAAACCACCACCTCAAAACCTGATACCAAAACGTCACACTGCTCAAGCTATTAATACCTCAGTACTCTCTCACTTAAGGGAAACCTCGAAACGGGGATTATGTTCTCAATTCAGCGAATCACTATTGCTCACAACCTCAATACCCCAATTACCCGATCACGTAGGGAAACCTCAACGGGGATCCTATTCTCAATTCCGCAAGCCACTATTTCTCACAACCTCAATACCCCAATTACCCGATCACGTAGGGAAACCTCAACGGGGATCCTATTCTCAATCACAAGCCGACAATGCCAACCAAAATCAAAACACGCCCACCTGGCCAACAAATTTAAAAACACGCCCACCGGGCCAACAAATTTAAACACACGACCACAGGGCCAACCAAAATCAAAACACGCCCACCGGGCCAACCAAAATCAAAGCACGCCCACCGGGCCAACCAAAATCAAAGCACGCCCACTAGGCCAACAAATTCAAAAAACAAGCCCACAGGGCCAACCAATTTTAAAACTTTCTCCTTTTCATTATAAAACCTCCTTTCTTGACATCACGTAGTTACAACCCGGTCCAGGTGTCCCCGAACTACATTGTACCCACTTGATGTCAACACCGTCACGCTCGACTATAGGGGCGCCCCTGAGTCGAGTCGCAACAGCTTAAAAACGTTTCACGCAGCAACACACAAACAGTATGCCAGTAATGACCGTACTGCACATACACACAACAACAACCAAGACTCAAGACCCTACGGGTCTACACACGGTTTCCGACTTGCGTACCCAACGCACGACGGGACTTTTACTGACTCGACTCTCCCACCTAATTGACGTACAGTCCGAGGTGTGAAACCTCGAGCTCTGATACCAAGCTGTCACGCCCGAAATTCAGTAAGACCGAACCCGGAACGCGAACGTTTAGAACAATAAAACATTTTCAAACCTTTTAAATAAAACGCTTTAAAACCACCACTTACTTAAAAAAAATAAATATTTACAACTCAAAAGTACGTCCCAACAAGCGGAAAAAATACAAGGCGTACGTCGCTCGAATCAAAAGGAAACCCGGACTCCCGCTCCTAGCTCTTTAAGCTTCGGAAGCTCACCTAGTCCGTCCCGCGACCAGTACCTGTAGGAAAAGCAGCTAGGGGTGAGCGTTCGCTCACCACCACGGATAACAGACTGACTACGGCATACTAGCAGACAATGCCGGTAACACCAACATCAACCCGACTAACACACGAACTGGTACTTTCCTCAACCGACTCAACACTCGGACACGTAATGTAGACCCGACACAACGATTACGACTTCCTCCAAAGACACGAAAGATAACCACGCGACACCCAAGATCACAAAGGATCGCACACCAAACAAGATCGCAAAGGATCACATTCCAGCTACTCAGTCCCCACCCACTTTGCATATCCCTGTCAGGCCAGGCGGTCGACCTGTCGCACTTTTCCCGACATAAAGTCGGATTAGGCTGTCGACCTGTCACCCCTACCTCGTCTGAACATGCATACGCGTGCGATCACATGACCCCCGTTATTATGAAGCGGGCCCCCAACCTGAGGTAACCACAATCACAATCGCAAACAAAGTTCAACAAATAGCAGCAACACCGGTCTAACAATACACAGGCACTCATGGCCACCCAAGACACACCAACAACAAAGACACGGGTTTAACAACCCCACGGGCACTCACGGCCACCCAAAACACACCAACTGTAAAGACACGAGCTCAAAAACCCCACGGGCACTCACGGCCACCCAAAACACCCCAACTGTAAACCACGGGTTCAACAACCCTACGGGCACTCAAGGCCTCCCAAGACACAGACAATAAAGTACGGGCTCTCATGGCCACCCAAGACACAAACAGTAAAGTACGAGCTCTCATGGCCACCCAAGACACAAATTAAACAATCAACCTCTGGGCATAACCAAATGCCTCCAGTAATTCTAATATCGATAAGTTCACTGCTCCTACGACACTACTAAGTGCCACATGCACTTCTATTGTTCGATACGTCCCTGTATCATACAACACCACCCGGTGTCGCCTGCCTTTCTAATACTCGATAAACCTACTTAACCCACGACACCCAAGTGTCACATGCATTTCTACTGTTAACTTTCCCTAGTCAGGGCCGAGATCCGGCTACTTTTCCCTACCTCGTATGCTTTCTCCAAAAGCTCACAATCAAGCTCCGGCGTGATCCCGATCACTCGCCTAGCTTTCCCTTTCCTCTGTCTGCGGCACGATCTAATAAGAACACAATTTTAAATACTTTTAAGCTTGCAGGCATAAACTGAATTTTAATAAACTTGACGCCCAAAAGTAACCCCGACAATGTCGATCACTCCCAAACTTCTCAATTACTCGACATTGTCGATAATAGACTCGGAAAAGCCCGATTCGCCCGACATGGCGAATCTGCCCGGGTTTTGAAAACGTCCTTCAAGGGCTCCGAAAATTCCCGTTTTCGTTTCTACGATCTTAGAATAATTCAAGGGTTCCTAGGCACTCGACGGAATCAAAATCCGACTTCCGAGTAATTTAATTCGCATTTAAAGTTTCTAAACCCGTCAATTACAACTTTCACAATTTAATTCCAAATTTCGATCCGGGTGTGGATTAATTACTTGGGGAACGTTCTAAACCACCCGAACACGAAAACCTGATACCCGAGCGTGTGGGCCCCACCCGGCCAACCTTGGCCGTGGGTGGCTAGGGCTATTTTAGGCCGGTTCACCATGGTGGTGGCCGGTCCTAGCTCCGGCCAGCCACCTCATGGCCGGCCAGCCACCACACACGGTGGCCGGAGCTCCCCCGAGCCTCCGGTCACAGGAAAACGTTCATCTCTTCGCTCCAAAACACCTCCAACTAACTCCACACCTCAACTCATCCATATTCAACCCATTTCAAACCAAACCCTAACTTTTAAACTTAACAAAATGAAAATCGGTTAGATGCCCACCGTAGAGAATGATGGTGTGAGCTTGAATCTTCTATCGTTGAGACGATCCAACGGCTTGATGAACGAGAAACGTCACAAATCCCCAACTCTCCTTCTCTTTTCTCTCCCTTTCTCCTCTCTTCTTTTCTCTCTCTAAAACCTATTTTTTTCTCTTTTTTTTATGTTTCGGGCCCTGAACGGGCACTTTTTCCAAGAAATTACGAAACTTCATGGGCTACAAGGAAACGGCTCAACTAAGACCGATGCGACGACGGATAAGCTTATTGGATCCAAAACGGTCCTCGAATGGACCAAAACATCGCTCGGTTGACTTTTCCAGCGAAAAATCAACATTTCCCAAATTGGTCAGAAAGTTGCCCTGAGTCCCCCGGAACTCACTTTGGTCAATATCGGGGTCAACTTAAGTCCGGTATGACCCTCGGGGTCAAATTTAGGTTCATTTAAGTGTCTGTCTAAATTTTTTAAATTTTCTTGTTTTTCGCAGATTTGACTGGCGTTGACCGGGAGTGGTTATTACATTGTGTTTGTGGGTGGCCATGAGTGCCCGTGGGGAGTTGAACCCGTATTGGTTGACTGACTTTCCAAGTGGTAGTTAGTCCTGTTGTCGTATTTTCTTTCTTTTTGCAGGGTTTTGTGTGTTATTTGGTTGTGACTGTGATTGTTCAGGTGATGACTGTTGAGATATGCCTGTGGGTGTGTCGTACCCTCCGGTGCGGTCGGTAAAGTGCTGAGGGTTGTGGTTCCCGTCAGGTGCATTGTACCTTCCGGCGCGTGATCGGTAAAGTGTGAGGTTAGAGATGTGCCCGATGGGTGTGTCGTACCCTCTAATGCGTGGTCGGTAAAGAGCAGAGGGTTGTGGTCCCCGTAGGTGTGTAGCACCTTCCGGCGCGTGATTGGTAAAGTGTGAGGTTGGATTTATGCCCGAGGGGTGTGTCGTACCCTCCGGTGCGCGGTCGGTAAAGAGCAGAGGGCTATGGTCCCTGTCAGGTGTGTGGCACCTTCCGGCGCGTGATCGGTAAAGTGCTGAGGCATGTGGTTGTGGTTTGCGTGACTTTGATCACTTCTGTGTTGTTGTGTGCTTTGAGGTTGTCTTTACGGTGTCAGGTCTACATTACGGGTACGGGTGTTTAGTTTGGTTGGGAATTGTGACAGTCTTCGTGTGATAGTCAGGTTATTTGAGTTTGGGGATAGTAGTCCCCAGTGTTTTGTTTGTTGCCGGTGTTTCCGGCATTTCTGCTAGTATGCCGTAGTCAGTCTGGTATCCGTGGTGGTGAGCGAACGCTCACCCCTAGCTGCTTTTCCTACAGGTACTGGTCGCGAGGCGGACTAGGGGGAACTCTCGAAGCTTGAAGGGCTAGGAGCGGGAGTCCGGGTTTTTGGGAGTTTAGCGACGTACGTTTTGGTTTTTGTCCGCTTGTTTTGGACGTATTTTAAGTTGTAAAATATTGTTTTTGATTAACTTAAGTGGTGATTTTAAGCGGTTTAGTTAAAATGTTTGAAAATGGTTTTATTGTTTCACCGTTCGCGTTCCGGGTTCGATGCTAATAAATTCGGGGCGTGACAACTATTATGTGGATACTGAGTATTATGTAACGATCATGTTTGAATTGTCAAACTGTATTAAGATGAATATGCTAAGTATTTGCATTATGTGAATCTATATTAACATGATTATGAACATATTAATACAGAATCAGAGTGAATATTATCAATACGCATTGTTTTATTTATTATGTAAAGCAAATAGTTTTGAATCCATTTCTAAGTAATTAGTTATGAATATATCATCTATAAGGTTCGATGAACATTGATATATAAAACATCATATTGGAGTTGTATATTATGCAACAGTATATATATATCGGTTAATATGTTTGTATGATTAAATCATATTCATTATCACTGAATAATATAATCTGTTATACTATAAATCTGTTATCAATATTATGTAACCCTGTATTATATTATCTATAATATTGTCGTTTGGAATATGATATAATATGTCTGATGGTTCGAATTCTGAAATCAACGATGAGGAACATATAAACATTGAAGATCATCTTATATGTATCACAGAATGCACCATTGAACAGAAATTGTATACGAACAAAATATTCAAAACATTAAATGATGGAATTCAGTTTTATAAAGAATATGTAGCTCGTTCCGGCTGTGGGGTTAGACTCGATCCAACAAAAATGAAGAATGGTTCTATAGATACACGATATCTGTATTGTTGTAGGCAAGGGAAATATACAAGCCATGTAGCTAGACAATCTACCCAAGGTGAAGAAGCAACATGTTAGGTCCCAAGGAATCAATCTAGAGGGGGTGAATGAATTGATTACAAAATATAGCAACTTAAAAAAAAAAATCGAAAATTTAAACAAGCAAAGAAAGCAAGATAGAGATAGCCAACACAAAGATATACATGGTTCACAACTCCCTTAGAGTTGCTACGTCCACACTAAATAACTCACTTAAAGTTCGGCATTTTACTAACTTATAGTAAATGTTACAAAGTCTCACAAGAACTAATCTTGCAAGTTACAACACCAAATGAGAAGTAAGAACAAATCTTGCAACCACTACAACACTTTGCAAGAACAAATCTTGCAACCTACTACAACACCCTCTTTTAGCCTACAAGGCCAATTACAATAGAAGATATTGAGGTCAACTCACCAAGAGTCAACAATACAATGTGTTTAATGTCACGCCCCAAATTCAGTAGAACCGAACACAGAACGCGAACTTTTAAAACAATAAAACATTTTTAAACCTTTTAAATAAATCACTTTAAAACCACCAATTAGTTCATCAAAAGAATAATTTACAACTCAAAAGTACGTCCCACAAACGGACAAAATACAAGTGTACGTCGCTAGACTCAAAAGTAAACCCGGACCCCCGCTCCTAGCTCTTCAAGCTTCGAGAGCTCACCTAGTTCGTCCCGCAAATAGTACCTGTAGGAAAAGCAACTAGGGGTGAGTGTTCGCTCACCACCACGGATAACAGACTGACTACGGCATACTTAGCAGACAATGCCGATAACACCAACAATAAACCCAACACCGGGGATCACTATCCCCAACTCAAGTAGTCCGACTGACACACACACACAGTTACCTTCCTCAACCGACTCAACACTCGGACAAGTAAAGTAGACCTGACACAACGATTGACGACTTTCACCAAAGACACGAAAGACAACCACGCAACACCCAAGATCACAAAGGATCGCACACCAAACAAGATCACAAAGGATCACAATCCAGCTACTCAGTAACCCCCTTCACGCCCTTTACCGATCCCTGTCAGGCCAGGGGGTCGACCTGTCGTGAAACTTCTCCCGATCGCCGTCGGGAGGCTAGCCCACAACCTCGCCACTTCCCCCGATCTCTGTCGGGAGGCTAGCCACACCCACGCAACTTCTCCCGATATCTGTCGGGAGGCTAGCCCACAACCTCGCCACTTCCCCCGATCTCTGTCGGGAGGCTAGCCACACCCACGCAACTTCCCCGACACAAAGTCGGGTCATTCAACCTCCGACAATCACAATCACAAACAAAGTTCAACAACTAGCAACAACACAAGTTTTACACTCCACAGGCACTCATGGCCAACCAAGACACCAACAGTAAAAACGGGTTCAACAACCCTACGGGCCCTCATGGCCACCCAAGACACCAACGGTAAAAGCACGGGTTCAACGACCCTACGGGCACTCATGGCCACCCAAGACACCAACAGTAAAGTACGGACTCTCATGGCCACCCAAGACACAACAGTAAAGTACGGGCTCTCATGGCCACCCAAGACACAACAGTAAAGTACGGGTTCTCATGGTCATACCGGACTTAAGTTGACCTCGATATCGACCAAAGTGAGTTCCGGGGGACTCCGGGCAACTTTATGACCAATTTGGGAAATGTTGACTTTTTGCTGGAAAAGTCAACCGAGCGACGTTTTGGTCCATTCGAGGACCGTTTTGAATCCAAAAAGCTTAGCCGTCGTAGCAGCGGTCTTAGTTGAGCCGTTTCCTTGTAGCCCGTGAAGTTTCGTAATTTCTTGGAAAAAGTGCCCGTTCGGGACACGAAACGTCCGAATTTCGCGAATCTGATTGGAAAATATCTTCTAGAAGATATTTTCCAAAGAGGTGTGGGACCCACTTGCCACATGTCACAAATGTGGTGGTGTTAGGTTTATTGAACAAAACAATTGATGAGACTTTAGTGTTAGTTTGTAAATAAGTAAAGTTTGTGTTAGTTTTTAAAATAAATAAAAGGGAAAGTAAGACTATGTCTCGGCCATTTTCAAAAAAGAGAAGAATTGGAGAGAGAAAGTAGAGAGAGGAAGGAGAAGGAGAAAAAGAGAAGAGAAAGTGTGACGTTTTGGTGATTTCCCGACGATCCAACCGGCGGATCGTCCCAATGGTTGAAGAATCGAGCTCCATTCATCATTCTCTACGGTGAGCACCTAACCGATTTTCGTTTTTGTACGTTTGAAATTTAGGGTTTGAGATTAAACGGTTTGATTATGGTTGGGTTTTGGTTAGAATTGGTTTAAAGATGAATGGTTGAGGTTTGGGGTTCGTTAGGAACGTTTTGGGGCAAAAAGGGAATTTTGCCATTGTGGCCGTGTGGGGCCCACGTGCTCGGGTCACGGGTTTTTGTGTTCGGGTGGTTTAGAACGTTCCCCGAGTCATTAATCTACAACCGGATCGAAAATTGGAATTAAATTGTGAAAGTTGGAATTGACGGATTTAGAAACTTTAAACGCGAATTAAATTAATCGGAAGTCGGAAATTGATTCCGTCGAGTGCATAGGAACCATTGAATTATTCTAAGACCGTAGAAACGAAAACGGGAATTTTCAGAGCCCCGGAAGGACGTTTTCCAAACCCGTGCAGATTCGTCATGTCGAGCGAATCGGGCCTTTCCGGGTCCAATATCGACAATGTCGAGTAATTGGGGAGTTTGGGATTGATCGACATTGTCGGTGTTACTTTTGGGCGTCAAGTTTATTAAAATTCAGTTTATGCCTGCAAGCTTAAAAGAGTTTAAAATTGTGTTCTTGTGACCAAGATCACGCCGGAGCTTATTTTGTGCGCTTTTGGAGAAACATACGAGGTAGGGAAAAGTAGCCGGATCTCGGCCCTGACTAGGGAAAGTTAACAGTAGAATTGCATGTGACACTTGGGTGTCGTGGGTTAAGGAGATTATCGAATATTAGAAATGCATGTGACACTTTGGGTGTCGTGGGTTAAGTAGGTTATCGAAGATTGGAAATGCATGTGACACTTAGTAGTGTCGTAGGAGCAGAGAACTTATCGATGTTAGAATTACTGGAGGCATATGACCATGCCCGGAGGTTGATTGTGAACTTATCGATATTAGGAGTACTGGAGGCATATGACCATGCCCGGAGGTTGATTGTGAAACTGTTGATATTAGGACTGTTGGAGGCATTGGTTATGCCGGAGGTTGATTGTGTATTTTGTGTCTTGGGTGGCCATGAGAGCCCGTGTTTTACTGTTGTGTCTTGGGTGGCCATGAGAGCCCGTGATTTACTGTTAGAGTCTTGGGTGGCCATGAGAGCCCGTGTTTTATTATTGGTGTCTTGGGTGGCCATGAGAGCCCGTGTTTTACTGTTGGAGTGTCTTGGGAGGCCGTGAGTGCCCGTGGGGTTGTTGAACCCGTGTATTACTGTTGAGTGGTTCGGCAAAGCGCGTGAGTGAGGGAGGTTACTGAGACAGGTCGACCGCCTGGCCTGAGTGGTTCGGCAAAGGGCGTGAGTGAGGGAGGTTACTGAGACAGGTCGACCGCCTGGCCTGAGTGGTTCGGCAAAGGGCGTGAGTGAGGGAGGTTACTGAGACAGGTCGACCGCCTGGCCTGAGCGGTTCGACAAAGCGCGTGAGTGAGGGAGGTTACTGAGACAGGTCGACCGCCTGGCCTGAGTGGTTCGACAAAGCGCGTGAGTGAGGGAGGTTACTGAGACAGGTCGACCGCCTGGCCTGAGTGGTTCGACAAAGCGCGTGAGTGAGGGAGGTTACTGAGACAGGTCGACCGCCTGGCCTGAGCGGTTCGCTAAAGCGCGTGAGTGAGGGAGAGTACTGAGCAGCTGGTGTGCGATCCTTTGTGATCTTGGGTGTTGCGTGGTGGTCTTTTGAGTCCTTGGAAGAGGTCATGATCGTTGTGTTGGGTCTACATTACGAGTCTGAGTGTTGAGTCTGTTGAGGAAAGTATCGGGTTGTGTGTCAGTTGAGTACTTGAGTTTGGGGATTGTTTTCCCGGTGTTGGGTTTGGTTTTGGTGTTACCGGCTTTGTCTGCTAATTATGTCGTAGTCAGTCTGTTATCTGTGGTGGTGAGCGAACGCTCACCCATATCTACTTTTCATACAGGTACCGGTCACGGGACGGACTAGGTGAGCTCTCGAAGCTTGAGGAGCTAGGAGCGAGTCCGGGTTTTTATCTTTTGAGACTAGTGACAGATACCTTGTACTTTGTCCAATTGTTGGGACGTTTTTGAGTTGTAATTATTATTTTGATTAATTAAATGGAAATTTCAAGGTGTTTATCCAAAACAGGTTTCAAATGTTTTAATGTTTTAAATGTTCGCGTCCCGAGTTCGGTTTACTGAAATTGGGGCGTGACAGGGTCAATTTTAGGATCGATTAAGTGTCTGTCTTAAATTTTTTAAATTTTCCTGTTTTTCGCAGGTTTGACTGGCGTTGACCGGGAGTGATTATTACATTTAATCTTATATAGAATAAACACAATGCCTCAATTACAATCAAGATATAAAGATGAAGTACAAAGAAGCTATATATGATTTCAAGATATGCAAGGCTTAGCTCAAGATGATTTTGAGAGAAGGGGATTTCAAAATAGTTTGCCAAAAGAGCATAACATGTTCTTGAAGAGATATAACAATAAGAATATATGTTTTTCAAAGATCAAAAGATATGAAACTTTAGTTCATGACTTTGAAAACAAATTCTAGTTTGCCCTAGGAGTCTTTCATTAGGTGTCCTTTGTTTGTAAGAGAAGTATTTGAGGGTAATTCCCTTGGCCTTTCCTTAACTTCTAAGGATTTTTTTTATAAAATCCAAAAATTGCTGATCGAAAAAAAAACAAATTCTAGAACAAAGAAGAATATAGTTCTCAAGATGACTTTTCTCTCAAAGATGAAGAAGAACTTTGTGCTGATTTTTTTGTAGAGAAGGAGTAGAAGTATTGTGTCTTCAAATGAAGAAACAAGTGATGGCTTTTATAGACAAAAACTTGGCACTTGATAATTAAAAAAAAATAGTTGTTGGAAGAAATACTTGAGTGCAAAGTGAAGTGACATATCTTGACAAGAAATGTCTTCAACACATTTCAAGATTGAAATGATGACTTCTCTCTTTTGAAAATTAATTTGAATGAGTAAAAAAGGATTAAATAATCAAGAGAAATCAGATTTTTGAATAAGGGAAGAGAGATTGAGTGATGAGCTAGCCAAACCATATCTTAAAGATCATACTTACAAGAATCCTATTGGTAGGACTTGAACCATTTCAAAGTAGACATTTTGAATCTTCCATAGCCTTCCTTGATAATCATTGAAGGTCTGAAAATGTCCTTGGAGATTTAAATTTCGTGCACAACTTCATTGGACACAAGTAGATGATGAGCATGCTTGCTGCCAGAAAATTCAGCTTTGACCTTTGCTTGTTCAAATGAGCATAACTTTTTCCACAAGAATCTAAATCAAGTAAGGTTAGTCGGGTTAGAAAATAGACTCATATATCTTTCCAATGGTATAGCATAGGTCTATTATTACCTGGTAGAGAGGTGAAATTGGCTACAAACCACTCTTAACCTAAAAACTAGAGAACCAATCCTAGCCACACACACCTAAGATCCAACATTCACCATGATGCCACATCATCACCCCAATTTTACCCAAACTCACGCCACTTTCATCATTTCTCACACAAGCAAGGGCATAATTGTAAAAGCATGGTGTCATGTGGACAAGTGTCCATTTTTTTCTTCACCAATTCACTAATTTAATATTTCCCGATTCGTTTGAACTCCGATTAGCTTCAAACTTGCGCCAATATTTTTATTTTTTCAAGGGCTTTAGATCAAGATCAATCATGAATATATTTTGAAGCACGAAAACAAAAAGGTATATCGGGGTGATAAAAATAATGTTGAATGTTGATAAATCTTCACTAATAAATGTTTTATATCGGAGGTATCAAACTGGTGCTAAATTTTGATAAAAACATGTACTGAGGTGATAAAAACCATGTTCAATTTTGATAATAAGCGTGATAAACTAGAGTTTAGCGTTAATAAAAAAAACATGTGATGGGGTGATAAAAACATATGTAATTTAACGGTAAACATAGTGTTTAGTGTTGATAAAACTAGTGTTCATAAAAACACGAGATGAGGTGATAAAAATCATGTTCGGTTTTGGAAAATGAGGTGATAAAACTAGTGTCCAGTGTTGATAAAACCAGTGTAAAGTGTTGATAAAACCAATGTAAAGTGTTGATAAAAATTACCCAGATATAATTTTTTATAAATCAGCCCCGAAATAATTCTTTTTTTTCGTGCTTCAAAAAAAACATGTGATGGGGGTGATAAAACACGCGTAATTTAATGATAAAACCTAGTGTTTGGTGTTGATAAAACTAGTGTTCATAAAAAACACGTGATGATGTGATAAAATCATGATCAATTTTGGAAATGAGGTGATAAACCCAATGCAAAGTGTTGAGAAAACCAGCGTAACAATGTTGATAAAACCAGAGCAAAGTGTTGATAAAAATTGCCCATGTATAATTTTTTTTTAAATATCAGCCCCTAAATAAAAAAAAAATTGTGCTTCAAAATATATTCATGAGTGATCTTGATAGAAAGCCCTTGAAAAAACAAAACTAATGGTACAAGTTTGAAGCCAATCGGAGTTCAAACGAAGCGGGAAAAATTAAATTAGTGAATTGGTAAAAAACAAGTAATATGATAGTTTTACTAAAAAGCTCCTCCCACTTACTAAAAAGTGCTGTTTTTTTTTTGCGGTCAACCACTCAATTGCATCTCATCCCTTCATTCTTAAAATAGATGACTTAGATTGGTTTTCTAGTTTTTAGGTTAAGACATGGTTTGTATTTGTTTTCTCCTCACCTGGTAGATAATTCCAGTTTATTCAAGAAAGATAGCCAAAAATGTGAAGACCGTTTCAAAAAAAAAAACTATTGGGTCGGACCGGACCCGACCAACAGACCCGGCCCAAACCGCAGAACCGGCCCAAGTTCGACCTATATAAGGTGGGCATTAGGGTTCTGAAACCCTAAATGTCACTACCCCTTCACTTCTGCCGCCCCCCTCCTCTCCCGAACCCGACCTCACCCTCGCGCCGTCCTCCTCCTCCACGCCGTCTTCTTCTCCGACCAACCGCTCCGGCCGCCACCGTACCGAGCTCCTCTCCGCTCGGCTTCGCAGCCACGCCCTCGTCCCGCCACCGTCTCCTCCTCGTCTCAGAGCGCCGTCGCCGCCCTACTCCACCCCTCACGCTCGCCTCCGTCCAGATCTATCCACCGCCCCTCGTACCCGACCTCTTCTCCTCTCCGTTCAGGCGAAACCCTCGCCGTCACCGTCCCTCCTCCCACTCACAGCTCGTCTTCCACCTCCCTCTTCCTCACCGAGACCCGACCTCCCTCTCCAGATCTCCGGCGAGACAAGCTCGCCTGGGACACGACCGTCCCGAGCTCCTCCCCTTCTTCTCCGTTTAGCCGTCGTCGTCGTCCACTCCCAGAGCCGAAGAGCCCGCTGTGCTCCACCACCTCGTCTTCCACTGTGAGATTCTCACCACGGGGTTTGGTCACCGGCAGCGTCTCCGTCGGTGGCTGGCCGGTTTCAAACCCGAGCCCCTCGTTTTCGGTTTCCCGTGCTGTTCAATTCGAGTCAATTTGGATCTGATTGAGGGAAATTATGTCTGTTAAACCTGCTAAAGAATTGTTTAATATTTGGAACGGATTTTGAATTGAAAAGGGAATTATGTTGAATCAAAATCAGATTGGAGTAAAAGATGGTTTTTGGATCTGCTTTGGTTGGAATCAAAATCAAGGTTTTGGAAAGAAAAGGTTGTAAAACGAAAAATCAGATTTAAGGAAAAGGGGATTTAAAATAAAAGGAAATTAAAATCAATTCGGTTTTAAAAACGGTTTTAAATCGAGGAGTTTGAGAATCTAATTTGTAAACGGGATTTAGGGACGGCTGTTCAAAAACCGAACTTAATTCATTTTGGGCTCAAGGGATCGGAACAGAAACAAATTTGAAATAAAAGGGAGTTTGACTTGAAATAAAAACCGTTCTATTTTGAATAAAGGGTTATTAATCGGAATTGGGAACGAATCTGGAACTCTGGTTAAAATGGACTGCTAACTGGGTTGAAAAAGGGAACAAAAGCGGACCGCTGAATCGGACCTCGGGATTCGTGCATTGGGACCGTGCCTCGCATGCACCAGTTTCGGTGCTCGGGTACTCAAACCCGATTCGCCGTGACCCCGCTTTTATCCCGCTCGAACTTAAGGGACAACTGTCGGTTCTAAACTAGACTAATCGTAACCTTTAGTTTAACGGTGGAACCGTTATTGATTTGTGGCTTCGTGTTATCTTTAGCGTCCGGCTTCGATCGAGGTGAAGCCCGGAGGTAGCGAGCCAGAACGTCAGCAGCTAGGAAACGTAGCGGGTGTTCTTCGGTTGAGGTAGGGAAAAGTAGCCGGATCTCTTCCCTGACTAGGGAAAGTTAACAGTAGAAATGCATGTGACACCGGGGTGTCGTCGGTTGAGTAGGTTATCGAATATCAGAAATGCATGATACGGGATTGTAGCGTTTAAGAGAAAAGCATGTGACACTTAGTAGTGTCGTAGGAGCAGAGAACTTAGCGATAATTGAATTACTGGAGGCATATGACCATGCCCGGAGGTTGTTTGTGAAACTAGTGATCTTAGGACTGTTGGAGGCATCGAGTATGCCGGAGGTTGTTGTGCGTTATTTGTTGTTGAGTTTGGGTGGCCTTGAGAGCCCGTGTTAATTGTTGTTGAGTTTGGGTGGCCTTGAGAGCCCGTGTTATTTATTGTCGAGTTTGGGTGGCCTTGAGAGCCGTGTTGTTTATTGTCGAGTTTGGTGGCCTTGAGAACCGTGTTGTTTATTGTCGAGTTTGGGTGTCCATGAGAGCCCGTGTTAAGTGTTGTTGAGTTTGGGTGGCCTTGAGAGCCCGTGTTATTTATTGCTGAGTCTTGGGTGGCCATGAGTGCCCGTGTCTTACTGTTGATGTTTTGGGGCGGCCGTGAGTACCGTGGGGTTGTGAACCCGTGTCGTTACTATTGGTGGTTTTGAGTGGCCGCGAGTGCCCGTGGGGTCGTTGACCCGTGAGTCACTGTTGGTGTATCTTGGGAGGCCGTGAGTGCCTGTGAGGCTGTTGAGTCCGTGTTTTAGGGTTGGTGTCTTGGGTGGCCATGAGTGCTCGTGGAGTGCTGAACTTGTGTTGTTGCTGTTTGTTAAACTGTGTTTGTGATTGTGATTGTGGTTACCTGAGGTTGTGGGCCCGCTTCATTAAACGGGGGTCCTCGATCACACGCGTCTGCACGTTCAGACGGGGTAGGGGGCCCGCCCGTCAGTAAAGGGGTCCTGGCCGCGCGTGTGTGGTTCGGTGGTTGTGAGTGTGAAAGGTCGACAGCCTGATCCGACTTAGTGTCGATGAACTGCAAAGGTCGACAGCCTGATCCGACTTAGTGTCGAGGAATTGCGATAGGTCGATCCTGGACCTGAGTGAGGGAGGTTACTGAGCTGCTGGTTTGCGATCCTTTGTGATCTTGTTTGGTGTGCGATCCTTTGTGATCTTGTTTGGTTTTGCGTAGTTTCTTTCGAGTCCTTGGGAGAGGTCGTGATCGTTGTGTCGGGTCTACTTTACGTGTCAAAGTGTTGAGTTGATCAAGGAAGGTAACAGTGGGTGTATGTTCAGCCAGAGTCCTTGGGTTGGGGACAGTGTCCCCCGGTGTAGACTTTATTATTGGTGTTACCGGCATTGTCTGCTAATTATGCCGTGGTCAGTTTGTTATCCGTGGTGGTGAGCGAACGCTCACCCCTAGCTGCTTTTCCTACAGGTACTGTTCGTGGGACGGACTAGGTGAGCTCTCGAAGCTTGTGGAGCTAGGAGCGGAGTCCGGGTCTTGTCTTTTGAGTCTAGTGACGGATACCTTGTACTTTTGTCCACTTGTTGGGACGTGTTTTAAATTACAAATATTATGTTGGTTTATTTAAATGGAGATTTTAAAGTGATTAATGAAAAACAGGTTTCAAGTTTTTATGTTTTTAAATGTTCGCGTCCCGAGTTCGGTTCGCCGAAATTGGGGCGTGACAAAAAAAATATGCTTTACCTGTTCTGGCAGATTTGATGTCTACTTACTTTTCTGTTCATTACTCTCTGATGGAGTATGCAAGTGGAGAACCAGTTTGTGCATCAAAACACATAGATTATTATGTTTACACAAAGTCACAACACAACAAAACGAAGACGTGTATCTAATAGAACCGGATGCAATGCAATGTTGACAATCAAACTAAAGAAGCAAAACCAGTTTGAAGTTACAAAGTTCAACGAAGGACACAACCATGAACTTTTCCACCGGGATTACATACAGTACTTGCGCAATAACAGAAACATTACACCTGAACATAGAAGATTGATTTTCGATAACTACAACATTGATGCAAGTCCAGTCACAACACAACAAAACAAAGACATGTATCTAGTAGAATCGGATGCAATGCAATGTTGAAAACTAAACTAAAGAGGCAAAACCAGTTTGAAGTTACAAAGTTCAACGAAGGACACAACCATGAATTTTTCCACCAGGATCACATCCAGTACTTGCGCAATAATAGAAATGTTACACCTGGACATAGAAGATGGATTTTCGATAACTACAACATCAATGCAGGTCCAGTCAAAGCGCATAAGTTATTATCAAGAGTTGTTGGAGGCAGTCAATATGTTGGTGCAACTGTTACTGACTTCTTAAATTTCGAACGAGATCTCAACATTTTCATTGGTTCGATTGATAGTCATTCGTGATTCAAAAATTCCATGAGAAGGTCGCGAAGTCAACGGGTTTTTATATTGACTATGATACATATGAAGATAATAGATTACGTAGACTTTTCTAGGCGGATGGATTATCTAGGAAGCATTATGAGCTTTATGCTGATGCAATTTCGTTCGATAGTATGTACAATACCAATATGTATTCTTTTACACTCTATATTATTATAATTCATAATATATAAAGTTTTGTTGTTTTAGCTTGTCAATAAATATAGATTATTCTGTAATATTGTTGTGTAATTCTTATCAGCATATTATGTAACATCATACATTAACAATTGTATGTTTACATAGGTATGGAATGGTGTTTTGTTCGTTACTGGAATTGACAACCATGAAAGGTGTGTTACATTTGGTGTGGCCTTACTCCGACAAGAGGATTCTGAGTCGTTCTCTTGGTTGTTCAATACATTCCTCAAATGCATTGGTGGCAAGAAACCAATAATCATAATGACCGATCAAGACCCTGCAATGAAGAAGGCAATCAATGAGGTGTTATATGGTGCAATCCATAGATTGTGTATGTGGCACATAATGGAGAAATTGAAAACGAAGGTTTGAATTATATATATAAGTTTTTGTGCAAACTTGCGGATTACTCTCAGCCCTAGGATCTACACTATCAACAACCATGATTACAGCACACATCAGTGGCACGGATTGTAATTTCTCGCGTGCGTGCTTGATTCATATTGTAAGTCGGACAGTTCTGAAGGGAAACAAAGTCATTTCCAGAGAAACGCGCCCCACTGATTTCGCGACGATTGCTCTCCGTGCTTGATTCGTGCTGGATTGAAGATTTGATTTTGATTTTCCAAAATCGCGGTGTCGTGCAGCGATAATCGGGTAAGTAAAAATATTTACTTGATATGTAGTTACATTTAGTATCGATTGGAACTTTAGGGTTTACATAAGACAAGGTTTTTGCAACTGCAGGTCGAAGTGATTGAAGTGCTTCAGTTCAGTGGGTTTCGGTTTTTTCACCCCCAAATACATGTAATTAGTTTATATGGTTATCAACCATTTTCGTTTGTTTGTGTACTTAACTTGCATGCACTATATATGTGGGCTGATCGTTGATTTGGGGGGATTTTGCACATTGTTTCAGTATGAGGACAAGAAGTGGTAAAGGAGACAGGAAGGGCAAAGCAACCATGAGCACGCCTAGATTTGTGCTAGAAGGTATTTGGAATTATAAAAAAAATTCCACATTCGTCAGGTATTTCAGTAAAATACGGGTTTAACAACCCCACAGACACTCATGGCCACCCAAGACACCAACAAAACAATCAACCTCCGGGCATAACCAAATGTCTCCAGTAATTCTAATATCGATAAGTTCACTGCTCCTACGACACTACTAAGTGTCACATGCATTTCTATTGTTCGATACGTTCCCGTATCATACGACACCACCCGGTGTCGCCTGCCTTTCTATTGTTCGATAAACTTACTTAACCCACGACACCCAAGTGTCACATGCATTTCTACTGTTAACTTTCCCTAGTCAGGGCCGAGATCCGGCTTCTTTTCCCTACCTCGTATGCTTTCCCAAAAGCTCACAACCAAGCTCCGGCGTGATCACGATCACTCGCCTAGCTTTCCCTTTCCTCTGTTGGTGGCACGATCTAATAAGAACACAATTTAAAACACTTTTAAGTTCGCAGGTATAAACTGAATTTTAATACACTTGACGCCCAAATGTAACCCCGACAATGTCGATCACTCCCAAACTTCCCAATTACTCGACATTGTCGATAATGGAACCGGAAAGGCCCGTTTCGCCCAACCCGGCGAATCTGCCCGGGATTGGAAAACGTCCTTCCGGGGCTCCGAAAATTTCCGTTTTCGTTTCTACGGTCTTAGAATAATTCAAGGGTTCTAACGCAATCGACGGAATCAATTTCCGACCTCCGAGCAATTTAATTCGCGTTTAAAGTTTCTAAACCCTTCATTTACAACTTTTACAATTTAATTCCGAAATTCGTTCCGGGTGTGGATTAACGACTTGGGGAACGTCCTAAACCACCCGAAAACGCGAAAACCCGATACCCGAGCATGTGGGCCCCACCCGGCCATCCTTGGCCGTGGGTGGCTTGGGCCGGTTTTGGGCCGGTTCACCATGGTGGTGGTCGGTCCTAGCTCCGGCCAACCACCACCCCAACTCCGACAGCCACCATACACGGTGGCCGGAGCTCCCCCGAGCCTCCGGTCACCGGAAAACGTTCATCTTTCGCTCCAAAACGTCTCCAACGAACCCCACACCTCAACTCATCCATAAAGTACTAGTTTTAACCCAAACCCTAAACTTTAAACGTACCAAAACGAAAATCGAAAGGGTACTCACCGTAGGGAATGACGATGGGAGCTCGATTCCTTGATCGTTGAGACGATCCACCGGTTGGATCGTCGGGAAATTGCAAAACCCTAAAACCCCCTTCTCTTTTTCTCTCCTCCTTCTCTCTTCTTTTCTCTCTCTAAACTTCTCTTTTTTTTCTATTTTTTTGGACAATGGCCGAACACTTACTCTGTGCCATCCCCTTTTGTTTGTTTCAAAATCACACCACCTTCCCATATTTACAAAACTATCACGCCCCAATTTCAATAAAACGAACTCGGGACGCGAACATTTAAAATAAGAAAACACCTTGAAACCTTTTCCATTTAAACACTTTAAAATACATCATTTGTTCAACAAAAATAATAATTACAACTTAAAACACGTCCCAACAAGTGGACTAAAAACGAGGTATCCGTCGCTAGACTCAAAACACCCAGAAACCCGCTTCAAGCTCTTCAAGCTTCAGAAGCTCACCTAGTCCAGACTACGAACGGTACCTGCAGGAAAAGCAGCTAAGGGTAAGCGTTCGCTCACCACCGCGAATAACAGACTGACTACGGCATAATTAGCAGACAAAGCCAGTAACACTAAAACCAAACCCAACACTGGGACTATAGTCCCCAACTCAAGTACCCAACTGACCCACAACCCGTTACCTTCCTCAACAGACTCAACACTCGATAACACAATGTAGACCCGACACAACTATCGACGACCACCTCCAAGGACACGACAGAAAGACTACACAACGCCAAACAAGATCACAAAGGATCGCACACCAAACAAGATCACAAAGGATCGCATACCAGCTGCTCAGTAACCTCTCCCACTCACACGAACACGGATCATGCTAGCCAAAGAATGCTTACAACCTATGATACTCAAACTCGGACCAGGCCAGCCAAAGAATGCTTGCAACCTGTGTTACTCAAACTCGGACCAGGCCAGCCAAAGAATGCTTGCAACCTGTGTTACTCAAACTCGTGTCAGGCCAGCCAAAGAATGCTTGCAACCCGTTGATACTCAAACTTGGTCAGGCCAGCCAAAGAATGCTTGCAACCTACCGGGATCCGCAATCACAATCACACGCAAATTCATCAACTAGTAACAACACAAGTTCAACACTCACATGCACTCATGGCCACCAAGACACCAACAGTAAAACTCGAACTCAACAGCCCCATAGGCACTCACGGCCTCCCAAGACACACCGATAGTAAGACACGGACTCAACAATCCCACAGGCACTCACGGCCTCCCAAGACACCAACCATAAGGAACGCTTGCAACTTACCGAGACTCTAACTCGTAAGCCAGCTAAAGGAAGCTTGCAACCCCCCCGAGACTCTAACTCGGTCAGGCCAGCCAAAGACACCAACCTTAGTACACGGGCCCTCAAGGCCACCCAAAACACCAACAATTGACTACGGGCTCTCATGGCCACCCAAGACACCAATTCAAATACACGGGCTCTCAAGGCCACCCAAACTCAATCAATAAATAATACGGGCTCTCAAGGCCACCCAAAACTCGATAATAAAATACGAGCTCTCAAGGCCACCCAAACTCAATCAATAAATAATACGGGCTCTCAAGGCCACCCAAACTCAATCAATAAATAATACGGGCTCTCAAGGCCACCCAAAACTCGATAATAAAATACGGGCTCTCAAGGCCACCCAAACTCAATCAATAAATAATACGGGCTCTCAAGGCCACCCAAACTCAATAATAAAATACGGGCTCTCATGGCCACCCAGGACACCAAATAAGCAATCAACCTCCGGCTTAACCAAGCCGCCAACAGTCCTAACATCAACAGTTTCACAATCAACCTCCGGGCATGGTCATATGCCTCCAGTACTCCTAATATCGATAAGTTCACAAACAACCTCCGGGCATGGTCATATGCCTCCAGTAAAACAATTAACGCTAAGTTCTCTGCTCCTACGACACTACTAAGTGTCACATGCTTTTCTCAATAATTACTAAGTTCCCGTAACATGTTTTTCTGATAAACGCTACAACCCCGTATCATGCTTTTCTAGTATTTAAATTAAACCTACTCAACCCACGACACCCCGGTGTCACATGCAAATCTACTGTTAACTTTCCCTAGTCAGGGCCGAGATCCGGCTACTTTTCCCTACCTCGTGCGTGTTCTCCCAAAAGCCAAACCACGAGCTCCGGTGATGATCTCAGTCACTCACCCAGCTTTCCCTTGCCTCGGTCCGTGGCACGATCTAAAGGAACACAATTTAAAGTCACTAAACAACTCGCAGGAATAAACCGAAAACCAATAAACTCGATGCCCAAACTTAACCCCGACAATGTCGATCACTCCCAAACTTCCCAATTACTCGACATTGTTGATAAAGGACCCGTAAAGGCCCGATTCGCCCGACATGGCGAATCTGCCCGGGTTTTGTTAATTGCCTTCCGGGGCTCCAAAAGTCCCCGTTTTCGTTTCTACGGCCTTAGAATATTTCAAGGAACCCAACGCACTTGACGGAATTGAATTCCGACTTCTAAGTCAATTAATTAACGTTTAAAGTTTCCAAAACCCGTTAATTACAACTTCTCCAATTTAATTCCAAATTTCGATTCGATTAAGGATAAATGGTTCGGGGAACGTTTTAAACCACCCGAACGATAAAACCCGAGCACCCAAGCATGTGGGCCCCACCCACACTACTTGGCCGAGACCCTAGGGTTTAAGGGGAGGCTCGGCCACCATGTGGTGGCTGCTGCCAGCTCCGGCCAGCCACCTCATGGCCGGCCGGCCACCACCCACGGTGGCCGGAGCTCCTCCCGAGCCTCCGGTCACCGGAAAACGTGAAATTAAACCCCCAAACACCTCTAAAACGTCTCCAACACCTCCCTACACTCTACACAACCCTAAGCCTTAGTTTATACTCAAACCCTAGCTTCCAAGAAAATAACCAAAACGAGAATTGGTTCGGGTATTACCGTAGAGGAGAACGAGGGGAACGGGATTGCTCTTTGCTTTGACTCGATCCAAGGGCTCGATCACAAACCCTAGCTCAACCTCCCTTCTTCTCTCTTCTTCTCCTTCTCCTTCTCTCTCTAAAACCTCTCTTCTTCTTTCTAATTTAATAAACTAACAACAAAACTAACTTTTCCTCCTTTAAAACCTTATACTCGGCCACACCTTACAACCACACACTTTCCCCCCAAAACTAACACCACCATATACTTGACAAGTGTCAAGGTGGGTCCCACTCCATTTGGAAAATATCTAGTTGATATTTTCCAATCAGTTTTGCGAAAAACGGACGTTTCGGGCCCCGAACGGGCACTTTTCCCAAGAAATTACGAAACTTGACGGGCTACAAGGAAACGGCTCAACTAAGACCGCTGCGACGACGGCTAAGCTTTTCGGATCCAAAACGGTCCTCGAATGGACCAAAACGTCGCTCGGTTGACTTTTCCAGCGAAAAGTCAACATTTCCCAAATTGATCAGAAAGTTGCCCTGAGTCCCCCGGAACTCACTTTGGTCAATAACGGGGTCAACTTAAGTCCGGTATGACACTCGGGGTCATTTTAGGTTTACTTAACTGTCAGTCTTAAAATTTTTAAATTTTCCTGTTTTTCGCAGGTTTGACTGGCGTTGACCGGGAGTGGTTATTACAAAAACTATCATCAACTTTCATTTACTTTAGTTTTGTTCAAAAAACCTAACACCACCACATAATTGACATGTGGCAAGTGGGTCCCACACCTTTTGGAAAATATCTCCTAGATATTTTTCAGTCAGATTCGCGAAATTCAGACGTCTCGGGCCCCGAACGGGCACTTTTTCCAAGAAATTACGAAACTTCACGGGCTACAAGGAAACGGCTCAACTAAGACCGCTGTGATGACGGCTAAGCTTTTTGGATCCAAAACGGACCTCGAACGGACCAAAACGTCGCTCGTTTGACTTTTCCAGCAAAAAGTCAACCTTTCCCAAATTGGTCAGAAAGTTGCCCTGAGTCCCCCGGAACTCACTTTGGTCGATATCGGGGTCAACTTAAGTCCGATATGACCCTCGGGGTCAAATTTAGGTTCATTTAAGTGTTTGTCCCAAAATTTTAAATTTTCGTGTTTTTCGCCGGTTTGACTGGCGTTGACCTGGAGTGGTTCTTACAAGGTGTGTTATGGTGGTAGTATATGATGGTAGAAAATGTGGTAATATGATGGTAGTGGAGCATGCATTTGTTAAATGCTAATATTTAAATGTTGCTGCATGGAGATGCATGTGCTGCAGAATAATATCGTATTTTTACATTTCATTCAATACATTCTATATATCAATATTTACATACCTAATGTGAGTAATATTGTGGATGTACGTTACATATTCATAAATGTAAACAAATGTAACAGCTTGAAAGTAACAATTTTTGATGTAAGTTTCATACACCTAAATGTAAACAAATACAACAGCATGGAAATATCATTTTCTCATTGGTTTTATAGAACATTCACTTAATATCTTGGCAAATATACTGTGATTAATGTGCAGAACATTTTTCAAATGATGGTAGTGTAGCATGCATTCAACCAATTTTTGAATTTGTGTATGTATGGTATTTCGGTTCATTCGTGGGTTACCGTTTAGATTTAATTATTTTGGTGTTGTTCATACTCAGATGATTCAGATTTTGAGGACTCTCCCAATCAGGCTCACATCAACATCGGATCTTCCGACAGCGAGGATTATAATGTGCCACTCGCTGAACTACAAAGACTATACGTTAGCAAACCCAATCAGCAGTATGGTCACGATATCGGGAAATTTCCCGATTCGAAGCCTGCCCCTACCGCTAGGTCCGACAAGCAACAGAGACCCCCAGTCAGGAGGTTCAGATAAAGTGTACCCACTAAGGGAGAATCCTCTAGGAAAAGGAAGCCTGAATGCGTTAAGGAAAGTAGACGTAAACACTACAAGTTTGGGAAGACGGCGGAGGTGAAGTTGGTGTCCAAGAAGCATCTGGCCTTACCTTGGTTACGTATCAGATCGTCCCCCAAGAAGCTGATTGAGGTGATCAGCTCCTTAACTCCGAACCAAAGGAAAGCAGTCGAGGAGATTGGTTTCCAACACGTGCTGCATTTGAATATCAGGCGTATACCAAGTACGTTAGCATACTATTTGGTTGATAATTTCGACTATGGAAGTATGTCACTTAGGATGAACGATGGGAAGGTACGCATAACAGAGCGTGAGGTGCACGACACCCTCGGCATACCGATCGGTGGGAGGGAGGTTATGTGGGACGCGTACGGGCTACAGTGGACACCTGCTCTAGAGAACTGACGGTCTCAATTTGATGAAGATGATCGAGACCATCTAACTACTGTTATTATCGCTGACCACATAATGTCTACCGGGGCAGACGAGGATAATTTCAAGAGGAATTTCATGGTTTTATTTGTAACCATGATGATAGAGCATCGGACCGACAACCTTGCCAATCAGACTTGTTGTAACGCTATTTTTGATGTGACGCATATACGGGAGTTCAATTGGTGCCAAACCGTAGTTAACAAACTCTCTGATTCTAGGAAGACTGGGCATACCCAGAGCCCTGAGTCAAGATTTTTCGTTGGGCCAATAACCTTTTTGCTGGTATGCTTTGATTTTACCGATTATAATTTGGTATTTTCAGTGTGTTAAGTTCACATGCATTATATTTACAATTTTTTTACATTTTCTAGTTATTCTACCTTGATCGGGTTGAGGTTGGTATGAGACGCGTCCCCCGTGCATGGCCGTCACTGATTGGATGGGACACTACATCAGTTAGCGAAAGGAAGAAGGAAGAGGTATCCCTGGACCTTTTTGGCAAATGTCACATTTTGGTTGATCCTCCTTTGCGCCCGGCCGATGAACCCAATTTGCCACATCACCCCGTGGACAATCCCCAACCTCCTCCAGCCCCACACACATCTAGTCCTCCGGCTCCCATCGATCCAACTAATTCTCCTAACAGCCACCACAGTCCATGCCCAGAAGATGGAAGCAATACAGACAAACACACTGAAGAAGTCGAGCTCGACGATAGCTAGGTGGTAATACTACCATATATGGGTGATTAAATAATGATGATGTTTATGTGATCTAAGTATATACATTATATGATTTTATTTACATTTTACATTTAGGATACAGACATCATCATCTGCAGTACACACTTTGTTTATATTTTTACATATTACGCACATTAATATGTTCGTAATAATGGATTTTTACTACATACAAATTTTACAGAGTTATGTGTATATAGCACACTTACTGTATTACGTAATTAGAATGTACAAAGGTACTAGGTATATATACACAAATACACGACTCTTCAAATACCCCACTAATGGTAGGATATTAATGAGACTCTTAGACTTCTAGAACCATTAGTCAGTGTCCCTTAGTCTCTCACATTCATTACACTCCCCCTCAAACTGATGCATAGATGTTAATCATGTCTAGCTTGTTACAAAGATAATCAACCCGAGTACCCGGAAGAGCTTTGGTGAACATATCTCCTAATTATTCTCCGGTCTATACATACGCGGTAGTAATCAAATTCTGCTGAAGCTTTTCACGGACGAAATGACACTCAATCTCGATATGCTTGGTTCGTTCATGAAATATAGGATTTGAGGCAATATGAATAGCAACTTGATTATCACACCATAATTTTGCGGGCATGGAGACTTGGAGACCGAGTTATGAAAGTAGTTGATAGATCCACATTATCTCAGCAACCGATTGAGCCATGGCTCTATACTCTGATTCTGCACTAGAACGTGAGACAACATATTGTTTCTTACTTTTCCACGAGACTAAGTTTCCTCCCACAAATACACAATATCCCGACGTGGATCGTCGTTCAATCTTGGATCCTGCCCAATCTGCATCTGTGAAGCATTCTATATGAGTATGATTGTGGTTTTGGTAGAGTGAACCACGTCCTGGTGCTCCTTTTAGATATGCCAGAATATGTTCAAGAGCAGTCCAATGTTCAACAGTAGGGGAGGACATAAACTGACTTACAATGCTTACGGAGTATGCAATATCAGGCCGAGTCACCGTAAGGTAGTTCAGTTTCCCCACAATTTTTCTGTACCTCTCTGGATTCTCCAATAATTCACCTTCTTTCACGAGTTGCATATTTTGAGGTAATGGGGCAGAACATGGCTTGACTCCTAGCTTCCCAGTTTCTGATAACAAATCCAGCACATATTTTCTCTGGGATAAAAATATGCCCTTCTTGCTCCTTGATACCTCAACTCCCAGAAAGTACTTCAAGACTCCCAGGTCTTTGGTATTAAACTGGCTGTGGAGCAAAGACTTTAGAGAAGAGATGTCCAATTTATCGCTGCCAGTGATAACAATGTCATCCACATATATAACTAGAAGAATAACACCTGCTGGAGATTTCCTGTAAAACACAAAATGATCGGACTTGCTCTTGTTCATTCCAAACTTTTCAACTACTTGGCTAAACTTTCCAAACCAAGCTCGAGGACTCTGTTTGAGGCCATATAATGATTTCCGAAGGTGACATACCAGTCCACACTCCCCCTGAGCAACAAAACCAGGAGGTTGCTCCATATAGACTTCCTCATGCAAGTCCCCGTGCAAGAAAGCATTTTTAATATCCATTTGGTATAAAGGCCAATCATAAGTGGCTGCCAAAGAGATAAACTATCGCATAAAGGTCAGCTTAGCCACAGGGGAGAAAGTATCAGAGTAATCCACACCATAAGTTTGAGCAAAGCCTTTGGCCACGAGTCTAGCCTTAAGGTGGGCTACAGAGCCATCAGAGTTAAATTTAACAGCAAACACCCACTTACAACCAATAGTCTTCTTCCTGGGAGGAAACGAGATCAACTGCCAAGTACCATTCGCATCTAGTGCACTCATTTCTTCTATCATCGCTGAACGCCAGCCAGGATGGGATAATGCCTCATTAACAGTTTTAGGAATCGAGACTGAATCAATAGAGGCTATGAAGGAAAATGATGAATGAGACAATTGATCATATGACATAAAGGAAGAGATGGGATACGTACATTGTCGTTTACCTTTGCGGAGGGCGATGGGGAGGTCGTCAGGATCTGGTGGCAAAGAGGAACTTGGCTCCGGACATGCAGCGGGAGGTGCTTGACGACAGGAATAAATGTAACGGATAGGCAGTGGTGGTGGGGGTGGTGGCGGGTCCGGAATAACAGATGGTGTCGGCGTGGTGGTGGGCAGTAAAACAGGAGGTGCGGGTACAATCGGTTCTCGATGAGAGATGTGGTAGATTAACAAATCATCAGTCTCCCCCTGTCTTAGAGTGTGAGGAATAGCCGAATAAAGAAAGGACAATGTTCCATAAAAGTGACATCAATGGAGACAAGATATCGATGAAGATCAGGACAATAACAACAATATCCTTTCTGTACCCAAGAATACCCCAAGAACACACATTTAACAGACTTAGGATCCAATTTCGTGCGATTAGGACGAACATCACGAACAAAACATGTACTCCCAAAGATACGAGGAGGAATAGGAAAAAGAGGTTTAGTGGGAAATAAGACTTGATACGGGATGTCACCTTGAAGGACAGATGAGGGCATACGATTGATGAGAAAACATGCAGTTGAAACAGCGTCAACCCAAAAACATTTTGGTACATGAGTCTGAAATAAAAAGGCTCTTGCATGTCACGCCCCAAATCCGGTTCTTGCCCGGACCCGAGGCGTGACTAGTAATAAAAGATTAAAAAGATGATAATTCAACATTTAGTTCCTGAAAAACTCCAATAAGAAAAACGAATCCGCAAACTCAGTTTAAAACACAAATAACCCTCCAGGGGTGTAATAATAATCCTCCACAAGGTTTGTTCAAAACATAAACGTGATAAGAACGAAGTCTCTACAATGCACCCACACCGAGAAGCTCCCGAGCTTCTACTCCTCAATCAAGCCTGTAAACACAACAGTAAATTCGCAGGGGTGAGCTTGCGCTCAATAGGGAAACACATAACAAAATGGACCTTAACTCAATGAAGTCAACAGCAAGTCAACGAGATAGATCTGAACAAACACAAGTAATAGGTAACCAAACCAATGCCGTGGCACATGAAGTCTCCACCCTCCGATCCACATATGATGTGTCCTCTCGGATTTTCCCTCCAATCCAGAGGAGACGCATATCCTTGAGACTATCGGAAACACCCTTCAGGGCACATATCGTCGGAAGTCTCAGAAACGTCTCCAAAGGGTTTTAGGTCCTCGGGAACCAAGGTACTACTCCCATAGGAAGTGTACGCTTGTGCAATTCGATAATAAACAGTTCATAATTGAATAACGCACACCAATTCCTTAACACGCATAACTCACACATCACCAATTCACCACAACACACAGTACACGGATCACATAACCACGATACACCAATCACACAATCACAACTTACCATTCACTTACCAGTCTCGAACCAACGGGGCATCGATCACCTGATTGCACCGCTCGGTACAACCAGTCATACTCGATGCTCCAAGCAACCATTTAAGTAAATCAAGTAATCATTCGAATACAATCAACAATCAAGTACGAGTTTAATCAACCAATCATAAAAGCCTTCAAAAGAGCATTCACACATGCAATTCAACTAGTTCCGTTAGACTCTTTAGCCTATCCACTAATCAACCAACAACCAAGCATGTGATCCTAACACGCAACTAATCCGAGGGCTTTACCAAGGCTCCTCTACCAGACAAACAATTCCCAAGTATTGAAAGCGAATTATACTAGTGATTGGCATCTTAATCGTTCACAACTAGACACTTCCGGTTATTAGTAATTGAAAGACAATTATACTAGTTATTCGCATCCTATAGGCATTTCTAGGACCTTTCCAATTTTATTAGCCTAACATGCATACTAAGCATCATAAACGTGGGGTTAAGGCTTTCCCTACCTCGAGGTCTTCCTCTCAACACTCTGACGATAAGTCCGGTGGTCACCACTCCGTTCTTCACTCGGGTCCCAGCGTGATAAAAGCTCCTCTAACTCTTGTCCACGTTATTCCTTCTTTCCTAGCTTGGTTCCAAGGTTTTGAACCACCAAAAGACCACAAATTAGTTTCCTCAACCAAGTGTTCTTCTCCTCAAAACGCACAACACTGTTCAGAAATGAATCAAGGTTTGAAGAGTAAATGTGGGAATCAAATTGAGCTAAAAGGAAGGGTTTTGGGCTCTGGGGATCTGATCCGGAATGCCATACGGACCGTGTGGCTTGCCGTGCCGGAACATGGCACAGACCATGTCACAGGCCGGCCCGGAATCCAGCGCGGAACGCGTCACAGACCGGCCCGGAGAGCGACACGGGCCGTATCAGGTTCCGTGTCGGACTCCCGCCCGTCCCGTGCCGTGTGCCGTGCCGGTACCAGGCCCGTTCCGTGCCGGGTGCCGTGCCGGTACCAGGCCCGGTCCGGGTGAGATTTCGTATCAGACCTGACCAGCTTCTTCCCTTTTCTTTCCCAACTCGAATTTCACGAAAATCTCAACACAAACTCCATTTCTAAACTCTCCTAGCTCCAAAATAATCAACCAAAGATACCCAGCAGCTACACCTTCAATGGGTTCATCAAACTTCAACCAAAACTCAATCCACAACCTACTTCACTACTTCTTCTCCAAGCAATCAATCAAATAAGCAAGTTCTTCAACTTTTAAGCCAAAACCCATAAAACCCAAAGATTGGAAGTGGAAGAAATGGAGAGTTGAGAGCATCCTTACCTCTAGATAGTTGAGATGGAGAAGATGAAGTGAAAATGAAGGCAAAAGGACCAAGAACAAGCTCCAAAATCCAAGCTTTCTTCTCTACCTTCTTCCTCAAGAAAGTGAGCTCCTCCTCTCCTCTCTACTAGTGATTTTCGGCTGCAACAAGAGGAAATAGGCTGAATTGTTGCTCAATTTCCTTTAAATGACCTAAAATGTCAATTTACTCAAAAGCCCTTAAGGTCTTATCCCTTTAAAGGCAACTTAGGAGGGTATGAGGGTCATTTGAATGCCCTATTCTCATCCTCCAAGCCAAGCATGACAAGTGTCATGTGTGGTCACTCCTACTTAATAATTTTCCAGCTTTCCAAGATTTATCGACAAATAACCGATAGCAAGCCCGAGTTTGACCGACAGTTGACTTTAACAATATTACAGTCAAACTGAAGGAAACGACCCAACTAAGCTAACCGTGCTAATGGCTAAGCTTTTTAGGCCCCGGAAAGGTCCCGACTGACTTTCCGAGTCATCGGTTGACTTTTCCGGCCGAAAGTCAAACTTAGCTAGGATTCACCAGTTCTACTGGGATCGACCGGGGGCAGGTCTTACATTGTAGTTTCAAGAAGATGTCTATTCTTTCTTTCAGCAACCCCATTTTGAGACGGGGTATCACCACAAGATGATTCATGAAGGATACCATTCTTGGCCATGTAAGTAGTGAATGGCTCAGAAAAGTATTCTTCGGCATTATCACTTCTCAAAATACGAACATTAGAACCAAACTGAGTTTGTATTTCAGCACAAAAGGCAGTAAAATGAGAAAATAACTCAGAACGATTTTTCATGAAATAAAGCCATGTAGTTCGAGAAAAATCATCCACAAAAGAAACAAAGTACCGAACCCCAGTTTTAGACACTACAGGTGACGGACCCCAAACATCATAATGGACTAATTCAAAAGGAGAGCTGACTCTTTTCTTGACTCGAGGAGTAGAGGGGAGACGATGATTCTTAGCAAACCGACATGCTTCACAATCGAAAGATTGTACCTTCTCAAACTGGGGATAAAGCTTCTTCAAGGTTGGAAGAGACGGATGGCCAGAGCGACAATGGGCGTCATGTAAGTTTAAGGAGGCTTAACAAGCGACTGGTGGTGCGGGTTTCTCGGTATTCATGATGTAAACCCCCCCCCCCCCCCCCCGACTCATGTCCTTCACCAATAATCCGTTTCGTCAAAAGATCCTGAAACAGACAATGATCAGGATAAAATGAGACACAACAATTTAGGGCACGAGTAACTTTACTGATGGACATTAAATTAAACGAGAATCCAGGTAACCTTAAGACCGAAGGTAGAGAAATGGATGGTGTGAGGTGGACCATCCCAGACCCGAGAACAGGGCACTGAGAACCATCAGCTAAGTACGAGGCTCAAAAGTGTCAAGTAATTTAGGGTAACCTGTCATGTGATCTGTGGCACCATAATCAAGGACCCATTGAGAGGGGGATTGGGACGAAACGAGGCACTTAGGTAGATTGCCTGACTCAGCGGCAGAGGTGATAGAGTGAGATGAGTGCATGGATGTATCCTGGTACTAGCGAAGGCGGTCATACTCAGCTATAGATATAGTGATGGTCTGATTAGAGGAAGTAGCAACAACATTGGCAGATAACTCCCCCTGTCTCTTGATTTCGACTACTCCAACGACCAGGATTACTTGCTCGTCCACTTCCCTTGTGAGCGCTTGACGCCCTGCGTTTTTAGCAAAGAAAAGGACACGGCAAGCGTACCGGTCGTCAAGTAGTATTTTTGGAATTTAAGTTCCGGATTATCGTACCCAAGGGAGCACGAGTCAAGCACGTTCTATATCAAAATAATTGTCAAGCTATTTCGATGAAATGATGGTTTTGTTTTAAAACGTGAAAAGTAAACAGTAAACGAAATGACAGTGAACCAGTAACCACAAAGCTTAGAAGAGTTTTAATTCAGAGAAAAATTAATCTAAGGTTGTGGGTTCATAGAGACCGTTTCCAATGCATTTAACTGACGATGAACATTGTGAAGTTGTTCTGATTTTAGGGGTTAAATTAATCTAAGGTTGTGGGTTCATGCTTTTTCAACAAATTATCTCTCAAACTAGTCCTAACTCCTCACGTTGTTTCGGACCCTAATGGAATCTAACCACCCATCTCTCACGAATCAGGATGTAGGGAGACCCAAAGCATTACGTTCTTTGATAATTTCTAACTTTCGGTTTGAACCCTATGGCTATTGCAATCGTGTTAACCTAGTTATCACTAGTCTAGATTTAAACCCAATTCGTATAAGATTTCTGACCTAATTGCAACCCACCTCTCACGAGTGTCAGATTGCAACTCCCACCTTCTATCAGGCCTACCCGGGAGATAGAGCATTAAGCTTAAATCAAATACAAACCCTAAATCAAATCATTCTACACAATCCTCATTCATACAATCAACACATTGGAAAACAAATCTCTAATCCCCCATAACCCTAGATTATGGGGTTTTAGTTACTCATGAGCAAGGAAGAAGAAAGCACCATTGATGAACATAAACAAAGCTTCGTAATTGACCAAAGTAGAGAAATACAATACCCAATATTTGATTACAATGATGTTCTTCAAGTGGAAATCCTCTCCTCAAGCTTGCTCTCAACTCTCCTCTCTTCTTAGCTCTCAAAATTACAAGTTAGATCTATTCCAAGGCTGAATTTTGGGTTAAATAGGGTAAAAATCGAATCTGAAACGGTTTAGGGAAGCCAGTCTGCGCGCGCGTCACGGCTCCTTGATGGGACCCATCACGGATCTTGTCACGGCTCCTTGACGGAACAGAGAGTTTTGGACCATTTTCGATCTCCGTCACGGCTCCATAGTGAGACCCGTCACGGACCATGTCTCCGCTCCTTTGTGGAGCAGGGAGTTTTGGATGGTCTTTGGCCCTTGACTAAAGTTGTAGATCTCTGAATTACCTTCGATTTGACATAAAATTTAAGGTAATCGGAGTCCGTATGAAGAAGTTATGCCCTTCGCAAGATCATCCATCTTCCAAAACTCCTAAAACCGGGTTTTCCTCTATTTTAGCCCTTTTTTCGATCAAATCACCTACAAAACATAATGAGAGACACAATACGAGTAACGAGAGAAAAGTGGTCCAAATTATGCAATCCCGGGACTAAAATGCTCAAGAATGTGGGCTAAAAACATCTAGAATCGATGCAATTTATGTCCACATCAACACCCCACGCTTAAACTTCTCTCGTCCCGAGAAAACTAAACTAAGAAAGCATTTTAAAGATATGTCCCGGTTAAACCCCGATGTTCACCTCGATAGGAGGAGTCCGGTACTCTTTTATTCAAGACATTAAATATAAAGATGCACATGCAATGCATGAATCCTAACTCTAATGCATTCCTACAACACTCTATATGATGCATGAAAAAGGCACGAAAAGTAGGTGATATTCAAAGCCGTGCATAGAGGATCACATGGTTTTCTCAGAGTCGCCACATGCTAAAATTTTTACTCTCATCAAAGAAGCATATGAACTAATGAACACAGTAAAGCAGGACGCTACTCACATTAAAGATTAACTTTTTCCTTTTAAACTTGCATTCCCTCATTTACCATAATTGTGTGTTTCCTTATTTCCCCAAACATGGAGTTTAGAGATTCATATGCTATCATGCTAGACCCATCTCCACTAATTGTAAGGAATCAAGGTTATTCAAGAATCAGAAAGGTCTTTATTTCAGCTTGTAATGTAAGGTTAGGTAAAGGGTAGGGAATGACAATAAAAAAAAAGCTCAAATAAATATCTCAAGACAAAGCTGCTTCATTCTCACACCCACAAAGTATGTCACACATCTCAAACCCCATTTGTTTACCATCCAACTCTTGCAATCTCTAATACCATTTGTTTTTCTTTTCATTGAATAACGAATGGC
This sequence comes from Erodium maritimum, assembly GCA_963921825.1. NCBI lineage: Eukaryota > Viridiplantae > Streptophyta > Magnoliopsida > Geraniales > Geraniaceae > Erodium > Erodium maritimum. Next base: position 25,371,123 of record OY997596.1, on the reverse strand, counting down.
AACAATGATATGTCATAGATATCCATAAGTTCACCATCTTTCTAAACCACTACCAAGCCTTACCCACACTTATTTTTTTCTAGGGATTTTTTTCCTTTTTCTTTTTCTTCTTTTCTATCCCTTTTTTTTCTTTTCCTTTGGGGTAAGGCGATAATAAAATTGTTCTCAATACAAACCAATGGCAAATTATCTTTTCATCACTTTTTCTCTCTTTTGCTCACTCATTATCCCAAAAATAACCCCTCTCAATGAAGCAACTAAGCCTAGAGATTTGAGTTCAAACAATAATGGGGATATAAACATGAAACGAAAAGGCACATAGGATTGTAATGCCGGGTTTAGAAACGAAAGGCTTAGGCTCAAATGGGTGACTAAGAGATTCAATCATGCAAGGGTAGACAACTTTTAGCTCAAACGATCCATAGATGGCCTAAAATCATTTTCCTAAACAACCATGTTCCTTATTCTTATTTCGCCTCGAATGAGTTGTACATATAGTTATAGACTCAAGTGTCTATGCATAGGAATCAAAGGCAAACAACACTAGTTTTAGCGAACACTCAAAAGCAAGTGGAAGAGTTAATCCTAATGCATGTGCTTTCACTACTTATTTGATTCACTAATGATCATATTTGATTTATGCAAGAAATAAGAAATAACGACAATTCGAATCCTTAGGAACATAAACACTAAACTTACATATCACCAAAAAATATTTTTTTGATTTTTCAATTTATTTTGGGATTTTTCAAAAAGTTTATATCACAGAATGATGCATGAGCACACAAAAGAAAACACAAAATGCAAGACATACCCCACCCCACACTTTAAAACTAAGCATTGTCCCCAATGCGACTCAATCCTACACATGCTCCTAGCCTCATAACTACAAACCCCACACTTATAATCAACAAATACCCAATTCATGAAATCCTATATGCATGTTCTATCAGCCCGGCAATTCGGGCACTCAGCGCCCACCAGATAGCATAAAGGAAATACAATAGCGGTATACAATATAAATAGAAAGGGAAGAGATACTGCCCCTTGAAGAACCGCTACGCGAATTGCACCAACTGTGGGAATCCTCGTGCAAGGATGGATGGAGAGCCATTTCGCCCAAGTGAGTTCTCAAGAACTCGGCGCCAACAACTATGCTTGCATCCTGTATCACCAACTTGCACAAATAGTCAGAAATTTAGAGCAAGACATAACATATACAAAACAAAGAGGGTAGGGATATTGGGTTGCCTCCCAACAAGCGCATTTGTTTATCATCGTTAGCTCGACTATAAGGCGGCCAAGGCCGCCTTTTGAGCCTCAAGGCTCATTGGAGAGCGTTGCCAAGCTCTCCCTCGCCCATACGCCTTTACTTATTTGCTTGGGCTTTTTCCACAAGTTCACCACCAAGCTTAAGTCATTCTCTACGAGGACCCTGCATATGCAACACGATGGATTGCAACATCGAATATGATTTAACGTGTCACTGAGGGTCTTACTTTTCTGCTTAAGTGCCTGCAATAATTCTTTCTCCTTGTCATTAGATAAATCAGATGATATAACAATAGGGTATAAGTCATCACCATTCAAATAAACATACTTTAAATTATTAGGGAGGACTCTCAACTTACATTGTGGATTAGGAAGGGCTTGTACCTTAGAATCATGTGAAATTTCTAAGTGGGCTACCGACTCATGTTTATCTATGTGTTCAATAATTTCACATGTAGGAGTAATGGTCCCCTTTTTAATTCCATTCCTTCCTTTCATATGGAATTCTTCTTGTTGCTCACCATATCTAAATATTATTGACCCGTTCTCCACATCAATTAAAGTCCTAGCTGTGGCCAAAAACGGTCTCCCCAAAATAAGAGGAATCGCATGATCCTCTTCCATGTCTAGAACTACAAAATTAGTAGGATAGATAAATTCTCCTTCCTTGACTAACACATCTTCTACAATTCCCTAGGGTATTTAATTGACCTGTCTGCTAGTTGTAAAGTAATTGAAGATGGTGTTGGTTCATCCCCAAGTCCTAGTTTCTTAAATACTGAAAGGGGCATAAGATTTACACTCGCTCCTAGGTCACATAAGGACTTTGCAAATGAAACTTTACCTATCTCACATGGAACAGTGAAACTACCTGGGTCCTTCAGTTTAGGGGGTAATTTATTTAAGGAAAAACTTCAGGTACTAACTATCCTCGACTTGTACATCTCAAGAACTATGATTGACTTTTTTGTCGATCAGAATCGCACTCTTGACTTAAGGTAATTACACAAACTAACATTTTCCGTTAGAGATGACGATGAAAGTTAGAAAAAACTCCAAGAACTAACTGCAATATGACTATTGAACTCAAAGACTAACCGTAGACTTGTTAGTTTTTTTTGCAGCTTTTACTAACGTTTTCCATCATCTCTAACGGAAAATGTTAGTTCAAAACGGAAAAAATTACTTTTTAGTAAATACCCAAGTCAACCGTGCGTTTCTGATCGGAAAAAAGTCAACCGTAGTTCTAGAGCGGTACAACTCGACGATAGTTAGTTTCTGGTTTTACCCCTTTATTTAATAATATGGTAGAACATTCTTCAGTCAAATTCACTATCTCCCCATCTAATTTTTTTCTCTTACTAGCTAATAACTTTTTCAAGAATTGAGCGATTTTAGGCGTTTGAGTTAAAGCTTCAAGAAAAGGAATGTTAATGTCAAGCCTTCTAAACACATTCAAAAATTTATCATATTGACTTTCAGGCTTATTTTTCTTAATTACTGAAGGAAATGGGAGAGGAGACGGAGTCCAAGTTTCTGAGTCAACTTTGGATTCCCTTACCTTCTCACCTGTGACATGCATATTGGCCTCTGTCTCTTGACTGCTTTTATTGGTAGCAACTTCTCTGGACTGTGGCAGATCAATTTCCTTAGACTTTTCTTGACTTGAATCGCCAAGCTCTTTTCCACTTCTCAACATAATGACATTCACGCTTTCTCTTGGATTCCTCTCGGTGTCACTAGGTAGGGATCCTGGAGGTCTGTAGTTTGCTGCTATGGCAACCTGTCCTAGCTGAGTATTTACTGATCTATAATTGTTATCTGCTTCAGCTTGTTTCCTAAGCAGCTCCCTTATCTGTTGATCTTTTTCCTCTAACCGCTTATGTATTTTCCTATTCTCCTCATCATGTATCCTATTCTTCTCCTCATGTATCCTATTCTTCTCCTCCTGTATCTGCAACATTTTTAAAATTAAAGAAGTCGGGTCAGAAGAAGGTTGTTGGTTACCTGAATTTTGCCGAGGTTGAGGATTTCTCTACTGGTTGCCTTAATTTTGAGGTCTCTGATTGAATTCGTGAGGTGTTGGATTTTGGCTTCTTTGATTCAAATCTCCTCCCCATTTGAGCTCAGGGCGATCTTTCCAACCCTCATTATAAGTATTTGAATAAGGGTCGTACTTCCTCCCTTGGTTGCCATTATGATTCACCCAATTAGCCTCCTCATAGTCCATTGGATTAGGCTATGGTGGTTGTCCCTGCATGCCTGCCATCATCAGCTTCATTTCTTTTAATTGCTTTATGGCTTGATTTATTTCTGCTGCTGAGTTGACTGAACTGACTGTAGACCCTCCAGGTGCTCTTTCAGAATGCCAAGCATCATTGCACAGGATATTCTCTAGAATCTCTTGGCATTCCTGCAGAGTGTGTTTGGTGAACGAACCACCAAATGCGGCGTTCAGCTCAGCCTGACTTGGTCTGTTTAACCCTTGGTAGAACGTCTGCAGCTGCAACCACACCTCTTGTCCATGGTGAGGACACTTCCTCATGAGTCCTTGATATCTCGCCCAAGCTTCAGCTAGTGATTCAAAATTTGATTGAGCAAAATTCTGGATCTTGGCTCTGAGCTCCTTAGTCTTCCTGGGCGAGTAGAATCTGGCTAGAAATTTTTGTGATAGATCGGCCCATGTTGTGATTGCGTGGTTAGGCAGGCTTGCAATCCAGTCCGCTGCCTCATCTCTTAGAGTAAACTTGAAGACCCGCAGTTTAATTGCTTCGTCTGTCACTCCATTGTACCTGAAAGTAGCACAAATCTGATTAAATTTAGTCAGATGTGCAGCAGGATCGGGATCCGTGTTTGGATTCCCGCTAAAAGTATTTTGTAGGAGTAATTGGATGGTAGAGGTTTTAATCTCGAAGGTGTGAGCTTCCACTGGTGGGTGGAGAATGCTCTGATGTAGGTTATTGGTATGAGGTGTTCCATAGGCAAAGATGTATCTCGGTGGCTCCGCGACAGTTATAGGTTCCTCTTGTTGATTTCTTTGGACCACCTGGTTATTCTACTGTCCACCTCCTGCATTCTGCCTAGTGGCATCAGTGCCCACATTTTCCATTGTGTCTGAATTGACACTTCCCTCACCAAGTTTCTTCTTTAAAGCTCTTATCTTCAATTGTCCTGCTTCTCGTAAATCTGTATCACTAAGCAAATCACTTGGAGTGGATTTAGATCTTGTGAGCATAAATTAAAAAGAAAAAAATTAAAAAGTGAAATAGTCGAAACACAACTTTTATAGAAAGGGTTGGCTCAATTGCTCCCCGGCAACGGCGCCATTAACTTGACGCCCTGCGTTTTTAGCACAGAAAAGGACAAGGCAAGCGTACCGGTCGTTAAGTAGTATTTTTGGAATTTAAGTTCCGGATTAGCGTACCCAAGGGAGCACGAGTCAAGCACGTTCTATATCAAAATCGTTGTCAAGCTATTTCGATGAAATGATGGTTTTGTTTTAAAACGTGAAAAGTAAACAGTAAACGAAATGACAGTGAACCAGTAATCACAAAGCTTAGAAGAGTTTTAATTCAGAGAAAAAGTAATCTAAGGTTGTGGGTTCATAGAGACCGTTTCCAATGCATTTAAATGACGATGAACATTGTGAAGTTGTTCTGATTTTAGGGGCAACGAATTATCTCTCAAACTAGTCCTACCTCCTCACGTTGTTTCGGACCCTAATGGAATCTAACCACCCATCTCTCACGAATCAGGATGTAGGGAGACCCAAAGCATTACGTTCTTTGATAATTTCTAACTTTCGGTTTGAACCCTATGGTTATTGAAATCGTGTTAACCTAGTTATCACTAGTCTAGATTTAAACCCAATTCGTATAAGATTTCTGACCTAATTGCAACCCACCTCTCACGAGTGTCAGATTGCAACTCCCACATTCTATCAGGCCTACCCGGGAGATAGAGCATTAAGCTTAAATCAAATACAAACCCTAAATCAAATCATTCTACACAATCCTCATTCATACAATCAACACATTGGAAAACAAATCTCTAATCCCCCATAACCCTAGATTATGGGGTTTTAGTTACTCATGAGCAAGGAAGAAGAAAGCACCATTGATGAACATAAACAAAGCTTCGTAATTGACCAAAGTAGAGAAATACAATACCCAATATTTGATTACAATGATGTTCTTCAAGTGGAAATCCTCTCCTCAAGCTTGCTCTCAACTCTCCTCTCTTCTTAGCTCTCAAAATTACAAGTTAGATCTATTCCAAGGCTGAATTTTGGGTTAAATAGGGTAAAAATCGAATCTGAAACGGTTTAGGGAAGCCAGTCTGCGCGCGCGTCACGGCTCCTTGATGGGACCCATCACGGATCTTGTCACGGCTCCTTGACGGAACAGAGAGTTTTGGACCATTTTCGATCTCCGTCACGGCTCCATAGTGAGACCCGTCACGGACCATGTCTCCGCTCCTTTGTGGAGCAGGGAGTTTTGGATGGTCTTTGGCCCTTGACTAAAGTTGTAGATCTCTGAATTACCTTCGATTTGACATAAAATTTAAGGTAATCGGAGTCCGTATGAAGAAGTTATGCCCTTCGCAAGATCATCCATCTTCCAAAACTCCTAAAACCGGGTTTTCCTCTATTTTAGCCCTTTTTTCGATCAAATCACCTACAAAACATAATGAGAGACACAATACGAGTAACGAGAGAAAAGTGGTCCAAATTATGCAATCCCGGGACTAAAATGCTCAAGAATGTGGGCTAAAAACATCTAGAATCGATGCAATTTATGTCCACATCAATCGCCTCTCCCATAAGGGCGAGAATTGAGAGGACCGCGTGAATGACCAATAAGAGCATTGTGAACCTCGGGGGTAGATGACACTTCTCCTTTCTGGGTATCTGTGCGAAGAACTCTGCTAAACACCTCGACCAATGAGGTTAGCTCTGTGCTAGAAAGGATTTGAGATTTGGTCGACTCAAACTGAGAGCCAAGTCCTGCAAGAAAGTTCATTATCGCCATTTGTTCTCGCTGTGTCTGTTGAACCTTAACATATGTGCTGAAAGGCATTACTGCATTAAGTTCCTCATAAGTCTTCTTGAAGTTCATGAAATAAGTTTGTAGGGATTGTCCTCCTTGCTCAGCACGATAAAAGCCCTAACAAACATCATAAATACGAGCAACATTCTCTTTCCCAGAATAAACAAAGTCTAAATATTTCATCAACTCTTTAACATACTCACAGTGGTTAACCAAACTAACCACCTCCGGATCAATAGAGTTCCTGATTTGAAGGAACAAGCGTGCGTCATCACGCACCCATTCTTTCTTAGCTTCGTCATCAACATGGGGGTCATTAGAAAGGTGATCATCCTTTGAAATATTCCTTAAATAAATACGAGCACTCTTTGACCAACCCGGATAATTGGGTCCAGTCAATTTGTGATCGGTTATTCGGGACATTATGGGAATACTTTCCATCAAAATAGTACTTTTATTCTCTTCGGCCATTCAAAGAAGTAGAGAGTAAAGTCGAATAACAATAGATGGAAAATACCCGAACCAGGTTGGCCGAAGCAAGGAAACAGAACCTCTGTATTTCACTGGGCGCGGGGCGGCGGCGGACGGCGGCGCGTGAGGACCACGCGCGGTTGTGGCGGTGGTGCGTGAAGACCACGCGCGACTGTGGAGGCGGCGAAAAATTCCAGAAGCTTGCGGGCGGCCGGGTTTGCCCTTCTGAAGCCTCACTCGCCGGAGGTGAGATAAAAATAGCTCTGGAGCCTTGTAAAACGATTCGAACAGATTCAAAAACACATTAACTTCTCTGGGCAAGTGAGATTCCGGTGGTGGTCGGATGGGTATCAAATTTCAGATATCAACAAACCAGAACATCCTCTAACTTATGGGATATGAGGTGAGAAAAGAGTATTAACAGAAAGGGATCAACTTGCACACCTGGGCAGTGAAAGTGCACACCGGGGCACCAATGGAGGCTCACTCCTAAATTCCCTAATCCCTCAGAGCTGATAACCACAGCTCTGATGTAAGACCCGCTTCCGGTCGAACCGGTGACTTCGGAAGTCACTCGGGACTTTTCCGGAAACCAAACGAAGTAGCCACTATCACGGTTGGCTTCAGGGGAGAAAACCCTTTCGTTTGAGTATAATATTGGATAAAGTCAATTTTGGTCAAAACGAGACTTTATATCGACTAAAACTCCATTTTTAAAAGTGCTGGATTTTATTTTGGAAATTTAAATGACTTAGGGGAGGACACATGTCTATTGGTAGTTGAAGGAGAGAAAAAGGATAGTCATTGTCCCTTTTACCCTCCCAAAGGCTTCTACATGGGTTTCTAACTCAAGGGCTTTTAGTCATTTACTACTTCTAGGTATTATATTTGATTGGAGAAGCCAAAATCATTTCATTTTGCTTGTGGTAGCCGAAAATTGGAGAGGAAGAGGAGCTCTCATGGAAGCTTGAAGGAGAATCAAAGAAGAAGGAACCATTTGGAGTCATCCTCTAGCCTTCCACCCTCAAAAACACTAGCATCCTCTTCATCTTCACATTCTAGAGGTAATGGAACTCTCTACTCATCTTCTCTCTTCATCTATTTCCTTGGGTTTTGGGTGAGAAATGGCTAGATGATGTTGGGTTGAGTAGAAATGATGGGAGATGGTGTTGATGAAGGTTGATGAAGAGCTTGGTGAAGTTTTTGTGGAGAAATCAATGGTGGTTGGAGATTTTGAAGTGGGTTTGATTTGATGAATCATTGGAAAACTTGTTTGTGTATTGATTCCTACCATGGGTAGAGGAGTATTGATGGTTTTGGACTGTTTTGGGGGTTGGATTGGGGAAATTTCTGGGTTTGAAGGTGGATTTTCGGGGTTTTGGAGCTGGAGGTTGAAGAAGGGCGAATCTGTCCTGGTGCGTCACGGATCCGTGACGGATCCCGTGACGGGCGACGTCACGGCTCCGTGACGGTGACCGTGAGGGTTGCCATCACGGATCCGTGACCAGATCCGTGACCCACCAGAGTGAGGGTTTCTTGGGGGTTTTTCGAAGTGTTTACACCTTGGTTTTGAGCTGAACTTTGGAAGGGTTTTGGGGGTCTTTCTTGCTATTTAAGTGGAGCCTAATTAGTGTTTCTTTGTGTCCAAGACCTTGGCGATCGAGCTAGAGGAGCAAGGATCACACCGAGGCCCGAGGGAAGAGCGAGGTGGTGATCACCGGACGTCACCAAAGCGTTGAAGAGGAGGACCTTGAGGTAGGGAAAGCCTTAACCTCTCGTTTATGGTGCCTAGTATGCATGCTAAGTAATAAAATTGGAAAAGGTCCTAGATATGCATATAGGATGCGAATAACTAGTATAATCGTCTTTCAATTACTAATAACCGGAAGTGTCTAGTGGTGACCGATTAGGATGCCATTCACTAGTGTAATTCGCTTTCAATACTTGGAAATTGATTGTCTGGTAGAGGAGCCTTGGCAAAGCCCTCGGATTAGTTGCGTGTTAGGATCACATGCTTGGTTGTTGATTGCTTAGTGGATAGGCTAAAGAGTCTAACGAAACTAGTGGAATTGCATGTTTGAATGCTCGTTTGAAGGTTGTTATGATTGGTTGATTAAACTCGTACTTGATCATTTATTGTATTTGAATGATTACTTGGTTGGCTTAAATGGTTGCTTGGAGCATCGAGTATGACTGGTTGTACCGAGCGGTGCAATCAGGTGATCGATGCCCCGGTGGTTCGAAACTGGTAAGTGAACGGTAAGTTGGAATTGTGTGTTTGGTGTGATATGATTTAGTGATTTGTGTGCGGTGTGCTATGGTGAATCGGTGATGTGTGAGCTATGTGTGTTAGTGGATTGGTGGTGGTTGGATTGGATTGCGTCGTGTTTCGGTTGAGTGTGTTACTAAGTTGTTATCTGATTCTGGTTGATACGGTATAGTACCTACACCGTTGAGGAGTCCGGTGTAGGGTGAGATAGTGATTATGGTTGATACGGCATGGCACCTACACCGTTGAGGAGTCCGGTGTAGGGTGAGATAGAGAGTATTGTTGCTACGGTATGGTACCTACACCGTTGAGGAGTCCGGTGTAGGATAATTTATTGGTTATTTATTAAATTTCCCACGTGTGCGCTCCTACGGGAGTATGGCCCTGGGTTCCCAATGACATAAAATCCTTTGGAGACGTTTCTGAGAATCCCGACGATAAGCGCCCCGAAGGGTTGTTTCCGGTCGCCTCAATGTTATGCGTCTCCTCTGGATTTGAGGGAGAATCCGAGAGGACACATCATGTGGATCGAGGGTGGTGACTTCATATGCCACGGCATTGACTGGTTTACTTATTACCCATATTTTGTTAAGTTATATTCTGCTAACTTTATTGTTGATCTTGTTCGAGTTAAGGTTTACCTTGTTATGCGTTTTCCCTACTGAGCGTGAGCTCACCCCTATGTTTTACTGTTGTGTCTACATGCTTGATTGAGGAGTAGAAGCTTGGGCGCTTCTCAGCGGGGTACTTATTAGAGACTTCGGACTTTACAGTTTTTGTTGTGAATCAAACTGTGGAGATTATTATTATTACACCCCTTGAGGGTTATTTCATGTTTTGAACTACGTTTTGGATGGTTTCGAGTTATAGTATTGGAGCTTTATGGAAATTGATTTAATTGGTTATCTCCCTTATTCGTATTTTTATAGTCATGCCTCGAGTCCGGGCAAGAACCGGATTTGGGGCGTGACATCTGATACCATGTTGAAATAAGAAGTTATTCTTATTCACTCGATTAGAATGTACAAGGTACTAGGTATATATACACAAATACATGACTATTCAAATACCCCACTAATGGTAGGATATTAATGAGACCCTTAGACTTCTAGGACCATTAATGAGTGTCTCTTAGTCTCCCACATTTATTACATAGATGTTTGCGAACAGATGGTGCGCTGCTGTCACCAAGATTAAGGAAGGCATTGCTGTCACGCCCCAAATTCAGTAGGACCGAACCCGGAACGCGAACGGTAAAACAATAAAATCATTTTCAAACCTTTTAAATAAATCGCTTAAAATCACCATTTAGTTAAACAAAATAATAATTTACAACTCAAAAGCACGTCCAAACAAGCGGACAAAAGACATGGCGTACGTCGCTAAACTCAAAATGAATCCCGGACTCTCGCTCCCAGCTCTTCAAGCTTCGAGAGCTCCCCTAGTCCGTCTCGCGACCGGTACCTGTCGGAAAAGAAGCTAGGGGTGAGCGTTCGCTCAGCACCACGGATACCAGACTGACTACGACATACTAGCAGACAATGCCAGAAACACCAACAACAACCAAACACCGGGGACTACTATCCCCAACTCAAGTAACCCGACTGACACCCAACCTGTTACTTTCACCAACCAACTCAACACTCGGACACGTAATGTAGACCAAACACAACGGTTACGACCTCAACCCAAAACGCGAAAAAATAACCACGCAACACCCAAGATCACAAAGGATCGCACACGGCACACAAGATCACAAAGGATCGCACTGTTAGTCTTAGTGCCTGTAGTTCAATCCTAAATGTCCAAATGTATATATCATCGTTAGCAATAAAATTAAAGCGGCTTTATATTACTTATGTGTTGGAGTAATATATCAATGTGTGCTCTGATCTATGCCCACCATGCGAATAGAACCATAGATCGAGATAGATCACACTCGATGGGTCCCTAGTCAACAAAGCTTCACTAGAAGCGACTAGTATGAAAGATGGCTCTTTATGGCTTACGTTCTGTTAGTCATTGGAATGGGATTCCGGAGTCTGATCATAGATATCATGTGGGACATGATATTGGACGACCCGCCCTGAATATGTGCCATAGATTAAGTCATGAACATATTCAGTGTTGTAGCTTGTTATGTATCCTTAGACCAAGGAGTCTTTGTGATCGCTATGTAGTCAACAACTGAGTTTGACCTGAGCCTAACGTTGTCCGTAACAGGGCTTCCATAACGGCCAGGATTGGCTTGGGGACGGGCTGCATGAGTGACACGAAAGACGGCTAAGGGATTTATCCCTCGTACTAAGGTATGGGAAAGATATCGGTTCTCGGCCGCTTGATCGAGAGTGACTGGAAGAATAGCATGGCCATGCACATGATACTGGGTATCATATCTTCACTCATCTCACATATCAAGGAACGGTGATTGAGAATAATAAGGATGACGGCTCTATGCCTTATCTCAATCAGGATATCGGAGATAAAAGGATAATGACAGGGACGACGGAAAGGTTAGAATCGACAGGGTCGATTCGTTATGTAGTGTCATGCAATACTAAAGTCTCGTTAGTTGCCACTTAAATAGGATCAAGTAAAATGGGATTTTACGTTGATCTATTGACATGCATAAACCTAAGGGTCACACCGGAGGATGAAACTCATTGAAACATTTATGGAGAATGGCCAAAAGGGAGTTGTCTCGGGACATGACCAAAACTGGGTTTTGGATCATGTGCCTGTAAGTGAATAGGACTTTACGGATCGAGACAAGGCTTGGAGTCTTGGGATTGATCGCGTCGGATAATGTTGGACATTTCCGGTATGGAAGGCATGGAGGCGATGAGCGAATCACGGGACCTCGTTGGAAATGGCCACGGGCCATGTTCCAAGAGGCCCATGAAAGGCCCATGCAACCAAGGCCCATGGAACTAATTAATCAAGTCTTGATTAATTAGTACTAAGTAAGCAAGACAAGGATTAAGGTGTTGGTGATTCACCACCTAACCCAATCTTGTCTTGCCATACTTTGTCCTATTTACACCTTACTTGACACCATACTTGTCCCATGCCTTTTAGTTGGACAAGTATGGGTTTTGTTATGTTTAAGTCATCTTTTTTCAACATAAAAAAGACAAGACAAGAATAGGAAACACATTTTCTCTCCCTCTTCCATGGCCATTTCGGGTTTGGCTAGTTTCCTCCTCCATTTATGTGTTCTTGAGTCCTCAAAGAGAAGAACTACGTGGCTTTATTTCCCATGTGGATACGTAGGCGTCTTGGAGACTCAAGCCAATCATTCGTTAACCGGCGTTCATGTTTTGGTAAGAGATAGTGCTGATTTTTTCTCTTGTGAATCCATTCTTTGTTAGTTGTTTCATGGTTTTAATCGTCTCTTGGTTTTTATTGATTTTCCGCTGCGAGTTGGTTCATCTCCAACCCTACCTCGAGACCCAGCACGCACTCCAGCTGCTCAGTGCCGGTTGCTAACCGGCTGGGCTCGAGCCTGCACCACGCAACTTCCCCCAATCTCTGTCGGGCCAGGCGGTCGACATGTTAGCGATATATACAACGCTACTTTTCCGATAGCTAGTCGGAAGGGGAGCCGCCCTTCATCGCCAAAGAATGCTCAACCTTTTCGATCCCTGTCGGAAGGCTAGCCAAAGAATGCTCAACTTTACCGATCTCTTTCGGAAAGCTAGCCAACCACCACGCAACTTCCCCCGATCTCTATCGGGCCCCCAACCTCAGGCAACCACAATCACATTCACAACCAAAGTTCAGAAACAGTAACAACACAAGTTTAACACCCCACAGACACTCATGTCCACCCAAGACACCAACAGTAAAACACGGGTTCAACAACCCCACGGGCACTCATGGCCACCCAAGACACACCAACAGTAAAATACGGGTTCAACAACCCCACGGGCACTCATGGCCACCCAAGACACCAACAGTAAAATACGGGTTCAACAACCCCACAGGCACTCATGGCCACCCAAGACACACCAACAGTAAAATACGGGTTCAACAACCCCACGGGCACTCATGGCCACCCATGACATCAACAGTAAAACACGAGTTCAACAACCCCACGGGCAGTCATGGCCACCCAAGACACCAAAAATAAAATACGGGTTCAACACCCCACGGGCACTCATGGCCACCCACAAACAATACAATCAACCTCCAGGCATAACCAAATGCCTCAAGTATTTCTAATATCAATACATTCATTGCTCCTACGACACTACTAAGTGTCACATGCATTGCTATTGTTCGATACGTATCATACGAAACCACCCGGTGTCGCCTGCCTTTCTATTGTTCAATAAACTTACTTCAACCACGACACCCAAGTGTCACATGCATTTCTACTGTTAACTTTCCCTAGTTAGGGCCGAGATCCGGCTACTTTTCCCTACCTCGTATGCTTTCCCAAAAGCTCACAACCAAGCTCCGGCGTGCTCACGATCACTCGCCTAGCTTTCCCTTTCCTCTGTCGGTGGCACGATCTAATAAGAACACAATTTAAAACACTTTTAAGTTCGCAGGCATAAACTGAATTTTAATACACTTGACGCCTAAACGCAACACCGACAATGTCGATCACTCCCAAACTTCCCAATTACTCGACATTGTCGATAATGGGCCCGGAAAGGCCCGTTTCGCCCGACCCGGCGAATCTGCCCGGGATTGAAAATCGTCCTTCCGGGGCTCCGAAAATTCCCGTTTTCGTTTCCACGATCTTAGAATAATTCAAGGGTTCCAACGCAATCGACGGAATCAATTTCCGACTTCCGAGCAATTTAATTCGCGTTTAAAGTTTCTAAACCCGTCATTTACAACTTTTACAATTTAATTCCAAAATTTGTTCCGGGTGTGGATTAACGACTTGGTAACGTTCTAAACCACCCGAACACGAAAACCAGAGACCCGAGCATGTGGGCCCCACTCGGCCATCAAATGGCGTGGGTGGTTGGGCCGGTTCTGGGCCGGTTCATCACCATGGTGTCCGTCCCTAGCTCCGGCCAGCCACCCCCCCAACTCCGGCAGCCACCATCCACGGTGGCCGGAGCTCCCCCGAGCCTCCGGTCACCGGAAACCGTTCATCTTTCGCTCCAAAACGCCTCCAACGAACCCCACACCTCCACTCATCCATAGTCTACTCGTTTTAACCCAAACCCGAAACTTGAAACGTACCAAAACGAAAATTGAAAGGGTACTCATCGTAGGGAATGACGGTGGGAGCTCGATTCCTTGATCGTTGAGACGATCCACCGGTTGGATCGTCGGGAAATCCCAAAACCCCAACACTTTTCCCTTCTCTTTTCCCTTTTCTTCTTCTCTTTCTTCTCTCCACTTTCTCTTTCTACTTTCTCTTTCTTTTTTCCCTTATGGCCGAACCTACACTCAAGTCTTCCTTTTGTTTTGTTCAAAAAAAACAACTAACACTTAATTACAAAACTAACACTCATCCTTTCCTTTTCTTTATTTTAAAAACCAACTACCACCACATTTATGACAAGTGGCAAGTGGGTCACACCCCTTTTGGAAAATATCTTGTAGATACTTTTCAGTCAGATTCGCGAAATTCGGCCGTCTCGGGCCCTGAACGGGCCCATTTTCCAAGAAATTACGAAACTTCACGGGCTACAAGGAAACGGCTCAACTAAGACCGCTGTGACAACGGCTAAGATTTTTGGATCCAAAACGAGCCTCGAACGGACCAAAACGTCGCTCGGTTGACTTTTCCAACAAAAAGTCAACATTTCCCAAATTGGTCCGAAAGTTGCCCTGAGTCCCCCAAAACTCACTTTTGTCGATATCGGGGTCAACTCAAGTCCGATATGACCCTCAGGGTCAAATTTAGGTTCATTTAGGTGTCTGTCCAAAAATTTTAAATTTTCCCGTTTTTTGCAGATTTGACTGGCGTTGGCCGGGAGTGGTTCTTACAATCTACCCCCCTTAAAGGAATTTCTTCTGCGAAATTTAAAACAAACGTACCTCCGGATTCGATATTTAAAAAAAACATACCCAAGTCGACTCGGCCTCGAGGTGCCGTCACTGCACCTGTTCTAAGCGGATAATCTTTCCGTGCAAGACCTGGTCTCGTGGATCCATTTCCTGAACCGGTTTCTCCTCACACGAGACATCACCCGTTACCTCGACATCTGTCCACTCAATGACGTACGAGGGGTCCGCATATACTTCCGCAACTGGGAAACGTGGATATTCCCAAGCTACGGTGGCAGTGCAAGTCGGTATGCAACTGCTCCCACTCTACTCAAGACCTCGAAAGGCCTGATACACCGCGGGGCTAACCTGCCTCTGCCGCGGTTGAAACGCACCAGTCCACCTTTCAGACTCACCTTCAGGGATACATGGTCACCGACTGCTGACTCGAGAGGTCGGCGCTGTCTGTCAGCATAGCTCCTGCTGACTCTGCGCGTTCTTAAACAGCTCACGCTTCGGAACGACCAACTCAGCTGTCTCTCGGTCCAATTCTAGACCCAATAAACCCTCATTCCTCTCTTCCGCCCCACACATGGGCGACCGACACGGCCTACCATACAACGCTCTGAACGGTGCCATCCTGATACTGGCCTAAAAGCTGTTGTTGTTGGCGAACTCGACTAACCGCTCAAGAAATCCATCGTGACGTGCCCCCATTTCCACTATGCAACCCGCAGGGGTTGCAATAATCCAACGGGACGTTGTTGTTAGGCTCTCACCTGCTGACAAGTGAGGCACCGCGATACTAACTCCGCAACCGCTCTCCGCATCCCGCTCCACTAGATATGTCGCCTGATGTCGTGCTCCTCTTAGTGCTACCCACGTGCACTGTCAGACGCGAATAGTGCGACTCTCACAGCTCGTCGCCTCCACCGTTACGTGGTATGAACAAACCTCCACGATACTGTAACTCCCAATTAGCACGACGATCCCAGCCCTCGGCGTCAACACCGTAGGCAACTCTCTCCTGGATCTCTGTCGTCTCGACATCCACCGACTATGCCTCTATCCCCCGGCCAAGTAGGGTGGGCTGAGTCATGAAGAAGCACATGGGCAGGCCGCCGGTAACCTCTTCTAGCTCCAACCCGAACGTGCCCAGCTCTCCCATCATGTCCCACTCCTAGACTGAGATGCTAGCAGGACACTGCATCGGCTTCCTACTTAGGGCGTCGACAATCACATTCGCCTTACCCGAATGGTAGGGTAGCTCAAGGTCGTACTCCTCAAGTAGTTCCATCCATCGTCGCTGGCGCATGTTCAGGTCTCGTTGGGAAAAGATGCACTTAAGGCTCTTATGATCGGAGAACACCTGAAATCGCTCGTCATATAGATAATACCTCAAGCCTTTCAGCGCGAACTCTACTGCTGCTAATTTCGGGTCATGGGTAGGGTAGTTGCGCTCGTGCGTCTTCCACCACCTGGAGCCACAAGCAACAACTCTACCAAACTGCATCAGTACACAGCCAAGTCATTCCCAGGACGCGTCACAATAGACCTCATACCCGACCACGCGCTCTGGCACTATCAACACTGGGGCGGTAGTCGGATGAGCGTTCAGCTCCGTGAACGCACGTTCACAATCCTCTGTCCACACAAACCCGACTCCCTTGCGTGTCAAAAGAGTAATAGGCGCGGCTAGATGCGCAAAGTCCTGGACCAACCGCCAACAATATCCTGCCAGCCCCAAGAAGCTACGGATCTCGAAGACGCTCGTGGGCCGCGCCCACTTCAAAACCACGTCGATCTTCGCCGGATCGACCAATATACAGTCACGGAACACAACGTGACCGAGGAATCTCACCTCAACGAGCCAAAACTCGCACTTCTCCGGGTTGGCGTATAGCTGACGTGTGCGCAACAGGGTCAGAACACACCTCAGACGTTCCTCACGCGTTGCCTCGTTCTGCGAGTAGATCAAGATGTCGTCCACAAACACCACCACAAATTGATCTAATAACGGCTGGAACATACTGTTCATCAGATCCATGAACGCTGCAGGTGCGTTCGTCAGTCCAAATGGCATCACCAAGAACTCGTAATGCCCAAAGCGTGTCCGGAATGCAGTCTTTGCGACGTTCCCCTCTCGGACTCGCAACTGGTAATATCCGGATCGCAGGTCGATCTTCGAGAAGCATGTCGACCCTCTCAACTGGTCGAACAAGTCGTCAATTCTCGGCATCGGGTATCGGTTCTTCACCGTGACCCGGTTCAGCTTCCGGTAATCGATGCACATCAGAAGCTATCCACTCTTCTTCTTCACGAAGAGTGCTGGCGCTCCCCACGGCGATGTGCTCGGGCGGATAAACCCCTTCTCCCGAAGCTCCTCGAGCTAACGCTTCAGCTCGGTCAACTCTGCTGGCGCGAACCTATAAGGCGCCATCGATATCCCCGCCGTTCCCGGCATCAGGTAAATCCCGAACTCCACCTCACGAACTGGTGGTAACCCGCTCAACTCCTCAGGAAAGACCTCGGGGAACTCGCATACCACTCGCGGTAACTCTCGGCTCTGCACGGTCAATACTTCCTCCACTACGGACAACGCCGACAGGAGGACCCCGCTCTTACTGCCTAGAATACACGAAACTTTCGTGTTGCCTGTTGACACCGTCACTCTTCGCCTGTAAGAGTCGATATTGGCTTGGTACTTCGCCAGCCAATCCATTCTCAGGATCACGTCACAGGCTGTCATTTCGTAAGTATCCTTCCCACGGATACACGCACAAGCTCAGTCGCTGTCGAACCTCATGGAACCTCGCGGTCTCTCTAAGACCTCGCTCCACTACCGTCGTCGTGCCTACCAACTCCGAACATACCCGAATCCTCGGGGTGAGGACTCGATCCAGCATCAGGGCTCTTGAGCCCTCTCTCGAACCTCATGTATCAGTTCGCTTCTCTAACTTCGCAGGCACGACAGACCCTAGTCAACACCACAACACCCACAACCTGCGTATCCAGAAGCAGGGGTGGACTCAACGGCTCTAAACTCAGCCCCAACACCTCAGCACCACTCGACGAAGCAAACGAGTGTGACACCCCGGTATCCAATAAAACTGACGCCCAAATCAGAGACCGAACAACCACTCCATTAGTCACACCGATAAGGTATAGCACAACCCTCACAAGATCCTCTATGCATTTACTTATAACTTTCCTCAACCAAACCAGTATTCGCTACTCGTCCCCTGCGGGAAAAGTAGTAAAGGGGATGAGCGTTCTGCTCACCTCCACGGACACCCGTTCGGTTATGGCATACTAGTAAAGCACTAATGACCTACCGATCTAACATGGGCAAACCACTACCTCAAAACCTGAGACCAAAACGTCACACTGCTCACGCTATCAATACCTCAAATACTCGCTCACGTAAGGGAAACCTCGAATGGGGATCATATTCTAAACTCCGCAAGTCACTATTGCTCACAACCTCAATACCCCAATTACCCGATCACGTAGGGAAACCTCAAATGGGGATCATGTTCTCAACTCTGCAAGCCACTATTGCTCACAACCTCAATACCCCAATTATCCGATCACGTAGGAAAACCTCAAATAACCCACTCACGTGAAGGAAACCTCAAACCACCTGTTCATGCGAGGGAAACCTCGAATAACCCACTCACGTGAAGGAAACCTCAAACCACCTGTTCACGTGAGGGAAACCTCGAACACCCGTTCACATAGGGGAAACCTAGTTCGGATGGCGCCGCAGCGCATCAACCCTAACCCCTCTCCGTGGCGAGACTCTCACACCGAGGCGCTGTATCACTACCGTAGCTTGTTGATGAGTCTCGAACCCAAGACATCACCCTTTAACACCGAACTTACGACCTCTACAACCAACACAATCATGAACACAGCCACACAAAACCAACACACAAACTGCACAATCAAGACGGTGGAACAAGATAGGAAATCACGGATCCGTGACAGACACCGTCACGGTCCTGTTTTGCAATTTCGTTTCAGACTCGATCTTTACCCCTTTTTACCCTAAAAATCAACCTTAAGGGTCACACACGTTCGATCACCAAGTTATCAAACACACGCGCAACGACTCACAGACAAATTCAAGTCACCCAACCTCAATCACAGGCTGACAAGGCCAACCAAATCCAAAACATGCCCACCGGGCCAACCAATTTAAACACACGCCCACAGGGCCAACCAATTTTAAAACTTTTCTCCCTTTCATCATAAAATCTCATTTTTGACATCACGCAGTTACAACCCGGTCCAGGCGTCCCCGAACTAACGTGTACCCACTTGATATCAGCACCGTCTCGCTCGACTACAGGGGCGCCCCTGAGTCGAGTCGCGAGAGCTTAAAAACGTTTCACATAGCAACACACAATCAGTATGCCATTAATAACAGTATTGAACATACACACAACAACAACCAAGACTTAGAACACTATGGGTCTACACACGGTTTTGACTTGCGAAACCAACGCACGATGGGACTTTTAAAAGACTCAACTCTCCCCACCTAATTGACGTACAGTCCGAGGTGTAAAACCTCGTGCTCGGATACCAATCTGTCACGCCCCAAATTTAGTAGGACCGAACCCGGAACACGAACGGTAAAACAATAAAACCATTTTCAAACCTTTTAAATAAATCGATTAAAATCACCATTTAGTTAAACAAAATAATAATTTACAACTCAAAAGCACGTCCGAACAAGCGGACAAAAGACATGGCGTACGTCGCTAAACTCAAAAGAAAACCCGGACTCCCGCTCCCAGCTCTTCAAGCTTCGAGAGCTCCCATAGTCCGTCTCGGGCCAGTACCTGTAGGAAAAGCAGCTAGGGGTGATCGTTCACTCACCACCACGGATACCAGACTGACTACGGCATACTAGCAGACAATGTCGGAAACACCAACAACAACCAAACACCGGGGACTACTATCCCTAACACAAGTAACCCGACTGACACCCAACCTGTTACTTTCCCCAACAAACTCAACACTTGGACACGTAATGTAGACCCGACACAACGGTTACGACCTCAACCCAAAACGCGAAAAAATAACCACGCAACACCCAAGATCACAAAGGATCGCACACGGCAAACAAGATCACAAAGGATCGCACTCCAGCTGCTCAGTGCCGGTTGCTAACCGGCTGGGCTCGAGCCTGCCCACGCAACTTCCCCCGATCTCTGTCGGGCCAGGAGGTCGACCTGTTAGCGATATATACAGCGCTACTTTTCCAATAGCTAGTCGGAAGGGGAGCCGCCCTTCATCGCCAAAGAATGCTCAACCTTTCCGATCCCTATCGGAAGGCTAGCCAAAGAATGCTCAACTTTACCGATCTCTGTCGGAAAGCTAGCCAACGAATGCTCAACTTCACCTATCTCTGTCGGAAAGCTAGTCAACCACCACGCAACTTCCCCCGATCTCTGTAGGGCCCCCAACCTTAGGAAACCACAATCACAATCAAAACCAAAGTTCACAAACAGTAACAACACAAGTTTAACACCCCACAGGCACTCATGGCCACCCAAGACACCAACAGTAAAACACGGGTTCAACAACCCCACGGGCACTCATGGCCACCCAAGACACACCAACAGTAAAATACGGGTTCAACAACCCCACGGGCACTCATGGCCACCCAAGACACCAACAGTAAAATACGGGTTCAACAACCCCATGGGCACTCATGGCCACCCAAGACACACCAACAGTAAAGTACGGGTTCAACAACCCCACAGGCACTCATGGCCACCCAAGACATCAACAGCAAAACACGGGTTCAACAACCCCACAGGCACTCATGGCCACCCAAGACACCAAAAATAAAATACGGGTTCAACACCCCACGGGCACTCATGGCCACCCACAAACAGTACAATCAACCTCCAGGCATAACCAAATGCCTCAAGTATTTCTAATATCAATACGTTCACTGCTCCTACGACACTACTAAGTGTCACATGCATTGCTATTGTTCGATACGTTCCCGTATCATACGACACCACCGATGTCGCCTGCCTTTCTATTGTTCGATAAACTTACTTAACACACGACACCCAAGTGTCACATGCATTTCTACTGTTAACTTTCCCTAGTCAGGGCCGAGATCCGGCTACTTTTCCCTACCTCGTATGCTTTCCCAAAAGCTCACAACCAAGCTCTGGCGTGTTCACGATCACTCGCCTAGCTTTCCCATTCCTCTGTCGGTGGCACGATCTAATAAGAACACAATTTAAAACACTTTTAAGTTCGCAGGCATAAACTGAATTTTAATACACTTGACGCCTAAACGCAACCCCGACAATGTCGATCACTCCCAAACTTCCCAATTACTCGACATTGTCGATAATGGGCCGGAAAGGCCCGTTTCGCCCGACCCGGCGAATCTGCCTGGGATTGGAAAACGTCCTTCCGGGGCTCCGAAAATTCCCGTTTTCGTTTCCACGATCTTAGAATAATTCAAGGGTTCCAACGCAATCGACGGAATCAATTTCCGACTTCCGAGCAATTTAATTCGCGTTTAAAGTTTCTAAACCCGTCATTTACAACTTTTACAATTTAATTCCAAAATTTGTTCCGGGTGTGGATTAACGACTTGGGAACGTCCTAAACCACCCGAACACGAAAACCAGAGACCCGAGCATGTGGGCCCCACTCGGCCATCAAATGTCGTGGGTGGTTGGGCCGGTTCTGGGCCGGTTCACCACCATGGTGGCCGTCCCTAGCTCCGGCCAGCCACCCCCCCCAACTCCGACAGCCACCATCCACGATGGCTGAAGCTCCCCCGAGCCTTCGGTCACCGGAAAACGTTCATCTTTCGCTCCAAAACGCCTCCAACGAACCCCACACCTCCACTCATCCATAGTCTACTCGTTTTAACCCAAAACCGAAACTTGAAACGTACCAAAACGAAAATCGAAAGGGTACTCACCGTAGGGAATGACGGTGGGAGCTCGATTCCTTGATCGTTGAGACGATCCACCGGTTTGATCGTCGGGAAATCCCAAAACCCCAACACTTTTCTCTTCTCTTTTCCCTTTTCTTCTTCTCTTTCTTCTCTCCACTTTCTCTCTCTACTTTCTCTTTCTTTTTTCCCTTAAGTCTTCCTTTTGTTTTGTTCAAAAAAAACAACTAACACTTAATTACAAAACTAACACTCATCCTTTCCTGTTCTTTATTTTAAAAACCAACTACCACCACATTTATGACAAGTGGCAAGTGGGTCCCACCCCTCTTGGAAAATATCTTCTAGATATTTTTCAGTCAGATTTGCGAAATTCGGCCGTCTCGGGCCCCGAACGGGCCCATTTTCCAAGAAATTACGAAACTTCACGGGCTACAAGGAAACGGATCAACTAAGACTGTTGTGACGACGGCTAAGCTTTTTGGATCCAAAACGAGCCTCGAACGGACCAAAACGTCGCTCGGTTGACTTTTCCAGCAAAAAGACAACATTTCCCAAATTGGTCAGAAAGTTTCCCTGAGTCCCCCAGAACTCACTTTGGTCGATATCGGGGTCAACTCAAGTCCGATATGACCCTCGGGGTCAAATTTACATTCATTTAGGTGTCTGTGCAAAGATTTTAAATTTTCCCGTTTTTCGCCGATTTGACTGGCGTTGACCGGAAGTGGTTCTTACACCTGTTCTGCAGCATTTCACGAAACTAACGACGACAAGTAAATATGATGCGTCTATCATCAGGATCAATCTCCTCAAAGAAACTATAAAGAACACCAACACCTTCAAGTTCATTTTAATTTACTTTCAAATTAGTCATCGCATAGACTATCTCCTCATCCAAGTTGACTCATTGTCACAAGTGTCAAGAATTTCAAGACCTCGCTTAGGTGTATCAGAATTGAAGATGAGGTATAGAACAAGAATATATGATGCCCTAGAGTTCCCAAATCCAGCAGCCCTTTCAAGAACTCTAGAGCCATCGGTCACAGCCTTCACCACTCTCGAGTGGAAATCACAAGGTAACTCCATCAGAATATCCTTCTCGGTAGACATAAGTCTATAAAATGACTTGCAATGGAATAAAAAAACAGTAAAAATGTAACTAAATAGTAAATAAGGACAAATTTTAAAAGCACAAGTTTCAAATTCATTACCATGATGAGAGTATAACTAAATTTATGTCTAAATTATCTACGATCCTTTTAAGAATATCAATCAGTACACTGTTTGGCAAGTTGGTGATATAATCCACACCAGGAACCCCTATGTGATCCATTATAATACTTGATAATGAATAGGACATAAAAAAAAATTTAAACTTGAGACCGTGTACAATATTAATAGCATACACATATAAGTGATAACAGTTTACATGCATGGTGCTAATAGCATACACAGAGGGGTGCTAATGCATTAACAAATCAACCAAGTAATCAAAATAT
Organism: Erodium maritimum; assembly: GCA_963921825.1. Classification (NCBI taxonomy): domain Eukaryota; kingdom Viridiplantae; phylum Streptophyta; class Magnoliopsida; order Geraniales; family Geraniaceae; genus Erodium; species Erodium maritimum. The sequence continues at coordinate 25,347,663 of OY997596.1, read as the reverse complement.
ATAACATCCAAAACACATTCCCATAGAAATGATAATAGTCTACATGCATGATTCTAATAACATACACAGAGGGGTGCGAATACATTAAAAAAAATCCCTCAAGTAAATCAAATATATATCAGATGCAAAACACACATTTTTCGTCTCCTTATACAGCAACAGAGGGAGGACATGCATACAGACATGAAAAAAAAACTCAATGTGGTATAACAAATAACGGTAAGATTCAAAAAAAAAACATGTACACAAACTGCCAGTTAAGGGAAATAATAACAATATAAAATTAAGAAGCCACGCCTTGATGAAAATCACAGCCTGTTGATATTAAAGATATGAACAATTGTATGGAGCAGAGAATAAATTTGAGGAGGACAAGATCAAGAAGATAATTTATGGCTCTTAATGAATCTGTAGTTATGAATAGTCAAATCGATGCACTTAGTCATGTTTCTGCATTTATATCTGTGTTTTTTGGGGCATTATAGCCACTTCGACTCTCAAAACCCTAATAGTCTTGAGATACATCTAGAGATTCAAAAAAATAAAACACTAATAGTTATGAGATATATCTAGAGATTTGAAAAATATAATGATTAAAGGAAACCGCCGGTTGGTTTCCCTATATTTTGTAATAATTTAAAAAAACCTCAGTATTTAAGGGATTTTTTTACTTTTCGTGTCATATAAGGTATGTGTCTTTTCGTTTCCAAAACCGTCATCAACTATATCTATATATAATGAGCTAGTCCATGTAACTTGTTCATAACTCCCATCTCCTTTACAATCAAACCACAATTGAAAAAATGTCTCTCGATCCATTTCTAGAAAATATAATACCCAAGCCTGAGGAATCGATTCCAACAACAGGCAATAGTACTCAGACTAGTTCAAGCCAAGAGACATACTATACAAATTTCTCATCTGATGAGTTCAAAGTTTCTTCTAAACCTTCAGAAGTTGAAAATAAGGAAGGTGAGAAAGTAAAGACAGAAGATGAATGTCTGAAGAATGAAAAGAAAGAAGAAAAGAAGGAGGAGGTCAACTTGAAGAGGAAAAGGGATGATGGTTCAGATGAAGATGATAACATAGGCCATATAGGCTCCTCACAGAAGGATTAATATGATAAGATATTTTTATGTGTTTATTATTATGCTTCATACTGTCTTTTGAATCCTAGTATGATTTCTCTTCGTTTGTTGGATATCAGTACTCTGTTGTTTGTTCATGGTGTTCAAACCATGAAAGTTATGTTGCTATTCAATATTTATATATGTATGTTGTGTTCTCTTTCATATTAGTGGCTTGTAACATAGACTATCATCAGAATATAATATTTCATGGTTGTATAGAACGTTTGTAAAAGGCATGGGTGGCAAGAAACCAATACCTATTCTAACCGACCAAGACACTACAATGAAGAAAGCAATAAGTGATGTGTTATGTGGGACATTTCATCGATTGTGTATGTGGCAAATCATGGAAAAGTTGAAGGCAAAGGTATGGCATTTTTATATTGTGACCACTATAAATTTTATGTCATAACACCGAATCTAACTATTATAACAAATTATGTGATTATCTGACATAACATATGTATTTCTTTATAATAATTATGTAACTTTTTTATTTTGGCCTCTTAATTTGAATACAATTGTGCTAATGCTTTCAGGTACCAATGACTGCACTCCGAGACAGTCCTTTCTTTGAAAAGCTACTTGGAATTGTTTGGGATCAGTCCATTGATGTGGAAAGCTTCAAAAAACAATGGCCTAAACTTCTAGTTGAATTTCACCTACAAAATCATGATTGGTTACGTGACATATATGCAATACGTCAATGGTGGGTGCCGGAATATTCAAAAGACACACCAATGGGGCTCTTAATGAGGACTTCATCAAGGTTAGAGAGTCAAAATAGTTTATACGGTAAGCGGAAAGTGAAGAAGCATACTTTGGTGCAATACATATGGTGGTGTGACAATGGGGTTAACGAAAAAAGGCTTACAAATGCAAAGTGTAAGAACCACTCCCGGTCAACGCCAGTCAAATCGGCGAAAAACAGGAAAATTTAAAATTTTGGGACAAACACCTAAATTTGACCCCCGAGGGTCATATCGGACTCGAGTTGACCCCGATATCAACCAAAGTGAGTTCTGGGGGACTCAGGGCAACTTTCTGACCAATTTGGAAAAGGTTGACTTTTTGCTGGAAAAGTCAATCGAGAGAGGTTTTGGTCCGTTCGAGGCCCGTTTTGGATCCAAAAAACTTGGTCGTCGTTACAGCGGTCTTAGTTGAGCCGTTTCCTTGTAGCCCGTGAAGTTTCGTAATTTCTTGGAAAATGGGCCCATTCAGAGCCCGAGACGGCCGAATTTCGCAAATCTGACAGAAAAATATCTACAAAGATATTTGTAAAGGACATGGGACCCACTTGCCACTTGTCACACAAGTGGTGGTGTTAGGTAATTTTGAACAAAACAAAAGGATGGCCGAGGGGGGTGTTCGGCCATAGTTCAAAAAAAAAGGAAAAAAAAGGAGAAAATGAGAGAGAAGAAGGAGAAAGAGAAAATGGAGAAAAAGAGAAGAAAGGGGTAGGGTTTGTCGATTTCCCGACGATCCGACCAACGGATCGTCTCAACGGTTGAAGAATCGAGCTCCCGTCATCATTCCCTACGGTGAGAACCTAATTGATTTTCGTTTGGTACGTTTAAAAGTTAAGGTTTGGGCTTGAACGGGTTAAATATGGATGAGTCGAGGTGTAGGGTTCATTGGGAATGATTTGGACCAAAAAGGATCGGTTTCCGGTGACCGGAGGCTCGGGGGAGCTCCGGCCACCGGGGTGGTGGCTGGCCGGAGCTAGGACCGGCCACCATGGTGGTGAACCGGTCCAAAACCGGTCCAACCACCCACGGCTAGTGGTGGTCGGGTGGGTCCCACGTGTCGGGTCTCGTGTTTTTTGTGTTCGGGTGGTCTAGGACGATCCCCAATTCGTTAATCCACACTCGGAACGAATTTTGGAATTAAATTGTAAAAGTTGGAAATGACGGGTTTAGAAACTTTAAACGCGAATTAAATTGCTCAGAACTCGGAAATTGATTCCGTCAATTGCGTTGGAACCCTTGAATTATTCTAAGAGCGTAGAAACGAAAACGGGAATTTTTAGAGTCCCGGAAGGGGGTTTTCCAATCCCGGGCAGATTCACCGAGCCGGGCGAATTGGGCCTTTCTGGGCCCGTTGTTGACAATGTCGAGTAATTGGGAAGTTTGGGAGTGATCAACATTTTCGGGGTTGCATTTGGGCGTCAAGTGTATTAAAATTCAGTTTTTTCCTGCGAACTTAAAAGTGTTTTAATTGCGATCTTGTTAGATCATGCCGACGACTGCGGAAAAGGGAAGCTAGGCGAGTGATCGCGAGCACGCCGGAGCTTGGGCGTGGACTTTTGTGGAAGCGTTACGAGGTAGGGAAAAGTAGCCAGATCTCGGCCCTGACTAGGGAAAGTTAACAATAGAAATGCATGTGACATGGTTGGTGTCGTAGGATAAGTGAATCTGTCGAACAATAAAATTGCATGTGACACTTGGTGGTGTCGTAGGTTGAGTGAACCTGTCGAACAGTAGAAATGCATGTGACAGTGTTGGTGTCGTAGGATAAGTAAGCTTATCGAACACTAGAAATGCAGGCGACACCTAGTGGTGTCGTGTGATACGTGAACGTATCGAACAATAGAAAGTCATGTGACACTTAGTAGTGCCGTAGGATGAGTGAACTTATCGAACAATAGAAATACTGGTGGCATTTGGTTGTGCCCGAAGGTTGATTGAATTATTTGTGTTTGTGGGTGGCCATGAGTGCCTTTGGGAAGTTGAACCCGTATCTTATTGTTTGTGTTTGTGGGTGGCCATGTGTGTCGTTGGGGTGTTGAACTCATATATTACTGTTGGTGTGTCGTGGGTGGCCATGTGTGCCATTGGGGTGTTGAACCCGTATATTACTATTGGTGTGTCGTGGGTGGCCATGAGTGCCTTTAGGGTGTTGAACCCGTGTATTACTGTTGGTGTGTCGTGGGTGGCCATGAGTGTCTTTGGGGTTTTGGACCCGTGTTTTTACCGTTGTGTGTCGTGGGTGGTTAGGTGTGCCTTTGGGGTGTTGGACCCGTGTGTTTACTGTTTGTGTGTCGTGGGTACCGTTGGGGTGTTGAACCCGGGTGATACTTTTTCGTGTGTCGTGGGTGGCCATGTGGGACGGTAGGGTGTTAAACCTGTGTTGTTGCTATTTGTTGAACCTTGGGTGTTGATTGTGATTGCCTGAGGTTGGGGGCCCGCCTGAAAATAAAGGGTTCATGTGGTCGCGCGCGTGGGGGTTGGCTAGCCTTCCGACTAACCATCGGTAAAGTTGTGCATTTCTTCTGCGATGAAGGGCGGTTCCCCTTCCGACTAGCTATCGGAAAAGTATTGCGGTATATGTCGCGAACAGGTCGACCGCCTGGCCCGACTGAGTGTCGGGGAAAGTTGTGTGGGGCAGGCTCGAGCCCAGCCGGTTAGCAACCGGCACTGAGCAGCTGGAGTGCGATCCTTTGTGATCTTGTTTGCCGTGTGCGATCCTTTGTGATCTTGGGTGTTGCGTGGTTATTATTCGCGTTTTGTGTTGAAGTCGTAACTGTTGTGTCGGGTCTACATTACGCGTCCGGGTTTGAGTTGGTTGGGGAAAGTAACAGTTTTCGTGTGACAGTCGGGTTACTTGAGTTTGGGGATAGTAGTCCCTAGTGTTTGGTTTGTTGTTGGTGCTTCCTCCATTTTCTGCTAGTATGCCGTAGTCAGTCTGGTATCCGTGGTGGTGAGCGAACGCTCACCCCTAGCTTCTTTTCCTACAGGTACTGGTCGCGAGACGGACTAGGGGAACTCTCGAAGCTTGAAGAGCTGGGAGTGGGAGCCCCGGTTTTTGGGAGTTTAGCGACGTACATGTTGGTTTTTGTCCGCTTTTTTTGGACGTGTTTTCAGTTGTAAAATATTGTTTGGTTAAACTCAAAGTGGTAATTTTAAGCGGTTTATTAAAATGTTTGAAAACGGTTTTATTGTTTCACCGTTCGCGTTCCGGGTTATGTTCTACCGAATTTGGGGCATGACAGTTTGGTATCAGAGCACGAGGTGTCACACCTCGGACTGTACATCAATTAGGTGGGGAGAGTTGAGTCGTTAAAAGTCCTGTCGTGCGTTGGTTTCGCAAGTCGGAAACCGTGTGTAGACCCGTAGTGTCCTGAGTCCTATTTGTTGTTGTGTGTATGTGTAGTATTGCTGATACTGGCATAATGATTGTGTGCTGCTCTATGAAACGTTTTTAAGTTGTCGCGGCTCGACTTAGGGGCGCCCTTGTAGTCGAGCGTGACGGTGCTGATATCAAGTGGGTACAATTTAGTTCGGGGACGCCTGGACCGGGTTCTAATTGCGTGATGTCAAAAATGATATTTTTATGATGAAAGGGAGAAAAGTTTTAAAATTGGTTGGCCCTGTGGGCGTGTGTTTAAATTTGTTGGCCCGGTGGGCGTGTTTTGAAATTGGTTGGCCCGGTGGGCGTGTTTTGAAATTGGTTGGCCTTGTGGGCTTGTGATTGAGGTTGGGTGACTTGAGTTTGTCTGTGACTCGTTGCGCGTGTGTTTGATAACTTGGTGATTGAACGTGTGTGGCCCTTAAGGTTGATTTTAGGGTAAAAAGGGGTAAAGATCAAGTCTGAAATGAATTTGGAAAACAGGACCGTGACGGGGTCTGTCACAGATTCGTGATTCCTGTCTTGTCCCACCGTCGTGATTGTGCAGTTTGAGTGTTGGTTTTGCGTGGCTGTGTTGATGTTTGTGTTGGTTGTAGAGGCCGTAAGTTCGGTGTTAAAAGGGTGAGGTCTTGGGTTCGAGACTCATCAATAAGCTACGGTAGTGATACAGCGCCTCGGTGTAAGAGTCTCACCACGGAGAGGGGTTAGGGTTGGTGCGCTGCGGCGCCATATGAAATAGGTTTCCCCTATGTGAACGAGTGTTCGAGGTTTCCCTCACGTGAACAGGTGGTTTGAGGTTTCCTTCAAGTGAGTTGGTTATTCGAGGTTTCCCTCGCGTGAATGGGTGGTTTGAGGTTTCCTTCACGTGAGTGGGTTATTTGAGGTTTCCCTACGTGATCGGATAATTGGGGTATTGAGGTTGTGAGCAATAGTGACTTGCTGAGTTGAGAACATGATCCCCGTTTGAGGTTTCCCTACGTGATCGGGTGATTAGGGTATTGAGGTTGTGAGCAATAGTGGCTTGCGGAGTTGAGAACATGACCCAATTCGAGGTTTCCCTTACGTGAGCGAGTATTTGAGGTATTAATAGCTTGAGCAGTGTGACGTTTTGGTATCAGGTTTCGAGGTAGTGGTTTGCTCTGGTTAGATTGGTAAGTCGTTATTGCTTTACTAATATGCCATAATCGAACGGGTGTCCGTGGAGGTGAGCAGAACGTTCATCCCCTTTACTACTTTTCCCGCAGGGGACGAGTAGCGAATACTGGTTTGGTTGCGGAAAGTTATAAGTAAATGTATATGGGATCGTGTGAGATTGGTGCTATACCTTATCGGTGTGACTAATGGAGTAGTGTTCGGTCTCTGATTTGGGAGTCATTTTATTGGATACCGGGGCGTCACGCTCGTTTTCTTCGTCAAGTTGTGCTGATATGTTGGGGCTGAGTTTAGAGTTGTTGAGTCCACCCCCTTGTCTGGACACGCCGGTTGGGGGTGAGGAGGTGTTGACTAGGGTCTGTCGTGCATGCGAAGTTAGAGAAGCGAACTGATACAGGAGGTTCGAGAGAGGGCTCAGCAGCCCTTGTGCTGGATCGAGTCCTCACCCCGAGGTTTCGGGTATGTTCGGAGTTGGTGGGCACAACGGCGGTAGTGGATCGAGCTCTTAGAGAGACTGCAAGGATCCGTGAGGTTCGGCAGCGACTGAGCTTGTGCGTGTATCCATGGGAGGGATACTCACGAAATGACAGCCTTTGATGTGATCCTGAGAATGGATTGGCTGGCGAAGTACCGAGCCAATATCGACTGTTACAGGCAACGAGTGACAGTGTCGACGGGCAACACGAAAGTTTCGTGTATTCTAGGCAGTAGGAGCGGAGTTCTCCTGTCGGCATTGTCCTCAGTGGAGGAAGTATCGGTTGTGCAGAGCTGCGAGCTACCGTGAGTGGTGTGCAAGTTACCCGAGGTCCTTCCGGAGGAATTGAGCGGGTTCCCACCAGTTCGTGAGGTGGAGTTCGGGATTGACCTGATGCCGGGAATGGCAGTGATATCGATGGCGCCTTACATGTTCGCGCCACCAGAGTTGACCGAGCGGAAGCGTCAGCTCGAGGAGCTTCGGGAGAAGGGGTTTATCCGTCCGAGTACATCGTCGTGGGGAGCACCAGCACTCTTCATGAAGAAGAAGACTGGAGAGCTTTGGATGTGTATAGACTACCGGAAGCTGAACCGGGTCACGGTCAAGAACCGATACCCGATGCCGAAGATTGACGACTTGCTCGACCAGTTGAGAGGGTCGACATGCTTCTCGAAGATTGATCTGCGATCCGGATATTACCAGTTGCGAGTCCGGGAGGAGGACGTTGCAAGGACTGCATTCCGGACACGGTATGGGCATTACGAGTTCTTGGTGATGCCATTTAGACTGACGAACGCACCTGCAACGTTCACGGAGCTGAAGGCTCGTCTGACTACCGCTCCAGTATTGATAGCGCCAAAGCGCGGGATCGGGTATGAGGTCTACTGTGATGCGTCCGGGGAAGGACTGGGCTGCGTGCTAATGCAGTTAGGTAAGATGTTTGCCTATGGCTCCAGGTAGTCAAAGACGCACGAGCGCAACTATCCTACCCATGACCTGGAATTAGCAGCAGTAGTGTTTCGCACTGAAAGGCTGGCGGTATTATCTGTATGGCGAGCGATTTTAGGTGTTCTAGAATCACAAGAGCCTCAAGTACATCTTTTCCCAATGATATCTGAATATGCACCAGCGGCGATGGATAGAACTACTAAGGAGACGAATTTGAGCTAGTCTACCATCCGGGTAAGGCGAATGTGATTGCCGACGCCTTGAGTAGGAAGTCGATGTCATGTCCTGCTAGCATCTCAGTCCGGGAGTGGGACATGATGGGTTTGTATATACCGTGTGACGGTAGAGGCGACGAACTGCGAGAGTCGCATTATTCGCCTCTGACAGTGCACGTGGGTAGCACTAAGATGTATCGCGACATCAAGAAACATATCTAGTGGAGCGGGATGCGGAGAGCGGTTGCGGAGTTAGTATCGTGGTGCCTCACTCGTCAATAGGTGAGAGCCGAACAACAGCGTCCCGCTGGATTATTGCAATCACTGCGGGTTGCACAGTGGAAATGGGGGTCCGTCACGATGTATTTCGTGAGCGGTTAGCCGATTTCGCCTACAACAACAGCTTTCAGGCCAGTATCAGGATGGCACCGTTCGAAGCATTGTATGGTAGGCCGTGTCGATCGCCGTGTGCTGGGCAAAAGTGAGGAATAAGAGTTTAATAGGTCTAGAACTGGTCCGAGAGACAGCTGAGTCGGTCGTGCCGAAGCCTGAGCAGTTGAAGACCGCGCAGAGTCGGCAGGAGCTATGCTGACAGACGGCGCCGACCTCTCGAGTCAACAGTCGGTGACCATGTATCCCTGGAGGTGAGTCCGAAAGGTGGACTGGTGCATTTCAACCGCGGGGGAGGCAGGTTAGCCCCGCGGTGTGTCGGGCCTTTCGAGATCTTGAGCAGAGTGGGGGCAGTTGCATACCGACTTGCACAGCCACTGCAGCTTGGGAATATCCACGTTTCCCAGTTGCGGAAGTATATGCGGACCCCTCGCACGTCATTGAGTGGGCAGACGTCGAGGTAACGGGTGATGTCTCGTATAAGGAGAAACCGGTTTGGGAAATGGATCCACGGGAGCAGGTCCTGCGCGGAAAGGTTATCCACTTAGAAAAGGTGCAGTGGCGGCACCACGAGGTTGAGTCGACTAGGGAGCGCGAGGACGAGGTTCGCGCGAAGTATCCCGATCGGTTCGACTCCTGAGGTACGTCTGTTTTAAATTTCACTGACGAAATTCCTTTAAGGGGGGTAGATTGTAAGAACCACTCCCGGTCAACGCTAGTCAAATCGGCGAAAAACAGGAAATTTTAAAATTTGGGGACATACACCTAAATTAACCTAAATTTGACCCCGAGGGTCATATCGGACTCGAGTTGACCCCGATATCGACCAAAGTGAGTTCTGGGGGACTCAGGGCAACTTTTTGACCAATTTGGAACTTTTTGCCGGAAAAGTCAACCGAGCGACGTTTTGGTCCGTTCGAGGCCCGTTTTGGATCCAAAAAGCTTAGCCGTCGTTATAGCGGTCTTAGTTGAGCCGTTTCCTTGTAACACGTGAAGTTTCGTAATTTCTTCGAAAATGGACCGTTCGGGGCCCGAGACGGTCAAATTTCGCGAATCTGACAGAAAAATATCTACAAAGATATTTTGTAAAGAGGTGGGACCCACTTGCCACTTGTCATACACGTGGTGGTGTTAGGTATTTTGAACAAAACAAAAGGATGACCAAGGGGAGTGTTCGGCCATAGTTCAAAAAAAAGGAAAAAAAGGAGAAAAGGACAGAGAAAGAAGATAGAAGAAGGAGAAAGAGAAAAGGGAGAAAAAGAGAAGAAAGGGGTAGGGTTTGTCGATTTCTTGACGATCCGACCAACGTATCGTCTCAACGGTTGAAGAATCGAGCTCCCGTCATCATTCTATATAGTGAGAACCTAATTGATTTTCTTTTTGGTACGTTTAAAAGTTAGGGTTTGGGCTTAAACGGGTTAAATATGGATGAGTCGAGGTGTAGGGCTCGTTGGGAACGTTTTGGAGCGAAGAGGATCGGTTTCCGGTGACCAGAGGGTCGGGGGAGCTCCAGCCACCGTAGGTGGTGGCTGGCCGGAGCTAGGACCGGCCACCATGGTGGTGAACCGGTCCAAAACCGGTCCAGCCACCCATGGCTAGTGGTGGCCGGGTGGGGCCCACGTATCGGGTCTCGGTTTTTTCATGTTCGGGTGCTTTAGGACGATCCCCAAGTCGTTAATCCACACCCGGAACGAATTTTGGAATTAAATTGTAAAAGTTGGAAATGACGGGTTTAGAAACTTTAAACGCGAATTAAATTGCTCGAAAGTCGGAAATTAATTCCGTCGATTGCGTTGGAACATTTGAATTATTCTAAGAGCGCAGAAACGAAAACCGGAATTTTCGGAGCACCGGAAGGGCGTTTTCCAATCCCGGGCAGATTCGCAGAGCCGGGCAAATTGGGCCTTTCCGGGCCCGTTGTTGACAATGTCGAATAATGGGGAAGTTTGGGAGTGATCGACATTATCGGGGTTGCATTTGGGCGTCAAGTGTATTAAAATTCAGTTTTTGCCTGCGAACTTAAAAGTGTTTTAATTGTGATCTTGTTAGATCGTGCCGACGACCGCGGAAAGGGGAAGCAAGGCGAGTGATCGCGAGCACGCCGGAGCTTGGGCGTGGAATTTTGTGGAAGCGTTACGATGTAGGGAAAAGTAGCCAGATCTCGGCCCTGACTAGGAAAGTTAACAGTAGAAATGCATATGACACGGTTGGTGTCGTATGATAAGTGAACCTGTCGAACAATAAAATTGCATGTGACACTTCGTGGTGTCGTAGGTTGAGTGAACCTTTCGAACAATAGAAATGCATGTGACACTGTTGGTGTCGTAGGATAAGTAATTTTATCGAACACTAGAAACGCAGGCGACACCTAGTGGTGTCGTGTGATACGTGAACGTATCGAACAATAGAAAGACATGTGACACTTATTAGTGTCGTAGGATGAGTGAACTTATCGAACAATAGAAATATTGGTGGCATTTGGTTTTGCCCGGAGGTTGATTGAATTGTTTGTGTTTGTGGGTGGCCATGAGTGCCTTTGGGAAGTTGAACCCGTATCTTATTGTTTGTGTTTGTGGGTGGCCATGTGTGCCGTTGGGGTGTTGAACCTGTATATTACTGTTGGTGTGTCGTGGGTGGCCATGTGTGCCGTTGGGGTGTTGAACCCGTATATCACTGTTGGTGTGTCGTGGGTGGCCATGAGTGCCTTTGGGGAGTTGAACCCGTGTATTACTGTTGGTGTGTCGTGGGTGGCCATGAGTTCCTTTGGGGTGTTGGACCCGTGTTTTTACCATTGTGTGTCGTGGGTGGTTAGGTGTGCCTCTGGGGTGTTGGACCCGTGTGTTTACTGTTTGTGTGTCGTGGGTGCCGTTGGGGTGTTGAACCAGGGTGATACTGTTTCGTGTGTCGTGGGTGGCTATGTGTGCCGGTGGGGTGTTAAACATGTGTTGTTGCTATTTGTTGAACCTTGGGTGTTGATTGTGATTGCCTGAGGTTGGGGGCCCGCCTGAAAATAAAGGGTTCATGTGGTCGCGCGCGTGGGGGTTGGCTAGCCTTCCGACTAACCATCGGTAAAGTTGTGCATTTCTTCGGCGATGAAGGGCGGCTCCCCTTCCGACTAGCTATCGGAAAAGTATTGCGGTATATGTCGCGAACAGGTCGACCGCCTGGCCCGACTGAGTGTCGGGGAAAGTTGTGTGGGGCAGGCTCGAGCCCAGCCGGTTAGCAACCGGCACTGAGCAGCTGGAGTGCGATCCTTTGTGATCTTGTTTGCCGTGTGCGATCCTTTGTGATCTTGGGTGTTGCGTGGTTATTATTCGTGTTTTGTGTTGAGGTCGTAACTGTTGTGTCGGGTCTACATTACGCGTCCGGGTTTGAGTTGGTTGGGGAAAGTAACAGTTTTCGTGTGACAGTCGGGTTACTTGAGTTTGGGGATAGTAGTCCCTAGTGTTTGGTTTGTTGTTGGTGCTTCCTCCATTTTCTGCTAGTATGCCGTAGTCAATCTGGTATCCGTGGTGGTGAGCGAACGCTCACCCCTAGCTTCTTTTCCTACAGGTACTGGTCGCGAGACGGACTAGGGGAACTCTCGAAGCTTGAAGAGCTGGGAGTGGGAGCCCCGGTTTTTGGGAGTTTAGCGACGTACATGTTGGTTTTTGTCCGCTTGTTTTGGACGTGTTTTCAGTTGTAAAATATTGTTTGGTTAAACTCAAAGCGGTAATTTTAAGCGGTTTATTAAAATGTTTGAAAATTGTTTTATTGTTTCACCGTTCGCGTTCCGGGTTCGGTTCTACCGAATTCGGGGCGTGACACAAAGGATGTGGCGGAATCAACAAATTGTGCACCGATTTGGATTGGTGGAGGGCCAACCAAGTTGGAGCTCCATGCATGGGAGTTATATGCAAAAACAGTGTTCTACAAAGTTCAAAAAGACATACATCATTCAACGCAATATTGTGAAATCAAAAAAGCTAACCCAGTTGGTGGAATGAAGGTGTATGAGATTAAGGACAAGACGAAGCGAACATACACCATAACAATGGACAAGTGCACAAAACATTGTTCATGTAGTTGCAGAAGATTTGAAGGGTATGAAAGATTATGCATACACATTCTGACGATCTTGAAAACATCTGTTGTTGAACGTATACCTCAAACATTGATCAACACTCGTTGGTGCAAAGAGAAGGTGCAACGAACAGTTGACATTGTTGTGGATCGGACTATTGGCCATTTAAAGCACCGTGTATGGGTTACATTCCAGTCGCTGCTTGAAGATAATAATGCAACAGTGGATGATATGGAACTTTTATCGGAAATTTTGGACGAATACAGTGAAGACACGGGACTTGATAATGGATATACAACGGAACGTAGCAAGAATTGTGTTATTGAAGAGTTGACAGGACTAAACATGTCGGATGAGATGATTGTGGAGGTCCCACCCATATCGAAAACAGAAGGGTCAAGAAGGATGGTATCAGTTGCTGAGAGCCTAACACCGAAGGGAAAGAAGAAGAATAAGTCGAAGAAGAAAATTAAAACGGTTTGCAGGCTATGTGGAATCTCAAGATATCATGATAAACGGACTTGTGATCTGAATCCTTTGAAGAAGTCACATTAAAGTGTTTCGAGATTTGGTTTTTGCATTGTTATTAGACAAATAGTTAGTTTGAACTATTTTTGTAAGAACCGCTCCCGGTCAACGCCAGTCAATTCGGCGGAAAACACAGAAAAATTTAAAAAAATTGGTCGAGAGACGACAGAGAAGGTCACGCTGATACGCGAGCGGTTGAAGACCGCACAGAGTCGGCAGAAGAGCTACGCTGACAGACGATACCGGCCTCTTAAGTTCGCAGTCGGTGACCACGTGTTCCTGAAGGTGAGTCCGAGGAAGGGGCTGGTATGATTCAGCCGCGGCGAATGCAAGTTAGCACCGCGGTATATCGGCCCTTTTGAGGTCTTGAGCAGAGTAGGAGCAGTTGCATACCGTCTAGCATTACCACCGCAACTCAGGAATGTGCATAACGTCTTCCACGTGTCCCAGTTGCGGAGGTACAATGCGGACCCCTCCCACGTCATTGAGTGTGCAGATATCGAGGTGGTTGACGATGTCTCTTATGAGGAGCAGCCGGTTCGAATCATGGACACACGGGAGCAGGTCCTGCGTGGCAAGGTTATCCGCCAGTACGGGTGCAGTGGCGGCACCACGGGGTTGAGTCGACTTGGGAACGCGAGAACGAGGTTCGCGCGAAGTACCCCGATCTGTTCGACTCCTGAGGTACGTCTGTTTTAAATTTCGTGGACGAAATTCCTTTAAGGGGGGTAGATTGTAAGAACCACTCCCGGTCAACGCCAGTCAAATCGGCGGAGAAAACGGAAAAATTTAAAAATTTTGGGCATACACCTAAATGAACATAAAATTGACCCCGAGGGTCATATCGGACTTAAGTTGACCCCGATATCGACCAAAGTGAGTTCTGGGTGACTCAGGGAAACTTTTTGACCAATTCGGGAAGAGTTGACTTTTTGCCGAAAAAGTCAACCAAGCGACGTATTGGTCCGTTCGAGGCCCGCTTTGGCTCCAAAAATCTTAGCCGTCGTTACGGTGGTATTAGTTGGGCCGTTTCCTTATAGCACGTGAAATTTCGTAATTCCTTGGAAAATGGGCCCACGCGGGGCCTGAAACGGTCGAATTTCGCGAATCTGATTAAAAATATCTACAAAGATATTTTTGTAACAAGTGGGACCCACATGACACATGTCATGAATGTGGTGGAAGGAAAAAAAGAGGACAACTTTACCCTTGGACTTTGAACTAAAAGAAAAAAGGGAGGGGGTATTTTGGTCATTTTGGTGTGGTTTGAATTTTTAAAACAAATAAAAGAGATGGAGAGGAGAGAGTCTCAGCAAAACAGAAAAAATAAAGAGAAAAGGAGAGAGAAAGAAGAGAGAGAAAGGGAAGGAGAGAAAAGGAAAGAAAATGGGAGATTTTTGAAGATTGTCGACGATCCGGCCGTTGGATCGTGTTTTTTCTACGTTAAGAACCCGTTGCCTACGATAAGAACCCGTCTTTTTCTCATTTTGGAACGTTTGAATTCTAGGGTTTGAGTTTAAACGGTTTGATTAAGGTTGAGTTTTGTTTAAGATTGGTTTAAAGATGAATGGTTGAGGTTTGGGGTTCGTTAGGAACGTTTTGGGGCGAAAAAGAACGTTTTCCATTGTGGTCGTGTGGGGCCCACTTGCCCGGGCCTCGGGTTTTTCTTGTTTGGGTGGTTTTGGACGATCCCCGAATCGATAATTCACACCCGGAACGAACTATGGGATTAAATTGTGGACATTGGAAATTTCGGGTTTAGAAACTTTAAACGCGAATTAAATCGCTCGGGAGTCGGAAATTGATTCCGTCGATTGCGTTGGAACACTTGAATTATTTAAGGATCGTAGAAATGAAAATGGGAATTTTCAGGGCCTCGGAAGGCGTTTTTCCGATCGCAGGTAGATTCGCCGAGCCGGGCGAATCGGGTCTTTCCGGGCCCGTGGTTGACAATGTCGAGCAATTGGGAGGTTTGGGAGTGATCGACATTGTCGGGGTTTCTTTTGGGCGTCAAATTCATTAAAATTCAGCTTTGTCTGCTAACTTAAAAAGTGTTTTAATTTGTGATCTTGTTAGATTGTGCCGCCGACCGCGGAAAGATGAGGCTAAGCGGGTGACTGCGAGCACGCCGGAACTTGAGCGTGGATATTTGGAAAGCGTTACGAGGTAGGGAAAAGTAGCCGGATATCGGCCTTGACTAGGGAAAGTTATTAGTAGAAATGCATGTGGGTACTTAGTTGTGCCCGTAGGTTAAGTAACTTGTTGTTATTATGATTGTGGCTATGTGTGCCTTTGGGTGTTGAACCCATATGTTACTATTTGTGTTTCGTGGGTGGCCATGTGTGCCGGTAGGGTGTTAAACCTGTATTGTTGCTGACTGTCTTGCTGAGGGGTAGTTAGTCGTTATATTATTGTCGCTATTTGTTGAACCTTGGGTGATGACTGTGATTGCATGGAGGTTGGGGCCCGCCTGACAACAAAGGGTGCCACGGGGTCGCGCGCGTAAGGGTTGGCTAGCCTTCCGATTAACCATCGGTAAAGTGTGCAGTTTTATGCGATGTAGGGAGGCTCCCCTTCCGACTAGCTATCGGAAAAGTATTGTTGTATATGTCGCGAACAGGTCGACCGCCTGTCCCGACTGCGTGTCGGGGAAAGTTGCGTCGGGCAGGCTCAAGCCTTGCCGGTTAGCGACCGGCACTATGTAGCTGGAGTGCGGTCGTTTGTGATCTTGGGTGTTGCGTGGTTATTATTTGCGTATTTGGTTGAGGTCGTAACTGCTGTGTCGGGTCTACATCACATGTCCTGGTTTGAGTTGGTTGGGAATTTTAACAGTTGTATTGCGTGACCGTCAGTCTAAATTGTGTTTTTGGGGTAGTAGTCCCCGGGGTTGTTATTGTCGGGTTCCCGGCATTTCTGCTAGTATGACGTGGTCAACCCGGTATCCGTGGCGGTGAGCGACATGCTCACCCCCTGCTACTTTTCCTGCAGGTACTGGTCGTGAGACGGACTAAGAGAGCCCTCGAAGCTTGAAGAGCAGGGAGCGGAAGTCTGAGTCTCTGGGTAGTTAGTGACGTACCTTGTACCTCGTATGTACATTGTTTTGAACGTATTTTCCGCTGTAAAATCATCGTTTTTGTTTAACTTAAGTGTTGATTTAAAGAGGTTTATTAAAATGTTTAAAAATTGTTTTATTGTTTCACCGTTCACGTTCCGGGTTCGTTCCTACCGAATTCGGGGCGTGACAGTTTTTCTTATATTAAATTTGGAGTTATTGATTATTAGGTTTTGGTAAATGGTTCTTGTATCTGCTTTTACTTGATTTGAGTTTTGCATTGATCAAAGAAAACTACAAGTGCTGGACAGGGACATCCTTAAATATATAACTATGTTCAGAAAAATCTATAATTATGTATTCCCCCATATATGATTTTTGTAACACTGAATATAATTATATGTATCTTAATGACAAAAAAATCTATGATACAAATAAGTGAGCTGGTTCATAGTATAACTAACATATATATGATATACCTTATATATGTGATCTCAACAAAGTAAAAATGTAACTCAAAGCAATAATATCTCTAATTTTATACTACTGGAACCTAACTTTGTTTCTTCAAAAGTATGTTATGCACTTTGCATAATATATATGAAACCATAAAGTATCCAAACATTGTTTTCAACAAAAAGTCATATGATCAACAAAATAAAACATCATCCTAACACAACTGATAATCCAAAACCTACTACATCGACAACCTATGGCATACTTGTATTGGCCGGGTTATTAACATTCTTGTTTTTTCAAAAAATTGACAACCTCAGATTGAATTACAGGCCATATATCATTATGTCGATCTGCAAACAGTTTATATGCGAACCGAGTCCTTAGAGTGTCAAGTTGTTTTTGCTGCAACAATTTAATAAGAATTAGTTTTTGATTTAAATCACTATAAAATCAAAACAATTATGACAATGTCGTATCGTATTTAAATGAACTTACACAATCCAAATCCAAACTGGTTTTCCATTTGTTGCCCCCATTGAAAGACTCCATATGCCACATCGAAAAGATAACACAGTCAACTACAATTGTTTCAGAAGCTCATGGTAAGTTTATACAGACAAATCTGGTAGCCTTGAAGGCATACGACAATTGCTTGTTATCGGGATAGACATAGTCTGCGTACATGTCTCTCTGTTTATAAAAAAAATACATTATATCAGGATCATCATATTAATATAACAAATTTTTCAATTGAAAAAACTTACCAACCTCTCGGGTATACTATTGTACCGAACATCATAAAGTTGGGAACTCTTCAGGTTGTCAAGTATGGTAATAGCGTTCCTTTTTTTATCCATTACATACCACATAAAAATGACTGCACGATGTGGGATATGTGGTAACGACAGCAAAAAAGACCTATAAATTATGAACCAATACACTGTTAGATCATGTAATAATATTACATGCATTACAAAATCTATAATTATTACCCTAGACTCTTATAACTATATTATCCAATTTATGAACATATGTTTCAATAAATCTATAACTCCCTTATGATAAATATGTAAATCCAACTATACAATTATATAACTTAGAAGTTAAAAACTATAACTATGATACACTGACCATGTCCTAATACAATTTATTATCTAATTGTTGAAACAATAATCTATAATTGTGTTATGATGAATCTATAATATACTGACAATTATATGAATTAATGTGACAATTCTTATCTAACATATATTAATTATAAACATATTCAATTAAACACATAATGATATGGTTTGAAAAATGTAACAAACTTATCTATATCTAAATGCAACACTTACCAACTTCTTCTTTATAATGTCAACACAGTTTTCTTTACAGGGATCTACCTCAAATTCAAGCTGAGATATAGCATGTTTTGGATCACGGCTAAATTGTAAACTCCGTTGGAAAAAAAAATATTATACGAAGTAGCATTTTTAATATGCAATTAAAAATGAATGGAAACCCTTACACTAATGTCGATAGTAAAACAAATACGGGATGCTGATCTTGAGCTCTTGCGCGTATCTTGTAGGTTCAGGTAATTACACCACATGTTGACAACACTATTGTCAACTAGCATACCATACCCTAGAGTTTGGAGATCACGCTTATAAACGGCCGATCCTTTTGTTAAAACAATTGGCACCCTAAAATTCAAAAAAAGACAGTTTGTTATAAAGAACATGTATAAAATTCATCACTAAAGAAATAAAATTATAAAACTTACTCGAATTTTATCGGAGAAGTAATAAGCCATTCAAATAGTGACTTCTCAATATCTGTCAGCTGCCCATTTACATCAGTGCACCTTTTGAATTCCGATGACATCATAGAATCATCAGTACTACTTTCGCCCACAACCTTCAAACGAATCTGCTGGACCTCATTAAGGGACATAAGTACACCATCATGTGCTTGCTCAATATCTTCCCCCAATATGTTCTTCTCCACTGGATGATTAGAATCGATATCAGCTTCTACCGGTTGTTTTGAAATCCCAATGTCAAATAAATCCGGCATTGGAATAGGTGATATAGGCACATGTTCTTTCTCAACTACAATACTCTTCTTCGTTGTAGCAGCCAACAATGTGTCAACAATTGTCAAGACAGGGTTGTTGCGCCAAAATTGGACCTCAATACTAGTTGAATCGTGATCCGGTGAATCAGGTACAGGGACATTGGACGTTTGACCAACCAAACTATTGAAATATCCTTGCAGGTGAATTAGAGTATGGCTATCCGGATACTTAGTAGACACACTCGCAAGTTTCTCCCTAAATGCACCCACAACCTTCATCAACACCGAAGCCTCATCACACACATTTTGAATCTCATCCTGCAAATATTCAAAATAAGTATTAAACATTTTCTATAAAACACTATAACTTTTTAAATTGTATATTAAGTGCATATAGTGCAATACCTCTCCAGCACGTGTAGCATCCACGTGATACCTCGATTTATCAAATCCTTCATTAGATTTCGCGTTAATATCATCCGTCGTAACATTACCATTTGCTACCTGCACTCTAGCCGGTGGTGGTCCACGTAAATAGCCATGTCCAAATGCACCATATTCGATCTCAATATTGCTAAGTCTTTTCATTTCCTTGTCATTCCATAAATGCATGGTCGGTGCTATGCGAGGTCCATATTGTGGACCCTTTAACACCATTTGATCGGCATAAAAAAGATGAAAAAAATTCAAACGGAATCAGTAAAATTATTATGCAAACAAGTATAACATAATCATACAAAATCTATAATTATTACCACGGACTCTTGTAACTATGTTATCCAACTTATGAACATATGTTTCAATAAATTTATAACTCCATTTTGATAAATATGTAAATCCAGATATATAATTCTATAACTGAGACAATTAAAAACTATAACTATGATACACTGACTATGTCCTAATACAATTTATTATGTAATTGTAGTGACAAAAATCAATAATTGTGTATGATAAATCTATAATATACTGACAACTATATGAATTAATGTGACAATTCTTATCTAACATGTATTAATTGTAAACATATTCAATTCAACAACATATAAATAGATACCTAAAAACATAAGGTAAAATCAGATCATATTTAAATCACTTACGATTAAGAAAAGAATGGGCCCACCAAACATCTTTGTTGGAGCTTTGGAATCAGAGTATCTATCCTTGTGTTCCACCAAAGAGCAAACCAGGTATCGACACCAATCAAATTGATCGATAAGCGACAAATCCTCCAATGCATCGAAGAATGACAAAGTAACCTTGTCACGCCCCAATTTCAGTAAACCGAACTCGGGACGCGAACGTTTTAAAACAATAAAACAATGAAACATGTTTTGGATAAACACTTCAAAATCTCCATTTAATTAATCAAAATAATGTTTACAACTTAAAAACACGTCCCAACACGTGGACAAAAGTACAAGGTATCCGTCACTAGACTTAAAAGACAAAACCCGGACTCCGCTCCTAGCTCCACAAGCTTCGAGAGCTTCCCTAGTCCGTCCTATGATCAGTACCTGTAGGAAAAGCAGCTAGGGGTGAGCGTTCGCTCACCACCACAGATAACAGACTGAATACGGCATAATTAGCAGACAATGCCGGTAACACCAACAACAAACTCAACTCCGGGGATCACCGTCCCCAACTCAAGTACTCTGACTGAAAACCACCCACGGTGACCTTCCTCGAACGACTCAACACTCAAACATGTAAGTAGACCGACACAACGATCACGACCTCTTCCAAGGAAACAAAAGAAACTACGCAACACCAAACAAGATCACAAAGGATCGCACACCAAACAAGATCACAAAGGATCGCAAACCAGCTGTTCAGTAACCAATTCTATTTATCTCGCCCTTTCCGATCCCAGTCGGGCCAGGCGGTCGACCTGTCAGTAACCATCTATATATCTCGCCCTTTCCGATCCCAGTCGGTCCAGGCGGTCGACCTGTCTCAGTAACCTCTCTGTCCTTCGCTCTTTCCAACACAAAGTCGGTCCAGGCAGTCGACCTGTCTTACAACTTCTCTGTCCCTCGCTCTTTCCAACACAAAGTCGGTCCAGGCAGTCGACATGTCTTACAACTTCTCTGTCCCTCGCTCTTTCCGATCCCAGTCGGTCCAGGCAGTCGACCTGTCTCAGTAACCTCTCTCACTCAGGTAACCACACTCACAATCACAAGCAAGTTCAACAAACAGCAACAACACAGGTTCAGCACTCCACAGGCACTCATGGCCACCCAAGACACCAACCACAAAACACGGACTCAACAGCCCCACGGGCACTCACGGCCTCCCAAGACACACCAACGATAAAGACACGGGTTCAACAACCCCACAGGCACTCACGGCCTCCCAAGACACACCAACAGTAAGGACACAGGTTCAACAACCCCACGGGCACACACGGCCTACCCAAACACCAATAGTCAAACACGGGCCCTCATGGCCACCCAATACTCAATAGTCAAACATGGGCTCTCATGCCCACCCAAGACTCAATAGTCAACCACGGGCTCTCATGGCCACCCAAGACTCGACAGTCAAACACGGGCTCTCATGGCCACCCAAGACACACCAACAGTAACTCACGGGCTCAACAACCCCACGGGCACTCACGGCCACTCAAACTACCAACAGTAAAGACACGGGTTCACAACCCCACGGGCACACATGGCCACCCAAAACACCAAAGGTAAAGACACGGGTTCAACAACCCCACGGGCACTCATGGCCACCCCAAACCCAACAATAATACACGCTCGCAACTTACCGAGACTCTAACTCGTAAGCCAGCCAAAGAATGCTTGCAACCTCCCCCGAGACTCTAACTCGGTCAGGCCAGCCAAAGACATCAACCTCAAAACACGGGCTCTCATGGCCACCCAAACACAAATAATAACACGGGCTCTCATGGCCACCCAAGACTCAACAGTCAAACACGGGCTCTCAAGGCCACCCAAGACACCAATAAACAAACAACCTCTGGCTTAACCAAAGCCTCCACCAGTCCTAATATCAACAGTTCCTCATTCAACCTCCGGGCATGATCATATGCCTCCAGTACTCCTAATATCGATAAGTTCACAAACAACCTCCGGGTATGGTCATATGCCTCCAGTAATTCTAACAACGCTAAGTTCTCTGTTCCTACGACACTACTAAGTGTCACATGCTTTTCCAATAATCACTACGTTCCCGTATCATGCATTTCTACTATTCGATAAACCTACTTAACCCACGAACCCCGGTGTCACATGTAATTCTACTGTTAACTTTCCCTAGTCAGGGCCGAGATCCGGCTACTTTTCCCTACATCAACCGAAGAACACCCGCTACGTTTCCTAGCTGCTGACGTTCTGGCTCGCTACCTCTGGGCTTCACTTCGATCGAAGCCGGACGCTAAAGATAACACGAAAGCCATAATTAGAAGCGGTTCCCAGGTTAATTTAAAGGTCACGATTAATCCAGTTTAAAACCGACAGTTGTCCTTTAAACTCGAGCGGGATAAAAGCGGGGTCACGGCGAATCGGGTTTGAGTACCCGAGCACCGAAACCGGTGCATGTTACCGAGGCACGATTCCCGAGGGACCGATTCAACGTTTTGCTTTCACTCCGTTCTAAGTCCGGTTACCAGTTCAAACCCGAACGTTCAACCGTTCAAAACTATTTTTAAACCCAAATTGATTTTAAACTCTCTCCATTTTAAAGCCCTTTTCTTTTCCATTTAAAACCCTTTCTTTTCCATTTTAAACCCCTTTCTTTTCTTTTTCTTAAGGCTGACTTTTCATTTTAATACCTCTTTCATTTCAATTTAAAACCCTTGATTTTGATCCAACCAAAATCCGATCCAAAGATTTTCTGTTTCAGATCAGTCCAGATCTATAACAATTTTACATCCGAAATACAAAGGTCGAACTTTTATTCCAAATCTCGTTTTATTTTCTTCACTGAAATTACAATACATCTTGTCGTTTCAAAAATAATCAGATCCGTCGCTCGGGACAAAACATAAAAGCCAAATAAAAGGAGACGAACGGTACGGAAAAATAAACCGGCCGCCGGCGAAGACGTCGCCGGCGACTAAACCCCCAGGAACGAACCTCACGTGGAGGGAAGGGCGGCTGGGCGGTGCACGACGGGCTATGCGAACCCGTGTCTCCTCGGATCTGGGCGAGACCGGCGAGGAGGACCCCTTTTTGCTCCAGATCTGGAACGGCGACGAGAGGGGCTTGGAGATGGGGTACCGGCAACGGCTCGGGACGAGGGCGTGGCTGGCGACTGGCTCGGGACGAGGGCGTGGCCGCAAGTGGCTCGGGACGAGGGCGTGGCCGGCGAGTGGCTCGGGACGAGGGCGTGGCCGGCGAGTGGCTCGGGACGAGGGTGTGGCCGGCGAGTGGCTCGGGACGAGGGCGTGGCCGGCGAGTGGCTTAGGACGAGAGCGTGGCCGGCGAGTGGCTCGGGACGAGGGCGTGGCCGGCGAGTGAGAGGCGGGAATCTATGGCCGGAGTCGAGCACGGGAGCTGGCCGGGAGTTCGGCCATGCTCCGGGAAGAAGAAGGAGGGTGCGAGGAGGGGTCGGCTCAGAGAGGGAGGGAAGGGAACGGCTACAGTTAGGGTTTCAACCCTAACTTGCCCCCTTTATACCCGAACTCCCACGGGCTTGGGCCACCTCCAACCGGGCCTGAATAACGGGCCTCGCCGAAATGGGTCGCGCGGCCCAGACCTGGATGGCTGAAACGGCCTGCCCTGGCCGGGTCTGGCCTGGCCGGGTCGCTGGTCGGGTTCGGTCCGACCCAATAGTTTTTTTTTTTAAGCGGTCTTCACAAACCTAACGCTTTGTACCAAAATCACAATGATACGTTATTAACATAACCATGAAGTCCCTCTTGAACCGTTCACCACCACCAGTCCCATGATGCAACATTCAGGACAATAAATCTTTTGGGTTGATCAGATTTGGATGTGTAACTTCAATATCCTGCTTCCATTCAGCGAACCAATAAGAGTCCATCTTCTGCCTTTCTTCCAAAACAGGTCTATAACCTATCGGGAAGCCAAGAGTGAGATTCACATCTTGTGGTGTGATATGGAGAAGACGTTTCCCAGGTAGGTGGATGGAGCAATTATGAGTTTGGAACTGTTGTACCAACCAATACCCCAATTTAGCAAGCAACCGTCTGACACCAAGTTCAAGTATATCACCAAACCCCATTTGCTCAACTGCCGCCCTTTGTTCTTCGGTGAATTCGGCCATTTCCTTCACCAATGCAGTAGGAGACACTCTTGTACTGAGCCGTTCAAACCCTTCTTCATCATCACTTTCCGATTGGCTTTCGTGGCATACACGTTCAACCTTACAATAGAACTCATGTCTGCTTGTCGATTCTCGTCTGTTCTTCTGATAGGTCTGAGAAACATCAGCAGGTGGTCTAGCTTTCCCACCAACATTAGGTTTTTGGACAGTTTTCCTAACAACCTTAGAAGGCACGTGTTTCCTCAGAAATTTCCGATTAAATCTTAATCCTTCCTTGACCACTTTAACATGTGTCCGTGTACTTTCTCTCGTCCTTACAACATGTAAAAAATGAACTAGCTTCTTCGCAACACGTTTTGGTTGAGGGATTCTCCTATTAGTCTTGCAAAAAACCTAATAGCAAAAAAATATGTCGGTACCAATACTTTTCACATGGCATAATTGTAAAAAGATACCTAACAAAATGTATTACGTAATTTGGAAATATGTCATATTCTGTACCCAAAACAATAACAGTTATCATATAAATACGTAAGTCTAAACTTTAAATATACAATATGGACTACATTAATATTTATTACGACAAAGGTACAAAAATCATTTGAATTGGGAATTATTAATTGCCCGAAACATATTTGAAGAACAATTATCATATTCTAGCATATTTGAAGAAATTAAATTACAATAATGACTTATACCTTGATTTATATTGGATTTACACATCATTTTACGAAGAGGTATATCGCCATCAGACGAAATTGTAAACCCATCTTCATCTACTCTTGGACTGTGGCATAGATCGTTTGCGCCCCTTTTTTTCCCTCCCGATTCATTGGGGGAAGATTGGTTCAAACCGGAAAGATTTTTTGTGGCTTTAGTGACATCTACATGATAATACATGCTTTAAGATTAAAAATTGTTTATGAAATTTTTTTTGTCAACCTATGTGAAAGTGAAAATGAACCTCAAAAATGTTTCAAACATGTGAAAAACATATTACCCAAAAACTAAAAATGTAACATATATAAAACAACCAAACAAAATGTAATTTTCATGTATGAATTATGTGTCACCATAAATCAATATATAGAAAAATGGAAACAAGTTGTAATATATCGGCCATTTTAATACCTTTCTTACTCAAATTAATATTATGCAACCGCTGACTAAAAGGTACATCGTCCTCAGATACAGGTGATGATTGATGGTTATCAGCAACGGGGCTCGTAAAAGGCTCTTTCTTAACATCAGCAAAAATGTGGGCAGCTTGGTCATCATTCGAAGAACTATCGATTACGATAGGCTCATTTCGGGTACATGTGAAGACCGCTTCAAAAAAAAAAAGGGTCGGACCGGACCCAACCAGCAGACCCGGCCCAAGTCCAACCTATTTAAGGTTGGCATTAGGGTTCTGAAACCCTAATGCTCACTACCTCTTCGATTTCTACCGCCCCCATCCCTCTCGAACCCGACCTCGCGTCTTCCTCCTCCTCCACGACGTTTCTTCTCCCTCACCGCATCTCCGGCGAGACGAGCTCGCCTGGGACACGACCGTCCCGAGCTCCTCCCTTCTTCTCCGGCTCGCACCCCTGCCCTCTCTCCTCCCGATTCGTCTCCGACCACACGCAGAGTCGCCGCCCGACCTCCTCCTCCCTCACCGTGTTCCAGCCGCCGCCCTTCCGTTCAGGCGAGACCCCGGCCGACCTCCACACCACCACCTCCGCCCAGAGCCCGTCCTCTCCCGGGCTCTCTTCCTTCTTCCACCGCTTCACCAGAGGGTCGGCGAGCCACACCGACGTCGTGCACGGCCCAAGCCGTGGCAGATCTGGGACGGGCCAAAGACCCATGTGCTCCGCCGTGCTCCACCGTCCTCCGCCGTGCTCCGTCGTGCCCCGCCGCCCTTACTTCTCTACGGTGAGCTACCACCGTGAGTCCTCGGCCGGCGACGTTTTCGCCGCTGGCCGGTCGAGTTTTTGACCGTTCGGTTTCTGACCGAGGCACTCTCGCCCCAAGTCCCTTTTTTTTATCGAACTGCCGTTAGATCTGATTTGTTGAACGGAAACGTTTTTTGTGGTTCTTGTTGTTGCAAAGACGAAAATGAATCAAAAGCAAAGTAAAGAAGCAAATCTGTAAAATTGGAAATGTTTTAAAACGGGATTGAAGCGTTTATGAAGAAAAGATTGTGTTTTAGAACAAAGAAAAGGGGGTTTTGATTGGAAAAAAAAGGTTTTAAATTAAAATCGTCGAAAATTTAAAGAAAATAATTTTGTTGAAAGGAACTGAGATTTAAACAAAGTCAGATTTGATAAAAAGGAAAGAATTTTGAAGTAAGTCAAACTAGATTAGAAAGCAGGTTCGATTTAAAATGGTTTTGGGACTGGTGATTAAAATCTGGAACTTTGGCTAAATTGGACTGTTAATCGGACTGTGAACGAGACAATAACGGGAGCGTCGGATCGGACCTTGGGACTCGTGCCTCGGGACCTATGCCTCGAGAAACGTGCACCGAGTTCTGTGCTCGGGGCTAGAACCCGATTCGTCGTGATCCCGCTTTTAGCCCGCTCGAGTTTAAAAGACAAATGTCGGATTTAAACTGGACAAATCGTAATCTTTAACTTAACGGTGGAACCGTTATTAATTTGTGACTTCGTGTTAAATTTAGAGTGCGGCTTCGATCGAAGAGAAAACCAGAGTTACACCTAGACGCGGACTTCGCCCTGGAAGACGGCGTTGGCCCGGTCGTCAGCAGCTAGGAGACGCTGTTGTGGTTTCGTCGCGAGGTAGGGAAAAGTAGCCGGATCTCGGCCCTGACTAGGGAAAGTTAACAGTAGAATTGCATGTGACACCGGGGTGTCGTGGGTCGAGTAGGTTATCGAATATTAGAAAAGCATGACACGGGGTTGTAGCGTTTATTAGAAATGCATGATACGGGGTTGTAGCGTTTATTAGAAATGCATGATACGGGAACGTAGCGAATACTGGAAATGCATGTGACACTTAGTAGTGTCGTAGGAGCAGAGAACCTAGCGTAATTGATTTACTGGAGGCATATGACCATGCCCGGAGGTTGTTTGTGAACTTATCGATTTTAGGACTGTTGGAGGTTTGGGTTAAGCCGGAGTTTGACTGTTTATTTTGGCGTCTTGGGTGGCCTTGAGAGCCCGTATTATAAAACACGCTTGCAACTTACCGAGACTCTAACTCGTAAGCCAGCTAAAACACCAACAGTAAAGTACGGGCTCTCATGGCCACCCAAACACGAATAATAACACGGGCTCTCAAGGCCACCCAAGACTCAACAGTAATAAAACGGGCTCTCAAGGCCACCCAAAACACCAAAAGATCAATCAACCTCCGGCTTAACCAAAGCCTCCAACAGTCCTAATATCAACAGTTTCTCAATCAACCTCCGGGCATGGTCATATGCCTCCAGTACTCCTAATATCGATAAGTTCACAAACAACCTCCGGGCATGGTCATATGCCTCCAGTAACTCAATTATCGCTAAGTTCTCTGATCCTACGACACTACTAAGTGTCAGATGCTTTTCTCATAAACGCTACAATTATGTATCATGCTTTTCTAATAATTGCTACGATCCCGTATCATGCTTTTCTAATATTTAAATAAACCTACTCAACCCACAACACCCCGGTGTCACATGCAATTCTACTGTTAACTTTCCCCAGTCAGGGCCGAGATCCGGCTACTTTTCCCTACCTCGTGCGTGTTCTCCCAAAAGCCAACCACAAGCTCCGGTGATGATCTCAGTCACTCACCCAGCTTTACCTTGCCTCGGTCCGTGGCACGATCTAAAAGAACACAATTTAAGGGCACTTAACAACTTGCAGGAATAAACTGAAAATCATTAAACTCGAAGCCCAAACTTAACCCCGACAATGTCGATCACTCCCAAACTCCCCAATTACTCGACATTTTCGATAAGAGACCCGTCAAGGCCCGATTCGCCCGACATGGCGAATCTGCCCGGGTTTAATAAATTGCCTTCCGGGGCTCCAAAAATTCCCGTTTTCGTTTCTACGGTCTTAGAATAATTCAAGGGTCCCAATGTACTTGACCGAATTTAATTCCGACTTCCGAGTCAATTAAATGACGTTTAAAGTTTTTAAACCCGATAAATTACAACTTCTCCAATTTAATTCCAATTTTCGATTCGGTTAAGGATAAAAGGTCCGGGGAACGTTTTAAACCACCCGAACGATAAAACCCGAGCCCCCGAGCACGTGGGCCCCACCCACACTACTTGGCCGAGCCCTAGGGTTTAAGGGGGGGGGGCTCGGCCACCATGTGGTGGCTGGTGCCAGCTCCGGCCAGCCACCACCCACGGTGGCCGAAGCTCCTCCCGAGTCTCCGGTCACTGGAAAACGTCCAATAACACCTCCAACCACCTCTAAAACGTCTCCAAAACCTCCCCAACCTCCACACAACCCTAAATCATTCACTTTAACAAAACCCTAGCTTTCCAAAATAATCAAAACGAGAATCGGTTTGGGTATTACCGTAGAGGAAGATGAGGGGAACGAGAATGCTCCTTGCTTGAAGACGATCCAAGGGCTTGATTTTCCTCCAAACCCTAACCCTTACTCCTTCTCTCTTCTTCTTCTTCTTCTTCTTCTCTCTCTAACCTCTCTCTTCTTCTTTCTAATTTAAAACAACTAACAACAAACACCACTTTTCTCTCCTTTAACCCATATGGTCGGCCAACACTCCCATCCATTCATTTCCCCCCAAAAACTAACACCACCACTAATTGGACAAGTGGCAAGGTGGGTCCCACACCTTTTGGAAAATATCTAGTTGATATTTTCCAATCAGTTTCGCGAAAAACGGACGTTTTGGGCCCCGAACGGGCACTTTTCCCAAAAATTACGAAACTTGGCGGGCCACAAGGAAACGGCTCAACTAAGACCGCTGCGACGACAGATAAGCTTTTTGGATCCAAAACGGTCCTCGAATGGACCAAAACGTCGCTCGGTTGACTTTTCCAACGAAAAGTCAACATTTCCCAAATTGATCATAAAGTTTCCCTGAGTCCCCCGGACCTCACTTTGGTCAAAAACGAGGTCAACTTAAGTCCGGTATGACACTAAGGGTCATTTTAGGTTCACTTAACTGTCAGTCTTAAAATTTTTAAATTTTTCCTGTTTTTCGCAGGTTTGACTGGCGTTGACCGGGAGTGGTTATTACATATTCACTTTGGATTACCTGCACAACCTTCTTATTTTCTATACAAGTCTCCAAATCATATCCAGCTTTGATCATACCAATCACCTGCTCCTTACTGCAATACTGAACCTCCAGTCCCTTAAAACATGTCTCTTGTACTTTGATTCGTATCCCACAAATTTATCCTGCTCATTCACCTTACTACCTCCCATAACTTTTCCTTTTGGGGAAACTATATAAAGAGGAGAAGGAGCAACCCCATTCACTGTGTCTAAGTGAATGAATGCACAATTCCCTCTGTACTTCTTCAGAACTTGATATAAGCACTCATCGCTCTTAACGTACACAAAATTATCGTCCTTCTTACAATACATCCGACTTGTGCTTTCACACCCTAGGACTGGAACTAGACCCATAAGCTTCAAGTAACCACATGTATCTTCATTCATCATAAAGCAGTTTATAGTCCCCCTCATACGAATTTCAAACTCTGTCAATGTTTCCCCCATGATGGATTTCAAAAACAAATTATTTAGGTTTAGTCTTGTGTTCATACCGTACTCTCGGTTTTCTACTGTTACGGCTTCGATTCTGCATATAAACGAACCAATACACACACCACACTTAGATTCAAGCTTCGGATTCAGAAAAAATTAAGAACCAAGCTTCGGATTCAGAAAAAAAATTACTCTAAACCAAGCTTCGGATTCAGAAAAAAATTACTCTGAACCAAGCTTTGGATTCAGAAAAAATTAAAATCCCTAATTTCTAACCTAACCCTAATCAATATTTTAACAGATTGCATGGGGAGGAAAGTTACCGACGAAACCATTCTTCACGAGGCGGCGACGTCAACGCAGCGGAGACCTCTCCGACCAGTAGTGACGACCTCTCCGACAATAGCAGCGGCGACTCGACCAGTAACGCAACTCGCAAGGAAGAAGTCGAACACGATGATACGTAGAGCCAAGCCAAATCTATTTCAATTTAATATATGAAGGGCACAATGGTCATTTCCTTTTTATTGTTACGGTTGATGGACGGAAAATGGGTAACTGTAAATTAAATGAAATTAACGGGTTTAAATGACACAAAAAATAATTAGGGTAGGTGATGTGAAAAATCGTGATAGTTAATAGTGGTTATGTGTGTTTATCATTGATCCGTGTCTAGAGAGAGAAACTCTTATTTCTCTTTAGACTTTTTGCTTCCAAACCCTAGCTTCCCAACTCCCTCTTCGTCGCCGCTGGTGACTCTCATGGTGTAAGTACCGCTCCCGGTCAACGCCAGTCAAATCGGCGAAAAACGGGAAAATTTAAATTTTTTGGACAGACACCTAAATAAACATAAATTTGACCCCGAGGGTCATATCGGACTTAAGTTGACCCCGATATCGACCAAAGTGAGTTCTGGGGGACTCAGGGCAACTTTTTGACCAATTTGGGAAAGATTGACTTTTTGTTGGAAAAGTCAACCGAGCGACGTTTTGGTTCGTTCGAGGGCCGTTTTGGATCCAAAAAGCTTAGTCGTCGTTACAGCGGTCTTAGTTGGGCCGTTTCCTTGTAGCCCGTGAAGTTTCGTAATTTCTTGGAAAATGGGCCCGTTCAAGGCCCGAGACGACCGAATTTCGCGAATCTGACTGAAAAATATCTAGAAGATATTTTCCAAAAGGGGTGGGACCCACTTGCCACATGTCACACAAGTGGTGGTGTTAGGTATTTTTGAACAACACAAAGGCAAGACACCTAGGGGTGTTCGGCCATTATTCAAAAAAAAAAGAAAAAGAAAGAGAAAATAGAGAGAGAAAGAAGAGAGAAGGAGAGAAGGAAAAGGGAAAAAGAGAAGATGAGGGTTAGGGTTTGTCGATCTCCCGACGATCCAACCGACGGATCGTCTCAACGATTGAAGAATCGAGCTCCAGTCATCATTCCCTTCGATGAGAACCTATTCGATTTTCGTTTTGATACGTTTGAAAGTTAGGGTTTGGGCTTAAACGGGTTAAATATGGATGAGTCGAGGTGTAGGGTTCGTTGGGAACGTTTTAGAGCGAAAAGGATCGGTTTCCGGTGACCGGAGGCTCGGGGGAGCTCCGGCCACCGTGGGTGGTGGCTGGCCGGAGCTAGGACCGGCCACCACTATGGTGAACCGGTCCAGCCACCCACGGGTCTTGATGGCTGGGTGGGGCCCACGTGTTCAGGCCTCGGGTTTTCGTGTTCGGGTGGTTTTGGACGAACCCCAAGTCGTTAATTCACACCCGGAACGAATTTTTGATTTAAATTGTGAAAGTTGGGAATTTCGTGTTTGGAAACTTTAAACGCGAATTAAATCGCTCAGAAGTCGGAAATTGATTCCGTCGATTGCATTGGAACCCTTGAATTATTCTAAGATCGTAGAAACAGAAACGGGAATTTTCGGAGCCCCGGAAGGGTGTTTTCCAATCCCAGACAGATTCGCCGAACCGGGCGAATCGGGCCTTTCCTGGCCCGTTGTTGACAATGTCGAGTAATTGGGAAGTTTGGGAGTGATCCACATTACCGGGGTTGCGTTTGGGCGTCTAATTCTTTAAATTCAGTTTTTGCCTGCGAACTTAAAAAAGTGTTTAAATTGTGATCTTGTTAGATCGTACAAAACGACCGCGGAAAGGGGAAGCTAGGCGAGTGATCGCGAGCACGCCGGAGCTTGGTCGTGGACTTTTGGGGAAAGCGTTACGAGGTAGGGAAAAGTAGCCGGATCTCGGCCTTGACTAGGGAAAGTTAACAGTAGAAATGCATGAGACACTTAGTAGTGTCGTAGGATATGTAAGTTTATCGAACACTAGAAATGCAGGCGACACTTAGTGGTGTCGTATGATACGAGAACGTATCGAACAATAGAAAGGCATGTAGTTGTGCCCGGAGGTTGATTGTATTGTTTGTGTTCGTGGGTGGCCATGAGTGCCCGTGGGGAGTTGAACCCGTGTTTTACTGTTTGTGTTTGTGGGTGGCCATGAGTGCCCGTGGGGAGTTGATCCCGTATTTTTACTGTTTGTGTGTCATGGGTGGCCAGGTGTGCCTTTGGGGTGTTGGACCCGTGTTTTTACTGTTTTTTGTGTCATGGGTGGTCAGGTGTGCTTTTGGGTGTTGAACCCGTGTGTTACTGTTTTGTGTGTCGTGGGTGGCCATGTGTGCCTGTGGGGTGTTAAACCTGTGTTGTCGCTATTTGTTGAACCTTTGGGGATGATTGTGATTGCATGGAGGTCGGGGGCCCGCCTGACGAAAAAGGGGTCTTGTGGTCGCGCGCGTGGGGGTTGGCTAGCCTTCCGACTAACCACCGGTAAAGTTGTGCATTCTTCTGCGATGAAGGGCGGCTCCCCTTCCGACTAGCTATCGGAAAAGTATTGTGGTATATGTCGCGAACAGGTCGACCGCCTGGCCCGACTGCGTGTTGGGGAAAGTTGCGTGGGGCAGGCTCGAGCCGAATCGGTTAGCAACCGGCACTGAGCAGCTGGAGTGCGATCCTTTGTGATCTTGTTTTTCGTGTGCAATCCTTTGTGATCTTGGGTGTTGCGTGGTTATTACTCGCGTTTTGGGTTGAGGTCGTAACCGATGTGTCGTGTCTACATTACGTTTACGGGTTTTGAGTTGGTTGGGGAAAGTAACAGTTCGTGTGACAGTCGGGTTACTTGAGTTTGGGGATAGTAGTCCCCGGTGTATGGGTTGTTGTTGGTGTTTCCGGCATTTTCTACTAGTATGTCGTAGTCAGTCTGGTATCCGTGGTGGTGAGCGAACGCTCACCCCTAGCTGCTTTCCTACAGGTACTGGTCGCGAGGAGGACTAGGGGAATTCTCGAAGCTTGAAGAGCTGGGAGCGGGAGTCCGGTTTTTTGAGAATCTAGCGACGTACATGTTGGTTTTTGTCCGCTTGTTTTGGACGTAATTTCAATTGCAAAAATATTATTTTGTTTAACTCAAAGTGGTAATTTTAAGCGGTTTATTAAAATGTTCGAAAACTGTTTTATTGTTTCACCGTTCGCATTCCGGGTTCGGTTCTACCGAATTCGGGGCGTGACACATGGCGTTAGTCATGGGAGTCACTGGTGGTTTCACCTTTTTCCCCTCTTTTCGATCTACTCATCCCCTTCCCCGTTGTTGTTCCCTACCTCTTCCGGTGTAGCGGTGCAGTTTCTTCACCTTCAGCGGCGGTTCTATCAGATCTACGTGGGACGCTCTGCTCCGTGTGGATGGCGAGATCTGGCCCTGCCTCCCTTTTTTCTTTTTGTCTCCAGAGCCTCGACTTCTCGCGGCGTGGTCCCCTTCTCCAGATCTACCTTATCCTTCTACTGTTCCCGGGTGAGTCCGAGCCTCGTAGAGCGGCGAGGGGTTTAAGCCATGTTGGCTTTGGTTTGGAAGATTCGGTAAACTGGATGGGGTTTCTCTCTTCGGGCTGTCAGATCCGGTTAGGCAGAAACAGCTACGACTTGGAGCCTCTGGTTGGACCTTCGTGCCTTGGTCCTCGGTAAGGGTTTCAGTGACTTTATGTCCCTCTTCCTTTCATCACATTTTACTCCTCCCATGTCAAATCTGCCACCCAATTCTCACTAATTTGCTCTCTCCCCTTGTGGTTCGTCGGTCATGTGTAGACCTCCGGCAAGATCTCGTCTTCTGAGATCTGAGAGTTGCATATCTGAATTTTTCTTCTCACTCTTTCCCTTAGACTAACCGACCCATCATTCCTTTATTACTAACCATATCCTTCCTCTCCTCGTCCTCATTCTGTTGTCGAGGCTCAACAATCGATGTTGGCCATTGTTGGGAATTGCCTAACGGTGCGTGGATGCTCTGTGGGTAGAGATTTGGGAGTTTTGGACTATTTTATTAGGGTTAGGGTTAGCTTTCCTGGTCATACCATTTATTTAGGTGTCGGGTAATTGGGTGGTGTAGGTTGCGTTTGAAGGTTAGGACACTCTTCCGAGTACCTTAGGGCGGTAGGTCGATAGTGTTCTTTGGTTGGTCGGTTTTTTTTTTCTGTTTTCTCCGTGGTTATTTCTCTGCTTGAGCTTAATGGTTGCAATATATGGGTACCAGACCTGTTTTTCGTTCTGAGTAGATTGCCTTTCTTTGGGGTTAAGACTGTGTGCTCTCCCCCTTCAACGCTTCATGTTAACAAAATTTAGGTTTTTGGAGATCTGGTTTGGGGCACTACTCTACTTATTTTGGTTATCGTAGTTGTTATATCTGTGTTTTAGACATAGTTGTGGTCATATTGGTAGTTATCTGGTTATATGACATCTGTTTAGTTGTGCTTAATGTTAGACAAATCTGGGTGTTTAGACCGTTGTAATTGTTTGGATCACTTTTTTTTTTTTATCGGCAAAGCAAATTTAGATTAAAAACCTCTTTCGAGATGAAAGACAAGGTTGTTACAAACCTTGTAGAAAGAAAAAATGTCATCGAACAAGGGAGAAACAAAGGCTACTCAAAGGGCTAAAGGCATCTAATTAAGGAACAAAGTCTAAGATGGTAAGCTATAGACTAAACTTAGCTAAAACCAAGGAATTAGAATCAAAACCAAGGAAATGAGCTAAAAAAATCAGAAATGTAGGCTTGCTTGCGGATGAAGGCTTCTCTCTTGAGTTTCAAAACGTCTTGCTTGAGTCTTAAGGCAATTCAAACGGCTTGCTCGCGGCTGAAGGCATCGCAAATGAGGTTGAGATTCAAATCAAACCGTTAAATCTTGCGGCTGAAGAAAGTGTGACTGAGGATGTTTCAAAAATTCCAGTTGCTTGCAGTTGAGGTTTCATAGCATCAAAAGGAGTCAGATGGTGTTGAGGCATTGAATCAACACAGGCCATGAAAGAACTACTCCTCTAGCTTCTGAAGATCACAAACCATCAGATGAAACAGTAGAGGGTTCTTGATGAAGCTTGAATGTAGTCAGGGCAAAAAAGGAGTCGATGAAGAGAGTAACAGAACATCAGTAGCCGAAAAGAACATGCAGGAAGGAAGACACCTGCAAAAAAGAAACACTCAACCCTAAGGAGAGTCTACCCTCACACCTGAAACAGAAAAAGAAGAAGGACCCCCACACAAGAACCAGAAGATCAAGGAAACAACAAAGGAACCTTACCAAACTCACATTCAGTACCCAAACCACCCAAACCCTTCCCAGAACCCAACCCCAAAAAAGAAGGGAGGAAGAACACCAAAAACCTTTAGCACCAAACCACAAAAATAGCAGCAGATAGAGAGATTGGTCCAAACAAGCTGCAGAACTTCTAAGAGGCAGGGGCATCAAATAAGAGTGGGAAATCTCCTCTGCTAGCAGGTCTTAGGAGAGCTTACCCAAGAGTTATATGAGAAAAAATAGAAATTGTTTTTTAATTTAGCCCATTCCCAATTATAAGCTTGGCCCTGGATTTTTTTGGAAAATCTCTTCTGCAGAAAGGAAAAGACCTTCAAAGACAGCTTCATTTCTTGCAAGCCATAATTGCCAACATGTGATTTGAATCAGATTCGTCCAAACTTTCTTGCATTTTAGAGGAGCCAAGGATGCCCAAGATGTGAAAAGGGATTTGATGGACAGTGGCATGGACCAAAAAATTTCCCACCGAAGTAATACCATACTCCAAGCTCTGAAACAATGTAGCAAGGTGTGAGATGCATCTTCCAAATCATCATTGCATACTGGACATAAAATTCCTTGTAGAGATAGTTGTAGTCCTCTTTTTTCTAGAAAACATCTAATGGGGATGGCTTCCATACAGGCTAGCCAGCAAAAAGCTGTAATTTTTGGAGGGATACCAGTGATCCACAAAGCTTTTGTCCATGAGGCATTAATTGAGGGAGCTGAGGTTTGATTGTCCAGAAGGTTGTATAGCCTTTTGACAGAGAATCCTTTTGAGTCTCCAACCCAAACAAGAAGATCTTTCTATTGAGTTAAGATGATGTTTGCTAAAATTTGTTGTAAAGTGATCCAGTTAGATTTTGCTCTCCCTCTAGGACTTCTTCTGAAAAATAGATCTCATTCCCCATCTGAGCAGGCTTCAGCCACAAGCAGATTTTTATTTGTAGAGAGGTTAAAGAGCCTTGGAAAAATATTTTTGAAAGGATGATATCCCCACCAAATGTCATGCCAGAAAAGCACTCTACCTCCATCCCCCAATTTCCAGGAGAGTCCTCTAATTCCAAATAAATTCCCAAAAGAGGGATCAGCATTAATGGCTAATATATGACTCATGAAGTTGGTGTTTCCAATTTCTTAAAAAATAGAGAGATCCCATTCTGTAATAGACCAGCCATATTTGCTACAAATCACTCTCTTCCATAGTGAGTTAGAGTCAAGAGAAAATCTCCACCACCACTTGGCAAGGAGGGCTATATTCATTTTAGCCAGCTTTTTTATCCCCAAAGCACCATCTTTCTTTGATCTGCATACATTATTCCAATTGACTTTGCAAAAGGTTCTAGGATTTGAGGATCCATGCCACAGAAACCTCCTTTGCCAGGACTCCATTTCTCTGAGAACAGCTTTAGGGGCTTTGATTATGGAGAACAAATACAAAAGGAGGGCACTTAGGGTGGGCTTTATGAGTGTGATTCTCCCTCTTAATGACAACAATTTAGCCTGCCAGAGGCCTAATGCAGCTTTAAATTTCTCCACAATTGAGTCCCAAGTCTTGATTCTCTTAGGATTAACATCTAAGGAAAGGCCTAGATATTTGGTAGGTAATTTTCCTTCTGAACAGCATAAGATCTCCAATAAAGTATGTTTCCTCCCCTCATCAAGATTGAAAAATATAGCTGAAGACTTATCATAATTGACAGATAATCCAGCAGCTAGTTTGAACATGGTTAAAGCAAATTTGAGACATAAAGCACCTGAATCTGAGTCTTGTATGAAGAATATGGTATCATCTGCAAATTGAAGATGGGATATGATTGGGCCATTGTTCTGAAAGTGTATTCCTTTGAAGAGACCCTGCCTTAACCCTACTTTCATTAGTTGGTTTAAACCCTCAGCAACTAGGACAAATAGGAGGGGAGAGAGGGCACAGCCTTGTCTTAGGCCTCTTGACATTTGGAAGTTAGGACTGGGGGATCCATTTATCAAGATTGATACATGAGCCCTTAGACAAGACATTATCCAAAGTTACCAAAACCCATCCTTGTTAGAATTTTGATGATATAGGACCAACTGACTTTATCAAAAGCTTTTTCAAAATCAGCTTTGAATATAATAGCTTTTTGCTTGGTTGTTTTAATATAATCAACTACCTCAGCATCCACAAGAATTCCATCTATAATCTGCTTTCCTTGGATGAAACCAGATTGTTCCTCCCCCACCAAATAGCCTATGACTTGCTTCAATCTAGAGGACAGTAGTTTTGAGAGAATTTTGTAGCTTCCTCCCATTAAACTTATATGTCTATAGTCATCAAATGATAAAGGAGCTTCATTTTTTGGGATTAATGTCAGAAAGGATGAGTTAATTCCTTTTCCAAGTTGACCAGTGTGATAGACACAATGTAGAAATTTCATAAGGTCTTCCTTTAAAATTGGCCAGCAAACTTGGAAGAACTTGAGAGTAAAATCATCTGGCCTTGTTGCCTTTTCTGCACTGCATGCTAATATTGCTTATAGAGTTTCATCCTCAGTGAATGGTCTCTCTAACCATTGTGCTTGTTGAGGGGAGAGGGTTTGGAATGGAAGATCATGTAGATGGATGTTTGATTCAATGCCTTCTGAACACCTCTGAGCAAAGTGTTCTGCAGCAGCACTTTTAATATCTGAAGGGGAGGAAAGCAACTGATCTTTGTACCATATATGGCAAAAAAAATTGATAGCACCTTTGAAATTTGCCAGTCTATGAAAAAATTTGGAGCCTCTATCTCTATCATCAAACCACTTTCTCCTAGCCCTTTGACTCCATAGTTTTGATAGCAACTTATACTTCAATATCAAGGATGCTTTTAGTTCCCCTTTCAAAGCACATTCAGCAGGAAGGAGGGGCCTTGATTCCACAATTGAGTCTAGTTCATCAATTGATTTACTGAGATGAGCAATGTGGGTTTCCAGATGCCTATATACTTGAGAATTCCATAACTTGAGATCAGTTTTCAAGAGTTTGAGTTTCATCCATAGTACATAATAGGGTTGGCCATAAACTTGGTAGGAGGACCAAAATTGTTCCACTGCTGCAAAAAAAATCTAGGATCTTCTGTCCATATATTTAGGAATTTAAATGGCCTAGGCCCCTAATCCACTAATTTGTCAAAAAGGATTATAGGCCTATGATCTGATATTGATCTAGGAAGGCATACCTGAGAGATGGAGCTGATTTTTGCCAAGAAATCTTGAGAGATGAGAAACTTGTCTATTCTGGAGGCTCTTGATTGTTGTCCAAACCAGGTATACTTGCCTCCTTTTAGTGGGAGATT
Organism: Erodium maritimum; assembly: GCA_963921825.1. Classification (NCBI taxonomy): domain Eukaryota; kingdom Viridiplantae; phylum Streptophyta; class Magnoliopsida; order Geraniales; family Geraniaceae; genus Erodium; species Erodium maritimum. The sequence goes on along the minus strand of OY997596.1, from coordinate 25,309,205 downwards.
TAGAAGTCCCAGATTTAGGATGAATTGTTGGAACATATACATATCAGAACCACCAGCCCTTTGAGAAGATCTTTCTTGGGATGAAGTAACTACATTGAAGTCTCCACCCAAGAGTATTAGAGTTTCAGAAGGGGGTGCTAAGATTCTAGCCTCTAACTTGAGCCATAGATCCTTTCTCCCAGAGGATGTAGAGGGAGCATAGATATTAATAATGCAGCAAATGCTTTGGCATGCCTGAATTTTCCCAAACCAAAGAAGAGCACCCCTTTCTTCAAAAGAATGAGAGATAGAGAAGTCTCTCAGTTTCCACAATATAATCAAACCACCTGAGGTATCTACAGCATCTGTATAACAAGAATCCCAACCCTAGGGAAGACCACATGACCTAAGAAAATTGGCTGGCATAGTATCTAGTTTGGACTCCTAAATCATGATGAAATTGGGGCTTTCTTGTTCACCAAGGCACTAAAGCACCTCCTCTTCTGTTGAGAAGAGATTCCTCTCACATTCCATGAGAGGAATTTCATGAGATCTAGGAGGGACCAATGCCAGTGGCTCCTTTGTCCGCCAGTTCAACTGGATCAGTGTCTTTGCCTAGATTAACAAAATCCTCATCTGAACCACCATCAATGTCCACATATTGATTTTTAAATTCCTCAAGATCTTCTATCTGGTTTAGGATGATCTGATCTGATACCCAGCTTTGAGACCAATGGCCTTGCCAAATCCCCATGCTTTTTTGGCAAGTGTATTTTCATCCAAGAAGCTCTTTTTCTTATTCAGATATGGTGGAGAGGTAGAAGCAAGTAAATCAGGAACATTGGAAGGTCCTTCTGGAGCAATGAACTTTGATCTTGTGCTATATGAGTATGGAGTAGCTCCTCTAGAGATTTTCTTCTTAGTAATGAGCTTAGTTTTTACTTTTGGAGTAGCTTTGTTTAGACCCATAAAATCTGTTGTTTCCATAATTTTTAGTTGCTCTAATTGCTCTTGGGGGGAAGAGAAGCCATCAGGGCAAATATTTCCACTATTCAGACAGTCTAGCCCTAGAAAATCCATTGATTGAGATTGAAAAAGACCAATATCCTCTACCTTTTCAGAGTTGTTTAGAGCCTTGGATAGAGGGATGCATGGGGAGTTTGTATTTTCTTCTTGAGCCTCTCCCCTTAATAAATGCTCTTCAGCGACTGTCCTTTCTGGAATTATAATAGAAGGAGTTTTGAAGGTAGCCAGAGGATTGTTATGGCTGTCAAAGAGGGTTTCTTGAATAGTTACAGTAGCCAAAGGAATGATAGGACTTGTGAGTTGGCTGGTGAGGTTTTGTCCCAATTACTCTTGAATTTGAATTGAATCATCTGAGATTAGAACAGGTTCCATAGAGATTAAAGCCTCAGCATTAGCCAGAAGTGTAGAGTTGATCATAAAGGCTTCTGCAATGGGAGTGGAAGGTTCCTTGTCTTGGAGAGAATGAGTCTGGTGGGCTGATAAATGGGTGGAATTAAAAGTGTCCTTTACCACCAAATTCGGTAGCTGATTTTTCTCAGAATTGTTCACTCTTTTGGGTTGTTGTTCTGAGACAGTATTCATGCATGTGCTCTGGTTTGTAACTAGCGCTGGGCCCTTATCCTTCTACACTTTGTAATCGTTTGATTTTTATATAAAAAATACTGGCTGATAAAAAAAACAATGGTTATGTGACATGTTCCCATTTTTTTTTCTTTACAAAACCAACCATTTGTAAGATACACGGCAATTACTTACAATCACAAATACCCTTGAACGACTCGTCTTTAATTAGAACAGTGATTTTCTTCTTATAAGTTGAAGAAATCCCAATCAAGTTTCCCCTCTTTTGGGCACCGCGCCGTTCCTAGAACTCAAATCGATCTCCGCAAACCCTACAATGGAGTTGGATTCAATTCCCAACCAGCCCTCTCTGCAACTCTTCGTCAAGCTGCTAGACGGCAAGACCGCAACTTTACGCTTCCCCACCCCGCAGATCTCCGCCACCTCCCTCAAGCACCGCATCTTCGACCTCACCCGCATCCCCATCCACCGCCAGCGCCTCCTCCTCGGAGGATACCAGCTTGCCGACCGCTCCATCGTCTCCGACCCCGGCTGCACCATCCACCTTCTCCTCCGCCTCCTCGGCGGAAAGGGCGGCTTCGGCTCCCTTCTCCGTGGCGCCGCCACCAAGGCCGGCCAGAAGAAGACCAACAACTTCGACGCTTGCCGCGACATGAGCGGCCGGCGGCTGCGACACGTGAACGCCGAGAAGAGGCTCGAGGAGTGGAAGGCGGAGGAGGAAGGGAGGAATCTGGAGAAGATCGCCGAGGATTTTCTCAAGAAGAATGCTAAGAAGGGGAAAAAAGGGGTCGGGGATGGGGAAGCCGATAAGTATGTGGCCAAGTATAGAGAGGAGTCGGCCAAGTGCGTTGCTAGGGTAGAAGAGTCGGTGAGGGAGGCGATGAAGAAAGGACAGAAGCGCAAGGCGACAATGGCCAAGGAGGAGGAGGCTAAGAAGTTGAAGATACTGTAAGCGTGATTTATGGTTTCATTTGCTATCTATTTCTGCATTTGTTATGATTATATTTATTTATGCATTGGATTTTTGAGGGAAGGAGGTAGATTGGTACTTAGAATTTAGGGGTTACTCCATGTCCGCACGCACACCTTTGGTTTATTGCTAAATCCTAACTAAGCAAACGTAAATTGTCATGTAGTTACGTTGACCAGTAACTATTGCATTTTCCGTCCGTAAGCCTAAGGTCTAACGGTACATGAAAAGTTGATAGTTAATGGTTATGATTTGGCAATAAACGAAAAGTTGAAGTTATGATTTGAGAATAAACGAAAAGGTGAAGTTTCCATTTTAGGAAAGTTTTAGAGCACGTGACAAGCATTAGTAAGTTTCCATATTTCACGGCGTTAGTCACACTTAACAGATTTTGATATATTTTGAGAATTAATAAGGTGAAACCTGTTACTATCTTATACGTTTCATATATGTGGGTTATGATTTGATGTTTGACTTTAGTACAATGAGGTGACATGAAATTCTTTCTAGAATTTATTATTGAGTTGAGCACTGTATTTGTATAAGTATGAAAATTTCTTCTGGTCACGAGGACATGTTTACCCGTGTAGCACATTTTTGTTTTACTTGTTAATTGATCCCAGTATGTGTTTTCTGTCTCTTTTCATGTTGTGTTGATCATTAGGATTTGGAGGTAAGCAGAGAAAATATCTGCCGTAGGTTTGTATTAACTGTTCATAATAGGATAATTTTATGGTATGCTTACTTTTGACTGAAACTTACATGCACTTTTGGAATATCCTTTCTGATATGTAATGCTGTTAATCTTTTAGGAAGGGGAAGAGAATAGTGGGTGAAACTGATGATATGGATGAAGACAGCAGTGATGATGATGATGAGGAGGAGGAGGAGAATGAGAAGTCCATTGTTTTGAACACCGGGAATCACCTGGATGCAGATAAGGAAAAGGAGGGTAGTTCTGGTTCAGTCACAGGTGTGAAGCATGATGGAGAATTATCAGGTGGAGCTTCATGCGAGAGCGGTTCTGAGGAAGAGAAAGAGATTGCTCTGCAGAGTAGTTTGGAGTCAGGTGGGCAGGATGTTCTTGCTAAAGAGAATGGTGTGATTGCGCAAAGTGCTACTGTACCGTGTTCAGTGCCTGCATTGGTTTCTGAAACTGAACCAATTCAATCTGTGGCACCATGTCCTTCAGGTTCAGGAAATGGATTAAGTCTTGAAAATGAATCAGTTCGATCTGAGGACAAAGATTCTTCCGAGTCTAAGTCAGGAATACTGGAAGAAGAAGTGAACAAGAGCCCGGATACTGTGAAGCTGGAGAAACCACTAGATTTTGGTGAATATAATTTAGCGGTAGAGATGGAGGTAAGCTTCCCAAACCAATTCATCATCAGTGCTAATATTTGTAGTTGATTTTGCTTATATATTGCTCCTAGTTGTGTATATTTTTTCTTCATAATGCTGTATTTTCACTGACATTTTGAACTGCATATGGCATACATTAATGTTGATGTTTATGTTTCGGGTGACTGAAAATTCTAATTATCATGACGGGTTATCTTAGTATCATAATTGCTCGTTAGGAGAATTTCTCCCCCAGTCTAGAAAAGTGAGTTTTTCATTGATTCTATTTTCTATCTCATTTACAATATTGCTTAGTCCTTGGCGATAAAGTTAGTTTCATTTTTTTGACATCCTTATGTGCCTAATTTTCATGTCCCTGGCTTTCTAGAGGAGGCTATAGTGCAACCTTAGCATACCTGTTATCAGTCAAAGGTTACAGTACATGAAATAAGATATGCAAATCATGAGTTTAAAATACTAGATCACCACCCCAACGACTAATAAACGATGGTATTTACGTTTGGAAATCTCTGGTATCACATCATCTCATCATTTTAGGGACAAACAAGTTAGTCAGATTCTGGCAAGCAGAATAATTGCTGGTGCGTCTTTCTCACCCATTGCCCTTGATTTAGTTTCATGCATCTCTCTTTTATCTTGCAAGTAAATCAGTTACTGGTAAAATGCACATTATTCACCTGTTCAGTCATGGTGATCTTTTATTTCTTTTACGTTGGATATGAAATCATTTTATGGGGTTCTTTGGAGATAATTTATTTGTTTGTTTTATGTTGTGGATACTTGTTTAATGCTTTTTGGTAATTAATACCAAACTTACCATAATAAGCTCTTAAAATATAAATGTTTTTTATCATCACATTCTCTCATGTCTATTAATCCTTGCGCTTGTTCTTGTTTGTGAAGTGTCAATTATACACTTTTCATCTGAACTGATGTAAATTTGTGTGTCATATTACTATTGACAGGTTCTTGGCATGGAGAGGTTAAAGTCTGAACTCCAAGCGCATGGCTTAAAATGTGGGGGCACTTTGCAGGAGCGTGCGGCAAGGCTTTTCCTGCTGAAATCTACCCCTTTGGACAAGCTTCCAAAGAAATTGCTTGCCAAGAAATGATCACATGCCCACGTGCTAGACGAACTTGTTAAAAACTTTTGTCTTCAAGGGTTTGAGAACTCTAATGTGTCTACACAGTTATAAGCCTTCATGTGCTGTGGGAACTATATTTTTAAGATCCGTGAGAACCCAAGCAATAAAGTACTGATCAGATCCTCCAAAAATGTAACTCTGCAACTGAACTTTCTATAGTATATGTGATAATGTCAAATATTTGTTGTGGCTCCTTTCTCTTGGTAGCAGTCAATAGTTCAGTTTTCAATACTTCGCTTGTATTATGTAGTGAAATACATCTAAATTTTGCATATGCCAAGTTGAGAAACGGTGCTAGTGCTGCATTCCATGGCCTAACTTGACCAAATGTCAACCATTGCATTCAACAGCAGATTCTTTATACTAACTAGTAGCATGGATTATTATTTCAAAAAAGTAGCATGGATTATGCTGATCAAACTTCAATTGACATCGCAATATTTATAATTTTTCTCCTACATTGAAGTTCTTTTTTGTAAATTAGAACACCAAATATAATCACGAGCGACTATCATTTTCATGACGATACAGCCGCTTCGAGAGGGAATCCATTTGAGATTGAACACTAACTCTCGTACGAGCTGTTTTGTTATTTAAAAGCAACGGTAAGCCACCGCGATTAGTGGAGGAGCCAGTTTTTGTAATGGTGGGGGAATCGATAAATTTTTTCGTCATAATTAAAACGTAAAATAATATTAAAGATATCAATACAGCATAAAAATACAATATTTTGATAGCATTATCATTCATTAATAGTCTCCATATTATTTCCTAACTAAGTCTGATTATATTAATAACTGAAAATATGTTTTCAATAATTGCAATAATCCGAGACTCAACCTGCCAGAAAATAACACTTAAACTCAAATTTAACTTGTTTAGTTATTTTTTCCCTGTAAATGTTCGATAACAAATAAAAAATATTTTGATTTCATTAAATAAATTGTTTTTTATTTATTTCATATTAAACGAGATGATTCGCGAGACTTGAAAGATTCGGCTCGAGCTCGAGTTTATTATCAAATGAGTCTATTCGTGAGTTTGAATTGGTTTGACTTTGATTCCAACAAACTTGAATATTTAACAAATTAAGTTTGTACAAACTCGTTTAGTACTCTAATTACCAATAACTTAAACATAATGAATTGTTTTCCCAATAACTAGAATTAGAAATATTATGGACTGTGATTGAGCTACAAAAAGTAAAGCCAAGAATGAGAGTCAAGATACCTGCTCAACTATGGAAGAAGCAATCAATATCAATATCTGAGTCTCATGAGATAATCAACACGAACCTAGGAACTAGGAAGTAATTAGGAAACTAATATGCTTTGATCTGAGCTTTAAGTTGTACGCAAGAAAGATGGTCTAATTGATTCATGTTCACAGCATTGATTAGTTCAGTGAGGTGTCAAAATATTGAAATTGAAACTGCAAAACATTATGTCATGGTGTGAGTAAGATGTAAATATTTATATGAGCTGCTGAGAGATTCTAATGGAAACAACTTCCCCGTCGTCTCCGGCTTTCATGCTCTGGTATTTCACCTGAAGTCCTGTTTCAAACAAAAAAAGGACATGCAATGACATTCACTATATTCTACATATATATATATATCCGATTCGTTGGCTAATGTCTGAGGTCTTACCATCATTTGCTTGCAAGTTGGTGCTCACTGCAACTGCATGGCAAGTCACCATAGCCTTTGGCTGCCAGTCATTGCCTTTGCCTATCCATGACTTGAGATTGAAGATCTCTGCCATTCCATAACTTTATTAGATTATTTCCTTGTTAAAATTACACTTGTTAAACCAATTAGGGATAATTGTCCAAAACTAACCTAAAGTTTCGTCCACAAACGAGTTGATGCACAAAGTTTTGTCCACGCTTTTGTGGGTGCATTGAAGTTTTGCCCACGCTTTTGTAGGTGCATTTAAGTTTTGTCCACGCTTTGTGGGTGCATTGAAGTTTTGTCCACGCTTCTATTCAATCCGGGAAGCACTGCCCAGACCATCATTCTGAACATCCCTATTACGTCAAAACTTAAAAAGTCGTGGACAAAACTTCAGGGTAGCCACACAGCGTGTACGAAACTTTGTGCATCAACTCGTTTGTGGACGAAACTTTAGGGTGGTTTTTGATAATTATCTCTTAAAATTAAATAGAGACTCACCTGATGTTGAAGAGTCCTTTAGGTGTTTGACATCAAAAATCCCCCCAGAAGCTCCATCTGCATGCTTTTTGGTGTCATGAGTTCCTAATAGCTCATATTCCCAGCTCCCATCCTGATATCCCTCACTCAAGAATAGTTCTATATGCCTTGCATCTAATGTTTGCATTGTTCCTGCAATAATTTAAATATTCTTTCACTCTTGCATCTTTCCTACTTATAGTGACAACCACATTGCCAAGGAAGAACATTTTTGTACCTTGCTAGAGCAACTATGTTCTGAAAATTAAACAACAAGTATAGTTTATTAGTACCCTAATTTTGAAAATTTTATCCCAAGGAACAGTACACAAACTATATACTCCACAAACTTATGCAGGTCATGAAATTAGCCCATAGGTTGGTATCAGGAAACCCTGGAAATTAGTATAATCATACTACTAAAAGCGCACATCTATTTGTTTTTGCTCACCATCACATGTGTTAAGGTCGCATACAGGGCAACGAACAAGCTGAAGATCTGCAAAAAAATAGCAATTTTCAGATAAACCTTTACAGTTGGGGCATTTACCATAAATGCTCAATCGTTCCACTTCCAGTAATCACAAGGAACTGCTGACAGGCTACTTAAATCAACTTGAAATACCTGCTATCCAGATTCCAGTTTTAACTTTGTCTACAATACAGTAGCCATTGGACTTCAACATCTCCCCCAGAGTCTCTTCTTTAGGCAGTTTCTCTGGTCTGATCAGCTTCTCAGTCAGAAGCACAACTGGCGTATGAAGAGAGAAGGCACCAATGCGCATCCAATCTGAATTGTACCATGAAAGCAAAATAGAATGAATTAGTCAGAAAAGGCCACCTTTATATTCAATTGAAAATTAGGCTGACAATGAAGGATGACCCTCAACAAAATCCCCTGATTGTTCCTATAATTTGGAAGTAAGCACCTCAACAACTGAAAACTAGGCAAACTGAGAAGTATGTCGTTTCTTTTCTGGTCTAAGAAAAGAAATGGCATACCTATACATCTTGTACTGTCAAGATGGGCAACTTGGTTTCAAGTTTTCTACTCCATTCAGAGAAGACATACTAGGCAATGGGCTTAATCTCTTTCGAGTAAATGAATTATGGCTTATGGTGTATAAGTATTAGCTCTTGAAAGGTGATCATTGTCTCCTTAAGCCTGAGGCAACTCACACCAAATAATTGGTTTAAGTCAGGTAAGTACTAGTTTTCTAGATCATGGTTCACATCATCTTAGCTTATGAATATCCTTAGTGGCATCATTTCCAAATTACTGGTCTGAGCTAGTTTCAAATGCACACTATCATATTTCAGTGTGTTCAGCATGACTGTTCCAATCGTGCATAAAAAAACATATCAATTCAAAGTCAATCAAATCTAGCTTTTCTGCAAATGAACAAAACCCTTCTACTGTTTGTTTCAATGTATTTTGGTAACCCAGAATAAGGCATATAAGAGCCTTAACAAATGCCCTTCGCAGTTTATGTCAAATGTTCCCCAAACCACATGAACTATCACCCAAACACAAATAAAATTGGTTGGTCATGTACAGTTATTTCTGGTATACTTCCACCAGCAACAACATTGACACTACTAAGAAGATAGAAATTACCAATATGCTTCTCCCGCTGACGGAACTTGTAAGAGTGACTCCCATCTGTACAACAATATTCATCAATCAATAAATGACTACAACATGCCTGCAGATCACTGTAATTTAGTATAGTACCAAACCACAACATAACTGACGAGTAGATTATATATGAACAGGGATTACTTACCAAAAGATGAAGCATAGAGATCCTTCCACCTGGATTTTACATGGCATGTATCATGGACACAAACCTGAAGATCTCGTAAACAGACATACTTCCAGACACTATCTTCAGTCAAGATGAAACGGAACCAAGTGCAGGTTGCAGCAAGCATCACCAGAGACTTTCCATCCAAATGCTTAGCAACTTCTGTCCACACGTCCTCTTCATACCTTGATTACACAAAAGTAACCGAAACAATAGATTTCTAATCAAAAACTTTGCTGTTTGGTTGTAGGAAAGCATCTGAAACTTTTATTCTTGTAAACTGTTGCTTGCAGCTCAGGCAAGCAAAGCAAAATGAGTATTGAAATTCACAATCTGCTGCAAAAGGAAATGTTTCCAGATGAATCTAATTTGAAATTCTGAGGGTTTCGAAGCAACTACTGAAAGTACCAGAGCATTGCTCATCATTTTGAAGCTATAACAACATAGTTTCTAAGATTTAATTTTATTTCTACCAAATTGAAGTCAAGGAATTGAAATAAGATGGAAACAGTTGCCAGAAAATCTAAAATTAAGAGTTTCAGATCACCAAAACAGCCTCCTGATACAACAATTCTATAAATATATTATCAAGATTTAGCAAATTAAAATGCGAAGTCACTATCCAGAAACAGCTTATCTCTGCATTTGGCAGCAGCATCGCCATAGGCATTTTCACGAAATCATTGAAAACCGCTTCCAAAAGAAATCATGAACGAAATGCTTTCTGGAAGCAGCTTGTATCATCACCCAACCATACGAACTACCATAAACTACGCAACACATCCAGATCTGCAAATTTAGCATAATTCAATCTCAAATCTCAAATCAACACTCCAAACCGCTCTCTCTCTCTCTCTCTCTCTGTTCCGCATTCAAATTTCAGAGCAACTTCGAGGATCAAACGTAACCAAATTAGCTAACTAGAATCGGATCAAATCATCTAGACATGCATGAAACCTCAAACTACGGATCAGGAAAGTGAAATTACGCAGAGAAGAAAACGAAGTAAAACTCCAAGGAAGTTGAATTTCCAGCGAAAATGTTGAGGAGGGAGAAGGAGAGAACCAGATGAACTCGGAGCGCTGAAGCAGAGAAGTGGAGCGACATTGAGGAGAGCGGCAACACCAGATCGAATTGCTGCTTCGGAGTCTCTTACTTTCCCTCATCTTTGTTTCTGATTTGATCTCTGAAAACTCCAGCTACTTACTGGATTTGGAGCCTTATAAGCTTGTTGCGTCGCGTGCTCACCACTTTCCCGCCAACATGTTGTGCTCCGAGATCCATATATTTGAATATTTAAAAATCGGTTATCTCCAATTGTTACATTGCAATTCTACATGGTTTAACACGAAATAGCTACACTTCTCGTCTAATTTTAACTTGTAATCTCTAAATTCAAAAATAGACCATTTTTATTGCAAAACTTATTATTAAACTTTGGAAAAAATCACATAATTGTATATAACTATCGTCTTTTTTCACATCACCCCTAACAATTTTTTGTGACATTTAACTTTCATAACTTCATTTTTTTTCATTTTACTCTAATGCTATTAACTTTCCATCTAAGAAACGTAAAAAGTCCAAAATACCCCTCCATAACCATCAAATTTTCAAAAGGGTAAATAACAAATACATACCCCAAACTTGTAGCGTGTAACTGATATCTACCCTAAAGTTTTTTTTACCTAATACCTGCTCAGATGTTTAGTTATATAACAAATATCCCAAGTAGTCAGCTAAAATGATGAAAATACCCTCGGTGATTTTTTAAATAATTTTTAAAAAATAAAACTGAAGTGATTTAGATTTCTTTTTTGAGAAGAATAGATATGATTATTATTAAAATATAAAGTAGATCGATGAGCACATAAATGTACTCATCTTACATGGCATAAACCAACTAGCGAGCATAAAGCAGAAACAGGAAAGTAAACTTTTCTCTTGACATAGGGGCGGTTGAAGGGGATATCTGCGGTAGCATCCTGAGATACCGATACAGCATACTTCTACCAAAAGGCACTGGTCGAGCCAACCAAGTGAGAGGGGAATAATGGGGGACTGACATCTCCCCCGGTAAGTTAGCGTGCGTCATCCTCCCTGGACTGATAATTGTAGGGCTTCTGAATGCGGGATTGCTGACTCCGGACTGGTAGGGGAGAATAGTGTCGGCTGGAGATGGAATCGTCGCCATCTATCAGCCAAGAAGGGGGCACAACCAACCCGCCCCTCCCTGGGCCTCCTCGAACTCATTCCTGGAGGCGGGGGTGATTGTGGCCCCCCGCCGCCGCTACATATGATCCTTCATCTGACGCCGCCGAACCCTCTGATTCTTCCGGCTCCTCCTCTCTTTCCAGTCTTTTCTTCCCAGACAAAGACGGACCAGCCTCCTTAGCCAACCACTCCGAGGGAATGTCCTCAGTCCCCGTCTCATAGGACGTCTCTCTCCCCCGTCCTTGCGCCTGTCGGGGGGTGGCGTGCTTGGGTCCCAGTTACCCCCCTTGCTTCCACCTCCCAGATAGGTCCAATTAGTCCCTGGCGCCGCCTTCACATGTTTCGTTTTCTCAAGGGCAGACCTCGGGTCTCCTAGGGCTCGTAGGGAGTGTCCCCTAATTCCTCCAGCTACAGGGCATGACGGGAACAAATGTCCCGCACAGCTGCATCCAAAATAATGATCTGGCAAATGTTCATACGAGACCTGGAGGAGAGTTCGTACCTGTGATTCCTACAGCCGGAACCATATCTGACTCTGTAGGGGGACGCGGATATCAGCTCGGATCCGGACTTTCATAAAGTCTCACCAGCAGCAACCCGAACCATCCACATCGACCGCCTGGCATACCCCTAGGGCATTCCCCACTCGAAAACCCACCTCCTTGTTCCAAACACCCACCGGGAGGTTAGAGACTCTAGCCCACACCGAGAAGTGATGAAAGCTAAGGTCTCCCACCTGCATGTGGGCCCTGAGATCCGTGAACAACACTAAAGATTCCTAGAATGCTCACGGTTCTCCGGCTAAGACTCTCGCCCTTTCCCGAGCTGACCTGAAAAAGAACGCCACCAGACCCCCTTCTAATGGCTTTGCTTCCACTTTCATACCCCACAAGTCCTTCATTCTAACCAGCAGCGACTTCCAAAAGATCCGCTTAGATGTTAACACCTTTGCTGTCATTGCAAACTGAAAGTGTCCCCCAGCTCTGGCGACATCCCCTGTGGGAACAACCACTTCCTTAATACAGAGCGACGAAAGTCTGGACCCAAGATTCCCCATTCTGACCTCCACGCCCCGAAGACCCTCCAAAACCGGATCCACAGGGTTCCCCGACCCGACCTGACCGTCCGGACCCCAACCCGGCTCCACTTGCTCCGCCCGCGGGTACGACCCGTCCAGCCCGCCCCGCTCCACCGATCCATCAAAACCGACCCGAGTTTGCGGATCATCCCGAGTCCGGCCTCCACCCGCTCCATATCGGGCCGCCTACTCTGCTACATCACCCGGCCCACCCCGAGACCACCCTGGGTGGCCTAGTGGCCCGCGCTCCATCTGGCCCCTTCCCGCACGAGGTGCCCAGCCCACATCACCTCAGCCCGCCCGACGAGCATCCAAGAGAAGCCCAGACTACCGGCCCAGGTCCGTCTCCGAAACCCTAGGGTTCTCCCGCACCAAGCCCTTCCCCATGTTTCTCCTCCACGCCAATGACGCCGGCGACTCCACCTGCATCACGTCCGTATCCGAATACACAATCACCGGCTCCAAACTCGTCGCCCCCGCCACCGGGTTCTCCTGCTCCTCCTGCGCACGCAACATCGAGGGTCCCGCCCTCGCCGGCGGCCTCCCCGACTCCCGCGCCACCCGCGGCCTTAGTCCCCTCGCCGGCGTCCTCCGAACCCAGTTCGCCGCCGAATGGTGCCATCCCCCGCCTCCCAGGTTCTCCTCGCTGCCCCTCTGGGCCGAGAACCTCATCGGGGAGAGGGCCTCCTCCCTCGGCGATAAGGACGCCGGGTCTGTGAGGGAGCCTCTCTATCCCGCCGCCCCTTCCGCCGACTTCTCCAACCGATCCTCCTCCGAGTCCTGTAGTTGCTCAAACTCCACTCCTCCATCCACGCAAGGGTCTCCCTCCCCCGCATCGATCACATTTGTACCACCCCCGACACCCTCCACAGCCGGCTCCACGAGCCACACTGATGGGTCGCCGGAGAGACTGGACAACTTAGCCGCCGAATACGCCATTGTTTGCTCAAGAGAACACTAAACCCTAACCCTAGTAGAGAGAGTTTGAAACCGACAGTTACTGAAGTGATTTAATAAGTATATATATATGATAACAATCAGGTACAAACTTGTATCTTTCGTCAGAACGTAGAACTATCAATCTGGGCCCTTGGATCGTAGAATTAATGGCCCAGATTTAATGCATATTTTTTAATATCTTTTTAATTAATGCATATCTTGTAATTGATTTCGTAATCAATCACCCCCCTGAATTTCGGTGGTCATCCGATCTATTTAATCAATGGCCCAGATTAGTTCTACGTTCTGACCCGAAATAAGGTTTGTACTTGATTGTTCCCCTATATATATATATATATATAAGAGCAATCAGGTGCGAACCATGAGTTATGGTGTGAACATGCGAACTCAACCAGATTCCGCCATGTGTCGCACTCAGAAAATGCCCCCCCTTTTTTTATAATCAAGTTTGTTAATTCGATTTTTCCCGTTTCGTTTCAACTCCGATTTCATTTTTTTTCTTGCGCCAACATTCTTATTTTTTCAAGAGCTTTCTAACAAGTAGTGGATTGCATATATTTTGATGTGTTTTTGAATAAGTGTGTGGATGTGTGAATATGAGTGCGAAAAGTGTGATGTGTTTTGCAAATTTAGTGTATATGGTTTGCAGATTTAGTGTATATGGTTTGCAGATTTAGTGTGTTTTGCAAATTTAGTGTATATGGGTTGCGGATTTAGTGTATATGGTTTGCAGATTTAGTGTATATGGTTTGCGAATTTAGTGTATATGATTTGCGAATTTAGTGTATTGCATACTTATTTACATATGATATATATGGTTCAACTCCATGTTTGAATATAAGCTTACAAATATTAATGCCATTTAAACTTTCCTACCATATACAGTAAGTTGCTTATTCAAGATTTATCATTTAAACTTTCCTACCATATACAGTAAGTTGCATACTAAATAATATATATGGTTCAACTCCATGTTTGAATATAAGCTTACAAATATTAATGTCATTTAAACTTTCCTACCATATACAGTAAGTTACTTATTCAAGAATTATCATCCTATATGGGCCTCTTATATCTCATCTCTCTAAAAAACCCTCTGCGTCTCTTCTTCCTCTTCTGAAACCCTAGAGCCGTCGGCGGCTTTCCAAGCCATTTTGGACGTTTGGGAAGCCGCCGATGACGTCCCCTCCTTCCCCTTCTCTTCCTCTACACGGAGCTGGCCTTGGATGTTCAGATCTGTGGTTTTTGGCTCTTCCCCCTTTCGTTTTTCGCTTCCCTTTTCCCTCCTTTTCACCGGACACGGCTTGGCTCCGGCCAAGTTGGACACCGGCCTTCCCTTCCTCCCCTGAGCTAAAGCCCTCTCTTTCTACCCTTTTTCCTTTCCTCGCCGTTACACTTTTGGCGCTTCGGATCTGGCCCCGTCTTCGGGTGGTTTCGGGTTTGTACTCGGGAACTCGTTTCCCCAGACCAGCTATACCGGAGTGGTAGGTGTTCGACTTTGTTGTTCGCCCTGGATATGCTGGAAAGGGGGACAGTTTCACTGGCGTTACCAACCTTTGTGGTGCTCACCGGGGTTCTAAACCCTTTTGGCTACGGGATTCGGTGCTCTGGCCTCCGATCTGCTCTTCTACCCAGGTATCGCTGCCCTTTTGATGCCGGATCTCCTTCCTCGTCGATTGAAGCTCTCTTCTCTGGTTCCTACTGGTGGTTCTGGGTTCCGTCCTTGGTGTTGGCCAGGCGGATTGTTCGGGTCGAAGGCCCTTGTTGGAGCTGTTCTACGAGTCTAGGCTACTATCTCAGGTGACTTTACCCCTCTCCTTCTCTGTTTTCTTCTCCTTCTTGATCCCCTTCACTTGCACCTGCTTTTATTGGTCCTGGATCCGTTTTGGGTCTAGGAGTACATCGTTCTCATGGTGTTGGCCAGCGATGTTGTTTTGACTTTCGGGTCTCTGATGAAAGCAAGGGTCTGGGTGTTTGGGGATTGCTTTGTCTGGTGGTTTTACCATGGATAACGGTTGTTTGTGGTGCTGGCCACCAACCGGTTGTCTTCTTCTCTTCGAAGGAGACAATAGCTTGGAAGGGTAGTCACAGTTTGGGTCAGGGGTGGATGCTGGTGCTGCTGTGTTCTTTGGCTGATTTGGTTTTGTCTGTCTCGGGTTGTTAGTACTTTTTTCTCCCTTGCTCTTCTTGGTAATCATTTGTGTTTCTTGTGAGGTGGATTTTGGGTGTCGGAGTTTACTTGTGGGACGGACCGGAAGTTCTTTGTTGCTATCGCTCCTGGGTGTTTTCTGTGCCGCTGCCTGGGTCTCTTGGCTCCTCTGCATCTTTAGCCCGTTTGGACCGTGTTTGGTTCCTGTTTCTGCGCTTCAACTCCTTGAGGAACTGGCTGACTTCGGCATGACTTTGTTTAGACGTGGGAGCGGGGCTTAAGGAGTTCTGTTTGTTTGTTTTTCAGTGTTTGGCCCTTGTTGGCCTTGGTTGCCCTTGTTTAGGGTGGTTCTGTTTCTGTTAGGGGTTAGCTTAGCTTGATTACCTAGGTTTGTTCTGGTTTTCTCTTGGTTTGTCTCGGTTTCAGGCTTTGCTAGACCCTGTTGGTGTTGTTTGTTGTTTGTTGTTAAGGTTGTACTTCATATTTGATTAGCTAGGTACTAAGACCCCGTTGTATTGTGTTCGGATCATCCCTGGTTGGGTGATCTTGTTGGTTGTAAGTTTGGTTTGAGGGCGTGCCCTTGACCTTCAGCTACATTTTGTAGCTGTTGGTTTTTATAAAAAAAAATTGCTGATCAAAAAAAAAAGAATTATCATCCTCAAATTAGATAATCTTCTAATAAACCAATAAGATTAACTCCAATTCCAGGTTTTAAAATTATATGCAAGTTATGACTCCAACATTTATCATAAAGTTATTTAAAGTCTAAGTAGTATACATATACTTCCTCCATCCTACAAAATACATAACAATGAGTGTCTCATTTATTTGACAAAGATTTAGTTTTAGTAAAGTGTGAAAATTACACTAAATTCGCAAACCATATACACTAAATTCGCAAACCATATACATTAAATCCGCAAACCATATACACTAAATCCGCAAACCATATACATTAAATTTGCAAAACACACTAAATTCGCAAACCATATACACTAAATCTGCAAATCATATACACTAAATCTGCAAACCGTATACACTAAATCCGCAAACCATATACACTAAATTTGTAAAACACATCACACTTTTTCGCTCTCATATTCACACATCCACACACTTATTCAAAAACACATTGAAATATATGTTTTGCGAATTTAGTGTAGGTTGCTGGCACGGCGATGGTAAGCACGCCATCTCGAGACAGAGGCTGGCACGACGAGGGGTAGCTCGTAGATGGAAGCACGGTGGAGCAGCGGCGATGGCGAACGTGTGGAAGCATGGCTGAAGCTCGAGCATGAGGGGCAGCGCCTCTGGTTTGGGAGAGGAGAGATTTACGTAAATATGGGCATTATTAAAAGGTTTTAGGGTTATGGTAATCTGATTACTTAAAAAGACTTCTATACCCTTCTGATTTATAATATTACGAAAAGAAAATCAAATTTGGAGATAATTACAATTGTGTGTCATTGACTTCATGACCATTAGATTAAATTGATCTAACGATCCAAATTTATGTAACAATTAACAAAATAAGAACATGGTAACACTTGAAAGTGTACCTATACCATGTTCTTATTTTGTTAATTGTTACATAAATTTGGATCGTTAGATCAATTTAATCTAATGGTCTGGTGTTACCATGTTCTTATTTTGTAATTTATTTTGTAATATTTCCGATAACCTTTTAGTTATGTAACTTTTACTATTTGATTATGTAATATAGCCTTTTAATTATGTAATATCATTTATTGTTGTAACTTGTAATGTATAATATGAGTTGAATTGGATTTTTAAAAAAAAACTTGTAGTGTATACATAAAAATGGATAATATTATGTAACTATGTAACATCATGGAAAAAAATATATAACATCGATTTAAAATTTGTGACATCGATATTTGTTTTGTAATATTCAGTATAAATTTATGTAATATCATACATAATAATCTGTAACATCGTATATGAACTCTGCGCAACAATAAAAATTTTGAATTAAAATTTTATTTTATCAAAAAATTGAACAAAAAATATTTATAAAAAAAATCAGATTTGGACAATAAAAAATATGCAGTGGAAAAATAAGATATGGAGTTACCAAACTACCATTTTGATGATTTTTCTATTTAATTTATGGATAATTCAGCATGAAAATTTATGACCATTAGATTTTAAAATTCAATGGTCTAGATTTATGTAACATGTAACAAATTAAGTGTTGGTAACACTTGAAAGTGCCCCTATATATATATATAACAAAATTTATTTTTTAAATAATTATTGAAGTGTGATTGAGGGTATTTTCGTCATTTTAGTTGACGGCTTGGGCTATTTGTTATATAACTAAACATCTGAGTAGGTATCAGTTAAAAAAACTTTAGAGTAAGTATCAGTTAAACGCTACAAATTTAGGGTAGGTATTTGTAATTTACCCTTTTCAAAATCATACCATTACTCTTACAAACTCAAAATTGTTAGAAATATCAATAATACCTTTCTTTAACCTTCAAATTTTCAAAATTTACCACAAAAAATATTTTTTTATCTCAATAATTGTTATTAAAAAATTATTTATTTATTTAATTTTTATATTTTTATAAATATTCATTAATATTTTTTTATTAATTTATAGAAAAAAAATTCTATACATTCTGTATTTTTTTTATAAATATTCATTACATTTTTTTTATTATTTATTTATTATTATTCATAAATCCCTTTTCTTTAATATTTATTAACTTTTGTCAATTTTTAAAATTTTATTTATTCTAAATTTTATGAATCATTTGCCTTTAATTTTATAAATCCATTTAATTAATTTCTACTTAATTTTTAAAATTACACATTTTTGACAAAAATGAAGTAAAAAAAGTGAAAAATGTTCCAGTTTAGTCTTCTTCCATTTTTGTTCTCTCACCCTACACCACATACCGCCACTTCTTTTTCCAGCACCACTTTCAATTTCCTAAGCACAACACAACTACATTCTATTACATATTAGAATTCAAAATACATAAACAAGAAAACACCCACAGAATAAACTTTACCAGCTCAAAATTCAAAATGAAGTTTTTTTTATTTGTAAAGCTCTTTGTGTTTCTACAAAATCAATAACTCCAAATTTCCTAACTCTGAATCCCACAGACCTTAGTATTCTCAATCGTGGTGATCCGGTAAAGAAGAGATCCAAAAATCTTAGATCCCCAAATACATAGAAACGCAGAAAAAAAAAGGCAAAGAAAAGGATTGCTTGAAAAAGATTGGCGTGAAAGATTGAGATCGTAGTAGAGGAGAGGTGGAGGAGGATGTGGGTGGGAGGAAGAATCAAGGGCGGGAACGTTGTTTCGCTGTGTTGAACGTCCTTAAATTGTTTTGAGCTTTGTTTTGGCGATCCTAATCGGGCTTGACCTTTTTTGCACTTCCCAACTATGACCTTTCCATTTTTTGCACGGACTAATATTTCCCGTTTGAATAAACGTTGTTGTTAGTTTTGGATGGGAAAAGCCCAAAATGCCCTCAACAAAAAATGTTAGTCCGTGCAAAAAATGGAAAAGTCATAGTTGGGAAGTGCAAAAAAAGGTCAAGCCCAACTTCATGTTATTGACTTTTGCCGAGGGTATTTTGGAATTTTTCCATCCAAAACTAACAGCAACGTTTATTCAGATGGGAAATGTTAGTTCGTGCAAAAAATAAAAAGGTCAAAGTTGGGAAGTGCAAAAAAAGGTCAAACCTGGTTAGGATCGCCAAAACAAAGCTCAAACAAGGACCGTGTTAGACTGATCTATCCCGGATGTGCGAGCAGTTGTTCTCATTTTATTCCAAAGCTTTTTCATTTTAGGTTGTTGCATTTTTGGTTATTTTTATGTTTTTGGCTATGTTTACTATTTTGGTTTTTTATTTCGGTAGGACATTAAAATTGTTTTGGTTGTCTAAGACGAAAATTAGTTTTGTTTTACAGATCCAAAAGCATCGAATCATCTATAGAAGGCCATGATATACTTTAGAATCCAAAGTTTTTAACCCTGTTTGTGTAATCTATTGGCTTCACATACCGTTCAATTTAATAACATCTCTGCGAATATATCGGCAAACATCTTGCCGCTGGAAAATTTATTCGAAAGGTCATAGATATAAGGGTAAATTACATTGACATACCCCGAACTATACGTGTTTAACGGTTTACTACCCCAATGTTCATTCGTAACAATCACATACCCCGAACTAACCATTAATTACGCTGTTACCCCCTCCCATCCACTTTTCCATCCAATTATTGTTCATCTTTATATAAATTCCAAAAATTCCCTTGTCTTTATGACTTTAAAGTCAACCATTTCTTTTAAAGAATTACACAAATACTATTACATATATTTTCTTTTATATATCTATGGGAAAATTTCATTTTAATACCCTACCAAACATTTACTTTCACTTTGATACCATGTCATAAATTTTTTGCACTTTCATACCTAAACCAAACATTTAATTTCACTTTGGTACCCAACTGTTAACTTTCTGTTAGGTTAGATGGAAAAGGGTAAAAAGACCATAATACCCTTAACTACTACTCAAATTTTCAAACTCATGTCATTGAACTCAGAACTTAAAAATGAGTGAAATGACAATAATACCCTCCATTGTTTGGGTGTTAAAATAAAATCAGATTTTTTTTTATATATTTCAAAAAAAAATTAAAATCAATTTTATATATTTCAAAAATCATATTTTTATATAATTCAAAAAATCATATTTATTTCAAAAAATATTTTAAAAATCTATTTTTGTATATTTCAAAAATCATATTTTTATATAATTCAAAAAATCATATAAATTTCATAACATTTCTAATTACTTTTTTTATTTCCTAATCCTTTCCAAATCCAACCAACTCTTCTGCAAATACCAAAACCATATATTTATCTCACCATAAACAGATATGAAGGAGTTAGGTTTTGGGTTCTCCATCTCTTCCCCTTTTGAAACCATCTACTAATCGTGTCATATTTCTGATTCAATCTAGGGTTTTTTGGGTTTTGCTTTCCTCTTTTTGGGTGATTTATCTGGTGCCTCTGTGATAGTTGGGGTTTTGGCGGGATGGATGTGGAAGCCGAAACATTTTGGCCATTTCGACAATCAGGGCCCTCAGATTCGACGGAGAGATGAGGGTCGAAGGTTTGAGGGACATATCTGCTCGGTGGAGGCCGGAGACGGGGATCTGCTCTGAGACTTCACCATAGTCGGGGATCTTCTGGTTCTCCGAATCTTATTTGAAAAAAAAAAGTATAAGGCTTTTTGAAAAAAAAAAGTTGGAGTTCTTACCTGAGTTTTGGATTCTAAAAAATTGAATTCGGATGGTGTATTTTGGACCACGAAATTCCTTGTTGAATGATGAATATTTTGGATTCTAACTCTGATTCAACAGAGAGAGTTGGTTGGATTTGGAAAGGATTAGGAAAGTTAAAAAGTAATTAGAAATGTTAAGAAACTTATATGATTTTTTGAATTATAAAAAAATGATTATTGAAATATATAAAATTGATTTTTAAAAAATATTTTTTGAAATATATAAAAGAAATATGTTTTTATTTTAAAAGTAGGAAAATTTTCATTTTAACACCCAAACAATGGAAGTTATTATTGTCATTTCATTTATTTTTAAGTTCTGAGTTCAATGACATGAGTTTGAAAATTTGAGTAATAGTTAGGGTATTATGGTCTTTTTACCCTTTCCATCCAACCTACCAGAAAGTTAACAGTTGGGTACCAAAGTGAAATTAAATGTTTGGTTTAGGTATGAAAATGCAAAAAATTTATGTCAGGGTATCAAAGTAAAATTAAATGTTTAGTAGTGTATTAAAGTGAAATTTTCTCTATATCTATTTCTTCAAATTTCAATTCTTTCAAATTTTTCTTATTTTCAATTTTTATATAAACTCTTTCTAAATTTCATAATCCTTTATTTTTAATCTTTAAGAATTCATTAATTATTATTTTTAGAAGAACATGTACTATTATTACTGAAATATAAAGGGATAATATCATAAAGTTACCCTTAACTTTAAGCCATTTTCAAAAAGTTACACTTAACTTTAAAAAGTAACAAAACGACACCTTAAGTTCTAATTTTGCTCAAACTAGTCAACGGAGTTAACTTTCCATCCAAAAAAACGTAAAATGTCTAAAATACCCCTCACTTACAATCTAATTTTCAAACATATGCCACTCCACAGTTTAAAATGACTGAAATACCCTTCAATAACCTACAATTTTTCAAAAAGTACAATTTTTATTAAAAAAAAATTTAGATCTTTTTGTATTTTATATTTCATTAATTTTATTTATTTTCATTATTATTTATCTTTAATTTTGTTTATATATAAAATCAGATTCTATTTTTAAAAAATATAAAGAATCAAATTTTATTTTACAAAATACATACAAATTGAAAAAAATATGATATCAATTTTATTTCTTTATTTCTTTATTTTTTTAAAAAAATTTGTTCTATTTATTTTTTATTAGTTTTCAAAAATTATTTTTTAGAAAAATCTTAATTTCTTCTAAAATAAATATAAAAATTATAATTTAAATTTAAAATATATATAAAACTGAATTTGGTTTTAAAAAATTCTAGTTTATTTTTTATTTTAATTTTTCTAAAATCTCTCGTGCTTCTGCAATCTTCAACTACCCATTGCTATCTTTTTCTTTGATTTATGTTCACAATCCAAATTCATTTTCCTATGAATATAACCAATCTCATTCATAATGATATTGGTAATGAAATGGCTTTCATAGATAGCACTGAATTAGCAAAACTCAAACCCAAATTAAATAGATTCATTCATATCTATGTATATACACCAAACCCATTAGCAAAAATCAAAAAAATGGAAAGCAATTCCCCAATTCTCCCACTGCCGAGTTGCAGACTCTTCCATTAAAGACCCTTCCCTACCTCTCCAAATCTAGCCAACACCATCATTTCTCCTAACTCCAAAAAATTCCCCAAATCCCACACCCACAACCTCAAGAACCCCAACCCGAAAATCTAACCATATTCATCCATCTCCCGTGCCCAGATCTGCTTCACCCAAGCCCATACCGTCTTCGTCCTCTGCCGCCACAGCGAGACAAAGCCAGATTTCCAGCCAAAAAAATACAAGGAAGAGAGAAAAGCTCACGATCTAAGAAACTAACGCTCACAATTGCGGCAGCTCATATGTATATAGAATAAGGTGTTTGTGCTGCTGAGGGAAAGAGAACATGTGGAGGGAGAAAGGTATTAGAGAGAGAAAGAAATTGTAGAGTTGGGGAAGGTCTTTAAAGATAGAAGGGTATTCTTGGTATTTAAAACGAATTTGACTATTTCCGTCAAAAAAACAAATGGCGTTAGACTAGTTTGAGCAAAATTAGAAATTAAGGTATCGTTTTGTTACTTTTTAAAGTTAGGTGTAACTTTTTGAAAATGGCTGAAAGTTAAGGGTAATTTTATGATATTATCCCAAATATAAAGTAGGGCGATGAGCACATAATTGTACTCATCTTACAAGGCATAAACCAACTAGCGAACATAAAACAATAACAGGAAAGTAAATTTTACTCTTGAAATATAAAGTAGGGCGATGAGCACATAATTGTACTCATCTTACAAGGCATAAACCAACTAACGAACATAAAACAATAACAGGAAAGTAAATTTTACTCTTGACAGTGAAGGTGATATTAATTATTCTTAATATTAATTAATTATTTTTTATAATATTTATTTTTATTATTATTATTAATTCATTTGTTATAAACAAATTATATTTTAAATTTCAGATTTTTTAATTATTTTTTCGAGCAAATTTAATATTTTTTAATAATATTTTGAGCAAAAAATACTCATCCACAGAGTTCATCTTCAACCTTTGAGCTCCAACGTCCTTCACACTCACAAACTTCTACATCAAGCTCACGGATCCAGATTTATTTGAACAAAAAAAAATCAAAACAACTTTCATATGATGAGCTTGTCACCGTCGTCTTCCCTGTATCAATTTTTTAGGTTAGGAAAGAGATAGAACACGGTGGAAAATCCAGATCTCAAATGAATCCTCCAGCGATTCCAGATCGAGCAAAAAATCTGGCCCCAATTTTTCATCGAATTGCCCAAAAAGTTATAGAGAAAATCCCTAAAAATTAAAATTGAGAGTCCGGCCACAAAACCCGACATCACCAGCGTCGATCTGGTGTGTGTCCGCCCAAAACATTGAGTTCTTCACAGATCTGTACATGCGAAGAACTCGGGACACAGCAGACGACGTTGTCGGAGGTAAAGGAGAACTTCATCAGAAAAGAGGTAGCCCAAGATCCGAGTCGTCTCCGATGCTTCTGTTCATGAAATCGCCACCCATTCTTACCGTGAAGGAGTGAGGTGAAGGATTGGCTCTGCTGCGTAAAGGATTGGCTCTACTGCTGTGTTTGTTTGATGTTTACAGAATATTAGGCTTTAGGATTGATAGTTGATACTTATGTTATGATAAGATTAGGTTTTATTATTTAGTTAGAATAAAAAATACATATATTTTTTTTGAGGCGGAATGATAATATTATTAATTAAAGCTTTTTGGTGACCGCGAAGACGGTTAACACCATATAAACCAAGAAACTGACATAAAACTTAAAGACAAATGCTGAATAGTAAATGTTGCTCGTGGGCATAAGGGCGGTCGGAGGGGTGGGACTGCAGACTGCGGTAGCATCCAAAGACACCGATACAATATGCTCCAACAATAAGAAACTGATCAAACAGATCAGGTTATAACTTTATAGTGGTGGACCGATTACTCCCCCAGTAAGTCAGCGTGCGTCGTCCTCCCTTGACTGATAGTTGTAGGGCTCCTGAACGCGGGATTGCTGACTCCGAAATGGTAGGGAAGCATCTTGTCGACTGTTGGCAGAACCATTGCCGCCAAAATGCCAGGGAGATGGTACAGTCGACCAACCCCTCACTGGGCCTCCAGAGACTCATTCTTGGAGGCGGGGGTGCTTGTAGCCCCCCACCGTTATATGTGATGCCCCAACGGATGTCGGCGAGGCCTCTGACTCTTCATCGGAATTCGGGTCTGGACCCATCTGATTACCCGGTTGAACCGGGTTGGTCCGTGAGAAATTGGTCTTATCCGAACCCGTACCGCCCGACCCGAGTCTTGTTGTCTATGCCCGGATGTCCCCCGCCCAGCTCGGGTCCGCTCCGCACCAAGTTCGCTCACTCTCAGGCATGTGCCAGCCTTTGGCGTCCATTTGGGCCCTGTGTGCCCGACCCAACGCACATCTGCAAGGGAACCCCGGCCCAGGCCCGGATCACCACGGTCCGTCCCATCCTCAGAGGCCCTAGGGTTAGGGTTCTCCCGCGCCAGCACTGCCGCCTTACCCTTCCTTCTCCGCCAAGCTATTGTTGTCGGAGTCTCCTCCGTCGCTAGAGCGTTCTCTGACGAGGTCAAGATGGGGAGGAGCTCATCCCCGTCCCTGATAATGTCCTCCATGACCTCCATCCCGCCGCCCGGTACCACGTTCCACTGAAACCAGGACTCCGACGCAACTTTCTTCGTCGCCCCCATTGCTTCCAGCCCCAACTCCTCGCCAGCACGACCTGCATCGTGCTCCTCTGACGAGACGGCCTGCCACGAGAGGAGATCCTCATCCGGCTCCGACCCCATCGAATCCCGATCACCCATGCCCGACTCTCGAGAGAGAACAGCAGCGTGACCGTCTTTGCTTCCATCAGACCCTCCTGAACGCGCCCTGATCGCCGGAGAAGATGAAGCCAACTCGCAAAACCGGACCCTAAACCCTAGGGTTCGAAAGAGTCGGCTGCGCATCCTTTGTCTCTACAGGATGGATTGGTGTAATTAGTTATAAAAAAATACATTTTTAAAATAAACGTATAGATATAAGTCTGTTTTTATGATTTATTATTTAGAAAAATATATTTCAAATTAAAATTAACAAATAATATTAGTTTTTAGAAATTTACATATATTATTTTTATAATATTAATTTAAAGAGTATTTAATAAATATTTAAATATATATATTTAAAAAATATTTTATAATTGATTCAAATCTGATTTTGTAAATATCTTATATGATTTTCAATTATTTTTTTATTAATGTGGAGGAGGGTTTGAGTAGGGTAAGATTAGGTAATTTTTAATACCAATAAAGGGTATTTTGTCATTTTACAAAAAAATAATAATAGTCATGGATGAAAAAAAGGTAACTACGTAATTAATGGTTAGTTCGGGATAGGTAATTGTTACGAATAAACATTGGGGCAGTAAACCAATTAAACGCGTATAGTTCGGGGTATGTCAATGTAATTTACCCTAAATATAAGGGAAAATTTCATTCTAACACCAAACTAAACATTTAATTTTAAAATGATACCCTAGCATAAATTTTTTGCACTTTCATACCTAAACCAAACATTTATAACACTTTCATACTCAACCGTCAGATTCTGTTAACTTTCCATCCAAAATATGTAAAATGTCCACAATACCCTCAACTATTACTCAAATTTTCAAACTCATGCTATTGAATTCAGATTTTAAAAATAAGTGAAATGACAATAATATCCTCCATTGTTAGGGTGTTAAAATGAAAATTTCTCTTATCTTTTGAATAAAATTAGTTTTTTTTTTATAAATTCAGATTTTATTTATGAAAATTATTTTTATTTTTCAAAAATTCAGTTTATTTTTTATAAATTCAGTTTTCATTTATGAAAATTATTTTTATTCTCAAAAAATCTGTTTTTATTTTTATAAATTCAGTTTTTATTTATGAAAATTATTTTATTTTCGAAAATTCAGTTTATTTTTTATAAATTCAGTTTATTTTTTATAAATTCAGTTCTCATTTATGAAAATTAAATTTTTTCAAAAATTCAGATTTTAATTTAAAAAATACATAAAAATCAGATTTTATTTTTAAAAATACATATAAAATCATTTTTTTAATGGTAACTCTATCACCTGACTCATTTGCTTTTTTCAAGTTGACTTTGAATTTTTAATTAATATTTTATTACATTTGTTTTTTTTCATTTCTCATTTTTCTACCCAGAGTAGTTCACATTTTCCCAAAAATTAATCATCACCTTATCCCTACTCCTTCCATATCCTATCATCATCACCCCCTAACCTTTGAAATGATAAATCAAAAAACAAAGTTGCTCTTCAACCCCTCATCTTCCATATTCGACAGCTAAACTCAGGCGAGCAAGGCTCGCGTCTCCGGCTACACCACAAGCTGCGAATGACGATGGCTTCACGGTGATTCACCACGGCGATATCTTGCCTCTGCCCTACCTCGCTCTGGCGAGAACTCGTCACCCACGGCCTTGCCGAGCTCGAGTACCGTCTCAGATGCCTTGATCTGGTCAGAAACGTGTCGTGGCTCCTTCTTCGCAGATCGTATGTTCAAGCTCCATGGAGTTTCCCGGGGTTCAAGCCTCGACAGATCTGAATAAAAGTTCAGATCTGAAGTTTCACTTCTTCTCTGATGGGTTTTGGTTGTAATGAGTTTCAGTAGATTAATTCGTCTCCATTTTCAGGAATATTAATTGCCATTTTCATGAATATTAATTGATTGTAATTGGTTGAAAGTGAGTTAAAGAATTCCAAGAACATTCTTGTCGTTAGATGGAAAATTGCTATTTCTGAAATAAAAAGTAAATTGAACAAGATTATTACTAAAGAACTATTCTGGGTAGAAAAATGAAAAAAAATAAAAAAAATCAATGAAATAAAATATTAATTAAATTAAAAAAACTGATTTGAATGTATTTTTAAAAATAAAATCTAATTTTTATGTAGTTTTTAAATTAAAAATCTGAATTTTTGAAAATAAAAATAATTTTCATAAATAAAAACTGAATTTATAAAAATAAAAACAGAATTTTTGAAAACAAAAATAGTTTTTATAAATGAAAACTGAATTTATAAAAAATAAACTGAATTTTCTAAAAACAAAAATAATTTTAATAAATAAAAACTGAATTTATAAAAAAAACTGATTTTATCTTAAAAATAGTGAAATTTTCATTTTAACACCATAACAATGAGTTATATATGCATTAATAAAAAATTTAGAGGTCTTAAAAAGCTCTGCTAGGGTTTCAATGTCTGACCGCCGCCATGGGTCATCTCCTGTCTCTCGGCACTGTTCCGGCCCTCCTCCACCATCTCAAGGTCAAGAGGATCGTTCCCTATCCCCACCACTGCTGCCTACCCTTTGTGTGGATGACATTCCGTCCCAGGCCCTTTTCGCCTCTACTAGGTGTCGCCGATATAGACGTCGTCCTGTCTCGCCGGGTTTGTCCTCGGGGGATTCCTGGTCCGCTATCCTTAGTGTCGCTCTATTCGGGCTCATCGACCAGGACGGGTTCCTCTTCCCTGAGATTTGTCGAGAGGCCGGATTCAGGGGCGCGACTGGTCCCATCGTTGCCTGATCATGCGTCCCAATCCCCACGACTGAGCGGGGGCTTGGACGAGATAACCTCGCAAGGGATAATGGGGGGCCAATCTCCGGCTCTATCTCGCTCGCTGTCACCACCAGCATCTTTTTCGTCGGGGCTGTCTTCCCGGCAGAGGACTTGGGACCCGGGTCCAGGGCCCTCGTCTCCATAGGTCAAACAGGATCTTATGACTATGGCATGGAATTGCCGGGGAATGGGAATGGGGCTCCATAAGCAACAACTCCGACATCTCCTACGAGATCATCGACCCCATCTTCTGTTTATGTCCGAGTCCCTACTGGATACTCAGGGTTGCGCTATTATGTCTCGTTCTCTGGGTTTCCAAGAGTATATATGTGTCCCTTACGTTCGAGAGACCTGGGATACACTGAGTCAGCGTGGACTGGCTTTGTTTTGGGTCTCGGGTGTCTCTGTGGACCTCCGATCATCCTCGGGCCGATACATTGATGTGGATCTCTCGGCTCCGGGTTATGACGACATTCGACTCACGCGAGTTTACGGGGAACCACGTATGGATCAACGTCACATTACTTGGGACTTAATCCGCAGTCTCCATTCTCCCCTGAGACCCAATTGGATCCTGATTGGTGACTTTAATGGGATTCCGGATCTGAATGAGACGTCGGGGGAGGGGGCATATCTGATGAGCCTTATGGACGATTTATGTTCGATGGTAAGTGATTTGCGCCTTTTGAATGTCCTGAAGGTTGGTCATCGGTTTACCTGGTTCAGGGGAGGCGGCATGATGCACGGATCCACTCCAGGTTAGACAGGGCATTGGTATCGGATACTCTGTTCTCCTCTCAGCCGGACCTTCATTTTTGTAATACAGGCGTCACTACGTCGGATCATTGCCCGATCTTACTATCCCTGGCCAGACACGTAGTCCGCTGGGATCCCCGTAAATTCAGGTTCCAATCTCAATGGATCCATGACCTGGAATGTGGTACCCTGATCCAAGGGGATTGGGATAAAGACCTGGGGAAGCCTATTTCTGATGTGATTCGTGCAGTGGGCACCTCTCTGGATAGTTGGGGTCGACAACATTTTCGCCAAAACATTAATCATATTAAATGGTGCCAAAGGCGGATTGCTGAGCTGAATGATCGGACAGATAGGCCGGGTGTCCATCGACGTGAGGCGATTCAAATACAGTATGCACGGTCTTTGGGGGAATAGGAGTCATTCTGGCGTCAGCGGGCGAAGCATCATTGGTTATCTGAAGGGGACATAAATACTAAGTTCTTCCAGGTAGTCTGCTTTCGGCGGAAGATTAGTACAATTTTGTCATTAAAGACTGACAATGGGGACTCGGTTACCTGGGATACGGGTATGCGACAATTGATTGTATGGTATTTTACAACGTTATTCACTTCTTCTCTCCCCAATTTACAAGGATTTCCCATCAACCTGCCGACATGTATTTCCACCTCCCAGAATCAGGCCCTGCTATCTTCGTGTGCGGCAGATGAGGTTAGACTGGCAGTGTTCCAAATGGGGCCGGACAAATCCCCGGGCCCGGATGGTTTGAACCCCGGTTTTATCAACATTATTGGCCGATTGTGACGGAGGAGGTGGTACAGTTTATACAGGAAGTCTTGACGACTCGTACATTTGACCATACTCTGAATGATACAACAATTGTTCTAATCCCCATGAAGTCGGATCCGGATAAGGTAATGGACCTATGCCCTATCGCCTTATGTAATGTTATCTTTCGAATCATGTCGAAGATTTTAGCCAATAGACTCCGGCCTTTGCTGGACACGTTTATCTCGGCCACTCAAGGGGTGTTTATCCCGGGTCGTTGTATCTAGGACAATATTCTGATCGCCTTTGATGTAATCCACTTTCTTTGCCAAAAGCGCCATGGATCGGTCGGCTTCATGGAACTTAAATTGGACATGAGTAAAGCTTATGATAGAGTAGAGTGAGACTATCTCCTCCGTATCATGGTTCGTCTGGGGTTCTCGGCAGAGTGGATTGACTTGATAACGTGTTGTATGAAATCGGTCCGCTATACTGTGTCATTTGGGGGGCGGGAGACGCCGACGTTCACACCGTCACGGGGACTGAGGCAGGGGGGATCCACTATCTCCGTATCTGTTCCTTCTTTGTATGGAAGGCTTATCATATCTCCTGCGTCAGGCACATGCTGAGGGACGGATGAGGGGCGTTACGGTCACTAGTGGGGCTCCAGAGATCTCTCATATGTTCTTTGTTGATGCATGCTAAATTTTCTGTCATGCGACCCCTGCAGATGCTCAGACATTGAAGGATATTCTAGTCATGTTTGGGGGTCTCTCGGGCCAGGTTCTGAACCTGGACAAATCCTCAGTTTTGTTTAGTAGAAACACGTCTCCATCTATGAGGCGGGCTTGTTCTCAAATCCTCGGCATAGGGGAAACCTCTGAGGCCTTTATGTACCTGGGGGTACCAAATATGATCGGGAGAAACCAGAATGCGGTTATGGCGTATGTGGGTGATAGGATAATCCAACGGGTTAGGTCATGGGATGGAAAATTGCTCTCCCCGACAGGATGGGAAGTAAGGATCCGGTCTGTCCTCACATCTCTCCCCATCAATGTTATGTCGGTATTCACTATTCCTACTAAGCTCATTCACAGGATCCACGTGGCTTTAGCTCGTTTCTGGTGGGGGGGGGGGGGGGGAGACGGGTCGGCCGATCATCTGGCAGGACTGGGATAAACTATGCCAACCGAAGGAGGCGGGGGTATGGCATTTCGGCACCTCAGTGATGTTAATCACGTTCTACTGGGAAAACAAGCTTGGAGCTTAATCCACCGCCCCCATTCATTGATGGCCAGGGTACTTAAAGCTCGATACTTCCCACGTACCAACTTTCTGGAGGCAGGTACGACGGCAAACCAAAGCTTTACATGGGCGAGTATCATATCCACTCATGACTTACTTCGGGGCGGCCTTCGCATAACCATAGGGGATGGCCGGGATACCCTAGTGCTAGGCACGCTATGGCTGGTGGGGTATATCCTGGAGATTACTTCGTCTAACCCTGCGTTGGTGGGTGCCCGAGTGGCGGGGCTTATGGTGCTAGGGAGCCTCTGCTGGGATGCTCCCCTGATGGGGTGGGTCTTCTCGGCTGAGGAGCGTGAGGCAATCCTTCAGGTCCCACTCTCGGCTCTTCGTGTGAAGGATACTTGGTATTGGCTGCTGGTCGGACGAGTCACTACACCACGAAGACAGGCTATGTGATGCTGGCTTCTGCCCGCCATACTGCACGACAACACGCGGTCTCGGTCACCTGGTCAGGGTTGTGGTCCATTCCTGCACCCCACGTCTCTTGATATTCCTAAGGAGGGCCCTCACTAATACCCTCCAGGTTGTCACTAATTTTAACCGGAAATTTGTTCCTATTTTACCGATTTGTGGTATCTGTGGCCAGGTACCGGAGATGATGGAACATCTATTTTTCGAGTGTGGTTTCGCGAAGACGTGTTGGAATCTCTTAGGGGACCAAGCCCCACAAGGGAAAGGGGGACTTTTGAGTACTGATGGGCGGGAGTGGAGGCTGGTCGGTCGCGTGTTAAGACGGCGGAAATTATTATGTTCTGTGGGAAATTTTGAAGGCAAAAAATGAACTGAAATGGAGGCGGGAGCCCACGACGGCTCTACGCGTGATGACAGCCGCGACGGCGCACTTGACGGCCTAGAGGGAGGCTAAGGCTGCCGCTCGTAAGCCAAGATGCACTCCAACAAACTGGCCTGCTAAATGGCTTCACCCACCTTCCGGCACCATTGCTATTAATGTGGATGAGGCTATATTTCAGGATACTCGACAATCTGCTTGGGGCGCGATCGCGAGGGACTCTCGGGATCGGTCCGCTTGGCGGCGAATGGCCTCTTACCGGGTACTTGGACCCCCCTTATGGTTGAAGCATGTGCTCTGGAAACGGCCCTATAGAATGCACCGCTCCTTGGGCCAAGCGTTATCGTCCGGTATGATGCTCAGGTACTACTCAACATGGTTTCGCATGGTGATCCTCTAGTCTCCCCCATTGGGACATCCGAGAACTTCTTTCACAACAACAAGGGACTACCCTTCAATTTGTAAAAAGAACAGCGAACAAGGCCTCTCACTGGTTAGCTAGGGAGGCGCGTTCTATGCCTGTTCTTCTGTGGTCAGGTCTAGTGCCTGATGCACTCCAATGTATCATTACCTCTGATTTGCAATAAAATTTATGCACCTTTCGCTAAAAAAACACCATAACAATGAAGGGTATTATTGTCATTTCACTTATTTTTAAGTTTTGAATTCAATGGCATGAGTTTAAAAATTTAAATAATAATTAGGGGTATTATGGACATTTTACCTATTTTGGATGGAAAGTTAACGACTGAGAATGAAAGTGTTATTAAATGTTTGGTGTAGGTATGAAAGTGCAAAATTTTTTATGTAGGGTATAATTTTGAAATTAAATGTTTAGTAAGGTGTTAAAATGAAATTTTCTCTAAATATAATGTTTGATTTGAAGTTTTTTTTAGGCAAAAGTCAAGCTTTTATTATTTGAACTGAGTCAAGATAGACATAAGTGCGATCGGAATAGTAAAATAAGACCACACAAGGACAGGCGAAGAACGGGCTTCCTGGGCAAGCCAGTGGGCCGCACCGTTCTCTGACCTAGATATTTACTCGAGTTTAACATCCTGAGAGTAGCTAAAAGGGTCCGGCAGTCGTCTACCAGCCGACCCAGAGGGGAGAACACCTGATGTGTTCCCAGAGGCCAGAATTGTTCTTGTTTTGCTAAGGCTCTGTTGTACTGTTTCTGGATGGCCAGGCGAAGTCTGATCCCCTGTCTATCAGTCCGGCCATTGAGCTCGGCTAATCTCCTATGTAACTTCCCGATCTGATCAATGTTGTCCCGATAAATATTCTGACCCCAAGCATTCAGCGAAACACCAATATCCTTAATATGGTGTTTTATGTGACGGTTTCCGGGCTGCCCCCACTCAGATTGGACCAGGACACCACACTCAGGGTGTTCTAACCACATATTCTCGAACCTGAATTGTCGAGGCCGGTGTTCCTTCGGTTCCTTCTAACGTTGGAGTAGGATGGGTTTATGATCCGAAGTTGACACTCCCAAGTTCTGTAAAGATATATCCCGGAACCGACGACGAGCTTGTGGGGATATAAAATCCCTGTCCAATTGGCTTTCCACTTGTGTTTCCGGGTCATTACCTCGAGCCCACGTGAATGGATAACCTTGTAGTTGTACCTCCTCCACTCTAATGTCTGATACGACCTGTTGAAATCCTTGCATAAGAGATAGAGGGTATGCTTGACCTCCTCGTTTTTCCGACGGCCGGAGGATACCGTTGAAGTCTCCCATAAGAATCCATTCCATTGGTGCCGGGATTGTGGCCAGTTTCCTTAGATTGACCCAAGTCAAATGCCTATTTTCCCAAACCGGTTCCCCGTAAATACCAGTAAAACGTAATGGTGGTTCTTGGCCAAACCGGACCACTAAGTCTATGTGCGATTGAAGCATCGACAATACATGCATGGAGCACTTCTCAGACCACATTATCATGATCCCCCCTTTGTTCGACGGGGGAATATTACTCGATCCCACCTATGGTATGAAGCTTGGAATTCCTGTACCGCCATGAAAACCCAACGATCGACGAAGAATAACCAGCCGAGACCTCGAGTTCCAGGAGTCAACATGTCGGGTCTCGGTGAGAAAAAAAATATCCGGCTTGTGCCGGCTCACCAGGTCCTTCAACTGACGGCGATTTTGGTCTGTCCCCAATCCCCGACAGTTCCAAGCTAAAATAGTCGACATAACAATCAAAATAACAGTGCCCTAATCAGCGAAATAAGGCTGAACCGTACCTGGTTGGGCCCCACGTGATGGAGAAAACACGGTGGCCACTGCAGGCGATCAGACCAGGTGGAGGAGGCTCGGGGGAGGCACGACAGAAACGTGCCGGGAGGCGAAACCAACCCGATAACGGAGTACGATCCGGAGGTAAATCGCGACTCGATCCGACCAGGCACCACGAGATGGGCGCATAAGAGGGAGTCGTGCAGTATCTGTGGAGATAATCAACGGGAGCCGACGACTGTGTGACGGCTGTGGAAGACCGACGACGGTGAGACGGTGGACGGGCTGACGACGACGGTAACACCCTGATGGTTAGGATAGATGGGATCCTGGTGGTTAGAGTAGACGAGAGCTTTTATAAATTAATTCAACTTTATGGATGGATATTTGATTTGAAGTTTGAGCATCGACAAATACGATTTTAATCAGAGATTTCAGCTCCAACACATCTAAGAAACTGCACGTGCTCTTAGAATGCAAACCTCGCCGGGATCTCCCAAATTTTGGTTCATCGGTCAGATCTGGACCGACAAGGACGACGGAGTGCAGATCAGTGAGACGATAAGAAGAGAGGAGACGCATATGCTGAGTACTGCGGAGCGGCGGCAGTGAGGGATTAATGCCGCCGCGACGGAGGCATCAATCTTTGGCTGGCCAGCCTCCACTTCTCTTCTCCGGTGATTTCTCACTTACTTCCCTTTAACTTCTCCTCATCTGTAAGAAGAAGCAGATGATAATGGCGATGTTAATCCTTGCACTTTGATTAGATGTCTTGATTTATGATTTCCACTTTTTATATTTCTAATATATAAGGCTTGCATTTTAGGGGGAAGAAAAGGTGTGATTTCATTTCTGTGTTTTGTGCTTTACTTCATCATTGATGATGATTTGTCTCTTTTATATGCTTTGAAAGTTTGGATTCTTGATGTCGTTACTGCATATTATTTGGTAATCTCTGTGTAGATTTATTTGTGTGAGCAGCATGGATATGATGTGTGAAATGTAAAAGGTCTGAGTGGGAAGATGGTGTTGGTGGTAGGCAGTGTTACTGAAGGAATCGGGTTGCTGTCGCAAAGAGGGCCCCTGTCATTGCTCAAGTTATAGCAATTGACTCTCGCAACCTCTTGTATAGTAATTGGGTTGATCGGGTTCAGATAAAAAGGCGTGGACTGCATTCTACTATTGAATGCCAGCCTAGACTTCTCCCAACATGGTGCCTGTATTCCCATGCACTGTCTGCCTACTTCCCACATTGATCAACCCTCTCTGCTGATCCTCTCACTGCTTTGCACTTACCCCTAAGTTTTCATTTGTTGATTAGCATTGTGCTCTTTATTGAATCGAGTAATACCTTAATGGCCTGTTTGTGTCCTTGCGTAAAATTTAAATGCTGGTTTTGACCCAAATTCATTTTTTGAAACTCCTATATACTTGACTTTGGATCTGGGTCAAAATCCATTTAAATTTACAGACGAAGATCTGCTAATTTCTAATTTATTTTTCACTCCCTCCGAATTTGACCTCCAAAACCCTAGCTCTCTCATTGTTCATTCTGTGGAGGAAACTAGAGCTTCAACTTGCATGTCAGAGGATTTTGAAGCTTTGGCATGGCTTGAGAAGAGGGGGGGGGGGGGGGGGGGGGGGGGGGGATCATGATGATCCATACTCAATCCTATAGCTTATTTTCGGCTCTGCTCAATGTAATTTGGGTGACTTTGCTCACTCTGAATTCAGTTCAACTCACGAACTTTCACTTGTTCTCACCTAAAAAATATTTTCATGGTAGTTTTTGGTGTTGTCCTTTTTCTGTGTTAATTCTGTCTTCCTCGATTTTGGATTAATATTGTTTGACTTGGTGTACTTGCATCTGATTAATGTGGTTCTTGAAAAAGCTACATGCAATAATATTGACTTGGTGTATAATAGAATGTGCATGATTAGTTGAATGGGTTCAGAATTTGGTGTTGGAGATAATTAATTCATCACTATACTCTCTTTTTGTTTTGTTTTTTTTATGTAAATGCGTGTATTTTCAACTTCAGATGTTCTATTTGGTTGACAATATTTGGTAGTTTACTGCACTATATATATCCATTAGATTCTTTCTGTCAATCCCATTAAATTCAGGTAAATTGTAATTGCCCTTTTGGACTCCTAAATCACTATTATCCTAGCTATTTTCTTGACAAGTATTGTTGTTGCATCAAACTTTAATGCCAAGTATATTGTTGGTGGACTCCTAAATCACTATTATCTTATAAAAGCTGAGAATGATTCACGAATTATGATGACTTATGAAGAGTTGAAGATGGAAATACACAGTTAGCGTTTAAGCAATGCATGTTCTTATATGGTTGTATACTTGTATTGTTTCCTCTTCCATGATGATGAAATGTTGAATTTGATCGCTCCTTTGAAAAAGAAAAACATTTCTTCTAATTATAGAGTTCCATGAGTAGCACACGTTTTTTTTTGGCAAGACTTATTTACAACTCTGCCTTGGTAGTGAACAGTCTTTGATTGATACATCTGATCTCCTGGTATTTCATCTTGCTACCTTTTTCTTCTTCTTTTGGCTAGTAGGTGGATGAAAGTGGTTTCAGAGGGGCAATAGGTTTGTTCCAAATTTTTATTTGAGAAGTTCTTAATGTCTCTTTATTTTAATTTTCATCATTGCCCACACATTTATTTTAAACAAGATTGTTGCACACATGAAGGCTTTTACAAGACTTGACTGTCTACTAGATGCAGAAGGTGCCTATCTCTTTTCCTATGAAATATAAATGATATTCATATCCCCTTCAATGTTTATATCATTTTCTTGTGAAACTTAGCTGCTCGAGAACTTGTTGGCCATATCTAATACTTAATTTGACTGACTTTTTGTCTAAAAAGTTCATTCAACCCTGCCAAGAGACACACATTGTTGTTGAAATATTCTTTTGCATTATCATTACTTGAAATACATATGCCAACATTGAATTGATTTTTTATCTCAGCAAAGAATTCTTTAAAAACGTAAAATAACTCCACATGATGTGTCATTAAAAACAATCAAGCGCATCGAGGAGTAATCGTCAATAAAAATAACAAAACCTCTATAATCCTTAACCGAAGAAAATATCTTCAATAAAGGGAAATGTGCCTTAAACTCTTACATCAACAACTCCTACCGACAAATGCATTATGTCGAGTGCAAATTGTCTTAGCTAAACCATATTAAAAATCACATGATACAGTTATTGAAAACCGTTCGTGTTGATATGCTTTTTAGATAGAATATAACACATCAATTTTTTTCCATTGAGCTTGTTTGTTTTTAACAATAGCAACATTCCACTTGGTAAATGATCTTCGAGCCCGTGGTGTATAAACCATAATTCAATAAAAGCTGCTTATGGTGCATA
The DNA here is from genome assembly GCA_963921825.1 of Erodium maritimum. Classification (NCBI taxonomy): domain Eukaryota; kingdom Viridiplantae; phylum Streptophyta; class Magnoliopsida; order Geraniales; family Geraniaceae; genus Erodium; species Erodium maritimum. Next base: position 25,271,939 of record OY997596.1, on the reverse strand, counting down.
ATTAAAACTACTGGTTAGTTTCTCCTTGTAATAATCGTACGAGTAAGAAACAAAGAGAACGTACTGGTTTGGAGATATGACATACTAGAAACGACGTGTAGAGATCTGGCGGCGAGTGCGGTAGGTATAGGCCGTGAAATTCTTGGTTCTGTTAGATCGACGACTTCTGTTCACTGTAGCACTGATGGTGAGAACAGAAAACGACCATAACATAGTACATAAAGAAAATAATGCAACGACTGTTGAGTCGTTTTGAACGGAGTGTGAGGAGGATCAAAGTTGGGAGGAAACACCGGAGGAAGCAAATGGCAGCGTTTGCCGGCTGTCTTGTTCGCCGGATATACTGTTCCGGCCCATCAAAAAACGAAACCCTAAAGTTCTAATACCATGTTTAATCTTAAAACATAAAAGTTTATTGATTCTCATTGATTAACTTACAACGGGTGTTCTGTTTATACAGGAGAAACCTACCCGAATCAGGAAATAAGCTAACATAAGGAATCCAAGTAGATATAAAAGATTGCGTAGATATATCCTAATTCTAACAATTGTGATAACGAGTTGGACTTTTCAATACAGAAATTTGGAGAACAAAGGTAAGACAGCTGAGCTTTTGTTTTTATTTTGGTCTCTACAATTATGTCAAGGCTCATTGTTAAGTGGAGTTGTTATACATGTTTATGATTCATATTTTAGTAGTACTAGTTTACACTTTCAAGTTAGAGAAGCTTAGATTATATGTGTGTGTCTCTGGAGATGATAGCTTACCTGAAAACTCATTACAACCAATTACCGCACGTGTGATTTTACGCCAACTTATTGGCAGTAAAAGCTTTTACCTGCTTTTTTAAAGTGGAAGAGGCTATCACATACTAGATATATTTATTTTGTTACTATTCTTAATCTTATTACATGGATATTGCGTTACATATGTGGTCTGAAGCAAACATTATATTTGTTGAGCATAAGCCAAGATTGAAAGATAAGGTGGCCCTTTGATCTGGCAAAAGAAAAGGATATGAGTAATGGGTTTGATCGACGTTATTCTTCTGGGTGATAGGTTTAAGCTATATTCGAATCTGAGGTAGCGCTTGTATAATCAGCCTATAGCTACGAAAAGGAAAATACTTAGGATACAATCCCTGGGACTATGAAGCTTATAAATTACTATAATGTGGATAATAGTGCCATTGATGTTAGGAAGATACTCAATCAGGTTGAGTCCCCCATTGGCTATTCCTATTGACTGTTGGGTTACATGTACGTTATTGATAGTGCTGAAAGCTAAATGTTAAGCTCAGAAAGGTATGCATAGTTAATTGTTGTTTGGTTTCATTTCACAGTTTGTTTATTGATGTTGGGTTGAAATGTAGACTTGGAAAGGAGCATAATAATTAGTGGGATGGGTTGAATTGTGAAAAATCCTTTTTTTGTGTGTGTGCAAAATTAGAAATGAATATGTATGAGAGGCACTCACTAATCACTAACAATGTGTAGTTAGTGAGGTCTGTGTCTTACATTAACATAGTCCAGCATTTTTGGATTTGATGATTGGCTTAGCGTTTAGGACTCTTTTGTTGAGGATAACACATTGATGTAATTGGTGTTTGTTTGACCAATCTTGTCTTGGCTATTTCTATATAGAGAGCTGAGCTTGTAGGATATTGTTGTTTAAGGTTATTATTATTATCTTATAATAAAATGTTGGTTATGGCCCAATCCTAATACCGCCCCACCAGTCACCACTGATTGAGATTTATTGGACTTGTTGAGTGGGAATTAGATGACTCACTTTTGTGTAATTGCTGTTAATGGCATGTCATCTAATTTTCTAAATGTTTATGTGAGCATATTTGGTGGTCAGCTGATCACTATAACCATATTTGGCCAATACGATATCAGTGCATAGAGCCCGTCTAGATTTTACTTCACTTTCAACTCACCTACCAAATAATAACATAAACAATGCATTGAACCAAACAAGACACAACACAAACCAGTTCATGTTCTCTTCTTTGGGCTTTCAATATAATGCACTTTTCTAGCTTTCAATATCATTCTGTCTTCCATTTCTGTTTACTTTTCGCAATTCATCGGTGTGATATGAACAAGTTTAGACCAACACGTTTTAAAATGAAGATCCCATGTCCTGGAATAATTTAAAAACCAGGAGCTATATAATTAAGGGAAAACCACGAATCCTAACTGTGTTGAAAATGTGTTTTTCACGTCCTAACTGTGCGTCGCCTTTTGTTACATGTTCTATACCAAAGGTAGTTTTTTTACAAAACATGAAAAACGACACCAAAAAAGTGGTATAACGTTCGCATTCGATGGTTTTTCCTCTTAATTTTTGTATAATTTACGTTTATCAGTGCACTACAAGAGGTAGGTGGTATAAATTTACAAAAAAAAACACTTTTTTTTGTGTCATTTTTCATGTTTTGTCAAAAAAAAACCATCTTTTGTATAGGACATGTGACAAAAGGTGACATTTGGTATATGACATGTGACAAAAGGTGACTCTCAGTTAGGATGTGAAAAACATATTTCCAACACAGTTAGGATCCGACGTTATCCCTATTATTAATTCAAAAAAAGTATTCCGAATGGAAAAATTGGATATTACACTAAGAGCGTCCACAATTGGGTTTCTCTTTTATCGATATTAGTGCCGATTTTGGGGGCAAAAGCATCTTTTCAGCGTCAAATCATCCTTTCCGAGTTCAATCTCACGTCGAATCAGAGCGATTGCTTTAGATGGTCTACGATTTTGCAGACCGTCTACAAAATCATTTTTGCAGAGATGACTTTGACTGTCTGAATTAGCGAGAGACACGTGGACGGTTTCGGCGAGCCGAATTTGACAGTGCACGACGGTTCTGCCACGTGTACTCGAGTCAACAGATTCGTTTGACCGAAAATATTTTTTTTTTCCATTTTTTTAATCTACAAATACCCTACAATATTGTTCACATTTGTATTCCCACACCATCAATTGTTTCATTTTGCTCTCTATAAATTTTCTTCTCATCCTTTCGTTATAGATGCTTCGAGTGGTGAGAAGTATGATGTCGACGATATCGACTATGCAACTTTACGTGAAAGGACCCGTCAAGCGGAGAAAGAGATGTTGGAGTCTTTACGGGAAACAGTTAGGGAAGCAGAGGCATGGATGACATAACCCGTCCAGGTGAAGCAAAAAATAAATTATTTTTTCAGAGATCGAAGCAATGCACATGAACGGCCCATGTCCGACTACTTCATATGGAACCCGTTGTACGATGCAAAAATGTTTCGGCGATGTTTTCGTATAACACAAACTTTTCTCATGAAACTTGTTGTAATAACCACTCCCGGTCAACGCTGGTCAAATCTGCGAAAAACAGGAAAATTTAAAAAATTTAAGCAGACACTTAATTGAACCTAAATTGGACCCCGAGGGTCATACCGGACTTAAGTTGACCCCGATATCGACCAAAGTGAGTTCCGGGGGACGCGGGGCAACTTTCTGACCAATTTGGGAAATGTTGACTTTTCGCTGGAAAAGTCAACCGAGCGACGTTTTGGTCCATTCGAGGACCGTTTTGGATCCAAAAAGCTTAGCCGTCATCGCAGCGGTCTTAGTTGAGCCGTTCCCTTGTGGCCCGTCAAGTTTCATAATTTCTTGGAAAAAGTGCCCGTTCGGGGCCCGAAACGTCCGAATTTCGCGAATCTGATTGGAAAATATCTAGTAAATATTTTCCCAAAAAGGTGTGGGACCCACCCTGCCACTTGTCAAACAAGTGGTGGTGTTAGGTTTATGGGGTAAAACAAAAGGAAGACAACCCATATAGGGTTCGGCCACACCATGTTCAAAGGAGAAAAAATGTGGACTTTTGGAGAGAGAAAGGAAGGAGAAGAAGAAAGAAAGAGAAGCAAGGTGGAGAACTTAGAAAAGATGGTCTTCTTCCTCATCTAGGTGTGTTCTTCCTCTTCACCTTTTGAGTTTTTGCAGCTGATATACAAGAGCAAGGTCTTGTATGGGTTTTCCTTCTTTCTTGGTGTGGTAATGGTACGGGCTCAAAGAAAGGGGAAGTGTGTGTTCTTCCCTTTCTCGTGTGGTCTTCTTCACTTCTTGGGTTATGGTTATGGGTACTGAAAACAAGAAATTAAGAAGGTTGGTTCACTTTTGGTTGGTGGCTGTACCATTAAGGAAGAGAAAAAGGGTGGTTGAATTTGCTTCTATGTGGTGTTGCTGAAAAATTGAAGGTGCTGATGCTTTTAATCTATTGGTGTGAGGTGGTTGTGGAAATCAAGAATTTTGGTCATTTATTTTTGGTGGTGACGGCAAAGGATCAAGTGAGATTTATTCATCATTTGCTTGGGTGATGATGCCATGAATGGTCAAGTAAAGGATGGTGTATTTCTTGTCTTAAGTGTGGTTGTAAACCACGGTTTGATGAAGAAGCAAAAATTTAGTTCCTGCAAAATCAAAGAAGCTCTCGGTGAAACAAGGAACCACATAAGGTGTTTTTTATTTATTATTATCTTCGAGCTATTTTTCGGTAACAAAAGATTGGATTTTTTTTTTCTTTTGTAGATTACCGTCTTATATTGAGAAATAGGGAATTAGGGTTTTGTAATTCGTGAGAATTCGGAAATTATGGTTAGAAACAAAAGGGGAACTTTCGGAGTCCCGAGGGACGTTTTTCCGATTCAGGGCGAAATGGGCCTCCCGGGCCCATTTTAACAAGTTGAGCAAATGGGATTAGTTTGGATATTTTCCTCTTTAATCCACACTTGAATTAGCATTAATTCTTGTATTTCTTGTAATCTTAGACTTTGGACCCGAGCGTGACGGGAGAGGAGACGGTTGGATCTCGTGAAGTGGAGGGGGAAGCGAGCCAAGATGTCAGCAGCTAGGAGTTGATCGTGCTTGCTTTTGAGGTAGGGAAAAGTAGCCGGATCTCGGCCCTGATTAGGGAAAGTTAACAGTAGAAATGCACGTGACACCGGGGTGTCGTGGGTTAAGTGAGTTTATCGAATATTAGAAAGGCAGGCGACACCGGGTGGTGTCGTATGATGCGGGAACGTATCGAACATTAGAATTGCATGTGACACTTAGTAGTGTCGTAGGAGCAGTGAACTGTCGATATTAGAATTACTGGAGGCATATGACCATGCCCGGAGGTTGACTGTTTAATTTGTGTCTTGGGTGGCCATGAGAGCCCGTACTTTACTGTTGTGTCTTGGGTGGCCATGAGAGCCCGTACTTTACTGTTGTGTCTTGGGTGGCCATGAGAGCCCGTACTTTACTGTTATGTCTTGGGTGGCCATGAGAGCCCGTGTTTTACTGTTGGTGTCTTGGGTGGCCGTGAGTGCCCGTGGGGTGTTGAGCCCGTGAGTTACTGTTGGTGTGTCTTGGGAGGCCGTGAGTGCCCGTGGGGTTGTTGAGCCCGTGAGTTATTGGCGGTGTGTCTTGGGTGGCCGTGAGTGCCCGTGGGGTTGTTGAGTCCGTGTTTACTGTTGGTGTCTTGAGTGGCCATGAGTGCCTGTGGAGTGTTGAACCGGTCTCGTTGTTGTTTGTTGAACCTTGCTTGTGATTGCCCGAGGTTAGTGACCCGACTTTGTGTCGGGAAGTTGCGTGGAGGTTGGCTGGCTTACCTGACAGGGATCGGTAAAGTCGAGCATTCTTTGGCTAGCCTGACCTGACAGGGATCGGTAGGTTGAGCGTTCTTAGGCGATGAAAGGGCAGCTCCCCTTCCGACTAGCTATCGGAAAAGTAGCTCGGTATATCGCCAACAGGTCGAACGCCTGGAGCCTGACAGGGATCGGTAAAGTGCGTGGGGCAGGCTCGAGCCCAGCCGGTTAGCAACCGGCACTGAGCAGCTGACTGTAGTGCGATCCTTTGTGATCTTGTTTGGTGTGCGATCCTTTGTGATCTTGGGTGTTGCGTGGTTGTCCTTGTGTCCTTGGAAGAGGTCGTGATCGTTGTGTCGGGTCTACATTACGAGTCCGAGTGTTGAGTCTGTTGAGGAAAGTAACGGGTTGTGTGTCAGTTGAGTTACTTGAGTTTGGGGATAGTGGTCCCCGGTGTTGAGTTGTTGTTGGTGTTACCGGCATTGTCTGCTAAGTATGCCGTAGTCAGTCTGTTATCCGTGGTGGTGAGCGAACGCTCACCCCTAGCTGCTTTTCCTACAGGTACCGGTTGCAGGTTGGACTAGGTGAGCTTCCGAAGCTTGAAGAGCTAGGAGCGGGATTCTGGGTTTACTTTTGAGTCTAGCGACGTACACTTGTATTTTGTCCGCTTGTGGGACGCACTTTTGAGTTGTAAATTATTCTTTGATGAACTAGTTGGTGGTTTTTAAAGTGATTTATGTAAGGCTTCAAAATGTTTTATTGTTTTAAACGTTCGCGTCCCGAGTTCGGTTTACTGAAATTGGGGCATGAAACTTGTAGATGACGTGTCCGAGTTTGATGAGTACTTTACGCAAAAAGTTGATTGTCGTGGTTGGGCCGAGTTCTCAATAATTCAAAAGTGTATGACAGCTATACGGATGTTATGGTTCTTCTACATATAGCCTTGATGAGTATTTGAAAATGGTTGACTTCATGATACCGCATACATAAGAACTTAAGAGTTCTAAGATCATAAGGAAAGCATTTATCGACTTTATCAATTTTTAGTCTTTGACATGCATTAATTAGAAATTGTGTTTACTTATACATGTGACCGACTTTTTGTGTGAATCAAATGCTATGTCATCAAAGACTCATCAAAATGCCACATCATCACCGCAATTCACAGTTCCTATGTAGAGGAGAAATCTATTGAGAACCACTCTTAACATAGGAACTGTGAGAACCAATCCTAGTCACTCTCACCTATGATCCAACACTCATCAAAATGCACATCATCACCGCAATTCAACCCACATACACGCCACTTTCATCAATTCTCAAACAAGCAAGGGCATAATTGTAATAGCATGGTGCCATGTGGGCAAGTGTCAATTTTTTTCTTCACCAATTCACTAATTTAATATTTCCCGATTCGTTTGAACTCCGATTAACTTCAAACTTGCGGCAATATTTTTCGTTTTTCAAGAGCTTTAAATCAAGATCAATCATGAATATATTTTGAAGCACAAAAATAAAAATTTATATCAAGATGATAAAAATAATGTTGAGCGTTGATAAATCTTCACTAATAAATGTTTTATATCGGAGTACCAACCAAACTAATGCTAAATGTTGATAAAAAAACATGTAATGAGGTGATAAGAAACAAATAATGAGGTGATAAAACCCATTTTCAATTTTGATAATAAGTGTGATACACTAGAGTTTAACGTTGATAAAAAAAATTTGTGATGGGGTGATAAAAAACACGTAATTCAATGATAAATCTAGTGTTTAGTGTTGATAAAACTGGTGTTTATAAAAAAACATGTGATGAGATGATAAAAATCATGATCAGTTTTGGAGAATGGGGTGATAAAACCTGTGTAAGGTGTTGATAAAACCAGGGTAAAGTGTTGATAAACCCAGAGCAAAGTGTTGATAAAAATTACCCATATATAATTTCTTTAAAAACCAGCCCTGAAATAAATTTTTTTTCGTGCTTCAAAAAATTATGTGATGGGGGTGATAAAACACACGTAATTTGAATGATAAACCTAGTGTTTAGTGTTGATAAAACTAGTGTTCATAAAAAGCACGCGATGAGGTGATAAAATCATGATCAGTTTTGGAAAATGAGGTGATAAAACCAGTGTAAAGTGTTGATAAAATCAGTGTAAAAGTGTTGATAAATCTAGAGCAAAGTGTTGATAAAAATTACCCAGATTTTTTTTATAAAAAAAATCAACCCCAAAATAATTTTTTTTCGTGCTTCAAAATATATTCATGACTGATCTTGATTGAAAGCCCTTAAAATAACAAAACTAATGGCGCAAGTTTTAAGCCAATCGGAGTTCAAACGAAGCTGGAAAATTAAATTAGTGAATTGGTTAAAAAAACGTAATATGATAGTTTTACTAAAAACCCTTACCACTTACTAAAAAATGGTGTTTTTTTGCAGTCAATAAGTCAACTACTCAATTGCATCTCATCCATCCATTCTTAAAATAGATGACTTAGATTGGTTCTCGCGGTTCCTACGTTAAAACATGGTTCTCACCAGATTTCTCCTCGTAGCATGTATATATAGATTTAATTATTTTCTAAACTTTAAACAACAACTTTTACCTTTTCCCCTTTATTTTCTCTTTCAAGGATGTGGAAGTGGCATCCCACGTCTCAAGGTTTTAGCAAAATACTAGCGATACATCTACTCCCTATGAGTTGACCGGTACTTAACCGTTTATATATTGCTTGATGACCATGTCCTAATACACGTTAAAAGAGGGATTTGACACTTAGTCATCCCCACTCATCACTTGTGCATGATCGTTTTCCAGTACCTTTGGTAGAAAAATAGGTTCAGTGCATCAAGTCCAAGAAACTTGTTGGGCCCTATGTAGGACGTGTCGTCACGAACCTCATGCGATGTGATTGGGGCTATAAAGGTTTAATTTTGAGCTAGAGTTATGGCTTGGGTAATGTCCAGGATCCGAGGTATCCGAAAAAATTGAGCTAGCTTCCAAAGAGCAATATATAAGAACTTCGGATGTGTTTTGTCATGCTAGTTTACCAAGTGACGGTTAATACACATGCATTTTACATTCCTTTCAAGGTTTTTTGTATCACTTTTAAAATGAAAATAAGCTCAAACAGATACATTTTAACAAACATGCTTCAACTCACATCCAAAAGTATACCACACATCTCAAACCCCACATTTATGCACCAACCACCTTTTGCACATTCATTACATCCATTATTTCCTTATGAATAATAATAATAAAGATGGTAATATTTTTTTTTTCATTTTTTCTAACACAAACTTATATTGCCTTTTCTTTTCAACCTAATCTATTTTTCCGTCTTATCCCACACTTTTCCTTTTGCGTTGAAAAGGTAATATTTTCCATTTTGATATACTTGTAAGAGGAAGGCCAAAAACAAAACACATTAGACATTCTGTCACGCCCCAAATTCAGTAGAACCGAATCCGGAATGCGAACGTTTAAGACTATAAAACCTTTTCAAACCTTTTAAATAAATCGCTTTAAAACCACCATTTAGTTAATCAAAATAATAACTTACAACTCAAAAGTACGTCCCAACAAGCGGACAAAAAGGCAAGGCATACATCGCTAAACTCAAAAGGAAACCCGGACTCCCGCTCCCAGCTCTTCAAGCTTCGAGAGTTCACCTAGTCCGTCTCGCGACCAGTACCTGTAGGAAAAGCAGCTAGGGGTGAGCGTTCGCTCACCACCACGGATAACAGACTGACTACGACATACTAGCAGACAATGCCGGTAACACCAACAACAACCCAGCACCGGGGACTACTATCCCCAACTCAAGTAACCCGACTAACACACGACTAATGGTTTCCTCAACTGACTCAACACTTAGACACGTAATGTAGACCCGACACAACGATTGCGACTTCCTCCAAGGACACGAAATATAACCACGCCACACCCAAGATAACAAAGGATCGCACACCAAACAAGATCACAAAGGATCGCACTCCAGCTACTCAATCCCCACGCACTTTACCGATCCCTGTCAGGCCAGGCGGTCGACCTGTCGCACTTTTCCCAACACGACGGTTGGATCAGGCGGTCGACCTGTCGCACTTTTCCCGACACAAAGTCGGATCAGGCTGTCGACCTGTCACCCCCACGCACGCGTTGCCAGGACCCCTTTACTCCCAGGCGGGCCCCCTACCTCGTCTGAACATGCATACGCGCGCGATCACAGGACCCCCTTTATTATGAGGCGAGCCCCCAACCTCAGGTAACCACAATCACAACCACAAGCAAAGTTCAACCGACAACAACAACACGGGTTTAACACTTCACAAGCACTCATGGCCACCCAAGACACCCACGGTAAAACACGGTTTCAACAACCCCACGGGCACACATGGCCACCCAAGACACACCAACAGTAAAGACACGGGCTCAACAACCCCACGGGCACTCATGGCCACCCAAGACACACCAACAATAAAATACGGGCTCTCATGTCCACCCAAGACACAAAATAAACAATCAGCCTCCGGGCATAATCAGACGCCTCCAGTAATTCTAATATCGATAAGTTCACTGCTCCTACGACACTACTAAGTGTCACATGCATTTCTATTGTTCGATACGTTCCCGTATCATACGACACCACCCGGTGTCGCCTGCCTTTCTATCATTTGATAAACTTACTTAACCCACAACACCCAAGTGTCACATGCATTTCTACTGTTAACTTTCCCTAGTCAGGGCCGAGATCCGGCTACTTTTCCCTACCTCGTATGCTTTCTCCAAAAGCTCACAATCAAGCTCCGGCGTGATCTCGATCACTCGCCTAGCTTTCCCTCTCCTCTGTCGGTGGCACGATCTAATAAGAACACAATTTAAAACACCTTTAAGCTTGCAGGCATAAACTGAATTTTAATAAACTTGACGCCCAAAAGTAACCCCGACAATGTCGATCACTCCCAAACTTCCCAATTACTCGACATTGTCGATAATGGACCTGGAAAGGCCCGTTTCGCCCGACCCGACGAATCTTCCCGGGATTGGAAAACGTCCTTCCGGGGCTCCGAAAATTCCTGTTTTCGTTTCTACGGTCTTAGAATAATTCAAGGGTTCCTATGCACTCGACGGAATCAATTTCCGACTTCCGAGTAATTTAATTCGCGTTTAAAGTTTCTAAACCCGTCAATTACTGTTAGTCTTAGTGCCCGTAGTTCAATCCTAAATGTCCAAATGTATATATCATCGTTAGCAATAAAATTAAAGCGGCTTTATATTACTTATGTGTTGGATTAATATATCGATGTGTGCTCTGATCTATGCCCACCATGCGAATAGAACCATAGATCGAGATAGATCACACTCGATGGGTCCCTAGTCAACAAAGCTTCACTAGAAGCGACTAGTATGAAAGATGGCTCTTTATGGCTTACGTTCTGTTAGTCATTGGAATGGGATTCCGGAGTCTGATCATAGATATCATGTGGGACATGATATTGGACGACCCGCCCTGAATATGTGCCATAGATTAAGTCATGAACATATTCAGTGTTGTAGCTTGTCATGTATCCTTAGACCAAGGAGTCTTTGTGATCGCTATGTAGTCAACAACTGAGTTTGACCTGAGCCTAACGTTTTCCGTAACAGGGCTTCCATAACGGCCAGGATTGGCTTGGGGACGGGCTACATGAGTGACACGAAAGACGGCTAAGGGATTTATCCCTCATACTAAGGTATGGGAAAGATATCGGTTCTCGGCCGCTTGATCGAGAGTGACTGGAAGAATAGCATGGCCATGCACATGATACTGGGTATCATATCTTCAGTCATCTCACATATCAAGGAACGGTGATTGAGAATAATAAGGATGACGGCTCTATGCCTTATCTCAATCAGGATATCGGAGATAAAAGGATAATGACAGGGACGACGGAAAGGTTAGAATCGACAGGGTCGATTCGTTATGTAGTGTCAGGCAATACTAAAGTCTCGTTAGTTGCCACTTAAATAGGATCAAGTAAAATGGGATTTTACGTTGATCTATTGACATGCATAAACCTAAGGGTCACACCGGAGGATGAAACTCATTGACACATTTATGGAGAATGGCCAAAAGGGAGTTGTCTCGGGACATGACCAAAACTGGGTTTTGGGTCATGTGCCCGTAAGTGAATAGGACTTTACGGATCGAGACAAGGCTTGGAGTCTTGGGATTGATCGCGTCGGATAATGTTGGACATTTCCGGTATGGAAGGCATGGAGGCGATGAGCGAATCACGGGACCTCGTTGGAAATGGTCACGGGCCATGTTCCAAGAGGCCCATGAAAGGCCCATGCAACCAAGGCCCATGGAACTAATTAATCAAGTCTTGATTAATTAGTACTAAGTAAGCAAGACAAGGATTAAGGTGTTGGTGATTCACCACCTAACCCAATCTTGTCTTGCCATACTTTGTCCTATTTACACCTTACTTGACACCATACTTGTCCCATGCCTTTAGTTGGACAAGTATGGGTTTTGTTATGTTTAACTCATCTTTTTCCAACATAACAAACACAAGACAAGAATAGGAAACACATTTTCTCTCCCTCTTCCATGGCCATTTCGGGTTTGGCTAGTTTCCACCTCCATGTTTGTGTTCTTGAGTCCTCAAAGAGAAGAACTACGTGGCTTTGATTCCCATGTGGATACGTAGGCGTCTTGGAGACTCAAGCCAATCATTCGTTAACCGGTGTTCTTGTTTTGGTAAGAACTAGTGCTGAATTTTTCTCTTGTGAATCCATTCTTTGTTAGTTGTTTCATGGTTTTAATCGTCTCTTGGTTTTCATTGATTTTCCGCTGCGAGTTGGTTCATCTCCAACCCTACCTCGAGACCCAACAGTGGTATCAGAGCCGTGCTACCTTCGGGATTCACAAGACGGTGTTCAAAGTTTCGGTTTTGCTTGAAAGTTTCGTTTTTGGCATGTTGTTTTGCTAAATTGATTGATAACATGTTTTAAATTATTGTTTATGGATTTAATGCATGTAAAATGAATTTTTGAAAATTATTTCAAATCTGGAAATTTTGAAAAAAGTTTGATTTTTCGGGTCTCGGGAGCGGGACTCTCGGGGAGCCGAAACCGAGACCGATCGGGGCTCCGTTGGACGGAGCTAGGCCAAGCATGACCATTGGATGGTTGATATGCCAAGGCTAAACCGTTTTGTTAGTTATGACGAGTTTGGAACCGTCATGACGAACTCGAAGATCAAATGTTCAAAAGTTTCATTTTTGAACGGTTTCGATAAACCGAGCATCAAAAAATTTCGAAACTTGGCTATTAATTAAAACCGGAAAATCACATGATGTTTGATAACATGCTTGTTTGATAACACGATGTGTGATGTGATGTTGGCATGGTGTACATAATAGCCCCAAGCTCGATTTAATTATTTATCGCGGCCTGCGAGCCGTTAGAGTTAGCGTGTAATTATTCTTTCAAGGTGTGGTCGTCGAACCACTTGTTTGTAATATTTATTTATTCCCGACCTGCGAGTCGTGTATTAAATTGTAATATTTTACTCAAGACGAAGAAAGGGCGAAAAGGTCATTTGGTGGCTTTTCGGGTGTTGGCATCGGCTTGGAGTCGGTGGAGCTCAAGAAGCTAGTAGGAGTTAGTTTAGGGGGCTATTATGTGCACATTTATCGCTTTATGCTTGGTTTAGTTTATGCATGATTAATTCTATGTGTTTTAGAATTGCATGCTTAACTTTATTTATCGAGCATATCACCTCACATGCAAAGATAAAATTGGAATTTTAATCCTTGTGTGTGAACCCTTAGAACCGTCATTGCATTGGATGTAGTTGAAGGGTTCAAAGGAAGAATTACATTGGATGTAATTTGAGGCATCATTGCATTTGGAATGTAGTTGATGTGCTCATCGCATCTAGGATGTGCCAAAGTTTTGAACACAACTGGACAAGTAAAAGCGGGTCATGTCCGATACCTCCCAATCATCAACACCTTACTACCTCCCCGTCCTATGGGTGTCGTGCGCATTAGCGGAGCATCCATGGGGAAGCGGGGTAGTAGGTTTGGACGACATATGTGGGTGTCGTGCGCATTAGCGGAGCACCTACATAGTGACGAGCCATAGTTGAAAATTGGTGGACCCGACTACGATTCTCGGCCTGAGGTTGAGCTAGGGTAACAGATAGGGTAAGTCGTGTACATAAGTACATACCCTAGCCAAGAGTCACATTGGATGTGATTGGATGGAGTCCTACCTACATAGCTCGATTAAGTGGTGAGCATTAGTTCAGCTTAATCGAGTGAATCAAGGATCTTGGTTTCAGATTCTAAAGGTTTAGAATTGATTGTTGGTGTTTAAGCTTGATCTTCATAAAATTTATTCAGTTTACTGATTGAATTTTATCTGTTGTAGATCAAATGGCAAATTCAGCGAACATTAATAGTTTGTCATTAAAAACCATTCTTGACAGGGTCAAGCTAAATGGGACAAACTATTTGGACTGGTACAGAATTTTGAGGATAGTCCTCAACTCTGAACGCAAAGAATATGTCCTTGACAAGGCTGTCTCTAAGACCATATCAGAGTTACATGAAGTGTCATTAACTGCTGAGAAGAATATGTCAGGGATCTGGGATCCAAGGATATTCTGATGGTCAACAAGGGAATTGGAAGTGGCAAGGGCTGGGCCCATGCGCACTTGGCAGGAAAGATGAGACACCTGAGAATGTCTGCTTCTACTGCCAACAGCCTGGTCATTGGAACCGGGATTACAGGAAGTTCACGGCTGATCTGAAGAAGGGCAGTGGGACTGCGCCTTCATCAAATAGCCTGGATGATCTGAAGAAGGGCAGTAGGACTGCGCCTTCATTAGGAAACCTGGATGATCTAAGGAAGGGTGGTGGGACCGTGCCTTCAATCGGTATTAAATCTATAGAGCTACATCTCTCTACTTCCAAAGATTCATGGGTATTAGATACCATGACTGAATCTCACACATGCACTAATATATGGTGGCTGAAAGTAGGAGAGATTTGGAAAGCACGAAATGGACCTCAGAGTTGTGGCAACTGTTGTAGGATCCATGAGTCTTGCTTTGCCAAGAGGCCTTGTCTTAGTATTGTATAATGTATATTGCATACCTACTTTTAGTAGGAATATTATATCTGTATCCGTGTTTGACAAGGAAGGATATAATGTTAATATTGGAAATGGAGTTTTCAATGTTCTATGCAATGATATGTTTTATACCAGTACTGACATGGTTGGAGGATTGTACATATTAGATATGGGTAACAATGCCTCAAGTTCTATATATTCCGTTAATACCAAGAGGTCTAAATCCAACGATTTAAACCTAACTCTGTTATGGCACTGTCATTTGGGTCGCATAAACAAGAAGCGCCTATCAGCAATTCAGAAGTGCGGGCTTTCAGGTTCATTCGAATTCCATTCGATCGATAGGTGCAAGGTTTGTTTGATGGGCAAAATGACTAAAGTGCCCTTTATCGATCGCGATGAAAGGGCGGGTGAATTATTGGGGCTGATACACTCGAATGTGTTTAGACCAATAAGTTCACTTGCCAGGAGGGGTTTTAGCTACTTTATCACATTTACTGATGATTACAGTAAAAATGGTTATGTCTATTCGGTGAGACATAAGTCTGAAGCTTTTGATAAATTCAAAGAGTTTAAGACTATAGTAGAAAACCAGCTCGACAAAGGTATTAAGGCACTTCGATTGGATCGAGGTGGAAAATACTTGACCACAGAGTTATTAGATCATCTAAAAGAGAATGGGATCCTTTTGGAATGGACTCCTCCTAGGTCACTGTAGTTGAAAGGTGTAGCCAAACGAAGAAATCGGACATTGTTGGACAATGGTCTGTTCCATGATTAGTTGGACTGATCTCCCAATCTCTTTTAGGGGTTTTACTCTAGAGACGACCGCATTCATAGTGAATCGGGCTTCGACGAATGGTGTGGAAGGGACACCATTTTAAAAAATGGTACGGGATGATGCCCACTTTGTCCTTCCTAAAGATTTGTGGTTGCGAGGCTTATGTGAAACATTTGGTTTCGACTAAGCTCGAACCAAGATCTGAGATATGCACCTTCGTGTGGTATCCCAAAGCAACAAGGGGATACTATTTCTACAATCCCAGTGAGAACATGGTGTTCGTCGCTTGGGGTGGGGTCTTTATGGAAAAGAAGTTTTGTTTCCAAAGACGTCATTGGGAGGACTGTGCATCTCGAAGAAATTCAGGATGGTACAGATCTGTCTAAACCAATTGACAACCGAGTAGAAAGGAGCCAGAGATTCTCGTAGAGTGAGAACCAATTCCGGAAGGTCCAAGGCGATTTGAAAGGGTCAATCTTCCACCTCCAAGATATGGTATCCGGAGGTGACAATGAAGTCATGGTGGATCACGATGATCCAACCACCTTTCAAGAAGTCGTGGATGGGCCCGACTCCGAGTTATGGCTGGGAGCCATGAGGGAGGAAATGCAATCCATGTCGGACAACCGAGTCTGGGAACCGGTTGATCCCATCAATGGTGTGAGGACCATAGGATGCAAATGGATCTTCAAGGTGAAGATGGACATGGACGGCAACCCTCTGACCTACAAAGCTCAACTGGTGGCGAAAGGTTATAGGCAGATCCAATGGATTGACTATGAGGAAACCTTCTCCTTAGTGGCTATGGTCAAAATCGATCCAAATTCTTCTTGACATAACTGCGTATCATAATTACAAGATATGGCAAGTGGATGTCAAAACGGCTTTCCTAAATGGAAATTTGACTGAGTACGTTTGTATGTCTCGGCCCAAAGGTTTTGACGATCCGAAGAATAAAGGAAAGATTTATAAGTTGTTGAAATCCATTTATGGATTGAAACGAACTTCTCGGAGTTGGATCCTTCGTTTTGATGAAGCTGTAATTGGATTTGGCTTAATCAAGAACGAGGATGAATCTTGCGTTTATAAGAAGGCTAGTGGGAGCAATATTACCTTTCTGGTTCTCATTGAAAACGACATCCCAACCTTGCACGAGACTAAAGCTTGGTTGAGGAAGTGTTTTTCAATAAAGGACTTAGGTGATGCTTCTCATATCTTAAGGATTAAGATATGTAGAGATCGCACCAAGAGGGTCTTGGATTTAAGTCAGGGAACCTATGTGAACAAGGCATTGAGTAGGTTCTTAATGCTCGATTCAAAGAAAGGACTCTTACCCACTAGTCATGGCATTCATCTCAGCAAGACTCAGTGTCCTAAGACACCTGATGAGCTGAAAAGGATGATGAGAATCCTATGCGCCTGGGGGCAGGATCGATCATATATGCCATGACATGTATGAGACCAGACGTCTCGTAAGCCTTATGTTGTACCAGTAGACATCATTCTAACCCGGGGGAAAGATGATGCTGAACTAGTCGTCGAAGGATGAGTAGACGCTAGTTTTCCAAGACAAATCCAGATGACTTTAGAAGTCAATCAGGATATGTGTTTACGCTGAATGGCAGAGCTTTAGCTGGGAAAGCGTAAAGCAAGATACCATTGCCGAATCTACGACAGGGGCCAAGT
This sequence comes from Erodium maritimum, assembly GCA_963921825.1. Lineage (NCBI taxonomy): Eukaryota > Viridiplantae > Streptophyta > Magnoliopsida > Geraniales > Geraniaceae > Erodium > Erodium maritimum. Next base: position 25,254,713 of record OY997596.1, on the reverse strand, counting down.
ACATGGATGCTGCAGAGGCAGCTAAGGAGGCTATGTGGATTTGGAAATTCACGGCAGGGTTGGGTGTAATTAAAAACCCGTCCAGCCTGGTGAATCCATTTTGCGACAACACAAGGGCCATTGCGCAAGCTAAAAGCCCAGATCGCATAACAAATCCAAACATGTACTACGGCGTATCCACCTAATCAGAGAAATACTGAACTGAGGTGAAGTGAAGATAACCTATATTGCATTAGATGATAACATAGCCAACCCTTTGACTAAGGCAGTGTCACTGCCTGAACATGTAAAGTCGATGGGGACATATTGGAGTTTAGATTGGAACTAGGGCAAGTGGGAGATTGTTAGTCTTAGTGCCCGTAGTTCAATCCTAAATGTCCAAATGTATATATCATCGTTAGCAATAAAATTAAAGCGGCTTTATATTACTTATGTGTTGGATTAATATATCGATGTGTGCTCTGATCTATGCCCACCATGCGAATAGAACCATAGATCGAGATAGATCACACTCGATGGGTCCCTAGTCAACAAAGCTTCACTAGAAGCGACTAGTATGAAAGATGGCTCTTTATGGCTTACGTTCTGTTAGTCATTGGAATGGGATTCCGGAGTCTGATCATAGATATCATGTGGGACATGATATTGGACGACCCGCCCTGAATATGTGCCATAGATTAAGTCATGAACATATTCAGTGTTGTAGCTTGTCATGTATCCTTAGACCAAGGAGTCTTTGTGATCGCTATGTAGTCAACAACTGAGTTTGACCTGAGCCTAACGTTTTCCGTAACAGGGCTTCCATAACGGCCAGGATTGGCTTGGGGACGGGCTACATGAGTGACACGAAAGACGGCTAAGGGATTTATCCCTCATACTAAGGTATGGGAAAGATATCGGTTCTCGGCCGCTTGATCGAGAGTGACTGGAAGAATAGCATGGCCATGCACATGATACTGGGTATCATATCTTCAGTCATCTCACATATCAAGGAACGGTGATTGAGAATAATAAGGATGACGACTCTATGCCTTATCTCAATCAGGATATCGGAGATAAAAGGATAATGACAGGGACGACTGAAAGGTTAGAATCGACAGGGTCGATTCGTTATGTAGTGTCAGGCAATACTAAAGTCTCGTTAGTTGCCACTTAAATAGGATCAAGTAAAATGGGATTTTACGTTGATCTATTGACATGCATAAACCTAAGGGTCACACCGGAGGATGAAACTCATTGACACATTTATGGAGAATGGCCAAAAGGGAGTTGTCTCGGGACATGACCAAAACTGGGTTTTGGGTCATGTGCCCGTAAGTGAATAGGACTTTACGGATCGAGACAAGGCTTGGAGTCTTGGGATTGATCGCGTCGGATAATGTTGGACATTTCCGGTATGGAAGGCATGGAGGCGATGAGCGAATCACGGGACCTCGTTGGAAATGGTCACGGGCCATGTTCCAAGAGGCCCATGAAAGGCCCATGCAACCAAGGCCCATGGAACTAATTAATCAAGTCTTGATTAATTAGTACTAAGTAAGCAAGACAAGGATTAAGGTGTTGGTGATTCACCACCTAACCCAATCTTGTCTTGCCATACTTTGTCCTATTTACACCTTACTTGACACCATACTTGTCCCATGCCTTTAGTTGGACAAGTATGGGTTTTGTTATGTTTAACTCATCTTTTTCCAACATAACAAACACAAGACAAGAATAGGAAACACATTTTCTCTCCCTCTTCCATGGCCATTTCGGGTTTGGCTAGTTTCCACCTCCATGTTTGTGTTCTTGAGTCCTCAAAGAGAAGAACTACGTGGCTTTGATTCCCATGTGGATACGTAGGCGTCTTGGAGACTCAAGCCAATCATTCGTTAACCGGTGTTCTTGTTTTGGTAAGAACTAGTGCTGAATTTTTCTCTTGTGAATCCATTCTTTGTTAGTTGTTTCATGGTTTTAATCGTCTCTTGGTTTTCATTGATTTTCCGCTGCGAGTTGGTTCATCTCCAACCCTACCTGGGCTCTCATGTCCACCCAAGACACAAAATAAACAATCAGCCTCCGGGCATAATCAGACGCCTCCAGTAATTCTAATATCGATAAGTTCACTGCTCCTACGACACTACTAAGTGTCACATGCATTTCTATTGTTCGATACGTTCCCGTATCATACGACACCACCCGGTGTCGCCTGCCTTTCTATCATTTGATAAACTTACTTAACCCACAACACCCAAGTGTCACATGCATTTCTACTGTTAACTTTCCCTAGTCAGGGCCGAGATCCGGCTACTTTTCCCTACCTCGTATGCTTTCTCCAAAAGCTCACAATCAAGCTCCGGCGTGATCTCGATCACTCGCCTAGCTTTCCCTCTCCTCTGTCGGTGGCACGATCTAATAAGAACACAATTTAAAACACCTTTAAGCTTGCAGGCATAAACTGAATTTTAATAAACTTGACGCCCAAAAGTAACCCCGACAATGTCGATCACTCCCAAACTTCCCAATTACTCGACATTGTCGATAATGGACCTGGAAAGGCCCGTTTCGCCCGACCCGACGAATCTTCCCGGGATTGGAAAACGTCCTTCCGGGGCTCCGAAAATTCCTGTTTTCGTTTCTACGGTCTTAGAATAATTCAAGGGTTCCTATGCACTCGACGGAATCAATTTCCGACTTCCGAGTAATTTAATTCGCGTTTAAAGTTTCTAAACCCGTCAATTACAACTTTTACAATTTAAATCCAAATTTCGATCCGGGTGTGGATTAACGCCTTGGGGAACGTCCTAAACCACCCGAACACAAAAACCCGTGACCCGGGCACGTGGGCCACACCCGGCCATCTTTGGCCGTGGGTGGCTAGGGCTATTTTGGGCCGGTCCACCATGGTGGTGGCTGGTCCTAGGTCTGGCCAGCCACCCTACAAGTCCGGCCAGCCACCCTACACGATGGTCGGAGCTCCCCCGAGCCTCCGGTTATCGGAAAGCGTTCCAACTTCGCTCCAAAACGTCTCCAACGAACCCCACACCTCAACACATCCAAAAACTACTAGTTTTAACCCAAACCCTAACTTTCAAACTTAACAAAACGAAAATCGGTTAGGTGCTCACCGTAGAGAATGTCGATGTGAGCTCGATTCTTTTATTGTTGAGACGATCCACCGGTTTGATCGCCGGGAAATAAAAAAACTCTAACCTTCTCTTCTCTTTTTCTCTCCTTCTTCTCTCTTCTTTTCTCTCTCCACTTTCTCTCTCCACTTCTTCCTTTTTTATGACAATGGCCGAACACCACACAACAATACCTTATAATTTGTTTTAAAAAAACAAACATATCCCTTAATTACAAAACTACCATCCAAGTCTTCCTTTGTTTTGTTCAATGTTACCTAACACCACCACATTGGTGACATGTGGCAAGTGGGTCCCACACCTTTTTGTAAAATATCTCCTAGATATTTTCCAATCAGATTCGCGAAATTCGGCTGTTTCGGGCCCCGAACGAGCACTTTTTTCAAGAAATTACGAAACTTCACGGACTACAAGGAAACGGCTCAACTAAGACCGCTGTGACGACGGCTAAGCTTTTTGGATCCAAAACGGACCTCGAACGGACCAAAACGTCGCTCGGTTGACTTTTCCAGCAAAAAGTCAACCTTTCCCAAATTGGTCAGAAAGTTTCCCTGAGTCCCCCAGAACTCACTTTGGTCGACATCGGGGTCAACTTAAGTCCGCTATGACCCTCGGGGTCAAATTTAGGTTCATTTAAGTGTCTGTCCAAATTTTTTAAATTTTCATGTTTTTCGCCGATTTGACTGGCGTTGACCGGGAGATTTAAAATGAAAATAAGCTCAAATAGATACATTTTAACAAACATGCTTCAACTCACACCCAAAAGTATACCACACATCTCAAACCCCCTATTTATGCACCAACCACCTTTTGCACATTCATTACATCCATTATTTCCTTACGAATAATAATAATAAAGATGGTAATATTTTTTTTTTCATTGTTTCTAACACAAACTTATATTGCCCTTTCTTTTCAACCTAATCTATTTTTCCGTCTTATCCCACACTTTTCCTTTTGCGTTGAAAAGATAATATTTTCCATTTTGATATACTTGTAAGAGGAAGGCCAAAAACAAAACACATTAGACATTCAGCGTATATTCTTACGTTTTTAATTTCTTTGGAAAAGTCATCCCTACTTAATGATTCATGTACTAAGGTTGAAGGGGTTTTCCAAGATGCTTGGGAGAAACCGAACAGATTGAGGGCATGTTCTTACGTTTTTAATTAGTTAGTTTTTTTAATTGTTTTCTCAATTTTTAAAATTATTTTATAGCTCTTAAAATATTATATTTAACTATACTGTTCAAAGGACAAAATAAAGATCTCAAAAGGGTAAAAAGAAAAATAGAGATTTAAATGTGTAAAGGGAAAAAGCATAATTTCACTCTCCATTAAATAATACAAGAAGTGACATGATTGGGCTTGAGAGGCAAAGTTTTAACGCTGGAGAGTGCGTCGTATACTCTCCCTGTTTTGTGTGCTTCTCTGGCCGCGGTTACTATCGTGCAGGTCGGGGCTCCGGTAACGGCTCAAGTGATGCGAGACTCAGCATCAATGACTTCGTGTGTGGGGTTGACTAGCCGGCGTGTGTTTGTGATTGGGGGGATCGAAAGGCCAACCATCATCGCCTCTGGGGAAAGCAGAACCTTGTGATGTCTGTGAACGTTAAGGCGGAGTCGTTTGCGGAGTTCTAAGGACCCAAGGAGGTAGGGGGACAGATACGTGACGAGCGAGGAAGTGTTGATCGAGTCGTCCGAAAGGGAGTAGTTCACGAGTGTCACTAGCCATCCGTTAGAGCTTCATCTCCCAGTCATTTCTTGATATAGTGCAACATGGGAAAGCTTCGAGGTGTGTTGCGAGCAAGGTGGTTCCAGGGTTGAACAATGGTTGTGGGGGTAGAACGGACCATCCTCGGATCGGACAACGTCTCTCACATGAAGGCACGGTGGTGGTTCCCTCTCTCTTGAGCCGACCATGAAGTAATCGTGGAATCATTCTACAATGTTCGTCGTAGTGGTGAAACTACCTCATCCCCATCGGGTGGTAGTTTTTGGACCAGTCTTGGAAAGGAGGAGGAGGAGGGTTTCAGGTATGCGAGTTTCACAAGGTGTTTCAAACCCGATAAGAGGACAAGAAATGGGAAGAGGGGTATCGATTCCCAACCCCTACTCCCAAACAACGAGGGCACCAATGATCAAGCTCCTATGTAAGGCGTAGTTCACTCTGAACCCGCCTCCATGGTAGGGGTAAGTGAGGTGATGTCTGAAACTGAGAAGGATGGGTGGACCTTGGTTCGGAGTATAAGGGCTAAGATGGTTGAAGTGAAGTGTAGGATGGGTTCTTTTAGGGCACGAGACCACTTGTTCCCATCTTTCGTCTCGAAATTTCCTAGGTCTTTTACCGTGGAGCAATTGAGAGGTCTTTTCAACCGAAACTAGTGATTGAACTAGGTAGACATAAACTAGTGGTTGAACTAGGTAGACAGTTTGAGCTTTCCCCTATAATTGAGACGTCGAATACTTTGCTTATTCCCCCTAGTACTAGTTCTTTGGTTGTAACTAATGGTGATGGTGTTGGGATCCCGAGAACTTTTGAAAGTTTGTAGGCGTCTAGTGAGCCAATTGGAAGACATGGTGTAGTAACTTCTGTTTTTAATCGAGGGTTCCCTAAGGGAAATTCTGGTGTCATGGGTCCCTCCCCCGATCTTGGCCATCTCCCTTCATCTCTAGAGGATGCTTCCTTCCTACGGCGAGCCCCGATCTGGACGGGTGTCTAGAGTTTGCAGTTCTTGTGGTGGCGGCATCTACAACTCCTTTGTCCTCCCTTTTTGGCGACATGGAGAGAGTGGGTATCACTAGTGTCAAGTTCCTATACCTAAGGTCCCAGACATTTCTTCTTTCTTGTGTTGATCGCCAAACTTTAGAGGCCCTTTTTGTAAAGACTGGGAAAATTTAATATTTAAATTATTAAATATTAACGTCGAGGTTGGGAACGAGTTTGATTTTTGAATCGAAATCAAAAAAAAGGGAGAAGAAAGAAAAAAAAATATAGTAGAACTGGACCAGGCCAGGCCAGCCCTTTAGGCCGAGCCAACATAGGCCCAGACCGCGCGCTCCCGGGCCACAAAGACTGGCCCAGTTCGCGAACCCTAGCGAACAAAAGGCAGAGTACGCTGCTTCAGCTCCAGACCGAGGACGAACCCTCTCTCTCTCCCGAGCTCGTCTTCCTCGCTCTCATCGTCGTTCATTATCGCCGGAGATACAGTGCGTTCCTCGCCTGTTTCTCCTTCCTCCATCCTCGCGTAACACCCGCCCATACCAAAGAACCAGAGATCTCCCATCCCTTCGCCTTCTACTCCCATTTCTCTCTTCGATTCGACGAAAAACAGAGCTTCGCCGTGTCTCGCCGGAGTTCTTCTCCGTTCTCCCTCACGTCTTCCTCCTACTCCCTTCCTCCGACATCACTGTTGGGTCTCGAGGTAGGGTTGGAGATGAACCAACTCGCAGCGGAAAATCAATGAAAACCAAGAGACAATTAAAACCATGAAACAACTAACAAAGAATGGATTAACAAGAGAAAAATTCAGCACTAGTTCTTACCAAAACAAGAACACCGGTTAACGAATGATTGGCTTGAGTCTCTAAGACGCCTACGTATCCACATGGGAATCAAAGCCACGTAGTTCTTCTCTTTGAGGACTCAAGAACACAAACATGGAGGTGGAAACTAGCCAAACCCGAAATGGCCATGGAAGAGGGAGAGAAAATGTGTTTCCTATTCTTGTCTTGTGTTTGTTATGTTGAAAAAAGATGACTTAAACATAACAAAACCCATACTTGTCCAACTAAAGGCATGGGACAAGTATGGTGTCAAGTAAGGTGTAAATAGGACAAAGTATGGCAAGACAAGATTGGGTTAGGTGGTGAATCACCAACACCTTAATCCTTGTCTTGCTTACTTAGTACTAATTAATCAAGACTTGATTAATTAGTTCCATGGGCCTTGGTTGCATGGGCCTTTCATGGGCCTCTTGGAACATGGCCCGTGGCCATTTCCAACGAGGTCCCGTGATTCGCTCATCGCCTCCATGCCTTCCATACCGGAAATGTCCAACATTATCCGACGCGATCAATCCCAAGACTCCAAGCCTTGTCTCGATCTGTGAAGTCCTATTCACTTACGGGCACATGACCCAAAACCCAGTTTTGGTCATGTCCCGAGACAACTCCCTTTTGGCCATTCTCCATAAATGTGTCAATGAGTTTCATCCTCCGGTGTGACCCTTAGGTTTATGCATGTCAATAGATCAACGTAAAATCCCATTTTACTTGATCCTATTTAAGTGGCAACTAACGAGACTTTAGTATTGCCTGACACTACATAACGAATCGACCCTGTCGATTCTAACCTTTCCGTCGTCCCTGTCATTATCCTTTTATCTCCGATATCCTGATTGAGATAAGGCATAGAGCCGTCATCCTTATTATTCTCAATCATCGTTCCTTGATATGTGAGATGACTGAAGATATGATACCCAGTATCATGTGCATGGCCATGCTATTCTTTCAGTCACTCTCGATCAAGCGGCCGAGAACCGATATCTTTCCCATACCTTAGTATGAGGGATAAATCCCTTAGCCGTCTTTCGTGTCACTCATGTAGCCCGTCCCCAAGCCAATCCTGGCCGTTATGGAAGCCCTGTTACGGACAACGTTAGGCTCAGGTCAAACTCAGTTGTTGACTACATAGCGATCACAAAGACTCCTTGGTCTAAGGATACATGACAAGCTACGACAATGAATATGTTCATGACTTGATCTATGGCACATATTCATGTCGGGTCGTCCAATATCATGTCCCACATGATATCTATGATCAGACTCCGGAATCTCATTCCAATGACTAACAGAACGTAAGCCATAAAGAGCCATCTTTCATACTAGTCGCTTCTAGTGAAGCTTTGTTAACTAGGGACCCATCGAGTGTGATCTATCTCGATCTATGGTTCTATTCGCATGGTGGGCATAGATCAGAGCACACATCGATATATTACTCCAACACATAAGTAATATAAAGCCGCTTTAATTTTATTGCTAACGATGATATATACATTTGGACATTTAGGATTGAACTACGGGCACTAAGACTAACAATCTCCCACTTGCCCTAGTTCCAATCTAAACTCCAATATGTACCCATCGACTTTACATGTCTAACATGTTTAGGCAGCGACACTACCTTAGTCAAAGGGTTGGCTATGTTATCATTTGTTGCAATATAGGTTATCTTCACTTCACCCCGGTTCAGTATTTCTCTGATGAGGTGGATACGCCGCAGTACATGTTTGGATTTGTTATGCGATCTGGGCTTTTAGCTTGCGCAATGGCCCTTGTGTTGTCGCAAAATGGATTCACCGGGCTGGATGGGTTTTTAATTACACCCAGCCCTGCCATGAATTTCCAAATCCACATAGCCTCCTTAGCTGCCTCTGCAGCATCCATGTACTTGGCCTCTGTCGTAGATTCGGCAATGGTATCTTGCTTTACGCTCTCCCAGCTAAAGCTCTGCCATTCAGCGTAAACACATATCTTGACTGACTTCTAAAGTCATCTGGATTTGTCTTGGAAAACTAGTGTCTACTCATCCTTCGACGACTAGTTCAGCATCATCTTTTCCCCGGGTCAAAATAATGTCTACTGGTACAACATAAGGCTTACGAGACGTCCAGTCTCATACATGTCATGGCATATATGATCGATCCTGCCCCTAGGCTCATAGGATTCTCATCATCCTTTTCAGCTCATCAGCTGTCTTAGGACACCGAGTCTTGCTGAGATAAATGCCATGACTAGTGGGTAAGAGTACTTTCTTTGAATCGAGCATTAAGAACCTACTCAATGCCTTGTTCACATAGGTTCCCTGACTTAAATCCAAGACCCTCTTGGTGCGATCTCTACATATCTTAATCCCTAAGATATAAGAAGCATCGCCTAAGTCATTTATTGAAAAACACTTCCTCAACCAAGCTTAAGTCTCGTGCAAGGTTGGGATGTCGATTTCAATGAGAACCAGAAAGGTAATCTTGCTCCCACTAGCCTTCTTATAAACGCAAGATTCATCCTCGTTCTTGATTAAGCCAAATCCAATTACAGCTTCATCAAAACGAAGGATCCAACTCCGAGAAGTTCGTTTCAATCCATAAATGGATTTCAACAACTTATAAATCTTTCCTTTATTCTTCGGATCGTCAAAACCTTTGGGCCGAGACATACAACCGTACTTAGTCAAATTTCCATTTAGGAAACGCGGTTTTGACATCCACTTTCCATATCTCGTAATTATGATACGCAGTTATGTCAAGAAGAATTTGGATCGATTTTGACCATAGCCACTAAGGAGAAGGTTTCCTCATAGTCAATCCATGCCTATAACCTTTCGCCACCAGTTGAGCTTTGTAGGTCAGAGGTTTACCGTCCATGTCCATCTTCACCTTGAAGATCCATTTGCATCCGATGGTCCTCACACCATTGATGGGATCAACCGGTTCCCAGACTCGGTTGTCCGACATGGATTGCATTTCCTCCCTCATGGCTCCCAGCCATAACTCGGAGTCGGGCCCATCCACGACTTCTTGAAAGGTGGCTGGATCATCGTGATCCACCATGTCTTCATTGTCACCTCCGGATACCATATCTTGGAGGTGGAAGATTGATCCTTTCAAATCGCCTTGGACCTTCCGGAATTGTAACAGTAATTGGTTCTTACTCTACGACAATCTCTGGCTCCTTTCTACTGGGTTATCAATTGGTTTAGACAGATCTGTACCATCCTGAATTTCTTCGAGATGCACAGTCCTCCCAATGACGTCTTTGGAAACAAAACTCCTTTTCCATAAAGACCCCACCCCAAGCGACGAACACCATGTTCTCACTGGGATTGTAGAAGTAGTATCCCCTTGTTGCTTTGGGATACCACACGAAGGTGCATATCTCAGATCTTGGTTCGAGCTTAGTCAAAACCAAATGTTTCACATAAGCCTCGCAACCACAAATCTTTAGGAAGGACAAAGCGGGCATCATCCCATATCATTTTAAAATGGTGTCCCTTCCACACCCTTCGTCGAAGCCCGATTCACTATGAATGCGGTCGTCTCTAGAGCATAATCCCATAAAGAGATTGGGAGATCAGTCCAACTAATAATGGAACGGACCATTGTCTAACAATGTCCGATTTCTCCGTTTGGCTACACCTTTCATCTACAGTGTCCCAGGAGGAGTCCATTCCAAAAGCATCCCATTCTCTTTTAGATGATCTAATAACTCTGTGGTCAAGTATTTTCCACCTCGATCCAATCGAAGTGCCTTAATACCTTTGTCGAGCTGGTTTTTTACTTTAGTCTTAAACTCTTTGAATTTATCAAAAGCTTCAGACTTATGTCTCAGCGAATAAACATAACCATATTTAATGTAATCATCAGTAAATGTGATAAAGTAGCTAAAACCTCTCCTGGCAAGTGAACTTATTGGTCTACACACATTCGAGTGTATCAGCCCCTATAATTCACCCGCCCTTTCATCGCGATCGATAAAAGGGCACTTTAGTCATTTTGCCCATCAAACAAACCTTGCACCTATCGATCGAATGGAATTCGAATGAACCTGAAAGTCCGCACTTCTGAAGTGCTGATAGGTGCTTCTTGTTTATGCGACCTAAATGACAATGCCTTAACAGAGTTAGGTTTAAATCGTTGGATTTAGACCTCTTGGTATTAACGGAATATATAGAACTTGAGGCATTGTTACCCATATCTAATATGTACAATCCTCCAACCATGTCAGTACTGGTATAAAACATATCATTGCATAGAACATTGAAAACTCCATTTCCAATATTAACATTATATCCTTCCTTGTCAAACACGGATACATATATAATATTCCTACTAAAAGTAGGTATGCAATATACATTATACAATACTAAGACAAGGCCTCTTGGCAAAGCAAGACTCATGGATCCTACAGCAGTTGCCACAACTCTGAGGTCCATTTCGTGCTTTCCAAATCTCTCCTACTTTCAGCCACCATATATTAGTGCATGTGTGAGATTCAGTCATGGTATCTAATACCCATGAATCTTTGGAAGTAGAGAGATGTATCTCTATAGAGTTAATACCGAATGAAGGCACGATCCCACCGCCCTTCCTTAGATCATCCAGGTTTCCTGATGAAGGCGCAGTCCTACTGCCCTTCTTCAGATCATCCAGGCTATTTGATGAAGGCGCAGTCCCACTGCCCTTCTTCAGATCAGCCGTGAACTTCCTGTAATCCCGGTTCCAATGACCAGGCTGTTGGCAGTAGAAGCAGACATTCTCAGGTGTCTCATCTTTCCTGCCAAGTGCGCATGGGCCCAGCCCTTGCCACTTCCAATTCCCTTGTTGACCATCAGAATATCCTTGGTTCCCAGATCCCTGAGATATTCTTCTCAGCAGCTGATGACACTTCATGTAACTCTGATATGGTCTTAGAGACAGCCTTGTCAAGGACATATTCTTTGCGTTCAGACTTGAGGACTATCCTCAAAATTCTGTACCAGTCCAAATAGTTTGTCCCATTTAGCTTGACCCTGCCAAGAATGGTTTTTAATGACAAACTATTAATGTTCGCTGAATTTGCCATTTGATCTACAACAGATAAAATTTAATCAGTAAACTGAATAAATTTTATGAAGATCAAGCTTAAACACCAACAATCGATTCTAAACCTTTAGAATCTGAAACCAAGATCCTTGATTCACTCGATTAAGCTGAACTAATGCTCACCACTTAATCGAGCTATGTAGGTAGGACTCCATCCAATCACATCCAATGTGACTCTTGGCTAGGGTATGTACTTATGTACACGACTTACCCTATCTGTTACCCTAGCTCAACCTCAGGCTGAGAATCGTAGTCGGGTCCACCAATTTTCAACTATGGCTCGTCACTATGTAGGTGCTCCGCTAATGCGCACGACACCCACATATGTCGTCCAAACCTACTACCCCGCTTCCCCATAGCGATCACAAAGACTCCTTGGTCTAAGGATACATGACAAGCTACGACAATGAATATGTTCATGACTTGATCTATGGCACATATTCATGTCGGGTCGTCCAATATCATGTCCCACATGATATCTATGATCAGACTCCGGAATCCCATTCCAATGACTAACAGAACGTAAGCCATAAAGAGCCATCTTTCATACTAGTCGCTTCTAGTGAAGCTTTGTTAACTAGGGACCCATCGAGTGTGATCTATCTCGATCTATGGTTCTATTCGCATGGTGGGCATAGATCAGAGCACACATCGATATATTACTCCAACACATAAGTAATATAAAGTCGCTTTAATTTTATTGCTAACGATGATATATACATTTGGACATTTAGGATTGAACTACGGGCACTAAGACTAACAATCACCCTCGTTGGAACCCACCGTCTCAACCCAGAAGCCCATCTCGCCCCTTCTTCCTCTTCGATTCTTCGAAACCCAGCGACTCCGTCGTCTCCTGAATCTCGCCGCGCCCTTTTTCGATCCAGATCTGTAACGATGAGTAATTTCCGGTCTCGATCTTTCCTCTCCATCTTTTTCTCCCTGGGAACCGACCTTGAACGAGTACTTTTGGCTGAGTTTTAGGGTAAGGGAGCTCGCCAGAGTTATCAGATCTCAGATTTGAGTTTCCGTGCCGGCGACGCAACCCTCATCGTGTGTCTGGCCGGAGAAGCCTGGTTTTGGGCGCCAGTACCCCCCACGCTCTTCCAAACCCTCTAACGCCACCTCGCCTTAAAGAAACATGCTACTCGAGCGTCACCGCCGCCGTCGCCGTGCCGGAAGACCATCGGAACCCTAGACTCTCACCGGCCCTGAACGGAGCTGGGCTCGGGTCTGGGACGACGACTAAGCTTGGGCTTGAGCCGGGTCAGGGCCTGGGTCAGGCTCGGATCCGGGCCTAGATCCGGGTTGGGCCTGGGTTCGGGTCAGGCCGAGCCGGATCAGTTAATTTAATTTAATTAATTAAATAATTGTTTAAAATCAGATAAATAATTAAAGGACTATCAGACTTTTAACGGACTTTTGGACAACCGTTTGGACTTAATTAATAAATTGAGAAACCGTTACGGATTGGACTGTGACTGATACGTCCCCTTTGTGTTAAACCAGGACGTTACCCCGAGCACGGAGACGACCGGTGGGGCCAGGACGTCAATAGCTAGGAGACGCAGCTGTCGGCTCTTCAAGAGGTAGGGATTATCTCGAACCCGCTTTATTACAATTTTACTAGAATGCATATAGGGAAACCTAATAAACCGGCTAAAGAACTAGTATGCATATAGGAAACGAACAACTAGCGTAGACGTATCAACTGTGAACATTTACGTTTTCTGTCTTGAGAATTGCTGTGCTGGTAGAATCGGGCCATGTCGCGCCCGTAGGACTAGTGTACTGAATGTATCTGTGTATGCCTTTGATGCTTGGACGGTTAATAAATAACGAACATGAAAACGAGTAGATTTGAGCTAGTGATATATGTTGATGATTTGAGTGGTTACTTCCTGTTTCGTTGATATGTTGAACTGGGGTTGTTGGGGATTGGATACCGGTTAAGCCGGTGGGGTTACCACGTGGATTCTGGTGTCGGTAAGTGATGGTAAGTGCGGATTAGTTGTGAGTGTAGTTAGGGGACAAAGCCTATTATACTCGGTGTTGCATGTTGCGAATGCGTGTGGGCAAGTGTGCCGTGTTTTGTGGAAATGCGAACCCTTGGTTGTGAAATGGTCGAGTGAGTGATAGACCGACGTTATTGTGATTGTGAATGTGGTTGTGATTGTTCTGGTGACATTGGTTATGAGTTGTGCCCGAGAGGTGTATCGTACCTTCCGTCACGCCGCCAGTAAAGTGTGAGAGAAGTACTTCCGCAAGGTGTATCGTACCTTCCGGAGCGTGAACGGTAAAGTGTGAGGCTTGGTGTACGATGGTACACGAGAAAGGTGGTTTCCCTACCTTCCGACCAACACTCAATAAAACGCTGTGTTGAGCACCGCGAGAGATGAGGCCGCGAAGAGGCGATTTCCCTGCCTTCCGTCGATCGGTAAAACGCTGCGTCCACGATGAGGTCGACCGCCTATCCTGACTTTGTGTTAGGGAAGTTGCGTGCGGTTACGCCGGGCCGAGAGGGTTGCTCCCTAGATCGTGCGATGGTTACGAGTTGTGTGTTCGAGATTGCTATGAATTGAATGCGTATTATTGTGTTGTGATTATGGGTGTTTTCCTCGATATGAGTTGTGTGTGGCTGAGAATGCCTTGCTTTGGTTGTTGGGAATCGTGCCAGTGAGTGGCATTGTCTATGTGCTGTGGAAACTGAGTGTTAGTGGTTCCTTAGGCTGGCCTCCGGGTAGGCGTTAGTGAGGAGAAATGATGGTATAGTCGGATCTTGCACGGTATGAAGAGAAGTGTTGACCTTTAATTAGCTTAAGTGTCGTATCATGTATCAGACTTTTAGTTATATTTTAAATTGTGGAAACGCGTTTTGGTAAACCCGATATAAGGATGTTTTCATGGTTTTCCCTACTGAGCGTCAAGCTCACCCCTTATTGTGTTTTCTACAGGTAGTGACTTTGGTTTGGAGTAGAGGACGTCGCGGAGCATGGGGCTAGCGAGGGTCCGGGTTATGTTTTTTTTATGTCGTAGTGACGTGACGGATATTTGGATTTATGTATTTTACTGAGCGTAGGACTCAGAAATTCTAATACCTTTGAACTATTTTATTTACCGGTATCGAATATTATAGTTTTAAATTGTTATTATTTATATTTCACTAAGTCGCGTCTCGGGTCCGGTCAATACCAGATTTTGGGCGTGACACTTTTGGTGGATGATAGGAGCAAGTTACGTCCTTGGTTCTTTGTAGTATGAGACTGTCTAGATATGGTACTTCGGGGGGGGGGGGGGGGTGGTTGGGTTGACATTATTGGTTTACCCCCGATTAAGTGATGTAGAGTTAGCATGGTGCGAGTGGTCGAGAGGGTTGGTGTGGTTATAACGATTCATCCTTTCTCCCCAGAGCTTGGAATGATGTCGTTCCAAAGTCAGTCGTTGGTTGCTCCTTGGCATGGTGTGCGTGCTGAGGTACTGGTCAATAGGGCGTACTTGGATATCATTCTCTCCTGCCTAGCCCAAGACCTCCGCCAGATGCGTCATTTTGGTTAGGAGTTGGGTCGATCGTTCAGGCCTATTCCTTTAGGCCGATACCTATATAGTAGTTGTCGATCAAGATAGTGATCGGGACTGCCATCCTTAGTTCACGGTGTCATTTGGGGATTTTGACGCTTCTCTTAGTGTCCCGAGGGATGGGGTTGATCAGGGTAGTCAGGACCTAGGTCCCGATACTACTTGTGTTTTGCAACGCTGATGGGGTTTAGGGTGATGGGACGGTGCCAAATGTGGGATTGCAACTGTTTTTTTGGAATGGGCGTAGGTTGGAAGGGATAAAAGTTTTTTTTTGTCTAATGGAAGGATCAGAGGTTGGAGTTGGTGTTGTGGTTTCAGATGGGGGATATGCTCCCAGGGTCCAAGTCACGCCCCATGCATCTGCCCATTCGCTTCCTTTCACTAAGTTCCATTATGATTTAGTAGATGGTCACACGAGGGAGAGTATCACCTACTCAGTGGCTCAATTCAGGAGATCTTGGTGTTTCGTTATAGGGGAATTGTTGAGGAGGGCTTTTAGAAGGTTAAGGCGGTTCTTAGCCATACTCATAGCAACATGGAAACCGCTCCGTTGATGGCTCCATGATCATTCTATCTTGCAATGCACGAGGCTTAAGATCTACTCTAAAATGGAGTCTTTTAACCTCGTTGGTCCGGGGTCAACGGGTTGACTACGTATTGATTCAAGACACGAAATTGTCTATATTATTTGTTTCAGTATCACTTGGTCTTGTGGGTTGGGGGAAAACTTCTCGCATGTGTGTTGTGCCTTTTGTTGGTTTGTCCAGGGGCTTTCCTCTTTATTTGGAATACTCGGGTGTTTCAGGTGAATCAAGTTCACATTCTGGACAATGTTTTGACTTCGTCGAAGGTTCATCTCCCCATAGAAAATCCATTGACGGTTTTGAACGTGTACACCCCTTCTACTGTTCCTACGAGGCGTGACTTGTGGACTTCTCTTCGGTTGTTTGTGACCTTGGCTGATGTTACGTTGCTCGTTGCAGGGAACTTTAACATTGTTTGTTCGCTAAAGGATATATCTGTCGGGGGTCATCTACAGGGTGATAGTTTGGAGTTTGGAGATTTTATCTCGGTTGGGGGGTTGCTTGACCTTCTTTTGGAAGCAGACGCTTTACCTAGTATGGTCATTCGTACTTGTGTAGTCGTCTCGACATGTTTCTTTTATCGCCCGATATTCTCAGATTGTTTTCCAGGTCTATCCAAAAGGTGTCACCCGTTCTCTTTTTAACCATTGTTTGATTCTGTTTAGCGATTTGAGAGTTGATTGGGGCCCACGTCCCTTCAGGTTTACTACTACTTGGGTGGAATATGTTGACTTTCTAGCGTTTGTGAGTGAATGGTGGGCTTCTTATTCAGTCTACGGGGACCCGGAGTACATTTGGTGGTCCAATTGAGGATGTTGAGGGCTGACTTGAGGGAGTGGAATTGGACTATTTTCTGTAATCTGGACATTGTTGTATTTGAGTTGGAGATTCGTATTGATGCCTTCGATGCACTGATTGACACTAGGTCTCTCTTCGAGGAGGAATTAACCAAGAACGGGTTTTCACAACCCAACTTTCCTCTAAGGTAGGGCAGTGATTGAGTTGTGGAGGCAGAAATCTAAGGTCAAATGGGTAGAGAAGGGGATCTCAACTCTACTTACTTTTATCGTGTAGCCCAAGCTTGCTTCACGTGGAACCAGATCCTCTTTGTGGTATAGGGTGGCACGGAGTATTTTGAACCGATAAGGGTCAAGGCTTAGGCTGCCTAGCACTTTGGGCTCAGGTTCTTCTCTGATCAGGAGGTTTTCCATGAGTTGTTGGATTTTCCTTTTGCCAGGTTGAGTGATTCTGCTAGCGTATGGCTTGAGGCATTGTTCTCCGAGGATGAGGTCCTTAAGGATTTGACTTCTAGCCCAAGGGACAAAGCACCGAGACTTGATGGCTTTAACTCGGTCCTCTTCTAGGTAGCGTGGCCAATCACTCGAATTGATTTTTCAACATTTTTGTACTTTTGTTCACTCCTCCTTTTAGTTGTGCAGAGGGTTGAACTCGAGTTTCATAGTCCTTATTCCAAAGGTTCCTCCCCTTGGACCTTCTCTGAGTTTTGCGCGATCAACCTTACGACCTGCTACGTATAAGATTTTGGCTAAGATCTTATCGAGGAGACTGCGGATGGTTATTGGAAATCTCATTAGTAGTTTAGTTTGCAAACATTCAGGGGAGACAATTTACTAACAATTTCCTCATTGCTATGAAGGTTATGGGTTTTGTGCGTCATTCTCGGTGTCCAACCGTAGTGGTGAAATTAGACTTCGGGAAGGATTTCGATAGGGTTTATTTTTTTTTACTTGACTCAGGTACTTCGAAGGATGGGGTTTCGTGGTAGGTGGACTATGTGGGTGTCCTTTTGTATATGGGGTTTCACTTCTGTTTTGGTCAATGGATTTCCATCTGAGCAGTTACGGGTCTTACATAGATGGAGTCAAACAAGGGTGTCCGATATCATCCTATCTTTTTTTGACTAGGTTGAGGGGTTCTATAAGTTTTTTGAGTTTGGGATCAGGTAAGGGTTGTACAATAGTATAAGTGTCGGCCCAATCATTCAAGTTTCTCATTTCCAATTTGTGGATGATACTCTACTATTCATGGAGGTTGGAGTTGAGTAGATTCGAGCGATAAGGTTTATCGTACATACCTTCAAGTTGACGTTTGGTCTTCGAATCAACTTTGCGAAGTCATTTTTGGTTGCTTTTGGTGTGGACGAGATGACACCTGATGCATTATCATATGCCCTTAAATGTACTCTAGGTGAGCTTCCTTTCACGTACATGGGGTTTCCACTTGGGGGAAACCCTTGGCTTGCTTCGTTTTGGACCCTAGTAGTGGATACGTAAATGGATTGTTGGCGATCTAGAAGACTCAGCTTCTTTCTTTAGGAGAGTGCCTTACGCTTATCAGGATGACTCTAGCAAACTACAGGTTTTCATTATGACTATGTTTAGGGCCCTTAAGAGGGTGATTCGTTTGTTGGAGAGATTGTAGAGAAGGTTCTAATGGTGCTTGGGAAGAGAGAGTAGATGTCTCCATAAGGTTCTGTGGGAGATGGTATGTAGATCCAAGGATTTTGGGAGCTTGGTGTTCGTTCCCTCTCCGAGGTGAACATGAGCCTTCTTCTGAAATGGTGGTGGCATTTTACCACGGCCATGCACGCTTTCTGGAGACAAGTTGTTTGTGCTTGTCAAGGGTGAAACAAGACAGAGTGGTACCTTGATTTCCTTCCATTTCTACTTCGCTTTCTATTATGCATGTGGTGCGCTTGACTCGTGAACTCAGGTTTGAATTGGTGTTTGGGGCTAGTACGTTGAGATGAGAACTCGTAACTAGGAAATTATGCGGTTTTGGGAGGATCCTTGGCTTTTTGATGTTGCGTTGGCAACTCGGTTTCCTCGCTTCCATAGGGTGGTAGAGGGTCATTAGGGTTCGATAGCCCTATTTTTTGTGGATGAGGAGTGGGACTTATCGTTTAATGTAATTCTTTTGGTTCGGGTCAATGAGGAGTTACAAGTGATCATGGCGCGGCTGGTTAGGGTGATGTTGGATCGCGAGCGTGATGATTCGCTAGTCTGGTCTTGGGCCCAAAGAGGTTTCTCTTCGGCTAGAGCTTTTCAGGTCTTAGCAGGTTGAGATGGTGTTACTAGTGTGCCTTAGGCGTTTGTGATCTGGTCTTCCCTAGCCGCCAAGGTGCAGTCGTTTGCTCGATTTTTTTGCTCATGGTGGATTTTCAACTATTAATTTCATGGTAGATAAAGGGGTGTCGATCCTGATTGGTCGATGAAGGTGTGTGATGTGTGGTTTTGGTGGAGAGAATATCAGTTATATGTTCGTCTCTTGCTCGTGGTTTTAGAGGGTCTGGTCCCTGATTATGGCTTGGTGGGGTGTCGTGGGCGCTCTATTATTAGTGTCGTCGCTTTGCTAGAGTCATGGTTGTCTCTATTGGGGGTACGGCGGTTGAGGTCCGAGTAGAGTGGTATTGGGCTGTTGTGTTTGTGACATATTTGACTTGAGCGGAATCAACGCGTTTTCTCCGGGTTTCCTACTATCGAGCCTAATATCCTTCTCGTCAAGGTGCATCACTGATATTTTCCCAACCTGACAATGGCTGACCAGCATTTTAGCTTGTTCGAGTGGATCGAGTCTTCAGGTGATGTGTTGCCTAGAAGATGTTGAGTAGTGGTTCCATGTTTGAGGAGTATTGCACTTAGTCTCCTAGTTCTTTTTGGTTTTTGACTCTTTTCCGTCAAGTCGGGTGAGTGCTTGTTCATGGGTCGTTTTGAGGTTCTATTCCTTGACCGAGTCTGATGAATACTTGTTCCAAGCCCGCGACTAGGGCCGATCCATCCATTTCGGGCGCAAATTACTTAGCCTTTTTGAGGTCAGATGATTCACCCGTGCGGTCTCCTATAGTATTGTTCACTAGTATGACTACGACCACCCAAGATGGTCCCTTGAAACAGTGTTCAATAGTCTGATGGGCCTTGAGTGTTTGGGGAGGATCATGATGATTTCGCTTTTGTTTTGGCTTTTTGCCGTTTTTTGTTAAATTTTTTGTTAGACTTTGGTTTAGTAGGCGTGGTTCCCATCCCATGACCCATGTCTCTTTATTTTAATACATGACCCATGTCTTTTTATTTTATGCATTTCGTTCTCTCCGATTAAAAAAAATAAAAGAGATTTTTTTATTTAATAACAACACAAATACTTTTTTGATACATTTAAAACATGAAATTATGCCGTCACATTTTGTAATAAATACTCATTCATTACATTTTGATGCTATATTAAGCTTTGTCAGCATAGACATGCAGGGGTTTGGGCTTCAATTTTTTTTAGGATTTTGACACTACACTCCTAACGAAGCAGGGTTGGCGCTTGATTCAGAGACCATATAGTCTAGTGGCTAGATTTTGAAGGCGAAACACTTCCCTCAGTGCGAGTTCTTGGATGCAAAAAAGAAGCAGGGGGAGTTATATTTTGACCAGTATTTTGGAGGGGCAACAAATTGTCAAAGAGGAGGTCAGACGCAGGATTGGTAGTGGAGCAGACACTCTTGTATCTGGCCATCCATGACTGCCAACAACTAAGGGGTATGTGAACCCCAATTCAGGAATTGCTAATGACATGCGAGTGGAGCATCTTCTGAGGTCGGGAACAACCAGCTGGGATAAGGAACTGAATACCCATCTTTTTTACCCAGACACAACAACTGTTATTTTGGGCACGCCTTTATCACAGTTTGAAGGGGAGGACGGGTGGTACTGGTAGGGTTCGAAAGATGGTGAATTCCGAGTCAGGGATATGTATAGGGCAATTCAGAGAGGGAAGGGACAGTGGGCTGAGCAGAGTGATGCAGAGTTTTGGAAACGATTCTGGAAACTAGGTGTTCCTCCAATGGTCAAGCACATGGCTTGGAGGGCACTTAGGGGTTCGGTTCATACGAACGCTAACCTACGAGAGAGGTATGCCCCTGTTAGTGCTGAATGTGCAAAATGCAGAGTTGTGGAAACAAAGGAACATGTTTTTTTTTTCAGGTGTGGGAATAGTGGGAATTTCTGGCTCAAATTGAACATTGTTCCTCCGGCGGGTAATATGTCCCTTCAGAGTTGGTTACTAACGACACTGGCCAGGAAGCAAGAGGAATTGAGTGAAATGATTCTACTTTTCTGGTGGGAATTATGGTACTCTCGGGATCTCAGAGTTTGGAGTCATAAAGAGAGGTCGTCAAAGGAAGCATGGTATGAAGCCGTTGCTCTTCTTTAGGACTGGAAGGAGGTGCATAAAGAGGATGCAGGATGACATCTATTTGAAGCCCGTCAGGTGAAATGACCAGCGCATGGGGAACTAAAGGTTAATGTGGACGGGGCAATTTTGAGTTCTACCCTGGCTGGAGGTGGCATGGGTTACAGGGATGATTCGGGCTCTCTCCGAGCAACAAAGTGTGTCGTGCACTTTAATTGTACGGACCCGAAGATGGCATAGACCCTGTTGGTCTGGGACGCACTATTATGGGTGCGAGAGGAAGGTTGGCAAGCTAATTGCATTGAGACCGATTGTCAGAGTATTGTTCGGGCTATAAATAGGGATGCCGCTTTGTTATCCCCTTTGGTTTATTGATACAAGATTGTCGGTCCATCTTAGGAACTCTATCGCGCTTCACGCTGCTGTTTGCGAGGCGTTCAATTAATAAGGTGGCTCACCTCTTAACTAGAAATGCTTCTGCTTGGAATTCAATTAACTTGGGTTCTCTACCTATTCCTGATGTACTATTACATGCCTTTTTGGACGATCTTAATTAATACAATTGAATACCGTTATCAAAAAAAAAACTTTTCACATTATTTTTACTACATAATAATAATAATATGTGCTTGCAAAAAACAGGTTAAATATACAAAAATAAAAGCATGTACATCGATGTATGTGAGCGTTAGATCAGGACCATTGCTTTCTTATCACACCTCACTCCCCTTATATATCTTCCCCTCTGCTCTTTCTATTTCTACCAATTTCCATTTCTGGATATCGTTATAACTTCCGTCCTTAAGCCTTGAACTTAACTCTTCTGAAAAAGCTTCCTTGTTTGGTACGTAAATCCAGCTGATCTAAGTTTGATTATGGTTTTGTTTTTAATCATGGAATGCTTTGGATTTTGTGGCTTCAAGTTCATGTTAAGCCATTGATTATGAACACCTTGCTGCTGTAGAAAACAGAGAGAGAGCTCGAGGTTGGAAATGGCACCGAGACACAGTCGTGGAAAGGCCAAGAAGAAGAAACAAGACAAGGGTACGCATTTATTGTTGGGTCTCGAGGTAGGGTTGGAGATGAAACAACTCGCAGCGGAAAATCAATGAAAACCAAGAGACGATTAAAACCATGAAACAACTAACAAAGAATGGATTCACAAGAGAAAAATTCAGCACTATTTCTTACCAAAACAAGAACACCGGTTAACGAATGATTGACTTGAGTCTCCAAGACGCCTACGTATCCGCATGGGAATCAAAGTCACGTAGTTCTTCTCTTTGAGGACTCAAGAACACAAAAGTGGAGGTGGGAGCTTGCCAAACCCGAAATTGTAGGGAGAGAGGGAGAGAAGTTGTGTTTCCTATTCTTATCTTGTGTTTGTTATGTTGAAAAAAGATGACTTAAACATAACAAACCCCATACTTGTCCAACTAAAGACATGAGACAAGCATGGTGACAAGTAAGGTGTAAATAGGACAAAGTATGACAAGACAAGATTGGTATAGGTAGTGAATCACCAACCCTTAATCCTTATCTTGCTTACTTAGTACTAATTAATCAAGACTTGATTAATTAGTTCCATGAGCCTTGGTTGCATGGGCCTTTCATGGGCCTCTTGGAACATGGCCCGTGGCCATTTCGAACGAGGTCCCGTCATTCGCTCATCGCCTCCAAGCTTTCCATAACAGTAATGTCCAACATTATCCGACGCGATCAATCCCAAGACTCCAAGCCTTGTCTTGATCCGTAAAGTCCTATTCACATAAGGGCACATGATCCAAAACCCAGTTTTGGTCATGTCCCGAGACAACTCCCTTTTTCCCATTATTCATAAATGTGTCAATGAGTTTCACCCTCCGGTGTGACCCTTAGGTTTATGCTTGTCAATAGATCAACGAAAAAACCCATTTTACTTGATCCTATTTAAGTGGCAACTAACGAGACTTTAGTATTGCCTGACACTGCATAACGAATCGACCCTGTCGATTCTAACCTTTCCGTCGTCTCTGTCATTATCCTTTTATCTCCGATATCCTGATTGAGATAAGGCATAAAGCCGTCATCCTTATTATTCTCAATCATTGTTCCTTGATATGTGAGATGACTGAATATATGATACCTAGTATCATGTGCATGTCCATGTTATTCTTTCAGTCACTCTCGATCAAGCGGACGAGAACCGATATCTTTCCCATACCGTAGTATGAGGGATAAATCCCTTAGCCGTCTTTCGTGTCACTCATGCAGTCCGTCCCCAAGCCAATCCTGGCCGTTATGGAAGCCCTGTTACGGACAACGTTAGGCTCAGGTCAAACTCAGTTGTTTACTGCATAGCGATCACAAAGAATCCTTGGTCTAAGGATACATGACAAGCTACGCCAATGAATATGTTCACGACTTGATCTATGGAACATATTCATGTAGGGTCGTCCAATATCATGTCCCACATGAGATCTATGATCAGACTCCGGAATCTCATTCCAATGACTAACATAACGTAAGGCATAAAGAGTCATCTTTCATACTAGTCGCTTCTAATGAAACTTTGTTGACTAGGGACCCATCGAGTGTGATCTATCTCGATCTATGGTTCTATTCGCATTGTGGGAATAGATCAGAGCACACATCGATATATTACTCCAATACATAAGTAATATAAAGCCGCTTTAATTTTATTGCTAACGATGATATATACATTTGGACATTTAGGATTTAACTACAGGCATTAAGGCTAACAATCTCCCACTTGCCCTAGTTATAATCTAAACTCCAATATGTCCCCATCATCTTTACATGTCTAACATGTTTAGGCAGCGACACTACCTTAGTCAAAGGGTTGGCTATGTTATCGTTTGTTGCAATATAGGTTATCTTCACTTCACCCCGGTTCAGTATTTCTCTGATGAGGTGGATACACCACAATACATGTTTGGATTTGTTATGCGATCTGGGCTTTTAACTTGCATAATGGCCCTTGTGATGTCGCAAAATGGATTCACCGGACTGGATGGGTTTTTAATTACACCCAACCCTGCCGTGAATTTCCAAATCCACATAGCCTCCTTAGCTGCCTCTGCAGCATCCATGTACTTGGCCCCTATCGTATATTCTACGACGATATCTTGCTTTATGCTTTCCCAACTAAAGCTCCATCATTCAGCGTAAACACATATCCTGACTGACTTCTAAAGTCATTTGGATTTGTCTTGGAAAACTAGCGTCTACTCATCCTTCGACGACTAGTTCAACATCATCTTTCCCCGGGTTAGACTGATGTCTACTGGTACAACATAAGGCTTACGAGACGTACAGTCTCGTACATGTCATGACATATATGATCGATCCTGCCCCTAGGCGCATTGGATTCGCATCATCCGTTCTAGCTCATCAGGTGTCTTAGTACACCGAGTCTTGTTGAAATGAATGCCATGACTAGTGGGTAAGAGTCCTTTCTTTGAATCGAGCATTGAGAACCTACTCAATGCCTTGTTCACATAGGATCCCTGACTTAAATCCAAGACCCTCTTGGTGCGATCTCTACATATCTTAATCCCTAAGATATAAGAAGCATCGCCTAAGTCCTTTATTGAAAAACACTTCCTCAACCAAGCTTTAGTCTCATGCAAGGTTGGGATGTCGTTTTCAATGAGAACCAGAAAAGTAATCTTGCTCCCACTATCCTTCTTATAAAACCAAGATTCATCCTCGTTCTTGATTAAGCCAAATCCATTTACAACTTCATCAAAACGAAGATTCCAACTCCGAGAAGTTCGTTTCAATCCATAAATGGATTTTGACAACTTATAATTCTTTCCCTTATTCTTCGGATCGTCAAACCTATGGGCTGAGACATATAAACGTATCAGTCAAATTTCTATTTAGGAAAGCGGTTTTGACATCCACTTGCCATATCTCATAATTATGATACGCAGTTATGTCAAGAAGAATTCGGATCGATTTTGACCATAGCCACTAGGGAGAAGGTTTCCTCTTAGTCAATTCATTGGATATGCCTATAACCTTTCGCCCCCAGTTGAGCTTTGTAGGTCAGAGGGTTGCCATCCATGTCCATCTTCACCTTGAAGATCCATTTGCATCCGATGGTCCTCACACCATTGATGGGATCAACCAGCTCCCAGACTCGATTGTCCGACATGGATTGCATTTCCTCCCTCATGGCTCCCAACCATAACTCAGAGTCGGGCCCATCCACGACTTCCTGAAAGGTGGCTGGATCATCGTGATCCACCAAGACTTCATTGTCACCTCCGGATACCATATCTTGGAGGTGGAAGATTGATCCTTTCAAATCGCCTTGGACCTTCCGAAATTGTAACAGGAATTGGTTTTTACTCTACGACAATCTCTGGCTCCCTTTCTACTGGTTGTCAATTGGTTTAGACAGATTGGTACCATCCTGAATTTCTTCGAGATACACAGTCCTCCCAATAGCCGTTACCGACCGTTGTCAAACGGTCTGATTTGGGATGCCACACGTCGCGGAGAGGATGGGAGCGAGACAGGGGCAAGGGGCGCACGCCCGGCCCGCGAGCGAGGGACGAGGGCCGAGGCCTGCGTAAAAACCGTCCCACAGTGGGACGTTCGCGTCCCGCGGGTCGGGCCCGAGGGCCGGCCCGTTGTGTTTGCTCTAAAGCCCTACGTCCTCACTTTAGTTGAAGGTAACGATGTCGTTTCGATAGAGTTAATCACCTGAACGACATCGTTCTGATTCGGGTTGCGTCTCTCTGGAAACAGCAGACTACGGTGAGGAGCAGGTAGTGGCGCATGTTAGACGGCTGGTGGACATCGTCGCCTGCACCACGTTCCTCAAGTCCGATCCGCCGAACAATGCGAGCGCGGAGGCGCCGAAGAAGTCAGCCGCCTCTCAAACGGCGGATTCGGAGGGAGAGATGAGCCCTAATCTCGGCGCCTTCTACGACTTCTTTTCTCTCTCCCACCTCGCTCCGCCTCTCCAATGTATCAGCTTAAACTCGTCTCACTTTCCTTTTCTCTTGTTTTGCTGATGCCTGCGAATTTGCTGCAGTTGTGAGGAGGGCAACGAGACAGAACATCGATGAGATTTTCGCCGATGATCATCTCTTGTCCCTTTGATGTAAGGCTTTCTCGGCGAAGATATGCTGTTTCATGTCTTAGATCTTCATCACCTGTTTATGATTGATTGCTCAGGTTAAGCTCTGTAACGGAAAGCTGGCTCAGGTCGAAGCTTGCACAAAGGGTTTCTATAGTCTTGGAAAGCGCCGGATTCTATGTCACAGCCTTGTCGATTTGTTGCTCCAACTTAGTACAACCTTCGATAATGTTAGTTTTTTTGTCTTCTCAATATACCTCTTCTAATTTTGCTTATAACTTGTGCTATTTGATTATATATAATATGATGGTACTATGTTTTAGAATTCAATTTGGACTTATTTTCGACTTCTTTAATTATGGGATAATTGTCAAAAACTACCCTAAAGTTTCATCCACAAATGAGTTGATTGTGGCTACCCTGAAGTTTTGTCCACGACTTTTTTAGTTTTGATGTAATATGGATGTTCAAAATGATGGTCTGGGTAGTGCTTCCCGGATTGAATAGAAGCACAAAACGTGGACAAAACTTAAATGCACCCACAAAAGCGTGGACAAAACTTTAGTACACCCACAAAGCGTGTACAAAACTTTGTGCATCAACTTGTTTGTGGACGAAACTTTATGATAGTTTTTGGGGGAAGCCCTGTATCCTAACCCTATTTGAGCTTTGCTTTTCAATTCCTAACCCAGGTTTACCTTTGGTGACATTTCACAACTGTCACCTTTCAATTTTTTGCAGAAAGTATCGTTTACCGTTTATTTTGACGATTCCGTTAGTTTTTTTCCACGTGTCGCTTCACCGTGACGACACGTAGGCAAAAAACTAACAGAATCGTCAGTTTTGACGATTTTTGATACTTTCTGCAAAAAATTGAAAGGTGATAGTTGGGAAATGTCACCAAAGGTAAACCTAGGTTAGGAATTGAAAAACAAAGCTCAAATGGGGTTAGGATACAGGGTTACCTCTAGTTTTTGACAATTATCCCTTTAATTATTAAAACGTAAGATTAACCTTAGTTAAATGATTACACACCACTTTAATCTAAAAGAAAATGGACTTGTTTTGTATTCTGAAATCACCGCCGTCCTCTGTTGTTTTTAGTTTCCATTACATCAAGTATAAGGAACTCGTAATGTATGCAAAAAGCTCTCCACAAAACCTCTCTGAGGTTCCTCTCTTAACCCTCTAGGGTTTTCAGCCGCCGCCGCCACCGTCTTCTCCACGGCCTCCCATCGCCCCTCCTCCACCTGACACAGTCCCTCTATCGTCTTCGTGCTCTCCTACTCCCTCCAACACCATGGTTTTGCCGTTCCCCCGCTACCAACGTGATGGGTACCCCATCCGATCGCCATGGTCGGCGAATCATCTCCATCATGATCGACAACCTGAGTCCGATCAGTCGCGCCCCCCTTGCATGGCCAAGCCAACCCCATATTGGTCTTGCATAATCGGGGGTGGTCCATGCACGATGTGCACCATGATCCGACGGGGTGGTACCCGTCTCCCTGGCATCGATCCACGCCGGAGTTCGTCCAGCCATTTGCAGGCAATCCAGGCAATCAACGTCCTTTATCGGACTAGGATCAGGCACATCGGTACCAGGAGCCATTGTATCGGGGCCTGGCTCCCGTTCCCCCACCGGAGCGCACCGAGATTCCGACCTATCAGTGGGATCCGGTACACTGCTTTTCATGGTCCTCGGCCTATCAACCGGGTTATGGCCAACCGGGGTTTGGTATCCAGCCGGTAGGGTTCCCTACTCCAAGGGCCCGATAAACCCTAGGAGGTTCGCGGCCAGCAGGAGTCGTGCACCTCAGGAGGCCCGGAGTACTACCGTTAAGGTGCTGGCCCCGTCTCCGATGATAGCTAAACGCCAAGATAAGGACACTCCAAGCCCTAAATCTCATTTGAAGATTGGGGCCAAGTGGAAGAGGCCCGATCCGCGCTTGGGTGATCTGATGAACTGCACTTTGGCTCGACGGGGGATCCTGCGATTCACCACAACCGTCGGTCCAAGACCTAGGGTGATCAAGACGGGCCACAAGCCGGAGTCCAAGTCGATGCCAACCTCTACAGACCAAGTGCAGGAACGGGATATTAGTCCGGGGGATGAATGATCCTCCAGAGTGAGGGTGGGAAGGACCGTCAGGGACCTATACCCACAGACCCGGGACGTCTACAGCCGGGAAGTCTCGGGGAATCCGCAACAAAGGCCTTCTCTATTTTCAGGTTGATCGTTTTAGGACAAATAAGACTTTGATTATGTAGCTTTTATTCCGCTAGTTATATAATTCATGAAACAGTGGATCGAGGAATTCTTGAGTTTGGATCTGCGAAACAAAGCAGACTACTCGTATGGAACCATGTGCGCCCGAGGGGCCACGGCCAATCGGGACAAATGCTGGTGTCCGGGATTGTTAGGTCCCCCGTTGTAAGCACGACGATATCGTAATACTACTTCTTTCCCGTTTCAAAAAAAGAAAAGTATAAGGAACTCGTCTTTTGATATGAAACTCGGATCATTCTTTCTTCTTGTTTGCCTGCTTACCATTTCTCGCTTCCCATGCTTCAGGCTCATGGAGATCTCATGAAAGCATTCTCAGAACGTAACAAGGTATCACTGTGGTTGAAGTAGATTTATATATTGGCTCAACTTCAATTCACATTTCCCTACATGTTACCTAATGTGGGTTTTGGTACCTAGTGTTACTCACTGATATATTTTTTAGTTTGGGAATATGCCATATGGCTTGAGAGCCAATGAAGACGGCCGAGGTCCGAGATAGGAAAGCATTCCTTCTTCACAGCTTATTTGTTGATGTTGCTATTTTCAGAGCTATTTCCGCTGTGATGGCAAGGCAAGATTCAATCTGTTCAGCAGTTGCTCTAAACTGGATACTAAGGTTGATGGAATCCAAGCGACTGAAAGGAATTTCTGCTGATGAAAATACCACTGCTCATGTAAGATTCTTCATGTAAATGTCATCAACCAATGATTATATCCTCCATGGTTTAGAATTCCACTTCCAATACGTTGTTCTTGCCACAGTATTTAAGGAAAGTATTATCTTTTTCTTGCAGGACACTCCCACTTTAGGTGTCGTGAACGTAAGATATTGTGGTTATATGTCTAATGTGAAGCTTCAAGGGAGAGAGGGTCAGAAAACTGAGTCTCCATATCAAGGCATTGAACTCCTACATCAGCCAGAAGGCGGTGCCAATGCCCTTAATACTAACAGGTTTTTATTGACCCACACTTTTCGCTTAAGCTTTTATATACAAGGAACGTGTTTCTATGTAATTGTAGATGGTGAGTCTATCTACTAACTTTAGCTTCTTAAATATACTACTAGTGGTGAATAACACCATATAATCCAATGTTATATCGATTTATAAGTTGTGATGGAGAAATGAATAACTTGGTAATGTAGTCATGGGATAAAAGAACTTTACATTTGAGCCTCTATTCAAACATATAGACCGTAGCATTGTATCATTAGTTTCTGTACATGTATGCTAGTAGATCCTTTGGATACTTTATTATTGATCTTCCGAATCCCATCGTACCCATTTAACGAGCTGAAAGAGTGCTTATATGAATCTAGCTTCTCATTGAAAGGCTTCTCTTGTTTTAAAATTTTCTGCACCATGTTGCTACTGTTGCCACAGCACTTGATATTTTTTTGTACTCTGACCATTTCTCTGCCTAGTTTGCCATCTCTTATAGTCATTTATTCATTTGTGTATAGTATGAGGCCGTCTTACTAGTTCCTGCAACCTTGCAGCTTGAGGTTATTTCTTGATGAACAAACTTCTTCGGATTACAGTAAGCCGGTATTAGATCGACAAACTTTGGAATGTGGAGAGCTGAGTGCTTCAGTTGCCTTTGTGGAGGGACTGTTGGCAGAGAGTCTTATTACGCTTGAGGAAGAGGAAATCGAACGGGATGAGTTTGTTAGATGGGAGCTTGGGGCCTGCTGGATACAGCATTTGCAGGATCTAAATAATACAGAAAAAGATAAAAAAAACTGTCTGCTGAGAGAGTTAAGGGGGAAATGAAGGTTGAGGGGCTTTTGACGCCTCTTAGATCCCTGAAGCAGAATAAGAAGGAATTGATTCCAAAGTGCATTCTGAAAGCTCAAAATCCCAAATGGGTGGTATTACAGGGGAAGTTGAACATGCTACATTATCTATGGAGAGTCAACTTGAAAGGAGTCCTAAAGAAAATGAGCTTGCACTACAGAGCATGTTATCTGCTGAGGCCTTTGCTAGACTGAAAGACTTAGATGTTGGACTTCATTGTAAGGTAGTATTTCGTGGGTATAATTTTGTAAGCTAGAATTTGATCTTGCTGTACAGTGCAGTGCCAGCTAACCAACTAAATGCTTTTGGCAGTCTTTTAATGAACTGGTTGGTATGTTGATCAAGTACTACAATGAAGTTGCTCTACAAAAACTGGTAACATTGAATCTTATGCTGTTGAATTTCCCAATTAATTTGCACATTAGTGTAGCTCTGATTATTCCATGTTTCGAAATTTCCATGCAAAACAGGTGGCAGATTTTGGCTCACCAGTTGATGGCCGGACTCTAACAGATTTCATGTAGGACAAATAGTAAGTGCATTTTTACGATAAAACTTTTGATTCATTAGGGCATATCTATGAAATGCGAATTCCTTATCTTTGCAAAAATAGTTCATCAACTTTTAAATCCTCCAATTTGTAATATATTGTGCTTTGATTATCTTAAGCACTCACATCTGCGTCAAGCTTTTAGAGCTTAATTATGACCCCTTACTGTTTTCTGAAGGTTGGAATGTAAGTCTTACTCTCATGAAGTGTGCATCCCCTAGCAACATTTGGATTGACTTGTTTTTGCACCTCTGTTTTACTTGCGTGTATATCTGAGGAAATTGTGATAGATCTTATATGTTTCTTTTATCACCCACCCAGCCACAACTCTATATTGAATATTCTGTCAGAACTGGTAGTTGCATCGCAGAAACAATGTTTACCAGTCTGTTGATATGTTGAGGTGAAAAATATATTAGCTTAATTCATAAACTTATAACGTGTGATCCTTTATATATACGAGAGAAACCTACACAAATTAGAGAACGAACTAAGATAGGAAACCAACTAGGTACAGGAAATTGCATAAGTTTACTTTAGTTCTAACACTCCCCCTCAAGCTAGAGTATATAAATCATATGCAGCAAGCTTGCCTAAATTATTCTAGTTCTAACAATATTACCGGAAGTTTCTTATTCCTGTATCTACATCTTTTCTGTCATTGTGTTTATTGTTACCTTGCCAACTTAAATTGTATTGGAACTGGCAGCAAAATTTGAATCTTTGAGTATCAAAACATTTAATGCTAGTTCATACAAAGATGCTAATGATATGTGGGTTCCACATTCAGTGATGCTTACATATTTCCTTTATCAGGTCAATCTTTCACAAAAGCTGTCACATGTGCAGTCTCTCTGCATCCATGAGATGATAGTAAGAGCTTTTAAGCACATAATTCGTGCAGTCATTGCTGCTGTTGGTGCTACTGAGAAACTGGCTGTAACAATAGCTGCTGCATTGAATCTGATGCAGTCGGAGAACCAAAAACATCAAACAATGTCCACTCTTTGGTATGGAGATGGCTGGGACCTTACCAACCTAAACTACAAAGACGTGAGGAAATTTGCGCTTCTTGGTGGATTATGTCATAAGGTATTCCAAACTAAACTATAAGTCCTAAAGTTCTGCTAGGTCAGCAGAATATAATATAAGCAAGTTGAATGCTGAATGCTCTTGGTTTTCTATTTAAGATTCATTGATTATGGCTACTATCTCATTCCCTCTAATTGGTATTTCTTATGCATATTTAGTTGTTGTTGTGATTGGACCATGATTACTGATATCTTTACCCTTCATTTAGGTGGGTATTGAGTTGGATTTTGATATGGAATCTTGAAACCCATTTCAGAAAGCAGATATTGTTGGCCTGGTTCCAGTGCATAAGGTAATGAAGTATATATGGATTGTGGATACGTTTACATTTGCAGCAAGCAGCATGCTTATCTGCAGATGGGCGGCAGCTCCTGGAATCATCAAAAACAGCTTTGGATAAAGGAAAACTTGAGGATGCAGTTGCATATGATTTCCAGTATCTGCTACATCCCCCTTCCTTTTTCTTACCTCATCATACTGTGCTTCTTTGCAAAGCTGGTACCCGTTTGTGGTCCCTACCATCCAATGACAGCCGGAGCTTACAGCCTCCTTGCTCTACTTCTGTATCACACCGGGGACTTCAATGGATATTAATGAAAGGGAACTAGGACTTGACCATCCGGATACAATGAAGAGTTATGGGGACCTTGCTGTCTTCTATTATAGACTTCAACACACAGACCTTGCCCTAAAGTATGGTCCTCTCTTGTCTACTTAAATTTTAATTCTTACATTTGATCTTCTGTATGGATTATGCTTAATGATCTAGTGAATATAGTTTCTTTCTTATGTGGATATTATCTTTTACTTTCAAAAACCCTCTTGTAATATATGTTGGATATCAGTTAGCTCTTTCAACTTGTAAAACCAACCATATTCTTTTGATTTTTACGCATATAGATGAAGAGTATCTAGCTTATGTTCCTGAATCGGAAACTCAGCATTCTTTCTTTCTTTCAAACTTATGAATAACACTCCAGTCTAATCTTGATTTCATATGCTCTACTTTTCTCTTTAACTTTCTTTGCCACCCAAGGAGGTAGAGGTATATCTTTGAAGTCTGTTGGCCTCAAGCATAGTTAATTTGTTTTCTCGTCATATTTTCCATTACATAAATGTCTTGATGGTTCTTCATCAGATATGTAAAACAAGCTCTGTATCTTCTACATCTCACATGTGGGCCATCTCATCCGAACACTGCTGCAACATACATCAATGTGGCTATGATGGAGGAAGGACTGGGGAATGTACATGTTGCCCTCAGATATCTTCACAAAGCTCTCAAGTGTAACCAAAGGTTACTGGGTCCAGACCATATTCAGGTTTTATTTCATTATCTTCTGCCCCTTCAATGGCGTCTTAATTTGATTCAATGGTGGATCTATGTAGCTTGTTGTGTAAAACCATAGTCGGTATTTTACTTAGCTTGTACAATATTTTGAAACTTTGGATCTCAAAGGCCAAATTGCAAATGACTTTCCAAGCCACACTCTGATGCTCGTTAAATTTCACTCCAAAAAGTTAGATTGCCTTTTAAAACTCTACTTTGGGCTACTTGGCTCATATTTTTCTCCTCAAATCGAATTTATTTAATGCTATCTCCATCAACCCAAGCTGTATATTGCTGATAAAAAAACCCAAGCTGTCTTTTCTTACTACTTTTCATTTTGACTTATATCTGGCTCTAAAATTGTGCAACCAAATTTTCTGTGAATTATTTACCAGACAGCGGCAAGTTATCATGCAATAGCAATCGCACTGTCATTGATGGAAGCATATGCTTTGAGTGTTCAGCATGAGCAAACAACCTTGCGAATTCTCCGAGCAAAGTTGGGCCCAGATGACCTCCGTACACAGGTATTCCTGACTCGTAGGTCGAAATGAGAACTTGGTAGCACATCCTGTTGCATATTAGAATCTCTCATTCATTGGATCATGTAACAACTATTCTGTGGTGGAACTCCTTTTATTATAAACTTTATATAGAGATCCTTGTTTGGCAGAAAGTTTTCCAACTAAATGGCTTGTATAAATAAGTTCTGGCATGGCCTGATCATAGTTTTTGTACTCTTTTCTGTTTTGTCAACTGTGAGTTATGTATTGTTTGTGATTATGACTTTTGTAACTGAATGCTGCAAGATGCTGCTGCTTGGCTTGAGTACTTTGAGTCCAAGGCTTTCGAACAGCAAGAAGCTGCACGTAATGGAACTCGGAAGCCTGATCCTTCCATTGCCAGCAAAGGCCATTTAAGGTAGACGTTGTGCAGGAACCAGACCTTTCTGCATTTCATCATCGTTGACTTGTAACATCATGTTGCTTTCCTCTGCTACTATTGGTTAACTACATCAATGGAATGCATTGCTGTCTGGTCTGATTTCACTTACCTCTTCACACTATGAAACTGAGTAGTTGGTAATGCTAATATGAATATGCAAAACAATTGTGACTCACCACATGTCACGTGTGATGACCGTGAAAATGACGCCTTATTGTCATCTTCTGGTGCCATGTCAAATGATTTTAGTCAAGTGTTAACAGTACTTCTGTACTACTAAACCATAAAGTGTTTAGTGGGCATTTAAGATTGTGTAGTGCAGATGTTCCTTTGGTGTGCCTATAAAGATAGCCCTTGTTCCATTACTCTCTTTGCTAGTCATATTTACAACACTTATGCAGTCTGATAGAGTTTTTTTTTCTTATGATAGCATTTATGCACATTGAAGACGTTAAAACATGTTATTGATGCATTTTACAAAACTTGAATGTATCAGATTTGCTTGATTACATTAATCCAAGTGGTGATGCCAAGGGGAGAGATGTGGCAGTGAGGAGGAAAAACTTCATTGCAAAGGTACATGGATTATAGGTTATGATTCCAATTGCACATAAAATAACACCAGAGCGCTTTATCTTGTAAATATCTGCACGACAAGAACTTTCCACATTTTTGCTTGTGATGATACTGTGGGCACGCCTTTGCTTTGAGTGGCCATGAACTATTTGAGGAAAATTTTGTAATATAACTACTAATAGCCAAGCCTTGTAACTGTGGCTCTTGATTGAATCATATAAGAATTAGTAACATAATAGCTTCATCATGCCAGGCTTGAAAAAGGATAAAAATAGTTTATGAAGTGTGTTTTGGAATTTTCATTCAACTATGCTTCAAAGGAAACTCCTTGATAAGGGACATCTTGCCCATCCACAGGGGGAGGCTTATATATTTAACATAATAAGAGACAAAACCGTTTTATTAAGCATGTACACATGACTTACCTTTCGAATGGCTCATCGAAATTAGGAGGGACATGTTGTGAAACTAGACATTTTCTCTGGTATACCTTGTCTACTAGCATAACTAGCAGATAAGGGGTCTCTGTATTTTTTTATTTGATTCCCAACATGCACTGCCATATTCATCTCTGAGGTGTTGAAAAATGAAGCATAATAACTTGTGCTAATATTCCTTTGCAGGTGAAGGGAAAACCCAATAGAACATTCAGCTCGGCAAGTTGAAAGCCTGAAAGATTCTTGAGATACAAATACCTGAATTGGGGGGCCATGTCAATGACAACATGCTCCAGAAGAGACTAAAGGGAACATTACTAGCCAAATTTCATTTGAAACACATTTTCCCAACGATGCTCAAGTGTTCAAAGGCCAAGATCTGTTGGGGGCTCTTATGGAACTTGCCCCAGCACAGAATACTTATTAGAGTAGTAGGTCCTACCTCTTGAAGAAGCGACCTGTGTCTCATGGAAATTATAAGGAGTGCCACCCCACTTAATGTCACATCAGATACCAAATATGGATATGGACGAAGAGTAACCAAAACTCTAACTTACAGGGTCAAGTCATCGACCAAAGATTCAGGTACCGAGTTCTCTAAAGAAGGTGGAGAACCGTTTAGATGCCAATTAGAATCTAGGTCAATATCTAAACCAATCTACCGTGGTCCAACCAATAATGGGACTCAAGACTCAAAATAGATTGTGTTTTACAATGGGAGTCTCGTATAGGGTCTCATATTGTGAGTGAACCAATCATATTTAGTTAAATCTGATTTTTTGTATTAAAAAAAAAGAGGACACGTGTCGAGCAATGGGACAATTCGGGACGCACGTCCCGGGTCCCGGATTAACGAGACGAGGGACGCCAGCCGCAGCCTGGCTCGGGTTTTCGCGGGACGCGAAAAAATCGTCCCACAACGGGACGGCTCGCGTACTGTGTCCCGCAGAAACCCGATCCGGGACGCAAGCCGCAACCCGCGCCGTCCCATTGTTCATGCTCTTAGTATGATTTAACATAAACCCTTATTGTGTGTTAATAAATGAAATGTCACGTTGTGTTTTCAAAACAAATGACCTTTACATGTAGATTGTGCTGATAAAAGTGAAAAGGAGATGTGTTAACATATTCGCTTTTGTTTACAAATCCCTTAGTTAGGTTTTATTTAAGTGTAACTTACACTTAATTAAGAGCATGTACAATATATCAAAAAATAGTCCTGTAAGTCATAATTTACATGAACCCTAAATCGTGAGCATCACAATCAATCACATAATATATAGATGTAGAGGGTTTCAGGAATACCTCCAGTAATGGTTGTGGATGCACTTGTAGTAGATCTTGGTTGGGCATAAGGGACTTGTATCCGGAACGTACTCGGAATGCTTACGTACTCCCAACATTACAATTAAAACGGATCGACACATGTATTCATTACCAGAATACATCCCAAATATAAAATATATTTTCTAGATTTGAAAACCAGACTTGAAGGTCTTTATTCAGAATGAGATCAAAGAACTGATCAGAATGAGTCTCCGACCGTAAATCTGTCCTCATATGTTCAGTTTACAATTAAACCTAACATTAAAAATAGTATAATCCATTTAACATATAACAATTAACAGTACAATCCATTCAAAATAAGGTTAACATTATAATACATCAAAGTTTAGAATTAACACCAATCTTGGTCACCAAAATAATAAAATT
The DNA here is from genome assembly GCA_963921825.1 of Erodium maritimum. Taxonomy (NCBI): domain Eukaryota; kingdom Viridiplantae; phylum Streptophyta; class Magnoliopsida; order Geraniales; family Geraniaceae; genus Erodium; species Erodium maritimum. The sequence goes on along the minus strand of OY997596.1, from coordinate 25,217,765 downwards.
CACATTAAAGTGCAGAATTAGAATTATAATTCACATCAAATATTAAAATTCGCATCGTCACCAAAATATGTTTATATGGAATCTAACCATTCAAACCATTAAATTTTTATCCTTAATGACCTAAAAACTCAGTCATTTTTGTAATTGAATAGCCTCTCGAAGTTGATTGCTATATCCACACACATCTTCAAGCGGTACACAGAGACATGCTGTGGTGTCATATAACTTGGGATCAGAAATGATTGTAGCTCCAGCTCGCAGTACTTCAGCGTATAAACACCTAAGTCTCCTCTGCACAATAAATGCGAATTAATGACAACTAAGTATGAGTTATAGAACACAAAAATAGTTATAAGATGCAAAGTTTTTAGAAGATTCCATACGCCTGCTCCCATTGAGGCAAATCCGTCCGCCTTTTGACACGTCCATGTTGTGCCCGAATGGAGTAATTGCCCGTGAAAATTCTTGCAAGCCATGAGAATTTGTGGGAACATCACCAAAAAAAGGTTCCATCACTCCATCAGAAATATTCAAGACAACTCTTCTATCGCAGTCACACAATATGAGCTTGCAGCGAGATACGTCTGCCTCCACCATAACCCAATGCTGCTCTATTTCGTCCAACAGTAAAGGAAAAAAGATTTTTTCACACCCTACCCATGGCTTACCAACAAAGATCGGAAGATCGCCCCTAACATATTCCATTAAGCGATCTGCTACTTGGGGGTTCTCACTTTTACTCCACGTCACGTGCTCTTCCTTGACGGCATTTACAAATTCTGCGTCCAACACCACAATATTTTATGCATAGTGCCCAGTGAAACGCCCCTACCGCTTTCTAATTCCAAACATGCAATCATTCATGTCACGCCCCGAATTCGGTATAACCGGACCCGGAACGCGAACGGTGAAACAGATAAACAATTTTCAAACGTTTTAATAAACCGCTTAAAATTTCCACTTTGTGTTAATCAAAAACAATATTTTACAACTGAAAGTACGTCAAAAACGAGCGGACAAAAACAACCAAAGCGTATGTCGCTAAACTCCCAAAAAGAAACCCGGACTTCCGCTCCCAGCTCTTCAAGCTTCGAGAGTTCCCCTAGTCCGCCTCGCGACCAGTACCTATAGGAAAAGCAGCTAGGGGTGAGCGTTCGCTCACCACCACAGATATCAGACTGACTACGGCATACTAGCAGAAAATGTCGGAAACACCGACCACAGACAAAGCACCGGGGACTACCATCCCCAAAGTCAGATAACCCGACGGTCACACAAAAACTGTTACTTTCCCCAACAAACTAAACACCCGTACACGTAATGTAGACCCGACACCGTAATGACGACCTCAAAGAACACAGCACAGAACTGATCAAAATCACGCAAACCGCAACCACAAGCCTCGACACTTTACCGATCACGCGCCAGAAGGTGCTACACACCTAATGGGGACACATCCCTCTGCTCTTTACCGACCGCGCACCAGAGGGTACGACACACCCCTCGGGCATAAATCCAGCCTCAGCACTTTACCAATCATGCGCCGGAAGGTGCTACTCACCAACGGGGACCACAACCCTCTGCTCTTTACCGACTACGCATTGTAGGGTACGACACACCCCTCGGGCACAGCTCTAACCTCACACTTTACCGATCACGCGCCGGAAGGTGCTACTCACCTAATGGGGACCACATCCCTCTGCTCTTTACCGTCCACGCACCTGAGGGTACGACACACCCACGGGCATAGCTCAACAGTCATCACCAGAACAATCACAGTCACAACCAAATGGCACACAACACCCCGCAAAGAAAGAGAATACGACAACACGGCTAACTACCACTAGGCAAGTCAGTCAACCAATACAGGTTCAACTCCCCACGGGCACACATGGCCACCCACGACACACCAACAGTAATAAACGGGTTCAACACCCCAAAGGCACTCATGGCCACCCACAAACACAAACAATAACATACGGGTTCAAAACCCCAAAGGCACAGTTGGCCACCCACGACACACCAACAGTAATATACGGGTTCAACACCCGAACGACACTCATGGCCACCCACGACACACCAACAGTAATATACGAGTTCAACACCCCAACGGCACTCATGGCCACCCACAACACACCAACAGTAATATACGGGTTCAACACCCCAACGACACTCATGGCCACCCACGACACACCAACAGTAATATACGGGTTCAACACCCCAACGGCACTCATGGCCACCCATGACACACCAACAGTAATATACGGGTTCAACACCCCAACGGCACTCATGACCACCCACTGACACAAACAATAACATACGGGTTCAACACCCCAAAGGCACACATGACCACCCTCATAACCACAACAAGTTACTTAACCTACGGGCATAACCAAAAGCCACAGTATTTCTAATGTTCGATAAGTTCACTTTTCCTATGACACCCTAAGTGTCACATGCATTTCTAATGTTCGATACGTTCACGTATCCTACGACACCACTAAGTGTCGCCTGCATTTCTATTGTTCGAAAATTTTACTGATCCTACGACACCCAAGTGTCACATGCATTTCTATCGTTAACTTTCCCTAGTCAAGGCCGAGATCCGGCTACTTTTCCCTACCTCGTAACGCTTTCCCAAAAGTCCACGCCCAAGCTATGGCGTGCTCCAAAATTACCCGCTTAGCCTCCTCTTTCCACGGTCGGCGACACGGTCGTAGGGAATGACGAGGGGAGTTCGAATCCGCAGTCGTTGAGTCTATCGGTCGGTCGGATCGTCGGGAAATCACCAAAAACCCAACTTCTCTCTTCTTTCTCTCCTTTCCTTTCTCTCTCTTCTTTCTCTCTTTTTTTTTCTTTTTTTTCTGTTTTGCCGACACTCTCTCTCTTTATTCTGTTTCAAACATACACCACATCTCATATTTACCAAACTACCATTCCCCTTTCCTTTTCTTTATTTTAAAAACCAACCACCAAATGTGTGACAAGTGTCAAGTGGGTCCCACTACTTAGAAAAATATCTTTGTAGATATTTTTCTGTTAGATTCGCGAAATTCGACCGTCTCGGGCCCCGAACGGGACCATTTTCCAAGAAATTACGAAATTTCATGTGCTGCAAGGAAACGGCCCAACTAAGACCGCTGTAACGACGGCTAAGCTTTTTGGATCCAAAACGGGCCTCGAACGGACCAAAACGTCGCTCGGTTGACTTTTCCGGCAAAAAGTAAACCTTTCCCAAATTGGTCAAAAAGTTGTCTTGAGTCCCCCAGAACTCACTTTTGTCGATATCGGGGTCAACTTAAGTCCGATATGACCCTCGGGGTCAAATTTAGGTTCATTTAGGTGTGTCCCAAAATTTTAAATTTTCCTGTTTTTCGCCGATTTGACTGGCGTTGACCGGGAGTGGTTCTTATAATCCACCCCCTTAAAGGAATTTCGTCCGCGAAATTTAAAACAGACGTACCTCAGGAGTCGAACAGATCGTGGTACTTCGCGCGAACCTCGTCCTCACTCTCCCAAGTCGACTCAGCCTCGTGGTGCCGCCACTGCACTTGTTCTAAGCGGATAACCTTTCCGCGCAGGACCTGCTCCCGTGGATCCATTTCCCAAACCGGTTTCTCATTATACGAGACATCACCCGTTACCTTGACATCTGTCGACTCAAAGACGTGCGAGGGGTCCGCATATACTTCCGCAATTGGGAAACGTGGATATTCCCAAGCTGCGGTGGAAGTGCAAGTCGGTATGCAACTGCTCCCACTCCACTCAAGACCTCGAAAGGCCCGATACACTGAGGGCTAACCTTTCTCTGACGCGGTTGAAACGCACCAGTCCACCTTTCGGACTCACCTCCAGGGATACATGGTCACCGACTGCTGACTCGAGAGGTCATCGCCGTCTATCAGCATAGCTCCTGCCGACTCTGCGCGGTCTTCAACCGCTCACGTCTCGGCACGACCGACTCAGCTATATCTCGGTCCATTTCTAGACCCAGTAAACCCTCATTCCTCATTTCCACCCCGCATACGGGCGACCGACACGGCCTACCATACAACGCTCCGAACGGTGCCATCCTGATACTTGCCTGAAAGCTGTTGTTGTAGACGAACTCGGCTAACCGCTCACGACATCCATCGTGACGTGCCCCCATTTCCACTGTGCAACCCGCAGTGGTTGCAATAATCCAGCGGGACGCTGTTGTTCGGCTCTCACCTGCTGACGAGTGAGGCACCGCGATACTAATTTCGCAACCGCTCTCTGCATCCTGCTACACTAGATATGCCGCCTGATGTCGCGCTCCTCTTAGTGCTACCCACATGCATTGTCAGACGCGAATGATGCGACTCTCGCAGCTCGTCGCCTCCACCGTTACGCGGTACGAACAAACCTCCGCGATACCGTAACTCCCAATTAGCACGACGATCCCAGCCCTCGGCGTCAACACCGCTGGCAACTCTCTCCCGGATCTCTATCGTCTCGACATCCACCGACTGTGCCTCTATCCCCCGGCCAAGCAGGGTGGGCTGAGCCACCAAGAAGCACATGGCCACACCACCAGTAACCTCCTCTAGCTCAAGCCTAAACGTGCCCATTTCCCCCATCATGTCCCACTCTCGGACTGATATGCTAGCAAGACTCGGGACCCCTACTCAGGGCGTCGGCAACCACGTTCCCCTTACCCGGATGGTAGTGTAGCTCAAAGTTGTACTCCTCAAGTAGTTCCATCCATCGCCGCTGGCGCATGTTAAGGTCTTGTTGGGAAAAGATGTACTTGAGGCTCCTGTGATCCGAGAACACCTGAAATCGCTCTCCATACAGATAATACCTCCAGCCCTTCAATGCGAACACGACTGCTGCTAATTCCAAGTCATGGGTAGGATAGTTGCGCTCGTGTGTCTTCAACTGCCTAGAGCCATAAGCAACAACTCTACCCGACTGCATCAGTACACATCCCCGTCCTTCCCTAGACGCGTCACAATAGACCTCATACCCGACCCCTCGCTCTGGCACTATCAATACTAGGGCGATAGTCAAACGAGTCTTCAGCTCCGTGAACGCACGTTCACAATCCTCTGTCCACACAAACCCGACTCCCTTGCGCGTCAAAAGAGTCAGAGGCGCGGCTAGCAGCGCAAAGTCCTGGACAAACCGCCGATGATATCCTGCCAACCCCAAGAAGTTGCGGATCTCAAAGACGCTCGTGGGCCGCGCCCACTCCGAAACCGCGTCGATCTTCGCCGGATCGACCAGTATACCGTCACGAGATACAATGTGACCGAGGAACTTCACCTCAGCGAGCCAAAACTCGCACTTCTCCAGGTTGGCATATAGCTGATGCGTGCGCAGCAGGGTCAGAACAGCCCTCAGATGCTCCTCATGTGCCGCCTCGTTCTGCGAGTAGATCAAGATGTCGTCTACAAACACCACCACAAATTGATCTAAGAACGGCCGGAATATACTGTTCATCATATCCATGAACGCTGCAGGTGCGTTCGTCAGTCCAAATGGCATCACCAAGAACTCGTAATGCCCATAGCGTGTCCGGAATGCAGTCTTTGCAACGTCCCCCTCCCGGACTCGGAACTGGTAATATCCGGATCGCAGATAGATCTTTGAGAAGCATGTCGACCCTCTCAACTGGCCGAACAAGTTGTCAATCCTCGGCATCGGGTATCGGTTCTTCACCGTAACCGGTTCATCTTCTGGTAGTCTATACACATCCAAAGCTCTCCACTCTTCTTCTTCACGAAGAGTGTTGGTGCTCCCCATGGCGATGTGCTCGGACGGATAAACCCCTTCTCCCGAAGCTCCTCGAGCTGACGCTTCAGCTCGGTCAACTCCGCTGGCTCGAACCTGTAGGGCGCCATCGATATCGCTGCCATTCCCGGCATCAGGTCAATCCCGAACTCCACCTCACGAACTGGTGGTAGCCCGCTCAACCCCTCAGGAAAGACCTCGGGGAACTCACACGCCACTCGCGGCAACTCTCGGCTCTGCACGACCGATACTTCCTCCACTGCGGACAATGCCGATAGGAGAACCCCGCTCCAACTGCCCAAAATACACGAAGCTTTCATGTTTCCTGTTGACACCGTCACTCGTCGCCTATAACAGTCGATATTGGCTCGGTACTTCGCCAGCCAATCCATTCCCAAGATTACGTCAAAGGTCGCCATTCTGTAAGTATCCTTCCCACGGATACACACACAAGCTCAGTCGCTGCCGGACCTCACGGACCCTCGCAGTCTCTCTAAGACCTCGCTCCACTACCGCCGTCGTGCCCACCAACTCCGAACATACCCGAATCCTCGGGGTGAGGACTCGATCCAGCATCAGGGCTCTTGAGCCCTCTCTCGAACCTCCTGTATCAGTTCACTTCTCTAACTTCGCAGGCACGATAGATCCTAGTCAACACCACATCACCACCAACCGGCGTGTCCAGACGCATGGGTGGACTCAACGACTCTAAACTCAGCCCCAACATCTCAACACAACTTGACGAAGCAAACGAGTGTGACGCCCCGATATCCAATAAGAATGACGCCTAAATCAGAGACCGAACAACTACTCCCTTAGTCACACCGACAAGGTATAGCACAAACCTCACACGATCCCATATGCATTTACTTATAACTTTCCGCAACCAAACCAGTATTCGCTACTCGTCCCCTGCGGGAAAAGTAGTAAAGGGGATGAGCGTTCTGCTCACCTCCACGGACACCCGTTCGATTATGGCATACTAGTAAAGCACTAACGACTTACCAATCTAACCAGGGCAAACCACTACCTCAAAACCTGATACCAAAACGTCACACTGCTCAAGCTATTAATACCTCAAATACTCTCTCAAGTAAGGGAAACCTCGAAACGGGGATTATGTTCTCAATTCAGCAAATCACTATTGCTCACAACCTCAATACCTCAGTTACCCGATCACGTAAGGAAACCTCAAACGGGGATCATATTCTAAACTAAGCAAACACTATTGCTCACAATATCAATACCCCAATTACCCGATCACATAAGGGAAACCTCAAAACGGGGATCACGTTCTCAACTAAGCAAACATTATTGCTCACAATATCAATACCCCAACCACCCGATCACATAGGGGAAACCTAGTTCGTATGGCGCCGCAGCGCATCAACCCTAACCCCTCTCCGTGGTGAGACTCTCACACCGAGGCGCTGTATCACTACCGTAGGTTATTCATGAGTCTCGAACCCAAGACCTCACCCTTTAACACCGAACTTACGACCTCTACAACCAACACAATCATGAACACAGCCACGCAAAACCAACACTCAAACTGCACAATCAAGACGGTGGAACAAGGCAGGAAATCACGGATCCGTGACAGACCCCGTCACGGTTGGGGTCACGGAGCCGTGACGAAGGCCCAAAACTCGCCAAAACGCTCTGGTCCGTCACGGATCCGTGACAGGGTCCGTGACGCTCGCGCAGGCCTGTTTTCCAAATTCGTTTCAGACTCAATCCTTTACCTCTTTTTAACCCCAAAATCAGCCTTAAGGGCCACACACGCTCAATCACCAATTTATCAAATACATGCACAATAACTCACAAAAAAATTCAAGTCACCCAACCTCAATCACAGCCGACAAGGCCAACAAATTTCAAAACACGCCCACCGGGCCAACCAATTTAAACACATGCCCACAGGGCCAACCAATTTTAAAACACACGCCCACAAGGCCAACCAATTTTAAAATACACGCCCACCGGGCCAACCAATTTAAACACACGCCCACAGGGCCAACCAATTTTAAAACTTTCTCCTTTTCATCATAAAATCTCATTTTTGACATCACGTAGTTACAACCCGGTCCAGGCGTCCCCGAGCTGCATTGTACCCACTTGATGTCAGCACCGTCGCGTTCGACCACATGGGTGTTCCTGAGTCGAGTCGCGACCGCTTAAAAACGTTTCACGCAGCAACACATAATCATTATGCCAGTAATAACAATACTGCACAATACACACAACAACAAACAGGACTCATGTCACTACGGGTCTACACACGGTTTAAGACTTGCGCAACCCACGCACGACGGGACTTTTAGTGACTCAACTCTCCCCACCTAATTGACGTACAGTCCGAGGTGTGAAATCTCGAGCTCTGATACCAAGCTGTCACGCCCCGAATTCGGTATAACCGGACCCGGAATGCGAACGGTGAAACAGATAAACAATTTTCAAACATTTTAACAAACCGCTTAAAATTTCCACTTTGAGTTAATCAAAAAAAATATTTTACAACTGAAAGTACGTCCAAAACAAAGCGGACAAAAAAAACCAAAGCGTACGTCGCTAAACTCCCAAAAAGAAACCCGGACTCCCGCTCCCAGCTCTTCAAGCTTCGAGAGTTCCCATAGTCCGCCTCGCGACCAGTACCTGTAGGAAAAGCAGCTAGGGGTGAGCGTTCGCTCACCACCACGGATACCAGACTGACTACGGCATACTAGCGGAAAATGCTGGAAACACCGACCACAGACAAAGCACCGGGGACTACCATCCCCAAACTCAGATAACCCGACGGTCACACGAAAACTGTTACTTTCCCCAACCAAACTAAACACCTGTACACGTAATGTAGACCCGACACCGTAATGACGACCTCAAAGAACACAACACGGAATTGATCAAAATCACGCAAACCACAACCACAAGCCTCAGCACTTTACCGATCACACGCCGGAAGGTGCTACACACCTGATGGGGACACAGCCCTCTGCTATTTACCGACCGCGCATTGGAGGGTACGACACACCCCTCGGGCACAACTCTAACCTCACACTTTACCGATCACGCGCCGGAAGGTGCTACTCACCTGATGGGGACCACAACCCTCTTCTCTTTACCGACCGCGCACCGGAGGGTACGACACACCCATGGGCATAGCTCAACAGTCATCACCAGAACAATCACAGTCACAACCAAAATGGCACACAACACCCCACAAAGAAAGAGAATACGACAACACGACTACCTATAACTCGGCAAGTCAGTCAACCAATACGGGTTCAACTCCCCACGGGCATACATGGCCACCCACGACACACCAACAGTAATATACGGGTTCAACACCCCAAAGGCACTCATGGCCACCCACAGACACAAACAATAACATACGGGTTCAACACCCCAAAGGCACATTTGGCCACCCACGACACACCAACAGTAATATACGGGTTCAACACCCCAACGACACTCATGGCCACCCACGACACACCAACAGTAATATACGGGTTCAACACCCCAACGACACTCATGGCCACCCACAACACGCCTACAGTAATATACGAGTTCAACACCCCAACGACACTCATGGCCACCCACGACACACCAACAGTAATATACGGGTTCAACACCCCCACGGCACTCATGGCCACCCACAGACACAAACAATAACATACGGGTTCAACACCCCAAAGGCACACATGACCACCTTCATAACCACAACAAGTTACTTAACCTACGTGCACAACCAAAAGCCACAATATTTCTAATGTTCGATAAGTTCACTTTTCCTATGACACCCCTAAGTGTCGCATGCATTTCTAATGTTTGATACGTTCACGTATCCTACGACACCACTAAGTGTCGCCTGCATTTCTATTGTTCGACAATTTTACTGATCCTACGACACCCAAGTGTCACATGCATTTCTACCGTTAACTTTCCCTAGTCAAGGCCGAGATCCGGCTACTTTTCCCTACCTCGTAACGCTTTCCCAAAAGTCCACGCCCAAGTTCCGGCGTGCTCCAGAATTACCCGCTTAGCCTCCTCTTTCCACGGTCAGCGACACGGTCGTGGGGAATGACGAGTGGAGTTCGAATCTACAATCGTTGAGTCGATCGGTCGGTCGGATCGTCGGGAAATCACCAAAAACCCAACTTCTCTCTTCTTTCTTTCCTTTCCTTTCTCTCTTTTCTTTCTCTTTTTTTTTTCTTTTTTTTCTGTTTTGTCGACACTCTCTCTCTTTATTCTGTTTCAAACATACACATCTCATATTTACCAAACTACCATTCCCCTTTCATTTTCTTTATTTTAAAAACCAACCACCAAATGTGTGACAAGTGTCAAGTAGGTCCCACTGCTTAAAAAAATATCTTTGTAGATATTTTTCTGTCAGATTCGCGAGATTCGGCCGTCTCGGGCCCCGAACGGGCCCATTTTCCAAGAAATTACGAAATTTCACGTGCTGCAAGGAAACGGCCCAACTAAGACCGCTGTAACGACGGCTAAGCTTTTTGGATCCAAAACTGGCCTCGAACGGACCAAAACGTCGCTCGGTTGACTTTTCCGGCAAAAAAGTCAACCTTTCCCAAATTGGTCAAAAAGTTGCCTTGAGTCCCCCAGAACTCACTTTGGTCGATATCGGGGTCAACTTAAGTCCGATATGACCCTCGGGGTCAAATTTAGGTTCATTTAGGTGTATGTCCCAAAATTTTAAATTTTCCTGTTTTTCTCCGATTTGACTGGCGTTGACCGGGAGTGGTTCTTACAATTCATTTGCTGCATACATGAAAGTGAATTAAATTAAATTTAAATTAAATTGAAAACAATGCAAATAATTAAGGTTCCACCTTACCCTTGCATTCAACTTGTCGTGTGACTGGCTGAGACTTTGGTAGTAATACGGGGTGACATCTCCGTAAGGTGTTTTTGGGATTTCCTCTAAGGGTATGTTATTCTTCCTTTTTAGTTTTGCACTCACATCCCTATAAGCATGGGTTGTGGATTGATCAGGCAGAAGAAGAGGGTTCAACTTCTCCAAGTTCCCAATAAGTCTCCTCGTCTTATCCTTTGTTGATTCATTGTCCCCCTCGTGTATAACAGGAGCCGACACTTTCGTCAAGCTTGATTCTTCTCTCTTCCGCTTGTTTGTGGCAGGCTTCTTAGTGACAGACTTCTTTGTGGGCCTTGTGGCAGGCTTCTTTGTGGCAGACTTCACCTTATTTGCTAAACGCTTACTTCTAGTCCTTCTAGCTGAAATTTCTTAGCCTTTTCAACGGCCGGCTCATGGACCTCTTGGTTCACATCCGACATTTCCTTCTTAACGGACGGTTCCTTTTCATTGACATCTTCATTGACATCCTTACCAGCGCGCACCTCTGGTACTTGTTTGTTCACTTCAACTACAACGGGAACTTCTTGGTTCAAAACATCCTCTCCAGTTGGCACTTCTTCTTCTTGTTGTTGTTGTTGGTTCACTTCCTCTACAACGGCTAATCCAATTTTTACAACATCAACATCCTCTCCACCAGTGGGCAATCCAACTTCTTCTTCTTGTTGGTTCACATTCACATTCACATCCATTTCGTCGGGCACTTCTTCTTCTTGGTTCAATTCAACTCCAGTGGGCACTCCTTCTTGGTTCAACACCCTCGCATCAACATCCGTCACATCATTGAACATGGCCATGTCATCTTGGTTCTTCTGGTTGTCCTGCCCAGGAAATGATGCTTCAGAACCTGGTCGGAAGTGGTTTGATGGATTGTCTGCATCACGCCGGGCTGACAGAGCTTCCATGATCGTCTCAAATTGTGTCTTCTACACTTCCATCACACTTTTTAGATCAGCCTGCACTGATAGGACCTGTGTCTTTACCAGCTCAGTTTGGTTCTTTAGCAACTCAATTTTCTCCATGACAGACTTGTAAAGTCCATCATCGGACTGTGTGTGTGACTTATGAACCTCCTTTGCTGGTGGCGTTGGCGGTGCCACATGGATGGTCTCATCTTGTGGAAATGAAACAACATAGCCTTGCTCCATCTTCTCAACAATGTTGTCCAACAACAGATTCGGATGTTCTTCTTCTTGGTTCATGAATTCTTCCATCCAAGGCTGCTTCTTTTCTTCCTTAGTGGGGACCAACATACTTAATATTTTCTGAGCAAACAAAAACGAATAAAATTGATACGTGAAAATTTATATGAAAACTCATATATTATATGAAAATTAAATTCCTAACCTCCGGTGAGCTTTGTAAGAGTGCTTCCTTAACAGCACTGTAAGACGGATTTCTACTCCACGTTGTCTTCCATTTTAAAATCCTAGGCAAGTTTATGCCGAAGTCTTCACGAATTCTTGCGAACTTCCTTGCTAATGATGGTATGCATTCAAATGCAAGTACCTACGACAAAAGATACAAATCATAAGAGACATCACGTACACTACGATATTTTCTATTTGTGTTAAGGAATAGTTAATTACTATAAGAGGAAGAAAAAATCTGGTATATGTCATACTACTCTCATTTCTTGGGTTCTTCTGAGCCACCTTTGCTTTATTTCTCAACTTCTTTGATTTTATCTATTTTAGCAGATAGCTGAAGGACAGATTACCCCAAAGGTATTTGTAGAACATCTTCACGTTATCGACTAATACCAAAAAGTTTCGATCCAGCTTATGGAAGCATATGTCCAATGACATCAGTACTTCCCCGGTGATCAAAAACAAGCAAACCCTAATGATATCCCAATTAGGCTTCGTAGCTGGCCTAAGCTCTATTTGTTCGTCAACCAACTGGGTCAATTTCTTCTCTAAGGTCAACATACTAGATTCTAGAGTCGGGAAATGTTTCGAGGAAAAACTTTGGACTTCAATTATTTTTTTAAAGTTTTTCCTCGAGAAAATCTCTACACTTCAGCCCCGATATTAAACAGTATTCCTTCAAAGAAAATCTAACCGTTCTTCCTTGGACCAAGAACCAGATCTCGAACGACCGCTCCAATTCAATTTCTCAAACTAACAACGGCCAAGGAATTTGACAAGAATTGTCACTACTTGGTTGGATGTCCAACAAATGACCAAATGGAGATTTTTTAACAGTACGCGAGTGGATTTCATCATCAGTTAGAAGTTGCCACTACATGACTTTTCACTGATATCTTGCAATCGAAATGTTCATTCTCGGCCAAAACAGGTTTAAACTCCGGCATATCAATTTGTACTAATTGTGCATTTTGTAGGCTTGCGCTTGAACTTTCTCCCTCTTCAAAACTTGGAATTTCTCCGTCGGAGGGGGTTGACCTATAACTTTCATTTTCTTCATCATATGAGTTTGGCCTAGTATCCAAGGATGATAAACGTGCCTGGTAGGGTGCAAACAAGTAATTACAAAAACAGAAAACAATTCATTTCTAATTGAACTGCAAAACGCTAATAACACACATACATCAGGGATTTAATTCTCAGACTGCGAACCAGAACCGGCATAAATTTTATGACCTAACACTCCATTCTAGGATATCATTCCCCCACTGCGAGCTAGAACAACCTGCGTTTTACGACCTAGAAATCCCCTAAACCGTATCCAAGCATAACAAATAAAACCCCCTAAATGTATACGTTTAGACAAAACTTGAACGTATCTACACAACAATTAAACACAAGTTCAGCCAAATTTCAGCCTATCTAAGCATAAGAAGGGAATGGAAACCAGATGGGTTAGGGCTTACTTACCATCTCAGCTCCGACAGTACTGATACGTGTAGCCCGTGGAGAATGGAAATTGGAACTCGATCCTTCGAGCTTGCTGGAGAAGAACGGAGATGAAGTAGGGGTCTACGATTCCTTACTGGTGATCAGTTGGGTCGAGGGTTTGGGGGTTTGGTTTGGTTTGAGTCGAAGAAGAAGAAAAGAGAAGTGAAGGAAGGAGGGAAAAACAGAAAACATAAGTTGTTTTAATTTTAAGATAACTAGGATAATTTGAAGATGACAAGGTAATTTTGTTGAAGGGCAGAAAAGATATAACAATAGTCTTATACATTTTACTGATAAAAAAAAATGAAGGTAAATTACGAGGTCTATCCTCGTGATAGTTTCCCATAATAAGGTCATTTAAGTTATTTGGCCGCTAGAGCATGTTCTTTGCAAAAATATAGAACACGTATGGCAGAGGAAAAATCAAATATAAATCACTCCTTAACGTAAAAACCGTGTGAACCAATCCAAGCCATTCATTTTAAGAATGAATGGATGAGATGCAATTGAGTTGTTGACTGCAAAAAAACATCACTTGTTAGTAAGTGGTAAGGGCTTTTTAGTAAAACCATCATATTTTTTTATCAATTCACTAATTTAATTTTTTCCGCTTCGTTTGAACTCCGATTGGCTTCAAACTTGCGCCATTAGTTTTGTTTTTTCAAGGGCTTTCTATCAAGATCAGTCATGAATATATTTTGAAGCACGAAAAAAAATTATTTCGGGGCTGGTTTTTTTTAAAAGTTAAGTCTGAGTAATTTTTATCTTTATCAACATTATACACTAGTTTTATCACCTCATTTTCCAAAATCGAACATGATTTTTATCACATCATCACATGTTTTTTTATGAACACTAAGCACTAGTTTTATCAACACTAAACACTATGTTTATCATTAAATTACATGTGTTTTTATCATCCCATCACATGTTTTTTTATCAACACTAAACTCTAAGTTATCACCCTTATTTCGGGGCTGATTTTTTTAAAAAAGTTAAGTCTGGGTAATTTTTATCAACACTATACACTTGGTTTATCAATACTATACACTGAGTTTATCAATACTATACACTGAGTTTATCAACACTGAACATTAGTTTTATCACCTCATTTTTCAAAATCGAACATGATTTTTATCACATCATCACATGTTTTTTTTATGAACACTAAGCACTAGTTTTATCAACACTAAACACTATGTTTATCATTAAATTGCAGGTGTTTTTATCATCCCATCACATGTTTTTTTATCAACACTAAACTCTAGTTTATCACCCTTATTTCGGGGCTGATTTTAAAAAAAAGTTAAGTCTGGGTAATTTTTATCAACACTATACATTGAGATTATCAACACTATACACTGGGTTTATCAACACTGAACATTAGTTTTATCACCTCATTTTCCAAAATCGAACATGATTTTTATCACATCATCACATGTTTTTTTTATCAACACTAAACTCTAGTTTATCACCCTTATTTTTAATTGAACATGATTTTTATCGCCTCATTATTTGTTTTTTATCACCCCAGTACATGTTTTTTTTATCAACATTTAGCACTAGTTTGATACCCCGATATAAAAAATTTATTAGTGAAGATTTATCAACACTCAACATTTTTTTATCACCCCAATATAACTTTTTATTTTCTTGCTTCAAAATATATTCATGACTGATCTTGATTTAAAACCATTGGAAAAAAAAATATTGACGCAAGTTTGAAGCTAATCGGAGTTCAAACGAATCGGGAAATATTAAATTAGTGAATTGGTTAAGAAAAAAATGGACACTTGTCCACATGATACCATACTATTACAATTATGCCCTTGCTTGTGTATGAGCGGATGAAAGTGACATGAATTTTGGTGGAATTGGGGTGATGATGTGACATTATGGTGAATGTTGGATTTAAATGGTGTGTGATTAGTATTGGTTCACACAATTTTTAAGATAAGAGGAGTTTCTATTAGATTTCTCCTCCTTATGACATATTTGTAATAAGAAAAGAAGTGAGGTGCTTTACTTCACCGTATATTAAAATAACTTAATTTCCCCCAAAGTAAGGCCAATCCGAATCCGTATCCAGTTTCTCTCCTCTTCTTCGGCATTGCTCACTCTCTTGTCCAGAAAGCTCTGTTTTCTCTGCAATGCAGACTGAGCTCAGCTGGAGCTTCCTCCACCTCTCTAAATTCTAATGGACGTCATTTCAACGATACCCACGAACTGTACCTTCAGATTCAACCCATCAATCCCCAAAACCAACCACTTGAGCTCTTCCAATTCCACCCGCTTCGCATTCTCCAAGAAAACTTGGATCTCTCTCTGCTGCAAAGACCCAGAATCGAAACCCTCCGCCTCCGGTTGCGCTTTTCCCTTAAACCCCATCCTGTTTCTGGCCCCTCTCTTTCTAGGCGTCAGAAAGCTTGCATCTTCGCGAACCCAGAAATGGGCCTCGTGCGTGCAGGCGTACAGAGACTCGGAGCAGTTCGTGGACGGCGATTATTTGCAGAGCGGAGCGATTGGGGTGGCTCTGCTGAGCGTGACGGCGAACGCGAAGGTCCGGATTAGTCCGTTTGTGGCGACACTGGCAGCGAACCCAACGTTCGTATCCGGTATGCTGGCGTGGTTCATCGCGCAGTCGGTGAAGATTGTGTTGAATTTCTTCGTGGAGAGAAAATGGGATTTCAGGATATTGTTCGCTTCTGGAGGGATGCCGTCGTCGCACACGGCTCTGTGTACGGCGTTGACGACGTCGGTGGCCCTCTGCCATGGCATCGCAGACTCACTGTTTCCTGTTTGTCTGGGGTTTAGCCTCATCGTCATGTACGACGCTATCGGCGTGCGCCGCCATGCCGGGATGCAAGCTCAGGTGAGGCACTGCTTCCTATATCATATATGGGATTGTTGATGCATGCCATGTGTTTGATTTCATGTATCACCATAAACTAAAAGTAAAGGATAAGGCTCTCTTTGCCCTTTTTCATAGGCTGCTGAGGAAATTGGCCATAACTTCAGCCCATATAGCTTCTATTATTGCTGCCTCAATTAGGCATTCTGGTAATTCTGTTGGGGAGAAGGAGAATTTGTGCTTTGGGAGTTGAGTGCACCTGATCTTTTTCACTGTCATTATGGTTCAGTTTTGCATTATTCAGATAATTCCTAGGTCATGTTCAACTGTATAGTATTGATATTTGAGGTTGGGGTTAGACTTAGGCTAAGGGTGGGGTGCTCTTAATTGATTGTGCTGATGATGTTTGCAAGTCATAACTACATTACCTAGAGAAGTTTGGAGTTTGGACTTGGAGGGGTGATCTCCCCCGTACTTCTTGTACTATTCTAACTAGACATGTAGTTATTACACTTGCTGGCTACTATATGCAAAGGTTATTTTTATTCTGCTACTTCTACACACTGTAGGTTAAAAAGCGTGCCAACAGTTCTGTAGACATGATAATTACTCCTTCTAGTTGAAATCAAGAGGCTATGTATTTGAGCGTGTAGTTGGTAATGTGCTCATTAATGAACATGAATTTAACTAAAGCAATTCAATCTGACTTTATGTTCATTCAGTGCCTTACTACGAAGTTCCATTGTACGTCTGTTAATAATAGTAACAGTTGACCAAGACAGATATGGTGGTTTATGGGGTTTTGTTTGGGAAGAGAATTTAGCGGCTATGAACATTACTCAAGACCGAATTCGGGAATAGTAAATGGAGTGAATTCCAAAGGTGAAAGGAAAAGAACGTAAATTCTTAAGCCTTAGAAACTTCTGGATTGAGCCAAAATTCTTGGTAGCTGAAACAGAATAGATATATAAAACTGTGTAGATATTACTGAATAGTAGTTCCCTTATATGATCACTATCAAGTTTATGGATTGCATATCCACACAGAGTTTGAATCCTAAAAAATCCTGAGGCAATGAGCAGAGCGTTACATAGCATAAGTGTTTGAAAAGGAAGGTATTTAATTAGGCTTTTTAACCTTTGTAGTTATTGTTTTCACTTCTGAGCAGTTGTGATGGCTAGAACTAATAAAAGAATGGAAGGTACAGTAGAACAAGTATCTGCGGCTAGGTAGCCAGCCATCTGTATGTAGGTGTTATTATTAATGGGATGGAAGTCATGGGGCCGCTGCAGGTAAGGGCACCATGGGTTTCATAACTGGAACAAGTATTACCTCCAGACTTGTGTGGTCTACACATATACAAACATTAAGTATGGGTTAATTATGTTGACAAAAAGCATGGAGAGAATTGTAAGGTGTAATCACATGTATGGGGTTTCTTCTTAGATGTATCGTGGACATATAAAAGCATTGCTTTGTTTTTCTACAAGGGTTGTTTTACAGTAGTGCCATAATACACCCTTTTTTGTACTTGAGTCTTGAGTGAGAATGAGTAATATAAGAAGTGATTTCTCGTGGTTTAAGATGGTTATAGTACTCTACTAGCTATTAGAGCACCTATCATCCGCATCAGAGGTGAGCATCTTCCGGTCCGGAATAGACTAAAAGGTCTGTGTCACGTGTTGTTGGACGTCAGTCAATTTTGCAACTGGAGTCGACCGAGCTCGAGTTGTCACCATCATCGACCGAGGCCAAACCTCAGAGGCCTGCATCTTTTGGAGTTGCCCAATAGGTAGCTGACATGTGTTTGAAAAAAATCGACCCCAATTGGTCGATTTTTCTAATGTAGTTTCTGAAAAATAATAGTAAGTTCCCTATAAATACTACGCACTCAATCCTCAATAGATCTCCTTTCGATTCTCACTCAGATTATCCCTCAACCATGGCTAGAAATGGGTGAAAATGACTTGTTTACCTAGTTGCTCAACCGTTATGAATATCCACTCGATGATGATTTCGAACTATTCCCAGGCGATACACCCAAGTGCCTAAGGAATAGGAGGAAGGGGCCTTTTAAAACCTGATCTTTTGGGTCAAGTGTGGTGACCAATGTGTATATTATAGGCTTCTTGTTGTATGCTCCTCCTTTATAGGCCCGGTTCTCCCCAACAAGTGGTATCAGAGCCTGGTTCTGTGGACTCTCCCAGGAAGCGGGTCGGGGTATATCAACTCTTCTTTTATTCCTTAAGTATCCGATGTGGGACTCCTGACTCACATGTGGATACACCTAACAATCTCCCCCTTGGAGACTGTCCATGAATGTCTTCACTTCACTCCTACTCATGTAACTCCAATAACACCCCAATGCACCATCAATAAGCTTCTGAGGTAGTGAGACATCTTCCTTCAACTAACCATGAAGGCCAGCTGAAGTTATGCATAACTTCAGCTTCTCCGTTGTAACAACCTTGGTCAACATATCTGCAGGATTCTTTGACCCAAGGATTTTCTTCAAGGACAAAGTACCATCATTCATTAATCCTCTAATGAAATGATATCTTAACTGGATATGCTTCGTCCTAGCATGAAACACAGGATTCTTGGCGAGATGAATGGCGCTCTGACTATCGCTATACAAAGGACTGTCTGCCTGTTTCTTCCCTAACTCCTCCAAGAAATTCTTCAACCATATCATTTCCTTTCCAGCTTCTGAAATAGCCATGTACTCAGCTTCAGTGGTTGAAAGAGCAACACTCTTCTGCAGTCGAGACATCCAACTAACTGCTGTGCCACCCAAGGTAAAGACGTACCCTGTAGTACTCTTCCTTGTGTCCAAACATCCACCTAAGTCTGCATCAGAAAACCCTTCTAAGATTACATCCTTCTTCTTGAAATGTAGTGCAACCTTTGAAGTGCCTTTCAAGTAGCGAAACAACCACTTAGACTGCTTCCCAATGCTCTCTCCCAGGATTAGACATGAATCTACAAGTTCGAATCGACAAGTTCGATGGGAAAGATTTTGGATTCTGGAAGATGCAGATTGAGGATTATCTGTACCAGAAGAAGCTACATGAACCGTTGTCAGAGACCAAACCAGAGAAGCTAAGTTCGGCCGATTGGCAGTTGCTAGATCGACAAGCACTTGGTGCGGTGAGGTTGACACTAACAAGGAACGTTGCCTACAACGTAATGAAGGAGACAACTACCTACGGACTAATAAAGGCGCTATCAAATATGTACGAAAAGCCGTCTACATCAAACAAGGTATATTTGATTCGTCATTAGTTAATACGAAGATGAGGGAAGGTGCTAATGTTACCGATCATGTGAACGAATTTAATACGATACTATCCAGATTAGTGTCAGTGGATATTAAATTCGATGATGAGGTACAAGCCCTATTGTTGCTGTCTTCGTTACCTGATAGTTGGTCAGGAACCGTCACAGCAGTTAGTAGTTCGTCTGGATCTACTAAACTGTCGTTCGAGGGGATAAGAGACTTGATTCTTGGGGAAGATATTCGTAGAAGGAATTCTGGAGAATCGTCAGGCTCCGTGTTGAACGTGGACGGAAGAGGTAGGAATTATGAAAGGGGTAAGAACAAAGGGCGAGACAGATCGAAGTCCAGAAGGAGAGGACAATCTAAGAGCAAAGCAGACGTGACTTGCTATAATTGTCAACAAACTAGCCACTTCAAGAGTCAATGCCCGAACCCAAAGAAGGAAAGAAAGGAGAACAACTCGGTGAATGCGACAAAAGAATTTGAAGATGATGCTTTGATCTGTTGTGTAGAAAGCCCGGTTGAGTCATGGATCATGGATTCAGGTGCTTCTTTCCATACTACCCATTATAAAAATATGCTAGTGAATTTTAGACCTATAAAAGGTATAGTTCATCTAGCCAATGATGAGACGGAAGAAATTACGGACATAGGAGATGTGAATCTCAAAACTCCCATGGGTACAATTTGGACGTTAAAAGATGTAAGGTATATCCCTACCATAAGGAGAATGTTGATCTCTGTAAGTCATCTGGACAGTTTGGGATACGGTATAACCTTTAAGAACGGCCAATGGAAGGTATCAAAAGGGAATTTGATTATTGCTCGAGGATGGAAGAGAGGAACTTTGTACATGGCGGAGATGCCAGTGGAAGAGGTTAATGCAGTTACTGATGGGCCTGATCCTTCAACTCTATGGCACCAACGACTTGGGCATATGAGTGAGAAAGGAATGAAGATGTTAGCTTCAAAGGGGAAGATTCCAGAACTGAAGAATGTGAAGGTTAGTTTTTGCGAACTATGTGTGTTCGGAAAGCAGAAACGAGTTAGCTTTGCAAAGTCAGGGAAACCTCCTAAGGCAAAGAAGCTGGAAATGGTGCATTCAGACGTGTATGGACCTACAAAAGTTCCATCCATTGGAGGATCTCGCTACTATGTCACCTTCATTGATGACTCCACAAGAAAGGTATGAGTTTACTTTCTAAAGCACAAGGATGAAGTTTTTAATACCTTTAAGAAGTGGAAAGCTGCTGTTGAGAATGAAACTGACTTAAAAGTGAAGTGTTTAAAGTCTGACAATGGTGGTGAGTATAGTAGTGATGAGTTTATTGATTATTGTGCTGAGCATGGTATAAGGATGCTAAAGACTGAGCCTGAGACGCCCCAGCATAATGGTGTTGCTGAGAGGATGAATAGAACGCTGAACGAGAGGGCGAAGAGTATGAGGATTCAAGCAGGATTGCCTAAAAGGTTTTGGGCAGACGCAGTGAGCACAACAGCATACCTCATCAATCGTGGACCCTCAGTTCCTTTGGGTTTCAAGATTCCTGAAGAAGAATGGCGTGGAAAAGAGGTAAATCTTCAACATTTGCGAGTTTTTGGTTGTGTTTCTTATGTGAGAGTAAAGGATTCCGACAGAGACAAGCTTGATCCAAAAGCAAAGAAGTGTGCATTCATTGGCTATGGATCTGATGACATGGGGTATAGATTCTGGGATGAGTCAAAGATGAAAGTCATCAGAAGCAGAGATGTCACATTCTGTGAAAGCGCTATGTACAAGGATCGCTTGAGTGTGGAGCAAGATATCACTAAAGAACCCGAAGGCAAGGAAGAAGCAATGTTGGAAGATATTACAATAGAAGATGTTACAGGCGGCAGTGAGAGTCAACTACAAGAAAATAATGAGGAGATAGTACCGGCTACCCCAGTAGCTGAAGTGAGGAGATCGAGCAGAGTTTCAAGACCTCCAGAACGATTCTCTCCATCACTACATTATCTGTTGTTGACTGAGAATGGAGAGCCTCAGTGTTATACAGAGGCAGTTCAAATGGATGATTCGATTAAGTGGGAGTCAGCCATGGATGAAGAGATGAAATCTCTTGAAAAGAATGAAACTTGGTCATTGACTAAGTTACCGGCTGGGAAAAAGGATCTACAAAATAAATGGGTGTTCAGGGTCAAGAAAGAACATGATGGTAGCAAGAGGCACAAGGCAAGGTTAGTAGTCAAAGGCTTTCAACAGAAGAAGGGGATTGACTACAACGAGATATTCTCTCCAGTAGTCAAGATGACTATTATCAGGCTTGTGTTAGGTATCGTGGCTGCAGAGGATCTTCATCTAGAGCAACTAGATGTGAAGACCGCGTTCTTACATGGTGATCTTGACGAAGATATTAATATGGTACAGCCAGAGGGTTTCTAGAGAGCTGGGAGTGAAGACCTAGTTTGCAAATTGCAGAAAAGTTTGTATGGTCTGAAACAAGCACCAAGACAGTGGTACTTGAAGTTTGACGATTTTATGATGAGGAGTGGATACTCAAGATGTGTCATGGATCATTGTTGCGATGTCAAGCATTTCAATGCATCCTACATCATATTATTGTTATACGTTGATGACATGTTGATTGCAGGATCCAACATGGTAGAAATCAACAAGTTGAAGAGACAGATGTCTGAAGAGTTTGAGATGAAGGACTTAGGCGCAGCGAAGCAAATACTCGGAATGAGCATCAGTAGGGATCGATCTGATGGAAGTTTAAAGCTATCTCAAGAGAAGTATATTGAGAAGATCTTGAACAAGTTCAGTCTCCAAGATGCTAAGACAAGAAGTACGCCGTTGGGAGGTCACTTCAAACTCACTCGAGAACAGTCACCTAAGACGGATAAAGACAAGGAAGAAATGACTAAAGTCCCGTACGCATCAGCAGTGGGCAGTTTGATGTACGCAATGGTTTGCACAAGGCCAGACATTGCACATGCAGTGGGAGATTGTTAGGTGTGTCCACATATGAGTCGAGAGTCCACAGAACCAGGCTCTGATACCACTTGTTGGGGAGAACCGGGCCTTATTTAGGAGGAGCACACAACTAGAAGCCCATAATATACACATTGGTCACCCCACTTGACCCAAAAGACTAGCCTATCAGGTCATGGGTCCAAGGTGTATATTAACTCTTCTCTTATTCCTTAAGTATCCGATGTGGGACTCCTGACTCACATGTGGACACACCTAACAATCTCCTCCTCCACATTGAGTCTCATCACATCGGCTTGCTCGCACTCCTGAGCCAAGTTTTACCTGTTCTACTCAATCCCTTACGGGCCCACTTCATCCTAACTGGGCCCACCACCATGAGAGCAGGGATCATGGTATCCTGGTGTTTCTGGCCCTAGGAGATATACCCCGACCCGCTTCTTGGGAGAGTCTACAGAACCAGACTCTGATACCAATTGTTGGGGAGAACCGGGCCTATCAAGGAGGAGCACACAACAAGAAGCCCATAATATACACGTTGGTGAGACTCAATGTGGAGGGGGAGATTGTTAGGTGTGTTCACATATGAGCCAGGAGTCCCACATCGGATACTTAAGAAATAAAGAAAGAGTTAATATACACCTTGGACCCATGACCTAATAGGCTAGTCTTTTGGGTCAAGTGGGGTGACCAACGTGTATATTATGGGCTTCTTGTTGTGTGCTCCTCCTTGATAGGCCCGGTTCTCCCCAACACCCCGACCACGGAGTAGTAATCATGTCGGAGCAACATGGAGTAGTATGTCATCCTGATCATCACTATAGAACTATACCAGTGTTGCCCAATAACCACCAGGTCGCACTGAGGTCCAATAACCATTGGCAAGACAACTTGGAGGACGAAGGCAACAGCCAGGTGTTCTAAGATGAAGGTGGGCCAATGGGAAGATGAGCGACCAATTAGAAAGTCGTCCATCGAGAATACTATCATGGTTTAGACATAGAGGGCCAATTGGATAGGAGCGACTAACAATTGAAGGATCTTTGGTCCAACGTCCAAACATTCCATGGTTACCGGAATAGCTGTAGAAATGTCTACACAAACGGCTAGCCATATGACCAGCTCTATGGCAAGGCGGAGAATTTGTACGCCAACATGAGACACCTCCTAGTTCATCCGGTGGCATTGGTAGGAAGCGGTCGGCAAGGGGTTGAAATTGACGAGGGTGTACGGGTACAAAGGTGAGAAGAGGATAAGGTTAGACGAATCTTGTTCATAATAATGAACCGGATCAACCGATTAAGAATGGTCTCAACTTGAATGGTCCGCAGACCCTTTATTCGTTCCATCCCTATCGACTAAAGATAGAGTCAATGACTAATGCACAATCAAGACTGACGACCTCTGACCAAGCAAAAATCGAGTGGCTCGCAATCATGCGTATTGAGAAAATGAGTAAACGAGACTAATACAACTTGATAATCGAAGGACGTGAATCCATGACAAATCCAAGATGACGGAGGAGCAGCAGGAGTGACATTAACAGAAAATCAAATGGTACAAGAGTCTGCTTACCGTTACGTTTGAGTAATTTCAAACCTTTCGGCGAAACCAATTTTTTCAATGTAGTTGATATTGGTTTATGTAATTTTGAAGGCATTGCAATGAAATTATGTTTTATAACTCATAAATTAAATTAATTAATTACTATGTTTTCTCATTACTAATTGTATTAATTCATTAATTAGATATATTCAATAAATTAACAGAATTAGTAGTAGGCAGCCTCTCCCACTGTGGACAGTCTAGCCTCTTCTTATTTATCTCTTCTGCCTAACATAATTAACCGCCGTTAGGAGGGTGCTATAGTGGATGTTATTATTTGCCCTTTTTAAAGCTTACAAAAGTATGCTCTGATGCTGTCACACTGAAGTTGCATCCTCGGTCCATTTTGTTTTTGGTACTTGGCTCTTGTTTACTTGGTTCTGTTACTTCTGTTATTGGTGGCTGTCTTGTTCATGAGTATCTTCCTGGAATAGTGAAGGACGAATCAGAGTAAAAGCCAATTTAATTTCTTTTTTCCAGTCTATATTATTTGTAGCAGAACCTGCCCCAGATGAGTTCTTATGTTGTTTCTGCCCCTGTCAGTAGCCAGTTAAATGATAGGAGATACTTTGGGTTTAATGCCAGTTAACAATTGGTTGGGAGGCCTGGGTCGTTATAAACTATACATACATACACGCAGTTTCTGAGTTCTGTTTTGAGTTTAGAAAACAGAACTGTAGGATTTACTTCATGAAGGTAAGTTTATGTCGGGACTAGCAAATTGATGGCATTGGTTGCTTCAGACTATACTGAATGGTGGTTTTTATGCTCTCGTTCTGTAAATGTATGCAGCTTGTCCACTTGATCTGTTGTTTTGATATAATTATAAGATTGATTGGCTATACAGATGTGATTGAAATTTTTTGAACTAATCTCGGTGCTGTGACACATATAGGTTCTTAATATGATAGTAGAGGACTTGTTTCAAGGACATCCGATCAGTCAGAGAAAGCTGAAGGAACTTCTGGGCCACACCCCATCACAGGTCTTTGCAGGAGCTGTGCTTGGCATTGTTGTAGCTTATATCTGCTGCCAGAGTTGCTTACATCCCACCTGACTATCATCAAATCCAGCTGATAAAACTTGTGTTGTACTCTGAGTTACTGTGCTTTAGCAGTCTTCCATGAACAAACTCATCCCAGTATTAAGAGTGAAACTGTGTAACATACCTTTGAGATTGTTTGTTTTTATTTACTTCTGCAGCAATTCTGCAGATTCATTGAAGATTTGATCTAACCAGAGCACATTAATTGACTTGGGACATGCAAATATGTATGTGATCACAGTTGCACTCACTGAAATCTGACTATATTTTTAATTTCTTTCAAAATAAAGAGGTAAATGGCCACATGTTTAGAATTGAACTTTTTGTTATCCTTATAATCAGGCCACAAATATTTTTATTTGGAGTTAAAAAACTAACAAAGTAACGTTAAATGATCGTTTCACTTGTGGAAATTATTGGAAAGCCTCTGCGTGATAATTTCTTTGAGGGGTAGCCTCCGTCATTTGGCTTTTGTTTTTATCTTTTTCTTTTAAATAAAAAATTATGAAAGGTCTGTTATAGCCCTCGCACTTTACTCTTCGATTCCTTCCATTTCCCAACTCTTCGTCTCCTCTCTTTCTCCTTATTCTGATTCAAAACTTTCTCTCGCTCTCTTCTTCTTCATCTCTGGAAATCATCTTCGAGCAAGGATGCCGTCTCTATCTCCGTCGCCAGGAAGTTCCACTGGAAGGATGTCAGACTAGGTACGACTTGAACTGTAGGATTTAGGCTAGATTGAGTTTTTGCAAAACCTAGGGTTAAAGGGGGTTAAGGGTTCATTGCCGGTGAGGGGGGCCATTCTTACCGGCGTATAGGGAGGCGTAGGGGGGCTTTTGGGCCCTTGCCGGAAAAGGAGCAAAGGGCGTCGACTGGGTCCAGACGGAGCTGATTGGTGCTGTAACGACGACGTTGTAGCCCCAATTTGCTCTGGCTGGCCCATCGGAAGGAGCTGATTGGGCCTATAACGAGCACCATTTGGCCCATCTGACGGCCCAAACGTAGCTCATTGGGCCTATAACGAGGGCGTTATAGGCCCAATCAGCTATGTCTGATGAGGCCAGACGGAGATGATTGGGGCTATAACGACGTCGTTTTGGACCCAATAAACTCCTTCGGATGGGGCCAGACGGAGATGATTGGTCTGGTTATAGGCCCAATCAGCAGCCCCATTGGGCCAGACGACGCTTGATGGGGCTAAAACGACGGTCTTTTGGTTATTCTCAAGGAAGGTCCATACCGCTGCCGTCTGGGATCAGTCGGAGTCGTGTGGTCTTTACTGAACTCTCTGCTCGACCGATCGGCCAATGACACTGTTTTCAACGGCCGATCGGCCAATGGCACTTAACTTATTGCATTACTTAGTATGTTTAGATTAGCACTTTCAGTTATGTTGCATTTGGTAATTATACTATTACTACTACAGACAATGGAATATCAAGTAGTTTCTGCGCGGAGTGATTCTCGTTCGATACCGAGTGCAACTCCGTCAAAAATACCTCAAAGGTTTGCACGACTTGAAACAGAACTCGAAGAGAGTCAGTTCTTCGAGTGTCGTGTCACACAGAGGTGTGGGTATAAAGTGGTGGAAGAACAGTGCAATTTGTTGAAAGATGATGACCCATAAACAGTTGAAGCAATATGAGCAGGTCCATTCGGGAGGTTCACAAGGTTACAGGAGAAGTTTATGCACTCCAACAACCTTGCGTGGTCGCTCATAGTGAGGAGTTTAAAGTTGATAAGGTCCTCATAAATGTGGTTCGTGGTGAAAGGGAAACCGATCAGGTTACCCTTGAAGGAATACGCATTGATCACGGGGTTGAAGTGCTCAACAGTGATCCGTGGAGTTGAAAATTTAGTCAGACAATTCAGTTCTACATTATTTGAGAAGAGACATTTTCCACATAATACGCGTGGAGTGACGGTGGTAGATTTGGTAAACAAGTTGAATGAGCTTGTGAAGAACCGGTTGAAATCAAGGTGCCAGAGGAACGAGCCAGATTATAATATTGTCAAGTTGGCTTAGCTGGTGTTCGTCGTTGATGCATTGCTACCGAACACAAAAAAGACGAAACACATCGAAGCAAAGTGGATGGGGTTAGTAGATAACCTGGAGATGTTCAACAACTACCCGTGGGGGTATGTCTCCTTCAAGCATCTAAGGCAGGATTGTATTCGAGAGCGAAGTATCTATCGATCGCCACTGCGAAACCGGGGCCCACATACACCATTTGCGGTATGCTCCCGATATTTACGGTAAGTAAAATAGTAATTACAATGTTATTATTAGCATTATTATCATTTAATTTACAGTATTTGTTAAAAATAAATTGATCTGTGTAACAGATATTGGTATTTGAGTGTATGGACGCACTTGCAAGAAAGTGGGGGGCAATGGATTCAAATTACATTGCAGACCTCCCTAGGTTTTTCAAATGTCGCACGAATTGGCCTAAGGCCCCGTCGCCAGAGGAGGTTACAACGAAATTTTCATAACTTGAGGTAATAAAATGTAATTATAGACATATTTATTTAATTTAGAAGTAGGTTGTTTATATCAATTGAATGTAATTGTTATGTCTGTGCAGGTGCAGGTGACTCAGAGTGTCCTTATCCTGACTGAATCAGAGAGAGTACTTCCGCATAATCAAAATGTGGGAGTCATAGCAAAAGATGTACATGATAACACGATCGAGCGGATTGCTGAAAATTTTGGATGCTGGAGGGGAGATTGAATGGGATGATGAGGATATGCGGGATGCAGAGCCACCCAGAAGAGAGCTGACACCTACTCATCACGTGGGGGATGAGGTGATGGGTACAGAGCCGACACCTCAGGTTCCGATTGGGGATGTAGGTGAGAGCTCTCGTCGGTCAGAGCCCTCTATAGTAGAAGAAGACTTACCCCAAAGCCCTCGTCGACATTGGGAACAGTCCGTGCTGGTGGGTCATTCGGCAGACCGGGTCGATATATAGCCTGTACGGGATGATATCCGAGCTTTCCGTGTTGAGACCGGAGAGTTGAGGGGAAAGATCCAATTGGTTGAGGACGCCATCGGAGCAGTACAGACAGAGTTTGGGGACGCCATCGGAGCGTTGCAGACAGAGTTTGGGGGTAAACTAGATGAGATCCTTCATCTACTCCGGACCCAAGGCGCTGCCCGTGACGCGCTGCCCGAGCCTGAGAACCGTAGATCTGGTGCCGACTCCCG
Source organism: Erodium maritimum (assembly GCA_963921825.1). Lineage (NCBI taxonomy): Eukaryota > Viridiplantae > Streptophyta > Magnoliopsida > Geraniales > Geraniaceae > Erodium > Erodium maritimum. The sequence continues at coordinate 25,189,292 of OY997596.1, read as the reverse complement.
AGGATCAAAGTACTGGCCTCGGTCTCATCATGTCGGCTCTCGAAGGGATGTTGAATCTCAGCCTTGTGGATTAAGTGTCGCACGTGGAGGACGGGAAGAGGTTGTAGACTCTGACCATCTAGACGTGGATATGGTTCACGAGTCTCAGCAACCTGGATCTGGTGGCTTATATCGAGAAGCGGATGAGGAGGGACAGACTGAGCATCCAACACCGATCATGGTTGTTGAATCTCAGACACGTAGTGCGGTGGGGTATTTGGAGGAGCGGAAGAGGGGGACAATCTCTGTAGCAGGAACTGTCGTCTTTTTGGGAGGATGTAGATGAAGAGGGGGATGTGAGTCAATGTATGCAGTGGGAACTGTCGTCTTGGGAGGAGGACAAGAGCGAAGATGAAGGTGGCGTTGAGGGGGCACAGTCTCAGCCTCCGATTGCACAGTCTCAGCCGCCGGTTGCAGAGTCTCAGACTCTGGGGGCACAGTCTCAGGCTGAGGATCCAACATAAATCATGATTACTCTTCCCCTTCACCTATTTTCACCTGATCCTTCAAGTTCAAGAAAGAGGAAGAGACACCAAACCGTCAGTACAATTGAACAGAGGTTGACTCGCAATTGGAATCCTGCAACTGTGGTACCCAAACGGTTGAAGAATTACTCTGATACCGTACATCATGGTTTGCAGGATGGATTTACCTACAAAGGCGTACCCGCCGTATATTTCCGGACATTGTCAACCGGTGGTACATGGGTCACACCCCAGGTTAGTATTTTATTTTATGCAACATATGAGGATCCATTTACGTAAGAAATTTTATACCGTTTTCAAATTTGTGCAGCATACGGTGCAGACAAGTCCATTATTGTAACCTTTCCAGTCAAAGGCATGTAGTACTGGATTTTGCGTTCCACAAGCTATGTTGTGCAGAGTATGAGGCCGATATAGAATCGGACCTCCAATTGATGGCATATGCTCGAGGTCATATGCCAGTTGGCTACCGCCATATGTGGACCTCTGCAGAGAAGATATATTTTCCAATGAACTACAAGAACATGCACTGGATATTGTTGGTCGTTGACGTACAAGGAAGAAAAATTCAAGTCTACGACAGTTCTCTTCCCCAAATATCCGACTACGATTTACAGGCTTTGATGACGCCGTATGTCCACACGATCCCTAAGATGCTCTTCCGCATTTTTCCCAGGACTGTGGAGACATTAAGCGAATACAACACGAATTTTCCCTTCGAGAGGATACAAGATCTACCGCAATCCAAAAGGTATGAATGATAGCTCATTGATTTCCAACGACTATGAGTTACAGTCTTTGATTTCATGCTTACTATATTGTTTTATGTTGGTAGGATCAACGATAGTGGGATCTACACCCTTAAGTTCATCGAGCTAGAGTTGGCGGGACTGAAATTCGAAGATTATGTCCGATCTAAACTTGTGAAGTAGTTTCACATAAAGTATTGTATTCATGTAATGACAAATGATGAATATCTTCTGTAGTTGGACAAAATCTGCTTTTGGACTTAATGCATTGAATTGAATTGTTTTGAATGTTGTTCAATTGAATTGCTTTGAATGTTGTTGAATTGAATTGAACAACATTGATGGATACAATATCTGATTTCCAACATTAATGGATACACATCTATTATACAATATTTGATTTTTGAACCAAACCATATTAATGTCCTCCATTAATATGTGGCACCACCCAAAACACATTAATGGATACACACCCACCCACCCACCTCACATTAAAACATCTCCAATTCTCTTAACTCTCACCAGGCCTATAAATGGGGCTAAGGAGCCCCATTATCTGCACTTCCAAGCTCTTACGAAACATGTACATTAAATTTCTATTCCTGCATTATAATTTAGTAAATGTGTTTGTTGTTTTCATTTGTGTAAACATGTATATGTTTGTGACAAGATGGAACCAAACCATGATCCCCGTCTCAAGCAGAGATGGAGTCGACGTGAAAATGCCGGAACCATAGTACGGATACTTGAACGAGTCTTCCATGCACCTAAACTAGTGTGGATGCAGGAGTACTACCGAATACTCGAGGAAGCACATCAGCGCTTGGACGTCATTAAGCGCCTTATACGCGAGAAAAATGTTGGTCTTCCTCCACTCCCTGATGGTGTAACCCCGTTTGAAAGGCCTCCTTGGTTCCATGATGCTGAGGATGACCTTATCACGTCATATCTGAAAATCACCCTTAATTGAAATCGCTTTTAGATACAACATCATTGCTTTCTTTTTCGGAAACTCTTTACCAACTACTAAATCTGACTCATCCCTAAAACTGATCATGGTTTGTTCTGGATCCACCGTATCTACCGGAAACTGCTGGTTTCTAGAAACATACTCCACCATTTGACCGTTCTCCTCGATATTGTCCAAGCTTACCGGTGGTGGTGTAGGAGAGGATGCTTGTGCTTCCGTATCACGTTCTCTCCGTCGACGCCGAATAACTGGGTTATCAACATTCTCTGGATTACCTACAACACTACAAATACCAACTTCAAAATAATTTTCATGCCCACCATTGTCATGTTCATCATACTCAACTGCAACAACTTCTGGTACAACTACCATCATATCATCGTTGACCCCCTGTTCAACTTCAACCGTTTCAGCTTGGCCACAAATGGTATCTTTCTTGATCAGCTCTACACATAAGATGGTCTAGAAACTATATTTCTGTTCCCCTGTACAAAACCCTGAAGAGTGATATCATCTACGATCTCTATTGGGATAACTCCTACAAAATAGGGCATACAAGGTATGAAACTAAGTTTCAATTCTGTCTCACTTTCGTTCACCCCGATTCTAGAATACAGGAGCTCCTTCACTGGCTTCAGTGTTGTATTATCATCAACCATAAGTCTGATACAATCCTCGTTTGTTGATATCTAATTATACTATATTCCCCACCGTAAGTAGCACAAATTAAAAATTCACTCATTCCTGCACCAATTACAACCCCATAAGGACATATTACTAATTATGTATATTGTTGTAGAATATGAAAATAGCCGTACGGTGGAAAAACAGTCAAACGGTTGTCCGATCAGATGGAATTTCAGCCTTGCGGCTAGTTGACATTTACATCCCTACCAACTATCTGTGACCGATCGACCAACTTGTCTTCAACCTAATTGGCCGATCGGTCCTACTGGTTCAGCATTTCAGAAAATCCCCAAAACCTCAAAAATACGAATCTAATCCACCACATTCCACTACTTTGTTTATTTCACTAAGTTTATACACATTAAACCAACGAATATCGTTTGTCCCGTCCTAAATTCGAAGTTCTACTCAAACCTAAAAATGAAAATCACAAAATTCAAAGAGGATGAAGTTCACTAACTTACTTGGAGGTTTGCTTTAATGGCAGACACGAAGAGGACGACGTAAGGGGCTTTAGACAGTGGTGGACGGCGCACGGGGAAGGTGGTGGACGGAGAGCAAATTTTTGGCTGTGGAGGTCAGGCTGCACATTGGGTGACGAGGATGGGGGCTGATTTTTAGTGGGTTTTTCTAAAATTACAAAAGGGTAGAATAGGGAATGACAAAGTTTCATTAAAGGGGTGGTCTTTTTTCAAACCATAACATGCATGAAGGTTTTTTAGCAATACATTAGTCAAATAAGGCCCTTTTAGAAATTCATCTGTTTCACCTATATTATTTTAGTTGACTTTTGACATAATGGTAAAAAAGACAATTATATTCCTTAGCTTTATATTTTTCTTAGCATAATGGAACTTATATTAATCATGGAAATCAAACATGGAACAGAGCTTGGTGGTGCTTTCAAATCCCAAAAACCGCGGAGTAATCAGTTTGAGATTGACTCGGAGCAGACTGATCGTTTATCCCCTGTTTTAAGGGATAACAGATCTGCTTCAGTTTCAAACGATTTTGATTCACGTGTTGAGAAAGAAGGCCGAAATACAGCTCTTTGCGTTGTTCAGGGCAGGGCTAACACCCAAGACCGAGTAGCTGTGGTCCAAGACCAATTTTCTGAGGGCCTTGCGGAGACCCATTCGGTCAGTCAACAGGCTCATTTGGATCATTTTTTGGGCTCTGGACATGAAGCCCAGAAGGAGGCTTTTGGTACTCCTCTGGGATCGGTTTTGGATGTTGGAACTCAAAATGAGGCCGATGCTTCGGCTGGGGAACACCAAACTAGTCCGTGGAAGAAGGCTCTCCTTCAACCTCCGAATCCAGTCACTACGATTCAAAGCAATGTTATAGCTCAACCAAAAAAAGTGTCTGTAAGAACCGCCTTCGATCAACGCCGGTCAAACCGGCAGAAATCTGGAAGAGTTGATTTTTCGCCGAAAAAGTCAACCGACGATGCCAGGGGTCGTCCGGGACTTATCCGGGACCCAAAAATCTTAGCCGTCGTTACGGGGAGCTTAATTGGATCGTTTCCTTGTAAATGAGGGTTCGTAAAAATGTCAAAATCGGACCGAACGAGTTCGATATTTGAAATATCAGATTATTAAAATATCTTTTGAGATATTTTGGAGAGAGAGTAGTCCCCACTTGGACACATGTCACCAACGTTGTGGAAGAGAGAAAAGGGGAGGAGAGAAGATCTCTTTACCCTTGTTTTAAAGGCTAGAAGACAAATTGGAAGGACACTTTTGTCTTTTAACAAAAGTAGGTCTTTATTGAGCATTTAGACATGTGTGACCAGCATTTGTAAGAGAGAGAAAAAGAGAGCTAAGAAGAAGAAGAAGAAGAAGAAGAAGAAGAAGAAGAAGAAGAAGAAGAAGAAGAAGAAGAAGAGAAGGAAGAGAAGAAATGAGGTTTTTTCCTCATCATCCAAGCCTTGTTTCTTCCATATTTTTACATGTTCTTCATCTCCTCGTCGTTTTCTACGGTAATAACCTCTTCTTTTCCCATTTTGTTGAGTTTGAAGTTACGAGTTTTGTTGGGGATGGATGAACTAGGATGAATGTTAGTGGATTTGAGTAGAAATGATGGAAAGTTGGAGATTTGTGGTGGAAAATTAGTGGGTCTTGGTAATTTGGTGAAACCCTAATTTGTTCTTGGAGAAATTGATGTGATTGAGATTGGATTTTGCTGAAATTGGTTGAAACTTGGGGAAATTGGAACCTAGAACTTGCTAGGAGTATGTTGAAGAAAGGAAAGAAAAAAAGGGGGAAAACCCGCTGGTCCATAGCGGATCCGTGGTGTCTCCCGTAGTGGAGCCTACCACGGCTTCGTGGTTTTCCCCGTAGCCGAGCCTACCACGGCCCCGTGACTCACCTGTAACAGAGCACATCACGGCTTCGTGACCCACTCCGTGATAGAGCAGAAATGGGTCATTCCGAGCAGAAACGATTCATCGCATATTGGAGTGGATTGCGTTTGAGGTAGGGAAAATTAGCGAATACCTGTATGATTTAGGAAAGTTACTAGAAAATGCATGTGGGCACCTAGTGGTGTCCGTAGGTTATGAATTCTCGATATAATATAGATTTGCATGTGGGTCCCTGATTGGGCCCATAGTTTTGTGGACTTGTCGTGCTGTAGAATTGCATGTGGGTACTTGGTTGCACCTGTAGGTTGTGTGTGCTCTGTGATCGTCGTGACTTGTCTATTGACTCATGTTGTGTTTGTGTGACTGACCTGTTGCACGTTTGAAGTGTTGAAACCGCGTTTGTAGCGAATAAGTTGTGAATTGAATGATGCGTGCGACGTAACATTTTCCATATGATATTTGGTTGTGATTGTGATTGTTCTGGTGATACCTGGATGAGCTGTGCCCGAGAGGTGTGTCGTACCTTCCGATGCGCGGTCGGTAAAGTGTCGAGGGCCGTGTTTCCTGCGAGGTGTATCGTACCTTCCGGCGCGCGATCGGTAAAGTGTTGAGGCTTGAGATTCCGCGAAGAGGTGTTTTCCCCGCCTACCGACTAGCACTCGGGAAGTGTGCGCTTATTCCGCGAGGAGGTCGACCGCTTGGCCCGACTGTGTGTCGGAGAAAGTGCGTGGACCAGTGCCAGGCCCAGCCAGACTGCTACCGACACTGAGCAGAAGGTGTGTTGATCCTTTGTTGATCTTGGGTGTTTGTGTGTGTTGCTCAATGCAGTATTGTGTGTGTTTGCATTTGGTTGTTGTAGATATGACCGGTGTCATGTGATTTCTTGTCACGCCCCAAATTCAGTAGAACCGAACCCGGGACACGAACGGTAGAACCATAAACCATTTTCAAACCTTTTAAATAAATCGCTTAAAATAACCATTTAGTTAATCAAAATAATACTTTACAACTCAAAAGCACGTCCAAACAAGCGGACAAAAGACAAGGCGTACAGCCCTAAACTAAAAAGGAAACCCGGACTCCCGCTCCCATCTCTTCAAGCTTCGAGAGCTCCCCTAGTCCGTCACGCGACCAGTACATGTAGGAAAAGCAGCTAGGGGTGAGCGTTCGCTCACCACCACGGATACCGGACTGACTACGACATACTAGCAGACAATGCGGGAAACACCAACAACAAACCAAACACCGGGGACTACTATCCCCAACTCAAGTAACCCGACTGACACACAAACTCTTACTTTCCTCAACCGACTCAACACCTGGACACGTAATGTAGACCCAACACAGCGGTTACGACTTCCACCAAAGACACCAAGATAACCACGCAACACCCAAGATCACAAAGGATCGCACACCAAGCAAGATCACAAAGGATCGCACACCAAACAAGATCACAAAGGATCGCACTCAGCTGCTCAGTGCCGGTTGCTAATCGGCTGGGCTCGAGCCTGCCCCACGCAACTTTTCTGACACGCAGTCGGGTCAGGCGGTCGACCTGTCAGCGATATACAACGCAATACTTTTCCGATAGCTGGTCGGAAGGGGAGCTGCCCTTTATCGCTAAAGAATGCTCAACCTTACCGATCTCTGTCGGGTCAGGCGATCGACTGTCCTCATCCTCAGGCAACCACAATCACAACCAAAGTTCAACAAACAGCAACAAAACAGGTTTAACACTCCACATGCACTCATGGACACCCAATACACCAACAGTAAAACACGGGTTCAACAACCCCACGGGCACTCATGGCCACCCAAGACACACCAACAATAAAAACACGGGTTTAACAACCTCACGGGTACTCATGGCCACCCCAGACACCAACAGTAAAATACGGGCTCAACAACCTCACGTGCATTCATGGCCACCCAAGACACACCGATAGTAAAATGCGGGTTTAACAACCACACGGCACTCATGGCCACCCAAGACACCAACAGTAAAATACGGGTTTAACAACCCCACGGGCACTCATGGCCACCCAAGACACCAACAGTAAAATATGGGTTTAACAACCCCACGGGCACTCATGGCCACCCAAGACACACCAACAATAAAATACGGGTTTAACAACCTCACGGGCACTCACAAACAATACAATCAACCTCCGGGCATAACCAAATGCCTCCAGTATTTCTAATATCAATACGTTCACTGCTCCTACGACACTGCTAAGTGTCACATGCATTTCTATTGTTCGATACATTCCCGTATCATACGACACCATCCGGTGTCGCCTGCCTTTCTATTGTTCGATAAACTTACTTAACCCACGACCCCCAAAGTGTCACATGCATTTCTACTGTTAACTTTCCTTAGTCAGGGCCGAGATCCGGCTACTTTCCCCTACCTCGTATGCTTTCCCAAAAGCTCACAACCAAGCCCGACGTGCTCACGATCACTCGCCTAGCTTTCCCTTTCCTTTGTCGGTGGCACGATCTAATAAGAACACAATTTAAAACACTTTTAAGTTCGTAGGCATAAACTGAATTTTAATACACTTGATGCCCAAATGCAATCCCGACAATGTCGATAACTCCCAAACTTCCCAATTACTCGACATTGTCGATAATGGACCCGTAAAGGCCCGATTCGCCCGGGCCGGCGAATCTTCCCGGGATTGGAAAACACCCTTCCGGGGCTCCGAAAATTCCCGTTTTCATTTGTACGGTCTTAGAATAATTCAAGGGTTCCAACGCAATCGACAGAATCAATTTCCGACTTCCGAGCAATTTAATTCGCGTTTAAAGTTTCGAAACCCGTCATTTACAACTTTTACAGTTTAATTCCAAAATTCGTTCCGGGTGTGGATTAACGACTCGGGGATCGTCCTAAACCACCCGAACACGAAAACCCGAGACCCGGGCATGTGGGCCCCACCCGGCCATCCTTAGCCGTGGGTGGCTGTGCCGGTTTTGGGTCGGTTCACCACCATGGTGGCCGGCCCTAGCTCCGGCCAACCACCCCCCCAACTCCGGCAGTCACCATACACGGTGGACGGAGCTCCCCCGAGCCTCCGGTCACCGGAAAACGTTCGTTCTTCGCTCTAAAACGCCTCCAACGAACCCCACACCTCAACTCATCCAAAGGTTACACGTTTTAACCCAACCCTAAACTTTAAATGTACCAAAACGAAAATCGAAAGGGTACTCACCGTAGGGAATGTCGGTGGGAGCTCGATTCCTTGATCTTTGAGACGATCCACCGGTTGGATCGGCGGGAAATAGCAAAACCTTTAACTTTCTCTCCTTTTCCCTTTTCTTTTCTCCTCCTCTCCTCTTTCTATTTCTCTTTTTCTCTTTTTTTCTCTTTCTTTTTGATGTGGCCGAACACACCGATAAGGGTCTTCCTTTATTTTGTTCAATGTTACCTAACACCACCACATTGGTGACATGTGGCAAGTGGGTCCCACCCCTTTTGGAAAATATCTTCTAGATATTTTTCAGTTAGATTCGCGAAATTCGGCCGTCTCGGGCCCTGAACGGACACTTTTTCCAAGAAATTATGAAACTTCACGGGCTACAAGGAAACGGATCAACTAAGACCGTTGTGACGACGGCTAAGATTTTTGGATCCAAAACAAACCTCGAATGGACCAAAACGTCGCTCGGTTGACTTTTCCAACAAAAGTCAACCTTTCCCAAATTGGTCAGAAAGTTGCCCTGAGTACCCCAGAACTCACTTTGGTCGATATCGGTGTCAACTCAAGTCCGATATGACCCTCGGGGTCAAATTTAGGTTCACTTAGGTGTCTGTCCAAAATTTTTAAATTTTCCTGTTTTTCGCCGATTTGACTGGCGTTGACCGGGAGTGGTTCTTACACTTCTTGTGTGAAATGGAGAGTAAAAGTATGGATGTTGAGAATTGACCTTGTGACAGTTGGGTGTCAGGTCTGAGATATGCATTCCCCTAAGTTTGGACTGGGCGTTGATATTTGTTTTACCTGTTTTAAACTGTTGGTTTGTTGATGCTTTACTAGTATGCCTTGGTCAGACGGGTATTCGTGGCGGTGAGAGAAAATGCTCATCCCCTTTACTACTTTTCCTACAGGTTGTTCGTGAGTTGGTTAGAAGGACATCTCAAAGCTAGGGAGCTCATAGCGAGAGTCCGGGTTTTGGTCAATATTTAGAGATGTACTCCTTTTGTACCAAACTTATTTATTTTTGGACCTGAGCGTAGGACTCATTTTATGTTGATTTATGTTGTTAAAGAGCATTTGGGATGATATTTTTGGTTTTAAAACTGTTTCCATTTTAAATTTCCGGTTCACGTCTCGAGTCTGGTCAAAACCGGATTTGGGGCTTGACAGTGGTCGTCCTAGGAAGGGTCAGTCAAAGGAGATTGCTCCTCCAACAGTGTTCCATTAGAAAAGAGCTAAAACTTCTGTTGATAGAGGAGGTAATTCGGGAAGCTTTATTGTTGATATTGCCAAGAAGGATAGCTCGGGTAATTGGAGTTTTATCACGAAAATTGGTAAAAAAGTCTTTTGATTTTGCTCCAGCGTTTTGGGGTAGAGTCGAAGATAGTGAGGCCGAGGCTATGAAAGCTATAACCCTTATTTCAGTATCTAACCGTTTTCTGTGCCTGAAACCCAGGTACAACGCAGGCAAGGTAGGCGGCATTTTGAGGCTGTTTTGTTTTTTCCGTGCTTAGGGTCTATTTTCCCATATGTTTCGCTCTTGTAGCTGTATTGGTCTGAGGAAAAGGTCTTTGTTTGAGGACCGTTTTCTTGCTTTGTTCTATTTTTCTTGTAGAACAACTGCGTAATAAATTTTTAGCCTATAAAAAAATGTAACATAATAATGATAAAAAAGAAAGAGAGAGACAAATTTCTAACCCTCATGTATCGAATGATAACCCTATTACGAAATACCAGGCTACACCAAGGAAAAATACATATCAAGTAAATTTCCCTCCCTCGATCCTCAAATACTGCACACCTAAATCCTCCATAAACTCCTCAAAAGCTTTAGTGTTTGAAACCCGACCATAGGTGTTCCATCTTTCGCTACCTGAAAATGTGACATTAAAGTCACTTTGTAACAAAATGGATTCACCAAAATTAAATTTCTCCTATTTCTGATCATTTCGCCTTTCTTCCACTCACACATTGGGGCCGAAGCCAAAAATCTAATCACTAGAAAACCCACAATCCATCAAAAAACCCCTTGAGACCTCTTCTGCTTGAGTTTCTTGAATAAAAAAAATCTGGACGTTCCTTCAATAATGTCCTCTTAGTGGCCTTTTTTTTGTTGGGATCTTGTTCCTCTCACGTTATAGGAGAGGAACTGCATGGATTGTCAAGTATCGTCGTTGTTAGGGACCCAGTCACCGTCCCCTTCGAGATTTTCCCACTCTTCTTCTGTATCACTTTTTTTCCTCACCTTTGAACAATCATATTCTAGCTAACTCTTGGTCCGAATTGTTAAATTATTATATCACATACTCAACCAGAACAATGGACTTGATTCCCACTCACTTAACGTATTCCCAACTGCTCTAGCGATCATCCCTTTCCCTGTTGCGAGATCGGGAGTTTGACCTACTTTGATACCGAATGGCTAATTGGGTTTCGTTTTTGTTCTGGCTCGTCTCCCCCTTTTGGCCCTGAATTCTTGGCCCACACTTAAAGCTTTCTCATCTGAAAGGTCAGCTTCTGTTTTTCCATCCCTTGCACTATCATGACTCAATTACTACACAAGATTCTTGCACTTTCTGGATACACATTTGATTGATTCGATCCCCAGTTCTCTGGGATTTCCTTCTCACGATTGCTTCAGCCTCAAGCAACAGACAAATTTGTTATTATCGTCATTTCTATTTAGTTAAACGGCGCGTTTCATTCAACGAGTCACGCGTGGGCTCACGTGCCTTCGTCTTCCTTCAGCTGAGTCTCTGCATTGCGTGGGAGTCACACAACCTCTGTGGTCCTGCTAGCTCAGCGTCACAGTCGGAGCTGTTGTACTATATAAAGACTGGCATCGTCCTTTCTAGGTTTTTTTTATCTATGATTTGGAATTATCTTTTTTTTTATTAAGTTAGGGTTTCAATTATGTTCTTCATTCCTTCGAGCACTTGTAATCCTTCTTAGTAAATTCAATCCAAATCCTTCCTTCCCTCGTATCATTCCAATTTTATTGAGTTCAAGTTACAACAATAGTGTAACAAGTGGTATCAGAGCCTCCAATCCCGCACCTTGTGATGGCCATTACACCTGAGATGGAGCTAAATTCAGATATCAGTTCATCGGAGCTCCGAGCTGAGAACTCTACGCTAAGGTCTTCAAATGATGCCCTGATGTCCCGCCTAGATGAAATGGAGGAAATGAAGCAGCAACTGGCTATTTTGATGCGTGAGAAAGGCCATACCCATCAAATTCTAGATCATTCATGCTCTTTGGGTCCCAAGGTAACAAATCAAAATTCTACCATACCAATCATTCCTCAGTGCCTTACTTACTCTCCTCACCAAGCTCAGCCACCAGATCCACACCCCCCACAAATACCCAAGATGAATCAAGCTTCTGATGTTTCTTCTTGGGTCACCCAAACACAAAACCCTACTGCTAGACACACCTCTCTTGAAATTGGTCGTGGCCGTCAAAATTGCTCTATTCCTATGACTACAATCCCACCATCCCTACCTCAGAACATACAAGCCCCACAAAGCACCACACAACCAATACACACTAGCCAAGGCTTCAACCCTCACCACCAACAATTTCCTTTCCCACAAACACCTTACCCATTCGACCAAAATTATTTCCTTCACCCCTACATGGGATTTTTCCCTCATATGCAGAATCCTAAAATTCCATTTCAATATAACCCACATGTTTTTCCCAAATGCCTATTCCACAACAACCCCAAATTATGCAAGGATACCCACAAAACAATATTCTTGACCTGACTTTTAAAAACCTCAATCTAGTATTTCCCTTGTTTGATGGGAAAAGGGTGAGATACTGGATTAGAAAATGTAATGTATGTACTCCTCTATCCATGAGGATCACAAAGTGAGGGTAGCATCTCTGCACATGACTGAAGCAACTGATTGGTATGCAGAATACTCTTCTAGTATGAGATTGATTCCTTGGGAGGGGTTCTGTCATGACCTATCTCTTAAGTATGAGGAAATGGGTCATTCTGATATGGAGGGTGAATTTAAGAGGTTGAAACAGGAAGGATCCTTCAATGACTATGATGACAGATTTGAAGAATTACGATTCTTGCTTTTGAGTAAGAATCCTCATTATTCCGAGGCTTATTTTGTATCTAACTATGTGACTGGTTTAAATCCAAACCATCATTGATAAAAAAGAATAAGAGCTTTTAATCCAAACCATCATTGATTAAAAAAAATTGGTTGTTGTTATAACAGTTGGGATGGTTTTGGTTGTGCATCAAATGAACACCACATTGATGGCTTGGTGTTGTTATTGTAATAACCACTCCCGGTCAACGCTAGTCAAATCTGTGAAAAGCAGGAAAATTTAAAATTTTTGGACAGGCACTTAAATGAACCTAAATATGACCCCGAGGGTCATACCGGGCTTAAGTTGACCCCGATATCGACCAAAGTGAGTTCCGGGGGACTCAGGGCAACTTTCTGACCAATTTGGGAAATGTTGACTTTTCGCTGGAAAAGTCAACCGAGCGACATTTTGGTCCATTCGAGGACCGTTTTGGATCCAAAAAGCTTAGTCGTCATCGCAGCGGTCTTAGTTGAGCCGTTTCCTTGTAGCCCGTGAAGTTTTGTAATTTCTTGGGAAAAGTGCCCGTTCGGGGCCCGAGACGGCCGAATTTCACGAATCTGACTAAAAATATCTAGGAGATATTTTCCAAAAAGGGTTGGGACCCACTTGCCACATGTCACCAATGTGGTGGTGTTAGGTTTATTGGACAAAACAAGACATGACTACTTGAGGGTTAGTTTGCATTTTAAGTATTATTTTGTTACTTTTTAAAACAAAACAAAAGGGAAGCAAATGGGGGGGGGGGGGTGGTTCGGCCATAAGGGTTGTTTTTGGAGTTTTGGAGAGAGAAAGTAGATATAAGGAAGAGAGAAGAAGAGAGAAAAGAGAAGTAGAGTTGGGGTTTTGTCACTATTCACGAGCATCGAACCATGGGATCGTCTCAACGATAAAGGAATCGAGCTCACGTCGACGTTCTCTACGGTGAGCACCTAACCGATTTTCATTTTGTTAGGTTTGAAAATTAGGGTTTGGTTTGAAACTAGTGGTTCTTGGTGGTGTTGAGGTGTGGGGCTCGTTGGAGACGTTTTGCAGCGAGTTTGGAACGTTTTCCGGTGACCGGGAGCTCGGGGGAGCTCCGGCCACCATGTATGTTGGCCGGCCGGCCGTGTGAGGTGGCTGGCCGGAGTTGGGTGGCTGGCCGGAGCTAGGACCAGCCACCACCTTGGTGGGCCGGGCCCATTTTAGCCCTAGCCACCCACGGCCAAGGTTGGCCGGGTGGGGCCCACGTGGTCGGGTGCTCAGGTTTCATGTTCGGGTGGTTTAGGACGTTCCCCGAGTCATTAATCTACAACTGGATCGAAATTTGGAATTAAATTGTGAAAGTTGTAATTGACGGGTTTAGAAACTTTAAACGCTAATTAAATGACTCGGAAGTCGGAATTTGATTCCGTCGAGTGCATAGGAACCCTTGAATTATTCTAAGACCGTAGAAACGAAAACGGGAATTTTCAGAGCCCCGGATGGGCGTTTTCAAAACCCGGGCAGATTCGCCATGTCGGGCGAATCGGGCCTTTCCGGGTCCAATATCGACAATGTCGAGTAATTGAGGAGTTTGGGAGTGATCGACATTGTCGGGGTTACTTTTGGGCATCAAGTTTATTAAATTCCAGTTTATGCCTGCAAGCTTAAAAGCGTTTAAAATTGTATTCTTTTAGATCGTGCCGCTGACAGAGGAAAGGGAAAGCCAGGCGAGTGATCGAGATCACGTCGGAGCTTGTTAGTGCGCTTTTGGAGAAAGCATACGAGGTAGGGAAAACCTAGCCGGATCTCGGCCCTGACTAGGGAAAGTTAACAGTAGAAATGCATGTGACACTTGGGTGTCGTGGGTTTAGTAAGTTTATCGAATATTAGAAAGGCATGCGACACCGGGTGGTGTCGTATGATACGGGAACGTTTCGAACATTAGAATTGCATGTGACACTTAGTAGTGTCGTAAGAGCAGTGAACTTATCAATATTAGAACTACTGGAGGCATATGACCATGCCTGGAGGTTGATTGTGAGTCTGTTGATATTAGAACTGCTGGAGGCATATGGCCATGCCCGGAGGTTGATTGTGAGTCTGTTGATATTAGAACTGCTGGAGGCATATGACCATGCCCGGAGGTTGATTGTGAGTCTGTTGATATTAGAACTGCTGGAGGCATTGGTTATGCCCGGAGGTTGATTGTGTAATTTGTGTCTTGGGTGGCCATGAGAGCCCGTACTTTACTGTTGTGTCTTGGGTGGCCATGAGAGCCCGTACTTTACTGTTGTGTCTTGGGTGGCCATGAGAGCCTGTGTTTTACTGTTGGTGTCTTGGGTGGCCATGAGTGCCCGTGGGGTTGTTGAGCACGTGAGTTACTGTTGGTGTGTCTTGGGAGGCCGTGAGTGCCCGTGTGGTTGTTGAGCCCGTGAGTTACTGTTGGTGTGTCTTGGGAGGCCGTGAGTGCCCGTGGGGTTGTTGAGCCCGTGAGTTACTGTTGGTGTGGCTTGGGAGGCCGTGAGTGCCCGTGGGGTTGTTGAGCCCGTGTTTTACTGTTGGTGTCTTGGGTGGCCATGAGTGCCTGTGGGGTTGTTGAGCCCGTGAGTTACTGTTGGTGTGTCTTGGGAGGCCGTGAGTGCCCGTGGGGTTGTTGAGCACGTGAGTTACTGTTGGTGTGTCTTGGGAGGCCGTGAGTGCCCGTGGGGTTGTTGAGCCTGTGAGTTACTATTGGTGTCTCTTGGGAGGCCGTGAGTGCCCGTGGGGTTGTTGAGCCCATGAGTTACTGTTGGTGTGTCTTGGGAGGCCGTGAGTGCCCGTGGGGTTGTTGAGCCCGTGAGTTACTGTTGGTGTGTCTTGGGAGGCCGTGAGTGCCCGTGGGGTTGTTGAGTCCGTGTTTTACTGTTGGTATCTTGGGTGGCCATGAGTGCCCGTGGAGTGTTGAACCTGTGTTGTTGTTGTTTGTTGAACTTTGCTTGTGATTGTGATTGTGGTTAACTGAGGTTGGAGACCCGACTTTGTGTCGGGGAAGTTGCGTGAGGTGTGGCTACCCTCCCGACAAGGATCGGGGGAAGGGGAGAGGTTGTGGGCTAGCCTCCCGACAGGGATCGGGAGAAGGTGCGCGTGGGTGTGGCTAGCCTCCCGACTGGGATAGGGGGTAGGGGAGAGGTTGTGGGCTAGCGTCCCGACTGAGATCGGGAGAATTTGCGCGACAGGTCGACCGCCTGACCTGACAGGGATCGGTAAAGGGCGAGAGTGAGAGCGAGAGAGAGAGGAGGTTACTGAGCAACTGGCGTGCGATCCTTTGTGATGTTGTTTGGTGTGCGATCCTTTGTGATCTTGGGTGTTGCGTGGTTGTCTGTCCTGTCTTTGGAGGAGGTCGTCAATCGTTGTGTCGGGTCTACGTTACGTGTTCGAGTATTGAGTCGGTTGAGGAAAGTAACAGTGGGTGTGTGTCAGTCGGAGTACTTGAGTTGGGGATAGTGATCCCCGGTGTTGAGTCTGTTTTTGGTGTTACCGGCATTGTCTGCTAAGTATGCCGTAGTCAGTCTGTTATCCGTGGTGGTGAGCGAACGCTCACCCCTAGCTGCTTTTCCTACAGGTACCGGTCGCAGGTTGGACTATGTGAGCTTCCGAAGCTGAAGAGCTAGGAGCGGGAGTCCGGGTTTACTTTTGAGTCTAGCGACGTATACCTTGCATTTTGTCCATTGTTGGGACGTACTTTTGAGTTGTAAATGATTATTTTGGTTAAGTAAATGGTGGTTTTAAAGTGATTTATGTAAAAGGTTTCAAAATGTTTTATTGTTTTAAACGCTCGCGTCCCGAGTTCGGTTTTACTGAAATTGGGGCGTGACAGTTGTAATATTTTTTTTCTGAAAAATTATTATTGAAGAAACATGAATTTCTTAAAATTAATATAAAATAAAGTGAATACTTATTTGTTTATGAAAATTTGTTTTTTAATAAAATAGTGAGAAAATGAATTAATGAAAATTGAAAACAAAAAATATTTAATATAAATATATAAATGAATTAATAATAAAAATAATAATAATGAAATTTATAAATAAATAATGAAAATAAATAAAACAATGAATGAAAAATGGCATTTTTCGAAAATTTGAAGGTTATTGAAGGGTAGTTTAGTCACTTCACTATTTGTGTTTTCAAAAATATGTTGAACGACAAATAAATTTGATTATAAGTGAGAGATATTTTAGACTTTTTATGTTTTTTTGGATGAAAAGTGAACGTCGTTGATTAGTTTAAGCAAAATTAAAAGTTAAGATACCTTTTGTTACTTTTGAAAGTTAAGTGTAATGTTATGAAAATAGCTGAAAGTTGAGAGTAATTTTATGATATTACCTCTTTATAATACGGTGCATTTTTGTGTGAACACAAACTTAATATATCACAAGCGACATGTCATATATTCACATACAAGATGCAACAATTTACGAACCACATTCCACATCTTTTCATAACCACACAATACACATGTACATGACCCAAAGTATAAAATTTACAAACGATATAATTGAAATATAGCAACCAAATCACAAAATCCATTTTAATTTCAATTTCAATTCAAATAGTCAACTAAACAAATCACAGTTCGATTTTTTTTATCAACAAGACAGATTTAAATTAAAACCTCCTTAGAGGTAAAGGAGGAGTATAAGCTTGAGATCCAACTACAGACCAAGCACAAAAAAGAAAACCCAACTAAGTAACAATAGGGGATGAAAATGAAAACCCCTCCACATCAACCCAATGGTAAACTACACATGAACAACACCACACCAACAAAAGAGACAGGCCTAATACACAAATACAACAAACTTAGTCTTGAAAAGCCTTCTTTGATCTGAAATTCAGCAGCAACTGAAGTGAGAAATGCACCCAAATGACATGGGAATGAAATGAAACCCTCAAGGAAACTTGCAATGAAAAAGCTTTAACCATGAAGCTTCGAGGAAATGATGAGCCCAAATGAAGGTTAACCAAAATGAAACGATAGAAGAAGAGCCTACAAAACCCCAAGTCGAGTCAGCTGGAAACTTGAAACCCTAAACTAGGAGGGCAGGTCAACTCCCAAGCCATAGAATGTAATCCCACAAGAGAGGAATCCAAGGTCTATTGCCGGTGGCCAGCACCGCAACGGCAAGGCAAATCCGAATTACCTTCCAAACCCTAACAGTTGCTTCTAAATAGGCAGAAAGTGCCCTGAAACCTCGCCGGCAGCCAACCCCTTGACCGGCGAGCTCGGCCCACACATGGGCGAGATGAAGTGAAACAAAACAGCCTAGGGAAGAAAGCACGGGAGGGAGAATACTTACCCAACCAAAACAGGGAGAAGAGCATACCAAGGTAGCAGAACATCCTTCAAATCCCCAAAATCAGGACGCGAGCCCTGCCATCCCTACGTTTCGGCCAACCCTAGAAAACGATCATCGGATGACGGTATTTCTACCAAGCACTGTCCTGGCACAAAGAGTTGTCCGATCTGAAACCCAAAACAACGGTCGGAGAAGGGGAACCGAAGAGAAGAAGCATCATCGCCAAGAGCCCACCACAAACAAGAAGGAAACTTCAAAAACCGCTTTGATCCACACCAGAGTGGCATGGAAGGGAGTCCCACGACCGGAAATTGGAGACCCCACTGTCGACGGAGAGAGTCCGACAACCAGATCGACAAAACCGAGCAAAACCCATCACGATCCAAGTCTGAAAGAGCAAGGAAACGCGCCCCACCTATAGATTTCACATCTATTAGAACCAACAGGAAGAGACTTGGGCGATCGGGCGACAACATGCGAGGATAGAGAGGAGGTACGAAGAAGAAGGAAAAAGGAGAAATTGGGTGAGGGGAAAGGGAAATGAAGGTCAGGGAAGAAGATCTCCGCCGGCAGCGACCACATCCGTGGCCATGGCCGTCACTGGCGAGATCGAGAAGGCTCGCTAGGGTTGTGAACAGGGAGAGCGTTTTGGTAAAGAGAGAGAAGACTAGCCTACTTTTTAGACTGATGTACCTCACAGTTCGATTTCAAAAATTGTTCAACCATAGCTTTAATAGGTATTTCTATTCATTTTGACCGGTAAATTCCTACTATCATGGTGTACCATCTTTTTGCTTGTCTTACAAACATGGGGGCCCGATTAACACCTACCATCCTCTTTTTGGTTTGTAATAAACGCCCCGTAACAACTACTGGTGGACGGGCACCCACAAGTTCTAGCAACATGACCCGAGTAATTGATGCAATACAACTTGTTTTATTAAGTCTAGATTCAGCGACAACATCATCGACTATCTTCACCTTGAAGCGGTTGAGTTTATCCAACAACCATCGTATGCTTGACAACGCCTCATGCATAGTTTCAATCATATGTTAGAATCTAGATTTTGGAGCATCCATTACATCATCGTAACATATGAACCTTCTATTAGTCTTAGTGCCCATAGTTCAATCCTAAATGTCCAAATGTATATATCATCGTTAGCAATAAAATTAAAGCGGCTTTATATTACTTATGTGTTGGAGTAATATATCGATGTGTGCTCTGATCTATGCCCACCATGCGAATAGAACCATAGATCGAGATAGATCACACTCGATGGGTCCCTAGTCAACAAAGCTTCACTAGAAGCGACTAGTATGAAAGATGGCTCTTTATGGCTTACGTTCTGTTAGTCATTAGAATGGGATTCCGGAGTCTGATCATAGATATCATGTGGGACATGATATTGGACGACCCGCCCTGAATATGTGCCATAGATTAAGTCATGAACATATTCAGTGTCGTAGCTTGTCATGTATCCTTAGACCAAGGAGTCTTTGTGATCGCTATGTAGTCAACAACTGAGTTTGACCTGAGCCTAACGTTGTCCGTAACAGGGCTTCCATAACGGCCAGGATTGGCTTGGGGATGGGCTACATGAGTGACACGAAAGGCGGCTAAGGGATTTATCCCTCATACTGAGGTATGAGAAAGATATCGGTTCTCGGCCGCTTGATCGAGAGTGACTGAAAGAATAGCATGACCATGCACATGATACTGGGTATCATATCTTCAGTCATCTCACATATCAAGGAACGGTGATTGAGAATAATAAGGATGACGGCTCTATGCCTTATCTCAATCAGGATATCGGAGATAAAAGGATAATGACAGGGATGACGGAAAGGTTAGAATCGACAGGGTCGATTCGTTATGCAGTGTCAGGCAATACTAAAGTCTCGTTAGTTGCCACTTAAATAGGATCAAGTAAAATGGGATTTTACGTTGATCTATTGACATTCATAAACCTAAGGGTCACACCGGAGGATGAAACTCATTGACACATTTATGGAGAATGGCCAAAAGGGAGTTGTCTCGGGACATGACCAAAACTGGGTTTTGGGTCATGTGCCCGTACGTGAATAGGACTTTACGGATCGAGACAAGGCTTGGAGTCTTGGGATTGATCGCGTCGGATAATGTTGGACATTTCCGGTATGGAAGGCTTGGAGGCGATGAGCGAATCACGGGACCTCATTAGAAATGGCCACGGTCCATGTTCCAAGAGGCCCATGAAAGGCCCATGCAACCAAGGCCCATGGAACTAATTAATCAAGTCTTGATTAATTAGTACTAAGTAAGCAAGACAAGGATTAAGGTGTTGGTGATTCACCACCTAACCCAATCTTGTCTTGCCATACTTTGTCCTATTTACACCTTACTTGACACCATACTTGTCCCATGCCTTTAGTTGGACAAGTATGTGTTTTTTTATGCTTAAGTCATCTTTTTTCAACATAACAAACACAAGACAAGAATAGGAAACACATTTTCTCTCCCTCTTCCATGGCCATTTCGGGTTTGGCTAGTTTCCACCTCCATTTTTGTGTTCTTGAGTCCTCAAAGAGAAGAACTACGTGGCTTTGATTCCCATGTGGATACGTAGGCGTCTTGGAGACTCAAGCCAATCATTCGTTACCCGGTGTTCTTGTTTTGGTAAGAACTAGTGCTGAATTTTTCTCTTGTGAATCCATTCTTTGTTAGTTGTTTCATGGTTTTAATCGTCTCTTGGTTTTTATTGATTTTCCGCTGCGAGTTGGTTCATCTCCAACCCTACCTCGAGACCCAACACCTTCAGGTGTAATAACCACTCCCGGTCAACGCCAGTCAAACCTGCGAAAAACAGGAAAAATTTAAAAATTTTAAGACAGACACTTAATTGAACCTAAAATGACCCCGAGGGTCATACCAGAGTTAAGTTGACCCCGATATCGACCAAAGTGAGTTCCGGGGGACTCAGGGCAACTTTCTGATCAATTTGGGAAATGTTGACTTTTCACCGGAAAAGTCAACCGAGTGACGTTTTGGTCCATTCGAGGACCGTTTGGGATCCAAAAAGCTTAGCCGTCGTCGCATCGGTCTTAGTTGAGCCGTTTCCTTGTAGCCCGTGAAGTTTCGTAATTTCTTGGAAAAAGTGCCCGCTCGTGGCCCGAAACGTCCGATTTTCGCCAATCTGATTGGAAAATATCTAGTAGATATTTTACCAAAAGGTGTGGGACCCACCTTGCCACTTGTCAAACAAGTGGTGGTGTTAGGTTTTGGGGAGAAAAAGAGAAAATGAGGCATATAGGGTTCGGCCAAGGGGGTTTTAGAAAGAGAAACAAAAATCAAAAAAGAGAAGAGAGTTAGAGAGAGAAGGAGAAGAAGAAAAGAGAGGAGCTAGGGTTTGTTGTTTCACTATTCACGTCTTCCACCCTTGGATCATTTCAAAGCTAGGAGATTCACACTCACCTCGTCTTCCTCTACGGTAATCATCAAACCGATCTTCGATTTGTTTAATTTTGAAAGTTAGGGTTTGAGTAAAACTATTAGTTTAGGGTTGTATTGAGGTTGGGGGATCGTTGGAGACGTTTTGGAGACGTTTTGGGGTGAAGGGGGACGTTTTCCGGTGACCGGGAGCTCGGGAGGAGCTTCGGCCACCATAGAGGGGTGGCCGGCCACCATGTGGGGTGGCTGGCCGGAGCTAGGGCCGGCCACCACCATGGTGGGCCGGGCCCCAAGGAGCCCTAGCCACCCACGGCCAAGCTTGGCCGGGTGGGGCCCACGTGTTTGGGTGATCAGGTTTTGTGTTCGGGTGGTTTAGAACATTCCCCGGATCATTTATCCACAACCGGATCGAAAATTGGAATTAAATTGGAAAAGTTGAAATTAACGGGTTTTAGAAACTTGAAACGTAAATTAAATTACTCGGAGGTCGGAATTGGATTCCGTCGAGTGCATAGGAACCCTTGAATTATTCTAAGACCGTAGAAACGAAAATGGGAATTTTCGGAGCCCCGGAAGGGCGTTTCCAAAACCCGGACAGATTCGCCATGTCGGGCGAATCGGGCTTTTCCGAGTCCTTTATCGACAATGTCGAGTAATCGGGAAGTTTGGCAGTGATCGACATTGTCGGGGTTACGTTTGGGCGTTAAGTTTATTGAATTTCAGTTTATTCCTGCAAGTTTAAAAGTGCCTTAAAATTGTGTTCTTTTAGATCGTGCCGCGGACCGAGGCAAGGGAAAGCTAGGTGAGTGACTGAGATCACGCCGGAGCTTATTTGTGCACTTTTGGAGAACACACACGAGGTAAGGAAAAGTAGCCGGATCTCGGCCCTGACTAGGGAAAGTTAACAATAGAATTGCATGTGACACCGGGGTGTCGTGGGTTAAGTAGGTTTATCGAATATTAGGAAGGCATGATACGGGAACGTAGCGAACTTTAGAAATGCATGTGACACTTAGTAGTGTCGTAGGAGCAGTAAACTTATCGATATTAGAATTACTGGAGGCATATGATCGTGCCCGGAGGTTGATTGTTTAATTTATGTCTTGGGTGGCCATGAGAGCCCGCACCTTACTGGTTGTTTCTTGGGTGGCCATGAGAGCCCGTGTTTTATTGTTGGTGTCTTGGGTGGCCATGAGAGCCCGTGTTTTACTGTTGGAGTCTTGGGGGGCCATGAGTGCCCGTGGGGTCGTTGAGCCCGTGAGTTACCGTTGGTGTGTCTTGGGTGGCCATGAGTGCCCGTGGGGGGTTGTTGAACCCGTGTTTTACCGTTGGTGTCTTGGGTGGCCATGAGTGCCTGTGGAGTGTTGAACTGGTCTTGTTGCTGTTTGTTGAACCTTGCTTGTGATTGTGATTGTGGGTGCCCGAGGTTAGTGACCCGACTTCGTGTCGGGAAGTGGTGTGGAATTTGGCTGGCTTACCTGATAGGGATCGGTAAGTTGCGAGCGTTCTTTGGCTAGCCTGACCCGAGTTCAAGTCTCGGCAGGCTGTGAGCGGTTTTAGGCGGTGAGAGGGCAGCTCCCCTTTCGACTAGCTATCGGAAAAGTAGCTCGGTTTATCGCCAACAGGTCGACCGCCTGGAGCCTGACAGTGATAGGTAAAGCGCGCCGGTTAGGAATCGACACTGAGCAGCTGACAGGAATGTGATCCTTTGTGATCTGGTTTGGTGTGCGATCCTTTGTGATCTTGCTTGGTGTTCCGTATTTGTCTGTCGTGTCTTTGGAGGAGGTCGTCAATCGTTGTGTCGGGTATACATTACGAGTTTGAGTGTTGAGTCTGTTGAGGAAAGTAATGGGTTGTGTGTCAGTTGAGTTACTTGAGTTTGGGGATGGAATACCCGGTGTTGGGTTTGGTTTTGGTGTTACCCGCTTTGACTGCTAAGTATGTCGTACTCAGTCTGTTATCCGTGGTGGTGAGCGAACGCTCACCCCTAGCTGCTTTTCCTACAGGTACTGATCACAGGACGGACTAGGTGAGCTCTCGAAGCTTGTGGAGCTAGGAGCGGAGTCCGGGTTTTATCTTTTGAGTCTAGTGACGGATACCGTGTACTTTGTCCAATTATTGGGACGTTTTTGAGTTGTAAATATTATTTTGATTAACTAAATGGTAATTTCAAAATGTTTATTCAAAACAGGTTTCAAATGTTTTATGTTTTTAAATGTTCGCGCCCCGAGTTCGGTTTACTAAAATTAGGATGTGACATCAAGGGTGTCACCATTTAGAGCACCCGACATATCGGTGTCTTTACACCAACGCTTATTCACCAACCGAGGAATTTACTTCAAGTTTTTCATTTGCAGCACGAATAACATGTGTGAAAATAGCACACCGCTTGTAAGAATTCCGTTGAATTTATACTGACAGTGGTGCATCTTATTGTCTGTGTCATCTTGAATTCTATAGCATCTTTATCAATCTACGTATCCGGAATTACATACACCCTTGTGTCACATTCACCATACATGGTAATCAAATTGCAATGGTCGAGACCAATAGGAATGTCTTTTTGTGCATCATTAAAGACATGACGTGTGTATAGATTCCAACTATCCGCTTCTAATCCCATAGTCTTCTTCAACATAGGATACAAGCTTAACTCTATATCGTGAACCTGAAGTGCTCTTGTCGCTTGTTATCTACCACCGTGTTACAGCCCCATATTAATTGAACCAGGCTAGGTACTAATCAATGTACTTTCCAAACATACTATTGGTCGATTTTGAGCGGGATGTCGTACTCATAAATAATCTTATATGTTGGTATCCAACTACGACCCAACTCATATATTCTCTTGACCCTAAGTAAACCCGGTAAAAGGTGGACTTACGAATCCCTGAATTCTGTTACTTTCCCGAGAACCTAGTTACCAAAGTTTACAAAGCATAAAAAATCCAAGATTACCCAATCACGCAGAAGTAAAGAAAGTTTAAAACTTTACAGTCGGTCATGCCAAGTGTGATGCATGTCTTTCCTAACTAGGGGTTCAAATCATTTAACCAATTAAAAAAAACTTTCTTCCTTCCCAAGAAGTTTTGGAAAGTTAATACTCTGATAGTTCCCACTCTATGGTAAAGAAAAAGAGTTACAACCCCGACTTGAAGGAATTACAATCCAATCTTCGAGCAACGAACTACGAAGCTTTCGGGTTATACATCGTTAGTCAAGATTGTTAATCCCTTCTGTAAATCACCATCCCACAGTGACAACTCTAAGGAGTTAGCAAACCATGGACGGAGTGTTAGTTTATTCCCTACACGGAGCTACAAATAAGACTTGAATTGATTAGTCGTTAACCACAAGGTTAACCACCTCTCTTTCCAAGAGTCCCAATTTGTGCCCACTAGCATTTCCCCTCCAAGTGATCCAATCATCCAATTAGAGAGTTGGCCGACATGACTATTTAGGTAGGTCCTTCTCGCACAACCAAACTGATTTCTTGAAATTGTCTTCTAATATAGGTTTGATTTTTAAAATCGAAAACATATGATCGTATTATTGATGACCAAAAGGCATTTGAAACATTCACAAAAGGCATAAAATTTCACAACCGACAAGAAAAACATCTAACCTCGTGCCCTTGAGTCTTCTGAACGAGATTAATGGAGACAAGTACCCATCGTTGAAATTCGAATGCGAGTGAAACTAAAAAAACCACCTTAACCAAACCCTTCTCCATCCACTTCTATGCCCCAACACCATCCAAAAAAGCCACTGAAACCTGAGATTTGCTAAAAAAACGTCCACTTAAAGATTGAAACCAGGCAAGGCTCTACTTCGAGGTTAATATGCAATTGCTATTACCTCTCTTCTTCTCCCTCCTTTTGTTTGCACCGACCATGGTTCTCGGTACAGATCCCGAGCAACAAGTAACCATTCAAACTATAGCTTTCCCGAGCACTGTTTTGGATGCTGTTGTGCGGGACATCTGTTTCCGGTCTGCCCAGTAGTGGGTGGGGTACGGGGACCGTCCCTGAAAGCGTCGACGGACCCGAGATCGGCTCTAGAGAAGGCGAAACATGGGAAAGGAACCCCGGGAACGAATTGGACATACATGAGAGGTATGGGAAAAGGGGTGGTCAATCCGGCTGGACCAGGGACGCCATCACGGCATCAGGAAAAGGAGATGTATGGGGGAAGGCAGAGATGGGAATCGAGGCTCCTGTAGGTTGGTTTCCAAGAGATCACTCGCCGTCGTTGTTAGGGAAGAAAAGGGCGGTGAGGGAAGAGGACCCTGAGGAAGAAGAGGGATCATCGGCGTCTGATGGGGCATCACAGGAAGCGGCGGGGGGCTCCAAGCACCCCCGCCTCCAGGAATGAGTGCCTGGGGTCCAGGGGGGATTGGTCGACTGTATTACCCCCCTGGCAGATTGGTTGCATTGGTACCGCCCAAAGTCGACAATATGCTCCCCTACCAGTCGGGGGTCAACAATACCGCGTTCATGAGCCCTACAAGTATAAGTCAAGGGAGGACGATGCACGCTGACTTACCGGGGGAGTTGTCAGTCCACCAGTATTCACCCTTCACTTGGTTGGCTCGACCAGTGCCATTTGGTTGGAGTATGCTGTATCAGTGTCTTAGGATGCTACCACATATTTCCCCTTCGACCGCCCCTAGTCCTAGAGCAACGTTTACTTTTATGTTTTTGCATTAAGATAGTTACTTGGTTTAGTGATTGTAAGATGGGCATAGAAATGTGCTCATTGGTTTATATTAATTTCCAGTAATAATATTATCAGCTCGTCGAACAAAAAAATAGCTCTTAATGAAATAGAGAAAAGAATTATTTAAACAAAATGAACTAATGGCACACAGTTTTGAAAATTATATTATTGATAAAATGGCATATTAAACTTTTTCCATTTTTTGGAAAGAAAAGTATCGTCCAAACCCAATTAATATTTAGGTGTAACTTTTTTGAAACGAGTAACCGACATTTTCATTAATGCCAATCGGCAATCAAACAGAGTGAGGCGTGACCGCCTCGGGTTCCAGATATTTGTCCAGGCCGACCGTAGCAAGCCCGGCGCTCATGGACCCATAATTTTAGCCCGCACAAATTCGTGGGCAATAACTCAAGACAACCCCCTACCGTCGTTTCAAAGTAGCGGGGGGAAACAAACCAAAATCCATAATCAACAGAAACTAGCAGGTCCCAACAACTAAAACAGAAATAACAATAAATGACGATATTTGGTGCTGAATATGCAGGCTTCCCGAGACCTCTCAGCATTGGCTGTCCCGGGTCTGTAGGTATAGTCTGAGGCCGACTCTACCCACCCCTGCTGGAACTGATCATTCATCCATCAGAGGCCTCTGTGCCTTCGCTCCAGCAGCTGTCACCTCCATCACCACGGGCTGATACAAGAGTTGTGGCGGGTCAGTCGGGTCACCCCTGTGCTTCTGGACCTCCGGTGGACAGAAGTACATCGGCCCGGTCCCGGTGTTCAGATAGTCCGCCGGATAGCCCCGTGGATCTGTCTCCTCTTCATTCCTCATAATTGCATTGGGTCCGGGAGGAGCTCGGATCAACGGCCCAGTCGCAGGGTAAATGTTAGCCAGGAGGTCAGGCTTTGTGGGCCTTGGTGGCGGGTTGGGTGCTCTATAGCCGCCCCCCTGCAAAGTAGTGGTTAACCCATCTTGGTTAACCCTAGCCAGAAAGTCAGACTTTGAAGTACCTGCACTGAACAAATCAGCGCCCATGGTAATCTCTCTCGATCGGTCCTCCGGGTACAGAGGTGGATTGCTCAGATCTGGGGCCGGGGGGCTGCAACTGTCCACCTTCGGAGACGGCCCCTATGAGTCGCCAACCCTCGGGCCGATCGGGCTGACGTACTGTTCCTTCCCGGCCGAGAGAGGATGATAGGTATTTGCCGGGGACTGCAACGGTCGGGGAAGGTTCCCCAAGCCCCGGTAGCCCTCCCTCGGTATGGGCGAGAAGCCAGTGTACGACGGCCAAACCTCTAGTGCAGCAGCGTCGCCGGCGACCAACACCGTTTCTGTGGGCGATGGCTGGCCCAGCTTGTCCAGCAGATCTGTCAAGGACAAGCCCGGCTTGTCTTTCAGATCTGTCATGTGCGCTGGATGCCAAGGGGGAACAGCAACCGGTCCGGGCTGCATCAGAAGAGCAACGGCGCGACGCGCCTGGTGTTGGGCGGAAGTCCCAAGAACTCGACGGACCTCTGCATGTGAGGAGATCTAGTCGGGGCCGGCCCTAACCGAGCCGAGGAGATGGGGGAGAGGCAGATCCGACCTCGTCTGATCGGGAATGGTCGCTGTTGGAGGCGAGGGGGCCTGTGGCGGCGATGGTGGTCCCGGCGGAGTCGGGCGGGAGCGAAACACGACCGCGGCGTTCGTGCTCGATTGAGAATCCTGACTGGGGGAGTGAGGAAGGGGAGTAGAGGCGGTGGACCGGTTGGGGGCTGTTGTTCGGCGGTGGCGGGGGAGGGCGGCGGCATGGAACCCAGTAGGGTTTTGAGAGAACCTCAAGAGGTTGGGAGAGAGAGCCATGGTAATATTTTCTAACTAATATTTAGGTGTAACTAAGTGAAAACTAAGGATAATTAAGTATGGCTACGCCCACTTTTTGTTTTTAAAAACAAATCACATACTTTCTTTTTTTGATAAGCTAAAAATTTTATTAAGCAAATGTTCTACAAGAAAGTAAAACAAAGCCGGAAAACGATCCATAAAAAGAACCGTTTTCCCATACCAGAACAGCTACAAAGAGCAACGTAACACCCAAGCAGGAAACAAACGAAAAAACAATTGTCTACTTCCTACTCGAATTCAAACAGATAAACCGGTTAGACACCGGAACCGGAATAAGAGCTTCTTCTGAAGTGGTCATCCTGCGGGACTCTACATTCGAGGGCCAAAGAAGCAAGGTCGACCGGTTTTTTTCCTAACTTTCTTGCTAAAAATCCAAGCACCCAAGCTATCCTTTTTAGCAATATCAACAGTGAAGCTCCCCGAAATGTCTCCTTTATCAGTAGAGGACTTGGCTGTTGACTGATAAAAAACAACAGGAGGAACACTTCTCTTGGGTTGCACCTTTTTAGGACGTCCACGACCCTTCTTTTGAGGTAAAACCTCAGGATCCGGAGATTTAGTCAGAACGTCCTTCCAAGGGCTTCCTTGGTCGACAACCGGGATGGCAACATCAGTCCGAGTTCCATCACCGAACTCCGCAACCACAGGAAGGTCGTGGCCAAACTGTACCTATTCTGAAGGCTTTGTGGCCTCATCCACAATCCTATCAGCGACTTTAGGAGCCTGTGACACAACCCGACGTGCAACCACAACATCTGCAATCGAAACAGCAACCCCGTGAATCTCTCCAGACTCACTCAACCCGTGATCTTCTCCACCATCAACTAAACCCGGATTGGATCGCGGTTTTTCAGAATCAAAATACGAGGTCGTACTGTTGCTGGAGGAAGCAGTCTCGTTCGTACCAGAGCCAGAACCTTGAATCCCATCCACTTGCACCACATCACGAGGGTCAGCACGAGGGAACCGAGCTTCAAAAGCTCTGATTTCACGGTGGTGAGTTCCGGGACGAGCCAAAGCAACGAATAGAATATGACCTTTCAATGTCAATCCGTTTAATTTTGAAACAGCCTGAGAAGCCTCACCCACAGTCGAGAAAGACATGAAACCGAAGAACCTCCATCCCTTGTTCGAGCGCTTCAAAACAGAGCACCTTCGGACGGACCCAAAAGCACTGAAGACGTTGCTAACCCATTCCTCTGTGGATCCATAAGGAAGATTACAAACAAAAACATCGGTGGAGCTCCCTGTACCGACGTTCTCCGAAGTAAATTCCTTATCATTCACCACAGGTTCTGTTTGAGCTTCTTTGACCAGATTCCCAACTACAACATCTCTAGGAGGCTCTGTATCGGTCTGAGGACGCACTACAGCAGCCTGTGACCCATCGAGCTCAGGGCCTTTAACCGAAACAGTCCCGGTCCTCTTAATCCCGTCGAAAGAGGAGCTACCATGAACAACACCATTCATTTTTGCCACACCATTCACAACTGATCGTTTCTTCTCACGTGATGGTCGTCGAACACGAACCTTGGACTCACGCTTGATCAAAGATCCCTTAACTCTACCCAAATCATTGTTGATTGCACCGCCGAAGATGGAACAGTACTCTCGGTATGAAACCAATAAAACGGAGCAGAAGGATTTGAACGAGAGCGTAGGAACCGTCATACCTGCGATCGGTGACGAAACCCCCAAAACGACCAAAATTCAACGCAGCCACAGAATTCTCACCTGAAAATCAGCACACACCACGTCCACGGAACGTCGCCGGAACACTCGACCAAAACAACGAGCTTCTGCTTCTCACCGGAGACGGAACGAGCTTCTGCCTCTCACCGGAGACGGAATCCCGACTTTCCGGCCTAAACCACCACCGTCCCTGTAGATCTCCGACCTGTGGCCGTACGAACCTGCTCTCGGTTGAAGAACCTGCTTTCCTTTCGGCAACGCCTCAATCGCAACCTGAAGGCGTGACCGCGTCCGACGACGGCGATTGCTGAACGAGATGCTGATCTCAGCGACGACACATCACGCCGACTAAGGTACGGACCCGACGACAACACCGAGATCTGAACCCCTCAGGCGACGACGGCGAATGGCAACCCTAGCGAGAACAATCGTCGCGCGTGGTACAGGCGCGTACGTGTTTCTATACAAATCACATACTTGATAATCATAGTGAATCAATTATCCGATGGTTAAATATTGAAACTTAGTCTTAACTATTGGTCACAAACACTATACTACCCAACGTTTCAAAATAACAAATGCAATGCCTTAAATATTGGGCACGCGATAATGTTAGCAAATTGGACGGAATTTTCCATTTCGTTAGTCATATGACCTCATGTATCACTTAATGGATGGTAAAGTGACGATTTTTTCCTTACTTATTTGACCTATATACATTTTATAAAGAACATTACCATTGTATCCTCGTTATTGTTTATTATAAAATGCATATAGGTCAAATAAGTAAGGGCAAAATCATCCTTTTACCTTCCATTAAGTGATACACAAGGTTATATCACTAACAGAACGGAATATTCTGTCCATTTTTACTAACAGAATCGCGTGTCCAATGCTTAAGGTAGTGCATTTGTCATTTTGAAATGTTTGGTGGTGTAGTGTTCGTAACTAATGGTTAAGAGTAAGTTTCAATATTTAACCCATTATTCAAATAACTAACAATACATGAAATAAAAAAATTGTTTCATAAGCGTAAATATGATCTACTTAATTTTATTTTTTTCTTTATATTTTTATCTTGTTTGTCTCTCTCTTTTTTATAAATATTTTTAGTATATTTTAATAATTGCTCTTAACCGTCGATATTTTTTGATACTTCATAATATATCCAATATTAGTCTCATTTTGTAGACCTATGAAAAAAAATAATTGCATGCCAAAATTAAGAGTTTGAGTACGAACTTAACTAAGAGAATTTTCGATCTCTTGAATGAATATCAAGTGCTAGGTTTATATTATTATAACATTCGTTACCTAATATATTCAGTGCTTATTTGGATGCGTGGTTTTTTTTATTAGCAAAAAAACGGGTTTATTGAAGGGCTGAAGCCAAGATTGGTCTAGAATTCCAATAAAGATGAGACAGCAATAGGCCAAGCCAATACATTAACGGTTTTGAATGGCGATTGAGGTGTTGCAGGCTCTGATGAAGCTTGATGGGGAGCGTTTCCAAAGGTTCAAGTCCCCATCTGAGATATTTGCCTGCTTCAGATTTAGCAAAGAGAAAGTGTAAAGTTGGACCCGAGAGAGTATTTGCTCTATTGGTTCCAAAGTGTCTGGGAAAGCAGTTGAGTTGCATGATATCCATAGAAACCAATAGTCGATTAATAGTCTTCATCCGGATTGGTTTTGTTGCATTTTTAGTAACAAGGCCACTCCATTGAGTTATCAGATCCAGTGGGGAGGCTGAGAGACAACCTCTAATGTTCCACCATCTGAATATTAGGTGCCAAAATGTAGAAGATCTAAGGCAGAGTGGTAACAAGTGGGCGCTATCTTCAAGGGACATTGAGCAGAATTTGCACATTGACGATGCACGAGGGACATTCATCACGCGATGTAAGTCCTAGCATGTTATCTCTAATCATGTTAGAACTTGAATTGCGGAAATAGGATCACTTACCTCTAGCATTGCTAATTTCTTTTGATTTGAAGACTTGATGATTTCATGAACATCCTTTGATGATTTTGGTCTTCCAAATCCTCCCACTATTTCTCTCTCTATCTGATGGTGTATGAGACTTCGTGAATGAGATTATGTGGTAGACTTGGGGACCAATCAACTTATCAATTTATATCTCTTCCATGTAACTTCCATCAACAGTTACATTCAAGAGGTGTGATGAATCATCACATATGACATGGCATTAGACTAAAATTTATTGATCACAAACCTTATGATATATCAAAGGAGATATAAATCTTACATTATCCCACTTAATCAATAAATGTCATAATGCCCAAAATGAGAAATCAAATGCATGAATCATGGAAGTATGTCCTTTTAATTGTAAACAAGTAATACCTCCCATGTATCACAATGCATGTGTTTCTCAAACTTTATGAATAAACCCAAAGTTCATTCTTGGTCCAAACTTAATCCATGATTTATGATTAACCAACTTAATCATATACTGAATGTGCACATATTACAAATAATCATCATCATCATCTTATAGCAAAGAGTTTCAAAAGACAAACATCGTTCCAATAACGAAGAGTTCACATATGGGAACCAAGTCACATACTCTTAACATGATCCTCAATTTTTCCTGGTGGCATGCGTTTACTCAGAGGATCCGCTATCATTAAGACAATACTAATATGCTCAAAGATAACACTTTTGTCTTTCATGTGTTCTCTTAAGGCTAAATACTTTATGTCGAAATGCTCATTTTGACTACCACTTTTGTGATTCTTAGCCATGAACACAACAGCTGAATTATCGTAATACAACTTTAGGGGCCTTCTAATAGAATCCACGATTCTAAAATTGAGAATGAAACCCGTAATCCATACACCGTGAGAAGTAGTCTCGAAACAAGACACGAACTCGGCATCTATGGTAGAAGTAACTATCAAGGACTGTTTGAAACTTCTCCATGACCCAACTCCACTGGCCAACAGAAAATGTATCCAGAAATTGATTTCCATGAATCAACACAACCAGAGAAGTCAGCATTAGAATAGCCGATCATTTCCAGATTGTTCGTTCATCTATATACTAGCATGTAATCTTGAGCCCCCTTTAAGGTAACACAATACCTTCTTTGCAGCTTTCCAGTGCTTAATGCCTGGATTACTTTGATATCTCCCAACATACCCACAATGAATGCAATATCTGTTCTAGTTCAGACCCGTGAAGCTTCCAATAGCTGAAGCATAGGGAATGTTACTCATTTGTTCCCGTTCCATGCCATTTTTTTCAGACATTGGTTTAAGCTGAATTTATCGCATTTCACAATAGGAGCTACATTGGGTGAACAATCTATCATCTGAAAACTTTCCAAAACTTTGTTGATGTATATCTCTTGAGACATACCCAGAGTACCGACTACTCTATCATGATGTATCTTTATCCCAATGGCGTGAGATGCATCACCTAAATCTTTCATATCAAAGTTCTTTGATAGAAATTGTTTCACCTCAAAAACCATATTCCTATCGTTACTAGTAAGCAAGATATCATCTACATATAATATTAGGAAACAAGTCTTGCTCCCACTAACCTTCTGGTATATGCAATTGTCCATAACTTTTCTTCGAAACCGAATGAAGAAACTTTAAATACCATTGACGTGAGGCTTGTTTCAAACCGTAAATTGATCTTTAAAACTTACAAACTAAATGCTCACCATTTCTAGAGGTGAATCCTTTAGGAAACTAAATGTTTCATGAACACCTCTTCTTCTAGTTCTCCGTTTACAAAAATGCCGTTTTTACATCCATTTGTTGTAATTCCAAGTCAAAGTATTCAACTAATGATATGATTACCCGAAGCGAATCTATCTTTGATACAAGAGAAAGAATCTCCTTGTAGTCGATTCCTTCCTTTGATTAAATCCTTTGGCAACTAGTTTGGCCTTATATCTCTCGATGTTACCGGATGAGTCTTTCTTGGTTTTAAAGACCTATTTACATCCAATGGCTTTCGCCCCTTTAGGTAACTTGACAAGATCCCAAACTTCATTAAATGCTTTCGAATTCATTTCATCATTCATATCATCATACCATTGACTCGATTTATTACAACTTATGGCTTGGGAAAAACGTCTCAGGATCATTTTCGGCTCCGACATTAAAGTCTAATTCTTGCAGATACACATAGTAGTCCCCATGGATTGTTGATTTCCTCATTCTAGTAGATCTCCTTAATGTTGGATCAACATTTTCCTAAGGATCAGGTTGACCAACTAGTTGTTCATTGACCAAAGATTCTTCCTGAACAACTTGATTTACTAGATCTTTATCAACATGTGGAAAGTTAGAGATCAATCTCAAATTGAACTCTAACGACAACGATTTGATCGACTAATGTAGGAGGTTGCTCAGTAATAGTTTCAGAATTTGAGCTCTACAACCGATTCCTCCCACTGATCAAATCATTCTTAAGAAACTTCGCATTTCTTGATTCCACAATCCTGGTGCTATGAGATGAACAGTAAAATATGTATCCCTTGGATCGTTCCGCATATCCAACAAAATAACCGCTAAGGGTTCTAGGATCCAGTTTATTTCCTTGTGGGTTGTAAATCCTCACTTCAGACGAGTATCCCCATATGCGTACATGGTGTAAACTTGGTATCCAACCCTTGAATAATTCAGAAGGTGTCTTGAAACAGACTTGGTTGGAACACAGTTTAATATGTACACAATCGTCTTAAGTGCATTAGTCCACAAGAATAATGGGAGATGTACATTACTACGCATACTCCTCACCATCTCCATCAAGGTCCGGTTTTTACTTTCAGCTACACCTTTCTCACTAAGAGATCCTGGATTGGTGTATTGAGCAACTATTCCATGCTCCTGAAGAAACTTAGCGAAAGAACCCGATGCTTGACCACCTTCGTTGTATCTACCGTAGTACTTTTCTCCTTTGTCACTCTTGACAATCTTGATTTTCTTCTCACATTGATTTTCAACTTCTGCTTTGAAAATCTTAAATACATTTAATGCTCCACTTTTGTGGTGAAGGATATAGACATACATGTATCATGAGAAGTCATCAATAAAGGAGATAAAGTATTTCAGACTACTTATCATATCCATGTCGGGATAGCAAATAATTGTATGGATGATTTCAAGTAATTTGGATCTTCAATGTGCACCCTTTTTTGGATATCTTGGTTTGCATTCCCTTTATGCAATCCACACAAACCTCGAAATCAGAAAATTCTAGAGTACTAAGTACTCCATCTTTTACTAATCTCTTGATTTCATCCATCGAGATATGTCTCAATCTATGATGCCACAACATTGAAGATTCCTCATTTTCAACGCATCGTTTTGTGCTAGTTTTCATATGCATAACCGATTTAGTGGTGTTACTTTGCACACTCACCATAAATAAACTATTGCACAAAATGCCATTTCCCATAACATCAAATTTATTGATGTATCACGGAAATAAAAGGCATAGTTAAAAGGCAATAGTCTAGATATAGCTATCAAATTCCTGGGAAATCTAGGTACATGGAATGTATCATGCAAAGTTAACAAATAACCACTAGATAAAGTTATTTAACATATTTAACACTAAGCGCATTTAGTTTCCTGAATGAATGCATTGCTCATTTCCTGCATCTATGTTGAAACATGGATTGAAGAACCATATTCAATCCACCATGCGTTAACATGAACATCAACCACATTGGACTCGTCCTTATGATGTCATTTTGCCTTCTTCTGGGTTGTAAGCATTACAGTCTCACCTTGCTTCATCATCAACCGGCCTTCCTCTCGAACACACATAGTGTCACGCCCCAATTTCAGTAAACCGAACTCGGGACGCGAACATTTAAAAACATAAAACACTTGAAACCTGTTTGAATAAATACTCAGGAATTTCCATTTAGTTATCAAAAATAATAGTATTTACAATACAAAAACGTCCCAACAAGTGGACAAGGTACAGTATCCGTCACTAGACTCAACAAAATAAAAACCATACTCCGCTCCTAGCTCCACAAGCTTCAAGAGCTAACCTAGTCCGTCCGGTGATCAGTACCTGTAGGAAAAGCAGCTAGGGGTGAGCGTTCGCTCACCACCACGAATAACAGACTGACTATGGCATAATTAGTAGATAAAGCCAGTAACACCACAACCAAACCCAACACCGGGACTACAGTCCCCAACTCAAGTACTCAACTGACCCACGAATAACAGACTGACTATTGTCGTGTTTCGGTTGAGTGCGTTACTAAATTGTTATCTGATTATTATTGATACAGTATGGTACCTACACCGTTGAGGAGTCCGGTGTAGGGTGAGATAGTGATTATTGTTGATACGGTATGATACCTACACCGTTGAGGAGTCTGGTGTAGGATGATATAATGGTTACTTGTTGATTCACCCAAGGGTATGCGTCCTACGAGAGTATTACCTTGGTTCCCGAGGACATAAAATCCTTTGGAGACGTTTATGAGAATCCCGATGATAAGCGCCCCGAAGGGTTGTTTCCGGTCGCCTTAATGATATGCGTCTCCTCTGGATTTGAGGGAAAATCCGAGAGGACACATCATATGTGGATCGGAGGGTGGTGACTTCATGTGCCACGGCATTGATTGGGTTACCTATTGCCCGTGACTGTTAAAACTTATCTTGCTGACTTGTTGATGAATTTATTGAGTTTAAAGTCTACCTGGTTATGTATTTTCCCTACTGAGCGCAAGCTCACCCCTATGAGTTTATTGTTGTGTTTATAGGCTTGATTGAGGAGTAGAGGCTCGGGAGCTTCTTGGTGTGGGTGTCTATAGAGACTTCGCTTTTACTTTATTCCTGTTTGGAACAAACCTTGTGGAGGATTATTATTACACCCCTGGAGGGTTATTTATGTTTTAAACCGAATTTTGTGGATTTAAGTTTCATATTGGAGTTTTTCAGGAACTTATTGTTGAATTATTGTCTTTTAAATCTTTTATTACTAGTCATGCCTCGAGTCCGGGCAAGAACCGGATTTGGGGCGTGACACGACGCACTATCGACGACATCCTTCAATGACACGACAGAAAGACTACACAACGCCAAACAAGATCACAAAGGATCACACACCAGCTGCTCAGTAATCAATTTCAATCAGGTCCAGGATCGACCTATCGCAATTCCTCGACACGAAGTCGGATCAGGCTGTCGACCTATCGCAATTCATCGACACTAAGTCGGATCAGGCTGTCGACCTATCGCAGTTCATCGACACTAAGTCGGATCAGGCTGTCGACCTATCGCAGTTCATCGACACTAAGTCGGATCAGGCTGTCTACCTTTCGAACTCACAACTTCGGGTAACCACAATCACAATCACAGGCAAGTTCAATCACACAGGCACTCAAGGCCACTCAAGACACCTCAACAGTCAAGACTCGGGTTCAACAACCCCACGGGCACTCACGGCCACCCAAGACACACCAACGGTCAAGACTCGGGTTCAACAACCCCACGGGCACTCACGGCCACTCAAGACACACCAACGGTCAAGACTCGGGCTCAACAACCCCACGGCACTCACGGCCACCCCAAAACACCAACAGTAAAACACGGGCACTCACGGCCACCCAAGACACCAATTTAAATAACACGAGCTCTCATGGCCACCCAAGACACCAATTTAAACAACACGGGCTCTCATGGCCACCCAAGACACCAACAGTCAAATACGGGCTCTCATGGCCACCCAAGACAGAAATTAAACAGTCAACCTCCAGGCATGGTCATATGCCTCCAGTAATTCTAATATCGTTAAGTTCTCTATTCCTACGACACTACTAAGTGTCACATGCTTTTCTCATAAACGCTACAATCCCGTATCATGCTTTTCTAATATTTAAATAAACCTACTCAACCCACGACACCCCGGTGTCACATGCAATTCTACTGTTAACTTTCCCTAATCAGGGCCGAGATCCGGCTACTTTTCCCTACCTCGTGTATAACTCCAAAAGCGCTCCACTAAGTCTCGATGTGATCCCAGTCACTCGCCAAGCTTTCCCTTGTCTCGGTCCGCAGCACGATCTAAAAGAACACAAATTTAAGGCACTTTTAAACCAGTACGAATAAACCGAAAATTCAATAAACTTAACGCCCAAACGTAACCCCGACAATGTCAATCACTCCCAAACTTCCAAATTACTCGACATTGTCGATAAAGGACCCGTAAAGGCCCGATTAGCCCGACATGGCGAATCTGCCCGGGTTTTGTAAAAGGCCTTCCGGGGCTCCAAAAGCCCCCGTTTTCTTTCTACGGTCTTAGAATAGTTCAAGGAACCCAAAGCACTTGACGGAATCGAATTCCGACTTCCGATTCAATTAATTAATGTTTAAAGTTTCTAAAACCCGTTAATTACAACTTTTCCAATCTAATTCCAATTTTCGATTCGATTAAGGATAAATGGTCCGGGGAACGTTTTAAACCTCCCGAACACTAAAACCGAGCACCCGAGTGCATGGGCCCCACCCGGCCCATTGGGCCGTGGGCCCTAGGGTTTCAAAGGGGCTCGGCCACCATGGTGGTGGCCGCCCCTAGGTCCGGCCAGCCACCTCCTATGGTGGTCGGCCACCTCCTAAGGTGGCCGGAGCTCTTCCCGAGCTCTCGGTCGCCGGAAAACGTTCAAACAACCCTCCAAACACCTCTAAAACGTCTCCCATAAACCCCCAACCTTACTACAACCCTAACTCAAACATTATAACGAAACCCTAGCTTTTGAAAATAAACGAAACGACGATCGGTTTAGTACAAACCGTAGAGGAAGACGAGGGGAAGACGTTTTCTTCTTGCTTTGAATCGATCCAAGGGTTGGATGAACTCCCAAAACCCTAGCTTTTATCCTTCTCTCTTCTTCTCCTTCTCCTTCTCTCTCTAACTCTCTTCTTCTCTTTCTATTTCAAACAACTAACTCTTTTTTCCTTTTTTATTCCTTTTTACCCATGTGTGGCCGGCCAAGCCTCTCTCCCTCTTAGTTTCCCCCCAAAACTAACACCACCACAATTAGGACAAGTGTCAAGGTGGGTCCCACACCTTTTGGAAAATATCAACTTGATATTTTCCAATCAGATTCGCAAAAATCGGACGTTTCGGGCCCCGAACGGGCACTTTTTCCAAGAAATTACGAAACTTGGCGGGCTACAAGGAAACGGCTCAACTAAGACCGCTGCGACGACGGCTAAGCTTTTTGGATCCAAAACAGTCCTCGAATGGACCAAAACGTCGCTCGGTTGACTTTTCCAGCGAAAAGTCAACATTTCCCAAATTGATCAGAAAGTTGCCCTGAGTTCCCCGGAACTCATTTTGGTCGATAACGGGGTCAACTTAAGTCCGGTATGACCCTCGAGGTCAATTTAGGTTAAGTTAAGTGTCTGTCTCAAAAATTTTAAATTTTCCTGTTTTTCGCATGTTTGACTGACGTTGACCAGAAGTGGTTATTACACATAGTCATGAGTTCATTCATCGACCATTTGTCCTAATGTGTGTTGTAAGATATTTTGAAAGGACCGAATTGATGAGGAAGAGTGTTCAAAATGCAATGCACCAAGACGACGTCTGACATCTCAAGTTCCAATGTCTTTAATTTTTCCGCAATATCCTTTATTCTCATGATGTGCTCGCCCACACCAAGGAGACACGTGAGCTTAACAGAGGAAAACTGTCCGATGAGGGTACTAGCTAAGGATTTATCCGAAGTCTGGAATTTCTCATCAATCGTTGCGAAAAGCGAACGAGCATTTCCATACTTCTCCACCAATCCCCTTATGCATACAAAACGTATCTATCAACGTACAACTTGCATGTGGGCTAAAGTCATACGTAACAAAACATTGCATATACACATAAGTACCCTCTCTTTCTAGATGGAGTAGTTTTCCCCATCCAGCATGGGAAACTCTACTTTGAGGTCATTATTATTCAAAGAGTTTGATGCCGCAAATATTACATGCATAGTATAAAAGAAAAACATAATGAGACTAATTATCATGCTTTACAAACATAAGCATCAGCATACAAAATGCATCTATCGACATACAACTTGCCTGTGGGCTAAAGTCATATTGTCACGCCCCAATTTCAGTAAACCGAACTCAGGACGTGAACTTTTAAAACAATAAAACATTTTGAAACCTTTTACATTAAATCACTTTAAGATCACCGTTTGTTCAACAAAATAATATTTACAACTTAAAACACGTCCCAACAAATGGACAAAAGTATGGTATCCGTCGCTAGACTCAAATAAACCCAGAATCCCGCTCCTAGCTCTTCAAGCTTCAGAAGCTCGCCTAGTCCAACCTGCGACCGGTACCTGTAGGAAAAGCAGCTAGGGGTGAGTGTTCGCTCACCACCACAGATACCAGACTGACTATGGCATAATTAGCAGACAATGCCGGTAACACCAACAACCAACTCAACCCCGGGGATCACTATCCCCAAACTCAAGTAACCCGACCGACACCCACACACTGATACTTTCCTCAGCCGACTCAACACTCGGACACGTAAGGTAGACACGACACAACGATCGACGACCTCCTCCAAAGACACGACAGACCACCACGCAACACCCAAGATCACAAAGGATCGCACACCAAACAAGATCACAAAGGATCGCACTCCTGTTAGCTGCTCAGTGTCGGTTGCTAACCAGATGGGCTCGAGCCTGCCCCACGCGCTTTGCCGATCCCTGTCAGGCTCCAGGCGGTCGACCTGTTGGCGATATATACAGCGCTGCTTTTCCGATAGCTAGTCGGAAGGGGAGCTGCCCTCTCATCGCCTAAAAACGCTCACAACCTCCCGAGACTCGAACTCGGTCAGGCTAGCCAAAGAACGCTCGCAACTTCCCGAGACTCGAACTCGGTCAAGCCAGCCAAAGAACGCTCGCAACCTCCCAAGACTCGAACTCGGTCAGGCCAGCCAAAGAACGCTCGCAACTTACCGATCCCTTTCAGGTAAGCCATCCAAATTCCACACCACTTCCCGACACACAGTCGGGTCACTAACCTCGGGCAAGCACAATCACAATCACAAGCAAAGTTCAACAAGCAGCAACAACACAGGTTCAACACTCCACAGGCACTCATGGCCACCCAAGACACCAACAGTAAAACACGGATTCAACAACCACACGGGCACTCACGGCTTCCCAAGACA
Source organism: Erodium maritimum (assembly GCA_963921825.1). Classification (NCBI taxonomy): domain Eukaryota; kingdom Viridiplantae; phylum Streptophyta; class Magnoliopsida; order Geraniales; family Geraniaceae; genus Erodium; species Erodium maritimum. The sequence goes on along the minus strand of OY997596.1, from coordinate 25,148,452 downwards.
CACCAACCATAACTCACGGGCTCAACAACCCCACGGGCACTCGCGTCCTCCCAAGACACACCAACCATAACTCACGGGCTCAACAACCCCACGGGCATTCATGGCCACCCAAGACACACCAACAGTAACTCACGGGCTCAACAACCCCACGGGCACTCACGGTCTTCCCAGACACACCAACAGTAAAGACACGGGTTCAACAACCCCACGGGCACTCTTGGCCACCCAAGACACACCAAGAGTAAAGACACGGGTTCAACAACCCCACGGGCACTCATGGCCACCCAAGACACACCAACAGTAAAGACACAGGTTCAACAACCCCACGGGCACTCATGGCCACCCAAGACACAACAGTAAAGTACGGGCTCTCATGGCCACCCAAGACACAAATTACACAAACAACCGCCGGGCATAACCAATGCCTCCAGCAGTCCTAATATCAACAGTTTCACAATCAACCTCCGGGCATGGTCATATGCCTCCAATACTCCTAATATCGATAAGTTCTCTACTCCTACGACACTACTAAGTGTCACATGCATTTCCAATAAATAGGTACGTTCCCGTATCATGCCTTTCTAATATTCGATAAACCTACTTAATCCCCGACACCCCAAGTGTCACATGCATTTCTAATATTCGATAACCTACTTAACCCACGACACCCAAGTGTCACATGCAATTCTATTGTTAACTTTCCCTAGTCAGGGCCGAGATCCGGCTACTTTTCCCTACCTCGTGCGTGTTCTCCAAAAGTGTCCAAATAAGCCCCGGCGTGATCTCCGTCACTCGCCTAGCTTTCCTTGGCCCCGGTCCGCAGCACGATCTAAAAGAACACAATTTTAAACGCTTTTAAGCTTGCAGGCATTGTCACGCCCCAATTTCAGTAAACCGAACTCGGGACGCGAACGTTTAAAATAAGAAAGCACTTTGAAAACATTTCCATTAAAACACTTGAACATACCAGTTTAGTTCAACAAAAGGATAATTACAATTCAAATAAAACGTCCCACAAGCGGACAAAAAGGCGAGGTAACCGTCGCTAGACCAAAAGTAAAAACCCGGACTCCGCTCCTAGCTCCACAAGCTTCGAGAGCTCACCTAGTCTGTCCCACGAACAGTACCTGTAGGAAAAGCAGCTAGGGGTGAGCGTTCGCTCACCACCACGGATAACAGACTGACTACGGCATAATTAGCAGACAATGCCGGTAACACCAACAACAAACTCAACCCCCGGGGATCACTGTTCCCAACCCAAGTACTCTGACTAACAAACAACCACAGTGACCTTCCTCGAACGACTCGACACTCAAACACGTAAGTAGACACGACACAACGATCACGACCTCTTCCAAGGACTCAAGGAACTACGCGACACCAAACAAGATCACAGAGGATCGCACACCAAACAAGATCATAAAGGATCGCAAACCAGATGCTCAGTACCCTCCCTCACTCACACCTGTCTCAGTAACCTCTCTTACTCACGCCCTTTGCCGAACCACTCAGGCCAGGCGGTCGACCTGTCTCACTCACGCACTTTGCCGAACCACTCAGGCCAGGCGGTCGACCTGTCTCACTCACCTCTCTCACTCACGCACTTCGCCGAACCACTCAGGCCAGGCGGTCGACCTGTCTCAGTAACCTCTCTCACTCACGCACTTTGCCGAACCACTCAGGCCAGGCGGTCGACCTGTCTCACTCACCTCTCTCACTCAGGCAACCACAATCACAGTCACAATCACCAACACAATCACAAGCAAGTTCGACAACACAAGCACTCAAGGCCACCCAAGACACCAACCCTAAAACACGGACTCAACAGCCCCCACAGGCACTCACGGCCTCCCAAAATACACCAACAGTGACTCACGGGTCAACGACCTCACGGGCACTCGCGGCCACTCAAAACCACCAATAGTCAAGACTCGGGTTCAACAACCCCACAGCACTCACTGCCATTCAAGACACTCCAACGGTCAAGACTCGGGTTCAACAACCCCACGACACTCACTGCCACTCAAGACTTCAACAGTAAGACACGGGCTCTCATGGCCACCCAAGACACCAACAATTAAATACGGGCTCTCAAGGCCACCCAAACTTAACAATAAATACGGGCTCTCAAGGCCACCCAAACTCAACAATAAATAACACGGCTCTCAAGGCCACCCAAACTCAATAACAATTAACACGGGCACTCAAGGCCACCCAAAACACCAACAATTAACGCACAACAACCTCCGGCATAATCGATGCCTCCAACAGTCCTAAGATTGCTAGTTTCACAAACAACCTCCGGGCATGGTCATATGCCTCCAGTAAACAGTTAACGCTAAGTCCTTTGTTCCTACGACACTACTAAGTGTCACATGCTTTTCCACTAATTGCCAAGTTCCCGTAACATGCATTTCTAATAAACGCTACAACCCCGTATCATGCTTTTCTAGTATTTAAATTAAACCTACTCAACCCACGACACCCCGGTGTCACATGCAAATCTACTGTTAACTTTCCCTAGTCAGGGCCGAGATCCGGCTACTTTTCCCTACCTCAACTGAAGAGCAACCGCTACGCTTCCTAGCTGCTGACGTTCTGGCTCGCTACCTCCGAGCTTCACTTCGATCGAAGCCGGACGCTAAAGGAAACACGAAAGCCATAGATTAATAACGGTTCCGCCGTTAAGTTAAAGGTTACGATTAGTCCAGTTTAAATCCGACAGTTGTCTTTCACACTCGAGCGGGATAAAAGCGGGATTACAACGGATCGAGTTCGAGCACCCGTGCACCGAACTCAAGTTGATCCAAAACCCAGTTAAAACCAATTTTAACTCAAACTGTCTTTGAAACTCCTGTGTTTTATCTAATTCCGACCTTGATTTTAAAACAGAACGATTCTCTCAGTTCCTTTCCAAACTCGATATTTTGGTCCAAACCTTTCTAAATCCGATCTGATATGAGTTCGTTTTCCTTTTCGACTTAACTTAACTCAAGTTTAAACTTAAAAACCGACATTCGTTTTAAAACCCGTTTAATTTAATCAGATTTAGTTATATCAATTTTCTTAAGAATTCAAAACTGATTTTCCCTTTTTTTTTCCTTTTACAAATGATTTTCGTTTCAACCAAAATTCCTTTTCCGTTTCTGTAGGTCTTCCAACTTAAACACTTCAGATTTAAACAGATTCAAATTCGTTTTTTTTTTAATTTCTTTTCTCTTTTAACCGATATTTTTCATTAAATTTACTTCAGCAAAACAGTGCCCAAATTGTCCAGATCCAAGGGGAAATACAGATCAAAGCCGAACAGATTTAAGGTAAAAGCGGGACAGAAATGAACGGAAAGACGTTAAGGAACACGAAACCGGCCACCGGCGAAGCCATCGCCGGCGACCAAAATCCGTCGTGAGATTTCTCACCGTAGGAAATAGAGATCGGTGGAGGGCTGGTTAAGCACGGCGGAGGTTCGCCTCGGATCCGGACGGTTCGGTCCCGTCCCGGATCTGACGAGCTCGCCGGCGACGGCGGGAGCTCGGGTTAGATGAAGACGGAGTCGGAGAGGCTCGGTGGTGGGGTACCGGCGACGGCTCGGGGCGAGGGAGAGGGTGGTTGGGGAGGACGAGCTCGGGCTCGGGACGGCGAGCTCGGGCTCGGGACGGCGACGTGGTCGTGGGGAGAAGGGCGGTGGTGGCCGTGGGTGGACGGAGGAGAAGACGAAGAAAGAGTGAGGGAGGGAGGTGCTGGTGTGGTCGGAATCAGGCGAGTGGGAGGGAGACGAAGAAGACGGTGTGGAGGAGGGAGGTCGGGAACGAGAGGTGAGGTCGAGATGGCGATTTCCGGCGAGACAGGCCCGAGAGAGGGAGTGAGGGAGACCGGACGGAGGTGAGGGAGCCGGAGCTGGTGCGTTGGCCGGAGATGGAGGCGGCGTGGTCGGGGCTGCGTGGATCGAAGAAGAGAGGGAGAGAGGTTGAAGAAGAGGGAGGCAGTTAGGGTTTCCAACCCATTGCTTCGATTTTATACCGAAGCCCTTAAGTGGGCTTGGCACCACTTGGGCCTCAGGCGGGCCTGAGCATCCACGGCCCAAAGGAGGAAGCAAGGCCGGGTCAGGCCTGGCCTGGCCGGATCAGCAGCTTGGGCCGGGTCTGGTCCGACCCGGTCCGACCCAATTTTTTTGTTTCACTTGTTTCAAGAACCTACCTGAAGGTTTTCGGATTGCAATTTAATGCCCTCTTGAAGCGAAGCGGGTTTTACAATCTACCCCCCTTAAAAGAATTTCGTCCGCGAAATTTAGAATAACGCTCATAAAAGGTACAATAGACACGTACCCTGATAGGTCTCGCGGTAGGTAGGGGTTCCTGGTATCCGGGAGTCGTTAACAGCGTACACTCTTCCCTCCGACTCCTGCTGCCTCTGATCCGGCGCACTGGCTGCTGGATACCCATAGCTCCGTTGCTATCTCGGAGTCAGCGCGCTCGTCGACGGCTGCGAAAACCTCGACTGCTGACTCTGACGAGGGCGGCCTCTAGGCGACCACGCGGTATACGACTGCTGTGGTCGACGCGCTGACGTTGCCCCCAACGGCTCAATACACCTGGCCATACTTTGTCCAACCCGGCCGCACCGGTGACATCTGGTCTCGTCGGCTCTCGACCCCGTGCCCGACGGACACGCTCGCTGCATGTGGCCTAGTTGTCCGCAACTAAAGCATCTCGGCTGTCTCTCTGAAGCGACTGGCCCCACTGTTGTCACCGACCCCAGTTGTCTCGCTCCACCGTGATGAGCATGTGGTCGGAAGAACTCTGTGGTCCTCTGCCTCCTCGGGTCTCGTGACTCGGACGACCCTGCAAAACTGGTCGGTCGCTGCCGAACCTCACGGGTCCTGGCTGCATCCCGGACATCCTGCTCCATTGTCGCTGCAGTGTCTTGCGACCTTGAGGTGAGGACTCGGTCCCGAGTCACCGGCCTCAGTTCCTCCTCGAACCTCAGGCCACGGTTCTGTTCTGTCGCCACCGTCTCTGGTGCGACTCTGGTCAGGGCCGTGAATCTGGCCTCGTATTCTGCTGCTAACATCTCCTCCTGATGCAGGTCCAGAAACTGTCGATGTCGATCCAGCCGAGCCGACATTCGACTGGCGACGATTGCCGCCAAACTTTGTACTGCCCTGGTCAGCTCGTTCAGGGCGGTCGTGGTGGGAGGGTCTGCGACCGGCGGGGCGCGGGGCGTGCCCGTAGATGGTCCCGCATCGCTCCTCCTGTCTTCTCCGACAGGAGTACCCTGGGCTTTCGCGTACTCAGCGGGCACAACGGTGGGCACCCGTCCTGGTGTCCCTGCTGACCGTCCCCATATGCCACGCGCGGGAGCCCGTCCCCACGTCATAACTGATCTTCTTTGTCTGCGCCGAGCCATGTCTCAGTGTCCTCTGCACGGATACACGCAAACGTTCAAATTGCGAACTCAAATGAAGACACAAGCTCGAACACACTAACGTTCACACGGTCTACGTCTACCCCAACGCACTTGTTACTAAACGCCACACCGTTCACGCTCATTATACTTTAATCATAACACGTAGGTGGAAAACTCAAATTTAACCACACAAACGTACACTAAGCCCTCATCCAATCCTTTATGCACTTACTTATAACTTTCCGCAACCAAACCAGTGTTCGCTACTCGTCCGTTGCGGGAAAGTAGTAAAGGGGATGAGCGTTATGCTCACCTCCACGGACACCCGTTCGATTATGGCATACTAGTAACGCACCAAGGACTTACCACTCTAGTCAGGGCAAAACACCATCCTAAACCTACTGCCAACACGTTGCACTACTCAAGTCATTAACACCTCAATCACTCTCTTATGTAAGGGAAACCTCGAAAAGGGGATTTTGTTCTCAATTCAGCAACTACTATTGCTTACAACCTCAATACCCCAACATAACCGTGAACGTCGCCACGCAAGGCCAACACTCAACTTGTACAAACAAGACAGTGAGAAGGACATGGATCACGGACTCGTGACAGACCCCGTCACGGTTGGGGTCACGGAGTCATGACGAAGATCTAAAATTTGCCAGGACTCTCTGGTCCGTCACGGTTCCGTGACAGGATCCGTGACACTCGCGCAGACCTGTTTTCCAAACTCGGTTCTAACTCGGACCTTAACCTGTTTTAACCCCAAAATTTGCCTTAAACGACACACACGCTTGACTACCAAATCAGCAAACACACGCGCCACGATTCACAGACCAAGAAAGGCATTCAACCTCAACCAAAACACGAGCCGACACGGCTAAAAGACAACACACAACACTCGCCCACCGGGCCAACCAAAATCAAACACGCCCTCAAGGCAATTCACAATCAAACACGAACGCCCACGACGTCAAACAACATCAAAACAATCAAATTTTTAAAGCTCTCTCTACTTCATTAAAACCTCATTTCTTGACATCAGGTGGTTACAACCCGGTCCAGGCGTCCCCGAACTACGTTGTACCGACTTGATGTCAGCACCGTCACGTTCGACTACAGGAGCGCTCCTGAGTCGACCCGCGACAGCTTAAAAACGTTTCACGCAGCAACAACAACCAGCAAGCCAGCAAGGAAACACTGCACATACACACAAGCAAAAAAACAAGACTCAAGACATGACGGGTCTACACTGACTTGACTCTCCCACCTAATTGACGGACAGTCCGAGGTGTGAAACCTCGAGCTCTGATACCAAGCTGTCATGCCCCAATTTCAGTAAACCGAACTCGGGACGCGAACGTTTAAAATAAGAAAGCACTTTGAAAACATTTCCATTAAAACACTTGACAATACCAGTTTAGTTCAACAAAAGGATAATTACAATTCAAATAAAACGTCCCACAAGCGGACAAAAAGGCGAGGTAACCGTCGCTAGACCAAAAGTAAAAACCCGGACTCCGCTCCTAGCTCCACAAGCTTCGAGAGCTCACCTAGTCCGTCCCACGAACAGTACCTATTGGAAAAGCAGCTAGGGGTGAGCGTTCGCTCACCACCACGGATAACAGACTGACTACGGCATAATTAGCAGACAATGCCGGTAACACCAACAACAAACTCAACCCCCGGGGATCACTGTCCCCAACCCAAGTACTCTGACTGACAAACACCCACGGTGACCTTCCTCGAACGACTCGACACTCAAACACGTAAGTAGACACGACACAACGATCACGACCTCTTCCAAGGACTCAAGGAACTACGCGACACCAAACAAGATCACAGAGGATCGCACACCAAACAAGATCACAAAGGATCGCAAACCAGATGCTCAGTACCCTCCCTCACTCACACCTGTCTCAGTAACCTCTCTTACTCACGCCCTTTGCCGAACCACTCAGGCCAGGCGGTCGACCTGTCTCACTCACGCACTTTGCCGAACCACTCAGACCAGGCAGTCGACCGGTCTCACTCACCTCTCTCACTCACGCGCTTCGCCGAACCACTCAGGCCAAGCGGTCGACCTGTCTCAGTAACCTCTCTCACTCACGCACTTTGCCGAACCACTCAGGCCAGGCGGTCGACCTGTCTCACTCACCTCTCTCACTCAGGCAACCACAATCACAGTCACAATCACCAACACAATCACAAGCAAGTTCGACAACACAGGCACTCAAGGCCACCCAAGACACCAACCCTAAAACACGGACTCAACAGCCCCCACAGGCACTCACGGCCTCCCAAAATACACCAACAGTGACTCACGGGTCAACGACCTCACGGGCACTCGCAGCCACTCAAAACCACCAATAGTCAAGACTCGGGTTCAACAACCCCACAGCACTCACTGCCATTCAAGACACTCCAACGGTCAAGACTCGGGTTCAACAACCACACGGCACTCACTGCCACTCAAGACTTCAACAGTAAGACACGGGCTCTCATGGCCACCCAAGACACCAACAATTAAATACGGGCTCTCAAGGCCACCCAAACTTAACAATAAATACGGGCTCTCAAGGCCACCCAAACTCAACAATAAATAACACGGCTCTCAAGGCCACCCAAACTCAATAACAATTAACACGGGCACTCAAGGCCACCCAAAACACCAACAATTAACGCACAACAACCTCCGGCATAATCGATGCCTCCAACAGTCCTAAGATTGCTAGTTTCACAAACAACCTCCGGGCATGGTCATATGCCTCCAGTAAACAGTTAACGCTAAGTCCTTTGTTCCTACGACACTACTAAGTGTCACATGCTTTTCCACTAATTGCCAAGTTCCCGTAACATGCATTTCTAATAAACGCTACAACCCCGTATCATGCTTTTCTAGTATTTAAATTAAACCTACTCAACCCACGACACCCCGGTGTCACATGCAAATCTACTGTTAACTTTCCCTAGTCAGGGCCGAGATCCGGCTACTTTTCCCTACCTCAACTGAAGAGCAACCGCTACGCTTCCTAGCTGCTGACGTTCTGGCTCGCTACCTCCGAGCTTCACTTCGATCGAAGCCGGACGCTAAAGGAAACACGAAAGCCATAGATTAATAACGGTTCCGCCGTTAAGTTAAAGGTTACGATTAGTCCAGTTTAAATCCGACAGTTGTCTTTCACACTCGAGCGGGATAAAAGCGGGATTACAACGGATCGAGTTCGAGCACCCGTGCACCGAACTCAAGTTGATCCAAAACCCAGTTAAAACCAATTTTAACTCAAACTGTCTTTGAAACTCCTTTGTTTTATCTAATTCCGACCTTAATTTAAAAATAGAACGATTCTCTCAGTTCCTTTCCAAACTCGATATTTTGGTCCAAACCTTTCTAAATCCGATCTGATATGAGTTCGTTTTCCTTTTCGACTTAACTTAACTCAAGTTTAAACTTAAGAACCGACATTCGTTTTAAAACCCGTTTAATTTAATCAGATTTAGTTATATCAATTTTCTTAAGAATTCAAAACTGATTTTCCCCTTTTTTTTCCTTTTACAAATGATTTTCGTTTCAACCAAAATTCCTTTTCCGTTTCTGTAGGTCTTCCAACTTAAACACTTCAGATTTAAACAGATTCAAATTCGTTTTTTTAATTTCTTTTCTCTTTTAACCGATATTTTTCATTAGATTTACTTCAGCAAAACAGTGCCCAAATTGTCCAGATCCAAGGGGAAATACAGATCAAAGCCGAACAGATTTAAGGTAAAAGCGGGACAGAAATGAACGGAAAGACGTTAAGGAACACGAAACCGGCCACCGGCGAAGCCATCGCCGGTGACCAAAATCCGTGGTGAGATTTCTCACCGTAGGAAATAGAGATCGGTGGAGGGCTGGTTGAGCACGGCGGAGGTTCGCCTCGGATCCGGACGGTTCGGTCCCGTCCCGGATCTGACGAGCTCGCCGGCGACGGCGGGAGCTCGGGTTAGATGAAGACGGGGTCGGAGAGGCTCGGTGGTGGGGTACCGGCGACGGCTCGGGGTGAGGGAGAGGGTGGTCGGGGAGGACGAGCTCGGGCTCGGGACGGCGAGCTCGGGCTCGGGACGGCGAGCTCGGGCTCGGGACGGCGACGTGGTCGTGGGGAGAAGGGCGGTGGTGGCCGTGGGTGGACGGAGGAGAAGACGAAGAAAGAGTGAGGGAGGGAGGTGCTGGTGTGGTCGGAATCAGGCGAGTGAGAGGGAGACGAAGAAGACGGCGTGGAGGAGGGAGGTCGGGAACGAGAGGTGAGGTCGGGACGGCGATTTCCGGCGAGACAGGCCAGAGAGAGGGAGTGAGGGAGACCGGACGGAGGTGAGGGAGCCGGAGCTGGTGCGTTGGCCGGAGATGGAGGCGGCGTGGTCGGGCTGCGTGGATCGAAGAAGAGAGGGAGAGAGGTTGAAGAAGAGGGAGGCAGTTAGGGTTTCCAACCCATTGCTTCGGTTTTATACCGAAGCCCTTAAGTGGGCTTGGCACCACTTGGGCCTCAGGCGGGCCTAAGCATCCACGGCCCAAAGGAGGAAGCAAGGCCGGGTCAGGCCTGGCCTGGCTGGATCAGCAGCTTGGGCCTGGTCCGGTCCGACCCGGTCCGACCCAATATATATTTTTTTTCACTTGTTTCAAGAACCTACCTTAGGGTTTTCGGATTGCAATTTAATGCCCTCTTAAAGCGAAGCGGGTTTTACAGGCATAATGCTGAATTTTAATAAACCTGATGCCCAAAAGTAACCTCGACAATGTCGATCACTCCCAAACTCCCCAATTACTCGACATTGTCGATATTGGACCCGTAAAGGCCCGATTCGCCCGACATGGCGAATCTGCCCGGGTTTTGTAAATGCCCTTCTGGGGCTCCAAAAATTCCCGTTTTCGTTTCTACGGTCTTAGAATAATTCAAGGGTCCCAAGGCACTCGACGAAATCGAATTCCGAGTCAATTTATTAGCGTTTAAAGTTTCTAAACCCGATAAATGCAACTTTTGCAATTTAATTCCAAATTTCGATCCGGTTGTGGATTAATGATCCGGGGAACGTTCTAAACCACCCTAACACAAAAACCCGATACCCGGGCACGTGGGCCCCACATGGACACAATGGGAAAAATTCCCTTTTTGCCCCAATACGTTCCTAACGAACTCCAAACCTCAACCAATCATCTTTAAACCAAACTTAAACAAAACCCAATCATATTTGAATCGTTTAAACTCAAACCCTAAAATTCGAAATTTCCAAAACGAAAATCGGTTAGGTGCTCACCGTAGAGAATGACGGTGTGAACTCGATTCTTCTATCGTTGAGACGATCCGCCGGTCGGATGATCAAGAAACGTCACAAATTCCCCAAGCCTCTTCTCTTTTCTCTCCTTTTCTCCTAACTCATTTTCTCTCTCTAAAACCTACCCTTTTCTTATTCTTTTTTTGAAATGGACGTGTATCATCTTATTTCCCTTTTGTTTTATTAAAAAAACTAACACTTTAAAAAGCAAAACTAACCATCAAAGTCTTGTCTTGTCTTGTCCCAAAACCTAACACCACCACTTGTTTGACAAGTGGCAAGGTGGGTCCCACACCTTTTTGGGAAAATATCTACTAGATATTTTCCAATCAGATTCGCGAAATTCGGACGTTTCGGGCCCCGAACGGGCACTTCTTCCAAGAAATTACGAAACTTGACGGGCTACAAGGAAACGGCTCAACTAAGACCGCTGCGACGACGGCTAAGCTTTTTGGACCCAAAACGGTCCTCGAATGGACCAAAACGTCGCTCGGTTGACTTTTCCAACGAAAAGTCAACATTTCCCAAATTGATCAGAAAGTTTCCCTGAGTCCCCCGGAACTCACTTTGGTCGATATCGGGGTCAACTTAAGTCCGGTATGACCCCGGGGTCAAATTTAGGTTCAATCAAGTGTCTGCTGAATTTTTTTAAATTTTCCTGTTTTTCGCAGATTTGACTGGCGTTGACCGGGAGTGGTTATTACACATATGCAAATAGAACATTCATACAACAATAAATCTATCGACGTACAACTTGCCTGTGGGCTAAAGTTATACGCAAACAGAACATTCATACATAACAACCAATAAAACCATCAAAATTATGTTCCTTTTCCTAATTCCTGTGGGTAGATTAGGAAATATAATTTTGATATTTTATTCTGATCAATTATACAGAGATTAATGGAATATCCTGTGGGATCGATACCATTAAATCCGATATAATTAATCACAACTTTAATGATTTATTTTCATATATATACATTGTTAATTTAAAGATGTTGTGGCTACTCTTTAAACAAACAATATACACATACATAAATCAAAGATGGATAATTAAACACCAATACATGGTAATTTCTAGCTGAAAATTCAGCTTAACAATTCCACTGAATCAACAATACATATTAGATGATCACACTTATCACCAATAGTTCCACAGCTCAGTGGTAAGGCTTAGTTTGGCTATGGGCAGAGCGCATGGGTTCGAATCCCACAGATTAAAAACTATGTAATTTGACCCAAATAATTAACAAAAAGGTTAACGGTCCACTATCACAATAGAGAGCAAGTAGTCCAGCGGAGAGTCATTGTTGAGTCTGGACAACACCTGGGTTCGAATGTCAAAACGACGTCGCAGCTCTCTTCCCTGACCTCTAGCTGGGTCTGGAACCCAGAACAGGTTTGACCATAACTCATCAACCAAGCCTCCGTTTTTCGCCCATAATATATCAAAATGTTCGTATCGAAATTACCCATTGATATATTAACTCAGAAAAATTAATTAAGCACATATTTTGGCACAACAACCAAAAATCAGAGAGAGAAAAAATGCACCCAAAAGCAAAGCAGATATATAAACATGCTCCGATACCAACTGTAAGTCCTAGCATGATATCTCTAATCATGTTAGAACTTGAATTGCGGAAATAGGATCACTTACCTCTAGCCATTGCTAATTTCTTTTGATTTGAAGACTTGATGATTTCATGAACATCCTATGATGATTTTGGTCTTCCAAATCCTCCCACTATTTCTCTCTGTCTGATGGTGTATGAGACTTCGTGAATGAGATTATGTGGTAGACTTGAGGACCAATCAACTTATTAATTTATATCTCTTCCATGTAACTTCCATCAACAGTTACATTCAAGAGGTGTGATGAATCATCACATATGACATGACAATAGACTAAAATTTATTGATCACAAACCTTATGATATATCAAAGGAGATATAAATCTTACATGCGATTCTCTAGAAAGTATTTTGTTGGTATAGCATCCGGCGCTACTAACTATCCAAATAATGTAATTTTTTTATGGAAGTTTAGCCCTCCAAAGGATTGATGCCTAGGAGAGTTTAGGACCAATTGAGTTCTTTCTTATTTTCTCAAAAACTGCTTTGACTGAGAAGGATTTAGAGCTATGGAACCATCTAACCTGATCAGAGCTTGAGGAGGGATGATAATGGCCAGATTGATGATGCGTGATTTTATCCAGCTAGTCTCAATGGATGCGTGATTTTAGTGATTGTATGAGATTGATTATTCTCCAATGTTTATTATTTATGCCGTGTTTTTTAAGCTAGATTGATGATTTTTAGCGTGAATTGCCTTTGAGTGGTTTATTGCGTTGGGTATGGATTGCTCCATGAATCGTTAGTTGTAGCTATCTAGGATTGGTGTATGATTTATTATGCATTTGAGACTATTTGAAACATTAAATTGCATCATTGTTTTACTTGATGACTTATCTAGCTTGGATGATATCAAATAACTCATTAGTGGACTTTAGTAGATCATACTCTAACCAAGACGTTCGCGTTGAATCATAATGGTTGGGTTAGAGAAGTTGATCCAGGCGTAATTATATAATTCACACTTTATAGGGTTTGTGTTTTATACTTGAGTATTACTAGAACGATGTTCTATTTAATTCCACTTGATAATTGGTTACCATCTAGATTGGTGATTTTCCGTATTCAAGAAGTGAACTAGTTGTAGCTAGGCACACCCATTTGTGTGCTTATCTATTGTATCGCACACCCATTTGTGTGCTTATCTATTGTATCATTTGTGTATTACTAGGTAAAGCACCCACTAATTCTATGTAAGTTGACTTGCTTTGATTATTTATCGATATGGTATATTACGGAGTCGAGAAGCAACTTAAGAGTGCAAAATAGATGTATGGGAGTTCGATGATTGGTTTATCATACTTACACATTTATTCCAGTGATTGGTTTTTGAGCAATGACGGGAGCTCTCTTTTTGTCATCATTGTCATCATATTGTTTACCTTATGCATTGATTGACTTTATGTATGAGCACAACACCCGTGATTATTTTCTTCTATGAAAAGTTACAACCTTTATTTTCATTTGTCTTTCTTTATTGTTCACCTACATTTTAGGAACATTTGCATTTATTTGTTCACTGCTTCAACCACTATTATTTTTTTTAGAGAAATGCATTTAGTGACGTTTATACGCTTTTCGCCTTTTTACCATTTTCATAGATTTAGCCATCATTGGCCTGATTTTTCTTGTGTTTGACCGGTTACTTATCGTTATCATTTATTGCTTGAACGATTGTGCATGGAAGCACGCTAAAGAAGGTATGCTAAAACCCCATCTTCACTCTTTTCTATTTACTCGCCGTTATTATTTATTGCTGGAACGATCGTGTACGAAAGCACATTAAAGAGGGTACGCTAAAACCATGTTTTCACGTTTTTTTTATTAATAAGAGATAATTTTAGCTCGCTACCCTAAAAAATTCTATTTGCAAATCAATACCATAACATGTTCTTTTTTCTTTGTTCTGGCACGTAACGTTGAGATCCGCAAGCTGAGGCAAATAATTTTCAAGACCAGCCTGAAGCCATAGTGGATCTTAGCAGATGGTCGCTTTTTCCACAGTTCTGCTTGTTGTGATGCGCTGCAGAGCTAGGTTTGGGAGCATGTTCCGCATACCATGCGTTTACATATTCAGTAAATGGTTCAGTGACAGCTTGAACACAAGTCGACTGGACAAATAATTCATCATTATAATAGTGAGCATTGCAAATTCCGTGTGTGTTCTATAGTGTTGCTGATTCTTTATCCATTCAATTCAGCTTACTGAGTGAAATGTTCAGAAAAATCACAAATTGAAGCACCATATGTATCAATAAGAAAGAGGTAATGAAAAAGTTAAAAAAAAGATGGGGCTTTTTAAGGGGTTAAGAGCCACCAAGGGTACATGACCATTTTCAGGGTAGCAAGAAGAAAAAAAAAGACTAGGGTATTGAATTGCAAATAGAAACATACTAGGGTACCAAGCTGAAATTATCACTATTAATAACAAATAATAATGTAATACATGTAAGATTGATCTAGGGCATATTACTAACGCTTTCCACCATCAAATATCACACATACTTTATTGAGCACAATTATATCCATGAAAAGAATAAGAAAGAACGGAACTTACTCAGTCATTAACATTATGCTTTTGGCTTCCCTGACAGCCGAGCTAACAGCATAAAGTATCATCTTTTTAATCTGTAAAGGAAAAATATATCACAAAATGAGGATAGTATTCTAAAGCCTACAACAGCCATCCCTCTACCCCACTCGGCAAAAATATTTTTAATTCTCCTTGTTTAGTGCACCCAAAAGATATTGCTGCAATATATTTTAAACAAGAAAAAAAAATCTTACATGAACCTCTTCAGTTAATCAAATTCACATTTCGTCCCACCAACTGATTAGTTTATATCTAGTAAAAATCCATTGCATAATGTCCTTTACCTTTTAAATTTTCTAAGATGGAAACTTCATTAGACAACTCTTAATGGGAGCAATTGGCAGCCTTCTCATTACTATGCATGAGCATTCACCATATATTATGATACCACGCTCTTATATTTCAAGATATCCTATGATATTATACAGCAGATACGAATAAAAATTAGGGTTAATTGCCAAAACCTACCCTGAAGTGTTGTCCACTGTAAAAAAAATACCTTATCTTTTGTCCACGCTTTTAAGATGCACAAAGTATTGTCCACCGTTGTTTTGGAGGAACAGCGGATTACAGCTTTGGCTTATTATTTCTGATAACACTCGACAATTTGCAGTAGCTTTGAGGGTAATTCATAATGCATTCAATAGTTTGTGGGCAATTCATAGTGCATTCAATTGTTTGTGGGCAATTACATTTTTCTAACAGACGACGGTGAACAATACTTTGTGCACCTTAAAAGCCTAGACAAAAGATAAGGTCTTTTTTGGCTGTCGACAGTACTTTAGTGTAGGTTTTGGCAATTAACCCTAAAAAATAATCATGATAGGTACACAAAGGCATAGAATAGGAAGACATCAAAATAGATATGCAAATATACCTCCAGTTTGTCTTCTTTGGCTCTATGGTTCTTGGGAAGTAAACGAAATTCTTCGGTTAGCCGAATACATTCTTCAATATTCTCAGGAGATACAAAGTCAAGTGCCACCTTTATGCAGGACTGAAAAATGAAACAATGAAGAATGTAATAAGTGTGGGTCAGTACATTTACCTAAGAATAAGCCGACGAAATAAATGACAGATGGATATTTACAAGCGGATACTTAATCTGTAGAGAATAAGATTCGAATTTCAAATAGGGATTTATGTATATTTGATAGATTTGTATTTGCTGTTACGCATTTAATATTGTACTTATATCTACACTCAGTATAAACTTGAATCGATCAAGTATTCCATTTTACATTTTCTTATTCTTGTTTATTTTAGGAGGTAACCTTACATCATAAAAGTGTCACAACTAACATGGTTAGTTCCTCCACCAGAATCATATATTTGTAATTGCAGACAAATCAAGAAAGCATTTCAAAGAAGTCATACACTATCTAATCTTAACCAGTAGAATATAGGCATACCAAGTAAAGTCTATCCTCCAACCCAACATAGTTCAAAAAGAAACATCAACTTTGACAATGAAGCCTAGATTTAGCTTATAGAATTACCTGTCGATTTCTCACTTGATGAGGACAGCCCGCAGGAATAAAAACAGCATCACCAAGGTGTTGCTCAAAAGTCCAAGGTTCAATATCTGCAAAGAATATTTTACCATTCTTACCAAGTTGCAACTGTGCTTGAACAGAGGGATATATGGAGGAAACCCTTACCATATTCCTCCTTCAGTTGTCTCTTATGCCTCTCATTCAAAAATAGAGTTTGATCATGAATAGCATGAATAACCTGAAATAAAAAATATATATATGAGTAATTCAATCCTTCTCACAAGAACAGTTAACAATATCAGCAACATAACTCACAGAGTCCACAGGAAGATTATTAATGTGACGAAATTCCTTTTTATGCTTTTGCAAGTAGTCAACTAATTTAGGAATATCCTTCCTCCTGAAGATGTCCCAAACAGCACCACCAAGCTTTAACTTGTCAGTGTTTTCACATTCACCCGCTTGACCCTTTGCTGAAATATTTTCAATCCCTTTATCTGTCATTTCATTATGATTCGATGTCTTTGATCTTTGATCCAAAATTTGAGAAACAGAAGAACCCATAGCTCCAGCAGTTTGCACTTGATAGACACTCAATTCATCCAGTTGCTTGGAAAAATTTCTGATCTGTTTGTCATTTTTTTCTGTAAGAAAGTCTGTCTGAAGGATATTGTCACACCTCAAAGTGGTGCATTTTTTCACTTCATTCAGATGGTCAAGAGTCTGAAATTTTTTATGGTCCATTTCCAGACATTCTGCATCAGTATTTGGCACACATTCAGGGGATTCCCGAGATTCCATAACAGAATGTGATTCGGTATACATGGAATTATCTTTGCGAGTTCTTTTTAGGGACTGGCTCCAAGTTTCACTCGAAGCCCCATCTATTCCTCCATAGAGCTCATGCAAGTCTTTAGCTGCATGTTTCTTTTGCAAGCTTTTTATGTTTTTCAGTTGCGAGGGATGAAACTTCACCTCAGTTGTGTGGGTCAGTACATTTA
Source organism: Erodium maritimum (assembly GCA_963921825.1). Taxonomy (NCBI): domain Eukaryota; kingdom Viridiplantae; phylum Streptophyta; class Magnoliopsida; order Geraniales; family Geraniaceae; genus Erodium; species Erodium maritimum. The sequence continues at coordinate 25,131,009 of OY997596.1, read as the reverse complement.
CCTAAGCAAGAAAAGTAGGCATAAGTGTCCAACAAAGCACACAGAATTTCCACAAGAGGTACATAATTAGGACAAAAAAGAGAATATTTGACTTGATTACTTGAGACTTAAAAAGATTACCTTCACAAGCATACTGCAAAAACTGAATCAAATGACATTATAAATGGTCTTATTCAGGAGACAAGAAAGTTCATTTTTTCACTGTGGTAACTTTGGACTTGCATGTCCTTATTTAACGGTATATAGTAATTCTATTAGCATATGTAAAAAGGTTGGCAAAATGAGAATTTAAGTTCATGGATATTTAAATCTGACTTCCAGTCATTAATAGTTTGACAGGATCCACGGAAGATTCAAAAAGAATTATTGAGCAAATACAGTGCACTGTGATCAAAAGAGTGCAAACATGAGGAGGTTAAAAAGTGGGGGAATTGTTGAAAAGTTCTCTTACGAATTTGGTCACGGACGGAAAACAGTCCTCTGGAAAAAAACTTGATATGCACAACACTATCAATTGGGCACGGTTCACCGTTAGTAAAAACTAACTGAAATTCGATAAAGGCCTCATGAACTATCCACGTTTCCCATAAAGGTCTAATGAATTGATGACGGTGATCGAATTTCCGTTAATGTGCCCAATTCATGGTGCAGTGCACATACGTTTTTCACCAAAGGGTTGTTTACTGTCCGCGACCAATGATGGCAGTTTTCAGCAAATCCCCCTAAAAAGTAACAACTTAGAAAATCAACAATTCTACATTGGACAGGTACCACAATTACGATAGGCACTTCACCAATTTGAGTCGGAAGGAGACATTGTTTATGTTTATTGTGAAAATACTTGAGCTGTATTTGTTTCATGATATGGGATTCCCACATACCCACATGGGACCAATATGAACGATGGACAATGTAAATGCAGTCCCTCAAATTCATACGAAGAACATGTTCCTATTTTAGGCAACTTGTTTCTGAATTCCATGATAACATTGTGCAATGGGCAAGTTCTTTTTACCCATGAGTTCTGCGTACATATCTATCCTAGTTCACGACAATATAAAATTAACTACTTTACCTGTCCCAAAATAAGTGCCCTTTTAACATTTTGCACATAATAAAGACGAGTGAAGTTAATGCTTGACTTTCCACCACAGACCCCCATGACCTCCCATGCTATGTGAAGAATATTGTTGGTATTTTGTGCATAACTTAACTTCCTCAATGAGAAAGTTGACACTTATTTTGGGACATACTGTGGGGGGTATAAGTTTCAATCATCCACTTCTATGAACATGTCAAACCAATGATCAGAAGAACGACAAAGTTTCCTGGACAAAGAGTTGGTAAATAAGGATCTCTGTAAGTTTTCTACAATTAATAAGTAAATCAAGTAATTTTTGAGTTAAGCAATTACCGCATCCGACACATCACAATGGAGTTTCGTTTCTGAATCACCTCTACCAAGCTCTCCAGGAAACCCGTATGCAATATATGTCTTGGGTCCCAAATCTGGTTTGATTGTACCATGGGGAAGTTTAGTAGCAAGGTTCAAACACCCTGATGTTGGATCAGTATAGCAGCTGTAGGGAAGAGCAGCAATATATTCAGCACCATGCCTAGGCAGTCGCTCCTCGAACATAGTTGAGGGAGGCCAATCTTTCAGTTTCAACATTTCTGGCCACCCATCCTTATGCATACGACCCTCTAAGTATCCCATGAAAAATTGGTGTATATTGATCTCGACCTATAAACAATAAGATGGTAGCTATGTGTAGCTGAATGTATGCCGAACTCTTGAAACGTCAATAAGAAACAGAACTAAACACAACTTAAATAACTGACCTCACACCAATCCAAGCAATCAATAGCCCTCACACTCCGTGTTTCCTCTTCAAACTTTACTTTGGCTCCAGTTTCTCTAAAGGCCCTCCACATAACCATAGGCTCCCAACTAAGACCCGAGGTTTTGTCAAGAACATTTCTGACAATTACAGGTTCACCATTCATCCAATGTTTCTGAAAATGTCCAATTTCATTATCAGTCAAATCAAGAGCACTGGGGCAGTACAAAAAGTTATCATGACTGTTCTCCCTGAAAGCTGCCCGCCTCACTTCAGAAATTATATGTTTTTCTTTGCATCGACTTTGATGGCATGAAGGACACCCTCGAGAAAAATCAAAACTAGATGATTCATAATGCCGATTAAGATCCTCAGCATTGTTTAACAGTTTTGTGATCCAGTTGGCCTTAAAGATGCGCTTCAATTCAAGTGTTGAAGTGCCGCAACCACCACATTCTTTAGGAGGGCATGAAATACTACCATCAGCATTTGCTACCCACTTAGGATACTGAAACTTATCAACTGCTCGAACATTAGCAATAGAAGCCAATTGCTTCTCCAACCCACGTCTTTTCCTTTTTGCAGTAGTTTTGCCCAGTCCATCTTTAGCCTGACAATGAGCTCTTTCTACAAACTGTTTGTGGGATGTTTCTGCTTCTTTACCTCCAGGTTGGGAACCATCTCTCAACTCACGGCAACAAGTTAGACACAGTTCATAAGCACAATCAGGATTGGGGCAGATTCTATAGAAACCAACGATGGATGTACTGCAGTTATCACTGTAATTTAAAGTAAGAAGAAAAAATGAGTAGATAAACTTGGTTAATATTGAAAATTAAAGCAAAAAAAAGGTACATGGTGTTAGCAGTCATAAGAGAGTGCACAAATGAATTGTGTCAAGCAAACATCAGACTTGCTTCATATTAGGAGCCCACCTACATGGTGTTTTTGGCACACATACCGAAGGAGGACGCACCGCAAGATCAAAGACAGGTCAACAAGAGATAATGAGTTCTAGAATCCAGGATTGATATTTGCATTTTCTCCATTCTATGTAATGCATTCTATATGTTAAGGCTGTTGGGATCATAGACAACTCCATGGTCCCTCATGCTTAGTTTGGAAATTCAGTATTTATAAATATATGGGATAATGGCATAAATATACTGTGTACTTTAATTCGATTGCAGCATGATGTGTATAACTACAAATAAGAAATATTATTATTGCTTGATCATTAGTACAAAGTAGAGACTCCCTTTATACATGCAAAATATGGACACTCAAGGGACACCATAATTAACTCAATAGATGCCATAATCAACCAAATATTGGGCTCACGATAATCAACTCAATAAAGTCTTGAGCTCACTAGTCTATTGGTATTCTAACAGTCCCCCTCACATGCAAGCCGTATAACAAGACTCTCATGTGACCAAAAACAATCAATTCCAATGCCACCCTTCATATTTCATAGTTGTTGAAGAACTGATAATTTGTAATATTTCAATACTCCCCCTCACATGTAGGACTAGACATCTATAAGTTTGACATAACAACAATGAACATCTGCTTATTAACAAAAAATTAACATAGGGCAGGGGTGACAAGTGATGACGACACCCAAATATTGGCTATAAAAAGCCTAAATAGATCTCGAGCCATTGGTTCATATCTTGATTTCACATATGCACGATTCAGCCTCAACCAACTATATCATGTGGCAGCAAAACATCTCTATGCATCAACATCGCAGAACAACGGTGTAAAGTATTGATAAGGGAGACATCAATGAAAAACAGGAGAACAACAACACACTAAAAACATCGAAAAACAGCCAAAGTTGTCGTAAAACGTTGAACTGGAAGATGGCCTTCGTGAGGAACTGTTTTAGGAGTTGCTGAAAAAGTTGCTTTTCGACTTAACAACAAACATATGTAGCCCAAGAATATAGAAACATAACCAAAAAACTTGGAAGAACGAACGCCTTTTAGTAACAATTCCTTGCCCACTCACTAGAACCAAAGGCTAACGGGTGGGCAGAATAAGAAAATGTATGAAATCCTCCTAACCCGGATCTGATACCATGTAAAACTAGAAATATGAAATATTATTATTGTCTGATAAGAATTACAAAGTAATGTCCCTTTATAAAAGAAAAGGGATAATTGTCAAAACATGCACTAAAGTTTCGTCCACAAATGAAATAGTGCACAGCGTTTCGTCCACGTTGTGTGGCTACCCTAAAGTTTCGTCCACAATATGAAATAGTGCACAACGTTTCGTCCACACTGTGTGGCTACCCAAAAGTTTCGTCCACAAATGAAATAGTGCACAACGTTTCGTTCACGTTGTGTGGCTACCCTAAAGTAATTTGTTGATTTAGGTTTCGTAAGTAATTTTAAGTAATTTTACTAACAAATGTTCGTGGACGAAACTTTAGGGTAGCCACACAACGTGGACGAAACATTGTGCACTATTTCATTTGTGGACGAAACTTTAGTGCATGTTTTGACAATTATCCCAAAAGAAAAATATGGACACTCAAGAGACACCATGATTAACTCAATACATATCATAATTAACCCAATAGACTCTTGTGCTCGTGATAATCAACTCAATAAACTCTGGGCTCCTAATCTATCAGCATTCTCACATTACTGTCATCTACATTTTGTAACAGACTGTTACCCTATACTTTTTTATAGTCATACCGCCTATAACGAAGTTAATAAATGATCGAATATTAAAGTATCCTCAATTTTCACTCAAATCCAAACAAGAGGAATGAGTTTAATTTCGTATTTTTGAAAATTTGTATGTGTCAAGTGCAGCTTTAAGTGGCTTTTTCAGTTAGTTTTAACATTTTAACTAATGATACAACTAAAATTACATGGTAACAACCTGCTACAAAATGAAGATGGCAATAACAATCTGCAAACAAGTTAAATTATACGGTATATTTTTGTCATCATTCCTAAATATATTGGTGAAAGAATAAAGATATGGTTATAACTCACTTACTTGTGTCTACTAGATCTTGAGTTCTCTCTAATGAACTCCATTGAAATCACATCACAGGTCGCCTGACAAAGGGTGGTTTGCCACTCCCTGAGCTTGAGTAGCTCAAGTTACTCGGGTCCCAAAACCCGATCAGAAAACATGGGGCGGTATCAACGTGGCCTCAGAGCGGGAGGTTATAGGAGACAGTCGAGCGTTAAATGAGCAGTTCAAGACATTCATGATTCATGGGAGATGGCAGCATGTGATAGGAGCAATTTGAGACAGTCATGAGACCATACCATGCCAACCAAGCCATTGCGGAATCTCAGTACGAGGTGACGAGGCTAAATATTATGAAGTGACAGATTATTGTAGCTTCTTAGGACTCATTATAGCTCGGACGTCTGGACCTAGTGTCGGGGAAGCAAGTCATGCACTCAATGTACTTGCACATATGACGAACCAGGGAACGTTTGGCAAAAGCGAGGCAGTACACTCTCAATGGGGAGGATAGATTTTCTGCAGATGAATGGCTACGACGACCCCCACATATGACTTAATGGATGCAAACGCTTCTATCTCGAGTTGACTACCGAAGAGCATCCTATATTGATATCACCCCCATTTTGGATTGGGGTATAGGACCAGAGTGATTTGAGCAACTTGATCTTCTTTCTTTGACTAGCCAACCACCCTTTTTTGAGCGACCTATGTTTGCAACAGAATTGAAGCTGTCGTATACACAAGTAAGTTTTGATCGTACTCTCTATTCTTTCACTAGCATACTTACGGCACTAGATTCCAAGACTAATAACGAGGGAAAATGAAGTTTCCAATGATCCTAACAACCTCTAAAAATAGAATGCATTACGCATAATGGAGAAAATGCAAATAAAAATCCTTGATTTCTAGTATTCCTAATTATTTTTAATTGACACGTCTTTGAACTTCCATTGTGTCCACCTTTGTGTTTGCCAAAACATCTTGGAATCTAGTACTACCCTACCTCAACATGATGTTACATTCTAGTATCGTGAAAAAACTATTGACAAACATTTTTTATAGATAGCGGTACTTTTCTGCTCTTAATGTCATGAAGGGAATTGTATGATACCTAACTTATATTCACTATTTATTGTTAATAAAAAATAAACAAGTTTGATAATAACAATCAAAATATTACAAATCAATGTTTCCTCTTTCAACAACATAAGTAATAAGCTCGGTAAAAAAGAACTATGAATCTACAAGATCACGTACACAAAAATCAGTTTTAAACATACCCTTTTTATTCTTTGACCAGTACATTTATTGATACTTCCTTTATTCTTGCACTCATATATATAGAGATACTGGATTAAGTACCAGTAACAATATGCTCCCCATGATCCTAACAACTTCTAAAACTAGAATGCACTATGTAGAATAGAGAACATACAAATAAAAATCCTTGGTTTCTAGGATTCCAAGTTAAAAGGATATCCTTACGTACAGACCGGGTTAAAAGGATATACTCTGCAGGTTAATGAAGAACCACTAAACTCTAATACCATATCTCATGAGATGGTCACAAAACAATAGAGTTGCTATGACACAATTACTTAGGTCAATAATGGGTACCATTATTACCTATAACAAAATTGAATTACAAGTAAAAAACGATTAGAAAGGCAAAAGACTTCCGTATTTAGACCTGTTCGAGTTTAGTTTATTTGTAGTTACAAGTATTTCCTATTCCTAGTTAAATTAGGTTTCGTATGTTGTTAGTATTAATATTTCCTATTTAGTATAGAGTTAATCCCTATATAAAGGGATGCTCTCATTGTATTGAAACATCAAAAATATCGAGTATTATTAAGAATATTTAAGAAATTCTACATGATATCAGAGCTTGATTCCTCACGGACCCAGGTTCAAACCCCTATGTCTACAAAAAAATTTAGTTTCTTCCCTAGTTATCAAATTTTCTCAAAAATAGGTCAGCCCTTATCACTCTTCTCAATGGGGCTCTTCTCCTCTTCTAAATAATTCACCTCCAAACCCATAAATGGGCTTGTCCGTGAGGCAACGTGTTATAATATAACTATAATTGGGCCTTCAACTATCAGCGTGAGATTTTACAATATAATTATAACATCAAGAATATCGAGTATCATTAAGAATATTTAAGAAATTCTACAAGACCTTTTTGTCAATGATTAATAAACTATACATATAAGAGGGTGAAGTCCCGAAATGGAATCAACATATACTTGGCCTAAACAAATGCATTATAATGGCATGCCTCAGAGAAATCAAAAAGGCCAAATTAAATAAAGAAAGTGAGAGCAAAATGAAATTGTAGAAGGCTGAAAGCCGATACACTATGCTCTGTGTTATATCACCACACTGATCAAAATGGAGACACCAAATTTCTTCCACTGAATGTCCAACGGAAATAAGATTGGTAGCCAGGAAGTGTATTGCCATCTTCTCTCTAAATAAACTACTCAACATCACACATAAAAACGTCCTATAAAAATGTTGAACTGCAAATCATGTGATTGGAAGCCGCTAGGTTACCTAACCAAGAAGATGCTTCTTACCTTACACCAAGAAACAAAGAGTGGAAATAACCACTTCTTGAACTTGATCAAGTTTGGAAGAGGAAACTTGAACAACATGCATAACAAAAGACGTTTGGGGAGAACATGGCCTCATCAAGGAGACGCACACGACAAGAAGGTCGTGGTATACACATAGGCCACCTCTCTTGACCCAAAAGACTAGTCTATTAGGTACTAGTATTAAGCCTTATTTTATTCCTCAACTATCTGATATAGGACTCCTGACTCACATGTGGACACAACTAACAATTTCTCCCTTTACATTGAGTTTCATCACATCGGGTTGCTCACACTCCTAAGTTCAATATTTTAACCGCTTTACTGAATCCATCATGTCCCACTTTATCTTATCTCTGCCCACCAGCATGAGAAGCAGCGTTCTTGGTCCCAGGTGTTCCTGCCCTAGAAGATTTATCCTAGCCAGCTTCCTGGGAGAGTCCACAGAACCAGACTCTGATACCATTATTATGAAGAACCGCGCCTCATTAAGGAGGAGCACACAACAAGAGGCCTATGATATACACATTGGTCACCCTTCTTGACCCAAAAGATTAGCCTATAAGATCATGAGCTCTATGTGTATATTAAGTCTTCTTTTGTTCCTTAACCATTCGGTGTGAAACTCCTGACTCACATGTTGACACACCTAACAAGATTGAGGCATAGAATTGAACTAGATAACAATATAAAAGCAAGGAGAGATTGATTTGAGGTCAAGCATGACAATCCTTGCAATAGTTGCATAGTTCACCCGTACAAGCTTTCAAAGATGGAATAGGCGTGCAATTGGTTAACCCAACTTGTGCACTTACAAACGTAGGTCCGATCTAACTGGCTCTCATAGTAAGCCCCCTTGGGAATCCTAGAATGCACAAGCCCATAATAGTGATTGCATATATTAATAACCTGAGTAAAATCCTTCCATAGAAGACTCCCTGATGATAATTTCCAATGTCCAAGTCCAATCACAAAATTTCGGGAAAATCACACTATGATAAATCTTTCAAAAATAATCTCACATTGTGTTGGCAATAGTGAATGCACAAAGGTGGATGACCATATAAGGTTCAACCAAAGTGGGGAGCCAAGATGAAAGTAAGCTCCTTAGAATCAATTCGAGCTTGAGAAGACCCATCCAACTGACCCATAACACCTCTTTCACAAAAATCCTGAATTAGAATTCCCGTATGGCATAACTTTTGCGATTAACACAAACAACAAAATTTTCTCACGACATTATAACCACTAAAAACAGTTGTGACAAGCAAATACACCAAAAATACTAAAGAAAAAGTTGCAACAGCCCAATAGCACTAAACCGGAATTGAGAAAAAGAACTTACAATCAAAACGCATACATCACTCCAAAAAATTTGTATAGAAGCACTCTGGCAAACAACCATCAAGCAAAAGAAACCCGAGAATTCACCACAACCATATACATAAAATCACAAAATTATTGGGGAACCTGCTACCATGTTAGAACCTAATCCAACTCAAGCAGACGGGTGGAGGCCTCAATATGCTTATCAAGTAGTGAACGAATCGGCATCTTTTTGGCGTGAGACTCTAACAATGCAGACAGTCCTTGAAATAAAGGAAATGATACCTACATGTTAACTTCCTTAAGGATTCCTACTCAAACGTTTTATTCCAACAAACTGAACCATCCTTAGTCAATACTCCCTCCACCTTTGTGTAAATGCAGGGAATACAAGCGTTTGCTAAAGTGCCTATGTCATCAATTAGGATAAGCATGTCGGATCGAACTCAACCCTAACATAGGTTTTTAACCTGAACTGTATCCATCCCAAACTAACCCACTATCTTTGGAAAATCTCCATTCACGATGTGGCACTACACCAACATAAAATATAAAGAACTAAAAAGACTATTTGTCTTGTTAAAATATAATACCAAGCTTATAGTGGACTGAAACGAAAATATAATATTATAAGAGATGTCTTGAATCGAGACCTTTAAAAACTGAAATAACTATTCTGGACTCAACCAAATGAAAACATTATGTTAGTGTTATTATATCATAATCATTATAGCTTAGAACACATTCAAGTGCAAAAATAGAATGTATGAAGATATATATGATAAAAAAAAGGTGACAACAATAATCATAAGGTCCTAACTCGTACCAGTATATACGCTCCAGACCATCAACTCTACTCCTTGTTACATCTCTTTCCGTCAGTTTAATACCTGGAAAAAAAAATAGTGTCAGCAAATATAACAAGATACGAAAGAAGGTAAATTTTGTTCTCGTATGTATAAACTAACCTTGTATGTTGGATTCGATCTTGAGTTCATAGTTATGCTCTTTGTGAATAAGCCTGAGAGCAGGCAGAGCTTTACTCACCAAGTACTGCAACCACTGTAATTTCACACTGTTGTCCGGTTCTTTATCTGGCTATAAGAATAAGACGAGAACAGTATGTGTCATTTAGTAGCTGCCAATGACCTAGATCATAGTGTAGTGGAAAGCTGAGAGTGAGAGAGGTCATGTTTACCTTTAAAACCAAAACCTCCCGCAAGCAAGCTTTGCAATTGCAATTTCCAAAACAAAAGGGGCATGCGTTTTCTACTTCCTCCCTTGTTTTCTCTGGGTACCTGTATTTCTTGCCAACTACATAAGAATCTCCAAATATCTAAAGACATAAACTGAAATAATAAATTATCACAATGGGTAAAACAAAGGAAGCTGATGATATGTCAAGTAAGGAAAGGCATATCTCCATAGAAGATGTAAATCCCACAGTTATTACCACTTTGCAAGACAGTCATAGCAGTAGCGCTTCCTATTACAATTAGAACAGGAGACAACTTTCTTGTTGCTTTTCTGACATTGATGACACATAGAACTCCCTTGCTCCTTTGTTCTACTTGACTGCTGATGAGCAAAGAAAAGCATATGAAGAAGCCAAAAGTTTCAAAGCCCTTTACGTAAAAAGGAACCAGAACAAAGCTAATCATATATTAACAATGGAAAGTTCAATATAACCCTGCATGTTTAAAGACGTTTTACAATGCATGTGAACATATCAGAACCCCGAGTCCATATCCAGGTCAACATCTGATATGTTTTATAGCCTCACATGAACATGGATCAAACAATGATTTTTCTCAATAAGTCATCTTCCTGAAACCCCCAACAACTTTTCATAGCAGCATTTGCAGAGCCTACCCATCTGCAATTACCATTTTCCAATACTCCAAGCAACTATGTCGAATTCCCAGCTAGCCATTACCATGACGAATCAAATTGTTCTTAAAAATGACTGTAATTACAGTTATGGTCTTGGGTTTTACCTTCCCCGAGGGGTCCCTCTTAGCCACCGTACCACTTCCTTCATCACCGTGACTCCTACCGGTATCGACTTCCCGATCACCAAACTTCTTAACGGATTTTGCCGAACTGTTGGTACGATTGCCCAAGTCGCGATGCTCTTTCTTTCTCTTGTACGTGGAGAACTCAGTCGTTTGCACTCTCACCGCGGATTGACACAACCGGGACTCGTCTCCTCTCTCCTTCCCCGGGCCAGCGCTGCGCTTGCACCGGACGTCCGACTCTGATTCCATGGACGCCGGTGGAACTCAATTGTCAAGGGCACGACACGAAATTGACATTGAAATTGGTTTAAGAACACGGTGATAACGAGAATTTACTGGAATTGGTTTAGAGTCGCGGAGGGGAGTGAATTTGGGTTGCAATTGAAACGGGATCTAACCAAAGTACTCCGCAATATATCAAAATTAGGTGGTATCATATTTGATTGATGACGTGAGAATGGCATTTTTAATGCAATTAGAGGCATTTGGTCATCTAATAACACGGAACTTAAGGTTATTCAACGTTTCTAGACTCTGGTTATATCTGCCTATCGTTCTTTTAGGGTCAAGTCTTTCCTTCCTTTTTCTCCACCTCTTGTCGTTACGCCGTCTAATCTTTGTATCGGGTTTTTTTTTTCGAGAACCTTACCGCTCACTGTCCCTAACATCATTTTCCTTACCTGACCAGCACCGACCTCGTGTTCTGCCAATCGTGTCGAGTCTCAATGAACTGCCAACCATCACCATCACTGATGCGCCGCTCCCCACCCATGTGTTATCCTAATCCACTCGTGTCATGCTGTCGGCCCTAAATTGAAGTTTTATAAAACCAGTTTGGTCGAAGAAGAAGAGATACCGCGCACATCTTCCCTCGTCTTGCTCACACTGATACCGCACATGCATGCTCTGTCATTCTTTTTTGGGTAAACTACAAATACATACCCCAAACTTGTCACGATTAACTGATATTTACCCCCGTCTTTTTTTATAACCAATACATACTCAAATGTTCCCGAAATATAACTGATAGCCCCTGCCGTCTGATTTTCCATCCATTTTCTGTTAGTTTTTTCAAAAATACCCACAATACCCTTAACCCTGAACCCACAATACCATCATTTATTTACGAAAATACCACACATGACACATCTCTCCCTTCACTCCTCTTCAACTTTGCCTGCTAGCGTCTGCCAAAGAAGGTGAAGAAGAAGCATAAGCAGAAGGTTGGGAAGAAATCAGATCAAGTTCGTTGTCCTCCAAAGCCATATCAGTCTCCATCGCTAGATTTTTGAAATTCGCCGTCAACCGAAACTACTGGAGCTTCGAGCTTGGCCATGTCCCGTTCGAGCCTCTCTCCAAAAAGTTATGGGTTTCCGAAGCTGCAAAGATCAAAACAGAGAGGACGAGTACATAAAAGCTCATGATTTCAAGAGGTTTCAGGTTTTGAAACTTAAACCCCATTATTACATACCTGGGTTGTGTAGATTTTTTGGGTTAATTGGATGATTTTGAGCTTCACAATCTCTATAAATCCTCTATTTCCGAGATTTTGTGGTCTCAATTTTTCTACTGTGTAACTAGAATATGATGGATTGCTATGGGATATTGAAGTAGAAATGATGGATTGACTGAGTCATGGCCGGAGCTTTGTGTCGATGGAGGTTCAAAGGCCAAGTCTAATGAGGATAAACCACCAAAGGTCGTGTTGTTCTCTTCAATTCACCGTTGCCTAGTCCAATAAATTAACAAGAATTAAAAGTATTAGAAAAGAATTAAACATTAAATATTAGAAATAATTAATGAAACCTCCAATGGTATTTTCGTAAATAAATGATGGTATTGTGGGTTTAGGGTTAAGGGTATTGTGGGTATTTTTAAAAAAACTAACAGAAAATGGATGAAAAATCAGATGGCATGGGCTATTAGTTATATTTTGGGAACATTTGAGTATGTATTGGTTATAAAAAAAGATGGGGGTAGATATCAGTTAATCGTAACAAGTTTGGGGTATGTATTTGTAGTTTACCCTTCTTCTTTTTTTATATAAGCAAAGCATTATATTAAATCTCTTCATTTTCAAAGATTGAAAATGGAGGACAATAGTCTCTGGCTACAGAGACTAAACAAGAAAGTACATCACCCAAAGATGAATTACAAGAACCAAGCTACCCACCCACATAACAAAAGGGTACCAAAATGATATGACAGATGGAAGCATTAAAAATTAAGGCCACTAGCCAAAATGAAGAGGGGTTGTCAAACAGTGAGGTGTTGGGTCTCGAGGTAAGGTTGGAGATGAATCAACTCGCAACGGAAAATCAATGAAAACCAAGAGACGATTAAAACCATGAAACAACTAACAAAGAATGGATTCACAAGAGAAAAAATCAGCACTATTTCTTACCAAAACAAGAACACCGGGTAACGAATGATTGACTTGAGTCTCCAAAATGCCTACGTATCCACATGGGAATCAAAGCTACGTAGTTCTTCTCTCTGAGGACTCAAGAACACAAAATGGAGGTGGAAACAACCCTTGGCCTAAATTGTGGGGAAGAGGGAGAGAAAATGTGTTTTCTATTCTTGTCTTGCGTTTGTTATGTTGAAAAAAAAGATGACTTAAACATAACAAATCTCATACTTGTCTAACTAAAGGCATGGGACAAGCATGGTGACAAGTAAGGTGTAAATAGGACAAAGTATGGCTAGGTAAGATGGGGTTAGGTGGTGAATCACCAACACCTAAATCCTTATCATGCTTACTTAGTACTAATTAATCAAGACTTGATGAACTAGTTCCATGGGCCTTGGTTGCATGGGCCTTTCATGGGCCTCTTGGAACATGGCCCGTGGCCATTTTCAACGAGGTCCCGTGATTCGCTCATCGCCTCCAAGCCTTCCATACCGGAAATGTCCAACATTATCCGACGCGATCAATCCCAAGACTCCAAGCCTTGTCTCGATCCGTAAAGTCATATTCACTTACGGGCACATGACCCAAAACCCAGTTTTGGTAATGTCCTAAGACAACTCTCTTTTGCCCATTCTCCATAAATGTGTCAATGAGTTTCACCCTCCGGTGTGACCCTTAGGTTTATGCATGTCAATAGGTCAACGTAAAATCCAATTTTACTTGATCCTATATAAGTGGCAACTAATGAGACTTTAGTATTGCCTAACACTACATAAAGAATCGACCTTGTCGATTCTAACCTTTCCGTCGTCTATGTCACTATCATTTTATCTCCGCTATCCTGATTAAGATAGGGCACAGAGCTGTCATCCTTATTATTCTCAATCATTGTTCCTTGATATGTGAGATGATTGAATATATGATACCCAGTATCATGTGCATGACCATGCTATTCTTTCAGTCACTCTCGATCAAGTGGCCGAGAACCGGTATCTTTCTCATACCTCAGTATGAGGGATAAATCCCTTAGCCGTCTTTAGTGTCACTCATGTAGCCCGTCCCCAAGCCAATCCTGGCCGTTATGGAAGCCCTGTTACGGACAACGTTAGGCTCAGGTCAAAATCACTTGTTGACGACATAGATATCACAAAGACTCATTGGTCTAAGGATACATGACAAGTTACGACACTGAATATGTTCATGACCTAATCTATGACCCATATTCAGGGCGGGTCGTCCAATATCATGTCCCACATGATATCTATGATCAGACTCCGGAATCTCATTCCAATGACTAACAGAACGTAAGCCATAAAGAGCCATCTTTCATATTAGTCGCTTCTAGTGAAGCTTTGTTGACTAGGGACCCATCGAGTGTGATCTATCTCGATCTATGGTTCTATTCGCATTGTGGGCATAGATCAGAGCACACATCGATATATTACTCCAACACATAAGTAATATAAAGCCGCTTTAATTTTATTGCTAACGATGATATTTACATTTGGACATTTAGGATTGCACTACGGCCATCTCCGGCTCCCTTTCTACTGGGTTGTCAATTCGTTTAGACGGATCTGTACCATTCTAAATTTCTTCGAGATGCACAGTCCTACCACTAACGTCTTTGGAAACAAAGGCCCTTTTCCATAAAGACCCCACCCCAAGCGACGAACACCATGTTCTCACTAGGTTTGTAGAAGTAGTATCCCCTTGTTGCTTTGGGATACCACACTAAGGTGCATATCTCAGATCTTTGTTCGAGCTTAGTCGAAACCAAATGTTTCACATAAGCCTCTCAACCACAAATCTTTAGGAAGGACAAAGCGGGCATCTTTCCATGCCATTTCTAAAATGGTGTCCATTCCACAACCTTTGTCGGAGCCCGATTCACTATGAGTGTGGTCATCTCTAAAGCATAACCCCAGAAAGAGATTGGGAGATCAGTCCAACTGATCATGTATCGGACCGTATCCAATAAAGTCTGATTTCTCCGCTCGGACACAACATTCAACTGCGGTGTTCCGGGAGGAGTCCATTATGAAAAGATCCCTCTCTCCACCAAATGATCTAAAAACTCTGTGGTTAAGTATTTTCCACCTCAATCCAATCGAAGTGTCTTAAAACTTTTCTCGAGTCGGTTTTCTACTTCAGTCTTGAACTCTTTGAATATATCAAAAAGCTTCAGACTTATGTCTTATTGAACAGACATAACCATATCTACTATAATCGTTAGTAAATATGATGAAGTAGCTAAAACCCCTCTTGGCCAACGAACCTATTGGTCAACACACTTCCGAGTGTATCAACCCAAATAATTCACCCGCCCTTTCACCGCGACCGATAAAAGGCGCTTTAGTCATTTTTCCCATCAAACAAGCCTTGCACCTATCAATCGAATGGAATTCGAATGGACCTGAAAGCCCGCACTTCTGAAGTACTGATAGGCGCTTCTTGTTTATACGGCCCAAATGACAGTGTCATAACAGAGTTAGGTTTAAATCGTTGGATTTATACCTCTTGGTATTAACATAATATATATAACTTGAGGCATTGTTACCCATATCTAATATGTACAATCCTCCAACCAAGTTAGTACTAGCATAAAACATATCATTGCATAGAACATTGATTACTCCATTTCCAATATCAATATTATATCCTTCCTTGTCAAACACAGATACAGATATAATAATTCTACAAAAAGTAGGTATGCAATATACATTATACAATACTAAGACAAGGCCACTTGGAAAAGCAAGACTCATGGATCCTACAACAGTTGCCACAACTCTAAGGTCCACTTCGTGTTTTCCAAACCCCTCCTACTTTCAGCCATTATACGTTAGTGCATGTGTGAGATTCAGTCCTGGTATCTAATACCCATGAATCTTTGGAAGTAGAGAGATGTAGCTCTATAGAGTTAATACTGGATGAAGGCACAGTCCCACCGCCCTTCCTTAGATCATCCAGGTTTCCTGATGAAGGCACAGTCCTACTGCCCTTCTTTAGATCATCCAGGCTATCTGATGAAGGCGCAGTCCCACTGCCCTTCTTCAGATCAACCATGAACTTCCTATAATCTCGGTTCCAGTGACCAGGCTATTGGCCGTAGAAGCAGACATTCTCAAGTGTCTCATCTTTCCCGCCAAGTGCGCATGGGCCCCGCCCTTGCCACTTTTCAATTCCCTTGTTGACCATCAGAATATCCTTGGATCCCAGACCCCTGATATTCTTCAGTTAATGACACTTCATGTAACTCTGGTATGGTCTTAGTGACAACCTTGTCAAGGACATATTCTTTGCGTTTAGACTTTAGGACTATCCTCAAAATTCTGTAACAGTCCAAATAGTTTGTCCCATTTAGTTTGAACCTATCAAGAATGGTTTTTAATGACAAACTATTAATGTTCGCTGAATTTTCCATTTGATCTACAACAGATAAAATCCAATCAGTAAACTGAATAAATTTTATGAAGATCAAGCTTAAACACCAACAATCGATTCTATACCTTTAGAATCTAAAACCAAGATCCTTGATTTACTGGATCAAGTTGAACGAAGGCTCACCACTCAATCGAGCTATGTAGGTAGGACCCCGTCAAATCACATCCATTATGACTCTTGGCTAGGGTATGTACTTAAGTACACGTCTTACCCTATCTGATCCCTAGCTCAACCCTGACTGAGAATCATAGTCGGGTCCACCAATTTTCAACTATGACCCGCCACTATGTAGGTGCTCCGTTAAGGCGCACGACACCCACATATGTCGTCCAAACCTACTAACCCGCTTTCCCATGGATGCTCCGCTAAGGCGCACGACACCCATAGGACGGGGAGGTAGTAAGGTGTTGATAATTGGGAGGTATCAGACATGACCCTTTTTTACTTGTCCGGTTGTGTTTAAAACTTTTGGCACATCCTAGATGCGATGAGCACATCAACTACATTCTAAATGTAATGATGCCTCCAATTACATCCAATGTAATTCTTCCTTCAAAACCGTCAACTACATCCAATGTAATGACGGTTCTAAGGGCTCACAAACAAGGATTAAAATTCCAAGTTTATCTTTGCATGTGAGGTGATATGCTCGGTAAATAAAGTTAAACATGCAATTCTAGAACACATAGAATTAATCATGCATAAACTAAACAAACCATAAAGCGATCAATGTGCACATAATAACCCCCTAAACTAACTCCCACTAGCTTCTTGAGCTCCATCGACTCCAAACCGATGCCAACACCCGAAAAGACACCAAATGACCTTTTCACCCTTTCTTTGTCTGGAGAAAAATATTAAAATTTAATACACGACTCGCAGGTCGAGAATAAATAAATATTACAAATAAGTGGTTTGACGACCACACCTTGAAAGAATAATTACACGCTAACTCTAACGGCTCGCAGGCCGTGAAAAGAGGTAAATAATTAAAACAAGCTCGGGGCTATTATGTACACCATGCCAACATCACATCACACATCGTGTTATCAAACATCATGTGATTTTCTGGTTTTAATTAATAGCCAAGTTTCGAAATTTTTTGATGCTAGGTTTATCGAAACCGTTCAAAAATGAAACTTTTCAACATTTGATCTTCGAGTTCGTCATGACGGTTCCAAACTCGTCATAACTAACAAAACGGTTTAGCATTGGCATATCAACCATCCAATGGTCATGCTTGGCCTAGCTCCGTCCAATGGAGCCCCGTTCGGTCTCGGTTTCGGCTCCCCGAGAGTCCCGCTCCCGAGACCCGAAAAATCAAACTTTTTCAAAATTTCCATATTTGAAATAATTTTCAAAAATTCATTTTACATGCATTAAATCCATACACAAGAATTTAAAACATGTTATCAAACAATTTGGCAAATTAACATGTCAAAACCTAAACTTTCAACACCATCTTGTGAATCCCGAAGGTAGCACGGCTCTGATACCACTGTTGGGTCTCGAGGTAGGGTTGGAGATGAACCAAATCGCATCGAAAAATCAATGAAAACCAAGAGACGATTAAAACCATGAAACAACTAACAAAGAATGGATTCACAAGAGAAAAATTCAGCACTATATCTTACCAAAACAAGAACACCGGGTAACGAATGATTGGCTTGAGTCTCCAAGACGCCTACGTATCCACATGGGAATCAAACCCACGCAGTTCTTCTCTCTAAGGACTCAAGAACACAAAATGGAGGTGGAAACAACCCTTGGCCTAAATTGTGGGGAAGAGAGAGAGAAAATGTGTTTCCTATTTTTGTCTTGTGTTTGTTATGTTGAAAAAAGATGACTTAAACATAACAAACCTCATACTTGTCCAACTAAAGGCATGAGACAAGCATGATGACAAGTAAGGTGTAAATAAAACAAAGTATGGCTAGATAAGATGGGGTTAGGTGGTGCATCACCAACACCTTAATCCTTTTCATGATTACTTAGTACTAATTAATCAAGACTTGATGAATTAGTTCCATGGGCCTTGGTTGCACGGGCCTTTCCCGTGATTCGCTCATCGCCTCCAAGCCTTATATACCGGAAATGTCCAACATTATCCGACGCAATCAATCCCAAGACTCCAAGCCTTGTCTCGATCTGTAAAGTCTTATTCACTTACGGGCACATGACCTAAAACCCAATGTTCATGTCCCTAGACAACTCCCTTTTGGCCGTTCTCCATAAATGTGTCAATGAGTTTCACCCTCCGGTGTGACCCTTAGGTTTATGCATGTCAATAGGTCAATGTAAAATCCAATTTTACTTGATCTTATATAAGTGGCAACTAACGAGGCTTTAGTATTGCCTGACACTACATAATGAATCGACCATTTCGATTCTAACCTTTCCGTCGTCTATGTCACTATCATTTTATCTCTGATATCCTGATTGAGATATGGCATAGAGCTGTCATCCTTATTATTCTCAATCACTGTTCCTTGATATGTGAGATGACTGAATATATGATACCCAATATCATGTGCATGGCCATGCTATTCTTTCAGTCACTCTCGATCAAGTGGCCGAGAACTGATATATTTCTCATACCTCAGTATGAGGGATAAATCCCTTAGCCGTCTTTAGTGTCACTCATGTAGCCTATCCCCAAGCCAATCTTGGCCGTTATGGAAGCCCTGTTACGGACAACGTTAGGCTCAGGTCAAAATCACTTGTTGACTACATAGCGATCACAAAGACTCCTTGTTCTAAAGATACATGACAAGCTACGACACTGAATATTTTCATGACTTAGTCTATCACACATATTCTGGGTGGTTCGTCAAATATCATGGCCCACATGATATCTATGATCAGACTCCAGAATCCCATTCTAGTGACTAACAGAACGTAAGCCATAAAAAGCTATCTTTCATACTAGTCGCTTCTAGTGAAGCTTTGTTGACTAGGGACCCATCGAGTGTGATCTATCTCGATCTATGGTTCTATTCGCATTGTGGGCATAGATCAGAGAACACATCGATATATTACTCCAACACATAAGCAATATAAAGCCGCTTTAATTTTATTGCTAACAATGATATATACATTTTGTCATTTATGATTGCACTACGGGCACTAAGACTAACATGAGGTCCAAGTGATTGTGAGAGAAGTTGTAGTAGAGGAAACTTTCAAATGTATGTTGCTTGCTGCTGAAGGAAGAGGAGAGATGTTGTTATCCGAAGTTGTTTGAACAGAAGAACTGGGGAAGGATCTACAAGAGTGAGACAATGAGATTCTGAAGGGATGGAAGGAACCCTCTTGATCCACTACCTAGCTTGGACTGCAAATGAAAGTCTTGGAAGAACATAACAACAGTAGAAAATTGGATTGCTTGTGGGTTTCTTGCAGTAGAAATAACTTGATGAGTGTGACTGCAGGAACTAGTGAAGCTTATAAAATGAAATGGAGTCTCCCAAAAGCACAAATCACCTGCAAGTAGAAGCAAGGAGACCAAGGGAGCAAGGGCAGACAGTAAAAACCAGCAAAGCTCAGGAAGTGCACAACTCAGACTCAGCAAACACCCACTCTCACAGACCAACCTAAGGAGGAAGAGAAGCTAACCACACTCAAGCAAAAAAGATAAACCCCAAAGAAGGACACCCTCACCACAATACCCAAACCACCCACAAAACCCACCCCCTCACACCCAAAACCCCAGGGCAACAGCCAAAGAGAGAGCCCCCAAAGTCAGGGCCTGCTTTGCCTCAACATCAGACAGGCTTGAGGAGATGACATCCAGTTCTCAAAGGAGAAGCCATAAGTGCAGGAGAAGGAGGCACTTTCCCAAGAAAATAATTGGCTTTGGATTTTGATGAATATTTCTATAGAGGAGAGGATCACTGCATTGAACAATTTGTCAATTCTGGCCGACCAAACTTGCCAGCAAGTTAATTTTAAAATCTTCCCCCACACCTTCTTGAAATTGGGATCAACCAAGTGGAGCCAAGAACAAAAAAAAGGGTCTGGATATCAGCTGGCATAGACCATGAAACCCCCCACCATTCTAAAACAAGATTCCAAACTTCCCAAGCAATTTTACAGTGAAGCAATATGTGAGCAGCATCTTCAAAGTCCCAGGAGAAAGAGGGGTAAATTAATTCTTCTAAGGAGAAGGTCATACCTCTGGATTCTAGAAAACACCTTGAAGGAATGGTCTCCAGGCAAGGTAGCCAACAAAAAGGCAGTATTTTGGGAGGCATAGGAGGAGACCAAAGATTTTTGGACCAATCAGGAATAACAGTAGCTTGTGGAGCAAGTAAAGAGTACATTTTTTAATTGAGAACCCTTTGTCATCATGAATCCATGACATTACATCATCTTCAGTAGAAGGAGAGATCAAGGAGAGTATTGAGCTGATCAAACCTCATTCATCTTCCTCCCAGCCTCTAGGAAATCTTCTGAGTTTCAAATTCCATTCCCCACCATCCCATAGGTCCTCTATCAGATCTTTTTTGGCATTTGATAGGATATAAATTCTAGGGAATAAAGTCTTGAGAGATGATTCTCCCCACCCAATATCAGTCCAAAAATGGATTTTATTGCCTCTTCCTAGTTTCCATATGCAAGCCTTTGAGCCAAAAATATCACTGAATCTAGGATCTTTTGTTAACTGCAGAATTTGATTGAAGAAACCTGCCTTGCCAATTTCTGCAAAATTGGATAAATCCCACTCCTTGATGTCACAGCCTGCTTTGGAGCAAATGACTAGCTTCCATAGTGCCTTATATTCTGGAGCAAATCTCCACCACCATTTTGCTAAGAGAGCCAAATTCATGTCTGCTAGACCTTTAATGCCTAGACCTCCTTGAGCTTTAGTTTTACAGACAGTTTGCCATTTAACTTTGCAAAATACTCTTGAGGCTGAAGAGTCATGCCAAAGAAACCTTCTCTACCAGCTTTCACATGTTTTGATGACTGCTTTTGGGGCCTTCAACAGTGAGACCAAATAAAGAGGCAATAGGCAAGAGTTGATTTTAGTAAATTAATTCTTCCTCCAAAAGATAGAAGCTTTGCTTGCCAGAGTCCAAGAGCTTTTTTAAACTTTTCAATGATTGGTTTCCAAGTACTGATCTTTCTGGGATTAGCTCCAAGGGAGAAGCCTAAATAAGTTAGGGGTAGAGAGCCTATTGTGCAACCAAGAGCATCTGCCAATTTAGTTATTGCTTCTGATGAAATATTGAAAGAGATCAAAGTAGACTTGTCATAATTGACTTGTAATCCAGGAGTTAGGTAGAACAGTTGCTTCAATGAAGAAAATGGTGTCATCTGCATATTGTAAATGATAGATGGTAGGGCCTTCTAAACCAATCTTTATACCAGTGAAGTGATTTCCAAGCAACCCTGCCTTCATTATCTGATTTATAGCCTCTGAGATGATCACAAAAATGAGAGGGGATAATGCACATCCCTGTCTCAAAGCCCTCCTTAATTGAAAATCATGACTGGGTGAGCCATTAATCATAACTGAGACCGAGGCTTTGAGGCAAGAAGAGATCCACAATCTCCAAAGTAAGCCAAAATCCATTTTGATTAGAATTTCCATAGTAAATCTCCAACTGACTTTGTCAAAAACATTTTCAAAGTCAGCTTTGAACATCACTTCCTTTTGTTTTGATTTTTTGATATGATCTACCACCTTAGAAGCTACTAAAATTCCATCTATGATTTGCCTTCCTATTATGAAACTAAATTGTTCAAATCCCACAATTTTGCCCACTATTGTCTTGAGTCTAGAAGCTAGCAACTTGTAGAGTATTTTATAAAGCCCCCCATTAGACTTATGGGTTTGAAGTCATTGAAAGTTGTAGGAGAATCACATTTGGGAATCAAAGTAATGAAACAAGAATTGAGACCTTTTCCAATATGACCAGTGTAGTGAAAATGGGAGAATTGTTTTTAATAGATATACCCTTATAATTGGCCAACAGACTTGAAAAAACCTCAGTGTGGAGCCATCAGGCCCTGTTGCCTTGTTCCCAGCACAAGCCATTACTGCTTTGAGTATCTCCTCCTCTAGAAATGGTCTTTCAAGCCACTGAGCTTCATTATGATTGATGCTTGTAAAATTTAGATGATTAATGTCCATAGTTGTAGGGAGTGAACCTTGAAATCTTGACCTGAAATGAGAGCATGCTGCATTTTTTATTTGGGTGGGATCTGATAGATAATCACCCTGGAACCATATATGTGAAATTTTCTTTTGTACACCTTTATAATTTGCTATCCTGTGAAAATATTTTGAACCTTGATCTCCCTCATGAAGCCATTTTTTCTTGGCTTTTTGACTCCACAGCTTAGAATGTAGCTTTGTTTTTGTGATTAGTTCTGCTCTCAGAGCTCCTCTTTGAGAGCATTCCTACTGGGATAAATCCCTAGATTCAACCAGAGAATCTAGTTTGTCAATTCTTGACCTGCGATCAGCAATAGAGGTCTCCAATATTACAAAAACCTCCACATTCCAGACTTTGAGATCCTCCTTTAGGAGCTTCAGCTTTTTCCAAAGCACAAAATGAGGCATTCTTGCAACCCTATAGGAATTCCAGAAATTTCCCACTGCTTTGTAGAATATGTGATCTTCTATCCATATATTGAGGACCTCAAATGGTTTAGGCCCCCACTCAATAATAGGATTGGAGATTGTGATGGGTTTATGATCTGTAATGCGTCTTGGAAGGCAGCATTGAGTTAAATGAGGGTAACAAGTCAAGAAGTCTGATGAAACTAGAAACATATCAAGCCTTGAGGCTTTGGAACCAGGACCAAACCAAGTAAACTTGCCACCAGAGAGGGGAAGATCAATCAAATCTACTTACAGAAATTTTTTTAGAAATGATGTTCTTCCAGCTTCATTTGAACCTTGATTTGCTCTTTCAGTAACTGACACTGTAGCATTAAAATCACCCTCAACTAATATCAGTGTCTCAGGCTTTAAAGTTGATAATTCAGCTAATATGCTTCTCCAGAGTGATCTTCTTTCAGAGACTGAATTTGGAGCATATACATTTATAAGGCAACACTTTATGTTAAGAGAGTTAATAGACCCCCACCAAACCAAGGCTCCATCAATAGGCTGTGCATCCTGAAAACTGAAGTCATTGCTTTTCTAGGCAGTGATAATTCCACCTGCACTTCCTATAGCAGGAACAAACTTGAAATCCCACCCATCCTAAACCACAGCTCCTCAAAAAAGATGTTGAGACTTTGTCTACTTTGGACTCCTGAACAAACACTAGCCGAGGAGCTTGCTTGTGGAGCACGTCAGCTAGAGTTCTCCTCTTTTGAGAGGTGGAAAGTGCTCTCAGGTTCCAAGAGAGGACCTTCATTGAAGCCAACTAAGAGAGAGGAGGAAAGGCATAAACTTGATGCCCTGCGTTTTTAACACAGAAAAGGACACGGCAAGCGTACCGGTCGTCAAGTAGTATTTCGGGATTTTTAGTTCCGAGTTATCGAACCCAAAGGAGCATGAGTCAAGCACGTTCTATCTCAAAGTCGTTGTCAAGCTATCTCGATTAAAAGATGATTTTTGTTTTAAAACATGAAAAGTAAATAGTAAACGAAATGACAGTGAACCAATAATCACAAAGCTTAGAAGAGTTTTAATTCAGAGAAAAAGTAATCTAAAGTTGTGGGTTCATAGAGACCGTTTCCAATGCATTTAACTGACGATGAACATTGTGAAGTTGTTCTGATTTTAGGGGCAACGAATTATCTCTCAAACTAGTCCTAACTCCTCACGTTGTTTCGAACCCTAATGGAATCTAACCACCCAGCTCTCACGAATCAGGATGTAGGGAGACCCAAAGCATTACGTTCTTTGATAATTTCTAACTTTCGGTTTGAACCCTATGGTTATTGCAATCGTGTTAACCTAGCTATCACTAGTCTAGATTTAAACCCAATTTGTATAAGATTTCTGACCTAATTACAACCCACCTCTCACGAGTGTCAGATTGCAATTCCCACCTTCTATCAGGCCTACCCGGGAGATAGAGCATTAAGCTTAAATCAAATACAAACCCTAAATCATATCATTCTACACAATCCTCACTCATACAATCAACACATTGGAAAACAAATCTCTAATCCCCCATAACCCTAGATTATGGGGTTTTAGTTACTCATGAGCAAGGAAGAAGAAAACACCATTGATGAACATAGACAAAGCTTCATAATTGAACAAAGTAGAGAAATACAATACCCAATATTTGATTACAATGATGTTCTTCAAGTGGAAATCATCTCCTTAAGCTTGCTCTCAACTCTCCTCTCTTCCTAGCTCTCAAAATTACAAGTCAGATCTATTGGGAGGCTAATTTTAGGTTTAAAAAGGGTAAAAGTAAGTCTGAAGCGAGTCTGGGAAACAACTCTGCGCGCACGTCACGGCTCCGTGATGGCATCCGTCACGGATACCATCACGGATCCGTGACGGACCAGAACGTCTTGGCCAATTCTGGGTCTTCGTCACGGCTCCGTGACCCTACCGTGACGGGTTCGGTCACGGATCCGTGATGGCTGTCCTTCAGCTGCTCCTCGAGTTTACAACTTCGAATTTGTCCCCTTTTTGACTTGTTTTTGCTCGTATTCCATGCTATAACCTGTGAAACATGAGAAGTGCTGGAAACGAGTAAAATCCGAGAGAATGAGACAATAATGGGCTAAAATCAACGATAAAGTCCCTCTAAATGTGGCATTTTTAATGCCAAGATGCGCCCGCATCAGCAGACAAATTGCCTACCTATAAATCATCTTCCTCCAAATCCACATATTCATCTCCACTATCTGCTTCTAGGTCCACTCCTTTGTTGTCTTCTACTTCCAATGAACTAAGATGATGCAAAATTACATCCTCATTGCACTTAGGTTGCAAGCCAATCGATTTACCAAACTGAATGGCCTTTTTTGCTTAAGCTACAGTTTTTGTATGTAATGCTGAGTTTCCGAGCTTTCTTTGCAGTTTTGATTCTTCTTTTGATTTCGATCTAGTTTCATAACCATGGGGAATAGTTGGCAATGGTTTTTTTTTCTTTTTTTTTTCATTTGTTTATGGAGAGAGGAAGAGTGTGTTGATTAGTGAGACCAAGGGTTTGCTGAGTTGTGAGACCAAGACACATATTAGAGCAGTTTCTACAATTTGATCCTGCACAATTGGCAAAATCCTTTGAGCTGACAGTTCTGGAGGTGAGAAGGAAGGTTGGCCACTACTTAGGCCTTCTAAACCCTCAGTTAATGAATATATATCTGAAGCCATTAATGTTTCTTCTGCTGCCCAAGGGTCTATGTTTTCTTTTACTGCTGCTGCATCTTATCCATTTTGGGAACTGCTCAGAGTTAATTGCTGAGGGACCACCATTGTACTATCTCCCAAAAAAGGTAATTGGTGACAAGAGGCTGGGAGTTGAGGAGTAACTACTTGTGCTCCTTGTAGGGTGGCAATTAAATATTGAGGACAAGGAGAGGGAGACAGACATTCCTTAGTTAATGCAATTGGATTTGTCGTTTGGTCACCAAAACTGAGCTGATACTGACTATGGGAGGGGACTTGAACTGTCAGCTCATCTTCATGAAAAGTATCCAATACTATTTTCCCAGCCAAATTTTGAATTGAAGTAGATACAATGGCTAAGGGTGTGGGAGGCAACTATTGAGGCACCTGATCCTCTGAGGTGAAGGATCGATAAACATCACATGTTCGCAGCAGAATAAAATATTCGATCCTAAAACGATCTATTGCATTTGAATCAATGATAAAATCAATAGGCTACTTACTTGATATGTAGAACAAAACAGATATAGCTCCGAAAATACGAAGCCTCTAGTGTATCCACACCGAGCAACGATTTGATGCTTTCAACTTTTTGAGACGGCTATGGAGATTGTCACGCCCCAATTTCAGTAAACCGAACTCGGGACGCGAACATTTAAAATAATAACACATTTTGAAACCTTTTACATTAAACCACTTTAAAAACATCACTTGTTCAACAAAAATAATATTTACAACTTAAAAATACGTCCCAACACGTGGACAAAAGTACAAGGTATCCGTCACTAGACTCAAAAGACAAAACCCGGACTCCGCTCCTAGCTCCACAAGCCTCGAGAGCTCACCTAGTCCAACCTGCGACCGGTACCTGTAGGAAAAGTAGCTAGGGGTGAGCGTTCGCTCACCACCACGGATAACAGACTGACTACGGCATAATTAGCAGACAATGCCGGTAACACCAATAATAAAGTCAACACCGGGGGACACTGTCCCCAACCCAAGTACTCTGACTGAACAAACACCCACTGTTACCTTCCTTGACCAACTCAACACTCTGACACGTAAAGTAGACCCGACACAACGATCACGACCTCTTCCAAGGACTCAAAAGACCATCATGCAACACCCAAGATCACAAAGGATCGCACACCAAACAAGATCACAAAGGATCGCATACCAGCTGCTCAGTAACCAATCTCTGTCTCTCGCCCTTTCCGATCCCAATCGGGCCAGGCGGTCGACTGTCTCACAACTTCTCTGTCCCTCGCCCTTTCCGATCCCAGTCGGGCCAGGCGTCGACCTGTCTCACAACTTCCCCCGATCCCAGTCGGGGAGCTAGCCAACAACCTCTCCGCTTCTCCCGATCCTTGTCGGGAGGCTAACTACACCACACAACCTCCACCATGATCAAGTAACCAAACACAATCACAAACAAAGTTCAACAACCAGTAACGACACAGGTTCAACACTCACAGGCACTCATGGCCACCAAGACACCAACAGTAAAACTCGGACTCAACAGCCCCACAGGCACTCACTGTTAGTCTTAGTGCCTGTAGTTCAATCCTAAATGTCCAAATGTATATATCATCGTTAGCAATAAAATTAAAGCGGCTTTATATTACTTATGTGTTGGAGTAATATATCGATGTGTGCTCTGATCTATGCCCACCATGCGAATAGAACCATAGATCGAGATAGATCACACTCGATGGGTCCCTAGTCAACAAAGCTTCACTAGAAGCGACTAGTATGAAAGATGGCTCTTTATGGCTTACGTTCTGTTAGTCATTGGAATGAGATTCTGGAGTCTGATCATAGATATCACGTGGGACATGATATTGGACGACCCGCCCTGAATATGTGCCATAGATTAAGTCATGAACATATTCAGTGTTGTAGCTTGTCATGTATCCTTAGACCAAGGAGTCTTTGTGATCGCTATGTAGTCAACAACTGAGTTTGACCTGAGCCTAACGTTGTCCGTAACAGGGCTTCCATAACGGCCATGATTGGCTTGGGGACGGGCTACATGAGTGACACGAAAGACGGCTAAGGGATTTATCCCTCATACTGAGGTATGGGAAAGATATCGGTTCTCGGCCGCTTGATCGAGAGTGACTGAAAGAATAGCATGGCCATGCACATGATACTGGGTATCATATCTTCAGTCATCTCATATATCAAGGAATGGTGATTGAGAATAATAATGATGACGACTCTATGCCTTATCTCAATCAGGATATTGGAGATAAAAGGATAATGACAGGGACGACGGGAAGGTTAGAATCGACAGGGTCGATTCGCTATGCAGTGTCAGGAAATACTAAAGTCTCGTTAGTTTCAACTTAAATAGGATCAAGTAAAATGGGATTTTACGTTGATCTATTGACATGCATAAACCTAAGGGTCACACCGGAGGATGAAACTCATTGACACATTTATGGAGAATGGCCAAAAGGGAGTTGTCTCGGGACATGACCAAAACTGGGTTTTGGATCATGTGCCCGTAAGTGAATAGGACTTTACGGATCGAGACAAGGCTTGGAGTCTTGGGATTGATCGCGTCGGATAATGTTGGACATTTCCGGTATGGAAGGCTTGGAGGCGATGAGCGAATCACGGGACCTCGTTGGAAATGGCCACGGGCCATGTTCCAAGAGGCCCATGAAAGGCCCATGCAACCAAGGCCCATGGAACTAATTAATCAAGTCTTGATTAATTAGTACTAAGTAAGCAAGACAAGGATTAAGGTGTTGGTGATTCACCACCTAACCCAATCTTGTCTTGCCATACTTTTTCCTATTTACACCTTACTTGACACCATACTTGTCACATGCCTTTAGTTGGACAAGTATGGGTTTTGTTATGTTTAAGTCATCTTTTTTCAACATAACAAACACAAGACAAGAATAGGAAACACATTTTCTCTCCCTCTTCCATGGCCATTTCGGGTTTGGCTAGTTTCCACCTCCATTTTTGTGTTCTTGAGTCCTCAAAGAGAAGAACTATGTGGCTTTGATTCCCATGTGGATACGTAGGCGTCTTGGAGACTCAAGCCAATCATTCGTTACCCGGTGTTCTTGTTTTGGTAAGAACTAGTGCTGAATTTTTCTCATGTGAATCCATTCTTTGTTAGTTTGTTTCGTGGTTTTAATCGTCTCTTGGTTTTCATTGATTTTCCGCTGCGAGTTGGTTCATCTCCAACCATACCTCGAGACCCAACAGTGGTATCAGAGCCGTGCTACCTTCGGGATTCACAAGACGGTGTTCAAAATTTCGGTTTTGCTTGAAAGTTTCGTTTTTTGGCATGTTGTTTTGCTAAATTGTTTGATAACATGTTTTAAATTCTTGTTCATGGATTTAATGCATGTAAAATGAATTTTTTAAAATTATTTCAAATCTGGAAATTTTGAAAAAAAATTGATTTTTTGTATCTCGGGAGCGATACTCTCGGGGAGCCGAAACCGGGACCGAACGGGGCTCCGTTGGACGGAGCTAGGCCAAGCATGACCATTGGATGGTTGATATGCCAAGGCTAAACCGTTTTGTTAGTTATGACGAGTTTGGAACCGTCACGACGAACTCGAAGATCAAATGTTCAAAAGTTTCATTTTTGAACGGTTTCGATAAACCGAGCATCAAAAATTTTCGAAACTTGGCTATTAATTAAAACCGGAAAATCACATGATGTTTGATAACATTCTTGTTTGATAACATGATGTGTGATGTGATGTTGGCATGGTGTACATAATAGCCCCGAGCTCGATTTAATTATTTATCGCTTTTCACGGCCTGCGAGCCGTTAGAGTTAGTGTGTAATTATTCTTTCAAGGTGTGGTCGTCGAACCACTTGTTTGTAATATTTATTTATTCCCGACCCGCGAGTCGTGTATTAAATTGTAATATTTTACTCAAGACGAAGAAAGGGCGAAAAGGTCATTTGGTGGCTTTTCGGGTGTTGGCATCGGCTTGGAGTCGGTGGAGCTCAAGAAGCTAGTGGGAGTTAGTTTAGGGGGCTATCATGTGCACATTTATCGCTTTATGCTTGGTTTAGTTTATGCATGACTAATTCTATGTGTTTTAGAATTGCATGCTTAACTTTATTTACCGAGCATATCACCTCACATGCAAAGATAAAATTGGAATTTTAATCCTTGTGTGTGAACCCTTAGAACCGTCATTGCATTGGATGTAGTTGACGGGTTCAAAGGAAGAATTACATTGGATGTAATTGGAGGCATCATTACATTTGGAATGTAGTTGATGTGCTCATCGCATCTAGGATGTGCCAAAAGTTTTAAACACAACCGGACAAGTAAAAACGGGTCATGTCCGATACCTCCCAATTCTCAACACCTTACTACCTCCCCGTCCTATGAGTGTCGTGCGCCTTAGCGGAGCATCCATGGGAAAGCGGAGTAGTAGGTTTGGACGACATATGTGGGTGTCGTGCGCCTTAGCGGAGCACCTACATAGTGGCGGGTCATAGTTGAAAATTGGTGGACCCGACTACGATTCTCAGCTAGGGTTGAGCTAGGGTATCAGATAGGGTAAGTCGTGTACTTAAGTACATACCCTAGCCAAGAGTCACATTGGATGTGATTGGACGGGGTCCTACCTACATAGCTCGATTGAGTGGTGAGCCTTCGTTCAGCTTGATCGAGTGAATCAAGGATCTTGGTTTTAGATTCTAAAGGTATAGAATCGATTGTTGGTGTTTAAGCTTGATCTTCATAAAATTTATTCAGTTTACTGATTGAATTTTATCTGTTGTAGATCAAATGGAAAATTCAGCGAACATTAATAGTTTGTCATTAAAAACCATTCTTGACAGGGTCAAACTAAATGGGACAAACTATTTGGACTGGTACAAAATTTTAAGGATAGTCCTCAAGTCTAAACGCAAAGAATATGTCCTTGACAAGGCTGTCTCTAAGACCATATCAGAGTTACATGAAGTGTCATTAATTGCTGCGAAGAATATATCAGGGATCTGGGATCCAAGGATATTCTGATGGTCAACAAGGGAATTGGAAGTGGCAAGGGCGGGGCCCATGTGCACTTGGCAGGAAAGATGAGACACATGAGAATGTCTGCTTCTACTGCCAATAGCCTGGTCATTGGAACCGGGATTACAGGAAGTTCACGGCTGATCTGAAGAAGGGAAGTGGGACTGCGCCTTCATCAAATAGCGTGGATGATCTGAAGAAGGGCAGTAGGACTGCGCCTTCATCAAGAAACCTGGATGATCTAAGGAAGGGCGGTGGGATCGTGCCTTCATCCGGTATTAACTCTATAGAGCTACATCTCTCTACTTCCAAAGCTTCATGGGTATTAGATACCAGGACTGAATCTCACACATGCACTAATATATGGTGGGTGAAAGTAGGAGAGGTTTGGAAAGCACGAAGTGGACCTCAGAGTTGTGGCAACTGCTGTAGGATCCATGAGTCTTGCTTTGCCAAGAGGCCTTGTCTTAGTACTGTATAATGTATATTGCATACCTACTTTTAGTAGGAATATTATATCTGTATCCGTGTTTGACAAGGAAGGATATAATGTTAATATTGGAAATGGAGTTTTCAATGTTCTATGCAATGATATGTTTTATACCAGTACTGACCTGGTTGGAGGATTGTACATATTAGATATGGGTAACAATGCCTCAAGTTCTATATATTCCGTTAATACCAAGAGGTCTAAATCCAACAATTTAAACCTAACTCTGTTATGGCACTGTCATTTATGTCGCATAAACAAGAAGCACCTATCAGCACTTCAGAAGTGCGGACTTTCAGGTTCATTCGAATTCCATTCGATCGATAGGTGCAAGGCTTGTTTGATGGGCAAAATGACTAAAGTGCCCTTTTATCGATCGCGATGAAAGGGCGGGTGAATTATTGGGGCTGATACACTCGAATGTGTGTAGACCAATAACTTCACTTGCCAGGAGGGGTTTTAGCTACTTTATCACATTTACTGATGATTACAGCTAATATGGTTATGTCTATTCGCTGAGACATAAGTCTGAAGCTTTTGATAAATTCAAAGAGTTTAAGACTAAAGTAGAAAACCAGCTCGACAAAGGTATTAAGGCACTTCGATTGGATCGAGGTGGAAAATACTTGACGACAAAGTTATTAGATCATCTAAAAGAGAATGGGATCCTTTTGGAATGGACTCCTCTTGGGACACTGTAGATGAAAGGTGTAGCCAAACGGAGAAATCGGACATTGTTAGACAATGGTCCGTTCCATTATTAGTTGGACTGATCTCTCAATCTCTTTCTGGGATTATGCTCTAGAGACGACCGCATTCATAGTGAATCGGGCTTCGACGAAGGGTGTGGAAGGGACACCATTTTAAAATGATATGGGATGATGCCCGCTTTGTCCTTCCTAAAGATTTGTGGTTGCGAGGCTTATGTGAAACATTTGGTTTCGACTAAGCTCGAACCAAGATCTGAGATATGCACCTTCGTGTGGTATCCCAAAGCAACAAGGGGATACTACTTCTACAATCCCAGTGAGAACATGGTGTTCGTCGCATGAGGTGGGGTCTTTATGGAAAAGGAGTTTTGTTTCCAAAGACGTCATTGGGAGGACTGTGCATCTCGAAGAAATTCAGGATGGTACAGATCTGTCTAAACCAATTGGCAACCCAGTAGAAAGGAGCCAGAGATTTTCGTAGAGTAAGAACCAATTCCTGTTATAATTCCGGAAGGTCCAAGGCAATTTGAAAGGATCAGTCTTCCACCTCCAAGATATGGTATCCGGAGGTGACAATGAAGTCATGGTGGATCACGATGATCCAGCCACCTTTCAGGAAGTCGTGGATGGGCCCAACTCCGAGTTATGGCTGGGAGCCATGAGGGAGGAAATGCAATCCATGTCGGACAACCGAGTCTGGGAACCGGTTGATCCCATCAATGGTGTGAGGACCATCGGATGCAAATGGATCTTCAAGGTGAAGATGGACATGGACGGCAACCCTCTGACCTACAAAGCTCAACTGGTGGCGAAAGGTTATAGGCAGATCCAATGGATTGACTATGAGGAAACCTTCTCCCTATTGGCTATGGTCAAAATCGATCCAAATTCTTCTTGACATAACTGCGTATCATAATTACGAGATATGGCAAGTGGATGTCAAAACCGCTTTCCTAAATGGAAATTTGACTGAGTACGTTTGTATGTCTCGGCCCAAAGGTTTTGATGATCCGAAGAATAAGGGAAAGATTTATAAGTTGTTGAAATCCATTTATGTATTGAAACGAACTTCTCGGAGTTGGATCCTTTGTTTTGATGAAGCTGTAATTGGATTTGGCTTAATCAAGAACGAGGATGAATCTTGCGTTTATAAGAAGGCTAGTGGGAGCAAGATTACCTTTCTGGTTCTCATTGAAAACGACATCCCAACCTTGCACGAGACTTAAGCTGGGTTGAGGAAGTGTTTTTCAATAAATGACTTAGGCGATGCTTCTTATATCTTAGGGATTAAGATATGTAGAGATCGCACCAAGAGGGTCATGGATTTAAGTCAGGGAACCTATGTGAACAAGGCATTGAGTAGGTTCTTAGTGCTCGATTCAAAGAAAGTACTCTTACCCACTGGTCATGGCATTTATCTCAGCAAGGCTCGGTGTCCTAAGACAGCTGATGAGCTGAAAAGGATGATGAGAATCCTATGAGCCTAGGGGCAGGATCGATCATCTATGTCATGACATGTATGAGACCGGACGTCTCGTAAGCCTTATGTTGTACTAGTAGACATCATTCTAACCCGGGGGAAAGATGATGCTGAACTAGTCGTCGAAGGATGAGTAGACGCTAGTTTTCCAAGACAAATCCAGATGACTTTAAAAGTCAGTCAGGATATGTGTTTACGTTGAATGGCAGAGCTTTAGCTGGGAGAGCGTAAAGCAAGATACCATTGCCGAATCTACGACAGAGGCCAAGTACATGGATGCTGCAGAGGCAGCTAAGGAGGCTATGTGGATTTGGAAATTCATGGTAGGACTGGGTGTAATTAAAAACCCATCCAGCCCGGTGAATCCATTTTGCGACAACACAAGGGCCATTGCGCAAGCTAAAAGCCCAGATCGCATAACAAATCCAAACATGTACTGCGGCGTATCCACCTCATCAGAGAAATATTGAACTAAGGTGAAGTGAAGATAACCTATATTACTACAGATGATAACATAGGCAACTCTTTTACTAAGGCAGTGTCACTGCCTGAACATGTTAGACATGTAAAGTCGATGGGGACATATTGGAGTTTAGATTGGAACTAGGGCAAGTGGGAGATTGTTAGTCTTAGTGCCCGTAGTTCAATCCTAAATGTCCAAATGTATATATCATCGTTAGCAATAAAATTAAAGCGGCTTTATATTACTTATGTGTTGGAGTAATATATCGATGTGTGCTCTGATCTATGCCCACCATGCGAATAGAACCATAGATCGAGATAGATCACACTCGATGGGTCCCTAGTCAACAAAGCTTCACTAGAAGCGACTAGTATGAAAGATGGCTCTTTATGGCTTACGTTCTGTTAGTCATTGGAATGAGATTCCGGAGTCTGATCATAGATATCACGTGGGACATGATATTGGACGACCCGCCCTGAATATGTGCCATAGATTAAGTCATGAACATATTCAGTGTTGTAGCTTGTCATGTATCCTTAGACCAAGGAGTCTTTGTGATCGCTATGTAGTCAACAACTGAGTTTGACCTGAGCCTAACGTTGTCCGTAACAGGGCTTCCATAACGGCCATGATTGGCTTGGGGACGGGCTACATGAGTGACACGAAAGACGGCTAAGGGATTTTTCCCTCATACTAAGGTATGGGAAAGATATCGGTTCTCGGCCGCTTGATCGAGAGTGACTGAAAGAATAGCATGGCCATGCACATGATACTGGGTATCATATTTTACGTTGATCTATTGACATGCATAAACCTAAGGGTCACACCGGAGGATGAAACTCATTGACACATTTATGGAGAATGGCCAAAAGGGAGTTGTCTCGGGACATGACCAAAACTGGGTTTTGGATCATGTGCCCGTAAGTGAATAGGACTTTACGGATCGAGACAAGGCTTGGAGTCTTGGGATTGATCGCGTCGGATAATGTTGGACATTTCCGGTATGGAAGGCTTGGAGGCGATGAGCGAATCACGGGACCTCGTTGGAAATGGCCACGGGCCATGTTCCAAGAGGCCCATGAAAGGCCCATGCAACCAAGGCCCATGGAACTAATTAATCAAGTCTTGATTAATTAGTACTAAGTAAGCAAGACAAGGATTAAGGTGTTGGTGATTCACCACCTAACCCAATCTTGTCTTGCCATACTTTTTCCTATTTACACCTTACTTGACACCATACTTGTCACATGCCTTTAGTTGGACAAGTATGGGTTTTGTTATGTTTAAGTCATCTTTTTTCAACATAACAAACACAAGACAAGAATAGGAAACACATTTTCTCTCCCTCTTCCATGGCCATTTTGGGTTTGGCTAGTTTCCACCTCCATTTTTGTGTTCTTGAGTCCTCAAAGAGAAGAACTACGTGGCTTTGATTCCCATGTGGATACGTAGGCGTCTTGGAGACTCAAGCCAATCATTCGTTACCCGGTGTTCTTGTTTTGGTAAGAACTAGTGCTGAATTTTTCTCATGTGAATCCATTCTTTGTTAGTTTGTTTCGTGGTTTTAATCGTCTCTTGGTTTTCATTGATTTTCCGCTGCGAGTTGGTTCATCTCCAACCATACCTCGAGACCCAACACTCACGGCCTCCCAAGACACACAAACAGGAAAACACGGAATCAACAGCCCTAAAAGCACTCACGGCCTCCCAAGACACACCAACAGTAAGACACGGACTCAACAGCCCCACAGGCACTCATGGCCTCCCAAGGTACACCAACAGTAACTCACGGGCTCAACAACCCCACAGGCACTCATGGCCACTCAAACCACCAATTGTAAAGACACGGGTTCACAACCCCACGGGCACTCATGGCCACCCAAAACACCAAAGGTATAGACACGGGTTCAACAACCCCACAGGCACTCATGGCCACCCAAAACACCAAAGGTAAAGACACGGGTTCAACAACCAAACGGGCACTCATGGCCACCCAAAACACCAAAGGTAAAGACACGGGTTCAACAACCCCACGGGCACTCATGGCCACCCAAAACTCAACAGTAATACACGCTCGCAACTTACCGAGACTCTAACTCGTAAGCCAGCCAAAGAATGCTCGCAACCCCCCGAGACTCTACTAGGTCAGGCCAGCCAAAGACACCAACCTTAGTAAACGGGTTCTCATGGCCACCCAAGACACAACGATAATACACAAATAACCTTTGGCACAATCAATGCCTCCAACAATCCTAAAAACAACAGTTTCACAATCAACCTCCGGGCATGGTCATATACCTCCAGTAATCCTAATCTCGATAAGTTCACAATCAACCTCCGGGCATGATCATATGCCTCCAGTAATTCTAGTAACGCTAAGTTCTCTGCTCCTACGACACTACTAAGTGTCACATGCATTTTCAATAATTGCTACAATCCTGTATCATGTTTTTCTAGTATTCGATAATCTAAATAACCCATAACACCCCGGTGTCACATGCAATTCTATTGTTAACTTTCCCTAGTCAGGGCCGAGATCCGGCTACTTTTCCCTACCTCATGCGTGTTCTCCCAAAAGCCAACCAACCAGCTCTGGTGTGACCTCAGTCACTCACCCAGCTTTCCCTTGCCTCGGTCCGTGGCACGATCTAAAAGAACACAATTTTAAAGCACTTTAACTCGCAGGAAATAAGCTGAAATTTAATAAACTTAACGCCCAAACGTAACCCCGACAATGTCGATCACTCCCAAATACTTGACATTGTCGATAAGGGACCCGTAAAGGCCCGATTCGCCCGACATGGCGAATCTGCCCGGGTTTTGTAAATGCCCTTCCGGGGCTCCAAAAATTCCCGTTTTCGTTTCTACGGTCTTAGAATAATTCAAGGGTCCCAATGTACTTGCCCGAATCGAATTCCGACTCCCGAGTCAATTAATTTCCGTTTCAAGTTTCTAAAACCCGTTAATTGTAACTTTTCCAATTTAAATCCAATTTTCGATTCGGTTAAGGATAAATGGTCCGGGGAACGTTTTAAACCACTCGAACACAAAACCCGATCACCCGAGCACGTGGGCCCCACCCGGCCAAGCTAGGCCGTGGGCCCTAGGGTTCATTTGGGGCTCGGCCACCATGGTGGTGGCCGGCCCTAGGTCCGGCCAGCCACCTTCTATGGTGGCCGGCCACCCCCTAAGGTGGCCGGAGCTCCTCCCGAGCTCCCGGTCGCCGTAAAACGTTCTCTTTCCCTTCCAACACCTCCAAAACGTCTCCAACAATTACCCCAACATCAAAACCACCTTAAACTAATAGTTTTACAAAAACCTAACTTCCAAAATGATTCAAAACGAGAATCGGTTCGATGTATACCGTAGAGGAGAACGAGGGGAACGAGATTGCTCCTTGCCTTGAGACGATCCAAAGGTGGAGATGACGTGAATAGTGCTCCAACCCTAGCTTTCTCTCTTCCCTTCTTCTCCTTCTCTCCCTTTCTTCTCTCTTCTTTCTCTTTCTAAAACACTAACTCATTTTATCTTTTTTTTTTCTCTTTTTAATATGTGTGGCCGGCCACCCTTGTCCTCTCATCTTTATTTCCCCCCCAAAACTAACACCACCACATAATGGACAAGTGTCAAGTGGGTCCCACACCTTTTGGAAAATATCTCCTAGATATTTTCCAATCAGATTCGCGAAAAACGGACGTTTCGGGCCCCAAACGGGCACTTTTCCCAAAAAATTACGAAACTTGACGGGCTCCAAGGAAACGGCTCAACTAAGACCGCTGCGACGACGGCTAAGCTTTTTGGATCCAAAACGGTCCTCGAATGGACCAAAACGTCGCTCGGTTGACTTTTCCAACGAAAAGTCAACATTTCCCAAATTGATCAGAAAGTTGCCCTGAGTCCCCTAGAACTCACTTTGGTTGATAACGGGGTCAACTTAAGTCCGGTATGACCCTCGGGGTCCAATTCCGGTTCAATTCAGTGTCTGGTCGAAAATTTTAAATTTTCCTCTTTTTCGCAGATTTGACTGGCGTCGACCGGGAGTGGTTATTACAGAGATGAAGAACGATCCTTCAATTTTGTGTTTGGGAGAGAAGAGAAAAAGGAGGCTTAGAGAGAATAGGATGAATCATCTTTTCTAAACCTAATTCTCTCTTTATATACTTCTAATTATTGGGTCTAAGACTCAATTGGGCTTGAAACTCGATTGGGCCTAGGGCAAACCCAACAATCTCCCACTTGACCTAGATCCAATTTGTCAAGAACTCCAATATTTATTATATTTCTCTGTCAGCAGAAAATATAACAAACATGCCATCTAGATCATTTCAATAAATTATCTCATAATAAATGAAATGATCTTAAACATCAAACATCACTCGTAAGTGTGTGACCACATAGGTTCAACGCTAAACCGGCAGTAATTAATCTCATTAACTACTAATCGAGGTTGGCGTCTAACAACACTCCTCGACGGCCGGATAAGTGAATATCAATATCCAATAAAGATGAACCTGGTTAAGGACGATGAATTGTTTTCCTTCCATCTTTCCAACTCCGGATTATCCTAGGGTATGGTTTGACTATCAAACCCTAATAGATAACCACTATGTTCCATGTTGATCGTTATTGGTTGTTGAAGGACTTTAAGAAACTCCTTTCTTAAATCATTCTTCTGCCTTGGCCAAGGATCTTTTCAACCATAAGATTCATAACAACATAGAGTTCAAACTCATTACCTTGAGTTGATGGATTCCCTCTTGACTCACCATTGGTTATATAGGTACTCAATCATACCCAATGACCTTTCAACTAGCATTTGCACACACTAGGTGTCCGGTATCAAAGTATAACAAGCATTCTACTAACCACTATGGTGATCTCAGGTCAAAGGACAAAACAATACACATTTGTTCCTTAAGAAAATTTCCACATTGACAGTATAGGTAAAATCAACCATTTGGAAATCTCACTTTTGGTCATTTCAATGATCATATCAACTATATGCATCATCTATATTATAACTTAATGAATGAGATCCATTAATACTCATCCAATGAGTACCGTTATACATATATTGGTCTATCCGGATCACCTTAGTCCTAGTAGGATGATCCTATGACCAAGAACACATTTAGATCAAACTCTATAATACTTGACTCTCATTATCATAATCCCTATTATGATGACAAGTATATCAGTTTAATCAAGGACTTATCATATCTAATGTCAATAAACATACATATATGATAACAATAAATGCCATTATATTAGTCACCTCTAATAAGAAAAACACGATATGAAATGGGCTAAAAAATGTTTCATGAAAATTAACATTTGACTAGAGCCAAACATTCATGAATTTCAATCATATATTCCACTTGTGCTTGTCAAACTCCTTTGAAACAAGCACCTTAGTGAAAGGACCTTCATCGTTTTCCTTTTCTTCCAACTTCAGAATTTGAACATCTCCACGTTCAACTATTTATATAATTAGAAGAAAACTTTTGAAGAACGTGTTTGGATTTCTGGTATGCTCTTGGCTCATTAGCTTGGGCAATAACGGTCGTATTGTCACATAATAAAGGAACACTTTCCTATACTGAAGGAACCACACCAAGCTCAATTAAGAACTTCTTTATCCATACACCTTCCTCAGCAGCATCACATGCAACTATGTATTCTGCTTTGGTTACTGAATTAGCTACGGTAGCTTGTTTGGAACTCTTCCAACAAATTGCCCCACTATTAAAGGTAAAACATAACCAGAGGTAGATTTGCTATCGTCCTAACTTGATGCAAAACTTACATCAATATGGCCTAACAATTTAAGCTCATTATCTCCATATATGAGGAATTGGTCTTTAGTTCTTCTCAAGAACTTAAGAATATGTATGAGAACTTTCCAATGTCCCTCACCCAGATTCCCTTGGTACCTACTTGCTATTCCTAGCATATAGGAAACATCCGGTCTCGTACATCTCATGGTATACATGATAGCTCCCACTGAGTTAACGTATGGGATTCTACTCATGCGTTCTCTTTCCTCTAGAGTCTTAGGAATATCCCCCTAGAAAGAGAAACTCCAGTTCCAATAGGTAAGTACCCCCTTTTGGAATTATCCATGTGATACTTTCTTAACATAGTATCAATGTACATAGATAAGGAGATCCCAAACAACTTCCTTAATCTATCTCTATATACCTTTATTCCAGGAATATACGTTGCTTCTCCCACATCTATCATAGAGAACTTTTTAGATAGCCAAATCTTTGTTTCTTGAATGGCTGACACGTCATTTCCAATTAGGAATATGTCATCTACATACAACACTAGGAAAATAATAACGCTCCCACTAACCTTCATGTACACACATGGCTCCTCTTCACAACGCACAAAATCGAACCTTTAGATTGTCGTGTGAAAACGAATGTTCCAATTATGAGATTCTTTCTTTAGTCAATAAATGGATCGTTGTAGCATACATACTTTACTAGGAGCAGATGACAATGTAAAACCTTCAAGTGGAGTCATATAGACATCTTCCTTGAGCTCACCATTAAGGAAAGCCGTTTTCACATCCATTTGTCAAATCTCATAATCACAATATGCAACAATAACAAGAAAAATACGAACAGATTAGAGCATTGCTATAGGAGAGAACGTTTCTTCATAATCAATACCTTCATTTTGATTATACCTCTTTAGCAACCAGACGGACTTTAAAGGTTTCAACCTTACCATCCGCTCCAATCTTTCTCTTAAAACTCTATTTACACCCAATAGGTTTTAAGTCCTTAAAGTCATCAACTAAAGCCCATAGTTTATTGATTTTCATTAACTCTATTTGTCACGCCCCAAATTCAGTAGAACCGAACCCGGAACGCGAACGGTACAACAAATAAACCATTTTCAAACCTTTTAAATAAATCGCTTTAAATCACCAATTAGTTAATCAAAATAGCAATTTACAACTCAAAAAATACGTCCAAACAAGCGGACAAAAGACAAGGCGTACGTCGCTAAACTCAAAAGGAAACCCGGACTCCCGCTCCCAGCTCTTCAAGCTTCGAGAGCTCACCTAGTCCGTCCCGCGACCAGTACCTGTAGGAAAAGAAGCTAGGGGTGAGCGTTCGCTCACCACCACGGATACCAGACTGACTACGACATACTAGCAGACAATGCCGGAAACACCAACAACAAAACAAACACCGGGGACTACGATCCCCAACTCAAGTAACCCGACTGACGCACAAACTGTTACTTTCCCCAACCGACTCAACACTCGGACACGTAATGTAGACCCGACACAACGGTTACGACCTCAACCCAAAGACACAAAAGATAACCACGCAACACCCAAGATCACAAAGGATCGCACACCAAACAAGATCACAAAGGATCGCACTCCAGCTGCTTAGTGCCGGTTGCTAACCGGCTGGGCTCGAGCCTGCCCCACACAACTTCCCCCGGTCTCTATCGGGCCAGGCGGTCGACCTGTTAACGATATATACAGAGCTACTTTTCCGATAGCTAGTCGGAAGGGGAGCAACCCTCCATCGCCGAAGAATGCACAACTTTACCGGTGGTTAACTCGGAAGGCGAGCCAACCCCCACGACACGTGGCCACATGACCCTTTTCTTGTCAGGCGGGCCCCCAACCTCGTCTGAACAATGCACACGCGCGCGACCACGGGACCCCTTTCTTGTCAAGCGGGCCCCCAACCTCGGGCAGAGACAGTCCACAACCAAAGTTCAACAAACAGCAACCACACAGGTTCAACAACCCCACGGGCACTCATGGCCACCCAAGACACACCAACAGTAAAATACGGGTTCAACAGCCCAACGAGCACTCATGGCCACCCAAGACACACCAACAGTAAAATACGGGTTCAACAACCCCACGGGCACTCATGGCCACCCAAGACACCAACAATAAAACACGGGTTCAACAACCCCACGGGCACTCATGGCCACCCAAGACACACCAACAGTAAAATACGGGTTCAACAACCCCACGTGCACTCATGGCCACCCAAGACACCAACAATAAAATACGGGTTCAACAACCCCACGGGCACTCATGGCCACCCAAGACACCAACAATAAAATACGGGTTCAACAACCCCATGGGCACTCATGGCCACCCAAGACACCAACAATAAAATCAACCTTCGGGCATGACCAAATGCCTCCAGTAATTCACATATCGATAAGTTCACTGCTCCTACAACACTACTAAGTGTCACATGCATTTTTATTGTTCGATACGTTCCCGTATCATACGACACCACCCGGTGTCGCCTGCCTTTCTATTGTTCGATAAACTTACTTAACCCACGACACCCAAGTGTCACATGCATTTCTACTGTTAACTTTCCCCAATCAGGGCCGAGATCCGGCTAATTTTCCCTACCTCGTATGCTTTCCCAAAAGCTCACAACCAAGCTCCGGCGTGCTCACGATCAGTCGCCTAGCTTTCCCTTTCCTCTGTCGGTGGCACGATCTAATAAGAACACAATTTAAAACACTTTTAAGTTCGCAGGCATAAACTGAATTTTAATACACTTGACGCCCAAACGCAACCCCGACAATGTCGATCACTCCCAAACTTCCCAATTACTCGACATTGTCGATAATGGACCCGGAAAGGCCCGATTCGACCGGCTAGGCGAATCTGCCCGGGTTTTGAAAATGCCATTCCGGGGCTCCGAAAATTCCCGTTTTCGTTTCTACGGTCTTAGAATAATTCAAGGGTTCCAACGCAATCGACGGAATCAATTTCCGACTTCCGAGGAATTTAATTCGCGTTTAAAGTTTCTAAACCCGTCAATTACAACTTTTACAATTTAATTCCAAAATTCGTTCCGGGTGTGGATTAACGACTTGGGGATCGACCTAAACCACCAGAACACGAAAACCCGATACCCGAGCACGTGGGCCCCACCCGGCCCTTTAGACCCGTGGGTGGTTGGGACGGTTCACTATGGTGGTGGCCGGTTCTAGCTCCGGCCAGCCACCACCCGGTCCGGCCAGCCACCATCCACGGTGGCCGGAGCTCCCCCGAGCCTCCGGTCACCGGAAAACGTTCATCTTCCACTCCAAAACGCCTCCAACGAACCCCACACCTCAACTCATCCATACTCTACACGTTTTAACCCAAACCCTAACTTTTAAACTTAACAAAACGAAAATCGGATAGTTGCTCACCGTAGGGAATGACGGTGGGAGCTCGATTCCTTGATCGTTGAGACGATCCACCGGTTGGATAGTCGGGAAAATGGCAAAACCCTAAGCCCCCTTCTCTTTTTCTCTCCTCCTTCTCTCTTCTTTCTAACTCCTTTCTCTCTCTTCAAACTCTCTTTTTTTCTATTTTTTGAAAGTGGCCGAACCTACCCTGCATCTCCCTTTTGTTAGTTTCAAAAACACACCCCTTTTTCATAATTACAAAACTACCATCAACTTTCATTTCCTTTAGT
Source organism: Erodium maritimum (assembly GCA_963921825.1). Lineage (NCBI taxonomy): Eukaryota > Viridiplantae > Streptophyta > Magnoliopsida > Geraniales > Geraniaceae > Erodium > Erodium maritimum. The sequence continues at coordinate 25,087,408 of OY997596.1, read as the reverse complement.
TTTGTTCAAAAAAACACATAACACCACCCCATATTTGACATGTGGGAAGTGGGTCCCACCCCTTTTGGAAAATATCATCTGGATATTTTTCAGTCAGATTCGCGAAATTTGGCTGTTTCGGGCCCCGAACGGGCACTTTTTCCAAGAAATTACGAAACATCACGGGCTACAAGGAAACGGCTCAACCAAGACCGCTGTGACGACGACTAAGCTTTTTGGATCCGAAACGGACCTCGAACAGACCAAAACGTCGCTCGGTTGACTTTTCCCGCAAAAAGTCAACCTTTCCCAAATTGGTCAGAAAGTTGCCGTGAGTCCCCCGGAACTCACTTTGGTCGATATCGGGGTCAACGTAAGTCCGGTATGACCCTCGGGGTCAAATTTAGGTTCATTTAAGTGTCTGTCCAATTTTTTTTAAAATTTTCCTGTTTTTCGTCGATTTGACTGGCGTTGATCGGGAGTGGTTATTACACTATTTTGGATTTCATGGCATCAAGCCATTTCTCATGGACTGGACTAGCCACCGCCTCTTAGAAACACCTAGGATCGTCTTCAATAATAAGGTCATCATCAATATGATTGTCCTCATTATCGCACACTAATAGATTAATCATATTTTGTCCAAGACGCTCTCTAATTGATCTTCTAGGAGACTCTTGTACTTCTTGATTCTGTTGTTACCCTTGTTCCCGATTTGGTTCATTAACCAAATCATTTACCTCAATGTTTGAGGTTGGAACCCTCGGTGGCAACTGTAAGACATCAAGAAAAGGTTGCTCAATATGCATCTCATGCTCTTGAGTCGGTGCTGACTCATTGGTATCTTGATTTCATCAAGATCTATTTCTACTTTCAGTTCTTTCGATATCAAGGAACTTCTTTTCGAAAAGAAAAGTCGTGTTCCTAGCCACAAACATTTTATGTTCATAAGGAAGGTAGAAATAATATCCCATAGTCTCCTTGGGATAACCAATAAATCTGCATTTGTTAGACTTAACCTCAAGCTTGTCTGATTGCAGTTGCTTAACATAGGCTGGAAAACCCTTAAATGTTTAAGGTTAGCTTTTCATCCTTTCCATATCTCATATGGTGTTTCAACAACTGCTTTAGTGGGAATCTTATTTAACAAACATGCAACAGCCTCTAAAGCATATCCCCATAGGAAGATAGAAAGATCTATAAATCCCATCATCGATCGTACCATATCTAATAAGATACGAAGTCCACTATGATAGGACCCCTTCTTGTGGCAAATAATCAATAAAATCGTCTATAAGATACTCACCCCCACGGTCAGATCTTCGTGCCTTGATATTCTTACTGATTTGTTTCTCAACTTCACTTCTAAATATTTTGAACATTTCAAAAGATTTTTACTTATGTCTCATGAGATATATAAAATCATATCTCGACATATCGTCAGCGAAAGTAACAAAATAAGAATATCCACCTTTAGCTCGAACTTTCATTGGCACACATACATCAGTATGTATGAGTCCTAAAAGTTCACTAGCTCTTTCTCCAGTACCAGTAAAAGGAGATTTTGTCAGTTTCCCAATGAGATAAGATTTACAAGTATCGTATGATTCATAATCATACTGCCTAAGACACACTGCCTTATGCAACTTGTTTACTCTTTTCTCATTGATATGACCAAGCCTAAAAAGCTAAAAGTAGCCTTGATTTGTTTGATTATTCCTCTTCCAATGTCCTTACTTCTTACAAAAGAAACGTCTTACATCCCATTGATCGATGTTCATCTTTAATTTATTGAATGTGTTCATAACAGCATTCTCAAGTGCAAGCGGTTTTCTCTCAGGCATCCATTTGCCTCTCCACTTACTCTTTAAAGATTCATCAATCAATGCACATATCTTGATACTTTCGTTTTCTCTATGTTAATTGTATTTCATAATTGATCAACGTATTGAGCAATTCATGAATATCACAATTCACCCTGTTCATGTTAAGATTAACATAACAGAGGTATCATCAAGAGACTGGAAGATCAAATCCTGCTATAAGTGTGCATCCTTACTTCTGAAGTTATTCTATAAGATCAATTATCTTTAGAACATGGATGTGCACCAGCTCATAGAGCTTTAATTCATATATAAATAGAGACTTAGATATCTGATATCTAGCATTCATATTCTGATACTCCAACATCTTCTTAAGATGTTCTTTTATACTAGTGGTGGATTCATAGTTTCATGTTTTCTCTAAAGGACAAGACTCATGGAAGCCAAAATGATGCACTGAGTAGTAGTACTTCGTTCTTGGTACTTTGAACATGCATCTAATGCAACTACATCAGCCACTCACTCAGAGGAAGCTTCCATCACGGGGTTATCGATCACATCGATAAGCTCTTCATGCATGAGAACAATTCTTAAGTTCCGGTATCAATTATCAAAATTGTTACCAAATCTTTTGTTAACATCTAGTATGCCACGCAGAAGAATAGTAATCATTTCAGAAAGTAATCATAAAGGAAAACAACAATAGCACAAGCGTACATCATTAAGACATGGACTTCATCAAAATGATAACAAAAACTCCAAAACATGAGTGGGCCCCTTAATAGTCAAGTCGTTTCTCACGCATAATTAAAGTTCTCCTGATTTTATCATATAAAATCAAAGCAGGCTATATACTACATAGTCACCTAGTTGTCAGGTCGGTCCTATTAGTACATTTGAGTTTATCCATCCTTGTGACAGAAAAATAAGTAATATCATACCTTCTAGGTAGTCTAGACTATAAGTATAACATTACATAACTTTTCTTCACACTGGCATCATATGTAGTAGAATAAATTAATTTTCTCCAAAACTTAATTAATATTATACCCTCTGGGTAGTCCAGACTATAAGTATAACGTTAAATAATTTTAATTTCACTTGCATCATATGCAACAGAATATACCATCTCCTCCCAAAGTTAATTAATATTATACCCTCTGGGTAGTCCAGACTATAAGTACAATATTAGATAACTTTCCCTTTCCATTTGCATCATATGCAATCAAAAAGTATATTTATCTTTGAACTACAAGTCCCCTGGTAGTCAGGTCGTTCCTTGTAAACAAAAATAAAATTTATACGCTTTATACTTGTATCATATACAACGGAGGAAGAAAAGACATTTATCTTTGAACTACAAGTCCCCTGGTAGTCAGGTCGTTCCTTGTAAACAAAAATAGATTTTATTTTGAACTACAAGTCTCTTGGTAGTCAGGTAGTTCCTTGTAAACAAAATATAGTTTTATACTTGCATCATATGCAATAGAGAAAATTAACATTTATCTTTGAACTACAAGTCCCCTGGTAGTCAGGTCGTTCCTTGCAAACAAAAATAAATTTTATTTCGAACTACAAGTCCCCTGGTAGTCAGGTCGTTCCTTGTAAGCGGACATCAATTTCATTTTTCTACTTAGATGGAAAAGCCTTTGATAAAATATCTCATATTCTATCAATTAAAACTCAATAGTTTTAAATACTACAAAATTTGTATTAGAAAAAAGTAATACATTTTTTCTTTTCTTATGACATAAAAACATATGCATAAAGTTGTAAATAAACTGTATGAATCTTAATGTCACGCCCCGAATTTAGTAGGACCGAACCAGGAACGCGAACGGTGAAATAATAAAACAATTTTCAAACATTTTAATAAACCGCTTAAAAACATCACTTTGACTTAAACAAAATAATATTTTACAACTTAAAATACGTCCAAAACAAGCAGACAAAATAACCAAAGCGTACGTCGCTAAACTAAAAAAAAAAACCCGGACTCCCGCTCCCAGCTCTTCAAGCTTCGAGAGTTCCCCCCTAGTTCGCCTCGCGACCAGTACTTGTAGGAAAAGCAGCTAGGGGTGAGAGTTCGCTCACCACCACTGTCACGCCCCAATTTCAGTAAACCGAACTCGGGACGCGAACATTTAAAATAATAAAACATTTTGAAACCTTTTACATTAAAACACTTTAAAAACACCATTTGTTCAACAAAATAATATTTACAACTTAAAATACGTCCCAACAAGTGGACAAAAGTATGGTATCCGTCGCTAGACTCAAAATAAACCCAGAATCCCGTTCCTAGCTCTTCAAGCTTCAGAAGCTCACCTAGTCCAACCTGCGACCAGTACCTGTAGGAAAAGCAGATAGGGGTGAGCGTTCGCTCACCACCACGGATAACAGACTGACTACAGCATACTTAGCAGACAATGCCGGTAACACCAACAACAAACTCAACACCGGGGATCACCATCCCCAACTCAAGTACTCCGACTGACACACACCCACTGACACTTTCCTTAACCAACTCAACACTCGGACATGTAAAGTAGACCCGACACAACGATCGACGACCTCCTCCAAAGACACGACAGACAACCACGCAACACCCAAGATCACAAAGGATCACACACCAAACAAGATCACAAAGGATCACACGCCAGCTGCTCAGTAACCCATCTATGTCTCTCGCGCTTTTACCGATCCCAGTCAGGTCAGGCGGTCGACCTGTCGCACAAACTTCTCCTGATTTCTATCGGAAGGCTAGCCCACAACCTCTCCCCTTCCCCCGATCATAATCGGGTGACTAGCCACACCCGCGCAAACCACGAAACTTCTCCCGACACACAGCCGGGAAGCTAGCCCACAACCTCTCCGCTTCTCACGATCCCAGTCGGGAGGCTAGCTACACCACCAACCTCGCAATCCTTCCCCCGATCCTAGTCGGGGGGCTAGCCCACAACCTCTCCGCTTCCCCCGATCCCAGTCGGGAGGCTAGCCACACCACGCAACTTCCCCGACACAAAATCGGGTTTCCAACCTCGGGTAACCACAATCACAATCACAAGCAAGGTTCAACACTCCACAGGCACTCATGGCCACCCAAGACACACCAACCATAACTCACGGCTCAACAACCCCACGGGCACTCACGGCCTCCCAAGACACACCAACAGTAACTCACAGGCTCAACAACCCCATGGGCACTCACGGCCACCCAAGACACACCAACAGTAACTCACTGGCTCAACAACCCCACGGGCACTCACGACCTCTCAAAACCACCAACAGTAACTCACGGGCTCAACAACCCCACAGGCACTCACGGCCTCCCAAGACACACAAATAGTAAAGACATGAGTTCAACAACCCCACGGGCACTCACGACCTCCCAAGACACACCAACCGTAAAGACACGGGTTCAACAACCCCACGGGCACTCACGGCCACCCAAGACACACCAACAGTAAAGACACGGGCTCAACAACCCCACGGGCACTCATGGCCACCCAAGACACCAACAGCAAAACACGGGCTCTCATGGCCACCGAAGGCACAACAGCAAGGTACGAGCTCTCATGGCCACCCAAGATACAACAGTAAAGTACAATCAACCTCTGACATAACCAATGCCTCCAACAGTCCTAATATCAACAGTTTCCCAAACAACCTCCGGGCATGGTCATATGCCTCCAATACTCCTAATATCGATAAGTTCACAATCAACCTCCGGGCATGGTCATATGCCTCCAGTAATTCTAACATCGATAAGTTCTCTGCTCCTACGACACTACTAAGTGTCACATGCTTTTCTAATATTCGCTAAGTTCCCGTATCAAGCCTTTCTAATATTCGATAAACCTACTTAACCCACGACAACCCGGTGTCACATGCAATTCTACTGTTAACTTTCCCTAGTCAGGGCCGAGATCCGGCTACTTTTCCCTACCTCGTGCGTGTTCTCCAAAAGGCAATTAACGAGCTCCGGTGTGATCTCAGTCACTCACCCAGCTTTCCCTTGCCTCGCTCCGCGGCACGATCTAAGAGAACACAATTTTAAGGCACTTTTAAACTCGCAGGAATAAACTGAAATTCAATAAACTTAACGCCCAAACTTAACCCCGACAATGTTGATCACTCCCAAACTTCCCAATTTCTCGACATTGTCGATAAAGGACCCGTAAAGGCCCGATTCGCCCGACGTGGCGAATCTGCCCGGATTTTGTAAATGCCCTTCCGGGGCTCCAAAAATTCTCGTTTTCGTTTCTACGGTCTTAGAATAATTCAAGGGTTCCTATGCACTTGACGGAATCGAATTCCGACTTCCGAGTCAATTAATTAACGTTTCAAGTTTCTAAAACCCGTTAATTACAACTTTTCCAACCAATTCCAAATTTCGATTCGGTTAAGGATAAATGATCCGGGGAACGTTTTAAACCACCCGAACACAAAACCCGATCACCCGAGCACGTGGGCCCCACCCGGCCAAGCTAGGCCGTGGGTGGCTAGGGTTCATTGGGGCCCGGCCCACCATGGTGGTGGCCGGCCCTAGCTCCGGCCAGCCACCCCCTATGGTGGCCGGCCACCCCCCCCCCCCCCCCCCCCCCCCATGGTGGCCGGAGCTCCTCCCGAGTTCCCGGTCGCCGGAAAACGTCCTCCTTCACCTCCAAACGTCCCCAAAATGTCTCCAACACTTCCCCAACCTCAATACAACCCTAAACTAATAGTTTTAAACCAAAACCTAATTTTAGAAATTGACAAAACGAAGATCGGTTTGGTGATTACCGTAGAGGGAGACGAGGGGAGTTCGATTCTTGCAACGTTGAGACGATCCAAGGGTGGGAAGCTCGTGAATAGTTGTCCAAACCCTAGCTTCTCTCTCTTTTCTCCCTTTTCTCTCTTCTCCTTCTCTCTCTAAAATTAACTCTCTTTTTCTCTTTTTTTTTTCTTTTTGAAATGTCATGGCCGAACACCCCTTAAGGGTCATCCTCTTGTCTTGTCCCAAAACCTAACACCACCACTTGTTTGACAAGTGGCAAGGTGGGTCCCACACGGATACCAGACTGACTACGGCATACTAGCAGAAATGCCGGAAACACCGACAACAAACAAAACACTAGGGACTACTATCCCCAAACTCAAATAACCTGACTGTCACACGAAAACTGTTACAAATCCCAACCAATCTAAACGCCCGTGCCCGTAATGTAGACCCGACACCGTAAAGACGACCTCAAAGCACACAACAACACAGAAGTGATGAAAGTCACGCAAACCACAACCACAAGCCTCAACACTTTACCGATCACGCGCCGGAAGGTGCCACACACCTGACGGGGACCACAACCCTCTGCTCTTTACCGACCGCACACCGGAGGGTACGACACACCCCTCGGGCATAAATCCAGCCTCAGCACTTTACCAATCACGCGCCGGAAGGTGCTACACACCTACGGGGACCACAACCCTCTGCTCTTTACCGACCACGCATTGGAGGGTACGACACACCCCTCGGGCACAGCTCTAACCTCACACTTTACCGATCACGCGCCGGAAGGTACGACGCACCTGACGGGAACCACAACCCTCATCACTTTACCGACCACGCACCGGAGGGTACGACACACCCACGGGCGTAGCTCAACAGTCATCACCAGAACAATCACAGTCACAACCAAATAACACACAAAACCCCGCAAATAGAAAGAAAATACGACAAAACGACTAACTACCGCTCGACAAGTCAGTCAACCAATACGGGTTCAACTCCCCATAGGCACTCATGGCCACCCACAAACACAAACAATTCAATCAACCTACGGGGACAACCAAAAGCCACCAGTATTTTTATTGTTCGATACGTTCACTTATCCTACGACACTACTAAGTGTCACATGCATTTCTATTGTTCGACACGTTCACGTATCCTACGACACCACTAAGTGTCGCCTACATTTCTATTGTTCGATAAATTTACTTATCCTAGGACACCACTAAGTGTCCTAGGACACCACTAAGTGTCGCCTACATTTCTACCTTGTAACGCTTTCCCAAAAGTCCACGCCCTTGCTCCGGCGTGCTCACGATCACTCGCTTAGCTTTCCCTTGCCGCGGTCCTCGGCACGATCTAACAAGATCACAATTAAAACAATTTTAAGTTTGCAGATAAAGCTGAATTTTAATGAATTTGACGCCCAAACTCAGCCCCGACAATGTCGATCACTCCCAAACTTCCCAATTACTCGACATTGTCAACAATGGGCCCGGAAAGGCCCGATTCGCCCGGCTCGGCGAATCTGCCCGGGATTGGAAAACGCCCTTCCGGGGCTCCGAAAATTTCTGTTTTCGTTTCTACGATCTTAGAATAATTCAAGGGTTCCAATGAAGTCGACGGAATCAATTTCCGACTTCCGAGCGATTTAATTCGCGTTTAAAGTTTCTAAACCCGAAATTTCCAACTTTCACAATTTAATTCCATAATTCGTTTCGGGTGTGAATTATCGATTCGGGGATCGTCCAAAACCACCCGAACACGAAAAACCCGAGGCTCGGGCAAGTGGGCCCCACACGGCCACAATGGGAAAATTTACTTTTCGCCCCAAAACGTTCCTAACGAACCCCAAACCTCAACCATTCATCTTTAAACCAATTCTAACCAAAACCCAACCATATTTGACTCGTTTAAACTCAAACCCTAATTTTCAAACGTACCAAAACGAGAGAAGAATGGGTTCTCACCGTAGGGAATGACGAGGGGAGTTCAAATACACAGTCGTTGAGTCGATCGGTCGGTCGGATCGTCGGGAAATCACAAAAACCCTACTCTTTTTCCTTTCCTTTTTCCTTTCCTCCTTCTCTCTTCTTTTCTCTATTTCTTTTTCTCTCTCCTTTCCTTTTCTTTCTCTGTGGCCGAACACTACCTTTCCTTCCCTTTATTTTGTTCAAAAAAACAACTCCAACCTTTAATTACTAAACTACCACTCTTACTTCTTTTTCTTTAATTTAAAAACCAACCACCACCACATTTATGACAAGTGTCTTGTGGGTCCCATGAGTTAGAAAAATATCTTTGTAGATATTTTTCAATCAGATTTGCGAAATTCGACCGTCTCGGGCCTTGTGCGGGCCCATTTTCCAAGAATTTACGAAACTTCGAGTTCTACAGGAAAACGGCCCAACTAAGACCGCTGTGATGACGGCTACGCTTTTTGGATCCAAATCGGGCCTCGAACAGACCAAAACGTCACTCGGTTGACTTTCTCGACAAAAAGTCATCTTTTCCCAAATTTGTCAAAAAGTTGCCTTGAGTCCCCCAGAACTCACTTTGGTCGATATCGGGGTCAACTTAAGTCTGATATGACCCTCGGGGTCAAATTTAGGTTTATTTAGGTGTTTGTCCCAAAATTTTACTTTTTTCTGTTTTTCGTCGATTTGACTAGCGTTGACCGGGAGTGGTTCTTACACTTAAAGTAGGAGGAATTTTTTTTTCAGCCATACATATATATATAAAGAAATCATATACGGTACAAAGAACCAACTTGCAAAAGCTGAGACATATATATATGGTTTTGAAAAAAAACCCATAAGTTTTGGTTTAATAAAAAAAACTTATCATTCTCAGCATACGTATCTACTATATGTATATGATCATGTACACATACAAGAATCACACATACATGTAAACATATGCTGATCAAAAAAAAAATACATGTAAACATACAAATATGAACACTGTTACAAGTTTTCTACCCAAAAAATCATATATAAAACTAACTTGCAGATGCATACGGTTTCACCACCACAAGTATATTTATATACATGATTCATAATTGACAATCATCAATATGATTAGTCAACAAAACTCCATTCTATATATGTAAACAGTGAATTTCCGTTTCAGTCAATAAAGTATAAAAAACAATTTTACAAACGATTCAAATGCAAAAACAACCATTGCTCTGATACCAATTGAAGGATCACATGTTCGCAGCGGAATAAAATATTCGATCCTAAAACGATCTATTGCATTTGAATCAATGATAAAATCAATAGGCTACTTACTTGATATGTAGAACAAAACGGATATAGCTCCGAAAATACGAAGTCTCTAGTGTATCCACACCGAGCAACGATTTGATGCTTTCAACTTTTTGAGACGGCTATGGAGATGAAGAACGATTCTTCAATTTTGTGTTTGGGAGAGAAGAGAAAAAGGAGGCTTAGAGAGAATAAGATGAATCATCTTTTCTAAACCTAATTCTCTCTTTATATACTTCTAATTATTGAGTCCAAGACTCAATTGGGCTTGAAACCCGATTGGGCCTAGGGCAAACCCAACATGAGGATGATCTTGATTTTTCGGTTGAGGAATTAGAATTGTGGATATTCTGATTTAAAGGGGTCCGAGTTTCAGAAATTTCTTCTGAAACAATAGGAGGTGAGAAAGATGGTTCGGGAGAAGAAGGAAGAATGGAGTCAGAGCCATATCCAGGATAACACTCTTCACCCAAGATGTTAGGTGACACGCCCCGAATTCGGTATGACCGGACTCGGAACGTGAACGGTGAAACAGTAAAAATATTTTCAAACATTTTAATAAACCGCATAAAATCACCACTTATGTTAATCAAAAAAAATATTTTTACAACTGAAAATACGTTTAAAACAAGCGAACAAAAGCCAACATGTACGTCGCTAAACTACCAAAGACCCGGACTCCCGCTCCCAGCTCTTCAAACTTTGAGAGTTCTCCTAGTCCGCCTCACGACCAGTACCTGTAGGAAAAGCAGCAAGGGGTGAGCGTTTCGCTCACCGCCACGGATACCAGATTGACTACGACATACAAGCAGAAATACCGGGAACACCGACAACAAACAATAACACCGGGGACTACTACCCCAAAACACATATTAACCCGACTGTCACACAAATAACTGTCACTTTCCCCAACCATCTAAATACCCGTACACGTAATGTAGACCCGACACAGTAATGACGACCACAAGCCTCAACACCTTACCGATCGCGCGCCGGAAGGTACGACACACCTCACGGGGACCACATCCCTCGGCACTTTACCTGTAAGAGCCGCTCCCGGTCAACGCCAGTCAAATCGGCGAAAAATAGGAAAATTTAAAATTTTGGGACAAACAACTAAATGAACCTAAATTTGACCCCGAGGGTCATATCGGACTTGATTTGACCCCGATATCAACTAAAGTGAGTTCTGGGGGACTCAGGGAAACTTTCTGACCAATTTGGGAAAGGTTGACTTTTTGCTGGAAAAGTCAACCGAGCGACGTTTTGGTCCGTTCGAGGCTCGTTTTGGATCCAAAAAGCTTAGTCATCATTACAGCGGTCTTTATTGAGCCGTTTCCTTGTAGCCCATGAAATTTCGTAATTTCTTGAAAAATGGGCCCGTTCGGGGCTCGAGACGGCCGAATTTCGCGAATCGGACCCACTTGACACTTGTCACACTTTTGGTGGTTGTTAGTTTTTGAACAAATAAAAGAAAAGGGAAGGAAGGGTAGTTTTGTAAATAGGTGTTGTGTTGGGTTTTGAAACAAAATAAAAAGAAGAAAGGGTGAATGGTCGGCCATTTCAGAGAAGAAAAGAAAGGGAAGAGAGAGAAAGTGGAGAGAAGGAGGAAGAGAGAGAAAGAGAAGGAGGAGTTGGGTTTTGTCGATTTTCCCGAACATCCGACCGACGGATCGTCTCAACGGTTGAAGAATCGAACTCCCGTCGTCATTCCCTACGGTGAGAACCCGTCTTTTTCTCGTTTTGGAACATTTGAATTTTAGGGTTTGAGTTTAAATGAGTTGATTAAGGTTGGGTTAAGGATTGGGGTTCGTTAGGAACGTTTGGGGCGAAAAGGAACATTTTTCGTTGTGGCCGTGTGGGGCCCACTTGGTCGGGCCTTGTATTTTTCGTGTTCGGGTGGTTTAGGACGATCCCCAAGTCGTTAATTCAAACCCGGAACGAATTTTGGAATTAAATTGTGAAAGTTGGAATGACGGGTTTAGAAACTTTAAACGCGAATTAAATCGTTGGGAAGTCGGAAATTGATTCCGTCGATTGCATTGGAACAATTGAATTATTTCAGGATCGTAGAAACGAAAACGGGAATTTTCAGAGCCCCGGAAGAGCGTTTTCCAATCCCGGGCAGATTCGCCGAGCCAGGCAAATCGGGCCTTTTCGGGCCCATTGTTGACAATGTCGAGTAATTGGGAATTTTGGGAGTGATCGACATTGTCGGGGTTGAGTTGGGGCGTCAAATTCATTAAAATTCAGCTTTGTCTGCAAACTTAAAAAGTGTTTTAGTTGTGATCTTGTTAGATCGTGCCGAGGACCGCGGAAAGGGAAAGCTAGGCGAGTGATCGCGAGCACGCCGGAGCAAGGGCGTGGACTTTTGGGAAAGCGTTACGAGGTAGGGAAAAGTAGCCGGATCTCGGACTTGACTAGGGAAAGTTAACAGTAGAAATGCATGTGACACCTAGTGGTGTCGTAGGATGAGTAAGTTTATCGAACACTAGAAATGGAGGCGACACTTAGTGGTGTCGTATGATACGGGAACGTGTCGAACAATAGAAAGGCATGTGACACTTAGTAGTGTCGTAGGATAAGTGAACTTATTGAACAATAAAAATACTGGTGGCATTCGGTTGTGCCTGGAGGTTGATTGTATTGTTTGTGTGTCGTGGGTGGACATGAGTGTCGTTGGGGTGTTGAACCCGTGTATTACTGTTGGTGCGTCGTGGGTGGCCATGAGTGTCGTTGGGGTGTCGAACCCGTGTATTACTGTTGGTGTGTCGTGGGTGGCCATGAGTGTCGTTGGGGTGTTGAACCCGTGTATTACTGTTGGTGCGTCGTGGGTGGACATGAGTGTCGTTGGGGTGTCGAACCCGTGTATTACTGTTGGTGTGTCGTGGGTGGCCATGAGTGTCGTTGGGGTGTTGAACCCGTGTTTTACTGTTTGCGTGTCGTGGGTGGCCATGAGTGCCTGTGGGGAGTTGAACTCGTGTTTTACTGTTTGTGTGTCGTGGGTGGCCATGAGTGCCCGTGGGGAGTTGAACCCGTGTTTTACTGTTTGTGTGTCGTGGGTGGCCATGAGTGCCCGTGGGGAGTTGAACCCGTGTTTTACTGTTTGTGTGTCGTGGGTGGTCAGGTGTGTCTTTGGGGTGTTGACCCGTGTATCACTGTTTGTGTGTCGTGGGTGGCCATGAGTGCCTGTGGGGAGTTGAACCCGTGTTGTACTGTTTGTGTGTCGTGGGTGGTTAGGTGTGTCTTTGGGGTGTTGACCCGTGTATTACTGTTTGTGTGTCGTGGGTGGTCAGGTGTGTCTTTGGGGTGTTGACCCGTGTACTACTGTTGGTGTGTCGTGGGTGGCCATGTGTGCCTTTGGGGTGTTGACCCGTGTATTACTGTTGGTGTGTCGTGGGCGGCCATGAGTGCCTTTGGGGTGTTGAACCTTGGGTGTTGATTGTGATTGCCTGAGGTTGGGGGCCCGCCTAACAATAAAGGGGTCATGTGGTCGCGTGCGTGGGGGTTGGCTAGCCTTCTGACTAACCATCGGTAAAGTTGTGCATTCTTCTGCCTGAGGTTGGGGGCCCGCCTGACAATAAAGGGGTTCTATGGTCGCGCGCGTGGGGGTTGGCTAGCCTTCCTAGTTAACCACCAGTAAAGTTGTGCATTCTTCGGCGATGAAGGACGGCTCCCCTTCCGACTAGCTATCGGAGAAGTCTTGCGGAATATATCTCTAATAGGTCGACCGTCTGGCCCGACAGAGATCGGGGAAAGTTGCGTGGGGCAGGCTCGAGCCCAGCCGGTTAGCAACCGGCACTGAGCAGCTGGAGTGCGATCCTTTGTGATCTTGTTTGCCGTGTGCGATCCTTTGTGATCTTGGGTGTTGCGTGGTTATTTTTTGCGTTTTGGGTTGAGGTCGTAACCGTTGTGTCGGGTCTACATTACGCATCCGGGTTTGAGTCGGTTGGGGAAAGTAACAGTTTTCGTGTGACAGTAGGGTTACTTGAGTTTGGGGATAGTAGCCCCCAGTGTTTGGGTTGTTGTTGGTGTTTCTGGCATTCTCTGCTAGTATGTCGTAGTCAGTCTGGTATCCGTGGTGGTGAGCGAACGCTCACCCCTAGCTGCTTTTCCTACAGGTATTGGTCGCGAGGAGGACTAGGGGAACTCTCGAAGCTTGAAGAGCTGGGAGCGGGAGTCCGGGTTTTTGGGAGTCTAGCGACGTACATGTTGGTTTTTGTCCGCTTGTTTTGGACGCTTTTCAGTTGTAAAATATTATTTTGTTTAACTCAAAGTGGTAATTTTAAGCGGTTTATTAAAATGTTTGAAAACTGTTTTATTGTTTCACCGTTCGCGTTCCGGGTTCGGTTCTACCGAATTCGGGGCGTGACATTACCGATCGCGCATCGGAAGGTACGACACACCTCACGGGCATAACTCAAGCCTAATCATTTTACCAATCGCGCACCGGAAGGTACGACACACCTCACAGGGACCACAACCCTCGACACTTTACCGGTCGCGCATCGGAAGGTACGACACACACCTCGGGCATAACTCAAGCCTCAGAACTTTACCAATCGCGCGCCAGAAGGTACGACACATCTCACGGGGACCACATCCCTAGGCATTTTACCGGTCGCGCATCGGAAGGTACGACACACCTCTCAGGCATAACTCAACCAGGTATCACCAGAACAGTCACAATCACAACCAAATATCACACAATACTCCGCAAATAGCAAAATTAACATCACGACTAACTACCACTCAGCAAGTCAGTCAAAAACATACGGGTTCGACACCATACATGCACACATGGCCACATGCAAACAAAAACAGTTCACTCAGCCTACGGGGACAACCAGGTGCCCACATGTGATTCTACAGCACGACAAGGTTCCATAACCTAAGGACACAACCAGGTGCCCACATGCACTTCTATCATACGATAAGTGTCCTTAACCCACGACACCACCAAGTGCCACATGCATTTCTATTGCTCGATACGTTTACTTACCCTACGGCACGACACCACCAAGTGCCACATGCATTTCTATTATTCGATAAGTTCATTTAACCTACGACACCACCAAGTGCCACATGCATTTCTATTGATAACTTTCCCTAGTCAAGGCCGATATCCGGCTACTTTTCCCTACCTCGTAAAGTGTTCCAAGTCTGATGCTCACGCTCCGGCAATGCTCACGATCACCCGCTTAGCCTCCTCTTTCCACGGTCGGTGGCACGATCTAACACGATCAAAATAACACACTTTTTAAATATGCAAGCAAAATCGAATTTAATGAATTTAACGCCCAAAAGCAACCCCGACAATGCCGATCACTCCCAAACTTCTCAATTACTCGACATTGTCAACAATGGGCCCGGAAAGGTCCGATTCGCCCAGCTCGGCGAATCTGCCCGGGATCGGAAAAACGCCCTCTGGGGCTCCGAAAATTCCCATTTTCGTTTCGACAACCCTAATATAATTCACGTGTTCCAACGCAATCGACGGAATCAATTTCTGATACCTGAACGATTTAATTCCGCGTTTAAAGTTCTAACCCAAACTTCCAAATTCTCACAAATTAATTCCATAATTCGTTCCGGGTGTGAATTATATACTCGGGGATCATCCAAGACCACCCGAACACGAAAAACCCGAGGCCCGGCCAAGTGGGCCCCACACGGCCACACCGGAAAACGCTTCTTTTCGCCCCAAAACATTCCTAATGAACCCCAAACCTCAATCATTCATGTTTAAACCAATTCTAACCAAAACCCTAGAATTCAAGCATGTCAAAACGAGACAAAGACGGGTTCTTATCGTAGGGAACGTTGAGGGGATGCCGAATACGCAAGAAATGAGACGATCCGACGGTCAGATCGTCGACAAAGCCCAAAACCCTAACCTTCCTTCTCTTTTCTCCTTCTCCTTCTTCTCTCTTCTTTCTCTCTCCTTTTCTTTCTCTCCCTTTTTCTGTTTTGGCCGAACACTCCTCCCCCTCATCCTTTGAATGTGTTTTAAATTCAAACACACACCAAAAAGACGAAAATACCCTTAACCCTCTTCACCTTTATTTGAAAGTCCAAGGGTAAAAAGGTACTTTCATCTCCATTCCATAACCGAATCGAAATTTGGATTTAAATTGCAAAAGTCGCATTTATCGGGTTTAGAAACTTTAAACGCTAATTAATTGACTCGGAAGTCGGAATTCGATTCCGTCGAGTGCCTTGGGACCCTTGAATTATTCTAAGACCGTAGAAACGAAAACGGGAATTTTTGGAGCCCCGGAAGGGCATTTACAAAACCCGGGCAGATTCGCCATGTCGGGCGAATCGGGCCTTTTCGGGTCCAATATCGACAATGTCGAGTAATTGGGGAGTTTGGGAGTGATCGACATTGTCGGGGTTACTTTTGGGCGTCAGGTTTATTAAAATTCAGCATTATGCCTGCAAGCTTAAAAGCGTTTAAAATTGTGTTCTTTTAGATCGTGCTGCGGACCGGGGCCAAGGAAAGCTAGGCGAGTGACGGAGATCACGTCGGGGCTTATTTGGGCACTTTTGGAGAACACGCACGAGGTAGGGAAAAGTAGCCGGATCTCGGCCCTGACTGGGGAAAGTTAACAGTAGAATTGCATGTGACACCGGGGTGTCGTGGGTTGAATAGGTTTATTTAAATATTAGAAAAGCATGATACGGGAACGTAGCGAATATGAGAAAAGCATGTGACACTTAGTAGTGTCGTAGGAGCAGAGAACTTAGCGTTATTAGAATTACTGGAGGCATATGACCATGGCCGGAGGTTGTTTGTGAACTTATCGATATTAGGAGTACTGGAGGCATATGACCATGCCCGGAGGTTGTTTGAGAAACTGTTGATATTAGGACTGTTGGAGGCTTGGGTTAAGCCGGAGGTTGATTGATCTTTTGGTGTCTTGGGTGGCCTTGAGAGCCCGTGTATTATTATCGAGTTTTGGGTGGCCTTGAGAGCCCGTATTATTATTATCGAGTTTTGGGTGGCCTTGAGAGCCCGTATTATTATTATTATCGAGTTTTGGGTGGCCTTGAGAGCCCGTATTATTATTGTTGATACTTGGGTGGCCATGAGAGCCCGTGTTATTATTCGTGTTTGGGTGGCCATGAGAGCCCGTACTTTATCTTTGGTGTTTTAGCTGGCTTACGAGTTAGAGTCTCGGTAAGTTGCGAGTGTGTTTTATTGTTGAGTTTTGGGTGGCCATGAGTGCCCGTGGGGTTGTTGAACCCGTGTCTTTATCTTTGGTGTTTTAGCTGGCTTACGAGTTAGAGTCTCGTTAAGTTGCGAACGTGTTTTATTGTTGAGTTTTGGGTGGCCATGAGTGCCCGTGGGGTTGTTGAACCCGTGTCTTTATCTTTGGTGTTTTAGCTGGCTTACGAGTTAGAGTCTCGTTAAGTTGCGAACGTGTTTCATCGTTGAGTTTTGGGTGGCCATGAGTGCCTGTGGGGTCGTTGAACCCGTGTCTTTACCTTTGGTGTCTTGGGAGGCCGTGAGTGCCTGTGGGGCTGTTGAGTCCGTGTTTCACTGTTGGTGTGTCTTGGGAGGCCGTGAGTGCCTGTGGGGCTGTTGAGTCCGAGTTTTACTGTTGGTGTCTTGGTGGCCATGAGTGCCTATGAGTGTTGAACCTGTGTTGTTACTGGTTGTTTAACTTGCTTGTGATTGTGTTTGTGATTGTGATTGTGATTGTGGTTACCTGAGGTTGGGGGCCCGCTTTATGAAATGGGGGTCCACGAGCACACGCGTCTGCATGTTCAGACGGGGTAGGGGGGCCCGCCCGCCAATAAATGGGTCCTGGCCGCGCGTGTGTGGTTTGGGTTTGTGAGCATACTTTGGCTGGCTTACGAGTTAGAGTCTCGGTAAGTTGCAAGCATTCTTGGGCTGGCTTACGAGTTAGAGTCTCGGTAAGTTGCAAGCATTTTCCGGCTAGCTTACGAGTTAGAGTCTCGGTAAGTTGCAAGCATTCTTGGGTTGGCCTGACCGAGTTAGAGTCTCGGGAGGGTGTGAGCGTTCTTGGCAGCTGGTTAGCGATCCTTTGTGATCTTGTTTGGTGTGCGATCCTTTGTGATCTTGTTTGGTGTTGCGTAGTTTCTTTTGAGTCCTTGGAAGAGGTCGTGATCGTTGTGTCGGGTCTACTTTGCGTGTCAGAGTGTTGAGTTGGTCAAGGAAGGAAACAGTGGGTGTATGTTCAGTCAGAGTACTTGGGTTGGGGACAGTGTTCCCTGGTGTTGACCTTGTTTTTGGTGTTACCGGCATTGTCTGCTAATTATGCCGTAGTCAGTCTGTTATCCGTGGTGGTGAGCGAACGCTCACCCCTAGCTGCTTTTCCTACAGGTACCGTTCGCAGGCTGGACTAGGTGAGCTTCTGAAGCTTGAAGAGCTAGAAGCGGGATTCTGGGTTTATTTGAGTCTAGCGACGTATACCATGTTTTTGTCCACTTGTTGGGACGTGTTTTAAGTTGTAAATATTATTTTGTTGAACTAAACTGGTATTTTAAAGTGATTAATGGAAAAGGTTTCAAGGTGTTTACTATTTTAAAACGTTCGCGTCCCGAGTTCGGTTTACTGAAATTGGGGCGTGACACTAGTTGACTGGAGATCCCAAGATCTAGGTTCAGTGGGACAACCTAATTGCATAAACCGTGTACGGTCACTATGGGGGTCCAACCCCTAGTCCATTCCTATGATGCAAACTAGTGACATGTTTAGGATAAGCATTGCTTTTAATGATTCCTTGCATCAAGATTATTGAGCAAAGTGAATCACCTATGTGAGAGGAAGTGGGGTCGCTTCAAGGGTGGCTAATGGGGCTAGTCATCTTAAACTCTTGCAGAACCAGGCAGTGCTCATGACCATAACGGGCACACCCATGAGAACCAAAACCGTTCGTGTTGTTATCTGTGTGGGGTATATGATCATTTGCATAAACGACATAATAGTTCAAGGACATCGCGTCTACTAGTCAGTCAGCAGATTAAATATACTTTCACAAGGGAAGGTTCAAGGATGAACATCTACCTATCCTATGCAGGTATCGACTTTGAGAAGTCACCACCTCCTCGTTATCCTCTATTTCACCATCACATTTTTGTGGGGGATTGTTGGATGGTAATGAAAAATATGATGGTAAATATCATATTAATCCTTTTATTAAAATTCTGATTTATTTAAAACTTTAATACTAATAATGTGAGTTATTATAATTGACTGACAATCAATTCTAGGAGGAATTCATGGGACATGTCACCTTATGAATTCCCCACTTTGCCCTTTCCAAAAGGCTATAAATATTCACATCATTAGTCTTATTTTACACACATCAAAAACCATCTCTGAAATGGTCTTCTTTTATCTTCATACTCTTTTGTTCTTGGTGATCATCTAGACGGTTTTGAGTTCGCTGACGTTAGTCGTTGTATCTTGGGAGACCGCTGCCCATACGGGGCAGTCAAGTGTCTTAAGGAGACAGGAGTACCTGGACTCGACTAAACCCGAATTTCCTATTCCGTAATCAGTAAGCTAGCTGATCGGTAAAAGTTATTCTAAATTTGTTTTGAAATTTCTATTATTATTATTATTATTATGAATTTGTTTATTGTTGATATACTAACCCTTATATCCTACAGTCTCGGGACATGACCAAAATTGGGTTTTGGGTCATGTGCCCGTAAGTGAATACGACTTTATGGATCGAGACAAGGCTTGGAGTCTTGGGATTGATCGCGTCGGATAATGTTTGACATTTCCGGTATGGAAGGCTTGAAGGCGATGAGAGAATCACGAGACCTCATTGGATATTTCCACGGGCCATGTTCCAAGAGGCCAATGAAAGGCCAATACAACCAAGGCCCATGGAACTAATTTGTAAGAACCGCTCCCGGTCAACGCTAGTCAAATCGGCGAAAAACTGGAAAATTTAAAAAATTTGGACAGACACTTAAATGAACCTACATTTGACCCCGAGGGTCATACCAGACTTAAGTTGACCCCGTTATCGACCAAAGTGAGTTCCGGGGGACTCAGGGCAACTTTCTGACCAATTTGGGAAATGTTGACTTTTCGTTGGAAAAGTCAACCGAGCGACGTTTTGGTTCATTCGAGGACCGTTTTGGATCCAAAAACCTTAGCCGTCATCGCAGCGGTCTTAGTTGAGCCGTTTCCTTGTAGCCCGTGAATTTTCGTAATTTCTTGGAAAAAGTGCCCGTTTGGGGCCCGAGACGGCCGAATTTTGCGAATCTGACTGAAAAATATCTAGGAGATATTTTCCAAAAGGGATGGGACCCACTTGCCACATGTCACCAATGTGGTGGTGTTAGGTTTATTGGACAAAACATGCCCGGGTATCGGGTTTTCGTGTTCGGGTGGTTTAGGACGTTCTCCAAGTCGTTAATCCACACCTGGATCGAAATTTGGAATTAAATTGTGAAAGTTGGAATTTCGGGTTTAGAAACTTTATACGCGAATTAAATCGCTCGGAAGTCGGAAATTGATTCCGTCGAGTGCCTAGGAACCCTTTAATTATTCTAAGACCGTAGAAACGAAAACGGGAATTTTCGGAGCCCCGGAAGGGCGTTTCCAAAACCCGGGCAGATTCGCCATGTCGGGCGAATCGGGCTTTTCCGGGTCCATTATCGACAATGTCGAGTAATTGGGAGGTTTGGGAGTGATCGACATTGTCGGGGTTACTTTTGGGCGTTAAGTTTATTAAATTCCTGTTTATGTCTGCGAGCTTATAAGTATTTAAAATCGTGTTCTTATTAGATCGTGCTGCAGACCGAGGGAAAGGAAAGCTAGGCGAGTGACTAAGATCACGCCGGAGCTTGTTGGTTGGCTTTTGGAGAACACGCACGAGGTAGGGAAAAGTAGCCGGATCTCGGCCCTGACTAGGGAAAGTTAACAGTAGAATTGCATGTGACACCGGGGTGTCGTGGGTTAAGTAGGTTTATCGAATAATAGAAAGGCATGATACGGGAACGTAGCGAATATTAGAAAAGCATGTGACACTTAGTAGTGTCGTAGGAGCAGAGAACTTATCGATGTTAGAATTACTAGAGGCATATGACCATGCCTGGAGGTTACTTGTGAACTTATCGATATTAGGAGTACTGGAGGCATATGACCATGCCCGGAGGTTAATTGTGAAACTGTTGATATTAGGACTGTTGGAGGCATTGGTTATGCCGGAGGTTGTTTGTGCATTTTGTGTCTTGGGTGGCCATGAGAGCCCGTGTTTTACAGTTGTGTCTTGGGTGGCCATGAGAGCCCGTGTTTTACTGTTGTGTCTTGGGTGGCCATGAGAGCCCGTGTTTCACTGTTGGTGTCTTGGGTGGCCATGAGTGCCCGTGGGGTTGTTGAACCCGTGTCTTTACTGTTGGTGTGTCTTGGGTGGCCATGAGTGCCCGTGGGGTTGTTGAACCCGTGTCTCTACTGTTGGTGTGTCTTGGGAGGCCGTGAGTGCCTGTGGGGTTGTTGAGCCCGTGAGTTACTGTTGGTGGTTTTGAGAGGTCGTGAGTGCCCGTGGGGTTGTTGAGCCCGTGAGTTACTGTTGGTGGTTTTGAGAGGCCGTGAGTGCCCGTGGGGTTGTTGAGCCCGTGAGTTACTGTTGGTGGTTTTGAGAGGCCGTGAGTGCCCGTGGGGTTGTTGAGCCCGTGAGTTACTGTTGGTGTATCTTGGGAGGCCGTGAGTGCCTGTGGGGTTATTGAGTCCGTGTTTTACGGTTGGTGTCTTGGGTGGCCATGAGTGCCTGTGGAATGCTGAACTTGTGTTGTTGCTGTTTGTTGAACTTTGTTTATGATTGTGATTGTGGTTACTTGAGGTTGGGGGCCCGCTTCATGAAATGGGGGTCCTCGAGCACACGCGTCTGCATGTTTAGACGGGGTAGGGGGCCCGCCTGTCAGTAAAGGGGTCCTGGCCGCGCGTGTGTGGTTTGGGGTTGTGAGTGTGACAGGTCGACAGCCTGATCCGACTTTGTGTCGAGGAAAATGCAACAGGTCGACCGCCTGGCCTGACTGGGATCGGTAAAGGGCGTGAGGGAGGTTACTGAGCAGCTGGTATGCGATCCTTTGTGATCTTGGGTGTTGCGTGGTGGTCTTTTGAGTCCTTGGAAGAGGTCGTGATCGTGGTGTTGGGTCTACGTTACGTGTTCGAGTGTTTAGTCTGTTGAGGAAAGTAACGGGTTGTGTGTCAGTTGAGTACTTGAGTTTGGGGATTGTATTCCCAGTGTTGGGTTTGGTTTTGGTGTTACCGGTGTTGTCTGCTAAGTATGCCGTAGTCAGTCTGTTATCCGTGGTGGTGAGCGAACGCTCACCCCTAGCTGCTTTTCCTACAGGTGCTGATCACATGACGGACTAGGTGAGCTCTCGAAGCTTGAGGAGCTAGGAGCGGAGTCCGGGTTTTATCTTTTGAGTCTAGTGACGGATACCTTGTTTTTTGTCCACTTGTTGGGACGTATTTTGTTAAGTTGTAAATGTTTATTTTGATGAACAAATGGTGATTTTAAAGTGAATTATGGAAAAGGTTTTCAAATTTTTTATTGTTTTTAATGTTCGCGTCTCTAGTTCGGTTTTTACTGAAATTGGGGCGTGACAGCTTGGTATCAGAGCTCGAGGTTTCACACCTCGGACTGTACGTCAATTAGGTGGGGAGAGTCGAGTCAGTGAAGTCCCGTCGTGCGTTGGGTACGACGGTCGGAACCGTGTGTAGACTCGTTGTGTTTTGAGTCCTGTTTGTGTTCGTGTGTATGTGCAGTGTCTTATTGTTGGCATACTGATTGTTTGTTGCTGCGTGAAACGTTTTTAAGCTGTCGCGACTCGACTCAGGAGCGCTCCTGTAGTGGAACGTGACGGTGTTGACATCAATGGGTACAATGTAGTTCGGGGACGCCTGGACCGAGTTGTAACTACGTGATGTCAAGAAATGAGGTTTTAAAATAAAAAAGAGAAAGTTTTAAAATTTGTTTGCCCTGTGGGCGTGTTTTAAACTTGATTGGCCCTATGGGCGTATGTTTAAGTTGGTTGGCCCGGTGGGCGTATTTCGACTTTGGTTGGCCCGATGGGCGTGTGTTGTGTTGTTGGCCTTGTCGGCTTGTGTTTGAGGTTGGTTGATTTGATTTTGTCTGTGAGTCGTGGTGCGTGTGTTGTCGAATTGTTGGTCAAGCGTATGTGTCGTTTGAGGCTATTTTAGGATTAAAACGGGGTAAGGTTCGAGGTTGAAACGAATTTGGAAAACAGGTCTGCGCGAGCGTCACAGATCCTGTCACGGCTCCGTGACGGACCAGAGCGTTTTGGAAAACTTTAGGCCTTCGTCACGGCTCCGTGACCCCAACCGTGACGGGGTCTGTCACGGATCCGTGATCCCTGTCTATTCCACCGTCTTGATTGTGCAGTATGAGTGTTGTCTTGCGTGGCGGTGTTCACGGTTGTGTTGGTTGTAGAGGTCGTAAGTTCGGTGTTAAGGGATGAGGTCTTGGGTTCAAGACTCATCAATAACCTGCAGTAGTGATACATCGCCTCGGTGTGAGAGTCTCACCACGGAGAGGGGTTAGGGTTGGTGCGCTGCGGCGCCATACGAACTAGGTTTCCCTATGTGAACGGGTGTTGAGGTTTCCCTCACGTGAGTGGGATATTTGAGGTTTCCTTATGTGATCGGGTTATTGGGGTATTGATAGTGTGAGCAATAATGTTTGCTTAGTTGAGAGCGCGATCCCCGTCTTGAGGTTTCCCTACGTGATCGGGTAATTGAGGTATTGAGGTTGTGAGCAATATTGATTTACTGAATTGAGGACGTGTTTCCCGTGCCGAGGTTTATCTTACATGAGCGAGTACTTGAGGTGTTGATAGCGTGACCAGTGTGACGTTTGGCATCAGGTTTTGAGGTAGTGGTTTGCCCTGGTTAGATCGGTAAGTCTTTAGTGCCTTACTAGTATACCATAATCGAACGGGTGTCCGTGGAGGTGAGCATAACGCTCATTCCCTTTACTACTTTTCCCGCAAGGGACGAGTAGCGAACACTGGTTTGGTTGCGGAAAGTTATAAGTAAATGCATAGAGGACCGTGTGAGGGTTGCACTAGACCTTACCGGAGTGACTAATGGAGTGGGTGTTCGGTGTCCGATTTGGGCGTCAGTTTTATTGGATACTGGGATGTCACACTCGTTTGTTCATCGAGTTGTGCTGAGAGGTTGGGGCTGAGTTTAGAGCTGTTGAGTCCACCCCTGCGTCTGGACACGCCGGTTGGTGGTGGGGTGGTGTTGACTAGGGTCTGTCGTGCCTGCGGAGTTGGAGAAGCGAACCGATACAGGAGGTTCGAGAGAGGGCTCAAGAGCCCTGATGCTGGATCGAGCCCTCACCCCGAGGATCGGGTATGTTCGGAGTTGGTAGGCACGACGACGGTAGTGGAGCGAGGTCTTAGAGAGACTGCGAGGTCCCGTGAGGATCGGCAGCGACTGAGTTTGTGCGTGTATCCGTGGGAAGGATACTTACGAAATGACAACCTTTAAACGTAATCTGGGGAATGGATTGGCTGGCGAAGTACCGAGCCAATACCGACTGTTACTGGCGACGAGTCGCGAGAGTCGCAGCATTCGCGTCTGACAGTGCACGTGGGTAGCACTAGGAGGAGCGCGACATCATGTGGCATGTCTAGTGGAACGGGAGGCGGAGAGCGGTCGCGGATTTAGTATCGCGATGCCTCACTCGTCGGCAGGTGAGAGCCGAACAACAGCGTGCCGCTGGATTATTGCAACCATTGCGGGTTGCACAGTGGAAATGGGGGCACGTCACGATGGGTTTCGTGAGCAGTTAGCCGTGTTCGCCTACAATAACATCTTTCAGGCCAATATCATGATGGCACCGTACGGAGCATTGTACGGCAGGCCATGTCAGTCGCCCGTGTGCGGGGCGGAAGTGAGGAATGAGGGTTCACTGGGTCTAGAACTGGACCGAGAGACAGCTGAGTCGGTCGTGCCGAAGCGTGAGCGGTTGAAGACCGCGCAGAGTCAGCAGTAGCTATGCTGACAGACGGCGCCGACCTCTCGAGTCAGCAATAAGTGGTCATGTATACCTGGTGGTGAGTCCGAAAGGTGGACTAATGCGTTTCAACCGCGGCGGAGGCGGGTTAGCCCCGCGGTGTATCGGGCCTTTCGAGGTCTTGAGTACGTCATTGAGTGGGCAGATGTCGAGGTAACGGGTGATGTCTCGTATGAGGAGAAACCGGTTTGGGAAACGGATCCACGAGAGCAGGTCTTGCGCGGAAAGGTTATCCGTTTAGAACGGATGCAGTGGCGGCACCACGAGGCCAAGTCGACTTGGGAACGCGAGGACGAGGTTCGCGCAAAGTACCCTGATCTGTTCGACTCCTGAAGTGCGTTGTTTTAAATTTCGCGGACGAAATTCCCTTAAGGGGGGGTCGATTGTAAGAACCGCTCCCGGTCAACGCCAGTCAAATCGGCGAAAAACGGGAAAATTTAAATTTTTTGGACAAACACTTAAATGAACCTACATTTGACCCCGAGGGTCATACCGGACTTAAGTTGACCCCGTTATCGACCAAAGTGAGTTCCGGGGGACTCAGGGCAACTCTCTGACCAATTTGAGAAATGTTGACTTTTCGCTGGAAAAGTCAACCGAGCGACGTTTTGGTTCATTCGAGGACCGTTTTGGATCCAAAAAGCTTAGCCGTCATCACAGCGGTCTTAGTTGAGCCGTTTCCTTGTAGCCCGTGAAGTTTCGTAATTTCTTGGAAAAAGTGCCCGTTCGGGACCCGAGACGGCCGAATTTCGCGAATCTGACTAAAAAGTATCTAGGAGATATTTTCCAAAAGGGATGAGACCCACTTGCCACATGTCACCAATGTGGTGGTGTTAGGTTTATTGGACAAAACAAAGATGAGACATGAGTGGTAGTTTGTAAATAAGAGAGTTTGGTTTGTTTTTTTTAAACAAATTAAAATGGAAATGAAATGGTGTTCTCGGCAAAGTTAGAAAAAATAAGAGATTTAGAGAGAGAAAGTGGAGAGAGGAAAGAGAAGGAGAAAAGGGAGAAAAAGAGAAGAAAGTTTGGGGGTTTTTCCATTTCTCGATCATCCGACCGGTGGATCGTCTCAACGATAGAAGAATCGAGTTCACACCGTCATTCTCTACGGGGAGCACCTAACCGATTTTCGTTTTGTTAAGTTCAAATTTTAGGGTTTGAGTTTAAACGATTCAAATATGGTTGGGTTTTGGTTAGAATTGGTTTAAAGATGAATGGTTGAGGTTTGGGGTTCGTTAGGAACGTTTTGGGGCAAAAGGGGAATTTTGTCATTGTGGCCGTGTGGGGCCCACATGCCCGGGTATCGTTTTTTCGTGTTCGGGTGGTTTAGGACGTTCTCCAAGTCGTTAATCCACACCTGGATCGAAATTTGGAATTAAATTGTGAAAGTTGGAATTTCGGGTTTAGAAACTTTATACGCGAATTAAATCGCTCGGAAGTCGGAAATTGATTCCGTCGAGTGCCTAGGAACCCTTTAATTATTCCAAGACCGTAGAAACGAAAACGGGAATTTTCGGAGCCCCGGAACGGCGTTTCCAAAACCCGGGCAGATTCGCCATGTCATGCGAATCGGGCTTTTCCGGCTCCATTATCGACAATGTCGAGTAATTGGGTGGTTTGGGAGTGATCGACATTGTCGGGGTTACTTTTGGGCGTTAAGTTTATTAAATTCCAGTTTATGTCTGCGAGCTTATAAGTATTTAAAATCGTGTTCTTATTAGATCGTGCTGCAGACCGAGGGAAAGGAAAGCTAGGCGAGTGACTGAGATCACGCCGGAGCTTGTTGGTTGGCTTTTGGAGAACACGCACGAGGTAGGGAAAAGTAGCCGGATCTCGGCCCTGACTAGGGAAAGTTAACAGTAGAATTGCATGTGACACCGGGGTGTCGTGGGTTCAAATGTTTTATTGTTTTAAATGTTCGCGTCCCTAGTTCGGTTTTTACTGAAATTGGGGCGTGACATAATTAATCAAGTCTTGATTAATTAGTACTAAGTAAGCATGACAAGGATTAAGGTGTTGGTGATTCACCACCTAACCTCATCTTGTCTAGCCATACTTTGTCCTATTTACACCTTACTTGTCACCATGTTTGTCCCATGCCTTTAGTTTGACAAGTATGGGGTTTGTTATGTTTAAGTCATCTTTTTTCAACACAACAAACACAAGACAAGAATAGGAAACACATTTTTCTCTCCCGATTCCCCACAATTTTTTCCAAGGGTTTTTTCTTCCTCCATATTGTGTTCTTGAGTCCTCTAAGCTTAGAACTACGTGACTTTTATTTCTTGAAGGATACGTAGGCGTCTTGGAGACTCAAGCCAAATCATTCGTTACCCGGTGTTCTTGTTTTGGTAAGAAGTAGTGCTGAATTTTTCTCATGTGAATCCATTCTTTGTTAGTTGTTTCATGGTTTTAATCGTCTCTTGGTTTTCATTGATTTTACGCTACCTCGAGACCCAACAGTGGTATCAACCACGTTGCCAACCGAGGATGCCCACCTCAGGCCCCCACGAAGAAGTTTTCACCGGAGGAAGAAATGGGACCAGAGACGTCTCCCTCTTACTGTAAGCTAGGAACATCCGTCGTAGGCCATCTATCACGCCCCAAATTCGGTATGACCGAACCCGGAACGCGAACAGTGAAACAAGTATAGTAAATTTTCAAACATTTTAATAACCCGCTTCAAACGCCACTTATCATTAATCAAAACAATATTTTTACAACTGAAAATACGTTCAAAACAAGGGAACAAAAAGCCAAAAAAAAAGTACGTCGCTAAACTACCAAAGACCCGGACTCCGGCTCCCAGCTCTTCAAGCTTCGAGAGTCCTCCTAGTCCGCCTCGCGGCCAGTACCTGTAGGAAATGCAGCAAGGGGTAAGCGTTTTGCTCACCGCCACGGATACCAGATTGACTACGGCATACAAGCAGAAATGCCGGGGACACCGGCATCCATCAACAAACACAGGGGACCACTACCCCACAACACATAATAACCCGACTGTCACACCAATAACAGTCAAATTCCCCAACCATCTAACACCCGTGCACGTAATGTAGACGCGACACCGTAATGACGACCTCAATAAACATAACAAAACTGTGATCAAAATCACGCAAT
This sequence comes from Erodium maritimum, assembly GCA_963921825.1. Classification (NCBI taxonomy): domain Eukaryota; kingdom Viridiplantae; phylum Streptophyta; class Magnoliopsida; order Geraniales; family Geraniaceae; genus Erodium; species Erodium maritimum. Next base: position 25,059,402 of record OY997596.1, on the reverse strand, counting down.
ACCACACCCACATCACGGTTTTACGTTAGCAAGACGTTGGGCCCGACGTAGCCCCCCATTTTACCCGATCGCCGATCGGGGAGGCAGCGTACCTCATCGCGGCACATAGCAACACTTTTTCGAGTGCTAGTCGAACGGATGGCCTCTCCTTCATCGCGGAACCGTGGCACCCTTGGTCGATAGCGAGTCGACAGGCGGGCCATACACCCATACACAAAGGTCACAAGAAATGTCACACAATAAAAACAAACCACACACTGCACGGTTTCCGGTAGCAAACCGGCTAGGCCCGGTGTAGCCTCGCATTTTACCCGACCGTCATTGGGAAGGCATCGCACCTCATCGCGGCACATAGCAACACTTTTCCGATTGCTAGTCGGAAGGAGGGCCTCTCCTTCATCGCGGAACCTCGCAACACTTTACCGATAGCTAGTGAGAAGGTGGGCCAACCTCAACCCGGTACCGTGGCACCCTTTGTCGATGGCGAGTCGACAGGCGGGCCAAACCTCCACACCAATACCATAAACACACAATACTTAGCAAATAGCGAAATTAACATAACGACTAACTACCACTCAGCAAGTCAGTCAATAACATACGGGTTCAACACCCCACAGGCACACATGGCCACATGCAAACACAATCAGTTCACTCAACCTATGGGCACAACCAGGTGCCCACATGTGATTCTACAGCAGGACAAGGTTCCACAACCTAAGGACACAACCAGGTGCCCACATACACTTCTATCGTACGATAAGTTTCCTTAACCCACGACACCACCAAGTGCCACATGCATTTCTATTGCTCGATACGTTCACTTTCCCTACGACACCACCAAGTGCCACATGCATTTCTATTGTTCGATAAGTTCACTTAACATACGACACCACCAAGTGCCACATGAATTTCTATTGATAACTTTCCCTAGTCAAAGCCGATATCCGACTACTTTTCCCTACCTCGTAAAGCGTTCCAAGTCCGATGCTCACGATCACCCGCTTAGCCTCCTCTTTCCGCGGTCGGTGGCACAACCTAAGGTGATAAAAAAAACAGTACACTTTTTAAATATGCAGGCAAAACCGAATTTAATGAATTTAACGCCCAAAAGAAACCGACAATGCCGATCGCTCCCAAACTTCCCAATTACTCGACAGTGTCAACAATGGGCCCGGAAAGGCCCGATTCGCCTGGCTCGGCGAATCTGCCCGAGATCGGAAAACGCCCTTTTGAGGCTCCGAAAATTCCCATTTTCGTTTCTACGATCCTAATATAATTCGCGTGTTCCAACACATTCGACGGAAGCAAATTCCGATGTTCGAGCGATTCAATTCGCGTTTAAAGTTTCTAAACCCGACATTTCCAATTTTTTCAATTTAATTCCATAATTTAATACGGGTTTGAATCATCGACTCGGGGATCGTCCAAGACCACCCGAACACGAAAAACCCGAGACCCGACCACGTGGGCCCCACCCGGCCATCCTTAGGCTGTGGGTGGCTGGACCGATTTGGACCGGTTCGGCACTACCGTAGTCGGGCCAGGCCACTGCCAGCCACCACCCATGGTGTCTCACGGTGGCCGGAACTCCCGCGAGCCACCGGTCACAAGAAACCGATCCTTTCGCCCTAAAACGTTGCTAACGACCTCTAAACCTCAACCATTCATCCTTTAACCAATTATGATCAGAACCCTAGAATTCAAACACGTCGAAATGAAAAAATTTCGGGTTCTTACCGTAGGGAACGTTGTGAGGATGTCGAATATGCAAGAAAAGAGACGATCCAACTGTCGGATTGTCGATAAAACCCTAAAACATCAACCTTTCTTCTCCTTTCTTCTCTCTTCTTTCTCTCTCCTTTTCTCTTTTTTTTTTTCTAATTTGGCCGACCCTCTCTCAGCCCTTCTCTTTTTATTTTGTTTTAAAGTTCAAACACACCAAAAAGACAAAAATACCCTCATCCCTTCTTGTCTTTTAGTTCAAAGTCCAAGGGCATTGTTGTCCTTTCAACTCCCTTCCACCACATTCTTGACAAGTGTCAAGTGGGACCCCTTAGTTAGAAAAATATCTTTGTAAATATTTTTCAGTCAGATTCGCGAAATTCAGCCGTCTCAGGCCTTGTGCGGGCCCATTTTCCAAGAATTAATGCAATTTCGCGTGTTACAAGGAAACGACCCAACTAAGACTGCTACAACGACGGCTAAGCTTTTTGGATCCAAATCGGGCCTCGAACGGACCGAAACATTGCTCGGTTGACTTTTTCGGCAAAAAGTCAGCTTTTCCCGAATTGGCCAAAAAGTTGTCCTGAGTCACCTATAACTCACTTTGGTCGATATCGGGGTCAACTTAAGTCCGATATGACCCTCTGGGTCAATTTTAGGTTCATTTAGGTGTATGTCCAAAGTTTTAAATTTTTCCGTTTTTCCGCCTGTGTGACCAGCATTGACCAAGAGCGGTCCTTACACCATCCCTATCGATACTTGATGCTTCTTGATGTGGGTGCATTTTAACAAATAAAAGGGTCACATTATAGCGAGTTAAATAGGCTTTTAGCCCCATTTCTGATCAAATATTTAGGTTTAGTATGAATAACTGTTTTTCTCGATATGTTCGGTAGTTCGATTGGAAACCGACACATTTTGGGTGTTTCGTGCAAGTAGACCGTTAAGAGGGTCAATTTTGTTTGCTTCGAAATATATTCATGACTGGTCATGTTTTGTAGGTTTCGAAAAGAGGAATTTTTGGGCGCAAGAACGAGATCAATCGGGGTTCAAACGAAGCCAGAGCGAGAAAAAAAGGGAAAAGGGGCAAATATAGAGCAACAAACCAGAGCCTGACACCTGTCCAGGCCGGCCTTCCTCTTTCCAACGTATGGTGCTTTGTGAGTCCGCCATGTAGCCCATAAGCCGCTAGTCCTTCACCGATCGACATATGTCCCGGTCCCACAACAGCTCCCCCTGCTCCGCGCGCGACACGTGGCCTCCAGCCGCCACCTTCTCAGCGTCCGACACGTGTCCCTCACTCAGCCCCTCTCCTTCTGCCTTTTAGTCCTCTCCCCACGCAACACGTGCTCTGCCCGGATTGCTTGGATCATTAATTAGGGCAGCAGCTATACTTTGTGGAGCGCCGAAAACCAAAGGGGGATTGACTATTTTTTTACACAGAGAGAGTCGAACGGGAAGAACAGAGAGAGGCTCTTGAGCATTAATTTTGATTGTTATTTTTTTCTTTTTCTTTCTACACAAACAAAGATCTATACACTCTTGATAGTTAATTTCAAAGCAGATTTTACAAAGGGTTGTTTATTTTCTGAAATTATTGGAGAGATTCATTTGTTGGGAACACTAGGTGAAGCTTCATTGGATTATAGAGGGATTTGAACCAAGAGTTTCATTATTTTTGGAGAAGAAATATCTATAGGAGAGCTTCCTCTTTGTGCTTTTACTCTTGGATTTGGTGGCCTTATAAGAGCATTAAGACTAGGGTTTGGAAGAAGGAGAAGAGCAACCATTTTGTCAATTTATTGTGGTGATTGTATCTAAGCTCTCTCTCTCTCTCTCTAAATTTAGTCATGCAATCATTTAATTGTTGGACCATCTCTATGCCATTGATTACTATGAACAACTAAACCCCCAATTTCTAGGGATTTGGGGGATTAGAGTAGGGATTTCCATGTTTATAATGCTTTAAATTGTTGTGATTCAGTTGTTTTAGTGTTTATGGTTGATTTGAGCTTAATGCGTCACCTCCCGTGTAGGCTTGGTAACCGATTCGAATTATGATCTAGCACTTGAAAGAGGCGGATTCTAATTTAGTCAAAAACCGACAATAAGTTGGATTTAAACCTTAGTTAGAACTAGCTGGGTTAATGCAAGTGCAATAGCTATAGATTTCGTTATCGAAAGCTAAAGGTTATCATAAAGCTTACCGCTTTGGGTCTTCCTACATCAAGAGTCGAAAGAACTCGGTGGTTATATCCTATTAGGGCCCGAATCATTCGAAAGAAGTTAGGACTAGAGTTGAGATAACCCGTTGCCTCTAAAACAAGTCAACATCGCAGCGATCGTGTGTTCAATTTTATGGAATGAACTCGATGAACCCAATATCCTAGAAATTTTTCATCATTTGATTCAAGAAGTTAAAAATTCTCGGTTTTGTGCTACGAGTGCTCTACTCGATTTACATTACTTGTTAGTTTATTTTTGAAGCATAAAAACCAACTTTTTATAGAAATACCTTAGCTAAAAGCTTTAAATAGTGAGTGTGTTTTTTATTGCTCCTTTGGGCTCGATATTCCGGACTTTAAATCCGATTACTACTTGACGGCCGGTGCACTTGCCATGCTCAAGTTTGCGCTTAAACCCGCAGGGTGTCACTTCTTATTTTTTTCATAACCGTAGAAAATTTTATTTTAGAGAAACCACTTTGAGGAGGAGAGTTCCAAAAGGTCAAAAGACCGAGAACAACGATTATAAGGGGGGGGGGGGGGGTTCAAACAACGGGAACTCCAAATTGGTCTAGCCTAACGCCGAGAAACGAAAACCTACAAGAAACCTAAGAAACCAACCACTCTAGTTTGAACCAACATCACCCTCCTCCATAAGACTCTAAAAGGTCTCGGAGAGACCTTACCCCATAAATTGTCGAGACTGACAAGTATATAGGGAGTCGTCTAAATCATTGCATGTTCTTTACTGAGAGAGCGAGTCCTCGCCCTCGTGTTATAAATGTGTGTTGTTGTAGAAGGAGGCGCCGACAACGTTTTCGAAGGTCGACCCAACCTAACCTTCAACTTCATCGCTGACGAGCTGACTACTTGTGCAAAACTCTATTTCAGGTTTGGTTCTTGAACGCTTTGTAGTTGAGTTTCCACAACCTGAGGAGTGTCTTGGATCAAATCCACCTCTACCATATGGGCTCCAAGCTCCACAACCTGAGGAGTGTCTTGGATCACTTCCAAGTTCCAACTCTACCTTATGAGCTTCAATGCAACCCATAGTACCACCTGAGGGAAACAAGTCGCCATCTACAATAGATAGCGAATCGGGTGCAATCAAAATCCTTCACTGCATCGTTAGGGATCGAATCTGCAGAATCACGTATTGAATCATCACATTTCTGCTAATAAATCTATAGTCTCTGATCGAGGGGTAAAGACGCATCCACCGCCCCAACTCAACTCCGGTGAAACTATGACCTCACAATCCACATTCCTCAATGAAACAGAGTCTCCATTGTGAGTACGCAAGAGATCGAAGTCGGATAAAACCGATCTACTTCAATCGGATTTGAACCAAATCTTAGAGCCATAAGGACTCGTAGAGAGCTTTGATCGACATTCCCCAACACAACTCAACCCGTTTCCGGCTCTGCTCAACCATCTGCCATCAATACTTCTCCCTTCTCTAACGCCTCGGGTAAGGTCTCCCAGAGGCTCTGTTTTTGGCTCCTATCTCTGCCCCTGCGAACAGATTGAGTTTTCCACGAAGAGGTCGTATCCGTTAACACAATACCCGTTAAAGGTTTCTACGGACTGGGACGCAACTTGCTGCGACGTGAAAGTGATGAACCCGAATTATCGGCTACCTCTGTTCGGACGGCACAAAATAGAGTATGACGTGATCTCGCAAAAAGGTTCAAAAAAATTTCTTACCCACTCAAAGCTCTCAAATGGAAAACTACACACAAAGATCTTCATTTTAGAGATTACCTACGATGATTACCTTCAATCGTTTCTCGGACAACAAAAAATGCTTTGGCGTGGAAATAACAACATTCCTCCCAGAAGAAGTCTCGGTTTTCCAAGACTGTGAGCTTACGCAGAGATTGAGAATAAGAGCAAGGACATGCACAACCTTCCTACCGATCTCCTGTCTGGTCTGTATTGGAGATGCCAACTACATTGCACAGGTTGTCGCACAATACCAATCGTATAAAGAAAGCACCACAATTTTTTTTGTATTGTTGTGAAAGATAAATCCGTTTAATACTCGCTACTTCTAATAGGGAAGGAATGTCGAGGGCCTCCCGGTTACTTTCTTGGACAACCAAGCTCTAGCTTTCCGCCTCGATGTGGCAGAGGACCGAGATCACAACCCAAGATCTTCTACTTACCATGACAAAAAGTATGTGGTACTAGAAGCACGCGTGCCACTGCTCGGTACCAACTACCATAAGTAGAGATAGCTACACCACTTGGTGAATCTAATCAACTTCGCCTAATGCACTTCATAATTCCTGAATGCCATCAATAAAGATAAACACTGAAAATCAAGTACAACTAAATACAGTATCGAATTACGATACTCTGGTAATACACAAGCATGAGTGGACTCTAAATAAACTATCGAATCTACTTAGCTACGCCTAGTTCAATCAACCTAACAACAATTAATCGATCATCAAGGAGAACTAAATAGAGCAACAAATCACGAAACTTTGGTAATACACAAGCATAAGTAATACTCTAAATCAATAAACGAATATACTTAACTACACCTAGTTCACTCCTTGAAAACCAAACACCACCGATCAAGATGATTTTGGTACTCAAGTAGAATTACATAGAACATCAAATCACGATATTCTGGTAATACACAAGCGTAAGTAAATTCTACGCAAGTGAAATCCCATCTCATACTAGATCGAATCATGGATCGCTCAAAACATCAATCTACATAGCGCACACAACAATTATGGAAAATTCCTAAATTGTTTGGTTGGCTTGAAACACACAAGAGAATCGGGAAAACACATCCTAGTATATTTATATCTCGTCAATAGGAAATCAAGACATGTGAATGTGGGAAATCCTTGATAAGTTCACTAAATAGCTAAAGTTTGTATTTTTACTAACTTTAACCTAGAACTTGATATACACATAAGAGATGAAATACAAGCACATGAAATCGGTTTCAAAAACATGTCAAATTGAACACAAAACACGGAAACCATGCATAAATATTGAGTAGCTTAAACATAGATTAATACCCATACAAGCAAGTGGATGTTTATTTAGCTCAACGAATCCAAATAATGCCATAAACATCACCAACATCAAATTAACCACAAAACCAAGCATGAACTTCATGGTTTTGATGTCGGGCCGGATGTTACTGGGCAGTCCACTGCCACACTAAATGAAGATCCACCTCAAATTCATGTTGGGCTTGCTCTATCCGGGAGCCAAGGACTTCAGGTAGTTTCTTTATCGAGTACCTTGATAGAAGGAGACGTGGCGGTTCCATTACAGTAGTTGCGTCCGGAGAAAGAGTTTCCGTCAAGTGACAGTCCTTGGAAAGATATCCTCCTTAAACCACCGCCTCTCCAGACACGAACTTCCACTCATAAACCTACTGTTGTGTACAACACTAGGTCGAAAACCCGCTCTTTGAGTCGAGAGCGTGCCTTGCATGTTGCGCCTCATGTGTCAGATATGAGGACATACAATCGTGAGGCTTCCAAGGCACATGTGGATTTCAAGGAAAAGGCTTTTGATGATCCTACCCTGACCTCAGAAGGAGAGGAGTGGACCCAAGACGACGGTTCATTTCCTTTGTTCTTCCTTTTTGTTTTGTGCTTGTTTCATCGTTTCTTTTTCTGAAGGCTTTTCCTTTTAGATCCTGTTGTTGGGGCTCCTTTGTAAGCGTGGTTTGGTCTGTGACCGTTAGGCCTTCTGCCCTTGAAAAGGTCTTTTTTCCAAATAAATTTTTGAGCTTATAAAAAAAACTTAAAGGAAATCAACTTAACTTTATTAGATATGGTTCAACCAATGATGAGTAAAAAGGGTCTCCCAATCTCGTTTTTGGGACACGCTCTAGAAATCGTCGCGTATATTTTAAATCAAGTACCTACAAAGGTAGAGGAAAGGACACCATATGAGATATGGAGTGGGAAGAGTCCCAAAGTCAGTTTCCTAAGGATTTGGGGCTGTGAGGCTTTTGTGAAAAGGATATTTTCATATAAACTATCATCCAAATCCGAGAAATGTATCTTCGTTGGATATCCCAAGGAAACCAAGGGACGTTTTTTAATAAACCTCTAGAGAACAAAGTGTTTGTTGCTTGAGAATGTGTCTTTTTGGAAAGAGAGTTCATTTCCAAGCAATAAAATGGGAGACCAATTGAAGTTGAGGAAGTTCAAAACCCAGAATATGACATAATGCTAGAAGAGGATACTCAGGAAATAAACGTGGAACCTGAAGTAGTAACACAAGAACCGAGATGGTCTAATAGGACACGTAACATCCCTATAGATATAGATTCCTTATCACAGATGACAATGATGTGGAAATTATGGACCAAAGTGAGACCATATCCTATCAAGAGGTTGTACGTGAGGCATATTTTGAAAAATGACTAGAAGCCATGAAATCGGAAATACAGTCTATGTACGATAATCAAGTATGGGACTTGATTGATGCAAACTATGGATTAAAAACCATCGGATGCAAGTGGGTTTTTAAAAGAAAGTCTGACATGGACGGCAAGGTGCACACTTACAATGCAAGACTTGTTGCAAAAGGGCTATAGGAAAACTCATGGTATAGAATATGACAAAACATTTTCGCCAGTCGCAATGGTTAAATCTATTAGGATCCTTCTATCCATAGTCGTATATTAAGACTATGAAGTATGGAAAATGGATGTCAAAACCGCTTTCCTAAATGGAACGTTATATGAGGGTGTGTACATGACACAACCCGAGGGTTTTATCGATCCTAAAGGAAAAACCGAAGTATGCAAGCTTCTAAGATCCATTTATGGATTAAACCAAGGATCTCAAAGTTGGAACATTTGCTTTAATGAAAAAGTCAAACAGTTTGGTTTCATCAAAAACGAATCCGAACCCTGTGTATACCAAAAGGTTAGTGGGAGTAGTATCATATTCCTAATCATGTAAGTAGATGACATACTCCTCATCAGAAATGATATATCTATTCTAAATGATGTGAGATCGTGGATAAGTAAATCCTTTTCAATGAAAGACCTTGGAGAAGCCGCCTACATCTTAGGCATCAAGATCTATAGAGATAGATCAAGAAGGCTTCTAGGTTTGAGCCAAAGCACGTATATAGATAAGGTGCAAGACTCTAAGAGAGGATTCCTGCCTGTGAGGCACGTGGTACCTCTTTAGCAAGGCTCAGTTTCCCTAAACAACTGAAGAGAATATGCGAATGAAAGGTATTCCATATGCTTCATAAATTGGATTTATCATGTACGCAATATTTTGCACCCGATCTGATGTCTCGTATGCATTAAGTACAACGAGTAGATACTAATCCAACCTAGGTGAGAAACATTGGGCGATAGTGAAAGTTATCCAAAAGTATTTGAGAAGGACTAAGGATGTGTTTCTACTATATGGAGGTCCGGAGAGTGAACTGGTGGTAAAGGGTGACAATGATGCAAGCTTCTAGACTAACACTAATGATTATAAATCTCAGACTGGTTATGTGGTTTGTTTAAAGGGAAAACGCTGAATCCTAACTGTGTTGGAAATGTGTTTTTCACGTCCTAACTATAGCCACCTTTTCATGACATGTCCTATACCAAAGGTGGGTTTTTTACAAAACATGAAAAATGACACCAAAAAAGTGGTATAACGTTCGCATTCGATGGTTTTTCCTCTTAATTTTTTATAATTTGCGTTTATCAGTGCACTACAAGAGGTAGTTGGTATAAATCTACCAAAAAACACTTTTTTGTTGTGTCATTTTTCATGTTTTGTCAAAAAAAACACCTTTTGTATAGGACATGTGACAAAAGGTGACCTTTGGTATATGACATGTCATGAAAAGGTGGCCACAGTTAGGACATGAAAAACACATTTCCAACACAGTTAGGATTCGGCGTTATCCCTTGTTTAAACGGGGGCGCTTTTAGCTGGAGGAGTTCCAAGAAAGCGACCAAGGCAGATTCCGCAATAGAGGCCGAGTACATCGCCGCAACAAAAGCGGTAAAAAAGTATGTTTGCATAAAAGATTCATCACTGAATTGGGTGTTGTTCCCAACATATCAGATCGGTGACATTGTTATGTGATAACAATGGAGAAATAGCTCAAGTAAGGAGTCGAGGTTTCACTCCAAATGCAAGCACATACAAAAACGCTTCCACATCATACGACAGTTCGTAAGTAGTGGGGAAGTACAGATATGTAGAGTAGACACGGATGATAATGTAGTTGATCCTTTGACTAAGGCACTTCCACATCCTAAGTTCGAAGGTCATGTTAGGTCAATGTGTCGTAGGACAAACCACACCATGTACATTATCATTTTGAGTAAATAAAAATTGGCAATTGTTTTATTATCATTAAGTTGTAATGATTGATTAAATAGTGAATGCATTACTTTCTATAAAGATATTTGGGAACATTTCCTAAATAGTATAAATCGTAACAGATGAAAGAGTAGATTCATTCACAGGTCCCTAGCCTGAACTGATAGTTAGAGCTAGGGTGATTTTGACGATATGATCATGTTTTACAGATCATGCCTATAGTAATATGAGTCAAAGTCACGGATGTCAAAGAGTTTGACATCTAGATGACCCCCCTTGAGTATACTCCATAGAACAAGGAGACATGAGTATATCTCAGCTCTTAAAGTAGACTTTACTCCTTTGACCATGACATCACCATATGATCTACATGAGGTGGATTCATGACTTGAGATAACCAAATGCTTGTCCCAACAGATAATTATAAAGGTTATGATTAGTCATGGATACGCACATGTTAGACATATGGTCATATGGACTTGTCTCTTTTATCATACAACTTAGATGTCATCATAACGGCCACTCTTGATGAGTAGGAGCTTTGTAAAAGAAGCATGGTCATGCGTGTGATTAGTCACATACATTCCTCTCTCAGAATCAAGGGAACATATTGAGACTGAGTTAGAAAGAATGGTGCTTCTATGTCTTTGTTCAGTCGTGACTGTCACGCCCCAATTTCAGTAAAAGCAAACTAGGGACGCGAACATTTTAAAACATAAAAACACTTGAACACCTGTTTTCATTAAACACTTTAAAAGTACCATTTGTTCAACAAAATAATAATTACAGTTTAAAACACGTCCCAACAAGAGGACAAAAGTACAAGGTATCCGTCACTAGACTCAAAAGACAAAACCCGGACTCCGCTCCTAGCTCCACAAGCTTTGAGAGCTCACCTAGTCCGTCCCACGAACAGTACCTGTAGGAAAAGCAGCTAGGGGTGAGCGTTCGCTCACCACCGCGAATAACAGACTGACTACGGCATAATTAGCAGACAAAGCAGGTAACACCAATAACAACTCAACACCGGGGAAACACCATCCCTAACCCAAGTACTATAACTTACAAACACCCACGGTGACCTTCCTCAAACGACTCAACACTCAACCACGTAAGCAGACCCGACACTACAATTGACGACCTCTCCCAAGGACTCAAACGACAGCTACACAACACCAAACAGATCACAAAGGATCGCACACCAAACAAGATCACAAAGGATCGCATACCAGCTTCTCGGTAACCTCTCCCACTCTCACGAACATGGATCAGGCTAGCCAAAGAATGCTTACAACCTGTGATACTCAAACTCGGACCATGCCAGCCAAAGAATGCTTGCAACCTGTGTTACTCAAACTCGGACCAGGCCAGCCAAAGAATGCTTGCAACCTGTGTTACTCAAACTGTGTCAGGCCAGCCAAAGAATGCTTGCAACCCGTTGATACTCAAACTTGGTCAGGCCAACCAAAGAATTCTTGCAACCTACCGGGATCCGCAATCACAATCACAATCACAATCACAATCACAATCACAATCACACGCAAATTCATCAACCAGTAACAACACAAGTTCAACACTCACAGGCACTCATGGCCACCAAGACACCAACAGTAAAACTCGAACTCAACAGCCCCACAGGCACTCACGGCCTCCCAAGACACACCGACAGTAAGACACGGACTCAACAACCCCACAGGCACTCACGGCCTCCCAAGACACCAACCATAAGACACGCTTGCAACTTACCGAGACTCTAACTCGTAAGCCAGCTAAAGGAAGCTTGCAACCCCCCCCCCCCCCCCCCCCCCCCCCCCCGAGACTCTAACTCGGTCAGGCCAGCCAAAGACACCGACCTTAGTACACGGGCCCTCAAGGCCACCCAAAACACCAACAATTGACTACGGGCTCTCATGGCCACCCAAGACACCAATTCAAATACACGGGCTCTCAAGGCCACCCAAACTCAATCAATAAATAATACGGGCTCTCAAGGCCACCCAAAACTCGATAATAAAGTACGGGCTCTCAAGGCCACCCAAACTCAATCAATAATAATACGGGCTCTCAAGGCCACCCAAAACTCGATAATAAAGTACGGGCTCCCAAGGCCACCCAAACTCAATCAATAAATAATACGGGCTCTCAAGGCCACCCAAAACTCGATAATAAAATACGGGCTCTCAAGGCCACCCAAGACACCAAATAAGCAATCAACCTCCGGCTTAACCAAGCCTCCAACAGTCCTAACATCAATAGTTTCACAATCAACCTCCGGGCATGGTCATATGCCTCCAGTACTCCTAATATCGATAAGTTCACAAACAACCTCCGGGCATGGTCATATGCCTCCAGTAAAACAATTTACGCTAAGTTCTCTGCTCCTACGACACTACTAAGTGTCACATGCTTTTCTCAATAATTACTAAGTTCCCGTAACATGCTTTTCTGATAAACGCTACAATCCCGTATCATGCTTTTCTAATATTTAAATAAACCTATTCAACCCACGACACCCCGGTGTCACATGCAATTCTACTGTTAACTTTCCCCAGTCAGGGCCGAGATCCGGCTATTTTTCCCTACCTCGTGCGTGTTCTCCCAAAAGCCAAACCACGAGCTCCGGTGATGACCTCAGTCACTCACCCAGCTTTCCCTTGCCTCGGTCCGTGGCACGATCTAAAAGAACACAATTAAAGGCACTTTTAAACTAGTACGAATAAACCGAAAACCATTAAACTCGAAGCCCAAACTTAACCCCGACAATGTCGATCACTCCCAAACTTCCCAATTACTCGACATTGTCGATAAGGGACCTGTAAAGGCCCGATTCGCCCGACATGGCGAATCTGCCCGGGTTTTGTTAATTGCCTTCCGGGGCCCCAAAAGCCCCCGTTTTCGTTCCTACGGTCTTAGAATATTTCAAGGAACCCAATGTACTTGCCCGAATCGAATTCCGACTCCCGAGTCAATTAAATGACGTTTAAAGTTTCTAAACCCGATAAATTACAACTTCTCCAATTTAATTCCAATTTTCGATTCGGTTTAGGGTAAGTGGTCCGGGGAACGTTTTAAACCACCCGAACGATAAAACCCGAGCACGTGGGCCCCACACGGCCACAATGGCAAAATTCCCTTTTTGCCCCAAAACGTTCCTAACGAACCCCAAACCTCAACCATTCATCTTTAAACCAATTCTAACCAAAACCCAACCATATTTGAATCGTTTAAACTCAAACCCTAAAATTCGAACTTAACAAAACGAAAATCGGTTAGGTGCTCACCGTAGAGAATGATGGTGTGAACTCGATTCTTCAATCGTTGAGGCGATCCACCGGTCGGATGATCGAGAAATAGCAAAACCCTACAACCCCCTTCTCTTTTTCTCTCCTCCTTCTCTCCTCTTTCTACTTTCTCTCTCTTGTTTGCTCTTTTTTTTTTTTGTGTTCTACCGAGACCACACAACCTTTCCCTTTTATTTGTTTTAAAAACTACACCCATCTTTCCATATTTACCAAACTAACACAAAACCTATTATTTTCTCCTTTAAAACCTTATACTCGGCCAACACTTAACAACCACACAATTTCCCCCCAAAATCAACCCCACCATATAATTGCCAAGTATCAAGGTGGGTCCCACACCTTTTGGAAAATATCTAGTTGATATTTTCCAATCAGTTTTGCGAAAAACGGACGTTTCGGGCCCCGAACGGGCACTTTTCCCAAGAAATTACGAAACTTGACGGGCTACAAGAAAAAGGCTCAACTAAGATCGCTGCGACGACGGCTAAGCTTTTCGGATCCAAAACGGTCCTCGAATGGACCAAAACGTCGCTCGGTTGACTTTTCCAGCGAAAAGTCAACATTTCCCAAATTGATCAGAAAGTTGCCCTGAGTCCCCCGGAACTCACTTTGGTCAATAACGGGGTCAACTTAAGTCCGGTATGACACTCGAGGTCATTTTAGGTTCACTTAACTGTCAGTCTTAAAATTTTTAAATTTTCCTGTTTTTCGCAGGTTTGACTGGCGTTGACCGGGAGTGGTTATTACAATCTACCCCCCTTAAAGGAATTTCGTCCGCGAAATTTGAATAACGCTCATAAAAGGTACAAAAGAACACGTACCCTGATAGGTCTCGCGGTAGGTAGAGGATCCTGGGGCCCGGGAATCGGTAACCGCGTACATTCTCCCCGCTGGCGTCTGCTGCCTCTGGCTCGGCGCACCAACTGCTGGATAACCATAGCTCCGCTGTTGTCTCGGAGCTGGCACGCTCGTCGATGGCAGCGAAAACCTCGATTGCTGACTCTGACGAGGGCGACCCCTGGGTGACTGTACCGTCCGCGACTGCTGCGGCCGCTGCACCGATGTCGCTCCCAACGGCTCACGACACCATTCCATCGTGTGTCCCACACGGCCGCACCGGAGACAGCTGGTCCCATCGGCTCCCGACTCCGAGCCCTGGCCTACCCGGCACCCCCGCCGCAAGTGGCCTGGCTCCTTGCAGAGATGGCATGTCGGCACCCTCTGTGTCGCGACTGGCCCCATGGACGCCACTGACCCATGCTGTCTCGTTACACCCTGGTGAGTCGGTGGTCGGAAGAATCCAGAGGTCCTCTGGCTCCTTGGGTCTCGTGACTCTGACGGCCCTACAAAGTCGGTCGGCCGCTGTTGAACCTCGCGGGTTCTGGCCGCATCCTGGATCCCCTGCTCCACCGTCGCTGCGGTGTCCACGAGATCTGTGTACTTCCGCAGTCTCAAGGCGAGAACCTGGTTCCGAATCCCCTGCCTCAGTCCTCCCTGGAACCGCAGACAACGGTTCTGCTCGGTCATCACCATCTTCGGCGCGAATCTGGCCAAAGCTGTGAACCTGGCCTCGTACTCTGCTACCGTCATCCCCTCCTGTTCCAAGTCTAGGAACTGCCGATGTCGCTCCAACCGAGCCGACTCGGGAAAGTACTGTTCCATAAAAACTGTCTGGAAGATGCTATAGTCATAACCGACCATGTCCTTCACACGCCCCCACCAGTGGTAGGCGCTGTCTCTCAGCTGGTGGGCCGCGAAGGACACCCTGCGACGACCCTCCTCGACACCCGATGTATCCAGGTCGCGCGTGACCTGCTCTAGCCACCTCTCGGCTAGGTCGGGGTTCGGCTCCCCGACAAATGTAGGTATCCCGAGCTTCAGGAAGTCTAGTAGTGCTCTGGATGTGTGATCCTCTATCTGACCGGGCCTCACTGGGACCGCGGCTGCCTCTGGAGCTGGTGAGGCCGACTCTCGGTTGGTGATGACCGCCACCAAACTCTGGACTGTCCTGGTCAGCTCACCCAGGGCAGTCACAACGGGTGGGTCTGCGACCGGCGGGACGCTGGGCGTGCCCGTAGAAGGTCCCGCATCGCTCCTCCTATCCTCACCGACAGGAGTACCCTGCGCCTCGGCGTACTCGGCGGGCTCAACGGTGGGCACCCGTCCTGGTGTCCCCGCTGACCGTCCCCACCTGCCTCGCGAGGGCGCTCGTTCTCGTGCCACTGCTGCTCTTCCTCGTCTACCACGAGCCATCAGCAGGTATCCTCTGCACGGATACACGCAAACGTTCAGTTTGTGAACTCAAACAAGACAACAAGATCGAATACACTAACGTTCACACGGTCTACGTCTACCCAACGTACTTGCTACTAAACGCCACACCGTTCACGCTAATCATACTTTAATTGTAACATCACGTAAGCGGAACCTCAAACTTAACCACACAACCGTACACCAAGCCCTTATTCGGTCCCTTATGCACTTACTCATAACTTTCCGCAACCAAACCAGTGTTCGCTACTCGTCCCTTGCGGGAAAAGTAGTAAAGGGGATGAGCGTTACGCTCACCTCCACGGACACCCGTTCGATTATGGCATACTAGTAACGCACCAAGGACTTACCACTCTAGTCAGGGCAAACCACCACCTCAAACTGAAGCCAAACATCCCACCGTCCATGCTAACAACACCTCAAGTACTTGTTCGAGTAAGATGATCCTCGACACGGGAAACACGTCCTCAATATCAGTAAAACACCACTGCTCGCGATATTAAAGCCTTAAGTATACTAATACGTAAGCGAAAAACTCAACAACAACTCAACCGTACAGCAGGCCTACGACCTCTACAACCCACAACTGCGAAACACAAACCCATACAACCAACGCTCAACCGCACGAACGTGAACTGAGTCACACAACTACAACCCTAAACGCCCAACGAAACAAACCCTTTTTCTTCCCTTTTTTTTTTGAAAACCGGCTGGACCGGTCCGGTAAGTCGGGCTACAAGAAAACGGCTCAACTAAGATCGCTGCGACGACGGCTAAGCTTTTCGGATCCAAAACGGTCCTCGAATGGACCAAAACGTCGCTCGGTTGACTTTTCCAGCGAAAAGTCAACATTTCCCAAATTGATCAGAAAGTTGCCCTGAGTCCCCCGGAACTCACTTTGGTCAATAACGGGGTCAACTTAAGTCCGGTATGACACTCGAGGTCATTTTAGGTTCACTTAACTGTCAGTCTTAAAATTTTTAAATTTTCCTGTTTTTCGCAGGTTTGACTGGCGTTGACCGGGAGTGGTTATTACAGTGACACTCACCAAATGACAAGAGGATAAAAATAATCATGATAACAAGACTTGACGAAGTATCGGTAATTAGTTTTATGACTTGGGAAATCATGGACCTTGCTAAAAGTTACCAATGATCCGTGGGTGAAGCGTCTCATTTCATATTACTACAAATACTCATAGAATACTAAAGGGTTTCACACAATAGAGAAAGACCACAACGAAGTGAATGAAAGTATTTCGATTAAATAGAATTATATGAAATTATATATGATATAATGGACATGTCACTTTTATTTAATACAAACTCTCACAAAGAAAAAATAGTATTTGTATTTAATTATTACAGAGTATAGTAATAAAATAATCAAATAAAAGGGCCACATATATTCAAATAAAATGGCTTGGACGAACACCCTTATAGCCCAATAAGGTATTCGACCAAACTAATTAATTGATATATTTTGAGCACTTTATTTATCTAACAAGTATTAAGAGGAAACCATAAATTATAGAAGGTCTAGAATAAGGAAAGCTAGTTGGACTAGGTCAATGTTTACTAATCCTATTTTGCTTGTCTTAAAGTATGACCAACACATATAAATAAAGGGAACCTTGGACGAAAATTGAGAGCACTATTGCTAGAATTTTAGGCCACCATATATTGTGATAAGAGAGTTGTTCGTTCAAGGACTACTAGCGTGCTTAGTTGTGGATCTATTTTTCTCGTGTGGATACCGTTAGAGGGTGAACCTTGGGCGTCTACACCGATTAGTTCAAAGGCCCCCGTCTTGAACTAGTTCATTGGAATTACTCTTCATTGAGGTAATCTCATTTAAATTATTTCATATATTAGGAACTACATGAATGTGTGATCTAGGTTAATTGGATAATAACTGACAAAAGTTTGTGAAATTTTTGTTTTCGATCATGTTAACGTATCAAACACCATAATCCTACACGCACGAGGGTCAATGATCCAAAGGTTGTGCGGACCGTAAGCGCACGGAACTGGAAGGGCTGCGCCACACCAGAATATGGACAGGACCTTTTTTTTTACAATTTTTCACTTTAAACTTCTGTTGCTCGTTCCCGCTCCGTTTGACATCTGATCAACCTCGTTCTTGCGCCCATAATTTTCTTTTGACGAGGCCTACAAAACAAGACCAATGATGAATATATTTAGAGTATTTGAAAAATATCGACTATGAGCGAGGTTTAGCACAATTATAAAAATAAAACTAAAAATATAAAATGAGGCACAAACAAGGTAAAAATATAAGGGAAATGGTCAAATTAACTAGGAAAAATTTACGGTCATCAACTCTTTGCCCTGCCAACGTCTGTGCAAGTTCGACGACCCCTTCCCCCACTTATCTAGTGTTCTCCCTGGATGCTTGTTATCCCCTCAAACGGTCTAAATCATCTATCACATGCATTTTCAAGTCGATTCATATAATGACTGTTATGCGCTACAATTGAGTAGTCATCCGTTAAGATTGAATGTGAGCTTTGCCAGTTGGCAGTTGGATCCGTCAAAGTGTTTAAAGAGAAGATGACTTGGGAGTGGGCCTGGCCGCGTGTAGTAGATGGCTGTCAGGGTCAGGTGGGCCTTTTGGGTAGTCTTAGTCGTGTTGGCTGTGGTTTATGGGGTTTAAGTTGTTCTGTTTCTTCTGGTGATTTCGTGTTATTGTATTGAGGGATCATTTTGGTCCATGGCCTTTAGGTTCCTCCTTATAACCAAAGGTTGAGTGCGTAATCAAATTTCTCGTATCGCTTTTCAAAAAAATTAGTAGCCATTCGTGTGGAGACTATCCACTACTAGTTTGTCTCTAGATTAGTCAGGTATCTTGTTATAGGGTTAGCGTCAGACACCTATGGGTCAAGACTCAAGTCTCACCCTTTTACTTCATTCCTTGTGTTGCATTTTACTTTGTTCTACTGTCTCTTCTGGTTTGCATCTGTACTTCTAATTTATGATGAATAAAGTTTACCACATGCTAAAAGAAGGCATTTGGTCTAGAGTCTCAACCGTAGGTGGTATTAGGTGCATTTACTGAAGATTAGGTGGAACATTCCTTAGGTTCCCCATGTTTTTTTATTTGTTTTCGTTTTAGTTTATTGAAGATTATGCGCTATTTTATTTTTCTATTTCTTTTTTTCTTTTTGTTTCTTTGATTCTTTGTGGTAGAATGTTCGTGGTAGGAGTCTATTAACAAGAAGTGTTAGAAGACGACCTCCAAAATCCGAGCCAAGTCGAAAAAAGAAGCAAAGAAAAGTTACAAGGAAAAAACTCAAAGACTCCATGGTGTGAAAGACACCTGGCATCATCGGAGCCTAGGTTTTTGTAAGGTTTTTCATGCTTTATGCCATAGAGTATCAGTCCCTACGTTGTGAATGTGGTTTAACAAAGAGGAGAGAGAGCCTTCACCGTGACCCTCCACCATTAGGTCCACGCTATAGAGGTAGGAACTTTAGTAGCACCGTTATGACCCTATACAGAGAGGAGCTCAACGGTGGATCTGTGGTGTTGAAAGACTATAAATACAACCATTAAGTTCGTGAGAAAGAGAGCTCGATTCAACTTTGAGATCATTAGAGAGAGGGAGGGACTCACCTAAATGATTAGGTAAATTGGCCAGTTGGCTAATTAATTTATTTTCTATATGGGAAATCATAGTGATTTGTAGGTACATGACCTCTAGGGTCAATTTAGGGGATGAATATCCCGATTCATCAACTAATGGACCCTAGAGCAAGTCTTGACACAATTCATGTGATAGAACCGACTTGTCAATCGAAATTGTTATTGTTGATTGATAGACTCCCTAGAATAGTCGTTGTAAGAAGTCGAGGTACAGTATGGGGTAACGTCACATGTCAAGATGCATATTTGGAATACGTCGTAATCACAACCTGGAGACTAGATCCAGTTAGATAAAGATCAATGACAAAGTAGTTTAGGACATTTACAAGGTCGTAGCATGGAGTTTGTGATATAAGGATTTCATGTTACACTTTTAAATGTGATCACTCTAGAGTGAAAGAAATTTCTCTCAAACTACTCCTAAATATCTTTCGATTTATTATGAGCTTTTTTCTATAAGCGAAAAATTTATTGAGTAATTGTTCTACAAAACTATAGAACAAAGCAAGAAAAGATCTAAAAAGACCTAGTGATTTGTAGGTACATGACCTCTAGGGTCAATTTAGGGGATGAATATCCCGATTCATCAACTAATGGACCCTAGAGCAAGTCTTGACACAATTCATGTGATAGAACCGACTTGTCAATCGAAATTGTTATTGTTGATTGATAGACTCCCTAGAATAGTCGTTGTAAGAAGTCGAGGTACAGTATGGGGTAACGTCACATGTCAAGATGCATAGTTGGAATACGTCGTAATCACAACCTGGAGACTAGATCCAGTTAGATAAAGATCAATGACAAAGTAGTTTAGGACATTTACAAGGTCGTAGCATGGAGTTTGTGATATAAGGATTTCATGTTACACTTTTAAATGTGATCACTCTAGAGTGAAAGAAATTTCTCTCAAACTACTCCTAAATATCTTTCGATTTATTATGAGCTTTTTTCTATAAGCGAAAAATTTATTGAGTAATTGTTCTACAAAACTATAGAACAAAGCAAGAAAAGATCTAAAAAGACCTTTTCCTCGGACCATAACAGCTACAAAGAGCAACAAGAAACAGAATAAACCCAAACAAGATACAAACAAAAACCTTGCCTACTTCCTATTTGGATTCAAACAAGTAAACCGACTAGGGACCGGGACAGGGGTTAAAGCTTTTTCTTCAAGGAAATCCTAGTCCTTCCTACCCTCGGAGTCCTTTTTGAACTGATCGAGTGCCAAAGAACATAAATCAACTGCCTTTTTCCTACCTTTCTTGCTATAACTACAATTCTCGGTGTTGTCTTTTTTCGCAACATCCACAATAAAACATCCCGAATTATCCCCTTTATCAGCAGAAGTCCTGGATCTTGTCTGATATAAAACAACTGGTGGGGAAACCAACTTCGACTGGCCCTTCTTTGGTCGTCCACGTCTATTTGGCTCAACTTCAGAAATCGGGGGTTTTGACAAGGCTTCCTTCCAAGGACTACCTTGAAACTCGACGACCGGGTTCGGTTCACCACCCCAAGGATGATCCTCCTCAAATGGAGCGTCGTTGTCCTGGGCTACTAAACTCTAACCCACAACAGACACCAAGCCTAAATCAGTCTCAATCCGTTTAAAAACACAAGCCAAACCTGGGTCTTGGAACTTCTCGGATAAGCCTTTTTTCTGAGACAAGTCAGAACAATCAGCCACAAACGCATATGTAGTATCTTGGACGGGATTGACTGTATCTGTTTCAACGGATGCCCCCCGAAGATCAAGGGGAGTTTGAGAATACAATACAGGACCATCGAGAACTATGGGATTCTTCGGAGACGACTGCACTGCGTGCCAAGCATCCATTCTCTGCACTGGCGAGAGCATGGTCGAGCACCCAACCAACCGAACTGATGCAGCCAAGGGAGCCATGGCACCATCGCCCGTCTCCTCCACACTAGGAACAGTCTTCTTAACTACTATACCAGAGGTAGTCGACCTGCTCAGATTCACAAGTGCTTGCGATTCAGGTTGAGCTCTCCTATTCCCAGGCCTTGTAGAAGCTACAAACAACCTATAACCATTGAATATGAACCCGTTAAGAACCTCTATCGCCTGATCAACTGAATCCTTATGCGATTAGGTTATTATGAGCTTATTATTGTAATAACCACTCCCCGTCAACGCTAGTCAAATCTGCGAAAAATAGGAAAATTTAAAAAATTTCAACAGACACTTGATTGAACCTAAATTTGACCCCGAGGGTCATACCGGACTTGAGTTGACCCCGATATTGACAAAAATGAGTTCCAGTCGACTCAGGGCAACTTTCTGATCAGTTTGGGAAATGTTGACTTTCGCTGGAAAAGTCAACCGAGCGACGTTTTGGTCCATTCGAGGACCGTTTTGGATCCAAAAAGCTTAGTCGTCATCGCAGAGGTCTTAGTTGAGCCGTTTCCTTGTAGCCCGCCAAGTTTCGTAATTTCTTGGAAAAATTGCCCGTTCAGGGCCCGAAACGTCCGAATTTCGTGAATCTGATTGGAAAATATCTTCTAGATATTCTTCCAAAAAGGTGTGGGACCCACCTTGTCACTTGTCAAACAAGTGGTGGTGTTAGGTTTTGGGGGGAAAATGAGAGGTGAGGCTTAAGGGGGTGATCAGCCAAGACAAAAAAGAAAAGAAAAAAAAAATAGAAAAAGAAGAGTGGTTTAGAGAGAGAAGGAGAAGGAGAAGAAGAGAGAAGGGAGAGAAAGCTAGGGTTTGGAGGCACTATTCACGTCATCTAACCCTTGGATCGTCTCAAAGATCGAAGAATCAAACTCCCCTCGTCTTCCTCTACGGTAATCACCAAACCGATTATTGTTTTACTAAATTTCAAAAGCTAGGGTTTGGTTAAAATGAGTGGGTTAGGGTTGTATTAAGGTTTGGGGATTGTTGGAGACGTTTTGGAGACGTTTGGAGGTGAAGGGGGGCGTTTTCCAGCGACCGGGAGCTCGGGAGGAGCTCCGACCACCATAGGGGGTGGCCGGCCACCATGTGGGGTGGCTGGCCAGAGCTAGGGCCGGCCACCACCATGGTGGGCCGGGCCCCAAAGTTCCCTATCCACCCACGGCCAAGCTTGGCCGGGTGGGGCCCACGTGCTCGGGTGAACGGGTTTAGTGTTCGGGTGGTTTAGAACGTTCCCCGGACCATTTATCCTTAACCGAATCGAAATTTGGAATTAAAATGCGAAAGTTGTAATTAACGGGTTTAGAAACTTTAAACGTTAATTAAATGACTCGGAAGTCGGAATTCGATTCCGTCGAGTGCCTAGGAACCTTTGAATTATTCTAAGACCGTAGGAACGAAAACAGGAATTTTCGGAGCCCCGGAAGGGCGTTTCTAAAACCCGGGCAGATTCGCCACGTCGGGCGAATCAGGCCTTTCCGGGTCCAATATCGACAATGTCGAGTAATTGGGGAGTTTGGGAGTGATCGACATTGTCGGGGTTACTTTTGGGCGTCAGGTTTATTAAAATTCAGCATTATGCCTGCAAGCTTAAAATCGTTTAAAATTGTGTTCTTTTAGATCGTGCTGCAGACCGAGGGAAAGGAAAGCTAGGCGAGTGACTGAGATCACGCCGGAGCTTGTTGGTTAACTTTTGGAGAACATATACGAGGTAGGGAAAAGTAGCCGGATCTCGGCCCTGACTAGGGAAAGTTAACAGTAGAATTGCATGTGACACCGGGGTGTCGTGGGTTAAGTAGGTTTATCGAATATTAGAAAGACATGATACGGGAGCGTAGCGAATATTAAAAAATCATGTGACACTTAGTAGTGTCGTAGGAGCAGAGAACTATCGATATTAGCATTACTGGAGGCATATGACCATGCCCGGAGGTTGATTGTGAACTTATCGATATTAGGAGTACTGGAGGCATATGACCATGCCCGGAGGTTGATTGTGAAACTGTTGATATTAGGACTATTGGAGGCATTGGTTATGCCGGAGGTTGATTGTGTACTGTTGTGTCTTGGGTGGCCATGAGAGCCCGTGTTTTACCGTTGGTGTCTTAGGTGGCCATGAGTGCCCGTAGGGTTGTTGAACCCGTGTCTTTACTGTTGGTGTCTTGGGTGGCCATGAGTGCCCGTGGGGTTGTTGAACCCGTGTGTTTACTATTGGTGTCTTGGGTGGCCATGAGTGCCCGTGGGGTTGTTGAACCCGTGTCTTTACTGTTGGTGTCTTGGGTGGCCATAAGTGCCCGTGGGGTTGTTGAACCCGTGTCTTTACTGTTGGTGTCTTGGGTGGCCATGAGTGCCCGTGGGGTTGTTGAACCCGTGTCTTTACTGTTGGTCTCTTGGGTGACCATGAGTGCCCGTGGGGTTGTTGAACCCCTGTCTTTACTGTTGGTGTGTCTTGGGAGGCCGTGAGTGCCTGTGGGGTTGTTGAGCCCGTGAGTTACTGTTGGTGTGTCTTGGGAGGCCGTGAGTGCCCGTGGGGTTGTTGAGCCCGTGAGTTACTGTTGGTGTATCTTGGGAGGTCGTGAGTGCCTTTGGGGGTGTTGAGTCCGTGTTTTATGGTTGGTGTCTTGGGTGGCCATGAGTGCATGTGGAGTGCTGAACTTGTGTTGTTGCTGTTTGTTGAACTTTGTTTGTAATTATGATTGTGGTTAACTGAGATTGTGGGCCCGCTTCATGAAACGGGGGTCCTCGAGCACACGCGTCTGCATGTTCAGACGGGGTAGGGGGGCCGCCCGTCAGTAAAGGGGTCCTGGCCGCGCGTGTGTGGTTCGGGGTTGTGAGTGTGACAGGTCGACCGCCTGGCCCGACTTTGTGTCGGGGAAGCGCGTGAGAGAGAGAGGTTACTGATACAGGTCGACCGCCTGGCCTGAGTGGTTCGGCAAAGCGCGTGATTGAGGGAGGTTACTGAGCAGCTGGTATGCGATCCTGTGTGATCTTGTTTGGTGTGCGATCCTTTGTGATCTTGGGTGTTGTGTGGTGGTCTTTTGAGTCCTTGGAAGAGGTCGTGATCGTTGTGTTGGGTCTACTTTGCGAGTCCGAGTGTTGAGTCTGTTGAGGAAAATGACCGGTGGGGTGTCAGTTGAGGTACTTGAGTTTGGGATGGTATTTTCCCGACGTTGGGTTGGTTTTGAGTGTTACCGGAGTTGTCTGCTAATTATTCCGTAGTCAGTCTGTTATCCGTGGTGGTGAGCGAACGCTCACCCCTAGCTGCTTTTCCTACAGGTACCGGTCGCAGGTTGGACTAGGTGAGCTTTTGAAGCTTGAAGAGCTAGGAGCGGGTTTCTGGGTTTTACTTTTGAGTCTAGTGACGGATACCTTGTTTTGTCCACTTGTTGGGACTTATTTTGAGTTGTAAATATTATTTTGATGAACAAAGGGTGATTTTAAAGTGATTTATGGAAAAGGTTTTCAAATGGTTTATTGTTTCAAAAAGTTCGCGTCCCGAGTTTGGTTTACTGAAATTGGGGCGTGACAATTATAACCTAATCGCATGATTACCTCTAGTCTAGGTGTCTAAAGACCTAAAACATTTAATACTCGTGATATCTTCTAACCTTAGAGTTGTGATCCCCTATTAATTTTTTTTAAAGGGAAACCATGTGCCCTACCTATTTTTTTTTTACTTTTGTTCCTATTTACCTAACTACGACTGACCTTTTTTCACATTTCATAACTACGATCTATCACGTTTTCACACAAACTAACAAAATCTGTCAAAGTTAACAAAATTGTTAGTTTTGTGTAAATTATCGAAAATATCATTCAATCCAACTTAGATTTAAAAAATATACCATTAACCCCACTCTAGATTTTCCTTATCCCGTAAATCTTTTGTTTTTTCTAAAATTAAGTTTTAATTTTTATCTCATATATTTTTAAAAATACATAAAAATTAGATCTAATTTTCATAAATATATAAATTATATTTTATTTTTTAGGATTAAATATTTTTTCTCAAAATTTCTTATTTAATTAATAAAAAAATAATATATCCGATATTTTTATTATTTTACATATATAAAACTATGTTTTATTTTTATGGATTAAATCCTTTTTTTCACAATTTCTTTTTTAATAAAAATATATCATATCTGATTTCTTTTTTATTTTCAAGATTTCTTCTTTAATAAAAATAACAGATCTGATTTTTTATTATTTTAAATTTATAAAAAAGTTATATTTTATTGTTATGGATTAAATACTGTTTTTTACTATTTCTCCTTTGATAAAAAATATGAGATCTGATTTTTTTCTAGATATATATATTTTATATTTATAGATTAATTTATTCTTTGATAAAAAATAATATATCTTATTTTATTATTTTAAATATATATAAAAATAGATTTTATTTTTATGGATTAAATACTTTTTTTCACAATTTCTTATTTAATAAAAAATATCAAATATGATTTTTTTTATTTTAAATATATGAAACAAGATTTTATCTTTTTGGATTATTTAAAAAAAAATATTCTTTAATAAAAAATAAATGATCTGATTTTTTATTGTTTTAATTATATAAAAAAATTATATTTTATTTTTACAGGATTAAATATTTTTATCATAGTTTATTCTTTAATAGCAAATATCAGTTCTGATTTTTTAAAATATATTTAAAACCAGATTTTATTTTTTATGGATAATTTTTTTTTTCAAAATTTCTTCTTTAATAAAAAATAACAAATATTATTTTCTAAATAAAAAAAATTAGATTTGATTTCTTTGTTAGAAGCGGATAGTTCACCGTTAGGAATTGTCACGAAAGCTCAACGAATATGAGGGCAAATATGTCATTTAGAAAAATGTAATTGTGCACGCGACCAACGCGTGTAAAAAAAACTAACGGCGACGTTAAAATAGATGGATTTCGTTAGTTTGTGTAAAAATGTGATAGGTCATAGCTGGTAAATGTGAAAAAAGATCAGCCGCAGTTAAGACGATGGAAACAAAAGTCAACCTGATTTAGGATACAGGGTTTCCCCTTGTTTTAACATAACTATATCTACTTAGATTTAAACCGGAATTATGTAATCCCATAGATAACTTAACAATCAGATCCTAACATCTATCAGATAATTAAAGACATATATCATTAAGGTCTAGATAACATAAATACTGCTGTAAGTTCATATATATTCTTCTTCTTTTTTGAAACATGACGACATATGATTTTATTAATAATTCCAATCAATCGTTATAGAAGAGGGTCAAGGACTCTAGGTACGTTCCCGGCACTCTTGGACCCGTAGAAATGTCTAACTTTCATCGTATACAACAACACTAAAGCGTACAAAGAATTTAAGCAAAAATAAAACACTGAAAATAGTAAATCAATCGATGATCGAAGTTCCCTAAGGATCCTTGAAAAGAGTTGCATAGGTGATTGTTCGAATGTCACGTGATAGATCATGTTATCCGGATCATAGGATACTTTACACGAAAATGACTAATCGGCATGTCGTTTTGAAATTATGGGATAGCCCAGCCTGGGGTGTTGTGGAACGTACATCGTATTTCCGTCCCACCACCCGGATCCCAAAGTTATTCGGTAATTGTTGCGTAAAAGGTTATGATGAAGGAGGAAGACGAAGCTCTTATTTGACATTCATCGGGGAAGCGGCGCCCTAAACGTAAACCTCAAGAATTAATAGCTCAAGAATTTGTTTTTTGAGAGGATGTTTGGGTTGGTGAAGAATATTTGTAAGCTCGTTCTCTAGGGGTCTATTCGGTGTCTTGTATTCAAGAGGGCTTGATTAAGTCATTTTCTTTAATTGATTGTCAAGATGAGGAGAACTCATTGGGATTAGGAGCAGGATTATGTTGATTTTTTTCCTATAAGGGCTTCAGCAAGCTACGTTTAACCCTAAGGAGGCTGATGTGATGGTCCGGAGAAAATACTCAGCAGAGTTTACTGGTAAAGAGGTTTATGAAGTACTGTTCGGAGATGATAGTAGGGCGGCCACCCATTGGGATATAACCTTATGATAACCTGTCACGCCCCAAATTCAGTATAACCGAACCCGGAACGCGAACGGTGAAGCAAGTAAAACAAAGTCTCAAATAGTTTAATAAACCGCTTTAAAAGCACCACTTGTATTAATCAAAACAATATTTTTACAACTGAGTTTTAATAAAAAAAAACGAAACAACACTAAAACATGAGTGTATGTCGCTCGACAACCCCGACAGCCCGGACTCTCGCTCCCAGCTCTTCAAGCCTCGAGAGATCCTCCTAGTCCGCCTCGCAAACGGTACCTGTAGGAAAAGAAGCAAGGGGTGAGCGTTTCGCTCACCACCACGGAAACCAGACTGACTACGGCATACAACAGAAATGCCGGGAACACCGACAACAAACAATAACATAGGGGACTACTACCCCAAATCACATGTTAAACCCGACTGTCACACAAATCACTGTCAATTTTCCCCCAACCATCTAAGACCCGTGCACGTATAGGAGACCCCAAATCAGAGACCGAACAACCATTCCATTAGTCACACCGACAAGGTAAAGCACAACCCTCACACTATCCTATATGCATTTACTTGTAACTTTCCGCAACCAAACCAGTATTCGCTACTCGTCCCTACCTCAGAGGCCTGCGGGAAAAGTAGTAAAGGGGATGAGCGTTCCGCTCACCTCCACGGATACCCGTTCGATTATGGCATACTAGTAAAGCATCAACAACTTACCAATCTAAACAGGGCAAACAACTACCTCAAAACCTGATACCAAACCGTCACAACTGCTCACGATATCAATACCTCAAATACTCGCTCACGTAAGGGAAACCTCGAATAGGGATAATATTCTCAACTAAGCAAACACTATTGCTCACCATATCAACACCCCAATTACCCGATCACGTAGGGGAGACCTCAAAATGGGGATCATGTTCTCAACTAAGTAAATCACTATTCCTCACAACATCAATACCCCAATTACCTGATCACATAGGGGAAACCTCAAACAACCCACTCACGTGAGGGAAACCTCAAACCACCCGTTCACGTGAGGGAAACCTCAAACAACCCGCTCACGTGAGGGAAACCTCAAACCACCCGTTCACGTAGGGGAAACCTAGTTCGTAGGGCGCCGCAGCGCATCAACCCTAAACCTTCTCTGTGGTGAGACCCTCACACAGAGGCACTGTATCACCACCGTAGGTTATTGATGATTCTCGAACCCAAGACCACACCCTTTAACACAGAACTTACCACCTCTACAAACAAACACAAATAGTAAAAATTGCAAATGCACACAATATCAACACATACAATGCACGCAAGATCACAAAGGATCAACACCCATACTGCACAGTTTTCGGTAGCAAACCGGCTGGGCCTGGCACTGCCCCACGCACTTTCCCTGACACACAGTCGGGCCAGGCGGTCGACCTCGTCGTGGAACCACAAGCCTCAACACTTTACCGATCGCACGCCGGAAGGTACGACACACTTCACGGGGACCACAGCCCTCAGCACTTTACCGATCGCGCATTGGAAGGTACGACACACCTCTAGGGAATAACTCAAGCCTCAGCACTTTACCAATCGCGCGCCGGAAGGTACGACACACCTCACGGGGACCACAGCCCTCGGCACTTTACCAGTCGCGCATCGGAACGTACGACACACCTCTCGGGCACAGCTCAAGCCTCAACACTTTACCAATCGCGCGCCGGAAGGTACGACACACCTCACGGGGACCACAGCCCTCGACACTTTACCGGTCGCGCATCGAAAGGTACGACACACCTCTCGGGCACAACTCATCCAGGTATCACCAGAACAATCACAATCACAACCAAATATCACACAATACTCCGCAAATAGAAAAATTAACATCATGACTAACTACCACTCAGCAAGTCAGTCAACAAAAAACGGGTTCAATACCCCACAGGCACACATGGCCACACACAAACACAATCAGTTCACTCAACCTACGGGCACAACCAGGTGCCCACATGTGACTCCTATCGCACGGTAAGTTTACTTAACCTACGACACCACCAAGTACCACATGCATTTCTATTGTTCGATACGTTCACTTACCCTACGGCACCACCAAGTGCCACATGCATTTCTATTACTCGATACGTTCACTTAACCTACGACACCACCAAGTGCCACATGCATTTCTATTGATAACTTTCCCTAGTCAAGGCCGATATCCGGATACTTTTCCCTACCTCGTAAAGTGTTCCAAGTCTGATGCTCACGCTCCGGCAATGCTTACGATCACCCGCTTAGCCTCCTCTTTCCACGGTCGGTGGCACGATCTAACATGATCAAAACAACACTTTTTAAATATGCAGGCAAAACCGAATTTAATGAACTTAACGCCCAAATGCCACCCCGACAATGCCGATCGCTCCCAAGCTTCCCAATTTCTCGACATTGTCAACAATAGGCCCGGAAAGGCCCGATTCGCCCGGCTCGGCGAATCTGCCCGGGATCGGAAAAACTCCCTCCGGGGCTCCAGAAATTCCCATTTTCGTTTCTACAGCCCTAATATAATTCACGTGTTCCAACGTAATTGACGGAATCAATTTCTGATACCCGAGCGATTTAATTCCGCGTTTAAATTTTCTAACCCAAATTTCCGAATTCTCACAAATTAATTCCATAATTAATTCTGGGTGTGAAATATCGACTCGGGGATCATCCAAGACCACCTGAACACGAAAAACACGAGGCCTGGTCAAGTGGGCCCCACACGGCCACACCTGAAAACGCTCCTTTTCGCCCCAAAACGTTCCTAACAAACCCCAAACCTCAACCACTCATCTTTAAACCAATTCTAACCAAAACCATAGAATTCAAACGTGTCAAAACGAGAAAAAGATGGGTTCTTACCATAGGGAACGTTGAGAGGATGACGATTATGCGAGAAATGAGACGATCCGTCGGTCGAATCGTCGGGAAACGCCAAAAACCTACACTTTCTTTTCATTTTCTCTCCTTCCCCTTCTCTCTCTTCTTTCTCTCTCTTCTCCCTCTCTTTTTTTCTGAAATGGCCGAACCTCCCTCTCTCTTCTCTTTTTATTTTGTTTTTAAATTCAACCACACACCAAAAAGACCAAAATACCCCCATCCCTTTTGTCTTTTAGTTCAAAGTCCAAGGGCACATTAGTCCTTTTAACTCCCTTCCACCACTTTTATGAGAAGTGTCAAGTGGGTCCCACTAGTTAGAAAAATATCTTTGTAGATATTTTTCAGTCAGATTCGCGAAATTCGGCTGTCTCGGGCCCCGTGCGGGCCCATTTTCCAAGAATTTATGAAATTTCACGTGCTACAAGGAAACGGCCCAACTAAGATCGCTGTAACGACGGCTAAGCTTTTTGGATCCAAATCGGGCCTCGAACAGACCAAAACGTCGCTCGATTGACTTTTCCCGAATTGGTCAAAAAGTTGCCCTGAGTCACCCAGAACTCACTTTGGCCGATATCGGGGTCAACTTAAGTTCGATATGCCCCTCGGGGTCAATTTGAGGTTCATTTAGGTGTCTGTCCCAAAATTTTAAATTTTTCCGTTTTTCTGCCGATTGACCGGCGTTGACGAGGAGCGGTCCTTACACAACCTCATACTCAACCTGTGTGGCTGGCAGTGCAGAACGCTTCGCCTACTTCGGTCTTTTTTTAAAGTAGAGATATGCCAATTTTTCTTTATAATATGTTGGACAAATGAAAATAACTTACCCTATAGTATTAGCACACACAACATTTAGAAATAATATTTATGATACCTAAACTTTTGGTCACACACACTGAACTATACATTGCTAGTTAGTGGACAGTGAAATGATGATTTTTTTTCCTTAACCAATTGAACCATATGGATATTATGTATTACTATGTAGTGCACCGCGCGATGCGCGGTGGTAGGTAAGAAACATATTTGTCAAAACAGAAGGGAAATACGGGGAGTATTTGTGTTAGATAAAACCGTTGTTGAATAGAAAATGATAAAAGATACAAACACATGTTGGTAGTACCAGGGATTTAAAGAAATAAAATTAATGAGCAAAGATTTCACTAAGCATGTATGAAAAGTAGGATTAGAAACTGTGCCCAATTGTTGTAAAAGGGTTTAGATTTGGGCCGTTTATAGGTGGAGTAATTGTTGGGCCGAAGTAGAAGTGTTAACGTGGTAAAATGACGTATATGATAAGCCTACAATGAATAGAAGCGGGCCAAACGCGAGTAAAATTGGCCGGATTTATTCTGAGGCATTTTGCAAGGCCTCTATGGAAAAGCCCGAACCGTTTGAAGCCCACGGTTAATGAAATCCAGTTACCAAAAAACCACATGCGCACGAGCGCAATCATTGTCTCGTGAATCGCGGAAGCCGAACCGGTGTTTGTGTAATAAATAATAAGGTATTGTTTATAAAGTGTAGAGATTGGTGACGTTAGAGAGAGAGAGATCTTTGTTGGTGCGATATCGGAAGGCTGATGGCGAAGGGTGGTTCGGCCGACGACGACGACGGTTCTGTCAAAAAAGGGGGACATGGAAAAACTAAAGGTGGTCATGTTCGCAGATCTTCGCGAAAAACTAAAGGTCAGCATCGTTGTCTCATTTGCCCCTTCGGCTACGACGGCTGTCCTGGTCGTCGGATCAGAAAATCAGGTCCCGTACACAACCCTAATCAAGCCATGCAGAAGCAGCCGACCATAGATGACCCCCACTATACAAGCATGCAAGAGGATCAAGTGCATGAAGAAAAGAGTGGAGAGATAGGCGGGTCGCCAGTACTGGTAACGTACTATAATACAATAGTACAGTCGTTATAATCTGTATCAATTTCGTTGATTTATGTGCTTAAGTTTGGAAATTTACAGGAGCCCATTGAGAATGAAACCGTAGAAGGCAACCAAATCGAAGAATTTCAGGAGGCTGTAAATCAGCCCATGCAAGAGAATCAAGTGCATGTGGAAGGGAGTGAAGACAATGGTGGGTCGCCAGTGCTGGTAATATCCTGAAAAAAAGTAGTCAAGTAGTTACAATTTGTATTTACATTGTTGATATTTCTGTTAAATTGTGGTAATTTTGCTGAACAAATTCAGGTTGAAACCCTAGTAGAAAAACAGCATGAAGAATTTCCTGATGCTGCAACTAATATGGAAGGGGAGGAATCAGGAATTGGGGCAGGTTCTACTATAATGGTATCATCCTCTTGAACTTGAGCATAAATTATGTTATTAATTTTGTGTTTTTTAAGTGTCAAAGGGGAAAGTTTATTTGTGTAATTATGGTGTTTTTTATTATAGGATTGTTGTGGGTGTCTGTTTTAGTGCATTGGTGAAATCAGATTGTGCTTGATTATAGGCTTGTTGACTATGTGTTTGTACCTGTTAGCCAAGTAAAAAAATGTATAATTTATAAGAACTTGAGTTATCCGAGTTTTGTGGGGAATATGAATATGGGAATTTAGGTTTGTGTTTTTATTGTGATCGTCATAACTGTTGCTGGAAAGGGCAATGTTAGGGAAATTATGGATTAGCTTTGTTGGTTATCACCACAAAATTAATTTTTCATGTTATGCGATTTAGTTATTGAACATGTTGAAAAATATTGTCAGAGACTTGTTGATTTATGGTTGACCGCATGATCCAAATTTGAACGAATCCATGGTGGATATATCCGATGCTTACACACAACAACAAAAAAGTTTGTGTGGTAGGAGAAAGCAGCAACAGCACAGTAGCACCAGCCCTTATTGAACATCGTCCATCAGTATGCATAAATTTGTGCTTTTATTTTCTGTTCTTAGAATTATTATATAATTTTAAGTGGATATCTCTTTTAGGGACCGAGAGGTATTGAATATAGGAAGGGATTAATGTTTCATTTGCGCCATTCATTTGACAAAGAGGAGTACAAACTTATGGTACGTATTCACCTGGAACCACACTTCGGAACGGCCCCGAGGGACTATCTTGCTGATCACCCAGGTAATGAAATCTTGAATTCAAAATTGTAAGAAATGGTAATTATCTATCAATTTATTGCTTGTTTCCACATAACAGTAGTTACAACATTATATCCAACATTTTGTAAGAATACTTTGTTATTATTGGTTAGGTTAACCTGATTTATATATACTCCTTTTTGCATGAATATGGGTTCTAATTTTGAACCACTCCTAACTGTTGTGTATTTTCTTGTTTGAAAATCTGTCGTGGTTTTTCAGAACTTGCTGAGATACTTCAAGATGCTATAGGAAACCGACTCAAACTCCTTGTTCTCTTTAGAGCGTTTATGTTTTGGGTTGTGGTATGTACCCTCTATTTCCTAACTTTTGTTCAGCAGTAAGTATAGATATTAATAACTATTTGTGTGGAAAATAATGTGAGTAACTATTACCTATTGCTAATTCATTTTTTTTATGTAACAGTCTTCAAAAAAGGAAGCCTACTTTAACCATGGAGATGTGTTCTAGCCATGGCAAGATAAGCAATTCATGGAAGAAGTAGAGA
The DNA here is from genome assembly GCA_963921825.1 of Erodium maritimum. Lineage (NCBI taxonomy): Eukaryota > Viridiplantae > Streptophyta > Magnoliopsida > Geraniales > Geraniaceae > Erodium > Erodium maritimum. The sequence continues at coordinate 25,025,423 of OY997596.1, read as the reverse complement.
GTACCTAAGCTTTGGTCTGTCAGTCTCAAGCGTGTTTTTTAAATTTGGTGCAAACAATTTGGGAAGTTTAAGTTTTTGGGTTTATGGTAGGAAAGTGCATGCTTATCTAAGTTGAAGTACAGTTGTTGCACCTATGAACAAACTAATATTTTGTATATGACATTGGTGCTATTTTGTTAATGATAATGACTATGCTTTGTGTATGGTACTGTGTAGGTACTTAAATTCTATGTTGGTAACATATTTATTTTAAAACTCGTGTTCTTTTACTGGTTGAACTCTTTTGTCAATGAACGTGTCTCTTGATATTTTTGTTTTCATTATTTCCAGTACTCTAAGTTATATCAAACGAGGGTTTATAAATTGAACTCGCCAAAAACAAGTTTTAGTAACAATCGTAATGAGTGTCGGGAATTAGAAAAAGATTTAGAACTAAACTTTTTTTATTTGTATGCCACATGGATAAAAGGGTTGTAATTTGGTCTCTTGACTAAACGATGAAGTACTTATTACCAAATATTCCATATGAGTTTGACATATACAAATAAAACACACAACCAGATTATAAGTTCAAATTCCTGTAAGCTTCATGGTATACAATGTTTTTTTTATGAACGACTTATCATTGGAGTCTTCATCTACATTGACAATGACAAGTCCATCTATGGATGTTACTTGGGAAAGAGCTACGAGTAATTGATCGTGCCTGAAAACCTGAGGGAAAAAGTGAGAAGAAAAATAGTTACGTAAAGCATATAATCATAATCAAGTATTGGGAAAAACATGTAATTATAACGAAGTATTGGAAAAATTAGTCACAAACCTGTTGTGGTAAATAAACACCAACGTTTTTTAGTGATTGGCCTTGACTCTTGTTGATCGTCATAGTGAAACATGGTGTCACTGGCAATTGTCTTCGATTTAGCTTGAAGGGCCATTTTGTATCATTTGGGCACATTATTATACGCGGGATTGTGACTTCCTTACCCTTGTGCACACCCGATAATATTATTCCTCGAAGTGACCATTTACCAAGGGTTGTAATCACAAGATGCGTCCCATTACACAATCCTTCTGTTTGATTCAGATTCCGCATCAACATGACAGGACAACCCACCTTTAGTTCTAATTCATGACTTGGTAGTCTACTAAAGGTCAAACTATTTAAGAATTCAGTAGGGTATAGATCATTTCTTCGTTTGTTGGAACACTACCTTTACAAACTGTGTCAAAACTCATATAAGTCTTCTTTTCTCCGGGTAGCATGTCTAACATGATATCGTTCACAACCTTCACCATATCGTTTTTAGGGGTAAGAATGGACCGTTCAGCAAGGTATGTATGGTCCCGATATCTAGTTGAAAACGAAGTGTATACTGAACCAATAAGACTGGTTATAGCTGAGTATTCTGGTGGGGGGATTAAGTTTGGAGGCGCTTGTATGGTCTCATCATGAGCACATGCATAGTGTGATCCATCGCCAACTTCAAGTAACCACTTGTCAAAAGTATTAATTTGCTCAGTATCGACTGCACAAATTCTCGGTGTTAAGAGACACATGTTCTGAGTCAGCTCATATAACTTAAATAAAGGCCAAAGGGGATAAGAATTCAAAGAAGCATCAATAATATCTGATCGGGACCCCTTAGTTATCACTGGAAGGATCTGCCTAAAGTCTCCGCCACAAACAACAGTCAGCCCACCAAAGGGCCGAGAATGGTTGTCTGCATATCGGTTTTTTAATGTATCCCGCAAAGTTTTGTCTAAAGCTTCAAAACAGCGACGATTAGCCATTGGTGCTTCATCCCATATAATCAAAGACGTATGTTGTAATAATGCAGTTAGGTTTGTTCCATGTTGGATATCAAACGTTGATTCAGTAGTGGTGTCAAGCGGAATACGGAAACGTGAATGCGTTGTTCTCCCATTTGGCAAAAGTAGCGATGCAATACCTGAAGTAGCAACAGGTAAGACGATCTTCTTTTCCCCTCGTAGTTTTGATACAATTGTGTTCCATAACAATGTTTTCCATGTACCCCCTCGCCCTTGAATGAAAAAAGTTTCTCCCTTGTCATTATCAACCGAATCAATAATCGCATTATAAGCACCTAATTGGCCTTCGTTCAACTTTGCATAACAACTCGTATTAATGGCTTGTTGTTCAAGAACATTATAATCTAGCTCTTCATTCAGCAATCGATTGCCTAACATATGAAGGTCTTCTTCACGGGGCAATGGCATGCTAGGAAAATCTTTTAGTGACTTACCTATTTTCAGAAGCAATGATTCAATCTCTAACAAAGCCAAGGATTCAATTTGTTGATCTGATATCTGCAAGTTGTTCAATCTGTATTTTTTCCGTTGCCGGTATGCTATATCTTAAGACAAAGTGTAATAACCACTCCCGGTCAACGCCAGTCAAATCGGCGAAAAACAGGAAAACTTAAAATTTTTGGCAGACACTTAAATGAAGCTAAATTTGACCCCGAGGGTCATACCGGACTTAAGTTGACCCCGATATCGACCAAAGTGAGTTCTGGGGGACTCAGGGCAACTTTCTGACCAATTTGGGAAAGGTTGACTTTTCATTGGAAAAGTCAACCGAGCGACGTTTTGGTCCGTTCGAGGTCCGTTTTGGATCCAAAAAGCTTAGCCGTCATCACATCGGTCTTAGTTGAGCCGTTTCTTTGTAGCCCGTGTAGTTTCGTAATTTCTTGGAAAAAGTGCCCGTTCGGGGCCCGAGACGGCCGAATTTCGCGAATCTGACTGAAAAATATCTAGAAGATATTTTCCAAAAGTGATGGGACCCACTTGCCACATGTCACCAATGTGGTGGTGTTAGGTTTATTGGACAAAACAAAAGAAGACTACTTGGTGTTAGTTTTGTAAATATGGTAAAGTTGTGTGATTTTTAAAACAAAACAACAGGAAGCCAAATAGGTGTGTTCGGCCGTTGTGCAAAAAAAGAAAAAAGAGAGAGAGAAAATAGAGAGAGAAAGAGAAGGAGAAGAAGAGAGAAAAGAGAAGGGGGTGTTTGGAGTTTGGTGATTTCCCGTCGATCAAACCGGTGGATCGTCTCAACGATCAAGGAATCGAGTTCACATCGACATTCTCTACGGTGAGCATCTAACAGTTTCTCGTTTTGTTAAGTTTGAACGTTAGGGTTTGGGTTAAAACTAGTAGTTTTTGGTTGAGTTGAGGTGTGGGGTTCGTTGGAGACGTTTTGGGACGAAGATTGGACGTTTTCCTGTGACCGGGGGCTCGGGGGAGCTCCGGCCACCGTGCATGGTGGCTGGCCGGACCATGGGATGGCTGGCCGGAGCTAGGACCGGCCACCACCATGGTGGACCGGCCTAAAATAGCCCTAGCCACCCACAACCAAGGATGCCCGGGTGGGGCCCACACGCTCGGGTATCGGGTTTTCGTGTTCGGGTGGTTTAGGACGTTCCCCAAGTAGTTAATCCACACCCGGATCGAAATTTGGATTTAAATTGTGAAAGTCGTAATTGACGGGTTTAGAAACTTTAAACGCGAATTAAATTACTCGTAACTCGGAAAGCGATTCCGTCGAGTGCATAGGAACCCTTGAATTATTCTAAGACCGTAGAAACGAAAACGGGAATTTTTGGAGCCTCAAAAGGACGTTTTCCAATCCCGGGCAGATTCGCCAGGTCGGGCGAAACGGGCCTTTCCGGGTCCATTATCGACAATGTCGAGTAATTGGGAAGTTTGGGAGTGATCGACATTGTCGGGGTTACATTTGGGCGTCAAGTTTATTAAAATTCAGTTTACGCCTGCAAGCTTAAAAACATTCTAAATTGTGTTCTTATTAGATCGTGTCGCCGACAGAGGAAAGGGAAAGCTAGGCGAGTGATCGTGATCACGCCGGAGCTTGACTGTGAGCTTTTGGGGAAAGCATACGAGTTAGGGAAAAGTAGCCGGATCTCGGCCCTGACTAGGGAAAGTTAACAGTAGAAATGCATGTGACACTTGGGTGTCGTGGGTTAAGTAAGTTTATCGAATAATAGAAAGGCAGGCGACACCGGGTGGTGTCGTATGATATGGGAACGTATCGAACAATAGAAATGCATGTGACACTTAGTAGTGTCGTAGGAGCAGTGAACTTTCGATATTAGAATTACTGGAGACATTTGGTTATGCCCGGAGGTTGATTGTTTAGTTTGTGTCTTGGGTGGCCATGAGAGCCCATACTTTACTGTTTGTGTCTTGGGTGGCCATGAGAGCCCGTACTTTACTGTTTGTGTCTTGGGTGGCCATGAGAGCCCGTACTTTACTTTTTGTGTCTTGGGTGGCCATGAGGGCCCGCATTTTACTGTTGGTGTGTCTTGGGTGACCATGAGTGCCCGTGGGGTTGTTAAACCCGTATTTTACTGTTGGTGTCTCTTGGGTGGCCATGAGTGCCCGTGGGGTTGTTGAACCTGTATTTTACTGTTGGTGTGTCTTGGGTGGCCATGAGTGCCCGTGGGGTTGTTGAACCAGTATTTTACTGTTGGTGTGTCTTGGGTGGCCATGAGTGCCCGTGGGGTTGCTAAACCAGTATTTTACTGTTGGTGTGTCTTGAGTGGCCATGAGTGCCCGTGGGGTTGTTGAGCCCGTGTTTTACTGTTGGTGTCTTGGGTGGCCATGAGTGCCTGTGGAGTGTTGAACCTGTGTTGTCACTGGTTGTTGAAATTTGGTTGTGATTGTGATTGTCTGAGGTTGGGGGCCCCACAGAGATCAGGGGAAGTTGCGTGGGGGTTGGCTAGCTTTCCGACAGAGATCGGTAAAGTTGAGCATTCTTTGGCTAGCCTTCCGACAGGGATCGGTAAGGTTGAGCATTCTTCGACGATGGAGGGTTGTGTTATTTTTGGCTCCAAAATTGGGCCTAATTTTTGGCCCATGAACTGGCCCATTTAGCCTAACAACTTAAGCCCACTTAATGTTATTGTGTTGTGTTGGATAAAGCATGAATAGTAGGGTTTGGGGAACAAGAACAGAGGGGCGGCTGTCTGGTACATGGAGGACAAAGAACCTTTGTTCTTGGCTTTGAAGGCAGCAGCTCCATTTTGAGTAGGGGACGAGATTTGAGGCGACAACAAGTTTTTTGGAGCAGAGGAGAACAGTCTTGGCTGTCTGTGGTTGCTCCTGTTCTTGACAGAGAGAGCACAAGGTTCAAGGGAGAAATCAAGAGCTCCATGTTGTTGTAGAAATCAAGGATCAAGTGAGGATAAGAAATGTTACCGTAGATCATGAAGAGGTGTGGTTCATTTTGGTCCAACACTCTTGATGTAATATGGAGATCATCAAATTCTTGATAGGTACGTGGTAGGACCAAGACAAGAAGGATCAAGCTTTGATTATTCATGGTGTGGTTGTGCTCTTAAGCAAAGAAGAATATGTCTTGTTTATTTGATGGTCAAACACACGGTCAAGGTATGTACATTCAAGGATTGGTGATTTTTCCCTCTTATTCTTGTTTCTTGTGGAGTTGGTGTTGATTTATTGACCTTGGAGCTAGCTATTTATTGGTAACAAAAGAATTGAGATTTTCTTTTGTCGATTACCGACTTGTATTGAGAAATAGAGAATAGGGCTTTGTAATTCTCGGATTATTTCTCGGATAATACAAGGAGCTCGCCGTTGTCCCGTGGATGTAGGCACATTTCCGAACCACGTATATCATTGTCTTTGTTTATTTTCTGCACTTTATTATTTGTTCCGGTTAATTTCCGCGTGTCAGGCATTGAACATTTATTGACTGGGTCCTAGGATGGGGGGTTGGAAAATCAAGGTTGTCGGTGTCCGTGTGGATTGAATCGCGCCGGTTCTTTTCCACGGATCCGATTGTTTTTCGGAGTGAGTCTCGTATTTCGGTTTCGGCGGTACTAGATTTACTACAAGTGGTATCAGAGCCAGGTTGAGCTACTAGTGTCAGAGCATCTTGGTTATTTGGCTAGTGATTGGTTATTGCTGTTATTGCTGTGTTTGCAAATATGTCTGATAGAGCGTCCACATCTCGGGATGAGGGTTATGTGAAGGTCCATGGGTTCGATATTCTTCGATTTAATGGACGGAACAATTTTAAAGCTTGGCAGATGGATTGTAAGGATATTCTGGTTAGTTTGGATCAGTTTGATGCTTTGGGAGATAAACCATCAGGGGGTGATCAACTTGAGAGGTGGAACAAGATGGATCAGAAGGCTTGTAGTACGATCCGTTTGTGTCTTTCTCGGAATGTGGCTTACAATTTTGCAGATGAGACGACCGCCAAGGGTATTTGGGATAAGCTTCAGGCTATGTATCTTCAAAATGATCAGATGAGCGTGATGTACTTGCAGAAGAAACTCTTCACTTTCAGGCTACAGTCAGGTAAGCTTATGACTGATCATATCACTGAGTTTGAGTGTTTGTACTTGGATTGTGTTAGCTTGGGAGCTAAGTTTGAAGATAGTCAAAAGGCTTTATTCTTGTTGATTTCTTTGTTGCCGGAATGGGAGCCGTTTGTTGATCAGATGACTATGATGAACAAGGAGAAGTTTGTGTATAGTGACATTGTTCAGTCTATACTGGCAAAGGCTTCTAGGAAGAGTGCTGTGAGCGAGGACGTTCTAGCACACGGTCTCTCGGTTTCAAGGGGAAGAAATTCAAACAAGAAGTACAACAACAATAGAAGAAGTCGATCTCAGTCGAGGGGTAGAGATTTGTCTAAAGTTGAGTGTTACAAGTGTAAGCGTAAAGGCCATTACAAGAAGGATTGTCCGGATTTGAAGGACAATCGCACCAAACAAGATACGGGCAAAGGCGTGGCAAATGTGGTTGAGGGACCGGAGATAGTTAAGGATATTCATATCGACGGTGACCTAGCACATGCCTTGACAGCGGGTTCTAGTGATCATTTGTATGATGGTTGGTTATTGGATACAGGGGCTTCTTATCACTTGTGTCCGGTTCGGGACTGGTTCACCACCTATCGTGAGGTGGAGGGTCGCTCAGTGTATATGGGTGATTCTCGACCCTGCAAGATGTTAGGTGTTGGCACAGTCAGATTCCAGCTAGCAGACGGGTCATGTAGACAGCTTACCGAGGTACGCCATATTCCGGATCTTGCAAGAGGGTTGATTTCTCTTGGGGTACTTGAGGCTCAGGGTTACAGGTATGTTGGTGAGAATGGCTATTGCAACGTTTATCATGGTGACAGGTTGTTATTATCGGCAATTAGGCATGCCAATCTCTATTTTCTTCAGGGTAATGTTGTTGAGGGTGGAGCTATGGTCTCCACGGTTATTGATGAGAAGAGCTTGGTTCGCACTCAGTTATGGCACATGCGTCTAGGGCATGTAGGTGAGAGTGGACTGAAGACTTTGAGCAGGCGTGGCTTGCTTGGCGGTGACAAGATGGAGAAGCTTGATTTCTGTGAGCATTGTGTTTATGGGAAGCAGTGCAGGGTCACTTTTGGTGACGGTATTCATAGTACCGCAGGTATTGTGGATTATATCCACACTGATGTTTGGGGACCCTCGAGAGTTGCATCGAAGGGCGGGTCCCGGTATTTTGTGTCTTTTATCGACGACTTCAACCGGAGAGTATGGATCTATACCATGAAGCATAAAGATGAAGTCAGGGATATTTTCAAGAAGTGGAAGAGTATGATTGAGAAGCAGACAGGTAGGGTGATCAAGGTTTTGAGATCTGACAATGGCGGTGAGTACACCGAGGATCCCCTTAAGGAGTTCTGTGCAGAACATGGCATCAAGAGACACTTCACAGTGAGAAAGACACCACAACAGAATGGGGTAGCAGAGCGGATGAATCGTACCCTATTAGAGAGAGCACGGTGCATGTTGTCCAACGCAGGTTTGGGCAGATTATGGTGGGCTGAGGCAGTAAATACGGCGTGCTACTTGATTAACCGCTCTCCTTCATCGGCTATTGAGTCCAAGGTTCCTATGGAGGTATGGTCCGGTAATCCTTCTAATTATTCTAACTTGAGAGCATTTGGTTGTCCGGCTTACTATCAAGTTAAAGAGGATAAGATTGGAGTGAGGGCCAAGAAGGCTATATTTCTCGGTTATCCTGAGAATGTGAAGGGGTACAAGTTATGGTGCCCGGAAACTCAGAAGTTTGTGATTAGCCGGGATGTTACATTCCATGAGGAGGCTTTGCTACAGGCAAGTGTGAGAGATGCAAGGACGGTTCTCCTATTTGGAGAGGTGATAGTTATGATGAAGACAAAGAAGATAATCATCAGGTGGAGCTTGGAGCTCCTAGTTCTATTTCTCAAGCAGGTAGTTCTTCATAGATGGTACCTGATGAGACTGTTATTGATGATGATGTTCCTATTGATGGGAACGAGGCCCTTACACAACAACAGGTTCAGCAGATTGAGACACCGTCTTTGGTAGCGGGTAGAGAACCTAGGGTCAGACGTGCACCTCGGAGATTCGGCTATGAGGATGGGGTAGCTTGTGCTTTCCCGGTTACTGATTATGATGTTCCTAACACATACAAGCAGGCTTTGCGTGATGATCGCAAAAAGGAGTGGAAGGACGCCATGGATGAGGAGATGTCATCTCTTTATAAAAATCAGACTTGGGAACTTGTTACACTTCCTAAGGGAAAGAGGTCGATTGGGTGCAAGTGGATCTTTACAATAAAAGACGGGATTCCAAGTTCCAAGGATAATTGTACGGGTATAAGGTACAAGGCAAGATTGGTGGCTAAGGGATATGCACAACAAGAAGGTGTGGACTATAATGAGGTATTCTCTCCGGTGGTAAAACACACTAGTATCCGAGTCCTATTAGCATTGGCTACGCAGTTTGATTTAGAGCTCGAACAACTTGATGTTAAAACTGCATTCTTGCATGGAGATTTGGAGGAGGACATATATATGTCGCAGCCCGATGGTTATATTGTTGTTGGTGAGGAAGGGAAAGTATGTAAACTGAAGAAATCATTGTATGGGTTGAAACAGGCCTCGAGGCAATGGTACAAGAGGTTTGATACTTTTATGATTGAGCAGGGATATGTAAGGAGCGAGTATGATCCTTGTGTATTTACTAAGAAGCTCAAGGATGGATCTTTTGTATTTCTTTTACTCTATGTTGATGATATGCTCATTGCTGCAAAGAGCATGGTAGAAATTGATAAGCTGAAGTCACAACTTAGCATTGAGTTTGAGATGAAAGATCTTGGTCCGGTGAAGAAGATTCTTGGGATGGAGATTATTCGGGATAGGAAGTTGGGCAAGTTCACATTGTCACAACGAAAGTACTTGGAGAAGGTTATGAGCCGTTTTGACATAGATTCGGCAAAATCGGTTAGTACTCCTTTAGCTGCTCACTTTAAACTCTCGAGTATGTTATCTCCTGTCACTGAGGATGAGAGGGAATATATGGCTAAGGTTCCCTATGCGAGTGCAGTTGGTAGTCTTATGTATGTCATGGTTTGCACGCGTCCAGATATTGCTTATCCAGTTAGTGTTGTTAGTCGGTTCATGGCGAACCCGGGGAAACAACATTGGCAAGCAGTGAAGTGGATTTTGAGGTATCTTTGGGGTACACTGGATGTCGGTTTGGTTTATGAGAGATCGTCAGTTTTAGCTGTATTGGGGTATGTTGACTCAGACTATGCTGGAGATATGGACAAGCGCCGATCAACTACAGGTTATTGTTTTACATTGGCAAGAGATCCTATATCTTGGAGGTCCATGTTACAGTCAGTAGTTGCTTTGTCTACGACAGAAGCAGAGTACATGGCAATGACAGAGGCAGTGAAAGAGGTTATATGGCTTCGAGGATTGGTTCGAGACTTGGGTGTTGCTCAGAGGGATGTCACGGTTCTTTGTGATAGTCAGAGCGCCATTCATTTGGCAAAGAATCAGGTATTTCACTCTAGAACCAAGCATATAGATGTGAGGTTTCATTTTATCAGAGATATCATTGAGGATAAACTGGTATTGTTGGAAAAAGTCGATACCAAGGAAAACGCAGCTGATATGTTGACAAAGGTGGTACCGGTGATCAAGTTAGAGCATTGTCTCAACTTGATCAAGATTTCTCGATGTTGATGCCCCTCGGGGGCGAGACCCTTCGGGGTGGGGTCGTTTATGACCCGGTGGAGGACGACGAGCAGGTGGAGCTTTTATTGGCTTTGTCGCCAAGGTGGAGATTGTTATTTTTGGCTTCAAAATTGGGCCTAATTTTTGGCCCATGAACTGGCCCATTTAGCCTAACAACTTAAGCCCACTTAATGTTATTGTGTTGTGTTGGATAAAGCATGAATAGTAGGGTTTGGTTCCCTTCTGTGCAGCAACTCCATATTCTGAAATTGGGGAACAAGAACAGAGGGGCGGCTGTCTGGTACATGGAGGACAAAGAACCTTTGTTCTTGGCTTTGAAGGCAGCAGCTCCATTTTGAGTAGGGGACGAGATTTGAGGCGACAACAAGTTTTTTGGAGCAGAGGAGAACAGTCTTGACTGTCTGTGGTTGCTCCTGTTCTTGACAGAGAGAGCACAAGGTTCAAGGGAGAAATCAAGAGCTCCATGTTGTTGTAGAAATCAAGGATCAAGTAAGGATAAGAAATGTTACCGTAGATCATGAAGAGGTGTGGTTCATTTTGGTCCAACACTCTTGATGTAATATGGAGATCATCAAATTCTTGATAGGTACGTGGTAGGACCAAGACAAGAAGGATCAAGCTTTGATTATTCATGGTGTGGTTGTGCTCTTAAGCAAAGAAGAATATGTCTTGTTTATTTGATGGTCAAACACACGGTCAAGGTATGTACATTCAAGGATTGGTGATTTTTCCCTCTTATTCTTGTTTCTTGTGGAGTTGGTGTTGATTTATTGACCTTGGAGCTAGCTATTTATTGGTAACAAAAGAATTGAGATTTTCTTTTGTCGATTACCGACTTGTATTGAGAAATAGAGAATAGGGCTTTGTAATTCTCGGATTATTTCTCGGATAATACAAGGAGCTCGCCGTTGTCCCGTGGATGTAGGCACATTGCCGAACCACGTATATCATTGTCTTTGTTTATTTTCTGCACTTTATTATTTGTTCCGGTTAATTTCCGCGTGTCAGGCATTGAACATTTATTGACTGGGTCCTAGGATGGGGGGTTGGAAAATCAAGGTTGTCGGTGTCCGTGTGGATTGAATCGTGCCGGTTCTTTTCCACGGATCCGATTGTTTTTCGGAGTGAGTCTCGTATTTCGGTTTCGGCGGTACTAGATTTACTACAGGTTGCTCCCCTTCCGACTAGCTATCGGAAAAGTAGCTCGGTACATATCGCTAACATGTCGACCGCCTGGCCTGACAGGGATAGGTAAAGTTGCGTGGGGCAGGCTCGAGCCCAGCCGGTTAGGAACCGGCACTGAGCAGCTGGAGTGCGATCCTTTGTGATCTTGTTTGGTGTGCGATCCTTTGTGATCTTGGGTGTTGCGTGGTTGTATTTTGTGTCTTTGGTGGAGGTCATAACCGCTGTGTCGGGTCTACATTACGTGTCCGAGTGTTGAGTCGGTTGAGGAAAGTAACAGTTTGTGTGTCAGTCGGGTTACTTGAGTTTGGGGATAGTAGTCCCCGGTGTTTGGGTTGTTATTGGTGTTACCGGCATTGTCTGCTAGTATGCCGTAGTCAGTCTGTTATTCGTGGTGGTGAGCGAACGCTCACCCCTAGCTGCTTTTCCTACAGGTACTGGTCGCGGGACGGACTAGGTGAGCTCTCGAAGCTTGAAGAGCTAGGAGCGGGAGTCCGGGTTTCCTTTTTGAGTCTAGTGACGTACGCCTTGTATTTTGTCCGCTTGTTGGGACGTACTTTTGAGCTGTAAATAATTATTTTGATTAACTAAATGGTGGTTTTAAAGAGATTTATTTAAAAGGTTTGAAATGTTTTATTGTCTTAAACGTTCGCGTTCCGAGTTCGGTTCTACTGAATTTGGGGCGTGACACAAAGTTTCAAAATGTGTAGCCCACAACTTTTAAGCATCAATAGCATGGAAATGAACGAATAGTGTGACAAATAAGCGACGTATTTCATCCCCAGATGCCCACGTTGAAGCTTCCTCAAGGCATTGGACCCATTCGCCATCATCCCCAAGCAAACCTAAAGCATGGCACGCATCTTTAAAAGTTGGATACACAGTACCATCGACAGTTCGAACATCTTCAAAACAAGTACAACCCCTGACATGATTTAAAAGCATACGCAAGTAAAAGCGTTCTCCCCGAAGCCGGATGTGAGAAATAAATCCGCCAACAGAAACACTTTTTTTTCTCCGTATCCAAGAGCGTGTTTTCTGTATCCCATCTATATTGTGACGGAAATTCAGCATAAGTGAGGTGTCGCGTTTCTAGGCATTTTTTATTTGTTCCATCCACTCTGTCAACTTTGTCTTTTCAATACCAGGTCGTGCCAGCACATAATCAATAGTTGAACCTTCATCAAAAACAATTGTTTGCTCCCCTGGTAAGTGGCATTGTAACCGTTCAACAGATGGTTGTCTTTGATGTATTGGGAAAGCAAAGATGCGCCAACATGCTTCAGCTGCTGAAATGTAACGACAATCGAGGTACATCTTAATCTCATCACGAGATGGGGGTCCATTTCTTGAATCAAATGTTGCGATAGCTTTATCAGAGCCTTTGTGAAGATACTTGAACAAATACTTTATTACCCGGGAATGATTACAGATCTCAACATTAATATGGGCATTGTATTTAACTGTTAAATTACGGTTGTACGGGATAACATACCGATTATCAAGGACGTGCCCTTTTTTGTGGATGTAATGTTGGTATCACGACGCATATAGACCGGGAAACCTGAAGAATCCATAGTTGTCAAATTGCTCCATTTCTTAGGAAATTTTTTAAAACAACAGTTCTTCACCATGCAAGGGGATTTTGGATTTGCAATTCCACAAGGACCATGTAGCATCATTTCTTTCACAATATTGTACGCAATAGGATCTGTGGTTGGATCAGGTAGTTCAGCGGTGACAAGCTTATCAATTTGATCAGGTGACGGTTTCTTTGATCCAGGTGCGAGAAACAACATAATATGGGCATGTGGAAGGCCCCTTTTTTGGAATTCAATGGTGTACAGACCTGAAAAAGGGTGGAGATAAGACTATTTATTGTATCGGGCAATAAATAGTTGGAGGGATAAAACAAAGTTAAAAATTGGGACTTACTTGCAATAACTGGACCAAAAGGTTTATCTTTCCGCAGATCCTTCATAAATTGTTTTAACTTTATGTGAAAGACGCGGCTATTTATGTCATGTCGATTAGTATCACCTTCTTGTCTAATTAAGCTAAGCATGCTATTGATTGCAGGCCACTTTGGGTTGCATGTGAATGTCAAAAAGATATCAGGATAACCAGCACATCGACATATAGCCATTGCATCTTGGTAGTTTTGCGCTCAATACATGGGGCTCCTAGTATGTGATGAGGGAAAAACTATTCTTGCCAAGGTTGTCAACATTGGTGTCCCTCCGATCAGAAGCATCCATTAATCCTGAGTACAAATCAGCCCGAACTTTGTCTTGGTGTGTGCGATAATATCTGAATCGAATCTCTTCAATAGCCATCCACGCATCAACCATGTATTGTTGTAGTAAGCGACCAGCTTTGATAAGAGTTTGTCCTTCAAAAGAACGTTGTTGGAATCGATAAGCATAATATTCTCGCATAGTAAAAAATTCATCCGAAATTGGTGTCCCGTTAGATGTAACAAGTGGAATCTCAATGTGGAACCCAGCTTCCCCATAAGGATGTATCAACGGGTAAGACATAGCCATGAAAGAGCGATGCATATCAGTAATCCGCTTCAAACCAGTTGTTTTGTGTTCTACAATCACATCCCGTTCAAACGTCCCATTTTCAAAATATGCAACAATGAGGCCAGCAACTTCATCGGCAGTTGATTGGCCGTATTGGTTTCCGTGTAGATGTCGTTCATTAATAAGGCGCAATCTAAACGGTTCCCCTGGATTTGCTTGATGACGGTCGCGAGCTGTTCGAAAAGACTGAACCAAAACATTATGTTCATCCAGCATGTGAGAAATATCTTAAATTAAGGTGTCATCAATGGGATCATCAGGGTTGGTTCTACCAAGAGCTGCACGTCTGTTAGTAACCTCATTCTGGGTATCGTATATATAGAGTTGAGCAAATTGTGGATGATTTCCATCGACAGGAAGCAATGATCCAAAATTATGGTTGTTCTGACCACTAACTCGATATACATATGGTCTGTGACCATGATTTACAGTGGCATCAATTTTTTCCCCAGTAGAAGTTAAAGCAAACATCGCGTTATATGTTCTAATTTCGCATCTGAAGTTAGCACCACGAGGATCAACCCCAGCGTCCAAAAGCGATTGTAATAATGTGGGTGGTTTGGGTATAAAAGGCAGCCTCACGCGGCCCGCTGAACAACACAGCATAAATACAGGCTCTTTAGCGGAACCACGATTAGGGGAATGTTCCTGAGACCACATCATTGCACCACAACTTTGGCATATACATGCAGGCTTGCCAAATGACCACGGACCCTTAATAAAAGATAGAAAGCATGAAAAACATTTAAAACAACTGTGAAAACACAAGATGGTGCAAACGAACATCATTTCAGTACGAATCATAAAGGATAGTTAACCTTGTTTGGTGGGAACAACGGATTCACGCCGACGTCTCTGCGGTGTAAGGTCGACAGTTTCAGCAGGAATCCCATTCGTTTGACCAATAGCTAAATCTGATATAGCAAAGAACGTATGGTATTGTTAATGTGATTCTTATTATGAAACAATTGATATAAAAGCTATAAATAAGAGCGTGGGAGTATTGATGTTGTTCTAACCATGTAAGTATGACGCATTTGAAGTGCAAGGCTGGTAGCCAATGGGAGTAGGTTCCTGCAAACATGTAACGGGTGGAGTAAAATGCGAGCCACCGCCGCGGAACGCAGGCCGTTGAGTATGTACATTGGTATGGACAACCACCATTTCTTCGTCAACACATTGTTGAGGAGGATAACATGTGGTGTTATTAGTTTGGGCGTCGAATGGTTGCTTGGAGCGAGTTTCTCCAGGATGGGGTTGAGAAAGTGAAGTATCCAAAATCACCGAAGAGGTAGAAAGCGATGTTGGCATTGGCTGGTCAATGGTGGGAAAACCTTGGACCAACGACTCTTCCGAACAACTAAGATAGTCGTTGTACATCAAACATCCACCATACGGGGCGATAAGTCCAACCGAGAGTTGTGTATTAAAAGAACCCATCGATGTTTCCATGAACTGTTGAACAATCTGAAGTTGTCTATATGGGGTTCCAAGCAATGACAAACTACGACCTGTTTGGAGTAAATGTAACCGGCACCTAAGGCGAGCATAATCGGAAGCAAAGCGTTGTGGGGATGGTAAAAAAGCATTTAAGGGTGTCGGTACGCCATCTCGAGTTCTCCGACAAACCAACAAGATGTGTCGCCGATTCCACTGAGCAATGTGAGCAAGATATTGGCTGATCACTTTTTTAGGGTCATGTTGATCCATACGGTATATTGCAACATAAACCTGTGTGGGTAAACAACGTTTTATAGCCTGTCATGATTACTATCAACACAACACCGCAACGTACGAAATTTTAATGGTATAACAGCAACTACATAAAGGCAAAATTCCAACAAACATCTAAATGCAAGGAAGATTTGTTTTTTATTCCAAACTATAGTGACAACAGCACCTGTTCTTGAAAGAAGATAAAGCAAACCAGAATGCAAAGAGAACTACTACCATACTAATGGATGTTATGCTTAAGTTTGTAGGTCTCAACATCTAAAACACAATAGGGGGTTTCAATTTGTAGTTCTGCGTCACCAGTAACTATGGCAGCAACCTTCAGATTCCAATGACCGTATCTAGTGAAGGCGCATAATCTGGTGACGCCCAGCTCAGTGTGCTTTCCAGGTAGGAGCATTTCTCTAAATATCTACCGGCATTCCAATAAAGATGCTCTATCAAAGTCCATGTCTTCAAACAGCTGCTGAAGCATATGGGATGCAGCTACATGTTTATAAATCTTCAACAGACCCATGGCGTAAGAATAGCGAGAAATCCAGTATGGCTGGTCCTTGAACCCACTCAAATATTTCATGCCACAACGGGGTAAACCGCCGTTGAAGGTTAGAAACAATCCGAGCAGGCACCCAGCCATGTGGTTTCCTTTGTGGGCTGCTTGAGCAAGCATCGGAATGCTCTCATCTTTGACCGAGCGAACAGCTTCAGCAGTACAGTCATAGCGGCGGTTCTTTGTAAAAAGGTCTGTATGAATAAGGTGATATAATTCTTTATAACTGAGAAAGGACACCATGAAGGATAAGAAGCAAAGGGAGAAATGTTAGTTTATTATGCAAAACAGCTAACTGGGATGGGTATAAACAGAGGAAATATCAAAAGGAAGCAAGGTGTATTCAAAGGGGGGGATGGGGGAGTAAGAAACGTGCATACCAGGTAGATATGGTTAAGAACGGAGCATCACCATCAGCCAATGATTTTTGAAAAATAAGCCTTAGCATGTCATCTGGAAGAACAGCAAGGGAATTGGGATTTTGTGTGTGGTGCAAACTCATGGCTACAATCATTTGGCAGGTAGAAAAAAAGCAATGACAGTAAGATGTGGCAAACAAATAAGAAAGAATGCGAACATAAGACATAAGACTTTTTTTAAAGTGGGAAGCAGGCCTAATTGCATGCAAAAGAAATTGTGATGCTGAAGCGCAAGGACACAGGGAAAAAAAATTTAAAACCAAACCAGCAGCAAATTAAGGCGTACCTATATGGCAATGAAGAATGTAATTCAAAGACGAGGTCGGTTCCTTTGCTATCATAAACCCACAAAAATGTATGTGAAACTGTACAAAAAACATGACCAACAGTTAGTATTTTGTATGTTAAATAAACTTGCGTGGAAATATGTAAGACAACAACCTGAATATCATGAAAGTGAAATAGATGAAACCTTGTTGTTCTGGATGTGTGGTGGAACCTATAAATAAGCCTTCAAATAGGAAATGTAAGAGCTAAAGAAGCTCAAGGATCATACCTACAGAATTGAAGAGGCAATATTAATAACAAAATAAATGTTAAGTGGAAGTAAAATGTAGAAGAAGAAAAGGCAAAATAATAAATTCCAAAATATAGAGGCCAACACGAATTAAATAAAAAAGTAAAAGAAATTCTAGTGTTGAAATTATACTTGTAACAATTATATCAGTTAAAGGCAGCAGGAGCGTATTTTGTGTTCATAAGTAAAAGGATACGAACACAACCTGTCAATGACATAATTGAAACAGGAAAAACAATACATGTTTCAATTAAGCAAAGCATCCCATTTTCAAAGCATTTCCCTGCAAAGCAAATAATGTAGAGGTACATGAAAACCCATGTATATGCAAAAACAAACAAATAATAAAATCAAGGTCCAGGGAAAAAGGAACGGTAATTGCAATTCTGATATCTGTATGAACACTTTAGGACAAAAAATGTAATCAAATGCAATGCTACATCGACACGTGTAACAACAATTCGCGAAGACAACAATTAACCTTCAAACAAACTACTCCACTTTCGTGTGCAACTCCATTCACACGCACTATCAGTACATACCTAATTACTATTGCAGCACAGCTATATACATAAAGAATTCAGAAAGCAAACAAGAGCCCCCTTCAAATCCTAGATATGCAAAGGACAAGAAACAAAAACAAGGGGGTCAGTTACTGGTCATCCTGTCATCCAAATACATATCATATGAAGAACGTCATGTTTCTCTATATGTTGACAACATTCTTTAACCTGTGAAGAACACTGAACTACACACTAATGGTTTACAGGAACGTACTTATCATATAAAGTATGATTTCATTATGAGATTCAAAAATGATTATCTTAAGTTTTTTCATACAGAGTTGTCTAAGTACTGGGAACACATATGCAAAATATTTGTATTTAAGAACATTACGGGCTGCCTGGGTATAAAAAGGGGCACCCACTTTCATTCAGCAGTAACTAATAAAATAAGTAAGGATAAGCCTTTACAAAACGGGCCAAATTAAGCAAGCACACAGAAGGATAAAGAACTGAGTATATAAGAAAGGAAGTAATTGAACGTTGTCAGAAAATACAAAGTGTATGCTTGTAAACCAAAACAGGTAGAAAGAGAAAGATTATTTATTAAGCAACTGAAATGTAGCAGGATTCTCACAACAGAAGAACCAGAAACAAAGAAAAGTGAAACCAAACTAATTATTCATAGCTCTCAAGTGTAGCTAAAAAGCATAAACCAAGAGCTGATACTATTAAGCGGCATTTGGGAATCCAACCATAAAAAACTCTTAAACATCATCCTCATCCGACCCATCACTCGTGTACCTCGACTTCTTAGATGGTGTGACGTCCACTTCAGACTGGTCAGCGTCAACTTTTTCCTTCCCCTTCCTACGACGACGGCGAGAAGGGCCTACAGGTGGGAATTCACTACCCTCCCTAACTTTGGCGACAACCTACAAGGAGTCAAAAAATTAGTAGATAACCAAGAGCCAAAAAAGTCAATTAAGTGTTTGTAAGTACAAGGAGGGTATAAACCTCAGGGTCTGGAGTAAAAACATCGAGGAGCGTGAACACATCACCACCATCAACAACGTTGTACTCTGTCAGCTGGATCTTGAATATGTACTCCCGTCCGGATAGATCAAGTATCTCACGGGGAAAAGGGCTGTTCCCCACGCCAGGACGGTTGAAAAGTTTCATCGCGGATGAATCGATCATATGCTCTGCCACCGCATTCAGGGAAGTGCATGATATACTCTCAGTTTTGTCAGTTATGGTGAAGTTCACCTTATACCTGAAAGGAATTGGGGCACACAGATGTCAGAGACAAGTTGTCAGGCAGTAAATCCAAAAAACTAAGACACGTAAAAGGAAACATGCATGACCAACGGATCATGGGATGGTTTGTGTCATTTCTTGCACCTATATTCACCATCTGTGAGAATCAGTTTTTTTTTTGCAACCAGGGCAGCCAAAATAGTACCACCCAGATTTAGTTCAGACATCAGTAATCGTTCCCACAAAGGTGATCTTGTAAGCCTGAACACACAAACAACCAAGCAATCAGAATAGACCTAAGAGCTGTATGATTTAAATGCCAACGAAGAAAAAGTATGTGCTCACAGGTTTCTCATCTGCCCAAACAGCATCCAAGACCACAGAAACAACCATCCGATTTTCTGTCATAGCCTCCTCGGTTGAACCAGCGGTACCAGGGGAGCGGCCCAAGAAGACAACTGGCTTAGGGTCCGCTGAATTCTCAGCCCTAAGGGCGTGCACATTAGGGTGGTCAAGGGTAGCATAAATGTGGGTAGCGCCAGTTGCCGAAAATTTCAGAGCATCTTGTAAAATAATCACACGAGAGATAAAAAGGCATGACAAATTGGTTAAAAAGGAAATGGTGCTAAGGATTTTAATTCTTTTTAAAAAACAACAAAAAGACAGAAATCGTACCAACATATTGTTTCACAGTCATGGACGTGAACACAATAATGACAGGAGGTGCTGCAGCCCGAATATTGTGAGCTACGACAAACTCCTCAACAAGGTCCTGCCAAAGAGTGACATGTATCTTCCCAGAGCTGTACACAAGCCCAAATCAGAAACAAAGGCAAGGCAATGAGACGAGAAAAATAGTGGGGAACATACGCTGGGGACATTATCTCCAAATCACGTTTCCTGTAGCCAGCAGGGACCGCATCGACCTCCCCGACAGTCACGAGACAGCCAATAACATCTGCAGGACAAGAAAACAAAGTTTAGGCAATCAGGCAGTTGAAATGTGTTACGCATGAATAGGGAGCGGTAAAAACCTGTTAAGAAGGTATTGTTCCCAACCCTCTCAATAACTGTTGCATGAGGGACAAACTGAAAACAGTTCCTTGGAATAGAGGGTGTGGAGATTTCAATGCGAGTGACCTTGGTGATCAGAGTGAAAGAATTCCTATATTTTGTAGTAACCGGTTGATACTGACTAGTGACGACAACCACCTGGAAATTCCGAAAAGAATAGACATCCCCATCAAAAAGAGAATGGCGGAACCGACGAAGTAGGCTGTGTCACGCCCCAATTTCAGTAAACCGAACTCGGGACGCGAACGTTTAAAATAAGAAAACACTTTGAAAACATTTCCATTAAAACAATTTACAATAACAGTTTAGTTCAACAAAAGGATAATTACAATTCAAAACACGTCCCAACAAGCGGACAAAAGGGCGAGGTATCCGTCGCTAGACCAAAAGTAAAAACCCGGACTCCGCTCCTAGTTCCACAAGCTTCGAGAGCTCACCTAGTCCGTCCCACGAACAGTACCTGTAGGAAAAGCAGCTAGGGGTGAGCGTTCGCTCACCACCACGGATAACAGACTGACTACGGCATAATTAGCAGACAATGCCGGCAACACCTACAACCAACTCAACCCCCGGGGATCACTGTCCCCAACCCAAGTACTCTGACTGACAAACACCCACGGTGACCTTCCTCGAACGACTCGACACTCAATACGTAAGTAGACACGACACAACGATCACGACCTCTTCCAAGGACTCAAAGGAACTACGCAACACCAAACAAGATCACAAAGGATCGCGAACCAGCTGCTTAGTAACCTCTCACCCTCACACGAACACGGATCAGGCTAGCCAACGAGTGCTTACAACCTGTGATACTCAAATTCGGACCAGGCCAGCC
This sequence comes from Erodium maritimum, assembly GCA_963921825.1. NCBI lineage: Eukaryota > Viridiplantae > Streptophyta > Magnoliopsida > Geraniales > Geraniaceae > Erodium > Erodium maritimum. The sequence continues at coordinate 25,004,617 of OY997596.1, read as the reverse complement.
AAAGAGTGCTTGCAACCTGTGTTACTCAAACCATGTCAGGCCAGCCAAAGAGTGCTTGCAACCCGTTGATACTCAAATTTGGTCAGGCCAGCCAAAGAGTGCTTGCAACCTACCAGGAACCGCAATCACAATCACAATCAAAATTCAATCACACAGGCACTCAAGGCCACTCAAGACACCTCAACAGTCAAGACTCGGGTTCAACAACCCCACGGGCACTCACTGCCACTCAAGACACACCAACGGTCAAGACTCGGGTTCAACAACCCCACGGACACTCACTGCCACCCAAAACACCGACAGTAAGACACGGGCACTCATGGCCACCCAAGACACCAATTTAAACACACGGGCTCTCAAGGCCACCCAAGAAGCCAAATTAAGTACACGGGCTCTCAAGGCCACCCAAACTCAACATTACATACCACGGGCTCTCATGGCCACCCAAGACGTCAACAATTAACGACGGGCTCTTAAGGCCACCCAAACTCAACAACAATTAACGCACAACAACCTCCGGCATAAAACGATGCCTCCAACAGTCCTAAGATCACTAGTTTCACAACCAACCTCCGGGCATGGTCATATGCCTCCAGTAGAACAATTATTGCTACGTTCTCTGCTCCTACGACACTACTAAGTGTCACATGCTTTTCTCATAATTACTAAGTTCCCGTAACATGCTTTTCTAATAAACGCTACAATCCCGTATCATGCTTTTCTAATCTTTAAAAAAAACTACTCAACCCACGACACCCCGGTGTCACATGCAATTCTACTGTTAACTTTCCCCAGTCAGGGCCGAGATCCGGCTACTTTTCCCTACCTCAACTGAAGAGCAACCGCTACGCTTCCTAGCTGCTGACGTTCTGGCTCGCTACCTCCGGGCTTTACTTCGATCGAAGCCGGACGCTAAAGATAACACGAAAGCCATAATTAGAGGCGGTTCCCAGGTTAATTTAAAGGTCACGATTATTCCAGTTTTAAAACTGACAGTAGTCCCTTAAACTCGAGCGGGATAAAAGCGGGGTCACGGTGAATCGGGTTGAGTACCCGAGCACCGAAACCGGTGCTTGCGAGGCACAGTCCCAATGCACGAATCCCGAGGTCCGATTCAGCGGTCCGCTTTTGTTCCCTTTTAAACCCAAATTGCAGTCCATTTTAACAGCCCGATTATTCGTTCCACGCTCAACGGATCAAGACCCGTTTTAAATCAAATCTGGTTGTTCTTTTTAATTCCTTTTATTTTAAATCATTTTCCAATTTAAATCTGATTTTTAAACCCCTTTCTATCTAACTTAGGTATCGTTATACTTCCCTTTTGAAAATTGTTTTCTTTTTCACAAATATGTTCCGACTTCGATTCCACACGCCCAAAAATCAGTTCTTTTGATCAAACAGATCATAACTCCCTTTTTGAACAAATCTAATTTTAATCTAAAACTCAATTTACACCATTTTTCTCCTTTAGTCAAAACTGGTTTTGTGTTACACAATTTCCCATTTTACAGATCAATGTCTTTAATTTTTTTGATTTCAATTCCAAAAATACACGGCCAAAATCCAACTGTTTCTGGACGAGAAATATTAACGAAAGGAGAAGCTCGGTTTTCGAAGCCGGCCGAACAGAGCCTTACGGTGGTAGGGCTCACCGTAGGAAGGGGGAAAGGGCAACGACGGCGGCGGTGGTGGTGGTGGCTCGGCTGAGCTTGCCGGCCGTGCGGACGGCGACGAGGAGAAGGGAGACGGGAGAGGATGGTCGGGGACGGCCGAGCTCGGGCTTGGGACAGCCAGAATCGGACGGTGGTGGCCGAGCTTGGGCTCGGGACGGCCGGAATCGAGAGGGACGGTGGTGGATCTGGACGGCGGCGGCGTGAGGGGCGGAGAAGAGGGCGGCGTGGAGGAGGAGGACGGTGAGGGAAGGGAAAGGGCTCGGTGGGTTCGGCTGAGACGGGAAGGAGAGGGGGACGGCGGCTGGTGTGGTCGGAATCCGGCGAGTAAGAGGGAGACGGCGTGGTGGCTGGAGGAGAGGGAGGTCGGGGTTCGGCTGAGACGTGGCGGCGGGTGGTGGCGACGGGAGAGCGGCCGGAGCTGGTGGGAGGTCGCCGGAGATGGAAGGAGAGGATCGGTTTCGAAGGAGAAGGGAGGCGTGGGTGAGGGCTGCGGGAGAAACGAAGAGAAGGGTGCAATTTTAGGGTTTCAGACCTAAAATTGCCCCTTTATACTCGAGCCTTCAAACGGGCCTCACCCATGGGCTTCTACGAGATGGGCCGCGCGGCCCAGACGTGGGTGGCCAGCCTGCCCGGGCCGGGTCTGGCCTGGCCGGGTTGCTGGTTCCGGTCCGACCCAATTCGTTTTTTTTTTTTTTTTTTGAAGCGGGTTTTACAGGCTGCTCCTAACTTGGCACCACATTGGGGTACCCTGAAACATACGAAAAGCGAGTGAAAAAACAAATAACGACAAAAAAGTAGTTTTAAATGCGGAAGTCTAGTGGGAGAGTAAGAAGGCCAGAGGCATAAAATGTACCTCCTCATCTGCAAGGATCATGTCAAAGCTGAGCAGATCACCAGTCTTAGTGTTCCTAGCCTGCAACGACCTGCAAACACGGACCTGAACAGGGACATAGCCACATGACCGGTCTAGACTGCGAAGGGGCACAAACTCCATCTGAAAGGGAAACTGGAAAAAACAAAGGGCAAAGAACGGGATTCGGTGAAACAGAAGAACAAAGCAAGACAAAAGTACGCAACAACACAGTAAAATAAAACACTCCATAAAATCAGGAATTACTACCCCTAACATAGAATTTCTAGCATGAGCGAAACAGACAAAAGAGGGAAGAAAAACTTAACAACCAAAGCCAAATAGGCAGACAAATCTAAATGTGAGTGTAAACCTAAATACGAATATGATCATGGGGGACTAATAAATTGGTACGAAGGTGTTCCTTTTTCACATGGTCCATAAGTAAACAGACAAACAAACAACCAAATAAAAATAAATAGGAAAACAAATGTAGATATGAATCGGACACAAGCCGAAAAGGAATTAGCACACGATCCTTATCAGCGAACTGAACAGCCAACCCACGGAATAATTATCTGCGTGTTCTGGTTGTAAAGGGTGCATAGATAAATAGGCAAACACAGAAACATGACAAATTCAAAAATCTAAGTAGACAAAGAGGTCTAAATACAAATTTGATCACAGGGGACCAATAAACTTATGCGATAATTACTTTGTGGGTTCACACAAACAGACAAAACTAATTAAACAAATCGATACACCATTTTTATTACCGAGCTGAATATCCCACCCTACCCTGGGAGTCTAAGAACATACAAAACCCTGGAAAGCGAACTCAACAACCAAACCATGGAATAATTATTTGTGTGCTCTGTTTCTAAAGGATGCATAGGTAAATAGGCAAACACAGAAACAGGGTAAACCCAAAAAACTAAATAGACAAACAGGGCTAAACACGAACTTGATCATAGGGGACTAATAAACATATGTGATAACTATTTGTGTGTTTTTTTTACATGGTCTATAAGTAAGTAGACAAACACACAAACAGACAGAACTAATTAACCAAATTGATACACCATTTTCATCACCGAATTGAATTTCCCACCCTACCCTGGGAGTCCAAGAACATACAAACCTTGAAAAATTAATACAGGAACAGACACATACACTCAAGGCAATCAGTCGGAGGAAAATTAGCTGCATATTGGTTACAGGTGAAAAAGGAATTTGGGTTCCATTATTGTTTGAGAGGTTGACATCTAAACGCATAGAAAATCAAAAGCAACCCTAAACAAAACCCTAAACAAAACCAGAACAACCCTACCACAAATAACCCTAGCATAACCGGGAAGAACAGATAAATTCAAAAACCCTAAACTAATCGGAAGGCCACACGAAAGCACAATTTCAACAACCAAATAAAAAAAAGTGCAAAACCTAATCGGACAATCGGACAAAATGAATAAAAGTAAGCAAAACTCACAGGAAAATGTAAGCGATGCGCTTGCCGAACCGAAAACGAAGCCACCAGATGAATGACGGAAGCTCGGAGGGAGGCTAGGATTTATAGGCACGAAGAAACGCTTGAGACCGGCCATTGATGAAGCGATGTTTTGGCTCTATGTGAGTGCGACCCCGTAACGGAAAAACAAGAAGAAAGCAAAGGGTCTGTAACGCCTAAGGCAGAAAATGGAACCCAGAAACGAACCAAACGCGTGGAAGAGAAAGGAAAGAAAATAGTGGGAGGAAATTGTGTCAGCGTGGCTTGCTAGGTGGCTAATTTCATCCCTATTACCTTAGTAAGATTCGTGTTCTTTGTGCTCTCTAAACCTATCTTACTGTACATATCCAACCAAAAAATTATTGACCTTGTTCATTGTACAATCCCTAAAATAGTACATATTCAACCATATTATCTACATCATCTTCAATAATAGCACGAATAATACATAATATATATAATGTTCAATTACGTAAGGGAAGATCATGATTTCACTCTTCAATAACTAGAAATGGGTAGTCAGTGTGTGTGACCAAAAGTTTAGGTATCGTATTTATTATTTTAAACAATGGTAGTTTAGTGTGTGTGACCAAAACTTAAGGGTATGTTACAATGGTTAGTGCTTTGTTTATCTATACAGGTCTAGGTTCCTCTCAGTGGTAGAATTATTGGATTTGTGTGTATTACATTTGTAGAATTTGGCTCCAAATTGGGTTTTTTCAACCATGACTTTCAGGCCCATTTAACAACTTCAGCCCATACTAAATAGTAGGGTTTTATGTTGTTAAAAAGGCAAGTGCAACAGTACATTTGGGCAAGGAGAGATAAAAGAACAGTGTGGTTGTAAGAACCACTTCCGGTCAACGCCAGTCAAATCGGCGAAAAACAGGAAAATTTAAATTTTTTGGACATACACCTAAATGAACCTAAATTTAACCCCGAGGGTCATACCGGACTTAAGTTGACACCGATATCGACCAAAGTGGGTTCTGGGGGGCTCAGGGCAACTATCTGACCAATTTGGGAAAGGTTGACTTTTTGCTGAAAAAAGTCAACCGAGCGACGTTTTGGTCCGTTCGAGACTCGTTTTGGATCCAAAAAGCTTAGCCGTCGTTACAGCGGTCTTAGTTGAGCCGTTTCCTTGTAGCCCGTGAAGTTTCGTAATTTCTTGGAAAATGGGCCTTTTCGGGGCCCGAGACGGCCAAATTTCGCGAATCTGACAGAAAAATATCTACGAAGATATTTTTAAAAGAGGTGGGACCCACTTGCCACTTGTCACACAAGTGGTGGTGTTAGGTATTTTTGAACAACACAAAGGCAAGACACCTAGGGGTGTTCGGCCATAGTTCAAAAAAAAGGAAAAAATAAGAGAAAAATAGAGAGAGAAAGAAGAGAGAAGGAGAGAAAAAGAGAAGAAAAAGCTTAGGGTTTAGGGATTTCCCGACGATCCAACCAACGGATCTTCTCAACGGTTGAAGAACCGAGCTCCCATCGTCATTCCCTACGGTGAGAACCTATTCGATTTTCATTTTAGTACGTTCGAAAGTTAGGGTTTGTGTTTAAACGGGTTAAATATGGATGAGTCGAGGTGTAGGGTTCGTTGGGAACGTTTTGGAGCGAAAAATGATCGGATTCCGGTGACCGGAGGCTCGGGGGAGCTTCGGCTACCGTCGATGGTGGCTGGCCGGAGCTAGGACCGGCCACCATGGTGATGAACGGTTCCAAAACCGGTCCAGCCACCCACGGCTAAGGGTGGCCGGGTGGGGCCCACGTGTTCGGGTCTCGGGTTTTCGTGTTCGGGTGGTTTAGGACGATCCCCAAGTCGTTAATCCACACCCGGAACGAATTTTGGATTTAAATTGTAAAAGTTGGAAATGACGGGTTTAGAAACTTTAAACGCGAATTAAATTGCTCGGAAGTCTGAAATTGATTCCGTCGATTGCATTGGAACACTTGAATTATTCTAAGATCGTAGAAACGAAAACGGGAATTTTCGGAGCCCCTGAAGGGCGTTTTCCAATCCCAGGCAGATTCGTCGAGCCGGGCGAATCGGGCCCTTCCGGGCCCATTATTGACTATGTCGAGTAATTGCGAAGTTTGGGAGTGATCGACATTACCTTGGTTGCATTTGGGCGTCTAATTCTTTAAATTCAGTTTTTGCCTGCGAACTTAAAAAGTGTTTGAATTGTGATCTTATTAGATCGTGCTGCCGACCGCAGAAAGGGGAAGCTAGGCGAGTGATCGCGAGCACGCCGGAGCTTGGGCGTGGACTTTTGTGGAAGCATTACGAGGTAGGGATAAGTAGTCGGATCTCGGCCTTGACTAGGGAAAGTTAACAGTAGAAATGCATGTGACACTTAGTAGTGTCGTATGATAAGTAAGTTTATCGAACACTAGAAATGCAGGCGACACTTAGTGGTGTCGTATGATACGTGAACGTATCGAACAATGGAAAGGCATGTGACACTTAGTAGTGTCGTAGGATAAGTGAACTTATCGAATAATAGAAATACTTGTGGCATTTGGTTGTGCCCGGAGGTTGATTGAATTGTTTGTGTTTGTGGGTGGCCATGAGTGCCCGTGGGGAGTTGAACCTGTATTTTACTGTTTGTGTTTGTGGGTGGCCATGAGTGCCCGTGGGGAGTTGAACCCGTATTTTACTGTTTTGGTGTCGTGGGTGGCCAGGTGTGCCCTGGGGGTGTTGGACCCGTGTTTTTACTGATTGTGTGTCGTGGGTGGTCAGGTGTGCCTTTGGGGTGTTTATCCCGTGTGATATTGTTTCGTGTGTCGTGGGTGGCCATATGTGCCTGTGGGGTGTTAAACATGTGTTGTCACTATTTGTTGAACCTTGGGTGATGACTGTGATTGCATGGAGGTCGGGGGCCTGCCTGACGAAAAAGGGGTCTTGTGGTCGCGCGCGTGGGGGTTTGCTAGCCTTCCGATTAACCACCAGTAAAGTTGTGCATTCTTCTGCGATGAAGGGTGGCTCCCCTTCCGACTAGCTATCGGAAAAGTATTGCGTTATATGTCGCGAACAGGTCGACCGTCTGGCCCGACTGAGTGTCGGGGAAAGTTGCGTGGGGCAGGCTCGAGCCCAGCCGGTTAGCAACCGGCACTGAGCAGCTGGAGTGCGATCCTTTGTGATCTTGTTTGCCGTGTGCGATCCTTTGTGATCTTGGGTGTTGCGTGGTTATTATTCGCGTTTTGGGTTGAGGTCGTAACCGTTGTGTCGGGTCTACATTACGCGTCCGGGTTTGAGTTGGTTGGGGAAAGTAACAGTTTTCGTGTGACAGTCGGGTTACTTGAGTTTGGGGATAGTAGTCCCCGGTGTTTGGTTTGTTGTTGGTGTTTCCGGCATTTTCTGCTAATATGCCGTAGTCAGTCTGGTATTCGTGGTGGTGAGCGAACGCTCACCCCTAGCTGCTTTTCCTACAGTTACTGGTCGCGAGACGGAATAGGGGAACTCTCGAAGCTTGAAGAGTTAGGAGCGGGAGTCTGGGTTTTTGGGAGTTTAGCGACGTACGCTCTGTTTATTTTGTCCGCTTGTTTTGTACGTACTTTTAAGTTGTAAAATATTATTTTGATTAACTAAATGGTGATTTTAAGCGGTTTACTTAAAAGGGTTTGAAAATTGTTTTATTGTTTCACCGTTCGCGTTCCGGGTTTGGTTCTACCAAATTCGGGGCGTGACAGTTTGGTATCAGAGCTCGAGGTTTCACACATCGGATTGTGCATCAATTAGGTGGGGAGAGTCGAGTTATTAAAAGTCCTGTCGTGCGTGGGTTGCGCAAGTCGGAAACCGTGTGTAGACCCGTAGTGACATGAGTCCTGTTTGTTGTTGTGTGTATGTGCAGTACTGTGGTTACTGGCATAATTTTTGTGTGTTTCGGCGTGAGACGTTTTTAAGCTGTCGCGACTCGACTCAAGAGCGCTCCTGTAGTCGAACTTGACGGTGCTGATATCAAGTGGGTACAATGTAGTTCGGGGACGCCTGGACCGGATTGTAACTACGTGATGTAAAAAATGAGGTTTTATAATGAAAAGGAGAGAGTTTTAAAATTGGTTGGCCCTCTGGGCGTGTTTTTTTTAAATTTGTTGGCCCGGTGGGCGTGTTTTGATTTTGGTTGGCCCGATGGGCGTGTTTTAATGTTGGTTGGCCTTGTCGGCTTGTGATTGAGGTTGGGTGACTTGATATTGTTTGTGAGTCGTGTGCAGTTTGTGTGTTGTTATTGAGTGACGTTGTTCACAATTGTGTCGGGTCGTTTTGAGATTTCCCTTACGTGTTCTGATAATTGAGGTATTGATAGCGTGAGTAGTGTGACGTTTTAGTATCAAGTTTTGATATAGATGTAGGCTGGGTGAACGCTAGTGTATTAGACTTGACGTCATTGTTTATGTTCGCAAACTAAGCGTTTGCGTGTATCCGTGCAGAGGATGCCGACTACATGGCACGTGGCAGGAGAGGACGATCAGCTGGGGCACGGGGACGAACGCCCACACGTGTCAAGAGGGGACGATCAGCTGGGGCACCGGGATGGATGCCCACCGTCGAACCCGCTGAGTCCACGGAAGCCCAGGGTACTCCCGTCGGGGAGGACAGGAGGAACGACGCAGGACCATCTCCGGGCACGCCCAGCATCCCACCGGTCGCAGACCCGCCCACTGCGACCGCTCTAGACGAGCTGACCCAGACGGTGCAGAGCTTAGTGGCGATCATCGCCCGTAGGGAGTCTGCATCGCCAGCTCCGGAGACAAAAGCGGTTCCAGCAAGGCCCGTTCAGGCCAAAGGCCATACGGCCCGGACACTGTTGGATTTCCTAAAGCTGGGCAAACGTACGTTCGTCGGGGAACCGAACCCTGACATAGCCGAGAGATGGCCGGAGCAGGTCACTCGGGACCTGGACACGTCAGGCATCGTGGACGGTCACACCAGGGTGTCCTTTGCAGCTCCTCAGCTGAGGGACAGCGCCTACCACTGGTGGGGCGCGTACGAGACAGAGTCGGGGACGACTACAGTATCTTCGAGACGGTCTTTCTGGAGCAGTATTTCCCCGAGTCGGCCAGGGTGGACCGACATCAACAGTTCCTGGAACTGCAACAGGACGGGGCGTCAGTGGCAGAGTATGAGGCCAGATTCACCGCCCTGACCCGATTTGCACCAGAAATGGTGGCGACAGAGCTGAACCGTTTCCGGCGGTTTGAGGCGGGGCTGAGGCCAACGATTCGGGATCGAGTCCTCGCCCTGAGGTTGCGGGTTTACTCAGAGCTCGTAGACACTGCAGCGACAGTGGAGCAGGGTCTCTGAGAGGCAACGAGGACCCGTGAGGTTCGGCAGCGACGACCAGTGTTGCGGGACAGTCCGAGCCCCAGATCCGAGGAGGCAGAGGACTGCGGGGTTCTTTCGGCCACAGGATAAGCAGGGCGGAGCGAGACAGATGGGGCCGGTGGCGTCAGTAGGGTCAGTCACTTCAGAGAGGGGGCCGGTATGTTATATCTGCGGAAAGCCAGGCCACATGCGGCGAGAGTGTCCGATAGGAGGAGGGCCCGCGGCACCACCAGTGGTCAGACAGACAGACCAGGGCAGGGGACCGAGGGGCGATGGTGCCAGGTGCCACCGGTGCGGCCGGTTTGGACACCTAGTTAGGGCGTGCCCTGAGCGGGGTGTGGAGACGTCGGTGCAGCGATCGCAGTTTTCGCACACAATGATGTCACCCCGGGCTCGCCAGCATCAGAGTCAGTCGTCGAGGTTCTCGCAGCCGTCCACGAGCGCGCCAGTTCCGAGACAGCAGTAGAGGTCTGTACAGGCAGCAGCCGGTGCGTCAGGTCAGAGGCAGCATGCGTCGCAGGGTAGAGTGTACGCAGTTGCCGATTCCCGAGCCACAAGATCCGCTACCTACCGTGAGACCATTCAGGGTACGTGTTTATTGTATCATTTGTGGGCGTTGTTTTTATTGGATACAGGGGCGTCGCACTCGTTTATTCCGTCGAGTTGTGCTGAGAGGTTGGGGCTGAGTTTAGAGTCGTTGAGTCCACCCCTGTGTCTGGACACCCCAGTTGGGGGTGATTGTATGTTGACTAGGGTCTGTCGTGCCTGCGTAGTTAGAGTCGCAGACTGTCCTTGCCCTAGTGACCTTCTCGTGCTGGGAATGACGACCTTTGACGTAATCCTGGGAATGGATTGGCTGGCGAAGTACCGAGCCAATATCGACTTCTATAAGCGAAGAGTGATGGTGTCAGCAGGCAACACGAAGGTTTCGTGTGTTCTTGGCAGTAAGAGCGGGGTTCTCCTGTCGGCGTTGTCCGCAGTGGAGGAAGTATCGGCCGTGTGGAGCCGAGAGTTACCACGAGTGGTGTGCGAGTTCCCCGAGGTCTTTCCTGAGGAGTTGAGCAGATTACAACCAGTTCGTGAGGTGGAGTTCGGGATTGACCTGATGCCGAAAATGGGAGCGATACCGATGGCGCCTTACAGGTTCGCGCCAGTAGAGTTGACCGAGCTGAAGCGTCAGCTCGAGGAGCTTCAACAGAAGGGGTTTATCCGTCCGAGTGTATCGCAGTGGGGAGCACCAACACTCTTCGTGAAGAAGAAGAGTGGAGAGATTCGGATGTGTATAGACTACCAGAAGTTGAACCGGGTTACGGTGAAGAACCGATACCCGATGCCGAGGATTGACGACTTGTTCGATCAATTGAGAGGGTCGACCTGCCTCCCGAAGATCGATCTGAGATCCGGATATTACCAGTTGCGAGTCCGAGAGGGGGACGTCGCAAAGACTGCATTCCGGACACGCTATGGGCATTACGAGTTCTTGGTGATGCCGTTTGGACTGACGAACGCACCTGCCGCGTTCATGGATCTGATGAACAGTATATTCCGCCCGTTCTTGGATCAATTTGTGGTGGTGTTTGTAGACGACATCTTGATCTACTCGCAGAACGAGGAGACACATGAGGGGCATCTGAGGACTGTTCTGACCCTATTGCGCAGGCATCAGCTATATGCCAACCTGGAGAAGTGTGAGTTTTGGCTCGCTGAGGTGAAATTCCTCAGTCACATTGTATCCCGTGACGGTATACTGGTCGATTCGGCGAAGATTGACGCGGTTACGAAGTGGGCGCGGCCCACGAGCGTCTACGAGATCCGCAGTTTAGTGGGGTTGGCAGGATATCATCGGCGGTTTGTCCAGGACTTTACGCGGCGAGCCGCGCCTATGACTCTTTTGACGCGCAAGGGAGTCGGGTTTGTGTGGACAGAGGATTGCGAACGTGCGTTCATGGAGCTGAAGACTCGTCTGACTACCACCCAGTATTGATAGTGTCAGAGCGAGGGGTCGGGTATGAGGTCTATTGTGACGCGTCTGGGGAAGGACGAGGTTGTGTACTGATGCAGTCGGGTAGAGTTGTTGCTTATGGCTCTAGGCAGTTGAAGACACACTAGCGCAACTATCCTACCCATGACTTGGAATTAGTAGCAGTCGTGTTCGCGTTGAAGGGCTGGAGGTATTATCTGTATGGCAAGCGATTTCAGGTGTTCTCGGATCACAAGAGCCTCAAGTACATCTTTTCCCAACGAGACCTTAACATGCGCCAGCGGCGATGGATGGAACTACTTGAGGAGTACGACTTTGAGCTACACTACCATTCGGGTAAGGCGAACGTGGTTGCCGACGCCCTGAGTAGGGGTCCCGAGTCTTGCTAGCATATCAGTCCGAGAGTGGGACATGATGGGGGAACTGGGCACGTTCGGGCTTGAGCTAGAGGAGGTTACTAGTGGTGTGGCCATGTGCTTCTTGGTGGCTCAACCCACCCTGCTTGGCCGGGGGATAGAGGCACAGTCGGTGGATGTCGAGACGACAGAGATCCGGGAGAGAGGGTTCGGCGGTGTTGACGCCGAGGGCTGGAGGTATTATATGTACGGCGAGCGATTTCAGGTGTTCTCGGATCACAAGAGCCTCAAGTACATCTTTTCCCAACGAGACCTGAACATGCGCCAGCGACGATGGATGAAGCTACTTGAGGAGTACGACTTTGAGCTACACTACCATCCGGGTAAGGGGAACGTGGTTGCCGACGCCCTGAGTAGGAAGTCGGTTCCGAGTCTTGCTAGCATATCAGTCCGAGAGTGGGACATGATGGGGGAACTGGGCATGTTCGGGCTTGAGCTAGAGGAGGTTACTGGTGGCGTGGCCATGTGCTCATTGGTGGCTCAGCCCTCACTACTTGCCCGAGTGTTGGAAGCGTAGTTGGAGGATGTCAAGACGTCAGAGATCCGAGAGAGGGTTGTCAGCGGTAATGAGGCGGAAGGCTGGGAAATCAGTACTGATTGGGGGTTACGGTATCGAGGAGGATTGTTCGTGCCGGGCAACTATAGAAACAACGTGTTGCTAGAGTCACATCATTCGCGTCTTATAGTGCACCCGGGTAGCACCAAGATTTACCGCGACATCAGGCAGCACTTCTGGTGGAGCGGGATGCGGAGAGCGGTCGTGGAATTTGTATCGAGATGTCTCACCTGTCAGCATGTGAAGGTCGAACATCAGCGACCTGCCGGATTATTGCAGCCACTGCCGATTGCCCAGTGGAAGTGGGAGCACGTCACGACGGACTTCGTGAGTGGATTGCCGAGATCGCCGAGGGGACATGATGCGGTATGGGTGGTAGTCGATCGGTTGACCAAGTCGGCCCATTTCCTAGCCATGAGGATGACTGATCCGGTCGACAAGTTGAGCAGCCTGTACATTCAGGAGATAGTGCGTCTCCATGGAGTCCCCGTGTCGATAGTGTCTGACAAGGATCCTCGTTTCACATCCAGATTTTGGCCGAGTCTGCAGACTGCGTTGGGGACCGAGGTTCTACTCAGTACAGCACACCATCCCCAGACAGACGGCCAGTCCGAGTGCACGATTCAGATTTTGGAGGACATGCTGCGGGCATGTGTGCTAGACTTTAGGGGGTCGTGGGAGACCCAGCTACCGCTATTCGAGTTCGCCTATAACAACAGCTTCCAGGCCAGTATCGGGATGGCACCGTTCGAAGCGTTGTATGGTAGGCCGTGTCGATCGCCAGTGTGCTGGGCAGAGGTGGGAGACAAGAGCCTATTGGGGCCAGAGCTCGTCCGAGAGACAAAAGAGAAGGTCGCGCTGATACGCGAGCGGTTGAAGACCGCACAAAGTCGGCAGAAGAGCTACGCCGACAGACGACGCCAACCTCTCGAGTTCGCAGTCGGTGATCACGTGTTCCTAAAGGCGAGCCCGAGGAAGTTAGCCCCGCGGTACATCGGCCCTTTAGAGATCTTGAGCAGAGTGGGAGCAGTGACATATCGCCTGGCGTTACCACCGCAACTTGGGAGGATTCATAACGTCTTCCACGTGTCCCAGCTGCGGAAGTACAATGCGGACCCCTCCCACGTCATTGAGTGGGCAAATATCGAGGTGGCTGATGATGTCTCTTATGAGGAGCAGTCGGTTCGAATCATGGACACACGGGAGCAGGTCATGCGTGGCAAGGTTATCCGCCTGGTACGGGTGTAGTGGCGACACCATGGGGCTGATTCGACTTGGGAGCGAGAGGACGAGGTTCGCGCGAAGTACCCCGATCTGTTCGACTCTTGAGGTACGTCTGTTTTAAATTTTGCGGACGAAATTCCTTTAATGGCGGTAGATTGTAAGAACCACTCCCGGTCAACGCCAGTCAAATCGGTGAAAAACAGGAAAATTTTAAATTTTTGGACAGACACCTAAATGAACCTAAATTTGACCCCGAGGGTCATACCAGACTTAAGTTGACCCCGATATTGACCAAAGTGAGTTCAGAGGACTCAGGGCAACTTTCTGACCAATTTGGGAAAGGTTGACTTTTTGCTGAAAAAGTCAACCGACCGACGTTTTGGTCTGTTCGAGATCCGTTTTGGATCCAAAAAGCTTAGTCGTCGTTACAGCGGTCTTAGTTGAGCCGTTTCCTTTTACCCCGTGAAGTTTCGTAATTTCTAGGAAAATGGGCCCGTTCGGGGCCCAAGACGGCCGAATTTCGCGAATCTGACAGAAAAATATCTACAAAGACATTTTTAAAAGAGGTGGGACCCACTTGCCACTTGTCACAAAGGCAAGACACCTAGGGGTGTACGGCCATAGTTCAAAAAAAAAAGGAAAAATAAGAGAAAAATAGAGAGAGAAAGAAGAGAGAAGGAGAGAAAAAGAGAAGAAAAAGCTTAGGGTTTAGGGATTTCCCGACGATCCAACCAACGGATCTTCTCAACGGTTGAAGAACCGAGCTCCCATCGTCATTCCCTACGGTGAGAACCTATTCGATTTTCATTTTAGTACGTTCGAAAGTTAGGGTTTGTGTTTAAACGGGTTAAATATGGATGAGTCGAGGTGTAGGGTTCGTTGGGAACGTTTTGGAGCGAAAAATGATCGGATTCCGGTGACCGGAGGCTCAAGGGAGCCTCGGCCACCGTCGGTGGTCGCTGGCCAGAGCTAGGACCGGCCACCATGGTGATGAACGGGTCCAAAACCGGTCCAGCCACCCATGGCTAAGGGTGGTCGGGTGGGGCCCACGTGTTTGGATCTCGGGTTTTCGTGTTCGGGTGGTTTAGGACGATCCCCAAGTCGTTAATCCACACCCGGACGAATTTTGGATTTAAATTGTAAAAGTTGGAAATGACGGGTTCAGAAACTTTAAACGCGAATTAAATTGCTCGGAAGTCTGAAATTGATTCCGTCGATTGCATTGGAACCCTTGAATTATTCTAAGATCGTAGAAACGAAAACGGGAATTTTTGGAGCCCTGGAAGGGCGTTTTCCAATCCCAGGCAGATTCGCCGAGCCGGGCGAATCGGGCCCTTCCGGGCCCATTATTGACTATGTCGAGTAATTGGGAAGTTTGGGAGTGATCGACATTACCGGGGTTGCGTTTGGGCGTCTAATTCTTTAAATTCAATTTTTGCCTGCGAACTTAAAAAGTGTTTGAATTGTGATCTTATTAGATCGTGCCGCCGACCGCGGAAAGGGGAAGCTAGGCGAGTGATCGCGAGCACGCCGGAGCTTGGGCGTGGACTTTTGTGGAAGCATTACGAAGTAGTGATAAGTAGCCGGATCTCGGCCTGGACTAGGGAAAGTTAACAGTAGAAATGCATGTGACACTTAGTAGTGTCGTAGGATAAGTAAGTTTATCGAACACTAGAAATGCAGGCGACACTTAGTGGTGTCGTATGATACGTGAACGTATCGAACAATAGAAAGGCATGTGACACTTAGTAGTGTCGTAGGATAAGTGAACTTATCGAACAATAGAAATACTGGTGGCATTTGGTTGTGCCCGGTGGTTGATTGAATTGTTTGTGTTTGTGGGTGGCCATGAGTGCCCGTGGGGAGTTGAACCCGTAATTTATTGTTTGTGTTGTGGGTGGCCATGAGTGCCCGTGGGGAGTTGAACCCGTATTTTATTGTTTGTGTCGTGGGTGGCCATGAGTGCCTGTGGGGAGTTGAACCCGTATTTTACTGTTTGTGTTTGTGGGTGGCCATGAGTGCCCGTGGGGAGTTGAACCCCTATTTTACTGTTTTTGTGTCGTGGGTGGTCAGGTGTGCCCTAGGGGTGTTGGACCCGTGTTTTTACTGTTTCTGTGTCGTGGGTGGTCAGGTGTGCCTTTGGGGTGTTGAACCCGTGTGATACTGTTTCGTGTGTCGTGGGTGGCCATGTGTGCCTGTGGGGTGTTAAACCTGTGTTGTCACTATTTATTGAACCTTGGGTGATGACTGTGATTGCATGGAGGTCGGGGGCCCGCCTGACGAAAAAGGGGTCATGTGGTCGCGCGCGTGGGGGTTGGCTAGCCTTCCGACTAACCACCGGTAAAGTTGTGCATTCTTCTGCGATGAAGGGCGGCTCCCCTTCCGACTAGCTATCGGAAAAGTATTGCGGTATATGTCGCGAACAGGTTGACCGCCTAGCCCGACTGAGTGTCGGGGAAAGTTGCGTGGGGCAGGCTCGGGCCAAGCCGGTTAGCAACCCGCACTGACTAGATGGAGTGCGATCCTTTGGGATCTTGTTTGTCGTTTGCGATCCTTTGTGATCTTGGGTGTTGCGTGGTTATTATTCGCGTTTTGGGTTGAGGTCGTAACCGTTGTGTCGGGTCTACATTACGCGTCCGGGTTTGAGTTGGTTGGGGAAAGTAACAGTTTTCGTGTGACAGTTGGGTTACTTGAGTTTGGGGATAGTAGTCTCCGGTGTTTGGTTTGTTTTTGGTGTTTCCGGCGTTTTCTGCTAGTATGCTGTAGTCAGTTTGGTATCCATGGAGGTGAGCGAACGCTCACCCCTAGCTGATTTTCCTACAGGTACTGGCCGCGAGACGGACTGGGGAAACTCTCGAAGCTTGAAGAACTGGGAGCGGGAGTCTGGTTTTTTGGGAGTATAGCGACATACGCTCTGTTTATTTTGTCCGCTTGTTTTGGACGTACTTTTAAGTTTTAAAATATTATTTTGATTAACTAAATGGTGATTTTAAGCGGTTTACTTAAAAGGGTTTGAAAATTGTTTTATTGTTTCATTGTTGGCGTTCCGGGTTCGGTTCTACCAAATTTGGGGCGTGACAGTGGTTCTTGGAGGTGGAGGCGACAACAAAACCAAGAGCAAAAATCACTAAAGGCTATAGTAGTGTGATTGATGCAAGAAACAACTTGAGTGGTATATTTTTTTTATGGTGCGGTGACTAAGGAGTAGCACACAAAGGAGTACACAAAAGAAAATTTGAAGGTGATTTTTTTCGATTTTCTTGTTTCTTATGTGTTCTTTGAGCTAGTTATCGGTAATAAAAGATAGTATGTTTCTTTTTTTGATTATCGTCTTGTATTGAGAAATAGGGAATAGGCTTGTAATTCTCATATTATTTCTCGGTTAATACAAGGAGCTCGTCGTTGTCCTGTGGATTTATGCACATTGTCGAACCACGTAATAATATCTTGGGTCCTCTATTTATTTTCTGCAACTTTATTTTTTGTTCTGTAATTTCCGCTTATCAGACATTCACAATTTTATCGACTGGGTCTTGGGATTGGGGGTTGGAAAATCAGGATATTGGTGTTCGCTAGAAATAGAACCGCGTCGTTTCATTTCTACGAATCCATAGATTTTCCGAGGTGAATCTTTTATTCCGGATTAGGGTTACATGATTTACTACAAGTGGTATTAGAGCATCTGGTTGTTTTGGTTAGCTTATTGGTTATTGATGTGTTTGTGAATATGTCTGATAGGGCATACACATCTCGGGAAAAAGGGTTATGTGAAGGTCCATGGGCTCGATATTCTTTGATTAAATGGACGGAACAATTTTAAATCTTTTCAGATGGATTGTAAAGACATTCTTGTTAGTTTGGATCAATTTGATGTGTTGGGTGATAAACCATTAAGGGCTGATCAAATTGAGAGATGGAACAAGATGGATCAGAAAGCTTATAGTACGATCGTTTGTGTCTTTCTTGGAATGTGGCTTACAATTTTGTTGATTAGACGACCGCCAAGGGTATTTGGGATAAGCTTTAGGCTATGTATCTTCAAAATGATCATATCAATGTGATGTACCTGCAGAAGAAGCTCTTCACTTTCAGGCTACAGTCAGGTAAGCTTATGACTGATCATATCACTAAGTTTGAGTGCTTGTACTCGGATTGTGTTAGCTTGGGAGCTAAGTTTGAAGATAGTCAGAAGACTTTATTCTTGTTGATTTCTTTGTTGCCAGAATGGGAGTCATTTGTTGATCAAATGACTATGATGAATAAGGAGAAGTTTGTGTATAGTGACATTGTTCAGTCTAACTTGCAAATGCTTCTCGGCAGAGTGCTGTGAGCGAGGATATTCTAGCATGTGGTCTCTCGGTTACAATAGGAAGAAATGCAAACAATAGGTACAACAATAGTAGAAGGAGTCGATCTCAATCGAGAGGAAGAGATATGTCTAAGGTTAATTGTTTTAAGTGTAAGCAAAAGGGTCATTACAAGAAGGATTATCCGAAGTGAAAAGATAATCGCACTAAACAAGATACGGGAAAAGGCGTGGCAAAGGTGGTTGAGGCACTAGAGATAGTTGAGGATATTCATATCGACGGTGACCTAGCACATGCTTTGACAGCGGGTTCTAGTGATCATTTGTATGATGGTTGGTTGTTGGATACAGGAGCTTCTTATCACTTGTGTCCGGTTCGAGATTGGTTTACTACCTATCGCGAGGTAGAGGGTCGCTCAGTTTATATGGGTGATTCTCGACCCTATAGGATGTTAGGTGTTGGTACAGTCAGATTCCAACTAGTAGATGGGTCATGTAGACAGGTTACCCAGGTACGTCATATTTCAAATCTTGCAAGAGGGTTGATTTCTCTTGGAGTACTTGAAGCTCAGGGTTACAGGTACGTTGGTGAGAATGGCTATTGCAATGTTTGTTGTGGTGACAGGCTTCTATTATTGGCAATTAGGTATTCCAATCTCTATTTTCTTCAGGGTAATGTTGTTGAGGATGGAGCTATGGTCTCCACGGTTATTGATTAGAAGAGCTTGGTTTGCACTCAGCTATGGCACATGCATTTGGGGCATGTAGGTGAGAGTATACTTAAGACTTTGAGTAGGCCTAGCTTGCTTGGCGGTGAGAAGATGGAGAAACTTGATTTCTGTGAGCATTGTGTCTATGGGAGGAAGTGTAAAGTCTCTTTTGGTTACAGTATGCACAAGACCATGGGGATTGTGGACTATATCCACACTGATGTTTGGGGACCCTCTAGAGTTGCATTAAAGGGAGGTTCCTGATATTTTGTGTCTTTTATTGATGACTTCAACTGGAGAGTATTGATCTATACTATGAAGCATAAAAATGAAGTCAAGGATATTTTCAAGAAATGAAAGGCTATGATTGAGAAGCAGACAGGTAGGGTGATCAAGGTTTTGAGATACGACAATGGCAGTGAGTACACCGAGGATCCTCTTAAGGAATTATCTGTGGAGCATAGCATCAAGAGACACTTCACAGTGACAAAGACACCACAGTAGAACGGGATAGCAGAGAGGATGAATCATACCCTATTAGAGAGAGCACAATGCATGTTGTCCAATGCAGGTTTGGGCAGAATATGGTGGGCTGAGGCAATAAATACGACATGCTACTTGATTAACCGCTCTCCTTCATCGTCTATTGAGTCCAAGGTTCCTATGGAGGTATGGTCCGGTATTCCTTCTGATTATTCTAACTTGAGAGCAGTTGGTAGTCTGGCTTATTACCAAGTTAAAGAGGATAAGATTGGAGTAAGGACCAAGAAGGCTATATTTCTCGGTTATTCTAAAAATGTGAAGGGGTACAAGTTTTGTTGCCCGAAAACTCAGAAGTTTGTGATTAGCCGGGATGTTACTTTCTATGAGGAGGCTTTACTGCAGGCAAAGTGTGAGAGATGCAATGATGGTTCTCCTATTTTGAAGGGTGATAGCTATTATGAAGATAAAGAAGATTATTATCAGGTGAAGCTTGGAGCTCATAGTTCTAGTTCTCATTCAGATAATTCTTCGGAAGTGGTACCCGATGAGGCAGTTATAGTTGGTGATCTTCCTATTGATGGGAATGAGACACTTACACAACGACAAGTTCAGTAGATTGAGACACCATCTTTGGCAACGGGTAGAGAATCTAGGGTCAGACGAGCACCACATAGATTCGGCTATGGGGATGACGCAGGTTGTGCTTTGCTAGTGATTGATTATGATGTTCCTACTAC
Organism: Erodium maritimum; assembly: GCA_963921825.1. Lineage (NCBI taxonomy): Eukaryota > Viridiplantae > Streptophyta > Magnoliopsida > Geraniales > Geraniaceae > Erodium > Erodium maritimum. Next base: position 24,984,848 of record OY997596.1, on the reverse strand, counting down.
ATACAAGAATTATTTGTGTGGTGATCACAAAAGGTAGTGGGAGGATATCGTGGATGAGGAGATGTCATCTCCTCATAAGAATCATACTTGGGAACTTGATACACTTCCTAAGGGAAAGAGGTTAATAGGGTGCAAGAGGATTTTCTCAAAAAAAAAGACGGGATTCCAAATTCAAAAGGTAATTGTACGGGTATAAGGTACAAGGCAAGATTCGTGGCTAGAGGATTTGCACAAAAAGAAGGTATGGGTTATAATGAGTTTTTCTCTCCGGTGGTAAAGCACACTTTTATCCGAGTCATATTAGCTCATGTAAAGCAATATGTTTTAGAGCTCGAGCGACTTGGTATCAAGATTGTATTCTTGCATGGAGATTTGGAGGATGGCATACATATGTCGCAGCCCAGTGGTTATGATGTTGTTGGTAAGGAATAGAAGGTTCGTATGGTCAAGTTGGAGCGATGTCTCAACTTGATCAAGATTTCTCGATGTTGATGCCCCATGGGGACAGCCGGACAGGACCCTTCTAGTTGGGGTCTTTACGACCCAGTGGAGGACGACGAGAAGGTGGAGCTTTTATGTATTTCTTCGCCAAGGTAGAGATTGTATAATTTGGCTCCAAATTGGGCATTTTTTTCAGCCATGACTTTAAGGCCCATTTACCAACTTAAGCCCATATTAAATAGTAGGGTTTTATGTTGTTCAAAATGAAAGTGCAGCGGTACATTTAGGCAAGGAGAGAGAAAAGAACAGTGTGGTTCTTAGAGTGGGAGGCGACAACAGAACCAAGAGTAGAGAGCTTGGTCTTTTCCAAGGTTTGTCCCATTTTTTGGGTGATGGTTCATCAAAAAATCGAGTAAACACGGAGAGAGAAAACAAAGAAGACAAGGAGGGAGAGAAATCAAAGTTGGTTGTTCTTGTGTGGCTTATTCCTTTATTGATTGGTGGTTGTGTATGCTAAAAAGCTTGGAGCTTGGCATTAATTGTGGTTGGGTTATAGTACCAATCAAGAGCAAAAATCATTAAAGGCTTTAGTGGTGTGATTGATGCAAGAAACAAATTGAGTGGTTCATTTTTTTTTTTTGATGGTGTGGTGACTACGAAAAATTGATAAGGAAGAAGGAATCTTGTGGGTGAAGTAGCACACAAAGGAGTATACGACCAAAAGAAAAATTGAAGGTGAATTCTTATCGGTAAACAAAGATAGTATTGTCGAACCACGTAATAATCTTAGGTCCTCTATTTATTTTCTGCAACTTTATTTTTTGTTCCGTAATTTCCTCTTATCAGACATTCGTAATTTTATCGACTGGGTCTTGGGATCGGGGGTTGGAAAATCAGAATATTGGTGTTCGCTAGAAATTGAATCGCGCCGGTTCATTTCTAGCAATCCATAGATTTTCTGGGTTGAATCTTTTACTCTGGTTTGGGGGATACAAGATTTACTACAACATTACCTTTTGGCATTTATAGATTTTGAGGAATTGAGTGGTTTTTTATCAGGTTCTTGATTGTATTGATGTTATGTTTAGAAAGATCCAAAATCATTTTTTGTGATGTGGAAATCGAGACCTTTATCATCTGGTTCGTCCTTTAATGACTTGGCAACATCACCCAACTTATTATCTAGGGTCGAGAAGGAGGAGGCATAAAGATCGGAATTGAGTGTATGATTGTTTGTTTAGATATGTTGAACCCTTGTCCAAGTCTAGCCATGTGATGTTTTTCCTACATGATTCCGGTGAGTACTCATTCGGGGGAGTTATTGGTGCCGATCTACACAGTGTTAGAGGGGCACGAATAGCTCAACCCTTCTAGGTTCAAAGGATTCACCGATGTCACACCCTGAGGTATTGTTCATCAGTTCGGGTAGGATGACCTATCTGGGTCTTTTGAAGGATTGTTCATTCTTTTGTTTTTTTTTTGTTTTTTTTTCAGTATGTTTCTGTTTTTCCATTAGTGTTGTCGGGTTGTGTTCCATTTTTAGCTCCTTTCCCTGGAGCTCCCTTGTAATCGTTTTGTTGACTTTTGAGTCTTCTTGTTTCTTTCCTCCTCGGAAACTGAAATCTTAATCAAATGTTCAATGTTTATAAAGAAACAATGAAAAATGGATACTCAATACCAATTTGATGATTAAAACTCCAATAATCTTCAATTGGGTACACTTTTTGTTCGGTTTTGTACCCTATGGAAATCAATCCATATTGGCATATTTCAATATAAGAACCACTCCCGGTCAACGACAGTCAAATCGGCGAAAAACAGGAAAATTTTAAATTTTGGGACAGACACCTAAATGAACCTAAATTTGACCGCGAGGGTCATATCGGACTTAATTTGACCCCGAGATCGACCAAAGTGAGTTCTGGGGGACTCAAGGCAACTTTTTGACCAACTTGGGAAAGGTTGACTTTTTGCCGGAAAAGTCAACCGAGCGACGTTTTGGTCCGTTCGAGACCTGTTTTGGATCCAAAAAGCTTAGCCGTCTTTACAACGGTCTTAGTTGATCCGTTTCCTTGTAGCCCGTGAAATTTCGTAATTTCTTGGAAAATGGGCCTGTTAGGGGCCCGAGACGGCCGAATTTCGCGAATCGGACAGAAAAATATCTACCTAGATATTTTTCTAAAGGTTGGGACCCACTTGACACTTGTCACACATTTGGTGGTTGGTTTTTAAAATAAAGAAAAGGAAAGGAGAATGGTAGTTTTGTAAATAAGGGGTAGTTGGTAATTTTAAAACAAAAAAAAGGAATGGATGAGAGTGTCTCGGCAATTTCAGAAAAATGGAGAGAAGAAGAAGAAGAAGAAGAAGAAGAAGGAGAAAAGAGAAGAGTTGTGTTGATTTCCCGACGATCCGACCGACGGATCGTCTCAATTCTTGCGTATTCGTCATCCCCTCGTCATTCCCTACGGTGAGAACCCATTCTTTTCTCGTTTTGGTACGTTTGAATTTTAGGGTTTGAGTTTAAACGGTTTGATTAAGGTTGGGTTTTGTTTAAGTTTGGTTTAAAGATGAATGGTGAGGTTTGGGGTTCGTTAGGAACGTTTTGGGGAGAAAAGGAAATCTTCCCATTGTGGCCGTGTGGGGCCCACTTGGTCGGGCCTCGGGTTTTTCGTGTTCGGGTGGCTTTGGACGATCCCCGAATCGATATTTCACACCCGGAACGAATTATGGAATTAAACTGTGAAAGTTGGAAATTTCGGGTTTAGAAACTTTAAACGCGAATTAAATCGCTCGGAAGTCGGAAATTGATTCCGTCGATTGCATTGGAACCCTTGAATTATTCTAGGATCGTAGAAACGAAAACGGGAATTTTCGCAGCCCCGGAAGGGCATTTTCTGATCCCGGGCAGATTCGCCGAGCCGGGCGAATCGGGCCTTTCCGGGCCCATTATTGACAATGTCGAGTAATTGGGAAGTTTGGGAGTGATCGGCATTGTCGGGGTTGCGTTCGAGCGTTAAGTTCATTAAATTCGGGTTTCGCCTGCTTATTCAAAAAGTGTGTTAATTGTAATCATTGTAGACCGTGTCGCCGACCGTGGAAAAAGGAGTCTAAGCGGGAAATTCTGGAGCACGCCGGAGCTGTTAGTCTTAGTGCCCGTTTAAGTCATCTTTTTTCAACATAACAAACACAAGACAAGAATAGGAAACACCACTTCTCTCCCCTTTCCCTTGCAATTTCGGGTTTAGCAAATTTCCACCTCCATTTTTGTGTTCTTGAAAATTGGTGGACTCGACTACGATTCTCAGCCTGAGGTTGAGCTAGGGTAACAGATAGGGTAAGCTGTGTACATAAGTACATACCCTAGCCAAGAGTCACATTGGGTGTGATTGGATGGAGTCCTTGTTAGTCTTAGTGCCCATAGTCCAAATGTATATATCATCGTTAGCAATAAAATTAAAGCGGCTCTATATTACTTATGTGTTGGAGTAATATATCGATGTGTGATCTGATCTATGCCCACCATGCGAATAGAACCATAGATCGAGATAGATCACACTCGATGGGTCCCTAGTCAACAAAGCTTCACTAGAAGCGACTAGTATGAAAGATGGCTCTTTATGGCTTACGTTCTGTTAGTCATTGGAATGGGATTCCGGAGTCTGATCATAGATATCATGTGGGACATGATATTGGACGACCCGCCCTGAATATGTGCCATAGATTAAGTCATGAACATATTCAGTGTCGTAGCTTGTCATGTATCCTTAGACCAAGGAGTCTTTGTGATCGCTATGTAGTCAACAACTGAGTTTGACCTGAGCCTAACGTTGTCCGTAACAGGGCTTCCATAACGGCCAGGATTGGCTTGGGGACGGGCTACATGAGTGACACGAAAGGCGGCTAAGGGATTTATCCCTCATACTGAGGTATGAGAAAGATATCGGTTCTCGGCCGCTTGATCGAGAGTGACTGAAAGAATAGCATGGCCATGCACATGATATTGGGTATCATATCTTCAGTCATCTCACATATCAAGGAACAGTGATTGAGAATAATAAGGATGACGGCTCTATGCCTTATCTCAATCAGGATATCGGAGATAAAAGGATAATGACAGGGATGGCGGAAAGGTTAGAATCGACAGGGTCGATTCGTTATGCAGTGTCAGGAAATACTAAAGTCTCGTTAGTTGCCACTTAAATAGGATCAAGTAAAATGGGATTTTACGTTGATCTATTGAAATGCATAAACCTAAGGGTCACACCGGAGGCTGAAACTCATTGACACATTTATGGAGAATGGCCAAAAGGGAGTTGTCTCGGGACATGACCAAAACTGGGTTTTGGGTCATGTGCTCGTACGTGAATAGGACTTTACGGATCGAGACAAGGCTTGGAGTCTTGGGATTGATCGCGTCGGATAATGTTGGACATTTCCGGTATGGAAGGCTTGGAGGCGATGAGCGAATCACGGGACCTCGTTAGAAATGGCCACGGGCCATGTTCCAAGAGGCCCATGAAAGGCCCATGCAACCAAGGCCCATGGAACTAATTAATCAAGTCTTGATTAATTAGTACTAAGTAAGCAAGACAAGGATTAAGGTGTTGGTGATTCACCACCTAACCCAATCTTGTCTTGCCATACTTGTCCTATTTACACCTTACTTGACACCATACTTTTCCCATGCCTTTAGTTGGACAAGTATGAGTTTGGTTATGTTTAAGTCATCTCTTTTCAACATAACAAACACAAGACAAGAATAGGAAACACATTTTCTCTCCCTCTTCCATGGCCATTTCGGGTTTGGCTAGTTTCCACCTCCATTTTTGTGTTCTTGAGTCCTCAAAGAGAAGAACTACGTGGCTTTGATTCCCATGTGGATACGTAGGCGTCTTGGAGACTCAAGCCAATCATTCGTTAACCGGTGTTCTTGTTTTGGTAAGAAATAGTGCTGAATTTTTCTCTTGTGAATCCATTCTTTGTTAGTTGTTTCATGGTTTAATCGTCTCTTGGTTTTCATTGATTTTCTGCTGCGAGTTGGTTCATCTCCAACCCTACCTCGAGACCCAACAGTGGTATCAGAGCCGTGCTACCTCCGGGATTCACAAGACGGTGTTCAAAGTTTCGGTTTTGCTTGAAAGTTTCGTTTTTGGCATGTTGTTTTCCTAAATTGATTTATAACATGTTTTAAATTATTTTTTATGGATTTAATGCATGTAAAATGAATTTTTGAAAATTATTTCAAATCTGGAAATTTTGAAAAAAGTTTGATTTTTCGGGTCTCGAGAGCGGGACTCTCGGGGAGCCGAAACCGAGACCGAACGGGGCTCCGTTGGACGAAGCTATGCCAAGCATGACCATTGGGTGTTGGCATCGGCTTGGAGTCGGTGGAGCTCACATGATGTTTGATAACAGGCTTGTTTGATAACACGATGTGTGATGTGATGTTGGCATGGTGTACATAATAGCCCCGAGCTCGATTTAATTATTTATCGCTTTTCACGGCCTGCGAGCAGTTAGAGTTAACGTGTAATTATTCTTTCAAGGTGTGGTCGTCAAACCACTTGTTTGTAATATTTATTTATTCCCGACCTGCGAGTCGTGTATTAAATTGTAATTTTTTACTCAAGACGAAGAAAGGGTGAAAAGGTCATTTGGTGGCTTTTCGGGTGTTGGCATCGGCTTGGAGTCGGTGGAGCTCAAGAAGCTAGTGGGAGTTAGTTTAGGGGGCTATTATGTGCACATTTATCGCTTTATGCTTGGTTTAGTTTATGCATGATTAATTCTATGTGTTTTAGAATTGCATGCTTAACTTTATTTACCGAGCATATCACCTCACATGCAAAGATAAAATTGGAATTTTAATCCTTGTGTGTGAACCCTTAGAACCGTCATTGCATTGGATGTAGTTGACGGGTTCAAAGGAAGAATTACATTGGATGTAATTTGAGGCATCATTGCATTTGGAATGTAGTTGATGTGCTCATCGCATCTAGGATGTGCCAAAGTATTGAACACAACTGGACAAGTAAAAGCGGGTCATGTCCGATACCTCCCAATCATCAACACCTTATTACCTCCCCGTCCTATGGGTGTCGTGCGCATTAGCGGAGCATCCATGGGGAAGCGGGGTAGTAGGTTTGGACGACATATGTGGGTGTCGTGCGCCTTAGCGGAGCGCCTACATAGTGACGGGCCATAGTTGAAAATTGGTGGACCCGACTACGATTCTCAGCCTGAGGTTGAGCTAGGGTAACAGATAGGGTAAGTCGTGTACATAAGTACATACCCTAGCCAAGAGTCACATTGGATGTGATTGGATGGAGTCCTACCTACATAGCTCTATTCAGTGGTGAGCATTAGTTCAGCTTAATCGAGTGAATCAAGGATCTTGGTTTCAGATTCTAAAGTCTTAGAATCGATTGTTGGTGTTTAAGCTTGATCTTCATAAAATTTATTCAGTTTACTGATTGAATTTTATCTGTTGTAGATCAAATGGCAAATTCAGCGAACATTAATAGTTTGTCATTAAAAACCATTCTTGACAGGGTCAAACTAAATGGGACAAACTATTTGGACTGGTACAGAATTTCGAGGATAGTCCTCAAGTCTGAACGCAAAGAATATGTCCTTAACAAGGCTGTCTCTAAGACCATATCAGAGTTACATGAAGTGTCATTAACTGCTGAGAAGAATATATCAGGGATCTAGGATCCAAGGATATTCTGATGGTCAACAAGGGAATTGGAAGTGGCAAGGGCGGGGCCCATGCGCACTTGGCAGGAAAGATGAGACACATGAGAATGTCTGCTTCTACTACCAATAGCATGGTCATTGGAACCGGGATTACAAGAAGTTCACGGCTGATCTGAAGAAGGGCAGTGGGACTGCGCCTTCATCAAATAGCGTGGATGATCTGAAGAAGGGCAGTAGGACTGCGCCTTCATCAGGAAACCTGGATGATCTAAGGAAGGGCGGTGAGACCGTGCCTTCATCCGGTATTAACTCTATAGAGCTACATCTCTCTACTTCCAAAGATTCATGGGTATTAGATACCAGGACTGAATCTCACACATGCACTTATATATGGTGGCTGAAAGTAGGAGAGGTTTGGAAAGCACGAAGTGGACCTCAGAGTTGTAGCAACTGCTGTAGGATCCATGAGTCTTGCTTTGCCAAGAGGCCTTGTCTTAGTACTGTATAATGTATATTGCATACCTACTTTTAGTAGAAATATTATATTTGTATCCGTGTTTGACAAGGAAGGATATAATGTTAATATTGGAAATGGAGTTTTCAATGTTCTATGCAATGATATGTTTTATACCAATACTGACTTGGTTGGAGGATTGTACATATTAGATATGGGTAACAATGCCTCAAGTTCTATATATTCCGTTAATACCAAGAAGTCTAAATCCAACGATTTAAACCTAACTCTGTTAAGGCACTGTCATTTAGGTCGAATAAACAAGAAGCACCTATCAGCACTTCAGAAGTGCGGACTTTCAGGTTCATTCGAATTCCATTCGATCGATAGGTGCAAGGTTTGTTTGATGGGCAAAATGACTAAAGTGCCCTTTTATCGATCGCGATGAAAGGGCGGGTGAATTATTGGGGCTGATACACTCGAATGTGTGTAGACCAATAAGTTCACTTGCCAGGAGGGGTTTTAGCTACTTTATCACATTTACTGATGATTACAGTAAATATGGTTATGTCTATTCGCTGAGACATAAGTCTGAAGCTTTTGATAAATTCAAAAAGTTTAAGACTAAAGTTAGAAAACCAGCTCGACAAAGGTATTAAGGCACTTCGATTGGATCGAGGTGGACTATACTTGACCACAGAGTTATTAGATCATCTAAAAGAGAATGGGATCCTTTTGGAATTGACTCCTCCTGGGACACTATAGATGAAAGGTGTAGCCAAACGGAGAAATCGGACATTGTTAGACAATGATTCGTTCCATTATTAGTTGGACTGATCTCCCAATCTCTTTCTGGGATTATGCTCTAGAGACGACCGCATTCATAGTGAATCGGGCTTCGACGAAGGGTGTGGAAGGGATACTATTTTTAAATGGTACGGGATGATGCCCGCTTTGTCCTTCCTAAAGATATGTGGTTGCGAGGCTTATGTGAAACATTTGGTTTCAACTAAGCTCGAACCAAGATCTGAGATATGCACCTTCGTGTGGTATCCCAAAGCAACAAGGGGATACTACTTCTACAATCCCAGTGAGAACATGGTGTTCGTCGCATGGGGTGGGGTTTTTATGGAAAAGGAGTTTTGTTTCCAAAGACGTCATTGGGAGGACTGTTCATCTCGAAGAAATTCAGGATGGTACAGATCTGTCTAAACCAATTGGCAACCCAGTAGAAAGGATCCAGAGATTGTCGTAGAGTAAGAACCAATTCCTGTTACAATTCCGGAAGGTCCAAGGCGATTTGAAAGGATCAATCTTCCACCTCCAATATATGGTATCCGGAGGTGACAATGAAGTCATGGTGGATCACGATGATCCAGCCACCTTTCAGGAAGTTGCGGATGGGCCCAACTCCGAGTTATGGCTGGGAGCCATGAGGGAGGAAATGCAATCCATGTCTGACAACCGAGTCTGGGAACCGGTTGATCCCATCAATGGTGTGAGGACCATCGGATGCAAATGGATCTTCAAGGTGAAGATGGACATGGACGGCAACCCTCTGATCTACAAAGCTCAACTGGTGGCGAAAGGTTATAGGCATGGATTGACTATGAGGAAACCTTCTCCTTAGTGGCTATGGTCAAAATCGATCCAAATTCTTCTTGACATAACTGCGTATTATAATTACGAGATATGGCAATTGGATGTCAAAACCGCTTTCCTAAATGGAAATTTGACTGAGTACGTTTGTATGTCTCGGCCCAAAGGTTTTGACGATCCGAAGAATAAAGGAAAGATTTATAAGTTGTTGAAATCCATTTATGGATTGAAATGAACTTATCGGAGTTGGATCCTTCGTTTTGATGAAGGTGTAATTGGATTTGGCTTAATCAAGAACGAGGATGAATCTTGCGTTTATAAGAAGGCTAGTGGGAGCAAGATTACCTTTCTGGTTCTCATTGAAAACGACATCCCAACCTTGCACGAGACTAAAGCTTGGTTGAGGAAGTGTTTTTCAATAAATGACTTAGGCGATGCTTCTTATATCTTAGGGATTAAGATATGTAGAGATCGCACCAAGAGGGTCTTGGATTTAAGTCAGGGAACCTATGTGAACAAGGCATTGAGTAGGTTCTTAATGCTCGATTCAAAAAATTACTCTTACCCACTAGTCAAGGCATTTATCTCAGCAAGACTCGGTGTCCTAAGACAGCTGATGAGCTGAAAATGATGATGAGAATCCTATGCGCCTAGGGGCAGGATCGATCATATATGCCATGACATGTATGAGACCGGACGTCTCGTAAGCCTTATGTTGTACCAGTAGACATCATTCTAACCCGGGGGAAAGATGATGTTGAACTAGTCGTCGAAGGATGAGTAGACGCTAGTTTTCCAAGACAAATCCAGATGACTTTATAAGTCAGTCAGGATATGTGTTTACGCTGAATGGCAGAGCTTTAGCTGGGAGAGCGTAAAGCAAGATATCATTGCCGAATCTACGACAGAGGCCAAGTACATGGATGTTGCAGAGGCAGCTAAGGAGGCTATGTGGATTTGGAAATTCATGGCAGGGCTGGGTGTAATTAAAAACCCATCCAGCCCGGTGAATCCATTTTGCGACAACACAAGGGCCATTGCGCAAGCTAAAAGCCAAGATCGCATAACAAATCCAAACATGTACTGCGGCGTATCCACCTCATTAGAGAAATACTGAACTGAGGTGAAGTGAAGATAACATATATTGCAACAGATGATAACATAGCCAACCCTTTGACTAAGGCAGTGTCACTGCCTGAACATGTTAGACATGTAAAGTCGATGGGGACATATTGGAGTTTAGATTGGAACTAAGGCAAGTGGGAGATTGTTAGTCTTAGTGCCCATAGTTCAATCCTAAATTTCCAAATGTATATATCATCGTTAGCAATAAAATTAAAGAGGCTCTATATTACTTATGTGTTGGAGTAATATATCGATGTGTGCTCTGATCTATGCCCACCATGCGAATAGAACCATAGATCGAGATAGATCACACTCGATGGGTCCCTAGTCAACAAAGCTTCACTAGAAGCGACTAGTATGAAAGATGGCTCTTTATGGCTTACGTTCTGTTAGTCATTGGAATGGGATTCCGGAGTCTGATCATAGATATCATGTGGGACATGATATTGGACGACCCGCCCTGAATATGTGCCATAGATTAAGTCATGAACATATTCAGTGTCGTAGCTTGTCATGTATCCTTAGACCAAGGAGTCTTTGTTATCGCTATGTAGTCAACAACTGAGTTTGACCTGAGCCTAACGTTGTCCGTAACAGGGCTTCCATAACGGCCAGGATTGGCTTAGGGACGGGCTACATGAGTGACACGAAAGGCGGCTAAGGGATTTATCCCTCATACTGAGGTATGGGAAAGATATCGGTTCTCGGCCGCTTGATCGAGAGTGACTGAAAGAATAGCATGGCCATGCACATGATACTAGGTATCATATCTTCAGTCATCTCACATATCAAGGAACGGTGATTGAGAATAATAAGGATGACGGCTCTATGAATTATCTCAATCAGGATATCGGAGATAAAAGGATAATGACAGGGATGGCGGAAAGGTTAGAATTGACAGGGTCGATTCGTTATGCAGTGTCAGGCAATACTAAAGTCTCGTTAGTTGCCACTTAAATAGGATCAAGTAAAATGGGATTTTACGTTGATCTATTGACATGCATAAACCTAAGGGTCACACCGGAGAATGAAACTCATTGACACATTAATGGAGAATGGCCAAAAGGGAGTTGTCTCGGGACATGACCAAAACTGGGTTTTGGGTCATGTGCTCGTACGTGAATAGGACTTTACAGATCGAGACAAGGCTTGGAGTCTTGGGATTGATCGCGTCGGATAATGTTGGACATTTCCGGTATGGAAGGCTTGGAGGCGATGAGCGAATCACGGGACCTCGTTAGAAATGGCCACGGGCCATGTTCCAAGAGGCCCATGAAAGGCCCATGCAACCAAGGCCCATGCAACTAATTAATCAAGTCTTGTTTAATTAGTACTAAGTAAGCAAGACAAGGATTAAGGTGTTGGTGATTCACCACCTAACCCAATCTTGTCTTGCCATACTTGTCCTATTTACACCTTACTTGACACCATACTTGTCCCATGCCTTTAGTTGGACAAGTATTGGTTTTGTTATGTTTAAGTCATCTTTTTTCAACATAACAAACACAAGACAAGAATAGGAAACACATTTTCTCTCCCTCTTCCATGGCCATTTCGGGTTTGGCCAGTTTCCACCTCCATTTTTGTGTTCTTGAGTCCTCAAAGAGAAGAACTACGTGGCTTTGATTCCCATGTGGATACGTAGGCGTCTTGGAGACTCAAGCCAATCATTCATTAACCGGTGTTCTTGTTTTGGTAAGTAATAGTGCTGAATTTTTCTCTTGTGAATCCATTCTTTGTTAGTTGTTTCATGGTTTAATCGTCTCTTGGTTTTCATTGATTTTCCGCGGCGAGTTGGTTCATCTCCAACCCTACCTCGAGACCCAACAATCCTACCTACATAGCTCGATTAAGTGGTGAGCATTAGTTCAGCTTAATCGAGTGAATCAAGGATCTTGGTTTCAGATTCTAAAGGTTTAGAATCGATTGTTGGTGTTTAAGCTTGATCTTCATAAAATTTATTCACTTTACTGATTGAATTTTATCTGTTGTAGATCAAATGGAAAATTCACCGAACATTAATAGTTTGTCATTAAAAACCATTCTTGACAGGGTCAAGCTAAATGCGACAAACTATTTGAACTGGTACAAAATTTTGAGGATAGTCCTCAAGTCTGAGCGCAAAGAATATGTCCTTGACAAGGTTGTCTCTAAGATCATATCAGAGTTACATGAAGTGTCATTAACTGCTGAGAAGAATATATCAGGGATCTAGGATCCAAGGATATTCTGATAGTCAACAAGGGAATTGGAAGTGGCAAGGGCGGGGCCCATGCGCACTTGGCAGGAAAGATGAGACACATGAGAATGTCTGCTTCTACTGCCAACAGCCTGGTCATTGGAACCGGGATTACAGGAAGTTCACGGCTGATCTGAAGAAGGGCAGTGGGACTGCGCCTTCATCAAATAGCCTGGATGATCTGAAGAAGAGCAGTAGGACTGTGCCTTCATCAGGAAACCTGGATGATCTAAGGAAGGGCGGTGGGACCGTGCCTTCATCCGGTATTAACTCTATAGAGCTACATCTCTCTACTTCCAAAGATTCATGGGTATTAGATACGAGGACTGAATCTCACACATGCACTAATATATGGTGGCTGAAAGTATGAGAGGTTTGGAAAGCACGAAGTGAACCTCAGAGTTGTGGGAACTGCTGTAGGATCCATGAGTCTTGCTTTGCCAAGTGGCCTTGTCTTAGTATTGTATAATGTATATTGCATACCTACTTCTAGTAGGAATATTATATTTGTATCCGTCTTTGACAAGGAAGGATATAATGTTAATATTGGAAATGGAGTTTTCAATGTTCTATGCAATGATATGTTTTATATCATTATTGACTTGGTTGGAGGATTGTACATATTAGATATGGGTAACAATGCCTCAAGTTCTATATATTATGTTAATACCAAGAGGTCTAAATCCAACGATTTAAACCTAACTCTGTTATGGCACTGTCATTTGGGCCGCATAAACAAGAAGCACCTATCAGCACTTCAGAAGTGCGGGCTTTCAGGTTCATTCGAATTCCATTCGATCGATAGGTGAAAGGTTTGTTTGATGCTCAAAATGACTAAAGTTCCCTTTATCGATCGCGATGAAAGGGCGGGTGAATTATTGGGGCTGATACACTCGAATGTGCGTAGACCAATAAGTTCACTTGCCAGGAGGGGTTTTAGCTACTTTATCACATTTACTGATGATTACAGTAAATATGGTTATGTCTATTCGGTGAGACATAAGTCTGAAGCTTTTGATAAATTCAAAGAGTTTAAGACTAAAGAAGAAAACCAGCTCGACAAAGGTATTAAGGCACTTCGATTGGATCGAGGTGGAAAATACTTTACCATAGAGTTATTAGATCATCTAAAAGAGAATGAGATCCTTTTGGAATGGACTCCTCCTAGGACACTGTAGTTGAAAGGTGTAGCCAAACGGAGAAATCGGACATTGTTAGACAATGGTCCGTTCCATGATTAGTTGGACTGATCTCTCAATCTCTTTTTGGGGTTATGCTCTAGAGACGACCGCATTCATAGTGAATCGGGCTTCGACGAAGGGTGTGGAAGGGAAACCATTTTAAAAATGGTACGGGATGATGCCCGCTTTGTCCTTCCTAAAGATTTGTGGTTGCGAGGCTTATGTGAAACATTTGGTTTCGACTAAGCTCGAACCAAGATCTGAGATATGCACCTTCGTGTGGTATCCCAAAGAAACAAGGGGATACTAATTCTACAAACCCAGTGAGAACATGGTGTTCGTCGCTTGAGGTGGGATCTTTATGGAAAAGGAGTTTTGTTTCCAAAGACGTCATTGGGAAGACTGTGCATCTCGAAGAAATTCAGGATGGTACAGATCCGTCTAAACCAATTGACAACCCAGTAGAAAAGGAGCCAGAGATGGTCGTAGAGTAAATACCAATTCCTGTTACAATTCCGGAAGGTCCAAGGCGATCTGAAAGGATCAGTCGTCCACCTCCAAGATATGGTATCCGGAGGTGAGAATGAAGTCATGGTGGATCACGATGATCCAGCCACCTTTCAGGAAGTCGTGGATGGGCCCGACTCCGAGTTATGGCTGGGAGCCATGAGGGAGGAAATGCAATCCATGTCGGACAACCGAGTCTGGGAACTGGTTGATCCCATCAATGGTGTGAGGACCATCGGATGCAAATGTATCTTCAAGGTGAAGATGGACATGGACGGCAACCCTCTGACCTACAAATCTCAACTGGTGGCGAAAGGTTATAGGCAAATCCAATGGATTGACTATGAGGATACCTTCTCCCTAGTGGCTATGGTCAAAATCGATCCAAATTTTTCTTGACATAACTGCGTATCATAATTACGAGATATGACAAGCGGATGTCAAAACCGCTTTCTTAAATGGAAGTTTGACTAAGGACGTTTTATGTCTCAGCCAGAAGGTTTTGTCGATCCGAAGAATAAGGAAAAGATTTGTAAGTTGTTGAAATTAATTTATGGATGGAAACAAGCTTCTCGGAGTTGGATCCTTCGTTGTGATGAAGCTGTAATTGGATATAGCTTAATCAAGAACGAGGATGAATCTTGCGTTTATAAGAAGGCTAGTGGGAGCAAGATTACCCTTCTGGTTCTCATTGAAAACGACATCCCAACCTTGCACGAGACTAAAGCTTGGTTGAGGAAGTGTTTTTCAATAAAGGACTTAGGCGATGCTTCTTATATCTTAGGGATTAAGATATGTAGAGATCGCTCCAAGAGGGTCTTGGATTTAAGTCAGGGAACCTATGTGAACAAGGCATTGAGTAGGTTCTCAATGCTCGATTCAAAGAAAGGACTCTTACCCACTAGTCATGGCATTCATCTCAGCAAGACTCGGTGTCCTAAGACAGCTGATGAGCTGAAAAGGATGATGAGAATCCTATGCGCCTGGGGGCAGGATCGATCATATATGCCATGACATGTATGAGACCGGGCGTCTCGTAAGCCTTCAGTTGTACCAGTAGACATTAGTCTAACCCGGGGGAAAGATGATGCTGAACTAGTCGTCGAAGGATGAGTAGACGCTAGTTTTCCAAGACAAATCCAGATGACTTTAGAAGTCAGTCAAGATATGTGTTTATGCTGAATGGCGGAGCTTTAGCTGGGAGAGCGTAAAGCAAGATACCATTGCCGAATCTACAACAGAGGCCAAGTACATGGACGTTGCAGAGGCAACTAAGGAGGCTATGTGGATTTGGAAATTCACGGCAGGGTTGGGTGTAATTAAAAACCCATCCATCCCGGTGAATCCATTTTGCGACAACACAAGGGCCATTGCGCAAGCTAAAAGCCCAGATCGCATACAAATCCAAACATGTACTACGGCGTATCCACCTAATCAGATGATAACATAGCCAACCCTTTGACTAAGGCAGTGTCGCTGCCTAAACATGTTAGACATGTAAATTCGATGGGGACATATTGGAGTTTAGATTGGAACTAGGGAAAGTGGGAGATTGTTACTCTTTGTGCCCGTAGTTCAATCCTAAATGTCCAAATGTATATATCATCATTATCAATAAAAGTAAAGCGGCTTTATATTACTTATGTGTTGGAGTAATATATCGATGTGTGCTCTGATCTATGCCCACCATGCGAAAAGAACCATAGATCGAGATAGGGTAACAGATAGGGTAAGTCGTGTACATAAGTATGGGTTTTGTTATGTTTAAGTCATCTTTTTTCAACATAACAAACACAAGACAAGAATAGGAAACACATTTTCTCTCCCTCTTCCATGGCCATTTCGGGTTTGGCTAGTTTCCTCCTCCATTTTTGTGTTCTTGAGTCCTCAAAGAGAAGAACTACGTGGCTTTGATTCCCATGTGGATACGTAGGCGTCTTGGAGACTCAAGCCAATCATTCGTTAACCGGTGTTCTTGTTTTGGTAAGAGATAGTGCTGAATTTTTCTCTTGTGAATCCATTCTTTGTTAGTTGTTTCATGGTTTTAATCGTCTCTTGGTTTTTATTGATTTTCCACTGCGAGTTGGTTCATCTCCAACCCTACCTCGAGATACAACACCCAAAACAAACCAGCTCCAAGAGCACAAACGACTACTCGTCGTCATGGAAACCAGCTCCAAAGCGATCCCATAAGTGCTCCATAAGATCTTGTTGTAGTTGATGGTGGATCTCAGGATTTATGACACTTTGTTGAGCATCCATTTGTTGCTGTTATTGCAATGGCCCTCTGTGGTGCCATCGTTCCGGTGGTGTCTAATTCGGCATTTCTGGAGGTTGCGCCCACAACAACTCCTCCTCCCCATACTCGTACCGGTCGCGCTCATCCTCTACAATCATGTTGTGTAGAATTATGCAAGTGTGCATGATATCAGCCAAAGTGTGTTTGCTCCAAGTACGAGCGGGACGGGAAATGATGTGCCACCTTGCTTGAAGTACTCCAAAAGCCCTTTCAATATCTTTCCGAGAACCTTCTTGGCATCTAGCAAACAACTTCTCTTTGAGCTCGTAGGGATGCCGAATAGTCTTCACGAACCGTGCCCATGCTGGGTAAATGCCGTCCACCAAGTAATAAGGTCGGTCGTACCGATGGCCGTTGATGTAGTACTCAACAGCAAGTTCTTGGCCGTAGTAAGCGTCTTGGAATAAGTGGTTGTGGTTGAGGACGTTGATGTCGTTGTTCGATCCAGCCATCCCGAAAAATGCATGCCAAATCCATAAATCACGGGACGCTACAGCTTCAAGCATAATCGTCTTTTCCCTGTGGTGACCTCCCCGTCCATGGGCTCCCTACTCTTCGGTTGGGCAGTTCTTGCACTTCCAATGCATACAGTCAAGACTCCCCGCCATTCCGGGAAACCCTCGGTTGTACCCTTCTCGGAGTAAGCGGTCCATGTCAGCCGGTGTGGGTGTACGCTGATACTCGGCTCCGAATACCTCAATGACGGCCTTGCAAAACTTACGTAAACATTCAAGTATGGTGCTTACCCCCAATGCGCAGAGTTTCGTCCAATGAATCGGCCGAGGACCCATACGCAAGCATCCGTATAGCGGCGGTGCACTTCTGCTCCGTTGATAAGCCCGGCCGTGAGGCAGCGTCGTGCCTCCATCCAATGAAGTAAGGGTCGTGAGCCTTCACCGCGTTCATAATCCGTTGGAAAAGTGGTCTGCACATACGGAACCGACGCCTGAACATTTCAGGGCCATATAGGGGTTGTTCGTCAAAATAGTTCGCCATCAATTGGATGTGGGCTTCCGCACGATTTCTGTTAATCTCTCGGCGCATTGGTTCCCCACGCATGGCCCTCTGGACCCTTGGCATTACTGCCTGCATCTGCCTCTCTATCATCCGCCGGAAACGTCGCAAAGCTGGCTGCATTTGGGCTGCCATATCCTCATATGTCGGCAGTTGGGCTGCCATCTCCGCATGCGTCGGCATCCGGGGAGCCAGCTCCTCGTACGTCATCTCCTCAGCGTCGGACATAACCTCGTCGTCGGACATTTTCGGAAATAACGAGTAGGAAGTGAGAATGAAAGAGTGAAAATAGAGAATGGTGTGTCAAAAATGAGAAATGGGGTTGGGTATTTATAGGGATAATTTTATATGATTTTTGAATTTAAAAAAAATAGACGTTTGAGTGACTGTTGCCAACGGTCGGGACACTGTTAGTCTTAGTGCCCGTAGTTCAATCCTAAATGTCCAAATGTATATATCATCGTTAGCAATAAAATTAAAGCGGCTTTATATTACTTATGTGTTGGAGTAATATATCGATGTGTGCTCTGATCTATGCCCACCATGCGAATAGAACCATAGATCGAGATAGATCACACTCGATGGGTCCCTAGTCAACAAAGCTTCACTAGAAGCGACTAGTATGAAAGATGGCTCTTTATGGCTTACGTTCTGCTAGTCATTGGAATGAGATTCCGGAGTCTGATCATAGATATCATGTGGGACATGATATTGGACGACCCGCCCTGAATATGTGCCATAGATTAA
Organism: Erodium maritimum; assembly: GCA_963921825.1. Lineage (NCBI taxonomy): Eukaryota > Viridiplantae > Streptophyta > Magnoliopsida > Geraniales > Geraniaceae > Erodium > Erodium maritimum. The sequence goes on along the minus strand of OY997596.1, from coordinate 24,966,546 downwards.
GTCATGAACATATTCAGTGTTGTAGCTTGTCATGTATCCTTAGACCAAGGAGTCTTTGTGATCGCTATGTAGTCAACAACTGAGTTTGACCTGAGCCTAACGTTGTCCGTAACAGGGCTTCCATAACGGCCAGGATTGGCTTGGGGACGGGCTACATGAGTGACACGAAAGACAGCTAAGGGATTTATCCCTCATACTAAGGTATGGGAAAGATATCGGTTCTCGGCCACTTGATCGAGAGTGACTGGAAGAATAGCATGGCCATGCACATGATACTGGGTATCATATCTTCAGTCATCTCACATATCAAGGAACGGTGATTGAGAATAATAAGGATGACGGCTCTATGCCTTATCTCAATCAGGATATCGGAGATAAAAGGATAATGACAGGGACGACGGAAAGGTTAGAATCGATAGGGTCGATTCGTTATGTAGTGTCAGGCAATACTAAAGTCTTGTTAGTTGCCACTTAAATAGGATCAAGTAAAATGGGATTTTACGTTGATCTATTGACATGCATAAACCTAAGGGTCACACCGGAGGATGAAACTCATTGACACATTTATGGAGAATGGCCAAAAGGGAGTTGTCTCAGGACATGACCAAAACTGGGTTTTGGGTCATGTGCCCGTAAGTGAATAGGACTTCACAGATCGAGACAAGGCTTGGAGTCTTGGGATTGATCGCGTCGGATAATGTTGGACATTTCCGGTATGGAAGGCATGGAGGCGATGAGCGAATCACGGGACCTCGTTGGAAATGGCCACGGCCATGTTCCAAGAGGCCCATGAAAGGCACATGCAACCAAGGCCCATGGAACTAATTAATCAAGTCTTGATTAATTAGTACTAAGTAAGCAAGACAAGGATTAAGGTGTTGGTGATTCACCACCTAACCCAATCTTGTCTTGCCATACTTTGTCCTATTTACACCTTACTTGACACCATACTTGTCCCATGCCTTTAGTTGGACAAGTATGGGTTTTGTTATGTTTAAGTCATCTTTTTTCAACATAACAAACACAAGACAAGAATAGGAAACACATTCTCTCCCTCTTCCATGGCCATTTCGGGTTTGGCTAGTTTACACCTCCATGTTTGTGTTCTTGAGTCCTCAAAGAGAAGAACTACGTGGCTTTGATTCCCATGTGGATACGTAGGCGTCTTGGAGACTCAAGCCAATCATTCGTTAACCGGTGTTCTTGTTTTGGTAAGAACTAGTGCTGAATTTTTCTCTTGTTAATCCATTCTTTGTTAGTTGTTTCATGGTTCTAATTGTCTCTTGGTTTACATTGATTTTCCGCTGCGAGTTGGTTCATCTCCAACCCTACCTCGAGACCCAACAGTGGTATCAGAGCCGTGCTACCTTCGGGATTCACAAGACGGTGTTCATAGTTTCGGTTTTGCTTGAAAGTTTCGTTTTTGGCATGTTGTTTTGCTAAATTGTTTGATAACATGTTTTAAATTCTTTTTTATGGATTTAATGCATGTAAAATGAATTTTTGAAAATTATTTCAAATCTGGAAATTTTGAAAAAAGTTTGAATTTTCGGGTCTCGGGAGCGGGACTCTCGGGGAGCCGAAACCGGGACCGAACGGGGCTCCGTTGGACGGAGCTAGGCTAAGCATGACCATTGGATGGTTGATATGCCAATGCTAAACCGTTTTGTTAGTTATGACGAGTTTGGAACCGTCATGACGAACTCGAAGATCAAATGTTCAAAAGTTTCATTTTTGAACGGTTTCGATAAACCGAGCATCAAAAAAATTTCGAAACTTGGCTATTAATTAAAACCGGAAAATCACATGATATTTGATAACATTCTTGTTTGATAACACGATGTGTGATGTGATGTTGGCATGGTGTACATAATAGCCCCGAGCTCAATTTAATTATTTATCGCTTTTCACGGCCTGCGAGCCGTTAGAGTTAACGTGTAATTATTCTTTCAAGGTGTGGTCGTCGAACCACTTGTTTGTAATATTTATTTATTCCCGACCTGCGAGTCGTGTATTAAATTGTAATATTTTACTCAAGACGAAGAAAGGGCGAAAAGGTCATTTGGTGGCTTTTCGGGTGTTGGCATCGGCTTGGAGTCGGTGGAGCTCAAGAAGCTAGTGGGAGTTAGTTTAGGGGGCTATTATGTGCAAATTTATCGCTTTATGCTTGGTTTAGTTTATGCATGATTAATTCTATGTGTTTTAGAATTGCATGCTTAGCTTTATTTACCAAGCATATCACCTCACATGCAAAGATAAAATTGGAATTTTAATCCTTGTGTGTGAACCCTTAGAACCGTCATTGCATTGGATGTAGTTGACGGGTTCAAAGGAAGAATTACATTGGATGTAATTTGAGGCATCATTGCATTTGGAATGTAGTTGATGTGCTCATCGCATCTAGGATGTGCCAAAGTTTTGAACACAACTGGACAAGTAAAAGCGGGTCATGTCCGATACCTCCCAATCATCAACATCTTACTACCTCCCCGTCCTATGGTTGTCGTGCGCATTAGCGGAGCATCCATGGGGAAGCGGGGTAGTAGGTTTGGACGACATATATGGGTGTCGTGCGCATTAGCGGAGCACCTACATAGTGACGAGCCATAGTTGAAAATTGGTGGACCCGACTACGATTCTCGGCCTGAGGTTGAGCTAGGGTAACAGATAGGGTAAGTCGTGTACATAAGTACATACCCTAGCCAAGAGTCACATTGGATGTGATTGGATAGAGTCCGTCCTACCTACATAGCTCGATTAAGTGGTGAGCATTAGTTCAGCTTAATCGAGTGAATCAAGGATCTTGGTTTCAGATTCTAAAGGTTTAGAATTGATTGTTGGTGTTTAAGCTTGATCTTCATAAAATTTATTCACTTTACTGATTGAATTTTATCTGTTGTAGATCAAATGGCAAATTCAGCGAACATTAATAGTTTGTCATTAAAAACCATTCTTGACAGGGTCAAGCTAAATGGGACAAACTATTTGGACTGGTACAGAATTTTGAGGATAGTCCTCAAGTCTGAACGCAAAGAATATGTCCTTGACAAGGCTGTCTCTAAGACCATATCAGAGTTACATGAAGTGTCATCAGCTGCTGAGAAGAATATCTCAGGGATCTGGGATCCAAGGATATTCTGATGGTCAACAAGGGAATTGGAAGTGGCAAGGGCTGGGCCCATGCGCACTTGGCAGGAAAGATGAGACACCTGAGAATGTCTGCTTCTACTGCCAACAGCCTGGTCATTGGAACCGGGATTACAGGAAGTTCACGGCTGATCTGAAGAAGGGCAGTGGGACTGCGCCTTCATCAAATAGCCTGGATGATCTGAAGAAGGGCAGTAGGACTGCGCCTTCATCAGGAAACCTGGATGATCTAAGGAAGGGCGGTGGGATCGTGCCTTCATTCGGTATTAACTCTATAGAGCTACATCTCTCTACTTCCAAAGATTCATGGGTATTAGATACCATGACTGAATCTCACACATGCACTAATATATGGTGGCTGAAAGTAGGAGAGATTTGGAAAGCACGAAATGGACCTCAGAGTTGTGGCAACTGCTGTAGGATCCATGAGTCTTGCTTTGCCAAGAGGCCTTGTCTTAGTATTGTATAATGTATATTGCATACCTACTTTTAGTAGGAATATTATATCTGTATCCGTGTTTGACAAGGAAGGATATAATGTTAATATTGGAAATGGAGTTTTCAATGTTCTATGCAATGATATGTTTTATACCAGTACTGACTTGGTTGGAGGATTGTACATATTAGATATGGGTAACAATGCCTCAAGTTCTATATATTCCGTTAATACCAAGAGGTCTAAATCCAACGATTTAAACCTAACTCTGTTATGGTACTGTCATTTGGGTCGCATAAACAAGAAGCGCCTATCAGCACTTCAGAAGTGCGGGCTTTCAGGTTCATTCGAATTCCATTCGATCGATAGGTGCAAGGTTTGTTTGATGGGCAAAATGACTAAAGTGCCCTTTATCGATCGCGATGAAAGGGCGGGTGAATTATTGGGGCTGATACACTCGAATGTGTGTAGACCAATAAGTTCACTTGCCAGGAGGGTTTTTAGCTACTTTATCACATTTACTGATGATTACAGTAAATATGGTTATGTCTATTCGGTGAGACATAAGTCTGAAGCTTTTGATACATTCAAAGAGTTTAAGACTATAGTAGAAAACCAGCTCGACAAAGGTATTAAGGCACTTCGATTGGATCGAGGTGGAAAATACTTGACCACAGAGTTATTAGATCATCTAAAAGAGAATGGGATCCTTTTGGAATGGACTCCTCCTAGGTCACTGTAGTTGAAAGGTGTAGCCAAACGGAGAAATCGGACATTGTTAGACAATGGTCTGTTCCATGATTAGTTGGACTGATCTCCCAATCTCTTTTAGGGGTTTTGCTCTAGAGACGACCGCATTCATAGTGAATCGGGCTTCGACGAATGGTGTGGAAGGGACACCATTTTAAAAATGGTACGGGATGATGCCCGCTTTGTCCTTCCTAAAGATTTGTGGTTGCGAGGCTTATGTGAAACATTTGGTTTCGACTAAGCTCGAACCAAGATCTGAGATATGCACCTTCGTGTGGTATCCCAAAGCAACAAGGGGATACTATTTCTACAATCCCAGCGAGAACATGGTGTTCGTCGCTTGGGGTGGGGTCTTTATTGAAAAGAAGTTTTGTTTCCAAAGACGTCATTGGGAGGACTGTGTATCTCGAAGAAATTCAGGATGGTACAGATCTGTCTAAACCAATTGGCAACCCAGTAGAAAGGAGCCAGAGATTGTCGTAGAGTAAGAACCAATTCCTGTTACAATTCCGGAAGGTCCAAGGCGATTTGAAAGGGTCAATCTTCCACCTCCAAGATATGGTATCCGGAGGTGACAATGAAGTCATGGTGGATCACGATGATCCAGCCACCTTTCAGGAAGTCGTGGATGGGCCCAACTCCGAGTTATGGCTGGGAGCCATGAGGGAGGAAATGCAATCCATGTCGGACAACCGAGTCTGGGAACCGGTTGATCCCATCAATGGTGTGAGGACCATAGGATGCAAATGGATCTTCAAGGTGAAGATGGACATGGACGGCAACCCTCTGACCTACAAAGCTCAACTGGTGGCGAAAGGTTATAGGCAGATCCAATGGATTGACTATGAGAAAACCTTCTCCTTAGTGGCTATGGTCAAAATAGATCCAAATTCTTCTTGACATAACTGTGTATCATAATTACGAGATATGGCAAGTGGATGTCAAAACCGCTTTCCTAAATGGAAATTTGACTGAGTACGTTTATATGTCTCGGCCCAAAGGTTTTGACGATCCGAAGAATAAAGGAAAGATTTATAAGTTGTTGAAATCCATTTATGGATTGAAACGAACTTCTCGGAGTTGGATCCTTCGTTTTGATGAAGCTGTAATTGGATTTGGCTTAATCAAGAACGAGGATGAATCTTGCGTTTATAAGAAGGCTAGTGGGAGCAATATTACCTTTCTGGTTCTCATTGAAAACGACATCCCAACCTTGCACGAGACTAAAGCTTGGTTGAGGAAGTGTTTTTCAATAAAGGACTTAGGCGATGCTTCTCATATCTTAAGGATTAAGATATGTAGAGATTGCACCAAGAGGGTCTTGGATTTAAGTCAGGGAACCTATGTGAACAAGGCATTGAGTAGGTTCTTAATGCTCGATTCAAAGAAAGGACTCTTACCCACTAGTCATGGCATTCATCTCAGCAAGACTCAGTGTCCTAAGACACCTGATGAGCTGAAAAGGATGATGAGAATCCTATGCGCCTGGGGGCAGGATCGATCATATATGCCATGACATGTATGAGACCAGACGTCTCGTAAGCCTTATGTTGTACCAGTAGACATCATTCTAACCCGGGGGAAAGATGATGCTGAACTAGTCGTCGAAGGATGAGTAGACGCTAGTTTTCCAAGACAAATCCAGATGACTTTAGAAGTCAATCAGGATATGTGTTTACGCTGAATGGCAGAGCTTTAGCTGGGAAAGCGTAAAGCAAGATACCATTGCCGAATCTACGACAGAGGCCAAGTACATGGATGCTGCAGAGACAGCTAAGGAGGCTATGTGGATTTGGAAATTCATGGCAGGGCTGGGTGTAATTAAAAACCCATCCAGTCCGGTGAATCCATTTTGCGACAACACAAGGGCCATTGCGCAAGCTAAAAGCCAAGATCGCATAAGAAATCCAAACATGTACTGCGGCGTATCCACCTCATCAGATAAATACTGAACTGAGGTGAAGTGAAGATAACCGTTATTGCAACAGATGATAACATAGCCAACCCTTTGACTAAGGCAGTGTCACTGCCTGAACATGTTAGACATGTAAAGTCGATGGGGACATATTGGAGTTTAGATTGGAACTAGGGCAAGTGGGAGATTGTTAGTCTTAGTGCCCGTAGTTCAATCCTAAATGTCCAAATGTATATATCATCGTTAGCAATAAAATTAAAGCGGCTTTATGTTACTTATGTGTTGGAGTAATATATCGATGTGTGCTCTGATCTATGCCCACCATGCGAATAGAACCATAGATCGAGATAGATCACACTCGATGGGTCCCTAGTCAACAAAGCTTCACTAGAAGCGACTAGTATGAAAGATGGCTCTTTATGGCTTACGTTCTGCTAGTCATTGGAATGACATTCCGGAGTCTGATCATAGATATCATGTGGGACATGATATTGGACGACCCGCCCTGAATATGTGTCATAGATTAAGTCATGAACATATTCAGTGTTGTAGCTTGTCATGTATCCTTAGACCAAGGAGTATTTGTGATCGCTATGTAGTCAACAACTGAGTTTGACCTGAGCCTAACGTTGTCCGTAACAGGGCTTCCATAACGGCCAGGATTGGCTTGGGGACGGGCTACATGAGTGACACGAAACAACTGAGTTTGACCTGAGCCTAACGTTGTCCGTAACAGGGCTTCCATAACGGCCAGGATTGGCTTGGGGACGGGCTACATGAGTGACACGAAAGACGGCTAAGGGATTTATCCCTCATACTAAGGTATGGGAAAGATATCGGTTCTCGGCCACTTGATCGAGAGTGACTGGAAGAATAGCATGGCCATGCACATGATATTGGGTATCATATCTTCAGTCATCTCACATATCAAGGAACGGTGATTGAGAATAATAAGGATGACGGCTCTATGCCTTATCTCAATCAGGATATCGGAGATAAAAGGATAATGACAGGGACGACGGAAAGGTTAGAATCGATAGGGTCGATTCGTTATGTAGTGTCAGGCAATACTAAAGTCTCGTTAGTTGCCACTTAAATAGGATCAAGTAAAATGGGATTTTACGTTGATCTATTGACATGCATAAACCTAAGGGTCACACAGGAGGCTGAAACTCATTGACACATTTATGGAGAATGGCCAAAAGGGAGTTGTCTCAGGACATGACCAAAACTGGGTTTTGGGTCATGTGCCCGTAAGTGAATAGGACTTCACAGATCGAGACAAGGCTTGGAGTCTTGGGATTGATCGCGTCGGATAATGTTGGACATTTCCGGTATGGAAGGCATGGAGGCGATGAGCGAATCACGGGACCTCGTTGGAAATGGCCACGGCCATGTTCCAAGAGGCCCATGAAAGGCACATGCAACCAAGGCCCATGGAACTAATTAATCAAGTCTTGATTAATTAGTATTAAGTAAGCAAGACAAGGATTAAGGTGTTGGTGATTCACCACCTAACCCAATCTTGTCTTGCCATACTTTGTCCTATTTACACCTTACTTGACACCATACTTGTCACATGCCTTTAGTTGGACAAGTATGGGTTTTGTTATGTTTAAGTCATCTTTTTTCAACATAACAAACACAAGACAAGAATAGGAAACACATTTTCTCTCCCTCTTCCATGGCCATTTCGGGTTTGGCTAGTTTCCACCTCCATGTTTGTGTTCTTGAGTCCTCAAAGAGAAGAACTACGTGGCTTTGATTCCCATGTGGATACGTAGGCGTCTTGGAGACTCAAGCCAATCATTCGTTAACCGGTGTTCTTGTTTTGGTAAGAACTAGTGCTGAATTTTTCTCTTGTTAATCCATTCTTTGTTAGTTGTTTCATGGTTCTAATTGTCTCTTGGTTTTCATTGATTTTCCGCTGCGAGTTGGTTCATCTCCAACCCTACCTCGAGACCCAACAGACACGTGGCGCCACCAGGCGCTGCCAGCGCAGGCCAGGGCGCGAGGGCGCATCCAGCGCGCTCGGCCAGGCATCGGGGAGCGGGAGCGGGAGCGCGAAAATGGGGAGCGGGAACGCGAATTTTCGCGTCTGCAGCGGACCGGCCAGCGTCCAGCGTTCCCGGCGCGCGCGGGGCGGGGAGCGGGCGCGACCCGTTGTTCCTACTCTAAGTGAATAGGTCTTAACGGATCGAGACAAGGCTTGGAGTCTTGGGATTGATCACGTCGGATAATGTTAGACATTTTCGGAATGGAAGGCTTGGAGGCGATGAGCGAATCACGGGACCTCGTTGGAAATGGCCACGGGCCATGTTCCAAGAGGCCCATGAAAGGCCCATGCAACCAAGGCCCATGGAACTAATTAATCAATTCTTGATTAATTAGTACTAAGTAAGCAAGACAAGGATTAAGGTGTTTGTGATTCACCACCTAACCCAATCTTGTCTTGCCATACTTTGTCCTATTTACACCTTACTTGACACCATACTTGGCCCATGCCTTTAGTTGGACAAGTATGGGTTTTGTTATGTTTAAGTCATCTTTTTTCAACATAACAAACACAAGACAAGAATAGGAAACACCACTTCTCTCCCCCTTCCCTTGCAATTTCGGGTTTGGCAAGCTCCCACCTCCATTTTTGTGTTCTTGAGTCCTCAAAGAGAAGAACTACGTGGCTTTGATTCCCATGTGGATATGTAGGCGTCTTGGAGACTCAAGCCAATCATTCGTTAACCGGTGTTCTTGTTTTGGTAAGAAATAGTGCTGAATTTTTCTCTTGTGAATCCATTCTTTGTTAGTTGTTTCATGGTTTTAATCGTCTCTTGGTTTTCCTTGATTTTCCGCTGCGAGTTGGTTCATATCAAACCCTACCTCGAGACCCAACAGTGGTATCAGAGCCGTGCTACCTTCGAGATTCACAAGACGGTGTTCAAAGTTTCGGTTTTTCTTGAAAGTTTCGTTTTTGGCATGTTGTGACCAAATCGTCTCTTGGTTTGCTTGAAAGGATTGGGTAATTAGGGTATTGAGGTTGTGAGCAATAGTGATTTGCTGAATTGAGAACATAATCCCCGTTTCGAGGTTTCCCTTACGTGAGAGAGTATTTGAGGTATTGATAGCGTGAGCAGTGTGACGTTTTGGTATCAGGTTTTGAGGTAGTGGTTTGCCCTGGTTAGATTGGTAAGTCGTTAGTGCTTTACTAGTATGCCATGATCGAATGGGTGTCCGTGGAAGTGAGCAGAACGCTCATCCCCTTCACTACTTATCCCGCAGGGGACGAGTAGTGAATACTGGTTTGGTTGCGGAAAGTTATAAGTAAACGCATATGGGATCGTGTGAGGGTTGTGTTATACCTTATCGGTGTGACTAATGGAGTAGTTGTTCGGTCTCTGAATTGGGCATCATTTATATTAGATCTCGGGGCGTCACGCTCGTTTGCTTCGTCAAGTTGTGCCGAGAAGTTGGGGTTGAGTTTAGAGCCGTTAAGTCCACCCCTGCGTCTGGACACGCCGGTTGGGGGTGATGTGGTGTTGACTAGGGTCTGTCGTGCCTGTGAAGTTAGAGAAGCGAACTGATACAGGAGGTTCGAGAGAGGGCTCAAGAGCCCTGATGCTGGATCGAGTCCTTACCCCGAGGATTCGGGTATGTTCGGAGTGGGTGGGCACGACGGCGGTAGTGGGGCAAGGTCTTAGAGACACTGCGAGGGTCCGTGAGGTTCGGCAGCGACTGAGCTTGTGCGTGTATCCGTGGGAAGGATACTTACGAAATGACCGCCTTTGACGTAATCTTGGGAATGGATTGGCTGGCGAAGTACCGAGCCAATATCGACTGCTATAGGCGACGAGTGACAGTGTCAGCAGGCAACACGAAGGTTTCGTGTATTTTGGGCAGTAAGAGCGGGGTTCTCCTATCGGCCTTGTCTGTAGTGGAGGAAGTATCGGTCGTGCAGAGCCGAGAGTTACCGCGAGTGGTGTGCGAGTTCCCCGAGGTATTTCCTGAGAAGTTGAGCGGGTTGCCACCAGTTCGTGAGGTGGAGTTCGGGATTGACCTGGTGCCGGGAACGGCAGCGATATCGATGGCGCCTTACAGGTTCGCGCCGGCAGAGTTGACCGAGCTGAAGCGTCAGCTCGAGGAGCTTCGGGAGAAGGGGTTTATCCGTCCGAGCACATCGCCGTGGGGAGCAACAGCACTCTTCGTGAAGAAGAAGAAGAGTGGAGAGCTTCGGATGTGTATAGACTACCGGAAGCTGAACCGGGTTACGGTGAAGAACCGATACCCGATGCCGAGAACTGACGACTTGTTCGACCAGTTGAGAGGGTCGACATGCTTCTCGAAGATCGATCTGCGATCCGGATATTACCAGTTGCGAGTCCGGGAGGAGGACGTTTCAAAGACTGCATTCCGGACACGCTATGGTTATTACGAGTTCTTGGTGATGCCATTTGGACTAACGAACGCACCTGCAGCGTTCATGGATCTGATGAACAGTATATTCCGGCCGTTCTTAGATCAATTTTTGGTGGTATTTGTAGACGACATCTTGATCTACTCGTAGAACGAGGCAGCGCATGAGGAGCATCTGAGGGGTGTTATGACCCTGTTGCGCACACATCAGTTATACGCCAATCGGGAGAAGTGCGCGTTTTGGCTCGCTGAGGTCAGATTCCTCAGTCACGTTGAATCCCATGACGGTATATTGGTCGATCCGGCGAAGATCGACGCGGTTTTGAAGTGGGCGTGGCCCACGAGCGTCTTCGAGATCCAAAACTTCTTGGGGCTGGCAGGATATTATCAACGGTTCGTCCAGGACTTTGCGCGTCTAGCCGCGCCTATGACTCTTTTTCACGCGCAAGGGAGTCGTGTTTGTGTGGACAGAGGATTGTGAACGTGCGTTCACGGAGCCGAAGGCTCGTCTGACTTTCGCTCCAGTGTTGATAGTGCCAGAGCGCGGGGTCGGGTATGAGGTCTATTGTGACGCGTCTGGGGAAGGACGGGGCTGTGTACTGATGCAGTCGGGTAGAGTTGTTGCTTATGGCTCCAGGCAGTTGAAGACACACGAGCGCAACTATCCTACCCATGACTTGGAATTAGCAGCAGTCGTGTTCTCGTTGAAGGGCTGGAGGTATTATCTGTATGGCGAGCGATTTCAGGTGTTCTCGGATCACAAGAGCCTCAAGTACATCTTTTCCCAACGAGACCTGAACATGCGCCAGCGGCGATGGATGGAACTACTTGAGGAGTACGACTTTGAGCTACACTACCATTCGGGTAAGGCGAACGTGGTTGCCGACGCCCTGAGTAGGAAGTCGGTCCCGAATCTTGCTAGCATATCAGTCCGAGAGTGGGACATGATGGGGGAACTGGGCACGTTTGGGCTTGAGCTAGAGGAGGTTACTGGTGGTGTGGTCATGTGCTTCTTTGTGGCTCAGCCCACCCTGCTTGGCCGAGGGATAGAGGTACAGTCGGTGGATGTCGAGACGACAGAGATCCGGGAGAGAGTTGCCGGCGGTGTTGACGCCGAGGGTTGGGATCATCGTGCTAATTGGGAGTTACGGTATCGCGGAGGTTTGTTCGTACCGCATAACGGTGGAGGCGACTAGCTGCGAGAGTCGCATCATTCGCGTCTGACAGTGCACGTGGGTATCACTAAGAGGAGCGCGACATCAGGCGGCATATCTAGTGGAGCGGGATGCGGAGAGCGGTTGCGGAATTAGTATCGCGGTGCCTCACTCGTCAGTAGGTGAGAGCCGAACAACAGCGTCCCGCTGGATTATTGCAACCACTGCGGGTTGCACAGTGGAAATGGGGGCACGTCACGATGGATTTCGTGAGCGGTTAGCCGAGTTCGCCTACAATAACAGCTTTCAGGCCAGTATCAGGATGGCACCGTTCGGAGCGTTGTATGGTAGGCCGTGTCGGTTGCCCATGTGCGGGGCGGAAGTGAGGAATGAGGGTTTACTGGGTCTAGAACTGGACCGAGAGACAGCTGAGTCGATCGTGCCGAGGCGTGAGCGGTTGAAGACCGCGCAGAGTCGGCATGAGCTATGCTGACAGACGGCGCCGACCTCTCGAGTCAGGATTCGGTGACCATGTATCCCTGGAGGTGAGAGTCCGAAAGGTGGACTGGTGCGTTTCAACCGCGGCGGAGGCAGGTTAGCCCCCTGGTGTATCGGGCCTTTCGAGGTCTTGAGCAGAGTGGGAGCAGTTGCATACCGACTTGCACTGCCACCGCAGCTTGGGAATATCCACGTTTCCCAGTTGCGGAAGTATATGCGGACCCCTCGCACGCCATTGAGTGGGCAGATATCGAGGTGGCCGACGATGACTCTTATGAGGAGCACCCGATTCGAATCATGGACACCCGAGAGCAGGTCCTGCATGGCAAGGTTATCCGCCTAGTACGAGTGCAGTGGCGGCACCACAAGGCTGAGTCGACTTGGGAGCGCGAGGACGAGGTTCGCGCAAAGTACCCCGATCTGTTCGACTCCTGAGCTAGGTCTGTTTTAAATTTCGTGGACGAAATTCCTTTAAGGGTGGTAGATTGTAAGAACCACTCCCGGTCAACGCCAATCAAATAAGCGAAAAACAGGAAAATTTAAAATTTTGGGACAGACACCTAAATGAACCTAAATTTGACCCCGAGGGTCATATCGGACTTAATTGATCCCGAGATCGATCAAAATGAGTTCTGGGGGACTCAAGACAACTTTTTGACCAACTTGGGAAATGTTGACTTTTTGCCGGAAAAGTCAACCGAGCGACGTTTTGTCCGTTCGAGGCCCGTTTTGGATCCAAAAATCTTAGCCGTCGTTACAGCGGTCTTAGTTGAGCCGTTTCCTTGTAGCCCGTGAAATTTCGTAATTTGTTGGAAAATGGGCCCGTTCAGGGCCCGAAACGGCCGAATTTCCTAATCGGACAGAAAAATATTTACCAAGATATTTTTGTAAAGGTTGGGACCCACTTGACACTTGTCACACATTTGGTGGTTGGTTTTTAAATTAAAGAAAAGGAAAGGAGAAAGGAAGTTTTGTAAATAAGGGGTAGTTGGTAGTTTTAAAACAAAATAAAAAAGGAATGGATGAGAGTGTCTCTGCAATTTCAGAAAAATGGTGAGAAGGAGAGAGAAAGTAGAGAGAAGAAGAAGAAGAAGGAGAAAAGAGAAGAGTTGTGTCGATTTCCCGACGATCCGACCGATGGATCGTCTCAATTCTTACGTATTCGGCATCCCCTCGTCATTCCCTACGGTGAGAACCCATTCTTTTCTCGTTTTGGTACGTTTGAATTTTAGGGTTTGAGTTTAAACGGTTTGATTAAGGTTGAGTTTTGTTTAAGATTGGTTTAAAGTTGAATGGTTGAGGTTTGGGGTTCGTTAGGAACGTTTTGGGGCGAAAAGGAAATTTTCCCATTGTGGCCGTGTAGGGCCCACTTGCCCGGGCCTCGGGTTTTCGTGTTCGGGTGGTTTTGGACGAACCCCAAATCGTTAATTCACACCCGGAACGAATTTTGGAATTAAATTGTGAAAGTTGGGAATTTCGGGTTTAGAAACTTTAAACGCGAATTAAATCGCTCGGAAGTCGGAAATTGATTCCGTTGATTGCATTGGAACCCTTGAATTATTCTAAGACCGTAGAAACGAAAACGGGAATTTTCGGAGCCCCGGAAGGGCGTTTTCCGATCCCGGGCAGATTCGCCGACCCGGGCGAATTGGGTCTTTCCGGGCCCATTATTGACAATGTCGAGTAATTGGGAAGCTTGGGAGTGATCGACATTGTCGGGGTTGCGTTCGAGCGTTAAGTTCATTAAATTCGGGTTTCGCCTGCTTATTCAAAAAGTGTGTTACTTGTAATCATTGTAGACCGTGTCGCCGACCGTGGAAAGATGAGGCTAAGCGGAAAATTCTGGAGCACGCCGGAGCTTGGACGTGGAATTTTGGGAAAGCGTTACGAGGTAGGGAAAAGTAGCCGGATCTCGGCCTTGACTAGGGAAAGTTAACAGTAGAAATGCATGTGACACCTAGTGGTGTCGTAGGATGAGTAAGTTTATCGAACACTATGATACGTGAGCGTATCGAACAATAGAAATGCATGTGACACTTAGTAGTGTCGTAGGATAAGTGAACTTATCGAACAATGGAAATACTGGTGGCATTTGGTTGTTCCCGGAGGATGATTGAATTGTTTGTGTTTCTGGGTGGCCATGAGTGCCGTTGGGGTGTTGAACCCGTATATTACTATTGGTGTGTTGTGGGTGGCCATGAGTGTTGTTGGGGTGTTGAACCCGTATATTACCGTTGGTGTGTCGTGGGTGGCCATGAGTGCCGTTGGGGTGTTGAACCCGTATATTACTGTTGGTGTGTCGTGGGTGGCCATGAGTGCCATTGGGGTGTTGAACCCGTGTATTACTGTTGGTGTATCGTGGGTGGCCATGAGTGTCATTGGGGTGTTGAACCCGTATATTACTGTTGGTGTGTCGTGGGTGGCCATGTGTGCCCGTGGGGAGTTGAACCCGTGTTGGTTGACTGACTTGCCGAGTGGTAGTTAGTCGTGTTGTCGTATTCTCTTTCTTTGCGGGGTGTTGTGTGCCATTTGGTTGTGACTGTGATTGCATGGAGGTTGGGGGCCCGCCTGACAATAAAGGGGTCATGTGGTCGCGCGCGTGGTGGTTGGCTAGCCTTCCGACTAACCATCGGTAAAGTTGTGCATTCTTCTGCGATAAAGGGGTACTGTGGTCGCGCGCATGGGGGTTGGCTAGCCTTCCGACTAACCATCGGTAAAGTTGTGCATTTCTTCGGCGATGAAAGGGCGGCTCCCCTTCCGACTAGCTATCGGAAAAGTATCGCTGTATATATCGCTAACAGATCGACCGCCTGGCCCGACTGCGTTCGGGGGAAGTTGCGTGGGGCAGGCTCAAGCCCAGCCGGTTAGCAACCGGCACTGAGTAGCTGGAGTGCGATCCTTTGTGATCTTGATTGTTGTGTGCGATCCTTTGTGATCTTGGGTGTTGCGTGGTTCTTATTTGCGTCTTGGGTTGAGGTCGTAACCGTTGTGTCGGGTCTACATTACGCGTCCGGGTTTGAGTTGGTTGGGGAAAGTAACAGTTTTCGTGTGACAGTCGGGTTACTTGAGTTTGGGGATAGTAGTCCCCGGTGTTTGGTTTGTTGTTGGTGTTTCCGGCAGTTTTTGCTAGTATGTCGTAGTCAGTCTGGTATCTGTGGTGGTGAGCGAACGCTCACCCCTAACTGCTTTTCCTACAGGTACTGGTCGCGAGACGGACTAGGGGAACTCTCGAAGCTTGAAGAGCTGGGAGCGGGATTCCGGGTTTTGGGGAGTTTAGCGACGTACGCTTTGTTTTTGTCCGCTTGTTTTGGACGTGTTTTCAGTTGTAAAATATTATTTTGTTTAACTCAAAGTGGTAATTTTAAGCGGTTTATTAAAATGTTTGAAAACTGTTTTATTGTTTCACCATTCGCGTTCCGGGTTCGGTTCTACCGAATTCAGGGCGTGACATTCAACGTCTTTGTGATTAATAAAAGTTGGCAAACGTGTAGTTATCATTAAGATGTAATGTTAACTAACATGAACATACTATTTTTTTCTAGGATATTGGGGTGCTTGTTTTCCGATGTTAGAACTCTTAGAAATAAAGAATGTGTCTATTCATTCATCCATAGCTTAGACCGATATTTAAAGCTAGTCTGACAATTGATTGGATTATAACGGTCTACTGATCATGCATATAGAGATATGAGTCAATGTCACGGATGTCAAAATAGTTTTGACATTGGATGAACCACCTTGAGAATACTCCATAGAACATGAGACATGAGTATATCTTACAAGATTATTAGCAAGTCAAGTTGTGGAGTCATCTTTCTCGTGTGGATGTCGTTAGAGGGCAAACACTTGGGTGCCTCAGCTTATCTTTTCAAAGGTCCCCGTCTCGAACCAGTAAGCTCTAAAGCAGCCTATAACGAGGTAAACATTTTTACATATATGCATAGATTAGCTTTAATCGGTACATGTGGATCTATGCTTTTCTAGGATTACCGACAAGATAAAAATTTTATTTTCCGTCGTATTGATGAAACACGTAATCCTACGAGTTTTAGCCTGTGTTTTGGGCGGTTTATTTTATTTTATTCTTGTTGCTTTGGTTTTTTTATGGGTTACGTTACACTCGTTCTTATTTTTTGGACAGTGACCTAACTTGTTTCAAGCTCTAGTGTTTTAAAGCCATCTTGTCAACGTTGTTTTAAAGGTTATTACTTTTCTAATGATTTAATTTCAAAATGATACCTTGGCATAAATTTTTTTGCACTTTCATACCTAAACCAAACATTTAATAACACTTTCATACCCAACCGTCAGATTCTGAAATAGGTCAAATGTCCATAATACCCCTAAATATTACTCAAATTTCCAAACTCATGCCATTGAATTCAGAACTTAAAAATAAGTGAAATGATTTGTTAGGGTGTTAAAATGAAAAATATCCTTCAGAATTTTCAAATTTTACAAAATCACTTTTTATTTTTATTAATTCAATTTTTATTTATGAAAAATATTTTTTATTTTTAAAAATTCAGTTTTATTTAAAAATTAATATAAAAATCAATTCTTTTTTAAAATATACTTATAAGTCATATTTTATATATCATATTTTATTTTAAATTATATATATATTGTTTTTTAAATTATTTTTTTTTAACTTTTTTAGTTTAATTCATATCTTTATTTTTTTAGAATTCAACACTTTCTCTCTCCTCATCTTCGCCATCTTCATCTTCTTCGTCTCTCTCTCCTCCGTCCACCCTCCCACCTTGTCGCCGGCACTCCACCAATTTTTTTTGAATTTGTACCCAGAATAGTACCCATCAGAAAACTGAACAAATGATTCAAATTGGTTTTGGTGTGTGTTTCGGCTAGGGAATAGCAGGGGCGACGGATTTGGGCTGAAAGAAGTGGTGGGCGGCATATCTGGGTTGAGAGGGTCGGATGGGGGGCGATGAGAGAAGGGGGAGGCTGAGGGGTGGCGCCCGAGTAGGGTTGGGGAGGGAGATGCCGAGGAAGGTCAGGGAAGGCGAGGCCAAGCAGGGTTGGGGAGAGAGAGGCGGACGGAGGCCATGGCGGCGCACACGGTGGTGGCGAGGCCAAGTAGGGTCGGGAAGCCCTCATCTCCACGCCGGTGGTTGATTGGAGATCTGAAGCTTGAGCAAGCCAGTGGTGGAGGAGGTCAGATTCATCGTGGTAGCTATCCCCTTTCCTCAAGGCTTGGGTGTTGAATTGAAAAAAATAAAGATATGAATTAAACTAAAAAGGTTAAAAAAAACAATAATTAAAAAAAGGGTAAACTTCATCTCACTACCCTAAAAATAGTTAAATTGCATCTCACTACCCTAAAATAGTTAAGTGGCACCTTACTACCCTAAAAATTCTTAAATTTCATCTCACTACCCTAAAAATAGTTTGTGGCACTTCACTACCCTAACTATGCATTTTTGTTGCAGTTTAGTACCCGCCATCAACTTGACATCCATTTTTGGATGGAAAATGGTCACGTGTCTGGCACATGACCCTAACTTTTTTTAAAATGACAAAACTACCCTTTTCTTTTAGCTCCTAAAAATCAGAAAACGGGCTGAGTAAGAGAAAATGGGGGCTGAAATAAAAGGGTAATTTTGTCATTTTTAACAAAGTTAGGGTCATGTGCCAGGAACATGACCATTTTCCATCCAAAAATGAATGTCAACTTGACGACAGGTACTAAACTGCAACAAAAATGCATAGTTAGGGTAGTGAGGTGCCACAAATTATTTTTAGGGTAGTGAAATGAAATTTAAGAATTTTTAGGGTAGTGGGGTGCCACTTAACTATTTTAGGGTAGTGAGATGCAATTTAACTATTTTTAGGGTAGTGAGATGAAATTTACCCTTAAAAAATAAGAAAATTTTTGTATATATATATATATATATAATTTAGAATAAAATATGATTTATAAGTATATTTTCATTTTTTTTATATTAATTTTTAAATAAAAACTTATATTTAAAAATAAAAAATATTTTTCATAAATAAAAAGTGATTTTGTAAAATTTGAAAATTGAAGGATATTTTTCATTTTAACACCCTAACAATAAAGGGTATTATTGTTATTTTGCTTATTTTTAAGTTCTGAATTCAATGGCATGAGAGTGAAAATTTGAATAATAGATAGGGGTATTATGGACAATTTACCTATTTTGGATGGAAAGTTAACAGAATCTGATGACTGTCTATGAAAGTGTTATTAAATGTTTGGTTTACGTATGAAAGTGCAAAAAATGTATACCAAAATATCATTTTGAAATTAAATGTTTGCTAGGGTGTTAAAATGAAATTTTTCCTTTTTACTTTGAAGAATGATACTCGAATAAAATTATTTGAGAACATTTCCATGATAATGAGATGTATATGTTTTATTCGATGATACATATTTTTAAATTAATTGCAACAAAAGTATGTTTCCAATTAATTAAAATAATAACAGTTAATTAAATAAAAATCAAATGATGAATAGAAATAATAAATAAATAAAAACTAATAAAGTGAATCGATTTGTTTGCTTCCCCGCAAAGCAAGAAAAATGAGAAGCTATTTATATCATTCCACTATCTACTTTTTGACTTTTGATGTTGCCAATATAAAAGTTAAATACATTTAATATAGAATTGTCACGAATATTCAACCAATAAACAAGAAAAATATGAAAGCATCAAAACAACGCATTGCATGTGTTATGTGTATGAAGTAAAAGCTATACAAAGAAACGTTTGAAACATGTGATGGTGAGATAGATATTTATGGTACGGGAAGAAAATAAAGTCCACAGAATACATTACTATTATTGTTGAAGTATAGTTGGTAGATAGAGGGAAAGGCTTTGATTTGACCACCACCAAACCGACGCCCATCCTTCACATGCTATGCGGATTTGCTTGTATTCCAATATTAAAAACACATGCAATTATTTCTAAAGCAATGTGATTCTTATCGACTTGAGCTCTCTGGAAGGTGCCAAAAGAAGGAAGCTTGGGATTAGATCGAAATGGTCTAATCCCGGTCTATTTAGATACTTTTTTTTTGGAAAAATAGTGGATCTCATGAATCTATTAGATCCGATTTGTGGGTCTAATTAAAATCACCTTATAGTGGGAATAAACCCTAATCGGTCTATTCTTAGTCTAATGTAACAAAAAGTTTAAATAAGATATAAATTTTATAATTTAAAAACAATATAAAAAACAACGAAAGGCGATGGAAACATATTATTCTTTTCAAGAATCAACAAAACGCACCAACAACCAAAGCCTACCGCAAGATAAATACTACAAAAACATCACTTCGAAGCGCTTAATATTAATAAAACAAAAAACGAAGGGATTTTTCTTATAAATGAAGCAATGTAAATTTTTAAAAATAATCTTAAGCATATCGATTCTATTATTCATTAATTTAAACATGTAAAATGTATTGTTAATTAAGTAATCTTATTTTAAAATTAATAAATACAAAATTACCTCATATTAAATTATAATTTATTAAATTATGAAAATATTAAATAATGTAATATAATTTATTAAGGAAATAATAAATTCTATTATTAAGGAAATAATAAATTCTATGATTAAGGAAATTTATTTATTAAGGAAAGCCATTAACTAGTATAATTAATTAGGAAATTTAGAAAATTCTGAATTTATTAGATGCCACATGTCGATTCTTCATCGAAGAATCGTGACATTAGACAGTCGATTCTCTCTCATCTTTTGTCTACGAATCTGTCGACGATCTTTTCTCTCTCCTCCCTGATTTGACGCAAAAAACTAGAATAGACACAGATTCGACGAAATTTTAGGCTTTTGGGTTGATTCGACGCCTTCATTAGATGCCCAAAAGCCCCCATTGTAGATAGCCTAATGGTCCCAAGCACATATGATTGAAAACAACTACGATCGAACCAGGGGCAGGACCAAGAATACATTTCAGAGTGTTCCGTTAATAATTGTTACATATATCGGAAGAAAATGTGTAAAACTACACTACTAAGAAAAAATGGATTATTTTGCATTGTTCGTTCAATAATTCGTATGTATATCCTCACGGTTGATTAAAAAAAATTGTTTACATGTAATAACTCTTTAGAATAGTAATAAAATTACATCTTTTGCTGAAAAGAAAATTGGTTTCCATATAACTCTATGTATCTGACTTACTTATCCCGTTTTCTAATTCAAACATAATTATTTTCTCTTCCTATCAAAACGGATAAATTAATTTTAAAAGAAGAAAAAAATTTCTTTTTAAAAAAGATAATAAATTGAATAAAAAAATTCAATGCCTAATCATTTATAGAATATATGACGTGTAGGAGACATTGTTTTAAAAAACGTGTAAAAACAAAATCATTATTAATAGTTATAAATATTTTATTGTATATGTATATATAAACGAACTATCATTTAACCACTTTGTTTAACATATGACTTCTCAAATATAGCTTATAATTAGCTTGAATCAGGTTGTTGGAAAGTGTTACAAGAGTTTGAAGGTTAAATTGAGCATTTTGAACTGAAAAGAGGTTAAGTACCCACCAAATCTTCGAATCTCCATAATTAATGTTTCATACAAACTTCGACTTAGACTCGTAAAATATCAAATAAAGGTACCTAAAATATATACAACATATTAATTTTTTTAATGTTCTGTTATTTAGTCAATAATGAGATAAAAATATGAGGATTTTTTTATTTAAAAAACCACATATATAATGTTTAAGATTTTTATTATTAGTTAATATTCATAATGTATTTAATTATTGTGTTTATGAAGTTTTTGATGAATTAATTTATTTAAAATATACACATTCATTTATTATTTTAGAAATACAAATCATATTCGTATTTGATCTTGTATGGTTTACGTGGCATGGTATAAGAAGAAATAGAGTTGGAAAAGTCGTGAGATGGAACCCAACAGTCAGCCTAAAAAAATCAAGGGTGTTTCAGTTTGGGGAGTCGAGCCTGGGTGGGAGGTAAATGTTGAAAGTCCTTAACCATTAAGCCGTTTTCCTATTCATTTAGGGTGTTTCATGAAACACCTTTAGCTACTCCTGGTTCCGCCCCTAGATCGAACACTTGTGTTTTGCTAACATCTTCTTATCAGCAACAATTAGAGCAAACTAGAGTGTCATGCAAGGTGTTGGTGTTTTCAAGCCACATATTCAGCGTTTCTTTCCTCACATGTTCCACGGGTGCCCTTGTGGACCATACTTAATGCGTGCTTGTGCATTATGAGTTTGGCTCTTCCAACTATATATAATATAGACATCATTAGAGCATGTACATCAAAGGGAGCAGGAAGCGGGGAGCAGATCTATGTACTAACTGGAATGGATTATGCTCCTACCCCCTTAAAACTAAGAGTGTTCCACATCAAGGGGTAGGTATGATGATCATGGTTTGTAGATGTTGATTGGATAATTAATTATGTTTTTACTGAATTTATGGAATTTATATTTAAAACACTAACTACTAAATAAAATTAAAATAAAATACATAAATTAAGTAAAAGACAAATTAAACTTGAACTAAATAAAATAATACATTCGTTAATTCATAATTAATACACTAAATACTAAATAAAATACATAAAATTAATTAATAATAGCGTCAATTTCTCTCTAAAGCTTCTCAACTTGTGTGAAATATACAGACAACATTTACGAGCGATTCATCTGCTGTTCCTCGGTCAATTCATCCACGTTCACGCCCTGCATCTCTTTAATTCCCTGCATATACTTACCGATTTTGGCGTCTAAAGTGACGGTAAGCTTTGCCTTCTCACACCTTGCATTGTCTATTTGGGCGATGGCCGCTACTTTCTGTAAGAAACTCTTCCCCTTCCTCTTCGCAGCCTTGTTGCCAATTGGGCGCTCTTGTTCATGCGGAGTGGCAATTGGGGAACTCCTGACAATTGGGGAACTTGGGCCAATTGGGGAACTCCAACCAATTGGGGAACTTGGGCCTTCGGATGGTTGGTCGTCACCGCCGAGAGGTTTAACATTTTCATCGTCGGTGGGAAGTGAACTGGGTGGGGCTGTGTTGTAACTGTCGGACTTGTTCGAGCGTCTTCGTACACCCCGGCCGTGCCTTCCTCTGCCTAGAACTTCTCATCCTGTTCCAACGGCTTGATCCAATGGTCGAGCTTGAAAATCTTTGGCTCATTTTAGCCTAGGGTGTGGATTTGATAGAGTTCCATGACCCGCTCCTTGTACATTTCATTGTTCCAGCCGCTATTATTTTCGGCCTTCTCCTTCGTCATTAATGTGATATAGCGCCTCACTCTTGGGGATCCTTTGTTCCAATGGCTCTTGACGGCTTGCACTGACCAATCTTGGAGGTTGAATCTCCCAACATTAACGAATATTTTGGTCACAGTGGCCCAGAACGTGTTTCCATCTTGGGAGGTTCCCTTGATGGGGTCTTTTGTTGTGCGCTGCCAGGCAGCTATCTGGAGCATGTCCACTCAAGGGGTCATTTGGTTTGCCTGTCTGGGACCACCCTGGTGCTCGGTCCAACGGATGATGAAGTAGACGACATGCGGGTTTTGGTGTTGCCGCCGATGTTGTTGTTGGGCGAAATAGTTGCCCGCAAGACCGTAAGGATCGAACATTGGTGGTCGGAATAGGTGTGCGTAAAGGATGGGTGGTTGTCCCATTTGATTGTGCGGTGGTGCCATTAGACCTAGGTTGAAATTTAAAATTTAACATACATAATTAAAATTTTAATTCATGAAGTTAAATGCATTTGTAATCAAAATTAATTAAGTAAAGTACCTTGGTTCCAACCCCCGGCTTGCATGTATTGGTTGAAAGCATCAGGGGTCCAACCACCGGTTTGGGTGAAACCTGTTTGCAACATCTGTTGGTAGCTCCTTGGTAGATTGGTGTTCGGCTCCTCAGTTCTTCCGGCGTGAACTGTCGTTGCTCCGGTGGACTCGGCGGTTGAGGCGAATCCTCGTCAGACATTGTCGATCGGATTTTGTTGAGAGGAAATGCTTATGAGATAGGGGTGGAATCAGTCCCGTATGCTTCGTGATACGGGACTGATTCCACCCCTATGCTTCGTGATACGGGACTGATTCCACCCATATGCTTCGTGATACAGGAAGACTGAGCCGATGATGTTCCGGCACCATACTTTACTGTATTATTCTGATGTTGCGTGTTCTGGAGTGATGAAGTATTAGTTGTGAAA
Source organism: Erodium maritimum (assembly GCA_963921825.1). Lineage (NCBI taxonomy): Eukaryota > Viridiplantae > Streptophyta > Magnoliopsida > Geraniales > Geraniaceae > Erodium > Erodium maritimum. The sequence goes on along the minus strand of OY997596.1, from coordinate 24,943,002 downwards.
TTGTTGATTGCGTTACCTCCTTGGTTGGCCGTTACTTGATTGGTAAACTTAGAATGTTGACTTACTTAAGTGGTAACCATTATTTGAGAATTAAAGTTGAAATTTGACCCGAAAAGGGAGTTTAATTAAATAAAGGGTAGAACCCGAACGATACTGCGGTATCCTACAGTGATGTGCACTTTGTGATGATTGTATGCCTTGTTTGCTGGCTTTCACCTGACTTGGATTGTTAAGATGTCCCGCTTGAGCGGATGGTTAGTTGGAAATACGAATAGGTCATGCCGAAATTTCTGTGAAACTGAAGTGTTTGCACTATCACGGGCTGACTCAGGGGCGCCACTGTAGTCGAGCGTGATAGCTGGATGTCAAGTGGTTACAACGAGATTCAGGGACGCCTGAATCGGGTTGTAACGACGCGAGATCGACATGAATGTTATAAGAGAAGAGTAAAGAGTTGAGACTTATGAAAATGGGAACTAAGGCTAAACTTCGTGGAGCTGTGTGTGTTATGGGAAGATACCCGACCAAGATGTATGTCGGTCCTGGATGTTGTTGTGTGAATTGTTGAAATTGTACATCCAGTGGGAGTTGATTGAATTGCGTGTTTTGATTCTGTGAGACGCACAAGTGTGCGGGCTTCCCTACGTTAGGAAGTATTATATATGTGATTATACTAAGACTAAGTGTAACCGTGGTTCGAGTATGACCCTTTTGAAACGTGTGCGAACGTTTTTACTTTCAGCGAACTGCTTAATTCGAAATCTGAGAAACTAAACATGTGCGTTATCCATGCAGAGGATATACGACATGAGACCTGCTTACACACCGAGAGGCACTAGGGGCCGGGGACGACCACCTACCATTGATCAGACAGGGGAATCGAGCGCCCATGGTGCTGCTTCTGCAGAGCACCAGAGAGAGGAGGCCGGGCTGTCAGGATTACCACCCCGGGTTCCTCCAGTCGCAAAGCCGACTCAGGCGGCCCCTCTAGAGGAGGTGGTTCGCGCAGTGCTAGCAGCGATCAGCGCTCAGCAGGGGACTGCAGCACCGGCACCAGAGCCTGTGCCTACTACTGTCGCAGCCACTGTCGAGAGGCCGGGCCAGTTTGACATCTACACGGCCCAGGACCTCAAGGACTTCCGTAGGCTGGGCACACCAGTCTACTCCAGGGGATCAGACCCCGAGGTAGTCGCAGAGTGGCTTGAGCGGATTACCCGCGACCTTGATACCTCTGGGGTATTCGACGGTTGGCAGAGAGTATCTTTCGTGACCTTTCAGCTTGAGGGAGAAGCATACTACTGGTGGCAGCATGTGCAGACCAGGGTTGGAGATGACTTTCAGCTGTTCAGTAGATTGTTCCTGGAGCAGTATTTCCCTCGATCTGTTTGAGATGACCGGCGCCAGCAGTTTTTGGATCTGCGTCAGAGAGGGATGACCGTCTCAGAGTATGGGGCGAGGTTCACATCCTTAGCTCGCTTCGCACCAGAGATGGTGCAGACCGAGGAGATCCGATGCAGGCGTTTCGAGAGAGGACTCATCCCGTCTATCGCGGATCAAGTCATTGCCTTTAGGACAGAGGATTTTTCTGTACTCATAGACCAGGCATTAGCCATTGAGAGGCATTTTCGGGAGACCGCCAGAGCGCGGGAGACCAGGCCGAGGCCTAGTGGCTTCTTGAGGCCGTCAGAGGGTCGTGATCCTAGGAGGCAGAGGACTTAGGGATTCTTTCAGCCACATGCCCAGTCTGGTGGGACACGACGGGTTGGGGCGATAGCATCGGTTGGACCCACCCCGGTGGCACAGTTTTTCCCTTCGTGCAGACGGTTGGGACATCTGGGCCGAGACTGCCCATTGAGTGGGGGATCTGCAGACAGCGCCAGTACAGAGGCAACAACCGAGAGCCCCACAGCAGCAGATTCCACCACCACCACCGAGAGGAGGACCTCCCATGCGGTAGGGTCGAGTGTACGCGATTGCCGGACCCCGAGCTGGGGGACTTGTTACCGATGTTGAGATCGCTTAGAGTACTTGTTTTCGATTTACATTTTGGATTTTGTGTTACTAACACTTAAGTATTACACTTGGTTGTATTGTTTCGTGGTTACTTTATGTTGGAACGAATTTAAAACTGTTAAGCCCACCCGTACCTTAACACACCAACTAGAGGTGTGGTTGTACAGACTAGTGTCGATATGAGCTTGAAAGTGGAGTAATGGACCTTGTCGTACTGAAAGTTCTTTTCTTTCTTCAAGAGTGCGAATCGAGTTTTTTTAGGACCGATTGGCGAGACATCAGGCGTTCATCGAATGCCAGCAGCAGCTAATGCCCGAGCAGTGAAGGGCTACATCTTTGACCAATAAACGGTCCGACCGGTCACTGGAGATGACCGAGTGACGATAAGATCAAAGTAGCGCAGCGGAAGCGTGGTATACCCATAACCCACAGGAGTCGTAATCTCCAGCTTCTTCTACCCCGCTATAAGATTTAGTTCATAGATTCGAACCTTTGAGACGACCCTTTTGTCTTGACACCCCGTTTAACAAGCAAAGAGCGGATGAGTGTGTGTCGTACGTGAGAGATTAGATTAGAGTATGTTCCCTACGTTCTTTCCAGAGGGACCGATCAGATTGCCGCCAATTTATGAAGTCAGCGCCGGAATCGACCGGAAGCCAGAAAGACGAAGGACTTGTCCGAGCGCAGCGTCGAGAAGAATGCAGCACGACTTCAAGAAAGAGCGGAGCGGAACGCTGAGGAGGCATGAAGACCACCGGAAGCTGGACCGCATCAAGATAAAGAATCGATACGCAGTACCGATGCGACTAGTCCAGAAGAAGACGGTCAACAACGATGACACCAAAACCAGAGCATGTAGCGGATCAAGGACAGAGTTCGAGCCGAACAGTACAGCCAAGCGACATCGAGAGATACAACGACATCAAACGCGATATTTTCAGTGGAGCATAATACGGAGAACGCGAACCGAGTACCAAGACGTATCTTTGTCGACAAGGGAAGGACGAACGCCAACGTCCCGCGAAGACTAGTGCAACTGCTAAGTTTACGCCAAAAAAGTGAGAACACCTCACGTATGGATTCGAAAATCGTTAGCCGAGTGCGACTACCACAAACTTTCAGGCCAGTAGCAAGATGGCACCGAATGAAGCATTGTTTGGTAGGCCGGGTCTTGTGTCGTGCAGGGCACAGTGAAAATTAAGAGTTGACCAGTGACTGGTACTAAGTTGTTTGGAAAAAGTTTGAAGAAATACGCGCTAGTTACTCCAAAGACCGTTTAAACCCTTGAGATTTCACTCCGAGATTTAACCCTCAGAATGGTACGGCAAGCGTACCGGTCGTCAAGTAGTATTCGGGTTTTAAGTCCGAGATATCGTACCCAAGGGAGCAAATAAGCAAGCTCTTTAGTTAATTAATTCGATGGTCAAGCTATTCCTATAACGATGTTTGGTTTTTGTTTCAGAAAATATTAAATTCAAGCAAGTAATGAGAATATATGAATGATCAGAAATGAAGAACAAAGTCACAGCGGGGTTGTAAATCAGAGATAAAAAGGTGATCTAGGACATTAACGGGGTTCGAATGTGATGAATGACTTAACGAAGTTCGGTGTGCATTTGTAACTAATATTATTCTAAGGGCAACGGGAATTCTCTAAGTATAGTCCTTCCCGTCTCTCGATCGTATTAGGACCCTAACATACTCGGTCCACCTAATTATCTCTAATCTAGGTGTAGAGCGGTATATAGCATTAAATTCTATGAATTCCTCTAACTTTCGGGTTTTACTCCTATAGCTATTGCACTCGTGTCAGTCTAACCATATTCTGGCTTAGATTAAAACCCGAGCTATCTCATTCCTTTTCCTCCTATTAACCTCATTTCTCAATTGTTGGTTAACACGATTTAAACATTTCTCACGTGATCAAGGCGAAAAAGGCATTACGAACAGAATGAGATAAACAAAATCCTAATACTAGTTTAACAATTGCATAACCCGAACAAGTTAATTCTACTCATCACATCTTTACCCCTAGCCCTAGATCAATGGGATTTTAGTTCATAGCAAGGAGACGAGAACACAAGGAATTGATAAAAACCATGATACTCATATTAATCCAATGAAGTAATACAATTGTCAAAGTTTAATCAAAACCTACAAAACCTTCGATGATGATTTCCACTCTCTTTTGATCTTCAAGTCTTCTCTTCCAAGTGCTCTCCAAGTTCTCCCAAGGTGTCTTTTCTTTCTCAATTTCGTGATACCCAATATTTTGCCCTAATATCCCTTTTATATGTTGAGTTAAATCTGATTAAAAACAGGAAACGCAGCTGGAATTCGTGTTTCTGACATCTGCACTGTCGCATGCACGTCGTGCATTTCAGGGTGCATCTTAAGTGCACCGGTTATTTGCACGGCGTGCAACTCTCTGGTGCAGATTTTTTTGTCTCTGATCTGGATGCGTCACCAAGTTGCACGCCGTGAAACAAGTGGTGCACTGCTTCTTTGCACCCCGTGCAACGAAGTGGTGCGCCTGACTAACACTTCTGACCAGCTTCCAATTTGACTCCGTTTCGCTCCCATTTCACCCCTTTTTGCTCCAATTGCTTGGCGAACTCTGAAATAAGATCAATTACACAAAATGAGAGTAAAATGCATCATTTTATATTAACTCGGGATTAAAAAGAACATAAATGTGGGCTAATGACATCTGAAATAGATGTATTTTATGTCCACATCAACTACCACAAACTTTCAGGCCAGTAGCAAGATGGCACCGAACGAAGCATTGTTTGGTAGGTCGGGTCTTGTGTCGTGCAGGGCACAGTGAAAATTAAGAGTTGACCAGTGACTGTGTAATAGCCACTTCTGGTCAACGTCAGTCAAACCTGCGAAAAACAGGAAAATTTAAAATTTTTAAGACAGACACTCAACTTAACCTGAACTGACCCCGAGGGTCATACCGGACTTAAGATGACCCCGTTATCGACCAAAATGAGTTCCAGGGGACTCAGGGAAACTTTCTGATCAATTTTGGAAATGTTGACTTTTCGCTGGAAAAGTCAACCGAGCGACGTTTTGGTCCATTCGAGGACCGTTTTGGATCCAAAAATCTTAGCCGTCATCGTAGCGGTCTTAGTTGAGCCGTTTCCTTGTAGCCCGTCAAGTTTCATAATTTCTTGGGAAAAGTGCCCGTTCGGGGCCCGAAACGTCCGATTTTCGCGAAACTGATTGGAAAATATCAACTAGATATTTTCCAAAAGGTGTGGGACCCACCTTGACACATGTCCTAATTGTGGTGGTGTTAGTTTTGGGGGGAAATTGTGTGGTTGTAAGGGGTGGCCGAACATAAGGTTTTAAAGAGAGAAAAAAAGAGAAATAAATGAGTTAGTTGTTAGTTGTTTTAAATTAGAAAGAAGAAGAGAGTGTTTAGAGAGAGAAGGAGAAGAAGGAGAAGAGAGAAGTTGAGAAGCTAGGGTTTTGTGGGATTTTCAACCCTTGGATCGATTCGAAGCAAGGAGAAAACGTCTTCCCCTCGTCTTCCTCGTCGGTAAGACCTAAACCGATCGTCGTTTCGTTTATTTTTCCAAAGCTAGGGTTTGGTTATAAACTATGGGTTAGGGTGGTAATGAGGTTGGGGGTTAGTTGGAGACGTTTTAGAGGTGGTTGGAGGCGTTGTTGGACGTTTTCCGGTGACCGGAGACTCGGGAGGAGCTCCGGCCACCGTGGGTGGTGGCCGGCCGGCCATGAGGTGGCTGGCCGGAGCTGGCACCAGCCACCACATGGTGGCCGAGCCCCTCCCCTTGAACCCTAGGGCACGGCCAAGCATTTTAGGTGGGGCCCACGTTCTCGGTTTCTCGGGTTTTAATGTTCGGGTGGTTTAAAACGTTCCCCGGGCCATTTATCCTTAATCGAATCGAAATTTGGAATTAAATTGGAGAAGTTGTAATTAACGGGTTTTGGAAACTTTAAACGTTAATTAATTGACTTAGAAGTCGAAATTCAATTCCGTCAAGTGCGTTGGGTTCCTTGAAATATTTTAAGACCGTAGAAACGAAAACGGGGGCTTTTGGAGCCCCGGAAGGCAATTAACAAAACCCGGGCAGATTCGCCATGTCGGGCGAATCGGGCCTTTACGGGTCCTTTATCGACAATGTCGAGTAATTGGGAAGTTTGGGAGTGATCGACATTGCCGGGGTTACGTTTGGGCGTTAAGTATATTAATTTTCGGTTTATTCGTACTAGTTTAAAAGTACTTGAATTTGTGTTCTTTTAGATCGTGCTGCGGAACGAGGCAAAGGGAAGCTCGGCGAGTGACTGGGTTTACTTCGGGTTTTATTGGAGCGCTTTTGGAATTATATACGAGGTAGGGAAAAGTAGCCGGATCTCGGCCCTGATTAGGGAAGGTTAATAGTAGAATTGCATGTGACACCGGGGTGTCGTGGGTTGAGTAGATTTATTTAAATATTAGAAAAGCATGATACGGGATCGTAGCGTTTAAGAGAAAAGAATGTGACACTTAGTAGTGTCGTAGGAACAGAGAACTTAGCGATAATTGAATTACTGGAGGCATATGACCATGACCGGAGGTTGTTTGTGAAACTAGTGATCTTAGGACTGTTGGAGGCATCGAGTATGGCGGAGGTTGTTGTGCGTTATTTATTGTTGAGTTTGGGTGGCCTTGAGAGCCCGTGTTATTTATTGTTGAGTTTGGGTGGCCTTGAGAGCCCGTGTTATTTATTGTGGAGTTTGGGTGGCCTTGAGAGCCCGTGTATTTAAATTGGTGTCTTGGGTGGCCATGAGTGCCCGTGTCTTACTGTTGATGTTTTGGGGTGGCCGTGAGTGCCGTGGGGTTGTTGAACCCGAGTCTTGACCGTTGGTGTGTCTTGAGTGGCAGTGAGTGTCGTGGGGTTGTTGAACCCGAGTCTTGACCGTTGGTGTGTCTTGAGTGGCAGTGAGTGTCGTGGGTTGTTGAACCCGAGTCTTGACCGTTGGTGTGTCTTGAGTGGCAGTGAGTGTCGTGGGGTTGTTGAACCCGAGTCTTGACCGTTGGTATGTCTTGAGTGGCAGTGAGTGTCCGTGGGGTTGTTGAACCCGAGTCTTGATTGTTGAGGTGTCTTGAGTGGCCTTGAGTGCCTGTGTGATTGAACTTGCATGTGATTGTGATTGTGGTTACCTGAAGTTGTGAGTTCGAAAGGTCGACAGCCTGATCCGACTTAGTGTCGATGAATTGTGAGTTCGAAAGGTCGACAGCCTGATCCGACTTAGTGTCGATGAATTGCGAGTTCTAAAGGTCGACAGCCTGATCCGACTTAGTGTCGATGAATTGCGAGTTCGAAAGGTCGACAACCTGATCCGACTTCGTGTCGAGGAATTGCGATAGGTCGAACCCTGACCTGATTGAGATTGGTTACTGAGCAGCTAGCGTGCGATCCTTTGTGATCTTGTTTGGCGTTGTGTAGTCTTTCTGTCGTGTCCTTGGAGGATGTCGTCGATAGTTGTGTCGGGTCTACATTTCTTTATCGAGTGTTGAGTCTGTTGAGGAAGGTAACGGGTTGTGGGTCAGTTGGGTACTTGAGTTGGGGACTGTAGTCCCGATGTTGGGTTTGGTTTTAGTGTCACTGGCTTTATCTACTAATTATGCCACAGTCAGTCGGTTATCCGTGGAGGTGAGCGAACGCTCACCCCTAGCTGTTTTTCCTACAGGTACTGATCACCGGACGGACTAGGTTAGCTCTTGAAGTTCATGGAGCTTGGAGCGGAGTCTGGTCTTTACTTTTGTTGAGTCTAGTGACGGATGTTGTACCTTGTCCACTTGTTGGGACGTTTTTGTATTGTAAATACTATTATTATTTTTGGTAATTAAATGGAAATATCAGAGTTTTATTCAAAACAGGTTTTAAGTGTTTCATGTTTTAAAAGTTCGCGTCCCGAGTTTGGTTCGCTGAAATTGGGGCGTGACAGACTGGTACTAAGTTGTTTGGAAAAAAGTTTGAAGAAATACGCGCCAGTTACTCCAAAGACCGTTTAAACCCTTGAGATTTCAGTGCGTGTTGAATACTCTTTAAAAGTGGTGACTTGGTTGGAACTACTTATAAGTTGGTCGATCGGTGGTGTGAGCAAGTGTCAACGATAGAGAGACTATCGTCGGTTGGTTAAACCTCCGATGGGCGATCTTGTTTTGTGTTCGGATGTCGAGTGTGGTTATCGTAATGTTTGGGTTGTGTCTCAAGGGACACCTACTTTCGACTAAGTGCCAGTAAGAGTTTCTAACGTTACTTGTTATTGTGTGTCGTTCGTCCGACTAGATGTCGGTAGAGTACGTGGCTTTACTGAAGCGTGCACCGGTTATGAGAACCTTTCTTTTGATGAATGCTTTTGTGTGTTACTCCCTCGTTTTATTTATGTTGGTCGGGACATGACCATGTTTGAGTTCCGTTGTGAACTATCCCTGTGTCTGTTACTAAAGAGAGACTGAGAAGTTAATTCTGCGTATGGTTCCGACCTTGTTCGACTTACGAGGTACTCCGGTTCGATACCTATGACCGACGGGGGATTCCGCTATAAGGTGTCTAGACCGATGCTCTGTGTTCCGATGCGATATCTATACCAACGGGAGATTCCGGTGTAGGATATCTAGACCGATGTGTCTTGGTCGTTACGATGTCTATATCGAGGTAGGATTCCGGTATGGGATATCCAGGTCGCTACTTGTTCTTCCTCAGTGTTTGGGTGTTAATCGACTTGTTGTTTTACTCGGTGAATGTTCGAGGATTTTAGACGGAACTAGAGTCGTTTCCTAGCGTCTTCCACGTTCCCAACTACGGAAGTGCACCACAGGTCCCTCTCTTGCGAGTTATAATCGGACGCTCCCTAAGGTAGGGTCAAGTGGAGCGCGTTCGTTTTTAATTTCGAGGACGAAATTCTTTTAAGGGGGGAAGACTGTAAAGACCGGCTAAATTAAAAGAAGCAAAATATTAAGTTTTAGCGTCTTGAAACGTCGAGGTTGGAAAAAAAAACGAGTTGAAAATGGTGATCGTTTGTGAAAGAAAAAGAAAAGAAAAGAAAAATCAAAAAAAAGGAAAGAAAAAAAAAGAGTTGGATTGGGCAGAACCGACCAGACCCGCGGACCCGGTCAGGTCAACCCGGCCCTGTTGGTCGCGGTTGGGCCGTGCGGCCCGTTTCGCTTCAGTGGCCCAAGGAGCCCAGGCCCGCCCACTTACTGGCCGCACTATAAAACACGAAACTAGGGTTCAGAAACCCTAATTCGCGTCTCTCCTTCGCGTCTCGCCGCACCCTCTCTCTCCTTTGTCTTCTTCTTCGTCGAGCCTCTCACCTTCTCAGACCACGGCCGACCATCCCCGACCTCCATCTCCGACCACCAAGCTCACCCTCTCAGTCCAAGCCCGCCACCACCGCAAAGTAGCTGCCCTTTTTTCCTCCGCTCCACGGCCTGGCTCACCGGCCACGCCCTAACCACCACATCCCTCATCCTCCCCGTCCAGCCGAGCTCCGTCTCCCATATCCAGCTCGCACCACCGCCCGATTTGACAAGTCCCCTCCCTTATCTCCCCGTCCAGACCAAAACCGCCGCCGCCACTTTCGTTCCCGAGCCCCTCCTCACCTATTACGATCGTCTCCGTTACCGCGTGCGCCCTGTCGAGCTCGCCACCTTCCGGATCTAAAACGGAGGCGTCGAAATCCACCGCAACCCGAACAACCACCACCCGCCGCCGTATTTTCCCCACGGTGAGGAACCCAAATCGGCTGGACCCAAAACCGTGCACCTTCTATCTTTTTCTTTGGTTATTTCCGAGCTTCTTCTTGTGGATCTAAAGAATCTGGACTGAATCAAAAGTTTTGGAAAGAACAGACTAGAAACGTATCAATTTTGGTTCGGTTTTAATCAAAAAGGAAAAACGAAAACGCTTTTGGATCTGGTTGTTTGGAACGGTTTGTGGAATCAGAAAATTAAAGACAACGGTTTGTAAAAAGGAAAATATTTTTAAACAAAATCAGATTTGGAATAGAGTAAAAGAATTTGTTTTTAGAACGATAGATCGGACCTAGACCGGGAAAAAAAGCGGAAAGCTAAATCGGACCTCGGGAACCATGCCTCGAAACCCGTGCCCCGGGATCCGTGCCTCGGGAAACATGCATCGGGTTCTGGGGTCGAGGCTCGGGTACTCGAGCCCGATTCGTCGTTTAAGCCCGCTTTTATTCCGTTCAAGTTTAAAAGACAACGTATTGAATTTACTTGGGCCTTATCTGATCTGATAGTAAGTTTGAACTGTCAAAAACCCAGACTTGGACTCCGCCCGAGAGCTTGGACTTCGCCCGAGAAGACGGAGTTGGCCCGGTCGTCAGCAGCCCGGTCGTCAGAGCTTGGACTTCGCCCGAGAAGACGGAATTGATTGTGGGTATGAATCCCCTGTGGTGTGTATTGGTGAATTCATGAACTTTTAAGTTTGATTTGCAACGTGTCGACCTGTTGGTCTCTTGTGATTGGTTGATCCTGCGGGATATTGATTACGGACCCTGCGGGACATTGGTTGGTTGATCCTGCGGGATATTGATGGTTTACCCTACAGGGAATGATTACTTATTGATTCATCCAAGTGTATGCGTCCAGCGGGAGCATTACTTTGGTTCCCTATGACATATGGTCCTTTGGGGGCATTTCCGGGAATCCCGACGATAAGCGCCCCTCAGGGATTGTTACCGGTAACCCGATGCATGTGCCTCCTCTGGACCGAGGGAAAATCTGATATGATACGAATACTCTTGTGGATAGGAGTATGGGATCCGAGATGACATAAGAACCTATTCGTGGATCAGAGTATTGAGGACTCGAGCTGTTGGTGTGATATTCACTTGATCCCATTTTAGTAGCTATCGCATCTTTACAACGCGTTTCATTTATTCTCCTGGAAGTTACCGTTATCTTTGAGAACGCGATATTGATATTATCTTGTCTATTTACCGCATTATTTTGGATTAAAAGCATTAATTACAATATGGCCATCGGGCTAAAGAAGTTACTATTAAATCGGAGGTTAAACTGTTTATGATTTTCCCTACTGAGCGTAAGCTCACTCCTGTTGTTTTATTCATTGTTTGTACAGGTGTGCTTGATGAGTAGTGGATTCGAAGCTCGGGAGCTTCGGGATAGTCTGGGTGTTATGTCTTAGAGACGTTGTGGGTCTTTATATCGAACCCTATGATTTTACATACTCTTTATGGAGCTTGACTCCTCATTACTTTTAGAACACATGTATTTGAGTATTTTATCGGAACCTCTTGAGTGTTTATTCGATTTTTAGTATTCTTTTGTCATTATTTAATTGTCAGCTCAAGTCGTGTCTCGAGTTTGGCCAAAACCGGATTTGTGGCGTGACAGTGAGAGTTGGGAGAATGTAGATAGAAATGATGTGAGTTTGATGAATCGGGAAGGGGTATTTATCGGGGTGGGTTTTGTTTTTTATTAAAAAAAGTAGTTGTTGAAGACCGTTGGCTACCAACGGTCATTTTTTCCCTTGCCACGCGTCAGCATGAGAGAGGCTGAGGGAGAACCTCAGGCACGAAGCCGAATTCGGCTTCGTGCTCCTGCCCCGGCCTCGTGAGGCACAAGTTCGTGCCCCGTGGTCCGCGCACCCTCCGCGCCGCATCGAGCGCACCCCGAACCCTAAAACTTGCACCCTCTACTTCGTGCTCCTGCCCCCTTCGATGTGTATACTCTTAGAAAATGAAAATACTCTTGGTATGTTAATGTGCAAGTAAAGGTTTAAGGTCTAATATAAAAGGGTTATTATCATCCGAGTACCCTTAAAAATACTTGGTTTTCATCTGAGTACCCTAACCGAACTTTGTGACACATCAGTATCCAAACGAAACATTTTGTGTCAACTTAGTACCCGCCGTTAGTTTTCCATCCATTTTGGATGGAAAATGGTCATGTTCCTGGCACATGACCCCAATTTTTTAAAAAATACCCAAAGTATCCCTTATTTCTTTTTAACTCCCAAATTTTAATAAAATAACAATAATAAAAAAATTAAAAAAAAACCATCTCTCATCTCACCCAAATACCCCAATTTAATTTTAACCTAATCCTTTCATCACTCATCTCTCATATCTCATCTCTCTCATTTCTTCTCACGGTGAGCGACAGCGGTGGGTTTTCTCAGGCGAGCGGTGCTCTTCTCAGGCGAGCGACAAATCAGCAGAAAATCGTGCTCCACACCAAATTATGTCTAGTTGCTCCACCCCATCTGCGCCTCCATCTTCAACCCAAGAGCTCCATCCTCGTCGATTAAAGCAGGCTCGGTGAGACTAAATTTGCTCCGTCGAGTTTCGCCGTCGTTGTCAGATCTGAAACCGTGAGCGGTCAGATCTGAAACCGTCGAGTTTCCCATATGTTCTTCATCAGATTAACACGAGATTTGTGTTCATAATTTGTTAATACCAATAATGAAGGTAGTTTTTGGTTATTCTGGTATTGAATCAAGGTTTTCGTTCATGTCCTTCTTGTGTTCTTCATCAAAACAAATTTAACTACATGAAATTTCACCATACGTAATTAATTAAGAAAAAATTAAGATTATGAATAATTATATTTTAATCTTAATTTTAAATTAAACATATTTTTAAATACAAAAATTAATTTTTAAAAATAAATTCTGATTTTTAAAAATAATATTGATTTTTAAAAATAAAACACTGTTTTTTTAAAAGAAAAACTAAATTTTATAAAATAAAACTGTTTTTTTTTAAAATAATAAGTGATTTTAGAAAAACTGAATCTGATTTATTAAAAATAAAATCTGATTTTTTAAATAAAAGATTTATTTTTAAAAAATAAATCTAATTTTTGTAAAATAAATAAAATGATTTTAAGAAAATAAAGTAAATGGAAATAATTTTTGAAATTCAATGGCATGGGTTTGAAAATTTGACTGATAGTGAGGGGTATTTTGGAGTTATTAAGTGTTTGGATGGAAAAACGGATGGAAAATAGACAGAAACTAACGGCGGGTACTAAGTTGAAACAAAATGGTTCGTTTGGGTACTGATGTGTCACAAAGTTTGGTTAGGGTACTCAGATGAAAGCTAAGTATTTCTAGGGTACTCGGATGATAATAACCTAATATAAAATAGTGAATCTAAACCTCTTAGCTAAACTATATCTCAAAAATAATAAAGTTTACTGTAAGGTTTTTATGATTCTGATTGAATGTTGATTCGACGCTAAATTAATATTGTGTTGAACATATTAAATTTTGAATTAAAATAATAAATACTAAAGAAAAAATAAATAATAATAAAATAATTTAAATTAATTAAATGGATTGAAACTTGAAATTTTATACATGTCTGAATAATACAACCCAACACATTAACTACATTGATTGACAAGATGATTGTGACTAATCTAATGGGTAATTCGCTCCAAAGCAATTCCATATGTGTTCAACAAGGTATGTTGGAGTTGCCGGTGAGTGTTATCATTGTGCACCTCGTTTCGAGCAGCCGTGTGTTAGGTCTAGTCTCTCCCTAGTGCTATTGTTCAGGTGATGTCCAATCAAGTATTTTCGGAGGGGCGTCGTAATACAAATCTTTATATCCCTGTTCGTAACGGTCAGGTTCATCCTCTACAATCATGTTGTGTAGAATGATACAGGTGCGCATAATATCAACCAAAACACTTGTGCCCCAAAGACGAGAGGCTCGAGAAATCTATCCATAGTTAGGCAAGGAAATTATTGTAGGCACGGTAAGAGAAAAGAAAAACCGCGATTTTGCTTTTAAAGGGTGCTCTAAGATTGAGAATACCAACTCAACTAAAAGTTAAAGTTTCCATTATATTTTTATAACGACTTTTATGGATAGATTTAACAAGAGAATAAGTGAAGGCTAAACTCAAAATGACAGCTAAAAGAATTGTACATCGAATACATAATGGAAGACACATTAAAAGAAAATAGAATAATAGATTAATATTATTATTAGAAACAATGAGATTTAAATTCGTGTCCGTGAGATATGAGATTTAGGGTGCATTATGTTCCAATTGATTCTTTTCTTTTTTTTCTTTTTATTTGCAAAATGTACTTCATTCAAGAATCAAGTTGTAAATTAGAGCATGTATATCGTATGGTTCTTTGTAGGGATTCGGATACCTAGAAACTGTTTTGATAATCTATGCTCAAGAATCAATCTCAGAATTTATTGATTTTCACATTGTATGGATTTTTACAGAGTTCTTTAGGGATTCTCGTTTAATGACGAGATAATTAATATTAATATTGTTTTGTTGAAATTATTAAATGCCAAAATAAATCAGAAATTTAACAAATAAACCACTAAATAATATTAAATACTTACTAATAACATAATTAATAAAATAAAAAGAAGGAAAAGAAACTTAAAAAATAATTAACCAAAATTTAAGAGTAAATAAATTATTTTAAGATATAGAAAAAAAGAGGTGAAATCGGCTACAAACCACTTCTAACCTAAAAACTAGAGAACCAATCCTAGCCACACACACCTAACATCCAACATTCCATATGATGCCACATCACCACCCCAATTTCGCCCAAACTCACGTCAATTGCATCATTTCTCACACAAGCAAGGGCATAATTGTAAAAACATGGTGCCATGTGGACAAGTGTCCATTTTTTTTCTTCACCAATTCACTAATTTAATATTTCCCGATTCGTTTGAACTCCGATTAGCTTCAAACTTGCGCCAATATTTTTATTTTTTCAAGAGCTTTAAATCAAGATCAATCATGAATATATTTTGAAGCACGAAAATAAAAAGGTATATCGGAGTGATAAAAAAATGTTGAGTGTTGATAAATCTTCACTAATAAATGTTTTATATCGGAGGTATCAAACTAATGCTAAATGTTGATAAAAACATGTACTGAGGTGATAAAAACCATGTTCAATTTTATTAATAAGTGTGATAAACTAATCATGATCAGTTTTGGAGAATGGGGGGATAAAACCAGTGTAGAGTGTTGATAAAACCAGTGTAAAGTGTTGATAAAACCAGAGCAAAGTGTTGATAAAAATTAGCCATATATAATTTCTTTAAAAATCAGCCCCAAAATAAATAAAAAAATCGTGCTTCAAAAAAACCATGTGACGGGGATGATAAAACACACGTAATTGAATGATAAACCTAGTGTTTAGTGTTGATAAAACTAGTGTTCATAAAAAGCACGCGATGAGGTGATAAAAACATGATCAGTTTTGGAAAATGAGGTGATAAAACCAGTATAAAGTGTTGATAAAACCAGTGTAAAAGTGTTGATAAATCCAGAGCAAAGTGTTGATAAAAATTACCCAGATTTTTTTTAAAAAAAAATCAACACCGAAATAATTTTTTTTTTCGTGCTTCAAAATATATTCATGACTGATCTTGATTTAAAGCCCTTAAAAAAACAAAACTAATGGCACAAGTTTGAAGCCAATCGGAGTTCAAACGAAGCGGGAAAAATTAAATTAGTGAATTGATTAAAAAAATAACATGATAGTTTTACTAAAAAGCCCTTACCACTTATTAAAAAGTGTTGTTTTTTTTGCAGTCAACTACTCAATTGCATCTCATCCATCATTCTTAAAATAGATGGCTTAGATTGGTTCTCTAGTTTTTAGGTTAAGACATGATTTGTATTTGATTTCTCATCTAGAAAAAAATAATAAAAATATGAAAAGAAAGAATGAAAAAAGGATTTTCACACTAGCGCCATATGGCGTGTTGTCATTGGAGGTTGGGGTTCTTGAATCCCGAGATTCCGGTTTCAACTTGTAAACCAAACCTTTGGATTCAGGTTCAGGGTTCTTTATTTAAGGAATCGAAACCACACCAAACGCTGCTTGTAGTGTGAGATCCTCGATTCAGGTTCCTCGTATCAGGGAATCAAACCCCAAATCAGACACGATATACATGTCCTTAGTTTTCTTTGCGTTTCCCACTACAAGCGAGAGCATGTCAGCAAAACACACTCCCAGTCTCTCACCTTGTCCTGCAAACTAAGAGTCAAGAGAGCATTTCAGGCTAAATCAAACCGGATAGCAGAAAATTTTGTTGACAAGATTGTTGTTCTAAGTGTAGCTACCAACAGCTTATTATTCATCATTCAACCAAGAACTAGTTTGTACTATAAATTGAGTTCACAAAATAGAAGGAGAAACAGAACCCTATCAACCAATCTCCATGTCATTTCAATATAACTAAACCCTAACATTACTGGTGATGAAACAGCCATTTGAAAAGCAAAACAAATATATATGAACTTCTTAGCCACCAACATGCATAGGTTGGTTAAGACTTGCAAGTTCAATTCACTTAGAAAGAATAATTAACTACCTTATGTATAATAAAAAACAAGCATCGAAAATTTGCTGCCCTACTTGTCAATAGGTTGTTATTATTTTCTACTTCTACCTTGCACTGCACTTCCTTCAAGGATCCGATGCTATATACCAAAACCTCTGGAGAAGCTCCGTTTTCAAAAGGGAGCTTCACATCATTTACCGCCTATGCACTATGCTAAGCAGGACTGTAGCGCTACCCAACTGAAGAAATGATAATCGCTTCTATGAGGAGTTGGATTCTCGGGAGAAGGCTGCCACCAACTTTTCTTTTGTTAGCTGCTCAGATCCTTGGGACTTGACGACAAATGTATGGAACACTGTATCATTGGCGGCAGCAAGATTAGACTCAACAACACTAATATGCGCCTCCTTCAATGTTCGGATGACTTTTGACGCGGGGTGTGAGTCTAACGGGGAGCTCACCCTTACCATAACCTCGTCGCCTGAGGCTTGAATATCAACTTGAGGACCGGGGTTCTGGGTTTCTGACGTGGTCGAAGTATCTCTTGAGGTGCTCCCCAATTTTCCCCTCTCCTCCTCCATGGCTTTAAGCTTCGCCTGAAGCTCATTGATATAAGCAATGGCGTCCCCTAACAAAGATGCTTTGTCCATCTTGGAAATATTTGGCACAACAGCCCTCAATGCATAGAAGCGTTGGTTGAGCTTCTCTCGCCGCTGCCTCTCTGCCTCTACGTGATTCAGGGGCTCTTCTCTTCCGTTTGCGGGCTTTCTTCCCCGCTTACGCGGCTTCCTCTCTTCAGCTGTCTCTTCCTTGCATGAAGCTTCAATATCCGAATGCTCGGATTCAGCAACAACTGGCCGAACAATCACAGAAGGCCTGGAAGTAGCCCCCGAGAAATCAATTTGCATCTGAACCTGCTTTTGTAACTGAGGTGGCAGGTAACGGTTAACATTGGCACCCGGGGCTTGAGAGCCATATCTCTCAACCGGGTTCCCTTGTTTCATACTTGCCCAAAGCGGAGCATGAGTGCCATTTCTGTTTCCCTGAAACACGGCCCTGTTCCCATTAGCATAAGAATCCCAAGCTGATGATCTGTCTTCCATCTTCCGAATAGCCAGTTTCTCCCTGTAATGCGTCCGGCCAGAGTTGGCATTCAAATCCTGCCCAAATATCTTTGTCATCCGGTTCCTGTCTGGTCTCTCCAAAACAGCCAAGTTCATAAAAGGGCCATTTCCATCCTTCTTTTCATTCGGCACGGGTGAGGCTTCTATTGGTTTAACCCCGGCGAGGGAGGAGTGGGTCGAAAACCACGCCCTGACTGACTGCAAGAGCTCTAAACTCTCAGGAGCACTTCTCACTGAGCCCAACTCCACAATCCCAACATCAGTAGGGACCATAACGATGGTCTGAATACCAGCTGACTTGGCAAGAAACGATCTGAAACAGTAATCAGCCTGGGAACTTAAAGCATCAGTGATCCAAATATGCTTCCCGGAAGCAAAGCACTTCCCCGGACCCCCTTCCCCACGAGGGAAGGAGAAGTACATGGAAGCAAGGAAGAACATCTCAGTGTCAGTGACCTGGTCCAAGCCCAGAGCATAATTATCCTCCTCGGACCCTCCAAACAATGTGTGCAGTTTCTGGAGCACCCTCTTTCTCATGCTCTGCTGGCTCTCATCCTTGAGCCGCAGGTTGAGAATACGGGTGGCCTCAGACTCTTCCCCCTCGTTAGGCTCACGGCACGACCCATCGCCCCAACCAAGAACCCAATCGCCCGACTTGGACCTAGAAATTTGCCAGAAAATTGCATAGTTCCAGCTGAAATTGGAGGCGTTGGGCCTCTCCACGAGATCCGACAGCTTGTTCTGAAGATTCTCATCACTTCCCAGAGCCATTAATAGGTTCTCGTTCGAAACAGAAGTGGACATCAAGTAATCAAAAGCTCGAGTGCCCAGAACCGCAGCGACCATGGCCTTGTCTTCATCGTTCCACAACCCACCTCCCATACCCACCTCCATCTTCATCTCTGAAACCCCAAACACCAAACAAAGGACCAAAAAGCTTGAATCTTTCACATATACAGATCAACTCTCAGTTCAGTAAAAAGGAAACGAATTTAATTTCTCTTTTGGGCAAAACAAGCTGCTAGTTTTATCTCCTGTAAATTCAAAGACATAAATTTAAAAAACCCAACTTGCAAACCCCACATGGCTTTTTTTTTTCCTTTTTCACATCACATCCCAGCTACAAGTCTAGATCTCAGAAGCAGCAAATCTAGCGCAGCAAAATTAAAATAAAAAAAAAACACCAAAATGAATCCAGAAAAGGCAAGAAATTGAGACACCATACGCACCAGTTAGGGGTTAGAGCGGGTGAAATGGAATCATCGGTGGCAGCAAGGTCTCTGGTGACTCCAAATATTCCAGGGAAAGTGACCACTCAATTGAAAATATAAATTTTCCCGGAAAAGAAACAAGCAGTAAGCTTCGCAGGCAACAAGGAATGCCCCAAAAAATATAGAAAGAAAAGAAAAGTTCGTGCCTATTTCTCTCTCTCCTTTCTAGCCAGTTGAAGGTTTTAGAGAGAGAGAGATGGAATGGAATGGAGTTGCTTGCTCCTCTATAATCCAAACCGCATATGTGAAACATGGTTTGTGTTGGTCTCTTGTTAAAAATATTAACCATGGTTAGGTTAAGTTGAGACCTCGGGTTGAATATTTTTTTTATTTTCTTTTATACTTGAAAAGAATATAATTTAAAAATATAGAGAAGACCAACCTGAAAGTACAGTGGAGTAAGTTAAAGTTATAGGTAAAAAACTGAGGAGACTTTTGTGAGTTTAATGAGAGAGAAAGAGACATGAATATGCGTGATTCTCATGTCAAAAACTAAAGAGCCACATGTATAACCTGTGACTCCACTCATTCAATTTCAATCCCTCTCCTTTTTCTTTTCTTTTCTTTTTGTAATTCTTGGTTTTTGTTCCTTTAATTGTTTTTTTCCCATTTTTGGGTATTGATTTAATGGTCCATGTTTTTAAGATTTTCAAGCTGCACACATAACTTCCCATAGTCCTTATACGTGTATTTTCTTTAATTTTAACACTAAGTGCACTATTTTTTTTTTTACTAAAAAGTGCATATATTATTAATTATAAACAAGTCCATCTTGAACTGAAAAACTCTCCACGCCCCTCTGAGTGAGGTTTCTCTCTACCCTACTTAGGGTTCGTCGTCGCCGTCGTTACCCTCCTCTTCGATCGTCTCCTATCCCCCTCATCATCACCATCACTCACGCCTCCGTCGCCATCCACGCAACCGCCTGAGCTAGTTGCTGCCTCTCCTTCCCCGAGATCTCCGCCATAGTCGCCCGCGTCTGCAGAGCCACCGCCGCCCTCCCTCCATTACCCACGATCATTTCTACCCAGCCGACGCCGGATCTCCCCATCCCTCGTCCCCACAGGCCGGAAATGATGCCTTCCGATCAGATCCAACCCCATGCAGAGGTTGTCCACCGCCTCGAGGTCTCCGCCCAGCGAGATGCCTACCACGACGACGCCCCGTCGCCGTTGCTCGGTCCAGACCCAGTTCCCCCGGTGCAACTTCCTCTGTTGTCGTCGCGCCCTCTCGATCTGAAAGATAAACCGGGCGCGTCCTTGGACGTAGTCGTGTCTCCAGCGTCACCAGCGACGATTCCGACCCACGCCGGGCACATATCAACGGCGAGGGAGATCCACCGGGACCTGACAACCCTACCTTGGCCACCTCCTTCTACGGTGGTGTCTCGATACCTTTCGCCGTCAGAGCGTATACTGGTCCCAAGAGTTGACTGTCCGAACGACGGAAGCTCGACGGGGTCTCCATCTGAGATCCAATCAAACCGAATATCCCCAATCCCAGACTGGGAGGACGAGGATGACGAGGTAGTGGTTTCGGAAGAAGGAGTTCCATTGTTCACCACAGGGTCTTATCAATTCTCTCTTGCAGCAAGGGTCGCAGGGGATCGGACCTACAACCAGAACATCGTCTGCGCGATGATGCTACGTAAATGGAAAGTGACGGGGATTAAAGTGGAGTTCATGTCCCCGGAGGTCACGGGGTATCACTTCCCGTCCGCCAAGGAAATGGAAGATATCCGTCACAAGGGTCCCTGAAGCTTCAAGGGATTTCCCCTCCTCCTCGAACCGCTTAGGCAATTTGACCGGGCAGACGAGATTAACTTTAACCATGTGGAGCTTGGGGTCCGGGCACTAAATATCCCAGGAGGAGCCAGGAATCACTACATCTGCGGCCTCATTGCAGGCAGCATGGGCACTCAAGTCATGTCGGCCCCAATCCCGACGGCTCGACGGGAGGATATGTTTCTATGACTAAGGGTTAGGATGGAGCTGAATCGACCTTTACGGCGCAAGATCCGACTCAGGTTCCTAGGTACTGATACTCCTGTTGTGATTGATCTACAATATGAGAGAGTAGTAGAATTTTGTCGCAGGTGCGGAATGTTGACCCACAGGATTTCGGGTTGCCCGACCCTACTGTCGGGAATTGGTCGGGAAGAGATTCGGTATGGTCACTCTATCATGGCCCCGAGACTACTGGATGTGGACCGGTTGCTGCGAACGGTCTGGAATACACCCCCTCCGGCGTCACACCCGACTATTACTTATCTCCTGAGTGATCTATCACTGAACCCACTGATTCGGTCCAAGGAAATCACCATGGGCGCAGAATCATCCGACGCAGGCATCCCGAAGCCTGACTATCTGGCTAAGGTTAACTGAGGAGGGTTAACCAATACACTGCAGGAGGATGGGCATGGAGTCCCTACACCGTCACCGAAGTCCACGAAGCCTCTGACAATCTGGCTAACGTCCACCCTACTGCTGACACTGTGGTCCGAGCTGACCCTGGATATACCGCAGTGACGGGGGACGGGAAGGAGAAAGATCCCCTGGGACAACAGAGAGACCCCCAGGAGGGCTTAGGGAAAGGCGGGCTCAGTCAAGGCAAAGGCAAGGTGACCACCCTGAAGACTAGAAGTGGTTCGTTGTATGCACGTCCGCCGGAGACGAAGAAGCAGATGGGGGCTCCGACATCCCAACAGAAGACCTGGTGGCCGCCCTTTCAGGTAGGGGAGAGCAGAAGAAGCAGAGGAACAGCTGCCTCCGATGGAGGAATGATCCGTCCCAGCAGGGGTGGGTGGAGTCGTCCCTAGACTATACTTACAGACCCGGGACAACCACTGCTGGGAGGTCCCGGGCAGCCTGCATTATCAGCAACTATCTTTTCTCTATTCTGTTATTGTTTGTGCTTCTTTTGGGATGCTTTATTTTCTGCGGATTTTAGAACTTGTTATTTTTTGCCTCATTATGTTGGAACGATGGTAGGGAGTTATCTTGAGTTTGTGCCCACGATTTCAAGTGGGCTATTATTATGGGTCCATGAGCGACGGGCTTGCTACGGTCGGCCCGGACATATATCTGGAACCCGAGGCGGTCACGCCTCATCCTGTTTGATTACCTATTGGTATTAATGAAAGTCTTCGGTTACCCTTTTCAAAAAAAATTATAAAAAAAGTCATTACATTGTATAGAGCTACAAAAGATCTTTTTATAAAAAAAACTCCGAGACGGATGAATCGGACCAATCGGTGTTGAAAGACCATAAAGGTAAACTGAAATGAAAACTACAATACATCGAAACCAATAACTGATGCTCAAGGTATTGCCTAAACGTTGCATACTCTGTAAAGAGCAACGGAACCTGCTATCATTAGCTTCAAAGAGAGGCAGAGCTCTTCCTAGGGACCTCTCCCAAGGCCAATCCCTAGAATCCTTTTCATTCCTCCATGCGAGGCTGCTTCCCCGCCCTGTCCTGGTCGTCTCGGGGCTCCCTCGCGGATCCCCTTTATACTCCCCCAACTACTGCTGCAGCTCCAGCCACAACTCTAGCTATAAGGCCAATCTATCTCTGTGTCCAAGTAGGCCTGGGTTGTCACGCGTCCAGCTATCAGAGCGCCGACCAAAACCAAAAAATTTCCAGGCCGGATCAACCGAGCTGGCCTGGGTGATGCCACATGGACTCGCACCGTTAGGTTCAGTAGCCGCAGATACAATTGGACCCCTTCCCCGAGGTAAGGGGCCTTTGGTGCATAAGTCGAGGATAACAGTTTGGGGGACGCTTGACGGTCCCAGTTTGTGGCATAGTTCTTCACCTAGCGATCCCGTTCGAATTCTGGGATAGATGAGTCGTACCGTAGGGTGCCCACCACCTCTCGCTTACACTCATTAACAACGTGGATTATTAAGCCATAGTTAAAACAAAACACAAGTATATTTGTATAAGTGAGTGAGACACAAACCGGGTCGAGGAATTCTCGGAATCGAAGGAGAAGTTGATGACGTAGAAGACACTCCACGAGGTGCCAAAACTGTACCTTCACCGTTCCTCCCCAACATGTACCTCATTGGTCACATGGGACATCTACACACAACCTCAGTACCGAGCCAATCGTCTCTCATGTGGTTCTGGTGCATACCAAAGGAGGAAGATTATGGGCATGTACCCATAATTGGAGTTGGTCCAAGGCGGGGTGCTCCCTAGCCATCAGATCTAAATCACAAAGCAAATGTGGTCGGCCACTGTTCATTCCCCTAACCCCATGCACGAGTCTTCTCCGTATCGAAGTAGAAACCGAAGACACCGGGCCCGATGTCCTTGATCACCAACCCCTTAGCCGATTTTCCCCACGCCTTGGTGATGATCCTAAGGAGGACCTCTTTCCGGAGGAGCTTAGAGGCCCACAATTTGCCCATCATGGCAAATTGTTGGCGAGCTAGAACCAACGGGCTCACCAGAGCATATGTAACTATCACCTCGACTTCTTCCTCCTCTTCTAACGTACAAGACGATATTCCATCTTGGAGGCTAGTTGGGTGAGATTTCAGAGACACCGACAAAGGTGATACCCCCGAGGAAGACCCATCCTCCTTGGCCTTGAAAACCCTACGAAGGTGGACCATACCCGGCGGTAGAGTGAACTGCGCCAAAATCACAAGGATGTAGTCTGCATTGGGAATCTGAACCCCATCACAAAGACCCTCCAGCTCATCCCTTGTTGAATCAGTCATGGGAGCTTTCCCTCGAAGAGGGTTCCGAACCAGTGAGGACGACGGAACGACGACGGCGGCCTACACAGAAGGCGCAACACTAATAGGGACAGGTTCTAATGGTGAGTGGATATTAGGGGCCACCATAGAAGGGGGCAACCTTAACGAGTCGTCGATAAGGGTTGTTGACGGTTAAGGCTCCAAAAACCTAGCGTAACTTGTAGACGAAGCAAAGGGTTGGGAGTTAAATGGACGGCCTTGCCGTGGCTTCCTTAGAGGAGCAGAGGATCCTGGGGGGGATATCACGATTGTAGAGGTCGGTGAAGGTGGGAGAGTCGTGGTGGAGAGGGAAAGAGGAACCAGAGCGATGGATATCTGCTACGGTTTCCTTCTACGCCTCGGTTTTATGGGGGCACCACATCAAAAGAGGGGAGATGTGGGGTCACAAGTGTCGAGGGTTGCATTAGGGCAGACGACAATGGGACAAGACCGACAGAGAGGGAAGCAATCTTATCGGCGACAATGGCAGAGAACTCCATATGTAGGGGTTAGGGTTTCCTCGTGAAGGAGGCTCTCGACACAAGAGGCAAGAGAGTTTTTTTTTTGGACATTTTTGTATTCGGTCAACTAAGATTAAAATTATAAATAAAGAAAAAAAATTATTATTTCAAATCAGTTTTTGGTTAGATTAAATTTAAATATTAAACTACCAATCAATAAATGTAATTAGGCTAAGGTTGTGAGAGTCGTCGTTGGTACCTTTTGTTGATCAATCACCACTGATCTGATATGTTGAGCAATCACTATGGTTTTTCCATAGGTATGGCACGTGAGTTGTTGTTTTTGTAGGGGCTTCATGCAATGAGGTTTTAGAGTAGGTACACGGGAGAAAGGTTATGGGTTCAACGATGATGAAGGGTGCATCGACTTTCTCTAGTATTTGATATTACTGGGGTCAACATTCATCTGCAACACGATGTCTCTCTTTATTTTCTCTGAAAGTGTAAGGTTTAGCGATTTCATGGCGGCGTAACTCCTAATTCCGGCAGCCTCCATGCGCCCAGCTGTAAGAACCACTCCCGGTCAACGCCAGTCAAATCTCCGAAAAACAGGAAAATTTAAAAATTTTAAGACAGACACTTAAATGAACCTAAAATTGACCACAAGGGTCATACTGAACTTAAGTTGACCCCGATATCGACCAAAGTGAGTTCCGGGGGACTCAGGGCAACTTTCTGACCAATTTGGGAAATGTTGACTTTTCGTTGGAAAAGTCAACCGAGCGACGTTTTGGTCCATTCGAGGATCGTTTTGGATCCAAAAAGCTTAGCCGTCGTCGCAGCGGTCTTATTTGAGCCGTTTCCTTGTAGCCCGTCAAGTTTCGTAATTTCTTGGAAAAAATGCTCGTTCGGGGCCCGAAACGTCCGAATTTCGCGAATCTGATTGGAAAAAATCTAGAAGATATTTTCCCAAAAAGGTGTGGGACCCACCTTGCCACTTGTCAAACAAGTGGTGGTGTTAGGTATTTTTGAAAAGAACAAAGATGAGAGGACAAGGGGAGTTCGACATTAAGGGGATTTTGGGGTTTTTTGAGAGAGAAAGTAGTTAGAAGGAAGAGAGAAGAAGAGAGAAAAGAGAAGGAAAAGCTATGGTTCTTGCCACTATTCACGAGCTTCAACCATTGGATCGTCTCAACGTTCCAAGAATCGAACTCCCATCGATATTCTCTACGGTGAGCACCTAATCGATCTTCGATTTGTTAAGTTCAAAAGTTAGGGTTTGAGTTAAATCTAGTAGTTTGTGGTGATGTTGAGGTGTGGGGTTCGTTGGAGACGTTTTGGAGCGAGTTTGGAACGTTTTCCGGTGACCGGGAGCTCGAGGGAACTCCGACCACCATGTAGGGTGGCCGGGCGGCCGTGTGAGGTGGCTGGCCGGAGTTGGGTGGCTGGCCGGAGCTAGTACTAGCCACCACCATGGTGGGCCGGGCCCAAAAACCCCTAGCCACCCTCGGCCAAGTTTGGCCGGGTGGGGCCCACGTGCTCAGGTGCTCGGGTTTCGTGTTCGGGTGGTTTAGAACGTTCCCCAAGTCATAAATCTACACCCGGATCGAAATTTGGAATTAAATTGTGAAAGTTGTAATTGACGGGTTTAGAAACTTTAAACGCTAATTAAATGACTCGGAAGTCGGAATTCGATTCCGTCGAATGCCTAGGAACCCTTGAATTATTCTAAGACCGTAGAAACGAAAACGGGAATTTTTGGAGGCCCGGAAGGGCGTTTCCAAAACCCGGGCAGATTCGCCATGTCGGGCGAATCGGGCTTTTCCGGGTCCATTATCGACAATGTCGAGTAATTGGGAAGTTTGGGAGTGATCAACATTGTCGGGGTTACTTTTGGGCGTCAAGTTTATTAAATTCCAGTTTATGTCTGCGAACTTAAAGGTACTTAAAATTGTGTTCTTTTAGATCGTGCTGCAGACAGAGGAAAGGGAAAGCTAGGCGAGTGACCGAGATCACGCCGGAGCTTATTTGTGCGCTTTTGGAGAAGGCATACGAGGTAGGGAAAAGTAGCCGGATCTCGGCCCTGACTAGGGAAAGTTAACAGTAGAAATGCATGTGACACTTGGGTGTCGTGGGATAAGTAGGTTTATCGAATATTCGGAAGGCAGGCGACACCGGGTGGTGTCGTATGATACGGGAACGTATCGAACATTAGAAATGCATGTGACACTTAGTAGTGTCGTAGGAGCAGTGAACTTATCGATATGAGAATTACTGGAGGCATATGACCATGCCCGGAGGTTGATTGTGAAACTGTTGATATTAGAACTGCTGGAGGCATGGGTTATGCCCGGAGGTTGATTGTGTAGTTGTGTCTTTGGTGGCCATGAGAGCCCGTACTTTACTGTTTGTGTTTTGGGTGGCCATGAGAGCCCGTACTTTACTGTTGTGTCTTGGGTGGCCATGAGATCCCGTACTTTACCGTTGTGTCTTGGGTGGCCATGAGAGCCCGTGATTTACTGTTGGTGTCTTGGGTGGCCATGAGTGCCCGTGGGGTTGTTGAGCCCGTGAGTTACTGTTGGTGTGTCTTGGGAGGCCGTGAGTGCCCCTGGGGTTGTTGTGCCCGTGAGTTACTGTTGGTGTGTCTTGGGAGGCCGTGAGTGCCCGTGGGGTTTTTGAGCCCGTGAGTTACTATTGGTGTGTCTTGGGAGGTCGTGAGTGCCCATGGGGTTGTTGAGCCCGTGAGTTATTGTCGGTGTGTCTTGGGTGGCCGTGAGTGCCCGTGGGGTTGTTGAGTCCGTGTTTTACCGTTGGTGTTTTGGGTGGCCATGAGTGCCTGTGGAGTGTTGAACCTGTGTTGTTGTTTGTTGAACTTTGATTGTGATTGTGATTGTGGTTACCTGAGGTTGGAGACCCAACTTTGTGTCGGGGAAGTTACGTGAGGTGTGGCTAGCCTCCCAACAGGGATCGGGGGAAGGGGAGAGGTTGTGGGCTAGCCTCCCGACATGGATCGGGAGAAGGTGCGCGTGGGTGTGGCTAGCCTCCCGACAGAGATCGGGGGTAGGGGAGAGGTTGCGCGACAGGTCGACCGCCTGACCTGACAGGGATCGATAAAGGGCGAGAGAGAGAGACAGAGGGGGTTACTGAGCAGCTGGCATGCGATCCTTTGTGATCTTGTTTGGTGTGCGATCCTTTGTGATCTTGGGTGTTGCGTGGTTGTCTGTCGTGTCTTTGGAGGAGGTCGTCAATCGTTGTGTCGGGTCTACTTTACGTGTTTGAGTGTTGAGTCGGTTGAGGAAAGTATCAGTGTGTGTGTGGGTCAGTCGGGTTACTTGAGTTTGGGGATAGTGATCCCCGGTGTTGAGTTTGTTGTTGGTGTTACCGGCATTGTCTGCTAAGTATGCCGTAGTCAGTCTGTTATCCGTGGTGATGAGCGAACGCTCACCCCTAGCTGCTTTTCCTACAGGTACTGTTCGCGGGACGGACTAGGTGAGCTCTCGAAGCTTGAAGAGCTAGGAGCGGGGGTCCGGGTTTACTTTTGAGTCTAGCGACGTACACTTGTATTTTTTCCGCTTGTGGGACGTACTTTTGAGTTGTAAATATTTATTTTGTGTAACTAAATGGTGATTTTAAAGTGTTTGATTTAAAATGTCTGAAAGGTTTTATTGTTTAAAAAAAGGTTCGCGTTCCGAGTTCGGTTTTACTGAAATTGGGGCGTGACACCAGCGGTGAAGGATCCGATGGACGGACCGGGAGCGTTTCTCCTCCGGCGTCCATATCCTCGCGGACTCGTGGAAAAAGACGGTCTCCTGGTCTCAGCTCACCGGTCTCTGGTGGGGCGGTGGCGCAAGGAAGGCCGAGCTTGACCTTCTCTGCCAATAGGGCGGTGGAAGTGGGATCTCAAACGACCCTCAAAGGGAGGGGGGGCAGCGAAGTCAAGGGAACGCGATCGAGTGTTCGTGTGGTATTTTGCGGCGAACTCCGCCTGTAGCTCCTAAATCATATCATCGGAGGGCAGTTCACATCTTGGAGAAGATATCGTCGGTGATGATCGGAGGTTCGGGGCAGCCCTCTTCCGTTCGACTCAGGAGCCTCGGAATCGTTGGGGCTTTTCAATGGGGAAGACCAACACTAGAGCAGGCTGAGACGGAGGTGCAAGATGATGAAGTGGTGGTGGTGTTCAACACCTGTCTCTTGAAAGGTCCCCAAATGCCGCTGTCGGAGACAAACGATGGTGTAGATGAATCATCGGACGAACGTAGGGAGATACCTACATGGCGACGACATGCAAGCAAGGAACTGGTAAGGGTTCTAGATCGGATCAACTAGGGGATTGGCTTTCATCCTCCTTTAATGGGTCGAGGCCTAATAGAGGGTAATACTCAGGCCCATGAACTAGAAGACCTGGTAGAAGTGGCTTGGGGTGTCCTGGTTTAAAGCTGGATCAGACATATGGGTAAACCCACAAAAACTCGGGTCAAAGAGCCGAAGTGAGGGCGGGGGGGGGGGGGGGGGGGGGGGGGGGGGGGGTTGGCCAACATCACAGACCTATTGGAACGTAAGTTGGAAGATGTTCCACCAAGATCTGCTATGGTACTCCTCTACCTTCTCAGAGGCTAGCAATTCCACGTTATGGAGCCCTATCTTTATCATTCCAGGGAGGATGGCGCAAGTTGGATGCCTATACTTGACAGTGCTATTGTTGATGGCTCGATAATCAACATACATCCACCAAGTTCCATCTTTCTTAGGTACTAGAAGGACATGTACGACATATGGGCTAAGACTTTTGCAGATATATCCTTTTGACATGAGATCTTGAACTTGCTTTTCTATCTCTTGAGCTTCTTTGGGATTGACTCTATAATCTAGCCTGTTAAGAAATGGTGCTCCCGAAACAAGATCGATCTGATGTTCGATTCCTCTTATTGGTGGGAGACATGGTGGAATTTCCTCGTGAAACACTTTTTTAAACTTCTCTGGTAGTCCAAGCATCTTGGGAGATAATTCATGCTCTTCTTGACATGAAAACAAACCTTCCTTAAAGATCATTAATAGCACCTTATTTGATGAATCAAGAGATTTCAAAACAGTAGAAGGTGTAATGTAAAGGTTAGTTTTGTCTAACTTAGCTCCTTTGAAAATAGATATATGCATTTCATGCGCATCTTGTGGATTAAGAGGAGCCAAAGTGTGCTTCTTGTTGTTGTGAATAAAAGAGTAGTAATTGGTCCATCCATTGTGTATAGTTTCTTTTTTTTTATCAAATTGCCATGGTCGTCCTAGAAGAAGGTGACCAACTTGTGTTGGAACCACATCACACACAACTTGATCTTCATATTTGCCTATGTTGAAAGGTATGGTGACTTGCTCGGAGATCTTGAGTTCAAATGAACCATTGAGCCATTTGAGCCGGTATGGTCGAGGGTGCTTTGTCCTTTGGAGACCTAGCTTATCAACCAAATATTTGTTGGACACGTTAGTACATGAACCACCATCAATAATTAAGCTACATACCTTCAAGTTTATGTTGCATCGCGAGTGAAAGTTGTTTTCTCGTTGGATAGTCTTGGGATCAAGGAGTGAACTAAGAGCTCCTTATGACTAGTAGTTCTCTGATTTCTAGATAATCGATAATATCTTCTTCAGATCCTACTCTCTCTTCTTCCTCATCTTGAGACTCGTACTTCCCATTAGCTTTGATGATCATTACTCACTAGTTTGGACAGTATCACGCATAGTTTCCCTTTCCATGGCATTTAAAACAAGTAATATCATGAGATCTTCGAACTAAATCCTTACCTTGCTCCTGGTTTGGTTCCTTTTGATGACTCTGGTAGCATCCCTTAGGATCTATGACACCTCTCATTGGGCTTCCCTTTGTCTAGAATCTTTGGTGGGTGTGATGCCCAAGAATTCTTGTTTCGATTAGTAAAATATGTCTTCTTTTTGATGTGGTACTCAGCTTGGGTAGCAAGGTGCAATAACTCTTCCAAGTCATGGTAGGTTTGTCACTCTACCTTTCTAGCAATTCTATCATGAAGACCATCTAGGAATTGTGCCATGAGAGACTCCTCAGAATCTTCAGATTCTAACTTGTTATGAAGTGCCTCAAACTCATCAAAATTTTCCTCAACCGATTTATTTCCTTGTGAGGGCTTTATGATTTTTTGTTATAGGATTCGGTAATAGTAGGTTGGAACATATATTTTCCTCATGATGAATCTCGTGTCCTCCTAATTGACGATCTGACCATGCCTATGCCTCCTTCTCTCAGGCACATCTCTTTCCTATCAAGCCAAAGCACCTTTGGTAAGTTGGGCAGCAGCTAAAGATACTTTCCTTTGTTCCGAGTAATTGTAGTATTTGAAGATGTACTCCATACGCCTCTCTCAATCATAGTTGTATTGCCTCCTTGCCCTTGGGTTTTGATAAAAATCTTGTTGGCCATCATCTTCAGAGTCTTGTAGGTATTCTTCATTTTGGTTCACCCTTGGAGCATTCACATTTATAATAGGATTTCTTCGTGTTGGTGATGGCTGCTCAATTCTTGTCATTCGATTTCCAAGGTCTTGGAGCTGAGTTTGAATGGCAGCAAGAATCTGAACTATGTTTGCATCCCCTTGATCTTCCATAGTCCTAGATTTTGATGTTGCTCACAAAAAAAACAAATCAAGTGCAAAGGAAGTCGAAAAAGGTATTGAACTTAAAATGATGGGATAACAAACAATGGACAAATCTGGACAGATATGTTCTCTGCTCAAAGTTCCTTCTTTTCTCTTTTTTTTTTTTGAAAACTAAAACAACAGCAAATAGATAAAAATGAAATTAACAAGGATATATAAAACCTTATTTGGAGCGTTTAGCTCTGATACCAAATGATACAATAACGTGGTAGTAGGATGATGTAGAACCTTGATGATAGGATATATAGGATAATGATGATAGGATGGTGAACCTTATCTGGTCGTAAAACACTCTCTAAGGAACCAATGGATGAAGATGGATTCGATGATGGACATTGTTTTAACTGGTCGTACAACACTCTTTGAAGAATCTAAGTAACTAGAAAGGTAGTTGGTGGATGAATGGCGCCACACAGATTATCAAAATTTTGTGACAAGTCGAAACAAACAAACTTCAAGGCTTCACACACGAGAAGGTTGAATTTCTTAGGATTCTTCCTACAAGAAAACTCAATTTTTTTTATTTCATAAAACTTGCATAATACATGCTGAGAAGGGACTTTATTAAATAGTACAACAACTTGTGAACTTCTAGGGTCGAAATTTGATTACAAGAGACTCTAATTAATACTAAATGAGTCTTGATAAACTAAGGTTGAAAATCCGCAAAACAACAAATGTAGATAATTAATCATCTGAATTCAAATACATACCTTGGCTGTTCATCTCCCTTGAGTGAATTAAATGGTTGATTTGTCTTTGAAAATGATGAGCAATGTGGCTTCATTAATTCCTTGAATAAGATTCAAAAACAAATTTGTTGAAGACTTGAATTGATCTTGAATGTGTTTTTGATTTGCCTTGGTGATCACGTCTTCTTGGTATTCCCCATGCTCGATGAGTGTAATTATGTTCTCCACTTGTTTGTTGAATTCTTCTCGTAATGCTCTAGTTCTTGGCCTTGTCCTTAGTGTTAGTCTCATGATATGAATGTTGGTGTTGATAGCTTCTTCCTTGGGTACTGATAGACTAGGAATGGTGGTGTTGATAGCTTCTTCCTCGAGTACTGATAGACTAGGAATTGTGGTGTTGATAGCTTCTTCCTCGGGTACTGATAGGCTAGTCTCGATGTCCTCATCACAATAGATAACATCTAAACGAAAATCCTAGTTGATGCTACCAACAACAATCGCCTCTTCTTCCAAAGTAACATTGTTTGATCTACCTCCAATTTTTTAACCCCTTTTACCACCCACTTCTTCTTAACTG
Organism: Erodium maritimum; assembly: GCA_963921825.1. Lineage (NCBI taxonomy): Eukaryota > Viridiplantae > Streptophyta > Magnoliopsida > Geraniales > Geraniaceae > Erodium > Erodium maritimum. The sequence goes on along the minus strand of OY997596.1, from coordinate 24,911,072 downwards.
GACCCCGATCCGAACACTCAGGCTAGGGTAACTCCACCAATAACTTGTGGTCTTCAATTTGTTTCCCATGAAGATCTTTGATTACTAATTGTGTCAATGAGACATGGGCAAAACCAAAAAAACGTTCTATGAGATTTGGGCTGTAAGAAATGAATACCTTAGAAACTTCACTACTTGGCTCAATTAACTTTCGCAACCACTACCCGTCAGCTAAAGAGGTAATTGGAAAAGAAGTTCTTTCTAGCATGAGCACCCAATAAAGGATTCTAAATATTAAAAATATATATATAATTAGAAATTTTGGATTTTCTTATTATTATTGAAATCAAAATTTTAAAATAAATTTATATAAAATACAAGTCAAGAGGACAAATCAGCTAGAAACCCCTCTTATCTTAAAAACTGTGAGAACACATCATAGCCACACACCTAAGATCTAACATTCACTATGATGCCACATCATCACCCCAATCACACCTAAAATACATGTACATTCATCTTTCGCACACAAGTAAGGCATAATTGTAATACCATAGTGTCATGTAAACAAGTGTCCATTTTTTTCTTGACTAATTCGCTAATTTAATCAATCCTGATTCGTTTGAACCATGATTGGCTTCAAACTTGCACCAATATTTTTCTTTTTCCAAGGGTTATCTATCAAGTAACATATTCAATATATTTTGAATCACGAACATAAAAACATATATCGGGGTGATAAAAATAATGTTGAGTCTTGATAAATCGTCACTAATAAATATTTTATAATTGGATGCTCAAACTAGTGCTAAATGTTGATAAAAAAACATGTAATGAGGTGATAAAAAAAAGTGATGATTTGATAAAAATCTTGTTCAATTTTAATAATAAGAGTGACAAGTTAGAGTTAGTGTTGATAAAACTAGTGTTCAGTGTTGATCAAAACATGTGATAGGGTGATAAAACACATAATTTAGTGATAAAACTAGTGTTCAGTGTTCATAAAAAACATGTGATAAGGTGATAAAAATCATGTTAAAATTTTGAAAATAAATTGATAAAACTAATGTTTTTTTTTGAAATGGGTAACCGGAGACTTTCATTAATACCAATAGGTAATCAAACAGGATGAGGCGTGACCGCCTCGGGTTCCAGATATATGTCCGGGCCGACCGTAGCAAGCCCGGCGCTCATGGACCCATAATAAAAGCCCACTTGAAATCGTGGGCACAAACTCAAGACAACTCCTTACCATCGTCCCAATGCAGCGAGACGTAAAAGAAATAGTCCGAAAACAAACAGGAAATAAAGTGTTCCAAAGGCAATGCAGATAATTAGAAAACAGGGAACTAAATTTGCTGAATGTGCAGGCTGCCCGGGACCTCCCAGCATTGGTTGTCCCGGGTTTGTAGGTATAGTCTGAAGACGACTCCACCCACCCCTGCTGGGTCGGGTCATTCCTACATCGGAGACACATGTGCCTCCGACTGCTCTTCCCACTTCTTCTTCTGGTAGACCTGCTCCGTTATGTGATGTTGGGGAGGCGAATCATCCAGCAGCTTCTTCGACTCCGATGGACGAGCATACAAAGACCCGCTCTTTGTCTTCAGGGTGGTCAGCTTACCCTTTCCTCGGCTGGGTCCTCCTTTCCCCAGTCTAGCCTGGGGGTCTTTCTGTTGCCCTTGGGGTTCATTCTCCTTCCCCTCCCCGGTCACGTCAACATCACCGGGTTCAGCTCGGTCCAGAGCATCAGCAGCAGGGTGGACATTAGCCAGATTGTCAGGCTTCGTGAAGCCCGGTGGCAGTCCAGGGACTCGATGCCCTCCCTCCTGCAAGTCTTTGGTTGCCCCTCCCGGGGTAACCTTAGCCAGATTGTCAGACTTCGGGTTGTCTGCACCGGGTAGATGTTCACCCATAGTGATCTCCCTAGAGCGAAGCATCGGGTTCAGGGACAGATCACTCAGGAGATATGTGATAGATGGGTGTGTCACCGGAAGGGGTGTGTTCCAGACAACAACTCAATTGCATCTCATCCATCCATTAATGAAAATAATGGCTTGAATGGATTATCATAGTTTTTAGGGTAAACTTCATCCCACTACTATAAAAAAAGTTAAATTCCAACCCACTACCCTAACGAAAGTTAGTTGCATCCTACTACCCTAACTTTCAATTTAGTGTCAAATAAGTACCCAACCCCTTACGGTGTCAGATTTTGTACGGAAAAGGCACGCACGTGCCTCGCATGTGCCACTAACTGATGCGGAAAGACGTATTTACCCTCCTATCTCTTCAGCTTCCTTTACTGTAACACTCACTCTTCTCAATCAGTCTCAGACACAGGCGACACTCAGACACGACACGAAGACGACGACGACGAGCAGGAGCGAGGACGAAGGAGGAGGTTGCAGACTTGTAGAAACTTGGCGCACGTTTCTCTACAGAAGACGAACCAGGTTGTTACTGAGATGGGGAGAGTAAGTTTCCGATTCTAGGGTTTCTTATTTTGTAGTTAGGGTTTTGATTTCTGAGTTAGGGTTTTGATTTCTGAGTTTCTAGGGTTCCTTACTTGATTAAAGGTTTCGTATTTTATAGTTATGGGTTAATTTCTGAGTTTCGTTTGAATGTGGCCTTGTTATTGCGACTGTTTGCAGAAACGTGGGGGAAGAAAAGAACCACCAATGAGTTTTCCTGAGTCAAACCCCTTTCTTCAGCCTCCAATTTGTGTAGAAATGAATTATGGGGGAAAGTTTGTGGGATCAGATAATAGGTGCGAAGGGGGTTCTGTTAAAGTCTTCCTTGTAAGTGAAGATGAATGCAGCCTCTTCAAGCTCACTGCCTTAGTGCACGATGCAGGACGTGAGCCCACTAGTACCCTGCATTATAAGGAAAAAAATCTAGTTAGGACTATGGAAAATGATAAGTCTGTAGCTAGATGGTTGAAGAAGTATAAAGGGTCTAGGGCAGCTAGGAAGTTGTACATAATAGATGGAGATGCACCACTACATGTGGTGTCTCCTAGTGGGGTGATTTTGGGAGGTAGTGAGGCTAAGAGTAATGGGACAATAGGGTTACAAGTCATGAAGCCAAAGGAGAGGCATAAATTATACGAAGATGAGAATGAATATTTCTCGAGGCGTGGTCTTATTAAAATGTTAAAGTGTGGCCACAAGCTAGACAAATTCTGCATGTTGGATGGAAGGAGGATTATTCAGGAGCTGCCAAGTGACAATGAGGATGATGATTATCACGGACAGAGGTCATTTAGTTATTTGATGGGTATGAAAGTGTTTAATTATTTGGTGATCAGTAATTACCTTGTTAAGTGTATGAAATATGTTATGTGATCATTACTATCCTTTATGATGTAGGTATATCTGATGATGAAGATGAAGATGAGTACGAGGATGATGATATGGGTATGTGCATGAAATTGTAATAGATTGACTAGGTTCATAAGTTATTTACATGAGTTTGTTATTTGTAGGCCATGACTATGAAGAGAAGGACGGTAATGGACAACCATACCATGGCAGTGATGATGACCATGTGGAGGATGGTGATGTTGAGCATGTGGAGGAAGCTGATGTTGATCATGGTGATGATCATGTGGAGGATGAGGATGAGGAGGAAATGGTGTATGTAGACACAGCCCATTGGGATGCTGAATTGGGTATGTTATTGAAAGTAGACAAATTTAATTAGTAAGTATTTGGTTGGTTCTAACATCACTTGGTTATGTGTAGGAAATGAAGATGAGGAGCAGGAAGGACATGGACAAACAGACCATGGGGAAGCTGATTTGGGTATGGATTTGCAAATTAGTTATAACTTGTGGTTGTCCTTTAATGTTTAGTTAATATTGTACTTGTTATTCATTTCACCTGTTTTTTTTGTAGAAAATGTACATTATGAACGAGGCAACGATGAAGAGGATGTTGCTGAGGAACCAAAGACAAAGGGGAAGGAGCCAATGGAGTGTGAAGTCACTGATGATGTCCTTGGGACAGAAACAGAAGGTCAAACTGATCCAATGAAGGATGACGAAGAACTGAAACTACATAAGGAACGTAAGAGGAAAGGCAAGACACCATTGGAGGATGATGTTGATGGCCATGAAGGCATACCTGAGGCTGATGATATGAACATATATGATAATGAGGGTAGTGATGATGCTGAGGGTGGTGCAATGGGCAATCATGAGGCAGATGATATAGGTAATTCACTATTACTATTACAAGTATTTATGGTGATTGACAAATGAATGCTAACAATGTGTTGTTGTGTGTGTGTTGTTGTGTGTAGGAGATGAAGATGACAATCTGGATGCTCGTCAATATCCAGATTGGCTTAAGCTAGGGGAGTATGATAGTGATGAGGATAGGGTTCATGGGAGCCTAGGATGGAAGGATGCCGTGGAGGGTGAAAAAGATGCAGGGCATCCCTCAGATTCTGATTTGGAGGAAATAGTAGACGTTGAGGTAGAGTCCGAGGAAGTGGATGATGATCAAGTAGAAGAAGTGGATGCTACACATACGCTGGACCCCAGGTGGGTAGATGGGCGTAGGGTGTGGGACTTGAAAGATGTGAGGAAGAAGATACCAATGGGTATAGGGCAGCTATTCAAGAATGCAGAGGCATTCAGGAAGTTGTTCCTTGCATACACTGTGAAGCAAGGCTGGCAGTTCCGTTGGAAGCGGAATGAGAAGAGAAAGGTTGCTGCAATGTGCAAGACCAAGCGTTGCCAATTTTGGTATTGGGTTGGATCGTACAAGAAGACAGATGTGCTGGAGATAAGGAAATGGGATCCTCATCTCAAATATTGTCTAAGGAAATTGGGGAAGAAGGCTGTTAGTGCAGACTTTTTAGCACAAAGGTTTGCTAAGGAGATTTTGAAGTCTCGGACAATGGACAAGGAGGGTTTGGCAGCTCTCATACTGGATAAGCTCAATGTCAAAGTCAACACGGCGATGTTGTACCGTACACTGAAGAGAGCAAGGTTTCAGACAGAAGAATACCTGGCTGCACAGTACCAGGACTTGTACACGTACTGTGAGGTGCTTCGTAGGTCCAATCCAGGTAGTAAGGCGGTGTTGATGGTAGAGCACGACGTGTACCCACCCGACCCTGCTAGTCAACCTCGGTTTTTAAAGATGTACATCCGATATCAGGCTCAGAAGGATGGCTTCCTTGCTGGCTGTAGGCCAATAGTTGGGGTTGATGGCCGCCATCTGAAGGGAAGGTTTGGTGGGCAACTACTCTCGGCCGTGGGATTCGATGCCGATGGAGGGATGTTTCCACTAGCATTTGCTATTGTGGAGCAGGAGAACAAGCAGTCCTGGAGATGGTTTTTAGAACAATTCTTTGAAGACTTTGGGACGGATCAGTTAAGGCATTGGGTGTTCATCACTGATAGGCAGAAGGTATGCATAATAATGTGTTTTCAGATTAGTTTGTTCAGATTAGTACCTAGGCAACATGTATGTGTAGTTTAGTTATTCCAGATTAGTACCTACACAATTTCTGAGGTTTCCTCTCAGTAGTTTAATGTTATTTCACATTAATACCTATATATTATGCCTTTTTAGAATAGTACCTATGACCAATATTGTCGGTGTTGACAGGGGTTGGTGTCACTCTTCAAGGAGTGGCTGCCTAACACGGAACACCGCTTTTGCTTGAGGCACCTCTATGAAAATTGGTACCTCAAGTTCAAGTCTGTGGAATTGGACACCCTACTGTACGGATGTGCGAAGGCATCTTCTGTTGAGAGGTTTGAGCAGAGAATGGAGGAGATGAAGCTGCTGAATGTAGATGCATACAATTGGCTACAGGCTATTGACCCAACAGGTTGGTCGAAGGCTTTTTATTCTAGTAGGGCCACATCTGATATACAAGTGAACTCGATGAGTGAGTGTTTCAATAATTGGGTGAGGAAGGGTAGGTTTAAGACTGTTTTAGATCTATGTGAGTTTATTAGAATTAAGTTGATGAATATGTTTTTCAAAAGGTCTCACAAATTCCTTCACCTTAAAACCCAACTCACACCCTATGCAGTTAGTATATTAGATGAGAACAAAATAAAGAGTGCAAAGTGTGAGGCTATAAACAGTGAGGACTTATTGTTCGAGGTTAAGGAGGGAGATAGGAACTACGCTGTGGACATAATTCAAGAAACATGTTCATGTAGGTCTTGGCTTTTAACGGGGATACCTTGTAGGCATGCTATTTCCTGTTTTGTAGTGCATAGGCTAGAACCAGAGGAGTATGTGAGCACATATTATTGGGCCAAGACATACAAAACCATTTACTCACACTATGTGAAGCCCGTACCAAGTAGGGATCAATGGCCAATCATCACACACTACCCAAAGGTTTTACCACCTATTGTGCACATCCCACCTGGTAGACCTAGGACAAGGAGGGTGAAGTCAAAGGCAGAACAACTTATTTCCAAGGCTAAGGGTAAATCAAAGGTGCTGAAGTGTTCTATTTGTGGAATCACCGGTCATAACGCAAGAACATGTTCTGCAAAGGACCATGGTGAGAGTACAACCAAGAGAAAGGTACGAAAGGGCAAGAAATCAGGCTTCACTACAACTGAAGATGAATTAGCAGATCTGATGGAGAAGAGGAAAGAAAAGGCCGAGGAGATCTTACAAAAAAGGCGAAAGAGAGAGTGCACAAAGGATGAAATTGAAAGCAAGAGACTAGTTGCACTTGAAAGGTTGAAGTAGAGGGGAAAACATACCCAAGAAGAAGGACCAGCCACACCAGCTACTGTCGGTAGTCAAACCGGTGCTCCTACAACAACACAAGAAGAGTCTGGTATTGGGTTAGCTCAATCTGAGCTCAACAAGCAAAGACAGACAAATCAGGTATGAAATCGTTACCTTACTTCAATTGTTTTCTCAAATATTTCTCAACTCTTGAAATAGTTTCTGACATCTTCAACTGGTTGTGGTTGAGCATGTGTAGAGGCCTTTTGTCTCTCTGCAAGGACAAGGAGTTGGGTCAAGAATCACTGGAGATGCTCATTTTGTGATCCCCCAAGCTGCTGGAACAAGAGGCAGAGGAAGGGGGGCAGTGCGAGGCCGAGGAAGAGGAAGAGGAAGAGAAAGAGGACCTCCAAGCCAATCCACATCTAGCCAAGCCTCTGCAGCACCCCCTCCTCGTTGGAAACCTTAGGGTTTACTGTCTTTATTTTGGGTTTGTGTGTAGGAACATATGGTCTTATGGGAACAATTGAATTTGGACTTTTGTGGTGGTTGGACAAGTAATTAATGTGCAAAGTAGTTTGTGCACATGTATGATGAGGACATGGATGCTTTTTTGTGTAAGGCTTTACAGCCTTTTGGTTTTGCTTGTTGAACATGTGAATTGTAAATCACTTTGGTTACATTGGATGCTTGTCAATTTATTTGCTAGGTAATGGTTCCATAATTTTTTGACTGTAACTATGCATTCCAATTTACCATACTACAGGTTTTCAAACCCAAGAACAGATGGGTCATGTCAAAATTTATAGTTACTTGTACTTTCAGATTAGTACCCATAACCAAGTTTGTTCATTTTCCACTTAAACTAGTACCCATTTACCATACAAACCAACTTCCCATAGTAGTACCCATTTACCATACAAACCAAGTTCTCATACTAGTACCCATATTCAATTTCAAATTAGTACCCATCTTGGCATATGCTTGAATTCAAATCCATGATTAATGCACATTTTCAGATTACCTTCAAATCCATGTTTTTAGATCAGTTCCTTATACAAATATGCTTATTTCACATGCTATGTCATTTTCCATTACCTTCTAAACCTAATTTTTCAGATTAGTACCCATCAACAAACTGAACACAAAACCAGGAAATTTCCATTTCCATTTCCATTTGCTTAAAATACAACATCTCACATCAGTACCCATCAGCCAATACAAGGAATTCAACCTAATCTATGACCTAACAAAATACAGAAACAACCCTACAATGATGAACAACACCAGAATGAAATTTCTGGGTATATCTTTCTTCAGATCCACCTCCATCCTCACCCTCATATTTATTTCCTCTTGTGCACCTACAGGAATTTCCCCAACATGGCACGACTCTTCATCAATCCAGCAGAAAAAATTGCACTTCCACCCTTTCTATGAACACAAACAATTAAACCCTAAATCAGTTGCAGGGAAAACGCGATAATCACAAATAAACCCTAAATCACAAAAACCCCTAAATCACAAAAACCCTAAATTTCACAGAAATTGAACTACACGGGTAATCAATTGCAGAGCTTACCCTGTACTTCCCACAACCAGCAAACCATCTTTCAGGGTTATCCTTTGTCCTCGACGTACGTATGGCTGCTGGAACTCCACAGAAGCAGTGCAACTCGTCGATCTTCATTTTCTTCAACCCCGACCTTGTTGCCTTTGACTGTTGTTTCATCGAACTACAGCCTTCGACCCAATCCTTCTTCTTCTATCTGCAACCCTCACTCTTGCTCGTCGTCGTCGGCTTCGTCTCGTGTCTGAGATTCGCGTGTGTCTGAGACTGAAAGAGAAGGTTGATGGTCGTGGGTGTTAGAGAAGAAGAAGAGATAGGAGGTAAATACGTCTTTCCGCATCAGTTAGTGGCACATGCGAGGCATGTGCGTGCCTTTTCCGTCCAAAATCCGACGCCGTAAGGGGTTGGGTACTTATTTGACGCTAAATTGAAAGTTAGGGTAGTGGGATGCAACTAACTTTCGTTAGGGTAGTGGGTTGGAATTTAACTTTTTTTAGGGTAGTGGGATGAAGTTTACCCTAGTTTTTAGGTTAAATATAAGTTTCTATTTGATTTCTTCTTTACAAGTCCATAATATATATTTACAGTTATCAAAAAAATATGATTACATTTTTCTAAAATGCATAATTCAAAATGTTATTTCATACCCAACAAAATACATATATATATATATATATGACTTCGATTTAATAAAATGAATAACTCAAATTGTTGTTTCATACACACAAAATTTGACCTGTTTTATTATCTAAATATAAGACAAACAAAATATGAGTAAATAAAAAAATGTAACAAAATTTAATACTTACTTTTTCTTTAAAAGAGTGAATGCCACCTCTAGATGCACTCGCCGACCCCAGGGCATTAGTAGATGCGCCACAACTCGATCTCATCGTCGTTATCCCTCCCGGATTTTGCCTCGTCTCCCCATCCAATCGAGCATCTCTCGCTATGTGGGCGTGCCTCTTACCCGGTATCCTCTCCAACGTCGTTGCTTCCACCGTAACCCCCAACGCTACAGCCTCTACCGCATCTGTCTTCGTCAACCCAAAATCTTCTACTGCAAGTTGTGCCACCTCCCGAGGTACCCCCTCTTACCCCCTATGTTTTCCTAGTGTGTCCCCAAGGGTAGAACCAATTGCACCCCTTCTTGTGTTTATGGTCGGGGAAGTTATTCTTATCCCCCGAATGAAGACCCAAATCCCTTTCTACCCTCTCACCATTCTACTTTAGTTGTTAGCCTTACGGGTGGGAAACATCCCCATTTTTTCGAGACTACCTCCATTGAGGGCTACAGTCGGCCTATCAATAATAGACAATGAAGCTCTGTTTAGGGCCTTCGTCGTTCTGATACAATCATCCCGACATCAAGCCACCTCCTCTAGTCGAGTCCATTTTCGGTAGGGACGACCTTGATTGTATTCTTGTCCTTGCATCTCTATTGGCGGTGGTGGTGGGACACGAATGCGAATCTAGGGGTTGTGGTTGGTGCACTCTGGGTACCGTCATCCCAATATAGCCTAAGCCCGAGCTGGTAGTCTAACTCGTTGGGCCTGCGTACGTCATCCTACTGAGGAGTGGTCAAGATGAACCCGTGTACACGGTTGAACACGGGGATGTCGGGACCATCTCTTTCTTCGGTTCCCCAAAACCAATCCTCCGTCGCGTTCGAGTAGTGCTGCGAATCAGGAACATAATCCTAGTTGCAACATCATCCCCATGAAAAATCGTAGGGGATATCGTCGACCACGGTTGCAGGTGGCTAAATGTCACCAGAGATTTCAAAACCAAACGATATTGTAGGTTGGACCCGACTGTTTTTGCAGCTTGAGAAGAGGTTAAGGAGATTCTATGCGGTAGAATAAACGTCGATGAAGAAAGAAATTGAGCAACAAACGCCATGGAGAATCTATCGTCGAGACGAAATACCGATGGGAAGCTGCAACTCGAAGAAACGACCGTGAGATGATGCACGGTGGAAAACAGATTCCAGTGACAAGTTTCCGTCAAGAAGACACGCCGGGGAGATTCTACCATCGAAGAAACACCAGGGAGATTGGCAGAAGAATCATGAAGAAGAAGCGTTGCGTGGAAAATGAAGCGTTAGTTCGGAAATTTAAAGCCAAAATTAAACTTTCGGCTTTAATGATCCGCCACGCGGAAGCCCACGATTTGTTGGGCTTGGATTCAGCTAGTCTCGAATCCGTCAAATGGACTATGCACAGGGCCTTTAGAATCTTCAACGCCGAAAAGGCGCAACCAAATATTTTACCGTCCCCGACTATAAACCAAAGATTCCACGCCGAAAATCTGCAAAAAGGACCGATTTAACGACGCAAACTGACTCGATCTCGACGCATTGTGGATAACTAAGAAACCCTTTTCCCATAATTCTAACATGAATTTAACTAAATATATTTATGAGAATCAAAATAATAAAAAAAACCCCAAAATCTCGAAACATTTTTTTTCATATTTAAAATAAAAAACCTCTAAACCCCAAAATCAATTCCCCAATCTTTGTACACATATTTCTCAACTCTCAAATATATAAAAACCTACATTCATTCACATAAAAACATCAACATGTTAATGGAAAATCACATCAGTACATGACTAAAGAAACAGACGAACGTCGAGGCAACTGGTCGCTAGCAAGGCACGTGGTCTTCGGGGAGTTCAGTGAGTCTCCGACCAGTTCATAATTTAGAGCTCAAAAATGCAAGTTAAAGAGTTGGAAAAGGAAAGGTAAGATGAATAAGACAAATGGACATTGGAATAAGTTAGACATAGATTCTTAGAGATAAGGTTATTAGAAAAAAATTAATATAATATTATAAATATATTTATATAATATTTTTTTAAATACATAAATGTTATCGGGGCACGGAGGGGATTGATCACCCCATCCCCACCCCGAACCATCCTCGATAAAGTCAAGGAAATTAGATCCTCTTTGGGTTCGGGTATTTATCCATCCCTACGCGATGTTGGATCCTCATCAGTGATTTTAATGTCGTGTCGGATCAAGCTGAAACACAATAGATCGAACCTACCCTCTCGCACTTATTATAGAATTCCAAGAGGTCCTAGAGGGTATTGGTGTTGGTTTTGTACCCTAGGCCAATCATGATCTTTTTTTATAGGCGATGAATTTATTACGTTAGGATTCCAAGGTGGAAACCCGCTCAAAAAACCTCAAAGAGGCTACAACCAAGTAAATGAAACCAAAGTAAAATAACAAAGGAACAACTAACCAAAACACAAAACCATAACAAAGATTACCCCCCCTACAACAAATCTCTAGCGTCTGCTCCGGATACACAAACGAGGGGTAGCGGTCCACAGCTCGAATGAAACGCCAGGCAGAAGATTACCTGCCAAACGTGCTATACTTAAAAAATGCGGGTTCAACTTCTCAAAAACCTCAACCACTAACTGAGAAAAATTCCTGAAAACCACATTATTTCGTTGTAACCACAAATGCCAGCAAGTTAAATAATAGACTTTCAACCAAATAGAGCTACCCATAATCTCAGCCTCCAAGGCCCAGCCCTCACAAGGTGACTGTACCGACCCCGGCACCGCCCACAACACTGACCACCAAGAGAAAACCATTCCCCATAAACTCCAAGAGTAAACGCAATGCAGTAGCAAGTGATACAAGTCGTCAAAACATGACTTGCAAAAATAATAGATTATAGCATTCAAAGAAATTCTGCAACCACGAGCCTCAAGAAAGGACATAGTAGGGACCGCTGAATGTAAGGCCAACCACATAAACATACCAAACTTAGGGGGGAGACCCTTTAGCCATAAAAAGGAAGCCCAACTTACCACCTCAAAAGACGGAGTAATTAACTTATACTCCGTCCCTACCGAAAAGCGAGGGCCTTTAACCCAAATCAACTTGTTAGGCACATCAGTTAACCGAATTGAAAACAATACACCTTTCAGCGCCAACTCCTCCCCACGTTCTCGAACAAAAAGATCTCTCCTGAACAACACCACCCACTGACCCTCTCGCCAATAGTCATGAACCGAAGTTTCTTGATCAGATGCAACAATAAACAACTGCGGGAATCTGAAACGGAAAGCTTCATCCTCGAGCCAGACATCATCCCAAAATCTCACCCTCAAACCATTCCCCACCTTCCAATGAATACCCTGACCTCCAAAGAAAGTAAGAAAATGCGGATCACTGACCAAACTCATAATATGGCCAAACAGGATAGAACTACCTCGCTTATGCAATTTCATAAGATCCCAATCACCCGGGTTCCACCTGAATTTATCACAAATAAGTTGCTTCCATAAAGACTTTTCGTCCTCAGTGAATCTCCAAAACCACTTTGCTAAAAGGGTTAAATTCACATCTTCCAATTGTCTGAGACCCAACCCGCCCTCTACCTTCGGCCTACATACCTTATCCCACTTGACTTTGTGAATTACCCTCCTAGCCACGCTGCAGGACTAAAGAAAACTGCGTTGTAATCGTTCCAATTTACGGATCACTACCTTTGGAGCCTGAAAAATGCTCATGCAAAAAACTGGAAGGGCAGCCAAGGTCGATTTAAGTAGAACCACCCGACCCGCAATATTAAAGGTTTTTTGCTTTCCAACCATTAAGATACTTCCTTACCCGATTAAAAACTGGTTCCCAGAAACTGACCCGTTTAGGACTGAGCCCCAATTGGAATCCCAAATACGGAATAGGCAGATCACAAACCTCACAACCCATAATAGAAGAAATCAGCCGCTCTGACAAAGTGGACTCGTGGACTCGTTCAGAAGCACCGCTTTCGATTTCGCATAATTTATCATAAGGCCCGAAATTGATTGGAACAAATCGAAGACATACTTCACATTTCGCAACGCGACCTCCTCCCCTCGAATAAACAGGATAGTATCGTCCGCGAACTGTAAATGGGAGACTACTAATCCGTTCCTCCCCACCTTGACCCCATTAAAATCACCACCATGGATACCATCCATCAACATCTGATGAAGACCTTCAGTTGCTAAAAGAAACAGGAAAGGCGATAATGGGCATCCCTGCTGGATCCCATTTTCCGTTGCAAAATCCGCACTAGGCGCCCCATTAATCAATACTGACATATTAGTCCGAAAAGAACTCGCCATCCACATTCTCCACTGATCATTAAAACCCATAATGCTCATCACATCCAAGAGATATGACCAACTGACCTTGTCATATGCCTTTTTGAAATCGAGCTTCAGAACCACCACCTCTATCTTGGATTTTTTCACTTCATGAATCACTTCCGAGGCAATAAGAACCCCATCCATAAGTTGTCTTACTGCTATGAAACCACTCTGAGTGTCACTAATTAAATCAGGTAGAACCTTTTTGAGCCTGTTCGCCAGTAACTTAGCCAATATTTTATACGGACCCGATATTAAGTTAATCGGTCTAAAAGCATCGAAGTCTCCGGGCTTGAAATCTTGGGAATCAACACCATAAAAGCCGAACTAAGGCCTTTCCCGAAAACCCTTGAATTGTGAAACTCTTCCGTGAATCTTAACATATCAGCCTTAATCACCTCCCAACAAGCTTTGAAAAATAACAGTGAAAACCCATCCGGTCCAGGTGCCTTGTTGTTCCCACAATCCGACAGAGCACTGAAAATCTCGTCAGCTGAAAAACAACCTTCAACCCTGTGGCTTGAATTACAAATAAGCTCTTAAACTGAAAGGCTGGAATCGGAAACGGGGCTTCTGGAGGCTTGGAAAATCTCTCTTGGAAGTGAATTACTGCCTGACTCTTAATATGAACCAGATCTGAAAACCAAGTCTCCCCCACACGAACTAGACTTATCTTGTTCAAAGAAGCATTAAAATTTGCTAGCTGATAATAGAATTTCGAACATTGTTCTCCCTCCATAAACCATTTAAACCTGGCCTTCTGAGCCCATATTCTGGCCAAAAATTTATGCTTCTCAATCAGTGAAACTTTTAAGAGCAACCGCTGAATGCATTCTTACCCTGTCGGAGGCCGAGTGTCAATGATCATGTCCAAACCGTCAATCGCAGCGTTCAAGTCCACAACTTCTTTGTCTATCCTGCCAAATACCTCATTGTTCCACACCTGCAATTCCCTTCTCAAACAACTTAGCTTTTTCCATAAAATATAACTGGGAGCCCCCTTGCACCATAAAACTGTCCAACTTTTCTTTTACGAACTCAAAAAATGTCGGGTGAGTCGTCCAAACATTTAAAAACCGAATAGGCTTCGGTCCCCAATTTACCACATGAGATTCCAGTACAACCGGTTTATGATCAGATAATTCCCTAGGTAACGTTTTTTGTATCAAACTTGGCAAACAGGTTAAAAGATCTGTCGATACCAAAAACCGGTCCAAACAGGCAGCTTTAGAAGCAGGGCCATACCACGAGAATTTGCTACCCACCAACGGTAAATAACAAATAGCTAAATCAAATATGAAATCTCTAAAAGCTTCACTGTTAGGCACTGAAAATTCACAATTTGCACGCTCTTCACGGGCACACACCGTATTAAAATCACCTCCCAATAACAAACAATCATCAAAAGTACAATTAACTTCAGCTATCTTGTTCCATAAAGCCAACCGATCACCACCATCACAAGGTGCATAAATATTCAACACAGTCAGGGGAGTTGAGTTAGAACGCATCATACCTTTCCATACCAACACTTGCTCAATGGTAAAAGTATTGACCACTGAAAAAACCGCCACCTTCCAAACCAACAACACCCCTCCTGAAGCTCCAACTGAAGGTACAAAATCTAAGTCCCAACCCCAAGAAAAACCATAACTACGTAAGATAAAGGGAGGCATGTCTTCTCTCTTTGTTTCCTGAAACAAAACCATGTCGGGGTTTTGCCTAGCCAAAGCCACCCTGATACTCCATCTCTTCTGGACGACATTCATCCCCCTCACACTCCAGTAGATGAATTTCACCATTGATAAAAGGTTAAAGAGGTAAAGAAAAAGGGAGAGAATCCCCCTCTTCTACCTCCTCACTTGAGCCAAAATCATCGGAGTCTTCCTGAAACTCCGGGTCAACAGAATCTCCAAGCTCGAAATCTAGAGCTTCAATCTGATCTGCCGCGTCAGGGTGACCAGCAAGAGCTTTCTGACTAGCTTTGATAATTTCCACTTTTTCTCATGATTAATGTTTTCCTTTCCAAGAGAAACCCCTCGAGCAGCATAAGATCGGTAAACATAACTAGGTTTAGTAGGCTTAAGTAAGTTACGACTTATTGAGCTTTCGGCCCGAGAAGTTTGAGGCATACGCAATAGTGCAGATGGAATAGGACTCTGACTTTGCGTCTCATAAACCTTGTTCGCCGGTTTTGATAATCGCAACAGACCTTTGCCCTTCATAGCAGCTCCAGGAGGCAGGAAATCCGAGCTAGCATGCGAAACCAAAGCACCCCTATACTCCGAAGACTTGTTAATCACAACTCTCTCCGGCTCCCTTGCAAGCACAGCCCCAGACTCAACCTTGATCACCTCGATATGATAATGGTTACCATTCAACTCCAAAACTCGAGAGAACGATGCAGTAGATGAAACCATTTTTAACAGAAAAAAATGAATGTCAAGCATCACTGAAGTCTCATCAAGTAAGGACAACACAAAGGTTCCAATTGAGCTTCCAATATCTCCGAAAGTAGACATACACCAACCCGAAATCGGGATACCCGAGACTTTTACCCACGAGAAGCCACCTTCTATACTCAGCCAAACCTTCGCTCGATCAAACAGTGAGAAATCAGCAGAGCACCAATTCCAATTGGAATTCAAAATACTTGACAGAATATCCTGATCAGACGAAAGGAACACGAAAACTCTATTGCCCATATGTCGAAATTGAAGGTCTAAAGTAGCTTCCTTGTTGATCCGATCACGCAGTTCAGCAATTGAAAAGTCCTCCCTTTCTACTCCCAACACACTAGCTTCAATCGAAGGAAAAAGATAATTGGACCTAGTGCCACTAATCTTTGGAATCAGGTTAGGGCTCTCTATATATTAAGCTTGATCCCTCAGACCCATAATCTTCGGTCTCCATACATGTTCCACAGTTTGTCAACCAAGCCTTTTGTTCATTCTTTCCGGCCAAGCTATGGACATGAAAATCTTGTGTCCCTCCCACATAACTCCATTGCAAGCCTTCGACAACAAAGTCGCCTCCTCTTTGGATCGAACCGAAACAAAACCAAAGAATCCCCCCCCCCCTGCATTGTGTCTCTTACATACAAACACCCTGAATACCGGAGTAACTTCTTCTAGCCAGGTTCTCAGCTTCAATCGATTCATATCCGTAGGAAGGTTGCAAATGAAAATTTTGCACAGCTCCAATGGCTTAACCAGTGTATTGCCAGATAACCTCCCACCCTATACAGAGGTAATCGAACGCAGGGAGTTCTTAGAAGACGACCATGTCGCACCTCCTTCCAATCGAACCTCTGTCCCTGGCACGTCTCCTTCCCGTCGGCTCACTGAGCTTTTGATCGGCACTTGGGCAGAGTCTTCCAACCTACAGATCACCGAAGCCAGCTTAGGCACTTGGAGCATTTTTCCTTCCACCAATTTCTCATGATAAACCGGTTTAGAGGAACACTCTATCTCCAACAGCTTTGAACCCTCTGAAACCTTCTTGCGCGCCGAGTTGTGGATCCACAAAATCGATTCCTTCAGCAATGTACAGCTTCCCCAAGAGATGCTATCGAATCGCTTCTGGGCCAACTCCGCCGTGGTGAGACCAGAGCAGCGCCGTCGAAGACAAACATAGAGAGGAATCGGGGATCGCCTAATTTCATTTACATGCGCCGCGCGTACTCGAACGAATATTTAGGGTTATAGTGATGCTCTTAACCAATCATGATCTTGGATGGTGTTATAATTTTATTAATACATTAGCACTACTAGTATCATATGTGAAATGTTAATAGCGTGAACAATCGACTCCTTCTAAGATCGTCAAGTACGTGACTTGATAGTAAAACTCTTAGAAGAAAAGAGTATTATTCTATTGATATCTAGTCTTAATTATATACAAAAACTAGTATGATGTTAGTTGATGATCAAGTTTTACTGATAACTCATATTGGAGATGAAGTCAAATCAAAGATTCCATTTAGGGAAGTGGTATTGGATGACCCACTGTGAGAATAATACATATGAACTATCATGAGTATTTCTTCATACCGTAATATGGCTTAAGTCCGTTGACCTTATAGTCATCATGATTTCTACATATGTGGTTGTGTGTCTTCACATAAATCAACGTTGTCTTTAACCGGGCAACAATAAAGTTTTTTGTTGGATACATATTTGTCTATGTGAGAGATGCGGTTGACTGATAAGGGATTTGTCACTCATGTAAATATGAGGGATATCGTTTGTCCCCTTAATAAGTGAGACTACGGAAACACATGGTCGTACAAATCGGTAAAGAGTTATCACTTACAATCTACTTAAGATCAAGAAACAACAATCCAATAAAATAAGGATGAAGGTCCTATGTCTTATTTCGATCGAGATGTCGATGACAAAGGGATTAAGATATTAATGGTAAAAGATTAAGTCGGATAGACGGTCATCTTAAATGGTTGGGTAGTCATAATGTCTTGCTAGAGGCCAACTATGGCATGTGGATGAAATGAGGATTTCAGACCCACTACCAAACGTTGTATGAGCCTACTGGGTCACACACAACAACAAGCCCAAAATCGAATTGGACTTTGGAAGATAATTAAGTGAATAAAATAATATTATATTTGATATAATATTTATTTACATTAACTAGTTTTTCAATTACTAATATAACAAGATTATGTTAGACAATTTATATATGCAAAAATAACTCTTGAATTTCAAAAATTCAAAGAGGGTATTTTTGCATGTCCACTGCTCCTAAAATGCCTCCACTTGTCAAGTTTGGAAGTCCAAGTGTTGGGCTTTTCGAAATATAAGTCCAAGTTATCATGTTTGGGAATAGTAAGCATGCAAAAACTGGAGAGAAGTGAGAATTGCTTTCAAGGTTGAGAAGAATAAAACGAGAGAGAAAAACAAGAAGAGTTCTTCCTTTTGTGCTAGCACACAAAAGATTTTGGGAAAGCTTGTTGGTGTGGATAGCGGTAGAGGACAAATTCTTTTAGAGACGTCTTACCACAGTCAATCAGTAGAAACGTTCTTGGTCATTGTCTTGAACCAGGCTCAAAACCGAGAGGTAATCTCCTTGAATTTTTGTTTGTTAGTTTACTCGAAATTACATGGATCCAAGGGCTTTTCTAGGGAATTTATTTCTGCGTTTTCGCTCCTTATAATTTCTACAATTGGGGTCTGTGATGTCCCTTTGGAAGGACATCCTTTCGTGTGAAACTAAGGGAAAAAGGTGGAATCTAGGATATAGACCATATTGGAATGGTTAAGCTCCTCTCGGCTTATTTCAAGAAGTTATTCACCACTTCCGAGGTTTGTCTACAACATATGAATCTCATAATGCGATCCAAGATTACAGCGCCACAGAATAAAACATTAACAACATCTATATCAAGAGAGGAAGTTGCTAAGGCATCATCCAAATGAAGCTGGATAAAGCACCAAGATTGGACAACCTTAACCTGAAGTTCTACCAGCACTATTGGCCCATACTGGCACCGACATTCACATCCTTCATCCAACAAATTTTAGAGGGTGCAACAATGGAACATGTTGGGTCTCGAGGTAGGGCTGGAGAGGAACCAACTTAGCGGAATAATAATCAAAGCAATAGACCATTAAATCCATGAAAGAACTACCAAAGAATGGATTCACAAGATGAAAACTGAAATCATCATTTCTTACCAAATCTAGAACACCGGGTAAGGATCGAAAAACACATCGATATATTACTCCAACACAAAAGTAATACATAAAGCCACTTTACTTTTATTGTTAACGATGATGTATATATTTGGATGTTTACGAGGGGCACTAAGACTAACAATATACCACTTGCCCTAGTTCCAATCTAAACTCCAAACTATTTCCATTGACCGTACATGCCTCTCAAGTTTAGAAAACGATAGTGCCTTACTCAATGGGTCGGCTATGTTACCATCAGTTGCAATATAGGTCATCTTCACATCGCCTCAATTCAGTATCTCTCTAATGAGGGGGTATCACTGTAGTACATGTTTGGATTTGTTATGCGATCTAGGATCTTTAGCTTGCACAATGACCCCTTTGTTATCGTAAAATAGATTCATCAGGCTTGTACGTGTTTTTAATTATGCCCAACCATGTCGTGAATTTCAAAATCCACATATCCTCCTTGGTCTCCTCTACAGCTGTTATGTACTCTGCCTCTATCGTAGAATTGGTGATCTTTTCTTGCTTTATGCTCTCTGAGCTAAAAGCCCCGTCATTCAGCATAAACACATATCCTGACTGACTTTTAAAGTCATCTTGACTTGTCGGGAAACTAGCGTCCACATATCTATTGACGACTAGTTCAACATCATCTTTCCCCTAAGGTTAGGCTAATGTCTGTCGGTATATCTTAAGGTATACAAGATGTCTAGTCCCGTACATATCATGACATATACTATCGATCATGACTCCCTCCCCCCCCCCCCCCCCCCGGGAGTATCGGATTCGTATCATCCTTTTCAACTCAGCAGGTGTCTTAGGACAGTGAGTCTTTTTTAGATGAATGTCATGATGAGCGGGTAAGAGTCCTTTCTGTCAATCGAGCATTAAGAACCTACTCAATACCTTGTTCATTTAGGTGATATGACTTAAACCCACGACCCTCTTGGTGCGATCTCTCTATATCTTAATCCTTACGATACAAGCAACATTGCCTAAGTTCTTTATTGAGAAACACTTCCTCAACAAAACTTTTAGTCTCGTGCAAGGTTGGGGTGTCATTTCCAATGAGCACCAGAAAGGTAATCTTGCTCCCACTAGCCTTCTTATAAACGCAAGGTTCATCCTCGTTCTTGATAAAGCCAGATCCAATTATAGCTTCATAAAAACGAAGGTTCCAACTCTGAGAATCTTGTTTCAATCCATAAATGGATTTCAAAAACTTATAAATCTTTCCCTTATTCTTCGGATCGACAAAACCTTCCGGCTGAGACATATAAACATCTTCCATTTAAGAAAGCGTTTTTGACATCTGTTTTCCATATCTCTTAATCGTGACACGCAACTATGGCAATAAGAATTTGGATCGATTTGACCATAGACACTAGAGAGAAGGTTTCCTCATAGTGAATCCCTTAGATCTTCCTATAACCTTTCACCAAAAGTTGGGCTTTGTAAGTTTGAGGGTTTCCGTCCATGTCCATCTTCACCTTGAAGATCCACTTTTATTTGATGGTCCTCAAACCATCGATGGGATCAACCAGTTCCCAGACTTGTTTGTCTGACATGGACTGCATTTCCTCCCTCATGGCTCTAGGTCATAATTCGGAGGCAGGTACATCCACGACTTCCTAAAAGGTGGTTGGATCATCGTGATCCACCATAAGTTCACTGTCACCTCTAAACACCATATCTCAGATGTGGACAACTAATCCTTTCAGATCGCCTTGGACATTCTGGAATTGTTACAAGAACTGGTCCTTGTTCTACGACCGTCTCTGGCTCCTTTTTAATTGGGTTGTCTAGGGGTTCCTGAATAAAATCAGATGGACCCATACCATCTTGAATTTCTTCAAGATGCACAGTCCTCACACTGAAGTCTTTGGAAACAAAGTCCCTTTCCATAAAGACCCCATCCCGAGCGACGAACACCATGTTCTCACTAGGTTTATAGAAGTAGTATCCCTTTGTTCCTTAGGGATACACAACGAATGTGCATTTCTCATATCTTGGTTCAAGCTTAGTCAAAATCAAACGTTTCACATAAGCCTCACAACCTCAAATCTTTCGGAAGGATAAAACATTCCTTTTCCCGTACCATTTCTCAAATGGTGTCCCTTCCACAGCCTTTGTCGGATCCCGATTCAGTATGAATGCGACCGTCTCAAAAGGATGACCCTAGAAAGAGATAGGGAGATCAGTGCCACTGATCATGGATCGGACCATATCCAGTCAAGTACGATTTCTTCGTTCGGACACAACATTCAACTTCGGTGTTCTGGGAAGAGTCCATTCTGAAAGGATCTCATTCTCTACTAGATGATCTAAATTTTTTTGGTTAAGTATTATCCACCTCGATCCAATCGAAGTTACTTAATACTTTTTCCAAGTTGGTTTTCTACTCCAGTCTTAAACTCTATGAATTTATCAAAAGCTTCATACTTATTTCTCATTGAATAAACATAACCATATTTACTGTAAGCATTAGTAAATGTGATAAAGTAGCTAAAATCCCTCCTGAAAAGCGAAGTTATTGGTCCACACACATCCGAGTGTATCAACCCCAATAATTCACCCACCCTTTCATTGTGACATAATAAGGGCGCTTCAGTCATTTTGCCCATCAAACAAGCCTTGTATCTACCAATCGAATGAAATTCACATGGACTTAAAAGTCCGCACTTCTAAACTGCTGATATGCGTTTATTGTTTATGCGGCCCTAACGATAGTTCTGTATAAGAGTTCTGGTTTAAATCGTCGGATTTAGACCTCTTTGTATTAGCGTTATTAATAGAGCTTGAGGAATTGTTACTCATATCTAATATGTACAATCCTCTGGCCATGTTTGCACAAGCATAAAACATATCATTGCATCGAATGTTGAAAATTAAAATTATATCCTTCCTTGTCTAACATGGATACATATATAATGTTCCTTCTAAAACTAGGTATGCAATACACATTAAGTAGAACAAAACTAGGCCGCTTGGCAATGTAAGACTTATGGATCCTACAATAGTTGCCACAACCTTGAGGTCTACTTTGTGCTTTTACAGCTTCTCCCATTTTTCAGCCATTGCACGTCAGTGCATATGTGAGATTCAGCCCCGATATCCAATACCATGAATCTTTGGAAGTAGAGAGATGTAGCTCTGCAAAGTTAATACATGATCAAGGCGCGGTCCCACCGCTCTTCTTCAGATCATCAAGGATACCTGATGAAGGCGTAGTCCTACCGCCCTTCTTCAGATCATCCAGGCTACCTGATGAAGGCGCAGTCCCACCGTCCTTCTTCAGATCAACCGTGGATTTTCCTGTAATCCTGGTTACAATGACCATACTGCTGGCAGTTAAACTAGACATTCTCAGCCTCTTTAGCCTTCCTCAAGGACTCCTGGTCCTAGGAGGGTTAGGAGTCACTAGGTGTCTTGCCTGTCAATTGCGCAGGGGCCCCGCCCTTGCCACTTCTAGTTCCCTTCTTGAAACTGGTTCCCTTGTTAACCATCAGAATTAACCCTGGATCCCTGATCCCTGATATTCTACTCAGCAGTTACTGATATTTCATGTAACTCTGAAATGGTCTTAGGGACAACCTTGTCAAGGACCTATTATTTGCGTTTATATTTGAGGATTATCTTCAAATTTCTATACCAGTTCAAATAGTTTGGCCTATTAAGCTTAACCCCATCAAGCAAAGTTTTTAATGACAAACTATTGTTTACTTTTGCCATTTGATCTAAATTTAATCAGTAATCCGCATAAATTTTCTGAAGATCAAGTCTTAACACCAACCAATCAATTCTAAACCTTTAGAATCTACAACCTAGATTCTTGATTCACTCGATCAAGCTGAACGAAGGCTCACCACTCAATCGAGATATGTAGGTAGTGTTAGGTATGTCCACATGTGAGTCAGAAGTCCCACATCGGATACTTAAGGAACAAAGAAAGACTTAATATACACCTTGGACCCATGACCTCATAGGCTAGTCTTTTGGGTCAAGTGTGGTGACTAATGTGTATATTATGGGCTTCTTGTTGTATGCTCCTCCTTGGTAGGCCCGGTTCTCCCCTACAAGTGGTATCAGAGCCTGGTTTTGTGGACTCTCCCAAGAAGCGGGTCGGGGTATATCTCCTAGGGCCAGAAACACCAGGATACCATGATCGCTGCTCTCATGGTGGTGGGCCCAGATAGGATGAAGTGGGCCCGTAAGGGATCGAGTAGAACAGGTAAAAAAGTTGGGCTCAGGAGTGCGAGCAAGCCGATGTGATGAGACTCAATGTGGAGGGGGAGATTGTTAGGTATGTCCACATGTGAGTCAGAAGTCCCACATCGGATACTTAAGGAACAAAGAAAGACTTAATATACACCTTGGACCCATGACCTCATAGGCTAGTCTTTTGGGTCAAGTATGGTGACCAATGTTTATATTATGGGCTTCTTGTTGTATGCTCCTCCTTAGTAGGCCCGGTTCTCCCCTACAGGTAGGACCCCGTACAATCACATCTAATATGACTCTTGGCTAGGGTATGTACTCTAACGGCTTACCCTATCTGATACCTTTGCTCAACCCTGTTTGAGATTCATAGATGGGTCCACCAATTTTCAACTATGGCTCGTCACTATGTAGGTGCTCCGCTAAGGCGCGCGACACCCAACTATGTCGTCCAAACCCAGTACCTCGCTTTCGCATGGATTCTCCGCTAAGGCGCACGACACTCATAGGACGCGGAGGTAGTAAGCTGTTGAGAATTGGGAGGTATCTGACATGACCCGAATTTTACTTGTCTAGTTGTGTTTAACACTTATTAGGCACATCCTAGATGCGATGAGCACATAAAATACATACTGATGTAATGATGCCTCAAATTATATCCAATGTAATTCTTCTTTTGAACTCGTCAACTACATCCAATACAAACACGGTTCTAAGGGCTCACATCATAAGGATCAAAAACTAATTTTATCTTTGCATGTGAGGTCATATGCTCGAAGTATAAAGTTAAGCACATAATTCTAACAAGCATTTAGAATTACTCATGCAAAACTAAACCAAGAATAAAGCGATAAGCGCGCACATAATAGCCCCTAAACTAATTCTCACTCGCTTCTTGAGCTCCACCGACTCCAAGTGAATGCCAAAAACCAAAAGCCACCAATTGATCTTTATCGCTCTTCCTTCATCTTGAGCAAATGACTACAATTGAATACACGACTCGCATGTCGTGAAATAACAATTATTAGAATTAAATGGTACGACGACCACACTTTTAAAGAATAATTACACGTTAGCTCTAACGGCTCGCAGAGCGTGAAAAGCGGTAAATTAAATCAATCCAACACGGGGCTATTACGTGCACCAAGCCAACAACACATCACACGACATGTAATCAAACAAGAATTTTATCAAACATCGTGTGATTTTCCAGTTTTAGTTAATCGCCAAGTTTCGAGAACCATCCAATGGTTACTCTCGGCCTAGCTCCGTCCAACGGAGCCCCATCTGGTCAGGGGTTCGACTCCCCGAGAGTCCCGCACTCGTGACCCGAAAATCAAACTTAGCCCAAAAATTTCAGATTTGAATTAATTTTCAAAAATCCAATTTTCATGCAATAAACCCACAATCAATAAACTAGAACATGTTATCAATCAATTTTTCAAAATAACATGCCAAAACCAAAAAATTTGCTTCGTTTTGTGAATCCTGAAGGTAGCACGGCTCTGATACCATTATTGGTTCTCGAGGTAGGGTTGGAGACGAACCAACTCACAACGGAATAATAATCAAAACAAGAGACAATTAAAGCCAGGAAACAACTACCAAAGAATGGATTTACAGGATGAAAACCAAAATCATCATTTCTTAGCAAATCAAGAACACCGGGTAAGGAATGATTGAGATTGAGTCTCCAAGGCGCCTACGTATCCTCACAGGAATCAAATTCACGTAGTTCTAAGTGTTGTTGAGGGGAGGGAGGAAGTGTTGTTGTTCTTTCTTTTGTGTGTTGTGTCTTGTTATGTTGACAAGGATGATTTATATCATGTAATCTCATCAACATAATAAAGTAATAGTAAATAGTACAAGGATGGTGTAAAGTAGTCAGAAGTTGGTAGTGAGTTGGTGGATTGAATCACCAACTTACCTAATCTAACTAATTTAGTTAGAACCATTTAGTTAAGAATTAATTAGTTGGTTCCTTGGGCCTTTGGTGGAATGGGACGCTCATCGACCTCACGAGTAATGGCCCGTGGCCATTTTCCCGATGAGGTCCCGTGACGCGCTCATCACCTCCTACGCCTTCCATCCTGGACATGTTTAACATTATCCGACGGGATAGTTCCCAAGACTCCAAGTCTTGTCTCGATCTGTAAAGTCCTAACTACTTATGGCCACATGACCCTAAACCTAGTTTTTGTCATGTCTCGTGTCAACTTCCTGCTTGGCCATTCTCCATTAGTGTGTTAATGAGTTTCATCCTCTAGTGTGACCCTTAAGTTTATGCACGTTAGTAGATCAACATAAAATACCATTTTACTTGATCCTACTTAATTGGAAACTAATGAGACTTTAATATTGTCTAACACTGCATAATGAATCGACCCTATCAATTCTAACCTTTCTGTCGTCCATGTCACTATCCTTTTATCTCTAGATATCCTTATTGAGATAAGGCATAGAAATGTCATCCTAATTATTCTCAATCATTGTTCCTTGATATGTGAGATGACTAAATATTTGATACCCAGTATCATGTGCATGGTCATGCTATTCTTTCAGTTACTCTCGATCAAGTGCCTAAGAACCGATATCCTTCCCATACCGTAGTATGAGGGAAAAATCCCTTATCCGTCTTTCGTGTCACGTATGCAGTTCGTGCCCAAGACAATCATGGTCATTATGGAAACCCTGTCACATGCAACGTTGGGCTCGGCTCAAACTCAATTGTTTACTGCATAGTAATCATAAAGACTCCTTGGTCTAAGGATACATGACAAGCTACGACATTGAATATGTGCATGACTTGATCTATGCTACATATTCATGTTGGGTCGTCCAATATCATGTCTCACATGATATCTATAATCAGACTCTGGAATCTCATTCCAATGACTAAATAAAACGTAATCCATGAAGAGTCATCTCTCATACTAGCCGCTTCTAATGAAGCTTTGTTGACTAGGGACCCATCAACTATGGTCTATCTCGATCTATGGCTCTACTTCGCATGGCGGGCATAGATCAGATTACACATCGATATATTACTCCAACACAGAAGTAATACATACAACTACTTCACATTTATTGATAACGATGATGTATACATTTCGATGTTTACGATTGATCTAAGGGCACTAAGACTAAGAAAAAAGGGGCTCAATGAGACTATGTTGGTCCTTATCCCTGTGATTTAAGGAACAAAATTGGTCTCAGACCTCCGAACGATTGCCTTATGTAATGTGATCTTTTGTATTCTCTCCAAGGTCCTCACCAACCGACTCAAAGGTCTACTACCGAGCATAATCTCCCTGAACCAAAGGGCCTTTATCCTAGGAAGATCCATTTAAGACAACATATTTGTCTCTTTTGAGGTCATTCACTAGATTTGGCGGAAGACACAAGGCCTTACGAGATTCACGGCCCTTATGATGGACATGAGTAAGTCCTATGATAGGGTGGAGAGGCCTTTCATCCTGTACATAATGCATAAAATGGGTTCCTCTAAGGAGTGGACGAAACTCGTGATGGTATGCATTCGAACGGTATCGTACCAAATCGCTTCGAGAGGTATCCGATTAGGGGCACTCTTACCTTACTTCTTCCTCTTCGGGTAGCATAAGGGGCTCCCCTTATCACCCACATGTTCTTTGCGGGTGACTACTACATTTTTTGCAAATCCACCGTGGAAGAAGCTACAAATATATGTGACCTCATAACTACCCTTGGGCCTATTTTAGGACAAGTCCTCACCCCCATAAGTCTTTATGCTCTTCAACAACAACACATACCTCCTTACCATCTAAGCATGCTCTCAGATCCTACATATACCGGAAACGTTGGGAGCATACATGTATCTAGGAGCGCCCAATATGATGGGACGAAATTTCACCCAGAGTCTGGCATATCTATGACAAGTTCATCAAGAGTATCAGGTCTTGGGACGACAAAATCTTAGGGAGGTAATGATTTCCTTTGTGCTTGCATCCCTCTCTATGTATGTTATGTCTATCTCCAATTTCCTTCGATCCATCATTGATAAGATCCACGTGGCACTAACTCGATTAGATGGGGGCTCGTTGGAGAAGAAACGATCCATCATATGGTAGGACCCAGGGCGATGGCATTCTGTGATCTTCAAGATGCAAATTTTACGCTATTAGGCAAACATGTGAGGAATCTGATCACCCAACCAAAATCATTGGTGGCTCGACTATTCAAAGTGAGATATTATATCAAGGGTGACTTCCAATCGACATCATAGGGATCAAATCCTAGTTAAATATTGACTAGTGTTCGTGTTACCCAAGCCTTTATTGTTCCAAGGATGCGCAAGACATTGGGAAACGACGACCATACTTTCCACACTTTGGTTTTCAAATGAAGACCCCTACATCCACACAGTATCACCAATATGGGAAGGAGCCACGGTAGACTCCTTTATCCTCACAACAACACGACATTGAGATGTTCCCCATATACAATCCCTATTTTCACCTCAAGACCAAGCGGCCATACAACCTATCTCACTATCCGCCAATCGGGTAGATGATACATGTTATTGGGCGCCTAACCCAAAGTCCCATTACTCTACAAAGGTCGGTTATAGGGCATTACGCCTTAAGGATCCACCCCTGGTCGTTAAAAGGTACAACCGTGAATCTATATACTGCTATGGGGCCTCATGACGGGTTCCATTCAGGTGCGCGCAAATATGTGCTGCCGTATCATCCTCATGTCCCCACTTTGTCCTATTTGGTGCACTCACACTGTGACAGTAGACCACCTATTCTTCATTGTCCATTTGCTTGGGACTACAAGGACAAGCTTGGTATAGTACTGTACGGGTCCCGAACCACTACCCTACTCATCTGGTGGGAGCAGTGGGTCCAGGCTTAAACTTTGGACTGAATCACAGAAATCATCATATGGCTATGGGCGATCTGGAAAGCCAGAAGTGCCTGAGTATGGAAGAGTTCAAACCCTCCTCTATTAGTTTATGAATCCAGCCCTAGTGTCATATATACGTCTTGCGTGAAGCCCTGGCCCAATCTACTGGATCAAGACAGGTGGTACACATATTGGGCCATACCACATGGAAAACACATATATACGTCTTGCGTGAAGCCCTCCTATTTTATGCTAAAAAAATACGAGTATATCTTATAAGAGCATCAACAGCGGAAGAACGTTAAACCAGCGTAATAGTGATACGCGAATAATGCACACCATGTGTGAGGGTGGCGATCTGGGCCCGATACTGCCTCATGGGTCGATAGCACCAGGTCAGCCCTTTTAATTTATTTATTTTTGTAAACAGTGTAGTTTCATGCTGCTCATTACTAGTTTTTTTCCTTCCTAAAGTGGGTGAATTATGTTTAGGGTAAACTACAAATACCTACCCCAAACTTGTCACGATTAACTGATACCTACCCTCATGTTTTTTTTGTAACCGATACATACTCAAATGTTTAGTTTTTTAACAGATAGCCCAAGCAGACAGGTAAAATGACGAAAATGCCCTCAACTACATTTCAGTAATTACTTTAATTTTTTTTAAATCACTTTTGTTAGGTATATATATGTACTTATTAAATCACTTCAGTTTTATTTAAAAAATCAATTCAGTTTTATTTTAAAAAAATTATTTAAAAAATCACTTCAGGGCATTTTCGTCATTTTACCTGTCTACATGGGCTTTGCGTTAATTTTTGGAACATTTGAGTAGGTATAAGTTAATCGTGACAAGTTTGGGGTGTGTATTTGTAGTTTACCCTTATGTTTATAACCTTATTACATGTTTTCTTTTAAAAAAAAGACCTCCTCAATGTTTTGTTTTGAAAGTTTCATATACCTCTTTTGCCCTCCACTTTTCAGCGAAGCCCCTAATGTTTTGGTAGGGTTGAAACCCAAAAGTAAAAACACAACCCAACTGAGAAATGAGCACCGTCGTCGACCACCACAACCCCAAGTAACGTCCACCGCAACCCCGAGCTCCAACCGTGCTTTGTTCTTCTTCAAGCCCCTGTCATCCTCTTCGTGTCTCCCATTAAAGGAAAGCTCAAGTAAGAAATCCAAGCTTCGATTTGTGAATTTCAGTTGTAGGTTTTGAATTGATTTTCGAATTATGGATGGGAAAAACAAAAATATTGTGGTTTAATACGTGTAAACTTAGTGAATTAAACAAAGGATTAGAATAAGGTGGTTTATGGGAAGCTTATATGCGTTTTTTCGTGGTTGCGAGGGTTTTACAAACTGCACGAACCAGTACCACGATCGACAAAATGAGTTCGTCGATCGACAATGACTGAGAGTTTTTTCCATTTTGGTAATCCTCGCCGATCGGTAGGACAATCCAGGCGACCGACGTGTGACATGTAAGGACCTAATGCCCATATTGTCGATCGGCTAGCCAAACCCGTCAAACGACGGATGACATATTAGTCCATAACTTTAAAACCGTTGATCGCCGGGATACACCCATGGATCGACGAATGACCTATTATTCCATGTCCCCTACCCCGTCGATCATCGGCCTAAAAACCATATGTTGGAATTTCTATAGTGCAAAAACACAACGAAAATTAAAAATCCCTAGAAAAGCCTTTGGATCCATGCAATTACGAGTAAACAACAAACAAAAATTCAAGGAGATTACCTCTAGGTTTTGATCCTGGTTTGAGACAGGGACTAAGAACGTTTCTACTACTTGACAATCTCGAGACGTCTCCAAAAGAATTTGTCCTCTTCAGGTATTCACACCAACAAGTATTCCCAAAATCGTTTGTGTGCTAGCACAAGAGGAAGAACTCTTTTTCGTTCTCTCTCGTTTTCCTCTTCTCAACTTATCTCTAGTTTTTCCCACTTACTATTCCCAAACATAACTACACTATCTTATATTTCGAAAAGCCAACACATGGGCTTCCAAATTTGACAAGTGGAGACATTTTAGGAGTAGTGGACATGCAAAAATAATCTATTTGAATTTCTGAAAGTCAAAGAGTCATTTTTGCATATAAATTTCCTAACATAATCTCATTAGTATAACAATTGAAAACGAGTAATGAATAAATACATGGGTTAAATACATTATGGTACCCTTATGTTTGTTTAATACATTTGGGTACCCTAATGTTCGGTCCACATACGAGATTAGCATATTCAGTTAGAAAACTAAAAGAATATTCCATTTTGTTAGTCATGTGTAGTTATTGGAATGTGAAATCACAATCTTCCCCTACTTATTTAAACCTTATGTCTTTTATATGGGAAATTACTATTTCACCTTTATTACTATAATAAATATAATTTAAAAATAATAGAAAAATAATTAACTAATAAAAATAATGAAAACAAAAATAATTTGTATGATTAAAATTAATTGAAATAATTTATACGGTATACAATCACGACTTATCCCAAATCATTTCTCAAACCCAATCTATATGATTCATCTATTTCATGTCATCGTCTCTCTTCATCTTATTCATTTTTTTTGCACCTAAACTTTCGAAATTTCCATACATGCCGTCTCTTCTATCCTCCGAGACCATGGATGAAGCTCTTTCTACTTTTTGAACGAGACCATGGATGAAGCTCGTGCTTCATCCTCAACGAGACCACGACAAGGAAGAACTAATCTTCTCAGCGTCGGTAAGACCCAACACAGGGGAAAAAGAAATGGCAAGGGTCTTTGTCGCTGGTTAGATATGGGTTTTGGGAAAGGATGTCGCCGCTATCCAGATCTGGGTTTAGACGAAACAATCTTCATCTCAAGATCCACCCCTTCGCCTCGCCTCCTCCCCTCTCTCTCTACGCAGCGATGACTGGAGAAGATGAAGTACGAGTTCTCGAGCACGTCGCCGTGATCGAGACCACCACGAGCAGATATCTAAAGAACCACCACTAATACCGCCACCGAGACCACCACGAGCAGATCTCTCAAGAACCACCACTAATACACCAATTTACCTTTTCTTTTTTGTTGAAATTGTTGGCTGAAATTTTGAAATTTTTGGTTGAAATTTCTAGATTTTGGTCGTAATTGTTTGATTGTTGAGGGTTCATTCATGGTTGAAATCTGAATGTGAATTTTTGAAGTTCAGAAAATTAATTAAAGAAAAAAATAATAATTGAATTAAAATTAATTAAAGAATTTCTGAAAAGAGAAAAACAGTAAGGAAAAAATATCTAAACAAAATTAAATGAAGAAGAAAAAAATTGTAAAAATTAATTATAAACGAAAATTAAAAGAAGAAAAAATATTAAAATTATAATATTATAAAAAAAATAAGTATGAAATTAAAATTAAAATTAAAATAATTAAATAAAAATTAAAAATATTTATTCATTATTTAAGAAAATAATGATGTTGTTATAAATTGTTAAATAATTAAATATGAAGAGGGGGGAAATAGTCTATCAACTCACAAGATATTTAGTTTGAATTGTGAAAGGGAAAAATTGTCATTTCACATAATTATGTTAGTTTTTTAACCCCAAAGGCTCAAAACGTCTATGGATCGAACATTAAGGTACCATAATCTATTTAACCATAAATAAATATTATATCAAATATAATATTATTTTATTCACTTAATGGGCTTCCAAAGTCCAATTTGATTTTGGGCTTGTTGTTATGTGTGACCATGTACGCTCAGTCGCTCATACAACGTTTGGCAGTGGGCCCGAAATCCCCGTTTCGTCCACATGTCATGGTTGGCCTCTAGCAAGACATTATGACTTCCCAAAGTTGTATAATGAGCATCAATCTGATTCAACCTTTTACTGTCAGTATCTTAATCCATTTGTCATCATATCTCAATCGAATATAAGGCATAGGATCGTCATCCTTATTTTATTCGATCGTTCATTTCTTGATCCTAAGTGGACTGCGAGTGATAACTTATTATTGATTTGCATGACCATGCATTTCCATAATCTCACTTATCAAGGGGCCCAAACGACATCTGTCTCATATTTACAAGAGGGATAAATGCCTTATCAATCACTCACATTTCTCACATAGACAATTGTGTATCCAACAACAATGTTTATTATTATCCAATTAAAGACAATGTTGAATTGTGTTGAGACACACAACCACCTATGTATAAATTAATGATGACTACAAGGTCAAAGGACTTAAGTCATATTACGGTACTGAGAAATACTCATGAGCCAATGTACTATTCTCACATTGGGTCATCCAATACCATTTCACCAAATGGCATCTACGATTTGACTTCATATCCCATATGAATGATCAGTAAAACATGATCATCAGTCAACATCAAACAAATCTTAGTATATCGATAAGACCAGAGATCATTAGAATAATACTCTTTTCTTCTAAGAGTTTTACTATCAAGTCACATACTTGATGATCTTAGAAAGGGTCGATTATTCACGTATTTAACAATTAACAAATGATAATAAAAGATGTCATTGTATTAATAAGTGATAATGTCGTACAAGATCAAGATTGGCCTAAGGCACAAAACTAACAATCTCCCATTTGCACTAGGTCCAATCTACATTACAAGTAATGTCCATAAATCTAACATGAGCCTCATGTTTAGGTTGTGGAAGCGCCTTGGTTAGAGGATCAGCAACATTATCACTTGTGCGTACTTTGCATATCTTCACGCCTCATCTCTCAACTATTTCTCGAATGAGATGTTAGCGCTTTAAGATGTGTTTGAATTTTTGGTGTGATCTTGGCTCCTTGGCCTGTGCTATCGCCATATTGTTATCACAATACAAGTTTACCTGATCGGATATATTAGGAATGACTCCTAAGTTGGCTATGAGTTTCTTCATCCAAATAGCTTCTTTAGCTACATCAAATACAGTTATATACTCAGCTTCTATTGTAGAATCAACAACAGTCTCTTGCTTTGAGTTTCTCCAGTTTAACGCACCTTCATTCAAACAAAACACATAACTAGACTGTGATCTAAAATCATCTATGTCGGTTTGGACGCTAGCACCCGTGTAACCATTTACAACTAGTTCACTTTACTGACCGTTATACAGTAAAATTACATCGTTAGTCGTTCTCAAGTACTTAAGTATGTTTTTAACTACCGTCTAGTGATCTTTACCTGGATCGGCCATGTATTTGCTTGTTGCACTTAATGCATACGAGACATCAAGTCTAGCACACAACATCGTGTACATGATAGATCCAATAGAAGATGCATATGGGGTCTTACTCATGCGGTCTTGCTCATCCTGTGTCATAGGACACTAAGTCTTGTTGAGACTAATGCCATGAGACATTTGCCAAAATCTTTTTTGAGAATCTTCCATACTGAACCTAGATAACACCTTATCAATGTAAGTGCTCTGAGTTAGGCCTAGAAGTTTTCTAGATTTATCTCTATAGATTTTGATGCCTAATACATAGGAAGCTTCGCCCAAACTTTCATTGAAAAACATTTCCCTAACCATGCCTTAACATCTTGCAAGATAGGGATGTCATTTCCAATGAGCAATATGTCATCTACATACAACACTAAGAATACGATCGCACTCCCACTAACCTTCTGGTAGAAACAAGACTCGTCTTCGTTCTTGATTAAGTCAAACTCTTTGAACGAATCCTCAAAACGAAGATTCCAACTCCGAGAAGCCTGCTTCAATCCATAAAATGGATCTTTTTAGCTTGTATACCTTTATAGGGTTCTCAGGATCGACAAAACCTTTAGGTTGTGTCATATACACATCCTCAAGTAAGTTACCGTTAAGGAACATTGTTTTGACATCCATTTTCCATATCTCATAGTCATAATATGCAACTATAGCAAGGATAATCCGAATGGATTTGATCATTGCTACATGCAAAAAAAATCATCATAGTCCACACCATGAGTTTGTCTGAAACCTTTTGCAACCAGCCTAGCTTTGTAGGTATGTGCATTATCCTCCATGTTTGTCTTCTTCTTGAAGACCCGTTTGCATCCAATTATTTTTAAACCAGTTATCGATTCGATCAAGTTCCAAACTTGATTATCATGCATGGATTGTATCTTAGATTTTATGGCTTCACGTCATTTCTTATACTCGGGACTGTTAATAGCCTCTTGATAGTATGTGGGTTCATGTTGATCCAAAACTATCACGTCATTATTCTTGGAAACGAGAAACTCATTTCTCATAGGTGGTTGACGTATCCTATCAGACCTCTTTTGCACTTGTGGTACAACTTCAGGTACTACATTCTCTTGTTCTTGTACTCAAGTATCTATTTCAGGTACAATGCTACTTTGTGGGTCTCTAACTTCTCAAAGTTCAACAGTCCTCCCACCATTTCCTTTGGAAATAAACTCTATTTCCAAAAAGAGGTCATTTCGAGCAATAAACACTTGTTCTCCGTAGCATTATAGAAGTAATATGCTTTGGTTTCCTTAGGATATCCTATAAAAAGGCACTTATCTGATTTGGGTGCTAGCTTATCTAACATTAGACGCTTCACATAAGTTACACATCCCCATATCTTTAGAAAAGACAAACTAGGAACCTTTCCCGTTCATATCTCATATGGTGTCTTATCTACTGCCTTTGATGGTACTTTGTTCAAGATGAATGCAAAAGTTTCTAAAGCATACCCCTAAAATGAGATTGGGAGATCAATGTTACTCATCATAGACCGAACCATATCTAATTGGGTTTTATTCCTCTGTTTAGAAACACCATTCCATTTTGGTGTTCTTGGAGGGGTTAGTTGAGAAATGATCCCACAATCTTTCAAATGATCTACGAATTCTTGGCTCAAATATTCACCACCTCGATCAGATTGTAGTGCTTTAATATTTTGGACAAGTTGATTTTGTACTTCATTCTTGAAAATATTGAACATTTCAAAAGATTCAGATTTGTGCTTCATCAGATAGACATAGACGTATCTACTGAAATCATCCGTGAAGGTGATGAAGTACTAAAATCCTCCTCTACCAGTTGTACTTAAAGGACCACATACATGCGAATGTATAATTCCGAATAAGGCACTAGCTCTCTCACCAATTCCAGAAAAAAGATGTCTTTGTCATCTTGCCCATTAAACAACATTCACACGTTTCAAATGACTCACAATCAAAAGAATTCAAAAGTCCATGGTGTTGGAGTTTTGATATGCGTTTCTCATTTATATGACCCAAGCAGTAGTGCTAGAGGAATGTAGGGTTTGTCTCATTATATTTAAACCTTTTTGTATTAAATTTATAGAGGGATTTCTCATTAGAGTCTTCTATGTTCAAAACATAAAGACCCCCAACTTGAGAAGCAGTTTCATAATAAACGTTATCATGATAAAGACTAAGCTTACTATTCTCAATAGTAAACTTATAGCCTTCCTTGTCCAAAAACGGAATGGAGATAATATTCTTACGAAACATAGGTACATGATAATAGTTGCTTAACTACAAGACAAGTCCACTTGGCAAGGCCAACTAGTATGTCCCTACAACTAAGGCAATAAATCCATGGTCATCCCCAACTCGTAGGTCCGCCTCGCCTTCCTTCAATGCCTTTCTTCTTTTGAGTCCCTTCATATTAGTACACATGTGAGATTCAGATCCAGTATCTAATATCTAAGAACCAAAATTAGATGCATTGCTTTCTATAACATGAATACCTGAAGAGTTGGGTACACTACCATTCTTCTTCTTCGGATCATCTTATATTTCTTGTAGTTCCTCTTCCAATGACCAACCTCATTGCAATAATGGAAAACTGAGTCTTTTAGGGTTGGGAATTGAGGTATAAGCCTTTTTCCATAGGCAGGCCTTTGTGTGTACACAAGCCTTGTCTTTGACATGGACCATAAGAGCCATATAAGCCTTTCCCTTACCCAACCCCTTCCGTTTGAACTCGGTTCCTTTCTTAACCGTCAGAATATCCTTAACATTACTTTGAATGCTCTTCTCAGCAGTTTGAAGCATCTCATGCAACTCTGAGATGGTCTTCACCATATTGTGCATATAAAAGTCCATAATAAAACCATGAAGTTCATTAGGAAGTGGCTAGAGGAGGATATTTGTAGCCTACTCAGGTTTCATCTTGAAACTAAGTCTTTCAAGATGCTCAAGATAACCCTTCATCTTGAGCACATAAGGGCTAACATTCTTCCCAGCAGACAACATGCATGACATGAGGTTCTTGACAGTATTGAACCTTTCAATCTTGGCTTTTATCTTGGGACATTTCCTTGAGTTGACCAACAATGTCATACCCACTCTCCTCCATCAATTGCTTTTGGAGATCAGCCTCCATGCAACCAAGCATCAACAAGCGACATCAATAGTCGTTGAAATGCTTGGTCCAACCATCTTTAATGGCTTTGGAAGAATTTGAAGATGGTTCCTCAAGAACTGGTTCATCCAGAATATACTCTTTTCTTTCCTTCTTGAGAACAGTTCTTATGTTTCTGGCCCAATCCAGAAAATTTGTCTCATCCAACTTATCATTATCAAGGATCGATCATATCGATAAACTGTGTGAATTGTTCGGACGCATGATCTACATCAAGATAAATATGCAAAGTAATTAGTACGAATATAAAATTTTAAAACAATCAACTCTGAGTTGTATCTTAAGGATACATTAAAAGCCAAGATCCATATTTCATTCCACTTAAAATAATCTTTGGATTATCACCTTAAGATAAATTATTTAGGTAGGTAACTCTTTACGGATTGCATCTGATGCAATTCTTGTATAGAATAAACACATCACATGTGTTGGCATATATTCTATATGATGCCCTAGGTATAAAACCGTTTTGATAAACTAGTTAAGTTCAACCATATAAAACGTATGGATATCTAATTTACACAACTATGTGCATCATGCTTTGGCATAACCTATGCATAACAATCTAAGGTTCAATCCATCCTATCTAATTTGGACAAGTATGTGCACCATGCTTTGGCATACCCTACACATAGAAATCTAAGGTTCGATAAGTGTTCAATATAT
Source organism: Erodium maritimum (assembly GCA_963921825.1). NCBI lineage: Eukaryota > Viridiplantae > Streptophyta > Magnoliopsida > Geraniales > Geraniaceae > Erodium > Erodium maritimum. Next base: position 24,873,741 of record OY997596.1, on the reverse strand, counting down.
GGAAGGAATTTCATCAACTTAATATTAGTTTAGGGGTTATTTCACCATACTATATCGCATACAAACGGTCTAAGCATGTACTACCATACAAGTCATGCAAAACCATACATAAGCATAAAATAAATGTGTCATAGCATAACCCATTACTAAGATGGTCTTCATAAGACCATATGAAGACCAAAGGTCAATCCTAACCATTCATCTTGAACCTCCACCTTTGATCTCCATCTCCCACTTCCTTTTTTGATCTTCCTTCAAGAACTTCATTCTCTTGAAAAGCATTGTCTTTGACTCTCTTGATACAAAGAAAGGAAATAACAACTAATACACTTATTAAACCAAAATAAACGACGCGTAGACCGTATTCAAAAAATTAAAACCCAAATAAATTTTCTAATCACATTGGTCGAATAGGTCTATACTATATGTTAGTCTTAGTGCCCGTAGTTCAATCATAAATGTCCAAATGTAAATATTATTGTTAGCAATAAAAGTAAAGCAGTTTTATATTACTTATGTGTTGGAGTAATATATCGATGTGTGTTCTGATCTATGCCCACAATGCGAATAGAACCATAGATCGAGATAGATCACACTCGATGGGTCCCTAGTCAACAAAGCTTCACTAGAAGCGACTAGTATGAAAGATGGCTCTTTACGGCTTACGTTCTTTTAGTCATTGGAATCGGATTCCGGAGTCTGATCATAGATATCATGTGGGACATGATATTGGACGACCCGACATGAATATGTGTCATAGATCAAGTCATGAACATATTCATTGTCGTAGTTTGTCATGTATCCTTAGACCAAAGAGTCTTTGTGATCGCTATGCAGTAAATAACTGAGTTTGACCTGAGCCTAATATTGCCCGTAACAGGGCTTCCATAACGGCCAAGATTGGCTTGGGGTATTCAAAAAATTAAAACCCAAATAAATTTTCTAATCACATTGGTCGAATAGGTCTATACTATCTGTTAGTCTTAGTGCCCGTAGTTCAATCCTAAATGTCCAAATGTAAATATCATTGTTAGCAATAAAAGTAAAGCGGTTTTATATTACTTATGTGTTGGAGTAATATATCGATGTGTGTTCTGATCTATGCCCACAATGCGAATAGAACCATAGATCGAGATAGATCACACTCGATGGGTCCCTAGTCAACAAAGCTTCACTAGAAGCGACTAGTATGAAAGATGGCTCTTTACGGCTTACGTTCTTTTAGTCATTGGAATCGGATTCCGGAGTCTGATCATAGATATCATGTGGGACATGATATTGGACGACCCGACATGAATATGTGTCATAGATCAAGTCATGAACATATTCATTGTCGTAGTTTGTCATGTATCCTTAGACCAAAGAGTCTTTGTGATCGCTATGCAGTAAATAACTGAGTTTGACCTGAGCCTAACGTTGCCCGTAACAGGGCTTCCATAACGGCCAAGATTGGCTTGGGGACAGACTGCATGAGTGACACGAAAGACGGGTAAGGGACTTATCCCTCATACTACGGTATGTGAAAGATATCGGTTCTCGGCCGCTTGATCGAGAGTGACTGAAAGAATAGCATGACCATGCACATGATACTGGGTATCATATATTCAGTCATCTCACATATCAAGGAACAGTGATTGAGAACAATAAGGATGACGACTATATTCCTTATCTCAATCAGGATATCAAAGATAAAGGGATAATGACAGGGACGACAGAAAGGTTAGATCGATAGGCTCGATTCGTTATGAAGTGTCATGCAATACTAAAGTCTCGTTAGTTTCCACTTATATAGGATCAAGTAAAATGGGATTTTACGTTGATCTATTGACATGCATAAACCTAAGGGTCACACCGGACAGGCCAGGGCAGGGGGCCGAGGGGCGACGATATCAAGTGCTACCGGTACGGCCGGGTTGGGCATATAGCTACAAGGTGCCCTGATCAGGGCGGGGAAACGTCGGCGCAGCGACCGCAGCAGTCGCATACAGTGTAGTCACTCCGGGCTCGCCAGCGTCAGATTCAGCCGTCGAGGTTCTCGCAGCCGTCCACGAGCGCGCCAGTTCCGAGACAGCAACAGAGGTCGGTACAGCCAGCAGTCAGTGCGCCATCTCCGAGGCAGCAGGCGTCACAAGGTTGAATGTACGCAGTTATCGACTCCCGTCCACAGGATCCGCCACCGATCATGAGACTATTCAGGGTACGTGCTTATTGTATAACTTGTGGGCGTCATTTTTATTTGATACCGGGGCGTCGCACTCGTTTATTTCGTCGAGTTGTGCTGAGATGTTGGGGCTGAGTTTAGAGCCGTTGAGTCCACCCCTATGTCTAGACACGCCGGTTGGGGGTGATGTGATGTTGACTAGGGTCTGTCGTGCCTGCGAAGTTAGAGTCGCAGACTGTCTTTACCCTAGTGACCTTATCGTGCTGGGCATGACGACCTTTGACGTAATCCTGGGAATGGATTGGCTGGCGAAGTACCGAGCCAATATCGACTGTTATAGGCGACAAGTGATGGTGTCAGCAGGCAACACGAAAGTTTCGTGTATTCTGGGCAGTAAGAGCGGAGTTCTCCTGTCGCCATTGTCCGTAGTGGAGGAAGTATCGGTCGTGTAGAGCCGAGAGTTACCGCGAGTGGTGTGCGAGTTTCCCGAGGTCTTTCCTGAGGAGTTTAGCGGGTTGCCACCAGTTCGTGAGGTAGAGTTCGGAATTGACCTGATGCCGGGAACAACACCGATATCGATGGCGCTTACAGGTTCGCTCCAGCAGAGTTGACCGAGCTGAAGTGTCAGCTCGAGGAGCTTCGGGAGAAGGGGTTTATCCGGCCGAGCACATCGCCGTGGGGAGCTCCAACACTCTTCGTGAAGAAGAAGAGTGGAGAACTTAGGATGTGTATAAACTACCAAAAGCTGAACCGGGTTACGGTAAAGAACCGATACCCGATGCCGAGAATTGACGATTTGTTCGACCAGTTGAGAGGGTCGACATGTTTCTCGAAGATCGATCTGCGATCTGGATATTACCAGTTGCGAGTCCGGGAGGAGGACGTTGCCAAGACTGCATTCCGGACACGGTATGGGCATTACGAGTTCTTGGTGATGCCTTTTGGACTGACGAACGCACCTGTGGTGTTCATGGATCTGATGAACAGTATATTTCGGCCGTTCTCAGATCAATTTGTGGTGGTGTTTGTAGACGACATCTTGATCTACTCGCAGAACGAGGCGGCACATGAGGAGCATCTGAGGGCTGTTCTGACCCTGTTGCGCACACATCAGCTATACGCCAACCTGGAGAAGTGCGAGTTTTGGCTCTCTGAGGTGAAATTCCTCGGTCACATTGTATCCGGCGAAGATCGACGCGGTTTCGAAGTGGGCGCGGCCCACGAGTGTCTTCGAGATCCACAACTTTTTGTGGTTGGCGGGGTATTATCGGCGGTTTGTCCAGGACTTTGCGCGTCTAGCCGCGCCTATGACTCCTTTGACGCGCAAGGGAGTTTGGTTTGTGTGGACTGATAATTGTGAACGTGCGTTCACAGAGCTGAAGGCTCGTCTGACTACCGCTCCAGTGTTGATAGTGCCAGAGCGCGGGATCGGGTATGAGGCCTACTATGACGCGTCCGGGGAAGGACTGGGCTGTGTGCTGATGCGGTTAGGGAAAGTGGTTGCTTATGGCTCCAGGCAGTTGAAGACGCATGAGCGCAACTATCCTACCCATGACCTAGAATTAGCAGCAGTCGTGTTCGCGCTGAAAAGCTGGCGGTATTATATGTATGGCGAGCGATTTCAGATGTTCTCGGATCACAAGAGCCTCAAGTACATCTTTTCCCAACGAGACCTGAACATGCGCCAGCGGCGATGGATGGAGCTACTTGAGGAGTACGACTTTGAGCTACTCTACCATCCGGGTAAGGCGAATGTGGTTGCCGACGCCCTGAGTAGGAAGTCGGTTCCGGGCCTTGCTAGCATATCAGTCAGAGAGTGGGACATGATGGTGAAACTGGGCACGTTCGGGCTTGAGTTAGAGGAGGTTACTGGTGGCGTGGCCATGTGCTCATTGGTGGCTCAGCCCTCACTATTTGCCCGAGTGATAGAGGCGCAGACAGAGGATGTCGAGACGTCAGAGATCCGAGAGAGGGTCGTCAACGGTGTCGATGCAGAAGATTGGGAACTTAGTGCTGATTGGGGGTTACGGTATCGAGGAGGGTTTTTCGTGCCGCGCAGCTGTAGAGACGACGTGTTGCGAGAGTCACATCATTCGCGTCTTACAGTACACCTGGGTAGTACTAAGATGTACCACGACGTCAGGCGGAACTATTAGTAGAGCGGATGCAAAGAGCGGTCGCGGAGTTTGTATCGAGATGTCTCACCTGTCAGTAGGTGAAAGCCGAACATCAGCGTCCCGCCGGATTATTGCAGACACTGCCGATTGCCCAGTGGAAGTGGGAGCACGTCATGATGGACTTCGTGAGTGGATTGCCGAGATCGCCAAGGGGACACGATGCGGTAAGGGTGGTAGTCGATCGGTTGACCAAGTCGGCCCATTTCCTGGCCATGAGGATGACTGATCTGGTTGACAAGTTGAGCCGCCTGTACATTCTGGAGATCGTGCATCTCCATGGAGTCCCTGTGTCGCTAGTGTCTGACAGGGATCCTCGTTTCACGTCCAGATTTTGGCCGAGTCTGCAAACCGCGTTGGGGACCGAGGTTCTGCTCAGTACAACACACCACCCCCAGACTGACGGCCAGTCCGAGCGCACGATTCAGATTTTGGAGGACATGTTGCGGGCATGTGTGGTAGACTTTAGGGGTTCGTGGGAAGACCACCTACCGTTAGTCGAGTTCTCCTACAACAATAGCTTCCAGGCCAATATTGGGATGGCACCGTTTGAAGCATTGTATGGTAGGCCGTGTCGATCGCCAGTATGTTGGGCAGAGGTGGGGACAAGAGTTTGTACAGGTGCAGTGGCAAGGTTATCCGCCTAGTACAGGTGCAGTGGCGGCACCACGGGGCTGAGTCGACTTGGGAGCGCGAGGACGAGGTTCGCGCGAAGTACCCCTACCTGTTCGACTCCTGAGGTACGTTTATTTTAAATTTCGCGGACGAAGTTCCTTTAAGGGAGTAGATTGTAAGAACTGCTCCTGGTCAACGTGTTGGGTCTCGAGGTAGGGTTGGAGATGAACCAACTCGTAGCGGAAAATCAATGAAAACCAAGAGATGATTAAAACCATGAAACAACTAACAAAGAATGGATTCACAAGAGAAAAATTCAGCACTAGTTCTTACCAAAACAAGAACACCGGGTAACGAATGATTGGCTTGAGTCTCCAAGACGCCTACGTATCCAAATGGGAATCAAAGCCACGTAGTTCTTCTCTTTGAGGACTCAAGAACACAAAAATGGAGGTGGGAGCTTGCCAAACCCGAAATTGCAAGGCAAGAGGGAGCTTGCCAAACAGGAAAACGTCGCTCGGTTGACTTTTCCAGCGAACAGTCAACATTTCCCAAATCGGTCAGAAAGTTGCCCTGAGTCCCCCGGAACTCACTTTGGTCGATATCAGAGTCAACTTAGGTCCGGTATGACCCTCGGGGTCAAATTTAGGTTCATTTAAGTGTCTAACTTAAAAAATTTAAGTTTTCCTGTTTTTCGCAGGTTTGACTGGCGTTGACCGGGAGTGGTTATTACAATCTACCCCCCTTAAAGGAATTTCATCCGCGAAATTTAAAACAAACGTACCTCGGGAGTCGAACAAGTTGGGGTACTTCACGCGAACCTCGTCCTCGCGTTCCCAAGTCGACTCAGCCCCGTGATGCTTCCACTGCACCCGTACCAGGCGGATAATCTTGCCACGCAGGATCTGCTCTCGTGTGTCCATGATCCGAACCGGCTGCTCCTCATAGGAGACATCGTCAGCCACCTCGATATCTATCCACTCAATGACGTGGGAGGGGTCCGTATTGTACTGCCGCAACTAGGACACGTGGAAAACTTTATGAACTCTCCCAAGTTGCGGTGGTAACGCCAGACGATAAGCCACTGCTCCCACTATGCTCAAGATCTCGAACGGGCCAATGTACCGCGGGGCTAACTTGCCCCCGCTGTGTCTGAACCGCACCAGTCCCTTCCTCGGGCTCACCTTCAGGAACACGTGATCCCCGACTGCGAGCTCAAGAGGTCGACGTCGTCTGTCGGCATAGCTCTTCTGCCGACTCTGTGCGGTCTTCAACCGCTCGCGTATCAGCGCGACCTTCTCTATCGTCTCTCTGACAAGATCTGGCCCAGAAGACTCTTGTCCCCCACCTCTGCCCAACACAGTGGCGATCCACACGGCCTCCCATACAACGCTTCGAACGGTGCCATCCCAATAATGGCCTGGTAGTTGTTGTTGTAGGCGAACTCGACCAACGGCAGGTGGGTTTCCCATGATCCCCTGAAATCCAGCACACATGCCCGCAACATGTCTTCCAAGATCTGAATAGTGCGCTCGGACTGACCGTCTGTCTGGGGATGGTGTGCTGTACTGACTAGAACCTTGGTCCCCAACCCGGTCTGCAGACTCGGACAAAACCTGGACGTGAAACAAGGATCCATGTCAGACACTATCGACACAGGGACCCCATGGAGACGCATTATCTCCTGAATGTACAGGCTTCTCAACTTTTCGACCGGATCAGTCATCCTCAAAGCCAGGAAATGGGCCGACTTGGTCAACCGATCGACTACTACCCATACGGCGTCGTGTCCCTTCGGCGATCTCGGCAGCCCACACACGAAGTCCATCGTGATATACTCCCACTTCCACTGGGCAATCGGCAGTGAATGCAACAATCCTGCGGGACGCTGATGTTCGGCCTTCACCTGCTGACAGACGAGACATCTCGACACAAATTCTGCGATTGCTCTCCGCATCCCGCGCCACCAGAAGTGCCGCCTGATGTCACGGTACATCTTGGTGCCTCCCAGGTGCACTGTAAGACGCGAATGATGTGACCCTCGCAACACGTCGTCTATACAGTTGCCCGGCACGAACAACCCTCCTCGATACCGTAACCCCCAATCTGCATTGATCTCCCAACCTACCACCTCGTCACCGCTGACGACCCTCTCTCGGATCTCTGCCGTCTCGACGTCCTCCGACTGCGCTTCCAACACTTGGGCAAGTAGTGAGGGCTGAGCCACCAATGAGCACATGGCCATGCCACCAGTAATCTCCTCTAGCTCAAGCCCGAACGTGCTCAGTTCCCCCATCATGTCCCACTCTCGGACTGATATGTTGGCAAGGCTCGGAACCGACTTCCTACTCAAGGCGTCGGCGACCACGTTCACCTTACCCGGATGGTAGTGTAGCTCAAAGTCGTACTCCTCAAGTAGCTCCATCCATCGCCGCTGGCGCATGTTCAGATCTCGTTGGGAAAAGATGTACTTGAGGCTCTTGTGATCCGAGAACACCTGAAACCCCTCGCCATATAGATAATACCGCCAGCCCTTTAGTGCGAACACGACTGCTGCTAGCTCCAAGTCGTGGGTAGGATAGTTGCGCTCATGTGTCTTCAACTACCTGGAGCCATAAGCAACCACTCTACCCAACTACATCAGTACACAGCCCAGTCTTTCCCCGGACGCATCACAGTAGACCTCATACCCGATCCCTCGCTCTGGCACTACCAATACTGGAGTTGTGGTCAGACGAGTCTTCAACTCCGTGAATGCGCGCTCACAATCCTCTGTCCACACAAACCCGACTCCCTTGCGCGTCAACAGAGTCATTGGTGCGGCTAGTCGCGCAAAGTCCTGGACAAACCGCCGACAATAGCCTGCCAACCCCAGAAAGCTGCGGATCTCGAAGACACTCGTGGGCCGTGCCCACTTCGAAACGGCGTCGATCTTTGACGGATCGACCAGGATACCGTCACGGGATACAATGTGACCGAGGAATTTCACCTCAGCGAGCCAGAACTCGCACTTCTCCAGGTTGGCATATAGCTGATGCGTGCGTAGCAGGGTCAGAACAATTCTCAGATGTACCTCATGTGCCGCCTCGCTCTGCGAATAGATCAAGATGTCGTCTACGAACACCACCACAAACTGATCTAAGTACGGCCCGAATATACTGTTCATCAGATCCATGAACGCTGCAGGAGCGTTCGTCAGTCCAAACGACATCACCAAGAACTCGTAATGCCCATAGCGTTGTCGGAATGCAGTATTTGCGACGTCCCCCTCTCGGACTCGCAACTGGTAATATTCGGATCGCAGATCGATCTTCGAGAAACATGTTGACCCTCTCAATTGGTCGAACAAGTCATCGATCCTCGGCATCGGGTATCGGTTCTTCACCGTAACCCTGTTCAGCTTCTGGTAATCTATACACATCCGAATCTCTCCACTCTTCTTCTTCACGAAGAGTGCTGGTGCTCCCCACGGTGATACGCTCGGAAAGATAAATCCCTTCTCCTGAAGCTCCTCGAGCTGACGCTTCAGCTCAGTCAACTCTGTCGGCGCAAACCTGTAAGGCGCCATCGATATCGCTGCCGTTCCCGGCACCAGGTCAATCCCGAACTCCACCTCACGTTCCGGTGACAACCCGCTCAACTCCTCAGGAAAGACCTCGGGGAACTCGCATACCACTCGTGGTAACTCTCGGCTCTGCACAGCCAATACTTCCACCACTGCGGACAACGCCGACAGGAGAACCCCGCTCTTACTACCCAGAACATACGTCACCTTCGTGCTGCCTACTGACACTGTCACTCGTCGCCTGTAGGAGTCGATATTGGCTCGGTACTTCGCCAGCCAGTCCATTCCCAGGATCACGTCAAAGGTCGTCATTCCCAGCACGAGAAGGTCACCAGGGCAAGGACAGTCTGCGACTCTAATTTCGCAGGCACGACAGACCCTGGTCAACGATACACCACCCCCAACTGGGGTGTCCAGGCACAGGGGTGGACTCAACGGCTCTAAACTCAGCCCCAACCTCTCAGCACAACTCAACGAAATAAACGAGTGCGACACCCCGGTATCAAATAAGAATAACGCCCACAAATAATACAATAAACACGTACCCTGAATGGTCTCGCGGTAGGTAGTGGATCCTGGGGCCCGGGAGTCGGTAACTGCGTACACTCTTCCCTCTGACGCTTGCTGCATCTGACCCGACGCACTGACTGTTGGATACCCAGATCCATGCTGTTGTCTCGGAACTGGCGCGCTCGTGGACGGCTGCGACAACCTCGACTGCTGACTCTGACGAGGGCGACCCCTGGGTGACTGTACTGTACGCAACTGCTGCGGTCGCTGCGCTGACGTTGCCCCCAACGGCTCATGACACCTGGAAAAAGTGTGCCCAAACCGGCCGCACCGTAACACCTGGCCTCATCGGCTCTTGGCCCCGTGTCCATCAGACACTCTCGCTGTATGTGGCCTGGCTGCCCGTAGCCAAAGCATCTCAGTCGTATCTCTAAAGCGACTGGCCCCACTGATGCTACCGACCCCATTTGTCTCGCTCCGCCCTGCTGAGCCTGTGGTCTAAAGAACCCCGTGGTCCTCTGTCTCCTCGGATCTCGGAACTCGGACGGCCCTGCCACACTGGTCGGCCACTGTCGAACCTCACGGGTCCTAACCGCATCCCGGATACCCTGCTCCATTGTCGCTGCAGTGTCCACGAGCTCTGAGTACTCCCGGAACCTCAAGGCGAGGACTCGATCCCGAATCACCGGCCTCAGTCCCCCCTCGAACCGCAGGCAACGGTTCTGCTCTATCGCCACCATTTCTGGCGCGAATCTGGTCAGGGCCGTGAATCTGGCCTCATATTATGCCACTGACATCCCATCCTGCTGCAGATCCAGGAACTGCCGATGTCGGTCCAACCGAGACGACTCGGGAAAATACTGTGCCAGGAAGATCGTCTGGAAGATGCCGTATTCGTGCCCGACTCTGTCCCTCACACACCCCCACCAGTGGTAGGCGCTGTCCCTCAGCTGATGAGCTATAAAGGACACTCTGCGGCGACCATCCTCGATGCCTGAAGTGTCCAGGTCCCGCGTGACCTGCTCCAGCCACCTCTCGGCTAGGTCGGGGTTCGGCTCCCCGACAAATGTGGGTATGCCCAGCTTCAGGAAGTCTAGCAGTGTCCGGGTTGTATGGTCTTTGGCCTGAACGGGCCTCGCTGGGACAGTTGCTACCTCCGGAGATGGCGATGCCGACTCTCTACTGGCAATGATCGCCACCAGACTCTGCACCGTCCTGGTCATCTCATCCAGGGCGGTCGTAGTGGGAAGGTCTGCGACCAGTGGGACGCTGGGCGTGCCCGTAGATGGTCCCGTGTCGCTCCTCCTGTCGTCTCCGACAAGAGTACCCTGGGCCTCCGCGTACTCAGCGGGCTCAATGGTGGTCACCCGTCCTGGTGTCCCTATTGACCGTCCCCGCCTGCCTCGCGCGGGCGCCCGTCCCCGTGTCACGGCTGATCGTTCTCGTCTTCCACGAGCCATGTGTCGGTATCCTCTGCCCGGATACACGCAAATGTTTAGTTCTCGAATTTATATAACGACGACATGCTCAAAATACTAGCGTTCATACGGTCTACGTCTATCTCTAGCGTACTCGTTACTAAACGTCACACCGCTCACGCTATTAATACTTTAACTATAATAATGCGTAAAAGAAAAGCTCAAACGACCGCATAACGACTCACAGACCAAATCAAGTCACTCAACCTCAACCACAAGCCGACAAGGCCAAACAACACAACACACGCCCACCGGGCCAACCCAAGTCGAAACTACGCCCACAGGGCCAATCAATTTTTAAAACTTTCCTAGTCATTATAAAACCTCATTTCTTGACATCAGGTAGTTACAACCCGGTCCAGGCGTCCCCAAACTACGTTGCACGCACTTGATATCAGCACCGTCGTGTTCGACCATAAGAGCGCTCCTGAGTCTAGTCGCGACAGCTTAGAAAACGTTTCACGCATCAACACACAATCAGTATGCCAGCAATAAAATACTGCACATACAAACAAACACAAACAGGACTCACAACACTATGGGTCTACACACGGTTTCCAACTTGCGTACCCACGCATGACGAGACTTTTACTGACTCGACTATCCCCACCTAATTGACGTACAGTCCGAGGTGTGAAACCTCGAGCTCTGATTCCAAGCTGTCACGCCCCAAATTCAGTATAACCGAACTCGGAACGCGAACGTTTTAAATAAATCACTTTAAAACCATCAAGTAGTTAATCAAAATAATTATTTACATCTCAAAAGTACGTCCCAACAAGCGGACAAAAAGCAAAGTGTACGTCGCTAGACTCAAAAGAAAACCCGGACTCCGCTCCTAGCTCTTCAAGCCTCGAGAGCTCACCTAGAACATCCCGCGACCAGTGCCTGTAGGAAAAGCAGCTAGGGGTGAGCGTTCGCTCACCGCCACGGATATCAGACTTACTACGGCATACTTAGCAGACAATGCCGGTAACACCAACAACAACCCGACTGACACACAATCCGTCACTTTCCTAAACCTACTCAACACTCGGACACGTAATGTAGACCCGACACAACGATTGACGACTTCCTCCAAAGACACGACAGATAACCACGCAACACCCAAGATCACTAAGGATCGCACACCAAACAAGATCACAAAGGATCGCACTCCAATTGCTCAGTAACCCCCACGCCCTTTACCGATCCCTGTCAGGCCATGCGGTCGACCTGTCGCACTTTTCCCGACACAAAGTCGGATCAGGCTGTCGACCTGTCACCCCTAACCACGCACGCGCGGCCAGGACCCCTTTCCTCACGGGCGGCCCCCTTACCCCGTCTGAACATGCAGACACGTGCGATCACAAGACCCCCGTTTCATGAAGCGGGCCCCCAACCTCAGGTAACCACAATCACAATCACAACCAAACTTCAACAAACAGCAACAACACCGGTACAACACTCCACATGCACTCATGGCCACCCAAGACATACCAACAGTAAAGACATGGGCTCAACAACCCCACAGGCACTCACGACCACCCAAAACACCAACGGTAAAACACGGGTTCAACAACCCCACGGGCACTCAAGGCCACCCAAACACCAAAAGTAAAGACACGGGTTCAACAACCCCACGGGCACTCATGGCCACCCAAGACACCAACGGTAAAACACGGGCTCTCATGGCCACCCAAGACACAGCAGTAAAATACGGGCTCTCATGGCCACCCAAGACACAAACATTAAAGTACGGGCTCTCATGGCCACCCAAGACAGAAACATTAAAGTACGGGCTCTCATGGTCACCCAAGACACAAACATTAAAGTACGGGCTCTCATGGCCACCCAAGACACAAATTAAACAATCAACCTCCGGGCATAACCAATGCCTCCAGTAATTCTAATATCGAAAGTTCACTGCTCCTACGACACTACTAAGTGTCACATGCATTTACGACACCACCCGGTGTCGCCTGCCTTTCTAATATTCGATAAACCTACTGAACACACGACACCCCGGTGTCACATGCATTTCTACTGTTAACTTTCCCTAATTAGGGCCGAGATCTGGCTACTTTTCCCTACCTCATATGCTTTCTCCAAAAGCGCACTAACAAGCTCCGGCGTGATCTCGATCACTCGCCTAGCTTTCCCTTTCCTCTGTCTGCGGCACGATCTAATAAGAACACAATTTAAATACTTTTAAGTTCGCAGACATAAACTGGAATTTAATAAACTTGACGCCCAAAAGTAACCCCGACAATGTCGATCACTCCCAAACTTCCCAATTACTCGACATTGTCGATAATGGACCCAGAAAAGCCCGATTCGCCCGACATGGCGAATCTGCCCGGGTTTTGGAAACGCCCTTCCGGGGCTCCGAAAATTCCCGTTTTCGTTTCTACGGTCTTAGAATAATTCAAGGGTTCCTATGCACTCGACGGAATCCAATTCCAACTTCCGAGTAATTTAATTAGCGTTTCAAGTTTCTAAACCCGTCAATTACAACTTTTACAATTTAATTCCAAATTTCGATCCGGTTGTAGATTAATTACTTGGGGAACGTTCTAAACCACCCGAACACGAAACCCGAGCACCCGAGCACGTGGGCCCCACCCAGCCACCCTTGGCCGTGGGTGGCTAGGGCATTTTGGGCCCGGCTCACCATGGTGGTGGCCGGCCGGCCACTATACACGGTGGCCGGAGCTCCCGGTCACCTGAAAACGTTCAATCCTTGCTCCAAAACGTCTCCAAGACGTCTCCAACGATCCACACACCTCAATACCACCAAAATTACTAGTTTTACTCAAACCCTAACTTTCCAACTTAAGCAAAACGAGAATCGATTAGGTGCTCACCGTAGAGAACGTCGACGTGAGCTCGATCCCTTTAACTTTGAGACGATCCAATGGTTAGATGCTCGTGAATAGTGGCAAGAACCCCAACCCTCCTTCTCTTTTCTCTCTTCTTCTCCTTCTCCTTCTCTCACTAAAAACCAACTTCTTTTCTCTTTTTTTCTTCTATTTTTTGAACTAGTGGCCGAACCCCCCTAGTATAGTCCTCCCTTGTCTTGTCCAAAACCTAACACCACCACTTGTTTGGCAAGTGGCAAGTGGGTCCCACACCTTCTTGGAAAAATATCTTCTAGATATTTTCCATTCAGATTCGCGAAATTCGGACGTTTCGGGCCCCGAACGGGCACTTTTTCCAAGAAATTACGAAACTTCACGGGCTACAAGGAAACGGCTCAACTAAGACCGCTGCGATGACGGTTAAGCTTTTTGGATCCGAAACGGTCCTCGAATGGACCAAAACGTCGCTCGGTTGACTTTTCCAGCGAAAAGTCAACATTTCCCAAATCGGTCAGAAAGTTGCCCTGAGTCCCCCGGAACTCACTTTGGTCGATATCGGAGTCAACTTAAGTCCGGTATGACCCTCGGGGTCAAATTTAGGTTCATTTAAGTGTCTGTCTTAAAATTTTTAAATTTTCCTGTTTTTCGCAGGTTTGACTGGCGTTGACCGGGAGTGGTTATTACATGGGGATGAAGCGATGCGATTGTCGGGTGTTTGACATCGGTAGAAATCCTTATGCTCACGCCTTAGCGTGTTGTGAGCATGTTGGTAAAATATTTATTAATTGTGCTCGGACAATTACACGATAGAAACATAGTGTATGACTTATGCAAGAATCCTTTATCCAGTGTTAAGAGAATCAGAGTGGAATATTGATGATTGTGAAGGTCTTTATGACGGTTCTCCCTCCATACTATGTAGACTAACAGAAAGATAAATTCAATAAACAAGTGAGCCTCGAAGATCCGCTCCAAAGCGTCAACGTAAATGTGGAAATTGCGCGATTGTTTGTCACAACAAACGAACATGTTCTTCGCTTGCTTCTTCATCCAATGTGTAAGGATACTATTTTTCATACTATGTATTTATTTGTGATTGTAGGTGACTAACTGTTTAGCTTGGGCGTGAATTTTTTAATTCAATGGTTATGTTTATTTCATAATAATTATGACCTAAAGTATGTCGTAAAGTATGTTACATCTAATCAACATCGGAAGGAATATATTCCTTCACATCTTCTATATGTAAGAACAATGAAACTACTTATCGCATATCCTCGTCTTGCCTATAATTTTCATCTTGCATCTACTTCTACTATATCTCCAAGACAATAAATGTCGTGGAATGATTACTATCCTTCCAAAGACTCCCCATACAAAAGGAAGCGATACTTGGTACAGATATGGCTCAAAATCTGATGGCACCTAAGTCTTCACCAAGATACCCAGAGGATAACTACCCATTTCAGGCTAAAGAAACACTATAGGATGATGGGCAAAGAGAGCAAAAGCCTTTAGAAGAAAAAGAGTCTCACGTAGACGACTATCCTTTCAATGGGGATAGTGAATAATATGATAGCGATGAAGTTGAAAGCGGTGATGAGGCGACATCGGCATTCGATGCAAATACCCCTGAAGAGGAAGTCGCTAAGCAGAAAGAGTGATTATGTGTAACTCATCTTTTAGGGTAACTATTTGTACCCTATCTAGTAAGGTAACTGATGAGTGTGGATGACTATGCATCAAAACCCTCATTTTACATGCACAGTACACGATCATCAAGCAATAGATTTAACGGTTACGTACCGGTCGATCCCACAAGGAGTAGAGGTATCACTAGTATTTTGCTAAAACCTGGGGACGTGGGCTGTCACTTCCACATCCCCGAAAGGGAAAATAAAGAGCAGAAAAGTAAATGTTTGTTTTGAAGTCTAGGCAGAAAGTAAAATAACATATGTACACGCTACCACCTAAGACACATAACGTTTGATTCACACAAGGGGTCGGTCACGGGTACAAGTAAATAAGACTTCCAATCAACACATGCTTTGATTAACGATGGTGAAATAAAATAATTCTTTTTTTATAGTCTTAGAACACTTAAGTTCCTATGTACACTTATCATGAAATCAACCACATACTAGTCACGAGGAGAGGGCACAAGACCATTTCCCGGACCGAAATGCGAACCACCAATCATCGGAAAGAAATAAAAATAGAAATAGGGTGTAGTTCTATGATCTTGAGCGAAGCTCGATCAATCATCGAACGAGAGATAACGACAACTAATGCATGTCACTCTCACTACCAACTACCTTAAGTAGAGATAACTACACCACTCGGCGAATCAACTCAGCTACGCCTAGTTCAATAGCGATGAACACCGGAACTCAGGTAGAACTAAATAGAGTATCGAATCGCGATACTCTGGTACTACACAA
Source organism: Erodium maritimum (assembly GCA_963921825.1). NCBI lineage: Eukaryota > Viridiplantae > Streptophyta > Magnoliopsida > Geraniales > Geraniaceae > Erodium > Erodium maritimum. The sequence continues at coordinate 24,857,957 of OY997596.1, read as the reverse complement.
GCATGAGAGGACTCTAAATAAATGTCGAATCTACTTAGTTACGCCTAGTTCAATCAATCTGACGACCGAATAAATCGATCATCAAGGAGAACTAAATAGAGTGACGAATCACGAAGCTCTAGTAATACACAAGCATCAGTAATCTTTAAATCAATAAATGAATCTACTTAGCTACGCCTAGTTCACTTCTCAAAAACCAAACACCACCGATCAAGATGAGCTCGGTAATCGAATAGAACTAAATAGAACCTCGTTCTAGTAATACACAAGCGTAAGAAAGTTCTATAAAATTGAAATCTCGTCTCACACTAGATCGAATCATGGATCGCTCCAAATATCAATCTACATAGCGCACACAGCAATTAGGGAAAATCCTCAAATCATTTGGTCGGCTTGAAACGCACAAGAGAATCGAGAAAACACATCCTAACATATTTATATCCCGTCAATAGGAAATCAAGACATAAAAATATCGGAAATCCTAAATAAGTTCACTAAATGACTAAAGTTTACATTTTTACGAACTCTAACCTCGAACTTGATATACACCCGAGAGATGAAATAGCTAGCACATGAAATCGGGTTTTAAAATCATGAAAGTTTCGAACACAAAGTAAGAAAATCATGCTTGAACATCGATTAGCTAAAATATAGACAAATACTCATACAAGCAAGTGGATGCTATTAAGCTCAAAAACCACAAATCATGCCAAAAACACTACCAACATCAAATTAACAATAAACTCGTGCATCAATTTAACGGAAATCAACATTTACACAACACCCATGACCAAAGATTGGAATCCAAGGTTATGGAATCCAAATCCTACTCAAGAATACCAAAAAAACCGAGCTTTACAACAAAATAGAGAAGAGTAGAGATTAGAATCGAGATTGGATTGAGCAACCCAATCGAAAAACTCATCTAGCTTGCAAACCCACCATCTCCAACTCTCCAAAGCTTCAACACATGAAAATGGAGAAGTTGGAGATGGTGGGAGGCTCATGGATGCTTGAAACCTCTTTGGAGCGTCTTAATTATGACCTCTGGTGGTAGAAAATGCTTTCAAAGACGAAGAACACTCAGGAACAAGAGAGAAAAAAAGAAAGAAGTGAAAAAAACTTGATTTTTGATTCTAAAAGTAAAAAAACCTTATACGAAAAGTAATAAAAGCCATCTATAGGCAGAGCTACAATTCAGGGGGGAAAATATGAGGTATGTGCTTCAAAACCACGCGGAACGGAGCTGGGGGAGATTGTGCTGGCGAGGGTGATCTGGTGCGGGTGAGATCAGAAAAACGGGCGTGCACCTATGCTATCTACGGTCAGATCCGGTCAACCCGCGAATGTCAGCTGACCAAACGAGTCAAGGGGCGCGGGTGCACGGTATAAGCTGCACCGCAGCTGCACTGTATCCGGGCTTTAGTAGATTTCCCCCTTTTTAATCTGAAACTTCAAACGGTCGTTCCCGCTCCGTTAGACCTCTGATCGACTCCGTTCTTGCGTCAATAAATTCCTTTTTTCGAGGCCTACAAAAAAAGACCAATAATGAATATAGTTTGAACATTTAAAAAATATCGACAAGAACGAGGTAAAAATGTAAGGAAAACTAGTCAAATTAGATGTGACAAATTTGCGCTCATCAGTAACTATGTGTAACACATCTCATATTTATTTGTACTATGTGTAAGTAAGAAATTAGAGAAACAATTATTTTTTATTGAACAAAAGTTTGTTGAGGTTACTCTTCTAACCTTTCTAAGGTTCCACCGCCGCCGCTCCACCGCCAACCTCCTCCATGGCAATTCCATGCCTCCACCATTGAAGCCCCGACTTCAAGGTTCTCCACTACCTCCAGGTGAGATCCTGTCTACCCGATTTAGGGTCCGTCGCAGCCGTCATCGCCATCCATTGCCGCCCACCAACCGCTCTCTCACCCTGCGTCCTGATTCTCGGACGTCTCGCAGCCACCGTGGCCCTCCTGCCACTCTTCGGGTTACGGGCTCCATGCGCCGTGCCACCTATCGCCGACATGGGTCCGTTCCCCTGACGGATCTAGGATCCGGGAGGAAGGACGATAAGACGGGGTCTGCCTCCACGACACCCGAAGTCGGGACCCTCGATCTCGAACAAACCGCTGCGGATCGAATCGATGCTCTCGCCTTCTGCACTACTTCGAAAGAGCAGGGTGAATCAAGACGGAGAATTGACGATACCAGATCGCTCCAATGGCACGGGGCCTAGAAGACCTGGCATCACAGTTTTGGTAGTCTGCTCTTTCGACCGTGTGCTAATTTCTTTTCCTGTTTTAGGTCGAATAAGTTATTGGTTATTCATTGTGCTAGGTCGATTAACCGTTTGGGACTGTGCTAGGTCGAATAAGCTTAGGACTTTGGTTAATTATTTCCGTGTAACGTATGTTGAAACGACGGTAGGGAGTTGTCTTGAGTTGTTGCCCACGAGTTCATGTGGGCTAAAATTATGGGTCCATGAGCGCCGGGCTAGCTACGGTCGGCCCGGACAAATATCTGGAACCCGAGGCGGTCACGCCTCATTCTGTATGATTTCCTTTTGGCATTAATGAAATCTCCGGTTACTCGTTTCAAAAAAATCTATTAGAGAAACTAAGTGTAACTTATCAATAAGGGTAACTATGTGTATATCATATGTTAGAGTAACTATGTATAACTCATCTCATGTGTTATCTATCATATGTGTAAGTAAGATATTAGAACAACTATGTATAACTCATCGATTAGGGTAACTATATATAACTCATGAATATATGTTCTATGTGTAACTCATCGATTAAGGTAAGTTTGTATAACTCATCTATTAGACCTTATGTGACATGTAACTGATATATTAGAGTAACTATGTGTAGCACATCTATTAGGGTAACTATGTGTAACTCATTTCAATGAATTATGTGTCAAAGACTCACCAATCTCCAGGTTTACTTCCTTCGCTCGATGGAAATGTCATCGATCTTCGGTAAACCTCATCAATCGTCGGGTTCCATGGTTAGCTAACTTTAGACGATCAACGGTATGAACCCGTCGACTGCCGGAAATATCGTCGATCTCAAGTAACCCTTGTCCATCATCGGGTTCCATGGTCAGCAAACTACTGGCGACCGACGGAAATGTCATTGATCAACAGAAACCGTCATCAATCACCGGGTTTCGTGGGCAGTAGACGTCCGAAAATCAACGGTTTCTAACTTGTTGATCTCTGAAATCCAACAACATAATTTTGTTAAGTATCAATCTATCGCCGATGGACGGTATCTACTTGTTAATCAAGAATGTTAGAGAGCTTTCCATTTAATATGCATGTCATCGGTCGATGGTTGGTAACCAGATTTCAACGAAATACACTTTAATAACCAAGTCATTTCCCTGTGGAGTTCAACTTATTTTAGACAATCTTTATCAGTTCCTTGTACAGTTCAACTTAGACGAAATAATTAACCAGAATGCAGATAACTCTACACAATGATTAACCACAATTCAGATAAGTCTACAAGATATTCATTACAAGTCCATTCAAAACATCTGTTCTTTAACCAAAACCACAAATTCATACTTCCCACAATCTAAAGAAGCAGTTGGTAGTCCATGAAAACATGCACACAGTACTTCCTACGATAGTTTTGTATAAACATGTCTGACAAATACTTGTTGAATGGAAGGTGCGCCATCTCCAGCTTGATCAATTTTTAGTGTGTAGATCCCACAGTCGTTAGTCCTACCAAATAATATAATATTGTAAGCATGAATTTTAGTGTGTCAATAAAAGTAAGGAACTATTATTTTTACCGTATATTTTGGGGTACACTCTGAATCCTCTCGAAGCTGAAATCCTCCTTGTACAAGGTTAATCTTTCTTCGTCCATAATTTTTGTAAAATATATCATCCTAGGGAGAATGTTCACATACGGTTTCATCAACGTTTATAATTGGGCATCTGATATGAAGTGAATTATGATGTGGTAGCTTTAATATGTCTTTCTTCTATGTCAACGACTAGCAAGATCCAGTGCTGGTCATTGTAGTTCACCATAAAAGATATCTTCTTGCATCTCTTCCATGGTCTGGGTAGATGTAAAGGACACTTACTGAGAACATAGTCCATTAAAGGAGTGTTCACACATATTTTCCTTCTTTGTACTCATCCCGGACTATTTGGTGGAATCATTCATCCATTACATCAACGTCAATTGCGAAAACATTTTGATACCATTGTTGTCGACGTCATATGCGAAACAGACCATCATTCATATGCTACATGAATTAAAAAAAAATAAACTTACATACGTGGAGCTTCATATGCTGCATAAATTTAAAAAAAATACTTACATCATTGGAGATCCATGTTCCACATGCATATAGTTTCTTGACATATTAGCTCGTTTGAGTTCCATACGTTGTATGGACAAGATTAGGGCTACTTGTCCTATAGGCGTACTTCTTCACTCTAGCTGGTAAGCGGCCTAGAGGATTCCATGAGGTAACTTCACGTGCTTTCAGCTCTGTGGCTCTCTTTCTCTTTCTTGAACTTGTAGCCTCAGGTTCCGATTTGGTGGGTCGAGGTCCTAAGAGACGATAACTTCTGACAGCTCGATGAGATCCTCTGACAGCGGGAGAAAAATTATCCTTCCCTTGCTCGGTCTGTAGTTCTGCAAAATCATCCTCCCCTTGCTCGGGTACATCTTTTGGTGAGGCACGAGCAATGTTGTAAAAATCCCCGCCTGGAGGCGCCTAGGCCCCGCCTAGGCGCTAAAATGGGCACTGCCGATCCGATTTATTCTACTAGGGCGCTTCAGGCCGTTTGGGCGAAATATGACCGATTAATCCCCGATTCGGCCGATTAATCACCGCCTGGCCAATTAATTAAGCGGGTCGGTCAAGCATCAAGTCGGATTCGTAGTTAAAAAAATTTGTTTCTAACCTTCTCAAACTAAGTGAAACCATAAAATTATGCTAGTTGATTTGGTAGAGCACACTTCGTTCAAGTGTTACATCCCGAGTTTGATTCACACTATTAATTTTTTGTTTAGTATTTTCAAAACATAAAAAGTACACAAGTATGTATTAATTGAGTTGTTAGAGTCGTACTTATTGATATTGTTTTAATAATTGTATGATACTTTTATTTTAATAGAATATTTATATTTTTTAATATATTTAATGTTTGATATTATTATTATTATTATTATTTGTATTGTAGAATATAAATTTTGATGATATATAAAAAATAATAAAATAATAACCCGATTAATCCCCGCCTAGCGCCTAACACTCTTTCCCGCCCGACTAGCGCCTAATGTTTTTTACAACCTTGGGCACGAGGCTCATAGCCGGCAGCTGATCCATGAGGCTCATAGCCAACACCTGATCCACGAGCCTCAACTCTAATGGTTCATCCATACCTACACGGTCGCACACATGTCACGGTACCGCTATGGTTGCAAAGTAAAGTAAGTATCTCAACAAGTTGACTTCCCAACTCTGTATACATGGCTCCAATGTCTTTCTATTGAGTATTGCCCTGTAAATGTCTGATTTCGGCATGCACAATGTCGATCTCCGCCTGAATTGTTGTGGTATCATCTCAGATATCAGGATGTATCCCAACACTTGAATGATCCATCGGTGCTTCATCTACATTTGCTCGTACGGGATGTTCCAACTACCGACGAGGCCTCTTATCTTCAGCCTTTTCTTCTGGATGGCTCTGCACCCATGTCCTGATCCATTTCATCTCTGATCGGGTCTAATTACTTTCCTCATTGAGCTTCTTCCCTTTCTTCTCCACCAACTTTCTCATCATCCCATTGAATAGAGCCTTCATTCTTAGGGATTTCAACCATTTTGTTAGTCATGACATTCAGATGAGTTTCAAGTACGGCTTCGATATTCTACATATGAGGAAGTTACCTTTCTGCTTCAATCAGGATGAGGATACTTTTAATCACCTACACAAACATAACAATTACATTAAATCAATAATTCTGAGATACATAAAAATTAAAAAAATATATACAATTAAATTGCATTACCTTTACTTTTTTTAATTGCATCTGAAACGTCCTTAGGATTGGGTGTCTTTCTCCATGGCACGACCCACTTGAATATTCTTGGTTCGGGCTCTGTATACTTTTTATTCGGTTGCCCAAATATTTCTGCAATAACTAGCATACACTCGAATGCCAATACCTATTACACAGATAAATTAGTTTATCAGGAATTGCATAAATTAAATATTAACAATGCTAATAATAATAATATCATTTACTATTTTACTTACAATTAGCGCAGGGAGAAAATCATCAATGGTGTATGTGGCCCCTTGTTTATTCGGAGGCAAGTCAGTATATTTCTTGGACAAATCTCGATAACATTATGTCCTCAAATGTTGGAACGAGACATACCCCCCAAGGGTAGTTCTTGAACATCTCTAGGTTGTCGACTAACCCCGTATATTTTTTTCGATTTGTTTCTCCTTTTTGTTATTGGGTATCAATGTTGCAGTGTCGAACATCAAGTGAGCCATTTTTCGTATATCTCCATTTGGCTCGTTCCTCCAGCTCTTCGATCGATTGATTTTGCCGACAAGATCATCCAACTTCTTCTCCAAATCAAAAAAATGACATTCCACGATTCTTTGGAAAATGTCTTTTCACAAAAATAGTTGACTTGAATAGTTCCATCAATTCTTCATCTTCATCATCCGGTGCTGAGCAGTTCAACCCGGTGATCAGTGCATACTCCCTAATAGACAATCTAATTGGTGCCCCTTTCATGACAAACCACATCTTAGACGATCTAGGAATTGTTAGGTTCCTAACGAGAAGGGACCACATAATGTTGTTCGAGTGGTAAAACTTGCTCGGTATATTCATGAACTTATCGAATTGACCCTATTTGATAGCTCTAAATATGGGCTAATCATCCATCAAATCGCTTTCCAGTTTCTTTAGTAGAATGTAGTTGCACTTCATAGTCCCCCGACAATAGAACATATGTTCTTCCGTTAGTATGGTTCTTATGCGAGGTAACCGTTATGGTATTTATGTGCTAGTTTCACTTGGAATTGATACTGGAGGACTATCCTGCTCCTTTTCTTCTTCTTCTTCTTCTTCTTCTTCTTCTTCTTCTTCTTCTTCTTCTTCTTCTTCTTCTTCTTCTTCTTCTTCTTCTTCTTCTTCTTCTTCTTCTTCTTCTTCTTCTTCTTCTTCTTCTTCTTCTTCTTCTTCACACACAGTTTCGACTTGCTTCCCTTCATCCACTGCTTCTTATTCTTGTTCACCGACAACTTCTTTTTGTTGCCCTTCATCAACGGCAACTTCTTGTGGTACTAAGGATACAACACCCTCTTCTACTTGTACAAGTGCTACTGCAGGCACTGTCACAATCATACCTTCTATTGCAATCGATGATGGAGTATCTGCCACTGATTCCTCTGACCTGTTTGACTTGGCTTTGGCTCTTTCCATTATAGTAGTAAATTACCTGGTCCATGATATCTATAATTGAACAACATAAATTACATGCACAACACAATGCAAATATACAAGTAAAATAAGAAAGTGCAACCATCGGTAGTCGGTGAATGACTGTTGAACTATTCTTTTTCATAGTGTGTATCCGTCGATCGGCGGTTGAACACAATCAATCGAGAATGTTAGTGGCCTTCCTCAAATACACAAATATCGTCGATCAACGGTGTTTTCCCAACGATCGACGGGTTTTACTAACCCTTATGATTCTACACAACACCGTCGATCATCGATGTTGTCTCGCCAATCAACGAGTTTCAATGAACCTAAACCTATCCAACCAAACCTCAGCGATCTCGGGCCTAAAACTATTGAATGAGACAATACGAAGGACATCGAGCGACGGGTTCTAGTCACTTATGAAACAAGACAAAACACATAGCTCTGGCCCATACGTCGTGGATTGGCGAGAAACCACCGGCGATTGAGGCATAACCCTAACTACCAATGGAGGTTTCTCCATCGCCAACCCCAAACACCAGTCATAGTCAACGCCACGGTAACCCTAGGTTTTGCAAAAATCAAACAAGCCCTAAATGTTCAAAACCCTAGGTTTGATTTCATACCTGGTTGGAGATGAAGTTCGTTGTCCTACTTCGATGGTGGCATTGTGTTCCTCAAATGATTTCCAAAGAGAAAGACGAGGAAATTTTTTGAACGTTTGGCTAGTGAGTGAAGCATACATAAGAAGGCCAAAGAAGATGAATAGATGGAGGGTAAATTTGTACATTCATTGATTTTGATTTAAAATTAAACAAAAAAAGACGAAGATTACCCTTCAAATATAATTAGATGAGAAGGTCTTCTGTATAATTTCTCCTCCTAAAAATACTAATAAATGTCATTTCTTTTTTCAGTTAGAGATTGCAAAATCTAAAATATCTTTTAATTTCAAGAGTAAAAAATAATATATATTTCTTAAATTCCAGGATTACAAAATTTAATAAGTTTCTAATTTTTTTTCTTCAAAATATATATATATATATTTCCTTGATATTTTTAAATTTTCATATTTACATAAAATATATTTTTTTATCATAGATATTTTGTTGTAACTCAATTATTGTACCTTCCATTTTTTGATATAAATGGCATGTTTTTTTATATTATTTGATTTTTTAAGAAAAGATAATAAAATAATAAATTTAGCTCTACTTTAACATTCTTTCATATTCTCAACGGTTTTGCGTGTTCTTCTCTCTCTCTGTATTAGTTTAGCCTACCCTAATCCTAACCTCCTTTTGTCGACTACGACTACACGTTGCCATGACGCCGACTGCGCCGCCCTCTTAGCCAATTGCCTTTACCACCACTGTCCTCCATGTCTCCTCTGGTTCCCTGATAATGCCCCCACGCCCACCTTCAAGCTCCATCCGGACGACCTGATAAAAGAAGAAACACAAACCTAAGGTTATGACGTCCACGGACTCTTCCCCTCCTCCTTCGGCCACCGCGCTACTCTCTCCTTCATCGATCCCTCCTCCTCTAAATAACAACCCATGATATCCTCGGCGATGGTGGTGTTTTCTTCAAGGTAAAACCTAGGAGCGTCGCTCAAGCCAAAGTGTGGCCGACTACTAAAGGTGCATGTAAACTGTCTCCCTCGCCTTGCTGCCACACTAAACCTGGAAGGCCCTATTTCTAGGACCTCGGTGGCTTTTAGGGTTCCAAACCCTAATTCCATCACTGTGAGCAACTAGGTTGCTCCTCCGACTTAGAGATGTCCTGTTTTCATGAGTCCGTTGGTGCTTATAGGTGGTGTGTCTCCTAAGGACTCAGGTCCCTCTATGATCAACCTACAGGACGATTTGTCGACATGCTCTATCATTGAAGATGAGGCTATGGAGGTGGTCGTGCCCTTCACGCCAGTAGACCCTACTATCATTGCTTGTTAGTAATACGACATAGTAGGATAGTTGTTATCCCCAACCCCGCCTCGCAAGGACTTTATGCTCAAGGTGATCACACGGGCATGGGGGGCGAGGGGCGAGGGGCTGCTCGTGAAAGATTTGGAACCTGGAACGCATGGATTCTACTTCGATTGAAAGAAGGCTCGAGAATGGGTTAGGTATAATAAACCATGGTGCTTCAGCGGATATCCGCTGCTGTTGGGGGATATATATTGGACTCGAGGGTTCAGGACCTTCCCCAATTGAATCGGATCTAACTTTGGGTTTATGCGCGGGGTCTCCCACCATCATTCCGAACCAAGGTTACCGGGGAGGTCATCAGCACTGCTCCATGTGGTTGTGTAGATGTTCCCTGCAATCAGTGTGGTCTATACTAGGGAAGAACTATCAAGATTCGATTTTGGATGGAGGTTCATCGACCCTTCACCGAACCTATGAACGACTTCATATATTTTGTTACAACTGTGGTCGACTCGGACATCTGGCGCGGGGATACAACTTGGAAGTTCCAGTAATTCCCTAGTTTGACACCTCTCTTGAAATTCCAACCTACGAAGATAGAGAAGAACTATGCTACGGACTAGGGGAAAACACCACAGTTCCCCTAATTTTCGTTCCACTGACCTCGGATATCCTACCTAAGGCCCCATTGTCTCGCAGAAAGGGGTTTATTGTAACCCTGCGTACCCTACCTAACCCTCAGGTAGCGGTAGAATAACAGGGGATGCCTTGGGCATTGACCGCCCCATCTGGGATGCTACTTGTCCCCTCTAGAAAGCTACCTACCCCATTAAGGACGCTTCCTATCCCATTTAGGATTTTTCTATCTGGGAAGTTGGTCCATAAGAGGGACACTGCAGGAGAACCTCGTGAAGATCAGGTGAAGGCTTGGAAACAACTCCACTAGCAGGAATGATAGATAATCATGACTTCAATGACTTGCCTTGGAAGGGTTCCCTAGTGAAAGTCATTCCTCCTTATGTTACTGACCAGTTCAGGCTCGGTCGCACTTCACATAGGATCATGCAACGTTTAGGCAATACCTTGAGCAGTCCTCGTCAGTTTCATCATCCTCCTAGTTTTTTTTCTACATGCCTATATGATTTTTTCCAAACCATTTGTAATGATCATATTGTCCTAGAGTTTTTATGTTCGGAGACCTTATGGAGATATATACATTGTAAGAGTTTATAGTAAGGGACTCACATATGGGAATCATATATTGAGAATCATGTGATGATTGTTCTGAATTGTGACATGAGCCCCTTACATTGAGTTGTGTTCAATAAGGTCCTTTTTGTAGTTGTTGGTGGGTAAGATCATATGTGACACTAATTCGAGCGGCCAAGCTTTCTCTGTAGGACAATGGCTCTCCTTGATGCCATCATTAAGGTGGTGTCCAATATGGTATATCCGAATGTACGTCGTAATACAAGTCGTCATCTTCTATTTCGTACTAGTCGCGCTCATCCTCCACAATCATGTTTTGTATAATGATACAAGTGTGCATGATATCATCCAAATTCGTCCTCTTCCAAAAAGGATCGATTTGGTAAATTATGTGCCACCGTACTTAGAGGACTCCGAAAGCCCGTTCAATATCTTTCTGAGCACCTTCTTGGATTGTAGCAAACAATTTGTGTTTGCAATTATGGGGATGGCGAATCGACTTCACGAACCGACTCCATGGTGGGTAAATTTTTTCAACAAATAATAAGGTCAATCGTACCGATGGTTGTTGATCTCGTACTGCACGGCTAAGTCACAACAATGAAAAGCGTCCTTGAATAAGTGTCTGGCGTTGAGGACGTTGATGTCATTGTTCAAGCCAACCATCCCAAAAAGCGAATGTGAAATCCACAAATCATGGGACACTACAACTTCCAGCATAACGGTTGGATCCCCGTGGTGGTCTCCCGGACCGCAGTCTCCTTGCAATGCGATTGGAAAATTCTTCCACTCCAATGCATGTGGTGAAAACTCTCAATCATGATGGGTAACCCGCAGTTGTACCTCGATTCAAGTAATCGAGTCATGTCCTCCGTTGTTGGTTTACGCTCGTATTCTTCTATGAAAACCTCAACAATGGCCTTACAAAACTGTTTTACACATTCGAGTATGGTACTTACCCCAATACATAGTGATTCGTCAAACGAATCAATCGAGCACCCATACGCTAGCATTCGTAACGTGTCGGTGCATTTCTGGTGCGTTGATAACCCTATGCGTCCTGCACCTTCTGGCTTCTGAACGAAGTAATTGTCATGCTCTACTACCTTTTCCATAACCCGTTGAAGGAGTGGTCGGGGCATACAGAATCGACGCCTAAACATATCGGGCTCATATGTTGGGTTCTCAACGAAAAAATCCTACATCAATCGGTTGTGGGTTTCGACACGACCTCTATCAATCTGTCGCTGGGAAGGTTCACCACGTTCGAGCCTTTTCCTCAACACGTTGATCTTTGGCATTGATCTCTCTATCATTCTTTCAGTCCTTCGGCGAATTCGTTGCTCCATTGCACGAAGGTTTACTTCCACCTCCTCCCTCAATTGAGACTCGTCGTCGGACATTTTTGATCAAAATATGTGTGAAAAAATTGGGCTTTTGAGAGGGAAAGTAGTGAGAAATTGAAGATACTATTAGTGGATTGATGAATGGGGTATGAGGTATATATACGTGAGAAAAAAAGTTTTTTTTGTATTTTTAATTAAAAAATAGTTGTTAAAATCGGATTGTTGCCCCAATGGTCTGATTTTTTTTTCCCTTCGACCTTGCCACATGTCGGCTTGTGGTTGACACGGCGCGAATCGTGATTCGTGAACTAGCAGCTCACAATTGTGAGTCACGGTTCGACGTGCGAATCGCGATTCACGCACGTCACAACATGCAAATCCACATTAACGATTCACAAAATTACGATTTGCAATTCGCATTCCTGGACATAATTCGCTTACTGTGTAATCTAATGACTCACTCTAAAAAAAATATTCTTCCATTGTAAATAAAAAATATAAGCATCATTAAAAATATTTTCTTTCTTAGGTGATATTTTTTTTTCTCTTGTATTATTTTACCACTAAATTAATGAGGCTATAGATATGGATTGTTTAAGAGATGAAAGTGATTCCAAGCCATGTTAAAATATTCATCACTAGCCCAATTGGGCTTAGCCCAATAATCTACTAATTAGTAAAAGCCCATTATTAGTAAGAGTCCATTAGGAGTCCATTAGTGGAAGGATGTGGAAGCTTGTAGAAAAGCATGGAGACAAGTCTTTCATTTGTAGACTTTGAGGATATTTTGATGGAGTGTTCTAGAGACTAAATCATAGCCATTAATAGTGCTTAGTGTAGGATAAATCCTAACCATCCATTTTAGGATGCTACTAGTATAAATAGGGGTAGGAACTCATTTGTCAAGCATCCAAGAAACACAAAGTGTAGTAGTCTTGTAGAGAGAGTGTCCTAAAAGAGTCTTGTAGTGTGAGTAACTCTTAGTGTTGTAATCTCTTCTTGAGTGGTGTTAATAGAAAGTGTTGCCTTCCATCAAAGAGTTGTGTTCAACAATCTGGTATCAGAGCGTGGTTGTGAGTTAGGGTGTCTAATCTCTCGAAGTTCTTAGTATGCTCTGTGGTTGCAGCCGTGACTGATCCTCCACATCAGAAACGATTTCTTGAGATTGTTAGTGAGTGAGTTTCTTCGTGTCGTGAGTAGTCTGTGACTCTGCAAGTATTGTGTCGAAACTAGCTTGTTTGGTATTACTGAGGTACTGCCAACACGATGGGTGATCTCCAAGTCGTCGGAGGAATCAAGAAACTCAACAACAACAACTACAACAAGTGGGCAACATGCATGATGTCCTATTTACAAGGAAAAGACCTTGGGGAGGTCGTTGGCGGGAGCGAAATTACGCCGCCGGAGGAGGATGCTAATGGATCCTTGCGCAAGTGGAGGATTAAGGCAGGGAAAGCGATGTTTTCCTTAAAGACCACCATCGAAGAAGAGATGTTAGAGCACATTCGTGACGAGAAGACGCCGAAAGAAGCATGGGACACGTTCGTGATGTTGTTCTCAAAGAAGAACGATACGAGGCTACAACTCTTGGAGAATGAGTTGTTATCAATCTCACAACGCGACTTGACGATTGCTCAGTACTTCCACAAGGTCAAGTCGATCTGCCGAGAGATTGCTGAATTGGATCCGAAGTCCATGATTGAAGAAGGACGAATGAAGAGGATCATCATCCATGGGTTGCGGTTGTAGTATAGGAGCTTCATTATTGCCGTACAAGGATGGCCCGTTAAACCATCACTTGTAGAGTTTGAAAATTTGCTAGCTAGTCAAGAAGCCATTGCTAAGCAAATGGGAGGCTTCACGTTGAAAAGTGAGGACGAAGCACTATACGCAAGTAAAGGCCGGAGCAACTTCAAACCACCCACAAAAGGTGGATACAAAAATAGCGAAAAAGGAAGAAGCCATCAAGGAACCGCACAACCTTGGAAAGCTCAAAAGACCGACAACAAGAGTTTCCAAGGAAAGAGGTTCGAAGGTATTTGTTATAATTGCGGGAAGAAGGGGCACATGTCCAAGGATTGTTGGTCGAAGAAAAAGCCTGTCGAGAGCAATGCAGCAACTTCCAAAAAGGAGATGGAGGATGAATGGGATGCCGAGGTACTATGTGCCATAGAAGAAGACGAGATAGCATTGATGGCGATGGAGGGAGATCAGATCGACTACGAGAACGATTGGATCGTTGATTCAGGATGCTCAAACCATATGACTGGCGACCAGAGGAAACTGAGAAACAAGAGGGAGTACAAGGAAGTCGCGTGGTTCGTACAGCCAACAACTCGCAGTTGCCGATCGCTCAAATCGGAAGCACGACTATTATGTCTGGTAATAAACCTGACATGGTTTTACTAGACAATGTCTACCATGTACCAGGTATAAAGAAGAACTTGTTGTCAGTGCCACAACTGACAACGTTAGGCAACTACGTCTTGTTTGGGCCGGAAGATGTGAAGGTCTTTGAAGATGTTAAGATATTGGGGACGCCAACGATGGAAGGACGGAAAGTGGATTCCGTCTATGTGCTCTCGGCAGAGTCTGCTTATGTAGACAAGACTCGGAAGAATGAGACGGCTGATTTGTGGCACGCAAGGTTGGGACACGTCGGCTACCACAAATTGAAGGTAATTATGGAAAAAGCGATGCTGAGTGGTCTACCTCAACTTGAAGTAAAAACCGATATTGTTTGTGCTGGTTGTCAATATGATAAAGCTCACCAGCTACCATATAAGGAGTCAAAGTTCAGAGCAAAGAAACCATTAGAGGTAATTCACTCTGATGTGTTCGGTCCAGTCAAGCAAATATCGATCAGCGGGATGCGGTACATGGTGACGTTCATTGATGACTACTCGAGGTATGTGTGGGTCTTCTTCATGAAAGAAAAGTCTGATACATTCTCAAAATTTCAAGAATTCAAGATGATGGTCGAAGGAGAAGTAGAAATGAAGATTCATTGTCTACGCTCAGACAATGGAGGAGAATACACATCGAGTGAGTTCGATCAATTTCTCAACGAGTCTGGAATACGTCGTCAACTTACATGTGCCAACACACCACAACAAAATGGTGTAGCTGAGAGAAAGAATCGACATCTTGCGGAGATCTGTCGAAGCATGCTGCACGCGAAGAATGTCCCAGGAAGATTTTGGGCCGAAGCTATGCGAACTGCCGCCCATGTGATCAACAAACTTCCCCAACCAAGGTTAGGTTTTATCTCACCATTTGAGACATTATGGAAAATTAAACCTACAGTTAGCTATTTTCGAGTATTTGGCTGTGTTTGCTACGTATTTGTTCCTAGTCATTTACGTAGCAAGTTTGACAAGAAAGCGGTCAGATGTATTTTTGTTGGATACGACAATCAAAGAAAAGGGTGGAAGTGTTGTGATCCAACAAGTGGAAAATGCCACACCTCAAGAGATGTAGTGTTTGATGAAGCATCTTCGTGGTGGTCCCCGGAGAAGAAAGTCATACCAGACTCGAACAACATGGAAGAACTTCTATAACAGAAGATGGGGGAGCAAACTGCACACATTCGACCAAGTGCTGACATGCCTGAAGAACCAAGCGACATTGACGAGGAAGAAAGTGCTCAACCACGCGAGTTGGTGAAAAGGAAATGACACCTCCACAACTCAGGCGGACCGAGAGAATACGTAAACCAAATCCCAAGTATGCCAACACAGCCACTTTAGAAGACGATGTTCAGGAGCCGGAAACGTATGAAGAAGCATCACAAGACTCGGTGTGGCAGAAGGCGATGAAAGAAGAAATTGCGGCCCTGGAGAAAAGTCAGACTTGGGAACTGGTGCCAAGACCAAGAGATATCAAACCCATTTCCTGCAAATGGGTGTACAAAGTTAAGCGTCGCCCGGATGGATCAATCGAGAGATACAAGGCTCGTCTGGTAGCCCGAGGGTTCTCTCAACAATATGGACTAGACTATGATGAAACGTTTAGTCCAGTGGCTAAGATCACTATCGTACGGGTCCTGCTAGCACTCGCGGCAAGTAAAGAATGGAAATTGTGGCAGATGGACGTGAAGAACGCCTTCTTGCACGGAGAGCTGGACCGGGAGATCTACATGAACCAACCAAAGGGATTTGAGGATGCAAATAATCCCAACCATGTATGCAAACTGAAGAAAGCTCTCTATGGATTGAAGCAGGCGCCAAGAGCTTGGTATGGTAAGATTGCTGAATTTCTTACTCAAAGTAATTATTCAGTTGCGCATGCAGACTCAAGCCTATTTATCAAAGAAAGAGAAGGAAAATTGGCAATTGTGTTGGTTTATGTGGATGACTTGATCATCACCGGGGATGACGAAAGAGAAATTCAACAAACGAGAGAAAATATATCGGTACGCTTCCAAATGAAGGAGCTTGGAATGCTTAAACACTTCTTGGGGCTAGAAGTTGATCGCACAGAAGAAGGATTGTTCCTCTGCCAACAAAAGTATACAAGAGATATACTTCAAAATTTTGGAATGCTGGAATGCAAGCCAGTCTCAACACCGATGGAGCCAAATGCCAAGATTTGTGCACACGAAGGGAAGGAGTTGGAAGACGGGACGATGTATCGGAAACTAGTAGGTAGTCTCATCTACTTAACTTTAACTCGTCCTGACATTTCTTATGCAGTTGGGGTCGTGAGTCGGTACATGCAAAATCCGAAGAAGCCTCACTTGGATACGGCTCGACGAATTCTAAGATACGTCAAAGGTACAATTGACTATGGTCTTTTGTACAAAAGAGGCGAAGACTGCAAGCTAGTTGGATACTGCGATGCTGATTATGCAGGAGACCACGATACCCGAAGATCAACCACTGGGTATGTGTTCAAGCTCGGATCGGGAACCATTTCTTGGTGTAGTAAAAGACAACCAACAGTGTCGTTGTCAACTACCGAGGCAGAGTATAGAGCAGCAGCTGCAGCGGCTCAAGAAAGTACATGGCTGATACTCTTAATGAAAGATTTGCACCAGAAAGTTGACTATGCGGTAACACTTCATTGCGACAACCAATCTGCGGTTCACCTAGCAGAAAATCCAGTGTTTCATGCTAGAACAAAGCATGTAGAGGTGCACTATCATTTTATCAGAGAGAAAGTCTTGAAGGAAGAGATCGAGATGCGACAGATCAAGACGGATGATCAAGTGGCAGACTTATTCACCAAAGGACTGAGTATTGGCAAGTGTGAAGGTTTTCGCAGCGAGCTTAACATGGTACGAAGAATGGGGGCTAGTGCTGAGGGGGAGTGTTAAAATATTCATCACTAGCCCAATTGGGCTTAGCCCAATAATCTACTAATTAGTAAAAGCTCATTATTAGTAAGAGTCCATTAGGAGTCCATTAGTGGAAGGATGTGGAAGCTTGTAGAAGCATGAAGACAAGTCTTCCATTTGTAGACATTTAGGATATTTTGATGGAGTGTTCTAGAGACTAAATCATAGCCATTAATAGTGCTTAGTGTAGGATAAATCCTAACCATCCATTTTAGGATGCTACTAGTATAAATAGGGGTAGGAACTCATTTGTCAAGCATCCAAGAAACACAAAGTGTAGTAGTCTTGTAGAGAGAGTGTCCTAAAAGAGTCTTGTAGTGTGAGTAACTCTTAGTGTTGTAATCTCTTCTTGAGTGGTGTTAATAGAAAGTGTTGCCTTCCATCAAAGAGTTGTGTTCAACAAGCCATTCAAATTTTGGTTGGATGTGGTGGGTCATATTCCAGCCAAATCCTTTGATCGCCTCCTTTTTGATCAACAGTCGAACTTGCTTGATCCAGTGGTGGTGGTGCTCCAAGCTTCACTAGTGCACAACAACCGGTCAAATAATGTCAGACTGAAAATGACGTATTAGCCCCTCACTGACAACCCGTATGAGTAGGACTGAGGAGTATGTGTTGTCGACTCTCGAGTGGTTTAAGGTAATCTGAGAATGGGGATACTGTGTCCATTGTTTTGTACACAAGAGAGTAGTTGAATGGATAATATCACATTACCAATCATATATCTTTATAAAAAGAACGTTCCGCCCATGCTCACGCGGATCCAATGTGGCAGCCCTCATTGTTCGTTATTGTCCTCTTGGTTGCTTCTCCTATCTTGACGTTGTTGTGTTTTATCAGTTACCATTTGTTGTTGTCTTTCAATAGCCACGATTAGGTCTTTAATGGATGGGCTGAGTTTGTGGTGAGGGCAACAGTAAACGTGCTTTCATTGTGATTGCGTCAGTTACTCTCCCATCGCTGATACGTCCGTTTCTGTCATCACGATGTATTTCATTTTCACTAATTCATTCATTCATTGCTCTTTATTATTTCAGTTTCAGTTTCAGACCTGTTTATTTGTTATTACGGATCAGAAACCAATCCCTAGATCGATAGCAAGACCAATGTTCTGAATCAGCACAGAGCCGCCATTACTCGGCGATGGTGGCACGATAGTGTTCAGAGGCTCTGTCTCAAGGTTCATCGGGTATTACACGAGCGCGACTAAGATGCGGAAGGAGAAGTGGATTATCCGAGAAGCTGTGGATTTCTATAACAATGGAGATATCAAAGACGTGACAAAGGAAACTAATAATTGTGTTCTGTTCAATGAAGGTGCCTGCCAATTTTTCCTTATGATAATGCGTATTCATGTACTGATGTTGTCCTATATAGCAAACATGCTCAACTTTTCCAGTATGAACATTGCCCAGATTCTCCATGTTGAATGGATCAAAGAGAAAATAGTAATCCTTTTTGTTGCCTACTTATGATCATCATGTTTTATTGTTTCGGTCCAAAGTTCGGTTCTACATGGACGATGGTACTGATAGGCTCATTTGTAAATGCTTCTTTTAAGAAATGTCTATTTTATTAGCTTCCTTGATGGATTTGCACCTTCTCGGCAGTCTGTATTGTCATCTTCCTTGCTCCTCCTACCTTAGCTTTGCTTTGCTGTGTATTGTTTTTTGTTGACTTTCAATAAAGGAAGAAATATATTATCATGATTCAATTCTAACATAATTTACTTTCCGATTTTAATGTACTTTCATTTCAAAAATTGAAATATCTGACTATTTTCTTGACAAACACGATTCACTTAGACTATTAATCCGATCAAAATTATTTATACGGAAGATGATCTGACCTTTTTTTGCCGTGAAATGACAGGACAAAATGGTGACTTCAAATTCCTCTGATAGGGAACGACTAATGATATTTGAGTTAAGTCAATGGTTTCTAAGTTGCAGCCATCATTACATCTTTTTAATGGGCGTTCTTTAACCGTTTTTGATGTGCGTGGTAATGGAAGGGTTTTAGTAACCGTATTGTATATTTGCGGCACCTCCTCTGATTTGATTTGCTGGTTCTTTCTCATCAATATAGCTCCTGCTCCTTCTCCTCCTTCAACTTCTCAGGCCCATTTAAAAACTCATAGTCTTGATTGTCTCTAATTTTCCAACTCCAATACCCATTTTTCATAAATATGAAAGGCATGTGTTTGGGGACATTGTGGAGTGTAAAGATTTGGTGGATCTTTGTTAAAAAATACAGGGAAGCTCAAGGCTCGACCCAAGTTAGCGGGGGGATCAATTTCATTTTAAGCCTTCTCTCATTCGTCCTCAGCTTTGCAGATCCATGCGTAAGTGCTTTAAGTTCACGAGTAATTTACATCCGTAAGCTAGATTTCATCGAGCACTTGTAGTGCAATTTTATGTTTCTTATATTTTTACAGGTTCAATCGGATCAGTTTGATTTGTCCACAGGCCTGAAACGGCACCTTTGTTGATTTGAAGAAGCTATTGTAGTCAAACATGATCGGAGTGGTAGCGTAGATTGTTGTTTTCGACGAATTTAACCCAAACTAATATTTTTCTCGAGTACCTTGAACTTAATTATATGCATCTTATATATCTCATGATCCCAAATGACATTAAGACTGTACTTTTTCACTTCTCCTTACTTCAATTTCCCAGTTTTGGATTTCTACTCTATTAGTTGAGATATTCAATTGTGTTACTGTTATTTGTGGGTGCATCATATTCGAAGAGTTAATTTCATATTAAATATTTCCATGTGAAAAGAACTCGGTAGTTATATATGGATCACTAACACTAATCTATTACACTATAATTATTGTGATGTGAGTCTATAGATCATTGTTTGATTGTAGATCATAGTATGAGATGAGCTAAGCATTTCTTGGCAATGGTTTTGTATGTTGTTGAATTGCTTTATATTTTCAAGAATCATGTCATTATTTGCTAATAATATTATACGACATGTGAATTTTGGCTTTATGTTTTCTTTTTTTCAGTACATATGTGATCCAAATTTGATGTAGGTGTTCCTTATTGTATTCCATTTGGTATATAATGATGAGATTAAAATTGTTTTTTTTTCAATCAAGATTGATAGAGAATGGGGTTCTGAATGTTTTTTTTTCTTTCTCTTACTATATATTTGCATGTGGAACAAGAAATTTGATTACTGGAGTATAGCCAAATGAGAAAAATTCAGAAGCATTGTTCTGGGTGCTCAAAAATTGTGGGTGTTTAAATTTTGTTAAACGTATAATGTCAATATGGTTGTTTAAATTTTAGAAACATTGCTCTGGTGCTCAAATTGTTGCCTCCATACCAGTAATTTGCAGGAGGCATTGTCTTTTGATATGCTATGTGGTTTGGTGTATTTTGTTTCAGGAGATCGGGTTGGGTGTAACTTTAGAGCCTTGGTTTTCATCTGATCTGGAATTTGGGAAGGGTTTGTTTTTTTTTTTGGAATGTACCTGTTTTGGTGTAGTTTTAGGATAATGGAAAGTGGGGAGGGTTGTTCTGGCCTGCGTTTTTCTTGGCTGGGTTGTTGGTTTTGACTAAATTAGTTTTAATTTGGTTGATTTCTTGCGAAGCAAGTCATAGTTGGGGAACATTTATGTTGCCCTTTGGTTGTAATCAATATGAGGGTTAACCCCTTGGCCTTTTATTTCTTTTCAAAATCTTGGTTTTAAATGCAAAAATTGTTGATAAAAAAATTATGTTAATGTTAGAATCCCGTCATTATTTATTATTTCATAGAAAAATTAAAGTTGAAAAAGAAGTATTTTAGACATTTTGCCTCAAAACGAATTTATAATGTTTACAAATGAGTTAAAAGCTCTCAAGTTAATTTCTGGAAGAAGATTTGTCAAAATTAATACCAGAAAAAGATGCATGATAAAGGGTTAATGGAGTTTTCCTATAATCATGACTATAGGCCACTTATTTCTCAATATGTGACTTAAACTTGACTATTAGATCAACATTTACTAGATAGATTTTGGTACCATTATCTTTCTGAAGCATACACAAGTTTAGTCTGAATATAAACTAAGATTTCAAGTTTGAACTGTATCACATGTATGATAAAACTGAAATGACTTGAAAGAAATAACAATTTTTGTAAAATCAAATGTTTAAAAATTAAAAAATAAAGACATACATAATCAAACCAAGTATATTTAGAATAAAATTATCGAAATACCGTCTTTGTTTTTCATATTAAAAAGGCCCTTTTTGAATTTTTGTCTAAAGCTACTATATTCAACGGGCCAACCCTGACTGTTGATTTTAAATTTTTAATGGTGTTTTAGATTTGGTTGCTTGTATTTGTTGTCATTGTATATCATGGATATTTTCAAGTTTCCTGTTGATTTTCAACTCACATAGATGTTGATGAGTTTTTTTTAATCTTGTATTGTTTGCTAAGACAAAACCAAGTTCCGAATAAAGATATTTATAATAATTGTTTTTGTCATTAAGGTTGTACGATCTTGCTTATTTGTTTTTGAAAATTCGATCTTGGTTATTAAATTTATCTTTCATCTAAGTGATTGTGTAATTTTGCTTTTCTTTTATTCTTCAAATATTAAACTCGCAGAGGTAGAGATGACGTTTTTGGTTTGGGTGGTTACTTGCATTGACAAAAAAGAAAGAAAGAAAGGAAACTACAGATGTCCTCTTAGGTTACATATTCAGCCGGTTGATATTCAACATTGTTTTGTTGAAGTTATTCATGTTGTGCTTCGAATCTACGTATATTTCTAGATCTTTTGTTGCTTTTAATCTACGATGAGTTCTTACACCAAGCACCGCGCAACGCGCGGTGCACCCACCTAGTTAAGTTTAAGAATGCCATGTCCGATTAAAAGTCAGGGGTAAATTATAAATATCTATCTTAAATTTATAGCATTCGACTGATATTTATTTTTAAAGTTTTTAACTGATATATACTCAGATGTTTAATTATATACAGATAGTCTAAGTGTCGATTATAATGACGAAAATGCCTTTAATATTTTTTAAAAATAAAACTAAAGTGATTTTTTTAAATAAAACTGAAGTGATATAATAAGTATATGTATATATATATACAATAAATGTGATTTTTTAAATATTTTTTTAAAAATAATTATTGAAGTGTAATTGAGGGTATTTTCGTCATTTTAGCTGACGGCTTGGGCTATTTGTTATATAACTAAACATCTGAGTAGGTATCAATTAAAAAAAACTTTAGAGTATGTATCGGTTAAACGCTACACGTTTAAGGTATGTATTTATAATTTACCCAAAAGTCAGACCCGCTGATTTATCTGTCTAAATTTGGGTCGCCCGAATATATATATGTCAAATAATATTTTGGTTTTAAGATTAAAGTTTAAAAGATATTTAAAAATTTTAATATCATATTAAATCTCAATACAATTAATTAAAAACTCCAAACTGAAATTGAAGGTAACAAAATAACTCATCAAACAATTACGGATGCACATTTTGGTTAATCTAGGCGGTTAAAATTTCAAGAAATTTATTTATGACTTTATATACTAAAATACATTCTAAATAAAATAGTGAATTTGTATGCAGAAATGTTGGTCTATTTTTGGGTCTGCATCGGACACCTAAATACTGCTGGTAGCTCCCACGTCATTGTCAATGAGAGATCTAGCACCTATATGTGGACACGTTTCAAGGTTAATCACACGTATTTGTATTTTTTTTTTCAATTATAGGTACTGTCACACCCCAAATTCAGTAGAACCGAATCCAGAACACGAACCTTTAAAACAATAAAACATTTTCAGACATTTTAAATAAATCATTTTAAAACCACCATTTACTTAAACAAAATCATAATTTACAACTCAAAAGTACGTCCCAACAAGCGGACAAAATACAAGTGTACGTCGCTAGACTCAAAAGTAAACCCGGACTCCCGCTCCTAGCTCTTCAAGCTTCGGAAGCTCACCTAGTCCATCCTGCGACTAGTACCTGTAGGAAAAGCAGCTAGGGGTGAGCGTTCGCTCACCACCACAGATAACAGACTGACTACGGCATACTTAGCAGACAATGCCGGTAACACCAACAACAACCCAAACACCGGGGACTACCATCCCCAAACTCCAGTAACCTGACTGACACACAAACTGTTACTTTCCTCAACAGACTCAACACTCGGACACGTGATGTAGACCCGACACAACGATTACAACTTCCACCAAAGACTGAAAGATAACCACGCAACACCCAGGATCACAAAGGATCGCACTCCAGCAACTCAATAACCCCCTCACGCCCTTTACCGATCCCTGTCAGGCCAGGCGGTCGACCGGTCGCCCCTTTGCCGATCCTTGTCAGGCCAGGCGGTCGACCTGTTGCACTTTTCCCGACACAAAGTCGGATCAGGCTGTCGACCTGTCACCACCCACGCACGCGCGGCCAGGACCCATTTTCTCACGGGCGGGCCCCCTACCCCGTCTGAACATGCAGATGCGTGCGATCACAGGACCCCCGTTATTATGAAGCGGACCCCCAACCTCAGGTAACCACAATCACAATCACAAGCAAAGCTCAACAAACAGCAACAATACCGGTCTAACACTTCACAGGCACTCATGGCCACCCAAGACACACCGACAGTAACTCACGGGCTCAACAACCCCACGGGCACTCATGGCCTCCCAAGACACACTAACAGTAACTCACGGGCTCAACGACCCCACGGGCAATCATGGCCACCCAAGACACCAACAGTAAAAAACGGGCTCTCATGGCCACCCAAGACACAGACAGTAAAGTACGGGCTCTCATGGCCACCCAAGACACGAACTAAACAATCAACCTCCGGGCATAACCAAATGCCTCCAGCAATTTAAATATCAAAAAGTTCACTGCTCCTACGACACTACTAAGTGTCACATGCATTTCTATTGTTCGATACATTCCCGTATCATACGACACCACCCGGTGTCGCCTGCCTTTCTAATATTCGATAAACCTACTTAACCCACGACACCCAAGTGTCACATGCATTTCTACTATTAACTTCCCCTAGTCAGGGCCGAGATCCGGCTACTTTTCCCTACCTCGTATGCTTTCTCCAAAAGCTCACAAACAAGCGCCGGCGTGATCTCGGTCACTCGCCTAGCTTTCCCTTTCCTCTATCGGTGGCACGATCTAATAAAAACACAATTTAAATACTTTTAAGCTTGCAGGCATAAACTGAATTTTAATAAACTTGACACCCAAAAGTAACCCCGACAATGTCGATCACTCCCAAACTTCCCAATTACTAGACATTGTCGATAATGGACCTGGAAAAGCCCGATTCGCCCGACATGGCGAATCTACCCGGGTTTTGAAAACGCCCTTCCGGGGCTCCAAAAATTCCCGTTTTCGTTTCTATGGTCTTAGAATAATTCAAGGGTTCCTAGGCACTCGACGTCGTCTGTCGGCATAGCTCTTCTGTCGACTCTGTGCGGTCCTCAGCCGCTCGCGTATCAGCGCGACCTTCTCTGTCGTCTCTCTGACAAGATCTGGCCCCAGCAGACTCTTGTCCCCCACCTCTGCCCAACACACTGGCGATCGACACGGCCTCCCATACAACGCTTCGAACAGTGCCATCCCAATACTGGCCTGGAAGCTGTTGTTGTAGGCGAACTCGACCAATGGCAGGTGGGACTCCCATGATCCCCTGAAGTCCAGCACACATGCCCACAACATGTCTTCTAAGATCTGAATAGTGCGCTCGGACTGACCGTCTGTCTGGGGTTGGTGTGTTGTACTGAGTAGAACCTCGGTCCTCAACGCGGTCTGCAGACTCGGCCAAAATCTGGACGTGAAACAAGGATCCCTGTCAGACACTATCGACACAGGGACCCCATGGAGACGCACTATCTCCTGAATGTACAGGCTGCTCAACTTGTCGACCGAATCAGTCATCCTCATAGCCAGGAAATGGGCCGACTTGGTCAACCGATCGACTACTACCCATACGGCGTCGTGTCCCTTCGGCGATCTCGGCAGTCCACACACGAAGTCCATCGTGATATGCTCCCGCTTCCACTGGGCAATCGGTAGTGGCTGCAACAATCCTGCGGGACGCTGATGTTCGGCCTTCACCTGCTGACAGACGAGACATCTCGACACAAATTTTGCGACTGCTCTCCGCATCCTGCGCCATCAGAAGTGCCGCCTGATGTCACGGTACATCTTGGTGCCCCCCGGGTGCATTGTAAGACGCGAATGATGTGACTCTCGCAACACGTCGTCTCTACAGTTGCCCGGCACGAACAACCCTCCTCGATACCGTAACCCCCAATCTGCACTGATCTCCTAGCCTACCAACTCGTCACCGCTGACGACCCTCTCTCGGATCTCTGTCGTCTCGACGTCCTCCGACTGCTCCTCCAACACTTGGGCAAGTAGTGAGGGCTGAGCCACCAATGAGCACATGGCAACGCCACCAGTAATCTCCTCTAGCTCAAGCCCGAACCTACTCAGTTCCCCCATCATGTCCCACTCTCGGACTGATATGCTAGCAAGACTCGGAACCGACTTCCTACTCAAGGCGTCGGCGACCACGTTCGCCTTACCCGGATGGTAGTGTAGCTCAAAGTCGTACTCCTCCAGTAGCTCCATCCATCTCCGCTGGCGCATGTTCAGGTCTCGTTGGGAAAAGATGTATTTGAGACTCTTGTGATCCGAGAACACCTGAAATCCCTCGCCATACAGATAATACCGCCAGCCCTTTAGCGCGAACACGACTGCTGCTAGCTCCAGGTCATGGGTAGGATAGTTGCGCTCGTGTGTCTTCAACTGCCTGGAGCCATAAGCAACAACTCTACCCAACTGCATCAGTACACAGCCCAGCCCTTCCGCGGACGCATCACAATAGACCTCATACCCGATCCCTCACTCTAGCACTACCAACACTGGAGCGGTAGTCAGACGAGTCCTCAACTCCGTGAACGCACGTTCACAATCCTCTGTCCACACAAACCCGACTCCCTTGCGCGTCAACAGAGTCATTAGCGCGGCTAGTCGCGCAAAGTCCTGGAAAAATCGCCGATAATAGCCTGCCAACACAAGAAAGTTGCGGATCTCGAAGACACTCGTGGGCCGTGCCCACTTCGAAACCACGTCGATCTTTGACGGATCGACCAGTATACCGTCACGGGATACAATGTGACCGAGGAATTTCACCTCAGCGAGCCAAAACTCGCACTTCTCCAGGTTGGCATATAGCTGATGCGTGCGTAGCAGGGTCAGAACAGTTCTCAGATGTACCTCATGTGCCGCCTCGCTCTGTGAATAGATCAAGATGTCATCTACGAACACCACCACAAACTGATCTAAGTACGGCCGGAATATACTGTTCATCAGACCCATGAACGCTGCAGGTGCGTTCGTCAGTCCAAACGGCATCACCAAGAACTCGTAATGCCCATAGCGTGTCCGGAATGCAGTCTTTGCGACGTCCCCCTCTCGGACTCGCAACTGGTAATATCCGGATCGCAGATCGATCTTCGAGAAACATGTTGACCCTAATTTTCGCCGGTTTGACTGGCGTTGACCGGGAGTGGTTCTTACAGGTACTTAAGTTTTTTTTCTTCAAATTATTAAAAATCTCCTAAGTTCTAAGAGAAAACACATCGCGAGGGGCAGAAGCAAGAAGCATAGGCCTCGGGGTTCAGGGTGCCATCGATGTAGGGAGGTTTGGGCGCAGACCTTGGGTTACGATCCCGTGCCTCGCGTGGCCGGGGCAGGAGTACGCAGCACAACCCTGCCTCGTGCCCCGCCGGTTCGTGCCTCGCCGTCCTCCTCTCTGCTGTTGACGTGTGGCATTGGGGCGAAAAAAATCGACCGTTGGAGGCCAACGGTCTTCAACGTCTCTTTTTTTAATAAAAATTAAAAAACCCTATAAATACCTCATCCCCATTTATCAACTCACGCCATTTCTATCTACATTCTCTCAAGTCTCACTCTCAAAATCTGATCAATAATGTCTGATGATGATTAGAATCAATTGTCGAGCCCACCTGAGCAACGACAATTCACGCCGCCAGACCTCAATACGGAGGAGGAGTCGAACACCAATCTACCAGAAAGTTACCAACAGTATTTGCAAATTGGTTTCACCCAAACCGATGGTTGGCCCTCTAATGCTTTCATCCAATACATGCAAGCCGTTTGAAACCAAGGTACTTTACTTAATTAATTTTGATTACAATATAACACAACCCCACCTAGTTCACTTCCCACCGATGATGAAAATGTTACACATCTCGGTGCTGACGACCAACCATCTGAAGGCCCAAGTTCCCCAATTGGTAGGAGTTCCCTAATTTCCACTATGCGTGAACAACAACACCCAATTGGCAACAAGGCAGCGAACAGGAAGGGGAAGACTTTCTCAGATAAAGTAGCGGGCATCGCCCAAAGAGACAGTGCAAGGTGTGAGAAAGTGAAGCTTACCCTCACTCTAGACGCCAAAATCGATAAATATATGCAGGAAATTAAGGAGCTGCAGGCCATGGACATGGATGATTTGACCGAGGAATAATAAGTGAATCATGCGAAAATGTTGTTTGTATATTTTGCACAAGTTGAGAAGCTTCAGAGAAAAATTGAAGCTATTATTAAATAATTTTATGTATTTTATTTAGTATTATTATTTATGAATGTATTATTGTAATGTTTGGGGATTAATGAAATTTCGAGTTTATTAATTAGTTTTGCATTTTTGTTAATTTATTTATTAATTAATTAATTTTATATATTTTATATCAATTTTATTTATTATTTTGTTACTTAAATATAAATTTAACAAATTTAGCAAAAACATAATTAATTATCCACTCAGCACTTTTACAAAGCATGATCCCCATACATGCTCCCCTTTGATGTGGAATACTCTCAATTTTAGGGGGGGCGGAGTACAATCCATCTCAATCAGCGCATGAATTTGCTCCTTGCACCCTGCTCCTCTTGATGTACATGCTCTAAGAGCACTCACACTGAATGTGAGTTTAATTTTTTATGGCTACAGTGGGTCAAATTGAAAAATAAATTAAGAACAATGTAGATACAAAACTAAACCAAGAAACTATTTATTATTTTTGGAAATGAGCAAAAGAAAGTACAAGAATATCTGAGAAAATACATAATCCAATATCGATCAAAGCCATTTTGGGCACTCCCGAACGGTCACCCATCACTCATACTTACTTAACGGCTGGCGGATATTATGTTCATATGACCGATTTGCCTCCAATAGCACTGTAGTGTCGATGGAGGCGGGATCGAGAGCATGGTGTGTCTCTATGATCACCACCTCGAACACCCTTACCCTAATGTTTTTATTGGGTCAGAGGAAAAAACGGTTTTATTCATCCAAGTAATTACAATCAGGAGAGAATTACAAGAGGATGAAGAGAGATAGACCAAAGGACCACAAACAGAAAAAAAAATATCCAAAGAGAAAAAACATAAAATAGAAAATGGTAAAAGTGCCTAGAGAATAAAAAATGATAGCATCTCGAGACCCACGTGAGCTCCTCGGGATGACGCACAATCATCCAACACGCGTACCACGGGAGCACCGGGATGAGAAAAGGCTTTCATGCTTCCCCCAACCAATACCGCGGAAGACGAAGGAAGAGAGCCCACCCGAGCAAACGAGAATGGCAGAGAAGTTGAGGAGCGCCTAAGGACCAAAGCGTTAGCCTTAGTGCCCGTAGTTCAATTGTAAACATCCATATATATATATATATATGAGTGTGTGTGTGTGTGTAGCTATCCAGTACAAACGCATCTTATTGTGCAAACTACGAACGCACGAGAGCCACATGATGAGGTCAAAGTGACATCAGTAGAGCGCCCTAGATGCTGACACGTGGCGCGCGCGCTGCTGGTGCACGCGCGCACAATGCTGATATTTTACATAGCACAGTGCTGATAGTTTAGTACAAATGTAACCTATCAGCACATTTGGTACTAAACTATCAGCACCGTGCTATGTAAACTATCAGCACTGTGTGCGCATGCACCAGCAACGCGCGCGCCCATGTGTCAGTAGTGATGTCAGCAGAGCGCACCAGATGCTGACACGTGGACAATTATATATAAGAACACGCACCTTATTGTGCAAACTACGAACGCACCAGATGCTGACACGTGGGAGCCCGTTGGTGGTGCGCGCACGCACAGTGCTGATAGTTTACATAGCACAGTGCTGATAGTTTAGTACAAAATGTGTTGATAGGTTACATTTGTACTAAACTATCAACATTGTGCTATGTAAACTATATGCATTGTGCGTGCATGCACCAGCAGCGCGCGCGCCACGTGTCAGCATCTGTGGCGCTCTACTGACGTCACTTTGACCACATCTTGTGGCTCTCGTGCGTTCGCAGTTTGCACAATAAGAGGCGTTTGTACTGGACATCTACCTTATATATATATCATTAGAAATAAAAGTAAACCGACTTAATGTATTACTTTATTATTGGAGTAATACATCGGTGTGTGTTATGATCTATGACCACTATGTGAATAGAACCATAGATCGAGACAGATCACACTCGATGGATCCTTAGTCAACAAAGCTTCACTAGAAGCGACTAGTATGAAAGATCGCTCTTTATGGCTTACGTTATATTAGTCATTGGAATTAGATTACGGAGTCTGATCATAGATATCATGTGGGACATGATATTGGATGACCCGACATGAATATATGCAATAGATCAAGTCATGAACATATTCATTGTCATATCTTGTCATGTATCCTTAGACCAAGGAGTCTTTGTGATCGCTATGCAGTCAACAACTAAGTTTGAACTGAGCCTAACGTTGTCCGTAACAGGGCTTCCATAACGGCCAAGATTGGCTTGGGGACGGACTGCATGGGTGATACAAAAGACGGCTAAGGGATTTATCCCTCATATTGCGGTATAAGAAAGATATCGGTTCTCGGCCGCTTGATTGAGAGTGACTGAAAGAATAGCATGGCCATGCACATGATACTGGGTATCATATATCCAGTCATCTCAAATATCAAGGAACAACGATTGGGAATAATAAGGATGACGGCTCTATGCCTTATCTCAATCAGGAAATCGAAGATAAAAAGATAATGACATGGACGACAGAAAGGTTAGAATCGACAGGGTCGATTCGTTATGCAGTGTCAGGCAATACTAAAGTCTCGTTAGTTTCCACTTATGTAGGATCAAGTAAAATGGGATTTACCTTGATCTATTGACATGCATAAACCTAAGGGTCACGCTGGAGAATGAAACTCATTAACACATTTATGGAGAATGACCAAAAAGGGAGTTGTCTTGGGACATGACCAAAATTGGGTTTTGGGTTTTGGTTCATGTGCCTGTAAGTATTTAGGACATTACGGATCAGAACAGGGCTTGGATTCTTGGGATTGATCGCGTCGGATAATATTGGACATATCCGGGATAAGGCGTGGAGGCGATGAGCACGTCACGGGACCTCTTTGGTAATAGCCACGAGCCATCACCCGCGAGGCCCATGGGAGGCTCATGCCACCAATGGCCCATGGAACCAACTAGTTAAATCTTAACTAAATGGTTCTAACTAAACTAGTTAGGTTAGGTAGTTGGTGATTCAATTCACTAACTTACCACCAACTTCTATCTAATTTACACCATCATTTGTCCAATTTACTATTATTCTATTATGTTGATGGGATAAGATGACTTAAGAGTCATCTTTTCAACTAATAAGACACAACACACAAAAGGAAGAACAACCTCTCCCTCCTCTCCCTTGCAATTTCGGCCAAGACAAGTTCTTCCTCCATTTTTGGTGTTCTTGAGTCCTCACAAGAAGAACTAATTGGCTTTGATTCCCAAGTGGATATGTAGGCATCTTGGAGACTCAAGGTCGATCATTCCTTACTTGGTGTTCTTGTTTTGGTATGAATATGCTGATTTTTTTTCCTGTGATTCTAATATTTGGTAGTTGATTCATGGTTTTAATGGTCTCTTGGTTTTATTTGTCTTTTCACTACGAGTTGGTTCCTGTCCTACCCTATCTCGAGACCCAATACAGAGGAGTGTGAGTCTCGGGACAACGGCCAGAAGACGAGTCGTAGATCCGCACGCTGGAACGAGACACCCAAAAAGGGTAGAAGGCGAGGGGACTTCAACGATACTGACGGCCAACACCGCAAGACGATGAAGGGTTGATCAGGAAGCTCAACTACAAACCCAAGCCTTTGACCAGCCCAACTCAAGGGGAACTAGAGAAAGCTAGAGGACAGCAAGGGACCTCTAGTGTCGAGCGAGGAGCAAGAGTGATCGGGTGAGATGACGGGGGCGAATCTAAAACAGCGAAGGAGCAACGGCTGGAGGAGAAACCCGGAGAGGCGGCAGTAGAGCGCCGAGAGAAGAGCTCTTGAGCAAAAAGTCAAGAGAGGAAGGAGGTTGAGCAAGTGCCAAGCCAGAAAAGCCTCAACCAACCCCAAACAACCGACACTATCGAGAGATAGAGGAGGTGAGTAGAGCCTATCAGAGTGTTAGCCTTAGTGCTCATAGTTTAATCATAACTATCCAAATATATATATTTCATCATTAGAAATAAAAGTAAAGGGGATTTATATTACTTATGTGTTGGAGTAATATATCGAAGTATGTTCTGATTTATGTCCACCATGCAAAGTAAAGTCATAGATAGAGAGGAATTACACTTGGTGCGTCCTTAGTCAATAAAGCTTCACTATAAGCGACTAGTATGAAAGATGACTCCTTATGTTTCACTAACTATTAGTCATCAGAATGGTATTTCATAGTCTGATTATATATATCATATGAGATCTGATATTCGGTGACCCGACATGAATATGTTCCATAGATTAAGTCATAAAGATATTTAATGTCGTAGCATGTCATGTATCCTTAGACCAAGGAGTCTTTGTGATTGCTATGCAGTAAACAACTGAGTTTGACCTGAGCCCAACGTTGCCTCTAACAAGGTTTCCATAACAGCCAGGATTGGCTTGGGGACGGATTGCATGAGTGACCCGAAAGATGGCTAAAGGATTTATCCCTCATACTACAGTGTGGGAAAGATATCGGTTCTCAGCCGCTTGATCGACAAGGAAGGAAAGAATCATCAATTGGCATAAACATGACATTTAATTACCCTTACATTCAAATAAAACATTTTTCGAATCATTCGATTTGGTTTCCGAGTTCAAAATAAAACAAATCGTGTGTTCGAAACCGAGTACAACGATAAAAAAAACATGCATGGAAACAATTTATTTGTGGTTCATAACTTGAAGCATATCGAACACAAGAGCTCCGTGGTTGTCCTTCTTAAGCGGGATCCAGTTGGTTGTGTCTAGAGTAACAACTTCAGCGTATTACCTTGTTAATGAGTTGTGATACTTCACTAACTGGGCTTTAGTGCGCTCGAACCTAGTACGGCGGTGGACTTCTCGCTAGATCTTTTAGAGTGATGGTGATAGACCCATATCATTATGTGAAACACCACTTTCAATCTCGGAATCCATTGCGTGGGAAATTTGGCTGTGCACAAATTTGGAAATGATGATGAAATATGGATTTCTGTCATTTCCTTTTATAGACAAAACTTTGGGTGGAAGAGTTGTTTTGTGGGCCACCGCCTACTACATACATTGGGAAGATGCATGATCAATGTAACGAAAAGCACCCATAATATTCCCGACATACAAGTACATGTAACGAAAATCCAGCAAAACAAAGCCTAACTATAACAACACAACACACGGAAGTCCAATGAAACTAGCCAGCAATAGAAATAATTTAAGCGTCTACGCATTTTCGGAATCCAAAATGGCCTCTGGCCCGAACTTAATACAAATGTGCTCAATAAAATTTGCTCTAAGTTGTTGGTAGACAACTTGGTCCTTGAGATGTCTTGTATGGGTTTGGACGACATCATAATCGAGTATAAGCCCTCGGTGGATAGGTATGATTGGTTCTTCGGACTTCAGTTGTTCAATTTCTCCCTGGTACTTATCACGTTCATCATCAACAATCATGTTGTGTATGATAATGAACGCCCGCATTATCATAAATAATTCCTGATTGTCCCAACCTCGAGTCGGCCTACTAATGATGTGAAATCGAGCTTGGAGAAACCCGAACGCCCTCTCCACATACTTCCTTGCGGCCACCTTTTTCTTCACGTTTAACACGTGCTTCAGGAGTTGTGGTGTTGGGATAGACTTCACAAAGGTTGCCCACAATGGATAGATTCTGTTTGTTAAGTAGTATGGAGTGTCGTAATACGTACCATTGACCTAGAACATGACTTAGGGCTTCCCACCTCGTTGTACGTGAGCAAGTAATGATGATTGGTTCAACACATTAATGTCGTTGTTCAAGTCTGGCATACCAAAGTATGCATGCCAAAACCAGGTGCGGGGACCCGCCACAACTTCAAGCAAGACTGTTGGTCTAGGATGATCGCCCCCGCTCGTGAACCCCTTGATGCGCTTTTGGACAATTATTCCACACCTAATGCGTACAATCGAGACTGTCGATACAACCTGGAAAACCTCGAGTTTCATTGACTTGAGTAAAGTAAGCAATATCATTACCGTTGGGCTTCATTAGATAGGTATCTCCAAAGACGTTGATCAGGGCGAACAAAAACTGATGCATGTACTCGAGGGCCGTTGTTTCCTCCATTTTCAAATACTCGTCCAAGATGTCGGTCGATGAACCGTAGCAGGGCATCCGTATAACTTTCGTACACTTTTGAATCGGTGAAAATCTAGCTCGACCACGACCAAATTTTTTTTGCGTAAAGTAATCATCGAACTTGGACACTCCCCTTAAAAGTTTTATGATTTTTTTTTGCGCCATACATAAGAGCCATAGAAACATTTTTTTCATCGTACAACGGCTTCGTTAAAAATTAGTCGGACATAAGCCGGCCATGAGCATCGCTTCGATCTCTAAAAAAATAATTTCTTTTGTGCTTAACCCGGACAAGGTTCGTCATTCATTCCTCAGTTTCTATAACCGTTGCCCGTAAATACTACAACATCTGGTGCTCCACCTGACGTGTCCTCTCTCGTAAGGTTGCATAGTCGATGGCGCCGCCATCATACTCCTCACCACTCGAATAATCCATCACAAAACTAGAATTTACAATTTTTTAGAGCAAAATGAAACAATTAATGGTGTAATAATACATTGTTTTACATGAAGTGAGGGTATTTATAGAAAATTGTAAGAGAAAAATAAAAACATAATTAATTCCAACCCGACCGATTCTTCGTCAGATCCCCTCGTCGATTCCACCCATGTGTCGCTCGCTGATTCAGATGGTCAAATTCATTTTTTTTCAAAATGACTCTTTTGGCGGTTTGCTAATTCGTAGACCATCTAAAGATATTGCACCGATTCAACGACTCAATGGACTCATATTTGACGAAACAACTGTGAAAAGCATTTTTTCTATTCGAATTTGATGCGCGAATCGGTGAATATGAGACCCTACTGTGGGTGTTCTAAGACGGAACAAAAAACGTAAAAATTGAACCTTCTCAAGCAACAACAAGAATCAAACGCCCAAAAAGGTAATGCCCTAACAAGCAGAATCAAACAAAACAGAAGTCAATACACTCTCGAAAGCAAGGACATGAGGTCCCATTTCCCTTTTGTCTTCTCAACATAATGCAAGACTTTGAGTCCTTTCGCTATTTCATGAAGTCCACTCCATGATCCAGTACTCTTTTGTTCCAACAAACATTAAAAAAAATGATGTTGGATGGTATGCAACATTTTCACCGCAAAACTCAAATGGCTAGAGAAACCGTTGTGTTTCGATACAAACAAACATGCCAAACTCCCTAAAACACTACACAAAGCCAAATCATGTTCCACCTCCTCAATCCCACACCGTACCACACCACCAGTACATCCTTTAAACCCCTCGACATAACTCACTCCATCCCCACTACTTACACATCAACCCCTACATAAACCAAGAGTTATACAATGCAGAAACAAGTGGTCGACATCCTTAGAAGCCCAAACACAAAACACGCAAAGGATATCGTTTAACGAAATCCTAACCCCACTAAATTTAAGAAATTATTTCGTAGGCATCGCCCGATGAGCAGTAATTGTGAATTTTCATGGTGAATATCATGGTTTATAATGATTTAATATAAACTATTTTTTTGTAAAATTTACGGTAAATTATTTAACCCTTTGTATGTATACGTGATTAACATAAACACCTTATTCCCAAAACACCTCACTTCCACCTCCTTGACTCGAACCCTTGTTATGTCCCTTAGATGTGAGCTAAACTCTAATCCCATGAGCAACCACCAAGATGCCCCAAGTGGAAATGGAGTAATTGACCTTCCACTGACATCATAAGACTTTTCTCAACCCCAACCAATTTTCCAACAACAAACTTGTTCTTCTCCACCTCTCTCATGAACATCCCTCCAACTACTTTCTTATCTCGATGAGCATGATCCCTCCCCCCATTCCAGAATCTTGCAGCAAAGAGAACATAACAAATCATTGAATCTGGCAATAATATTCATCGAATTCTCTTGGGACCCTATTGAGATAAACCCCCAAAATTTACCCTATCGATTGCTTGTGACTTCAAATCAACCCCCAACATTTTACTTGCATGTCCAAAATAACATTTCACGCAATCCATAGAGACTTGATATCAGATGAGCGTAAATGTGTCCTACTTAATTTGACAATTTCCCCCCTATATTTTTGTCTTGTTGTGCCTCATTTTTATATTTTTAGCATTATTTAATAAATGTGCATAACCTCGTTCATTTTTTATATTTTGCAAATGTTCAAAAAATATTCACCATTGGTCTCATTGTGTAGGTCTCGGAAAAGTAAAATATTGGCGCAAGAACGAGGCGAATCGAAGGTTAGACGGAGAGGGAATGAACTAGAGAAGCTTAAAATTTAAAAGTGGAAATAGTCGGAGAAAGGAGGACACATGGCGCAACCAGAATGCGGGACGTGGCGATCTTACCCCCAACCGTTTCCCATGTGGCGCAACTCACGAGTGCTATTTGCATCTACTACTGTACACCGATCATTTCACTGACTTTCTAAGTCAATGAGATTGTCACACCCCAATTTCAGTAAACCGAACTCAGGACGCGAACGTTCAGAACAATAAAACATTTTGAAACCTTTTACATAAATCACTTTAAAATCACCATTTGTTCATCAAAATAAACATTTACAACTTAAAGGTACGTCCCAACAAATGGACAAAAAACAAGGTATACGTCGCTAGACTCAAAGTAAACCCAGAATCTCGCTCCTAGCTCTTCAAGCTTCGGGAGCTCACCTAGTCCAACCTGCTACCGGTACCTGTAGGAAAAGCAGCTAGGGGTGAGCGTTCGCTCACCACCACGGATAACAGACTGACTACGGCATACTTAGCAGAAAATTCCGGTAACACCAATAACAACTCAACACTGGAGACTACTATCCCCAAACTCAAGTGACCCGACCGACACACACACACTGTTACTTTCCTCAACCGACTCAACACTCGGACACGTAATGTAGACCCGACACAACGATTGACGACCTCCTCCAAAGACACGACAGACAACCACGCAACACTCAAGATCACAAAGGATCGCACACCAAACAAGATCACAAAGGATCGCACGCCAGCTGCTCAGTAACCCATCTCTCTCTCTCGCCCTTTACCGATCCCTGTCAGGTCAGGCAGTCGACCTGTCGCGCAACTTCTCCCGATCTCAGTCAGAAGGCTAGCCCACAACCTCTCCCCTACCCCCGATCTCAGTCGGGAGGCTAGCCACACCCACGCGCACCTTCTCCCGATCCCAGTCGGGAGGCTAGCCCACAACCTCTCCCCTACCCCCGATCTTAGTCGGGTGGCTAGCCACACCTCACGCAACTTGCCCGACACAAAGTCGGGTCTCAACCCTCAGGTAACCAGAATCACAATCACAAGTAAAGTTCAACAAACAGCAACAAGACCGGTTCAACACTGCACAAGCACTCATGGCCACCCAAGACACCAACGGTAAAACACGGGTTCAACAACCCTACGGGCCCTCACGGCCTCCCAAGACACACTAACAACAACTCACGGGCTCAACAACCCCACGGGCACTCACGGCCTCCCAAGACACACCAACAGTAAAACACGGGCTCTCATGGCCACCCAAGACACAACGGTAAAGTACGGGCTCTCATGGCCACCCAAGACACGACAGTAAAACACGGGCTCTCATGGCCACCCAAGACATAAACTAAACAATCAACCTCCGGGCATGGTCATATGCCTCCAGTAATTCTAATATCGATAAGTTCACTGCCCCTACGACACTACTAAGTGTCACATGCATTTCTAAAGTTCGCTACGTTCCCGTATCATACGACACTACCCGGTGTCACCTGCCTTCCTAATATTCGATAAACCTACTTAACCCACGACACCCCGGTGTCACATGCAATTCTACTGTTAACTTTCCCTAATCAGGGCCGAGATCCGGCTACTTTTCCCTACCTCGTATGTTTTCTCCAAAAGCCAACAAACAAGCTCCGGCGTGATCTCGGTCACTCGCCTAGCTTTCCCTTTCCTCGGTCTGTGGCACGATCTAAAAGAACACAATTTTAAGCACTTTTAAACTTGCAGACATAAACTGAAATTTAATAAACTTGACGCCCAAAAGTAACCCTGACAATGTCGATCACTCCCAAACTTCCCGATTACTCGACATTGTCGATAATGGACCCGGAAAAGCCTGATTCGCCCGACATGGCGAATCTGCCCGGGTTTTGAAAACGCCCTTCCGGGGCTCCGAAAATTCCCGTTTTCGTTTCTACGGTCTTAGAGTAATTCAAGGGTTCCTATGCACTCGACGGAATCCAATTCTGACTTCCGAGTAATTTAATTAGCGTTTCAAGTTTCTAAACCCGTCAATTACAAGTTTTACAATTTAATTCCAAATTTCGATCCGGTTGTGGATTAATGACTCGGAGAACGTTTTAAACAACCCGAACACGAACCCCTAAAACCCGAGCACGTGGGCCCCACCCGGCCAACCTTTGCCGTGGGTGGCTAGGGCTCGATTGGGCCCAGCCCACCATGGTGGTGGCCGGCCCTAGCTCCGGCCAGCCACCCCATGGCCGGCCGGCCACCCCCTATGGTGGCCGGAGCTCCCCCCAAGCTCCCGGTCACCGGAAAACGTCCCTCTTCACCCCAAAACGTCTCCAACGATCCCCCATCCTCAATACAACTCTAATATACTAGTTTTAAACCAAAACCTAATTTTAGAACTTGACAAAACGAAGATCGGTTTGGTGCTTACCGTAGAGGAAGACGGTGTGAGTTCGATTCTCCTAACTTTGAGACGATCCAAGGGTTGGATGATCGAGAAACGTCACAAAACCCTAACAAGCTTCTCTTTTTCTCTCTCTAAAACTCTCTTCCTTTTCTTATTTTTTTCCTTTTTTTCTCAAGTATGGTCGAACCATACACTCCCCCCTCTCCTTGTCTTGCTTCAAAATTACCTAACTCCACCCCTTTTGTGACATGTGGCAAGTGGGCCCCCTTTTTAAACAAAATATCTTTTTGATATTTTATATCAGAAACGCGGAATTCGGCCTTCTCGGGCCCCGAACGGGCACTTTTCCAAGAAATTACGAAACTTCACGGGCTACAAGGAAACGGCTCAACTAAGACCGCTGCGACGACGACTAAGCTTTTTGGATCCAAAATGGTCCTCGAATGGACCAAAACGTCGCTCGGTTGACTTTTCCAGCGAAAAGTCAACATTTCCCAAATTGGTCATAAAGTTGCCCTGAGTCCCCCGGAACTCACTTTGGTCGATATCGGGGTCATCTTAAGTCCGGGATGACCCTCGGGGTCAATTGAGGTTCAATTAAGTGTATGTCTTAAAAATTTTAAATTTTCCTATTTTTCGCAGGTTTGACTGGCGTTGACCGGGAGTGGTTATTACAGAGATCAACGGTTGACCAAGGTTTGTTGACCATTGCTATCATCCGTTAGATCTTCTGTCCGCATGATCGACGGTTCCTACTGGCCGGTTGCATCATCCTCCCTTATGCGCACCCGCACCTGATTTGTTGTCCCAACTCAGTTTCCTCATTTTTCCAACATCACTGAAATAGGGATAAGATCAGAAAAATTGGTTCAAGATATTTTTTAGGGACCTTATGTACCAATCGAGAGGCGGCAAAATCGTATTAGATTTTTTTACCACACATTTTATTTTCAACAAATTTTATGTATTCTCTCTACATTCTTACTCCTTCTTCAATCTTAGAACAAATTCTACCATCTAAGACCATAGTTTTAAGGATCTAAAGAGGAACCAAGCATCCATGAAGCCTCCCGCCATCTCCATCTTCACCATTTTCTTGTGTTAAAGCTTTGGGGAGTTGGAGATGGTGGGTTTGTAAGCTTTTAAAGATCTAATTAACACCCACTTGCTTATATGTGTATTAATCTATATTTAAGCTACTCGATGTTTATGCATGATTCCCGTGCTTTGTGTTTGATTTGTTATGTTTTTGAACCCGATTTCATGTGCTAGCTATTTCATCTCTTGGGTGTATATTACGTTCTAGGTTAGAGTTGGAAAAAATACAAACTTTAGCCATTTAGTGAACTTATATAGGATTTTCCACATTCACATGTCTTGGTTTTCTATAGACAAGATAGAAATATGCTACGATGTGTTTCTCAATTTTCTTGTGTGTTCCAAGTCGATTGAACGATTTAGGAATATTTCCATAATTGTTGTGTGTGCTATGTAGATTGATGTTTGGGGAGATCCTTGATTCGATCTAGTGTGAGACGATATTCACTTGTATGGAAATTACTTACGCTTGTGTACTATCAGAATATCATGATTCAAAGTTCTTTGTAGTTTGCTTTAATTATCAGTGACCATATTAATCGATGACATTCAGTAATTAGTATGATTGAATTAAGCGTAGATAAGTAGATTCGTTGAGTGTTTTAGGGTTTACGTATGCGTGCGTATTACCAGAGTCTCGTAATTCGTTACTCTATGTAGTTCTACTTGATTACCGAAATCATTTTGATCGGTGGTGTTTGGTTTTCAATAAGTGAACTAGGCGTAGCTAAGTAGATTCGTCCGTGATTTAGAGTCTTAGTTATGCTTTTGTATTAGTAGAGCTTCGTGATTCGTTGTTCTATTTAGTTCTCCTAGATTTTCAGTGTTCATTTTTATTGATGACATTCAGGAATTAGGAAGTGAACTAGGCCTAGCTAAGTATATTTGACGCGTGATGCAACTATCTTTACTTTTGGTAGTTGGTAGCGAGAGTGACATGCATTTGTTGTTGTTATCTTTTGTTCGAGGATTGATCGAGCTTTGCTCAAAATCATAGTTATACACCCTTTTATTATTGCTAATTCTGATGATTAGTGGTTCACATATCGGTCCGGGAAATGGTCTTGTGCCCTCTCCCTGTGACTATTATGTGGTTCATTTCATGATACCGCATACATAGAACTTAAGTTTTCTAAGATCATAAGGAGAGCATTATTTGATTTCACCATCGTTAATCATAACATGCATTAATTGGAAATTGTGTTTACTTGTACCCGTGATCGACTCTTTGTGTGAATCAATAACTATGTATTTTAGGTGGTAGCATGTATATATTTTACTTTTGTATTGACTTAAAACAACCTTTGTACCTTTTTTCCCTTATTTTCCCTTTCAGGGATGTGGAAATGACAGCCCACGTCCCTTGATTTTAGCGAAAATACTAATGATTCCTCTACTCCTTGTGGGATAGACCGGTACTTAACTATGTAATCTATTGCTAGATGATCATGTACTCATGCACGTTAAAAGAGGGCTTTTGACGCATAGTCATCCACACTCATCAAGATGGCACCGTTGTGGGGGAATAACATGCATTATTAGTATTTTTGCACATTTTTAGCTAGCGTAATTGTCTTTGTGATCTCTCATGTTTGCTTTACTCTCATGTAGGTGGATGGAAGAGTGGTTCGTAGAAAGATGGAGCAGAGATCTCACCTGGAAAATTTATGAAGACAACCTCTTCATTCACTTGACTTGCAAATAGGAGAATCCCCGTATTTCTCAAGTAAAGTACAATTGTAGCATCTAAATTAAAAGTGGCGGTATTTCTAATCCCTTATAACTTAAAAGTATAGGATAGTTACTCTAAATCAAATGATGCATGTTGGGAT
Source organism: Erodium maritimum (assembly GCA_963921825.1). Lineage (NCBI taxonomy): Eukaryota > Viridiplantae > Streptophyta > Magnoliopsida > Geraniales > Geraniaceae > Erodium > Erodium maritimum. The sequence continues at coordinate 24,816,318 of OY997596.1, read as the reverse complement.
TTACCGTGCTTTAGAGATATAGGATCTTGTTTGAACATTTACGTGCATCATTTTTCTGTGGACTTGTGAGAATGCTGTTGGGTCTCGAGGTAGGGTTGGAGATGAACCAACTCGCAGCGGAAAATCAATGAAAACCAAGAGACGATTAAAACCATGAAACAACTAACAAAGAATGGATTCACAAGAGAAAAATTCAGCACTAGTTCTTACCAAAACAACAACACCGGTTAACGAATGATTGGCTTGAGTCTCCAAGACGCCTACGTATCCACATGGGAATCAAAGCCACGTAGTTCTTCTCTTTGAGGACTCAAGAACACAAACATGGAGGTGGAAACTAGCCAAACCCGAAATGGCCATGGAAGAGGGAGAGAAAATGTGTTTCCTATTCTTGTCTTGTGTTTGTTATGTTGAAAAAAGATGACTTAAACATAACAAAACCCATACTTGTCCAACTAAAGGCATGGGACAAGTATGGTGTCAAGTAAGGTGTAAATAGGACAAAGTATGGCAAGACAAGATTGGGTTAGGTGGTGAATCACCAACACCTTAATCCTTGTCTTGCTTACTTAGTACTAATTAATCAAGACTTGATTAATTAGTTCCATGGGCCTTGGTTGCATGGGCCTTTCATGGGCCTCTTGGAACATGGCCCGTGGCCATTTCCAACGAGGTCCCGTGATTCGCTCATCGCCTCCATGCCTTCCATACCGGAAATGTCCAACATTATCCGACGCGATCAATCCCAAGACTCCAAGCCTTGTCTCGATCTGTGAAGTCCTATTCACTTACGGGCACATGACCCAAAACCCAGTTTTGGTCATGTCCCGAGACAACTCCCTTTTGGCCATTCTCCATAAATGTGTCAATGAGTTTCATCCTCCGGTGTGACCCTTAGGTTTATGCATGTCAATAGATCAACGTAAAATCCCATTTTACTTGATCCTATTTAAGTGGCAACTAACGAGACTTTAGTATTGCCTGACACTACATAACGAATCGACCCTGTCGATTCTAACCTTTCCGTCGTCCCTGTCATTATCCTTTTATCTCCGATATCCTGATTGAGATAAGGCATAGAGCCGTCATCCTTATTATTCTCAATCACCGTTCCTTGATATGTGAGATGACTGAAGATATGATACCCAGTATCATGTGCATGGCCATGCTATTCTTCCAGTCACTCTCGATCAAGTGGCCGAGAACCGATATCTTTCTCATACCTTAGTATGAGGGATAAATCCCTTAGCCGTCTTTCGTGTCACTCATGTAGCCCGTCCCCAAGCCAATCCTGGCCGTTATGGAAGCCCTGTTACGGACAACGTTAGGCTCAGGTCAAACTCAGTTGTTGACTACATAGCGATCACAAAGACTCCTTGGTCTAAGGATACATGACAAGCTACAACACTGAATATGTTCATGACTTAATCTATGGCACATATTCAGGGCGGGTCGTCCAATATCATGTCCCACATGATATCTATGATCAGACTCCGGAATCTCATTCCAATGACTAACAGAACGTAAGCCATAAAGAGCCATCTTTCATACTAGTCGCTTCTAGTGAAGCTTTGTTGACTAGGGACCCATCGAGTGTGATCTATCTCGATCTATGGTTCTATTCGCATGGTGGGCATAGATCAGAGGACACATCGATATATTACTCCAACACATAAGTAATATAAAGCCGCTTTAATTTTATTGCTAACGATGATATATACATTTGGACATTTAGGATTGAACTACGGGCACTAAGACTAACAAATGCATGAACACCTTACCCAACAACTAAGTGTGTGTGTGTGGGGGGGGGGGGGTGGAGTTTATAAGCATGAGGGAAATTACGTTGTTTGATTCTTTCATTTAGAATTTAAAAACATATTTTTTTTTATGAGTATTTTTTCACGTGTAAACCTTGGATAAGCAATTTTGGCTGATATGAGTAAGCCGGGAGTAGATTTCTTTTTACCATTAGATTTTAGGAATGAATGGAGGATTTACTAATGGTAGTGTTTGCGAGTCGTATATAGTGTTTATGTTTTATTGCTTATCGGGTAAAAATGATTATGAGATGCTAGATGCATGGAACAAAGTTCAATTCTTCTTTATCGTCCCCAACCTGATTTTATTTTGTTTTTTTTCTATAGCGGGCCTAGTTAGGAGACAATAGTCTTATTTCACTTGTCATATTGAAAAGGTGTTGAATTGACATGCTTATTGTTGAGGGACCAAACTATGTGTTTGGTAGATTAAAAATCTAGTCTAGTTCAAGTGGTTAGTCCCATTGTGCATTTTATAGTACTATTTTTTTCGAAATCTCACACGGTGTGCACGGGGGAATTAAGTATAGGTCCCGATAAAGGGGATCTAATAAAAGTTTTGTTTGGGATAAAGGGTGTGAGGTGCGGAAATTCACGTGTAGTAGGAGGCTCACACCCGGATCCTCTCAATGAGAAATAAAAGGTGACCCCCTAACCTAGCTTAGTGTGATGATAAGTTTTTTTGCACGTAATCGAAAAAACCAAAAAAAAATTGATCTACCATATGACTCGTGAGGGAACTAGATGAGTTTACCATTCACATAGTCACAAGGAAATGTAATTTTATGAAAACATCTGATCGTGTGATTTGTGAATGAGACTACATATGCTTCTGATCAGTACTACTAATACGTTAAAGCGAGAGAGCAAAAGGGTAAATGATGATAGGGAGACTTGAAATTTTTTTAGACATTTAACTTTATTTTGCGGACCACCACATATACACTCTAATCTATAACAAGTAAATAATGGTTAGCGGAAAAAGGAAAGAAATGATGCGATATTTCACTCCATTAGCCAGCTCTAGGCCAATATTGCTAATAAATCCAAGTTGTGAGCACACTCGTTCTATGAGTCATAGATTTTTGGTCTTTTATTTTATTGTGCACTTGCATAAGAGTTTTTCGTCGGGTTAATTGAGTCAGCATATGCATCTTTGTTTGCTTTCAATAATCTGGAACCGCTAAGATCCACATAGGAAATTTTATATCGTCGAGTTTACATTGGTACATATCTTAGTTTTAAGTTTAGTTGTCCTGAGGGAGAGAAGAGTTTATATGTGGGGAAACTTGATGAGAGTAAATCTATCCTACTTAATTCAACTATTTCCCTATATTTTTATCTTGTTTGTGTCTCGTTTTACCTTTTATCGTCTTTAATAACTATGCAAAGCCTCGTTCATTGTTGATATTTTTCATATGTTCCAAATAGATTCATAATTGGTGTCATTTTGTAGGCCTCGTAAAAATAAAAATATTAGCATAAGAATGTTGTCGATCGGAGGTCAATCGGAAAGGGAACAAGTGAAACATCATCAAAATCAAAAGTGAAAAAAAGCTCCTCCAAAATAGGACATGTCGTGCTCTCTAATCAGGACACGTGTTTTCTTATCCAGCACAAGCTCCGGTGCGTCGCAGTGCACACTCCTTTCGTGCGCGCGCAGATCTGTACTACCAGATCAACTAGCATGCGTGAAGACCAACAATAATCGTTGATCTCGCGTACCCTAGCTTCCTCTTCCCGTCGTCTGATCACTTGAGCACGTGATCAACAACCATTGTTGCTCGGTTGCACGCTCTCCATGTACACTCGACATGACTTGATCACTCTGTTCAGCAGCATCCCCTCCTTCCCTCATCTCGTGCACAATACATTGAGACCATATTTTTGCATAAATAGAGCTAGAGAAGACCATTTTTGGAAGACATTTAACTTTCAGCAAGGAATTATTATTTATTTTCTATGTTTTTTTATTCTTGCTTTTTCTTCAACCTTGGAGCAAGTTCCTACCGTCAAGAGCATACTTTTGAAGATCCAAGGAGGTTTCAAGCATCCATGAGCCTCTCACCATCTCCAACTTCTCCATTTTCATGTGTTGAAGCTTTGGAGAGTTGGAGATGGTGGGTTTTCAAGTTAGAGGAATTTTTTATTGAGCTTTTCAACCCAATCTTGGTTCAAATCTCCATTTTTTTAGTATGTTTGTGTATGATTGTGAATCCATGACCTTGGATTTTAATCCTTTGTCATGGGTATTGTGTAAATATCATTTTTCCTTTGAGTTAATACATGGATTGATAGTTAATTTAATGTTGGTGATGTTATTTGCATGATTTAGGGGTTTTGATTTTAATTAACATCCACTTGTTTGTATGTGTATTTATCTATATTTAAGCTAGTTGATGTTCAAGCATGATTATCTTACTTTGTGTTCAAATTTTCATGATTTTGAACCCGATTTCATGTGCTAGCTATTTCATCTATTGGGTGTACATCAAGTTCTAGGTTAGAGTTGGTAAAAAATACAAATTTTAGCCATTTAGTGAACTTATCTAGGATTTCCAACATTTATATGTCTTGATTTCTTATTAATGAGATAGAAATATGCTAGATTGTGTTTTCTCGATTCTCTAGTGTGTTTCAAGCTGACCGAACGATTTAAGAATATTTTCATAATTGTTGTGTGCAACATATAGATCGATGTTTGGAGCGATCCATGATTTGATCTAATGTTGAGTTGAGATTCACTTATATAGAATTTACTTACGATGGCCAGAATATCGTGATTCGATGTTCTATTTAGTTCTTCTTAATTGTCAGTGACCATATTTATTGTGGCGTTCGGTAATTATGTAGATTGAAGTAGGTATAGTTAAGTATATTCATTGAGTGTTTTAGAGTTTACTTACACTTTCATTGTGAAGACCGCTTTAAAAAAAAAATTGGGTCAGACCGGGTCGGACCGGACCCACCAGCAACCCGGCCAGGCCAGACCCGACCGAGCAGACCGACCAGGCCCCCTTGCTTGGGCCTGAGGCCCGTTTTCTCGCCAGCGGCCCAAAGGGCATCCAGCCCGCGTATATAAGAAGGGCGAATTAGGGTTTCAAACCCTAATTCACTTCAGATACACCCTCTCTCCCTCTAACTTCTCTTCTGCCGCCATCCTCTCCTGAACCCGACCTCACCCTCACACCTTCCTCCTCCTTCACGTCGTCTTCTTCTCCCTCACCGGATCCGGCCACCACTCGTCCTCACTCGTCTCCCTCTGCACCGCTCCCCCTCAAACCCCGACCTTCCTCTCCGCACACCAGCCACCGCCCCGAACCACCACCTCCGACCAGCTCGGGTCCCCGACCACCCTCTCCCTCTCCCTCTCCCGATCCAGTGCCGTCCGAGACCAACACCGTCGTCCCTCTCTCCTCGCGCCACCGTCGCCCCTCTCCACGCTCGAGCGTTGCCGAACCCGCCGTCGCCGTGCACGGCCAGAGGCGTGACAGACTCGCCTGCGCGCGCTCAGATCTGGGACGGAACCGTCCGCTCCCGTCCAGATCTGAGGCGGAACCCACGGCCGCGACCACCTCCTCGCCGTCCGAAGTCACCACCGCCGTGCTCCGCCGCTCCAGCAGCCGCCGCCCACCATTGTACGGTGAGCCCCCACCGCTGTGAGGTTTTGGTCGGCCGGACTCGAAACTCGTGCTTCTCCTTCCCGTTGTTTTCTTATGTCTCAACTGTTAAAACCGTTTGTTTGTATCTTGTTCTGAACTCAAATCTTCGAGTTGTAAAAGGAGAAAATGAAAAGAAAATTGTTTAGAAGCAGTTAGGTTTTTTTTGAGTTTCTGTTTGTTGGTGTTAGATCGATTTAGAAGCAAACCAAAACAAAGGATTTTAATCTATCAGTTCAAAGGAAAATGGGTTGAAAAACGAGAATCAACTTTGGAAATAAAACGGTTTTAATCAAAAAGGAAAACGAAACCAGAGTCGAGCAAAAGGTTTTCTTGTTAAGATTATTGGATCGAAACTGGATTGAGATTGGGAACCTGAACGTTTAAACTAGACGTTAAACGGATTCAAAACGGAATTTGAGCAGTTGAACGAATCTGGAACTCTGGTTAAAATGGACTGCTAATTGGGTTTAGAAAGGAACAAAAGCGGACCGCTGAATCGGACCTCGGGATTCGTGCATTGGGACCGTGCCTCGCATGCACCGGATTCGGTGCTCGGGTACTCAAACCCGATTCGCCGTGACCCCGCTTTTATCCCGCTCGAGTTTAAAGGAAAACTGTCGGTTTTAAACTGGATTAATCGTGACCTTTAAATTAACCTGGGAACCGCCTCTAATTATGGCTTTCGTGTTATCTTTAGCGTCTGGCTTCGATCGAGGTGAAGCCCGGAGGTAGCGAGCCAGAACGTCAGCAGCTAGGAAACGTAGCGGGTGTTCTTCGGTTGAGGTAGGGAAAAGTAGCCAGATCTCGGCCCTAACTAGGGAAAGTTAACAGTAGAATTGCATGTGACATCGGGGTGTCGTGGGTTAAGTAGGTTATCGAATATTAGAAATGCATGATACGGGATTGTAGTGAATATTGGAAATGCATGTGACACTTAGTAGTGTCGTAGGAGCAGAGAACTTAGCGATAATTGAATTACTGGAGGCATATGATCATGCCCGGAGGTTGGTTGTGAAACTAGTGATCTTAGGATTGTTGGAGGCATCGAGTATGTCGGAGGTTGTTGTGTGTTATTTATTGTTTGAGTTTGAGTGGCCTTGAGAGCCGTGTTGTTAATTGTTGAGTTTGGGTGGCCCTGAGAGCCCGTGTATTTAAATTGGTGTCTTTGGTGGCCATGAGAGCCCGTATTTAATTGTTGGTGTCTTGGGTGGCCATGAGAGCCTGTGTAGTTAAATTTGGTGTCTTGGGTGGCCATGAGTGCCCGTGTCTTTACCTTTGATGTTTTGGGGTGGCCGTGAGTGCCGTGGGGTTGTTGAACCCGAGTCTTGACCGTTAGTGTGTCTTGAGGGGCCGTGAGTGCCCATGGGGCTGTTGAGCCCGTGAGTTACTATTGGTGTGTCTGGGAGGCCGTGAGTGCCTGTGGGGCTGTTGAGTCCGAGTTTTACTATTGGTGTCTTGGTGGCCATGAGTGCCTGTGAGTGTTGAACCTGCGTAGTTACTGATTGTTGAACTGTGTTTGTGATTGTGATTGCGGTTACCTGAGTTTGTGGGCCCGCTTCAAGAAACGGGGGTCCTCGATCACACGCGTCTGCACGTTCAGACGGGGTAGGGGGGCCGCCCGTCAGTAAAGGGGTCCTGGCCGCGCGTGTGTGGTTCGGTGGTTGTGAGTGTGACAGGTCGACAGCCTGATCCAACTTTGTGTCGAGGAAATGCGACAGGTCGACAGCCTGATCCAACTTTGTGTCGAGGAAATGCGACAGATCGACCGCCTGACCTGATGAGATCGGTAAAGGGCGTGGGGGAGGTTACTGAGCAGCTGGTATGCGATCCTTTGTGATCTTGGGTGTTGTGTGGGTTCAGTCTTTTGAGTCCTTGGAAGAGGTCGTGATCGTTGTGTTGGGACTACTTTACGGGTCAGAGTGTTGAGTTGGTCAAGGAAGGTAACAGTGGGCGTGTGTCAGTCGGAGTACTTGAGTTGGGGATAGTGTTCCCCGGTGTTGAGTTTATTGTTAGTGTTACCGGCATTGTCTGCTAATTATGTCGTAGTCAGTCTGTTATCCGTGGTGGTGAGCGAACGCTCACCCCTAGCTGCTTTTCCTACAGGTACTTGTCGCAGGTCGGACTAGGTGAGCTCCGAAGCTTGAAGAGCTAGGGGCGGGAGTCCGGGTTACTTTTAGTCTAGCGACGGATACCTCGCTTTTTGTCCGCTTGTGGGACGTTTTATTTTGAGTTGTAATTGTCCTTTTGTTGAACTAAACTGGTATTGTAAAGTGTTTTAATGGAAAGGGTTTCAAAGTGTTTTATGATTTTAAAGGTTCACGTCCTGAGTTCGGTTTACTGAAATTGGGGCGTGACATTCATATTACTAGAGTCTCGTGATTCGAAATGTATGTAGTTCTCCATGATCACTGAAACTATCTTGATCGGCGGTTCTTGGTTTTCAAGAAGTAAACTAGGCGTAGCTAAGTAGATTTGTCCTTGATTAAGAGTCTTACTTATGCTTGTGTATTACTAGAGCTTCACGATTCGTTGCTCTATTTAGTTATCCTTGATGGTCGATGCATTTCGATCGTGAGGACGTTGAACTAGGCGTATCTAAGTAGATTCTTCGCGTGGTGTAGCTATCCCTACTTGTGGTAGTTGGTAGCGAGAATGGCATGCATTCATTGTTGTTATCTCTTGTTCGAGGACTGATCGAGCTTTGCTCAAGAACATGGAACTACACCCTATTGTTATTGCTTTTTTCCAATAATTGGTGGTACGCAAAACGGTCCAAGAAATAGTCTTGTGGCTTCTCCATGTGACTAGTATGTGGTTGGTTTCATGATACCGCATATATAAGAACTTAATTTTTCGAAGACCATAAGGAAAGCATTATTTGATTTACTAATCGTTAACCATGACATGCGTTACTTGGAATTCATGTTTACTTGTACCCTGTGAATCAATAGGTATGTATCTTAGGTGGCGGCGTGTATAATTATCTTTTGTCTATACTAAAATCAATACTTTTAACTTTTCGCCCCTTGTTTTCCCTTTCGAGGATGTGGAAGTGACATCCCACAACCCCTGGTTTTAGCGAGATACTAATGATACCATTACTCCCTGCGGGTTCGACTGGTACTTAACCGTCTTATATATTGCTTGATAACCGTGTACTGATGCACGTAAAAGAGGGATTTGACCAATAGTCATCCCCACTCATCACCATCCACCACTGTTGTAGTGTGGCCCTTCGGATTGAGCTCCCCCACCCCATTTTCCCCACCTTCGCTAGCTGAATCTTATTTAGAACAACAATTATCGACCTAAGTCGTTGTGAAACCCTCTTTCCCTCCAGATATGTGATGTGGCCGCAAATTGCATTGGTTTCCGATGTTTTAAAGCCCACCTCTTAAGCTTTTCGGTCCTAGGATTAGGTTGTTTTAATGTATTTCCTCCTCCTTTCGTCCAGTTAACCCTGATTTTAGAGTTTTCAAACATTCGGAGCAAAACAAAGTCATTTAGCGCTAAATGATCAGAATTGAAGATCCAAGCCAGACGCAGGATAGAAGCCCGGACCATGAAGGAAAACGAATCGGAATTAGGCCCGTTCCAGGCAGCCATACGGCCCGTACAATAGCCCGTTTCGGGTGCTGAAGAGGGGACAAAGTCCCGAACTCGCTGTTTTGACCCGTTCTAAGGCCTATTCTGTGCGGCCTAACGGGCCGGTTTCTAGCCCGTTCCGTGCCACGCTACAAGATGCTCACGTCAGACCCATTTCTAAGTCTGCGTTTTGAAGCCATATTTAAGGGGAATTAGTGATTTTTATTGTGGATACGAGTTTTGAGAGCAAAAAGAAGACTTGGAAGAGCTTGGGCTTGGAACCTGATGTTGGATGATAATGAAAAATATGATGGTCAATATCATATTAATCCTTTTATTAAATTTATGATTTATTTAAAACTTTAAGACTAATAATGTGAGTTACTAGAATTGACTGACAATCAATTCTAGGAGGAATTCATGGGACTTGTCACCCTATGAATTCCTTACTTTGCCATTTCCAAAAGGCTATAAATACTTACATCCTTAGTCTTATTTTATACACATCAAAAAAACCATCTCTAAAATGGTCTCCCTTTTATCTTTCTCTACTCTTTTGTTCTTGGTGATCTTCTAGACGGTTTTGAGTTCGCCGACGTTAATTGTTGTATCCTGGGAGACCGTTGCCCATACAGGGCAATAAGTGTCTTAAGGAAAGTGGAGTATCACGCCTCGATTAAACTCCAATTTCCTTAATCCTAATCAGTAAGCTAGCTGATCGGTAAAGGTTATTCTAAATTCGTTTTACAATTTCTATTATTATTATTATGAATTTGTTTATTGTTGATATACTAACACCTATATCCTACAATCTTAAGACACTTATACAAAAGGTGTATTGACGATGAACAGGTTCTAAAAGCTCTAAATTTCTAATTTGATGGTTCTTCGGTCTCTGAAGATGAAGTACCTAAACAAAAATTATAAACAGCAATTTAGAATTCAAATGATTATCTATTTCTAACTATCTGTTTTGACAGGTATGTTATGCTGGGAAAAAAATCTTTTCCGAAATTGATTTTGGAATTTTTTTTTCCAGAATCTGTTTGGATTGAAAATGATATTTTTTTTTCCCAATTCTGTTCTGACAGCCGAAAGAATTTTTGTCACGCCCCAAATTCAGTAGAACCGAACCCGGAACGCGAACATTTGAAACAATAAAACATTTTCAAACCTTTTAAATGAATCACTTTAAAACCACCACTTACTTAAACAAAATAATTATTTACAACTCAAAAGTACGTCCCAACAAGCGGACAAAATACAAGGCGTACGTCGCTAGACTCAAAAGTAAACCCGGACTCCCGCTCCTAGCTCTTCAAGCTTCGGAAGCTCACCTAGTCCGTCCCGCGACCAGTACCTGTAGGAAAAGCAACTAGGGGTGAGCGTTCGCTCACCACCACAGATAACAGACTGACTACGGCATACTAGCAGACAATGCCGGTAACACCAACATCAACCCGACTAACACGCGAACTGGTACTTTCCTCAACCGACTCAACACTCGGACACGTAATGTAGACCCGACACAACGATTACGACTTCCTCCAAAGACACGAAAGATAACCACGCGACACCCGAGATCACAAAGGATCGCACACCAAACAAGATAAAAGCATCACACTCCAGCTACTCAATCCCCCACGCACTTTGCCGATCCCTGTCAGGCCAGGCGGTCGGCCTGTCGCACTTTTCCCGACACTAAGTCGGATCAGGCTGTCGACCTGTCACCCCCATGCACGCGCGGCCAGGACCCCTTTTTCTCTCAGGCGGGCCCCCTACCTCGTCTGAACATGCATACGCGTGCGATCACAGGACCCCCGTTATTATGAAGCGGGCCCCCAACCTCAGGTAACCACAATCACAATCGCAAACAAAGTTCAACAAACAGCAACAACACCGGTCTAACATTTCACAGGCACTCATGACCACCCAAGACGCACAAACAGTAAAGACACGGGCTCAACAACCCCACGGGCACTCACGGCCACCCAAAACACACCGACTGTAAAGACACAGGCTTAACAACCCCACGGGCACTCACGGCCCCCAAAGCACCCCAACTGTAAACCACGGGTTCAACAACCCCACGGGCACTCAAGGCCACCCAAGACACAGACAGTAAAATACGGGCTCTCATGGCCACCCAAAACACCCCAATTGTAAACCACGGGCTCAACAACCCCACGGGCACTCAAGGCCACCCAAGACACAGAAAGTAAAGTACGGGCTCTCATGGCCACCCAAGACACAAACAGTAAAGTACGGGCTCTCATGGCCACCCAAGACACAAACACAAACAGTAAAGTACGGGCTCTCATGGCCACCCAAGTCACAAATTAAACAATCAACCTCCGGGCATAACCAAATGCCTCCAGTAATTCTAATATCGATAAGTTCACTGCTCCTACGACACTACTAAGTACCACATGCATTTCTATTGTTCGATACGTTCCCGTATCATACGACACCACCCGGTGTCGCCTGCCTTTCTAATATTCGATAAACCTACTTATCCCACGACACCCAAGTGTCACATGCATTTCTACTGTTAACTTTCCCTAGTCAGGGCCGAGATTCGGCTACTTTTCCCTACCTCATATGCTTTCTCCAAAAGCTCACAATCAAGCTCCGGCGTGATCCCGATCACTCGCCTAGCTTTCCCTTTCCTCTGTCTGCGGCACGATCTAATAAGAACACAATTTTAAATACTTTTAAGCTTGCAGGCATAAACTGAATTTTAATAAACTTGACGCCCAAAAGTAACCCTGACAATGTCGATCACTCCCAAACTTCCCAATTACTCGACATTGTCGATAATGGACTCGGAAAAGCCCGATTCGCCCGGTTTTGAAAATGTCCTTCCGGGGCTCCGAAAATTCCCGTTTTCGTTTCTACGGTCTTAGAATAATTCAAGGGTTCCTAGGCACTCGACGGAATCAAATTCCAACTTCCGAGTAATTTAATTCGCGTTTAAAGTTTCTAAACTCGTCAATTACAACTTTCACAATTTAATTCCAAATTTCGATCCGGGTGTGGATTAATTACTTGGGGAACATTCTAAACCACCCGAACACGAAACCCGAATACCCGAGCATGTCGGCCCCACCCGACCCCCTTTGGCCGTGGGTGGCTAGGGCCGGTTTGGGGCCGTTCCACCATGGTGGTGGTCGGTCCTAGCTCCGGCCAGCCACCCTACAAGGCCGACCAGCCACCGTACACGGTGGCCAGAGCTCCCCCGAGCCTCCGGTCACCGGAAAACGTCCCAATCTCGCTCCAAAACGTCTCCAACGAGCACCACACCTCAACACCACCATGAACTACTAGTTTCAAACCAAACTCTAACTTTCGAACTTAACAAAACGAAATTCGGTTAGATGCTCACCGTAGAGAATGACGGTGTGAGCTTGATTCTCCTATCTTTGAGACGATCCAACGGTTTGATGATCGAGAAACGTCACAAATCCCCCAAGCTTCCTTCTCTTTCTCTCCCTTTCTTCTCTCTTCTTTTCTCTCTCTAAAACCCTTTTTTTTCTCTTTCTTTTACCCTTGGCCGAACACACCTATAGGTGTAGTCTTCCTTCTCTTGTCCAAAAACCTAACACCACCACTTGTTTGACAAGTGGCAAGTGGGTCCCACACCTTTTTGGAAAATATCTCCTAGATATTTTCCAAATCAGATTCGCGAAATTCATACGTCTCGGGCCCTGAACGGACACTTTTTCCAATAAATTACGAAACTTCACGGGCTATAAGGAAACGGCTCAACTAAGACCGTTGCGACGATGGCTAAGCTTTTTGGATCCAAAACGGACCTCGAACGGACCAAAACATCGCTCGGTTGACTTTTCCAGCGAAAAGTCAACATTTCCCAAATTGGTCAGAAAGTTTCCCTGAGTCCCCCGGAACTCACTTTGGTCGATATCAGGGTCAACTTAAGTCCGGTATGACCCTCGGGGTCAAATTTAGGTTCATTTAAGTGTCTGTCTAAATTTTTTAAATTTTCCTGTTTTTCACAGATTTGACTGGCGTTGACCGGGAGTGGTTATTACATTTTTTCTTTAGGGTTCTCGAATTCAGGTGCAATTATGAAGAACAAAAGGGAATTTATTTTCGAAACGAAAAAAAAAAGATCGTTGGTTCGAAACTAGTTTATAGGTGTAGTCTTCCTTGTCTTGTCCAAAAACCTAACACCACCACTTGTTTGACAAGTGGCAAGTGGGTCCCACACCTTTTTGGAAAATATCTCCCAGATATTTTCCAAATCAGATTCGCGAAATTCGGACGTCTTCGGCCCCGAACGGGCACTTTTTCTAATAAATTACGAAACTTCATGGACTACAAGGATACGACTCAACTAAGACCGCTGCGACGATGGCTAAGCTTTTTGGATCCAAAACGGACCTCGAACTGACCAAAACGTCACTCAATTGACTTTTCCAGCAAAAAGTCAACATTTCCCAAATTGGTCAGAAAGTTGCCCTGAGTCCCCCGGAATTCACTTTGGTCGATATCGGTGTCAACTTAAGTCTGGTATGACCCTCGGGGTCAAATTTAGGTTCATTTAAGTGTTTGTCTAAAAAATTTAAATTTTCTGTTTTTCGCAGATTTGATTGGCGTTGACCGAGAGTGGTTATTACATTTTTTCTTTAGGGTTCTCGAATTCAGGTGCAATTATGAAGAACAAAAGGGAATTTATTTTCGAAACGAAAAAAAAAAGATCGTTGGTTCGAAACTAGTTTTTTGCAGAAACGAAAAAAAACATTTCGAATATGATTTTGAAGCTCGAAACCGAGTTTACTTGCTTTTGAATCTGGAAAATTTTATATTGGTAAAGAAAAAAAAAGAAATCGGAACAGGAAAAAGAAGATTTTGGAAATTACAATTTTTTTTCGGATCTCTGAATCTGAAACCAAAAACTTGAGTATTGAGTTATACCTGCGTTTTGGTTTTTGTTAACTTAGTTCGAAATATTTTTTGGAGCACGTTTGTGCTTTCCTCTTCGTTGCTGGCGTATATAACACCTCACTGCCGGAGGTTGAAGTAAACGGAAAAAAAATGAAAATGAAGCTTGACTTTCGCGTCTAGAAGTCGAAGAAGCAGAGAAGGGGCGTTGCGCGTTGGTGTCTGCGGCGTGTAAAGAAACCCTAAAAGGGTTGAATCTTTTTTTTTCTGTGGGCCGCAGGAAATGCACAAGCCCAAGTCCAATAGAGGAAAAACAAAATCATGACCAGCCCAAGACGAAGAGGAGAGGCACGCGGGTCCGGGTGCAGAGCGGATATATTCGCGGGTCTGGGCTTGGTTCACTGGCCACCCGATCCGATTGGACAGTTAAAAAAAATTTGAATTTTCTTTTAAAGAAAATTAATGTTGCTTCAAGAATTTTTTCTTTCAAACGGAAATTAAAAATTCTTGTACGAGTTTGAATTCATACGGAATTCATGATCACGGGAAATAAACATGGAATTTGTATTCCTAAACGTTTTCCCAAAAAGAAACAAATTGGAACTAGTTCCTAAACGGTTTCTTGTTGATCGATCTTGTTTCTTGGAAACACGTGGAGATGATCAACAAATTCGAATTCATACGGAATTCATGGTTGAGAGAAATAAACTTGGAATTTTAATTCCTAAACGTTTTCCCAAGAGAACCAAACTTGAAATTCAATTTTGAATTCATACGGAATTCAAAATCGAGGGAAATAAACTTGGAATTTTAGTTCCTAAACGTTTTCCCAAAAGAAACAAACTTGGAATTCAATTCCTAAACGTGTTTCTTAATTTTTCAAGAAGAAAACAAATTGGAAATAATTTTCCTAAACGGTTATCTATTTTTGAAAAAAAAAACGTATTTTCCACAACGGATCGTGGAAAATAAATGGAAAAGGAATAAATTGGAAATATTTCCGAAACGATCTACTATTTTCCAAAAGGGAATTTAAATACTCTTAGGAAAACGGTATTTGTAAAAAAAATGATCGATCTTGTTTCTTGGAAACACGTAAAGACGATCAACAAATGAATTCATGAAATTCGTAACATAAATCTTTTTCGGTTCTAAATGTAGAACATGTACGAATAGATAAAAATGAGAAGTTTTTCAACGAATTGAAAACTATACGATCAAAAATGACAATTGAATACTATAAAAGATCGATGTGGATCTAAAAAAAACAATTTGATCATCGAATATATCGACTTCTGATTGATATGATTAATTTGATCTTTCTTCAATTAATCGATTTCTGTTTCGTTGCGAAACACGGTAGAATGATTAAAATTGGACTCTCAAAATTTAATTGAGAATCAAAGTTGATTTTATAACCAAATTGATTAATTTCAATTATGGATGGTTATGGAAAAGGAGAAACCTTTTGCATAATTACCCGTCAATGTGAGGGTCGATCCCATTACTAAAGAGAAATTATTGACGGAAAGTTCTCGGGTAACCAAGATTCGTGTCCAAGTTATGCGTGCATAATAAAGCATCAACTAATAAGGCACGGAACTTGAGTCAACACGTGTCATTGACATACCAATTGATCTCAAACAAGAATTATTGCTTTTTGATCTTTCAAAAGTTAAATCGAGATTTAGTTGGACAAACATCCAAGGGAATGTGACTAATACCCGTACCATTTAAGGCATTATGTGAAGGGAAACCCAACCTAGTTGACCGGAGATCCCAAGATCTAGGTTCAATGGGCCAACCTAACTACATAAACCTTATAAGGTCATTGTGGGGGGTTAAACCCGTGTTCATTCCTATGATGTAGAAACAGTGACGTAAAACGTGTTGAGTATTCTGTGATACAAGTTATCGACTAGTTTGATCAGTGACCAATTAATCGGTTCCGTTTTCATTACGAAACACGTTAGAACGATTAAATTTGGATTCTTAAATCAAGCAAATTTTCTACTTTGACCAAGTTGAATGATTTCAATTTTGGATAAATACTTGTAAATGTGGGGGCCGGTCCCACTACACGGAATATTTCCGGTCAACTAAGATATGTGTCTACAATTTACGAGTATAATTCAGTAGCTACTAATAAGACACAGAACTTGAGTTGACACAACAACTGATCTCAAATGAAAGTTATTGCCTTTGATATTTCAAAGGATAACACTGCGGATCGGCTAATCTAAACGTTAAATTGAGATCTAGTTGAGAAAAAGACATCCAAGGGAATGTGACTAAAGCCCATTTAAAGGCTTTATGCGAAGGAAAAACCCAACCTAGTTGACTGGAGATCCCAAGATCTAGGTTCAATGGGACAACCTAATTGCATAAACCGTGTACGGTCACCGTGGAGGTCCAACCCCTAGTCCATTCATATGATGAAAACTAGTGACATGTTGAGGATAAGAATTGCTTTTAATGATTCCTTACATCAAGTGTATTGAGCAAAGTGAATCACCTATGTTTGAGGAAGTGGGGTCGCTTCTAGGGTGGCTAATGGGGCTAGTCATCTTAAACTCTTGCAGAACCAGGCAGTGCTCATGACCATAACGAGCACACCCATGAGAACCAAAATTGTTCGTGTTGGTATCTGTGTGGGGTATATTATCATTTGCATAAACGATAGAATAATTCAAGGACATCGCGTCTACTAGTCAGTCAGCAGATTAAATATACTTTCACAAGGGAAGGTTCAAGGATGAACATCTACATATCCTATGCAGGTATCAACTTTGAGAAGTCACCACCTCCTTGTTATCCTCTCTTTCACCATCACATTTTTGTGGAGGATTGTTGGATGATAATGAAAAATATGATGGTCAATATCATATTAATCCTTTTATTAAATTTATGATTTATTTAAAACTTTAAGACTAATAATGTGAGTTATTAGAATTGACTGACAATCAATTCTAGGAGGAATTCATGGGACTTGTCACCCTATGAATTACCCACTTTGCCCTTTCCAAAAGGCTATAAATACTTACATCCTTAGTCTTATTTTATACACATCAAAAAAACCATCTCTAAAATGGTCTCCCTTTTATCTTTCTCTACTCTTTTGTTCTTGGTGATCTTCTAGACTGTTTTGAGTTCGCCGACGTTAATCGTTGTATCCTGGGAGACCGTTGCCCATACGGGGCAATAAGTGTCTTAAGGAAAGTGGAGTACCACGCCTCGATTAAACTTCAATTTCCTTAATCCTAATTAGTAAGCTAGCTGATCGGTAAAGGTTATTCTAAATTCGTTTTACAATTTCTATTATTATTATTATTATGAATTTGTTTATTGTTGATATACTAACCCCTATATCCTACACCTGAAGGAAGAGAAGTGTTTTAGAGCAAAGATTACAGCAACCTTGGATTTTCATTTTGTCATTTGGGTATTGTGTATCAAACTCATTAAAACTATGTTTATCTATAATTCTTTTTCATCTCTTTGCTTGTTCTTCTTCTCCATCATGAGCTAGTACCTCCTTCTCTATCCTCACGCCTCTATCTCCCTCAAAACACCAATTTTCTACCCGAGCACGGATTCTAGATCTCTGGCTCCATCATCATGACGCTCTCATCATTGACGATGCAGCGAGGGCCCCTAAACACGAGTCCCTTGGAACCTCCGAGCATCCAGCCAATCTTGGAGGTCAGGTTGTTGGGTCTCGAGGTAGGGTTGGAGATGAACCAACTCGCAGCGGAAAATCAATAAAAACCAAGAGACGATTAAAACCATGAAACAACTAACAAAGAATGGATTCACAAGAGAAAAATTCAGCACTATCTCTTACCAAAACAAGAACACCGGTTAACGAATGATTGGCTTGAGTCTCCAAGACGCCTACGTATCCACATGGGAATCAAAGCCACGTAGTTCTTCTCTTTGAGGACTCAAGAACACAAAAATGGAGGTGGAAACTAGCCAAACCCGAAATGGCCGTGGAAGAGGGAGAGAAAATGTGTTTCCTATTCTTGTCTTGAGTTTGTTATGTTGAAAAAAGATGACTTAAACATAACAAAACCCATACTTGTCCAACTAAAGGCATGGGACAAGTATAGTGTCAAGTAAGGTGTAAATAGGACAAAGTATGGCAAGACAAGATTGGGTTAGGTGGTGAATCACCAACACCTTAATCCTTGTCTTGCTTACTTAGTACTAATTAATCAAGACTTGATTAATTAGTTCCATGAGCCTTGGTTGCATGGGCCTTTCATGGGCCTCTTGGAACATGGCCCGTGGCCATTTCCAACGAGGTCCCGTGATTCGCTCATCGCCTCCAAGCCTTCCATACCAGAAATGTCCAACATTATCCGACACGATCAATCCCAAGACTCCAAGCCTTATCTCGATCCGTAAAGTCCTATTCACTTACGAGCACATGACCCAAAACCCAGTTTTGGTCATGTCCCGAGACAACTCCCTTTTGGCCATTCTCCATAAATGTGTCAATGAGTTTCATCCTCCGGTGTGACCCTTAGGTTTATGCATGTCAATAGATCAACGTAAAATCCCATTTTACTTGATCGTATTTAAGTGGCAACTAACGAGACTTTAGTATTGCCTGACACTACATAACGAATCGACCCTGTCGATTCTAACCTTTCCGTCGTCCCTGTCATTATCCTTTTATCTCCGATATCCTGATTGAGATAAGGCATAGAGTCGTCATCCTTATTATTCTCAATCATCGTTCCTTGATATGTGAGATGACTGAAGATATGATACCCAGTATCATGTGCATGGCCATGCTATTCTTTTAGTCACTCTCGATCAAGCGGCCGAGAACCGATATCTTTCCCATACCTCAGTATGAGGGATAAATCCCTTAGCCGCCTTTCGTGTCACTCATGTAGCCCGTCCCCAAGCCAATCCTGGCCGTTATGGAAGCCCTGTTACGGACAACGTTAGGCTCAGGTCAAACTCAGTTGTTGACTACATAGCGATCACAAAGACTCCTTGGTCTAAGGATACATGACAAGCTACGACACTGAATATGTTCATGGCTTAATCTATGGCACATATTCAGGGCGGGTCGTCCAATATCATGTCCCACATGATATCTATGATCAGACTCCGGAATCCCATTCCAATGACTAACAGAACGTAAGCCATAAAGAGCCATCTTTCATACTAGTCGCTTCTAGTGAAGCTTTGTTGACTAGGGACCCATCGAGTGTGATCTATCTCGATCTATGGTTCTATTCGCATGGTGGGCATAGATCAGAGCACACATCGATATATTACTCCAACACATAAGTAATATAAAGCCGCTTTAATTTTATTGCTAACAATGATATATACATTTGGACATTTAGGATTGAACTATGGGCACTAAGACTAACACAGGTTTGTCTGAGCGACGCTTAGCCCGGTAGTGTGTTCCTCGACCGTATTCCGTCGTAAATAGAGGAGCTCCAAGCTGAAAATAATGAAGCGTTACCGGCGAGTGGAACGTTGTCAATGGTTGGGGAATTTGGGGTTTGATGGGATTTAGGGGATTTTATGGGATTTGGGGGATTTTGAGGTTTGATTGAATTTGGGGGATTTTGGTTGTTGATTTTGTATTGTTGTCGTGGTTGATTCAGAAATTTTGCAGATTATGAACGGTGTGTGGGTATGTGGGTCTGAATTTGAAGGACCATGTGTGATGGTTCTTACTAATTGCAGGTATGAATTGAGGATTGTGAGTGATGCAAATTTGTTCTTCCTCTTACAAAACAAAACGAAAAAGATCTGCGTCTCAATAGAACAAAACTGATTCTGAGTTGGATTGGAAGGAGTTGAAGAAGTTGTTTTTGGAAAGCAAAATGAAAAATAAAAATAAAAAACTAAACAAATTTAATAACCTATTAACTAAAGAAATAAAAAGTTAAAAAAATATAATTTCTGAAATTTATAAGAGAATAAATACTGATTTACTTAAAAACTGATTTTTTTTAAAAACAAAACTGATTTTATTAAATAAAATCTGAATTTTAAAATAAAAATATTTTTAAAAATAAAAATATTTTTAAAAATAAAATATAAATATGATGTTATAAAACAAAAATTATTTAAAAAAAAATAAAATATGATTTTTTTAAATAAAAAACAGATTTTTGTAAAACAATGTCATGATTTTGAAAATTAGATTGTTAGAAAGGGCTATTATGGTCTTTTTAAGTGTATTGGATGGAAAATATATGACAAGTTGACGACGTGCATGAAAGTGAAAAAAAATTACATTCTAAGATAGTGAGGTGAGAAAAATTAAACTTAAAGTTGTGAGACGAAAAAACCCAATAGTTAAAATAGTGAGATAAAACTTACCCAAATATTAATAGTTTTTCTGATCAAAAAACAAACGATAAAAAAATGGGTAGTTAAATGATATGGATAAAACATTTATACATTTTTTTTAGAGAAATGTGCAATTCAAATACATCTGAGTGCATCAGGAATAAACCCTCACCACGAAGAACAAGAACAGACAAAAGACACAATGGGGTCATAGTTCTTTTCAAACTATAACCGTCACTGAAGGTATTGGATGGGCCAGCTATCACTGAGCTGGGATGCCATATAGGCAAGGACAGAATACGAAGATAGGGAAGGGGGTGCCAGAAATCTAGGATTTCAACGACGATGATGGTGGGAGGAAAAGCATCTTAGTGTCGCGTGGCCACCATCACAAAATTAGGTTCAGAATTACTGAATAATGAAAAAATTCTGAAAATATGAAAAAGAAATTATAAAATTTGAGAAAAGAAAAAAAAAAGCAAAAAATAGGAAAAAAAATAAATATTGAAAATAAATATAATAAAAGTATTTTAAATAATTAACTAAATACTGAATGAATTTAGAATTAATAATAAGTTGATTAATATGTGCTAAAAAGGATAGTTCAGAATAGTATGTGAGATATTTTGAAGTTCCTTCCATTAGGCATCAACTCTCTTTTAGGGTTTTAAGAGTCCTGCCGCCATCTGTACCTCCATGACTATGGCTATGGCGGTTGCCATAGCTTATGTCATGATCCTTCTTCTGTCTTCTTCTCAATCTCCCTCTTGCACTTTCTCCTTGGATCCTGCGAAGTTTTTTTTTCTGCTAGGGCTTCTTTCAAGCCATCCCTAGCCACCGCGATGCTGGCCGCTTCCTCCACCAACAAAGCATCTCCCTATCTGTTTCGGTGTCGTCCCTGATGCTGTCGTTGTTGTCCTTGAAACCGACCCCGCCCCTGCTACTGTCGCCGCCTCGGATGTCGTCGCCGTCTCTGATGCCGTCGCCGTCCCTAGAGGCGTCCCTGAAGTTGCAGCAGCCGACTCTGTTGCAGCCAACACGCCCCCCTCCCTGGCCCCCACCGCCGCACCCGCCTCGTCCCCTTTCACCATTATGGCTCTGGTTGATCGAAAGAGGTTCGCTTATTTTTTTTTGAGTTTGTCGTTGCAGGATCAAGGCCTATCGATTCGAGAATCAAGGACTTCTCTAGGGAGGGGAGCATTAGGGACTGACCCGACCAAGATGATGCTTTGCCTCCCACCATCACTATTACCGTTAAGGTCCCACAGGATCTCCGGTGCCCTCTTCTCCCCCTCCGTTTTCTGTCCTGGCCTATAAGGAATCAAAATACCGATTTCGTCGATTATGCTCCGATAAAGGTTAGATAACCATTGTTTAGCTATTCTAACCCTCTACTCGTGGTCGGGGAATTCATTCCTCAGGCCACACCTATGTAATCTTTTCGATATTAATTAAATTGCACCATCTTTAAAAAAAGTAGTAAGTTGATTAATAAAGTTGGAAATAAACAAAAATAGGAAGAAAAAACCCGAATTTTAAATATTTAATTAAATAATAATTGTGGAGGGTTGTATGCGACATTTTGATATTTACCCAACAAAAGAAGTAATAAAACCCTGCACAAGGTATAAGGTACAATACGATGTCGTCCCGATGTTACAAGTCTCATAGACCGAAAATTTCAGTCTATGAACAGCACACCATACAGCAACATCCTAGTAACCCTCCCAAATAAATCTTCAAAAACCTTCCTCTCACTTGTCGACCATCGAGCTCGTCGGCTCCAGGTTTCTCTTTCTACAGATCTCGCTTTCATTTTCGATTCTCAGTCTGTTATAGGTATCATCTCTGCTAAAATCACCGTCGAATTAGTAGAGAAGCCCTAGAATCTCCTACAAACCCTAGAGCTCTGCTACTATGGAGTGGAACCCTGAAACGCTCCAATCACTCTCTCAATGGTTCTTCCAAACCCTCTCCCCCGTCCCCGAGCCCCGCCGCCAGGCCGAGGCGGCGTTGGCCGATGCAGCGGACCGCCCCAACTACGGCCTCGCCGTGCTCCGCCTCGTCGCCGAACCCTCCGTCGATGAGCAGATCCGTCAGGCCGCCTCCGTGAATTTCAAGAACCACCTTCGCGCCCGCTGGATTCCCTCCTCGGACGCCAATGCCCCGGCTCTCTCCCCGATCT
Source organism: Erodium maritimum (assembly GCA_963921825.1). Taxonomy (NCBI): domain Eukaryota; kingdom Viridiplantae; phylum Streptophyta; class Magnoliopsida; order Geraniales; family Geraniaceae; genus Erodium; species Erodium maritimum. The sequence continues at coordinate 24,793,828 of OY997596.1, read as the reverse complement.
CGGACTCGGAGAAGGAGCAGATCAAAGGCCTTATCGTCCCTCTCATGCTCTCCTCCACACCCCGCATTCAGAGTCAGCTCAGCGAGGCTCTCTCTTTGATCGGAAAGCATGATTTTCCCAAGCTTTGGCCGGCGTTGCTACCTGAGCTCGTGTCTAGTCTCAAGCAAGCGTCTCAGGCTTCTAATTATGCATCGGTTAATGGTATTCTCGGCACTGCCAACTCCATTTTCAAGAAATTTAGGTATCAATACAAGACCAATGATCTTCTGCTTGATTTGAAATATTGTCTTGATACTTTTGCTGCACCCTTGTTGGAGATGTTTCTAAAAACTGCGACGTTGATTGATTCGGCAGCCAATTCTGGGCAGCCTGCTGCTACCCTACGACCATTATTTGAATCTCAGAGGTTGTGTTGTAGAATCTTTTATTCATTGAATTTTCAGGAACTTCCAGAGTTTTTTGAGGATCATATGAGAGAGTGGATGTCTGAATTTAGGAAATACCTTACCACAAACTATCCTGCCCTCGAGAGTAGTGCAGATGGGTGTGCTCTTGTCGACCATCTTCGTGCTGCTGTATGTGAGAATATAAGTCTCTATATGGAGAAGAATGAAGAAGAGTTTCAGGGCTATTTGAATGATTTCGCATCTGCTGTCTGGGGTTTACTTAGGGATGTATCTCAGTCTTCTACTCGTGATCAGCTTGCCATTAAGGCAATCAAATTCCTTACCACTGTGAGTACAAGTGTGCATCACACATTGTTTGCAGCTGAAGGCTTGATACCCCAAATTTGTCAGGGTATTGTAATCCCAAATGTTCGCCTAAGGGATGAAGATGAAGAGCTTTTTGAGATGAACTATGTTGAGTTTATTAGAAGAGACATGGAGGGAAGTGATCTTGATACTAGGAGAAGGATTGCATGTGAGCTTCTTAAGGGAATTGCTGCAAATTATAAGCAACAGGTCACTGCTATGGTTTCAGCACAGATAACAAATTTGCTAACCTCATTTGCTGCAAACCCAGGATCAAATTGGAAAGATAAGGATTGCGCAATATACTTAGTTGTATCACTAGCTACCAAAAAAGCAGGAGGTAATTCCATCTCAACTGACCTCGTTGATGTTCAGACCTTCTTTGGGTCAGTTATAGAGCCGGAGTTAAAGAGTCAGGATGTGAATTCTTTCCCCATGCTAAAGGCAGGTGCTCTTAAATTTTTCACAATGTTTCGGAATCATATATCAAAGCCTTTTGCCCTGGAACTGTTTCCACACGTTGTTCGGTTTCTTGGTGCAGAGTCAAATGTAGTTCATTCTTATGCTGCAAGTTGCATTGAGAAACTTTTGTTAGTCAAGGATGAAGGTGGAAGAGCAAGGTATACTTCGGCAGATGTTGCTCCTCATCTGTTAGTGCTGATGAATAACCTTTTCAATGCTATGAAGTTTCCAGAATCTGAAGAAAATCAGTATGTAATGAAGTCCATCATGCGCGTTCTTGGCATTGCAGAGATTTCTCCAGAGGTTGCTGGACCTTGCATTGCTGGATTGACTTCTATTCTTGGTGAAGTATGCAAAAACCCAAAAAATCCAATATTTAATCACTATCTTTTTGAGTCGGTGGCTGTTCTTGTTAGGAGAGCATGTGACAAGGATGCTTCCCTTGTTTCAGCTTTTGAGGGGAGTCTGTTTCCAAGCCTTCAAACAATATTAGCTAATGATGTCACGGAGTTCTTGCCTTATGCCTTTCAGCTTCTGGCTCAGCTCGTTGAGTTAAATAGACCACCAATTCCTCCAAGTTACATGCAGATTTTTGCTATTCTACTGTCACCAGACTCATGGAAGAGGTCTTCAAATGTCCCAGCACTTGTTCGTCTGCTTCAGGCCTTCCTTCAGAAAGCAGCTAGTGAGATTAACCAGGAGGGGAAGCTGGAGCAGGTTCTTGGAATATTCAACAAACTGGTATCACTTCCTAGTACAGATGATCAAGGCTTCTACGTACTCAACACTGTTATTGAGAGTCTTGAGTATGGTGTGATTGTACCCCATATGCCTAACATTTGGACATCACTATTTTTGAGGCTCCGGAACCACAAGACAGTGAAGTTTGCCAAGTGTCTTGTTATATTTATGTCTCTTTTTTTGGTCAAGCATGGTTCCACAAACCTTGTGGGTACTATTAATTCTGTTCAGCCCAACTTATTTCTTCAAATTGTAGATGCCTTTTGGATACCTAACCTTACGAAAATTACTGGAGCCATTGAGTTGAAATTAACTGCAGTTGCATCAACAAGGCTTATTTGTGAATCCCCTGACCTTCTGGATGCTGCAGCAGTTGCACAATGGGGAAAGATGCTGGATGGCATTGTAACCCTTCTTTCACAGCCAGAGCAAGATCGAGTTGAAGATGAAACAGAGATGCCAGATATTGCAGAAAATGTGGGGTATTCTGCTACTTTTATCCGTCTTTATAATGCTGGGAAGAAAGAGGAGGATCCTCTGAAGGACATTAAGGATCCAAAAGAATTTTTTATAGTTGCATTGGCAAACCTTTGTGTGCGTGCACCTGGAAGGTATCCACAGATAATAAGCCAATATCTTGGTCCATCAAATCAGGCAGCACTACTTCAGCTTTGCAGCACTTACAAATGCACAATTGTTTGAGTAAGTACCTATCTCAAGTTATCCATTTTCTTGTATTTGCTTTGTCGTAATTGTTATTTAAAAATACGCTGTCTTAATTGCTATTACAATTCTCCGTAGTAATGAAATGAAGATGTGCCCTAGAGCAAGCAAGTAAGGTCTAAAGATTGAGTTTTAAACATTGGATGTTTCTTCTCTTAATTTTTTATTTAGTTTCTCGTCTTTAATCGCAAAATATTATCCTTCTGATTTTCTTTTATATTTGTAAAACATTTACTTGATCACTTGGCATCAAGATCTACCTCTGGGGTAGTGAATGGATCTTGTTGGAGATTCAGACCTGCTCTATAACAGTGCTTTTTATTCAACTAAGTTCTTTACAAGTCTTCCTCTTTGCAGAATGATTTCGTAAACATGTGTACGTCCGCATCTCCTGTGCTTCTCTCTGACAAGTTTAAATATTTATATTTTTAACAGGAATAATCTTCTTCTCAAGTTGCAGTTCTAGCGATTCAATAATGCTTATTTGTTTAATCTCGAAATCACGGGGCCAAATTTATGAAAATTTTGTCAGTGTGTTGTTTAAACTAGGATTACGAATAGATCCATCCTGATAGTTCGTTCATTCTGGTCACCATCTAAATATCTAGCTTATGTTGGCTTCTCCTTCCTCTGTATAGCATGTAACTGTTTATTCCTCGAATTTGCATTTAACATAACAAAGTTCTAATCATATAGTTTCATCTTAATGTACTGTTTTTCAGGATCATATGTAGCCATCGAGTAATTAGAGTCGTGGGCTCTTGTTTGTCTGTCTCGTGCACAGCTAAACCAGTCTTGCCGGGTACAATCCATCTTTGTAGCATTGAAGATCCTACTGGAGGCCGATAATGTGGAGCTCTTATAAGTTTTGTTTTCCATACCCTATCTGAGTGGATGGCGGTTCCATACTCATGTCTATTGTCATCCGTTGTTATGTTGCACGGCATTTTGAGTTCATTTGTTCATCATCATATGTCATATGTGAGCAAATTGTAGATTTACTGTTTGGGGTCGAGAAAAGTCAGAACCATGAACTACTTCGTTGGTTGATACAGTACTTTGCATGCATGCGATATCATTTGTCATGAGAAGTGTTTGAGGGGAATTTTGTGTAATCATAGTGATGCAAAACAAAACTGAATCTTTGATTTGCTCTTGATTTTGCTTCCAAGCTCTCACATATGTCACTTGCCTGTTATTTTTGTTTTAGAACCTACGTCAAAGCATAGACTTGGGCGAAAGGGTGAAATACTGGCTGGCAGCTAAATCACGAATTCTAGTTTTGGGCCAGCCGACCGATTAGATTCATATAGGGTTAAATATTTTGAAACTTACTCTTAAGTATTGGTCACGAACACTACACTACCCATGTTTGAAGAATCATATTTGCAATACCTATAAGTATTGGCCACGTGATTTTGTTAGAAAAAATGGATGGAATATTCCATTCCGTTAGTCATGTGACACCATATGTCAGTTAGTAGAGAGTGAAATGACGATTTTACCCTTACTCATTTGATGAGTATGGAATTATAGGAAAAATTACGATTTTACTCTTAGTTATAATAAAATTTAAAAATAACTAATATAATTCAAAAGTAATAATAAAAAACTGAATTTGTATTTAAAAAAATTACTAATTACAATTATCTAAACGTAATCCAACATAAGTCCTAATAATCCTATCTACATATCAAACCAAACCAGAGAGCTTCATCGTTTCAGAAAAAAAAAACCCAGAGAGCTTCATTGTGGTTTCAAGCTTGGAGAGCTTGGTTGAGCTCCGGTCTCCGGCGAGACCAGATCCACAGAAGGTGAGACCAGATCCATGGTCAGCGAGACCATCCCTTTGCCCCTCTCATCTGCCGTCGAACGTGAGGTCGTCAGTGTTCCAGCTCCTTCTTGGCCGAGAGCCAACGGTGTGGTCGTGTTGTTTCACGACAACGATTTCGACCAGTGCAGGAGCGGGAAGGGCCGGATTACAACACAGGCTCGACCTCCTCTGGCGAGTTCAACGTCACCGATGGCTCTACTGGGTTGTCGCCGCCAGAAATAACCAGATCTGGACATGCCCCACGCTCCAACACCTGCCGATCTGGTTTTCAAAGGCTCCGATTAGAGATGGTCTTCGTCCAGATCTCTGTTTCCGAAGACATCTGGCTCGGGAGATGGCCGCCGTCCAGTGCTCGCCGTCGCCGTACCTATGGAGCTCAAGTTCGAGAACCAAATCCAGACGTCGTTCGCCGCCGACCTGGTCTATTCCGCAGTTCGTACACGACGAGAAAGTCTCCCCTCCGATGAGCAAGTCCTCTCCGTCGTCCTCTGATATCACGCCGTCGTTGGTCCTCTCTGATTTTTGCCGAGGAAGATGCTTGAGGGTTTCAGTTTCAGTTTATTTTTGTTAAATGCTCGATGATGAAGTTCATTTGAAATTGTCGCTTGAACTTCTATTTTCTGTTTATTTTTGTTAAATCCTTCAAGGTTTCGTTTCTCTTGACTAATATGGTTTCAATACTTAATCCAAATATTTTTTAATCTGAATTGATATCTATTTGAAACAGATTCTTAGATGCTCGAAGGCTTTGATGTTCTTTGTACAACAAACGGAAGAAGCAAAAGCATTAGCAATTCAAAAAATGTTAATTAATGAAAATTAAACGTAAATAAATAATAATAGAGGGTTAATGAAAATGATTTTTGGAAAATAATAAAATTTAAAGAAAAGTATTTTCTTGATTATAAAAATAATAATAATAAGTAATTGTGAATTATTTAATAAGATAATGATATTATTAAGTAGTAATTAAAACATTAATAAATAACTTAATAAAGAATAGCGGCATTACTATCTTTCAACTCAATGTCAAAGCTTAATTCAAATTTAGAAGGGTATAATGGTCATTGTATGTTCTACAATTAGTTTTTTCTAACAGAATCACGTGACCAATACTTTAGGTATCGTAAATATGATTTTTCAAACATGTGTAGTATACTGTTCGTGACCAAAACTTAAGAGTAAGTTTCAATATTTAACTCATTCATATATAAAAATGAAATCTGTTAGTGAATCAGAGTCAATTTGGAGCCATGTCAAATTGGTGTCATTTGAAACAGATTATCTTTTTAGCTCCAGGCTTACACGCAGTGATCTTTGGGAAATTATATGTTGAAACTAAAGAACATATCTGGACCATTGATTTATGTTTATAGTGGTTTAAATCAAGTATCAATTTTGAAAGGGAAATTTGAGATTTTATGTTAAACAAATCATTTTTTTATACATTGTTATAGTTTTTTTTATCAAAGAGAAATAAATATTATAAACACAGCAAACGAGACAAAGTAAAGAATCCCATATAGGTTTGTCATTATGTAATGATAGCATAAGTTTGATATGATAATGTGAGAGATTTGTATGTTTGATTATTACATTATAGTGAAAATCATTTCACTGGCACAATGCCCCAGACATAGGTATGATGTACTGAACTGGGTGACCAATTGTGTGTCTTTGTGTGTGATTGCATGAGTTTATTGTTGTTTCCATTCAGTTATAGAAGTGAGATGTCAGATCACATGTCTTAACATCCTGATTGACATTAGGTGGCTGCACCTGATCAGAATTACAATTGGTATTAGTGCAAGTCACTTAACCTAAGTAGTGTGATCCTGAAGGAAAGACAATTCTGTGTGAGCATCATGGAAAGTTCAAGGGAAGGAGGCTCATTCACTCGTCCACTTGTGCTAAATGAAACAAATTGTTGGGTCACGAGGCAGGGTTTGAGATGGACATAACTCGCAACGGAGTAAAAAACAACACCGAGAGACCATTAAAACCATAAATCAACTACCATATATTAGAATCACAAGACCAAAAATTAGCACAATTTTTTACCAAACCAAGAACGCCAAGTAAAGAATGATTTGGCTTGAGTCTCCAAGACGCCTATGTATCCTCCAAGGAATTAAAGCCACGTATTTCTAAGCTTACAGGACTCAAGAACACAAAAATAGAGGAAAGAGAAGTCTTGGCCGAAATTCTAGAGGGAGAGAGGGAGAAGTTGTATTTCTTTTTGTGTGTTATATCTCTTATGTTGAAAAGGATGACTCTCATGTCATTTAATCCCGTCAACATAATAGAATAATTGTAAGAACCGCCCCGGTCGATTCCGGTCGAACCGGTGAATTTCGACAAAAGTTGACTTCTTACCGGAAAAGTCAACCGAGGACTCCGGGAGTCATTCGGGAAGAGAGGTGATCCTCACTTGGACACTTGTCCATAGTAGCTTGGAGGGGAAGAAAAGGGTCTAAAAAGACTCATATGACCCTCATTTGTTGGTCTTGAGAAGATAAGAGCAAGGGGACACTTTGGGGACTTCACCCTTAGGTTAAATGCCTCATTTTTGGAGCAATTTCAACACATTTACACTAGTGGCCGAATTCTAGAGAGAGAGAGAAGAGGAGGAGAAGCCATTGAAGCTCGAAGAAGAAGAAGAAATGAGAAATGAGGCTCATTTTGATAGCTTTTCTTCCCAAATCTTCTCCAAAACTAGCCTTTCTTCATCCCCTTTCCATTCTCAAGGTAAATCCTCTATCAAAATTCGTTTTGGTTGAATTCTACTTAGTGAGTTTGTTAGAAAAAAGCTTGAAACTAGTTGGGTTTCCATGGTTGATAAGCTTTTAAGGTTGAAGTAGATGCTTGATGCCTAAAATTAGGTTTAGATGATGAAATCTCTTGGGTTTATTAGGTTTTGATGAAACCCATTTGGATTATTGAAGTGTGGAGGTTTATGGTACTGTTTTAGAGGTTTTTGATGGATAAAAATGGTGTTTTTCGGGTTTGATTTCGTGGAGAAGAAGCTGGAGGAAGAAGAAGGACGGAACTGTCAGACTCGTCACGGATCCGTGACGGGTACCGTGATGTAGTGCGTCACGGCTCCGTGACGGAGACCGTGACGGCACACCTCACGGCTCCGTGACCTCACCCGTGATGGTGAGCATCACGGTTCCGTGACCTGTACCGTAATGGAGCCCGTCAAGGCTCCGTGACCCGAACCGTGATGGGTCAGAATTGGGCCTTTTGGGCCCATTTTAGTGGATTTCGAGTAATTGGGACTGTTACCTATAACCGAGCCCTTTTGGGGTTAATTGGAAATGTTTTTCCTCTTTAAACCACTCTTGAAGTACGCTTATTTCTCGTATTAATTTGTGATACTAGACTTTGGACCCGAGCTCAGCGGAGGAGACTTTTGGGCATCGTGAAGTGACTAAGCGTTTGGAAAGCGATCAAGGTAGGGAAAGTAGCGAATATCAGTTTGTTACGGAAAGTTACTAGTATGCATATAGGTTGCAAATACTTGATTTAATGATACTATGCATGTAGGATGTGAGGAACGAGTGAAATGAGGGATAGCTTACGAGTCATGTCGAGCCGTAAGTTTGGGAATTGTCGTGCTGTAGAAATGCATGTGGGCCATGTCGAGCCCTTAGGTTGCGTGTTGATTGTAATGCCTTGATCTATGATTGTGATGCTTGATGTGTGGTTTATCCGTTGTTAGATTGAGAATCATGATATGGTATACTCGGTGTAGTATGTTGTGACGTTTTGGCAAGTGTGACATGCTTGATATGATGTGAACCAATGTTTGTGATATGATCGGGTGATTGATAGAACGGTGTGATGTGTTATGGTAAGTTGGCTCGGTTGGTATACCGTGGTTGAATTATGACATTGTGATGCGTGAGACTCTCTTGATGTATGTTCCAAGATGAGGTGTATTCCGGTATGATACCTACACCGAGGGGGTATGCCGGTGTAGGGTGGTATCTAGGCCGACGGTGTGGTCCCACGTACGCGGTCCCCCGGGGAGTGGTTCCGGTACGATAGCTACATCGAGGGGGTATGTCGGTGTAGAGTATCTAGGCTGAGGATGGTGTGATACGTACCCCGATGCTGTGTGTTCCGGGAAGACATCTAGGCCGATGCTGTGTGATCTGGTATGATGTATCGTGATTGGTACCCCGATGAGTGTCCCGGGAAGATATCTAGGCCGATGTTGTGTGGTTCGGTACGATATGGTTGAGTCGGACTGTGGATAGCCGACGAAGTTCAGGGACTGTTGTACGGGACGTGTGGTTGTTTCACTGTATGTTGTTACTTGGTGACTGGTCGTGGGTAATGAGTAAGTGTGGTTATAGTCATGTGAGTGTGGTTGTGATTATGTGATTTCCGTGTTTGTTGTTAGTAGTTGTGCCTTGCTAGTATGCCCTAATTGGACGGTTACTCGTGGTGGTGAGCGGATACTCATCACCTTAACTACTTTTTTCTACTGAGCGAAAGCTCACCCCTTTACTTTACTGTTCAACAGGTTTCGAGCGGGATTTGGACTAGCGGGATTCTCGGAGCTTGGGAGCTAGCGAGGTCTTAGTCTAGTATGGTCTAGAGACGTACTCTTATTAGTTTTACTAAACTTGATTGTTGTGTTTTCCGAGCTGTTGACTCGTGTTTTCCGACTTGTTGGTTTCAGATTATTATTTTAGAACTTATTTCTTTTAATAATATCTTTTTATTTATTATTGTTCTTAGTTCATGTCTCGAGTCCGGTCAAAACCGGATTTGGGGCGTGATAATAATAGTAAATAGGACAAAGGATGGTGTAAAGTAGATATAAGTTGCCGGGTGATGACCCGTGGCCGTTCACAATGAGCTCCCGTGACGCTCTCATTGCCCCCACGCCTTCCATCCTAGATATGTCCAACTTTATCCGATGCAATAAATCCCAAGACTCCAAGTCTTGTCTCGATCCGTAAAGTGCTAATTACTTACAAGCACATGACCCAAAACCTAGTTTTTTCCATGTCCCGTGTCAGTTTCCCTCTAGGTCACTCTCCATAAGTTTTTATTAATGAGTTTCATCCTCCGGTGTGACCCTTAGTTTTATGCATGTTAGTAGATCAACCTAAAATCCCATTTTACTTTAACCTACATAAGTGGAAACTAACGAGACTTTAGTATTTCCTGTACTACATAATGAATCGATCCTATCGATTCTAACCTTTTGTCGTGTATGCCATTATCCTTTTATCTCTAGATATCCATATTGAGATAAGGCATAGAACTGTCATCCGTATTATTCTTAATCACTATTCTTTGATATGTGAGATGATTGAATCTTTGATACCCGGTATCATGTGCATGACCATGCTATTCTTTTAGTCACTCTCGATCAAGCGGCTGAGAGCCAATATCTTTCCCATACCGTAGTATGAGGGATAGATCTCTTAGCCGTCTTTCGTTATGCAGTCCATCCCTAAGCCAATCCTGACGTTATGGAAGCCCTGTTACAGGAAATGTTGGGCTCAAATCAAACTCAGATGTTTTACTGCATAGTAATCACAAAGACTCCTTGGTCTAAGGATACATTACAAGCTACAACAATGAATATGTTCATGACTTGATCTATGTCATATATTCATTTCAGGTGGTCGAATATCATGTCCCACATGATATCTATGATCAAACTCCAGAATCTTATTCCAATGACTAAATAGAACGTAAGCCATGAAGAGTCATCTCTCATACTAGTCGTTCTAGTGAAGCTCTGTTGACTAGGGACCCATCAAGTGTGGTCTATCTCGATCTATGGTTTTACTTCACAATGATAATAATGAGAAATAAATTTAACACGAATAAAAATGAACTTGAACTTTTATTCACCCTCTTTTAATACAACCCCAACAAAATACGAGTTCAAGAATCATTGTGGTTGTGGTGGTGGTTGTTGTTGTCGAAGAGCTGCAATTTCACCTTCAATCTCTTCCATAAGTTTCGAAATTCGGGACTTAAACGACTCATGCGGTGCCATCTGGGCTTCTCCGAAGTTGGAGGTATCCTTTTCGTCCAGGGCATTATATTTGTCGTAGTATTTTTTCCACTTTTTGGTTAACTGGTGGAATAGGCAGGTCCTTTCTAGGTTGCCTTTGGACCTTGATCATTCAAGCTCCGCCATGGAACTTATTTGTTCCGAGAGGTTGGTCCCCTTCCTCTTCGAAGCCTTCTTGCCCAACGGTCGCGTTTGGCGAGATGCTTGAGGGGGACTTGCATCGGTCGTATGGAAGGGGGTGTTTCGCTGTGAGGGACCTCAACTCCCTCGTTCAAATCGCAAGATGCCCGTTCTGGTGGTTGAGACTCACCAGCGACACATGTGTAATCTTCACATGTGCTTGTGGGTGGGGTTGAGCTATAATTCCCAGCCTCATCCAAGCATTGTCCTTGTTGGCGTTGTTGTCGGCGTACATTACCCATGATGCCTTCCTGGGCGGCGAACTTCTCATCGCCCTCAAGCATCTCAACCCAATGGTCGAGGTCGAATGTTTTCGGGTGACCAGCCGATCTCTCTTTCTCCGGGGTATCGATCCACATCTGCTTCGCCGCTCTCATGTGGTCATCATGGTTCCATCCGCTGTGGTACTCGTCCTTCGAGATCTTTAGATAACCGAGAAACCTCCTTGTCCGCGACTGATGTGAGGCCCAATGTTTCTTGACCGTATTCCACTCGAAATAGGGGTGTTCTCCGATCGCGTTGTACTTCCTCGCAACATTGCACCAGAATGTGTGTTCGGCTTGGGAGTTTCCCTTAATCAAGTCTTTTGTTGTCGAGCGCCACGACCGTATGAGGTGCTTGTCCGCCTCGATGGTCCATTTCTTCCGTGCCTGTGTTGTTGTTCGAGCTCATTGTTGGGAAGGTCCGATAGAGGATTACTGCGATGACATACATGTGTCGGTGTGTAGTGGGAAATTGGGGTACGAATAGTATTGTGGTGGAAGCGAAGACGGTTGGTAACCTTGAGGCGGCAGCATGTAACCTTGCGGTGGCGGCTGATAACCTTGCGGCGACGTCTGGAACCATTACGGTTGTGATGGGTGGAATTGACCTTGACAAAATAAAATTAAAAAACATAAATTATAAAATTAAATTAAAAAAGTAAATTAAAAGAAATAAATTACAACAATCAATTACAAAAATAAATTGAAAAACAATAAATTAAACACTAAACGATAATTTGAAAGTACCTGAGTTCGAACCTGGTTGCATATATGGGAAGAACACGGAGTTCTCACCAGGTTGCGTTAACGTATCCCAGAGGCTGCTTGCTAATTCCTCGGGGGAGAATCCTACATCTTCCGACCTTTGTTGTTCGTCATCCGCTGATTATGAACGGATATTTTCGTCGCCCTACATTTTTCACGAGGATATTAGGAATGAGAGAGAGTAGAATTTGGGAATGAGATAGAGAAATTAGAGAATGAGTGAGTGATAAAAATGGGGTTGTAGTATTTATAGGATTATAAATAATTAGATTTATTAATTAAAAAAAATATTACCGTTTCAGATTTTTTTTCCCTCCGACACGTCACGTGTTAGCTTGTCATTGACTGGTGCTCGGACGCGGGACGTGGGCCTCGGCCCGGTCCGCGTTTTTACGGGATGCGTAAAAACCGTCCCACAACAAGACGACCTGCGTCCCCCCCAAAACGGGAGCCGGGAAACAAGCCGCGATCCGGACCGACCCGCTGTCCGTGCTCTATGAGCTAGAGCTTAGATACAAAGACTAGTGATATTGAAGGTCTAGAGAGAGAAACCGAGGTAGAAGCGCAAAGGAGAGAGAAAATGGACTTGGGGATTTGGTAACGTCGAGTCGAGGGCCCCCGAGAAAATAGCGGCTTTGGGGCAGCCGGAAGGCGGTTTTGGGAGCGAAGAAGACATAGCAACGAGTGGTTTCTTCTTGTTTGTAACTGAAACAGAGCTCCAGAAAATAATCGTCTTTACTGATACTGACTCAATAATGAATGCTTCCGTAACCGTTGTGTTCTTGTAGCTCTTTATCTCTTTTGGGTCTGTTCCCTCCCCGACACATTTTTTTAGCTCTCCCTTACTACTCTGTCTTCTGGGTAAGAAGTAGGTTGGTTGCTCTTGTTGTCTCTCTTTTTTTTTCTTTTTCCTTAATGGGTCTCTGTTTGGTTGCTAGGAAAGTGTAATAAAATTGAAGACTTTGCAGTTTTTGTTAATGGATATGCTAAGATATTTGGGAAATTAGTGCCCTTTGTGGAGGCAGAGAAAATGGAATTCCGTAGACTCGACTCTTTCAGCTGAGTCCATTTTGAATGAGACTTAAGAGTAGCCCAAAATTTGTGATTTTGATTTTATGTTTTGCTTCCTCTGGTCCCTTCATTTTCTAACTAGCTACATAACACAGATGCAAATGCTAAAATGCTCGATGCTTGTTTTTAATGCTTCAAAGCTGTGTATATGGCTACTCATTTGATGCTTTTGATAGGTTTGGGAATGGAGGATCTGTATACAGAGCTGTGGAAGGCATGTGCAGGACCACTGGTGGATGTTCCTAAAATTGGGGATAAAGTTGTCTACTTCCCTCAGGGTCACTTGGAACAGGTCTCGAACTTGCTCTTCGAAAATTCATACTTTGTGTTCAATAGATTGGTATCTGCTTTAATTGTTGCTCTTATTTCCAAAATGTATTTCTTCTTTTCTTCTGTTTCTATTTTGGGGTTTACAGTTTCCAGTGCTGGAATTTTCTTTTCTCACTGTAGTTGGAAGCATCAACAAATGAGGAGCTGAATCAGCAAATACCACTCTTTAATCTTCCTCCTAAGATTCTTTGTCGCGTTGTCAACATTAACCTGAAGGTGTTCTGTTTTTGATAATAGTTTTGGTTTTGATTATATGTATACTCAGTTAAGTTTTTATCTCCCCGATTCCTATACTTGTTCTCCTTCGTATTTTTTTTTATTCCAATTCAATTTATAGGCAGAACAAGAAACAGACGAGGTTTATGCACAGGTCACTTTGCTCCCTGAAGAAATTGTAAGAATTCATTTCTCTCTTTCTCCGACATTGTTTTACCTTGCTATTTTCGGTTTACAATAAAGTGTATGTGAAGTACAGAATAAACTACAGCCATTTGTTTTTTTTTTATTGTTTTAGGTGAATTAACAATATGTGGGAAACAAGGACTTGGTTGTTGTTGGGAGAATTAACATATTGTAATATAAATATATAGGAAATTGCAAGAGTACAGGAACTTTATTATCTGGGAAACCATTGAACTGTTATGGAAAAACCTTTTAATCTTCATAACACTTGTGGATGTATTAATACCTCACTGGCTTCAATAGACAACAGTTATTCTCTACCATCCAATGGGTCCTCAGAAAAATAAACTTTTAGCTATGAGTGTAATTACTTGGACATTCTCTTGGCATTGCAGCAAACTGATCCTACAACTCCTGATACAAGCAAGTCAGAGCTTCCCAAGACATCAGTCCGTTCATTTTGCAAGATACTGACGGCTTCTGATACAAGCACCCATGGGGGTTTTTCTGTTCCTCGCAAGCATGCAAATGAATGCCTTCCGCCTCTGGTAGTACCCAAATTGTCGTTTTGGTTAGTTTGTGTTTTGTGTGAATTTCTCTTATGCATGACTTTTTTTAGGATATGCAACAAGCAACCCCTACTCAAGAGTTATGTGCCAAAGACCTTCATGGCTACGAGTGGCGGTTTAAACATATATTTAGAGGTACTGCTTTGGTGCAAGCCCAAGTTTGCTTTTTCATGTTTGTTGTAGCTTTTGTAAGACTTCTGACACACCAATTGTTCTGCATTAGGCCAACCAAGGAGACATTTGTTTACTACAGGATGGAGTACTTTTGTATCATCTAAACGACTGATTGCGGGGGATTCTTTTGTGTTTTTAAGGTAGTTGGAGCAAAAACATTAACTTGTGTGGTGATTTACTTTTTTGGTTCAATTGTATTTTTTAATTATCAGAGGTCAAGTTTTAATTACAGTGATTCATTCTGTAGGGGTAATGATGGGGATCTACGTGTTGGAGTTCGGAGAGTTGCTCGTATGCCCAGCTCCATGCCTTCGTCTGTGATTTCCAGCCAAAGTATGCATTTAGGAGTTCTAGCAACCGCTTCTCATGCTATTCAAGCCAAGACACTTTTTATTGTGCTCTACAAGCCAAGGTCCGTAGTGAACAGCTATTCCTTTGTGATTTGGGTCCCTTATTTCTTTTAGTTTTGGCTTAATTTTGTTGGTGCCTAGGACAAGTCAGTTCATCATTGGTGTTCACAAATATATAGAGGCCATAAAAAGAGGGTTTTCAGTTGGCAAGCGCTTCAAAATGCGATTTGAGGGAGAAGATTCTCCTGAAAGAAGGTTTTCCTAGACAAGTTATTTTGGTCATCTCATATTGTGAATATTTTCTTGCAGATAATATTAACGATACTTTTTATGGTATGTTTTCTCAGCTTCTCAGGAACTATAATTGGGGTTGGAGATACATCTCCACAGTGGTCGGACTCTCAATGGCGTTGCTTGAAGGTTTCAATTTATTATGATTTTGAACACTGTAACGCTAATATGATGTTCTCAATCCATTTAGTTGACCCTTCAGGTTCAATGGGATGAACTGGTGACTGTAACAAGACCAGATAAGGTTTCTCCATGGGAGATAGAACCTTTCACGGTTTCTGCTTCCTTATGCCATGCTCAACAACCATCTATGAGGAGTAAAAGGACCCGTGCTGTTGATATACCCACTTCTGGTAGGAGATAGAGAGCTTTGTGAATTGTGAGTTGTTTCATCCAAGTGTAGATTTTCTCTGTGATATGTATAACATGCACGCTTTAATTGGAATGTAGAAATTACTACCAACTCATCCGCTTCGGCCTTCTGGTATCAAGGGTCAACCCAGTCTCAGGTAGCTGAAGTAGAAAGTGATGTGTGGCCTCAAAGGCAGAAAGAGAGGTCTAGCTGCACTGGGGATAATCGCTCTTCTTCCCTAAACTTTTCGAACTCGGTAGAGGATAAGAAAACCGTATCAACATCATTTTTCTCTGGCTATGCTCTTCCTGCTACTTTGTTGCCACATAATAGCTGCAGACAAGAACAGTCAAAAAGGACTGAGGCATCTCATGGTTGCTGGTTGTTTGGGATAGATTTGATAACCAACTCCAGTGCAAGTGTTGGGCTACAGAAAGAGCCCAATGTCTCCAATCATCCTGGAGAACAAAATCCACCTGAAATTGAAACAACTCAGAACTTGGACGTTACAAATTCATCAAAGGAAAGGAAAGCAGTTGTATCAGAGGCGGGAGCACTGAAGGAGGGGCAGGCAAAGCAGGTCTTGCAAGCTTCAAGAACTCGTACCAAGGTGAAACTAACTTTTGTTTCTGTTTGATTATGGGTATGCAATTTCTAGGTGAAGTTTCTGATACCAAGTACAAATGATTTGTAAGGTACAAATGCAAGGGGTGGCCGTTGGTCGTGCAGTGGATTTAACCGTTCTGGGAGGGTACGCTGATCTCATCAACGAGCTGGAGAAAATGTTTGAGATCAAAGGAGAGCTGCATCCTCCAGACAAATGGGCAGTTGTGTTTACAGATGATGAAGGTGATATGATGCTCGTTGGAGACGATCCATGGCCGTAAGTAACTAAGGAGCCTCACCTACCATTTGATTTGGAATCATTCTCTGAGACTCATTTAATTTCAACAATTGCAGGGAGTTTTGTAAGATGGTGAGGAAGATCATAATATATGATAGTGACGAGGTGAAGAAGATGAGCAAACCATGCAAGCTTTCAGTAATGACTGTGGATGGGGACGGGAACGTGACGTGCCCAGATGTGGAATTCAAATCTGAAGCATAAAAGGTTAAACTTCCATCAAGAAGATTTAGGGTTATGGGCTTTGGCAATACCCTGTCAGTGTTGCAGGGCCATTTTTTGTTCAATCTGCCTGTAACCATCTGAAATTGTTGTTGGGTTCTGGTAAGTCTTTCACCAAGGTCAATTTGTGCTAGTTTTTGAAGGCTGGATCATCTTGTTGCTCCTGAGAGTGAGTATTTGTAGACTCCAATAAATTAAGGTTGTGGTTTTGGTGTCATTTTAGATATAAGTCCGAAGCTTGTGCTTGGCTCTTCCAGTAAAATTGGTACTACTCTATAACCTCTGGCCTCTTTTTAAGGTTCCCAAAGTTTTCGCGAAGTTCACATCCTGTTGAGTTGAGTTATAGCGGGCACAACGAATCAACAAACTTTTGTAGATAGGATTGTTCACTCCATTTTACATACGTCTGATCTTCTGGATGAGATGTTTGATGTTGTCTAAACAGTTAAATGCTAAAACGTACTTTATGTATTGTTTACGTGTGTAAACTCCAGTCGTGTACTGATAAATTGTTGAACATTCTGTTAAATTAAGGATGTGGACACTATATAAGGCTATTTTTTTTTTATCAGAAAATAAATAATGCATTGATAAGTGATGTGGGTTTCGGGGAGGAAACGACAAACCACCAAACCAATAAAAAGATCCAAACAAAGTCTACAAGACCCAAGAGGTCGAAAGAGGAGAGGAAAAGAAGGAGGTCAAACAGGCTGAGAGAGAGCAAGAGTCGGCGATACCATCCAGGAACTAGGAGACGGGGCTCGGCGTTCCGCTTGAAGCAACGTAAGTGCCCCAACCTGAATTCTCCGAAGAATGATAGACGGATCAGGGATCGAAACTCCTTGGAAAACTCTGGCGTTCCGAGCTAACCAAAGGAACCATAATCCCAAAAAGCTAAGACAACCAAGATTTGCGCAATCAGCGCACCCCATAAATAGAAGGGCAGGATGAGATGAACAAACAGGAAAATAATCGAGAGCTGAGGAGACCCCCCACCACTGAAGAACCAAGGACCACACTTGCCAAGCTCATCCGCAAGTAATAAGAAGGTGAGAGGTGTCCTCGATGTGTCTGCCACACATAGGGCACAAGCAAAGACCCACTGGGATTGGGAAACACCTCGTCATCAAGAAAGATCTAGTAGGAATGACATCAACAACGACAATCTAAGCAAAAGATTGGAACTTAAGCGGAGCAGCACTCTTTCGAACTGCGGATGTCACGCCCCAAATTCAGTAAACCGAACTCGGGACGCGAACCTTTAAAACATAAAACACTAGAAACCTGTTTTGAATAAAAACTATGATATTTCCATTTAGTTATAAAAAATAATAGTATTTACAATACAAAACGTCCCAACAAGTGGACAAGGTACAATATCCGTCACTAGACTCAACAAAATAAAAACCAGACTCCGCTCCTAGCTCCACAAGCATCAAGAGCTAACCTAGTCCGTCCGGTGATCACTACCTGTAGGAAAAGCAGCTAGGGGTGAGCGTTCGCTCACCTCCACGGATAACAGACTGACTATGGCATAATTAGTAGATAAAGCCAAAACACCAAAACCAAACCCAAAACCGGGACTATAATCCCCACCTCAAGTACTCAATTGACCCACAACCCGTTACCTTCCACAACAGACTCAACCTCAAACTCGTAAAGTAAGACCGACACAAACATTTATGACCTTCCCCCAAAGACACGAACACGGATCAGGCTAGCCGAAGAATGCTCAGAACCTGCTGAGACTCGTACACGGATCAGGCCAGCCAAAGAATGCTCGTAACCTGCCGAGACCCGGTCACGGATCAGGCTAGCCAAAGAATGCTCATAACCTTTCGGGATCCGGACACGGAACAGGCTAGCCAAAGAATGCTCAGAACCTGTCGAGACTCGAGTTTGGTCAGGCCAGCCAAAGAATGCTCGTAACCTGCCAAAATCCACACCACTTCCCAACACACAGTCGGGTCACTAACCTCGGGCAAACACAACCACAATCACAAGCAAGTTCAACAAACAGGCACTCAAGGCCACTCAAGACACCTCAACAGTCAAGACTCGGGTTCAACAACCCCACGGGCACTCACGGCCACTCAAGAAACACCAACTATCAAGACTCGGGCTCAACAACCCCACGACACTCACGTCCACTCCAAAACACCAACAGTAAACACGGGCACTCACGACCACTCAAGACACCAATTTAAATAGCACGAGCTCTCATGGCCACCCAAGACAGATATTAAACAATCAACCTCCGGGCATGGTCATATGCCTCCAGTAATTCTAAGATCGCTAAGTTCTCTGTTCCTACGACACTACTAAGTGTCACATGATTTTCTCATAAACGCTACAATCCCGTATCACGTTTTTCTAATATTTAACTAAACCTACTCAACCCACGACACCCCGGTGTCACATGCAATTCTACTGTTAACTTTCCCTAATCAGGGCCGAGATCCGGCTACTTTTCCCTACCTCGTGTATGACTCCAAAAGCGCTCCACTAAACCTCGATGTGATCCCAGTCACTCGCCGAGCTTCCCTTTGTCTCGGTCCGCAGCACGATCTAAAAGAACACACATTTAAGGCACTTTTAAACTATTACGAAAAACCCGAAATTCAATAAACTTAACGCCCAAACGTAACCCCGATAATGCTGATCACTCCCAAACTTCCCAATTACTCGACATTGTCGATAAAGGACCCGTAAAGGCCCGATTCGCCCGACATGACGAATCTGCCCGGGTTTTATAAAAGGCCTTCCGGGGCTCCAAAAGCCCCCGTTTTCGTTTCTACGGTCTTAGAATAGTTCAAGGAACCCAATGCACTTGACGGAATCGAATTCCGACTTCCGAGTCAATTAATTAACGTTTAAAGTTTCCAAAACCCGTTAATTACAACCCTTCCAATTTAATTCCAATTTTCGATTCGGTTTAGGATAAATGGTCCGGGGAACGTTTTAAACCTCTCGAACACTAAAAACGAGCATCCGAGTACGTGGGCCCCACCCGTCCCATTGGGCCGCGGGCCCTAGGGTTTCAAGGGGCTCGGCAACCATGGTGGTGGCCGGCCCTAGGTCCGGCCAGCCACCTCCTATGGTGGCCGGCCACCACCTAAGGTGGCCGGAGCTCCTCCCGAGCTCTCGGTCGCCGGAAAACGTTCAAACCAAACCTCCAACCACCTCTAAAACGTCTCCAACGCCTCCCCAACCTCAATACAACCCTAACTCATCAATTAAACCCAAACCCTAACATTTGAAAATTAAGGAAACGGGAATCGGTTCGGTGCTTACTCAGAGGAAGACGAGGGGAAGACAAATGCTCTTCGTCTTGAGACGATCCAAGGGCTAGATTCCTTCCAACTCCAACTCCTTTCTCCTTCCCTCTTCTTCTTCTTCTTCTTCTTCTCCTTCTCTCTCTAAACTCTCTCTTCTCTTTCTAATTTAATCAACTAACTCATTTTTCCTTTTTTTTTCTTTTTAAACATGTGTGGCCGGCCACCTATGGCACACCACACCTTTCCCCCCCAAAACTAACACCACCACATAATTGACAAGTGTCAAGGTGGGTCCCACACCTTTTGGAAAATATCTACTTGATATTTTCCAATCAGATTCGCGAAAATCGGACGTTTCGGGCCCCGAACGGACACTTTTCCCAAGAAATTACGAAACTTGACGGGCTACAAGGAAACTGCTCAACTAAGACCGCTGCGATGACTGCTAAGCTTTTTGGATCCAAAACGGTCCTCGAATGGACCAAAACGTCGCTCGGTTGACTTTTCCAACGAAAAGTCAACATTTCCCAAATGGATCAGAAAGTTGCCCTGAGTTCCCCGGAACTCATTTTGGTCGATAACGGGGTCAACTTAAGTTCGGTATGACCCTCGGGGTCAATGTAGGTTAAGTTAAGTGTCTGTCTCAAAATTTTTAAATTTTCCTGTTTTTCGCAGGTTTGACTGACGTTGACCAGAAGTGGCTATTACAGTCTACCCCCTTAAAGGAATTTCATCCGTGAAATTTAAAACAGACGTACCTCGGGAGTCGAACAGGTTGGGATACTTCGCGCGAACCTCGTCCTCGCGTTCCCACGTCGACTCAGCCCCGTGATGTTTCCACTGCACTCGGACCAAGCGGATAATCTTGCCTCCCCGTAAGACCTGCTCCCGCGTGTCCATGATCCGAACCGGCTGCTCCTCATAGGAGACATTGTCAGCCACCTCGATATCGGTCCACTCAATGACGTGGGAGGGGTCTGCATTGGACTGCCGCAACTGGGATACGTGGAATACGTTATGGACTTTCCCAAGCTGCGGTGGCAACGCCAGACGATAAGCCACTGCTCCCACTCTGCCCAAGATCTCGAACGGGCCAATGTACCTCGGTGCCAACTTGCCCCCGCTGCGTCTGAACCGCACCAGCCCCTTCCTCGGGCTCACCTTCAGGAATATGTGATCCCCGACTGCAAACTCAAGAGGTCGACGTCGTCTGTCGGCATAACTCTTCTGCCGGCTCTGCGCGGTCCTCAACCGATCGCGTATCAGTGCGACCTTCTCCGTCGTCTCCCTGACAAGGTCTAGCCCCAACAGACTCTTGTCCCCCACCTCTGCCCAACACACTGGTGACCGACACGACCTCCCATACAACGCTTCAAACGGTGCCATCCCGATACTGGCCTGGAAGCTGTTGTTGTAGGCGAACTCGGCCAATGGCAGGTGGGTCTCCCAAGATCCCCTGAAATCCAGCACACATGCTCGCAGCATGTCCTCCAAGATCTGGATAGTGCGCTCGGACTGACCGTCTGTCTGGGGACGATGCGCTGTACTGAGTAGCACCTCGGTCCCTAATGCCTTCTGCAGACTCGGCCAAAACCTGGACGTGAAGCGGGGATCCCTGTCAGACACTATCGACACCGGGACCCCGTGGAGACGCACTATCTCCTGAACATACAAGCTGCTCAACTTGTCGACCGGGTCAGTCATCCTCATAGCCAGGAAGTGGGCCGACTTGGTCAACCGGTCGACTACTACCCACACGGCGTCGTTCCCCTTCGGCGATCTCGGTAGTCCACACACGAAGTCCATCGTAATGTGTTCCCACTTCCACTGAGCAATCGGTAGTGGCTGTAACAATCCCGCTGGACGCTGATGCTCAGCCTTCACCTGTTGACAGACGAGTCATCTCGACACAAACTCTGCCACTTCTCTCCGCATCCCGCGCCACCAGAAATGTCGTCTGAGGTCACGGTACATCCTGGTGCCCCCCGGGTGCACCGTAAGACGCGAGTGATGTGCCTCTCTCAACACGTCGTTTCTATAGTTAACCGGCACGAACAACCCTCCTCGGTACTGTAGTCCCCAATCTGTACTGATCTCCCAACCTACTACCTCGTCGCCGTTGACGACCCTCTCTCGGATCTGTGCCGTCTCAACGTCCTCCGTCTGCGCCTCCAACACTTGGGCAAGCAGTGAGGGTTGAGCCACTAAAGAGCACATGGCCATGTCACCCGTAATCTCCTCTAGCTCAAGCCCGAACGTGCTCAGCTCCCCCATCATGTCCCACTCTCGGACAGATATGCTGGCGAGGCTCGGAGCCGACTTCCTACTCAAGGCATCGGCGACCACGTTCGCCTTGCCCGGATGGTAGTGTAGCTCGAAGTCGTACTCCTCGAGTAGCTCCATCCACCGTCGCTGACGCATGTTCAGGTCTCGCTGGGAAAATATGTACTTGAGGCTCTTGTGATCCGAGAACACTTGAAACCCCTCGCCATACAGATAATATCGCCAGCTCTTTAGCGCAAACACGACTGCTGCTAGCTCCAAGTCGTGGGTAGGATAGTTGCGCTCGTGCGTCTTCAGCTGCCTGGAGCCATAAGCCACAACTCTGCCCAACTGCATCAGAACGCAGCCCAGTCTCTCTCTGGACGCATCACAGTAGACATCATAACCGATCCCTCGCTCGGGCACCACTAACACTGGAGCTGTAGTCAGTCGAGTCTTCAACTCCGCGAATGCACGCTCACAGTCATCTGTCCACACAAACCCGACTCCCTTGCGCGTCAACAGAGTCATCGGTGCGGCTAGTCGTGCAAAGTCCTGGACGAATCGCCGATAGTAGCCCGCCAACCCCAGAAAGCTGCGGATCTCGAAGACACTCATGGGCCGTGCCCACTTCGAGACCGCGTCAATCTTCGACGGATCGACCAGGATACCGTCACGGGACACGATGTGACCGAGGAATTTCATCTCAGCGAGCCAGAACTCGCACTTCTCCCGGTTGGCATATAGCTGATGCTCGCGCATTAGTGTCAGAACAGCCCTCAGATGTGACTTATGCGCCGCCTTGTTCTGCGAATAAATCAGGATGTCGTCCACGAACACCACCACAAACTGATCTAAGTACGACCGGAAGATGCTGTTCATTAGGTCCATGAACGCTGCAGGTGCGTTCGTCAGTCCGAATGGCATCACCAGGAACTCGTAGTGCCCATAGCGTGTCCGGAATGCAGTCTTTACGACGTCCCCCTCACGGACTCGCAACTGATAATAACCGGATTGCAGATCGATCTTCGAGAAGTAGGTCGCCCCTCTCAACTGGTCGAACAAATCATTGATCCTCGGCATCGGGTATCGGTTCTTCACCGTAACCCGGTTTAGCTTCCGGTAATCTATACACATCCGTAGCTGTCTACTCTTCTTCTTCACGAAGAGTGTTGGTGCTCCCCACGGAGATACACTCGGACGGATAAATCCCTTCTGCTGAATCTCCTCTAGCTGACGCTTCAACTCAGTCAATTCTACCGGCGCAAACCTGTAAGGCGCCATCGATATCGCCGCCGTTCCCGGCACTAGGTCAATCCCGAACTCCACCTCACGAACCGGTGGCAACCCGCTCAACTCCTCAGGAAAGACCTCGGGGAACTCGCATACCACTCTCGGTAACTCTCGGCTCTGCAGAGCCGGTACTTCCTCCTCTGCGGACAACGCCGACAGGAGGACCCCACTCTTACTCCCCAGTCCACACGTCACCTTCGTACCACCCACTGACACTGTCACTCGTCGTCTGTAGCAGTCGATATTGGCTCGGTACCTCGACAGCCAATCCATTCCCAAGATCACATCGAAGGTATTCATCCCCAACACGAGAAGATCACCAGGGCAAGGACAGTCTGCGACTCTAATCTCGCAGGCACGACACACCCTAGTCAACGATACACCACCCCCAACTGGGGTGTCCAGGCAGAGGGGTGGACTCAACGGCTCTAAGCTCAACCTCAACCTCTCGGCACAACCCGACGAAATAAAAGAGTGCGACGCCCCGGTATCAAACAAGAATAAAGCCCATAAATGATACAATAAACACGTACCCTGGATGGTCTCGCGGTACGTGCTAGGTCCTGGGGCTCTGGAGTTGGTGACTGCATATACTCTCCCCTGCGAGGCCTGCTGCCTCTGACCCGGCGCACTGGCTGCTGAATACCCGTGACTCTGCTGTTGTCTCGGAATCGGTGCGCTCGTAGACGGCCGTGACGACCTCGGCTGCTGACTCTGTCGAGGGAGACCCCTGGGCGACTGTACTGTCTGCGACTGCTGCGGTCGCTGCGCTGATGTCTCTCCCAACTGCTCGCGGCACCATGCCATAGTGTGTCCCATCCGGCCGCACGAAAACAGCTGGCCTCGTCGACTCTCGACCCTGAGCTCTGGCCTGGCCGGCTGGTCAATGGTGGTGCCGTGTGCTCTCCTCTCGCTCTGCACCCTCGCTGCAAGTGTCCTGTCTCCCCGCAGAGATAGCATGTCGGCCCCCTCTTTGAGGCGACTGGCCCTACTGATGCTACTGACCCCAGCTGTCTCGATCCACCCTGATGAGGCGGTGGTCGGAAGAACCCCGTGGTCCTTTGCCTCCTTGGGTCTCGTGAATCTGTCGAACCTCGCGGGTCCTGGCCGCATCGCGAATATCCTGCTCCACCGTCGCTGCGGTGCCCACGAGATCCGTATACTTCCGCAACCTCAAGGCGAGAACCTGGTTCTGAATCGCCAGCCTCAGTCCTCCCTGGAACCGCAGACAACGGTTCTGCTCGGTCATCACCATCTCCGGCGCGAATCTGGCCAAGGCCGTGAATCTGGCCTCGTATTCTGCTACCGTCAACCCTCCTTGCTCCAGGTCTAAAAACTGCAGATGTCGCTCCAGCCGAGCCG
Source organism: Erodium maritimum (assembly GCA_963921825.1). Classification (NCBI taxonomy): domain Eukaryota; kingdom Viridiplantae; phylum Streptophyta; class Magnoliopsida; order Geraniales; family Geraniaceae; genus Erodium; species Erodium maritimum. The sequence goes on along the minus strand of OY997596.1, from coordinate 24,769,199 downwards.
ACTCGGGAAAGTACTATGCCAGGAACACCTCCTGGAAGATGCTGTAGTCGTATCCGACCATGTCCTTCACACGCCCCCACCAGTGGTAGGCGCTGTCTCTCAGATGATGGGCCGCGAAGGATACCCTACGACGACCATCCTCGACACCTGATGTATCTAGGTCTCGCGTGACCTGCTCTAGCCACCGCTCGGCTAGGTCGGGGTTCGGCTCCCCGACAAATGTAGGTATCCCGAGCTTCAGGAAGTCTAGTAGTGCTCGGGAGGTGTGATCCTCTGTCTGAACGGCCCTCACCGGGACCGCAGCTGCCTCTGGTGCTGGTGAAGCCGACTCTCGGCTGGCGATGACCGCCACCAAACTCTGGACTGTCCTGGTCAGCTCATCCAGGGCAGTCATAACTGGAGGGTCCGCGACCGACGGAACACTGGGGGTGCCTGTAGACGGCCCCACGTCGCTCCTCCTGTCTTCTCCGACAGGAGTGCCCTGCGCCTCCGCGTAGTCGGCGGGCTCAACGGTTGGCACCCTCCCCGGTGTCCCCGCTGACCATCCCCGCCGGCCTCGCGTGGGCGCCCGACCCCGTGTTCCCGCTGTTCGTCCGCGTCTACTGCGAGCCATAGTCAGTGTCCTCTGCACGGATACACGCAAACGTTCAGTTTGCGAACTCAAATAAAGACAACAGTTCAAACACACTAACGTTCCCACGGTATACGCTTACTCTAGCGCGCTTATCACTAATACGTCCCACCGCTCACGCTATTAATACTTTATATATTAGTATTAGTAAAAGAAACCTTGAAGAGACCGCACCAACGTGCAACAAAACACGCGACGACAAACCCAACCACACAACGAAACCACAACAACAACCAATTCGACAACTCAAGACCGACCTCAAACATAAGCCAACACGGCCGAGTACCAACAATACACGCCCACTGGGCCAACCAACGTCACACACGCCCACCGGGCCAAACAAAGTCACACACGCCTTCAGGGCCAATCAAATTTTAAAACGCGCCCTCATTCTTGGTCGGAAACGGAGCGAAAAGAAGCAAAAGAGTCCTGAATTTCTGAGGCGCACGCTGGGCGCACGGAGTGCACCTAGCATGCACCATGCACGCCAGGTGCACGACATTTAAGCAGCGTGCGAGGCGCACGCCCAACACACGCTGGGCGCACGGCGTGCAGATTGGACAGAGAGCCCTCAATTGGGCTGCATGCACGGTGCACGCCCAGTGCACGGCGTGCAAGCAGCGTGCGAGGCGCACGCCCAACGCAAGCTGGACGCACGGCGTGCGGGTGACCTGCACTGGCGCGACCAATTTTAAACTTTTCCTTTTCATTTTAAAACCTCATTTCTTGACATCACGTAGTTAAAACCCGGTCCAGGCGTCCCCGAACTACGTTGTACCGACTTGACATCAACACCGTCACGTTCGACTACAGGAGTGCTCCTGAGTCGACCCGCGACAGTTTAAAATTAGTTCACGCAACCACACACAATCAGTATGCCAGCAACAAAATACTGCAACATACGCACAAACAAAACAAGACTCAAGACATGACGGGTCTACACTGACTCGACCCTCCCCACCTAATTGACGGACAGTCCGAGGTGTGAAACCTCGAGCTCTGATACCAAGCTGTCACGCCCCAAATTCAGTAAACCGAACTCGGGACGCGAACCTTTAAAACATAAAACACTTGAAACCTGTTTTGAATAAAAACTCTGATATTTCCATTTAGTTATAAAAAATAATAGTATTTACAATACAAAACGTCCCAACAAGTGGACAAGGTACAATATCCGTCACTAGACTCAACAAAATAAAAACGTTCAAACCAAACCTCCAACCACCTCTAAAACGTCTCCAACGCCTCCACAACCTCAATACAACCCTAACTCATCAATTAAACCCAAACCCTAACATTTGAAAATTAACGAAACGGGAATCGGTTCCGTGCTTACTCAAGAGGAAGACGAGGGGAAGACAAATGCTCTTCGTCTTGAGACGATCCAAGGGCTAGATTCCTTCCAAGTCCAACTCCTTTCTCCTTCTCTCTTCTTCTCCTTCTCTCTCTAAACTCTCTCTTCTCTTTCTAATTTAATCAACTAACTCATTTTTCCTTTTTTTTTCTTTTTAAACATGTGTGGCCAGCCACCTATGGCACACCACACCTTTTCCCCCCAAAACTAACACCACCACATAATTGACAAGTGTCAAGGTGGGTCCCACACCTTTTCGGGCCCCGAACGGACACTTTTCCCAAGAAATTACGAAACTTGACGGGCTACAAGGAAACGGCTCAACTAAGACCGCTGCGACGACTGCTAAGCTTTTTGGATCCAAAACGGTCCCCGAATGGACCAAAACGTCGCTCGGTTGACTTTTCCAGCGAAAAGTCAACATTTCCCAAATGGATCAGAAAGTTGCCCTGAGTTCCCCGGAACTCATTTTGGTCGATAACGGGGTCAACTTAAGTCCGGTATGACCCTCGGGGTCAATTTAGGTTAAGTTAAGTGTCTGTCTCAAAATTTTTAAATTTTCCTGTTTTTCGCAGGTTTGACTGACGTTGACCAGAAGTGGTTATTACAGCGGAGGCCCAAAAAACAGAGTCCACCCCGTCGACGTTGGAAAAGGTATTAAAAGTTGTCGATGTAAAAAAACCGTGAGGATCCAAGGACCAGGACAACTTGTCAGGACCTGACAAGTCGAGGCGAACACCCAATAGAAAGGTGTGGATGCCCTCCAAGGCAAGGAGCTCTCTCTATCTAAGAGGTGGCGACGGAAAGTGAAATTCCATCCATCGTTCACCATGAAGTGAATAACCGGCTGACCTTGCTTCACCAACAAGATATAAAGGCGAGGAAACAAACTCAAAAAGGAACATCTGTTACCCAAGCATCCTCCCAGAAACGAATAAAACAACCAGAACCTAACACCCAATGAACCTTCCCCAGGCCAAAAATCTCAGGAAAACGAGGATCTTAAGCTAGATGAGCAATATGAGTATATGAGGCTAGTTTTCGCACATGTATATTACACAAGAGTAGTAATTTCGTTAAAAGGATTAATAGACGATCGTGGTCATAAGATAGGGTAATTTAAATGGATGAAAATTATATAAGGTGTTAATTTTGAGCAATTAACTCTTGTTTAAATTATGCACCCGAAATACATTCTTCTATTTTATGTCGGTCATCTTAATTTAAATTCAAAAGAACACATTACAATCTTGTACATTGAATTTAGGAACGTCTCATGTTGAACTCCTTGAAAAAAAATATATCATAGTCAATACTGTCGTTAGTTTTTTGTATTAAATGACTAAATTATCTTGTTTTAGTAAGACAATTTCATTTTAAAAATATATTAATAGTATGGACTACAATATGACACGTTTTAAAAGTCAAGGTTACAACATGATGCATGTGACCAATTTCACTCTCAGGAGAATGGCTATAAGCAGACTCATGACATAGGCTACGACAAAACCTTTTCACCAATTGCAATGATTAAGTCCATTAATATCCTTCTAACCATAGCTGTATATTACGACTATGACATATAATAAATGGATCTCAAAACCGCTTTCCTAAATAGAAAGTTATTTGAGAATGTGCACATGACACAACTAGATGATTCTTTTTTTATTCTAAAGAAAAGACCAAAGTATGCAAGGTTCTAAGATCCATTTACGGATTAAAGCAAGCATCTCGGAGTTGGAATATACGTTTTGATGAAACAGTCAAACAATTTGGTATACTAAAAGGTTAGTGGCAACAATATAATATTCTGAATCAGGTTTGTAGGTGACATACTTCTCATTGGGAATGACATAACAAGCCTAAATGACGTTAAGTCATGGTTAAGTAAATCTTTTTTGATGAAGGATCTAGGAGAAGCCGCCTACATATTAGGCATCAAGATCTATAGAGATAGATCTAGAAGGCTTATAGGTTTGAGCCAAAGTACCTATATCGGTAAAGTCATATACAAGTTTAGAATGCAAGACTCTAAAAGAGGGTTTGTGCCTGTGAGGCACGACATACATCTCAATAAGAGTCAGTGTCCCAGGACACATGATGAGCAAGAACGTATGAATGATGTTCAATATGCTTCGTCTATTAGATCAATCATGTACGCAATGCTTTATACTCAACTAGATGTCTCGTATGCATTGAGTACAATGAGTGGATACCGATCAGACCTAGGTAAGAGTCACTAGGTGGCAGTAAAAACTATGCTAAAGTACTTTAGAAGAACTAAGGATGCGTTTCTACTGTATGGAGGTCCGAAGAGCGAATTGGTGCTAAAGGGCTACACCGACGCAAGCTTCCAGACCGACACAAATGATTTTAAATCATAGTCTGACTATGTGTTTTGTTTAAAAGGGGCGCTTTTAGCTGTAGAAGCACCAAGGAAGCAACCGTGGCATATTCAACAATAGAGGTCGAGTACATTGTCGCAATAGAAGCGGGGAAAGAGGCTTTTTGGATCAAAAGCTTCATCACCGAGTTGGGCATTGTGCCCAGCATATCAGATCCGGTGACATTGTTTTGCGGCAACAGTGGAGCAATAGCTCGAGCTAACAAATCCAAAGACATACAAAGACGCTACCACATCATACAACATTTCATATAATAGGGAGAGATCAAGATAAGTAAAGTGGATGCAGATGAAAACTTAGTTGATCCTTTGACTAAGCACTTCAGCAACCTAAGTTTAAGGGTCATATTAAGACAATGTGCATTACTCAAAATGTGAGTTAGTCTTAGTTTAAGTGGGAGTTTGTTGGGTTTTATGCCTTAAGACAAGCCACTCCATGTACTATGGCATTTGTAAGTTTTTTTTATAAGCAAAATTTTGAAATTTTATAAACCGAGTGTCACGCCCCAAATTCAATAGAACCGAACGCGGAACGCGAACATTTAAAACAATAAAACATTTTCAAACCTTTTAAATAATCACTTTAAAACCACCATTTACTTAAACAAATAATTATTTACAACTCAAAAGTACGTCCCAACAAGCGGACAAAATACAAGGCGTACGTCGCTAGACTCAAAAGTAAACCCGGACTCCCGCTCCTAGCTCTTCAAGCTTCGGAAGCTCACCTAGTCCGTCCCGCGACCAGTACCTGTAGGAAAAGCAGCTAGGGGTGAGCGTGTTAGTCTTAGTGCCCGTAGTTCAATCCTAAATGTCCAAATGTATATATCATCGTTAGCAATAAAATTAAAGCGGCTTTATATTACTTATGTGTTGGAGTAATATATCGATATGTGCTCTGATCTATGCCCACCATGCAAATAGAACCATAGATCCAGATAGATCACACTCGATGGGTCCCTAGTCAACATATCTTCACTAGAAGCGACTAGTATGAAAGATGGCTCTTTATGGCTTACGTTCTGTTAGTCATTGGAATGGGATTCCGAAGTCTGATCATAGATATCATGTGGGACATGATATTGGACTACCCGACATGAATATGTGCCATAGATCAAGTCATGAACATATTCATTGTCGTAGCTTGTCATGTATCCTTAGACCAAGGAGTCTTTGTGATCGCTATGTAGTCAACAACTGAGTTTGACCTGAGCCTAACGTTGTCCGTAACAGGGCTTCCATAACGGCCAAGATTGGCTTAGGGACGGGCTACATGAGTGACACGAAAGACGGGTAAGGGATTTATACCTCATACTAAGGTATGAGAAAGATATCGGTTCTCGGCCGCTTGATCGAGAGTGACTGAAAGAATAGCATGGCCATGCACATGATACTGGGTACCATATATTCAGTCATCTCACATATCAAGGAATAGTGATTGAGAATAATAAGGATGACGGCTCTATGCCTTATCTCAATCAGGATATTGGAGATAAAAGGATAATGACAGGGACGACGGAAAGGTTAGAATCAACAGGGTCGATTCGTTATGTAGTGTCAGGCAATACTAAAGTCTCGTTAGTTGCCACTTAAATACGATCAAGTAAAATGGGATTTTATGTTGATCTATTGACATGCATAAACCTAAGGGTCACACCGGAGGATGAAACTCATTGACACATTTATGTAGAATGGCCAAAAGGGAGTTTTCTCGGGACATGACCAAAACTGGGTTTTGGGTCATGTGCCCGTAAGTGAATAGGACTTTACGGATCGAGACAAGGCTTGGAGTCTTGGGATTGATCGCGCCGGATAATGTTGGACATTTCCGGTATGGAAGGCTTGGAGGCGATGAGCGAATCACGGGACCTCGTTGGAAATGGCCACGGGCCATGTTCCAAGAGGCCCATGAAAGGCCCATGCAACCAAGGCCCATGGAACTAATTAATCAAGTCTTGATTAATTAGTACTAAGTAAGCAAGACAAGGATTAAGGTGTTGGTGATTCACCACCTAACCCAATCTTGTCTTGCCATACTTTGTCCTATTTACACCTTACTTGACACCATACTTGTCCCATGCCTTTAGTTGGACAAGTATGGGTTTTGTTATGTTTAAGTCATCTTTTTTCAACATAACAAACACAAGACAAGAATAGGAAACACAACTTCTCTCCCCCTTCCCTTGCAATTTCGGGTTTGGCAAGCTCCCACCTCCATTTTTGTGTTCTTGAGTCCTCAAAGAGAAGAACTACGTGGCTTTGATTCCCATGTGGATATGTAGGCGTCTTGGAGACTCAAGCCAATCATTCGTTAACCGGTGTTCTTGTTTTGGTAAGAAATAGTGCTGAATTTTTCTCTTGTGAATCCATTCTTTGTTAGTTGTTTCATGGTTTTAATCGTCTCTTGGTTTTCCTTGATTTTCCGCTGCGAGTTGGTTCATCTCAAACCCTACCTCGAGACCCAACAGTGGTATCAGAGCCGTGCTACCTTCGGGATTCACAAGACGGTGTTCAAAGTTTCGGTTTTGCTTGAAAGTTTCGTTTTTGGCATGTTGTTTTGCTAAATTGTTTGATAACATGTTTTAAATTCTTGTTTATGGATTTAATGCATGTAAAATGAATTTTTGAAAATTATTTCAAATCTGGAAATTTTGAATTTTTTTTGATATTTCGGGTCTCGGGAACGAGACTCTCGGGGAGCCGAAACCGGGACCGAACGGGGCTCCGTTGGACGGAGCTAGGCCAAGCATGACCATTGGATGGTGTATATGCCAAGGCTAAACCTTTTTGTTAGTTATGACGAGTTTGTAACCGTCATGACGAACTCGAAGATCAAATGTTCAAAAGTTTCATTTTTGAACGGTTTCGATAAACCGAGCATCAAAAAATTTCGAAACTTGGCTATTAAATAAAACCGGAACATCATATGATGTTTGATAACATGATTGTTTGATAACACGATGTGTGATGTGATGTTGGCATGGTGTACATAATAGCCTCGAGCTCGATTTAATTATTTATCGCTTTTCACGGCCTGCGAGCCGTTAGAGTTAGCGTGTAATTATTCTTTCAAGGTGTGGTCGTCGAACCACTTGTTTGTAATATTTATTTATTCCCGACCTGTGAGTCGTGTATTAAATTGTAATATTTTACTCAAGACGAAGAAAGGGTGAAAAGGTCATTTGGTGGCTTTTCGGGTGTTGGCATCTGCTTGGAGTCGGTGGAGCTCAAGAAGCTAGTGGGAGTTAGTTTAGGGGGCTATTATGCGCACATTTATCGCTTTATGCTTGGTTTAGTTTATGCATGATTAATTCTATGTGTTTTAGAATTGCATGCTTAACTTTATTTACCGAACATATCACCTCACATGCAAAGATAAAATTGGAATTTTAATCCTTGTGTGTGAGCCCTTAGAATCATCATTACATTGGATGTAGTTGACGGGTTCGAAGGAAGAATTACATTGGATGTAATTTGAGGCATCATTGCATTTGGAATGTAGTTGATGTGCTCATCGCATCTAGGATGTGTCAAAGTTTTAAACACAACTGGACAAGTAAAAACGGGTCATGTCCGATACCTCCCAATTTTCAACACCTTACTACCTCCCCGTCCTATGGGTGTCGTGCACATTAGCGGAGCATCCATGGGAAAGCGGGGTAGTAGGTTTGGACGACATATGTGGGTGTCGTGTGCATTAGCGGAGCATCTACATAGTGACAGGCCATAGTTGAAAATTGGTGGACCCGACTACGATTCACAGCCTGAGGTTGAGCTAGGGTAACAGATAGGGTAAGCCGTGTACATAATACCCTAGCCAAGAGTCACGTTGGATGTGATTGGATGGAGTCCTACCTACATAGCTCGATTAAGTAGTGAGCATTAGTTCATCTTAATCGAGTGAATCAAAGATCTTGGTTTCAGATTCTAAAGGTTTAGAATCGATTGTTGGTGTTTAAGCTTGATCTTCGTAAAATTTATTCAGTTTACTGATTGAATTTTATCTGTTGTAGATCAAATGGAAAATTCAGCGAACATTAATAGTTTGTCATTAAAAACCATTCTTGACAGGGTCAAGCTAAATGGGACAAACTATTTGGACTGGTACAGAATTTTGAGGATAGTCCTCAAGTCTGAACGCAAAGATATGTCCTTGACAAGGCTGTCTCTAAGATCATATCAGAGTTACATGAAGTGTCATTAATTGCTGAGAAGAATATATCAGGGATCTGGGATCCAAGGATATTCTGATGGTCAATAAGGGAATTGAAAGTGGCAAGGGCGGGGCCCATGCGCACTTGGAAGGAAAGATGAGACATTTGAGAATGACTGCTTCTACTGCCAACAGCCTAGTCATTGGAACCGAGATTACAGGAAGTTCACGGCTGATCTGAAGAAGGGCAGTGGGACTGCGCCTTCATCACATAGCCTGGATGATCTGAAGAAGGGCAGTAGGTCTGCGCCTTCATCAGGAAACCTGGATGATCTAAGGAAGGGAGGTGGGACCGTGCCTTCATCCGGTATTAACTCTATAGAGCTACATCTCTCTACTTCCAAAGATTCATGGGTATTAGATACCAGGACTGAATCTCACACATGCACTAATATATGGTGGCTGAAAGTAGGAGAGGTTTGGAAAGCACGAAGTGGACCTCAGAGTTGTGGCAACTGCTGTAGGATCCATGAGTCTTGCTTTGCCAAGTGGCCTTGTCTTAGTATTGTATAATGTATATTGCATACCTACTTTTAGTAGGAATATTATATTTGTATCCGTGTTTGACAATGAAGGATATAATGTTAATATTGGAAATAGAGTTTTCAATGTTCTATGCAATGATATGTTTTATACCAGTACTGACTTGGTTGGAGGATTGTACATATTAGATATGGGTAACAATGCCTCAAGTTCTATATATTACATTAATACCAAGAAGTCTAAATCCAACGACTGAAACCTAACTCTGTTATGGCACTGTCATTTGAGCCGCATAAACAAGAAGCGCCTATCAGCACTTCAGAAGTGCGGGCTTTCAGGTTCATTCGAATTCCATTCGATCGATAGGTGCAAAGTTTGTTTGATGGGAAAAATGACTGAAGTGCCCTTTATCGATCGCGATAAAAGGGCGGGTGAATTATTGGGGATGATACACTCGAATGTGTGTAGACCAATAAGTTCACTTGCCAGGAGGGGTTTCAGCTACTTTATCACATTTACTGAGGATTATAGTAAATATGGTTATGTCTATTCGATGAGACATAAGTCTGAAGCTTTTGATAAATTCAAAGAGTTTAAGACTAAAGTAGAAAACCAGCTCGACAAATGTATTAAGGCACTTCGATTGGATCGAGGTGGAAAATACTTGACCACAGAGTTATTAGATCATCTAAAAGAGAATGAGATCCTTTTGGAATGGACTCCTCCTGGGACACTGTTGTTGAAAGGTGTAGCCAAACGGAGAAATCAGACATTGTTAGACAATGATCCGTTCCATGATTAGTTGGACTGATCTCCCAATCTCTTTCAAGGGTTATGCTCTAGAGACGACCGCATTCATAGTGAATCGGGCTTCGACGAAGGGTGTGGAAGGGACACCATTTTAAAAATGGTACGGGATGATGCCCGCTTTGTCCTTCCTAAAGATTTGTGGTTGCGAGGCTTATGTGAAACATTTGGTTTCGACTAAGCTCGAACCAAGATCTGAGATATGCACCTTCGTGTGGTATCCCAAAGCAACAAGGGGATACTACTTCTAAAATCCCAGTGAGAACATGGTGTTCGTCGCTTGGGGTTAAGTCTTTATGGAAAAGGAGTTTTGTTTCCAAAGACGTCATTGGGAGGACTGTGCATCTCGAAGAAATTCATGATGGTACAGATCTGTCTAAACCAATTGACAACCCAGTAGAAAGGAGCCAGAGATTGTCGTAGAGTAAGAACCAATTCCTGTTACAATTCCGGAAGGTCCAAGGCAATTTGAAAGGATCAATCTTCCACCTCCAAGATATGGTATCCGGAGGTGACAATGAAGTCATGGTGGATCACGATGATCCAGCCACCTTTCAGGAAGTCGTGGGTGGGCCCGACTCCGAGTTATGGCTGGGAGCCATGAGGGAGGAAATGCAATCCATGTCGGACAACCGAGTCTGGGAACCGGTTGATCCCATCAATGGTGTGAGGACCATTGGATGGAAATGGATCTTCAAGGTGAAGATGGACATGGACGGAAACCCTCTGACATACAAAGCTCAACTGATGGCGAAAGGTTATAGGCAGATCCAATGGATTGACTAAGAGGAAACCTTCTCCCTAGTGGCTATGGTCAAAATAGATCCAAATTCTTCTTGACATAATTGCGTATCATAATTACGAGATATGACAAGTGGATGTCAAAACCGATTTCCTAAATGGAAATTTGACTGAGTACGTTTGTATGTCTCGGCCCAAAGGTTTTGACGATCTGAAGAATAAGGGAAAGATTTATAAGTTGTTGAAATCCATTTATGGATTGAAACGAACTTCTCGGAGTTGGATCCTTCGTTTTGATGATGCTGTAATTGGATTTGGCTTAATCAAGAACAAGGATGAATCTTGCGTTTATAAGAAGGCTAGTGGGAGCAAGATTACCTTTCTGGTTCTCATTGAAAATGACATCCCAACCTTGCACGAGACTAAAGCTTGGTTGAGGAAGTGTTTTTCAATAAAGGACTTAGGCGATGCTTCTTATATCTTAAGGATTAAGATATGTAGAGATCGCACCAAGAGGGTCTTGGATTTAAGTCAGGGAACCTATGTGAACAAGGCATTGAGTAGGTTCTTAATGCTCGATTCAAAGAAAGGACTCTTACCCACTAGTCATGACATTCATCTCAGCAAGACTCAGTGTCCTAAGAAACCTGATGAGCTGAAAAGGATGATGAGAATCCTATGCGCCTGGGGGCAGGATCGATCATATATGCCATCACATGTATGAGACCGGCTGTCTCTTAAGCGTTATATTGTACCAGTAGACATCGATCTAACCCGGGGAAAGATGATGTTGAACTAGTCGGCGAAGGATGAGTAGACGCTAGTTTTCCAAGACAAATCCAGATGACTTTAGAAGTCAGTCAGGATATGTGTTTATGATGAATGGTAGAGCTGTAGTTGGGAGAGCGTAAAGCAAGATACCATTGCCGAATCTACAACAGAGGCCAAGTACATGGATGCTGCAGGGGCAGCTAAGGAGGCTATGTGGATTTGGAAATTTACGGTAGGGTTGGGTGTAATGAAAAACCCATCCAGCCCGGTGAATCCATTTTGCGACAACACAAGGGCCATTGCGCAAGGTAAAAGCCTAGATCGCATAACAAATCCAAACATGTACTACAGCGTATACACCTAATCGGAGAAATACTGAATTGAGGTGAAGTGAAGATAACCTATATTGCAACAGATGATAACATAGCCAACCCTTTGACTAAGGTAGTGTCGCTGCCTAAACATGTTAGACATGTAAAGTCGATGGGGATATATTGGAGTTTAGATTGGAACTAGGGCAAGTGAGAGATTGTTAGTCTTAGTGCCCGTAGTTCAATCCTAAATGTCCAAATGTATATATCATCGTTAGCAATAAAATTAAAGCGGCTTTATATTACTTATGTGTTGGAGTAATATATCGATGTGTGCTCTGATCTATGACCACCATGCGAATAGAACCATAGATCGAGATAGATCACACTCGATGGGTCCCTAGTCAACAAATCTTTACTAGAAGCGACTAGTATGAAAGATGGCTCTTTATGGCTTACGTTCTGTTAGTCATTGGAATGAGATTCCGAAGTCTGATCATAGATATCATGTGGGACATGATATTGGACGACCCGACATGAATATGTGCCATAGATCAAGTCATGAACATATTCATTGTCGTAGCTTGTCATGTATCCTTAGACCAAGGAGTCTTTGTGATCGCTATGTAGTCAACAACTGAGTTTGACCTGAGCCTAACGTTGTCCGTAACAGGGCTTCCATAACGGCCAGGATTGGCTTAGGGACGGGCTACATGAGTGACACGAAAGACGGGTAAGGGATTTATACCTCATACTAAGGTATGAGAAATATATCGGTTCTCGGCCGGTTGATCGAGAGTGACTGAAAGAATAGCATGGCCATGCACATGATACTGGGTATCATATATTCAGTCATCTCACATATCAAGGAACAGTGATTGAGAATAATAAGGATGACGGCTCTATGCCTTATCTCAATCAGGATATCGAAGATAAAAGGATAATGACAGGGACGACGGAAAGGTTAGAAACGACAGGGTCGATTCGTTATGCAGTGTCAGACAATACTAAAGTCTCGTTAGTTGCCACTTAAATACGATCAAGTAAAATGGGATTTTATGTTGATCTATTTACATGCATAAACCTAAGGGTCACACCGGAGGATGAAACTCATTGACACATTTATGTAGAATGGCCAAAAGGGAGTTGTCTCGGGACATGACCAAAACTGGGTTTTGGGTCATGTGCCCGTAAGTGAATAGGACTTTACGGATCGAGACAAGGCTTGGAGTCTTGGGATTGATCGCGTCAGATAATGTTGGACATTTCCGGTATGGAAGGCTTGGAGGCGATGAGCGAATCACGGGACCTCGTTGGAAATGGCCACGGGCCATGTTCCAAGAGGCCCATGAAAGGCCCATGCATCCAAGGCCCATGAAACTAATTAATCAAGTCTTGATTAATTAGTACTAAGTAAGCAAGACAAGGATTAAGGTGTTGGTGATTCACCACCTAACCCAATCTTGTCTTGCCATACTTTGTCCTATTTACACCTTACTTGACACCATACTTGTCCCATGCCTTTAGTTGGACAAGTATGGGTTTTGTTATGTTTAAGTCATCTTTTTTCAACATAACAAACACAAGACAAGAATAGGAAACACAACTTCTCTCCCCCTTCCCTTGCAATTTCGGGTTTGGCAAGCTCCCACCTCCATTTTTGTGTTCTTGAGTCCTCAAAGAGAAGAACTACGTGGCTTTGATTCCCATGTGGATATGTAGGCGTCTTGGAGACTCAAGCCAATCATTCGTTAACTGGTGTTCTTGTTTTGGTAAGAAATAGTGCTGAATTTTTCTCTTGTGAATCCATTCTTTGTTAGTTGTTTCATGATTTTAATCGTCTCTTGGTTTTCCTTGATTTTCCGCTGCGAGTTGGTTCATCTCCAACCCTACCTCGAGACCCAACAGAGCGTTCGCTCACCACCACGGATAACAGACTGACTACGACCTACTAGCCGACAATGCCGGTAACACCAACAACAACCCAAACACCGGGGACTACTATCCCCAAACTCAAGTAACCCAACTGACACACGACTAATACTTTCCTCAACCGACTCAACACTCGGACACGTAATGTAGACCTGACACAACGATTACGACTTCCTCCAAAGACACGAAAGATAACCACGCGACACTCGAGATCACAAAGGATCGCACACCAAACAAGATCGCAAAGGATCACACTCCAGCTAGTCATTCCCCACGCACTTTTCCGATCCCTGTCAGGCCAGGCGGTCGGCCTTTCGCACTTTTCCCGACACAAAGTCGGATCAGGCTGTCGACCTGTCACCCCCACGCACGCGCGGCCATGACCCCTTTTTCTCTAAGGCGGGCCCCCTACCTCGTCTGAACATGCATACGCGTGCGATCACAAGACCCCCGTTATTATGAAGCGGGCCCCAACCTCAGGTAACCACAATCACAATCACAAACAAAGTTCAACAAACAACAACAACACCGGTCTAACACATCATAGACACTCATGGCCACCCAAGACACACCAACGGTAAAGACACGGGATCAAAAACCCCACGGGCACTCACGGCCACCCAAAACACACCAATTGTAAAGACACGAGCTCAACAGCCCCACGGGAACTCACGGCCACCCAAAACACCCCAACTGCAAACCACGGGTTCAACAACCCCACGGGCACTCAAGGCCACCCCAGACACAGACAGTAAAGTACGGGCTCTCATGGCCACCCAAGACACAAACAGTAAAGTACGGGCTCTCATGGCCACCCAAGACACAAATTAAACAATCAACCTCCGGGCATAACCAAATGCCTCCAATAATTCTAATATCGATAAGTTCACTGCTCCTACGACACTACTAAGTGCCACATGCATTTCTATTGTTCGATACGTTCCCGTATCATACGACACCACCCGGTGTCGCCTGCCTTTCTATTATTCGATAAACTTACTTATCCCACGACACCCAAGTGTCACATGCATTTCTACTGTTAACTTTCCCTAGTCAGGGCCGAGATCCAGCTACTTTTCCCTACCTCGTATGCTTTCTCCAAAAGCGCACAGTCAAGCTCCGGCGTGATCTCGATCACTCGCCTAGCTTTCCCTTCCCTCTGTCGGTGGCACGATCTAACAAGAACACAATTTTAAACGCCTTTAAGCTTGCAGGCATAAACTAAATTTTAATAAACTTGACGCCCAAATGTAACCCCGACAATGTCGATCACTCCCAAACTCCCCAATTTCTCGACATTGTTGATAATGGACCCGGAAAAGCCCGATTCGCCCGACATGGCGAATCTGCCCGGGTTTTGAAAACGTCCTTCCGGGGCTCTGAAAATTCCCGTTTTCATTTCTACGGTCTTAGAATAATTCAAGGGTTCCTATGCACTCGACGGAATCAATTTCCGGCTCCCGAGTAATTTAATTCGCGTTTAAAGTTTCTAAACCCGTCAATTACAACTTTCACAATTTAATTCCAAATTTCGATCCGAGTGTAGATTAATGGCTTGGGGAACGTCCTAAACCACCCGAACACGAAACCCGAATACCCGAGCAAGTGGGCCCCACCCGACCCCCTTTGGCCGTGGGTGGATAGGGCCGGTTTGGGGCCGGTCCACCATGGTGGTGGCCGGTCCTAGCTCCGGCCAGCCATCCTACAAGGTCCGGCCAGCCACCCTACACGGTGGCTGGAACTCCCCCGAGCTCCCGGTAACCAGAAAACGTTCAAACTTCGCTCCAAACACAACCATAAACTACTAGTTTCAAGCCAAACCCTAACTTTCAAACTTAACAAATCGAAATTCAGTTAGATGCTCACCGTAGAGAATGTCGATGTGAGCTCGATTCTTTTATCGTTGAGACGATCCACTGGCTTGATCGATGGGAAAAGCCAAAACCCTAGAACTCCCTTTCTCTTTTCTCTCCTGCTTCTCTCTTTTTTCTCTTTCTAAAAACTCTATTTTTTCTAATTTTTGAACTACATGGCCGAACCCCCCTTAGTGTAGTCTTGCCTTTGTTTTGTCCAATAAACCTAACACCACCACATTGGTGACATGTGGCAAGTGGGTCCCACACCTTTTTAGGAAATATCTTCTAGATATTTTCCAATCAGATTCGCGAAATTCGGACGTCTCGGGCCCCGAACGGGCACTTTTTCCAAGAAATTACGAAACTTCACGGGCTACAAGGAAACGGTTCAACTAAGACCGCTGTGACGACGGCTAAGCTTTTTGGATCCAAAACGGACCTCGAACGGACCAAAACGTCGCTCGGTTGACTTTTCCAGTAAAAAGTCAACCTTTCCCAAATTGGTCAGAAAGTTGCCCTGAGTCCCCCGGAACTCACTTTGGTCGATATCGGGGTCAACTTAAGTCCGGTATGACCCTTGGGGTCCAATTTAGGTTCATTTAAGTGTCTGTCCAATTTTTTTAAATTTTCCTGTTTTTCGCCGATTTGACTGGCGTTGACCAGGAGCGGTTCTTACACCGAGCCTTCAAAAAATAAGACTCAGCCAAGAGCTAGCACTCGAAGAAAAGATTACAAACCAGAGGAGTATGAAATTCCAAACACATACCCTACAATATTACCTAACAACTTGCCTTGTCCCGCAAGAAAACCCCCAAAACCTTGACTTGTGTGAGAAGTTACAACCAAACCAGTTAATACACTCCAACTAACCCACATCTAAAAGTATTTCCCCCAACAAAAAGGTGTTCTACACCAGGCAACAACCCCAGACTGTCAAAGTGAAGATAAAACCAATCCCACCGAGGGACAGACCCAAAACGAAACCCTTAGAGTGAACTATGCATCCACTAAAATGGCCGCCAAAGCAAAAGGATCTCAAACTTCAGTGATGAACAATATGAATCCACTTAAACAAGAGCTTCAGTAGTAATAGACAAATGCAGAGGAAAAGAAGAGTTCCAGTCCTGCAAACAAAAGTCAGCTCCTGCCAAACCAAAGGAAAATAACAAGCTTTAAAAAACTCTCAACCTAAAGTCTACCCTCACTCACAGATAAAGACTATAACCAATACTGAGATCAGATCCCCCACATAGTAAAAAGCAAAAACAACCAAACAAAGGATAACCTTACCAGAACTCACACCACTCGCCATCCCACCCACCCAACCATCCCAAAGCCCCAAGATCAAAACCAACACAAGACTAAAGACAAGTTGCTTGAGTAGCAAGTTACCACTCAAACCAAGCCTTTGAGAGTTAAGAGTTCAAAATTCTAATCCTAGAACACAACTGAGGTTCAGAGATCCAAGACAAGAAAGAAAATGCTTGAACTTCCTTGAATTTTTCCCACAAGATCTGATATGAATCATTTTGAATTTGATTAAAAATGTCCACAACAGATTGCTCCAAATTGTTAAAGCAAGCATGGTTCCTGTTGATCCAAATCCTCCACATAATTATTGAGGAGAGCATTGACCAATGTTTCCTTGCCCTCACTGGTCCCAAGTGTTCCCAAGACATAAACCAGCTTAAAATGGTCTCAGAAGCAGCATTTTTTACCCCCCACCATCCTAAGACTTGATTCCAAACCTGTGATGAAATCTTGCATCCTAAAAACAGATGATCTAACTCTTCTGGTTCCTCATTGCAGAGAGGACACCAGATATTCCCATTGTATAAACCCCTATAAGTTAATAATAGTTGAAAAATGTTTTATCATCATTAAGTTGTAATGTTAACAGAACTGTGAATGCACTACTTTATTCAAGGTATTTAGGAACATTTCTTCAATAGTAGAACACTTATAAATAAAGAAACTAGTCTATTCACTCGTCCCTAGCCTAGACCGATAGTTAGAGCTAGTGTGACTTTTTTCTTGAGGATCGTTTTTTTACTAATCATGCATATAGAGATATGAGTGAAAGTCACAGATGCCAAAGAGTTTGACATTGGACGACCCGCCTTGAGAATACTCCATTAGAAGAAAGACACGAGTATCTCTCAACTACCAAAGTAGTTCTTACTCCTACGACCATGATATCACCATATGATCTACTTGATGTTGATTCATGCCTTGAAATATTTTAATGGTAGTCCTAAATAGATGGAGGTAAGGGTTATGCTCATATATGCATACACACTTGTGAGACATATGAGTGATGATCATAGGGACTTGTCACTTGTACTGTTACAAGTTAGATATCATTAAGGGTCACTCTTGATGAGTAGGAAGATTGTAAAAGAAGCCTGGTCATGAGTGTGATTTGTCACCTACAATACTCACTCACGATCAAGAGAACTTATAAACTGAATTGGAAAGGATGATGAATCTATGACGTTGTCCAATCACGACAAATCGCAAAACGACAAGAGGATAAAACTGCTTATGATAACATGATATGACAAATGATATAATCATTAAATTCTATGACTTGGGTGGTCATGAGTCTTGCCAGGAATAACCCATGACTTGTGGAGGAAATGATTATTTCCGTTCTACTACCAACATCATATGAATCCTAAAGGGTCATACACAAAGAGAGAGAGATCGCAACAAAGTGAACAAAATGTATTGTTGATTAAAATAAATTGATAAGAAATTATATTATAATTAATCCTTTTATTTAATACAATATTCATAAGACAAGACCATTATTTATGTTTAATTATTATATGGTAGAGTAATTAAATAGAACAAATAAATGAACAAATATAAATATTATAGGGTTTGGTCGAACACCCTTATTGGGATATAAGGGGTTCGGCCAACCCATTATATATATATATATACTCAGTATCAAATGCGAACCAGACCTTATTGTGCGAACTGCGAACTCACAGGAGAGCGACGCGTGACCTTTTTGCGCGCGCACGCGCACACAACTACTGTTCACGCGTGCGCATGCTGCTGTTCACACGCACATACCAGCACCCATGTATATGTAGTACCAGCACTTGTGCCTATTGTACCAACACTTGTGTATGTATTGAATCGGCAGAATTGAACTTGAGCTGGAGTCAGTATCAGAATTTGACAAAACCCTAGCAATTTTTGCATCAATCGTACTTTTAGATTCTTGTTTTTTTTAATTTTTTTTGGTTTTCTGATCTCCTTTATTCATATTAAGACTTTGGGATTACTTTCCTTAGGGTTTAGGGTTTATTTTTACGGTTTAGGGTTTAGTTGTACCAGTATTGTGTGCGTATTGTACCAGTACTGTGTGCGTACATGTACTAACATTGTGTGCGTATTGTACCAGCATTGTGTGTGTATTGTACCGTATTTGTACTAGCACTGTGTGCGTATTGTACCGGCACCATGTGCGTATTGTACCAACATTATGTGCGTATTGTACAAGCACTATGTGCGTATTATACCAGCACCACCACGGCCGATCAGCCAGAACTAGGGCCGATCGGCCAATAAAATCCGGGCGCTACCAACAGCATGCACGCGCGTTACCAGCAGCATGCATGCCGCCCTCATTTGAGTTCGCAGTTCGCACAATAAGACTGGTTCTCACGTTATCCCGTCCATATATATATAGGACTGATAGTTTGCGCAGTTCGCACAATAAGACTGATAGTTTGCGCAACACGGTGCTAATAGTTTGGGACTATTAGCACTGTGCGCCCAAACTATTACCACTCTGCGTGCCACGTGTCAGCGCCTGGTGAGTTCGTAGTTTGCACAATAAGGTGCGGTGTTTTATATATATATTGTCCACGTGTCAGCATCTGGTGCGCTATGCTGACATCACTTTGGGGGGATCCTGTGGCTCTCATGGGTTCGTAGTTTGCACAATAAGGGGGGGTTTGTACCTGATACCAATCATATATATATATATATATATATATATATATATATATATATATATATAGTGCAAGCCCACAATTATAATGTGAACATGCGAACTCAATCATATTGCGCCAAGTGTCGCGCTTAGAAAATGTCTCATTTTTTTAAATCAAGTTTACGAATTTGATTTTTTTTTCCATTTCATTTCAACTCGATTCCATTTTTTCGTGCACCAATATTCTTCTTTTTTTCAAGAGCTTTGTAACAAGTAGTGTATTGCACATGTTTTGATGTGTTTTTTGATACGTGTGTGGATGTGTAGATATGAGTGCGAAAAGTTTTGATGTGGTTTGCAAATATAGAGGTTGTGGTTTGAGAATATGGTGATGCGAGTTGAGAATATGAGGGATATGGTTTGAGTATATGATGGATGTTGGTTTGAGAATATGAGGTGTGTTGGTTTGAGAATATGAGGTATGTGGTTTGAGATTGTACATGAAATGGGTTGAAAATATGGGATATATGAGTTGAGAATATGAATGATGTGAGTTTGAGGATATGATGGATGTGGTTTTGACAGCATAAGTGAGATGGTTTGAGGATATGAGGGATGTGGTTTGCGAATATATATGGACAATGTGTGGTTATGCATGTGTGGGACAATTTGCAAATATGACATGTAAGAACAGCCCCTGGTCGACACCGGTCGAACTGGTGAAATTTGGGGAAAGTTGACTTCCCGTAGGAAAAGTCAACTGATGACTCCGGGATTCATTCGGGACCTTTCCGGGACCCAAAAAACTTAGTCGTCGTTACGGTTAGCTTAACTGGGTCGTTTCCTTTCAATTGACTAATTTTACGAAAAAGTCAAATCCGGGTCAAACGGGGCCAAATTAAGGGTTTTATCGATTTAATTAATTGGAATGAGATAATTGTGGGTGGAGTTTGTTACTTTATCTTTGGGCTCTAAAGTCCATGACCTTGAGGCCCAACCACTCAAGCCCACCTCTCTTTTGTCTTGTTTTGCTATATAGGGAAAATTAGGGTTTTTGGTTCCCTTGTACACAACAACAATAGATCTGACATAGAGAGAGAGAGGCAATTTTTCTGGACAGAGAGAGAGCCAGATTTTCCATTCTCTTGTGGCAGCAGCATCATTTTTGGGAGAGACGGGTCATTTGTGTAGTGTGAGTCGAAGGATCAAGAGCTTGGTTGGCGGTAGAAAAAGGCATGAACTCACATCTCTTCTTTTTTTGTTGGTGTTCGTGTACGATTGTTGTTATTGGCAACATCTTTTGGCTGAGCATTAAATGCTCTATGGTGTTACATGGATTAGCAGCTTCAGATTGATGAGACAAAAATCGTGTGGTCAGAAAACAAAACAAAGGAAAAAGGAGATTGAACAATACCGTAATTAAGGTTTGTTCTACCTTCTATTCTTTGGTTTTATGTTGATATAGTGGAGCATTAATTACATAACTTTATGGAGCACTAATACTTAAACTTCCATCGGTGTGTTAATTGCTGAAATTTGTCAATATTACAGACTAACCCAAGTGTGAGTTGATTTTGAGAAATTACAAGTAATTGTGTTTAGTCGTGTAGTTGGGATTTGTATTGAGAAATAAGAAAGAGAAACAAAAAGGGAAATTTTCGGAGCCCCGGAATGGCGTTTTCCAATCCCGGGAAGATTCGTCGAGCCGGGCGAATCGGGCCTTTCCGGGCCCGTTGTTGACAATGTCGAGTAATTGAGAAGTTTGGGAGTGATCGACATTGTCGGGGTTGCATTTGGGCGTCAAGTGCATTAAAATTCAGTTTTTGCCTGCGAACTTAATAAGTGTTTTAATTGTGATACGAGAAAAGGGGAAAAAGTGTTTTTGCCGACGACCGCGGAAAAGGGGAAGCTAGGCGAGTGATCGCGAGCACGCCGGAGCTTGGGCATGGACTTTTGGGAAAGCGTTACGAGGTAGGGAAAAGTAGCCGGATCTCGGCCCTGACTAGGGAAAGATAACAGTAGAAATGTATGTGACACTTGGGTGTCGTGGGTTAAGTAAGTTTATCGAATAATAGAAAGGAAGGCGACACCGGGTGGTGTCGTATGATACGGGAACGTATCGAACAATAGAAATGCATGTGACACTTAGTAGTGTCGTAGGAGCAGTGAACTTATCGATATTAGAAATACTGGAGGCATTTGTTCATGCCCGGAGGTTGTTTTTATTGTTGGTGTCTTGGGTGGCCATGAGTGCCCGTGGGGTTGTTGAACCCGTATTTTGTTGTTGGTGTCTTGGGTGGCCATGAGTGCCCATGGGGTTTTTGAACCCGTATTTTATTGTTGGTGTCTTGGGTGGCCATGAGTGCCCATGGGGTTGTTGAACCCGTATTTTACTGTTGGTGTGTCTTGGGTGGCCATGAGTGCCCGTGGGGTTGTTGAACCCATATTTTACTGTTGGTGTGTCGTGGGTGGCCATGAGTGCCCGTGGGGTTGTTGAACCCGTGTTTTACTGTTGGTGTCTTGGGTGGCCATGAGTGCCCGTGGGGTTGTTGAACCTGTGTTGTTGCTGTTTGTTGAACTTTGGTTGTGGACTGTCTCTGCCCGAGGTTGGGGGCCCGCCTGACAAGAAAGGGGTCCCGTGGTCGTGCGCGTGTGCATTGTTCAGACGAGGTTGGGGGCCCACCTGACAAGAAAGGGGTCCTGTGGCCACGTGTCGTGGGGGTTGGCTCGCCTTCCGGGTTAACCACCGGTAAAGTTGTGCATTCTTCGGCGATGGAGGGAAGCTCCCCTTTCGACTAGCTATCGGAAAAGTATCTCTGTATATATCACTAACAGGTCGACCGCCTGGCCCGACAGAGACCGGGGGAAGTTGCGTGGGGCAGGCTCAAGCCCAGCCGGTTAGCAACCGGTACTGAGCAGCTGGAGTGCGATCCTCTGTGATCTTGTTTGTTGTGCGATCCTTTGTGATCTTGGGTGTTGTGTGGTTATCTTTTGTGTCTTTGGTGGAGGTCGTAACCGCTGTGTCGGGTCTACATTACGTGTCCGGGTGTTGAGTTGGTTGGGGAAAGTAACAGTTTGTGCGTCAGTCGGGTTACTTGAGTTGGGGATCATAGTCCCTGGTGTTTGTTTTGTTGTTGGTGTTTCCGGCATTGTCTTCTAGTATGCCGTTGTAATAACCACTCCCGGTCAACGCCAGTCAAACCTGGGAAAAATAGGAACATTTAAATTTTTTAAGCAGACACTTAAATGAACCTAAATTTGACCCCGAGGGTCATACCGGACTTAAGTTGACCCCGGTATCGACCAAAGTGAGTTCTGGGGGACTCATGACAACTTTCTGACCAAATTGGGAAATGTTGACTTTTCGTTGGAAAAGTCAACCGAGCGACGTTTTGGTCCATTCGAGGACCGTTTTGGATCCAAAAAGCTTAGCCGTCGTCGTAGCGGTCTTAGTTGAGCCGTTTCCTTGTAGCCCGTCAAGATTCGTAATTTCTTGGAAAAAGTGCCCGTTCGGGGCCTGAAACGTCCGAATTTCGCGAATCTGGTTGGAAAATATCTTCTAGATATCTTCCCAAAAAGGTGTGGGACCCATTTTTCCACTTGTCAAACAAGTGGTGGTGTTAGATTTTTGGGGCAAAACAAGATGAGTACTAGGGGGGGGGGGTTCGGCCATTTTGAAAAAAAAGAGAGAAAAAGGGTGAGTTTTTAGAGAGAGAAAGAGAAGGAGAAGAAGAGAGAAAAGAGAAGGGTTGGCTAGGGTTCTTGCCACTATTCACGAGCATCGACCGTTGGATCATCTCAAAGCTAGGAGAATCGAACTCCCATCGACGTTCTCTACGGTGAGCACCTAACCGATCTTCGTTTTGTTAAGTTCAAAAATTAGGTTTTGGTTTAAAACTAGTAGTTTAGGGTTGTATTGAGGATTGGAGTTCGTTGGAGACGTTTTGGAGCAAGATTGAACGTTTTTCGGTGACCAGGAGCTCGGGGGAGCTCCGGCCACCGGATATGGTGGCTGGCCGGAGCTAGGGCCGACCACCACCATGGTGAGCTGGAGCTAGGTCCGGCCACCACCATGGTGAGCCGGGCCCAATTTAGCCCTAGCCACCCACGGCCAAGGTTGGCCGGGTGGGGCCCACGTGCTCGGGTGCTCGGGTTTCGTGTTCGGGTGGTTTAGAACGTTCCCTAAGTAATTAATCTACAACCGGATCGAAAGTTGGAATTAAATTGTAAAAGTTGTAATTGACGGGTTTGGAAACTTGAAACGCTAATTTAAATTACTCGGATGTCGGAATTGGATTCCTTCGAGTGCATAGGAACCCTTGAATTATTCTAAGACCGTAGACACGAAAACGGGAATTTTCGGAGCCCCGGAAGGGCGTTTCCAAAACCCGGGCATATTCGCCATGTCGGGCGAATCGGGCTTTTCCGAGTCCATTATCGACAATGTCGAGTAATTGGGAAGTTTGGGAGTGATCGACATTGTCGGGGTTACTTTTGGGCTTCAAGTTTATTAAATTCCAGTTTATGTCTGCGAACTTAAAGGTATTTAAATTGTATCTTATTAGATCGTGCCGCAGACAGAGGAAAGGGAAACTTAGGCGAGTGATCGAGATCACGCCGGAGCTTGTGAGTGCACTTTTGGAGAAGGCATACGAGGTAGGGAAAAGTAGCCGGATCTCGACCCTGATTAAGGAAAGTTAACAGTAGAATTGCATGTGACACCGGGGTGTCGTGGGTTAAGTAGGTTTATCGAATATTAGAAAGGCAGGCGACATCGGGTAGTGTCGTATGATACGGGAACGTATCGAACATTAGAAATGCTTGTGACACTTAGTAGTGTCATAGGAGCAGTGAACTTATCGATATTAGAATTACTGGAGGCATATGACCATGCCCGGAGGTTGATTGTTTAGTTTGTGTCGGGTGGCCATGAGAGCCCGTACTTTGTTGTTGTGTCTTGGGTGGCCATGAGAGCCCGTACTTTACTGTTGTGTCTTGGGTGGCCATGAGAGCCCGTACTTTACTGTTTGTGTCTTGGGTGGCCATGAGAGCCCGTACTTTAATGTTTGTCTTAGGTGGCAATGAGAGCCCGTGCTTTACCGTTGGTGTCTTGGGTGGCTATGAGGGCCCGTAGGATTGTTGAACCCGTGTTTTACTGTTGGTGTCTTGGGTGGCCATGAGTGCCTGTGGAGTGTTGAACCTGTGTTGTTGCTAGTTGTTGAACTTTGTTTGTGATTGTGTTTGCCTGAGGTTGGTGGGTATGGCTAGCCTCCCGACAGAGATCGGGGGAAGTGGCGAGGTTGTAGGCTAGCGTCCCGATAGAGATCGGGAGAAGGTGCGCGGGTGTGGCTAGCCTCCCGACAGAGATCGGGGGAAGTGGCGAGGTTGTGGGCTAGCCTCCCGACAGAGATCGGGAGAAGTTGCGCGACAAGTCGACCGCCTGGCCTGACAGGGATCGGTAAAGGGCGTGAGGGGGGTTACTGAGCAGCTGGAGTGCGATCCTTTGTGATCTTGTTTGGTGTGCGATCCTTTGTGATCTTGGGTGTTGCGTGGTTGTCTTTCGTGTCCTTGGGGGAAGTCGTCAATCTTTGTGTCGGGTCTACTTTACGTGTCCGAGTGTTGAGTCGGTTGAGGAAGGTAACCGTGTGTGTGTGTCAGTCGGACTACTTGAGTTGGGGGATAGTGATCCCCGGTGTTGGGTTTATTGTTGGTGTTACCGGCATTGTCTGCTAAGTATGCCGTAGTCAGTCTGTTATCCGTGGTTGTGAGCGAACGCTCACCCCTAGCTGCTTTTCCTACAGGTACTGGTCGCAGGACGGACTAGGTGAGCTCTCGAAGCTTGAAGAGCTAGGAGCGGGTGTCCGGGTTTACTTTTGAGTCTAGCAACGTACACTTGTATTTTGTCCGCTTGTTGGGACGTACTTTTGAGTTGTAAATAATTATTTTGATGAACAAATGGTGATTTTAAAGTGATTTATTTAAAGGGTTTCAAAATGTTTTATTGTTTTAAACGTTCGCGTTCTGAGTTCGGTTTTGCTGAAATCGGGGCGTGACAGCCGTAGTCAGTCTGGTATCCATGGTTGTGAGCGAACGCTCACCCCTATTTGCTTTTCCTACAGGTACTGGTCGCGGGACGGACTAGGTGAGCTCTCGAAGCTTGAAGAGCTGGGAGCGGGAGTCCGGGTTTCCTTTTGAGTTTAGCGACGTACGCCATGTCTTTTGTCCGCTTGTTTGGACGTATTTTTGAGTTGTAAATTGTTATTTTGATTAACTAAATGGTGATTTAAAGCGATTTATTTAAAAGGTTTGAAAAATGGTTTTTTTGTTTTACCGTTCGCGTTCCGGGTTCGGTTCTACTTAATTTGGGGCGTGACATGACATATATGGTTTGCAATAACAGTGACATGTATTGAGAATATGGTAGATGTTGTTTGCGAATATATATGGGTAATGTGTGGTTATGCATGTATGAGACAGTTTGCAAATATGATGTATATGGTTTGCGAATATGTTATATGTAGTTTGCGAATTGTGTGTTTATCATATTTTTTGCTCGTACATGTCTTTTCTTGCTTCAAAACATATGCAATACACTACTTGATAGATAGATCTTGAAAAAAAATATTGGCGCAAAAAAATAAATTAAATCAGAGTTGAAACGAAGCGGGAAAGATAAAATTAATAAATTTGGTGGAAAAAAAGTTAAGCATTTTCTGAGCGCAACACGTTGCGACTTGTGGCCTAGTTCGCAGGTTCACATTTTAAATGGGGTTCACACATGATTGTCTCATATACAATAAGGTACAAACCTTATAACTTCGTCAGAACGCAGAACTTTCAATCTGGGCCCTTGGATCATAGAATTAAAGGCCCATATTTAATACATATCTTTTAATATCTTTGTAATTAATGCATATCTTGTAATTGATTTCGTAATCAATCACCCCCTGAATTTCGGTGGCCATCCGATCTGGGTAATCAATGGCCCAGATTAGTTCTACGTTTTGACTCGAAATAAGGTTTATACCAGAAAGCTCCCATATATATATATATATATATATATACGCAATTAGGTGCAAACCACCTGTTATATGTGAACCTGTGAACTACATCAGGTTCGTCCTGTTAGTCTTAGTGCCCGTAGTTCAATCCTAAATGTCCAAATGTATATATCATCGTTAGCAATAAAATTAAAGCGGCTTTATATTACTTATGTGTTGGAGTAATATATCGATGTGTGCTCTGATCTATGCCCACCATGCGAATAGAACCATAGATCGAGATAGATCACACTCGATGGGTCCCTAGTCAACAAAGCTTCACTAGAAGCGACTAGTATGAAAGATGGCTCTTTATGGCTTACGTTCTGTTAGTCATTGGAATGGGATTCCGGAGTCTGATCATAGATATCATGTGGGACATGATATTGGACGACCCGCCCTGAATATGTGCCATAGATTAAGTCATGAACATATTCAGTGTTGTAGCTTGTCATGTATCCTTAGACCAAGGAGTCTTTGTGATCGCTATGTAGTCAACAACTGAGTTTGACCTGAGCCTAACGTTGTCCGTAACAGGGCTTCCATAACGGCCAGGATTGGCTTGGGGATGGGCTACATGAGTGACACGAAAGACGGCTAAGGGATTTATCCCTCATACTAAGGTATGGGAAAGATATCGGTTCTCGGCCGCTTGATCGAGAGTGACTGGAAGAATAGCATGGCCATGCACATGATACTGGGTATCATATCTTCAGTCATCTCACATATCAAGGAACGGTGATTGAGAATAATAAGGATGACGGCTCTATGCCTTATCTCAATCAGGATATCGGAGATAAAAGGATAATGACAGGGACGACGGAAAGGTTAGAATCGACAGGGTCGATTCGTTATGTAGTGTCAGGCAATACTAAAGTCTCGTTAGTTGCCACTTAAATAGGATCAAGTAAAATGGGATTTTACGTTGATCTATTGACATGCATAAACCTAAGGGTCACACCGGAGGATGAAACTCATTGACACATTTATGGAGAATGGCCAAAAGGGAGTTGTCTCGGGACATGACCAAAACTGGGTTTTGGGTCATGTGCCCGTAAGTGAATAGGACTTTACGGATCGAGACAAGGCTTGGAGTCTTGGGATTGATCGCGTCGGATAATGTTGGACATTTCCGGTATGGAAGGCATGGAGGCGATGAGCGAATCACGGGACCTCGTTGGAAATGGTCACGGGCCATGTTCCAAGAGGCCCATGAAAGGCCCATGCAACCAAGGCCCATGGAACTAATTAATCAAGTCTTGATTAATTAGTACTAAGTAAGCAAGACAAGGATTAAGGTGTTGGTGATTCACCACCTAACCCAATCTTGTCTTGCCATACTTTGTCCTATTTACACCTTACTTGACACCATACTTGTCCCATGCCTTTAGTTGGACAAGTATGGGTTTTGTTATGTTTAAGTCATCTTTTTTCAACATAACAAACACAAGACAAGAATAGGAAACACATTTTCTCTCCCTCTTCCATGGCCATTTCGGGTTTGGCTAGTTTCCACCTCCATGTTTGTGTTCTTGAGTCCTCAAAGAGAAGAACTACGTGGCTTTGATTCCCATGTGGATACGTAGGCGTCTTGGAGACTCAAGCCAATCATTCGTTAACCGGTGTTCTTGTTTTGGTAAGAACTAGTGCTGAATTTTTCTCTTGTTAATCCATTCTTTGTTAGTTGTTTCATGGTTCTAATTGTCTCTTGGTTTTCATTGATTTTCCGCTGCGAGTTGGTTCATCTCCAACCCTACCTCGAGACCTAACAGTGGTATCAGAGCCGTGCTACCTTCGGGATTCACAAGACGGTGTTCAAAGTTTCGGTTTTGCTTGAAAGTTTCGTTTTTGGCATGTTATTTTGCTAAATTGTTTGATAACATGTTTTAAATTATTGTTTATGGATTTAATACATGTAAAATGATTTTTTGAAAATTATTTCAAATCTGGAAATTTTGAAAAAAAATTTGATTTTTCGGGTCTCGGGAGCGGGACTCTCGGGGAGCCGAAACCGGGACCGAACGGGGCTCCGTTGGACGGAGCTAGGCCAAGCATGACCATTGGATGGTTGATATGCCAAGGCTAAACCGTTTTGTTAGTTATGACGAGTTTGGAACCGTCATGATGAACTCGAAGATCAAATGTTCAAAAGTTTCATTTTTGAACGGTTTCGATAAACCGAGCATCAAAAAATTTCGAAACTTGGCTATTAATTAAAACCGGAAAATCACATGATGTTTGATAACATGCTTGTTTGATAACACGATGTGTGATGTGAGGTTGGCATGGTGTACATAATAGCCCTGAGCTCAATTTAATTATTTATCGCTTTTCACGGCCTGCGAGCCGTTAGAGTTAGCGTGTAATTATTCTTTCAAGGTGTGGTCGTCGAACCACTTGTTTGTAATATTTATTTATTCCCGACCTGCGAGTCGTGTATTAAATTGTAATATTTTACTCAAGACGAAGAAAGGGCGAAAAGGTCATTTGGTGGCTTTTCGGGTGTTGGCATCGGCTTGGAGTCGGTGGAGCTCAAGAAGCTAGTGGGAGTTAGTTTAGGGGGCTATTATGTGCACATTTATCGCTTTATGCTTGGTTTAGTTTATGCATGATTAATTCTATGTGTTTTAGAATTGCATGCTTAACTTTATTTACCGAGCATATCACCTCACATGCAAAGATAAAATTGGAATTTTAATCCTTGTGTGTGAACCCTTAGAATCGTCATTACATTGGATGTAGTTGATGGGTTCGAAGGAAGAATTACATTGGATGTAATTTGAGGCATCATTGCATTTGGAATGTAGTTGATGTGCTCATCGCATCTAGTATGTGTCAAAGTTTTAAACACAACCGGACAAGTAAAAACGGGTCATGTCCGATACCTCCCAATTATCAACACCTTACTACCTCCCCGTCCTATGGGTGTCGTGCGCATTAGCGGAGCATCCATGGGAAAGCGGGGTAGTAGGTTTGGACGACATATGTGGGTGTCGTGCGCATTAGCGGAGCACCTACATAGTGACGAGCCATAGTTGAAAATTGGTGGACCCGACTACGATTCTCGGCCTGAGGTTGAGCTAGGGTAACAGATAGGGTAAGTCGTGTACATAAGTACATACCCTAGCCAAGAGTCACATTGGATGTGATTGGATGGAGTCCTACCTACATAGCTCGATTAAGTGGTGAGCATTAGTTCAGCTTAATCGAGTGAATCAAGGATCTTGGTTTCAAATTCTAAAGGTTTAGAATTGATTGTTGGTGTTTAAGCTTGATCTTCATAAAATTTATTCAGTTTACTGATTGAATTTTATCTGTTGTAGATCAAATGGCAAATTCAGCGAACATTAATAGTTTGTCATTAAAAACCATTCTTGACAGGGTCAAGCTAAATGGGACAAACTATTTGGACTGGTACAGAATTTTGAGGATAGTCCTCAAGTCTGAACGCAAAGAATATGTCCTTGACAAGGCTGTCTCTAAGACCATATCAGAGTTACATGAAGTGTCATTAACTGCTGAGAAGAATATCTCAGGGATCTGGGATCCAAGGATATTCTGATGGTCAACAAGGGAATTGGAAGTGGCATGGGCTGGGCCCATGCGCACTTGGCAGGAAAGATGAGACACCTGAGAATGTCTGCTTCTACTGCCAACAGCCTGGTCATTGGAACCGGGATTACAGGAAGTTCACGGCTGATCTGAAGAAGGGCAGTGGGACTGCGCCTTCATCAAATAGCCTGGATGATCTGAAGAAGGGCAGTAAGACTGCGCCTTCATCAGGAAACCTGGATGATCTAAGGAAGGGCGGTGGGACCGTGCCTTCAATCGGTATTAACTCTATAGAGCTACATCTCTCTACTTCCAAAGATTCATGGGTATTAGATACCATGACTGAATCTCACACATGCACTAATATATGGTGGCTGAAAGTAGGAGAGATTTGGAAAGCACGAAATGGACCTCAGAGTTGTGGCAACTGTTGTAGGATCCATGAGTCTTGCTTTGCCAAGAGGCCTTGTCTTAGTATTGTATAATGTATATTGCATACCTACTTTTAGTAGGAATATTATATCTGTATCCGTGTTTGACAAGGAAGGATATAATGTTAATATTGGAAATAGAGTTTTCAATGTTCTATGCAATGATATGTTTTATACCAGTACTGACATGGTTGGAGGATTGTACATATTAGATATGGGTAACAATGCCTCAAGTTCTATATATTCCGTTAATACCAAGAGGTCTAAATCCAACGATTTAAACCTAACTCTGTTATGGCACTGTCATTTGGGTCGCATAAACAAGAAGCGCCTATCAGCACTTCAGAAGTGCGGGCTTTCAGGTTCATTCGAATTCCATTCGATCGATAGGTGCAAGGTTTGTTTGATGGGAAAAATGACTAAAGTGCCCTTTATCGATCGCGATGAAAGGGCGGGTGAATTATTGGGGCTTATACACTCGAATGTGTTTAGACCAATAAGTTCACTTGCCAGGAGGGGTTTTAGCTACTTTATCACATTTATTGATGATTACAGTAAATATGGTTATGTCTATTCGGTGAGACATAAGTCTGAAGCTTTTGATAAATTCAAAGAGTTTAAGACTAAAGTAGAAAACCAGCTCGACAAAGGTATTAAGGCACTTCGATTGGATCGAGGTGGAAAATACTTGACCACAGAGTTATTAGATCATCTAAAAGAGAATGGGATCCTTTTAGAATGGACTCCTCCTGGGACACTGTAGTTGAAAGGTGTAGCCAAACGGAGAAATCGGACATTGTTAGACAATGGTCCGTTCCATGATTAGTTAGACTGATCTCCCAATCTCTTTCAGGGTTTATGCTCTAGAGACGACCGCATTCATAGTGAATCGGGCTTCGACAAGGGTGTGGAAGGGACACCATTTTAAAAAATGGTACGGGATGATGCCCGCTTTGTCCTTCCTAAAGATTTGTGGTTGCGAGGCTTATGTGAAACATTTGGTTTCGACTAAGCTCGAACCAAGATCTGAGATATGCACCTTCGTGTGGTATCCCAAAGCAACAAGGGGATACTATTTCTACAATCCCAGTGAGAACATGGTGTTCGTCGCTTGGGGTGGGGTCTTTATGGAAAAGAAGTTTTGTTTCCAAAGACGTCATTGGGAGGACTGTGCATCTCGAAGAAATTCAGGATGGTACAGATCTGTTTAAACCAATTGGCAACCCAGTAGAAAGGAGCCAGAGACTGTCGTAGAGTAAGAACCAATTCCTGTTACAATTCCGGAAGGTCCAAGGCGATTTGAAAGGATCAATCTTCCACCTCCAAGATATGGTATCCAGAGGTGACAATGAAGTCATGGTGGATCACGATGATCCAGCCACCTTTCAGGAAGTCGTGGATGGGCCCAACTCCGAGTTATGGCTGGGAGCCATGAGGGAGGAAATGTAATCCATGTCGGACAACCGAGTCTGGGAACCGGTTGATCCCATCAATGGTGTGAGGACCATAGGATGCAAATGGATCTTCAAGGTGAAGATGGACATGGACGGCAACCCTCTGACCTACAAAGCTCAACTGGTGGCGAAAGGTTATAGGCAGATCCAATGGATTGACTATGAGGAAACCTTCTCCTTAGTGGCTATGGTCAAAATCGATCCAAATTCTTCTTGACATAACTGCGTATCATAATTACGAGATATGGCAAGTGGATGTCAAAACCGCTTTCCTAAATGGAAATTTGACTGAGTACGTTTGTATGTCTCGGCCCAAAGGTTTTGACGATCCGAAGAATAAAGGAAAGATTTATAAGTTGTTGAAATCCATTTATGGATTGAAACGAACTTCTCGGAGTTGGATCCTTCGTTTTGATGAAGCTGTAATTGGATTTGGCTTAATCAAGAACGAGGATGAATCTTGCGTTTATAAGAAGGCTAGTGGGAGCAATATTACCTTTCTGGTTCTCATTGAAAACGACATCCCAACCTTGCACGAGACTAAAGCTTGGTTGAGGAAGTGTTTTTCAATAAAGGACTTAGGCGATGCTTCTCATATCTTAAGGATTAAGATATGTAGAGATCGCACCAAGAGGGTCTTGGATTTAAGTCAGGGAACCTATGTGAACAAGGCATTGAGTAGGTTCTTAATGCTCGATTCAAAGAAAGGACTCTTACCCACTAGTCATGGCATTCATCTCAGCAAGACTCAGTGTCCTAAGACACCTGATGAGCTGAAAAGGATGATGAGAATCCTATGCGCCTGGGGGCAGGATCGATCATATATGCCATGACATGTATGAGACCAGACGTCTCGTAAGCCTTATGTTGTACCAGTAGACATCATTCTAACCCGGGGGAAAGATGATGCTGAACTAGTCGTCGAAGGATGAGTAGACGCTAGTTTTCCAAGACAAATCCAGATGACTTTAGAAGTCAATCAGGATATGTGTTTACGCTGAATGGCAGAGCTTTAGCTGGGACAGCGTAAAGCAAGATATCATTGCCGAATCTACGACAGAGGCCAAGTACATGGATGCTGCAGAGGCAGCTAAGGAGGCTATGTGGATTTGGAAATTCATGGCAGGGCTGGGTGTAATTAAAAACCCATCCAGCCCGGTGAATCCATCTTGCGACAACACAAGGGCCATTGCGCAAGCTAAAAGCCTAGATCGTATAACAAATCCAAACATGTACTGCGGCGTATCCACCTCATCAGATAAATACTGAACTGAGGTGAAGTGAAGATAACCGATATTGCAACAGATGATAACATAGCCAACCCTTTGACTAAGGCAGTGTCACTGCCTGAACATGTTAGACATGTAAAGTCGATGGGGACATATTGGTGTTTAGATTGGAACTAGGGCAAGTGGGAGATTGTTAGTCTTAGTGCCCGTAGTTCAATCCTAAATGTCCAAATGTATATATCATCGTTAGCAATAAAATTAAAGCGGCTTTATATTACTTATGTGTTGGAGTAATATATCGATGTGTGCTCTGATCTATGCCCACCATGCGAATAGAACCATAGATCGAGATAGATCACACTCGATGGGTCCCTAGTCAACAAAGCTTCACTAGAAGCGACTAGTATGAAAGATGGCTCTTTATGGCTTACGTTCTGTTAGTCATTGGAATGGGATTCCGGAGTCTGATCATAGATATCATGTGGGACATGATATTGGACGACCCGCCCTGAATATGTGCCATAGATTAAGTCATGAACATATTCAGTGTTGTAGCTTGTCATGTATCCTTAGACCAAGGAGTCTTTGTGATCGCTATGTAGTCAACAACTGAGTTTGACCTGAGCCTAACGTTGTCCGTAACAGGGCTTCCATAACGGCCAGGATTGGCTTGGGGATGGGCTACATGAGTGACACGAAAGACGGCTAAGGGATTTATCCCTCATACTAAGGTATGGGAAAGATATCGGTTCTCGGCCGCTTGATCGAGAGTGACTGGAAGAATAGCATGGCCATGCACATGATACTGGGTATCATATCTTCAGTCATCTCACATATCAAGGAACGGTGATTGAGAATAATAAGGATGACGGCTCTATGCCTTATCTCAATCAGGATATCGGAGATAAAAGGATAATGACAGGGACGACGGAAAGGTTAGAATCGACAGGGTCGATTCGTTATGTAGTGTCAGGCAATACTAAAGTCTCGTTAGTTGCCACTTAAATAGGATCAAGTAAAATGGGATTTTACGTTGATCTATTGACATGCATAAACCTAAGGGTCACACCGGAGGATGAAACTCATTGACACATTTATGGAGAATGGCCAAAAGGGAGTTGTCTCGGGACATGACCAAAACTGGGTTTTGGGTCATGTGCCCGTAAGTGAATAGGACTTTACGGATCGAGACAAGGCTTGGAGTCTTGGGATTGATCGCGTCGGATAATGTTGGACATTTCCGGTATGGAAGGCATGGAGGCGATGAGCGAATCACGGGACCTCGTTGGAAATGGTCACGGGCCATGTTCCAAGAGGCCCATGAAAGGCCCATGCAACCAAGGCCCATGGAACTAATTAATCAAGTCTTGATTAATTAGTACTAAGTAAGCAAGACAAGGATTAAGGTGTTGGTGATTCACCACCTAACCCAATCTTGTCTTGCCATACTTTGTCCTATTTACACCTTACTTGACACCATACTTGTCCCATGCCTTTAGTTGGACAAGTATGGGTTTTGTTATGTTTAAGTCATCTTTTTTCAACATAACAAACACAAGACAAGAATAGGAAACACATTTTCTCTCCCTCTTCCATGGCCATTTCGGGTTTGGCTAGTTTCCACCTCCATGTTTGTGTTCTTGAGTCCTCAAAGAGAAGAACTACGTGGCTTTGATTCCCATGTGGATACGTAGGCGTCTTGGAGACTCAAGCCAATCATTCGTTAACCGGTGTTCTTGTTTTGGTAAGAACTAGTGCTGAATTTTTCTCTTGTTAATCCATTCTTTGTTAGTTGTTTCATGGTTCTAATTGTCTCTTGGTTTTCATTGATTTTCCGCTGCGAGTTGGTTCATCTCCAACCCTACCTCGAGACCTAACACGTCCATGTATCATCAACGCGCGCCATCTACGGCTCAGAGCTAAGTCCGCGAAAGCGCGCCAATTAGAACCAATTCTGGGTCACGCGCCTCTGCTCAAGGGTAAAAATGGAATTTAACCTTTAATTAACGTGCCTCTATTTTAAGCAACCCAGATTCTCTCGCAAAATAGAATACTAATTTCCGCAATATAGATGTGCTCGTCTGAGATCTTAAGGCAGACTAGATGGTCGTAGATAGAAACTGGTAACCACTACGCTGGTCATTTTTCGGTCAAAATATCACAAAAAGTATTTGCTTTCGAAAACAGAAACAGATAAAGAGATCTTCATTCTCAGACTAGCTCTTCTATATCTGCAAACAAAAATAACTGTATCATCAAATATTTCACTCTACTTTCCTGGCCTATCATGTTGTCCTCTTTCGGTTATCCGCAAACAATTTACTCTTTATCCGCAAACGAGTGTGTCTATATCCTCATCTAAATCCAGAACCAAAAAAACCCCAAAACAGAACCATAACTCGTATAATCCTAACCACTGCTTGATGTATCTGCAATATGCTATGATGATATACTCTAAACATAAAAATGTGTGTGTATTTTTCTTTACTTAAGTCTAGATTGCATTGTTTGCAAACTGGGATGATTATATTCTCAAACAATAAACAATAAACCCTCAAAACTCAACCCTAAATAAATCAAAAGCAACCGTGGTTTCTCAAATCTTGCTTGTTCTATCTGCAATCTAAAATGATGATTTACTCAAACATGAAAATATGGTTGTACAGTGGGTCAATGAGTATAGCTTGCTTTATTCGGGTCAATGAGTATAGCTTGCTTTATTCGCAAACTGACATTCTTGTATTTGCAAACGAGAATAACTATATCCTCATCTAAATCCAGAACCCAAAAAACCCCAAAACAGAACCCTAATCACCCTATAATTTGAAAACACTGCTTGCTGTATCTTCAACATTGTATGATGATATACTAAACCATAAAAATATCCTTGAACAGTGGGTCAATGAGTATGGTCTACTTTATTTGCAAACTGAAATTCTTGTATTTGCAAACGAGAATAACTTTATCCATAAACCAATAATAAAATAAAACATGACTAATTTCATATAATTAAAAGATTTACTTTCCACAAAAAAAGATTAAATACTATAGTAATTAAGCATAATTATTGTTGTCTATGTCGCTATCATCATCATCATCCCATAAATCTTCTTTATCTTCCACAACTCCTTCCATAGGTTCCTCCCCATATGGGTCTATGTTGTCTTCTTCTTCCTCCGCTTCCTCTTGTCCCTCTTGTTCTTCTTTATCATCCTCCGCATGGACATCCTCTTCATCATCATCCTACAAATCTTCATCAACATGAGAACTATCTTCATCATAAGAGAAGAAGTCCATATAATTAAATGGCTTTATAGGAACAGGTGCGGTTGGAGGTGCTTTCTCCTCATCCTTGTCTTCTTTAATCAGAGGATCACCATCACCTTTTTCTGGTTCAAACTCTGCATCTCCTTCTTCATCATCTTCATCTTCTTCCTCTCCTCCTTTCTCTTCATCTTCTTCCTCATTGTCCTCTTTATCTTCATCTTCATCTACTTCTTCATCCGGCGGTGATTCATAATCAGGATCACCCGGTTGAGGAATGTCATACTCATTGATGAGAGGATCATCATCATCATCATCAAAGGAGGAGGGATTCAGCCTGTGCCTCTTTGAACAGACGTCGTCGTCCTCATCATCACTATTGAAGATTTGTGATGGTGGAGACTTGCATTTGAAAGATTGCCATTTGTCGCCATCACTCTTAGAAGACAGAATAGAAGGAGACTTTGGAGATGATGACATGGCTGACTAGTACGATAAGGATGATGAGGATATAGTTGGTTTGGTTTTCAATATAAAGATATCAAAAGGGTGTCAGAAAATGGAACGACACTATTAATTGGTGAAGCTTTTCGTGTGACGCGAGGAGATTTTTGTAATGATGACAAAAGATACTGAAATGAAAGGGCGGTTGCTTGTAGTCAGATCAAAAATTAAAATCATGATTACCTTACTTTTGTTGCATGCTTGACACGTGCTCCAACATACCTATTTCTATCTGATGAATTGGAGTGAGAATGAAAATACTTATCGTTTGAGGAAATGAGCATTCTGGTTTGGGGAAATCCGCATTCTGTATTGCGGAAATATAATATTCTAGTTTGAGGAAATGAGCATTATGTTTTGCGAAAATAGTTTTCTAGTTAAAGGAAATGAGCATTATGTTTTGCGAATATAGAACATTCTGTTTGTAACAATGTACATTTATCACATTACATGCGTGCTTGACACGTGTTCCGCTACATACTTTTATCAATACCCCTATAAATATACCCCTTGTATCCCCCATAAATATTATTCACACTCACATCTCTTCTTAATCGCTAGATCGTAGAGACAAAAATGGATTCCTCAAAAAAACTCAAACAGGAAATTATAGAGAAAGAACATCATGGTTCCGTACGTGAGCTGCGTCAAATGAAGCTTTCCGTAATCAAGTCCCATTTGCTAATAGCACATGACAGGTTGTTCAACCTGATGGCTGAATGGGAAGAAGATGACATGTCCGACGCGCCACAAGAGCACATAGCTGCCAAGGAAAGCATGATGAAGACACTCATGGAGTATGAGACCGTACTTGGAAGCATTGTGAAGGAGAAATCCTAAACGACAAGATAAATGATGGATTACATGTACTTTCCCTTTCGGTTTCATGTCTTTTGTGTTGGCTTTTGGTTCTTCTGTTTGGTGTCCTGATTTTGGTTGTTCTTTAAGACTCCATATGAATCAATGAAAAGCTTTTGTTTAACTAATTCTGCACTAAAATTGCACAAATATTATCCTATACTGCCTAATGTGAAAATGTATACAATGGTTCCAAAAACAAGGTACCTTGTATTCTCAAACTCGTAAAGCCACAAACACAACCATCGTAATTTGTTCTTGTTTATTATCACACAATCTTTGAAAATATATTTCGTGTGGGGCGAGGGAGATTTAACAATGGTACTGATCAGACACTTGTGAGATTTGGAAGTGACACGTGTCAATACACGATTGTAAACTGGAAGAGCCAGTGATTTTTGTTTTGAGGATAATTCTATGAATGTTTGAGAATTTAATACATAAGAATAGAAATCGTATGTCTTGGATAAAACACTTGATATTCTGATCTTGAAAAGTAACTACCCACTAACCCCTTAACTTAGTTTAAGATTACCAATAACCCCCTTGGACTAGTGGTATAAATACCCCCAACTGAGTAACTACTTGAACACATCTTTCACTCCTCAACTCCAAAAAAACATCTTCACTCCCTCAAAGCAACAAAAATGGCTTCCAAAAGCGGAATTGATATTAGTACTTGGGCTCACATGAATATAGAAGATGAAGCAAGGCGTGTACAATCCATACAACACCTATGGAAGCTGAAATTGTAAGAACCACTCCCGGTCAACGACAGTCAAACCTGCGAAAAACAGGAAAATTTAAAAATTTTAAGACAGACACTTAAATTAACCTAAATTGACCCCGAGGGTCATACCGGACTTAAGTTGACCCCGATATCGACCAAAATGACTTCCGGGGGACTCATGGCAACTTTCTGATCAATTTGGGAAATGTTGACTTTTCGTTGGAAAAGTCAACCGAGCGACGTTTTGGTCCATTCGAGGACTGTTTTGAATCCAAAAAGCCTAGACGTCATCGCAGCGGTCTTATTTGAGCCGTTTCCTTGTAGCCCACCAAGTTTCGTAATTTCTTGGGAAAAGTGCCCGTTCGGGGCCTGAAACGTCCGATTTTCGCGAATCTGATTGGAAAATATCTTCTAGATATTGTTCAAAAAAGTGTGGGACCCACCTTGCCACTTGTCAACCAAGTGGTGGTGTTAGGTTTTGGGGGGGAAATGAAAGGGAGACTACAAGGGGGGTTCGGCCATGGGGTAAAACAAAGAGAAAAAAAATAGAAAAAAGGAAGAGAGTTAGAGAGAGAAGGAGAAGAAGGAAGAGAGAAGCTAGGGTTTGTGTTGCCACTATTCACGTCATCCATCCATTGGATCGTCTCAAGGCTAGGAGGAAGTGCACTCCCCTCGTTCTCCTCTATGGTATACACCAAACCGATTCTCGTTTCGTTAAATTTTGGAAGTTAGGGTTTATGTAAAACTATTAGTTTAGGGTGTTTTGAGGTTGGGGAAATCGTTGGAGACGTTTTGGAGGTGTTTGGAGGTGAAGGGGAACGTTTTCCGGCGACCGGGAGATTGGGAGGAGCTCCGGCCACCATGGGAGGTGGCTGGCCGGAGCTAGGGCCGGCCACCACCATGGTGGTGCCGGGCCCATTTAAGCCCTAGGGCCCACGGCTAGGTTGGGCCGGGTGGGGCCCACGTGCTCGGGTGCTTGGGTTTAGTGTTCGGGAGGTTTGAAACGTTCCCCGGACCATTTATCCTTAACCGAATCGAAATTTGGAATTAAATTGGAAGAGTTGTAATTAACGGGTTTTAGAAACTTTAAACGTTAAGTAATTGACTCGGAAGTCGGAATTCGATTCCGTCAAGTGCATTGGGATCCTTGAATTACTATAATTCCGTAGAAACGAAAATGGGGACTTTTGGAGCCCCGGAAGGCCATTTACAAAACCCGGCCAGATTCTCCATGTCGGGCGAATCGGGCCTTTACGGGTCCTTTATCGATAATGTCGAGTAATTGTGAAGTTTGGGAGTGATCGACATTGTCGGGGTTACGTTTGGGCGTTAAGTTTATTGAATTTCGGTT
Organism: Erodium maritimum; assembly: GCA_963921825.1. NCBI lineage: Eukaryota > Viridiplantae > Streptophyta > Magnoliopsida > Geraniales > Geraniaceae > Erodium > Erodium maritimum. The sequence goes on along the minus strand of OY997596.1, from coordinate 24,729,331 downwards.
TATTCATACTAGTTTAAAAGTGCCTTAAATTTGTGTTCTCTTAGATCGTGCTGCGGACCGAGGCAAAGGGAAACTAGGCGAGTGACTGCGATCGCGCCGAGGCTTAGTTGGGCACTTTTGGAGGACTTATACGAGGTAGGGAAAAGTAGCTGGATCTCGGCCCTAACTAAGGAAAGTTAACTGTAGAATTGCATGTGACACCGGGGTGTCGTGGGTTATTTAGGTTATCAAAAATTAGAAGGGCATGATACGAGAACGTAGCAATCATTAGAAAAGCATGTGACACTTAGTAGTGTCGTAGGAGCAGTGAACTTAGCGAGATTATAATTACTGGAGGCATATGACCATGCCCGGAGGTTGTTTGTTATTATTGTTGAGTTGGGTGGCCATGAGAGCCCGTGTTATTATTGTTGAGTTTGGGTGGCCATGAGAGCCCGTGTTATTATTGTTGAGTTGGGTGGCCATGAGAGCCCGTGTTATTATTATTGGTATTTTGGGTGGCCACGAGTGTCGTGGGGTTGTGAACCCGTACTTTACCGTTGGCGTCTTGGGTGGCCATGAGGGCCCGTAGGGTTGTTGAACCCGTGTTTTGTTGTTGGTGTCTTGGTGGCCTTGAGTGCCTATGGAGTTTGGGACTGGTGTCGTTACTGTATGTTGAACTTTGTTTGTGATTGTGATTGGTTACTTGATGATGGTGGAAGTTGTGTGGTGTAGCTATCCTCCCGACTGGGATCGGGAGAAGCGGAGAGGTTTTGGGCTAGCTCCCCGACTGGGATCGGGGGAAGGACTCGTGGGTGTGGCTAACCACCCGACTGGGATCGGGTGAAGCGGAGAGGTTGTGAGTTAGCCTCCCTACTAGGATCGGGAGAAGTTGCGCGACAGGGCGACCGCCTGACCTGACTGGGATCGGTAAAGGGCGAGAGACAGAGATTGGGTTACTGAGCAGCTGGTATGCGATCCTTTGTGATCTTGTTTGGTGTGCAATCCTTTTGTGATCTTGGTATTGCGTGGTTGTCAGTCGTGTCTTTGGAGGAGGTCGTCAATCGTTGTGTGGGGTCTACATCATGTGTCCGAGTGTTGAGTCGGTTGAGGAAGGTATTGGTCGTGTGTGTGTTATTTGAGTCGTTGTTGGCGTCACCGGCTTTGTCTACTAAGTATGCCATGGTCAGTCTGTTATCTGTGGTGGTGAGCGAACGCTCACCCCTAGCTGCTTTTCCTATAGGTACCGTTCGCAGGCTGGACTAGGTGAGCTTCTGAAGCTTGAAGAGCAGGAAGCGGGTTTCTGGGTTATTTTTTTGAGTCTAGTGACGTGTACCTCTTTTTTATCCTATTGTTGGGACTTATTTTTGAGATGTAAATATTATTTTGTTGAACAAATGGTGTTTTTAAAGCGAATTATAAAAAGGGTCTCAAAATGGTTTATTGTTTCAAAATGTTCACGTCCCGAGTTCGGTTTACTGAAATTGGGGCGTGACAGCTTGGTATCAGAGCTCGAGGTTTCACACCTCGGACTGCACGTTAATTAGGTGGGAGAGTCGAGTCAGTAAGGTCCCGTCGTGCGTTGGGTACGCAAGTCGGAACTCGTGCGTAGACCCGTTAGGATTTGAGTCCTGCTTTTGTTATGTGCTTGTGCAGTACGGGGTTACTGGCACAGTGTTAGTGTGTTGCTGCGTGAAACGTTTTTAAACTGTCGCGACTCGACTCAGGAGCGCTCCTGTGGTCGAGCGTGATGGTGTTGATGTCAAGTGGCTACAATGTAGTTCAGGGACGCCTGGACCGGGTTGTAACTACTTGATGTCAAGAAATGAGGCTTTTAATGGAGTGGAAAAGGTTTTTTAAAATTGGTTGGCCCTGTGGGCGTGTTTTGGGTTTGGTTGGCCCGGTGGGCGTGTGTGACTTTGGTTGGCCCGGTGGGCGTGTATTGTTATTGCTCGGCCGTGTTGGCTTGTGTTTGAGGTCGGTCTTGAGTTCCTGTACTTGTGTTATGTGTTTGGTGGTCGTTTTTCTGCGACGTACTAATGTACGGGTCGCTATTAGCCGGGAAAGTTACGAATATCCTAGGGTAGACATAACGGGTGTAAGTAGTGCGAAATCATCACTGCTACGAAATCGGGGTCACTGGTTTGGCCCGGAAGGTGAAATTGGCAGGACTGAGTACCGGCCCGTTAGGTGAGACGGAACGGTTTCGGTGCCGGCCCGGTAAGGGGCCCGGCACGGTTTGGACGCCGGCCCGGTAAGGGGCCCGGCACGGGTTGGACGCCGGCCCGATAAGGGGCCCGACACGACTTGGGTGCCGGCCCGGTAGGGGGCACGACATGGTCAGGGTGCCGGCCAGGTATGGGGCGCGTCCCGGCCTGGTTACCGGCCCGGAGAGTGGCACGGCCCGGGTCGTGTGCCGGCCAGGTCCACTGAGCCGTTTTCAATTTTTTTTTGGTTGTTGTTGTTTCGTTGTGTGGTTAGGTTTGTCATCGCGTGTTTTGGTGCACGTTGGTGCGGTCTCTTTGAGGTTTCTTTTACTAATACTAATATTTAAAGTATTAATAGCGTGAGCGGTGTGACGTATTAGCGATAAGCACGCTAGAGTAAGCGTAGACCGTGTCAACGTTAGTGTGTTTGAACTTGTGGTCTTTATTTGAGTTCGCAAACTGAACGTTTGCGTGTGTCCGTGCAGAGGGTACTGACTTATGGCTCGCGGTAGACAAGGACGAGCAGCGGGAACAAGGGGTCGGGCGCCCACGCGAGGCCGGCGGGGACGGTCAGCGGGGACACCGGGAAGGGTGCCAACCGTTGAGCCCGCCAAGTACGCGGAGGCGCAGGGCACTCCTATTGGAGAAGACAGGAGAAGCGACGTGGGACCGTCTACAGGCACACCCAGTGTTCCGCCGGTCGCGGACCCTCCCATTATGACTGCCCTGGATGAGCTGACCAGGACAGTCCAGAGGTTGGTGGAGGTCATCGCCAGCCGAGAGTCGGCTTCACCAGCTCCAGAGGCAGCCGCGGTCCCAGTGAGGCCCGGTCAGGCAAAGGATCACACAGCCCGGACCCTACTAGACTTCCTGAAGCTAGGGATACCCATCTTCGTCGGGGAGCCGAACCCCGACCTAGCCGAGAGGTGGCTAGAGCAGGTCACGCGGGACCTGGATACTTCAGGTATCGAAGATGGCTGCCGCAGAGTGTCCTTCGCAGCTCACCAGCTGAGAGACAGCGCCTATCACTGGTGGGGGCGTGTGAAGGACATTGTCGGGCACGACTACGACATCTTCCAGGAGGTGTTTCTGGCGCAGTACTTTCCCGAGTCGGCTCGGTTTGAGCGACATCGGTAGTTTCTAGACCTGGAGCAAGGGGGGTGACAGTATCGGAATACGAGGCCAGATTCACGGCCTTGACCAGATTCGCGCCGGAGATGGTGATGACCGAGCAGAACCGTTGCCCGCGGTTCGAGGGGGTATTGAGACCGGTGATTTGGGATAAGGTCCTCGCCTTGAGGCTGCGGAAGTATACAGATCTCGTGGACACCGCGGCGATAGTGGAGCTGGGCGTCCGGGATGCGGCCAGAACCCGTGAGGTCCGACAGCGGCCGACCAGCTTTGCAGGGCCGTCCGAGTCACGAGACCCGAGGAGGCAGAGGACCACGGGGTTCTTCCGACCACCGACTCATCAGGGTGGAGCGAGACAGCGGGGGTCAGTGGCATCAGTTGGGACAGTCGCGTCAGAGAGGGCGCTGACGTGCTTTACCTACGGGTAGCGACGCCACTTCCGTCGCGAGTGTCCGATGGGAGGAGGGCCCACGACGCTGCCAGCGACCAGCCGGACGAGCTAGGGCACGGAGTCGAGAGCCGACGAGATCGGCTGTTTCCGATGCGGCCGGGTTGGGCACACCATTGCGTGGTGGCGTGAGCCGTCGAGGGCAACGTCAGCGCAGCGACCGCATCAGTCGCGTACAGTACAGTCGCCCAGGGGTCGTCCTCGTCAGAGTCAGCAGTCGAGGCTGTCACAGCCTTCTACGAGCGCACCGATTCCGAGACAGCAGCAGAGTCATGGGTATTCAGCAGCCAGTGCGCCGGGTCAGAGGCAGTAGGCCTCGCAGGGGAGATTATATGCAGTCACCGACTCCTGAGCCCCAGGATCTAGCACGTACCGCGAGACCATCCAGGGTACGTGTTTATTGTATCATTTATGGGCGTTATTCTTATTTGATACTGGGGCGTCGCACTCTTTTATTTCGTTGGGTTGTGCTGAGAGGTTGGGGGTGAGCTTAGAGCCATTGAGTCCACCCCTATGCCTGGACACCCCAGTTGGGGGTGGTGTATCGTTGACTAGGGTATGTCGTGCCTGCGAGATTAGAGTCGCAGACTGTCCTTGCCCTGGTGATCTTCTCGTGCTGGGAATGACGACCTTTGATGTGATCTTGGGAATGGATTGGTTGGCGAAGTACCGAGCCAACATCGATTGCTACAGGCGACGAGTGACAGTGTCAGTGGGTAGTACGAAGGTGACGTGTGTGCTGGGTAGTAAGAGCGGGGTCTTCCTGTCGGCGTTATCCGCAGAGGAGGAAGTATCGGTTGTGTAAAGCTGAGAGTTACTGCGAGTGGTATGCGAGTTCCCCGAGGTCTTCCCTGAGGAGTTGAGCGGGTTGCCACCGGTTCGTGAGGTGGAGTTCGGGATTGACCTAGTGCCGGGAACGGCGGCGATATCGATGGCGCCTTACAGGTTTGCGCCGGTAGAGTTGACTGAGTTGAAGCGTCAGCTAGAGGAGATTCAGCAGAAGGGATTTATCCGTCCGAGTGTATCACCGTGGGGAGCACCAACACTCTTCGTGAAGAAGAAGAGTGGAGAGCTACGGATGTGTATAGATTACCGGAAGCTAAACCGGGTTACGGTGAAGAACCGATACCCGATGCCGAGGATCGATGACTTGTTCGACCAGCTGAGAGGGTCGACATGCTTCTTGAAGATCGATCTGCGATCCGTTTATTATCAGTTGCGAGTCCGTGAGGGGGACGTCGCAAAGACTGCATTCCGGACGCGCTATGGGCACTACGAGTTCCTGGTGATGCCATTCGGACTGACGAACGCACCTACAACGTTCATGGACCTGATGAACAGTATCTTTCGGCCGTACTTAGATCAGTTTGTTGTGGTGTTCGTAGACGACATCCTGATTTATTCGCAGAGCGAGGCAGCCCACGAGGTACATCTGAGGACTGTTCTGAAGCTACTGCGCGAGCATCAGCTATATGCCAACTTGGAGAAGTGCGAGTTCTGGCTCGCTGAGGTGAAATTCCTCGGTCACATCGTGTCCCGTGACTGCATACTGGTCGATCCGTCGAAGATCGACGCGGTCTCGAAGTGGGCACGGCCCACGAGTGTCGTCGAGATCCGCAGCTTTCTGGGGTTGGCAGGCTATTATCGGCGATTTGTCCAGGACTTTGCGCGACTAGCCGCACCGATGACTCTGCTGACGCGCAAGGGAACCGAATTTGTGTGGACGAAGGACTGTGAACGGGCATTCACGGAGTTGAAGACTCGGCTGACTACCGCTCAAGTGTTGGTGGTGCCCGAGCGAGGGATCGGGTATGATGTGTACTGTGATGCGTCCGGAGAGGGACTGGGCTGCGTACTTATGCAGTTGGGCAGAGTTGTGGCTTATGGCTCCAGGCAGTTGAAGACGCACGAGCGCAACTATCCTACCCACGACTTGGAGCTAGTAGCAGTCGTGTTTGCGCTAAAGGGCTGGCGATATTATCTGTATACCGAGGGGTTTCAGGTGTTCTCGGATCACAAGAGCCTCAAGTACATATTTTCCCAGCGAGACCTGAACATGCGCCAGCGGCGGTGGATGGAGCTACTAGAGGAGTACGACTTCGAGCTACACTACCATCCGAGCAAGGCGAACGTGGTCGCCGACGCCTTGAGTAGGAAGTCGGTTCCGAGCCTCGCTAGAATATCAGTCTGAGAGTGGGACATGATGGGGGAGCTGAGCACGTTCGGCCTTGAGCTAGAGGAGATTACTGGCGGCATGGCCATGTGCTCATTGGTGGCTCAGCCCTCACTGCTTGCCCAAGTGTTGGAGGCGCATTCGGAGGACGTCTGTTGGGTCTCGAGGTAGGGTTGGAGATGAACCAACTCGCAGCGGAAAATCAATGAAAACCAAGAGACAATTAGAGCCATGAAACAACTAACAAAGAATGGATTAACAAGAGAAAAATTCAGCACTAGTTCTTACCAAAACAAGAACACCGGTTAACGAATGATTGGCTTGAGTCTCCAAGACGCCTACGTATCCACATGGGAATCAAAGCCACGTAGTTCTTCTCTTTGAGGACTCAAGAACACAAACATGGAGGTGGAAACTAGCCAAACCCGATATGTACATTTGGACATTTAGGATTGAACTACGGGCACTAAGACTAACAGTTGAGGCATCAGAGATCCGAGAGAGAGTCGTCAGGGGTGACGAGGTGGTAGGATGGGAGGATAGTGCTGATTGGGGGTTACGGTACCGCGGGGGGCTGTTCGTGCCGGTTAACTATAGAGACGACGTGTTGCGAGAGGCACATCATTCGCGTCTTACAGTGCACCCGGGGGGCACCAAGATGTACCGTGACCTCAGACGGCATTTCTGGTGGCGCGGGATGCAGAGAGCAGTCGCAGAGTTTGTGTCGAGATGTCTTGTCTGTCAGCAGGTGAAAGCCGAGCATCAGCGTCCCGCAGGATTGTTGCAGCCACTCCCGATTGCTCAGTGGAAGTGGGAGCACATCACGATGGACTTCGTGTGTGGACTACCGAGATCGCCGAAGGGAAACGACGCCGTATGGGTGGTAGTCGACCGGTTGACCAAGTCGGCCCATTTCCTAGCTATGAGGATGACGAATCCGGTCGATAAGTTGAGCAGCCTGTACATTCAGGAGATAGTGCGTCTCCATGGGGTCCTAGTGTCGATAGTGTCTGATAGAGATCCCCGCTTCACGTCTAGGTTTTGGCCGAGTCTGCAGAAAGCGTTGGGGACCGAAGTTCTACTCAATACAACACATCATCCCTAGACAGACGGTCAGTCCGAGTGCACTATTCAGATCTTGGAGGACATGCTGCGAGCATGTGTGCTGGATTTCAGGGGATCATGGGAGACCCACCTGCCGTTGGTCGAGTTCGCCTACAACAACAGCTACCAGGCCAGTATTGGGATGGCACCGTTCGAAGCGTTGTATGGTAGGCCGTGTCGATCGCCAGTGTGTTGGGCAGAGGTGGGGGACAAGAGTCTACTAGGGCCGGTTCTTTTCAAAGAGACGACAAAGAAGGTCGCGCTGATACGCGATCGGTTGAGGACCGCGCAGAGTCGGTAGAAGAGTTGTGCCGACAGGCGACGTCGACCTCTTGAGTTTGCAGTCGGGGATCACGTGTTCTTGAAGGTGAGCCCGAGGAAGGGGCTGGTACGGTTCAAACGCAGCGGGGGCAAGTTGGATCCGCGGTACATTGGCCCGTTCGAGATCTTGGGCAGAGTGGGAGCAGTGGCCTATCGTCTGGCGATGCCACCGCAACTTGGAAGAGTCCATGATGTCTTCCACGTGTCCCAGTTGCGACAGTACAACGCAAACCCCTCCCACGTCATTGAGTGGACAGATATCGAGGTGGCTGACGATGTCTCCTATGAGGAGCAGCCGGTTCGGATCATGGACACACGGGAGCAGAACCTGTGGGGAGGCAAGATTATCCGCCTGGTACGAGTGCAGTGGAAGCATCACGGGGCTGAATCGACTTGCGAGCGCGAGGACGAGGTTCGCGCGAAGTATCCCGCCTTGTTCGTTTCGCGAGGTATGTCTGTTTTAAATTTCGTGGACGAAATTCCTTTAAGGGGGGTATACTTTAAGAACCACTCCCGGTCGAGGACAGTCTAACCTGCGAAAAACAGGAAAATTTAAAATTTTTAAGACAGACACTTAAATTAACCTAAATTGACCCCGAGGGTCATACCGGACTTAAGTTGACCCCGATATCGACTAAAATGACTTCCGAGGGACTCAGAGAAACTTTCTGATCAGTTTGGGAAATGTTGACTTTTCGTTGGAAAAGTCAACCGAGCGACGTTTTGGTCCATTCGAGGACCATTTTGGATCCAAAAAGCTTAGCCGTCATCGCAGCGGTCTTAGTTGATCCGTTTCCTTGTAGCACGCCAAGTTTCGTAATTTCTTGGGAAAAGTGCCAGTTCGGGGCCCGAAATGTCCGATTTTCGCGAATCTGATTGGAAAATATCTTCTAGATATTGTTCAAAAAAGTGTGGGACCCACCTTGCCACTTGTCAACCAAGTGGTGGTGTTAGGTTTTGGGGGGGAAATGAAAGGGAGACTACAAGGGGGGTTCGGCCATGGGGTAAAACAAAGAGAAAAAAAATAGAAAAAAGGAAGAGAGTTAGAGAGAGAAGGAGAAGAAGGAAGAGAGAAGCTAGGGTTTGTGTTGCCACTATTCACGTCATCCATCCATTGGATCGTCTCAAGGCTAGGAGGAAGTGCACTCCCCTCGTTCTCCTCTATGGTATACACCAAACCGATTCTCGTTTCGTTAAATTTTGGAAGTTAGGGTTTATGTAAAACTATTAGTTTAGGGTGTTTTGAGGTTGGGGAAATCGTTGGAGACGTTTTGGAGGTGTTTGGAGGTGAAGGGGAACGTTTTCCGGCGACCGGGAGATTGGGAGGAGCTCCGGCCACCATGGGAGGTGGCTGGCCGGAGCTAGGGCCGGCCACCACCATGGTGGGCCGGGCCCATTTAAGCCCTAGGGCCCACGGCTAGGTTGTACCGGGTGGGGCCCACGTGCTCCGGTTTAGTGTTCGGGAGGTTTGAAACGTTCCCCGGACCATTTATCCTTAACCGAATCGAAATTTGGAATTAAATTGGAAGAGTTGTAATTAACGGGTTTTAGAAACTTTAAACGTTAATTAATTGACTCGAAAGTCGGAATTCGATTCTGTCAAGTGCATTGGGATCCTTGAATTACTCTAAGACCGTAGAAACGAAAACGGGGAAATTTAGAGCCCCGGAAGGCCATTTACAAAACCCGGGCAGATTCGCCATGTCGGGCGAATCGGGCCTTTACGGGTCCTTTATCGACAATGTCGAGTAATTGGGAAGTTTGGGAGTGATCGACATTGTCGGGGTTACGTTTGGGCGTTAAGTTTATTGAATTTCGGTTACTTCATACTAGTTTAAAAGTGCCTTAAATTTGTGTTCTCTTAGATCGTGCTGAGGACCGAGGCAAAGGGAAACTAGGCGAGTGACTGCGATCGCGCCGAGGCTTAGTTGGGCACTTTTGGAGGACTTATACGAGGTAGGGAAAAGTAGCTGGATCTCGGCCCTAACTAAGGAAAGTTAACTGTAGAATTGCATGTGACACCGGGGTGTCGTGGGTTATTTAGGTTATCAAAAATTAGAAGGGCATGATACGGGAACGTAGCAATGATTAGAAAAGCATGTGACACTTAGTAGTGTCGTAGGAGCAGTGAACTTAGCGAGATTAGAATTACTGGAGGCATATGACCATGCCCGGAGGTTGTTTGTTATTATTGTTGAGTTGGGTGGCCATGAGAGCCCGTGTTATTATTGTTGAGTTTGGGTGGCCATGAGAGCCCGTGTTATTATTGTTGAGTTGGGTGGCCATGAGAGCCCGTGTTATTATTATTGGTATTTTGGATGGCCTCGAGTGCCGTGGGGTTGTGAACCCGTACTTTACCGTTGGTGTCTTGGGTGGCCATGAGGGCCCGTAGGGTTGTTGAACCCATGTTTTGTTGTTGGTGTCTTGGTGGCCTTGAGTGCCTGTGGAGTTTGGGACTGGTGTCGTTACAGTCTGTTGAACTTTGTTTGTGATTGTGATTGGTTACTTGATGATGGTGGAGGTTGTGTGGTGTAGCTAGCCTCCCGACTGGGATCGGGAGAAGCGGAGAGGTTGTGGGCTAGCTCCCCGACTGGGATCGGGGGAAGGACGCGCGGGTGTGGCTAACCACCCGACTGGGATCGGGTGAAGCGGAGAGGTTGTGGGTTAGCCTCCCGACTGGGATCGGGAGAAGTTGCGCGACAGGTCGACCGCCTGACCTGACTGGGATCGGTAAAGGGCGAGAGACAGAGATTGGGTTACTGAGCAGCTGGTATGCGATCCTTTGTGATCTTGTTTGGTATGCGATCCTTTGTGCTCTTGGTATTGTGTGGTTGTCAGTCGTGTCTTTGGAGGAGGTCGTCAATCGTTGCGTGGGGTCTACATCACGTGCCCGAGTGTTGAGTCGGTTGAGGAAGGTATTGGTCGTGTGTGTGTCATTTGAGTCGTTGTTGGCGTCACCATATTTGTCTGCTAAGTATGCCATGGTCAGTCTGTTATCTGTGGTGGTGAGCGAACGCTCACCCCTAGCTGCTTTTCCTACAGGTACCGTTCGCAGGCTGGACTAGGTGAGCTTCTGAAGCTTGAAGAGCTGGAAGCGGGTTTCTGGGTTATTTTTTTTAGTCTAGTGACGTGTACCTCGGTTTTGTCCAATTGTTGGGACTTATTTTTGAGATGTAAATATTATTTTGTTGAACAAATGGTGTTTTTAAAGCGAATTATAAAAAGGGTCTCAAAATGGTTTATTGTTTCAAAACGTTCGCGTCCCGAGTTCGATTTACTGAAATTGGGGCGTGACAGAAATTCATAACAATCCAGTACCATATGTTGATGCTGGATGGGAAGGTTATAAAGCTCTTGACTGATATGGAAAAGGACGATAACCATACCTGGAACACAGAAGAAAGAGCTTCCAAAGAACGCATGCTTCTGGCACTAAGGGAATATCAACAATTCTTCGGAAATATAACTGTAGATCCCTAAGCCACATCCAGATGACGATTGGTGGTACCTTGTTTTTCATGCATGTCGTCTTTTATGTTTTTTGTTTGGTGTTTCACACACCATCTTATTCGAATGAATCTATGAATATTTACCTTTGGTCTTCTCAAACTAGATGTTATACTTACTTAAACCATGTTTTTTGTATTCTCAACATGATAATGCAAATGCAGTTGCTAGATACTATCATGACTGAAAGTATTCGCAAACTAGATATGAAATATTCTCAAACCAAATATTCGTTATAAACACACTGTAGTGTTTGAACTTTCAAAAATGAATCAGGTTCGTCCATCGCAAATGAATTATCGACGGTCCTAGATTAGCGCACGAATTAAGCCCATATCCTCACGCCTTTGTGTAGGGGTAAATCCGTAAACCAACTACCTCTTTAAAACCGCAAAATTTAAAAACAGAAAGATACTAAACAACAAATCAGAAATCGAATCAAACACTGAGTTGGAAAGTCTCGAAAAAATCTCTACGATTTCCTAAAATCAACCCTAGATCAGAGTTCTCTCGAAGAAATCAAGATCACGGACGAGATTAAAAGCAATTACGATTCTTTGAAACTTGATTCCAAACAAAAACAAAGATCGCAACTGAGATCGTCGGAGATCGCAACAGAGATCTCCGGAGATATTCACAGATATTGTCAGATTTTAACACAACTAGCCAATAAACAATCGAGATGTCATCTACAATATGTAAGTATAGATCCATTAAACAAAAGTGATTTTCTTCTACTATCGCTGCAAATTCTGTTTTTGCGTTGACTAAAACGTCATAATCATGATCGTTTCTTTATCCGCAAACTAGAATGCTTAGATACTCAAACATTTGTTTATGTTGTACGATATCTAGCAACATAAAATATCTATTTGTTGAAGGTCCAGACAACATAAAATATTCGTTTGTTCTCAAACTAGAGATAAAAATATCCGCCATGAATTATTCTCAAACTAGATATGAAATATCCACAAACTAGCATGCTTATATTCTCAAAGCATAAAATATCTGTTTTTCCTGTGACGATTTAATCGGCAACATATTGTGTTTGAGCTTATATGTGATCTATTCTGCATAAAGTAATTACTGAAATTTCAGACGTAACTATGTACTAGTGCCTGTGTATCAATCTTAGTATATCATAAGTATCTGATTCTATGTGTGATGTATATACAATCTGGAATAATTATATCCTGAAAATGTTCCATACATCCTTGAAAATAAGCAGCAGCCACAGACAGTGACTGTACTGCAAAATCAGATTTGGCAAGACACTGTTCTGTTCTCAGCTGGAGGAACCAGGATATACTTGCCATCATGCCAGCCTGAACGAACACCATTTGTAGGAAAGGAATTCAAGACACTGAATCAGGCAATAGATTTCTACCAGAATTACGCTAGACTGTCCGGATTCACTACAAGAAGGTATGCAGAGAAGAAGGATAAAATAAACAACATAAAGATAAAGTGTAATAACCACTTCCGGTCAACGCCAGTCAAACCTGCGAAAAACAAGAAAATTTAAAATTTTTAAGACAAACATTTAACTTAACCTAAATTGACCCCGAGGGTCATACCGGACTTAAGTTGACCCCGTTATCGACCAAAATGAGTTCCAGGGGACTCAGGGCAACTTTCTGATCAATTTGGGAAATGTTGACTTTTCGCAGGAAAAGTCAACCGAGCGACGTTTTGGTCCATTCGAGGACCGTTTTGGATCCAAAAAGCTTAGCCGTCATCGCAGCGGTCTTAGTTGAGCCGTTTCCTTGTAGCCCGCCAAGTTTCGTAATTTCTTGGGAAAAGTGCCCGTTCGAGGCCCGAAACATCCGATTTTCGCGAATCTGATTGGAAAATATCTACTAGATATTTTCCAAAAAAGGTGTGGGACCCACCTTGCCACTTGTCAACCAAGGGGTGGTGTTAGGTTTTGGGGGGGAAAATGAGAGGTGAGGGTACAGGGGGGGGGGGGGGGGTTCGGCCTACACTAACCAAAAAGAGGAAAAAAGAGAGAAAAAGAATTAGAAAGAAGAGAGAGTTTGGAGAAGAAGAAGAAGAGAGAAAAGAGAAGAAGTTGGGCTAGGGTTTGTCATCCAACCCTTGGATCATCTCAAGGAAAGAAGGAAGCAACTTCCCATCATCCTCCTCTACGGTTTGTACTAAACCGATCGTCATTTTGGTTAATTTCTTGAAAGCTAGGGTTTGGGTAAACTATGAGTTAGGGTTGTAGTGAGGTTGGGGTTCGTTGGAGACGTTTTTGAGCGGTTTTGGAACGTTTTCCGGTGACCAGGAGCTCGGGGGAGCTCCGGCCACCGTGTAGGGTGGCCGGCCGCCCGTGTGAGGTGTCTGGCCGTGCCTTGTGGAAGCTGGCCGGAGTTGGCCGGTGCTGGCCGGACCTCGGGGTGGCTGGCCGGAGCTAGGGCTAGCCACCACCAAGGTGGGCCGAGCCCCAAAAGACCCTAGGGCCCACGTGCTCGGGTGCTCGGGTTTTAGTGTTCGGGTGGTTTAAAGCGTTCCCCGGACCTTTTATCCTTAACCGAATCGAAAATTGGAATTAAATTGGAAAAGCTGCAATTAACGGGTTTTAGAAACTTTAAACGTTAATTAATTGACTCGGAAGACGGAATTTGATTCCGTCAAGTGCTTTGGGCTCCTTGAACTAGTCTAAGACCGTAGAAACGAAAACGGGGGCTTTTGGAGCCCCGGAAGGCAATTTACAAAACCCGGGCAGATTCGCCATGTCGGGCGAATCGGGCCTTTACGGGTCCTTTATCGACAATGTCGAGTAATTGGGAAGTTTGGGAGTGATCGATATTTTCGGGGTTACGTTTGGGCGTTAAGTTTATTAATTTCCGGTTTATTCCTACTAGTTAAAGGTGCTTTGAATTTTGTGTTCTTTTAGATCGTGCTGCGGACCGAGGCAAAGGGAGGCTCGGCGAGTGACTGGGATCACATCGAGACTTAGTGGAGCACTTTTGGAGTTATATACGAGGTAGGGAAAAGTAGCCGGATCTCGGCCCTAACTGGGGAAAGTTAACTGTAGAATTGCACGTGACACCGGGGTGTCGTGGGTTATTTAGGTTATCGAATATTAGAAAAGCATGTTACGGGAACTTAGTAATTATTGGGAAGGCATGTGACACTTAGTAGTATCGTAGGAGCAGAGAACTTAGCGATATTAGAATTACTGGAGGCATATGACCATGCCCGAAAGTTGTTTGTGAAACTAGTGATCTTAGGACTGTTGGAGGCATTAAGTATGCCGGAGGTTGTTGTGTACTGTTATTGTTGAGTGTTGGGTGGCCTTGAGAGCCCGTGTTATTATTGTTGAGTTTTGGGTGGCCTTGAGAGCCCGTGTTATTATAGTTGAGTTTTGGGTGGCCATGAGAGCCCGTGTTATTATTGTTGAGTTTTGGGTGGCCTTGAGAGCCCGTGTTATTATTGTTGAGTTTTGGGTGGCCTTGAGAGCCCGTGTTATTATTGTTGAGTCTTGGGTGGCCATGAGAGCCCGTGTTATTATTGTTGAGTCTTGGGTGGGCATGAGAGCCCGTGTTGTTATTATTGGAGTTGGGTGGCCGTGAGTGCCCGTGGGGTTGTGAACCCATACTTTACCGTTGGAGTCTTGGGTGGCGGCCATGAGGGCCTGTAGGGTTGTTGAACCCGTGTTTTGTTGTTGGTGTCTTGGTGGCCTTGAGTGCCTGTGGAGTTGAGACTAGTGTCGTTACTGTCTGTTGAACTTTGTTTGTGATTGTGTTTGGTTACTTGATCTTGGTGGAGGTTGTGTGGTGTAGCTAGCCTCCCGACTGGGATCGGGAGAAGCAGAGAGGTTGTGGGCTAGCTCCCCGACTGGGATCGGGGGAAGTTGTGAGACAGGTCGACCGCCTGGACCAACTGGGATCGGAAAGGGCGAGGGACAGAGAGGTTACTGAGACAGGTCGACCGCCTGGCCCGACTGGGATCGGGAAGGGCGAGAGACAGAGATGGTTACTGAGCAGCTGGTATGCGATCCTTTGTGATCTTGTTTGGTGTGCGATCCTTTGTGATCTTGGTATTGTGTGGTTGTCAGTCGTGTCTTTGGAGGAGGTCGTCTATTATTGTGTTGGGTCTATATCATGTGTCTGTGTGTTGAGTCGGTTGAGAAAAGTGTTGGTCGTTTGTGTGTCTTTTGAGTCGTTGTTGGTGTCACCGGCTTTGTCTGCTAAGTATGCCGTAGTCAGTCTGTTATCTGTGGTGGTGAGCGAACGCTCACCCCTAGCTGCTTTTCCTACAGGTACCGTTCGCAGTCTGGACTAGGTGAGCTTCTGAAGCTTGAAGAGCTTGAAGCGGGCTTCTGGGTGTTTTGAGTCTAGTGACGTGTACCTCGTTTTTTGTCCAAGTGTGGGACTTATTTTTTTTGAGATGTAAATATTATTCTTTTGTTGAACTAAACTGGCTTTTCAAAGTGATTTAATGATAACAGGTTTCAAGTATTGTATCTTTTTAAATGTTCGCGTCCCGAGTTCGGTTTACTGAAATTGGGGTGTGACATAAAGTACATAGTATGCTCCAAACAGGGTGAGATCCCCGAACAAAACAGTCCACAACTTTCTAAGACTAGAAAAAAGAGGAACAAATTGCTCACAAGAATTAATTATGAAGCGATGATAAGGTTTACATTGGTTTCGGAGGAATAAGGGTACAAAGTATCGAAGTTTGTTGAAAGTCATAACCACCCTATGGTTGGAGCGGAGCACATACATGAAATGCGAGGTAACCGACACATGGAAGGCAACCATGTTGAGTATATGAACTTTTGCGAGAGATCGGGAATAGGTCTCTCAAAGGCACACATACTAATCAGTGAAACACGTGGAGGTCCCAACCATGTTGGAGCTTTAAAGCGTGATTTCTTCAACTACCACAGGGACTTGAAAGCCTATATTGGATGAGTACGGTGTTTTTACACAAGCAGTATCCTAACTAAGCTACTCTGGTGTGATGAAATAGCTATCAAGAATTACGAGATTTATGGGGATAATGTTTCCTTTGACACTACTTACAGGACTAACCAGTAAGTATTACTCGTATTCCCTAATTCATTCAAACAACTATTATAAACATTAGACTTTATTAACGATTGATGTTTTGTAGGTACTCAATTCCATTTTGTCCGTTTACAAGAGTAGACAATTATGACAAATCTATGACTTTTGGGCTGGGACTGGTAACACATGAGGACATCAAGTATTTCACTAGGATGTTTAACGCTTTTCTGAAAGTGATGAAAGGGAAACAACCAATGTATCTGGTGACAGATCAAGACCCAACAATGAAAGTTCAATACCTAAAGTCATGACAGAGACTAAGCACAAACTCTGCATGTGGCACATTATGAATAAGATTCGTCTTAAGGTTAGTCTCTATAAGAAAATCATATACTCTGTATTCTCATCTTGTAATGCTTGTTTAGTAAAATCGTTTTATTCTTAATATGGTTCTGATAGTTAACTAGTATGGAATGGGTTTATATCTATTCTCAAACTGTTCTGTCTGTTTTCTCAATCTATGAACAAACAATATCCATATGCCACTATATTGTCAATTTGTAGTATTTATTTGTTCAGATTTACAAATCATACAAAATGTTGCAGGTGCCTGGAAGTATAACACATGATACAGACTTTGAGGAAAGGATAAAATCCATAGTATACAACAACCTTATAGAGCCTGATGAGTTTGATCAAAAATGGGCTAGCATCATTGAAGACTTCAATTTGCACGATAACACTTGGCTCAATAGCTTATTCGATCTTCGTCACAGTTGGATTCCAACATACCATAGGTATTTTCCGATGGGGTTGTTTATGAGGACAACATCAAGGTCTGAATCAACCAACCGGGCCTATCAATAATTCACAAATCAGTACCTAAACCTTGTTCACTTGATCTAGCGGTGTGGCATGGTGATAGATAACCAAAGGAATGAGCATTTCAGTCTTATGATGCACAACTACAACACATATCCGGTGTTGAAGACAAACACATGTTTTGAAGCAGATGCTTGGACTATGTACACACATACTGTGTTTGCTGACATACAAAAGCATATATTTTACGCTCTCAACCGCTGCAGCTTGGCGGGCATGGATGACACTATAGATGACACCATTTTCTATAGTCAAGGATTCGCTGATTAATAAAGATGGTAAAGAATTCAAGGTGACTTGGAAAATGAATACAAATGACTTTCAGTGCAATTGTAACAAGCTTCTAACAACAGGCTATATATGTTCTCACATATTCTTTGCGCTGCAAAATACAACATTGAGGAAGATTCCTGGGACACTGGTAAACCAGAGACGGTGTAAAGACACCAACTTGACAACTACATTGTCCGCTAATGGTGTTTAACGCTTTCCTGAAAGCGATGAAAGGGAAGCAACCAATGTATCTGGTGACAGATAAAGTGTCACGCCCCGAATTCGGCTGGACCGAACCCGGAACGCGAACGGCGAAACAATAAAAACAATTTTCAAACATTTTAATAAACCGTTTAAAATCACCACTTTGAGTTAAACAAAACAATATTTTACAACTGAAAATAAGTCCAAAACAGCGGACCAAAACCAAAGCGTACGTCGCTAAACTCCCAGAAAACCCGGACTCCCGCTCCCAGCTCTTCAAGCTTCGAGAGTTCCCCTAGTCCGCCTCGCGACCAGTACCTGTAGGAAAAGCAGCTAGGGGTGAGCGTTCGCTCACCACCATAGATACCAGACTGACTACGACATACTAGCAGAAATGCCAGAAACACCGACAGCAAACAAAACACCGGGGACTACTATCCCCAAACTCAAGTAACCCGACTGTCACACAAAAACTGTTACTTTCCCCAACCAACTCAAAATCCGGACGCGTAATGTAGACCCGACACAACGGTTACGACCACAACCAAAAACGCAACTAATAACCACGCAACACCCAAGACCACAAAGGATCGCACACAACAATCAAGATCGCAAAGGATCGCACTCCAGCTACTCAGTGCCGGTTTCTAACCGGCTGGGCTTGAGCCTGCCCCAAGCAACTTTCCCCGACACTTAGTCGGGCCAGGCGGTCGACATGTTAGCGATATATACAACAATACTTTTCCGATAGCTGGTCGGAAGGGGAGCCGCCCTTCATCGCCGAAGAATGCACAACTTTACCGATGGTTAGTCGGAAGGCTAACGAACCCCCATGCGCGCGACCCCAGGACCCCCTTTCTGTCAGGCGGGCCCCAACCTCCATGCAATCACAGTCATCACCCAAGGTTCAACAAAAGCGACATCACAAGTTTAACACCCCAAAGGCACACATGGCCACCCACGACACACAAAACAGTAAAATACGGGTTCAACACCCCAAAGGAACACCTGACCACCCACGACCATGGTTGTAAAAGGCGGCCCAGGCGCCATATATGTGGTTGGCGCCAGGACTTGGTTGGGTCGGGCGTGAAAAGTCGTTGGTCCGACTTTTATGTCGCTGGGCGGGCGCCTATGCGGGCGAGTCGGAGATACTCGGCGACCGGATCTAGGCGGACGGTCGGAGACAGGCGCCGATTTCCACCCGGATGCGCCGGAGTGATGACCGACCATCTCATCCCATCTAGTTTGTGTAGCTTGAAACCGATTTCACCTTCGGATTTCAGATCATAAGCACATGCTTATTGAAGAAATCGATTCACCCATATTGAGGAGATGGGTTCATCATTTTTAACTTGAAGATGGCTTTAGAGGATTTGGAGTGAAGATTCAAAGAAGATGGAAGAAGAGTAATGGAAAAAGAAAAGAAATTGGAAAAGCTAAAGAAGATTCACCTTACACACAGATATAATTTCATAATTTCTTTCACACGGAGATAATATCTTACACAAATATGAATGGGAATGGGAATAGGCAGAGAATTGAGGAAAGTTGGGGTGAAAATCAAGAAGATAAGATTTGATTGAAATAAAATAATCGAATAGACAAAAAAATTACGGGAAATTGACAAGGTAAGTTTGGAAAGGTAATTAAGAGCCTAATAAATAGGATTTGATCAATTTATTATCAAGAATATTGTCAACAGAATTTGAATGTTTGGTAAGGTAATTAAAAGAATAATAAATAGGATTTGATTATCTCAAAAAAAAAAATTCGGATTTGATTAATAAGGAAGAATCACAGGAATACAAAATGGCGACATAACTGTTGGGGTCATTGATTAGGGTTTTTAGGTTTGAGTTAATTTAGTTATAGTTACTTAGATTAGTTTAGTCAAAGTTGGGTTAAGTGGATGATGAACCACTATTCTATATGTATTTGTGATTAGGGTTGGTATCAGGTACAAACCACCCCTTATTGTGTAAACTACGAACTCACCAGGTGCTGACACGTGGGCGCGCGCTGCTGGTGCGCGCGCACAGTGCTGACACGTGGCGCGCATAGTGCTAATAGTTTGGGCGCACAGTGCTAATAGGTTGGCACTGTGCTAAACTATTAGCACTCTGCGCGCCAAAATATTAGCACCGTGCGCGCGCGTGGTCAACACGCTCACGCGCGAGGGCAGAGGCGCGCGCGAATCTGCCACGTGTCAGCATCGCGCGCGCTCTGCTGACGTCACTTTGACCGCATCCTGTGGCTTAGATTGGTTCGTAGTTTGCACAATAAGGATGGTTTTTACTGGATAGCCACCCTTTGTGATTATATATCAATGTTTTACTTTTTCATATATTGTAAATGTTATCAATTAGAAAATGAGTTTTTTTTTAATATAATACTATGTAATATTTATTTATTAATAAATAAATATAATAAAATAATAACATCCGCCTAGGCCCCGCCTAGTGCCTAGGACCCCTCGCCGCCCGACTAGCGCCTAGCGTCATTTACAACCTTGCCCACGACACACAAACAGTAACATACGGGTTCAACACCCCAAAGGCACACCTGACCGCCCACGACACACAAACAGTAACATACAGGTTCAACACCCCCAAGGCACACATGATCACCCTCAACACACAAACAGTAACATACGGGTTCAACACCCCAAAGGCACACATGACCACCCTTATAAACACAACAAGTTACTTAACCTACGGGCACAACCAAAAGCCACCAGTATTTCTATTGTTCGATATGTTCACTTATCCTACGACACTACTAAGTGTCACATGTAGTTCTATTGTTCGATACATTCACGTATCCTACGACACCACTAAGTGTTGCCTTTATTTCTAGTGCTCGATAAACTTACTTATCCTACGACACCACTAGGTGTCACATGCATTTCTACTGTTAACTTTCCCTAGTCAAGGCCGAGATCCGGCTACTTTTCCCTACCTCGTAACGTTTTCCAAATATCCACGCTCAAGCTCTGGCGTGCTCGCAGTCACCCGCTTAGCCTCCTCTTTCCGCGGTCGGCGGCACGATCTAACAAGATCACAAATTAAAACACTTTTTAAGTTCGCAGGCAAAGCTGAATTTTAATGAATTTGACGCCCAAACGCGACCCCGACAATGCCGATCACCCCCAAACTTCCCAATTACTCGACATTGTCAACAAAGGGCCCGGAAAAGCCCGATTCGCCCGGCTCGGCGAATCTGCCTGGGATCGGAAAACGCCCTTCCGGGGGGCTCCGAAAATTCCCATTTTTGTTTCTACGATCCTAAAATAATTCAAGTGTTCCAACGCAATCGACGGAACCAGTTTCTGAATTCCGAGCGATTTAATTCGCGTTTAAAGTTTCTAAACCCGAAATTTCCAATTTCCACAATTTAATTCCATAATTCGTTCCGGGTGTGAATTATAGATTCGGGGATCGTCCAAAACCACCCGAACACGAAAAACCCGAGGCCCGGCCAAGTGGGCCCCACACGGCCACAATGGAAAAATTTTCTTTTCGCCCCAAAACGTTCCTAACGAACCCCAAACCTCAACCATTCGTCTTTAAACCAATTCTAACCAAAACCCAACCATATTTGACTCGTTTAAACTCAAACCCCAAATTTTCAAACGTACCAAAACGAGAAAAGAATGGGTTCTCACCGTAGGGAATGACGAGGGGAGTTCGAATCCGCAGTCGTTGAGTCGATCGATCGGTCGGATCGTCAGGAAATCACCAAAAACCTACACTTCCTTATCTTTTTCTCTCTTTCCCCTTCTCTCTCTCTCTTATTTCTCTCTCTTCTACCTCTCCTTTTTCTGTTTTTGGCCGAGACACCCCTTCTCTTCCCTTTTATTTTGTTTTAAAAAAAAAAACACTAATCTCTTATTTACAAAACTACCACTCTTAACTCTTTCTCTTTATTTTGAAAACCAACCACCACCACATATATGACAAGTGTCTTGTGGGTCCCACTAGTTAGAAAAATATCTTTGTAGATATTTTTCAATCAGATTCGTGAAATTCGGCCGTCTCAGGCCTCGTGCGGGCCCATTTTCCAAGAATTTATGAAATTTCGCGTCTTACAAGAAAACGACCCAACTAAGACTACTGTAATGACGGCTAAGGTTTTTGGATCCAAATCGGGCCTCGAACGGACCAAAACGTCGCTTGGTTGACTTTTCCGGCAAAAAGTCAACATTTCCCAAATTGGTCAAAAAGTTGCCCTGAGTCCCCCAGAACTTACTTTGGTCTATGTCGGGGTCAACTTAAGTCCGATATGACCCTAGGGGTCAAATTTAGGTTCATTTAGGTGTCTGTCCCAAAATTTTAAATTTTCCTGTTTTTCGCCGATTTGACTGGCGTTGACTGGGGGAGTGGTTCTTAGATCAAGACCCAGCAATGAAAGTTGCTATACCTAAAGTCATGACAGAGACTAAGCACAAACTCTGCATGTGGCACATTATGAATAAGATTCGTCTTAAGGTCAGTCTCTATAAGAAAATCATATACTCTGTATTCTCATCTTGTAATGCTTGTTTACTCAAAACATTTTATTCTTAATATGGTTCTGATAGTTAACTAGTATGGAATGGGTTTATATTTATTTTCAAACTGTTCTGTCTGTTTTCTCAATCTATGAACAAACAATATCCATATGCCACAGTATTGTCAATTTGTAGTATTTATTTGTTCAGATTTACAAATCATACAAAATGTTGCAGGTGCCTGGAAGTATAACACATGATACAGACTTTGAGGAAAGGATAAATTCCATAGTATACAACAACCTTATAGAGCCTAATGAGTTTGATCAGAAGTGTGCTAGCATCATTGAAGACTTCAATTTGCACGACAACACTTGGCTCAATAGCTTATTCGATCTTCGTCACCGTTGGATTCCAGCATACCATAGGGATTTTCCGATGGGGTTTTTTATGAGTTTAACATCAAGGTCTGAATCAGCCAACCGGGCCTATAAACAACTCACAGATCAGTACCTAAACCTTGTTCACTTGATCTGGCGGTGTGGCTTGGTGATAGATAACCAAAGGAATGAGAATTTTAGTCTTATGATGCACAACTACAACACATATCCGGTGTTGAAGGCAAACACATGTTTTGAAGCAGATGCTTGGACTGTGTACACACATACTATGTTTGCTGACATACAAAAGCATATAGTTTACGCTCTCAACCGCTGCAGCTTGGCAGACATGGATGACACTGTAAATGACACCATTTTCTATAAAGTCAAGGATTCGCTGATTATTAAAGATGGCAAGGAATTCAAGGTGACTTGGACGATGAGTACAAATGACTTTCAGTGCAATTGCAGCAAGCTTCTAACGACGAGCTATATATGTTCTCACATATTCTTTGCGCTGCAAAATAAAACATCCAGGAAGATTCTTGGGACACTGGTAAACTAGAGATGGTGTAAAGACACCAACTTGACAGCTACATTGTCCGCTAATGGTGTTGCACCTGAAGGTCCTAGTCTCAAGGATGATGAAGTTATGGATGTAGTGAAAACCAGGTTTAATGAAATGATTGGGACAGAAGATGCAACAATCTCAAGTATTCGAGGATTGTTGGACACTCTAAATCGATACAGAGTGAAGACGGTGGATGACATAGTGAATGAGAATACACTCAATAGAACAAGCTACATAGCATCGGTGACATGGATCAAATTGCCAGAAATAGTCACTGTCCAGCCACCAAATATCACAAACACCAAGGGCTCTCGCTTGCGATCCGGGAGTAGATTGATCGGTAATAAAGAAAAGACAATCAATGCTAGTAATTAGCATAAACGGCTATGCAGGACATGCAACACAATGCAAGATCATGACATCAAGACGTGCCCCCTGAATAAGAATAGGAAGAAGAAGTAGACTGATATAGATGTCCAATTGTGGATTTAGTTGTTTTTGTTTGCGGATATAGACAATAATTTTTGAGAATAAATATAGATGGTTTGCTCTTGTGTGGATTATTTTTTGTACTTATACTACTGCTTTTTTTCAATACTCTATACATGAAATTATATTTTGAGAATACAGTTATTTGGGTTTGCTGAATTAATAAATTTCGTTTCAACATATGTTTTTATTTTTTATGAATTTAATACACTAGATTGTTTTGAGAATAGTTCGTACCTCGACCCCGAATATTTAAAATTTTGTTTACGCATTGACTTGTTTCATATGAAAAATGACACTAACATAATATGATTTGAGAATACATTATTTTTGTTTTTCATCTACACGGTTAGTCAAACGGTTTGTTGTAGACCAATCAGATAATGAGAGCGTGGGCAAGAATGAATTGTTCCACTAACCCACGATGACGTACATGTTCCCTATATATACCCAATTCTTTATCCCTCAATCCTCATCCCTCACCGCTTCAAATACCCAATTTTACTCTGAAACAATGGCGTCATCAAGAAGCAGGAAGCGTAAAGGCTATGATGATGAACTCGACGAATGCAAAAAGAAACTGAAGGAGAAGAAGGAGAAAGAGAAAAAAAAGGCGTCTCTTCAAGCACGAGGAGTTGGAGCTGAACTTCAAGGCAGTCAAGTCTAAGCTGACTAAGATCGAGCTTGAACTTGAAATTTTGGCCATGGATGTAGGCGAACAGTTGTGCATTGATATGACCTTCGAAGAGGCGATTGCATATTCATCCCTCACCAGGAAGATAAACGAAGTCATCTTAGCGTTGGACAAGGTTATTAAAATGGTGTTATAGGCCCTAGGTTATCAAACCCTAGAAGACAATGATGATATTCTAGGGCCTTTTGTTTGTTCTATAACCTATCAAAGTAATGAAAAAGAAATCATTTTCCTTAAATACGTTTATATTTGAATTTCAAGTATATATAATTCCCTAATCTGTGTTAGAATATCTGTTTAATTAAATTCAAAACTAAAATATAGCACCATAGTATTTAAGCAAAACATATTTATAATATTCACAAACCAGGATATCTGTATCCGCAAACTACAAGTCCATCTTTGAATGAAAAATTTGATCAGTTAGTGTAAAACAACAATCCGCAAAAAAGATGTTCTATATTCACAAACAAAGATTTATATTTTCTAAAAGAAAGAAATACATATTTCAAATAGCCCAAAAGTGAAAAGAACTTGTGGCATAAGTTACATTCACCAATCTTCATTCTCCGAGTCTTCTTCTTCGTCGTCATCATCTTCTTCTTCTTCGTCATCATCATCTTCTTTGTCTTCCTCATCATCATCTTCTTCTTCATCATCCTCTTCAACATCACCATTATAACCATCATCATCTTCTTCGTCTTCCTCATCATCTTCTTCTTCCCCATTTTCTTTCTCGTCCTCTTCCTCATCATCGTCATCATCACTGATGATAATAGGATAATCCTCTTCATCACCAGGAGAAATCAGCTGCGTCTCTTTGAGGTTATCTCTTCCTCGTCGCTGCTACAGTACTTGGTATGTGATGACATGACTTAACTGAAAAAAGTTCTATGATGACATGATTTGTAGGCATAAAGATTAATTTAAAGTAAACCAAACGGCGGTGAAAAGACATACCAATGCATTAAATGCAATAAGATCTTCGTGCGTTCGAGGGGGATTTTAGTAATGATGAAATATAATCGTCAGAACTTAACCATCAGATTTTGAAATCATGTCAACAAGTGTAGCGTCTGATTTTGGTAATGGTTGACACGTGTCCACTACATGATCTTATCAAATCACATGCCAAGACACGTTAATGAGCATTTGGTTTGAGAATTATGAAATATGGATTGCGAAAATAAGATATATGTTTTGCGGAAACATTATCAGTTGTATAATCCGTCTATAATTAGAACTCTATTTTAAATAAAATATCGATAATGCCCCCGCAAGATTGAAACTATAAATACCCCACCCCCATACTACTTAACCCTACAAATCTTCTTCAATTTCAAATTTTCTTCTCAAAAAACTTCAAGCCCATAAGATCTGCAAAAGAGATGGCCCCCAACAAGAAACTCAGCAAAGTGGAACGTGTGGAGCCTAGCAGAGAGGAACATGTTCAGCATACCAGAGAGGAACGTCGTAACATGATACATGAGATGCAAGAAGCCGCTATCGAAACGGCAATGGAGTTTCGCAAAATAAGGTTGGGACTAATTGTCACGCCCCAATTTCAGTAAACCGAACTCGGGACGCGAACGTTTTAAAAACATAAAAACACTTGAAACTTGTTTTCATTAAATCACTTTAAAATACCAGTTTAGTTCAACAAAATAATAATTACAACTTAAAACACGTCCCAACAAGTGGACAAAAACGAGGTACACGTCACTAGACTCAAAACACCCAGAAACCCGCTTCAAGCTCTTCAAGCTTCAGAAGCTCATCTAGTCCAGCCTGCGAACGGTACCTGTAGGAAAAGCAGCTAGGGGTGAGCATTCGCTCACCACCACGGATAACAGACTGACTACGGCATAATTAGCAGACAATGCCGGTAACACCAAAAACAAGGTCAACACCGGGGAACACTGTCCCCAACCCAAGTACTCTAACTGAACATACACCCACTGTTTCCTTCCTTGACCAACTCAACACTCTGACATGCAAGTAGACCCGACACAACGATCACGACCTCTTCCAAGGACTCAAAAGAAACTACGCAACACCAAACAAGATCACAAAGGATCGCACACCAAACAAGATCACAAAGGATCGCAAACCAGCTGCCAAGAACACTCACACCCTCCCGAGACTCTAACTCGGTCAGGCCAACCCAAAAATGCTTGCAACTTACCGAGACTCTAACTCGTAAGCCAGCCGGAAAATGCTTGCAACTTACCGAGACTCTAACTCGTAAGCCAGCCAAAGTATGCTCACAAACCCAAACCACACACGCGCGGCCAGGACCCCTTTATTGGCGGGCGGGCCCCCTACCCCGTCTGAACATGCAGACGCGTGTGCTCGTGGACCCCCATTTCATGAAGCGGGCCCCCAACCTCAGGTAACCACAAACACAATCACAATCACAATCACAATCACAAGCAAGTTCAACAACCAGTAACAACACAGGTTCAACACTCACAGGCACTCATGGCCACAAAGACACCAACAGTAAAACTCGGACTCAACAGCCCCACAGGCACTCACGGCCTCCCAAGACACCAAAGGTAAGGCACGGGTTCAACAACCCTACGGGCATTCATGGCCACCTAAAACTCAACGATGAAACACGCTCGCAACTTACCGAGACTCTAACTCGTAAGCCAACTAAAACACCAAAGATAAAGACACGAGTTCAACAACCCCACGGGCACTCATAGCCACCCAAAACTCAACAATAAAACACGCTCGCAACTTACCGAGACTCTAACTCGTAAGCCAGCTAAAACACCAACAGTAAAGTACGGGCTCTCATGGCCACCCAAACACGAATAATAACACGGGCTCTCATGGCCACCCAAGACTCAACAATAATAATACGGGCTCTCAAGGCCACCCAAAACTCGATAATAATACACGGGATCTCGAGGCCACCCAAGACACCAAAAGATCAAACAACCTCCGGCTTAACCAAAGCCTCCAACAGTCCTACTATCAATAGTCTCTCAATCAACCTCCGGGCATGGTCATATGCCTCCAGTACTCCTAATACCGATAAGTTCACAAACAACCTCCGGGTATGGTCATATGCCTCCAGTAATTCTAATGTCGCTAAGTTCTCTGTTCCTACGACACTACTAAGTGTCACATGCTTTTATCATAAACGCTACAATCCCGTATCATGCTTTTCTAATAATTAAAATAAACCTACTCAACCCACGACACCCCGGTGTCACATGCAATTCTATTGTTAACTTTCCCTAATCAGGGCCGAGATCTGGCTACTTTTCCCTACCTCGTGCATGTTCTCCCAAAAGCCAACCACGAGCTCCGGTGATGATCTCAGTCACTCACCCATCTTTCCCTTGCCTCGGTCCGTGGCACGATCTAAAAGAACACAAATTAAAGGCGCTTAACCACTCGCAGGAATAAACTGAAAACCATTAAACTCGATGCCCAAACTTAACCCCGACAATGTCGATCATTCCCAAACTTCCCAATTACTCGACTTTGTCGATAAAGGACTCGTAAAGGCCCGATTCGCCCGACATGGCGAATCTGCCCGGATTTTGTAAAAGGCCTTCCGGGGATCCAAAAGCCCCCGTTTTCGTTTCTACGGTCTTAGAATAGTTCAAGGGACCCAATGTACTTGACATAATCGAATTCCGACTCCCGAGTCAATTAATTAACATTTAAAGTTTCCAAAACCCGTTAATTACAACTTCTCCAATTTAAATCCAATTTTCGATTCGGTTAAGGATAAATGGTCCGGGGAACGTTTTAAACCTCCCGAACACTAAACCCGAGAACCCGAGCACGTGGGCCCCACCCGGCCCAACCTAGCCGTGGGCCCCACCCGGCCCAACCTAGCTGTGGGCCCTAGGGCTTAAATGAGGCTCGGCCACCATGGTGGTGGCCGGCCCTAGCTCCGACCAGCCACCTCCTATGGTGGCCGGGGCTTTTCCCGAGCCCCCGGTCGCCAGAAAACGTTCAATTAAGCCTCCAACACCTCTAAAACGTCTCCAACAATTTCCCCAACACCAAAACCACCTTAAACTAATAGTTTTACCCAAACCCTAACAATTGAAAATCAACAAAACGGGAATCGGTTCGGTGCTTACTCGAGAGGAGAACGAGGGGAACGATGTTGCTCCTTCCCTTGAGGCGATCCAAGGGCTAGTTTCCTTCCAAACCCTAGCTCTTCCTATCTTCTAGCTTCTTCTTCTTCTCCTTCTCTCTCTAAACACTCTCTTCCTTTTTCTAACTCAAACAACTAACACATTTTCTATTTTTTTCTTTTTAAACCCATGTGGCCGGCCATGCTTCCCATCCATTCACTTTCCCCCCAAAACTAACACCACCACTAATTGGACAAGTGGCAAGGTGGGTCCCACACCTTGACGGGCTACAAGGAAATGGCTCAACTAAGACCGCTGCGACGACGGCTAAGCTTTTTGGATCCAAAACGGTCCTCGAATGGACCAAAACGTCGCTCGGTTGACTTTTCCAGCGAAAATTCAACATTTCCCAAATTGATCAGAAAGTTGCCCTGAGTCCCCCGGAACTCACTTTGGTCAATAACGGGGTCAACTTAAGTCCGGTATGAAACTCGGGGTCATTTTAGGTTCACTTAACTGCCAGTCTTAAATTTTTTAAATTTTCCTGTTTTTCGCAGGTTTGACTGGCGTTGACCGGGAGTGGTTATTACACTAATCCAGTGCCACTTTTTACCGATGGAGGAGAAGGTGGTAAAACTTATCACTGAACTGGAAGCGGTTGACATGAACAACTCGACGACAAAGCATAAAGAAGAAAAGGACAAGATGAGTTTAACTACAAAACCATTTGTGAAACCTACAAAACCAAAATTTAAAGTTCAAATCTATACTCATTGTTTGTATACTGACAAAGCAAAAATTGTGAGTTTAACTTACATCATTAGGGGCCAACTCCCATGCCCAATTCTCATTTCCAAGATACGATTCCATGTGCCACATACCATACACCCCACAATCCATATGATTTTCGTTAGATTCCCATGGTACATGGCGACGATCAATCTTACCTTTGAAATTTTTTTCTGCTAGAGCTTTATCACTTTTCGCTACGACCTTGCAAATTTTAGACCACTATGCAACACAAAAACACTACGCAAAATAAGTAAAACAGAAATCAATAGATACACAGTAATCAACACATAGTCACTGAAGAAGAATACATACCAATCTATAATGAATTCCTTCATAACGAATATTATCGCCAACCGTTCCTTTCACATTGTCAATAATTTCAATATATCCCTTCTTTATGTCAATGCATATAAGTGTGTAGTGACTACTCTTAAAAAAAACCACGAAAACCTGTAAAAAAACCATCAGCATATTAATATAATGTATAAATTGGTTTATATAATACGAGCATTCACTACTATATCAGCAAACCACACGTGCCATATTCTCAAATCAAATAAACCAACCATGTATTATACTTACGAAGTCCATCTTCTTCTATGAAAAAGAAGGGAACTCCCATGTTTCAAATTTATAATAATCGTCAAAATTTTCATCTTTTTTATGTTCTGAAAGAGAAGCCTACAAAATAAACATAATAAAATAATTCAAACTGTAAACGTAATCAACCAAAAAAAATGCGCAAACTATACTTACACTAAGAGAAGATGCAAAGAAGAACCGGTTTGGTGATGAATCACTCTGGATTGTTTCCAGATGATTCAGATAGTGACACCATCCATTAATCGTTTCAAATTCAATCCATGTATTGGATTTGAAAGAATTAAAGCCCCCCTTAGTAATAAAATGATTAGAGCACTGAAACATAAAATCCCTACATTCACAACAGAAAAGCCTATTCTCTGTCTTTGCAAAACAACTATAAACACGGGATGAGGGAAAAAACATATGTTACTTACAAATCAGTGTTTGTACTTATATTCAACATCCAGTCAACAACACACTCCTCAACCTCTTCAAGATCGGACCAATAATTTGTTTGACGATCAATGTATGGAGAGCATAGAAGGCAGACGGTGTAATCAGTCGAGGGAAAGGTTGTTTGGCTGGGGTTACCATGAATAAAGATGCTCCGCTGCACCCAAGGGTCGCATCACCCTTATTAATTACAACACGTTTCTTAACAACAGGAGGATTTTTCTTAACAACACCTTGAACTTTTTTTACTGCAGCAGTAGGGGGTAATTTCTTCTCGGGGACAGAAGTAGGGCCTTTCTTACTGGGTGCACGAGCAGGATCTCTCTTCTTCAGTGGATTAATAACTGAGCCAGACTCCACATGACTATCACCATTGGTCAACTTCTTAGGAGGATGCACCGGGCCTTTTTTCGCAGGAAGAGAAATGATAGTAGGGCGTTTGACTATGGATTCACGTAATCTTGACATTGCAAGGTCAGGATGCTGATCAACTGCCTCACGAACCTCTTTCACACCAATAGAACAGCTGATATTTTGTTCAACCTGTTCAGTACCAAGTGGCTGGGGTTGAATGTCAACAGTCTTGGAACCTTGTTTAGCAGGAGGATCCTTGTTGACATTTTGTTCAATAGAAATTACATTGAGTGGCTTGGGTTGCACTTGAACTGTCTGACAAAAGTCATTTACAAACGCAGAGGCGTTGACATTTTCTTCATTGCCTTCTATAGTAAGTGGATCGGATTGCACAACAAGAGCCAAACAAATATCTTTGTTAACAACATCAGAAGCTTCACGTTCCTAGATTGGATAATCAACGACCATGTCACAAACTTCATTCCCAATACCAAAAGCAATAGAAATAGGGTCAAACTCATCGCCAACAATATTGTTCTTTTCCGGCTCAATTTTTTCTGCAACCATATTATCAACAGGGGCTGCATCATTACATGGGAACAATTTCCTAACCACATTATCGCATTCAGGGCTTGACAATGTAGCGGATCCAGCAGGGCATGGTGAAAGAACATTAGCAGATGATTTTTGTGATGGTGAAAGAAGTCTGAACGTTGGTGGAGTAACGGCACGAGCAGGTGGCTTCTCTGCTCCTTTGTACCCTTCCCCAACACGTGTTGTTGTTTCAATCAATTTTTCAATGGTCTCCATAACCCCGGGTAGATCAAACCATGGGTCTTGTGACAACAACACACCTTGTGCCTCTGGAACGACATCTTCAGGTTTTTTTATTCTCAGTCAAACCATCAAATAGTGTTGACATTACCCTGAAACATTCAACATTTGGGTCGACGATATGCCCTTCAACCAACAGCTGATGCCACTCCATAAAACCTTCTGCAACCTTAGTCCCCGCTAAATGAAACCTTTCTGCAATCCTCTGAATAGAATAAAAAGAAGCATGTTGTAACACCCCGCTGTGCCAGACTCGGGCCCCACGCGCGGCGATGTTAGGTCTGCAGCCCAATACACCCCAACCCCTCTAGTGTATTGTCCACAGACAAATATCAACCTAGGTTGTTGGTGAGACTTGAACCCAATATCCTGCCAGCCCCAAGAAGCTGCGGATCTCGAAGACGCTCGTGGGCCGCGCCCACTTCAAAACCGCGTCGATCTTCGCCGGATTGACCAATATACCGTCACGGAACACAACGTGACCGAGGAATCTCACCTCACCGAGCCAAAACTCGCACTTCTCCGGGTTGGCGTATAGCTGACGTGTGCGCAATAGGGTCAGAACACCCCTCAGACGTTCCTCACGCGCCGCCTCGTTCTGCGAGTAGATCAAGATGTCGTCCACAAACACCACCACAAGTTGATCTAAGAACGGTCGGAATATACTGTTCATCAGATCCATGAACGCTGCAGGTGCGCTCGTCAGTCCAAATGGCATCACCAAAACTCGTAATGCCCATAGGGTGTCCGGAATGCAGTCTTTGCGACGCCCCCTCTCAGACTCGCAACTGGTAATATCCGGATCGCAGGTCGATCTTCGAGAAGCACGTCGACCCTCTCAACTGGTCGAACAAGTCGTCAATTCTCGACATCGGGTATCGGTTATTCACCGTAACCCGGTTCAGTTTCCGGTAGTCCATACACATCCGAAGCTCTCCACTCTTCTTCTTCACGAAGAGTGCTGGCGCTCCCCACGGCGATGTGCTCGGACGGATAAACCCCTTCTCCCGAAGCTCCTCGAGCTGACGCTTCAGCTTGGTTAACTCTGTTGGCGCGAACCTGTAAGGCCCCATCGATATCGCTGCCGTTCCCGGCACCAGGTCAATCCTGAACTCCACCTCACGAACTGGTGGAAACCCGCTCAACTCCTCAGGAAAGACCTCGGGGAACTCGCACACCACTCGCGGTAACTCTCGGCTCTACACGGCCGATACTTCCTCTACTTCGGACAATGCCGACAGGAGGACCCCGCTCTTACTGCCCAGAATACACGAACCTTTCGTGTTACCTGTTGACACCGTCACTCGTCGCCAGTAACAGTCGATATTGGATCGGCACTTCACCGGCCAATCCATTCTCAGGATCACGTCAAAGGCTGTCATTTCGTAAATATCCTTCCCACGGATACAC
Organism: Erodium maritimum; assembly: GCA_963921825.1. Lineage (NCBI taxonomy): Eukaryota > Viridiplantae > Streptophyta > Magnoliopsida > Geraniales > Geraniaceae > Erodium > Erodium maritimum. The sequence goes on along the minus strand of OY997596.1, from coordinate 24,696,918 downwards.
GCACTAGCTCAGTTGCTGCCGAACCTCACGGAACCTCGCGGTCTCTCTAAGATCTCGCTCCTCTACCGTCGTCGTGCCTACCAACTCCGAACCTACCCGAAACCTCGGGGTGAGGACTCGATCCAGCCTCAGGGCTCTTAAGCCCTCTCTCGAACCTCCTGTATCGGTTTGCTTCTCTAACTCTGCAGGCACGACAGACCCTAGTCAACACAACATCACCCCCAACCGGCGTATCCAGACGCAAGGGTGGAATCAACGGCTCTAAACTCAGCCCCAACATCTCAGCACCACTCGACGAAGCAAACGAGTGTGACACCCCGGTATCCAATAAAACTGACACCCAAATCAGAGACCGAACAACCCCTCCATTAGTCACTCCGGTAAAGTCTAGCACGACCCTCACACGGTTCTCTATGCAAATAGTTATAACGTTCCGCGACCCAACCAGTATTCGCTACTCGTCCCCAATCTAACCATGGCAAACCAGTACCTCAAAACCTGACACCAAAACGTCACACTGCTCAAGCTATTAATACCTCAAATACTCTCTCACGTAAGGGAAACCTCGAAACGGGGATTATGTTCTCAATTCAGCAAATCACTATTGCTCACAACCTCAATACCCCAATTACCGATCACGTAGGGAAACCTCAACGGGGATCCTATTCTCAATTCCGTAAGCCACTATTGCTCACAACCTCGATACCCTAGTTACTCGATCATGTAGGGAACCTCAAATAACCCACTCACGTGAAGGAAACCTCAAACCACCCGTTCACGAGAGGGAAACCTCGAGTAACCCACTCACGTGAAGGAAACCTCAAACCACCCGTTCACGCGAGGGAAACCTCGAACACCCGTTCACATAGGGAAAACCTAGTTCGTATGGTGCCGCAGCGCATCAACCTTAACCCCTCTCCGTGGTGAGGCTCTCACACCGAGGCGCTGTATCACCACCGTAGGTTATTGATGAGTCTCGAACCCAAGAACTCACCCTCTAATACCGAATTTACGACCTCTACCACCAACACAACCGTGAACACCGCCACGCAAAACCAACACTCAAACTGCACAATCAAGACGGTGGAACAAGACAGGAATCACGGACCCACGCGACACACACGCTCGACCACCAATTTAACAAACACACGCACAACGACTCACAGACAAATTAAAGTCACCCAACCTCAATCACAAGCCGACAAGGCCAACCAAAATCAAAACACGCCCACCGGGCCAACAAATTTCAAAACACGCCCACCGGGCCAACCAATTTAAACACACGCCCACCGGGCCAACCAATTTTAAAAACACGCCCACCGGGCCAACAAATTTAAAAACACGCCCACAGGGCCAACAAATTTAAAACTTTCTCCTTTTCACCATAAAATCTCATTTTTGACATCAGGTAGTTACAACCCGGTCCAGGCGTCCCCGAACTACATTGCACCCATTTGATGTCAACACCGTCTCGTTCGACTACAGGAGCGCTCCTGAGTCGAGTCGCGACAGCTTAAAGACGTTTCACGCAGCAACAAACAATCAGTATGCCAGTAATAATAATACTGCACATACACACAATCACAAACAAGACTCAAGTCCCTACGGGTCTACACACGGTTTCCGACTTGCGCATCCAACGCACGACGGGACTTTACTGACTCGACTCTCCCCACCTAATTGACGTACAGTCCGAGGTGTGAAACCTCGAGCTCTGATACCAAGTTGTCACGCCCCAAATTCAGTAGAACCGAACACGGAACGCGAACGGTAAAACAATAAAACCATTTTCAAACCTTTTAAATAAATCGCTTAAAATCACCATTTAGTTAATCAAAATAATAATTTACAACTCAAAAGTACGTCCAAACAAGCGGACAAAAGACATGGCGTACGTCGCTAAACTCAAAAGGAAACCCGGACTCCCGCTCCCAGCTCTTCAAGCTTCTAAAGCTCACCTAGTCCGTCCCGCGACCAGTACCTGTAGGAAAAGCAGCTAGGGGTGAGCGTTCGCTCACCACCACGGATACCAGACTGACTACGGCATACTAGCAGACAATGCCGGAAACACCAACAACAAAACAAACACCGGGGACCACTATCCCCAACTCAAGTAACCCGACTGACACACAAACTGTTAGTTTCCCCAACCGACTCAACACCCGGACACGTAATGTAGACCCAACACAGCGGTTACGACTTCCACCAAAGACTCAAAAGATAACCATGCAACACCCAAGGTCACAAAGAATCGCACACCAAACAAGATCGCAAAGGATCGCACTCCAGCTGCTCAGTGCCGGTTGCTAACCGGCTGGGCTCGAGCCTGCCCCACGCAACTTCTCCGACACGCAGTCGGGTCAGGCGGTCGACCTGTCAGCGATATACAACGCAATACTTTTCTGATAGCTGGTCGGAAGGGGAGCTGCCCTTCATCGCTAAAGAGTGCTCAACCTTACCGATCTCTGTCGGGAGGCTAGCCAACACCCATGTAACTTCCCCGATCCCTATCGGGTCAGGCGGTCGACCTGTCCTCATCATCAGGCAACCACAATCACAACCAAAGTTCAACAAACAGCAACAACACAGGTTTAACGCTCCACAGGCACTCATGGCCACCCAAGACACCAACAGTAAAACACGGGTTCAACAACCCCACGAGCACTCATGGCCACCCAATACACACCAACAGCAAAATACGGGTTTAACAACCCCACGAGCACTCATGGCCACCCAAGACACACCAACAGTAAAATACGGGTTTAACAACCCCACGTGCACTCATGGCCACCCAAGACACCAACAGTAAAACACGGGTTCAACAACCCCACGAGCACTCATGGCCACCCAATACACACCAACAGCAAAATACGGGTTTAACAACCCCACGAGCACTCATGGCCACCCAAGACACCAACAGTAAAACACGGGCTCAACAACCCCACGGGCACTCATGGCCACCCAAGACACCAACAATACAATCAACCTCCGGGCATAACCAAATGCCTCCAGTAATTCTAATATCAATATGTTCACTGCTCCTACGACACTACTAAGTGTCACATGCATTTCTATTGTTCGATACGTTCCCGTATCATACGACACCACCCGGTGTCGCCTGCCTTTCTATTGTTCGATAAACTTTCTTAACCCACGACACCCAAGTGTCACATGCATTTCTACTGTTAACTTTCCCTAGTTAGGGCCAAGATCCGGCTACTTTTCCCTACCTCGTACGCTTTCCCCAAAAGCTCACGACCAAGCGCCGGTGTGCTCACGATCACTCGCCTAGCTTTCCCTTTCCTCTGTCGGTGGCACGATCTAATAAGAACACAATTTAAAACACCTTTAAGTTCGCAGGCATAACTTGAATTCTAATACACTTGACGCCCAAATGCAATCCCGACAGTGTCGATCACTCCCAAACTTCCCAATTACTCGACATTGTCGATAATGGACCTGGAAAGGCCCGATTCGCCCGGCTCGACGAATCTGCCTGAGTTTTGAAAACGCCCTTCCGGGACTCCGAAAATTCCCGTTTTCGTTTCTACGATCTTAGAATAATTCAAGGGTTCCAACGCAATCGATGGAATCAATTTCCGACTTCCGAGCGATTTAATTCGCGTTTAAAGTTTCTAAACCCGAAATTCCCAACTTTCACAATTTAATTCCAAAATTCGTTCCGGGTGTGGATTAACGACTTGGGGATCGTCCTAAACCACCCAAACACGAAAACCCGAGACCCGAGCATGTGGGCCCCACACGACCATAATGGGAAAATTTCCTTTTCGCCCCAAAACGTTCCTAACGAACCCCAATCCTCAACCATTCATCTTTAAACCAATTCTAACCAAAACCCAACCATATTTGAATCATTTAAACTCAAACCCTAAAATTCAAACGTACCAAAACGAGAATCGAATAGGTTCTCACCGTAGGGAATGACGATGTGAGCTCGATTCTTCAACCGTTGAGACGATCCGTCGGTCGGATTGTCGGGAAATCACAAAACTCCAACACTTTCTCTTTTTTTTCTCTCTTCTCCTCTCTCTTCTTTCTCTCTACTTCTCTCCTTTTTTTCTAAAATGGCCGACACCTACAGTTAGTCTCCCTTTTGTTTTGTTCAAAAATACCTAACACCATTTAATTATAAAACTAACACTCATCCTATCCTTTTCTTTATTTTAAAAACCAACTACCACCACATTTATGACAAGTGGCAAGTGGGTCCCACCCCTTTTGGAAAATATATTTGTAGATATTTTTCTGTCAGATTCGCGAAATTCGGCTGTCTCGGGCCCTGAACGGGCCCATTTTCCAAGAAATTACGAAACTTCACGGACTACAAGGAAACGGCTCAACTAAGACCGCTGTGACGACGGCTAAGCTTTTTGGATCCAAAACGAGCCTCGAACAGACCAAACGTCGCTCGGTTGACTTTTCCAACAAAAAGTCAACCTTTCCCAAATTCGTAAGAAAGTTTCCCTAAGACCCCCGGAACTCACTTTGGTCGATATCAGGGTCAACTTAAGTCCGGTATGACCTTAGGGGTCAAATTTAGGTTCATTTAAGTGTCTGTCCAAATTTTTTAAATTTTCCTGTTTTTTCGCCGATTTGACTGGCGTTGACCGGGAGTGGTTCTTACAATGTTAATGTGAATTAATGCAAACAATAAAAATAGGGTATGCATCAACTACAAAACACATCTGCAAACCAAACTGTGCATATTTGCATACAATAAACTTAGCACATATCATATGTAGGATATACTCAAAACAAGAACAATATATTTGAAAAACATAATTCCCTAAAAAAACTAAGTTAAGATAATAGAATACCTCTGTAGTACCCCTTTCACTATGAAATGGGGGGGGGGGGGGGTATTCAGTGCTGGTGGATCTCCTCCATTTCTATGATCCCTTTCATTATCTACATTTACGTTAGGGGGTGGATGCTGAGCAACATTCTCTTCCTCCCTAACACGAGGAGGACTCTCCATCCGTATGTGACCCATTCCAAATGCATCACACTGCAATTCATCGCCGACTCTTCTATTCACCAATGCGGTGGTCCATCCAATCAAAGAGGGTCACACCCTGGGAACCTCACACGTGCTGACTTCAACCCGATCAAGATAAAACAACTGCATCATTCAAAGAAAAAGACATGTCACATGACTACTACATAACAGTTTATTGAATATAAAATGCAACACGATAAAATGAAAAACAAACTTACCAACAAGAAAGTGATTGGTCCTGCAAAATTCCTTGAACTGTCGGGTTGATTTAACCAGACTTGTTTTGTATGCACAAGTCTCTTAACTAAAAACTTGCACCAATTAAAGTCTTGTATGTGGGATACATCAACAATGGATCGGAAGCATGACGGGTTCACATAACCGTCAATCTCGGAATCAATCATGCAAGTGACAAACAACATCATAAAGTTCCTTTTGAAATCATCTCCACCTTCAATTTGCGTCTTCATCTGATCAACTAAGTGCTTGCTGGTGATAAGACACTTCATCTCGCCTTTGTCTTTTGTCTTGAACTGCTGTTGCCACAATTTAAGCTCATCAGTCAACAGTGTGCCCCACCGATCGACCATAACATCTTCCTTACCATATGGAATCCCCAAAGTTTCATGCACTTCCTTTTCCGTGATACGTAATTTCACATCGGGCAAAACCAATGATGAGCTAAGGTGGTTATACTTATCCACCAGATAGTATCCAATCATGCTTGGAATGTTCTTCACAACAAAGTGAAGAATGTGACCAAACCCAATTTCCCGCACTACATCTGTCACTACTGCAGAACTCCACTTGGGTGACGGATAAAATGGATCTGTCACCTAAGTTTTCGCACTCTAGCCACGGATACAGCAATCCGTCAGCCAAGTGAAACAACTTAGGACACAGATCCTGTATCCGTCAGCCAAGTGACAAACCTGGCCGACGCATAGATGGATCTGTCACCCAAGTGAGATAAGGTAACTACTATCCGTCAGCCAAGTGAGAAAACTTTAGCCAGGCATGCTGGATCCGTCACCCAAGTGAGAAAAGTTTAGCCACACATGCTGGATCCGCCAGCCAAGTGAGAAAACTTTAGCCACGCATGCTCTATCCGTCACCCAAGTGGGTTGACTATTTTATAAAAAAAATTGACCACAATATTCAAGATGAATTAACCGTTCGATTATAGTTTTTTACATACGTATACTAGTTTGGATAGTACATACGAGATGAGCGGCCTTGATTATTTAATATGCGAGAGACCGACACGTATTGATTGAAATCGTCAATTCCACTATGTGCATGAACATACTTAGCCTTACGGTAGTATAACGTATGACGTTGTCTCGTTCATTTTTTGTATGTGATATGTATGAGTACTATACGATCTTATGTTGTATATGAGGCATGCTAAGTACTTATATCGTTCAATTATCAATACTACGATAGTCGGGAAAAATGACAGGTTTTGGGGTTTTGGTCAATGTAAGTCAACTTCGTCTGGCCGACGAATGCATATATCCATCGGCCAGCTTTTTCATCAATGGATGCATATATCCATCGTTCAATATATATATATATATATATTTAATTATTTCCACTATTTTAATTTTATCTTTGAACTTGGGCATCAAATTGAAACCCGACATTGAGCGACCGGTGTCCATAATTCACAAGTTTATAATCAGTAGATTGATATTGTTGTAAAAAAATTTATATAATGTATTTGATCACAAAAAATAATAATATTTTGTACTTCGAATCGAGAAAACGATCAAGAAAATTTGTGTTATCCTTGTCTTAGTATTATATAAAGGGTAAATCACCTACCCCTAACTTTTTTTAACTGATACCTATCCCGATGTGTAGTTATATGACAAATAGCCCATTTTTCTGTTAACTTTTTTCTAAAATGACGAAAATACCCTCAACCACACTTCAATAATTGTTTTTAAAAAATTATTTAAAAAATCACTTTTGTTATATATATATATATATATATATATATATTTACTTACTAAATCACTTCAGTTTTATTTATAAAAAAAAATATTTCAAAAATCACTAAGGGCGTTTTCGTCATTTTAGAAAAAAGTTAACAGAGAAAAAGGGTCTATTTGTCATATAACTAAACATCTGGGTAGGTATCAGTTAAAAAAAGTTATGGATAGGTATCAGATAAACGTGATAAGTTAAGGGTAGATATTTGTAATTTATCCTTATATAAATATAAACAATGTAGCGCACATGAAAAAATTAACTTGCTATAAATAATTAGTTGACAATAGGTACTAGGTACATTGATAACAAAAACTATTTAATTTAACTATATAAAGCTATTTAATTTAATTATATAAAGCTATCAATAATCAGTTAAATAGTGTATATATATATATATATATAGGGAGACAATCACATGCGAACCTCCCTTACGGTGCGAACCTGCGAACCTCAAATCTGGTTTGCGGAAATAGCGAACATGGTTTGCGGAAATAAGCATCCCAGTTTGCGGAAAAAAAAGTTTGAAAAAACAGCATTTTTATGTTGAGAAAATATATGGTTTGCGAAAATAGTGTATCTGGTTTGCGGAAATAGCGAATATGGTTTGCGGAAATAAGCATCCCCGTTTGCGGAAAAGAAGTTTGAAAAAAAAGCATTTTATCTTGAGAAAAATATGGTTTGCGAAAACACCGCAAACCGAGACCACTATTTCCGCAAACCAGATACACTGCACAAGCAGGTTCGCACGTTCGCACCGTAAGCCATGGTTCGCACCTGATTGCACCCGTATATATATATATATATATATATATATATATATATATATATATATATATATTCTAAACATACATATAACACAAAAAGTCCCTATTGAGTTGGTAAAAGGCACAGCCTTTGGTGCCATAAGGTGAGGGGTTCGAACCCCATGGTGTGCGCGCGGGCTGGCGGAGTGACGTGGCGGGTCGGGCGGGTCTGGACACGTGCGTGACGGTTCGGCGGGTCTGGACGCACGCGTGGCGGGTCGGGCAGTTCTGTTTAGATAGAATTTTTTTTAATGAATCTATTATTGTACTTGGGTGACGGATACACTTGGCTGACGGATTGGATCCGTGGCTAGAGTGAAAACCTTGGGTGACGGATACACTTGGCTGACAGATTGGATCCGTGGCTAGAGTGAAAACCTTAGGTGACGAATACACTTGGCTGACGGATTGGATCCGTCACCTAAGTTTTTACTCTAACGACGGATGTACGCATCCGTCGGCCAAATACTTGGCCGACGAGACTTGGCCGACGGATGCATCCGTCACCTAAGAACTTGGGTGACGAATACGTCCTCTTAGGTGACGGATCCAATCCGTCACCCAAGTACTTATTTGCAGTAGTGTGTTGATGTTTGTTCAAACTCTCCACCAGCTCAACCAATCTCTTTGTCGATGACCTAGTCTTCAAACCATCAACCACTTGGAACTTATCAGATATCCGAACAAATCTATCGGATTTACAACCCTTGGTGCGCTTAACATTCTTCTCAATATCTAATTCTCCACCTCTCTTCTTTCCGGCTTCGGCAGGTGGGACAAATACAACAATACCAACAGAACTCCCTCCATCAAGATATTCACGAAGCTCAGCTATCTTCTTCTTCTTATTTGAGACTTTTCGTTTTTCATTTTTCATAATAGACTTCTGCTTCTTCTTCATACTAGCAAGAGTCACATTTCCTTCACCAACATCAACCTCTGCGGATGGCTTATCCATTAAAAGAAGAGGACGCAATGTATCCGGAGTTTTGTCTATAATTAGCAAACAAGGGTTTGTATATTAGCAAAACAGACAATGTAAAAAAACATCAAACAAGATATTGCATATTCTCAAACAAGGAAAAACTGTTTCTCAAACCAATGTACGTATATCCACAAACAGATATTCATTATTCACAAACTAGATGCAGCATATTCACAAACAAGTCAATCCATAACCTCAACCCAAATATTGCATATCTCAAACAGGGAAAAATAATTTCTCAAACTAGGGTGCGTATATCCGCAAAACATACAATCCTTAACCTCAACCAACATATTGCATATTCTAAAACAGGGAAATTTTTTTTTCTCAAACCAGGATTGTGTATTCGCAAAAGAGAAAATCAGTACCTGTAAAATAGATATTGCATATTCGCAAAACAGAAAACTCATAACCTTAACCCAAAACTTGGTTATCCTAAAAAATAGAGCAAAAACATCTCATATTTGAATAGTTTGATATCAGAATTGAAATGTTGTAATCTCAAAGCGAAACACAAACACTCTAAAAACATCGCAACTGTAATATATCAGCAAACTACAAACACTATATTCTCAAATTACCTGATTCAGTGTCACTGTTGCAGGATGTTATAGATTCAGTGACCTTCTTCTTCATTCTCTACAGACCGATTACTAAAATGAAAAGCTAAATAACTAAACCGAAAAGATTGAATCAAAACCCTAAACACCAAACATTATAGCTCACTGATTAAACATGGCGTTCAACAATGAACTAATGAAATTTTCACTTCGAATCAACAGGAGACGAAAATGAAGGCAATGGAAGCTCAAAGATCAGATTCTTGAAGTATTTTAGAGAGCACGAAACGTTTCTGCGCGAATGGGAAGGTAAAATGACGTTTATACCCTCGAACCATAGCAAATCGGTTAAAAAGCATCCCATGCGCGACTTATCTACGATGCGTGCCACTGATGACGCGTTCAAATCAGCGCCATCGCTCGATCCGGATCAAATGTTCCCAAGAATAAAAACTGATTTAAAAAACTGTTTTTTTAAATAAAATCTGATTTTTTTTATATAAAAACTGTTTTTAAATAATAATTGATTTTTTTTTAAATAAAACTGATTTTTTTAAATAAAAATTGATTTTTTTTTTCAAAAAACAATTATAAAAGAAATAAAAATGATTTTTTTAAAAAATAAAAACTGATTTTTTAAAAATAAAAATCAATTTTATAAAAATCAATTTAATTTTCAGAAAATAATTTTTTTTATAAAATAAATAAGTAAGTAAAAGGAAAATTTGAAATTCAATGGCATGGGTTTGAAATTTTGAGTGTTGGGGAGGGGTATTTTGGACTTTTTCATGTTTTGGATGGAAAAAGTGGATGGAAAATAGACAGAAACTAACGGCGGGTACTGATTTGAAACAACATGTTTCGTTTGGGTACCGATCTGTCACAAAGTATTTTTGGGGTACTCGTATGATAATAACCCATATATATGTATATATATCAGGTACAAACAAGCCCTTATTGTGCAAACTGTGAACGCACGAGAGCCACAAGATCCGCCCAAAGTGACGTCAGCAGAGCGCCCCAGATGCTGGCACGTGGAAGATGATGACAAGTGGGCGCGCGCGCTGCTGGTGCATGCGCACAGTGCTGATAGTTTAGTAAAAAATGTGCTGATAGGTTACATTTGTACTAAACTATCAACACTGTGCGCGCGTGCACTAGTAGCGCGCGCCACGTGTCAGCATCTGTATGCGCTCTGTTGACGTCACTTTGACCGCATCCTGTGGCTCTCGTGCGTTCGCAGTTTGCACAATAAGAGACGTTTGTACTGGGTATATATATGTATGTGTGTGTGTGTAGGGACTATCAAGTACAAACTTATTTATAATTCTACGCTCTGACGAAGTTATAAAGTTTATACCTGATAGTTATCGTATATATGTAATATCAGTGACAAACTTTATAACTTCATCGGAACGTAGATATATCAATCTGGGCCCTTGGATTGTAGAATTAAATTCCTAGATTTAATGCATATATTTTTAACTAATGCATATATTGTAATTGATTTCGTAATCAATTACCACCCCCATGAATTTCGGTGGCCATCCAATATGGAAAATCAATATTTCAGATTGGTTCTACGTTCTCACTTGAAAATATGTTTGTACTTGATAGTCCCCCTGTATATATACTACGAACTCGCGAATGCAGTGTACATGGTTTGAGACAATAACATTCTTGGTTTGAGGTGAATATTCTCAAACAAAAAATTTCTCAAACCGGCAACGATAGTTTCTCAAACTATTTTTTCTACAAGTTAGGATGTTGTTTTCCTCAAGCCATATTCACGATTTTCTAAAACCGGATTAGAGATTTGCAAGTTCACACCGTAAAGGAGGTTCGCACCGGATTTATGGTGTTTTATTATCAAATTGAATTGATGAAAATCCTAAATATTCTAGACGATCTAGACTTAAAAGGGATCTTAGAAATAAGACACCTCCTTATGGAAGGTTTCCTAATTCTACTTGGATTGGTTTAAGGGAAATCAATTCCTATAAATAAAACACTAATGGTGGCTGAAGTTTACAAGCTTGATAACTGAAAAATTCGGTCACCCCATAAAGAGAATTTATGAATTTTGTTCAAGGGTTCTAGTATGTCGAGTAGTGTAGCAATCTTTCTCGTGTGGATAGAAATAAAGGGTGAACGATTGGGCGCCTAAGGCTATTTTTTCAAAGGTCTCCGTCTCGAGCCGATTGGATCCAGAGTATCATATTAAGGTAATTCTTATTTACATAATGCATAGATTTAGAATTGTATGATCCATGTTGATTTAGGTTTAATACTCATGTCTCATGTTCTATGGAATATTCTCAAGGTGGTCACCTAAAGTCAAAGTCTTTGACATTTGTGATGTTTGACCATATCTCTATATTCATGATCAGTAAAACATGATCCTCAAATCAGTATCACACTAACTCTAACTATCGGTTTAGGCTAAGGACGAATGAATAGACTCACTCCTTTGTTTCATAAAGTTCTAGTATTGGGGACCTGCTCCTCGATACCTTCGAAATAGTATTATATTCAGTTTAGTTAACATTACAACTTAACGATAACAAGTATTTGTCAAATTTTATTCACTCACAAAGACGTTGCAATATGCCAATGTGGATTGTCACAAAACCCAACATTTAGACTAAAGGTTCATGCCTAGATTCTTACACCTCTCTTCCTTTCCTCTATCGAACTTCCATTTAGGTATCTTCAACACTAGAACTAGTTTTCACCCCCACCCCCCACGACCAATATCATCGCATTTATCTTCAGATGAATTAAAAGAATTAAACTCATATGACTAACAAATATTTTCATTACAACCATACCCAAAACCAAGAACTTCCATAAAGAAATCATACTCCTCAAACATTCCTTGTGTTTGAAGAAAAATTTGGATAAAATGAACCTCAATTAATTTTATCGGATCCTTGAAGTTTTCTTGACCAATCTTGATGTCCATTTAATTTGGGTATCTTATGATCCCTTTTGAATAAATCAAAACATAAGTCATTTTCATATTAAGCTCATCTCAGTCATTTTCATATTAAGCTCATCTCTAGGTTGAGATAGATTGGATTTCCAACTTCTTTTGCACCAACCTAAAAAGATCTATTCCTTTAGAGTATAGGTATTGTTTAGTTAGAACAACATTCATCCATCTCTTAAGTCACCTCTAGTTAGACTTCATCATATCATTATTAAACTGATGAACTACAAAATTTACCACCATTACCCTGATTCCCATAGATCTAAGACGGATCTCAAAAGACCCCTTCGATTACAATCTACTTCGAAAGGATTCAATAGAAGCATTATTGTGGGATATTTCCAAGTGATTGATCATCAATTCATTTTTCAGAGCCATTAACTTCAGATCCCCTACACTTCTCTTATTCCTCCATATGCAACCAAGAATCTAATTTCAATTAGATCTAAACCTTTCTCCACACCTTATTCGCCTTTACTGGTTCAGACTTGTTGTATTGATTATAATTCTTCAACGAACAAGGAATAACCATTAAATCTTTGAATTGCCTTTGAGAGATATATTTTTCTACCAAATTAAATGAATGTAAACCACTTTACTTTAGCATTTGATCTCTTGGAGATTGAACACAAAGGACCTTACCAATCTGTAAGAATAACTCTTACAGGTAAAGGTAGGCAGATATTCACACCACTAAAAATCGATCAATCCGATGGATTCTGGTGATTTTTCGGCAACGAAAATGCCAAACCAGAGGCATGGTGGTTGATCACCGGTGCAAGCTTTACGGAACCGGTGGATTTCGAAACCGACTGCACTTCATCAACCTATGTTTCCAGTCGTCGATCATGTCTACAAGTGCAACCATGTTACCTATCCATTCCGTGTTTAGAAACTAGAGGAAGAAGAAGACATTGTGAGATAGGCCATTTAAATAGATGACTTGTATGAATTCTATATACTGATAGCCCATTATGTTAACCCATCTGGTTACCTAGCCCATCTACTTACCTATTCCTTTATCCATTTTGAGCCCTATTCTTCGCACTCCTTTTTTTTTTTTTAAACGGGTAACCGGAGACTTTCATTAATACCAAAAGGTAATCAAACAGGTTGAGGCGTGACCGCCTCGGGTTCCAGATATTTGTCCGGGCCGACCGTAGCAAGCCCGGCGCTCATGGACTCATAATAATAGCCCACTTGAAATCGTGGGCAACAACTCAAGACAACTCCCTACCATCGTTCCAACATAACGAGGCAAAACAAACCAAGTTCCAAAATACTCAAAAAGTAAAATATCCCAACAAGAATATAAGTAATAACAAGAAACATAAATAAATGGTGCTGATAAAGCAGGCTGCCCGGGACCTCCGAGCAGCGGCTGTCCCGAGTCTGTAGGTATAGTCTGGGGCCGACTCCACCCACCCCTGTTGGGGCAGATCATTCCTCCATCGGAGGCCTCTGGACCTCCGCTCCGTCTGCTCGATCCTCCCCCTGAAATGGCGGATACCAGGGCTGCTGCTGGGTAGTCGGGTCTCCCCTCTGCTTCTTTGTCTCCGGTGGGCGTGCATACATCGAACCACTTCTAGTCTTCAGAGTGGTCATCTTGCCTTTGCCTCGACTAGGCCCACCTTTCCCTAGGCTCTCCTAGGGGTCTGTCAGATGGCCTCGTGGATCTGTCTCCTTCCCCTCCCTCATCATCGCATTGTATCCGGGGGCAACTCGGATCACAGAGTCAACAGCAGGGTGGATGTTAGCCAGGTAGTCAGGCTTTGTGGACTTGGGTGGCGGTGTGGGTGCTCCATGGCCACCCCCTGCAGTAAATTGGTCAACCCTTCTCGGTTAACCTTAGCCAGGTAGTCAGGCTTCGGAGTGCCTGTAGTGGACGATTCAGCGCCCATGGTGATTTCCCTAGATCGGACCATAGAGTTCAGGGTTAGATCACTCAGGAGGTACGTGATCGCTGGGTGTGATGCTGGGGGGGTGCATTCCAGACCGTTCGCAACAGCCGGTCCACATCCAGATCCCTCAGGACCAGAATAGAAGTATCATACTGAATCTCCTCTCGACCAATCCCCGGCAACAGGGTCTGGCAGCTCGGTAACCTGTGTGTCAGCATGCCGCACCTGCGACAAAAATCCACCACTCTCTCGTACTGTAGATCAATCACAACAGAGGAATCGGTACCTGGGAAGCGGCGGTGGGTTCTGCGCCGTAAGGGTCGAGACAGCTCCATTCAAACGCTCAGCCAGAGATGCATGTCCTCCCGTCGGGCCGTCGGGATTGGGGCCGACAAGATTTGTGTGCCTATGCTGCCCGCAACGAGACCCCGGATGTAGTGATTTCTAGCTCCTCCCAGGATATTCAGCGCCCGGCCCCGAGTTCCACATGATTGAAGCTGATCTCTTCGGCCCGATCGAATAGCCGAAGGGGTTCAAGGAGGATGGGATATCCCTTAAAGCTCCAGGGACCTCTATGGCGTATGTCTTCCATGGCCTTGGCTGACGGGAAGTGGTAGCCCGTGACGTCGAGAGACATGAACTCCACCCGAATCCCCGTGACCTTCCATTTCCGCAGCATCATTGCACAGACGATGTGCTAGTTGTAGGTTCGATCCCCTGTGACCTTCGCTGCAAGGGAGAACTGGTACGACCCGGACGTAAAATGTGGAACTTCGTCGTCCGACACCACCAGTTCGTCGTCCTCATCCTCCCAATCCGGGACCGGGGATATACGGCTTGCCTGGGGCTCAGAAGTCGACCCCGATGGCCTGCTAGCACTCGGGCAATTAGGGCTAGAAGCCTGTACACGCTCCGCCGGAGGGAGGCGGCGAGTTACCACCTGAGAAGGGGTTGGCCGGGGGAGAGTGGTCAGATCCCTATGGACCTCCCTTGCCGTGGATGAGTTTCCGATATAAGGCGGAAAGGGCACCGGTGGGTCTGGAGACACGCCGACTGCAGGGGCACTCCGATAGACAAGGACACACCCGACTTGTCCTTCAGATCTACAGGGTGCGGCGGCACCCGAGGAGAAGCAGGATCCGGACCGAGCAACGACGGAAGGACGGCGGCGCGGCCTTCATTTCGTTGGGCGGAGACCTCGAGGTCACGAGTGACCTCTGCATGTGGGTGGATCTCGTCGAGGATGACCATTTCCGGCTCGTGGAGGCGATGGGTAGGGAGATCCGACTTCGGATGAGCGGAAATGGTCGAGGGCGATGTCGGAGTGGCATCTGTGGCGGTGGTGAATTCGCAGGTGCAGGTGGCCGGGCTCTGAACTCGTGGCGATGGATACCAGATACACGGCTGGGAAGCGTCGGGCTGTAGAAAGGAAGGATGTGGGTATGGAGGTGGTGCTGGGGTTGGAAGCGGACGGACGACAGGGACAGTGGAAGACGGCGACAGCGACGACCCTAATAGGGTATGAGAGGACCTCAGAGAGGTTTGTGGAGCGCTTTTTTATGTTTTCTTCGCACTCCTTTATATTACAATGTCTCTCTAAATTATGAACCAAAACACATCTCAGTCGTCTTCGCCTCCACATCTATTTATCTTATACTTGGCCGCCATCCTTTATCTCATGAATCTCTATTTCTTTACATTTTTCAACCAATAAACTTTTTTGTGGACTCTCAATCTTCTGAACCCTATGCATATGCCTTGATTTTTATGGACTTTCCTACCGAACTTTTTTATTTTCAACTTTTGTTCTTGTTTTTTTTTTGAGTAAATGTCTTGGAGTTGATCTTTACATACAAGCAAGTCATTTGTTTATATCTGTACATCAAAAATAAGTTAATAAATTTGATATTAAGTATTTAGTGGATTAAAACTAACAAGAAACGGAGGTGGTCGGTTGACTAAGATCGAAAAGAAAAACTTCGGCCAGTTGATTTCACATCTGCCCAATCTAGTGTCAATATCGGGGTTGCCGACTGTCTCGAAAGGGAAATGGTCGGTTGCCGACTGTCTACAACCCCTACTTGCAAGTACCTCCTAGAGGAATTCTCTTGGACATTGTGGATGAAGACCCAAAAGTCATCAAGGTTCTTTACGTCATATTGTACATATAACCTTGTTACAAGGGAAAAATACCAATACCTAACCAAAACCATGCCCATTTAACTGATGTTTATCCTGAAGTGTGAAGTTAACTGATACAACCCTGAAGTTACGACTTGTAACTAAAAACCTCTTCTGTCAGCTAAAATGACGAAAATACCCTCAGTGATTTTTTAAAATAATTCTTTTAAAATATAATTGAAGTGATTTTTTAAATAAAAATGAAGTCATTTAATAAGTATATATATATATATATATATATATATAGGATAGCTATCAGGTACAAACCACCCCTTATTGTGCAAACTACGAACTCTTGAGGGCCAAAGGATCCGGTCGGATCGATGGCTCAGATCTCGCTGAGAGACGCGGTGGCAAAATTGTAATTTGTGGCTCTTTTTTATTTGTCGCGAGATTTTAGATAGAAACACGCGAGATTTTAGATAGAAACATGCGAGATTTTAAACTAATCGAATCAATCCCCTTTTTGATTTTTATTTTTTATTTTTTATTTTTCCCCCATTCAATATACGTGTGTCCTATTTCTTATTTCATATTGTTAAAAAAAAATTCGAACTGTATTAAGAAGAAGAAGAAGACGAATACGAAGTAGAAGCAGAAGACGAAGACGAAGACGAAGACGAAGACGAAGACGAAGACGAAGACGAAGACGAAGACGAAGACGAAGACGAAGGAGAAGGAGAAGAAGACGAAGACGAACTCAAGAAGAACTGTAGTTCTTCAAAATGACCTCAAAAATGTTTTCGGATTTCCACAGGACCTCGAGCAAACAAGGTAAACTTGTTGTATTCATCACTAACCCCATAAGAGAAGATTATATCTTCAAATTCTTCTAATAAAGTACTGCACATGAGTTCATAAGGTTCAGAGCTTATGCATCATTCGGCTTCTCAAATTCATGAACTTCTGAAAATCTATGAACAATCACAAAGCTTAACTATTATCATTTGCGGCATCATAGCTGAGTAACCGAGCAACAATATTCTACGCATTGTAGATTTGTGTGAACAAAAACTATGATAGTCAAGCAATTAAGAGTTAAGAGTTGACCCCTAACCTCACCCTCCAATCTCATTCACTTAACCCAAAACTGATTTTCTGAGTCATGTACTGTTTAAGTAGAACTTTTTTTTTTAATTTTCTGTAATAGACTGAATTTCGGTATGTTTTTGTCGAACATGTTATGAATGTCAAAATATTTTTAGGTATGAAATGGGTTATAACTGAAAGTCACATCTTATATATTTAAATCCATCATAATCAAATGAGACTCGGGAAGTAGCAGACTGAATGTCAATTCTAATTTTAAATGTTAATTGTATCTCATTTATCATGCCAAGGGACAACTTGTATGGATTAAGGAACAATAGTCATAGAAGCAAAGTTTTTATTTACCTGCTGTCACCAAAAAAGTCTGTGGACACAACATGATCTTCAGTGTAACCCAAAATTTCCTTCATTTTGCCCTCAGATTCCTCCCTGAGGATTAAGACAGCAACAGTTAAGAAACCTTATTAAAAAAAATAGTTAGATGTATCATGCACAAAATCTCCTAAGACGTACTTGATAGCAGCCTTGATCTGCTCATATGTTGCCTTCTTCTCAATCTTAACAGTTAGGTCCACAACAGAGACATCAACAGTAGGGACTCGGAAAGCCATTCCAGTCAATTTACCATTAAGTTGTGGTTTGATTATGAAGTAGATTGCCAGACATTTTTTAAGTTGTGGTTTGATTGTAAAGAAGAAGGAAATTATGAACAAGTTAGAAAGAGCAGAGTATTTTTGGGAAACGAAAACTTAAAAAAACATGTTAATGTTGTTTAGTTTTTGTGTTAGAATGGTCTTTGTTAGTATGATTGGTGTATGTATGAGTAGTATGTTTGGTAAAGTTGCAGTAGGTTGTGTGTGTTAGTATTAATTTTTAAAGTGCATTAATCATTGTGTCTTTTTGTAGAAGAATCTGCTGCAGCCTCTTTAGCTGCAGAGTTAGTGGTACCTGACTCTGCAACTAGTTCGCTGCATGGGCAAAGCGATGAAGATAACATGCCTATTGGCATTTTAAGGAAAAAATCCGTGAATCTTCAAGTTTATGAGAGGCTTCGGAAGCGGAAACAAAGGGTTGATGTCCTTGGTAAGCGGAAAGAGCCAGATGTTGTGTCTTCAGATCAAGAGACAAAGAAACCAAAGATTGGTGGTGAAGTGAAGAGAAGAGTTTATAAAACTTCACAACGGAGGGAGGAGTGGCAGTTGATTAGGAAAAGGAAAGCCGGGTTACCTAAGATTTTGTTACGCACTTCACCGTCAAGGTTATACGATCTGATCGTTCGACTAAGTGCAGCCCAAAGAAAAGATATCGAAGAGATAGGTTTTTGGTCTATATTATAGCTTAGAGTACAGTTTCTACCCGCCCGGCTGTGCATGTACCTTGCTGAGAGCTTCAAGCCTGGCATTATGTCACTGGTTCTTGGGTTTGGGGATCGGTTACATATCGACGATTCCGTTGTACACCAGGTTCTTGGCATTCCTCGAGGCAGGAATAAGGTTTACTTGAATAAGAGTAAATCTTATTCAAAAGCTCGCTTGGAATGGAGGGAGTTAACAAAGTTGGTTGATGTGAAGGGCAAGGAGAAACAGACTACATCTGTCTATGATATAACACATGAGGATCTGTACCATCATTTGTTGTCTTTGAAGGATGGAGGGGACCATTTCAAACGGTCTTTCATGGTGCTCTTCACTACCCTTATGATAGATTTTGGTAGTTCATTCGAGCTTGTGAACCAGTGCATATTGGACGTTGTTCACGATGTCGAAAAGATCAAAGACTATAATTGGTGTCAGTTTCTAGTGGACAGGTTGGTGGAGACATCTAAGAATTGGGACCGGAAAAAATTCTACATAGGTCCAATGACATTTTTGGTGGTAAGTAAGGCTATTTGCCCAAATTTTTGTTTTTAATGCATAGTATTTTAGTATTTGGGTTTTTTGCCTCTAAGAATTTGCACTGAAATAAATACTGTAATATGTTAGTGGTCTGCATCATTAATTTTTAGTGGTATGTAGTACTTTATTTTAGTGGTCTGCAACATGATTTTTTAGTGGTCTCCAGCATAATTTTTTAGTTGTCTGCAGCATTATTTTAGTGGTCTGCAGTGAAGTTGTCAGTGGTATACAGCATAATTTTTTAGTGGTCTGTATGCAGTATCATGTTTCTCATAATGTGGTATTAATATCTTATAATCAGTTCGTTACTTGACTATTAGTTTATTTGCAGCTGTTCTATTTGGATCGTACTACCATAACCAATCTGAAGAAGCCAAAATATAAACCTTCGTTAATTGGTTGGACTACAGACGATGTTCAGGAGGGGGAGGATAGAGAGTTGTTGTTAGGTGACAAGTTTGGAATGTGTTACGTTGATCAACCTGATCCTTAGTTGCCTGCTCAGTTGTCTCCTCAACCACCTCTTGTATCTCCTCGTAAGGTCGATGAACAATCTGGTACTCACCAGAATACCCATGATCCTCAGTCCCATCCAAGACCTTCTGGTTCTACTCGTGGTTCAGGGAGCAACTATCGTGTATGTTTTCTGACTTTTATATTTTTTATTTGTTTTCAGTTATCATTCCTAAATTTTGTTTTTTGATTTAGTTTTATTGATAACATTTCAGCGTTCATACCAAAACTTTGTCACAGCGGCAAAAGTTTTCGCTGAGAGTTTTGAAGTTTTGGTTGATTGTTATGAAAACAGTCAACATCCTCTACCCGATGTCCAACAAGTTAGGCGTCTGTCTCAAGGATTTCAGGACATTGTTGGAGTTCCAAGTCCTGTGGCAGCAGCACCACCGATGCGCGTTCAACAGCTTGTGGATGGTGACTTTTGGGAGCAGGATGATGTTCTGAAACCTATAGCAAAGATTGAAGAAGCTCAACTGAAAAAGAAGTCCAGTGCTTATTTTCATGCACTAAGGACTAGATCTCCTGATGTAGGTCCTCTACCTATTTTTAACCTTCTGCCTGACGTTGACGAAAATGAGACCAAGAAAAATATTTGCGAAGAAGACGAAACTGATAAGGATAAGATGGAAGGTTCAGACGAAAGTGAAAGAGAAAATTCAGGGGGAAGCTATTGTGATTTGGACAACTGTGCTTATGTAAGTGATGACGAAGAAGAAACAGAAGTAGATGCACCTGATTCAGAGGTACCAGCTGAAGCAGACGTTGGAGCTGAACAGAGTGACGATTTGTACATGTACCCTGGCATTGGTCCTATTCTTGTTGATTCAGATACACAACCTGATGTACCACTTGAACTAAGTTCATGTGAACAGAAAAAAGTTGTTGCTGATGTGGAGCATAAAGAAGAAACAAACATTCTTGATGCCGGTGAACATAGCATGCCAAAAACTGTTGCTGATGATGTCCAATGTGAACAGAGTGCATGTGAAGGGAAAGAAACTGTTGCTGATGATGTCCCAGGGGAACAGATTTCATGTGAAGGGAAAGATGTTGCTGATGATGTCCCAGGTGAACAGAGTGCATGTGAAGGGAAAGATGATGTTGCTGATGCGGGGCATAAAGAAGAAACAGACACTCTTGATGCCGAGGAACATAGCATGCCAAAAACTGTTGCTGATGTGGATAAAAACATTAGTATTAATTTGAAGGATGGATCTCATATTGTTGTACTAGATTCCGATGATGTCCCAGGGGAACAGAGTGCATGTGAAGGGAAAGATGTTGTTGCTGATGTGGAGCATAAAGAAGAAACAGACACTCTTGATGCCGGGGAACATAGCATGCCAAAAACTGATCTGGATAAAAGCAGTAATTTGAAGGATGGATCTCATATTGTTGTACTGGATTCTGAGACACAAGAATCATTGAAACAAAGTCCTCCTGATGTACCAGTTGAACAAACTGCATGTGAAGGGAAAGAAACAGGCATTACTGTTCCCGACGAACATAGCATGCCAAAAGCTGATGTGGATAAAAGCATTGACAGTCAGAAAACCATAGATAAAAATGGTCTTCATTGTCTAATTGATGCAATGATGATTGATGTAATGGCATCATCAGTTATTTGTGCTGAGGAAGAAATCACTGAAGAAAAGAATACAGTCATTGTTGAGGAGGAAACCACTGAAGCAGATCACCCTTCTCTAGATTTAATTCCTGAACATGGTCTTTTATCCCCAATACAATCCAAAGAAGATGGTGGGACCTGTACTGACACATCTCTGCATATTGGCAAAGAGGTAGGTGGATTGGTGTCTGGTAACAGTGAAGAACAAAAACAAAAGATAGAGGTTGCTAATCAGAAAGCTAGTTCTTC
Source organism: Erodium maritimum (assembly GCA_963921825.1). Classification (NCBI taxonomy): domain Eukaryota; kingdom Viridiplantae; phylum Streptophyta; class Magnoliopsida; order Geraniales; family Geraniaceae; genus Erodium; species Erodium maritimum. The sequence continues at coordinate 24,675,141 of OY997596.1, read as the reverse complement.
ACATTCGGTTCCAGACATCCCGAAACTTCCACACATACTGCTTAGTGACTCTGATGTAGAAGATTTTGATGATCCAGAAGCTCTCTTCTCTTCTGTGGCATCAATAGGGAAGGACGCATGTGAAGAACTTGAGGAGATATCTGAGCCGTGCATGGCTATGGTCCTTTATGTTCCTCCACATAAATTGTCTGGGAGTAACACATCTGCTTCAGCTTCACACATAACCAATGAGGACAAACCAGTAGGCAAGGAAAGCGTTGATGCAGAACCATCACATCATTCTGGTGATACAGACGATATCTTCAACGCTTACCAACAAAAGAATGAACAACAAACTCCTCCTGATGCAGCAGAAGTTGTTTCACCTCCTCGTAAACGCAAAGGGAGAAGAAAAGGCGCATTGAATATTCCTCCACTTCAGGCCATCCCATCGCCAGATTGCGCTACAGGTCCCGATCTTTATTTGTTTGATAAGGACATAATACCTTATGGGAACAAGCATACAGAATTCATTAGCAGTAAGTAGCAGCCCATTTGGGAGACTCTGTTGACAGATTGGGCTTTGAACCCCACCGAAACTGATTTGAAGTAAGTTGTTGTTATTACTATTCAGTTTATCTAAAATTCATGCATAAAATATTTTCTGCTCTGCATTATAAGGTTTTAGTGGTCTACATATAAGATTTTAGTGTTCTGCAGCAGGAACTTTTAGTGGTCTGCATATAAGGTTTTACCTGTCTATAGTGAAATTTTTAGTCGTTTATCAAATTTCATTCTTATGATGTGACAGGGATCATGTGTATGAAAATGCATGCAATGGATTGCGAAGAGACGACATTTTGACTTTCAGAGATGACATGGAAGTTTACAGTTCTGTGATTGATGCTTGGGCTGATTATCTAAACTACTTGGAATTCTAAAAGGTGAACCATCTCGGTCTATCACGGGTGTTCTTATCAACCAATATATCTGTAAGTTGAAGTTTGGTATCCTTTTTGAAGTCGTTCAATTGTTATTTTTGTTCATCATTTTACTTTATCTTTTTTGAATAATAATCTTCTTGTATTTACATATATGTAGATTGCCTACGAGCAGTCAGGAAACACTGATGCACTGGGAACTATTGTACAGGATGAACTTCGAAAGTTTAACATGAGTTTGCATTATTATGACATGGTAATTTTCTATTTCGTCATTATAATTATTTGTTTGTCTTTAAGTCAAATTACTTTGGTGAATTTATTGTGTTTTGGGAAATCATTTTTGTCGCAGATTATGATGTTTGTATACAGGAAGAGCCATTACATGGTCATGGTAATTGATATAAATAATAGTATCATCGAGATTCTTGACAATTATGACCCTGATACTGACGATAAGGATCGTTATCAAAATTGTTTTCATGTGTCACGCCCCAATTTCAGTAAACCGAACTCGGGACGCGAACATTTAAAAAACATAAATCATTTGAAACCTGTTTTGAATAAACACTTGAAATTTCCATTTAGTTAAACCAAAATAATATTTACAATTAAAAATACGTCCCAACAAGTGGACAAAAGTAGGGTATCCGTCGCTAGACTCAAAATAAACCCAGAATCCCGCTCCTAGCCCTTCAGGCTTCGGAAGCTCACCTAGTCCAACCTGCGACCGGTACCTGTAGGAAAAGCAGCTAGGGGTGAGCGTTCACTCACCACCACGGATAACAGACTGACTACGGCATAATTAGCAGATAATGCCGGTAACACCAACAACAAACTCAACACCGGGGATCACTATCCCCAACTCAAGTACTCCGACTAACACGCACGAACGGTGACCTTCCTCAACCGACTCGACACTTGGACACGTAAGGTAGACCCGACACAACGATCACGACCTCTTCCAAGGACTCAAAAGACCACCGCACAACACCCAAGATCACAAAGGATCGCACAACAAACAAGATCATAAAGGATCGCATACCAGCTGCCCAGTAACCTCCCTCACGCCCTTTACCGATCTCATCTGGTCAGGCGGTCGACCTGTCGCAATTCATCGACACAAAGTCGGATCAGGCTGTCGACCTATCGCAATTCATCGACACAAAGTTGGATCAGGCTGTCGACCTATCACACTCACAACCCCAAACCACACACGCGCGGCCAGGACCCCTTTGTTGTCGGGCGGGCCCCCTACCCCGTCTAAACATGCAGACGCGTGTGCTCGTGGACCCCTGTGTCATGAAGCGGGCCCCCAACCTCAGGTAACCACAATCACAATCACAAACAAAGTTCAACAAACAGCAACGACACAAGTTCAGCACTCCACAGGCACTCATGGCCACCCAAGACACCAACCGTAAAACACGGACTCAACAACCCCACAGGCACTCACGGCCTCCCAAGATACACCGACAGTAACTCACGGGCTCAACAACCCCACGGGCACTCACGGCCCCTCAAAACCACCAACAATAACTCACGGGCTCAACAACCCCACGGGCACTCACGGCCACCCAAAACCACCAACAATAACTCACGGGCTCAACAACCCCACAGGCACTCACGGCCTCCCAAGACACACCAACGGTAAAGACACGGGTTCAACAACCCTACGAGAACTCACGGCCTCCCAAGACACACCAACAGTAACTCACGGGTTCAACAACCCCACGGGCCCTCATGGCCACCCAAGACACGGGTTCAACAACCCCACGGGCCCTCTTGGCCACCCAAGACACCAACAGTAAAACACGGGCTCTCATGGCCACCCAAGACACAACAGTAAAGCACGGGCTCTCATGGCCACCCAATACAAAACAGTAAAATACGGGCTCTCATGCCCACCCAATACACAGCAGTAGAATACGGGCTCTCATGGCCACCCAATACAAAATACACAATCAACCTCCGGCATAAACAATGCCTCCAACAGTCTTAATATCGATAAGTTCACAATCAACCTCCGGGCATGGTCATATGCCTCCAGTAATTCTATTATCGCTAAGTTCTCTATTCCTATGATACTACTAAGTATCACATGCTTTTCTAAGGTTCGCTACAATCCCGTATCATGCCTTTCTAATATTCGATAAACCTAATTAACCCACGACACCCAAGTGTCACATGCATTTCTACTGTTAACTTTCCCTAGTCACACCCAAGTGTCCAATATCGACAATGTCGAGATCCGGATACTTTTCCCTACCTCGTGCGTGTTTTCCAAAAGCCAACCAACGAGCTCCGGGGTGATCTCAGTTACTCACCCAGCTTTCCCTTGCCTCGGTTCGCGGCACGATCTAAAAGAACACAATTTTAAACGCTTTTAAGCTTGCAGGCATAATGCTGAATTTTAATAAACCTGACGCCCAAAAGTAACCCCGACAATGTCGATCACTCCCAAACTCCCCAATTACTCGACATTGTCGATATTGGACCCGTAAAGGCCCGATTCGCCCGACATGGCGAATCTGCCCGGGTTTTGGAAATGCCCTTCCGGGGCTCCAAAAATTCCCGTTTTCGTTTCTACGGTCTTAGAATAATTCAAGGGTCCCAATGCACTTGACGGAATCGAATTCCGACTTCCGAGTCAATTAATTGACGTTTAAAGTTTCTAAACCCGATAATTACAACTTTCGCAATTTAATTCCAAATTTCGATCCGGGTGTGGATTAACGACTTGGAGAACGTCCTAAACCACCCGAACACGAAAACCCGATACCCGGGCATGTGGGCCCCACACGGCCACAATGGAAAAATTCCCTTTTTGCCCCAAAACGTTCCTAACGAACCCCAAACCTCAACCATTCATCTTTAAACCAATCTTAAACAAAACCCAACCTTAATCAAACCGTTTAAACTCAAACCCTAAAATTCAAACGTTCCAAAATGAAAATTGGTTAGGTTCTCACCGTAGGGAATGTCGATGTGAGCTCGATTCTTTTATCGTTGAGACGATCCACCGGTTTGATCGACGAGAAACGTCACAAATTCCCCCAACCTCTTCTCTTTTTCTCTCTTCCTTCTCTCTTCTTTCTAACACCACTTTCTCTCTCAAAGTCTTCTCTTTTTATTGAAATGAACGTGCACAACAAACCACCCTTTCCTTTTATTTTGTTTTAAAAATCAAAACTAATACTTAAATACAAACTACCCATCACATGACTCATCTTTTGTTTTGTTCAATAAACCTAACACCACCACATATTTGACAAGTGTCAAGTGGGTCCCACACCTTTTTGGGAAAATATCTTCTAGATATTTTCCAATCAGATTCGCGAAATTCGGCCGTTTCGGGCCCCGAACGGGCACTTTTTCCAAGAAATTACGAAACTTCACGGCCTACAAGGTCATGGTAATTGATATAAAGAATAGTATCATCGTGATTCTTGACAATAATGACCCTGATACTAACGATAAGGATCGTTATCAAAATTGTTTTCATGACTTGGTGAGATTAATATATTCTTCTTTTTCTTGTTCTTGAGTCTTATATATTTTTATATTTTATTCTATCTGAACATATTTACTTGTAATTAATGTTTCAAAATTTGTATATATCACAGAGAGATGGCATTTCAGCCCATGTTATGACGACCAATAAGAAGATTGGGCTAAAAATCGGCGGCCTACCAATCAGACGTCGTCATCTTCATTGGCAGAATGCTTTGAACTGCAAGGATTGTGGGGTTTTTGCCATGTACCATGCAGAAAACTATCTCGGTCGAGGACGATGGGCGAATAAAACCAAAATCGCACATCAGATTACAGTATTTTTTTCTTCTCTTAACCTCTCTTTTAGTGGTCTGCAATATAACCTTCTAGTTTCCTACACTCTGAACTTCTAGTGGTGTACATCATACCCTTTTAGTGCTCTGCACTTTGAACTTCTAGTGGTGTTCAGCAGAGCCTTTTAGTGGTCTCCAATCTGAACTTTTAGTGGTGTGCAGCAGAGCCTTTTAGTGGTCTGCACTAAAAGGTTGATTTTGGCATTTTAGTGTGCAGCAGAGTCACATATTTTTTCTACTGCATTTCTTAAAGCATTCACATATTTAAACTTTTGCAATGCAGTATCAAAGGACACAGACAAAGAAGCTGAGGATGAGGTTCATGGCAAAATTGTTGACGTTTGAGCTGAACGGTAAATGGAAAGATGTGCATGAAGAAGTGAAGCGCTACTATTCAAGAACAGGAAACCCATTCAATTTTCGCCAAACAAAGTTTCCATTTAAATGTACCAAATTGCCAAAAATAGGTTCTTGATTGTTTGGAACAGTATGGATATTGTTCTTTATTGTGAGATCATAACTATGGATATTTTTTTTCTGTTTAAAACAAACATGGTTATTATAATACAGATATGATTCTTAGTATTTTGGAGCTTATGTTTCAATTGTCAGTGGAATGTAATATTGTAATAACCACTTCTGGTCAACGTCAGTCAAACCTGCGAAAAACAGGAAAATTTAAAAATTTTAAGACAGACACTTAACTTAACTTAAATTGACCCCGAGGGTCATGCCGGACTTAAGTTGACCCCGTTATCGACTAAAATGAGTTACGGGGGACTCAGGGCAACTTTCTGGTCATTTTGGGAAAGATTGATTTTTCGCTGGAAAAGTCACCCGAGCGACGTTTTGGTCCATTCGAGGACCGTGTTGGACCCGAAAAGCTTAGCCATCGTCGTAGCGCTCTTAGTTGGGCCGTTTCCTTGAAGCCCGTCCAGTTTAAAATATTTTTGGGAAAAGTGCCCGTTCGGGGCCCGAAACGTCCGTTTTTCGCGAATCTGATTGGAAAATATCAACTAGATATTTTCCAAAAGGTATGGGACCCACCTTGACACTTGTCAAGTATATGGTGGTGTATTTTTGGAGGGAAAAGGTGTGGTTGGAGAGGGTTGGCCGAGTATGGGGTTTTAAAAGGGAAAGTGTTAGTTTTTTTATTAGTTTTGTTGTTAGTTTAATTAAATTAGAAATTAGAAGAGAGGTTTTAGAGAGAGAAGGAGAAGGAGAAGAAGAGAGAAGAAGGGAGGTTGAGCTAGGGTTTGTGATCGAGCCCTTGGATCGAGTCAAAGCAAAGAGCAATCCCGTTCCCCTCGTTCTCCTCTACGGTAATACCCGAACCGATTCTCGTTTTGATTATTTTCAAGAGCTAGGGTTTGGTTATAAACTAAGGCTTAGGGTTGTGTAGAGGGTGGGGAGGTGTTGGAGACGTTTTAGAGGTGTTTGGGGGTTTAATTTCACGTTTTCCGGTGACCGGAGGCTCGGGAGGAGCTCCGGCCACCGTGGGTGGTGGCCGGCCGGCCATGTGGTGGCTGGCCGGAGGTGGCAGCAGCCACCACTTGGTGGCCGAGCCCCTCCCTCAAACCCTAGGGTCTCGGCCAAGCCTCTTGGGTGGGGCCCACGTGCTCGGTTGCTCGGGTTTTAATGTTCGGGTGGTTTAAAACGTCCCCCGGACCACTTATTCCTAATCGAATCGAAATTTGGAATTAATTTGGAGAAGTTGTAATTAACGGGTTTTGGGAAACTTTAAACGTTAATTAATTGATTTATAAGTCGGAATTCGATTCCGTCAAGTGCGTTGAGTTCCTTGATTTATTCTAAGACCGTAGAAACGAAATTGGGGACTTTTGGAGCCCCGGAAGGCAATTAACCAAAACCGGGCAGATTCGCCATGTCGGGCGAATCTGGCCCTTACGGGTCCTTTTTCGGCAATATCGAATAATTGGGAAGTTTGGGAGTGATCGTCTTTGTCGGGGTTACGTTTGGGCGTTAAGTTTATTAATTTTCGGTTTATTCGTACTAGTTTAAAAGTACTTTGAATTTGTGTTCTTTTAGATCGTGTTACGGACCGAGGCAAGGGAAAGCTCGGCGAGTGACTAGGTCCACTTCGGGTTTTGTTGGAGCGCTTTTGGATCTATATACGAGGTAGGGAAAAGTAGCCGGATCTCGGCCCTGACTAGGGAAAGTTAACTGTAGAATTGCATGTGACACCGGGGTGTCGTGGGTTATTTAGGTTATCAAATATTAGAAAAGCATGATACGGGATCATAACGATTATGAGAAAAGCATGTGACACTTAGTAGTGTCGTAGGGGCAGAGAACTTAGCGTTAATTGATTTACCGGAGGCATATGACCATGCCCGGAGGTCGTCTGTGAACTTGTTGATAATTGATTTACTGGAGGCATATGACCATGCCCGGAGGTTGTTTGTGAAACTAGAAATCTTAGGACTGTTGGAGGCATCGAGTATGCCGGAGGTTGTTGTGCGTTATTATTGTTGAGTTTGGGTGGCCTTGAGAGCCCGCGTTATTTATTGTTGAGTTTGGGTGGCCATGAGAGCCCGTATTTAATTGTTGGTGTCTTGGGTGGCCATGAGTGCCCGTGTCTTACTGTTGATGTTTTGGGGTGGCCGTGAGTGCCGTGGGGTTGTTGAACCCGAGTCTTGACTGTTGAGGTGTCTTGAGTGGCCTTGAGTGCCTGTGTGATTGAACTTGCCTGTGATTGTGATTGTGGTTACCTGGGGTGGTGAGTTCTAAAGGTCGACAGCCTGATCCGACTTAGTGTCGATGAATTGCGAGTTCTAAAGGTCGACAGCCTGATCCGACTTAGTGTCGATGAATTGCGAGTTCTAAAGGTCGACAGCCTGATCCGACTTAGTGTCGATGAATTGCGAGTTTTAAAGGTCGACAGCCTGATCCGACTTAGTGTCGATGAATTGCGAGTTCTAAAGGTCGACAGCCTGATCCGACTTAGTGTCGATGAATTGCGAGTTTTAAAGGTCGACAGCCTGATCCGACTTAGTGTCGAGGAATTGCGAGTTTGAAAGGTCGACAGCCTGATCCGACTTCGTGTCGAGGAATTGCGATAGGTCGAACCCTGACCTGATTGAGATTGGTTATTAAGCAGCTGGTGTGCGATCCTTTGTGATCTTGTTTGGTGTTGTGTCGTTTCGTTCGAGTCCTTGAGGAGGTCGTCGATAGTTGTGTCGGGTCTACACTGTTTTTATCGAGTGTCGAGTCTGTTGAGGAAGGTGACGGGTTGTGGGTCAGTTGAGTACTTGAGTTGGGGACTGTAGTCCCGGTGTTGGGTTTGGTTTTAGTGTTACTGGCTTTATCTACTAATTATGCCGTAGTCAGTCTGTTATCCGTGGTGGTGAGCGAACGCTCACCCCTAGCTACTTTTCCTACAGGTACTGTTCGTGGGACGGACTAGGTGAGCTCGCGAAGCTTGTGGAGCTAGGAGCGGAGTCCGGGTTTTGTCTTTTTGAGTCTAGTGACGGATACCTTGTACTTTTTTCCACTTGGTGGGACGTGTTTTAAACTGTAATTATTATTTTGATGAACTAAATTGGTATTTTAAAGTGTTTCATGAAAACATGTTTCAAGTGCTTTTATGTTTTTAAAATGTTCGCGTCCCGAGTTCGGTTCGCTGAAATTGGGGCGTGACAGCTTGGTATCAGAGCTCGAGGTTTCACACCTCGGACTGTCCGTCAATTTGGTGGGAGAGTCGAGTCGGTAGAGTCCCATCGTACGTTGGGTACGCAAGTCAGAACTCGTGTGTAGACCCGTTAGGACTTGAGTCCTTTTTTGTTATGTGCTTGTGCAGTACGGGGTTACTGGCACAATGTTTGTGTGTTGCTGCGTGAAATGTTTTTAACTGTCGCGACTCGACTCAGGGGCGCCCCTGTAGTCGAGCGTGACGGTGTTGATGTCAAGTGGGTACAATGTAGTTCGGGGACGCCTGGACCGGGTTGTAACTACCTGATGTCAAGTACGAGACTTTAAAAATAAAGTGGAGAAAGTTTTAAAATTTGGTTGGCCCAGTGGACTGGTCTTGATTCTGTTTGACGCCGTGGGCGTTTGTGTTTGACTTGGTTGGCCCTGTGGGCGTATGGTTGATTTTGGTTGGCCCGGTGGGAAAGGTTCGTCCTTGGTTGGCCGGTGAGCGGCGGTCGTGTGATTGTGTTGTTTTTGGCCGTGTTGGCTTGTGTTTGAGGTCGGTCTTGTTTTACCGTAACTGTGTCATGTGTTTGGCAGTCGTTGTCTGCGACGTACTTGTGTACGGGTCGCTATCAGCCGGGAAGGTTACGAATGCCCTAGGGTAGACATAGCGGGTGTAAGTAGGGTGAAATCATTACCGCTATATTATCAGGGTCACTAGTTTGGTCCGATAGGTAGAGTGGAGCGGTTTGGCTGTTGGCCCGGTAAGGGGGCCCGACAGGTATTGAACGCCGGCCCGGTGCGGGGCACGGCACGGCATGGGTGCCGGCCCGGTAAGGGGCACGACCCGGCCAGGTTACCGGCCCGGAGAGTGGCATGGCGGGGGTCGTGTACAGGCCCGGTACAGTAAGCCGATTTCAATTGTTTCGTGGTTGTTTCGTTGTACGGTTAGGTTTGTCGTTGCGCGTTTTAGTGTGCGTTTATGCGGTTTAATTGAGGTTTCGCTTACGTATTGTTACATTTGAAGTTTTAATAGTGTGGGCAAGGGTGTTTGCGTAGTTGAGAGCGTGGTCCCCGTCTTAAGGTTTCCATACGTGATCGGGTAAATGGGGTTTTGAGGTTGCGAACAATAGTGAATTACTGAATCGAGGATGTGTTTCCAGTGTCGAGGTTTATCTTACTTGAGCGAGTACTAAGTTGTTGCTAGCGTGAACAGTGTGACGTTTGGCATCCGATTTTGAGGTAGTGGTTTGCCCTGGCTAGATCGGTAAGTCTTTAGTGCGTTACTAGTATGCCATAATCGAACGGGTGTCCGTGGAGGTGAGCATAACGCTCATACCCTTTACTACTTTTCCCGCAAGGGACGAGTAGCGAACACTGGTTTGGTTGCGGAAAGTTACAAGTGATGCCTAGAGAACCGTGTGAGGGTTACACTAGACCTTACCAGGGTGGCTAATGGAGTGGGTGTTCGGTTTTCGTTTGGGGCGTCAGTTTCTTTGGATGTCGGGTTATCACACTCGTTTGTTCGTTGAGTTGTGCTGAGAGGTTGGGGCTGAGTTTAGAGCCGTTGAGTCCACCCCTGCGTCGTGACACGCCGGTTAGTGGTGGGGTGGTGTTGACTAGGGTCTGTCATGCCTGCGGAGTTAGAGAAGCGAACCAGTACAGGAGGTTCGAGAGAGGGCCCAAGAGCCTTGATGCTGGATCGAGTCCTCACCCCGAGGATTCGGGCGAGTTCGGAGTTGGTAAGCATGATAACGGTGGAGGAGCGAGGTCTTAGTGAGACCGCGAGGTTCCATGAAGTTCGGCAGCGACTAAGCTGGTACCTGTGTCCGTGGGAAGGATACCCACGAAATGACCGCCTTGACGTGATCCTGGAAATGGATTGGCGAGCGAAGTACCAAGTCATTATCGACTGTTACAGGCGACGAGTGACGGTGTCAACAGGCAACACGAAAGGTTCGTGTATTCTGGGCAGTAGGAGCGGAGTTCTCCTGTCGGCTTGTCTGCAGTAAAGGAAGTATCGGCTGTGCAGAGCCGAGAGTTACCGAGAGTGGTATGCGAGTTCCCCGAGGTCTTTCCTGAGGAGTTGAGCGGGCTACCACCGATTCGTGAGGTGGAGTTCGGGATTGACCTAGTGCCGGGAACGGCGGCGATATCGATGGCGCCTTACAGGTTTGCGCCGGCAGAGTTGACTGAGCTGAAGCGTCAACTGGAGGAGCTTCAGCAGAAGGGGTTTATCCGTCCGAGTGCATCGCCGTGGGGAGCACCAGCACTCTTTGTGAAGAAGAAGAGTGGAGAGCTACGGATGTGTATAGATTACCGGAAGCTGAACCGGGTTACGGTGAAGAACCGGTACCCGATGCCGAGGATCGATGACTTGTTTGACCAGTTGAGAGGGGCGACTCACTTCTCGAAGATCGATCTGCGATCCGGTTATTATCAGTTGCGAGTCCGTGAGGGGGACGTCGCAAAGACTGCATTCCGGACACGCTATGGGCATTACGAGTTCCTGGTGATGCCATTCGGACTGACGAACGCGCCAGCAGCGTTCATGGACCTGATGAACAGCATCTTCCCGCCGTACCTGGATCAGTTTGTGGTGGTGTTCGTGGACGACATCCTAATATATTCGCAGAACGAGGCGGCGCATGAGGCACATCTGAGGGCTGTTCTGACCCTACTGCGCGAGCACCAGCTATATGCCAACCGGGAGAAGTGCGAGTTCTGGCTCTCTGAGGTGAGATTCCTCGGCCACATCGTATCCCGTGACGGTATCCTGGTCGATCCGTCGAAGATCGATGCGGTCTCGAAGTGGGCACGGCCCACGAGTGTTTTCGAGATCCGCAGCTTTCTGGGATTGGCAGGCTACTATAGGCGATTTGTCCAGGATTTTGCACGACTAGCCGCACCGATGACTCTGTTAACGCGCAAGGGTGTTGGGTTCGTGTGGACAGATGACTGTGAGCATGCGTTCGCGGAGTTGAAGACTCGACTGACTACAGCTCCAGTGTTAGTGGTGCCCGAACGAGGGTTTGGCTATGATGTTTACTGCGATGCGTCCGGAGAGGGACTGGGTTGCGTGATGATGCAGTCGGGCAGAGTTGTGGCTTATGGCTCCAGGCAGTTGAAGATACACGAGCGCAACTATCCTACCCACGACTTGGAGCTAGCAGCAGTCGTGTTTGCGCTAAAGAGTTGGCGATATTATCTGTACGGCGAGGGGTTTCAGGTGTTCTCGGATCACAAGAGCCTCAAGTACATATTTTCCCAGCGAGACCTGAACATGCGTCAGCGACGGTGGATGGAACTACTCGAGGAGTACGACTTCGAGCTACACTACCACCCAGGCAAGGCGAACGTTGTCGCCGACGCCTTGAGTAGGAAGTCGGCTCCGAGCCTCGCCAGCATATCTGTCCGAGAGTGGGACATGATGGGGGAGCTGAGCACATTCGGGCTTGAGCTAGAGGAGGTTACTGGCGGTGTTGCCATGTGCTCCCTAGTGGCTCAGCCCTCACTGCTTGCCCAAGTGTTGGAGGCGCAGAGGGAGGACGTCGAAGCATCAGAGATCCGCGAGAGAGTCGTCAGGGGTGACGAGGTGGTGGGCTGGCAGGACAGTACTGATTGGGGACTACGGTACCGCGGGGGGCTGTTCGTACCAGTTAACTATAGAGATGTCGTGTTACGAGAGGCACACCATTCGCGTCTCGCAGTGCATCCGGGGGGCACCAAGATGTACCGTGACCTCAGGAGGCACTACTGGTGGCGCGACATGAGGAGAGCAGTCGCAGAGTTTGTGTCGAGATGCCTTGTCTGTCAGCAGGTGAAGGCAGAGCATCAGCGTCCTGCGGGATTGTTACAGCCACTACCGATTGCTCAGTGGAAGTGGGAGCACATTACGATGGATTTTGTGTGTGGACTACCGAGATCGCCCAAGGGAAACGACGCCGTGTGGGTGGTAGTCGACCGGTTGACCAAGTCGGCCCACTTTCTGGCTATGAGGATGACAGACCCGGTCGACAAGTTGAGCAGTCTGTATATCCAGGAGATAGTGCGCCTCCACGGGGTCCCGGTGTCGATAGTGTCTGACAGGGATCCCCGTTTCACGTCCAGGTTCTGGCCGAGTCTGCAGAAGGCACTGGGGACAGAGGTCCTACTCAGCACAGCACATCATCCTCAAACAGACGGTCAGTCTGAGCGTACCATTCAGATCTTGGAGGACATGCTGCGAGCCTGTGTGCTGGATTTCAGGGGATCTTGGGAGACCCACCTGCCATTGGCCGAGTTCGCCTACAACAACAGCTTCCAGGCCAGTATCGGGATGGCACCGTTCGAAGCGTTGTATGGTAGGCCGTGTCGGTCACCAGTATGCTGGGCAGAGGTGGGGGACAAGAGTCTGCTGGGGCCAGATCTTGTCAGAGAGACGACGGAGAAGGTCGCATTGATCCGCGATCGGTTGAGGACCGCGCAGAGCCGGCAGAAGAGTTATGCAGACAGGCGACGTCGACCTCTTGAGTTTGCAGTCGGGGATCACGTGTCCCTAAAGGTGAGCCCGAGGAAGGGGCTGGTGCAGTTCAGGCGCAGCGGGGGAAAGTTGGCTCCGAGGTACATAGGCCCGTTCCAGATCTTAGACAGAGTGGGAGCCGTGGCTTATCGTCTGGCGTTGCCACCGCAGCTTGGGAGAGTACATAACGTCTTCCACGTATCCCAGTTACGGCAGTACAACGCAGACCCATCCCACGTCATCGAGTGGACTGATATCGAGGTGGCTGATGATGTCTCCTATGAGGAGCAGCCGGTTCGGATCATGGACACACGGCAGCAGATTCTGCGGGGAGGCAAGATTATCCGCTTGGTCCGAGTGCAGTGGAAACATCACGGAGCTGAGTCGACGTGGGAATGCGAGGACGAGGTTCGCGCGAAGTATCCCGGCCTGTTCGACTCCCGAGGTACGTCTGTTTTAAATTTCGCGGACGAAATTCCTTTAAGGGGGGTAGACTGTAATAACCACTTCTGGTCAACGTCAGTCAAACCTGCGAAAAACAGGAAAATTTAAAATTTTTAAGACAGACACTTAACTTAACTTAAATTGACCCCGAGGGTCATGCCGGACTTAAGTTGACCCCGTTATCGACTAAAATGAGTTACGGGGGACTCAGGGCAACTTTCTGGTCATTTTGGGAAAGATTGATTTTTCGCTGGAAAAGTCACCCGAGCGACGTTTTGGTCCATTCGAGGACCGTGTTGGACCCGAAAAGCTTAGCCATCGTCGTAGCGCTCTTAGTTGGGCCGTTTCCTTGAAGCCCGTCCAGTTTAAAATATTTTTGGGAAAAGTGCCCGTTCGGGGCCCGAAACGTCCGTTTTTCGCGAATCTGATTGGAAAATATCAACTAGATATTTTCCAAAAGGTATGGGACCCACCTTGACACTTGTCAAGTATATGGTGGTGTATTTTTGGAGGGAAAAGGTGTGGTTGGAGAGGGTTGGCCGAGTATGGGGTTTTAAAAGGGAAAGTGTTAGTTTTTTTATTAGTTTTGTTGTTAGTTTAATTAAATTAGAAATTAGAAGAGAGGTTTTAGAGAGAGAAGGAGAAGAAGAGAGAAGAAGGGAGGTTGAGCTAGGGTTTGTGATCGAGCCCTTGGATCGAGTCAAAGCAAAGAGCAATCCCGTTCCCCTCGTTCTCCTCTACGGTAATACCCGAACCGATTCTCGTTTTGATTATTTTCAAGAGCTAGGGTTTGGTTATAAACTAAGGCTTAGGGTTGTGTAGAGGGTGGGGAGGTGTTGGAGACGTTTTAGAGGTGTTTGGGGGTTTAATTTCACGTTTTCCGGTGACCGGAGGCTCGGGAGGAGCTCCGGCCACCGTGGGTGGTGGCCGGCCGGCCATGTGGTGGCTGGCCGGAGGTGGCAGCAGCCACCACTTGGTGGCCGAGCCCCTCCCTCAAACCCTAGGGTCTCGGCCAAGCCTCTTGGGTGGGGCCCACGTGCTCGGTTGCTCGGGTTTTAATGTTCGGGTGGTTTAAAACGTCCCCCGGACCACTTATTCCTAATCGAATCGAAATTTGGAATTAATTTGGAGAAGTTGTAATTAACGGGTTTTGGGAAACTTTAAACGTTAATTAATTGATTTATAAGTCGGAATTCGATTCCGTCAAGTGCGTTGAGTTCCTTGATTTATTCTAAGACCGTAGAAACGAAATTGGGGACTTTTGGAGCCCCGGAAGGCAATTAACCAAAACCGGGCAGATTCGCCATGTCGGGCGAATCTGGCCCTTACGGGTCCTTTTTCGGCAATATCGAATAATTGGGAAGTTTGGGAGTGATCGTCTTTGTCGGGGTTACGTTTGGGCGTTAAGTTTATTAATTTTCGGTTTATTCGTACTAGTTTAAAAGTACTTTGAATTTGTGTTCTTTTAGATCGTGTTACGGACCGAGGCAAGGGAAAGCTCGGCGAGTGACTAGGTCCACTTCGGGTTTTGTTGGAGCGCTTTTGGATCTATATACGAGGTAGGGAAAAGTAGCCGGATCTCGGCCCTGACTAGGGAAAGTTAACTGTAGAATTGCATGTGACACCGGGGTGTCGTGGGTTATTTAGGTTATCAAATATTAGAAAAGCATGATACGGGATCATAACGATTATGAGAAAAGCATGTGACACTTAGTAGTGTCGTAGGGGCAGAGAACTTAGCGTTAATTGATTTACCGGAGGCATATGACCATGCCCGGAGGTCGTCTGTGAACTTGTTGATAATTGATTTACTGGAGGCATATGACCATGCCCGGAGGTTGTTTGTGAAACTAGAAATCTTAGGACTGTTGGAGGCATCGAGTATGCCGGAGGTTGTTGTGCGTTATTATTGTTGAGTTTGGGTGGCCTTGAGAGCCCGCGTTATTTATTGTTGAGTTTGGGTGGCCATGAGAGCCCGTATTTAATTGTTGGTGTCTTGGGTGGCCATGAGTGCCCGTGTCTTACTGTTGATGTTTTGGGGTGGCCGTGAGTGCCGTGGGGTTGTTGAACCCGAGTCTTGACTGTTGAGGTGTCTTGAGTGGCCTTGAGTGCCTGTGTGATTGAACTTGCCTGTGATTGTGATTGTGGTTACCTGGGGTGGTGAGTTCTAAAGGTCGACAGCCTGATCCGACTTAGTGTCGATGAATTGCGAGTTCTAAAGGTCGACAGCCTGATCCGACTTAGTGTCGATGAATTGCGAGTTCTAAAGGTCGACAGCCTGATCCGACTTAGTGTCGATGAATTGCGAGTTTTAAAGGTCGACAGCCTGATCCGACTTAGTGTCGATGAATTGCGAGTTCTAAAGGTCGACAGCCTGATCCGACTTAGTGTCGATGAATTGCGAGTTTTAAAGGTCGACAGCCTGATCCGACTTAGTGTCGAGGAATTGCGAGTTTGAAAGGTCGACAGCCTGATCCGACTTCGTGTCGAGGAATTGCGATAGGTCGAACCCTGACCTGATTGAGATTGGTTATTAAGCAGCTGGTGTGCGATCCTTTGTGATCTTGTTTGGTGTTGTGTCGTTTCGTTCGAGTCCTTGAGGAGGTCGTCGATAGTTGTGTCGGGTCTACACTGTTTTTATCGAGTGTCGAGTCTGTTGAGGAAGGTGACGGGTTGTGGGTCAGTTGAGTACTTGAGTTGGGGACTGTAGTCCCGGTGTTGGGTTTGGTTTTAGTGTTACTGGCTTTATCTACTAATTATGCCGTAGTCAGTCTGTTATCCGTGGTGGTGAGCGAACGCTCACCCCTAGCTACTTTTCCTACAGGTACTGTTCGTGGGACGGACTAGGTGAGCTCGCGAAGCTTGTGGAGCTAGGAGCGGAGTCCGGGTTTTGTCTTTTTGAGTCTAGTGACGGATACCTTGTACTTTTTTCCACTTGGTGGGACGTGTTTTAAACTGTAATTATTATTTTGATGAACTAAATTGGTATTTTAAAGTGTTTCATGAAAACATGTTTCAAGTGCTTTTATGTTTTTAAAATGTTCGCGTCCCGAGTTCGGTTCGCTGAAATTGGGGCGTGACAAATATAGTATATTAGCAGTCTGCACATTAAGAAATTTGTGGTGTACAGCATAATTTTATAGTGTTGTGCAACATAGATTTTCAGTATACTGACTTGTGCATGATTATATTTTTGTATCTGTTCAAAACCAGTAGATAATAAGTCACAATTTATTACTGCTATGGACCATATGCTACTGTTTACTCATACCTGGCAAACTTTAATATTTCATAGATTCATAGAGAAAACATGGTGTGTGAAACACCAAACAAAACAGACAAAAGACGACATCCATGAAAAAGAAGGTACCAACAATCCTTCATCTGCCTATGGCTTAGGGATCTACATTTATATTTCCTAGGAATTGTTGATATTCCCTTAGTGCCTGCAGCATGCGTTCCTTGGCAGCTGTTTGTTCTTCCTTCCAAGTATGGATGTCGTCTCGTTCCATCTCACCCAACAACTTCACAACCTGTGCATCCAGCATCAACATCTGATACTGGATCACTGTGAACTTCAACTTCCATAGTTGGTGAATGGTATCTATACGTTTTTCCTCATCTTAGATGTTCATGCGAAATCAAGCACTATTATCACTTCTTCCGTTGGAGGCCATTTTTTTTTGCTTTGTGGGACTGAAGATATTTCTGTGCAGATGAGGTTTGAAAGGTGTGTTCAAGTGATTGCTAAGTGGGGGGTATTTATAGCCCTGGTCCAAGGGCATTATTGTTATTCCGAAACTAAGTTGTGGACTAAGTGGGTAGTTTGTTTTCAACACCACCTCTACTCTTATGCATTAAATTCTCACCCACTAAATCTTCAAAACTGATCAACATCTGATCAGTCCATCTCTGTCTTAATTGCTTAATCTTCCTCGTTTTTTTAAACCTATCTATTTTCTGATATTGCGTCAGTGTCATGGTGGTTGCCTTTCTAATCACTTCATCATACCCAAAACAGTCATAAATGTTAGTGGTGTGTAGACTACTATATCAGTGGTGTGCATTTTAAATAATTAGTGGTGTGCATCATAATTTTTTAGTGCATAGACCTTGCATGAAATGTGTTTTGTATCTGATAGTCAAATAATAAATTATGTGTTTAGTGGGTAGTTTCTTTTTATGATCCACTCTACTCTTATGCATTAAATTCTCAACCACCAAATCACTGCATCAAAATCCCTTGGCCACAAAAATCAATACCTCATTTTCCAAAAGTGATCAACTTCTGATCAGTGCATTTCTCTTTTAATAGCTAAATCTCTCTTGTTCTTTTAAACCTATCTATTTTCAGAGATTGTGTCAGGGTCATCATGGTGGTTGTCTTTCTAATCAGTTCATCATACACAAAACAGTCATAAATGTTAGTGGTGTGTAGACTGCTATATCAGTGGTGTGCATTTTTAAGTATTAGTGATGCGCATAGACTTTGCCTAAGGTTGGTTTGTATCTGATAATAAAACAGTAAATACTATGTATTATAACATAAAAATTATGGAATATTGTTATAATACTATGTATTATAACAATAAACAAATAAATAAAATTATTTATTTATTTTTATTCTTAGTGGACCTGATATAGGTCCATTTATCAGTAATTGTAGTTGTCACGCCCCAATTTCAGCGAACCGAACTCGGGACGCGAACTTTTAAAAACATGAACACTTGAAACCTGTTTTCAATAAGAGCTTTGACATTTCCATTTACTTCTCAAATAATAGTATTTACAATACAAAAACGTCCCAACAAGTGGACAAGGTACAACATCCGTCACTAGACTCAACAAAAGTAAAGACCAGACTCCGCTCCAAGCTCCATGAACTTCAAGAGCTAACCTAGTCCGTCCGGTGATCAGTACCTGTAGGAAAAGCAGCTAGGGGTGAGCGTTCGCTCACCTCCACGGATAACAGACTGACTATGGCATAATTAGCTGAAAAAGCCAGTAACACTAAAACCAAACCCAACGCCGGGACTACAGTCCCCAACTCAAGTACTCAACTGACCCACAACCCGTCACCTTCCTCAACAGACTCGACACTCGATAAAAACAGTGTAGACCCGACACAACTATCGACGACCTCCTCAAGGACTCGAACGAAATGACACAACACCAAACAAGATCACAAAGGATCGCACACCAGCTGCTCAGTAACCAATCTCAATCAGGTCAGGGTTTGACCTATCGCAATTCCTCGACACGAAGTCGGATCAGGCTGTCGACCTTTCAAACTCGCAATTCATCGACACTAAGTCGGATCAGGCTGTCGACCTTTAAAACTCGCAATTCCTCGACACTAAGTCGGATCAGGCTGTCGACCTTTAGAACTCGCAATTCATCGACACTAAGTCGGATCAGGCTGTCGACCTTTAGAACTCGCAATTCATCGACACTAAGTCGGATCAGGCTGTCGACCTTTAGAACTCACCACCCCAGGTAACCACAATCACAATCACAGGCAAGTTCAATCACACAGGCACTCAAGGCCACTCAAGACTCCTCAACAGTCAAGACTCGGGTTCAACAACCCCACGGGCACTCACTGCCACTCAAGACACACCAACGGTCAAGACTCGGGTTCAACAACCCCACGACACTCATTGCCACTCAAGATACCAAAATAAATACACGGGCTCTCATGGCCACCCAAACTCAACAATAAAAAACACGGGCTCTTAAGGCCACCCAAACTCCACAATAAATAACACGGGCTCTCAAGGCCACCCAAACTCCACAATAAATAACACGGGCTCTCAAGGCCACCCAAACTCCACAATAAATAACACGGGCTCTCAAGGCCACCCAAACTCCACAATAAATAACACGGGCTCTCAAGGCCACCCAAACTCAAAAATAAAGAGCACACAACAACCTCCGGCATACTCGATGCCTCCAACAGTCCTAAAATCACTAGTTTCACAAACAACCTCCGGGCATGGTCATATGCCTCTAGTAATTCAATTATCGCTAAGTTCTCTGTTCCTACGACACTACTAAGTGTCACATGCTTTTCTCTTAAACGCTACAATCCCGTATCATGCTTTTATAATAATTAAATAAATCTACTCAACCCACGACACCCCGGTGTCACATGCAATTCTACTATTAACTTTCCCTAATCAGGGCCGAGATCCGGCTACTTTTCCCTACCTCGTATATAATCCCAAAAGCGCTCCAACAACACCCGAAGCACACTCAGTCACTCGCCGAGCTTCCCCTTGCCTCGGTCCGTAGCACGATCTAAAAGAACACAAATTTAAAGTACTTTTAAACTAGTACGAATAAACCAAAAATTAACATACTTAACGCCCAAACGTAACCCCGACAATGCGATCACTCCCAAACTTCCCAATTACTCGATATTCCCGAAAAAGGACCCGTAAGGGCCAGATTCGCCCGACATGGCGAATCTGCCCGGTTTTGGTTAATTGCCTTCCGGGGCTCCAAAAGCCCCCGTTTTCGTTTCTACGGTCTTAGAATAAATCAAGGAACTCAACGCACTTGACGGAATCGAATTCCGACTTCTAAATCAATTAATTAACGTTTAAAGTTTCCCAAAACCCGTTAATTACAACTTCTCCAATTTAATTCCAAAATTCGATTTGGTTTGGGATAAATGGTCCGGGGAACGTTTTAAACTACCCGAGTAATTAAAACACGAACAACCGAGCACGTGGGCCCCACCCAAAGGGCTTGGCCGTGCCCTAGGGTTTGAGGGAGGGGCTCGGCCACCAAGTGGTGGCTGCTGCCACCTCCGGCCAGCCACCACATGGCCGGCCGGCCACCACCCACGGTGGCCGGAGCTCCTCCCGAGCCTCCGGTCACCGGAAAACGTGAAATTTCTCTCCCAAACACCTCTAAAACGTCTCCAACACCTCTCTAATCTCTACACAACCCTAAACCAAATTTTATAACCAAACCCTAGCTCTTGAAAATAATCGAAACGAGAATCGGTTCGGGTATTACCGTAGAGGAGAATGAGGGGAACGGGATTGCTCTTTGCTTCAAGACGATCCAAGGGCTCGATCACAAACCCTAGCTCCACCTTTCTTCTTCTCTCTTCTTCTTCTTCCCCTTCTCTCTCTAAAACCTCTCTTCCTCTTTCTAATTTTTAAAACAAAAACAACTAACTCCAACTTCCCCCCTTTTACCATGTGTTTCGGCCAACACTTCCCAACCACACCTTTTCCCTCCAAAAATTACACCACCATATAATTGACAAGTGTCAAGGTGGGTCCCAAACCTTTTGGAAAATATCTAGTTCATATTTTCCAATCAGATTCGCGAAAAACGGACGTTTCGGGCCCCGAACGGGCACTTTTCCCAAAAAAAATTTAAACTGGACGGGCTTCAAGGAAACGGCCCAACTAAGACCGCTACGACGACGGCTAAGCTTTTCGGGTCCAAAACGGTCCTCGAATGGACCAAAACGTCGCTCGGGTGACTTTTCCAGCGAAAAATCAATCTTTCCCAAAATGACCAGAAAGTTGCCCTGAGTCCCCCGTAACTCATTTTAGTCGATAACGGGGTCAACTTAAGTCCGGCATGACCCTCGGGGTCAATTTAAGTTAAGTTAAGTGTCTGTCTTAAAAATTTTAAATTTTCCTGTTTTTCGCAGGTTTGACTGACGTTGACCAGAAGTGGTTATTACAGTAGTGGGTTGAGCCCAATTGAATATGAAAAGACACTCCTCGCGTGCCTTCATTAATGGACGAGACGTACGTCAATTAACACGCCACGTCCTCTATTCATGGTGATTTAATCAGTTTAAATTTTGTAATTAAAATTAACTCGGCGCCCTTTGATTTCCTAAAACGCGTCCCTTGATTTGTTATATATAGTGGCCTTGACGCTGAGTCTTTTCAGTCACCACAAACTCTTTTGAATAGAGAGATCAGAGGGATATCTTTTCGGAAGCGATTTTCTAGTTGCAGGATGGAAAACGACGATCAGAGGGATATCATCAATCAACTCCCCAACAATCTGCTCTTGCAAATCTTCGACAGGCTTCTGGAGGAAAGTGATGGTCCCTTGTTTCCTCTTTCTGTCTGGTAAGCGATACTATGTTCTTCCCCTTTTCCTTCTGGTAAATCAATCCCAAATCAGTATCTGTTTATTTTTATTTTTGATTCCCAAATCAGTATCTGTTTATATTTATTGTTGATTTTAGTCAAGATTGATTACACAAATCCCGAATTTTTGTTTATTACTTCTGCAATTCGTGGTTTAATTAGTTGCAGGAGGTTTTACGAACTTCTGCATCGTGATGAGAGAGTTCTTTCCCGTCTACGCTGCCAATTTAGGCCTGCAGTTGTTCAAGCTGTTACAGGACGTAGCTGTCGCGTTCTTCGCAACGCAGCTAATGCACGCAATTATAGGGCAAGGTTTTTGCTTGCCTTCTACTACACATTCAATAGCAGTTTCAACGACTATGGACTGAGGCTCCTGTCCGAGTTTGATTGCACCACAACCTGGAGGCGGCGTTACGTCATGGGAATGGCCCAAATCAATGCAGGTACGTTTGATTATGGTGTTCAGATTCTGGTCGGGTTAATCATGGAAGTGATGGAAGGGGATGAGGAAAGGCGTGGACTTCGAGTCTGCCGCTATGATTTCCAAAGGATGCTTAGAGGGAACAGGCACCGAACTTTGGTTGTCACTGAGTGCTGCTTTGAAGAAGACATCGGGCATTGGCATCCTAAGGTTTACGATACTATCGACCATGGTGGTGATTTGAACGTCAGTTGGGCTTATTGTATCGTAGATATAGAGACCTATAAGCTGCGTTACAAAATATATTAGGTTAAATTTTTTATCTATTTTGTAATGCTTTCAGCTTTTTATATATAATACAAGTATGGTTTTTGTGCTTCTAAAACCATCGACTACAATGTGATAATTGTTTGTGTTACATACCACTAAAATGCAAGTAAACACATCAAATAAATTGAAATTAATTGTATAATATAAGTATTTTTTTTGGTACTAATATATTACATTACAATGTTGTGATAATTGTTTATTTTGCAAACCACTAACATGCAAGATAACACTTCAAAATAAATTGAAATACTGAACTTTGACGAAGATAAGGAACGAATATTATCAATTTCTTCAAGTTTTTCAACACAAATAACAAACAGAACAGTAGTAATATCCATCAAAGAAAGAGAGAAACAGACTATTATTCAAAACAAAGCATTAAACAAAATATATAGATATTTTTTATTTCATATTAAGCCTTCTGGGAGGACACTATTTTTCCTATGTTATGGCCTTCATCTGGATCATCATCCCTTTTCCTTTTCTTTTCATTCTTCAGGTTTACCTCCTTCTTTTCTTCTTCCTTTCCATTCTTTAGACCTTTATCTTCTGTCTTTGGGTTCTCTCCTTCCTTGTTTTCAACTTCTGAAAGTTTAGAAGAAACTTCGCCCTCATCACCTGACAGCTCTGGGTAGGACGTCAGACCTCTGCTTGAACTTATTTGAGTGCTATCGCATGTTGTTGGAGGAGAAACAGATAACAAATCCTTTGGAAGTAGATCGCCAAACATTTTTTAAGTTGTGGTTTGATTTGTGAAGGAGAAGGAAATTATGAACAAGTTAGACAGAGCAGAGTATTATATATAAGTTCGGTTGATGACACTTTTGGAAACGAAGAGGAACATACCTTATATGAAACGAAAACTTAAAAAAATGATTAAAATAATTATTTTCTTTGGCAATTACTAGAAAATATAGGAGAACTAAATGGCGGTTTCCTTTAATCATTATAATTTTTCGTATCTGTACACGCGTCTTGTATAATAATTACCTGGATTTAAATTTTTTCGAATCTCTAGATGAATCTCAGGCCCATTAAGGTTTTTAGAGTCCAAGTAGCCATGATGCCCTAAACGACAGAGGTATAAATGCATAGTGCAACGATTTGACTATTCATATCTGAGAACAGCTTGGAGCCACTATTTATCTTCCTCGTCAAATCTACTTTGTGCACCCTACAGCGTCAGATTTTCATCAAGGTGTGGCTTCTTAAATTTTTTATTGTTATTAGTTCTCTTAACCTTGCAATTGTTGCCTATTTTTTTTATAGTTTAATCTGAAGTTTATTTATTATACCAGATTGAGTTGTTTATTTATTTTTGTATACATCCGCCCTGTAGCTGTGTACTGTATTTGTATTCATTTGTGAATTAAGTGGACTGTTTTTGCACTGGTTAATCTTTTTTTTATCAACTTAATTCCCATTATATTATAAGTAGCATATATATATAGTAGTGGTGTGTTTAATAAACTATTAGTAGTCTGCATGATAGTACTGTGCAACTTTATCTATGTTGCTCTGTATCTGATAAAAACATTACAAAAAAAATGGTCATATCCCTTTTCAGGTAATTATAATGGACCAGAGAGGGGTTCCTGGTGTTGATTATATCACCTCTTTGCCAGAAAATGTATTGGTTAATATTCTGAAGAGGAGTTTAGATGATTTAGACTGCAATTTGGTCATACTCTCATCCTGGTAATCAATTTCACATATGTGCCTTAGAATTTTTGTTCTTCATTATTAATAATTATTTTTTTACATTTTTTTTTCGAATTCAGTTGCAAATTATTTTATAGACTTATGTCTACTAACAAGGATATTCTGATGGAGCTACCTTGCACTTTCCACCCGAGGACGGTGAAAGCTGTCGACCATGACGGCTCCAAAATTCTTCAAAGGGCCGCTGATTTTGGGAACCTTAAGGCAGCATATCTTCTGGCTTTGTACCTCATCTTCAATTCTGATACTCCTGAGCGAGGACTTCAGTTTCTTGAGACGTGTGACAATGAGTCAACTTTGTTGAGGAGGTATGTATATGGGATGGCCAAATTGAAAGTACATGATCCTGATGATGTTGAAGCGGTTCTTGGTCTATATGGTTTCTTTGCGGGAATTGATTATTATTGTCGCGCCCCAATTTCAGCGAACCGAACTCGGGACGCGAACATTTCAAAAGATACGATACTTGAAACCTGTTTTCATTCAATCACTTTAAAAAGCCAGTTTAGTTCAACAAAAGAATATTATTTACATCTCAAAAATATTAGTCCCACACTTGGACAAAACGAGGTACACGTCACTAGACTCAAAACACCCAGCAACCCGCTTCAAGTTCTTCAAGCTTCAGAAGCTCACCTAGTCCAGACTGCGAACGGTACCTGTAGGAAAAGCAGCTAGGGGTGAGCGTTCGCTCACCACCACAGATAACAGACAGACTACGACATACTTAGTAGACAAAGCCGGTGACACCAACAACGACTCAAAAGACACACACACGACCAAGACTTTCCTCAATTGACTCGACACTCGGACATGTTATGTAGACCCCACACTACGATTGACGACCTCCTCCAAGACACGACTGACAACCACACAATACCAAACAAGATCACAAAGGATCGCAAACCGACTGCTCAGTAACCCAATCTCCGTCTCTCGCCCTTTACCGATCCTAGTCAGGTCAGGCGGTCGACCTGTCGCGCAACTTCTCCCGATCCCAGTCGGGAGGCTAACCCACAACCTCTCCGCTTCACCCGATCCCAATCGGGTGGTTAGCCACACCCGCGCGTCCTTCCCCCGATCCCAGTCGGGGAGCTAGCCCACAACCTCTCCGCTTCTCCCGATCCTAGTCGGGAGGCTAGCTACACCACACAAGCTCCACCAGTATCAAGTAACCAATCACAATCACAAACAAGTTCACATAGACAGTAACGACACCGGTGACAACTCCACAGGCACTCAAGGCCAACAAGACACCAACAACCAAACACAGGTTCAACAAACCTACGGGCCCTCATGGCCACCCAAAACACCGAAACGATGACACGACTCTCATGGCCACCCAAGACTCAGCAATAAATAACACGGGCTCTCAGGGCCACCCAACTCGACAATAAATAACACGGGCTCTCAAGGCCACCCAACTCAACAATAAATAACACGGGCTCTCAAGGACACCCAAACTCAACAATAAATAACGCACAACAACCTCCGGCATAATCGATGCCTACAACAGTCCTAAGATCACTAGTTTCACAAACAACCTCCGGGCATGGTCATATGCCTCCAGTAAAACAATTATCGCTAAGTTCTCTACTCATACGACACTACTAAGTGTCACATGTCTTTCCAATAATTACTAAGTTCCCGTAACATGCTATTCTAAAATTCGATAACCTAGATAACCCACGACACCCCGATGCCACATGCAATTCTTCAGTTAACTTTCCCTAGTCAGGGCCGAGATCCGGCTACTTTTCCCTACCTCGTAAACAACTCCAAAAGCGCTCCACTAAAACCCGAGATGATCCCAGTCACTCGCCGAGCTTCCCTTTGCCTCGGTCCGCAGCACGATCTAAAAGAACACAAAATTCAAAGCACTTTTAAACTAGTAGGAATAAACCGAAAATTAATAAACTTAACGCCCAACGTAACCCCGACAATGTCGAACACTCCCAAACTTCCCAATTACTCGACATTGTCGATAGAGGACCCTCAAAGGCCCGATTTTCCCGACATGGCGAATCTGCCCGGGTTTTGTAAATCGCTTTCCAGGGCTCCCCTTCGATCGAAGCCGGACTCTAAATTTAACACGAAGCCACAAATTAATAACGGTTCTGCCGTTAAGTTAAAGGTTACGATTAGTCCAGTTTAAATCCGACAGTTGTCTTTTACACTCGAGCGGGATAAAAGTGGGATTTTGACGGGTCAGGTTCGAGCACCCGCGCACCGAACTCAGATTTGATCCAAAACCCAGTTAAAACCATTTTTAACTCAAAACCGTCTTTGAAACTCTTTTGCTTTATTTAATTCCGACTTTGATTTTAAAACAAAACGATTCCCTTCTGCTCTTTTCCAAACTCGAGATTTTGGTCCAAAACCCTTCTAAAGCCGATCTGATTTCGTTTTCCCTTTTCGATTTAACTTAACTCAAGTTTCATTTTAACGACAGACTTTCGTTTTAAAACCCTTTGAATTTAACCAGATCTAGTTTTATCAATAACAATTTTATGTCCGAAATACAAACATCGAACTTTTATTTCAAATCTGATTTTCACTTTAAAACTCAACTTAAACCCTTTTTCCACATTTAATCATATCCAAATTCGCTTTGAAACATACTAACAACATCTCACTTTCTTTGATCTTCGTTACATTTCAGATTAAACCTTTTCCCAATATTCCTTTAAACAAGACCGAAATCACGTTTAGTTCTGTTCCTTTCCATTTCCGAAGTTCTATTCCGTCCCAACCAGATCCAGAACAGAAAACGTTCTATCACCGACCAGATCTGAACAAACTTGGGAAAGGAAAACAAAGAAGAAGGACGAGATCGGATTGGGTCCGACCGACCACCGGCGACGCCGTTATCGGCCGAGGTTCCACGTGCCGAGAACTCACCGTAAAGAAACGGTGGCGGGCGGTGGAGAGCGGCGGTGGGAGCGGCGGTGGCGGTCGTGTCCGGCGAACTCTCCAGATCGGAGGAGAGGAGGGTTCCAGAGCTCGGTGCCGGCGCCTTAGGGCCGGACGGACGAGGTCGAAGGCCGGAATAGGGCCGGAGAGCTCGGCTCTGGGCGGAGGCGTTCGAGAAGGTGAGAGGGAAGGGAGGTGGTGGCTGAACGGGGAAGAGGAAAGGGAGGTCGGAGACTCGGGCGACGAGCGAGAACGGCGGCCGGAGTTGGTGGTGGACGAAAACGGTTCGGTGAGGAAGATGAAGGAGAGAGAGACGGGATCTGGAGGGTTCGAGAGGAGAGGAGGGTGGCTGCGCGTTTTTCTGACGCTGAAACCCTAAGGGTTCAGATTATAAGGGCGCGGTTTGGGCCGGGCCTCTCGGGCCTCAGACGAAAAAACGGGCTCAAGCCCAAGCGAGAGGAAGGGGGCCTGTTGCTGGCCGAGTCTGGCCTGCCCAGTTTTCTTTTCTTTTCTTTTTTTTCTTTTTTTTTACCACTTGTTTCAAAAACCTACCCTAAGGTTTCAGATTGTAATTTAATACTCTTTTGAAAGCGAAGCGGGTTTTACAATTATGACAGGCGTGAGGTATTTGAGTGTCATCGTCTTTGCCGCCGAATGTTTCAGGATAGGAATTGGAGACATCTAAAACACACAAACTTGTGCAAATCGACCAGATATCCCGATCACTGGAACAAAAAAGTCGCAGCAATTAAATATCTTAAAGAGTATTGTTACAACTGCATAGAATGTTTAATTGATATTGAAACATATAAACTGAAGTACAAAACTGTTTAAGTAGGACTTCTGTTTTTTTTTTCTGTAATAGACTGAATCTCGGTATGTTTTTGTCGAACATGTTATGAATGTCAAAAAAATTTAGGTATGAATGGGAAACTTTTAGCAGTTTGAATATTAAATTATTAGTACTATGTGTTGTAAAATTTCAGCAATACTTTGAATATCAAATCCTCTGGAAGTAGATTGCCAGACATTTTTTAAGTTATGGTTTCATTGTAAAGAAGAAGGAAATTATGAACAAGTTAGACAGAGCAGGGTATTTTTGGGAAACGAAAACTTAAAAAAATGACTAAAATAATTTTTTTTTGGCAATTACTACAAAATATAGGAGAACTAAATGACTGTTTCCTTTAATCATTACTTTTTTCCGAATCTCTAGATGAATCTCAGACCCATTAGGGTTTTTAGAGTCCAAGTAGCCATGATGCCCTAAACGACAGAGGTATTAATGCCTAGTGCAACGATTTGACTATTCATATCTGAGGACAGGTTGGAACCAATATTTATCTTCCTCGTCAGGTTGGAGCCACTCTTCATCTTCCTCTTCAAATCTATTTTGTGCTCCCTACAGAGCCACGATTTTCATCAAGGTGTGTCTTTTCCAAAGTTGGTCACTTCTCTCATCAATATATGTTTGGTTTTGATTGCAAAATATCCTTCTTGTGTGTATATTGATTATTTGGTCATGTATTAGCACCTCAGTGTCTATATTATTAGTACTTTGCATTAAAATCTCAACCACTGAATCCTGCCTCAATCTCCCTCGTTCACATAAAATTACTGGCTCTTTTCCAAATTTGGTCACTTCTCTCATCAATATATTTTTGGTTTAATTGAAAAATATCCCTCTTGTGTGTATATCTCTGTATTTTCTATAGGTTGAATTTATTTTGAAGAACGAATCATGGAGGTTCTGTTTGTAATTATTTCATTTCTACCAACCAAAATGTGTCATTAATGTGGAGCACGCCTGTAATAATGAGCATTTTGAATAAGACCAAGATAATAAAATAAAATTTGTGAACTAAGTGGATTGTATTTGTGTTGGTTAATGTTTTTTATTTTATTAACTTAAATGCCAGTATTTTATAAGTAGCATATTTTATATAGTAGTGGTGTGTATAATAAACTATTAGTAGTCTGCATTTAATTGGTCCTATTCATTTTCAGGTATTATAATGGATCACATAGGGGTTCCTGGTGTTGATTATATCACGTTGTTGCCAGACGATGTATTGGTTAATATTCTTAAGAGGTGTTTTGATGATTCAGACAGAAATTTGGTTATACTCTCATCCTGGTAATCAATTTGAAACTTGTGACTTACAATTTTGTTTTTAATTATTATTACTATTTATTCTGCTACGTGTTTTTAATATCAGCTGCAAGTCATTTCATAGACTTATGTCTACTGAGGAGGATATTCTGATGGAGTTACCATGTACATTCAACCCGAGGACAGTGAAAGCTGTGGACCATGACGACTACAAAATTCTTGAAAGGGCCGCTGATTTTGGGAACTCCAGGGTAGCATATCTCCTGGCTCTATACCTCATCTTCAATTCTGATACGCCTGAGCGAGGTCTTCCAATTCTGAACACGTGTGACAATGAGTCAACTTGGATGAGGAGGTATGTCTATGCGATGGCCAATTTGAATGTAAATGAAGATGAACCTGAATCTCTTGGTGCTCTGTATAGTTTTTTTGAGGAGACTGATCCGGATGACATGCGTGTCCTATTTGCTTGTCGTCACCAGTTTCGCCAAATGCTGCAAAACAGGAACTGGAGATATCTAAAACACACAAATTTGTGTGAATGGACTGGAAATCCCAGTCACTGGAATAAGAAAGTCGCAGCAATCAGATATCTTAGAGAGTTTTGTTACAACTGTGTCGAATGTTTAATTGATATCGAAACATATAAACTATCTCATAACACTAAGTAGGTCTTTTTTTTTTTATGTAATAGACTGAATCTTAGTATGTTTTTTGTTAAACTTGTTATGAATGGTAACCTATTAGTAGTATGAATGGTAAACTTTGAGCAACGTGAATATTGAACCATTAGTACTATGCGTGGTAAAATATTAGCAGTATGTAAACAGATTAACTTGATTTAATCAAACGACGTTGCATATATGTTAAGATTTTCGAATTAATTAATATAATGATGAAGGTGAAGGGGCGGTTAAGAGAGTTTCAGAAACTCATTGACTTGCTTTGACTACACATGTCTACACCATATTAAATATGGAATATGGAAGGGTAGTTATTAATTTAATAAACCGGTTCCTTTTTTAATACCACCATCACTTCACTTCTATTATATATAGGGAACTTTACTTCGAACATATTTCTTTCTATCTCCAGGGTTGATTTTTAAGCTCCTACTCCATTCTACTCAATTACCAGAAGAAAGCCTGAAGCGAACTTGTAGCCGTATGATTTTGCGTTTGATTTTTCTACGTTTCTTCTTTGATTCATAGAAGTATTTATTTACATGTTTGAGTTTTTAAGAAAATATTTCATCTTCAACCCCAGCTTTTATAATGGATCAAAATGCTGCCCCTGGTTTCGATTACCTTAGTGCTTTGCCTGATCCGTTGAAGTCTCACATATTCAAAAGGACTCTAAGTGATGGTGATGTTCCTTTTTTCCACCTCTCGATGTGGTAACTGGTTCTGAAACCCTATCTTAGACATGTAAAATTCTTATTTAATTATTTTCTTTTGTAGTGTATGATTTTATCTTTGTGTGCTGCATTCAGTTGCAAGGATTTCTATAAGTTTATGAAAGAGGATGATGATGTTCTGTTGGCCCTAAATTGTGATTTCCGACCACAAGTAGTGAAGGAAGTGACATTCCAGACCAAATTAGTGCTTGAGGAGGCTAGTGAAGCCGGTAATTTAAATGCTAGGTACCTTCTTGGTCTGTACTATACTTTCAATCGGAATAGACCTAGACACGGACTTGAATTACTTGAGAGGTGTGACAACTGGTCTACAATGTTAAGACGATATGTCCGTGCAATAGCACTAATCAAAGTAGGTGGGGAAGATGAACGTGTTGGAGATATCTTCGGCGGTATCTTTATGTAGATGTTGTAAACCGACAGGTCAATGCTGCATGAATGTCGCCGCCAGTTTCGCGCCATGCTTCAACCCGGCAGATGGTCACACTTGAGGACATCAAGCATCTGTGAAACTCCTAACGATGATGGCCATTGGAGCCGTAGAATCGAAGATATCTTAGGTCCTGGCGAACTTAGATATAGCTGCTTTGACTGTTTAGTTGACATTGAGTCATTCAAGCTTACTTATAATCTCAACTAATTACACTTATCTGTAACCTGATTATTTTGGTTGAACTTGTTTCTCTAAATAGTTGAAGATGTTTTTTTTAGTTGGACAACTGGTATATTAGCGTCATGTATTCTAATATATTAGCGGTGTGTAGATTAACCATTTATCGGTTCTCAGTTCTTCCAATATTTCCTATATCTGCCAATATTAAAACTATTTTTTCTGATATGAATGGGAAACTTTCAGCAGTTTGAATATTAAATTATTAGTATTGTGCGTGGTAAAATATCAGCAATATCTAAATAAATTGATCCGATTTAACTAAACGAGGTTTTACACGTATTTTAATTAAATGACTCTGCACATATATTATCATTTCCGTATTAATTGAGATAATAAATAAGCTGAAATGGCGGTTAAGAGAGTGACAATCCGATTGACTTGATTTGACTACACGTGTCTCCATCATATTAAATATGGAAGATGGAAGGGCGGTATTGCATTTAATAAATCATTTCCTTCTTCAATAATCCCATCGTTTTACTTCTACTATATATAGGCAAGTCTTGTTCGAACATATTTCTCCCTATCTCTGTTTCTCTCTATCTCAAGCTCCTCCTCCATTCCTCTCAGTTACTCGAAGAAATCCTGAAGATCAACAATCTTTTCAACTTCATTAAGGTGTGCACTTTAAAAGTTTATGTGCAACAGTATACTCAAATATTTAAGTTCTGAAAATATATGTTATCCTCAACATCTAGGTTTTGTAATGGATTACCTTAGTGCTTTGCCTGATGAGTTGAAGTCTGAAATATTCAAAAGGACTCTGGATGATAGCGATGTTCCTTTTGTCCACCTTTCTATGTGGTAAACTGGTTCTAAAACTCTATCCCTCAACATTTAAAATTCTTATTTCCTTTTTCTTTTTTACTCTTTTATTTTAATACACTATTTGTCTTTGTGTGCTGCATTCAGTTGCAAGGATTTTTATCACTTAATGAAAGAGGATGATGATGTTCTGTTGGCCTTAAATTGTGAATTCTGACCACAAGTAGTCAGGACAGTCTCATTCCGCACCAAATCAGTGCTTGTGAATGCTACTAAAGCCGATAATTTGAATGCTAGGTACCTTCTTGGTCTGTACTATACTTTCAATCGGAATAAACCTAGACTCGGTCTTAAATTACTTGAGGTGTGTGACAACTGGTCTACAATGTTAAGAAGATATATCCATGCAATTGCTCTAATCAAATTAGGTGGGAAAGATGACCTTGTTGTAGACATATTCTACGGTATCTTTTTTCTAATAAGTGATCCAGAGAGGGCAATGCTGCATGAATGTCGTCGTGAGTTTCGTGCCATGCTACACTTTGGCAGATGGTCAGAGTTGAGGATATCAAGCATCTGCGAAACTCCTCACGATGCTGGCCATTGGAGGCGTAGGCTGGACGATATCGCAGGTGTCGGAGAACTTAGATATGTGTGTATTGACTGTTTAATTGACATTGAGTCAATGAAGCTTGTTCGTAACATCAACTAATTACGCTTTCTCTTTAACCTGGTTGTTTTTGTTGAACTTGTCCACCTGAATAGGTGAAGATGTTTTGTTTTTAGGTGGACAACTGCGTTGTGTAATTTTTGTTGATGCTTAATATATGCTATCGAGTGTTTTGTTCGTGTTTTCACTAGAGAAGCAAATTACTATCTGTCAGCATTGTGCATGTTAAAAAATTACTATCTGTCAGTAATATGCAAGCTACAAATTCTAGTTGCAGAGAAATTGTTAGCAATTTATGCATGATCTTAAAAGATCTTTCGTTTATTAAATTCAGATTCATTATCTTGAATTCTTCAAACTTTTGATCCAAACATGTCAATCATGTACATTTTTTTGCAAGTCTCAAATTCATTTTATAGTACACCTATGAATATTAAATAAGCTTTTTATGTATGAACTATCAACATCATGTATTCTAATATTTTAGCAGTGTGTACACTAACCTTTTAGTGAACATGGATATAGAATTGTAGAGAATTAAAAGAAGAACACAATTTAGATTCAACTGGAGCAAATTATTGTTTTCATTAAATTTAAAACATAAAAATCATAACCATGTTCATGATTTTTTTGGATGAATACAAATAACAGCCAAGATTGGAATTACCTAATCCAACTTCTTAATAATTTCCTCAAGCATTACATTAAGCTCTACAATCTTCTTCATTTGGGTCTGGTTTGCATCCTTCTCGTCCGGTGTCATATCCTTTGCATCCACGTTCCATGTATCATTTACCATTAAAGTCACTTCAAGCTGGGTCTCCAACAGCTCCAGCCTCAGCTCCGTGTAGTTTAGCACTGCCCTTTCATGCTCAATGAGGTGCCTTTGACGCTTGATCTCCTTTGACAGTGGACTTTGTATGGATTTTCCTGACTCCATTTGTTTTAACTAGACAAAACTCTTTTCGTGGTTAGGTTTGGGGATTAGTCAGGTGTGTATTTATAGGGAACTGTAACTCATGATGGAGTTAGTGGGCAGTTTTAATACTTGCCACATCTCCCTTAACTGATTGGATAGTTAAGAAACCGCTTGTATTCTTCTTATATTTTCAAATATCTATCTGTCATATCAACAGTCTAATCAAACCGTCCTTAATAAATTTTTACACATACATCAACGCTGATGACGGTTGGTTTTCTCCCCCCATTTAAGTTGGTGGTTCCTTTTCATCCTCTATATAAAGGAACAACCGTGTTCCATTTCTTTCACGTTTTACTTTTACTTCTACTCAGTTTTTTTTGCAGGAATCCAAACTGTGAGTCTATCATCCATGGCTGCTCTATCTGGTTCAGGAATCCCAACCGCGAGTCAATCATCCACGGCTGCTCCTTCTGATTCACAGATGATCGTTGCAGGGATAAGAAAACTAGAGCACTACGCGAGGTTGAGGGCGTATAAGGACATTGAAGATAAAATTTTCAGCGTCCAGGCCGAGGTCAACGAACAACTGGTGACCCTGACTCACATCAACACCAACGAATGGTCGCAGGAAGAAAAGCGGAGACATGTAGCGCTCATCCGTCAGTTGAGTGCAATTCGTCGTGTACTGGAGCAGTTCTCCAGAGCAGAGCAGGTCGTTTAGAGCTCGTTACATCGTTTCCTTTCTACTTATGCTTTCTTTATATTTGCTGTTTTTTGTTGGCCTTGTTGAACTGAATGTTATAAATCTGCTTTTGTGTTTGGACACCTTGTTTTTTATATATAAATCTGCTTTCTTTAAATTTTTTGTTCTTGTGTGGACTTGTTGAATCAAATTACTATCTGTCAGCACTGTGCATGTTAAAAAATTAGTGGTGTGCATGCTAAACTGTTAGTAATATATGTGATCTAGTGTTTTGTTTGTGTTTTCACTAGAGAAGCAAATTACCATCTGTCAGCACTCTGCATGTTAAAAAATTAGTGGTGTGCATGCTAAACTGTTAGTAATATGCAAGATAAAAATTCTAGGTGCAGAGAAACTGTTAGCAATTTATGCATGATGTTAAAAGGTCTTTATTTTATATGTTTATTAAATTTGGATTCATTATCTTGAATTCTTCAAACTTTTCACCCAAACATGGCAACCATGTACATTTTTTATGTTAAACTGAAGGAAACTGAAGAAATATAACCTTCCAGTTGTCTGCACTCTCAACTTCTAGTGGTGTGCAGTAGAGCCTTTTAGTGGTCTGCACTCTAAACTTTTAGTGGTGTGCAGTGCTCTGCACTATAAATTTGGTAGCACCCAGGAACATGTTCATGAATATATTAGCACAAGTCCACCAATCTATTAGTACTCCTGCACCAGTCCATCAGCAATACTGCATTATGGTTCTTTATCACTTTGAAACTTCAAAACCATATATAACTAAAAACACAATTGTTTTAAGCAACAAGTCATTCAAAGTTCCATACCATACTAATATTTCCCAAGTGTTCAAAAGTAAGACATGTTTAACCCAAAATCATAAACATATACTAATACTTGTTCAATCTTTCTCCTTAATTTCTGGACAGTTCTTTTTGTCATGCTCGTTTGTCATCTTGAAATATCCATGCCACACTCTCAGTGGCTTGCTCGCTGCTTGTACTGCTATTTCGAAATCTGACTGTTTTCTTCTGCTCTTTCGAGACCCCTTGTTGTTTGACTGCGGCGGATTCTGGACCGTCACCTCTATGGGCCTTTTAATCCCTGTCATTTTCTCCATCTTCTTCTGCTTTTGCATTTTTGTCGCCCTGTAGTCTTCGTTGTTGCTGTGTATGGTTGTGTTCTTCAGTGTGTGCAACAGACTCTACAGATTAGAAAAGGAAGTATCCGGGACTTCGATCAGCTCAGCAAATCGTTTCTTGATGTCCTCTATCTGTTTGTTCGTATCTTCAGGATCCATGTTTGCCCTTGCTTCTTTGTCTTGTCTGGCTGTCTCCCTACACCATCTCAGATTCACCATGCTGTCCGGGATTAGCTTCATCCTCGCATTTCTCATTGCTAGGAATATATGGATGCACAGCAAACCTTTTGCCTGAAATCTCTTGCACGAACAGTCAAAGTGGTTCGTCTCCATCATCCTCGCCACAATGAATTCATTGTTGTTGTCGTCACTGATGAAGTACAACTTTATCATTCCTTCGCTGGTCTTCTTGTCATCCATTTTGTGAAGTTCGAGCTAGTCGGTCATCATCATGTACTTTTGCACCTTGAAGAAAATGGGCAATGTGTATAGGTTCCAAGCATGGCGCTCCAGTTCTGAATTCAGCTTGTACTGTGGGTGACACGTGGCAGACTTCATGGCCAAGTACCTTGTTTCCTCCCTTTGGTTGTTCACTACACTGTCGACTCTCCACATGAAATGGACCAGCGGGAGATACTTGTCGGTCAACTTCCTAAAGGTACTATTTTGGCTCTCAGAACGGGATGTCGTCCTCATCAGCCTCGCCATCGGCAAATCATGGAAGTATGCGGGTATCCAGTCCTCCCTCATCTCAAATAGTTGTTGCAGCCAGGTGTTGTCCTCTAAATTGCACTTCTTGATTATCGCAGGCCACTTTTTCTCAAATTCATCTATCGTCATAGTCCTGGACCACACCACTTCCTTAATCTCTTGCTTAAAGTTAGTTTCAGACAGATTGGAAAGGGAAACCTGCCAAAACAATAATTAACATGCTAAATTATCAGCACAGTGCATTTGTAAACTACCAGCAGGATGATTATTAAATTATCATTGGTGTGAATGGTGAACTATTTGCTACTGTGAGTGGCAAACAAGTAAGAAGTCATCCAACCAGTTACTCTGTACTTTAACATTGCACCACTAGTCTTAGTCCAAAATCAATCAGCACGATAATGAATTTGAACTTGTACTCACCTTTTTTGGAATTTTCTCCATGATGTGCCACATGCAGAACCGGTGTTTTGTCTCTTTCATCATCTCGTTCAGTGCAATCTTCATTGCAGGGTCCTGGTCAGTAATGAGGCATAGAGGCTCCTTCTCGTTCATCGCCTTGAGGAATGTTTGGAAAATCCAAACAAAGGATGGTACATCTTCTTTTGATATCAGGGCTGCCGCAAAGGTCACTGATTTGTTGTGGCTGTTTATTCCGGTGAATGGAGAGAATACCATGTCATACCTGCAAAATTAAAAAAAAATTATAAAAACCACAATTCTATATAAACCACCAGACGAACAATATCTCAACGTTACTTACTGGTTTGTGTGATAAGTTGAGTCAAAAGCTACACAGTCCCCATAGAGCTTGTAGTCCTTCAACATTTCAGCATCAGCCCAAAAAACAGCGGTCAACCTATCGGAGCGGTCAGTTTTGAACTCAAAAAAGAATTCAGGGCTGGACTCCTTCTTCTCATGGAATCTGTCCAGTACCATCTGGACATCTGTATCCATTACGTAAGCCTGTAGATCCCTCTGGTAGTTCATGAAATCCCTCGTAGTTGCACCAATCTTTTCCGGACCTCCAAGCGTTTCGCTTAAAAATTTGTGACACAGAACAGGACCAACTGTAGCTTTCTGGCAATTCAGTAACCAGTTCTGCATCGGTGATGTCACCCTCCTATTGGATCTCATGTACTGCCTGTCGTTCATGACGAACAACTCATGGTTGTGCGCTTCAACGATCTCCTTTATGAAGTACACGTTCCCATTTTCCGTGGCTTTGAATTTAATAGCTATTTTCGCTTTGCAACCAGTTCTTGACAATAGCCGGTTTCTTACCTTTTCTTCGATTGGCTCGTCATCCTTAGGTTCCTTGCGCTCGTACTTATGCCCTTCTTTTGAGCAGAGCAAGTACTTGAGGGTCACGGTTTGATCTGTGTGCTTTTTTTCTGCCCCTCTCCGAACGCTGAAACCCGTCACTTTTGCATAACTCTCATAAAAGTTAATTGCAGCAGCTAGTGTCTTGAACTCCTTTTTTTCTTTCGGCTTCCTGTCCTCGTGGCAATTTGGAATGTATTCCTTTTTCCCATCCTCTATCAGTTGGATGAATGAAGCAGGTACCGGGATTGCAGAATGTTCAGAATGTATGTTTTCACTTGAACTTGGTTGGTTTGGATTTGCTTCTACTGCAGCTTCCACAACAGGCACTCGGAATGCAGAATGTTCAGTGTTTTCACTAGGAGGTTGTTGGTGGATATTTGTCACATCTGGTGGACACTCAATGTCTTCGACTGCCACTGTATTATCAGAGTTGGCAGGCTCATTTCTCTCCTCTGGAGCTACTATTGGATGAGGTACAGGTGGTATTGTGCATGTGTTCACTGGTACAGGTGTGAGCACACGCGGTGTTGGTACACGCGGTGGTTTTTTTGCTGTTTGGCGTGTTACAAAAGGTGTTGTCGGTGTGGGCACACGCGGTGGTTTTTGAGTTGTTTGGCGTGTCACACGAGGTGTTGTCGGTGTGGGCACACGCGGTGGTTTTTGAGCAGTTTGGCGTGTGACACGAGGGGTTGTTGGTGTGGTATTACTATTTGGTGTAGTCATATTTTCCCCCTCACTGTAGAACCAAATAACAGGCAGTGTATAAGTAATTGGACACATAGAACACTAGCAGTTGGCCACTCAAACTATTAGTGTTGTGCATGTTACAATGTGAATATGCAAATAACAACAAGTGTGTATACTAGTTACCGACCAACACACTGTATCAGTGGTTCGAACACTAAATCTACTAGTGCTAATATCCTTTATGGATGGACAGAATCCACACTCTCTATTACTGATTGGACTCTCAATCTAACAGTGCTAAAATCCTTTATCGATGGGATGCTACAAGCATCCCGAAAATATCTTGAAGGCTTCTAGATGCTTCTAACATCCCTATGTTGATGCTACAAGCACTATCCCAAATCAAGTCCCAGTTTTTGTGCAACAATTAGGGTTTACATAACAAATTTATTATTCTAAATTCAGCAATCTCAGTTGTATAACACACACTTGTTCATACATTTCAACAAAATCAATCTATTCTTTTGAAAACTAACAATGGAACAAATTTTCGAAGGATATCTACTTTGGAATCTTACAATTTTTGTGAAAGTTCGATAAATAACATAATTTAATAAATTTCAGAACTTACATGGTTTGTTTTGTCGAGCTTCGTGTTTTTTTGACCTTCAAAGACAGCTTTTTGTTCAATTGACGCTGATCTGTATCTGGAATCGCGAATCGCAAACACAGCAGGTTGAAGAAGGAAGAAATATAAATTTGTCTGAGAAATCGCGAAGACAGAAGGTTGAAGAAGGAAAGGAATCGAAATTAGCTATTTTGAATGGCGCGAATTTAAATATATCGCCAAACGATATAATCAGCTTCATTTCTCGCGCGATTCCGCGTTCT
The DNA here is from genome assembly GCA_963921825.1 of Erodium maritimum. Lineage (NCBI taxonomy): Eukaryota > Viridiplantae > Streptophyta > Magnoliopsida > Geraniales > Geraniaceae > Erodium > Erodium maritimum. The sequence continues at coordinate 24,636,234 of OY997596.1, read as the reverse complement.
GTTCAAATGAGCTGGCGCGCACTCTTTGGACGTGTGGCGCAATCTGGCTCTCTGTGCTGACGTCAAGACTGGCAGATCGCACGGCTACAGTGGGTTCGTAGTTTGCACAATAAGGGTGGTTTTTACTGGATAGCTGCCCTATATATATATATATATATATATATATAACAAAAGTAATTTTTAAATAATTTTTTTAACATAATTATTGAAGTGTAGTTGAAGGTATTTTCGTCATTTTAGCTGACAGAGGGGTTTTGAGTTACATTTTAGAAACTTAAAGGTATGCATCAGTTAACTTTAAACTTCAGGGTAAACATCAGTTAAATGGACATGGTTTTGGATAGGTATTGGTAGTTTTTCCTTGTTACAATTATCTATTCTTTATATTTCTTGTTATGTCTCCCCATGAACCGTCCTTTCCAAGTTCCTTGTGAAAAATGTTTCTTCCTATCCGATGTTTGACATCTAAGAGATTTCTTATATTGATAAGATTATGTCACGTTCTCCACCTGATATATAGAACCGTGAACTCTCCCAACCCTCTTAGAGTCCTTCAAAACCAAGAGGAGGATAACTAAGAGAAGTGGAGGATGTCACTCCATTACGGAACGTCTCACCGTTGTCCCAAGTCCTTTAGTAAGGGGTTATTTAAAGATAAATGGTGGATGATACTAGTTAGCTCAATAGCAGGTTAATAAAGCGACCTCACAAACACACTCTTCAACCGCATCTCTTTAATCATGAAACAATCTCACCCTCGCTAAAATATCAAAATGTGACTACATGTGATCACTTGATAAGTATATCAATAAAATCTACAACACGCACTTATAAAATATAAGAAATGAAATCATTTTCGTGATTAATATTATTGAATGGTTCATACTCCTTTATATGGAAGATTACAAGATATTTTAAAGTAAATAAATAATACATAATGATATCATTTAATAACCATATTCAAAACAAATCAATTATATTAATTTTTATTTCATTACCTTCCACACTCCCCTCAAGTTGGAGCATGCAAATTCATAATGTCCAACTTGAAAAGGAGATTATAGAACTACATCGTCTAGTGCCTTTGGATGATGCAAATTACATCTCGTCTCGTGGCCGACAGTGCAATTGATATCTCGTCTCAGGTTCGACGATGTAAACGGCTACTCATCTTAGGGTCGATGGTGCAAATGACATCTTGTCTCGTGGCCAGCGGTATAAACGCATCTCAGCTCATGGCGGACGTCGCAAACATCCTCTCATCTTGTGATCGATGGTGTAAACGGTGTAGAAGGTAAAACACGGTTGTGGTAGATAATCACGATACAGAAGCGAAATAAAAATAAACTAGGACCAAAAGTCCTTCAAACGCCCTGCCCACTTGTTAGAACCATAAGCTAACAAATAGACAAAACTACGGATTCATGAGAGCTTGTCAATAGTCATTACTTGGAGCTCTGATACCATGAAAAATATAAAAGATAAAATGTTTTTCTTGATTAATATTATTGAATGGTTCATACTCCTTTATGTAGGAGGTTACAATATCTTTTAATGGAAATAAATAATACATGATGATATAATTTAAAAATCGTATTACAAGATCTTTTCAAGAAAATAAATAATACATAATGATATAATTTAATAACTGTAATAAAATCAAATCAATTATATTGATTTTGATTTTATTACTTTTCACGACACTTTTTTATCAACAATTTTTTTTAAGTTACAACCTCTATAAACGTGAAAGATGGGTACAGACAGATCTAACTACAGATAAAAAAAGGAAAGAAAGACACAACCAACTATAAGAGCACAACCAATGAGCATTCCAACTATGGAATCTAAACACATATACAAACCGGAGCACTAGCGTGAAAGCACAGCTTCAAGACAAGGCAATCAAGGGGTGACACAAAACATATGGTCTGAAAACCAGATTTCTTAAACTCTAAGAACAGGGAAAACAATAAAAAGATCTAACACCCTAATTTTTCAACCATGAAGCTCTAAACAAAAAAAAACAAGTAAGGTCTTAATATCTAGATTTTCCAACCATGAAGAACTAAGAGCACGATGTCCCAAACTAAAGTAATCCATAACACGAAGTAAACAAGTTTGCTGACACCATTCAGTCGATGTCAACACGCCGACGACCAGCACCGAGAATGATGAAAACATACCTCTCGAGCCCAAAAGATAACAATTTAACAACAAAGCCAAACATGCAAGAAACTGAACTTCGGTCAATACCAAGACAGCTGAACCCCCATCACCACACGAGGACGTCACATCGTGAAAAACATGTGACGTTCAAAATAGTACTCTCCACAACCTAGAGTATCAGAACCTCAGACGGGCGGAGAGATCGCTTGAAACTCAACCCACCAGATCTGTAACAAGAGGCAGATATGGGACAAAGCCCTAGAGACCAAACCCTAAACAACAGTTCTGAACATAGAGAACCTTAACAAAAAAGCGATGAGCTAATACCTCGTCCTCAAAAAGGCTAACACTATTCCGAAAGCCAGAACAACCCATAAACATACCACCGAGCACGAAGTTACAGCGAAGCCGGCCAAGAGCGAAATCCACTAGACATGATCCGGGCCCATCAGAGGCCAGCACCAGACCAATATCGTGTGCCGACAAGTTGAGGCCAACACCATAAACACCCACGAGAAGGCGCGGTTCGTCCAAATTGTAAGAACCACTCCCGGTCAACGCAAGTCAAATCGGCGAAAAACAGGAAAATTTAAAAAATTTGGACAGACACTTAAATGAACCTAAATTTGACCCCGAGGATCATATCGGACTTAAGTTGACCCCGATATCGACCAAAGTGAGTTCCGGGGGACTCAGGGCAACTTTCTGACCAATTTGGGAAAGGTTGACTTTTCGCTGGAAAAGTCAACCGAGCGATGTTTTGGTCCGTTTGAGGTCCGTTTCGGATCCAAAAAGCTTAGCCGTCGTCACAGCGGAATAAGTTGAGCCGTTTCCTTGTAGCCCGTGAAGTTTCGTAATTTCTTGGAAAGAGTGCCCGTTCGGGGCCCGAGACGTCCGAATTTCGCGAATCTGACTGAAAAATATCGAGAAGATATTTTCCAAAAGGTGTGGGACCCACTTGCCACTTTGCAAATAAGTGGTGGTGTTAGGTTTTTGGGACAAAACAAAGAAGACTATACCTAAGGGGGGGTTCGGCCATGCTTAGAAGAAAGAGAAAAAAATAGAGAAAAAGAAGAGAGTTTTAAAGAGAGAAGGAGAAGGAGAAAAGGGGAGAAAAAGAGAAGAGGTGCTAGGGTTTTGCTACCTTTCCCGAAGATCAAACAGGTGGATCGTCTCAACGATCAAGGAATCGAGTTCACACTGTCATTCCCAACGGTGAGCAACTATCCAATTTTCGTTTTGTTAAGTTTAAAGTTTAGGGTTTGGGTTAAAACAAGTAGTTTATGGTTGAGTTGAGGTGTGGGGTTCGTTGGGGACATTTTGGAGCGAAGATTGGACGTTTTCTGGTGACCGGAGGCTCGGGGGAGCTCCGGCCACCGTGTATGGTGGCTGGCCGGACCATGGGGTGGCTGGCCGGAGCTAGGACCGACCACCACCATGGTGGACCGGCCCAAAACAGCCCTAGTCACCCACGGCCAAGGATGGCCGTGTGGGGCCAACATACTTGGGTATCGGGTTTTCGTGTTCGGGTGGTTTAGGACGATCCCCAAGTCGTTAATCCACACCCGGAACGAATTTTGCTATTAAATTGCAAAAGTTGTAAATGACGGGTTTAGAAACTTTAAACGCGAATTAAATTACTCGGAAGTCGTAAATTGATTCAGTCGATTGCATAGGAACCCTTGAACTATTCTAAGACCGTAGAAACGAAAATGGGAATTTTCGGAGCCCCGGAAGGACGTTTTCCAATCTCGGGTAGATTCGCCGGGTCGGGCGAAACGGGCCTTTCCTGGTCCATTATCGACAATGCCGAGTAATGGGGAAGTTTGGGAGTGATCGACATTGTCGGGGTTACATTTGGGCGTCAAGTGTATTAAAATTCAGTTTATGCCTGCGAACTTAAAGGTATTTTAAATTGTATTCTTATTAGATCGTGCCACCGACAGAGGAAAGGGAAAGCTAGGCGAGTGATCGTGATCACGCCGGAGCTTGGTTGTGAGCTTTTGGGGAAAGCATACGAGGTAGGGAAAAGTAGCCGGATCTCGGCCCTGATTAGGGAAAGTTAACAGTAGAAATGCATGTGATACTTGGGTGTCTTGGGTTAAGTCAGTTTATCGAACAATAGAAAGGCAGGCGACACCGGGTGGTGTCGTATGATACGGGAACGTATCGAACAATAGAAATGCATGTGACACTTAGTAGTGTCGTAGGAGCAGTGAACTTATCGATATTGGAATTACTGGAGGCATTTGATTATGCCCGGAGGTTGATTGTTTAGTTTGTTCTTGGGTGGCCATGAGTGCCCGTGGGGTTGTTAAACCCGTATTTTACGGTTGGTGTGTCTTGGGTGGCCATGAGTGCCCGTGGGGTTGTTGAAACCGTATTTTACTTTTGGTGTGTCTTGGGTGGCCATGAGTGCCTGTGGGGTTGTTAAACCCGTATTTTTTACTGTTTGTGTGTCTTGGGTGGCCATGAGTGCCCGTGGGGTTGTTGAACCCGTGTTTCACTGTTGGTGTCTTGGGTGTCCATGAGTGCATGTGGAGTGTTAAACCGATGTTGTTGCTGTTTGTTGAACTTTGGTTGTGATTGTGTTTGTGGTTGCCTGAGGATGGGGTGTGACAGGTCGACAGCCTGATCCGACTGCGTGTCGGGAAAAGTGCGACAGGTCGACCGCCTGATCCAACCGTCGTGTTGGGAAAAGTGCGACAGGTCGACCGCCTGATCCGACCGTCGTGTCGGGAAAAGTTGCGTGGGGACTGAGCAGTTGGAGTGCGATCCTTTGCGATCTTGTTTGGTGTGCGATCCTTTGTGATCTTGGGTGTTGCGTGGTTATCTTTCGTGTCTTTGGAGGAAGTCGTTATCGTTGTGTCGGGTCTACATTACGTGTACGAGTGTTGAGTTGTTGGGGAAAGTAACAGTTTGTTTGTCAGTCCGGTTACTTGAGTTGGGGGATAGTAGTCCCCGGTGTTGGGTTTGTTGTTGGTGTTACCGGCCTTGTCTGCTAGCATGCCGTAGTCAGTCTGTTATCCGTGGTGGTGAGCGAACGCTCACCCCTAGCTGCTTTTCCTACAGGTACTGGTCGCGGGACGGACTAGGTGAGCTCTCGAAGCTTGAAGAGCTGGGAGCAGGAGTCCGGGTTTCCTTTGGAGTCTAGCGACGTACGCCTTGTATTTTGTCCGCTTGTTGGGATGTACTTTTGAGTTGTAAATTATTTTGAGTAACTAATTGGTGTTTCAAAGAGATTTATTTAAAAGGTTTGAAAATGTTTTATTATCTTAAACGTTCGCGTTCCGGGTTCGGTTCTACTGAATTTGGGGCGTGACAGCTTGGTATCAGAGCTCGAGGTTTCACACCTCGGACTATACGTCAATTAGGTGGGGAGAGTCGAGTAAGTAAAAGGCACGTCGTGCGTTGGGTACGCAAGTCGGAAGCCGTGTGTAGACCCGTAGGGATTTGAGTCTTGTTTGTGATTGTGTGTATGTGCAGTACGATTATTACTGTCATATTTTTTGTGTGTTGCTGCATGAAACGTTTTTCAGCTGTCGCGACTCGACTCAGGGGCGCCCCTGTAGTCGAGCGTGACGGTGCTGATATTAAGTGGGTACAATGTAGTTCGGGGACGCCTGAACCGGTTTGTAAATACGTGATGTCAAGAAATGAGATTTTATAATGAAGTGGAGAAAGTTTTAAAATAAGTTGGCCCAGTGGGCGTGCTTTGATTTTGGTTGGCCCGGTGGCGTGTTTTGAAATTTGTTGGCCCGGTGGGCGTGTTTTTGATTTGGTTGGCCTTGTCGGCTTGTGATTGAGGTTGAGTGACTTGATTTGGTCTGTGAGACGTTGTGCATGTGTTGTTAAATTGGTGGTCGAGCATGTGTGTCATTTAAGGCTATTTTTTTAGAGTTAAAAAGGGGTAAGGTTCGAGTTTGAAACGATTTTGGAAAACAGGCATGCGCGAGTGTCACGGACCCTGTCACGGATCCGTGACGGAGCAACGCGTTTTGGAAATTTTAGGGCCTTCGTCACGGCTCCGTGACCCCAACCGTGACGGGGTCTGTCACGGATCCGTGATCCCTGTCCTTTCCACCGTCTTGATTACGCAGTTTTCGTGTTGTTGTTGTGTGACTTGGTGCACGTTTGTGCGGTTTATTTGAGGTTTCTCTTACGTGTTCTAGTAATTGAAGAACTGATAGCGTGGGCGGTGTGACGTTTTAGTAACGAGTACGCTACAGATAGACGTAGACCGTGTGAACGCTAGTATATTGAGCACGTCGTCTTTGTTTAAGTTCGCAAACTAAACGTTTGCGTGTATCCGTGCAGAGGATAGCGACCACATGGCTCGTGGCAGGCGAGGACGATCAGCCGTGACACGGGGACGGGCGCCCACGCGTGGCAGGAGGGGACGGTCAGCAGGGGCACCAGGACGGATGCCCACCGTCGAGCCCGCTAAGTACGCGGAAGCCCAGGGTACTCCTGGCGGAGAGGATAGGAGGAGAGACGCGGGACCATCTGCAGACATGCCCAGCGTCCCGCCGGTCGCAAACCCTCCCACTACGACCGCCCTGGACGAGCTGACTAGGACGGTGCAGAGTTTGGTGGCGATCATCGCCAGTAGCGAGTCGGCATCGCCAGCTCCGAAGACAGCAAATGTTCCAGCAAGGCCCATTCAGGCCGAAGGCCATACGGCCCGGACACTGGTGAACTTCCTGAAGCTGGGATACCCACATTTTTCGGGGAGCCGAACCCCGAACTAGCCGAGAGATGGCTGGAGCATGTCACGTGGGACCTGGACACTTCAGGGATCGAGGATGGTCGCAGCAGAGTGTCCTTTACAGCTCATCAGCTGAGGGACAACGCCTACCACTGGTGGGGGCGTGTGAGGGACAAAGTCGGGCACGACTACGGTATCTTCTAGACGTTCTTTCTGGCGCAGTATTTCCCCGAGTCGGCTCGGGTGGACCGACATCGGCAGTTCTTGGAACTACAGTAGGATGGGGCATCAGTGGCAGAATATGAGGCCAGGTTCACGGCCCTGACCCGATTCGCACCAAAAATGGTGGCGACAGAGCTGAATCGTTGCCGGCGGTTCGAGGGGGGGCTGAGGCCGGTGATTCGGGATCGAGTTCTCGCCCTGAGGTTGTGGGAGTACTCAGAGCTCGTAGACACTGCAGCGACAGTAGAGCAGGGTCTCCGAGAGGCAGCCAGGACCCTTGAGGTTAGACAGCGGCCAACCAATGTTGCATGGCCGTCCGAGTCCCGAGATCCGAGGAGACAGAGGACCACGGGGTTCTTCCGGCCATAGGCTCAGCAGGGCGGAGCGAGACAGATGGGGTCGGGGGCGTCAGTGGGGCCAGTCCCTTCAGAGAGGGAGCCGATATGCTACACCTGTGGGCAGCCAGGCCATATGCATCGAGAGTTTCCGACGGGAGGAGGGCCCGCGGCGCTACCAGTGATCAGCCGGACAGGCCAAGGCTCGGGGCAGAGGGCCGACGACCTCGGGTGTTTCCGGTGCGGCCGGTTTGGGCACACCAGAACAAGGTGCTGTGAGCCGATTAGGGCAACGTCAGCGCAGTGACCGCAGCAGTCTCATACCGTGCAGTCACCTAGGGGTCGCCAGCGTCAGAGTCAACCGTCGAGGTTCTCGCAGCCATCCACGAGCGCGCCAGTACCGAGACAGCAGCAAAGATCTGGGTATCCATCAGTCAGTGCGCCGGGTCAGAGGCAGCAGGCGTCACAGGGAAGAGTGTACGCAGTTACCGACTCCCGGGCCCCAGGATCCACTACCTACCGCGAGACCATTCAGGGAACGTGTTTATTGTATCATTTATGGGCGTTATTCTTATTTGATACCGGGGCATCGCACTCGTTTATTTCTTTGAGTTGTGCTGAGAGGTTGGGGCTGAGTTTAGAGCCGTTGAGTCCACTCATGTGCCTGGACATCTCAGTTGGGGGTGATGTGTTGTTGACTAGGGTCTGTCGTGCCTGCGAAATTAGAGTCGCAGACTGTCCTTGCCCTAGTGACCTTCTCGTGCTGGGAATGACGACCTTTGACGTGATCTTGGAATGGATTGGCTGGCGAAGTACCGAGCCAATATCGACTTCTACAGGCGACGGGTGATAGTGTCAGCAGGCAACACGAAGGTGACGTTTGTTTTGGGTAGTAAGAGCGGGGTTCTCCTGTCGGCGTTGTCCGCAGTGGAGGAAGTATCTGTCGTGCAGAGCCAAGAGTTACCGCAGTGGTGTGCGAGTTCCCCAAGGTCTTTCCTGAGGAGTTGAGCGGGTTGCCACCAGAATGTGAGGTGGAGTTCGGGATTGACCTAGTGCCAGGAACGGCAACGATATTGATGGCGCCTTACAGGTTTGCGCCAGTAGAGTTGACTGAGCTGAAGCGTCAGCTCGAGGAGCTTCAGGAGAAGGGATTTATCCGTCCGAGCGTATCGCTGTGGGGAGCACCAGCACTCTTCGTGAAGAAGAAGAGTGGAGAGCTTCAGATGTGTATAGATTACCGGAAGCTGAACCGGGTTACGGTGAAGAACCGATACCCGATGCCGAGGATCGACGACTTGTTCGACCAGTTGAGAGGGTCGACCTGTTTCTCGAAGATTGATCTGCGATCTGGATATTACCAGTTGCGAGTCCGAGAGGGGGACGTCGCAAAGACTGCATTCCGGACACTCTATGGGCATTACGAGTTCTTGGTGATGCTGTTTGGACTGACGAACGCACCTGCAGCGTTCATGGATCTGATGAACAGTATATTCCGGCCGTTCTTAGATCAGTTTGTTGTGGTGTTCGTAGACGACATCTTGATCTACTCGCAGAACGAGGCGGCACATGAGGGACATCTGAGGACTGTTCTGACCCTACTGCGCACGCATCAGCTATATGCCAACCTGGAGAAGTGCGAGTTTTGGCTCACTGAGGTGAAATTCCTCGGTCACATTGTGTCCCGTGACAGTATATTGGTCGATCCGTCGAAGATCAACGCAGTTTCGAAGTGGGCACGGCCCACGAGTGTCTTCGAGATCCGCAGCTTTCTGGGGTTGGCAGGCTATTATCGGTGGTTTGTCCAGGACTTTGCGCGACTAGCCGCGCCGATGACTCTGTTGACGCGCAAGGGAGTCGAGTTTGTGTGGACAGAGGATTGTGAGCGTGCGTTCACGGAGTTGAAGACTCGTTTGACTACCGCTCCAGTATTGGTAGTGCAGAGCGACGGATCGGGTATGAGGTTTATTGTGACGCGTTCGGGGAAGGACTGGGCTGTGTACTGATGCAGGTGGGTAGAGTTGTTGCTTATGGCTCCAAGAATTTGAAGACACACGAGCGCAACTATCCTACCCATGACTTGGAGCTAGCAGCAGTCGTGTTCGCGCTAAAGGGCTGGCGGTATTATCTGTATGGCGAGGGATTTCAGGTGTTCTCAGATCACAAGAGCCTCAAATACATCTTTTCCCAACGAGACCTGAACATGCGCCAGCGGCGATGGATGGAGCTACTCGAGGAGTACGACTTTGAGCTACACTACCACACGGGTAAGGCGAACGTGGTCGCCGACGCCCTGAGTAGGAAGTCGGTTCCGAGTCTTGCTAGCATATCAGTCCGAGAGTGGGACATGATGGGGGAACTGAGCACGTTCGGGCTTGAGTTAGAGGAGATTACTGGTGGCGTGGCCATTTTCTCATTGGTGGCTCAACCCTCACTACTTGCCCGAGTGTTGGAGGCGCAGTCGGAGGACGTCGAGACGTCAGAGATCCGAGAGAGGGTCGTCAGCGGTGACGAGGTGGTAGGATGGGAATTCAGTGCTGATTGGGGGCTACGGTATCAAGGAGGGATATTCGTGCCGGGTAACTGTAGAAACGACGTGTTGCGAGAGTCACATCATTCGCGTCTTACAGTGCACCCGGGTGGCACCAAGATGTATCGTGACATCAGGCGGCACTTCTGGTGGAGCGGGATGCGGAGAGCGGTCGCGGAATTTGTATCGAGGTGTCTCGTCTGTCAGCAGGTGAAGACCGAACATCAGCGTCCCGCCGGATTATTGCAGCCACTGCCGATTGCCCAGTGGAAATGGGAGCATATTACGATGGACTTCGTGAGTGGGCTGCCGAGATCGCCGAAGGGGCACGACGCCGTTTGGGTAGTAGTCGATCGTTTGACCAAGTCAGCCCATTTTCTGGCTATGAAGATGACTGATCCGGTCGACAAGTTGAGCAGCTTATACATTCAGGAGATACTGCGTCTCCATGGGGTCCATGTGTCGATAGTGTTTGACAGGGATCCTCGTTTCACGTCCAGATTTTGGTCGAGTCTGCAGACCGCGTTGGGGATCAAGGTTCGACTAAGTACAGCATTCCATCCCCAGACAGACGGTCAGTCCAAGCGCACTATCCAGATCTTGGAAGACATGTTGCAGGCATGTGTGCTAGACTTTAGGGGATCAAGGGAAACCCACCTGCCGTTGGTCGAGTTCGCCTACAACAACAGCTTCCAAGCCAGTATTGGGATGGCACCGTTTGAAGCGTTGTATGGTAGGCCGTGTCGGTCGCCAGTTTGCTGGGCAGAGGTGGGGGACAAGAGTCTGCTGGGGCCAGATCTTGTCCGAGAGACGAAAGAGAAGGTCGCGCTGATACGCGAGCGGTTGAAGACCGCACAGAGTCGACAGAAGAGCTACGCCGACAGTGGATGCCGACCTCTTGAGTTCGCAGTTGGTGACCACGTGTTCCTGAAGGTGAGCCCGAGGAAGGGCCTGGTACGGTTCAGACGCAGCGGGGGCAAGTTAGCCACGCGGTACATTGGCCCTTTCGAGATCTTGAGCACAGTGGGAGCAGTGGCCTATCGTCTGGCGTTACCACCGCAACTTGGGAGAGTTCATAACGTCTTCCACGTGTCCTAGTTGCAGTAGTACAATGCGGACCCCTCCCACGTCATTGAGTGGGCAGATATCGAGGTGGCTGATGATGTCTCCTATGAGGAGCAGCCGGTTCGAATCATGGACACACGAGAGCAGGTCATGCGTGGCAAGGTTATCCGCCTAGTACGGGTGCAGTGGAGGCATCATGGGGCTGAGTCGACTTGGGAGCGCGAGGACGAGGTTCGCGCAAAGTACCCCGATTTCTTCGACTCCCGAGGTACGTCTGACCATGGTGAAAGAATCGCTCCCGGTCAACGCCAGTCAAATCGGCGAAAAACAGGAAAATTTAAAATTTTTGGACAGACACTCAAATGAACCTAAATTTGACCCCGAGGATCATATTGGACTTAAGTTGACCCCGATATCGACCAAAGTGAGTTACGAGGGACTCAGGGCAACTTTCTGACCAATTTGGGAAATGTTGACTTTTCGCTGGAAAAGTCAACCGAGCGATGTTTTGGTCCGTTCGAGGTCCGTTTCGGATGCAAAAAGCTTAGCCGTCGTCACATCGTTCTTAGTTGAGCCGTTTCCTTGTAGCCCATGAAGTTTCATAATTTCTTGGAAAAAGTGCCCGTTGGGGGCCCGAGACGTCCGAATTTCGCAAATCTGACTGAAAAATATCTAGAAGATATTTTCCAAAAGGTGTGGGACCCACTTGCCACTTGTCAAACAAGTGGTGGTGTTAGGTTTTTGGGACAAAACAAGAAGACTATACCTAAAGGGGGGGTTCGACCATGCTTAGAAGAAAGAGAAAAAAAAAATAGAAAAAGAAGAGAGTTTTAGAGAGAGAAGGAGAAAAGGGGAGAAACAGAGAAGAGGTGCTAGGGTTTTTCTACCTTTCCCGACGATCAAACCGGTGGATCATCTCAACGATCAAGGAATCGAGTTCACATTGTCATTCCCTACGGTGAGCAACTATCTGGGTGGTTTAGGACGATCCCCAAGTCATTAATCCACAATTAAATTGTAAAAGTCGAAAATGACGGGTTTAGAAACTTTAAACGGGAATTAAATTTCTTGGAAGTCGGAAATTGATTTCCTCGATTGCATAGGAACCCTTGAACTATTCTAAGACCATAGAAACGAAAACGGGAATTTTCGGAGCCCTGGAAGAACGTTTTCCAATCCCGGGCAAATTCGTCGGGTCAGGCGAAACGGGCCTTTCCGGGTCCATTATCGACAATGTCGAGTAATGGGGAAGTTTGGGAGTGATCGACATTGTCAGGGTTACATTTGAGCGTCAAGTATATCAAAATTCAGTTTATGCCTGCGAACTTAAAGGTATTTTAAATTGTGTTCTTATTAGATCGTGCCACCGACAGAGGAAAGGGAAAGCTAGGCGAGTGATCGTGATCACGCCGGAGCTTGGTTGTGAGCTTTTGGGGAAAGCATACGAGATAGGGAAAAGCAGCCGGATCTCGGCCCTGATTAGGGAAAGTTAACAGTAGAAATGCATGTGACACTTGGGTGTCTTGGGTTAAGTCAGTTTATCGAACAATAGAAAGGCAGGCAACACCGGGTGGTGTCGTATGATACGGGAACATATCGAACAATAGAAATGCATGTGACACTTAGTAGTGTCGTAAGAGCAGTGAACTTATCGATATTGGAATTACTGGAGGCATTTGATTATGCCCGGAGGTTGATTGTTTAGTTTGTTCTTGGGTGGCCATGAGTGCCCGTGGGGTTGTTAAACCCGTATTTTACGGTTGGTGTGTCTTGGGTGGCCATGAGTGCCCGTGGGGTTGTTGAACCCGTATTTTACTGTTGGTGTGTCTTGGGTGGCCATGAGTGCCCGTGCGGTTGTTAAACCCGTATTTTTTACTGTTGGTGTGTCTTGGGTGGCCATGAGTGTCCGTGGGGTTGTTGAACCCGTGTTTCACTGTTGGTGTCTTGGGTGGCCATGAGTGTCTGTGGAGTGTTAAACCGGTGTGTTTGCTGTTTGTTGAACTTTGGTTGTGATTGTGTTTGTGGTTGCCTGAGGATGGGGTGTGACAGGTCGACAGCCTGATCCGACTGCGTGTCGGGAAAAGTGCGACAGGTCGACCGCCTGATCCAACCGTCGTGTTGGGAAAAGTGCGACAGGTCGACCGCCTGATCTGACCGTCGTGTCGGGAAAAGTTGTGTGGGGACTGAGCAGCTGGAGTGCGATCCTTTGCGATCTTGTTTGGTGTGCGATCCTTTGTGATCTTGGGTGTTGCGTGGTTATCTTTCGTGTCTTTGGAGGAAGTCGTAATCGTTGTGTCGGGTCTACATTACGTGTTCGAGTGTTGATTTGTTGGGGAAAGTAACAGTTTGTGTGTCAGTCGGGTTACTTGAGTTGGGGGATAGTAGTCCTCGGTGTTGGGTTTGTTGTTGGTGTTACTGGCATTGTCTGCTAGTATGTCGTAGTCAGTCTGTTATCTGTGGTAGTGAGCGAATTCTCACCCCTATCTGCTTTTCCTACAGGTACTGGTCGCGGGACGGACTAGGTGAGCCCTCGAAGCTTGAAGAGCTGAGAGCGGGAGTCCGGGTTTCCTTTTGAGTCTAGCGACGTACGCCTTGTATTTTGTCCGCTTGTTGGGACGTACTTTTGAGTTGGAAATTATTTTGAGTAACTAATTGGTGTTTCAAAGCGATTTATTTAAAAGGTTTGAAAATGTTTTATTATCTTAAACGTTCGCGTTCCGGGTTCGGTTTTACTGAATTTGGGGCGTGACACAAATCCCCACGATCTACGAGCAGATGCTCAGAAAAAACGCCCCACTAAAGGTCAAAATCGAGATGCACAAACGTCGGGACACACTGGAGTTTAGAGCAACAAGAGTAGGAGGATCCGATCTGCACGAGCACGAGCACCCAATGACTAGGTACAACTCGTCTAGATCTACGATGTCTATGACTAGGGAGGTCGATACAAATTTCCCACTCTAGATCCAATCCAAGTCGTCGGACACGAAGAAGTGGACGGTCAGGAAAAGAAAACAAGGCCGGAGACAAGGCCAGAAAGTACCAAAAGAACTCAAGCAAAAGAAAAAGTTAGAAAGTAAGGGGGACAGAGAAGGGTAGGAAGATAATAATCATGGCCATGGCCGTCTCCGTAGAGACGAGGGTAAAGAGGTGTCCTGGCTAGGATTACAAAAGACGTGAGAACTTTATACTTTCCTACATGCGTGTAACTATATTAAGGACTTTAACCATTTGATAAGTATATTGTGGCTATGTGAGACACTCTTCAATAATCACTTTTGCCTGCGTGCAATCATATTGAAATAATATGGGACACATTTAATACTTTCTCACGCAGGGGCGGAACCAAGTATATCATAGGATGTTCCATGGAATATCCTAAACATATAAGTTCATGACTTGATGGTCAAGGCTTATTTAGTTTTCACCTCTAACTTCAGTTCAAATCCCATCATGGAACACTATGATTTTTTTGTATTTGGTTTTCAAGCTTTAATTTTATTTGGGTTTTTTTCCCAATTTAGACTATTTTTTCACTACTTATTAAGAATAATTACAAAGATTATTATTATTATCTCTTAATGTAGTTATCCCCCATCATCTTCACATAGCTATCTCTATTATCATCTTGACGTAGTTATGTCTATCATGTATCATAGTTATCTCTTTCATGTTAGGGATGTATCTATCTCTAAGAGACTATATAAAGACCTCAACACATTGTATTATTCACATCATCATTGAATAAAAATAGAGGACTCCTCTCACGTCTCTACTTTCAACTCCTTTCTCTTAAATCTAGCATGGTATCAGAGCAAAGGTTTAATAGATTTTTTTTTTTCGATTCTAGATTTTAATGTTCCATTGTTGCTTTGTGTCAATTCTCCACTATAATGGGTGATATTGAAACTAGGAAGGGAGGTACCAATGAAACTCATAAGGGTGTGGAGTCTTTGTCTCCATATTATTTACACCCTTCCTCGAACACAGATCAGATTATCTCCCCGGTGGTGCTTTGTGGGAATAATTACAATCAATGGGCTCGATTGGTCCGTAATGCTTTCAAAGCAAACAAAAAACTTGAGTTTATTGATGGCTCGATTCAGCCACCCAAGTCCACAAAATCAACAATGTCTTCTTCATGGATACAAGTGAATTCTATGATCGGGGCTTTGTTACACAACACCCTCGATGCATCCATCCATCCTACTGTCTCTATTACTGATGATGTTAGGGATATGTGGGAAGATATTCGGGAGCGTTTCTTGGTTGGAAACAGACCTCGAATCAGTGACTTAACGAGTCAATTCGGGAAGAACAACCCGCACCTCTCACTGCGGAAAGCACGCCTGATGACAAAAGGTATTTTGAGAGGTGGGAGCGTTCAAACCGTATGTGTCTCATGATGATGAAACACACTATTCCGGAAGCCTTTAGAGGGTCAGAATCCGAAGGGATTACTAAGGCTAAGGATTTCCTTGACGAAGTCGAAAAGCGTTTTGCTAAAAACGATAAGGTTGAAATGACTTCACTTCTAACATCTTTGATGAAGATGAAGTATAAGGGTCAAGGAAATGTAAGGGAGCACATTATGGAAATGTACCATATTGTTTCAAGACTTAAGGCATTAAAGATCGAGCTCTCAGAGGAGTTGCTCGTTCTTATGGTTCTTGTATCTCTTCCTGGGCAGTTTAACCAATTTAAAATTAGTTATAACTGTCAAAAGGAGAAATGGACTCTAAACGAGCTCATTTCTCATTGTGTTCAAGAGGAAGAGAGACTAAAACAGGATAAGTCTGAAAGTGCTCATTTAGCAAGTGCCTCTAAAGATAAGGGCAAGAAAAGGAAAGTTGAGTCTCAAACTCGTAAGGCTCCAATTCAGGCTGCTAAAGGTCCAGTGCAAAAGAAACAGATTCAGGCTGAAAATGTCTGTTACTTTTGTGAGAAACCTGGACATATCAAGAAAGATTGTCCCAAATATCTTGCCTGGCGTGCAAAGAAGGGTATGAATCTTTCTTTGGTCTGTTCTGAGGTTAATTTAGCTTCAGTACCAAGAAACACTTGGTGGATGGATTCAGCTGCCACTACTCATATAAGTGTTTCTATGCAGGGTTGCCTGAGCTACCGAAAGCCAAGTGATGGTGAAAGAAACATATTTGTGGGCGATGGAAAATCAGTAGAAGTGGAAGCAATTGCACACTTTAGGTTGTTGTTAAGTACTGGTTGTTATTTGGACTTAAAAGACACTTTTGTTGTACCGTCTTTTAGACGAAATTTGGTTTCTGTTCCGGTAATGGACAATTTAGAATATTTTTGTTCCTTTGGAAACAAAAAGTTAAGTGTGTCTTTTAATTCAAATGTTATTGGAACCGGTTACTTAAGTGCTTATGAAAACCTTTATTTGTTGGAAACAATTGCATCCTATAATGAAACCTTGCATGTGGAATCACGTGGTACTAAACGTAAATTAAATAAGGAAACTTCAGCAACATTGTGGCACAAGCGTTTGGGTCATATCTCAAAAGGTAGAATGGAACACCTTGTGTCTGATGGTATTATGGAACCCCTTGACTTCATGGACTTTGAAGTTTGCATTGATTGCATCAAGGGAAAACAGACCAAAAGAAGGAGATTAGGTGCCAACAGATCTTCGGACGTCTTAGAATTGATTCATACGGATATTTGTGGACCATTCCCTACGGCTTCTTGGAATGGTCAACAATATTTCATATCATTCATAGACGATTACTCGCGTTATGGGTACCTATATCTCATTCATGAGAAGTCTCAGTCACTGGACGTGTTTAAAGCTTATAAGGCTGAAGTTGAGAATCAACTCGGCAAAAGAATTAAGAAAGTAAGGTCAGATCGTGGTGGTGAATACTACGGTAGAAACGATGGCTCAAGAGAGCAACGTCCAGGACCATTTGTTGAATTCCTAGAGGAATGTGGTATTGTTTCACAGTACACCATGACTGGGTCGCCTAGCATGAATGATGTAGCTGAAAGAAGGAACAGGACTCTTAAGGAAATGGTGAGGAGTATGATCGCTCATTCCACCTTACCTGAGTCTCTCTGGGGAGAAGCAATAAAGACTACAGCCTATATTTTAAACAGAGTACCAACTAAAGCAGTTGCAAAAACACCTTATGAGCTTTGGATAGGACGAAAGCCTAGTCTAAAGCATTTTCACGTCTGGGGATGTCCAGCTGAGGCAGTGGCTTATAGGCCACAAGAAAGAAAATTGGACTCCAAGACTGTGAGCAGCTACTTTATTGGTTACTCGGAGCACTCAAGGGGGTATAAGTTTTATGATCCCACAGAAAATAAAATTTTTGAGGCGGGAACTGCAACATTTTTTGAGCAAGTTGAATTTGAGGGGAGTAATAAGGTTAGAGACACTGTCTTTGAGGAGGAATTGAGATCAAACTCGATTCCTACTATCACTTTTGATAATGTTCAGGTTCATACGCCTTTCATTGATCAAGAAGTGAATCCGGAACCTCAACAAGACAATGTTGAACGACTCCCCGTTCAAGATGAAATAGTTGTTCCGGAAGAACAAATTCAACAACCTCAACAAAATGTGCCACTAAGAAGATCCACAAGAGAGAGGAGAAATGCCATTCTAGATGACTATGTCATATTTCTCCAGGAACATGAAAATGGAATGAGGGAAGATGATCCAATCGATTTTTCTCAGGCCATGAAGGGTTCCGACTCTCTAAAGTGGATTGATGCCATGAAGGAAGAGTATAAGTCTATGCAAGACAATAAAGTTTGGGAACTTGTCCCATTACCTGAAGGAGCGAAACCGATTGGTTGCAAATGGATATTTAAAACCAAAAGGGATGCAATAGGTAATGTGGAGAGGTATAAGGCACGTCTTGTGGCTAAAGGCTATACTCAAAAGGAAGGCATTGATTTTACAGAGACTTTCTCTCCGGTTTCAACGAAAGACTCTTTTAGGGTAATCATGGCACTTGTCGCTCATTTTGATCTTGAGTTGCATCAGATGGATGTTAAGACAGCGTTTCTCAATGGTGATATTGAAGAAACAATGTATATGGTACAACCAGAGAACTTTGAGTCTGGAGACCCGAAGAAATTGGTTTGTAAATTAAAGAAGTCCATCTATGGCCTCAAGCAAGCTTCCCGTCAATGGTACCACAAATTTCATAACGTGATTGTCTCGTTCGGTATTGAGGCAAATAAGGTTGATGATTGTGTGTATCACAAGTTCAGTGGGAGTAAGGTAATGTTTCTGGTTTTATATGTCGATAACATATTACTTGCCACCAACGATGTAGAACTATTAAAGGAAACCAAGAGATTTCTGTCAACTCATTTTGAGATGAAAGATCTTGGGGAGGCCTCTTTTGTTTTAGGGATCCGGATACACCGAGACCGACCTCGAGGTGTTCTTGGATTGTCACAAGAGAGCTACATCGATAAGGTACTCAAAAGGTTTGGCATGGAAGGTTGTAAACCAGGAGACACCCCGGTGGCTAAAGGAGACAAATTAAGTCTTGCTCAATGTCCTGAAGGTAAACTTGAGATGCAAGAAATGCAAAAGATTCCATATGCATCGGCAGTTGGGAGTCTAATGTATGCTCAAGTATGTACGCGTCCGGATATAGCGTATGTTGTTGGGATGCTAGGCAGATATCTAAGTAAACCCGGTATGGATCATTGGATAGCAGCCAAAAAGGTTATGAGGTATCTAAAGAGGACAAAGCATTACATGCTCACTTACAGGAAATCAGATCGTTTGGAGGTCATTGGGTATTCAGATTCTGATTTCGCTGGGTCCCAGGATAGCAGAAAGTCTACATCAGGCTATATTTTCTTATTAGCCGGAGGAGCTATATCGTGGAAAAGCATTAAGCAAACACTAGTAGCTTCCTCCACTATGGCAGCAGAATTTGTAGCATGCTATGAGGCATCGAACCAGGGAATATGGCTGCGAAACTTTGTCACTGGGCTGCGCATTTTGGAAAATGTTGAAAGACCACTAAAGCTATATTGTGACAATAAATCTGCGGTTGCATATTCCAACAACAACAGGAGCTCGTCAAAGTCTAAACACATAGACATAAAGTTCCTAGTTGTAAAAGATAGAGTGCAAAATGGAGAATTATCCATAGATCATATTGGGACAAACTCCATGATAGCGGATCCGCTCACTAAGGGCTTACCGCCCAAGGTCTTTCATGAGCATGCTGCCCGTATGGGCATTACAGCACTTGAGGATATTTTGGTTTAGTGGGAGTTTTGTACTTTGCTCGATTTATGGTTGCGGTTATGCATAAGGTTAAGGTTAAGGTCTAAAGTCTAAGGTTTAAAGTTTAAGGTTAAGGTTAAAGTTTTGTGCTTAATCTGATCAGAAATATAAAATTCAATCCTTGCATTCTGTTTCAGTTATTGACCTTACTTAAGTTTAAGGTGGACCAGTTGGAAATAGGCATGTCGGATCACATTGCATGTAATTTACATGCTACACATCCATGATTGATCTGTGTCGTTCGGCTATGCTTGTATATGTGATCACTGTTGGTTTAGTCTAAAGTTAATTGACGAATGTTGTTTTGGTTCTATATGAGTATAGTTGAATAGACGAGATTGTAAGGGATACCTATTATGTGATAACAATTTTGAGCTCATAAGGTTGTACATTTCTCAGGTAAAACATATGTTGCCCAAGTGGGAGATTGTTGGATTAAAATCCATTGGGTGGGCAAATATGTGTATAATGTACATGTTATCACTAAGGTTATAGATACATTTTAAAGTGATCAGTAAAGTGTGTATCTAATAGGTATCATTAAGTGGTCATGGAACTTAAAAAGTGTAGATACCAAGTTGTAATTTCCTTTGGTTGAGGGGCCTAATTGAAATTACAAATAGTTGGCCAACTAAGCATTGGCCATCTATAAATATATGGTTATGGTCCCCAATGGAGTACTTGGCATTCCTCTTTCTTCTCACCCCCATCTGAGAGTTAGAACTACATGGAGTAAGTATAATCCATTGGAAGATCCATAGCCTTGTTCTTCTTCTTCAAGTGATCTCCATGGCTTCAAGTAAGTAACATTTAATTAATTCCGCTGCTTTGATTTTGTGTTCCTATTAGTTCAACAAAGACTCTTAAGGCATGGTTTGGGTTTATGGATTAACATTTTGGTTGTTGTTATTATTTTGGTTGAGCCATAAATCATTTCCTACAAGAAAATGATTTATGGCATCTTCGGACTATTTAGGACAAACAACCACTATGTTGATTTTTTTTATACTTAATCACTCAATTTTGAGCCTGAGCCCTTCATTTCTTAACCCAAAACAATACAAGCATGTGTGCCATTTTCTTTCTTATTTAACCTTCAATTGTTTAGAATAGTTATTTGTTGATTATATGCTTCTTGAGTGGGGTCATCTTTGAAAGGGAATGTGAAGGATGAGAAAGAAAAGTCACAAGACAAGGTTGTGTTTTTTCGTTCTTATACTTCTCCTAAAATAAAAATAAATAAATAAATAAATAAATAAATAAATAAATAAAGTAGGGAGGATAAAATTCACCTCCTTAAAAAAATGGGGGAATCATTTTGTATAGAGATCTGAGTGAAGATTAAGAGCGGAGAGTTGTGCAATTCGAATAAGGTATTTTTTTCATCATTCAGGTAATCTCTAGTTTCATTTTTCTTATTTTTATATGTTTCTATTTTTCTTGACGACGCTTTATTAACATATAAGATGTTCACGTGAAACTAAAGATCTTGAATTCAGATTATAGTTAGTAATCAATGTTCATGAGTAGCATCTGAATGAATATTTTGTGTCACATGGAAAAACGCATGCAAGTCTAACTAGTAGCGATTTCGACTAAAGGAAAAACTGGATCGCGAGAATCGGTACCTATGTCGTGCGAATTTGGACCTTAAGCAACATTCCAATGGTCACTACCGTATGGGTCTTGTAGAGTGGTGCTTTCACGGTTGTTCAATGCTGCGAATAAAGATCATTATAAAACTATGGGTTAAATACATTATGGTAACTTTATGTTCGGTCCACGGACGTTTTAGTAGCCTTATGATTTTTTTATTCCAATTTGGTACCGTTATGTTCGATCCACAGACGTTTTGAGTTACTGGGATTAAAAAACTAACTGAGAAATGTTGAATGACTATTTTACCCTTTATCAGTTTAGTTGACTTTTGATTCAAGAGTGAAAAGACTGTTTTACCCTTTGTTTTTTAGTTGACTTTTACTTTTAATTTAATAATCACTATAACTTATTAACTAATTATTATTCCATTTTAAAAAATCATTTAATTTTTTAAAATTAATTTTACATATTTTTATTTCTTTAATAAATATTATTTTGTTTTTGTTTTCTTTTTAATTTTCACAATAATCCTAATATGGTAAATTATTTTTTTCCTAATTCAATTTTTTTTATAAAATTTTAAATGAAAAAAAGAATTATAATTCTTCAATTTATAATTCCATTTTTTATAAAATTTAAATTGAAAAAGAAGCTGACTCTTCGTGTTCTTCCCTGAGAACAGATTCAACCACATCACACACACCCCCTTTTGAAAAAATCCATACACATCGACACAGATTCAATTATTCAGCCACAACTGAAACACAAATATACACAAATCGATATTTCTCAGAAATCAGGAGGAGGAGACAAATTGATTCAAAAGCAAAATGGATTGTAGCCATTCGAAATTCCAGATTCAGGAGGAGGAGACGAAAATGAAGGTTGAGGCGTTAAATTCAAACAATTGTCGTGACCTGAACTCGCCGCTGCCCGTGACCTGACCTCGCCGCTAGTGCTCGTGCGTTCGAGGAACCCTCGCTGGAGAACAGAATTGAGCAGAGACTGAGCTCCTCGCCTCCGAGCACGTACCCATTATCGAGTAGGTTGTCTTCTCTAGCAAGACGAGGTCCATCAACTGCGACTTCTCGAGCTCCGGCCACGGAAGATCTCTGACGAAGACTACGCGAAGGCCTCAATTTCCAGATATGGTCGTCGTCTCCCATGGTAATTTTCGTTGTCGGAGGACGTAACCGAGGAAGGTGGAGAATCAGATCTGAAGGTGCCGCCGTGGAACCCTCGCCGCCGTGGACCACTCGCTCAGATGAAGTGTTATGTACACGATTAGAAACACGAAATATGGGGTCTGGGTTGTAGATGTATTTGTGTGTTTTTTTGTTTAATTATGTTATTTATTAAAAAAAAATTAATTTATTATGTTATTCCTTTATTTTATTCTTTTAATTATTTATTGTATTACACTTGAGGGTATAATGGTAATTTTATGTATCAAATTGATAAGACCAAATTGGGAAAGGGAAAAATCGTCATTTCACACTTCACTTAACTGCACATGGGGTCATATGACTAACTTATTTGGAATATTCCGTTAGTTTTCTAACGGAATGACTCAAAATGTTTGTGGGCTGAACATAAGGGTAACAAATTGGAATAAAAAATCATAAAGGTACCAAAATGTCCGTGGACCGAACATAAGGGTACCATTATGTATTTAACCCTAAAACTATAATCCTGATTTTCTTCTCTCAATCGTATTACATATCTCTTTACTTTCATTTCTTAATCTTAGTTTCGTACTATTGACATCCATAACCATAAACTATAGATTACCTCAAATTGGTATATCTGGATAACAAATAGAATATAGAGTGTATGCATATTAGCTTTCTGGGGCACGATATCCATACTTACCATCATATTAATACTTGATAGTTGGTGCACTTGTCGGTCCCTCATTCCATGTGTAAAACTACGAGGCGTCATCCAGCATCTAGTGATTCCCACCATTGACACCACCATGGTAACAATTCTTCTACGCACAACGATGAAGGATCAGGTTCCTCATGGAGAGGGATGTAGACTCCCATTATTTCAAATTTTAGGAAGTGTGGTTTAAGGTTTTTTTAGGGTTCAGGGATGAGTTTATTTTGTGTTCGTTGGGGATCAATTTGAGTCTATTTTTTTTAGCTTTCCTTATGATTTAAAATCAACTTGGAAGATTTGATATGTAGTTTGACAAGATTTTGCATCATTTTGGTGTGGATTTTAGTGGGTCTTGTTAATTAAATACAAGTATCTTCTTCTTTCTCAATTAGTAACACCACCAAAGCTTAATAGTAAAATAAAGTATGAAAAACAGAGTGAGTGGTTTACATACTTTTTAGCATAACGATGAGTTCATTTTATTGTGATAAATATAAAAAAGATGTTAGTCATAGTCTTGTATCTGACAAAAAAGATTCAAAACGCTGACCTTGAAACAATAGTACTACTTGTCATTACAGTTTTGTGCTTTAGTGAACACATAAAAATGTACATGCAAGAGATGATTATTCCTAGTGTATACTTAGGGGATCTGACCCTATTCATGTGAGTGGCACGAGAGATCCAAAAAAAAAACTCTTGTCTCGACTCGGTTAGGTTTGTGCTGTCTCGACAAGATGTCAATGAGTTTCTCAAGAAAAGGAAGAGGCTGAAGGTCAGATAGTCTTAGCCCGAGGGGGCGGGGTGTGGCTCCTCTATAACACCCTGTGATGCCCTAATATTCTTAGAAACTACAGATTCCAATGTTTTTGAATCCGAGCGGGGATGTCATGGGTCTCGATCCAACGAATGGGGTTGGGGCGCCGAGTTTTCATCTATTGCTACCGGCATGATGATCATTTGTTGATTCTAATCTCACTAAATCTGATCGGGGGTGTTAGGGTATCAATCTAGTAGATGGGGATGAAGCGTCCCTTCGCGGAGTCCTCGAGTGATCGGGTGTGCCTCAGTCCTAACACCGGAACTTAGGTCGATCCTCATATGAGCTTGGATGATCGAGGGGAGGCTGAGGAAATATGGGATCAACAGATCCATATCAGAGAGCTAATCAGCAGGCTCACAACAAAGGCGAAGGTTTTGGTGGTAGAGGAAGAGGTGGTGGTGCTCGATCGTGAGCGATGGTCGGGGAAGGTGGCTGCGTTGGTGGAAGCTTGTTGATATTCAGAGGATAAGGAGGAGGAGGCAGCGAAACTAGAGGTGGAGTAGATAGAGGTGGTTGCGATGGTGATGGCTAGTTCATTGCCGAGGGAGAGGGGGGGGGGGGAATGGTGATGCTCAATTGCGAGCGGTGATGGGAGGACATAACGCCTTCGATGTCTTCCCCCGGTCGTTCCGAGAGGGGATCCTGACTAGGGTTGATGGAGTAGATGGAGGAGTAAGTGATGATGGTGGTGGAGTGGTGGTCGATGGTCGGACGGTGCCCATGAAAAAGAACGACGACTTCACTAAAAAGAACCAAGGTTGGCTATTGGGAGAGCCCGAAAAAAATGTTTTGCATATAAAGGACCTAAAAGGTAAAGAAAGCAAAATAAATTGTATATGCATTTATTTGTTGATGTTCATTTCGATTTAGTTTGATTTTTTCATTTAGATTTAGAGTTTGACGGGGTAAAAAAGAAAATTGAGGACTGAAAAATAAAAATAAAAATAAAAATAAACATAAATTTTGTAGGTTTTGGAAATAAATGATTTCAACAATATATTTTATATATTTGAAGATTTATGGAATGTATTATTGATATTTTGTAATTATTACGGTTTAAAGAACAAATTTCATATTTTTAAAATATTGATGATTTTTTGTAGCATATGATATAAGTTTTATTAATATCGGAAGGAAAAGATCACATGGATCATATAATAGTGGAAATTAGATAATAGAACGAGATACAGTTTCAGTGACGATCGAAACACTGATCTTATAAAAAATACTTGGTATTACATGGAAATAATTTAGGAGGTGGTTTTGTATCCATACTGTTGTTAGCGCATTGAATCCAAGTATTTATCCTCGTCTCGACCTTAACTGGCATGTTGTGTCGTAACAATCGTCCAAGGACTAGATAGGGAATAAGGGAGGCTGAGGAACAAAATGTATCTGTTCCTTAGACCAGCTCCAACGATCGTCGCAGCGCCGCGCAATCGCAAGCCCTATCATGGCTCGCAGCCACGACTATCCGTCGTTGGATCCGTGGTTTTGGGTGCCATCGCAGGTTATCGCCTCAGATTTCTACAGCGATGCGACGTGTCATCGTTGGCTCAACGGCTAATCAGCGGGCCTATCCTATGCTGACACGTGGCTATTTGGGGTGTTTTTTTAAAATATTACAAGTACAAACCATGGCTCCAAAGCACTACTAGTGGTTTGCCATTGGATTTGTAGTTGTATGTGTTAGTGGTTTGGAGGAGAGTGGAAGTCAAAATATGCCCAAACCATTATGCAATGGTTTACCATTGGAGGTACTCTTAGGGGCCGGGGTGTAGTTCCTATGGGAAACCCGATGATGCCATAAGGGATTCATGATGACCAGTGAGGCAAGATACATGGCCTCGTTGTCGTCCCATTGGGGATAACTTCCCTACCATGGGTATTGTAACCATGTCCATCCTATGAAGTGTTGTAGTACCTGTTGTCCTAGTAGGTTAGAGGGAACCAGAGAGCTCCACTGCTTGTCCATCAAGGGAGTTGTCAACTACATGATCCCTTCGATGATCCGTAGGGCGGTGGGGTCTCTCCCCTGATGGTGATTGCCTTTTGGCCTATGCAGGCTGAGGGGTGTATCCACAATTAAGCAGATTATGAGTAACATTGTCCTCACCCTAGGTGTTGCTTGGTTGCTCCGTGATTTTTTTCTAGCGCTGATCGGTTCTTCAATCACCTTTCCCTGTCGAAAGAACATTTACCACGGGTAGGATCCCCTTGGGCGTTGTGCCCTATCAGGCTCGGGAGGACAGCGTGGAACGAATTCCCCTGACTGATTCCAGTAGTTCCTCGTGGAATCCAACAGTCGGATGGGGTGGGGACGGTGCATGGTTTCTCGTAGATGGGAGGGGGGGGGGGGCTGCGGTGGGATAATAGTGACTCGGTTTCTACCGAGTACCTATGCCATATCAGGTATCGCGGCACCCATGGGAAACCATTGGAGATTGGGGTTGCTTTCTTCCTCACGTGTATATCTTTGTGCCGAAGACAACACACGAGGAGCTGTCATGGACAAAAGGTTCTATGTTAGGAGAAAACCATCTCAACAGAGAGGGGGCGGGGATGGCTTCCATATTGTGGATCCATGGTCCCCACTACATCATACGGTTCAATGGAGGTTGATGTAGGTTCAAGCAAGGCACGCTAAGGTACCATGGTTGGTGTGGTAGTGAGGACATAGTGAGAGGGTAATAGTGGTCGCCGACGGTGGAAATGACTATAGTGGGATAAAATGTTGAAAACCCTAAAAGCTAAAAATAAGAAGAAAAAAATTATTATTGGTGAAAGATATTATAATATTTTTACATTTTATGGACAAAAAATTAATGTCGTCGAATAAAATACAAAAATAATAAATTACAATATTATTTTTTTATGAATAAATAATTTTATTGATTCTAGTTTTTGATAAAAAAACGCAAGAACAAGGGTCGAACCCTCAAGTGGAAATATAAGAAGAGTAAACCCAGAGAAGTAATCAAGCACGATTACTTCGAAAGGCATAAAACAGAAAACATCTTATACGAGGAAAAGGTTAACTAGAATATAAGCAAACAAATTTTATAATCATATCTGATTATATCATGCCTTCACATAGATGTAACTGATTGTAATTTTCCATAATTGATACCTACATAATTTAACGTTGAAGCTAGAAACAAATATGTAACAAGAGCAAATAATTTGATATTTTTACTAGGAAAGTGCAATTTTATTAATTAGATTCCAACCCGACAATAGAAATGCATCAGGGAAACCTCTGACCATATTAGAAGAGCTATTACATAGTATCGAGCCCTTAAGGTCTGTCTATGCATAACTCTGTGACAAAAGAACCGACATATGCGGTTTGTTGGGGAGCCATAAAGGCAAACAAAAAGTAAATAACAATGAAAAAAATTTCTGCTTCTCAAGGTGAAAGGAACTAAACCCTAATTCTTAGCGCCGAAGAACGATGAACAATCAAACGATAAAAGAAAAGAGACACCAGAGATTTATACTGGTTCACTCCCAGAATAGGAGCTACGTCCAGTTGCCGCCTGCAAAGCTTTCACTATAATCTCCAATAGAGTATTTGGTTTACAACCTAAACCCCTCTCCCATTTTCTCTCTCACGCACACCCTGTACTGCCGCACAACCTAATGTCTGCGCATACAACTATGCTACTGATGCTATGGCCTTTTTTCTACGTACTACACGACTACCACAAGAGCCATATATATAGGCATATACAACATAGGAAAAAGGAAACCCTAAAGATCCTTCACCGCCTAACTAATGTGTGCAACACACAAGAGTGGGCCCACAATCCCATGTGAGAATTAGGCCTTCATCGCCTAACAATCTCCCGCTTGAAGACTAATGTCGATCACTAGCCTTTAAGCATTTACAAGCGGCGAACCAGCTCTTCACTCAGCTAAGCCCACTGAAGTTGCACACAACTTCAGCTTCTCATTCGGCACAGCCTTCGTGAACATATCTGCAGGATTCTCATTTCCTACGATCTTCTTGAGAACTAGCATCTCTGATGAAGTGGTAACGAAGCTGTATATGCTTCGTTCGAGCATGGTACGCCGGGTTCTTCGCCAATTGAATGACGCTCTGGTTGTCCCAATAAAGAACACTGCCCTCCTGATTATACCCCAGCTCCTGTAGAAATGACTGAAGCCAAATCATCTCCTTTGTAGCCTCAATCACGGCCACGTACTTAGCCTCGCAGCTAGAAAGAGTAACAATCTTCTGCAAACTTGAAACCCAACTGATTGCAGTACCTCCGAATATGTAGACATAACCAGACGTACTCTTTATACTATCGATGTCACCACCGTAGTCCGCATCAACAAACCCTTCAAGTCCCGAATCGGGCTTCCGGAAGCAAAGTGTCGTACTTGAGCTTCCTTTAAGGTACATGAAAATCCACTTCACGGCTTCCCAGTGTTGTTTGCCTGGATCACTCATGAATCTCATCACAACTCTCACTGCATGTGCAATGTCCGATCTCGTGCATACCATAGCATACATAAGACTTCCAATAGCTGAAGCGTATGGAATCTTATCCATGTACGCCCTATCATCTTCTGTCACAGGCGAGTCACCTTTAGACAACCAAAAATGATTGCCTAGAGGAGTTCCAACAGACTTGGCGTCGTCCATGTTGAACCTTTTCACGACCTTCTTCACATAATCTTCTTGTGACAGTTTCAGCCCCTCTTTGCTCCGTGTAATCCTCATCCCGAGGATTTGCTTTACAGTCCCGAGATCCTTCATCTCGAACTCCTTCGACAACCCCTTCTTTAACTTCTCAATCTCTGTAAGTTGTGCGCCTGCTATTAACATGTCATCAACATATAACAGTAATATCAAATACGAGTTACCAAGTTTCGTGAAGTAGTAGTAATGATCTGCCTCACACCTCTTGAACTCGGCCTTCTTCATGAAGTCGTCGAACTTCTTATACCACTGCCTTGGAGCTTGCTTTAAACCGTACAAACTCTTTTGGAGCTTGCACACCATCTTCCCCTTGCCTTTGACCTCGAAACCCTCTGGTTGTCTCATGTACATCTCTTCTTCTGACTCACCGTGAAGGAAAGCAGTCTTCACATCCATCTGTTGAAGGTGTAGATCTTCTTTTGCCACTAACCCAAGAACTGTTCGAATAGTCACCAACTTAACAACTATAGAGAAAATCTATGTGTATTCAATACCTTCTTTCTGCTGAAAACCCTTGACTACCAGCCGCGCTTTGTAGCGCTTGCTTCCATTGTGCTCTTCTTTGATCTGATAGAACCACTTTTTTTGCAACGCTTTCTTGTCAGCCGGAAGCTTAACTAGCTTCCATGTCCTGTTTGACAACAGTGAGTCCATCTCATCCTTCATTGCCAGCTCCCACTTGTTTGATTCCTCAACACTCTTTGCTTCATCATAGCATTCAGGCTCACCTCTGTCAGTAAGCAAGATGAAGTCTAGCGACAACGAGAACCTCTGCGTCGACCTTCTTATCCGAGAAGATCGGCATACGTCGGTGGTCGGCGTTTGTTCTTCGACTTCCGGGTCACTATCTTCCTGAATCTCTTCTTGAACTTCAGGTTCCTCTTCTTCCGACATATCCCTCTCTGGTTCATGTGTAGGAATCTCTCTCAAGTCAATCATAGCTGATTTTTCATTCTCGGACTCTCGACTCTCCGGAGTCTGTTGTAGCTTGTCTTTGTAGAGCACATGTTCATTAAAGACGACATCCCTGCTTCTGATGATCTTTCGGTTTTGATCGTCCCAAAAACGATAACCAAACTCGGAATCACCATAGCCAATAAAATAACACTTCTTAGACTTTGCATCAAGTTTACTTATAGAAACGGCATCAATATGAACATAAGACAAACAACCAAATACTTTCAAAAATGATAACTTTACCTCTTTTCCTCTCCACACCTCTTCAGGAATTCTGAAATTCAAAGGAACGGACGGTCCTCGATTGATCAGATACGCCGCGGTCTTAACCGCTTCAGCCCAAAACGTCTTTGGTAGCCAGGAGTGTAACCTCATGCTTCTGGCACGCTCGTTTAGCGTCCTATTCATCCTCTCCGCTACTCCGTTTTGCTGAGGTGTCTTTGGAATGGTTTTCACCATCTTGATCCTGTTCTGAGCACAATATTTCTTGAAGGGACCATCAATGTATTCTCCACCATTATCAGACTTCAAACTCTTAATCTACAAGTTTGTCTCATTCTTAACCAAAGCTTCCCAGGTCTTGAAAACATTGAACACATCAGACTTGTGTTTCATGAAATACACTCATACCTTTCTGGTTGAGTTCTATGAACGTCACATAATAATGTGACCCTCCAAGGGAAGCTACCGGGGCTGGTCCCCATACATCGGTGTGAACCAATGCAAGTTTCTCCGTCTTCAGCTCCCTTCTTCCGGTTGAGAAACTCATTCTCTTCTGTTTCCTAAACACACAACTCTCACACAAATGGTGATTCACCGATTTTAACTCTGAAATCTTTCCCTCCTTAACGAGAATCTTCATACCTTTCTCGCTCATATGGCCAAGTCGTTGATGCCACAACTCGGTCTTCTGGGTATAGTCCACAACAGCTGCTGAGTCAGGGCAGCTTGTCGTCATGTAGAGGGTGCCAGTTTTCTGACCACGAGCAACCACCATTGCACCCTTTGCCACTTTTCGCTTACCTTGGCCAAAGGTAATGTTGTGACCTTTATTATCAAGTTGACCAACGAAAATCAGATTCCGTTTCAGCTTCAGCACATGTCTCACCTTCTTTATCTTCCACGTGCGCCCGTTCAGCATCTTCAAGGTGATGTCTCCGTGAGCGACAATGGGTAGAAGCAAGCCATAAGCTAAATAGAACTTTCCAAGATCCTCAGTAACATAATTCTCCATTGCTTTCTGACTTGGAGCGGTGTGGAAGGACGCTCCCGAATCGAGTACCCAATTGTCGATCGGACTATCGACGGACAGTAGCAACGTATCCTTGGAGTTTCCAACTGCCGCTGCAACGGTTTCTTCAATGCTGCATTCTCCATGACAAAGTCTTTTGGGCAGTCCGCCCATGTGAACAATGCGTCACCAATCTCATCAGTTGTCGCATTAACTGCATTTCCCAAATTTTATCTCTTGGGAGCCTTGTAATTCTTCTTCACGTCATCTGACATACCATAGTTCCAGCACTCCACTATTCTTCCAAATCTGGACGGGCTTCTACTGTTTCTCGACTTTAACCTGTCATTGTTCCTGTTGAACCTTCTCCCTGTTTCTCTGCCCCTGTGCTCCACATTCAAAGCATGAATAGAAGAAGAATTCTCGCCTGCATCAGTCCTTCTGACTTCCTCAGCCAAAACACGATCTCTAACATCTGTGAACTTTAATTTCGCATTCCCAACGGAATTGCTTACCGCTGCCCTAATTGGCTCCCAACTCGGTGGTAGAGACGCCAATAAAATTAGAGCATGAACCTTGTCATCAAAGTTAATTTCCACAGATGACAATTGATTAACAATTTTATTGAAATCATTCATATGTGCAACAACAGATCCATTTTCTTCCATTCTCAAATAAAAAAGCTTTTTCATAAGAAATACCTTGTTATTTGCAGAAGGTTTCTCGTATATGTCAGACATGACCTTCATCATGCCTGCAGTGGTCGTCTCCTTCGCCACGTTGTGTGCGACGTTCTTTGACAAGGTTAATCGCATAACCCCCAGAACTTGTCGATCTAAAAGAGCCCACCGAACATCATCCATTTTTTCCGGCTTCCCCATTAGAGGCACATGTAGCTTTTTACCGTACAGGTAATCTTCCATTTACATTTTCCAGAATGCAAAATCGGTACCATCGAATCTCCCGATCCCGTGAGCAGAACCATCGTCTCCAGCCATCGTCTTCCATATCACGAACACAAAACCAGTGCTCTGATACCAGTTGAAAAGAATTAAACCCTAATTACTGTCGCCGAAGAACGATGAACAATCAAACGATAAAATAATAGAGACACCAGAGATTTATACTGGTTCACTCCCAGAATAAGAGCTACGTCCACTTGCCGCCTGCAAAGCTTTCACTATAATCTCCAATGGAGTATTTGGTTTACAACCTAAACCCCTCTCCCCTTTTCTCTCTCATGCACACCCTGTACTGCCGCACAACCTAATGTCTGCGCATACAACTATGCTACTGATGCTATTGCCTTTTTCTACGTACTACACGGCTACCCTAAGAGCCATATATATAGGCATATACATCATAGGAAAAAGGAAACCATAAAGAGCCTTCACCGCCTAACTAATGTGTGCAACACACAAGAGTGGGGCCATAAGCCCATGTGAGAATTAGGCATTCACCGCCTAACACAAGGTATTGCCCAACTATTTGCATATTATGTACGATACGACCGAACTTGCTGACACCGACTTCCAAGGGAGGAGAGCGGCGATTGTTTCCCTCCCTGTAAAAGTCCCTGAATCCTTGGGTAGAAGTCTCGAATCTTCGCTCACCAATTATTAACCCTGCAAAAAAGAACAAAACAGGTAAAGTAAAACAAGTCTAGGCAATCATCCGGACCCAGGCCCGGGATAGAGATCGAGAAGGAGGCCTCGGTGGAGGCCAAGGAGGTGGATACACCAATGGTGGCTTCAATTGTGGTTGCAGGGCCGACGGGGGCTGCTCAAGAGAGGGGATCCGGACTGGCGGCGGTGGTGATCGTGGGGATACTGTGGGAAAAACGGGGGGGTGGGGTGGGGGGGGGGGGGGGGGGGTGGGGGTGGGGGTGGGAGGTGGGGTGATTCATAGGAACCACAGGTGGCGGAGTAGAGGTGGAGGATGGACGTTCTAAAGACGGAGTTGAATTACCGAACCGATATCGGAAGTGTCGAAGTCTTCTCAAAGGAGAAACCTCTATTAATATTAGCGACTGCGAAACCTTAGCAGAGCTGTTTTGGTATATTTATTATATGTTAATTTAGATAGAAAATAATTTGATTTGAGTTGAGCAAGTGCAATATTTATAATCACTAATACAAAAAATAAAAAATACTGGTAAAACTCACACTCAAAAAACTCGACAAAGAAAACAATTAAAAGGCATTCAGGAAAGTGTGATGGACCTCCTACTAATAGTGGAATTCTTTTGCCAGAAGTCATTACGAAATTCCGCATTGGATACCAATCAGCGTCAGATATATACGTAAACTAATGGGATCCCTTTAAGTCAACGATCTTATTTCTGCAAGTCAGCAAAAATGAAATGCCACTTCATACTGTGCCTTCTAATTATTTACTCCACTCTTTGGATAATATATTTACTAGATACATAAACGTCACCTACACTTATTTCTAGGAGTGGACACCAATTGGTTGACCGGCTATTACATCATCTTCCATCATTAATTTTATAATATTGGTTTCCCATAAATTCAATCTAATAACAAAACCTATATTAGAAAGTTTGTTTAAATCCGATCGGTCAATTGATTAGTTGGTCGATGATCGATTTAAACTAATTGATCACACTTACGTTAGACCTCATATGAGCCCAAACAGTTTGATCCGAATTAGTCAGCCTGACATATTAGTTCAAATTTTAAATGCAAAAAAACATAAAGACATACACATGAAATTGATTTACATTGTTTATCATGTTCTTCATTAAGACTACAAGAAATGAAAAAAAAAAGGTTACAAAAAAAAAATAAAACACTTCGTTTCACTTTAATTTTGTTCATTCTTCAAAAAACATACATATGAACAAATATTGAAGTCAATACAGAATCAAGTGTTGAAACTGAATTTCTTGACGTGATCTTGTGATGAGATCAATCCCGATCGCAATCACAAGATTTGGGGGTTAAGGAAACAAATCAATTATGAACCAAAAATCTTGTGATTGCGATAGGGATTGATCTCATCACAAGATCACGTCAATAGAATTTTTGTTTCATTAATTTAATCAATAAAAACAAAGTTTTCATCATTTATAAACTCAGGGGCGAAATCGGCTAGAAACCAGCCTTAACCTACGAACCGTGCGAACCAATCAAGTCCGTCCAGCCACAGAAACCAACCGTCCAGATCAAAGCTCCACCTCCTTCCTAATTTGCACGTATCTTCTAGTTGTCGAGGGTAATACAGTCAAGGCTGGAACTTTGGCAACCTTTTCTCGTCTGAATTAGTTTGCACTATGAAGGTCCTCTCCTGGAATATTAGAGAACTTTCCTCCTCTCAAAAGAGGAGATCTCTCGGTGACTTGATCCGCAAGCAAGCTCCTCAGTTAATCCTAATTCAAGAGTCCAAGCTTGAAAAAGTATCTTCAATTTTTCTGAGGAATTGTGGTCTTGGCTGGGGTTGGGAGATGAAGTTCGTTCCTGCTATAGGATCAACAGGAGGTATTATCACTTGTTGGAGAACAAATGATTTTATTTTTCAAGACTCAAAACCTTTAGATGGAGCTTTGATCTGGTCGGGTTCAATCAACTCTCTCAGTAGAAATTTCTGCCTCATAAATGTTTATGCCCCAATTTCAGTCTCTGAAAGAAGAGTTTTATGGAGGAGCATCCTTGCTGAATTAGCCAAGTTGGAGCCAGAAACTTTAGTGGTGATTGGGGGAGATTTTAATGCCACTGTGTCTGAAGGGGAAAGAGCAAATCAAAGGCCTCATGAATCAGGAAGAACTTCTTTTGTAAACTTTATCAACCAGGCTGACCTAATTGATCTTCCTCTCTCTGGGGGCATGTATACCTGGTATAGCCCAGGATCCAAGGCATCCAAGCTTGACAGATTCTTAGTCTCCTCTGAATTCTTGGCTTGGTACCCATTTCTATCACAATCTTGTCTACCTAGATGCATCTCAGATCACAAACCCATTACAATTTCAAATCCTATCATTCAGTGGGGGCCAAAACCTTTCAAGTTCTTGAATATATGGATTGAAGACCACAAATTCCTCAAAGCAGTGGAAAATTTCTGGAATTCTTACAGTGTTGTTGGTCTTCCACATTTTATCCTCTGGCAAAAGCTAAAGCTCCTAACAGAGGATCTTAAGACTTGGAATGTGGAGGTTTTTGGGATCCTAGAAACTACTATTACTGATCTCAGGGCCAGCATTGACAAGTTAAACTCACTAATTGAAACAAGAGAACTATCTCAGCATGAATGCTCTCAAAGAGGTGCTTGGAGAGCTGATTTGATTACAAAAACAAAACTCCTTTCAAAGTTGTGGAGTCAAAAGGCCAGGAAAAAGTGGATCAATGAGGGTGACAAAGGCTCCAAATACTATCACAGGATAGCTAATTATAATGGAGCTCATCGGAAAATTTCTCAAGTTTGGTTTGAAGGTGAACTTTTATCTGATCCTCTCAAAATTAAAAATGCAGCAGGCTCCCATTTCAGCTCCAGGTTTCAAGGCTCTCTTCCTTCAACCATGGACTTTTATCATTTGAATTTTTCTACCATCTCTCTTGAGGATGCTCAAAGACTTGAGAGCCCTTTTTTCTGAGGAGGAGATTCTCAAAGCAATTATGGCTTGTACTGGGGATAAGGCAACAAGACTTGATGGTTTCACTTTAAAGTTCTTTCAGGTCTGTTGGCCAATTCTAAGAATGAATCTCTTGAATTTCTTCTCACATTTCCACTATTCAGGTCACATTGGAAAGGGCTTAAACTCTTCTTTTATAACATTGATCCCCAAATGTGTTTCTCCTTCAACTTTTAATGACTTCAGACCTATAAGTCTTATGGGGGGCCCTACAAAATTCTATCTAAGTTGTTATCCTCTAGACTCAAGTCAGTTGTGGGAAAGTTAGTGGGTTTTGAACAAACTAGTTTTATCTTGGGGAGGCAAATCATGGATGGAATACTTGTTGCAACTGAGGTGGTTGATCATATCAAAAAAACAAAGCAATAGGCAGTGATGTTCAAAGCTAATTTTGAAAAGGCTTTTGGTAAAGTTAGTTGGAGTTTTATTATGGAAATTCTCACCAGAATGGGGTTTGGTTTGCTTTGGAGATTATGGATGATCTCTTGCTTGAGAGCCTCAGTATCAGTACTCATTAATGGATCTCTAAGCTATGACTTTGAAATGAAGAGAGGTCTGAGACAAGGATGTGCTCTTTCCCCTCTCTTATTTGTTATTATTTCTGAGGCACTAAATCAGATAATGAAGGCTGGGATTGTTGGAAGTCTCTTCTCTGGTATTCAAGTAGGCAATCAAGGGCCTATAATTTCTCATTTACAATATGCAGATGACACTATTTTTTTCATTGAAGCCACATCTCAAGGAGCAGAAATCTCAAGGCTGCACTTTCAATGTTCTATCTCATTTCTGGTGTTAAAGTTAACTTTGACAAATTCACACTGGTCACATTCAATATCTCCACAGAAGATACTTTGGATTTGGCAAGCATTTTGGGTTGCTCCATTGATTCATTGCCTCTAACATACCTTGGCTTCTCTTTGGGAGCCAATCTAAGGAAAATCAGCACCTGGAAACCAGTTATAGAAAAGTTCAAAAAAGCTCTTGGACTATGACATGCAAAGCTCTTATCTTTTGGAGGAAGACTAACTCTCTTAAAATCTACTCTTGGTGCTTTGCCTCTCTATTTTTTCTCTCTATTGAAAGCCCCAAAAGCTGTAATCAAAATCTTTGAAAGCTGGCAAAGAAGATTCTTATGGCATGGATCATCAAAATCAAGAGTCTTTTGTAAAGTTAATTGGCTCACAGTTTGCAAACCCAAAGAGCAAGGGGGTTTAGGTGTTAAAAGATTATCTGATATGAACTTGGTTCTTTTAGCAAAATGGTGGTGGAGATTTGCCACTGAGGAGAAGGCTTTATGGAAACAAGTTTTATGTTCCAAAGCTGGTTGGGATGTCAAAGAATGGGATCTATCTAATTGTGCAGAGTTGGGCAGTTCAAGTATTTTCAAGCAAATACTACAGTTCTCAAATGATCCAAGATTTATGGAGGTTCTTGGTTCAAAGGCCTTCTTGTGGAAATTAGGTAGAGGCAATCAAATTCATTTCTAGAATGATGTCTGGTGGGGAGACACCACTCTGAAATTGCTTTTTCCTAGAATTTATCTCCTTGAAAACTCTAAGAAAGATTTGATTGAGGAGCTTTGGGATGGCGTGGAATGGAATTTAAATCTCAAAAGAGATCCTAGGGGCTGGGAGGAAGATGAATGGGGCATGTAAACCTCAATACTTAATCTGATATCTCCAGGTTTAGAAGATGATGTTATGTTGTGGTCACATGATGATAGAGGTTTTCAGTAAAAAAAAGATGTACTCCTTGCTTGCTCCTCAAGGCACTGCAATTCCTGCCTGGTCAAAAGTTCTTTGGTCTCCAGGTGTCCCTCCAAAAATTGTGGCTTTCTGCTGGCTAGCTTGTCTTGAGGCTATTCCAACAAGATGTTTCCTTGATTCTAGAGGTATGACTTTCTCTCTAGATGAACTTATTTGTCCCTCTTGCTCCTGGGACTTTGAAGATGCAGCTCACATAATCCTACACTGTAAAGTAGCTTGGGAGGTTTGGAATCTCATTCTTGATTGGTGGGAAACCTCTTGGGTAATGCCTGGTGATATTAAGGCCTTGTTCTGCTCCTGGTCCCATCTCTCCATTCCAAACCATAAGAAAGTCCGGGGAAAGATACTAAAGCTTGCTTGTTGGCAAATTTGGTTAGCAAGGAATGGCATAGTTTTTAATGGTGTGATCTTATCTGCTGATTCAATTTTCAACAAAATTCAAAGTCACATTTATTCTTGGGAAATCTCCTCTTCATCCTTCATTGTTAACTTCTGTTTTGACTTCTAGTTATCTGATCCACAGGCTTGCCTATTTTTGAGGCAAAGAAGATCTTGACTTCCCTTTGGTTTCCTTTCTTCCTCTTCTTGTTTGGGTGTGAGGGGTAAGGATTGAGGGTGATTTGGGTACTGTGGTAAGGGTGTCTCATTTGGGGGTGATGGTTTATTGTTGTGTGGGGTTTTTTGTTGTTACTTGGTTCTTGTGTGTGGGGGTTGTCTTTGTGTCTGTTCTTGGTCCTTGTCTGGTCTCTTGTTGGTCCCTTTGGCTTGCTGTTTGGTCTGGTGTCTTTGTGCAGGTTCCTGCAGGGCCCTTCTCTCACTTGCTGCCTCAGTTCAAAGGCCTCTTCTGTTGCCCCTCAAATTACATAGGCTTCCTCATTTATTGGCAGAAGGCCCCCTCTCCTATTGGATTAATTCTCTGAAGTTTTTTCCTTCGGATCCTCATGCAGAACACAAGCATTCCATTTCCACTTCTGTTGATCCTCATACAGGTTGCTGCTGATTTTCCCAGAAGTCATTTTCCATTGGATCATCTCACAGATCTTAGGCCTGCATTTTCTACAATTTGCTTCCTTGCTGCAATGATCTACTACACATCTCCAAGAACTCAGTGAACCTCAAAATTCACTGAACACAGGGTCTTTACTCAGGATAGCTGCAAATTTATTCTTGTTTAGCTTTGTCTTGATTTTTCAGTTTCCCACCCTTATGTTTCTTGGGTGGTTGGTTGATTTTTGTGGTTTGCTCACCCTCTTCTCTTGTTGTTCTTCCTTTGTAGCTAAAGGTTGTTGTCCTCTCTTTTCAACATTTGAAAGGGGAGAGATTTAATATAACGCTTTGCTTATCAAAAAAAATACGGTCAATTCCTTCCTCAATTGTACTCTTCTTCCGTACAAACTAAGAACAATTTTGCAATCGCAGTCGCATAGGTCGACCAATTTGCCCGTTTTATCTCAACAAAACAACTTCAAACCATGTGAGAATTCTCTGTTTTCGTGATTCGATCATCATAGAATCAAATTCGAGAAACAATTTTAAGAATCTCAGTCTTCTCCAAAACTCGAAGATCATGCTCTGTTTTTGCTTCTCCACTTTACATCGCAGATTCTTGTTGTTTTATCACCGGATCAAGCACAAATATAGGTGATAATTACTTTTTCAGTTGATTTGATCTTCATGTAATCAATTGAGGATCAAAATATAAGAATATGTGTCGTTTTCAAAAATCTGAAATTGTGCTAATGTTTTAGGGTTTATCGGCTATGCTGCTAGGGTTTATTGACTGTTTGCTGTGAAGTCACCTCGTTTCTCAACTGATCAAGCATACACAAGGTGATAAACTTCAACTTTCGTTGTTTAAATTTGAAATTCAACAAGCAACAAGCAAATATAAAAATATGAAATTCAACAAGCAACTCCTAAAGCTATATTTGTTAATAAAACTGATGTTTGGGTGTTGATAAATATGGCTTTAGGAGTTGATAAATGCTCTGTGACCTGGCCATCCCTGAGTTGATGATCGTTGCAGGCACATGTCGTGTTGGTGGAAGTCATTGATAAATTTATCTTTGCGTATTGATGAATATGGCTTTAGGAGTTGATAAACGCTTTGTGACCTGGCCATCCCTGAATTGATGATCGTTCCAGGCACAAGTCGTGTTGGTGGAATTCATTGATAAATTTATCTTTGCGTGTTGATAAATATAGATTTAGGAGTTGATAAACGCTCTGTGACCTGGCCATCCCTGAGTTGATGATCGTCCCAGGCACAAGTCGTGTTGGTGGAAGCCATTGATAAATTTATCTTTGCGTGGTGATAAATATAGCTTTAGGATTTGATAAACGTTTTGTGACCTGGCCATCCCTGAGATGATGATTGTTCCATGCACAAGTTGTGTTGGTGGAAGTCATTGATAAATTTATCTTTGCGTGTTGATAAATATAGCTTTAGGAGTTGATAAACCGTCTGTGACCTGACCATCCCTGAGTTGATGATCGTTCCAGGTACAGGTCGTGTTGGTGGAAGTCATTGATAAATTTATCTTTGCGTGTTGATAAATATAGCTTTAGGAGTTGATAAACCATTATGTTTACATGTGATACAATGATAAAATCTCTATGGATATGTTAATGCTATAGTTTTTGCAAGGTTTGTAACATGGATTCGGATGATACAGACTTCGGATTCAAACTTCAAACACCGACTACCAATGTGAAAATTGCTTGCAAGGAAAAACCCTAAGGCTTGTGGTAATTCCTTCACTTGCAGCTGCAAAATACTTCAAAACCCCATGTCCACAACAGCCTCTTCTGTGCATCCGTCATTACCACGATGAAATTAACCAAATATTTGGGTGATGTCGTAATTTTCAACCTTTGAATAACATCTACTCCTGATGCCACAAGCTCTTACTTTTTCTTCTTTGCAGGTGGCTTTGGTACATCCTTTTCATTTGGTTGTGCCCTCTTCTTCAAATGGACTATAGACAATTGCATTGATGAGGCTTCGCCTACATCATTTCCTAGGTTGGGAGGGGCTTGCCTTGATGAGCCTTCTCCTACATCCTTTGGTGGATTAGTAGAAGCTTGCCCTAATGAACCTTGTCCTATAACCTTTGCAGGATGGGGAGGAACTTTAATCTTGATCACAGTATGTTTTTTACCTTTCCCTGTTCACACAAAATTTCAGAAATATAAATAAACAATCATAAAAAATCCTAGGATAAAATACAAATGTTTAACTTATTGAAAACCTTTTACCTAGTATCATATCCTTGAGAAGAAATGAATCATCAGTCTCTCTGATCTTCACCATTTTCTGAAACACACACATTACACAAATTGTGAGAAGTCCAACAAAAAGTGTGCTGATAAATTATATTCATGTAGTTGATAAACAATGAAGACAGTTTTGATAAAACATATAGATGATAACACACAAATTATACATATTGTGAGCAATCAAACTTAAAAATGTGACTGATAAATAACATTCATTCAGTTGATAAACTGTGAATACAATTTTGATAAAACACAAGGATAATAACAAACACAGTGCATAGAGTGTGGACAGTATAAAACTCAACTGTGACTGATAAATTGCATTCATATAGTTGATAGATGTCAGGACAAATGTTGATAAACCACAGATAAAAACAACACACACATTCCACTAAATCACAGTTAAAATGCTTGCCAACTTTGTAAGCATTCAAAGGCTAAATGTATTTGATAAACCTACCTCAAAAAGTTGATAAATATTAGGAAAGTGTCGACAAAACACCACACACACTCCACCAGATCATAGTTAAAATGCTTGCCAACTTCCACTTCAATCATGCAAAAAATTCCTTCATAACATTCATTTACTGAACAAAACAACACATTACCACACTTACCAAATGTGTAACATTATACATATCGAAATCAAGCTTCAAATTCAGTACATGCACAAAAAGATAACATCATGGCTCAAAATCAACACACATGTTGTTGAAATGAACAAAACTAACACACAGAGTACAACCGATTTACAAACAAACGGAAATAGGTTACTTCCTCCCAATACCACACAGAAAAACGTTTTATAGCAACAAAGTAAACTATCAAACACATAAAATAGGTCGATAATCGATCCACATGCAACTGAGATGAACAAAAACTAAAAACAGAGTAT
This sequence comes from Erodium maritimum, assembly GCA_963921825.1. Taxonomy (NCBI): domain Eukaryota; kingdom Viridiplantae; phylum Streptophyta; class Magnoliopsida; order Geraniales; family Geraniaceae; genus Erodium; species Erodium maritimum. Next base: position 24,595,131 of record OY997596.1, on the reverse strand, counting down.
AAAGAACTTCAAACAAGTTAAATACGTTCCTTCCTCCAAAAATCAGACAGAAAAACACTTTGAAGCACCAAAATCACCTATCGAGCGGGAAACCTAGGTCAAAATCGACTATATTTGCAAAAAAAAAAATCCCTAAATCACAAACATTGATCACATCGAAACACTCAACACAACACAAGGAGAATCGAACAAATCTATATGTATTGTGTGATCTCTAAAGCCTTTTCAACAACACGGGACCTCGAGCGAATCTGCAGAAACCGAGAGCACAATAAAGACGAAGTGAGAACTGAGATAGGATTGCGTGAGAGAGGAGTGCGTGAGAGGGGATCGTGTGAGAGTAGACTGAACATCTCTTGCCTTTCGGGAGCACGAACTCGAATATAGGTTAATTTACAAGTATACCCTCACCACAACAACATTATTACAAAATTGCCACCGAAATGTGCTGTTTTTTTCAAAACAATAGTCAACAAGTCATCTCACTAACTTAAGATCTCAACCATCCATTTATGAAATGGATGGCTTGAACTGGTTCACATAGTTTTTAAGTTAAGACCTGGTTTCTATTTGATTTATTCTCTATAAACTCATAAAACTTAAATCAAATATTCTAACATGTATTAAATTTGAAAATACTTTAACTTTTAAAATTAATCTAAATTTTAACATAACTAAGTTTGAACTAATCTAATGTAAAAAATTAGACTTATACAGAAATTTATTCTAAGTACAACAACCTAAATCAAATGACTAAAGATTACTCATACAAAATTAAATAAAATAGTCTAACATGTATCAAATTTGGAAATACTTTAACTTTTAAAATTAATCTAAATATTAACGTAACTAAGTTTGAACTAATCTAACATACAAAATCAAACTTATACAAAGATTTATTCTAAATACAACAACCTAAATCAAATGACTAAAGATTACCCCAAGCCGTCCATCTCAACCGATCGGGTGGTCTTTTCCGGTTTTGCTTTTGAAGAACCGAAAACCAACCATTATACGGCTGGTTTGGCACTTCCAGTATCGGTGACTTCGCTGGAAATTGTATTTTCGGGTTCACCGGTGGTGGTCGATTTTAGTGGTTTCGTTTTCTTTTGCAACATCTTTTTTTAAAAGGAAAGATTCATTAATAACTTAATAAACTTTATAAACCGAACACATAACAAACCAAACAAGCGTTGCATCCGTCGGTCGTTCTCGGGAACCCGAGGGGTGACCAGCGAGATGAATAGCTCTCGAGATGGGCGACAAAACGCTTAGATAAAAACTACTACTAGGTCGGTCTTCCCTATCGTCTCTCCGAAGAGATCCACTGATAAAGAGTCCCGACCGGACACACCACCAAAGGTAACAACCACACCTACCGGATATCATAGATTCCGACAGGGAGGACAAACAAAAACCAAATAAACATTAATAAGAAATAACGATAAACAAAGACTACTCACGATCGGCCTCCGATTTATGGGATAAGGGTCGAGATGAGGTGGACGGCAACGACGGGTGCAGATCCAATCCGTTAGGGGCTGGTGCACGAGACTGGCCGGGTAAACACAAAAAGTAGGAGCACAGCTGAACGACTTCGACTGTAGTGTTCCGACAGAAGCTGGGCGCAGATTAAACCGTCTGGCCGGTGGAAGAACGTGGCAAAAGGCTCGGCCAAAGGTAGTCTAGTCGTCATCGTTGGGAGCACAATCCGGAGGGGAGGGCCTGTCTGTTTGCCTTGGTCACCATCGGTGAAAGAGGTCCGAGGGGGGAGGACGATGGCCGGTACATCCGGTCACTATGGCGGTGGATCTGGCCGTCGTGGGGGGCGGAACAGGCGAGAGGGTGGCGGGGGAAGTCGTGGGGTAGTAGGGGAGGTAGTAGCTGGCCATGGATGGTTGGGTTTTCCAAAAGAGAGGGGATGGCCACGACAGCGGGTGGGGGGGCGAACCTGGGTGGACAGAGGAGGGAAAGTTTCAACGATGACGGAGCACAACAAACAGACGACGGAAGGGGGGCGGAGGGCGATGTTGCACGGTTGGGGAAAGAAGGAAGAATTGGACAGAGAGAACACCAACAAGAGCTTGAGGGGGAAATGGGAAAATGGGGAAGGAGAGAGGCCGTCTGCTTGCAAGCCATAGCCACCGGCAGCGGCGTTAGTAAGATAATGCTCAGTAGGTTTTTTTCAGAGAGAAGCGGGCATAATATTTTGAAGCCATTCTTTTTCCCACATCTATTTACTTGTACCGACAATTTTTTTATAGTCTAAACCCTCACTGATTAATTATAGGGTACAATGTCATAGTTTAACAACGATTGAAAACTTTGGGCACAAACTAGGTTGGTGTTGGTTTTGATGGTTCACCTTCACTAATGGTTCTCCCATTGTAGCATTGACGTCTAATCGAAATGATGTCGGCTGTTTCATTATAGCATCGATGTCCATCATCGACGCTACAAGATCCGGTGTTCTAAATGGAAGTTGTGGATTATCTCTTGTTTAAGAGCATACATTTCAGTACTTATAAATGGATCCCCCCAGCCAAGACTTTCAAATGTCAAGAGGTCTGAGGCAAGGATGTGTTCTCTCCCATTTTCTCTTTGTAATAATAACTGAAGACCTAAACCAGATCATGAAAGCTTCTGTAAATCAAAGACTCATCACAGGAATTCAGTTCAATATTAGTGGTCCTATCATATATCATCTCCAATTTGAAGATGACTCCATTTTCTATTTTCAAACTTCAGATTTTAATGCCTTGAGCCTCAAGTTTGCTCTTACAATGTTCAAAAAGGCAGGAGGTCTCTCAATAAATTTTGAAAAATCAGTGGCTATATCCTTTATTTTATCACAAGAGGAGGAAAAGAGTTTGACTGATATTTTGCAATGCTCAGTGGGAAGTCTCCCTACAACCTATTTATGTTTCCCATTAGGAGTTAATCCTAAAAGAATTAAAACCTGGGATCCAATTATCAAGAAGTTCAAAGCGGCTCTTGGCCTTTGGCAAGCCAAATTATTATCCCTAGGAGGAAGGATCACTCTTATTAAATCAACCTTAAGTACATTGCCTCTGTATTACTTCTCAATAATCAGAGCTTCAAAAGGTGCCCTAAAAATAATGGAATCCTGGTAGAGAAGGTTTCTTTGGCATGGCAGCTCAGTGGCAAGATCATTCTGTAAAGTGGGTTGGGACAAGGTTTGTAAAACAAAACCAGCAGGTTAGCAAAGATGAATATAACCCTATGGGCAATGTGGTGGTGGAGATTTGATCTTGAAAAAAATACTCTTTCGAAAAGAATTATCTCTTCTAAATTTGGCTGGGATTTAGTAGAATGGGACTTATCTGCTTTCTCTGAAATAGGGAGCTCAAGCTTTATGTCACATATTCTAGCTCTCAATACTGATCCATTTTTTGAAAATATTTTTAGTGTCCAAGGCTTGTCGTGGATGTTAGGAAATGGTGAGAGGATCCTCTTCTGAATAGATATCTGGTGGGGGGAAATAGCACTCAAATTCTTGTTCCCCAGATTATATCAGTTATCTCAGTCCAAGAAAATGCTGGTGGTAGAAGCTTTCTCTAGTGGAGAGTGGGATTTCAATTTCAGAATTGTGCCTAGAGGCAGGGCAGAATCAGATCTAGCTACACTTCAGATAATTTTGGTTGGGGTTACTCTTGCTCAATATGATGATTTATTGATCTGGACTTGTGACCATAAAGGTTTTTCAGTCAAGAAACTTTATAGCCTCTTGGATACACAATCTTCAGCTCCTTCAATCAATGCAGGTTGGACTAAAGCTTTATGGAAGCCTGGCATTCCACCCAAAATAACAGTCTTCTGCTGGCTGGCTTGCCTAGAAGCAATTCCAACTAAGTGTTTTCTTAACTCAAGAGGGATGAATCTATCTTACAAGGTCTATTATGTCCAGTTTGCTTCAATGATTTAGAGGATGCATCTCACACTATTTTACATTGTCAGAAAAATTGGGAAGTCCGGGAATATATTTTTAATTGGTGGGGTATTTCAGGAGTAGTCCCAAGCTCTATAAAATCCCCCTTCTCTTCTTGGGCATCTTTGGTAAATTCAAAACTAAAAGCTGAACCAGGTGACATATTCCAAAAAAGTGTTGAGTCAATCTTATAACTGGGAATGGGCCAAGTTTAAATCTAGTGGACATTATTTCTCTTTCAATTCATGGCTATCTGCCCCAGCCTCTTGCAGCACAATCAGATCTTGATAGATTTATTGGGTCTAAGGTAACCAGAGTAATTTCTCTCATGAGTCTTACTGGCTGAGGAGATTGTTCATTGTCTTCTTGAATTATCATCTTGTGGTACTTTTGTTGAGTGTTGCTGATTCTCATCTCTTCTGCTTCAACTCTTCCTTTAAATCTTGGGTTTGGGGTGGGTGGGTTCTGGGATGGGATGGGTACTGGTGTGAGTTTGGTAAGGACTCTCTAGTTTGTTTTTCTCTCCTTCTGTGTGTGGGTGTTTCTTCTGTTCTCTTTTGCTGGTGTGAGGGTAAATTCTTGTTAGGATGAGTGTTTTGTTTTCTTGCAAGTTATTGCAGTTGCCTGTCCATATTTTAAGGAGGTTTTTGTCTTGTGAACTCAAGGATTCCTTTAGTCTGAAGTGATTGGTTTTGATTGCAGAGAAGCTCAAGTCTTCATGGATTAGTATAGTGGAGCCCTGCATCACAAAAGGCCAATGTTTCCCTTACTAGAAAAGGATATTGTTCTTGATTTTTGAATATCTACAGACTTGTTTCTCTCAGGTTTGGGGGTTTGATATTGGGTTTGGTGTGTGTTTTATTAGAAATGGAGATATTTATTTTGGCTTCAAGGGTCTATCTATTCAGAATATATATCAGGTGGTAAGGAGCTCTTCACTTTGATTTTGGTATTAAGAGTTTGTTTTAGTGAGAGTCATAGAGGGTGTCTTGTTTTAAGAGTTTAGTCAATGTTTCTTAAGCCTCAAGAAACTCTGCTTGGTACTTGGTTTACAAGTTAGTATTTGGTGTTTTGAATCTCAAAGGGTTTGGTAGCTAGGAGTGTGTGGTTGCTTGGTTTTCAAGGTTGTAATTGAGGTTTTTGTCTTCATAGTTTTGGGTAACTTGGAGTGCAAGTTACTGACTGAGAGCTAGTTTTTCCCAATCGTTGGGGGTGTGCTTTCCTACATTGTGGGTTCTCTTGTAACTTACCTCCTCTTTCATCTCGAAAGAGGTTTTTAATCTAAATTCGCTTTGCTGATAAAAAAAAGATATGTTGTTTTCAGTACGTGTAATAACCACTTCTGGTCAACGTCAGTCAAACCTGTGAAAAACAGGAAAATTTAAAATTTTTAAGACAGACACTTAACTTAACTTAAATTGACCCCGAGGGTCATGCCGGACTTAAGTTGACCCCGTTATCGACTAAAATGAGTTACGGGGGACTCAGGGCAACTTTCTGGTCATTTTGGGAAAGATTGATTTTTCGCTGGAAAAGTCACCCGAGCGACGTTTTGGTCCATTCGAGGACCGTTTTGGACCCGAAAAGCTTAGCCGTCGTCGTAGCGGTCTTAGTTGGGCCGTTTCCTTGAAGCCCGTCCAGTTTAAAAATTTTTTTGGGAAAAGTGCCCGTTCGGGGCCCGAAACGTCCGTTTTTCGCGAATCTGATTGGAAAATATCAACTAGATATTTTCCAAAAGGTTTGGGACCCACCTTGACCCTTGTCAATTATATGGCGGTGTAATTTTTGGAGGGAAAAGGTGTGGTTGGGAAGTGTTGGCCGAAACACATGGTAAAAGGGGGGAAGTTGGAGTTAGTTGTTTTTGTTTTAAAAATTAGAAAGAGGAAGAGAGGTTTTAGAGAGAGAAGGGGAAGAAGAAGAAGAGAGAAGAAGAAAGGTGGAGCTAGGGTTTGTGATCGAGCCCTTGGATCGTCTTGAAGCAAAGATCAATCCCGTTCCCCTCATTCTCCTCTACGGTAATACCCGAACCGATTCTCGTTTCGATTATTTTCAAGAGCTAGGGTTTGGTTATAAAATTTGGTTTAGGGTTGTGTAGAGATTAGAGAGGTGTTGGAGACGTTTTAGAGGTGTTTGGGAGAGAAATTTCACGTTTTCCGGTGACCGGAGGCTCGGGAGGAGCTCCGGCCACCGTGGGTGGTGGCCGGCCGGCCATGTGGTGGCTGGCCGGAGGTGGCAGCAGCCACCACTTGGTGGCCGAGCCCCTCCCTCAAACCCTAGGGCACGGCCAAGCCCTTTGGGTGGGGCCCACGTGCTCGGTTGTTCGTGTTTTAATTACTCGGGTAGTTTAAAACGTTCCCCGGACCATCTATCCCAAACCAAATCAAATTTTGGAATTAAATTGGAGAAGTTGTAATTAACGGGTTTTGGGAAACTTTAAACGTTAATTAATTGATTTAGAAGTCGGAATTCGATTCCGTCAAGTGCGTTGAGTTCCTTGATTTATTCTAAGACCGTAGAAACGAAAACGGGGGCTTTTGGAGCCCCGGAAGGCAATTAACCAAAACCGGGCAGATTCGCCATGTCGGGCGAATCTGGCCCTTACGGGTCCTTTTTCGGCAATATCGAATAATTGGGAAGTTTGGGAGTGACCGACATTGTCGGGGTTACGTTTGGGCGTTAAGTATGTAAATTTTTGGTTTATTCGTACTAGTTTAAAAGTACTTTAAATTTGTGTTCTTTTAGATCGTGCTACGGACCGAGGCAAGGGGAAGCTCGGCGAGTGACTGAGTGTGCTTCGGGTGTTGTTGGAGCGCTTTTGGGATTGTATACGAGGTAGGGAAAAGTAGCCGGATCTCGGCCCTGATTAGGGAAAGTGAATAGTAGAATTGCATGTGACACCGGGGTGTCGTGGGTTGAGTAGATTTATTTAATTATTAGAAAAGCATGATACGGGATTGTAGCGTTCAAGAGAAAAGCATGTGACACTTAGTAGTGTCGTAGGAACAGAGAACTTAGCGATAATTGAATTACTAGAGGCATATGACCATGCCCGGAGGTTGTTTGTGAAACTAGTGATTTTAGGACCGTTGGAGGCATCGAGTATGCCGGAGGTTGTCGTGCGTTTTATTTAATTGTTGAGTTTGGGTGGCCTTGAGAGCCCGTATTTAATTGTTGAGTTTGGGTGGCCTTGAGAGCCCGTATTTAATTGTTGAGTCGGGGTGGCCATGAGAGCCGTGTATTTAATTTGGTGTCTTGAGTGGCAGCGAGTGCCCGTGGGGTTGTTGAACCCGAGTCTTGACTGTTGAGGTGTCTTGAGTGGCCTTGAGTGCCTGTGTGATTGAACTTGCCTGTGATTGTGATTGTGGTTACCTGGGGTGGTGAGTTCTAAAGGTCGACAGCCTGATCCGACTTAGTGTCGATGAATTGCGAGTTCTAAAGGTCGACAGCCTGATCCGACTTAGTGTCGATGAATTGCGAGTTTTAAAGGTCGACAGCCTGATCCGACTTAGTGTCGATGAATTGCGAGTTCTAAAGGTCGACAGCCTGATCCGACTTAGTGTCGATGAATTGCGAGTTTTAAAGGTCGACAGCCTGATCCGACTTAGTGTCGAGGAATTGCGAGTTTGAAAGGTCGACAGCCTGATCCGACTTCGTGTCGAGGAATTGCGATAGGTCGAACCCTGACCTGATTGAGATTGGTTACTGAGCAGCTGGTGTGCGATCCTTTGTGATCTTGTTTGGTGTTGTGTCGTTTCGTTCGAGTCCTTGAGGAGGTCGTCGATAGTTGTGTCGGGTCTACACTGTTTTTATCGAGTGTCGAGTCTGTTGAGGAAGGTGACGGGTTGTGGGTCAGTTGAGTACTTGAGTTGGGGACTGTAGTCCCGGCGTTGGGTTTGGTTTTAGTGTTACTGGCTTTTTCTGCTAATTATGCCATAGTCAGTCTGTTATCCGTGGAGGTGAGCGAACGCTCACCCCTAGCTGCTTTTCCTACAGGTACTGATCACCGGACGGACTAGGTTAGCTCTTGAAGTTCATGGAGCTTGGAGCGGAGTCTGATCTTTACTTTTGTTGAGTCTAGTGACTGATGTTGTACCTTGTCCACTTGTTGGGACGTTTTTGTATTGTAAATACTATTATTTTGAGAAGTAAATGGAAATGTCAAAGCTTTTATTGAAAACAGGTTTCAAGTGTTCATGTTTTTAAAAGTTCGCGTCCCGAGTTCGGTTCGCTGAAATTGGGGCGTGACAGTACGAGTGATGGTCAATTCCTATAAGTGTCACCGGTTCAATTATGAAGATGTAAACTACTTTAAATACTTTGTATAAGTATACGGTCTTAATTAAATAAAAACAATTCAAATAATAAATTAATATCATACAAAGGTTCATTAATATTACTGGTAAAAAAAAACCCTAATCTGCTCTCTCTCTTTCTCTTGCTGCACAAACAAATCCAATGTTATGGCCATGACCTTTGTCATGGCCTATGCCATGATTTTGCTCCTCTCTTCCACGTATATTCTCTCATGCACCTTCCTTTTAGGTCTTGTGCAGGTTTTCTCTGTTAGGGCTCCTCTCGAACCGCCTCTAGTCATCGCGACGTTGTCTCTCTTTCGCTACAAACGAAGCACCTCCCGATCTGATTCGGTCCACCATCTCTCCCGATCTGATTCGGTGCCCCTCTGCAACCTCGATATTAAACCTTAACGTCGTCTCTGTTTCCATCGACGTCTCTGAAGCCGTCGCAGCTGCCGCCTCGGAAGTCGCCGCCGTCATCCCTGCCACCACCACAAGTTTGTCCTCCTTCTTCGCCGACAATTCCTCCTTGGCCTCCACCGATGCATGTGAATATGGTACAGATTCGCACCCCTGTTTTTTGTACCTATTGCAAATTGATCTGGCACTGGATCAAACTGTCTCGGATACTCGCTCTTGAGAAACCCTCGTCGTATCTGAAGCCTCCACCGACGCGTCCATCTCCCTGGCCTCCACCGCCGCACCATCCTCGACCCATCTCTCGATTCTGGACCAAGCTCATCGAGTGTGTCTTTTATTTTCACTAATTTTGTCTTTGCAGGGTCAAAGACTAGCACACAGAGAGTCAGAGACTTTTCCAGGGAGGGAACCCTGATTCGCGTATACCCTCCCACTATTACTGGAGAAATCTTTGGCCATTACTGTTGCGACAGTTTTTCGGAGCGAGACATCCAGTACCATCTTCACACTCGTTTTTTGTTGGCCCTTATGGCATCCCAACACCGTTGGTGGCGGTTGATTCGCGTATATCCTCCCACAAGTACTGGAGAAATTCTTGGTCATTACTGCGACGACAGTTTTTCGGACCAGGACCTCCGGTACCATCTTCGCACTCGTTTTTTGTTGGTCGTTATGACGTCCAAATACCGTTAGTGACGGTTATAGTAGAAAAAAGATTGGTGAACTTCGGTTCCGTACTGTCTTTTTTAAGTGATCAGAAAATTTGTTCCTTAACGTACATCGATATAATGATTTTTAAGGTTTAATGAGATTTGCATTTTTCGTTCAAAAAAATATTATTGGTAAAAAGTATATTGGTTGCATCCACTTACATATTTGAATGTATTAAAGCGAGAGATGAGACAGTGACTATGAATAGGAAGAGGAAAAGCCAGATGTATCTTTAAGAGAAAGAGGTTTTGTCTGTGATTTATATGTTCATTTCATGGTGGTCCATGATTAGGTGAAATGGTTCCATGTTTTGTTGACTCGGCGCTGAACTTTAATCCAAACCAAATCCATGCCTTGTATTAGAGCTGCTTTTAGGTTAGATTTAGAGCTACTTAATTAGCACCTCCTCAAAAGTTGACATTTTGTGTCTTTTAGTTTCACGAGTTGGCCACTTGATTGAAACATCTGGTTTTGGATGTTTGTACCATCTTAGAATTAAACATGAGCTTATGACCACCATGGCTTATGCTTAAATGACATCATTATTAGTACTACCCCATTACTGAATATGAAATGGATAATGTTAAAGGTTTATGGGAGAGGACGGTATAAGAGCAGTGTTAGTCGGGTTAGACATCTTTATACTATATTGTGCCTTTTTCAAAAATCTTTAATTTTTTAATCTAAGTCGTCATGCTAATTTGCAATGTCAAGCTATAATATAAAAACTGCATATGCAATTGTATAAATTAAACGAATTTTTTTTTGCGAAAGGTGCAGTTTTCATTAATCAACGGTTGTAATAACAATAAAGTGCATCAGAGACTCTTTGACGACGAAGAACATACATAGAACATTTAAGAATGTTCGCTATTCTTTTCACAGTAGAACCGTCATCAATGGTTTTGAATTGGCGCCCCATGGGCAAAGACAGAATATGAATGGGGAGACGGGGTATCGGAGATCAGAGACCTCGACAAGTAATTGTGATGGTGGGAGGCAAAGCATCGTCTAGGGACCCCTCCCAAGGCCATTCCCTGATGCTCCCCTACCTAGGAAAATTCCTGATTCCCTATTCAGTAGGCATGGCGGCGGCAGCTGCAGGGACGTCGACGGCTTCAGGTTGGTTGACGGTTGGTTGACGTCATCGGTTGCTTCTTCTCCAAGTAACTCCCTCCCCGCCGTCCCTCCTCCAAACCGTAGTTCGCTGGCCCAAAACTTCCACGACCTTGCTATGGGCTCCTCCTCTCCCTCGTATGCCTCGGTGGAGGCCAAGGAGGTGGGGATAGCGATGGCTGCTTCAATGGCGGTTGCGGAAGTAGCGCCGGAAGAGAAGGAGGAATTGTCGACGAAGAGGACCAAGGTAGGTTGCCTCGTAGAGAGGGGAAATCCTCTAATACCGGCCTAGCAGCAACAAAATAGGAAGAGGAGCGGGGAATGATGCTTCACATTCTTATATGTATTGGGCATCATCTGATCTAAAATTTGGCCATCAGTTCAATTAGAAGTCTGATTTTCTGTACATTGTCTATAACATATTTTGAATTTCTGGACTTTTTTTACTACTCTTCAGCCAATGATCTTTCTCTTGTATGTTGCTTCAAAATGGGGGAATATGGTGTGAGTATGTTATGTAGGAAGTTTGAGTAGACAGACTTCTTTAAAATCGAACCTTAAATTATCATAATTAGTCAGACTTCTTAATCATCGAACCATAAAATATTGCGTCGTGAAACCACTTTGTGAAGTTGCATATTTGAAATACGATAGGCGAAAGGGAAGAGAAACGAGAGAGAAAACAAAAGATTCTAAAATGAGTGAAGAAAGGGAGGAGAAACTTTTTGTTTTTATAAATGAGGGATACACTTAAGTCGTTAGAGACTAATTGTTGTAAAGTTAGTTTTTTGGTTGTTTGTGTATGAGTTTGAACCCATGACCTTGGATTTGAATTCTTGGTCACGAGTATTGTGTAAATATTGATTCCCTTTAAGTTAATGCATCAAGTTATGCTCAATTTGGTGTTATTAGTGTCCATTGCATGATTTGAGTATGTTGAGCTTAATTTGCATCTTTTTTTATAAGCTCAAGTTATTATTAAAAGAGAATGCTCTCCGAGACAGGGATCACCTAAATATGTTGAAAGACCAAAAAAACGATTACAAGAGATCTCAACTAGTTGGAGCTAAATTAGGCATAACCTAAAACCAAAACAAATATATGATAACATAAACAAAAACCTGCAAACAAACAATATAAATCGTCTGCCATCAACCCTAGCTGAACCAGCAACTCAACCGAATGAACAAAATCCGAAAAAAGGTGTCAACCCTCGTCCTCGTACTCTTAATCCTCGGACCTTACATTCGGGTCATTAAAGGAATTTTTAGAAACCTCAACTTCCAGGTTCCTAAGTTGATCGTATACTAAATCATCAAAATTGGTAGCTAAATTACTTATATGTGCAACATAACCACATGGATCGAACCAAGTGCTACTTTGTTTGAAACCAAAAGAAGACATAACCTTTCTCGACTGAGCGACAAAGTCTTGACCTTGTCTTATACACTATTTGGGGGCATCAAGAGGTCAACCCTTACGAGGTTTAGGCCGAGAACTCATAACCGCTGTGAAACCCTGTTGAACACTTGGAAACACACTGACCTTTATTGGATTAATTGTTACAGCGGTCTGAGGCAATACATACCGCACACCATCGACACCAATGAAATGCCTCTACGAGTTAGGAACCACCTCACTAAGAACTCCTCACTCCCTTGTTTTTTTTGTTGGGTCTCGAGGTAGGGTTGGAGATGAACCAACTCGCAGCGGAAAATCAATGAAAACCAAGAGACGATTAAAATCATGAAACAACTAACAAAGAATGGATTCACAAGAGAAAAATTCAGCACTAGTTCTTACCAAAACAAGAACACCGGTTAACGAATGATTGGCTTGAGTCTCCCAGACGCCTACGTATCCACATGGGAATCAAAGCCACGTAGTTCTTCTCTTTGAGGACTCAAGAACACAAACATGGAGGTGGAAACTAGCCAAACCCGAAATGGCCATGGAAGAGGGAGAGAAAATGTGTTTCCTATTCTTGTCTTGTGTTTGTTATGTTGAAAAAAGATGACTTAAACATAACAAAACCCATACTTGTCCAACTAAAAGCATGGGACAAGTATGGTGTCAAGTAAGGTGTAAATAGGACAAAGTATGGCAAGACAAGATTGGGTTAGGTGGTGAATCACCAACACCTTAATCCTTGTCTTGCTTACTTAGTACTAATTAATCAAGACTTGATTAATTAGTTCCATGGGCCTTGGTTGCATGGGCCTTTCATGGGACTCTTGGAACATGGCCCGTGGCCATTTCCAACGAGGTCCCGTGATTTGCTCATCGCCTCCATGCCTTCCATACCGGAAATGTCCAACATTATCCGACGCGATCAATCCCAAGACTCCAAGCCTTGTCTCGATCCGTAAAGTCCTATTCACTTACGGGCGCATGACCCAAAACCCAGTTTTGGTCATGTCCCGAGACAACTCCCTTTTGCCCATTCTCCATAAATGTGTCAATGAGTTTCATCCTCTGGTGTGACCCTTAGGTTTATGCATGTCAATAGATCAACGTAAAATCCCATTTTACTTGATCCTATTTAAGTGGCAACTAACGAGACTTTAGTATTGCCTGACACTACATAACGAATCGACCCTGTCGATTCTAACCTTTCCGTCGTCCCTGTCATTATCCTTTTATCTCCGATATCCTGATTGAGATAAGGCATAGAGCCGTCATCCTTATTATTCTCAATCATCGTTCCTTGATATGTGAGATGACTGAAGATATGATACCCAGTATCATGTGCATGGCCATGCTATTCTTTCAGTCACTCTCGATCAAGCGGCCGAGAACCGATATCTTTCCCATACCTCAGTATGAGGGATAAATCCCTTAGCCGCCTTTCGTGTCACTCATGTAGCCCGTCCCCAAGCCAATCCTGGCCGTTATGGAAGCCCTGTTACGGACAACGTTAGGCTCAGGTCAAACTCAGTTGTTGACTACATAGCGATCACAAAGACTCCTTGGTCTAAGGATACATGACAAGGTACAACACTGAATATGTTCATGACTTAATCTATGGCACATATTCAGGGCGGGTCGTCCAATATCATGTCCCACATGATATCTATGATCAGACTCCGGAATCCCATTCCAATGACTAACAGAACGTAAGCCATAAAGAGCCATCTTTCATACTAGTCGCTTCTAGTGAAGCTTTGTTGACTAGGGACTCATCGAGTGTGTTCTATCTCGATCTATGGTTCTATTCGCATGGTGGGCATAGATCAGAGCACACATCGATATATTACTCCAACACATAAGTAATATAAAGCCGCTTTAATTTTATTGCTAACGATGATATGTACATTTGGACATTTAGGATTGAACTACGAGCACTAAGACTAACATTTTTCTCCTTTAACTTCCTTCCAATTGACATTGGAAGACACATGCACATCTGGTAGCACAGTGTCATCGAGGCTACGATCGAACACTCAAAGTTAGCATGTCTTAGGCAGCCACATGCAAAGCACATGAAGAAGTTGCTTATACCTCAATCCCACACGGATCGATCAGGGATGCTCCCTAAACCTTACACACTTAGAGCATTAGAGCGATTAAAGGATATTTTATCAAAAATGAACCAGGAGAGCTTCACCCCACCTTAAGACCCATTTTTCGCAGGCCACTTTGATACAACCTCCCAATGTGGTCCTAATAGTTGTCCCTGTGACCGTTGTCATGACATCCATATTGTGTTTGGTTCCGTAGGATAATCCACACCAGTGTATTACATCGTATTTTGTGATTAATAAAATAGAAACAAGCTTCATTATCATTTAATGTAATGTTAAAAATATGAATACACTACTCCATAGATTATTGGCATGGGTATCCCTCAACTACCAAAGTATATCTTAGTCCCGTGACCTTAAAGTCTCCATATCTCCTATATGTTTGGATTCATGTCTTGCGCAAACAAATGCTACTCTTGACAAGATAGTTATAAAAGTTTTGCTCAGATATGGAAACATGCATATGAGGAGTATGAGTTATTGTCATTGGAATTTGTCTCCCTTGTTAGATATTATTGGGCCATTTGATGAGCAAAGATTGCAAAAGGAAGCATGTCCATGAGAGTGAACAAAGAGTTATCACGTAAAATCTAAACTCGAGATCAAGAAATGAAAGCCCGGAAAAAAGCAAGGTTAATGCTTTAATGCGTTGTATTCTGTCAGGATATCGCAAAACGACAAAAAGGATAAGAATACTTATGGTAATACATTATGATAAGAGAAAATTCAAACTTCATATGACTTGGGTGGTTATGGACCTTTCTAGGAATTATCCATAACCTGTGGACGAAATGAAAGTTTCGGGCTCACTACCAACGTCATGTGAACCTAAAGGGTCACACACGATAGAGCAAAACCCATAACGAGTTGGACCTCAGAGGCCTGACTTAATTAAATACGGATGATTGTATTTTATATAATTAACACATATATTTAATTACTTATTCTCGAATTAATATATAGTTATTTTCATTTTATTTATATTTGACATGATATTTATTTATATTAAATAAGCTATAAATTACAAGAAAGAAAGGAAAACCCTAGTTTGACTTAAAAAAATCCTAGTTTAACTATAAAACGGGAAATAAGATTCCTTTAGGTTTCTCTTTTTTTCAAGCTTTCTTTATTTTAAAAGGACCTGGTTTTTGGAAAATCGAAAACCTATAAATACAAAGCTAAAGGGGAAAAAATCCCAAGTACTATACTATGGAATTTCGACCACCACATTGAGAGAAAAAAGAGAAAGTTGTTCCAAAGTTGTAACAAGCTTAAGTTGTATGAATTACTCTGTTCGTGTGGATACCGTTAGAGGGTGGACTCCACTGAAAATGCCTTGGAAATTTTTAATTAGAATGAAGGTCCCAGAATCTCAGTACTGAAGTGAAGCGAAGGTTGGCTACAAGAGTTAACAAATCTATGTTATGTTATATAAATAGTTATTTGATATCCAAGTGATCTAGATTAAGGATTATGCATCATTTTTCCCTTGAGTTTATGGAACCCATAATCCTACAGCCCAATAGTAGTTCAAAGGCTTGTGCACACATTTAGATACGATTAAACTATAGGTTAGTCTCACTACTGATTGTTCCGTCGATTCCGCGAGCACTAGGTTCAATACTGAGAATTTTGTCTTCTTAGGTGAAGAAGTAAAAGTAGGAGATGTTGTGAACTAGATCTTTGATCACCAGTCTTGTAGATCCTCAAGATTTTTCCATGAGACCCAACATCACCCTGTAGTTGAACGGACATGAGGTGAGGAAACAACATGCTAGACCAAAACGGTAAAAAATGTTTGCCTCAATCACTGGTTCATGTAAGACCTCGATGACCACGTTCTATTCATTCTCCAAGTTGGTCGCACTGAGACCCATCTAGAGACCAAACAGGCCATCGACGTGAGACGCCACCGAGATTCGTGGGGCGGAAGGCACCATCAGCTTTCGTGGGATGGAGGAGTATGTAGAGGGTGAGGGCTACGACACAGATTAGTCACCAAGTGGGTCAGTCGTGGCGACATAACACGTGGTCCCTTGGGTAGGATCAGTGAGGCGGGTTGGTTTCTGGATGGTGGACCGTCTGCTGGGGGGACAAACAAAACAGTCACAGGAAGATGAAGAATGGTTAAAGAAAACGGTGTCATAAAGGTCACGAGAGCATAAAGCAATCCTATGTCGGGAGAAAAATAAAAATTTATGAAGCATATTTATGTGGTGTTTAGTTTGAATTCTAGTTAGTATTGGTTGATTCTTTTTTATTATAGTATTTTTCTAAGGAAAATATATATTAGTATTAAATTATTATTACTAATTAAAAATAAAAATATGAAATTGTATTATTAATATATTAGTATATTAACCAGCCCAGCCTCCACCCCTCCCGACGTAGTTTTGGTTCCTCGTCTCCGCTGCCATGGCGTTCTCCCCGTCCTCTTCCTCTTCTATTGCTGCTAGGTCAGGATTAGAGGATCTCCCCTCTCTGCGAGGCAACCTACCTTGGTCCTCTTCGTCGACGATTCATCCTTCTCTTCCGACGCTTCTTCCACAGCCGTCACTGAAGCAGCCATCGCTATCCCCACCTCATTGGCCTTCACCGAGGCATACGGGGGAGAGGAGGAGCCAAGCCCAGGGTTGGAGTAAGGCATGGTGGAGGCGTAACCCTAAGAGCTGCGCCGCCCAAGAGAGGAATATCTAGAGCAAAGTCGTGGCCAATTTGGGTCGGCGAACTAGGTTTTGGAGGAGGGAGGGCGGGGAGGGAGTTACTTGGAGAAGAAGCAACCGAGGACGTCAACCAACCGTCAAGCCACCTTAAGCCGTCGACGTCCCTACAGCTGCGGCCGCCATGCCTACTGAACAGGGAATCGAGAATTTTCCTAAGGAGGGGAACATCAGGCACTGGCCCTAGGAAGGGTCCCTAGACAATGCTTTTCCTCCCACCATCACCATTATCGTCGAGGTCTCTGATCTCCGGTACCCCGTTCCCCCCACCCATATTCTGTCTTTGCCCATGGGGTGCCAATTCAAAACCGTCGAGGACTGGTCTATTATGAAAAAAATAGTGAACATTCTTAAATGTTCTATGTCTGTTCGTCGTGGTCAGAGAGTCTCTGATGCACTTTATTGTTATTACAACCATTGATTAATGAAAACTGCACCTTTCGCTCAAAAAAATATATATTAGTATATAACCTATTTATTAATACTTTAAAAATAGAAATACAAAACTAATTAATCACCATTAGAAAAGTTTTGTTTCATTCAAAGCTATTTCGTAGGATTCTCTCACATCTTCATTGTCACCATCGCTCGTTTCCTCGTGCCTCCACCCCCGCCGCTCGGTCTCTTAGTCACCCTCGACGAACCTTGCTGCCTCAATCACTATCAATCTCACTAATCATCAACCTCCTCCATGGATTCCGCAAAATCTCAACCCACGACCCTCATAGTGTTGAACACCACTAAGGTATGTCCTCTCCCACCCAACCCCGCTATTGGCCAGAATACAATTACGGTTGGTGATCCCGACTATATGCCACCGGTCTTGAGTACAGACCATATTAAACCCCTTAGATATAAAAAAGACTAAAAGGTCGACTCTGAAACCTCTTCAACCCCTACCCCCAATGGAATTGAACCCACACTCCGATCTGGTTGTGAATCAAACACGAGAATTCTGATCGGTCACGACACCGATGTCGTACGAGGAAAGGGCATGACCAATCCCCCACAATCTGCGCCCCCGTCCCACTCGTTCCCCATGACAACCAAATGTTTGGGAACGTTTCCGCATTCACTGCCTCCTCAATACCCTTCCCATACACAACACGAGATGTGGTCTCCAGACGCGTCCCCATTACGGCCTCTCTAGGATCTCCCACAGGGAGCCTCACTAGATCCACCCTGGAATAACCCGTGAGTACAACTATGAGGGATGTGAGCGTGAGATGAGGAAGGTACCCCCATATGGGGGGAACCGTTCGAAGGAACCATCGGCCATGCAGCCAATTGATGGCACCCAACTCCAACCGAAATTAGGTAAGTCCCCCCCATGAAGACAGTTATGTCTCTTCAACGAAGATTTGATACTCTTTAGATGGAGGTGGAAGAGGAGGAGAATATACTCATCCTGGAAAAACTTGAGGATGCTCGACTCCGGGTCCAAACCAAATTTGGCTTGGCCGATCGCTTATTCAATTTTCCAGGAGTATGACCAGAAAATCATTGAAGGAGTCATGAATAAAGTCTAAAATCATGAGGGCATGGTGATTAGGGATTTGGGATGGAGAATCTTGGGATTCAACTTCACATCCTAAGAATAAAATGATTGTCTTCGTCGTTCAGAACCGTGGTCAATAAAGAACATACATGTTATCCTAGAAGACCTCATACCAGGGGTGAACCTGACTACATTCTAGTTTTCAAGACTCCAATTATGGGCGTGATATCAGATGTCACGCCCCGAATTTAGTATAACCGAAACCGGAACGCGGACGGTGAAGCAAGTAAAACAAAGTCTCAAATAGTTTAATAAACTGCTTTAAAAGCACCACTTGTATTAATCAAAACAATATTTTTACAAACTGAGTTTTAATAAAAAAACGAAAGAACACTAAAACATGAGTGTACGTCGCTAGACAACCCCGACAACCCGGACTCTCGCTCCCAGCTCTTTAAGCCTCGAGAGATCCTCCTAGTCCGCCTCGCGAACGGTACCTGTAGGAAAAGAAGCAAGGGGTGAGCGTTTCGCTCACCACCACGGACACCAGACTGACTACGACATACAACAGAAATACCGGGAACACGGCAACAAACAAAAACACAGGGGACTACTACCCCAAATCACATGTTAAACCCGACTGTCACACAAATCACTGTCAATTTCCACCCAACCATCCAAGACCCGTGCACGTAAAGGAGACCCCAAATCATAGATCGAACAACCATTCCATTAGTCACACCGACAAGGTAAAGCACAGCCCTCACACGATCCTATGTGCATTTACTTGTAACTTTCCGCAACCAAACCAGTATTCGCTACTCGTCCATACCTCAAAGGCCTGCGGGAAAAGTAGTAAAGGGGAAGAGCGTTCCGCTCACCTCCACGGATACCCGTTCGATTATGGCATACTAGTAAAGCATCAACAACTTACCAATCTAAACAGGGCAAACAACTACCTCAAAACCTGATACCAAACCGTCACAACTGCTCACGATATCAATACCTCAAATACTCGCTCACGTAAGGGAAACCTCGAATGGGGATCATATTCTCAACTAAGCAAAACACTATTGCTCGACATATCAACACCCCAATTACCCGATCACGTAGGGGAAACCTCAAAACGGGGATCATATTCTCAACTAAGTAAATCACTATTGCTCACAACATCAATACCCCAACTACCCGATCACATAGGGGAAACCTCAAACAACCCACTCATGTGAGGGAAACCTCAAACCACCCATTCACGTGAGGGAAACCTCAAACAACCCGTTCACGTGACGAAAACCTCAAACCACCCGTTCACGTGAGGGAAACCTCAAACAACCCGCTCACGTGAGGGAAACCTCGAACAACCCGTTCACGTAGGCGAAACCTAGTTCGTACTGTGCCGCAGCGCATCAACCCTAACCCCTCTCCAAGGTGAGACCCTCACACAAAGGCGTTATATCACCACCGTAGGTTATTGATGAGTCTCGAACCCAAGACCTCACCCTTTAACACAGAACTTACGACCTCTACAAACAAACACAAAGATCGCAAACAATGTCACACAATATCAACAAACCTGTAATAACCACTCCCGGTCAACGCCAGTCAAATCTGCGAAAAACAGGAAAATTTAAAAAAAATTTAAGCAGACACTTAAATGAACCTAAATTTGACCCCAAGGGTCATACCGGACTTAAGTTGACCCCGATATCGACCAAAGTGAGTTCCGGGGGACTCAGGGCAACTTTCTGACCAATTTGGGAAATGTTGACTTTTCGTTGGAAAAGTCAACCGAGCGACGTTTTGGTCCATTCGAGGACCGTTTTGGATCCAAAAAGCTTAGCCGTCGTCGCAGCGGTCTTATTTGAGCCGTTTCCTTGTAGCCCGTGAAGTGTCGTAATTTCTTGGAAAAAGTGCCCGTTCGGGGCCCGAAACGTCCGAATTTCGCGAATCTGAATGGAAAATATCTTCTAGATATTTTCCAAAAAGGTGTGGGACCCACCTTTCCACTTGTCAAACAAGTGGTGGTGTTAGGTTTTTGGGGAAAAACCAGATGAGTACATAGGGGTGGGTTCGGCCAAGGGGTGTAGAAAGAGAAAAAAAATAGAAAAAAGAGAAGAGAGTTTAGAGAGAGAAGGAGAAGGAGAAAAGGGGAGAAAAGAGAAGAGGTGTTAGGGTTTTTCCATTATTCACGAGCATCAAACCATTGGATCGTCTCAACGTTCCAAGAATCGAACTCCCATCGATATTCTCCACGGAGAGCACCTAATCGATCTTCGTTTTGTTAAGTTCAAAAATTAAGTTTTGGTTTAAAACTAGTAGTTTAGGGTTGTATTGGGGATTGGGGTTCGTTGGAGACGTTTTGGAGCAAGATTGAACGTTTTCCGGTGACCGGGAGCTCGGGGGGAGCTCCGGCCACCGGATATGGTGGCTAGCCGGCCATGGGGTGGCTGGCCGGCCATGGGGTGGCTGGCCAGAGCTAGGGTCGGCCACCTCCATGGTGAGCCGGGCCCAATTTAGCCCTAGCCACCCACGGCCAAGGTTGGCCGGGTGGGGCCCACGTGCTCGGGTTTCGTGTTCGGGTGGTTTAGGACATTCCCCGAATCATTAATCTACAACCGGATCGAAATTTAGAATTAAATTGTAAAAGTTGTAATTGACGGGTTTAGAAACTTGAAATGCTAATTAAATTACTCGGAAGTCGGAATTGGATTCCGTCGGGTGCATAGGAACCCTTGAATTACTCTAAGACCGTAGAAACGAAAACGGGAATTTTCGGACCCCCGGAAGGGCGTTTCCAAAACCCGGGCATATTCGCCATGTCGGGCGAATCAGGCTTTTCCGAGTCCATTATCGACAATGTCGAGTAATTGGGAAGTTTGGGAGTGATCGACATTGTCGGGGTTACTTTTGGGCGTCAAGTTTATTAAATTCCGGTCTATATCTGTGAACTTAAAAGTATTTAAATTGTGTTCTTATTTGATCGTGCCGCAGACAGAAGAAAGGGAAAGCTAGGCGAGTGACCGAGATCACGCCGGAGCTTGTTAGTACGCTTTTGGAGAAAGCATACGAGGTAGGGAAAAGTAGCCGGATCTCGGCCCTGATTAGGGAAAGTTAACAGTAGAATTGCATGTGACACCGGGGTGTCGTGGTTTAAGTAGGTTTATTGAATATTAGAAAGGCAGGCGACACCGGGTAGTGTCGTATGATACAGGAACGTATCGAACATTAGAAATGCATGTGACACTTAGTAGTGTCGTAGGAGCAGTGAACTTTCGATATTTGAACTACTGGAGGCATATGACCATGCCCGGAGGTTGATTGTTTAGTTTTGTGTCTTGGGTGGCCATGAGAGCCCGTACTTTACTGTTTGTGTCTTGGGTGGCCATGAGAGCCCATACTATAATGTTTGTGTCTTGGGGGGCCATGAGAGCCCGTGTTTTACCGTTGGTGTCTTGGGTGGCCATGAGTGCCCGTGGGGTTGTTGAGCCCGTGCTTTTACCATTGGTGTCTTTGGTGGCCATGAGGGCCCGTAGGGTTGTTGAACCCGTGTTTTACTGTTGGTGTCTTGGGTGGCCATGATTGCATGTGGAGTGTTGAACCTGTGTTGTTGCTAGTTGTTGAACTTTGTTTTTGATTGTGATTGCCTGAGGTTGGTGGGTGTGGCTAGCCTCCCGATAGAGATCGGGGGAAGTGGCGAGGTTGTGAGCTAGCCTCCCGATAGAGATCGGGAGAAGGTGCGCGGGTGTGGCTAGCCTCTCGACAGAGATCGGGGGAAGTGGCGAGGTTGTGGGCTAGCCTCCCGACAGGGATCGGGAGAAGTTGCACAACAGGTCGACCGCCTGGCCTGACAGGGATCGGTAAAGGGCGTGGGGGTTACAGAGCAGTTGGAGTGCGATCCTTTGTGATCTTGTTTGGTGTGCGATCCTTAGTGATCTTGGGTGTTGCGTGGTTATCTGTCGTGTCTTTGGAGGAAGTCGTCAATCATTGTGTCGAGTCTACATTACGGGTCCGAATGTTGAGTCGGTTGAGGAAAGTAACTGTTTGTGTGTGTTAGTCGGGTTGTTTTTGGTGTTACCGGCATTGTCTGCTAAGTATGCTGTAGTCAATCTGTTATCCGTGGTGGTGAGCGAACGCTCACCCCTAGATGTTTTTCCTACAGGTACTGGTCGCAGAATGGACTAGGTGAGCTTCCGAAGCTTGAAGAGCTAGGAGCGGGAGTCCGGATCTACTTTTGAGTCTAGCGACGTACACTTGTATTTTGTCCACTTGTTGGGACGTACTTTTGAGTTGTAAATAATTATTTTGATGATTAAAGGGTGATTTTAAAGTGATTTATTTAAAGGGTTTCAAAATGTTTTATTGTTTTAAACGTTCGCGTCCCGAGTTCGATTTTACTGAAATTGGGACGTGACAGCTTGATATCAGAGCTCGAGGTTTCACACCTCGGACTGTACGTCAATTAGGTGGGGAGAGTCGAGTCAGTAAAGTCCCGTCGTGCGTTGGGTAAGCAGGTCGGAAACCGTGTGTAGACCCGTATTGTCTTGAGTCTTGTTTGTGTTTGTGTGTATGTGCAGTATTTTGTTGCTGGCATACTGATTGTGTGTTGCTGCGTGAAATGTTTTTAAGCTGTCGCGACTCGACTCAGGGGCGCCCCTGTAGTCGAGCGTGACGACGTTGACATCAATGCGTACAATGTAGTTCGGGGACGCCTGGACCGGGTTGTAACTACGTGATGTCAAGAAGTGAGGTTTTTAATGAAGTGGAAAAAGTTTTAAAATTGGTTGGCCCAGTGGGCATGTTTTAAATTTGTTTGGCCCTGTGGGCGTGTTTTGATTTTGATTGGCCCTGTGGGTGTGTTTTGATTTTGGTTGGCCCGGTGGGCGTGTTTCGGCTTTGGTTGGCCCGGTGGGTGTGTGTTGTGTTGTTGGCCTTGTCGGCTTGTGATTGAGGTTGAGTGACTTGTGTTTTGGTCGTTGAATTGTTGTACGTGTGTTGTTAATTTGGTGGTCGAACGTCTGCGACGCACAAATGTGCGGGTTGCTTTGAGCAGGGTAACATACGAGTGCCATAGGGTGGACATAACCGGTGTGATGAGTGCGAAATCATCACCGCTACGGGACGGGCCTTGGACCGGCCCGATAGGAGACATAGTCAGGGTCACTGTTTTGGTCCGGAAGCTGGCACGGACCGGGCCACTCACCGGCCCGGAGGGCTGCACGGTCCGGCCCACTTGCCGGCCTGGTCCAGTCAGCTGCTTTCAAGTTCTTTTGTTTCGTGTCGTGTTACGCGACTTGGTACACGTTTGTGCAGTCTATTTGAGGTTTCTCTTACGTATTATTATGGTTTAAATATTAATAGCGTGAGCGGTGTGACGTTGTAGTAACAAGTACGTTAGGGTAGACGTAGACCGTGTGAACGCTAGTGTATTTGAGCATGTTGTCATTATATAAGTTTGCAAACTGAATGTTTGCGTGTATCCGTGAAGAGGATACTGACACATGGCTCGTGGCAGACGAGGACGATCAGCCGTGACACGGGGACGGGCGCCCGTGCGAGGCAAGCGAGGACGGTCAGCAGGGACACCCGGACGGGTGCCCACCGTTGAGCCCGCTGAGTACGCAGAGGCCCAGGGTACTCATGTCGGAGAGGACAAGAGGAGCGACGCGAGACCATCTACGGGCACGCCTAGCGTCCCGCCGGTCGTAGACCCTCCCACTACGACCGCCCTGGACGAGCTGACTAGGACAGTACAGAGTTTGGTGGCGATCATCGCTAGTAGAGTTTCGGCATCGCCAGCTCCGGAGACAGCAGCGGTCCCAGTGAGGCCCGTTCAGGCCGAGGACCATACGGCCCAGACACTTACTGGACTTTCTGAAGTTGGGCATACCCACATTTGTCGGGGAGCCGAACCCAGACCTAGCAGAGAGATGACTAGAGCAGGTCACGCGGGACCTGGACACCTCAGGTATCGAGGATGATCGCAGAAGAATGTCCTTTGCAGCTCATCAGCTGAGGGACAGCGCCTACCACTGGTGGGGGCGTTTGAGGGACAGAGTCGGGCACGACTACGGTGTCTTCCAGACGGTCTTTCTGGCGCAGTATTTCCCCGAGTCGACTCGGGTGGACCGACATCGGTAGTTCCTGGAACTACAGCAGGAGGGGATGTTAGTGGAAGAATACAAGGCCAGGTTAACGGCCCTGACCAAATTCGCGCCAGAAATGGTGGCGATAGAGCAGAACCGTTGCCTGCGGTTTGAGGGGGGACTGGGGCCGGTGATTCGGGATCGAGTCCTTGCCTTGAGGTTGCGGGAGTATTCAGAGCTTGTGGACACTCCAGCGATAGTGGATCAGTGTATCCGGGATGCGGCCAGGACCCGTGAGGTTCGACAGCGGCCGACCAGCTTTGCGGGGCCGTCCGATTCACGAGACCCGAGGAGACAGAGGACCACAGGGTTCTTTCGACAACATGCTCAGTAGGGAGGAGCGAGACAGAGGGGGTCTGTGGCGTCAGTGGGGCCAGTCGCCTCAGAGAGGGGGGGCGACATGTTTTACCTGCGGGTAGCGAGGCCACTTTCATCGAGAGTGTCCGATGGGAGGAGGGCCCGCGGCGCTACCAGCGACCAGCCGGACGGGCCAGGGCACAGAGCCGAGGGCTGACGATATCAGTTGCTTCCGGTGCAACCGGGTTGGGAACGATATTGCAAGGTGCCCTGAGCCGATTATGGCAACACAAGCGCAGCGGCCACAACAGTCGTATACAGTGCAGTCGCCTAGAAGTCTCCCGCGTCAGAGCCAGCAGTCGAGGTTCTCACAGCCGTCTACGAGCACGCCGGTTCCGAGACAGCCGCAGAGATCTGGGTATCCAGCAGTCAGTGCGCCGGGTCAGAGGCAGCAAGCGTCGCAGGGAAGACTGTACACAGTTACCGACTCCCGGGCCCCAGGATCCACTACCTATCGCGAGACCATTCAGGGTACGTGTTTATTGTATCAATTATGTGCATTATTCTTATTTGATACCGGGGCGTCACACTCGTTTATTTCGTTGAGTTGTGCTGAGAGGTTGGGGTTGAGCTTAGAGCCGTTGAGTCCACCCCTCTGCCTGGACACCCCAGTTATGGGTGGAGTATCGTTGACTAGGGTCTGTCGTGCCTGCGAAATTAGAGTCGCAGATTGTCCTTGCCCTGGTGACCTTCTCGTGCTGGGAATGACGACCTTTGACGTGATCTTGGGAATGGATTGGCTGGCGAAGTACCGAGCCAATATCGACTGCTACAGGCGATGAGTGACAGTGTCAGTGGGCAGCACGAAGGTGACGTGTGTCCTGGGTAGTAAGAGCGGGGTTCTCCTGTCGGCGTTGTCCGCAGTGGAGGAAGTATCGGTTGTGCAGAGCCGAGAGTTACCGTGAGTGGTATGCGAGTTCCCTGAGGTCTTTCCTGAGGAGTTGAGCGGGTTGCCACCGGAGCGTGAGGTGGAGTTCGGGATTGACCTGGTGCCGGGAACGGCAGCGATATCGATGGCACCTTACAGGTTTGCGCCAGCAGAGTTGACTGAGATGAAGCGTCAGCTCGAGGAGCTTCATGAGAAGGGATTTATCTGTCCGAGCGTATCGCCGTGGGGAGCACCAGCACTCTTCGTGAAGAAGAAGAGTGGAGAGCTTTGGATGTGTATAGATTACCGGAAGCTGAACCGGGTTACGGTGAAGAACCGATACCCGATGCCGAGGATTGACGACTTGTTCGACCAGTTGAGAGCTTCGACCTGTTTCTCGAAGATCGATCTGCGATCCGGATATTACCGGTTGCGAGTCCGAGAGGGGGACGTCGCAAAGACTACGTTCCGGACACGCTATGGCCATTACGAGTTCTTGGTGATGCCGTTTGGGCTGAGGAACGCACCTGCAGCGTTCATGGATCTGATGAAAAACATATTCCGGCCGTACTTAGATCACTTTGTGGTGGTGTTCGTAGACGACATCCTCATCTATTCGCAGAGCGAGGCGGCACATGAGGTACATCTAAGGACTGTTCTGACTCTGCTACGCACGCATCAGTTATATGCCAACCTGGAGAAGTGCGAGTTCTGGCTCACTGAGGTGAAATTCCTCGGTCACATTGTATCCTGTGACGGTATACTGGTCGATCCGTCGAAGATCGACGCGGTTTCGAAGTGGGAACGACCCACGAGTGTCTTCGAGATCCGCAGCATTCTGGGGTTGGCAGGCTATTATCGGCGGTTTGTCCAGGACTTTGCGCGACTAGCCGCGCCGATGACTCTGTTGACGCGCAAGGGAGTCGGGTTTGTGTGGACAGAGGATTGTGAGCGTGCATTCACGGAGTTGAAGACTCGTCTGACCACAGCTCCAGTATTGGTAGTGCCAGAGCGAGGGATCGGGTATGAGGTCTACTGTGATGCGTCCGGGTAAGGACTGGGATGTGTACTGATGCAGTTGGGTAGAGTGGTTGCTTATGGATCTAGGCAGTTGAAGACACACGAGCGCAACTATCCTACCCACGACTTGGAGCTAGCAGCAGTCGTGTTCGCGCTAAAGGGCTGGCGGTATTATCTATATGGCGAGGGGTTTCAGGTGTTCTTGGATCACAAGAACCTCAAGTACATCTTTTCCCAGCGAGACCTGAACATGCGCCAGCGGCGATGGATGGAGCTGCTTGAGGAGTACAAATTTGAGCTACACTACCATCCGGGTAAGGCGAACGTGGTCGCCGATGCCTTGAGTAGGAAGTCGGTTCCGAGTCTTGCTAGCATATCAGTCCGAGAGTGGGACATGATGGGGGAACTAAGCACGTTCGGGCTTGAGCTAGAGGAGATTAATGATGGCGTGGCCATGTGCTCATTGGTGGCTCAGCGCTCACTACTTGCCCAAGTGTTGGAGGCGCAGTCGGAGGACGTCGAGACGACAGAGATCCGAGAGAGGGTCGTCAGCGGTGACAAGGTGGTAGGTTGGGAGATCAGTGCAGATTGGGGGTTACAGTATCAAGGAGGGTTGTTCGTGCCGTGCAACTGTAGAGACGACGTGTTGCGAGATTCACATCATTTGCGTCTTACAGTGCACCCGAGGGGCACCAAGATGTACTGTGACATCAGACGGCACTTCTGGTGGCGCGGGGTGCGGAGAGCAGTCACAGAATTTATGTCGAGATGTCTCGTCTGTCAGCAGGTGAAGGCCGAACATCAGCGTCCCGCAGGATTGTTGCAGCCACTACCGATTGCCCAGTGGAAGTGGGAGCATATCACGATGGACTTCGTGTGTGGGCTGCCGAGATCGCCGAAGGGACACGACGCCGTATGGGTAGTAGTCGATCGGTTGACCAAGTCGGCCCAATTCCTGGCTATGAGGATGACTGATCCTGTCGACAAGTTGAGCAGCATGTACATTCAGCAGATAGTGTGTCGATAGAGTCTGCAGACCGCGTTGGGGACCGAGGTTCTACTCAGTACAACACATCATCCCCAGATAGACGGTCAGTCCGAGCGCACTATTTAGATCTTGGAAGACATGCTGCGGGCATGTGTGTTGGACTTCAGGGGATCAAGGGAGACCCACCTGCCGTTGGTCGAGTTCGCCTACAACAACAGCTTCAAGGCCAGTATCGGGATGGCATCGTTCAAAGCGTTGTATGGGAGGCCGTGTCGATCGCCAGTGTGTTGGGCAGAGGTGGGGGACAAGAGTCTGTTGGGGCCAGATCTTGTCAGAGAGACGACAGAGAAGGTCGCGCTGATACGCGAGCGGTTGAAGACCGCGCAGAGTCGGCAGAAGAGATACGCCGACAGACGGCGTCGCCCTCTTGAGTTCGCAGTGGGGGATCACGTGTTCCTGAAAGTGAGCCCGAGGAAGGGACTGCTACGGTTCAGACGCAGCGAGGGCAAGTTGGCTCCGCGGTACATTGGCCCGTTCGAGATCTTGAGCAGAGTGAGAGCAGTGGCCTATCGTCTGGCGTTACCACCGCAACTTGGGAGAGTTCATAACGTCTTCCACATGTCCCAGTTGCGGCAGTACAATGCGGACCCCTCCCACGTCATCGAGTGGACAGATATCGAGGTGGCTGACGATGTCTCCTATGAGGAGCAGCCGGTTCGGATCATGGACACACGGGAGCAGGTCTTGCGTGGCAAGATTATCCGCCTAGTACGGGTGCAGTGGAGGCATCACGGGGCTGAGTCGACTTGGGAACGCGATGACGAGGTTCGCGCGAAGTACCCCGACCTGTTCGACTCCCGAGGTTCGTCTGTTTTAAATTTCGCGGACGAAATTCCTTTAAGGGGGGTAAATTGTAATAACCACTCCCGGTCAACGCCAGTCAAATCTGCGAAAAACAGGAAAATTTTAAAAAAAATTAAGCAGACACTTAAATGAACCTAAATTTGACCCCGAGGGTCATACCGGACTTAAGTTGACCCCGATATCGACCAAACTGAGTTCCGGGGGACTCAGGGCAACTTTCTAACCAATTTGGGAAATGTTGACTTTTCGTTGGAAAAGTCAACCGAGCAACGTTTTGGTCCATTCGAGGACCGTTTTGGATCCAAAAAGCTTAGCCGTCGTCGCAACGGTCTTAGTTGAGCCGTTTCCTTGTAGCCCATGAAGTTTCGTAATTTCCTGCAAAAAGTGCCCGTTCGGGGACCGAAACGTCCGAATTTTGCGAATCTGATTGGAAAATATCTAGAAGATATTTTCCAAAAAGGTGTGGGACCCACCTTGCCACTTGTCAAACAAGTGGTGGTGTTAGGGATTTGGGATGGAGAATCTTGGGATTCAACTTCACACCCTAAGAATAAAATGATTGTCTTCGTCGTTCAGAACCATGGTCAATAAAGAACATACATGTTATCCTAGAAGACCTCATACCAGGGGTGAACCTGACTACATTCTAGTTTTCAAGACTCCAATTATGGGCGGTGATATCAGATGTCACGCCACGAATTCAGTATAATCGAACCCGGAACGCGAACGGTTAATCAAGTAAAACAAAGTCTCAAATAGTTTAATAAACCGCTTTGAAAGCACCACTTGTATTAATCAAAACAATATTTTTACAAATTGAGTTTTAATAAAAAAAAACGAAAGAACACTAAAACATGAGTGTACATCGCTAGAAAACCCCGACAGCCCGGACTCTCGCTCCTAGCTCTTCAAGCCTCGAGAGATCCTCCTAGTCCGCCTCACGAACGGTACCTGTAGGAAAAGCAGCAAGGGGTGAACGTTTCGCTCACCACCACGGACACCAGACTGACTACGGCATACAGCAGAAATACCGGGAACACCGACAACAAACAAAAACAAAGGGGACTACTACCCCAAATCACATCTTAAACCCGACTGTCACACAAATCACTGTTAATTTCCCCCCAACCATCCAAGACCCGTGCACGTAAAGGAGACCCCAAATCAGAGACCGAACAACCATTCCATTAGTCACACCGACAAGGTAAAGCACAACCCTCACACGATCCTATGTGCATTTACTTGTAACTTTCCACAACCAAACCAGTATTCGCTACTCGTCCCTACCTCAAAGGCCTGCGGGAAAAGTAGTAAAGGGGATGAGCGTTCCGCTCACCTCCACGGATACCCGTTCGATTATGGCATACTAGTAAAGCATCAACAACTTACCAATCTAAATAGGGCAAACAACTACCTCAAAACCTGATACCAAACCGTCACAACTGCTCACGATATCAATACCTCAAATACTCGCTCACGTAAGGGAAACCTCGAATGGGGATCATATTTTAAACTAAGCAAAACACTATTGCTCGACATATCAACACCCCAATTACCCGATCACGTAGGGGAAACCTCAAAACGGGGATCATATTCTCAACTAAGTAAATCACTATTGCTCACAACATCAATACCCCATCTACCCGATCACATAAGGGAAACCTCAAACAACCCACTCACGTGAGGGAAACCTCAAACCACCCATTCACGTGAGGGAAACCTCAAACAACCCGTTCAAGTGAGGTAAACCTCAAACCACCCGTTCACGTGAGGGAAACCTCAAACAACCCGCTCACGTGAGGGAAACCTCAAACCACCCGTTAACGTAAAGGTAACCTCAAACAACCCGTTCACGTAGGGGAAACCTAGTTCGTACTGCGCCGCAGCGCATCAACCCTAACCCCTCTCCAGGGTGAGACCCTCACACAAAGGCGTTATATCACCACCGTAGGTTATTGATGAGTCTCGAACCCAAGACCTCACCCTTTAACACAGAATTTACGACCTCTACAAACAAACACAAAGATCGCAAGCAATGTCACACAATATCAACAAACCTGTAATAACCACTCCCGGTCAACGCCAGTCAAATTTGCGAAAAATAGGAAAATTTAAAAAAATTTAAGCAGACACTTAAATGAACCTAAATTTGACCCCGAGGGTCATACCGGACTTAAGTTGACCCCGATATCGACCAAAGTGAGTTCCGGGGGACTCAGGGCAACTTTCTGACCAATTTGGGAAATGTTGACTCTTCGTTGGAAAAGTCAACCGAGCGACGTTTTGGTCCATTCGAGGACCGTTTTGGATCCAAAAAGCTTATCCGTCGTCGCAGCGGTCTTATTTGAGCCGTTTCCTTGTAGCCCGTGAAGTGTCGTAATTTCTTGGAAAAAGTGCCCGTTCGGGGCCCGAAACGTTTGAATTTCGCGAATCTGGTTGGAATCAAAAAAGGTGTGGGACCCACCTTGCCACTTGTCAAACAAGAGGTGGTGTTGGGTTTTTGGGGCAAAACAAGATGAGTACATAGGGGTGGGTTCGGCTAAGTGGTGTAGAAGGAGAAAAAAAATAGAAAAAAGAGAAGAGATTTTAGAGAGAGAAGGAGAAGGAGAAAAGGGGAGAAAAGAGAAGAGGTGTTAGGGTTTTTCCACTATTCACGAGCATCAAACCATTGGATCGTCTCAACGTTCCAAGAATCGAACTCCCAACGATATTCTCTACGGTGAGCACCTAATCGATCTTCGTTTTGTTAAGTTCAAAAATTAGGTTTTTGTTTAAAACTAGTACTTTATGGTTGTATTGGGGATTGGAGTTCGTTGGAGACGTTTTGGAGCAAGATTGAACGTTTTCCGGTGACCGGGAGCTCGGGGGGAGCTCCGGCCACCGGATATGGTGGCTGGCCGGCCATAGGGTGGCTGGCCGGAGCTAGGGCCGGCCACCACCATGGTGAGCCGGGCCCAATTTAGCCTAGCCACCCACGGCCAAGGTTGGTCGGGTGGGGCCCACGTGCTCGGGTGCTCGGGTTTCGTGTTCGAGTGGTTTAGGATGTTCCCCGAATCATTAATCTACTACCGGATCGAAATTTAGAATTAAATTGTAAAAGTTGTAATTGACGGGTTTAGAAACTTGAAACGCTAATTAAATTACTCGGAAGTCGAAATTGGATTCCGTCGAGTGCATAGGAACCCTTGAATTATTCTAAGACCGTAGAAACGAAAACGGGAATTTTCTGAGCCCCGGAAGGGTGTTTCCAAAACCCGAGCAGATTCGCGATGTCGGGCGAATCAGACTTTTCCGAGTCCATTATCGACAATGTCGAGTAATTGGGAAGTTTGGGAGTGATCGACATTGTCGGGGTTACTTTTGGGCGTCAAGTTTATTAAATTCTGGTTTATATCTGCGAACTTAAAAGTATTTAAATTGTGTTCTTATTAGATCGTGTCGCAAACAGAGGAAAGGGAAAGCTAGGCGAGTGACCGAGATCACACCGGAGCTTGTTAGTGCGCTTTTGGAGAAAGCATACGAGGTAGGGAAAAGTAGCCGGATCTCGGCCCTGATTAGGGAAAGTTAACAGTAGAATTGCATGTGACACCGGGGTGTCGTGGGTAAAGTAGGTTTATCGAATATTAGAAAGGCAGGCGACACCGGGTAGTGTCGTATGATACAGGAACGTATCGAACATTAGAAATGCATGTGACACTTAGTAGTGTCGTAGGAGCAGTGAACTTTCGATATTAGAACTACTGGAGGCATATGACCATGCCTGGAGGTTGATTGTTTAGTTTTGTGTCTTGGGTGGCCATGAGAGCCCGTACTTTAATGTTTGCGCCTTGGGTGGCCATGAGCCCGTACTTTAATGTTTGTGTCTTGGGGGGCCATGAGAGCCCGTGTTTTACCGTTGGTGTCTTGGGTGGCCATGAGTGCTCGTGGGGTTGTTGAGCCCGTGCTTTTACCATTGGTGTCTTGGGTGGGCATGAGGGCCCGTAGGGTTGTTGAACCCGTGCTTTACTGTTGGTGTCTTGGGTGGCCATGAGTGCCTGTGGAGTCTTGAACCTGTGTTGTTGCTTGTTGTTGAACTTTGTTTGTGATTGTGATTGCCTGAGGTTGGTGGGTATGGCTAGCCTCCCGACAGAGTTCGAGGGAAGTGGCGAGGTTGTGGGCTAGCCTCCCGACAGAGATCGGGAGAAGGTGCGCGGGTGTGGCTAGCCTCCCGACAGAGATCGGGGGAAGTGGCGAGGTTGTGGGCTAGCCTCCCGACAGGGATCGGGAGAAGTTGCGCAACAGGTCGACCGCCTGGCCTGACAGGGATCGGTAAAGGGCGTGGGGGTTACTGAGCAGTTGGAGTGCGATCCTTTGTGATCTTGTTTGGTGTGCGATCCTTAGTGATCTTGGGTGTTGCGTGGTTATCTGCCGTGTCTTTGGAGGAAGTCGTCAATCGTTGTGTCGAGTCTACATTACGGGTCCGAGTGTTGAGTCGGTTGAGGAAAGTAACTGTTTGTGTGTGTTAGTCGGGTTGTTGTTGGTGTTACCAGCATTGTCTGCTAAGTATGTCGTAGTCAGTCTGTTATCCGTGGTGGTGAGCGAACGCTCACCCCTAGTTGCTTTTCCTACAGGTACTAGCCGCGGAATGGACTAGGTGAGCTTCCGAAGCTTGAAGAGCTAGGAGCGGGAGTCCGGGTTTACTTTTGAGTCTAGCGACGTACACTTGTATTTTGTCCACTTGTTGGGACGTACTTTTGAGTTGTAAATAATTATTTTGATGAACAAAGGGTGATTTTAAAGTGATTTATTTAAAGGGTTTCAAAATATTTTATTGTTTTAAACGTTCGCGTCCCGAGTTCGGTTTTATTGTTTTAAACACCCAAGATCACAAAGGATCAACACACCTTCTGCTCAGTTTGCGGTAGCAATCCGGCTGGGCCTGGCACTGCCCCACACACTTTCCCCAACACACAGTCGGGACAGGCGGTCGACCTCATCGCGGAACATAGCAACACTTTTCCGATTGCTAGTCGGAAGGAGGGCCTCCTTCATCGCGGAATCTCAAGCCTCAACACTTTACTGATCGCGCGCCGGAAGGTACGACACACCTCACGGCAAACACATCCCTCGACACATTACCGGTCGCGCATCGGAAGGTACGACACACCTCTCGGGCATAACTCATCCAGGTATCACCAGAACAAACACAATCACAACCAAATATCACACAATACTCCGCAAATAGCAAAATTAAAATCACGACTAACTACCACTCAGCAAGTCAGTCAAAACATACTAGTTCAACACCCCCACGGGTACACATGACCACACACAAACACAATCAGTTCACTCAACCTACGGGTGCAACCAGGTGCCCACATGTGATTCCTATTACACGGTAAGTTTACTTAACCTACTACACCACCAAGTGCCACATGCATTTCTATTGTTCGATACGCTCGCTTATCCTACGACACCACCCAGTGTCACATGCATTTCTATTGTTCGATAAGTTCACTTATCCTACGACGCCACCAAGTGTCACATGCATTTCTATTGTTCGGTAAGTTCACTTATCCTACGACACCACCAACTGTCACATGCATTTCTATTGTTCGGTAAGTTCACTTATCCTACGACACCACCAAGTGTCACATGCATTTCTACTAATAACTTTCCCTAGTCAAGGCCGATATCCGGCTACTTTTCCCCACCTCGTAAAGCGTTCCAAATGTCCACGCTCAAGCTCTGACAATGCTCACGACCACCCGCTTAGCCTCCTCTTTTCGCGGTCGATGGCACGATCTAACATGATCAAAATAACACACTTTTTAAATATGCAGGCAAAACCAAATTTAATGAATTCAACGCCCAAAAACAGCCCCGACAATGTCGATCGCTCCCACACTTCCCAATTACTCGACAATGTCAACAAAGGGCCCGGAAAGGCCCGATTCGCCCGGCTCGGCGAATCTGCCCGGGATCGGAAAACACCCTTTCGGGACTCCGAAAATTCCCATTTTTGTTTCTACGATCCTAAAATAATTCACGTGTTCCAACGCAATCGACGGAATCAATTTCTGATACCCGAGCGATTTAATTCCGCGTTTAAAGTTTCTAACCCAGATTTCCGAATTCTCATAAATTAATTCCATAATTCGTTCCGGGTATGAATTATCTACTCGGGATCATCCAAGACCACCCGAACACGAAAAACCTGAGGCCCGGCCAAGTGGGCCCCACACGGCCACACCGGAAAACGCCTCATTTCGCCCCAAAACGTTCCTAACGAACTCCAATCCTTAAACCAACCTTATTTAAATCATTTAAACTCAAACCCTAAAATTCAAACGTGCCAAAACGAGAAAAAGACGGGTTCTTACCATAGGGAACGTTGAGGGGAGGACGAATACGCGAGAATTGAGACGATCCGTCGGTCGGATCGTCGCTAAATCCACAAAGTCCTTTTTTCTCCTTCTTCTTCTTCTTCTCTCTTCTTTCTCTCTCTTCTCTCTCCTTTTTTCCTCTCTTGGCCGAACACTACCCCTCTTCATCCTTTTTAATTTGTTTTAAATTCACACAACACATCAAAATGACATAAATGCCCTCAAGTCTCTCGTCTTTTCTTTTAAGTCAAAGGGCAAACTTGTCCTTTCAATCCCCTTCCACAACTATCTTGACATGTGTCAAGTGGGTCCCACTTATTAGAAAAGTATCTTTGTAGATATTTTTCAGTCAGATTCGCGAAATTCGGCCGTCTCGGGCCCCGTGCGGGCCCATTTTCCAAGAATTTATGAAATTTCTCGTGCTACAAGGAAAAGGCCCAACTAAGACCGCTGTAACGACGGCTAAGCATTTTGGATTCAAATCGGGCCTCAAACAGACCAAAACGTCGCTCGGATGACTTTTTCGGCAAAAAGTCAACTTTTTGCAAATTGGTCAAAAAGTTGCCCTGAGTCACCCTGAACTCAATTTGGTCGATATCGGGGTCAACTTAAGTCCGATTTGACCCTCGGGGTCAATTTTAGGTTCATTTAGGTGTCTGTCCCAAAATTTTAAATATTTCCGTTTTTCCGCCGATTGACCGGCGTTGACCAGGAGCGGTCCTTACATCAGATCTTCCATGGGACAACCTGACTCGAACAACTAGATGGAGGATATACGAAGCACTTGGGGGTTGTGTGGATGTTCGAACAGACACTTCAGGTATGGGTAGTAGAGGAGTACTCCAGGTGAGATTTTGGAAGGAGTTGGCCACCCCACTTCGACGGACAATTAAGATTACCGTATACGAGCACAAGACACCATTTCATGTTCGTATCCAATACGTCCTCTTACCAATATATTGCTTTCATTATGGATTTGTTCGACATCATGTAGGCGACTGCAAACATGGGCATCCGAATGACCTGGACGGACCCCACTCTATCAAAACATACCGTCCACATGGACTTGCCTATGCAATCCACAAACAATTCAAGGATGTTCATGGTACCGAGACCCTTTTGTCCTTATAGGCTTCACCCCGTTGGCCCTATAGGCCCCACCACCATTGTAGTTACCCATAAAACACAAGTAGCACACACTTGGACTCGAGTAAGTGGACACTGGACACCCAATCCATCCATGCCACCTCCTTCAGGCATGGATTGACCTATGATTGGAAGGCTGCACCCGATCATCCTGAAATTGAAAAAGGCCCCAAAAGACAAGAGAGATATACCCAATCAGGGAACCCCATATGAGGCTCGATTACTTAGAAAACCAATAAAAGAACAACGAAATTTAGCCTCAAGGATGAAAGAATGATTGTCATGCCACATACCCCCAAAAAGAGGATACTGGATGAACCAACCCCGGATACGAGGCACGTTACAATAGAGAAGGATGAGACGAGGTCAGCAAAACAGCCTTACAAGTCTAATGACTGCCTCCCAATGCACCAGAGTATGTATGGGGATGCATACTCCGCCCTGCCTTACTCGGTGGAATTCCGAGATATCAATCCCCCCGTCTACTGGTGTTATCCGAGACAGTCTGGGCCTTTTCCAACTACAAATCCATGCCCAAGGATGTCAGATTGAGACTAAAAAAGTGTCGCCTCTCTACCTCTCCTATAGTTATTAGCTTAAATGTCGCAATCAATGTTTCCGTGGTAATACTAGGTTTGTTACTATAGGGCCGAGTGTCCAAGGCCCATGGGCCATGACGATTACTCCCCCTGCTTTTATTTCCAATATTTACTGTCAGGATGTCGATGTAAGATTACTTGTGTATTTTTTCTTCCACGTCTAATAAAAAGGTGTCTTACTTGTTAAAAAAATCACCAATTAATCTTTGTATAATTTTTGATAAATCCCTAGGATCTTCATCGCACAATTAATGCCTAACGCTTTTAAAATCTTAACTATTTTTTAAGCGGATTGTATATTAATCACTCAACCTTTGGTCGCAAGAAGAAACCTAAAGGCAATACATATAAATAGACTTTGAAGAAACCAAACACAACAAAAAATTATCCCACAAAAACAATCATACACTCAACCTCTCCCCACTACTACACCAAGACCTTAGCCAACCCCAAAGCCCATCATCTCACCCCCATAACCTCACAACCATGTTGCATCCCTTGCAAGACCTCTCATACCATCCAAGCGGGACATTATTTGGAACGAGCATGTATTCCTCCAGATATTCCCTGCAATTCATAAACGTTACCTGATGTGAACGTAAAATACATCTATTTGAGATGTTTTTAGCACACATTCTTGAGCTTTTCAGTCACTAGATGGTTTTTTTTGATGAATATTTCTCTTGTTTTGTGCAGTTGATCGATCTCCAAAGGAATTGGGAAATTCGGGATGGAAACGGAGCAAAAAGAGGCAAAAAGAACATGAATTTCAGAGGCGCACGCTGAGCGAACGAAATGCATCCAACATGCATCACGCACGCCAAGCGCATGGCGTGCGGCCAGCATGCACCACACACGTCGAGCGCACGACGTGCAGATTGGACATAGAGCACCGCAAATTGCCATTTTTATCGCCGCACGGCGTCTGCACGGTGTGCATGGTGCAAGCCCAGCGCACGACGTGCGTGCGACGTGCACTGACATGTTTCAGTGATTTTTAGCGTGTAAATTTCCTATTTTGGCTTTGGTTTTAAGTGATTATAAATAGGAATTAGGTCAGATTTCATGGGTATCACGAGTTTCAGAGAGAAAAACACAAGTTTGAGAGCAAGATTCAAGGTTCGGAGTTTTGGAGACTTGTAATCGAAGTACTTCTTCGTTGTGATTGATAATCGGCTATTTGTATCGCTTTTGCTAGTTATGATGTTTATGATTACATTCAACTGCGTTTTGTGTTCTTATTCCGCTGTCATGAACTAAATACATTTTGATCTATGACATAGGGGAACGATATGATGACATAAATGGATGGGTTTTGGCTTTACACTTGTTTTTTTTATCGGCAATATTAATTTTTTTTGAATGAAACCTCTTACAAGACGAAAGAGGAGAAATACATAAGTCTGACTACAGAAATCAAAATCCCTAGAAGGACGCAACAATCATCATCGGGCAAAACCAACAAAAGAAACAAACCACAAACTCCAGCAAACAAGCCGGGGATGAACTTGAAATCAGCAACACAAGGACCAAACCCACGCAGGGGTGCAAATACCACGAGCATGACGCTCAAAAAACTACTACGAGCATGGCGCTCGGAATAAAACCAGGAGCTTGGCGCTCAGAAGACAACCCGAGCATGGCGCTCGGACCCACGAGCATGTCACTCAGAAAACCATAACCACGAGCATGACGCTTGTTAAACTTGTATTTATGCTATTGTTGATATAATTTCGTGCTTAATGCTTTATCGCCTTGATCATGTGATAGATGTATGAATTCTAGTAACCAACAATTGAGAAATGAGGTTACTAGGAGGAAAAAGAAATTACATAACTCGGGTTTCAATCTAGACTAGAATATGGTTAGACTGACACGAGTGCAATAACCATAGGAGTAAAACCCTAAAGTTAGAGGAATTCGTAAATCTTAATGCTTGGTACCTTTCTACACCTAGATTAGAGATATTAGGTGGTCAGAGTACGAAAGGGTCCTAATGCGATCGAGAGATGGTTAGGACTAGTTATAGATAATTCACGTTGCCTTTAGAATAATACCAGTTGCAAGTGTAGACCGAATCCCAATAATTTATTCATCATATCAGAACTCCGTCAATGTCCTAGATTGCTTTAAATATCTGATTTTAAATCTGCTTTTGATATTGTGCTCTTGCATTCTCGGATTATTTACATTGTTTCAAAATTGTATTGAATTATTATTTTCAAAACAAAACCAATCATCGGTATAGGAATAGCTTAAGCAGCGAATTAATTAACTAAAGTGCTTGTCTAATTGCTTCCTTGGGTACGATATCTCGTACTAAACCCCGAATACTACTTGACGACCGGTACGCTTGCCGTGCCATTCTGAGAGTTAATTCTCAGAGTGTCAAGTTAATGCCTCACCGAAGCAATGAGCATCCCATACAAGCCCAAATACATAATGTCACACCTTCACTACCACCACATCCAAAGCATCCGTGTAACTATTGCACGCCGTTGGGTTTCACAGCAACCATAGATACCTTAGCACCGTATATCATGTATTCAGCCAAGTCTTCTGACATAACCGCCATCCCCAAGCTTGCCTAGTAACAAAGAAGACCTCCCACCGATCTTATCATTACCCAATTGCACCTCCAACTCCACCATCCCATGACCCGTCCCCAAATATCCTAGGCCACTTGGCAGTGCAACAAGATGTGGGTTGTGTCCTCAAAGCTAGACCTACACATCGCACACAACGGACGATTAAGTGATAGTTGTAATCCTCGGTCCTCCAAGAAACAAGTCGTGGGAAAAGCTCAATGACCTACTAGCCACACTGTAATGCAAAACTTTGGGTTTTGTGACCAACAACATCATTGTGAGAGCACCCACATCGGTGCAGGGCCTGCGCGCGAGGCCGGGACAGGAACAGAAGGGGAAGGTTCGGGGTTCGGGGTCCGGTCCGGTGTGGGGGCGTTTGGTGCGAGGCGTGCGGGGCGGGGGTGTGGGGGAGAAGGGGAAGGGTTCGGGGCAGAGGGGCGCGAGGACTATTTCATCCTCGCTGCCCCTCTGCCTCTCTGTCCACCAGTGGCACGCTGCCACGCGTCCAAAACGAAAAAAAAGACCGTTGCTGAGCAACGGTCTTAAACGACTATATCAGTTTTTTTATTAAATACAAAATACAATTAAATAATCAATTCTCCAACACTATAAATACCCCTCACCCCATTTCACCAAATCCACACAACAAACTTCATACTCTCTCAACCCTCACTCTCTCGAATTCATACCGTCTTTGCAAAATCCGATCGATAATGTCAAACGACGATTTCACTCAACCGTTGGAACACCCAGTTTTCAATACGGACGAGGAGGACAACACCGATCAAGAAGGGGCGAACACCAATCAACAAGATGCGACCACCAATCAACCCGGGGAGAACTACGTACAGATGTTGCAAACCGGTTTCACCCCAACCGGTGGTTGGAACCCTGATATGTTCAACCAATACATGACCTCTGTTTTCGGCCAAGGTAATTATAATTTTATCCATTTCATTAAATAAAATATTAATCATTCCATTATCTAAGTTCGCATTATCCATTTGTACTTTGAATTAAAATATAATTGTCAACGTAGGTGGAATAGGACAACCGGTCTACCCACCGGGACAACCGGCCTACCAACCGGGCCAACCGTCCAGTCCAATTCGTCATCTTCCACCGGTGACAGGCGTTTTCACATGCCCACTGTTCGACCAATTCAACATGGGGGTCAACTATTTCGGCCACCAACAATTCTTGGTGCCGGCCGCCACCGAAACCCGACTGTCGTCTACTTCATCATCAGTGGGACCGAGCACCCGGGAGACTGCAGAAAGGCGAACCAAATGGCCCCCTGAAGTGGATTTGCTCCTGATCAACGCCTGGCGAAGTACAACGCGCGACCCCATACACTGGACCTCTCAAGATGGGAACACGTTCTGGACCACGGTGAGGAGGCGCTTGTGCAAATATGGGAATTTCCCAATCGATCAGTGGACCTTGCAAGCCGTCAAGAGCCATTTCAACAAAAGTGCTGGAAGAGTCAGGCGGTATATCACACTCATGAGGAAGGAGAGGAAAGAGCTAGGTCATAGCGGCTAGAACGAAGAAAAGTTTAAGGAGCGGATGATGGAACAATATCGAATCCACGTCAGGAATATCAAAGGCGAGCCAAAGATTTTCAAGCTCCACCATTGGATAGAGCCGTTGGAAAACGACGACAAGTTCTGGGTAGCGGAACTCAGCGAAGTCGGGGTAGTTCGACGATGATTGGACGAGGCCGGCAGTTATAGCAGCACAACCCTGCCCGCTTCACTCCCCACCGACGATGATAATGTCACACATTTAAGTGGTGACGAGAAACCAGCAGGAGGCTCAACTTCCCCGTTGGGAGGTACAAGTACCCCAACCCGACGTCCATGATCCCCACTCGTGGTTCCAAGTTCCCCAACAAGCATGTCGCCTCCACGAGAATGCCCAATTGGCAATAAGGCCG
The DNA here is from genome assembly GCA_963921825.1 of Erodium maritimum. Classification (NCBI taxonomy): domain Eukaryota; kingdom Viridiplantae; phylum Streptophyta; class Magnoliopsida; order Geraniales; family Geraniaceae; genus Erodium; species Erodium maritimum. Next base: position 24,554,021 of record OY997596.1, on the reverse strand, counting down.
CGAAGAGGAAGGGGAAGAGTTTGTCGGACAGGGCATCGTACATCCTCCAAATGCATAAGGGGAGGTGTGAGAGGGCGAAACTTGCCGTGAAGATTGACGAGAAAATTGATAAATATATGCAGGAACTTAAAGAAATGAAGACTGCGGACACGTCCGATTTCGACCCGGAACAGAATGAGCAACATTTGGATATGATGCGTGTATGGATGGATCAAATAAAAAAGCTTCAGAAACAACTCGACAACGTTAATGGGGATACCTGATAATGTAATTTTTTTATGTCTTTTTTTTAAGTTATGTATTTTTTTTTTGCATTTTTTTAATGAACTTTTATTTCTATTAATGAAATTTTAATTCTATTTTATTTAGTAGTTGTCGATTTAAAAATAACGTTAAAAATTCAATTAAAAGATTAATTAATTACACAGTCAGCATTTCTGAAAATCAAGCCCCCCATACAAGCCCCTCTGATGTGCAGCACACTTTTTTTAGGGGGGCAGAACCCTAAACCCTGCCCAGTCAGCAGAGGGTTCTGCCTAAGGGTCCAGGGTTCTGCCCCCCTTGATGTGGGTGCTCTGAAGATCCTATAGATGTTAACCCGATGACGAAGTCAACGTCTTCCTACACGCTAGACCAAGAGTCGAAAGAGAAGAGGTTTGTGAAAATGAAAGAGTTTCAAATGATACGAAGACTGAAATTGAGGAAGGATGGCCAAAGGTTGTTTATGTGATCTCTTGATTTTTGTGAATTTTTTAAAAACAAACGAAAATTAATAACTACGCAAAAATCGTGTATAATGATAGGTAGTTTTTGCAAAAAGACAATAAAAAAGAACTTATATGTCATGTGAGTGACTGAAGTCTGTTTTTTTGTTCCATGACTACTTCACATTTACCTTTTATCTCTCTCAACAAAACCTTTTGAGTATACAACGAAAACAGAGTCTCTCTTTCTCGGACCCATCTTACTTGAAGTCGCCATGGGATCGGAGGAAGCAGAAGCCGTGGAACCAAAGACGGGCCTCTTTTCCGTTTCACCCAAAATGATGAAGTCAGCCTCCGGCATGCTGACCCCTCCCCTGCAGGGCTGCTCCGCCGCCGTGCCGTTCGGGTGGGAGGAAGAGCCGGGTAAGCCAAGGCCCTGCACTGCCCTCGTCATCACCGCCGCGCAGCTGGAGCTGCCGCCGAGGCTAGCGAAGCAGCAGCCCTCACCCACCACCTCACTGTTGGGGTGTCCGAAGAGGCCTAAAGCTGCCTCCTTTAGACTGACTACAACAACTAGTCAGAGGAGTAGTGGGCACGGGTCCTTCCATTTCAGCCCGAGTCCGAGTCCGGAGAGATCGTCGGCAAGGCTGGGAGTGGGCGCCATTGGGCTCAGCAAGAGGTGGAGCAAAGAGAAGGGGTGGCTCTTCGGGGCTTGGAGAGCGAGGAGGAAATCAGAGTTCAAGGGGAAGGCCAGATCGGAGGTTGCTGCAGGAGATAGCTTTGTGTTTCCTTCAGAATCACTCACTGATGATGATCAAGACAAACCTCTGGAGGAGTACCAGTGGATCAAGACCAGGTCTCACTTTTGGGTATGTTTTCCAATTCATTTATTTGAAGGTAAATTTCATTTCACTACCTCAAAAATACTTCGGTTGAATCTCACTATCCTAAAAATAGTTTGTGACACCTTACTACCCATAAAAATTCTTAAATTTCATTTCACTACCCTAAAATTAGTTTGTGACACCTCACTACCCTAATTATGAGTTAAGGGGCAGTTTTAGTACCTACCGTTAGATTTCATCCATTTTTTCAGCCAAACACTTAAAAAGTCCATAATACCCCTCACTAACATATGCAAGACACATGACCATTTTCCATCCAAAATGGATGGAAAATTAACGACGGGCACTAAAACTGCTCTTTAACTGGGTAGTGAGGTGCCACAAACTATTTTAAGAATAGTGAGATGAAATTTAAGAATTTTTTGGGTAATGAAGTGGCACAAACTATTTTTAGGATAGTAAGATGTAACTTAACTATTTTAAGGTAGTGAGATGAAATTTACACGTTATTCTAACGTAAATTTGGGCCGCTTAGAGGGGATCGGGTTTCCACGACTAAAACATCAAGTTTGGGTGACAAACGGGTTGTGAGTAGAATCAGTTCTGATACCATATAAATTTGAACCGGGTCATGCTTTCACAACTAAATAGTCAACCTTGTTAATCGAATATGACACTAGTCTTTATAAGTAGTTCTTTATTTTTATATTTTATCGATTTGGGTTCAAATTAAATATCGAGTTAGGACGGTTCTATAATGACAATCCGCCGAAAGGATTATAAGAAAACTTGTTTAAATAACAATCAGACAAAAAAATACCTAAAAATCTATTGGGGACGAAAGTTTTATCACATACATTTTAAATCAAATTGAATGAGAACGTGTTAGAGAGTTGTATAATGACAATATGTCAAATATTTGAGAAACGCTAGGATCAATTATGAATGTGTGATATATACTTGATCCAAAATCATGACTAGTGAATCACTGATTGCTTGCAGGCAACCATTTATGGAGGGCTGAAGCAGGTGATTCCATGGAAGGCCAAGAAGCTGAAGAAAGCTTGGTTTGTCAATTGAGTTTTGCCTTTTCACGCTACTCTTATTCCTGTTCTTGTTCCTCTAGTATAGTATAGTGTATGTTCTGTTGTTATGTTTTAACCTTGGTAGATATTTTTAATGAATGAAAGAGACATGACAAGGTGTAATATATTAATTGTCCATGTTCATCTGCTTGTTTCTTTACCTCAAGGTCTTTGTCATGGTCCCATCCCTTGCATCTTCAACCTTGCAAGTATATCTTTCACGGATACCAAATAGGGACCTTGCAGGAGAAGGATGTTATGTTTTGTCAAAGATAACATGCTGGGGAAACTTCATGGCACACTGATTTTCACAAAACAAGAATACACTACACTTGCAAGTTACAATTTTATCAACTAAAAACCAATATTCTTTCTCTGTCCACTTGGGTTAATACGATGGTAAAAAGCTTTTCATTTCTCACTTTTCTTTAAGATCACATGTCCGAATTTTACTGGATATGCATATTTGGGATTATGGATGCGTGGTGGGTTTAATTAGAGTTAAGTAAAAACAAAACAATACTCCTTATGAAAAATACGAAGACTTAGCATTTTATTTATCAAACAATGCTAAAACTCTCTCAACTAAATCCTATTAACGGCCACTACCCACCTTTTACTTCCTTGTCTTCACTGACTCCGGCTATGGTGGTTGTTGGTGGCGACCTCTCCTTTGCCCTCCTTCTCCATCATTTACCCTCCCTTTTCTTTTTCGGTTTGCTCTTGGTCGACTGGTAGTTGCTCCTGACTCGTTCCGGCGTGGTGCTACAGCTAAGGCAAAGGTCTTGTCATGCACGACCTCCTTTGTAGTGCATGACCCTCTTCTCGGAGTCTTACTGGGAGTTGGTTACTGCACGCTCCTCTACCTGACAGGTTCGTCGGAACTCGATTTTGCCCCAGGTTAGAAGATTTGGTGTCCTTTTCTCTCCTTTTTTCGAAGCAGATCTACCTCTCCTTTTACTTCTTTGACGCTGCTCCCCCCTTCGTCGGACTTGGCTCTGGTAGATGCGTCGGTTCTGGAGGTCATCGTGCGGGGGTGACTTGGGGTGACTGGGCCCTTTCTAGCGCTTTGGACTCGACTTCGACATCATGGGTTGACGAGATGGCGTAATCGGTGCTCAGGCATCTATGCCTCTTCATGGCTCCAGGATGATGGTTTCATTTCTTCGATTTCACCAGCGATTCACCACAGATCTAGCGTGGCTCGACTTTCCCTAACTTACCCAGTCACTGATTATCGCGGATCTTCTGGTGTTTGGTCTGTTCTCGAATCGTGAAGTCCTCCGACGTATCAGATCAGTCTTTTCGCCATTCACCCATCCTTTCAACTTTGTCGCTTTTCTTTGGCTTAGTGTTCCGTCACCGGTGTAGGGAAGTAACTGGTTTAGGGCTGATTGAGATTCGGTCGTGGGACGACTTTCTTCTCTCCGTAAAGATTGTTGCAGACCTTGTCATCCCTTGTTGTTGTGGTGGATTCTCTTCCAACGTTGTTGCGCTTTAAGCTCAATCCTCAGATTAACGTCTTTATTTGAACCGGACGTGGGACACTTTTCTTTGCATTTTCCGATGAAGATCGTCGTGGTTCAGGTCTGAACTCATTGCTATGGAGACTAGCTTATCTTGGTCTACATGGGTTTGGCCTTTAACTCGGGTTTTCACTGCTTCTGAACTTAGACCTGATAGTTCTACTCTCTTCTGGTCACGGTTGTGGCGAAGGCTCGACGGTCTTGCTGTTGGTCGGCCTGAAGGTTTGGCCAAGTACTGGCTTTATTTGCAGAACAGACTTGATCGGGAATAGAGGTCTAACTCTACCGATTAGTAGCATTGGCCAACGACATGCCGGGGAACAAGTGGTTCCGGTGAGTTTAGGGATACACGAGGTTAAGGTCATTTTCTATCAGGACGTTCTGCTTAGAGTTGTGGATGGTGGCTGACTATCCGGTACTTGGGAGGTCTTTTGTTATTTATTGTTCATTATGTTTTGTGGGAATTGGTTTTAGTGTCACCGTTCTGGCCTGAGGCCTTTGTTTTAGTGGAACTTCATGATTGTCATATCTGGTTCTTAGACCGTGTTTTGTTACTTCTTTTTACTGGTTACTTCCATGTTGTAATATTTGTCTTGTTTTCTTCAAGATTGATATATCTGAGTATAAGAATTGTTAGACCCATCACTATTGTTTGGCATTTCAGGCTGAGGTGTGTCTCAAACCTGTGTGTGTTGGGATTACGTACATTACAAATTTATGCACTAAGAACCTTGTTAGAGGTTTTCTTCGTTTGTATGTAACCTACTTTGAGGATTTTCCTTTGCCTTGTACTTTATTTCAAAAGCAAGGCATTTATAAAATTTTGTGATAAAAAATACTTCTTAAGAAATGAAACATCAGATGTGTAACAATCATTGACTTGTACAAAAAAAAGAATGTTCTGATGCAACATTTTTTGCTATCAAGCTAATGGATCTTATAAGTTGATCAAAAAGATTAGACAGAAACACAAAAACAGGATTTTAATTGTTTCATTGCATTGAAAAAGCAAAGAGCACGTAAAATCCTTACAAAGACGCCTTCTTTCTTAGAAAAAGTATGTATGATAAAACTAGCTCCTACAATATTTTATTTTTGATCAACGATTGCATATTATAAAGACCTTCTTCTAAGGTAGAAAACGGTTACAAAAAACCCCATCTGACTACAGATTGGAGAAGTAGAGGATAAAAGAAAACAATTTGGAAAATGATTTAGAGATAATAAGGCAGTAGAGTAGAGAATTTTCTAAGCAGGCCTTGATGTAAGTTTGAGTTGATGATCAACTAGTTGGCTGATGTTCAAACGCTGAGAGGGTAACTCGGTTGCCAAGTTGTACCAAAAAATCAGCAACCTTCAGTTAGATTTTCCATTAGATGAGCTGTTGGGAACTTGTTTGAGATACCAAACTGGTGATGTTGTAAGCTTCAGTGGATATAAAGTGTCAAAGATATTGCTGATGAAGCCTTGAAGTTAGAACAGAGCTGTAGGTTTTGGATGCTAATGAAGAAGAAGGTTGAAGTTGTTTAGTTTAGTGCTGCAATGAGAGGTAAGCAGGGTCCAAAGTTTTTAGGATGTTTAGGCAGGAGAGATTGAAATGAGAGAGGGTAGAGATTAGGGATGCTTGTCCTCCAAGCAACGATTGCTTACAGCCCAAGGCTTTACTTCAGAGGGTTAAGAAGACTGAGAGACCTGAGGGGGCTGCCTAGAGTGCTGAGGAAAAGCCAAGCTGAGAGAGAACTGAGAGGCAGTAACCTGAAGAAAGCCAAACAAAGAACAAAAGAGGAAAGAAGACTCTCAAAGCTAAGAAAAAATACCCTCACTCAAAAGAGAAAAGGACAGACCCCCACACCACAGGAACAAGAAACCCCAGGGACACTCCTAGCCTCACGAATCCTAAAAACCTCACAACCAACCACTCAAACCCATCCCAAGCCCAAAGCAACCCCACAAAGCAAATAAACTCCAGTCAGGTTAGCTTCAAACCAGTTGAGGAAAAGCCAATGTCATTTCCTTCTAGCACAATCCTTAGGCATGGTGGTCCATTCTTGTATTGTAAAATGGTAGTGTGAGTTGAAGGAAGCCCATTCCCAGCCATAAACCTTGTTCAATATCTTGGTGAAAGTTGTTTCAGGTGGTTCATCAACACCATTAAAAAAAGAAAGAATTTCTTGCTAGCCAGAGTTGCCAAAGAGTAACCTGGAGGATACTTCCCCAACATCTTTTAAGTTTTGAAGGAACCAGACCTGACCAAGAACAGAATAGTTGTTTGACATCAACTGGACAAATCCACTGAACTCCCCACCATCTGCAGACTAAAGTCCAAGTAATCCAAGCCTTTGAGCAATGAAGGAGGATGTGTGCTCCATCCTCAAAATCCCAGGAGCACTGAGGGCAGATTAATTGTTGCAGAGATAGATCCATACCCCTCCCATCTAGAAAGCATTTTGATGGTATTGCTTCTAGACAGGCAAGCCAAGAAAAAGCACATAATTTTGGGGGAATGTCAGAAGTCCAAACCTTAGAGGTCCATTCCACAGAAGAGTTGTTTTGTTGAGCAAGTAGGGTGTATATTCTGCTCACTGAGAAGCCTTTTTCATCTAACTTCCAGCAAAGTTTATCCTCATCTGAGCTTAAGATTGTAGAGCTAAGAATGGCTGAGAGTGATCCCCACTCCAATAGCTCCCTGCCCATTGCAGACCTTCTGCAGTTGAGATCCCAATCTCCATTGGATCTGATCTCAGCAATGGTTTTGAATTTGGAGTTTGACAAGGCAAAAAGTCTGGGAAATAATAATTTGAAAGGTACATCCCCCCACCAATGATCTTTCCAGAACTGAATTCTATTGCATTTGCCTAAAGTCCAAGTAAGACCTTTATCACCAAAGCAATCAGCAAATCTCTCATCTTTGAGAAGAACAAGGAAGTGAGAGATAAAACTTGGTCTTCCTATCTCAGTGAACTTTGATAAATCCCATTCATTGTAGTTGCAGCCCATTTTAGCACAGATGGTATGTTTCCAGAGTGAGTTTTCTTCCAAGGCAAATCTCCACCACCATTTTGCTAGTAGAGAAATATTCATCAACTGCAAGTTTTTTAATCCAAGCCCTCCCAGTTCTTTGGATTTGCAAATTTGATTCCAACCAACTTTGTAGAAGACCTAGGTAGGAGCATCACCATGCCAAAGAAATCTTCTTTTCCAACTTTCCAATTCCTTGAGGACTGCTTTTGGAGCTTTGAGTAGGGAGAAGTAGTATAAAGGAAGAGCACTGAGAGTTGTTTTTATTAGAGTAATCCTTCTTCCAAAGGATAGCATTTTTGCTTGCCACAGTCCAAGACTTTTTTTGAATTTGCTGATGATGGGCTGCCAAGTGATGAGTCTTTTGGAGCTAGCACCCAAGGAGAAGCCAAGATATGGAAATGGTAGTTTATCACAGCTGCTGTGTAAAATTGATGAATAATGCTGAGCTTCTTCTGGAGATAAATTGAGTGGGATCAAGGAAGATTTATTGTAGTTGACATTGAGGCCTGTCATGAGTTTAAAGATGGAGAGAGTATTTTTCAGGTTTTGAGCTCCTTCTGTGGTTTCCTTGATGAAGAATAGTGAGTCATCTGCAAATTGTAGGTGTGTAATGGTTGGCCCATTAATTCCTAAGGAGATACCTTGGAATTGATCATGTAGTAGTCCAGCTTGCATGATTTGGTTTAGAGACTCTGCAGCTAATGCAAAGAGAAGGGGGGATAGAGCACATCCATGTCTGAGCCCTCTAGATAGCTTGAAATCAGATGATGGGGAGCCATTGATAAGTATAGAGACATGTGCTCTAAAACAAGAAATCATCCAGAATCTCCACTGGAAACCAAAACCCATTTTCTGCAGTAACTTCATTAGATAGAGCCAATTGAGTTTATCAAAAGCCTTTTCAAAGTCTGCTTTAAAGATCAGAGCTTCCATCTTTGCATGTTTGATTTTGTTGACCACCTCATTAGCCACTAAGACTCCATCCAGGATCTGCCTCCCAACAATGAAGCCTGTCTGTTCAAACCCTACAAAGGAACTGACCACCCCTTTTAGCCTTGTGGATAACATTTTTGTGAGGATTTTGTAAGGGCCAGACATTAGACTTATTGGTCTAAAGTCATTAAAGGTGAGAGGGGCATCACATTTGGGTATGAGTGTGAGGAAAGAAGAATTCAAACCTTTTCCCAAATGGTCTGTCCTATGAAAGTAATGGATAAAGTTGACTAGATCCTCCTTGATTATTGGCCAACAAACTTGATAGAATCTTAAGGAGTAACCATCAGGACCAGGAGCCTTATCTCCAGCACAGGCCATTAGGGCCTTTAGAATTTCATCATCAGTGAAGGATCTTTCAAGTTCAGCAGCTTGATCTGAGGAGATTGTCTTGAAGTTCATATTATCAAGATTTGTATGATTTGAGCCTTGTTCAGTGAATCTTGCACTAAAGTGTGAGGCAGCAGTAGCTTTGATATGATCTGGATCATCTAATAGTACATCATTGGCCAAAATCTGAGTTATTTTCTTCCTGGATCCTTGAAAATTGGCTAGCCTGTGATAGTATTTGGAGGGTTTGTCCCCATCATGATGCCATTTTCTCCTTGCCTTTTGGCTCCACAATTTGGCTTGTAATTTGAGTTTAAGTGTCAGAGCAGCTCTTTTGAATCCTCTCTCAGAATGTTCAGTAGGGGTGAGATCTCTATCTTCAACAATTGTATCTAGATAATCAAGATCTGAGTTGAGGGCTTTGATATATGTATCTAGAATGCCAAAGACTTGAGTGTTCCATTCCTTTAGATCTTCTTTTAGAAGCTTGAGTTTTTTCCATAGGAGTAGGTGAGGTTGGCCTGTTACTTGGTATGATGACCAGAATAGTTGGACAGCCTTGAAGAATCTAGCATCCTCAAGCCAAATGTTCAGAAATTTGAAGGGTCTTGGGCCCAATCAATTTGTTCCTCATAAAGGATTAAGGCTCTATGGTCTGAGATACCTCTTGGAAGGCATTTTTGTGTAAGGTTGATGAATTTAGCCAAAAAGTCTGATGTAACAAGGTATCTATCAATCCTGGAAGCTTGTGAACCAGGAGCAAACCAAGTGAATTTGCCTCCAATTAGAGGTAGATCAATCAAGGCTAGGCTATCAAGAAGACCCTGGAAAGAGGCAATATCACTGAGAGAGGCCCTTGCACTGGTTCTTTCATTTCTATTTAGGACTGCATTGGAGTCACCAGCTAAAACCAGTAGTGGTGGAGGAGGAGTATCAGTAAGAGCAGCAATTAAATCAAACCATAGGGTCTTTCTTCCTCTGCTATCACAAGGGGTATATACATTAACTATACAACAAGGATCACTAGAAGCTTTGACCAAGCCAAACCAGATTAGAGCACCATTGATCTTCTTAGTCATAGAAAGTTGGAAGGCAGATGTTCTCCAACACAAAGTTAAACCACCAGATAGTCCAATAGAAGGAATATAATCCATTTCACACCCCCAATTCATTCCACAGGATCTGAGAAAGGCTGCAGTAGGAGCCAATAATTTTGATTCTTGAATAAGAACCATGGAGGGTTGTTGCTTGCGGATCACGTCACCCAGAGACTTCCTCTTTTGAGAGGAAGAGACTCCTCTCAGATTCCATGAGAGGATCTTCATGTGTAGGATTATAAAGAAGGAAAGGGAGTGGGCATATTACCCACAACCAAGGTAGTGTCTGACCCTAAAGGATTCTGATCTGCAATATCATCCTCTTGGGTAACTAGTAGTCTTTCATCATCAAGTGAGGCAAGTTCCTGGAGGATTAAATGTTCACTGCAATCAGCTGTAAGACCTATAACTTTTCCAAACGACCAAGCCTTTTTAGCTGCATTGATCTGTCCCTTTGAGAGGTAAGTCTTTGGAGAGGAAGAGTTGCCTTTGTATTTGGATCTTGTTGGATAAACATGAGGTGTGTAATTGGTCTTGATTTTCTTTCCCTTGCCTTTGTTTTTGGAGAGAGGGGGGAATTTTGAGTCCTCAATTTCCATAATATCTGAAAAATCTTGAGTCAGGTTTTATGGGGTCAGTTTGAGGGTTTTGCTGTCACTTCCAAGAAAATCCAGCCCTTGTGTTTCCCTTTGCAGCTGTTGGAGGTGAGATGGAGGTGATTGTTGAGCTGGATATACTTCTTTTGGGGCAGGAGCATTTAATGTTGCAGGTTTCAAAGCCTTGCCATGTATGGTAGAGAGAGGATTTACATTTTGGGTCTCCCCCAGCAAAGAGTCTTGATTAGCCATTGTACTCTCAAGGTTGGGATGGGGTTGAGCTAGTTGCCAAGTAACTGCAAGAATTGAATCTTTAGTGAGATGGGGTAACTGAGTTAGAGGGGCTAATTGAGGAGTGTTGGAGCAGAGAGTTTGAGAGCTTGCTAGCCCAAGTTCATCAACAGTATCAAAGGTATCTTTTACCACTTGATTAAGAATAGAAGTGGTAATGAGAAGAGACTGGGATGGATCTAACAGTTTTTGTTCAGCAGTAGAATCAATGAGGGTTTGATCTGCAGTAGCTCCTTCAATGCCAGAGGGATCAATGTGTTGGACTTTACTCAAAGGATCAGAAGAGTTAATGCAGTGATCCGAGGTTGTTGGTTTATTACCACCCAGTTGTGAGGACAATAATTCCTCAGAGAATGAGTTATGGAGAGAGGCATCAGAATCAACATCACCTTCAGAACTTCCTTCATTAGGAACCTGCAAGCTTTGTAACAAAGAGATCTCTTCTGCAGAAATAGACTGAACCCAAAGAGGAAATGATTGTGTACCTAATAATATGCTTACTTCAGCAGAGATTTGGGCATATGATGTAGAATGTATTAGAACATAGGCTCCCTCTATGAATGAACCAGCTACAGTTATTGGGTGAGTGTAGACAAAGGTGCCAAAGTTGGCATCTGCTGTAGCAAAAGATTCATCACACCACCCTTGGTAAGGTAAGCCTCTGATTTTGACCCAAGTAAAATGACCCCCATACTTACAAAGAAGATCCTTTCCAGGAATGAAAGAGAGCCAATTCTGTAACCAGGCTCCATTATCTTTCAAGAATTCCTCCTCAAGCTCACTGTTTTGACACTGAATAAGAAGAATGTTAGACCCTAGATCCTTAACCTGAATCTCACAGACTCCTTCCATGATGAGGTCTCTAGTGTTAGAAGCAGCATTGTGATTTTGAAGGGCTATTGCAAGGTGGGCTTTGTGCATAAATTGTTGGTTTGAAGTAACCACAGAACCTTGATTTGCAAGGGGTTTGAAGGCATAAGGGAGTTGTGTTCCATGGTTATTCTGATTGCTTCTTGCTTCTGTGACAAAGAGTTTGCAACCATTGATGGTATAGCCATTAAAGAGGGAGATTGCTTCCATCAAATGTTTCTGTTGTTGGAAGTAACAGAAACCATACTTCTTACCCAGCCGGCTTGGATTGGCAGCTATATGAACTTTGAGGATACCCCCAATTTCTGCAAAGAGAAGTGCATGCCACTCTTGTGTTGCTTTAAGAGGAATATTGTGAACATAAGCTACAAAAGAAACACCCCTGTTTTGTTGAAAGACTGGATTTGCTCTAGGTTGTTGAGTGGTATGCAGATGGGGTTGGGTAACTTTGAGAGAGGTGATGTGGTACGGTTTGTCCTCAACTTGGTTATCCATCATTGAGTAGGAAGGGGTTGCATCAGGACCTGAGAGCACTGGTTTGAAAAATCTGTCATAAAACATCTTTTGACCATCTAATAGCTTTGTGCAACCATCTGGGGAGTATTCTTGAGTTTTATCAGTTGAAGAGGAAGAAAGAGCTCCCATAAATCTTCTTCTTCTTGATCTGAGCAATTTCTTTGGCTGATTTTCAAAGCCCGGAGGAGGTCCTACAGAGGAGGAAGAGGTTGCCTTCTTAAGTGTGGTAGCTTGTTCTTTGAGTTTTGAGGACTGGAGTGGTGCTTGCTGGGATCCACCCATGAGTTCTTCTAAGGAGAGCATTGTTGCTGGTGTAGGTTGAAGATGAGCAGCAACAGTAAAGAAGATTAGAACAGAGTTGAAACAATGGTGGTCCGAAGTCCTAGTGTGGACAACCAGGACACTACACCATACTCCTACAATATGAAAATGTCGGGTACTAACATTTTATTTTATTATCTCTTTATTTTTAAATTTAGGTTTATTCCACCAAATCCAGCTATAAAGTATTTAAGAGCGTTGGTGTAATGTCCAGAACAACCGCTTATAATAGCCTGACTAGGGGACCATCCAACTTAAAGACACATCTGTGAACAAGATGCACAAAACAAGAGAAAGAACAAGGGGGTAAAAATATAATGTGCTAGTCTTTGGAATTTACCTTTTTATTCCTTGATTAAATATTTTTACAAAGACCAATTACACAAGGTATATCATTAGGAAATCAAGTTAGAAAACGGGCCTAAAGCCTAAATCCCATAGGTTTAACATATTCATCTAATTCATGTGGGTTGGTCGATCCATGACGATCTTTTTGCGAACCTGGTGATGTTGATGAGAAAGTGCTTTTGAAAAAATATCTGGAAACTAGAAACTAAAAGGTACTTACACTACACTAGGAAGCCTCTTGTAATAACCACTTCCGGTCAACGCCAGTCAAACCTGCGAAAAACAGGAAAATTTAAAAAATTTAAGACAGACGCTTAATTTAACCTAAATTGACCCCGAGGGTCATATCGGACTTAAGTTGACCCCGTTATCGATCAAAATGAGTTCCAGGGGACTCAGGGCAACTTTCTGATCAATTTGGGAAATGTTGACTTTTCGTTGGAAAAGTCAACCGAGCGACGTTTTGGTCCATTCGAGGACCGTTTTGGATCCAAAAAGCTTAGCCGTCGTCGCAGCGGTCTTAGTTGAGCCGTTTCCTTGTAGCCCGCCAAGTTTCATAATTTCTTGGGAAAAGTGCCCGTTCGGGACCCGAAACGTCCGATTTTCGCGAATCTGATTGGAAAATATCATCTAGATATTTTCCAAAAGGTGTGGGACCCACCTTGACACTTGTCCTAATTATGGTGGTGTTAGTTTTGGGGGGAAATTGTGTGGTGAGCAAGGGGTGGCCGACCATGTGGGTTAAAAGAGAGAAAAGTAGAGTTTGTTGTTTTAAATTAGAAAGAGGAAGAGAGTGTTTAGAGAGAGAAGGAGAAGAAGAAGAGGAGAGAAGAGAGGGAAATCTAGGGTTTGGGAGAGTTCAAGCCTTTGGATCGTCTCAAGACAAAGAGAAGTCATCTTCCCCTCGTCGTCCTCGTTGGTAAGACCTAACCCGGTCTTCGTTTTGTTAACTTTGGAAAGTTAGGGTTTTGTATAAAACTATGGGTTAGGGTTGTACTGAGGTTGGGGAGGTGTTGGAGACTTTTTTTTCCAGGTGTTTGGAAGTGTAATGGCACGTTTTCTGGTGACCGGAGGCTCGGGAGGAGCTCCGGCCACCGTGGGTGGTGGTTGGCCGGCCATGGGGTGGCTAGCCGGAGCTGGTACCAGCCACCACCATGGTGGCTGAGCCACCCTTGAACCCTAGGGCCCTCGGCCAAGGGGTTTGGGTGGGGCCCACGTGCTCGGTTGCTCGGGTTTTAATGTTCGGGTGGTTTAAAACGTTCCCCGGACCATTTATCCTTAATCGAATCGAAATTTGGAATTAAATTGGAGAAGTTGTAATTAACGGGTTTTAGAAACTTTAAACGTTAATTATTTGATTCGGAAGTCGAAATTCGATTCCGTCAAGTGCATTGGGTTCCTTGAACTATTCTAAGACAGTAGAAACGAAAACGGGGGCTTTTGGAGCCCTGGAAGGCAATTATTGAAAACCGGGCAGATTCGCCATGTCGGGCGAATCGGGCCTTTAAGGGTCCTTTATCGACAATGTCGAGTAATTGGGAAGTTTGGGAGTGATCGACATTATCGGGGTTACGTTTGGGCGTTAAGTTTATTGATTTTCGGGTTTTTCGTAATAGTTTAAAAGTGCTTTAAAATTGTGTTCTTTTAGATCGTGATGCGGACCGAGGCAAAGGGAAGCTCGGCGAGTGACTGGGTTTACATCGAGGTTTAGTGGAGCGCTTTTGGAGTGTTATACGAGGTAGGGAAAAGTAGCCGGATCTCGGCCCTGATTAGGGAAAGTTAATAGTAGAATTGCATGTGACACCGGGGTGTCGTGGGTTGAGTAGGTTTATTTTAATTGTTAGAAAAGCATGATACGGGATTGTAGCGTTTATGAGAAAAGCATGTGACACTTAGTAGTGTCGTAGGAACAGAGAACTTAGCGATATTAGAATTACTAGAGGCATATGACCATGCCCGGAGGTTGACTGTTTAATTTATGTCTTGGGTGGCCATGAGAGCCCGTGTATTTAAATTGGTGTCTTGGGTGGCCATGAGAGCCCGTGTATTTAAATTGGTGTCTTGGGTGACCATGAGAGCCCGTGTATTTAAATTGGTGTCTTGGGTGGCCATGAGAGCTCGTGTATTTAAATTGGTGTCTTGGGTGGCCATGAGTGCCCGTGTTTTACTGTTGGTGTTTTGGGGTGGCCGTGAGTGCCGTGGGGTCGTTGAACCCGAGTTTGACCGTTGGTGTGTCTTGAGTGGCCGTGAGTGCCCGTGGGGTTGTTGAACCCGAGTCTTGACCGTTGGTGTGTCTTGAGTGGCAGTGAGTGCCCGTGGGGTTGTTGAACCCGAGTCTTGATTGTTGAGGTGTCTTGAGTGGCCTTGAGTGCCTGTGTGTTTGATCTTGCCTGTGATTGTGATTGTGGTTACCTGAAGTTGTGAGTTCGAAAGGTCGACAGCCTGATCCGACTTAGTGTCGATGAATTGCGAGTTCGAAAGGTCGACAGCCTGATCCGACTTAGTGTCGATGAATTGCGAGTTCGAAAGGTCGACAGCCTGATCCGACTTCATGTCGAGGAATTGCGATAGGTCGATCCCTGACCTGATTGAGATTGGTTACTGAGCAGCTGGTGTGCCATCCTTTGTGATCTTGTTTGGCGTTGTGTAGTCTTTCTGTCGTGTCCTTAAAGGAGGTTGTAGATAGTTGTGTCGGGTCTACATTACTTTTTTCGAGTGTTGAGTCTGTTGAGGAAAGTGATGGGTTGTGGGTCAGTTGGGTACTTGAGTTGGGGACTGTAGTCCCGGTGTTGGGTCTGGTTTTAGTGTTACTGGCTTTATCTACTATTTATGCCATAGTCAGTCTGTTATCCGTGGTGGTGAGTGAACGCTCACCCCTAGCTGCTTTTCCTACAGGTACTGATCACCGGACAGACTAGGTTAGCTCTTGAAGTTCATGGAGCTTGGAGCGGAGTCTGGTCTTTATTTTGTTGAGTCTAGTGACGGATAATGTACCTTGTCCACTTGTTGGGACGTTTTTGTATTGTAAATATTATTATTATTTTTGGTAATTAAATGGAAATATCAGAGTTTTATTCAAAACAGGTTTTAAGTGTTTCATGTTTTAAATGTTCGCGTCCCGAGTTCGGTTCGCTGAAATTGGGGCGTGACACCTCTTGGCTGTAGAAAGTTTTTGTTCTTCGGTAGTGAAAAATTCAACACCAAAGAATATTTTAATCCCCGATGTTGAAAGATTCTTCACCGATGATTACAAAATTCCTCAGTGTTGATTTTTTTAGACCGAGGAATATCGTTTTCTCGGTGTTTAATCACTCAAACCCGAGGGAAATAATAATCCTCAGTGTTGAATTATTCTATGCCGAGGAATGTTGATTACCTCAACATTGAAACCTTTCAACACCGAGGATTATGTATTTTCTCAAGTTGATTTATTCAATGTTGAGGAATGTCATTTTCCTCGGCCTAGAATAATGCAACACCGGGAAATTTGGATTTTCTCGGTGTTGAATCATTTATATCTCCCAACAACAAATTCTCCGGTGTTACAATAAACCCCCTTCTTTTCTTCTACCTCGTCATAACCCCATCTCTACAAGGAAATCCCTATTAGATATGAATTTCTTGTTAAAGAAGACAAGGACGTGGAAGTTGTGGATCAAGATGATCCCATATCCTATGAAGAGCCCGAGAGTGGGGTAGATTCTGACAGCCACGAAATTGGAAATGCAATCCATGTGCGAAATTTAATTATGGGACTTACACACCTAGTGACTTAAAAACCATTAGATGTAAGTGGGTCTACAAGAAGAAAAATGATATGATAGGTTATGTGGACACTTACAAGGGAAGACTTGTTGCAAAAGGTTATAGGCAAACTCATGGTATTGACTATGACGAAACTTTTACGCCAATTGCAATGGTTAAGCTCATTAGGGCCCTTCTAGCCATAGGCACATATTACGACTATGAGATATGACAAATGGATATCAAAACCGTTTTTCTAAATGGAAAGTTATTCGAGGATGTGCACATGACAGAAAGCGAGGGTTTTGTCGATATTAAAGGAAAGACCAGAGTAGGCAAGCTTTTGAGATCCATTTATAGATTAAAACAAGCTTTAGAACATTCGTTTTGATGAAACGGTAAAAAAATTTGGCTTCATTAAGAACAAATTAGAATCTTATGTATACCAAAAGGGTAGTGGGAGCAATATCATATTCTTGACCATGTATGTAGTTAACATACTTCTCATAGGAAATGATGTATCAAGCTTGAACGAGGTTAAGGCATGGCTAGGTAAATATTTTTTTAATAGGGGACCTAGGAGAAGCCACCTACATATTAGGCATCAATATCTATAGAGATAGATCAAGAAGGCTTCTAGGTTTGAGACATAGTACATAATTAGTAGGTATGACTAAGCGTCAAAGCCCTCTTTTAACGTGCATCAAGACACGATCATCAAGCAATATATGTCACGGTTAAGTACCGGTCGATCCCACATGGAGTATATGTATCACTAGTATTTTTCTAAAATCAGGGGATGTGGGTTGTCACTTCCACATCCCCGAAAAGGAAAATAAAGGACGGAAATTAAAGGTTTTGAATTTATGTATAAAGGTAGATATGTACTCGCTACCACCTAAGACACATAGTAATTGATTGACACAAGGAGTCGGTCCCGGGTACAAGTAAGTATGGCTTCCAATTAACGCATGGTATGGTTAACGAAGGTGAAATCAAATAATGTTTTCCTTATGGTCTTAGAACACTTAAGTTCCTTTGTATGCGGTATCATGAAATCAACCACATACTAGTCACGGGAAAATGGCACAAGACCATTGCCTGGAACGTTATGTGAACCACCAATCATTGGAAAGCAATAAATAGGATGTAGTTTTATGATCATGAGCGAAGCTCGATCAATCCTCGAATGAGAGATACCGACAACGAATGCATGTCACTCTCGCTACCAACTACCACAAGTAGAGATAGCTATACCACTCGGCGAATCTACTCAGCTACCCCTACTTCACTTCCTAATTCCAGAATGTCATCAATAAAGACAAACACCGAAAATCAAGTAGAAATAAATTGAGTATCGAATCACGATACTCTGGTAATACACAAGCGTGAGTGGACAGTAAATAAAATGTCGAATGTACTTAGCTGCACATAGTTCAATCAACCTAACAACCAAATAAATCGATCATCAAGGAGAACTTTTTGGATGATAATGAAAAATATGATGGTAAATATCATATTAATCCTTTTATTAAAATTCTGATTTATTTAAAACTTTAATACTAATAATGTGAGTTATTAGAATTGACTGACAATCAATTCTAGGAGGAATTCATGGGACTTGTCACCCTATGAATTCCCCACTTTGCCTTTTCCAAAAGGCTATAAATATTCACATCATTAGTCTTATTTTACACACATCAAAAACCATCTCTAAAATGGTCTCCATTTTATCTTTCTCTACTCTTTTGTTCTTACGGTTTTGAGTTCGCTGACGTTAGTCGTTGTATCCTGGGAGACCGCTGCCCATACGGGGCAGTCAAGTGTCTTAAGGAGACAGGAGTACCTGGACTCGACTAAACCCGAATTTCCTATTCCGTAATCAGTAAGTTAGCTGATCGATAAAGGTTATTCTAAATTTGTTTTGCAATTTCTATTATTATTATTATTATGAATTTGTTTATTGTTGATATACTAACCCCTATATCCTACAATCTTAAGACACTTGAGAACAGTATATCGATGATGAACAGGTTCAAAACCAATTCGATTGGTACACTTGAATACAGAATATGTTAACAATGAACATGTTCTAAAAGCTTCTAATTTCTAGCTTTGATGGTTCTTCGATCCCTGGAATTGGAGTACCTGAAAGGAAATTGTAAACGACAATTTATAATTCTGTTTGTTATTATTTGTCTCTAATGATCTGATTTAACAGGTTTGTTGTGCAGGGTATGAGAAATAATTTTTTTTAACTGATTTCGAAAGGAGGAAAAAAATAATTTCCGAATCTGTTGGATCGGAAAAGTTTTTTTTTTTCTACTTACCTTTGCACTAATCTGTTCTGACAGCCGATTAAAAAAATGGCTCCCAGATTCAGTTCTGATTTTGAAGTATTTTCTAAATTGATCACAAAATTCAAATCTGATATTGAACAGCATCGGAGCAAATTTTTCTGGAAAAAAAAATCCTTATTTTCGGATTTATCTGTCAAAGAGGTTTGGAATTTTAGTTTTAAATCAAAGCTTCGAATCTGTTTATGAAGAGAAAAGAATTTTTTTTTCGAGACTGAAAATCAAAACAAAAAGTTTGAATCTGAGTTTTGGTTCTTACCTAAGTTTCGGAATCTGGAAAAATTGGCTCGAAATCGTGTGGAGCACGAGTTTCCTTTGCCTTTTGCTGTTGTTTGCGCTGCTGGTGTTCTCCCTTGGTTGTAGGTTGAATCCGAAAAAAGCTTCGCTAGAAGTTGAAGAAAAAAAAACGGAAAATGATTCGCTCATGAAGGTTGAAACGGAAAAAGAAAAAAAAAACGGAAACGAAGGTTGGAATCCTACCGTTTTTTTAGCTTGAAAGTGGAACGTTTTTTTTTTCCAGGTCAACCTCTGAAGCTCTCGATCCGCGTCTGGAGGTTGAAGAAAGGGACATAGACGCGTTGCTAGAATGCGGCTGGGTTTAAAAGAGATATTTTAGGTTTTATCCTTTTTTGGCCGCAGCTGCTGTACAAGCCCAAAAAAAGGCCCAATATCTATTCTTAAAACCAGCCCAAGCCATGCAAAAAGAAGGACCAGCCACATCAAAGAGGAGAAACACGCGGGTCTCTTCAAGAACCGGGTCGCGCGGGTCAGAAGCAGACCGGGTCAGGTGCAGGTCCTGGGCGCGGGCCACGGGTCACCCGATCCGATTGGACAGGTTTTTTTTAAATAAAAAAAATAATTGTTTTTTTTTTCTTTTTTCGAATTCATACGGAATTCAAAGTCGGGAAATAAACTTGGAATTATAATTATTCCTAAACGTTTTTCCCAAAAGAAACGAATTTGGAATTCAATTCCTAAACGTGTTTCTTGAAATTTCAAGAAGAAAACAAATTGGAATTACGTTCCTAAACGGTTTTCTTCAAATTCAAGATAAGGGAAAAAACTTGGAGTTATTCCTAAACGGTTTTCCCTTGATTCAAGAAACATATTGGAACTTGTTCCTAAACGGTTTCTTATTGATCAATCTTGTTTCTTGGAAACACGTGGAGATGATCAACAAATTCGAATTCATACGGAATTCATGTTCGAGGGAAATAAATTGGAATTTTAATTCCTAAACGTTTTCCCAAGAGAACCAAACTTGAAATTCAATTTTGAATTCATACGGAATTCAAAATCGAGGGAAATAAACTTGGAATTTTAATTCCTAAACGTTTTCCCAAAAGAAACAAACTTGGAATTCAATTCCTAAACGTGTTTCTTAAAATTTCAAGAAGAAAACAAATTGGAAATAATTTGACTAAACGGTTTTCTATTTTGAAAAAAAAACGTATTTTCTACAACGGATCGTGGAAAATAAAAAAGGAAAATAAACATTTGTTTCAAGGAAATTTTATATTCTTGAACAAATTCCGAATTCATACGGAATTCAAAAAAATGAAAGAAACGAACTTGGAATAAAATTCCTAAACGGTTTTTTTTTAGAACTCAAGAGAGTGGAATATTTCCTAAACGGTTTCTTATTTCCCAAAAAAAATTATAAGAAGGAAATAAA
Source organism: Erodium maritimum (assembly GCA_963921825.1). Lineage (NCBI taxonomy): Eukaryota > Viridiplantae > Streptophyta > Magnoliopsida > Geraniales > Geraniaceae > Erodium > Erodium maritimum. The sequence continues at coordinate 24,533,702 of OY997596.1, read as the reverse complement.
TTGGAACGGTTTCTTGGAAACACGTAAAGACGATCAACAAACGGATTCGTGAAATTCGCAACGTAAATCTTATTTGGTTCTAAATGTAGAACACCTACGAATAGATAAAAATGAGAATGGTTTCAACGAATTGAAAACTATACGATCAAAAATGACAAATTGCATACTATAAAAGATCGATGTGGATCTAAAAAAACAATTTGATCATCGAATGTATCGACTTCTCATTGGTATGATTAATTTGATCTTTGTTCAATTAATCGATTTCTGTTTCGTTGCGAAACACGGTAGAATGACTAAACTTTGACTCTCAAAATTTAATTGAGAATTAAAAATCAAAGTTGATTTTATGCCCAAATTGATTAATCTCAATCTTGGATAGATATGGAAAAAGGGGAAACCTTTTTTATAATTACCCATCAATGTGGGGGTTGGTCTCACTACTAAAGGGAAATTCTTGACAGAAAGTTCTCGGGTAATCAAGATTCGTGTTCAAGTTATGCGTGCATAATATAGCATCAACTAATAAGGCACTGAACTTGAGTCAACACGTGTCATTGACATACCAACTGATCTCAAACGAGAGTTATTGCCTTTTGATCTTTCAAAAGTTAAATCGAGATTTAGTTTGACAAACATCCAAGGGAATGTGACTAATACTCGTACCATTTAAGGCGTTATGTGAAGTGAAACCCAACCTAGTTGACTGGAGATCCCAAGATCTAGGTTCAATGGGCCAACCGAAGTGCATAAACCTTAGAAGGTAACTATGAGGGGTTAAACCCGTGTCCATTCCTATGATGTAGAAACGGTGACATAAAACATGTTGAGGACTCTGTGATACAAGTTATCGATTATAAGACTAGTTTGATTAGTGACCAATTAATCGGTTTCTGTTTTCATTGCGAAACATGTTAGAACGATTAAATTTGGAATCTTAAATCAAGCAAGTCTTGTACTTTGACCAAGTTGAATGATTTCAACTTTGGATAATACTTATAAATGTGGGGGTCGGTCCCACTACACGGAATATTTCCGATCGACTAAGATCTGTGTCTACGATATACAAGTATAATTCAGTAGCTACTAATAAGACACAGAACTTGAGTTGACACAACAACTGATCTCAAACGAATGTTATTGCCTTATATTTCAAAGGATAACACCGCGGATCCGCTAATCTAAACGTTAAATTGAGATCTAGTTGAGAAAAAGACATCCAAGGGAATGTGACTGAAGCCCATTTAAAGGATTTATGCGAAGGAAAAACCCATCCTAGTTGACTGGAGATCCCAAGATCTAGGTTCAATGGGACAACCTAATTGCATAAACCGTGTACGGTCACTATGGGGGTCCAACCCCTAGTCCATTCCTATGATGCAAACTAGTGACATGTTTAGGATAAGCATTGCTTTTAATGATTCCTTGCATCAAGATTATTGAGCAAAGTGAATCACCTATGTGAGAGGAAGTGGGTCGCTTCAAGGGTGGCTAATGGGGCTAGTCATCTTAAACTCTTGCAGAACCAGACAGTGCTCATGACCATAACGGGCACACCCATGAGAACCAAAATCGTTCGTGCTGGTATCTGTGTGGGGTATATGATCATTTGCATAAACGACAGAATAGTTCAAGGACATCGCGTCTACTAGTCAGTCAGCAAATTAAATATACTTTCACAAGGGAAGGTTCAAGGATGAACATCTACCTATCCTATGCAGGTATCGACTTTGAGAAGTCACCACCTCCTCGTTATCCTCTCTTTCACCATCACATTTTTGTGGGGGATTGTTGGATGATAATGAAAAATATGATGGTAAATATCATATTAATCCTTTTATTAAAATTCTGATTTATTTAAAACTTTAATACTAATAATGTGAGTTATTAGAATTGACTGACAATCGATTCTAGGAGGAATTCATGGGACTTGTCACCCTATGAATTCCCCACTTTGCCCTTTCCAAAAGGCTATAAATATTCACATCATTAGTCTTATTTTACACACATCAAAAACCATCTCTAAAATGGTCTCCATTTTATCTTTCTCTACTCTTTTGTTCTTACGGTTTTGAGTTCGCTGACGTTAGTCGTTGTATCCCGGGAGACCGCTGCCCATACGGGGCAGTCAAGTGTCTTAAGGAGACAGGAGTACCTGGACTCGACTAAACCCGAATTTCCTATTTCGTAATCAGTAAGTTAGCTGATCGGTAAAGGTTATTCTAAATTTGTTTTGCAATTTCTATTATTATTATTATTATTATGAATTTGTTTATTGTTGATATACTAACCCCTATATCCTACAGAACTAAATAGAGCAACGAATCACGAATTTTTGTAATACACAAGTGTAAGTAAATTCTATACTAGTGAAATCCCGTCCCATACTAGATCGAATCATGGATCGCTCCAAACATCAATCTACATAGCACACACAATAATCATAGAAAATTCACCTAATCGTTCGGTCGACTTGAAACACACAAGAGAATCGAGAAAACATATCCTAGCATATTTCTATCACGTCAATACGAGATCAAGACATAAAAATGTCGGAAATCCTAAATAAGTTCACTAAATGACTAAAGTTTGCATTTTTACGAACTCTAGCCTAAAACTTGATATACACTCGAGAGATGAAATATCGAGTAGCTTAAATATAGATCAATACACATGCAAGCAAGTGGATTCTTATTTAGCTCAACGAACCCAAATCAAGCCATAAACATCACCAACATTAAATTAACCATAAAACTATCCATCAAATTAAAGGAAATCAACATTTACACAACACCCATGAGCAAAGATTTAATTCCAAGGTCATGGATTCCAAATCCTACTCAAGCATACCTAAGACCCTAGTTTTACAATAAAATAGATAAGAGTAGAGATTAGAACCGAGATTGGGTTGAGGAACCCAATCAAAAACTCCTCTAGCTTGTAAACCCAGCATCTTCAACTCTCCAAAGCTTCAACCCATGAAAATGGAGAAGTTTGAGATGGTGGGAGGCTTATGGATGCTTGAAAACTCCTTGGATTGTCAGAGCTATGGTCTCAAGTGGTAGAAATTTCTCCCAAAATGAAGAACACTTAAGGACAAATGAAGAACACTAGAGAGAAAAGAAGGAGAAAAATAAAAAAGATGAAAATTTAATTTTGATGATATAAAATCTGATACCCAAAAAATATTTCCTAACGCCCATATATAGAAAAAGGTTAAATACATTTTCGTACCCTTATGTTCGGTCCACGGACCTTTTGGTACCCTTATATATTTTTAATACATTTTGGTACCCTTATGTTCGGTCCACGGACGTTTTGAGCATATTTCATTAAAAAAACAGATTTACTATTCCATTCCGTCAGTCATGTGACCCCATGTGCAGTTAAGTGGAGTGCTAAATGACAATTTTATCATTCTTATACCCTAATCACTCATTTGATACCTTTGAAATGTCCATTTTACCCTGATGATATGAAGAGGGTAAAATGGACATTTCATAGGTATCAAGTGAGTGATTAGGGTTTAAGAAGGGTAAAATTGTCATATTACACTCCACTTAACTACACATGGGGTCACATAACTAACGGAATGGAATATTCCATTATTTTTTAACTTTCAAATGCTCAAAACGTCCGTGGACCGAACATAAGGGTACCAAAAGGTCTGTGGACCGAACGTAAGGGTACCAAAAGGACATTAACCCTATAGAAAAGCAAAAGTAAGAATTTTGCTTTACAATCACGCGCAAGCTAGAGATGAGAGGGTCTATGTGCGAGCTGGCAAGATTGATAACATGCGGGTGGGCACAAGCGAAGGCTGTGCAACCACGCAGATCATCGGATTAGATTAGGTCAACTTTGAAGATCATCCATATGAATGGTCCTCATGCACTAGTGTAAGAACCGCTCCCGGTCAACATAGGTCAAATCGGCGGAAAATAGAAAAATTTAAAATTTTGGGACATACACCTAAATGAACCTAAATTTGACCCCGAGGGTCATATCGGACTTAAGTTGACCCCCGATATCGACCAAAGTGAGTTCTGGGGGACTCAGGGCAACTTTTTGACCAATTTGGGAAAGGTTGACTTTTTACCGGAAAAAGTCAACCGAGCGACGTTTTGGTCCGTTCGAGGCCCGTTTTGGATCCAAAAAGCTTAGCCGTCGTTACAGCGGTCTTAGTTGGGCCGTTTCATTGTAGCACGTGAAATTTCGTAATTTCTTGGAAAATGGTCCCGTTCAGGGCCCGAGACGGCCGAACTTCGCGAATTTGACAGAAAATATCTATAAAGATATTTTTTTAAAGGGTGGGACCCACTTGCCACTTGTCACACAAGTGGTGGTAGTTGTTATTTTTGAACAAAACAAAAGGAAGACCATGAGGGGTGTTCGGCAATTTACAAAAAAAAGGAGAAGGAGGAAAGAGAAAACGAAGAGAAAAGGAGGAAGAAGAAAAGGGAAAAGAAAGTGAGGGTTTTTGACGATTTCCCGACGATCCGACCGATGAATCGTCTCAACGACTACGGATTCGAACTCCGCTCGTCATTCTCTACGGTGAGAACCCATTCTTTTCTCGTTTTGGTACGTTTGAATTTTAGGGTTTGAGTTTAAACGGTTTGTTTAAGGTTGGGTTTTGGTTAGAATTGGTTTAAAGACGAATGGTTGAGGTTTGGGGTTCGTTAGGAACGTTTTGGGGCGAAAAGGAAAATTTTCCATTGTGGCCGTGTGGGGCCCACTTGCCCGGGCCTCGGGTATTTCGTGTTCGGGTGGTTTTGGACGATCCCCGAATCGATATTTCACACCCGGAACGAATTATGGAATTAAATTGTGAAAGTTGGAAATTTCGGGTTTAGAAACTTTAAATGCGAATTAAATCGCTCGGAAGTCGGAAATTGATTCCCTCGATTGCATTGGAACCCTTGAATTATTCTAAGATCGTAGAAACGAAAACGGGAATTTTCGGAGCCCTAGAAGGGCGTTTTCCAATCCCCGGCAGATTCTCTGAGCCGGGCGAATCGGGCCTTTTCGGGCCCGTTGTTGACAATGTCGAGTAATTGGGAAGTTTGGGAGTGATCGACATTACCGGGGTTGCGTCAGCTTTGCCTGCGAACTTAAAAAGTGTTTTTAATTGTGTTCATGTTAGATCGTGCCGCCGACCGCGGAAAGGGAAGGCTAGGCGAGTGATCGCGAGCATGCCAGAGCTTGGGCGTGGACTTTTGGGAAAGCGTTACGAGGTAGGGAAGAGTAGCCGGATCTCGGCCTTAACTAGGGAAAGTTAACAGTAGAAATGCATGTGACACTTAGTGGTGTCGTAGGATAAGTAAAGTTATCGAACAATAGAAATGCAGGCGACACTTAGTGGTGTCGTAGGATACGTGAACGTATCGAACAATAGAAATGCATGTGACACTTAGTAGTGTCGTAGGATAAGTGAACATATCGAACAATAGAAATACTGGTGGCTTTTGGTTGTGCCCGTAGGTTAAGTAACTTTTTGTGTTTATGAGGGTGGTCATGTGTGCCTTTGGGGTGTTGAACCCGTATGTTACTGTGTGTGTGTCGTGGGTGGTCATGTGTGCCTTTGGGGTGTTGAACCCGTATGCTACTGTTTGTGTGTCGTGGGTGGCCATGTGTGCCTGTGGGGTGTTAAACATGTATTGTTGCTGACTGTCCTGCTGAGGGGTAGTTAGTCGTAAATTATTGTCGCTATTCGTTGAACCTTGGGTGATGACTGTGATTGCATGGAGGTTGGGGCCCGCCTGACAAAAAAGGGGTCCTGGGTCGCGCGCGTGAGGGTTGGCTAGCCTTCCGACTAACCATCGGTAAAGTTGTGCATTCTTCTGCGATGAAGGGCGGCTCCCCTTCCGACTAGCTATCGGAAAAGTATTGTTGTATATGCCGCGAACAGGTCGACCGCCTGGCCCAACTGCGTGTTGGGGAAATTTGCGTGGGGCAGGCTCAAGCCCAGCCGGTTAGCAACCGGCATTGAGTAGCTGGACTGCGATCCTTTGTGATCTTGATTGTTGTGTGCGATCTTTTGTGATCTTGGGTGTTGCTTGGTTATTATTTGCGTTTTGGGTTGAGGTCGTAACCGCTGTGTCGGGTCTACATTACGCGTCTGGGTTTGAGTTGGTTGGAAAATTTAGTAGTCGTTTTGCGTGACCGTCAGTCTAATTTGAGTTTGGGATAGTAGTCCCCCGTGTTTTGTTTGTTGTTGGTGTTCCCGGCATTTCTGCTAGTATGCCGTAGTCAGTCTGGTATCCGTGGTGGTGAGCGAAACACTCACCCCTAGCTGCTTTTTCTACAGGTATTGGTCGCGAGGAGGACTAGGGGAACTCTCGAAGCTTGAAGAGCTGGGAGCGGGAGTCCGGGTTTTTGGGAGTTTAGCGACGTACGCTTTGGTTTTTGTCCGCTTGTTTTGGGCGTATTTTAAGTTGTAAAATATTATTTTGATTAACTCAAAGTGGTGATTTTAAGCGGTTTATTAAAATGTTTGAAAATTGTTTTATTTTTTCACCGTTCGCGTTCCGGGTTCGATCCTGCCGAATTCGGGGCGTGACAACTAGCGCACGAAGAATCGGCACGCTGCGCCGCACTCATACAGGTGGCTCGGATTCGATACGTGGCCTGATCTGATTTTGCCACGTGTCCTCCTTTCCCGAAGCCTTTTTCCATTTTTTAATTTAAGCTTCCGTAGCTCATTCTCGCTTCGTTTGGACTTCAATTGACCTCGCTCTTGCGCCAAAATTTTTATTTTTTCGCGGCCTACAAAACAAGACCAATGATGAATATATTTTGAACAAATGGAAAAACGACTACGAGCGAGGTTTAGCACCATTATTAAATAAAGCTAAAATATAAAAACAAGGCACAAACATGGTTAAAATATGAGGAAATGGTAAAACTATATAGGACAAATTTGCGCTCATCAAGTTTCCCCACACTTAAACCTTGCTCGTCCTTGAGAAAACTAAAATAATACTAGATAAGTACCAAGGTTAACCCGGCGATACAAAATTCCCTAAACGGATCTTGGCGGCTCCGGATTATTGAAAGCAATAAAAGATGCAAATGTTGACTCAATTAACCGGACTAAAAGACATCATGCAAATGCACAAGCAAATAAACGACCAAAAATCTATGACTCAAACAAAGTGTTTGCTTACACTTGGATTTATTAGCAATATTGTCCTAGAGCTCGCTAATGAAGTGAAATCTTCCATCATTTGTCTCCACTTTCCACTAACCATTATTTATAGGGGAAACTCTGTTTCCTAACCCCTTTTGACCTTTTTTTTTCCCATTCCTAACCTGGGTTTACCTTTGGTGACACTTCCCAACTATCACCTTTCAATTTTTTGCAGAAAGTATCGTTTACCGTTTATTTTGACGATTATGTTAGTTTTTTTTCCACGTGTCACTTCACCCCTGACGACACGTGGGCAAAAAACTAACGGAATCGTCAGTTTTGACGATTTCTGATAGTTTTTGCAGAAAATGGAAAGGTGATAGTTGAGAAGTGTCACCAAAAGTAAACCCAGGTTAGGAATGGGAAAACAAAGCTCAAAGGGGGCTAGGAAACAGGGTTTCCCCTAATGTATATGTTGTAATTAAGAGTGTAAATATGTGGTGGTCTACAAAATGAAATGAAATGACTAGAAAATTTTCAAGCCTCCATATCATCATTTAGCACTTTTCTCTCTCGATCTTAATATATTAGCGGTACTAATCAGGAGCATGCATAGACTCATTCACAACACACACGATCGGATGTTGTAATGCAATTACATTGCATTGGGACCATGTGAATGATAAACCCATCTAGTTCCTTTACGAGTCAAGTGGTAGATCAAAGTTTTGTTTCGTTTTTTCGATTACGTGTAGAAAACTTTGGATCGACTAAGATAGGTTGGGGGTTTCACCTTTTATTACTCTTTGAGAGGTTCTGGGTGTGAGGCTCGATCTGCATGCGAACCTTCATTTAACAGATTTGAAGGTAGTGATGGCATAAGGGTGTAAATTTAGATGATAGTTAAGGGTAGTTTCAGAATTTTAGAAAAGATGAACGGTAACAGATGGAAAAGTGGATGGGAGTGACCAACGTCGTTACAAATGGTTAGTTCGGGGTAGCTTATTGTTACGAATGAAATTTGGGGTATTAATCTGTTAAACGCGTATAATTCGGGGTATGTCAACGTAATTTATCCAACTTTGAATAAACTACTTCATGTAAGGTATTAGGGATTATTTCCCTAATATTAAAACTCTTATAGACAAAGGAGTGAGTCTATTCACTCGTTCCTAGCCCAAGCCGATAGTTAGAGCTAGTATGACTTTTGACTTAAGGATCATGTTTTACTGATCATGCATAAAGTAATATGAGTCAAAGTTGTAGATGACAAAGAGTTTTACATTAGACGACCCACCTTGAGAATACTTCATAGATTAGAGACATATGTATCTCTCAACTACCAAAGTAGTTCTTAGTCTTACGACCATGACATCACCATATGATCTACATGATGTTGATTCATGCCTTGACGTAACTAAACTCTAATCCTCAACGGATGGCAATAAAGGTTATACTCAATATGGATACACACATGGGAGACATATGGATTATGGTGATAAGGACTTGTCACTTGTAGTCATACAAGTTAGATGTCATTAAGGGCCTCTATTGATGAGTAGGAAGATTGTAAAAGAAGAATGGTCATGCATGTGATATATCACCTACAATCCGAACTCACGGTCAAGAGAACTTGTAGACTGAATTAGAAAGGAAGAGAATTCTATGCCTTTGTTTAGTCATGACAATCGCCAAACGACAAGAGGATAAAACTACGTACGATAACATTATTTGACAAAAAATATAGTAATTAATTCTATTACTTAGGTAGTCATGCGTCCTACTTGGAGTTACCCATGACTTGTGGAGGAAATGATTATTTCTATCTCACTACCAACGTCATATGAATCCTAAAGAGTCACACATAAAGAGAGAGACTGCAACGACGTGAACAAAATATATTTTCAATTAAATGAATCGGTAATAAGTTATATTCTGATATAACACATCCTTTTATTGAATCCAATAGTCATAAGACAAGATCTTTATTTGTATTTAATTATTATATATTATGATAACTAAATAGAAAAAATAAAAGTCCAAATATATAAATATTATAGGGATAGGCCGAACCCCCTATTGAGCTATAGGGGATTCGACCAACCCATTGATAATATTAATTTTGTAGTTTTTTTATGGGAAAATTTCAATTTAATACCCTGACAAACATTTATTTGTAATATAATACCCTAGCTTGTTTTTTTTGCAATTTAATACCCCGGCAAACATTTATTTTCACTTTCATACCCAACCGTTAACTTTCCATCCAAAATGGATGAAAAGTCCAAAATACCCCTTGAGACCAATCATATTTTCAAAATCTACCACAAAAAATCAGATTTTTTATATATTTCAAAAAACTATATTTTATTCCAAAAAATATTTTAAAAATCAGTTTTTATATATTTCAAAAATCATATTTTTATATAATTTAAAAAGTCAGATTTATTGCAAAAAATATTTAAAAAAAAAACTCATTTTTTGTATATTAAAAAATATTTTTATATGTTTTTAAAAATACATTTTTATATATTTAAAAATATAATTTAAAACAGTTTTTATATATTTAAAAAATAAATTTTTATATATTTCATAATAATACTTTTATATAATTTAAAAAACAGATTTATTTCAAAAAAAATAATTAAAAATCAGTTTTTTTATATTTTAAGAATCAGATTTTATATATATTTTAAAAAATTAGATTTTATTTCAAAAAATATTTAAAAAAATCAGTTTTTATATATTTAAAAAATAAATTTTTATATATTTCAAAAATCATATTTTTATGTAATTCAAAAAATCATATTTGTTTTTAAAAAAAAAATTAAATCAGTTTTTTATATATTTCAAGAACAACAGATTTTTATATATTTCAAAAAATTATATTTTATTTCAAAAAATATTTAAAAAAAAATCATTTTTTATATATTTAAAAAATCAAAGATTGAAGGGTGTTTTTGGTATTTTTTTTGAAAAAACAAGGTCATGTGCAAAGCACATGACTACTTTCATCCATTTTGGATGGAAAGTTAACGGTTGGGTATGAAAGTGAAAATAAATGTTTGTCAGTGTATTAAAATGCAAAAAAAACAAGCTAGGGTATTATACTGCAAATAAATGTTTGTCAGGGTATTAAATTGAAATTTTCCCTTTTTTTATTTATCACTTGAATTAAAAAGGGAGTCTGAAGAAAACGAATGCATACATTAACGGGAGATGAAAAGAAAGAATCGCTCTCCTAACTTGGCTGGCCGGAATGCTTCTGCCGGCGTCTTTGAGGGGGACCCTGTACCGTTCTTTTTTTTTGCTCGAATCTGTTGTCTCTGTACCGTGAGTATAGATCCTTTTGCAGTCCTGCGGTCAAGGACATTACTCAGGGATCTCGTGGAGGCTCGGCATCAAAGCCATCTCGTAATCACGCTGCGAAAACCAGTCCGGTCGTCGATGGCGAAAAACAGAGTACCGAAGCCAAACAAGCCAAAGAAACGGGAAAGCGGGTGGTTGGGGTTGTGCTTACAGTTCCTATTGTTTCTGCGCCGCCTGTAGCCCACAAAGAGGACGGAGGTGTGGATGGGAACGGAGAGGCAGTACGCTGGCGACGATCTCGACCTCAGTTCGTGGAGAGTACAACGGAGGTGTACGTGAGAAACTTGCCGTACCCGTTCTCGGAAGAGTCGTTGACAGCAACGTTCCTTCCGTTTGGCGACATTGATTCCACAACCCTGCTGAAACGAGCAAATAAAAAAGGCTACTTTTTTGTATTCATTCGTTTTTCATCGAACTCTGCTGCAACCCAGGCGATAGAAACGATGAATGGATTTAAGCTGAATGGACATGTATTATTCGCAGCTTTCTCGAGGTGTCTTCTGCGTTTTCCGTCGACTATGTCAACCGGAGAGCAAAAACAGAGCATGGGCTCTGTTTTGCGATCTGCACCAGAAGCTCGCCCTGGAGCGGTCCTTCGGACTCTCAGTACGGGACAGGAGCAATCTTGTGAGGACGCCACCAATCAGGCACCAACAACTCGTCAGGCGACGTCGTACTCTCAGGACTCCGGCGACCTGCGGCATTCTGATTCTGTTTCTGCCACTTGCGATTCCGATACCGATACCGTCGTTCACTCCGTGTTGCATGGGATTGTTTCATTGAAAGAGAATCCTTTATCGCAAAGGATTCTTTTTTCAAACCACGTTGATTCAGGATTGAATCCGCCGCTGATCGTGGCTTCTGCGATACATTCAGATACGCTACTAAAGCAGGTTAATGGGCGTGGTGGGCCTGGAGGGGATGTGATGGGTTCCGGGCCAGATGGGCCTGATTCAGTTGTTGGATTGGGCTCAGTTGCAAAGGAAGGTGTTTTGGGTGGAGTGCTAAGCCCGGCCGACAAGGCATGTTTGATGGTCGGTGTGGACCCAAGTTTGGCTACTGTTTTTAGCCGAATTGGGAAAGATATTGGCACGTGTACAGACCCTCCTCCTCGGGATGGTGAATCGATTACGGAAGTTGGCTTTCAGGGAAGTCCATGGAAGGAGGCCTTGGAAAAACCGGTAGCTAGGGCCGAGCCTAAGAAACGTGGACGCCCAAAGAAGAGCCAATTGAAGGTGATTTCACAACCAACCGTTGGTTATCAGACAAGAGCTACGAAATCTTCTGATAAAGGGGTTAAAATGGGTCGTTACATGGTAGATATTGCCAAAAAAGACAGTACGGGTAATTGGAGGTACAACACAAAAGTTGGACAAAAGGCTGTTGATTTTTTGCGCTTTGGCTCTCGAAAAGGACGCCGAAGATGGCACGGCCAGTGTCGACGTGCCGACTCCAATTCTTCCATTACCCCCTGTTCAGGTTTCCAACCGGTTTACTTGTTTGAATCCAGATAGGAAGTAGACATTCTTGTTTTTCCTATTCTTTGTTTTCTTTTCAGAGTTGTATTGGTTTGAGGAATTGATCTTTTTGGATCTTTTCCTTCTTTGTTCTATGTCCTTATAGAGCATTCGCTTAATAAAAAATTTAGCTTATCAAAAACAACTTGAATTAAAAGGAAAACCTAAATATTCTAGAAGGTTTATATTTAAAAGGGGTTTTAGTTTGACTATGTCAAAAGGAAACAAGACACCTACTTATAATTGGGTCAAAATGAAAAAAGTTCCTACTTCGTAAATAAATACGAACATTCTTTAACTAACCGGTTAAGTGGGTCCAGTCAATTTTTGATCTGTTATTCATGATATCATAATGATACTTTCCATCATAATGGAACTTTCAGTCTCTTCAGCCATCTCAAAGAAAGTGAAGGGAAAAAATAAATATTTGAAGACGAAAAATACCCTTACCAAACTCACATAGGAGTCGAAACGGGAAACATTGCTTTTATTGGTCGTGTGGCGTTATACGCATTGGTGTTGGCGCTAACTTCCATAATTTCCAGATTGGCCGAAAATATCATGTAGAGGATTCACTTGCCGGAGGTGAGAAGAAAAGATGCTCGGAACCTTGTAGATCGGGAGCAATAAATTTGAAACTCTAGTTATTTCTAGAAGCGAGTGAGACTCTAGTGATGGTCGGACGAATACAAGAGTACAAATAACACCTTCTAATTACCTATTCAATGATCTGATAGCTTTTATTTCTTCTTTTTTTAAGCAAAGGTTATGCATTAATTCAATCAAATCAAATGAAACAACATCGAAAATCAAGGGATAAAACCCAATACAAGCCGAGATAACGACCGGAGTCCTCCGCTTGAAACAGGACATGTGATCCGACACTTGGCTAAAGGTAATACATTTCTACACAAGATGGTAGAATAAATCTAGCAACTGAAGATACGTTCAATAATGCAATACCAATGGGCTAAATACCCGAGAGGGTGGTTCTCTTGGATCGAGGAGGCATGATGACAATCACCCCAAAGAACAAGGCCCCCCCAAATAGGGCCAAAGAAAGGTTGGGAGGTATTGCGAGAGAACCTCTCAACCGGCCAAGGGCCTATCATAAATCTTGACGAGGCTGCTTACCATCCTTAGTTGACATACATGGGAGGGGAACATGCTGAACATATTTCTCGTTCAGATCAATGTCCATGAAGATGAAAACTATTTCTGGAGCTAACCACTACTTCACTTGATCGGTTTCCTTTCTCTCTAGCAATGGTCTTTATAGTGTTTTCTTTCCTTGGGTCTCTTTTGACCGGCTATTTCTTTTGTGTCTCTTTTTTTGGCTTGTTCTCTGGTGGGACGAGCATCTTTTTCTGCTCAAAACCTACAAATATTTTGAGTGGAAGGATGTGTTGGATAGGCTGAAATTGGGGTGGCTGAAATTGGGATTTTCAATATTATGGACTTTAGGCAAGATTGTAGGTTGAACTTCAGCGGACTCTTGAACGAGGGAAGTCCCATTTGATTAGCTGGTAGTGGTAGGCTGATGAGATTCCGATCGCTCCTGGGAACCTGAAACAAAGTCAGAAGAAAATTGATTCGCAGGGGTTGTCGCCTCGGCCAGAGCCGAGGGGGTTTAGCATTCCAGTCTGTGCGGAAGATCACTTCCGATTGGAAGGCCAGATGAGCTCATAGAGATTCTCCATATCTTCTTTCTAGTTGATCCACACCCTAGAGGACAACCATGCAATCCATGTTTAAATGCCCGAGCCGACCACACCGATAACAAAAATCTGATAGCTTTTCGTATTCAAGTCGGACCTCAAGGGGATTCACATTAGTACCAAGTTATAGTATAAGATGGCAGCGGAGCGGCCGTGTAACATCCATTTCCACCTTAATCCACATGAATGTGTCCAATCCCCGTGGCTGGCTTTGATTCATCTGGGTTCTTGCCCTCTGGATTTCTACTTCCCTTCCCAGTTAAAGACTATGAAAGCTCTCATCTGGGAGGTCCTAGCCTCCACCAAAATATCATAGGCTCGCACCAATATACGAATATATCGGAAACTTAATCTTTCCGGTTCGGTGTGTGGGGGTAAAGGAGTAAGAAGCAGCACAGTCCCGTAGAAGGACCATGGCTCCCTAGCTCGAATGCCATCCATTGTTGTTTTTGAAGGGAAGTAGAAAGCCACTATTTTGTCCATTAGTGGTTGAAGCTTCAAGTCAACCACATTCCAGGCATTTGCAATCACAGTACAGAGAGATCGGGATTTTACCCTTTCGTCGGCTAGAAGACGGTCGACGAGAGCAAAGTGGTACCGAGAATAGTCAATCGTCGGAACTGTGCTGGCTAGGACCTCGATAATCATATCATCGTTGTTGAACTCATCCTTCTGGAGGTCGTCAATGGAAAACTCAGTGAGCTTGGTCTGAATCGAGTCCAAACTTGTTGGACTAGACTCCGGGGATGGTTGTGGGATGAAGGCTGAGGTGGAGGCTTGATAGTGTAAGTCTAGGTATCCACCCAACAGCGAATCCCATGCATGTTTCTTGGTAAGGGCTTGATTACAAAGGAAGGAGAGGTTGCAAGTGGAGGTAGCGGTTATCGGGATTTTTGGGGTCGGGAACAACTGTGGTGTGATTGAGGGTTTAGGTCCTCGAGAGGAGAAAGTCGGTGAGACTATCAGGGTTTCCAACGAGGGGGAATTTTGAGGGGACTTAGTGGAACCGGCAGGAGGTGAAGGTGAAGGAGAAGCAAAAGAGACAGGGTGAGAAGGAAGTTTCATGGAGCTCCGACGAGAGAAGGAAGAAAGGGACGAGCCCATCGTTATCACCACAAACCTCGGACAAAGAAAGTAATGCTCAAGGCTGATTATTAAAGTATCTGATAGCTTTTCTAATTACTCTATTTACCTTTTTATTTATGGGGAAACCTCAAAAACATGCCTTTGAACGACCTTTGATAGCACAAACGTACTGTGACGATCTTTTTTTTTTATTATCAAAATCATACTTATACCTTTCACTTATTATATAAAAAAAGTAGCGTATTATGTTTTTATTATACCGTTGCTTTTTTCATTTATTATACCGCAAACTTGTGAACCAATATGAAAAGAGACAGACATCTACAAATGGAAGCCTACATGCGAAGATTAATCTTTTTTTTTATTTGAACGACAAATATTATTAGACACTCCCATATGAGTTATAAGAGAGGGCAAGAGTGAAACTCTCAGAACCAGAAGAGCCAAAGAATTACAAATATGACAGATCCACATTAAAACTAGGGATAATTGTCAAAATCTACCATAAAGTTTCGTCCACAAACGAGTTGATGCACAAAGTTTTGTCCACGCTTTGTGGGTGCATTGAAGTTTTGTCGACGCTTTTGTGGTTGCATTGAAGTTTTTCCCACGCTTTTGTGTGTGCATTTAAGTTTTGTCCACGCTTTATGGGTGCATTGAAGTTTTGTCCACGCTTCTATTCAATCCGGGAAGCAATGCCCAAACCATCATTCTGAACATCCCTATTACGTCAAAACTAAAAAAGTCGTGGACGAAACTTCAGGGTAGCCACACAACGTGAACAAAACTCTGTGCATCAACTCTTTTGTGGACGAAAGTTTAGAATAGTTTTTGACCATTATCCCATAAAAACTAACCCACATAAGAAAGGAAAAAAACTGCAGAACATATCAGAATTACGGAAACCAGATTAAACCAGAGCAGAGGATAAGGCTTGCGACGCACCGCAACCTCGAGATAATAAAGGACAGAGGCCTAAACGATGTTGCGCCTCAAGTATACCTAAACAGGCAAAGATGGCCTGTTAAACTGAAGTCTGTGACATACTAAAGGAGTTGCGAAGCTTAAACTCTTACACAGAAAAGAGCATTCATTACAATATTTACATCTACATCTTTTCATAGAAAACACACTGAAAAATCTACATAACAAACTCGGATGAGAGTACTAAAAACATGTTCAAAATTTACATGATACTCACATAGTATTCTAATTTTCACACTGAGTATTCTAATTTTCACATCCAATAACTGTTATCGGGAGCAAACCCAGCACCAAAAACCAATCTTGACAACTAAAGTATGTGAGACCGTATATCCCTTGCAGATTCTAAAAAGGTATCAGCCATCCCATAGTCCATCCCAGAAGCAACCCAGCACCAACGAGTCCCAATCCCAATGCTAGCGCCACAAAATAGTTTCCTATGGTGTGTGTTGGCTGATTTCGCTTGCCTCGCGTACCCTTCTGCCTGCTCTTCCTCATTTTCTTACCTACTGGAAAGAGACTGGAAATCGGCTTTTCATTATTTTTTAACTGCAAGTATAGAGTTTCTAACTGTAGCATCCGGAGCCATTGCTTATAAGCAAAAAGTTGAGAGGCTTGTCTGAAGAAAAGTCTGACAATGTCCTCCTTCTCAGCATATGCTCTCTGAGCAGCCTTCTCAGCTTCCCTTGCTCGTGTCTGAGAATGTCGTAGTGCTTCCAATAGCTCAGCCTTGCTAGGACCAGTCTCAAAATGTTTTGTTCCTGCCCCGTTGATTTGCATAGGAAAAGAACTGTTCCCTGAATTGGCAATCCTGGCAAATTCAAAAGATTATAGTTTCATAGGAGTTCACTATGTAACTATTTAGCAATTATGGAACAAAAGAAACATACATAGTTACATTGTAATGTCTAGATTAGATGACATCTAAGAAGAAAATATCAAAAATACATGTGAAAACAGATTTATTGAGGTGAAACTTCAGATTTTCTCAGTCGAGCAATAGCGTAAATAAATACCTGAATAGTTTTGCAGGTACATCTTGCACATGCACTTGAATTGAATTCGAGTGTCCACCCTGTGATCTTTCAGAATTATGAGAGCCCCGTTCATTAAAAGTCTTATTGGAGACAACACACTTTTTAACCATCCAATCTGAAGATGATGCCACAATCTCATCACTGTTAAAACCCTGAAGACCAGAGTATAGGTTTCTCCTAACATGCAACTTTTGAGGTGGAGGAAGATCACAATTTTCGACGTGGTCAAGTGACTTCTGTGCAACGAAAGACGCCAAGTCATTGCTATCTGTCACACGCCACCATGGATCAGTCTTCTCATCCCCAATCCAAGGAGGCACTGAATCAAAACCAAACTCACTGGCTTTTTTTGACTCTGAACAACTGAGAGAATCTATTTCCAATTTTTCGTAGCTATCCCCCACGTCTATAGATTCACGTTCCTCAGTATTTGTACTATACACACCCTTCACACCCTGCTTTCCAACCTCGTAGTCTTTTCCTACACCAACATTTGAGACCATATGACACATCTCCCCAGTATCGTAATCATCAACATTAGTGATCTCTTTTTTCTGAGCATCGTCCTTACAAAAGCTAGAAATCGAGTTTAGAAGACCAGCTCTCAACATTTCCACCTCAGCTTCAAATGTGTTCAACTGTTCATGTGTCAAACCCTTCTGATGTCCATACAAAGGTTGCGGCGGTAGCCACCATCTAGTGTCAGGAGGCAGATTAGGATATGAAGGGGTCCTGTTAAAGCGCTTGAAACCCGCAACAGGGAGATCAGGCCTGCTTGCTTCAGTGGCTGGTTCTGCATCCACAGGTTTGCTAGTTGAAGAAGATGATTGACAGCAAGCCAACTTGGGAGCCCTTTTGGCATCCTCCTGGACAAAGCAACGGTTAGCTGCTCTTTGCCACACAGCCCTTGCTTCCGCAGCAGCCATAATCTCCTACCCTTTTACAGCACAAAATTTTATCTGTTAGAGATTAGATTGTGGAAGAAGTGGAAGAGACCTCCTATAGTCAGTAAGAGGTCGCCGGTTCCAATCCCCACACTTGCAGTTAACTGCCCCCCTTTTCCGCATAGATTGCCAAATCAATCAGCACACAAAATCATTATGATTGCCATTTGAATTAATTAGGTTGTAAATCTTTTCAACGTTCATGTTCCTCGTCTGTTTGTTGTTCAGTTAGCAACACAGCATATAAAATCTACTCCATCTAAATACCAGCTTAGGTGGGAAAGAAAATTCTCGTCTACCACTTCGCAGTTTAGGGCTTCTCATGTGTGGACTTCAACTAGATTCTCAGGTCAAAATACATATCAGCCAGTTTAAACTTAAGACTCTCATATAGTTAGAGGAAAATGATTGTGATTTCACATTTTAAAGAAAGCACATGAAAGGGGAAAGAAAGAGATACGCTGAATAAGTTCATTTTATTTAAAAAACCAAGAATGGGAATCTCATTTCATCTGCAATCCCCTCTTGATTCCCATGCAAAAAAAATAAATCGTCAACCAAATGTAGTAACCCGAGTGACGCACTCTGTTTAACCTTCCATTTGCAAAAACAAACTGTAAATGATCTTTGTTGCCATAAACTAACTTCGAACTATCCAATAATTGCAGAAAGTGCCATATTTAGTTAATTTGAATGGATAACTGAGAATTAATGTCAGATGAGTTCCAAATTATATAAAATACATAAACAAACCCTCACATCTCTTTCTCCAGCCTCCAACCTCTAGACCTCACATGAGATGCATCTGGGCTTTTCTCTGTTGATGAAGAAGCTAGTGAAGATGATGGTGATGCATATGAGTTTCTCCCCAAGTTTCTTGCTAGTGATGTCGACGCAGAGACAAAGAAGGCGATGCATTTGGTTCTCTGACAATTCATCAATCATCTACCAACCATATATTAGGCTCAGGTATGGTCATGGCTGGATTTCTCACATACTGATTCACACATACCCATACAGGGTTGTGTTTCAACATGTTTAAAATTCTGGGTTTGGTTTATCTGATTAAATTGATTAGTTTTTATACTTTTTTAACTTTCCCCTAATTCTACAGAAGAATATGAATGAATTGTGGGTGGAAGTTTGGGCCTCCACAAAAGAACACCAGCCTACGACAAGCTCCGGCTCAAGATCATCCGCAAACTCAAGGAAAATGTATGCACCCCTTCCTCTCTTTTCTTTCCTTAGAGGATTCAATTCTTCCAATTTGGTTCATTTAACAAATCTGAGTATCAATCTGGTTCGTCTGCCACTCAATTTTTCAAGCATGCTTTGTTTGATATTTACTGTGTATGTACTGAATTCCCAAAAGGACCCCACTTTTTTTGAATTGTAGAGCATAATTGAGTTACTGCAGCTAAACATCCTAGTTGTTTAGTTAATTGTTCAGTTAAGATGAATAATCTAGTTGTCTAGTTGAATCATCAGCGGAGATAAATAGAGTTGTGATGAACAATCTAGTTGCTTAGTTGAATGATCAGCTGAGATAAATAAAACTAGTACATCTCCGGACTTCTAAATCGCCATGTCCGTCCAACAACAACCGCGTTCGAGCTCTGCCCATCGATTGCTGCAGTCAAAGGACCACAATTTTGCCAGGTACACCAATATCTCTGTCAGGAAAGTTGTGGTAGAGATCGGAGTATTATGACCCTGCGTGATGGATCGCGTTATGGAACCGTTGTAGGCCTTCAGATTCAGTCCAAGGCTTCGTGCGGGCGGATCCTTGTTCTTCTTCTTCTTCCTAATCGTAACAATAACAGGCTCGTTATAGAGGGAACGCGAGGACCTCGTAAAGAGAGACCAAAGTATTTCTTTAAATTCTCAAGTCTATTTTACTCATTCACCTCTCTTGGTATATATAACCAAGGAGGTTACCTAAAACCAAAACCCTAATACAATCATAATTGGTAATTATCTAACTTACCTATTCCTAATATTACTTGAACTCAAAGACATTAATAAAAAGGAAATAAACTAATAACATCCCCCAACCCTAGCCGGCCTAATTGGTGGGCTTTTCTCCCACCATGTCACGGTCCGTAAGGACCATAACATCACTCCCCTCGTGAACATGGCGCTTGACCTCAAGCGCAGAAGATAGATCCATGTCCAGCCGGCAGCTCCGTCTTCGTCCTTGATCAATTCTAACCATTTCAAACACTTATGACCCGGACCGTATGCCTTGTCAGCACTACAGACCTCCGCATTTGTTATTCCCTGGGTAAAAGGAGTCTGGGGAAACAAGACTTCCTCAACATCGCATTTTTGAAATGATTCCCCCTGGTCATGAGTTAGCTTGATCAGCAAGCTTGATGTTGTCCTATGGTTGGGCAAGTCATCCACAGCAGGACACTCAACGGTAGGCACCATAGACGTAGTACCAGGCACCTACTCCTTAGTCTTCATATGCACGATTGCTGTAGGAACATGTCGAATCACCGGTGCCTTACCGGACAGGGAACCGATTAGGACCGCTAGGTACTGGAGTTACGCTACGGAAATGGTGGTGGTTGCTGCCGGAGCTGGTGGTGGTTGCTGCCAGCCAGCTGATGCTACCAGAGATGGTGGTGGTCGGCCAGCCGGGGCTAAGCTCGCCTCCTACGGAGGTGCGGACAACGCATGAACCTGCAGCGCACGAACCTGTAGCGCATGAACCTGCAGTGCCAAGTCCTCTGATTTCTGTTGATCAGCTTCATACCATGCTGCAGTTTGGGTCTGAGCTGCCGCGAACGCAGAAATCAAGTCATCCAGCTTCTGCTCCATAGATTTTGGAGCCGTAACGCTCGGCTCTGATACCAATTTGTTATGACCCTGCGTGATGTATCGTGTTATGGGACCGTTGTAGGACTTCAGATTCAGTCCCAGGCTTCGCGCGGACGAATCCTTGTTCTTCTTCTTCTTCCCAATCGTAACAATAACATGCTCGTTATAGAGGTAACACGAGTACCTCGTAGAGAGAGACCAAAGTATTTCTTTAAATTCTCAAGTCTATTTTACTCATTCACCTCTCGGTATATATAGCCAAAGAGGTTACCTAAAACCGAAACCCTAATACAATCATAATTGGTAATTACCCTACTTACCTATTCCTAATATTACTTGAACTCGAAGACATTAATAAAAAGGAAATAAACTAATAACATGCCCAACCCTACCCGGCCTAATTGGTGGGCTTTTATCCCACCATGTCACGGTCCGTAAGGACCATAATAGGGAGATCAGACGAATCTAGCTTCCTAAAAGGTAAGACAGCCTTCACTACTTCACCGTTGTGGTGGTTCTAGACCCGATCATCAATTCCGCTTGAATTCACAAGAGCACCGAAATAGAGAAACTCGGAGATAGTGTAACTGGTTCTAAACTTCTGTTAGACCTCTTACGCATGAATTGATGTAGTAGAAAGTGGGAGGGATAAGAGAGCTCAAAATAGGAGAGGTCCTTTTAGACGAAACATCAAAATTCCGGGGTAAATTGGACATTTCGTCTCCACTGTTGACAGAGTTAGCCAAAGTTAGCAAATTATGCTACTTTCTCCGATTATTAAATAGTTAGAAGTTAGTTTATGGCAACAGTGGTCATTTACGGTCAAACTGGATGTGTTATTGGGGTTTCTCCTTACATTTATAAAACCTCAAACCCAGAGAAATTACTTAGGATAACCTAGAAAAATACATCATCTTCTCCTTTTTTCACTGTGAGTAGGTTCAGTGGTTGATGAGTGCACCCAGAGAAATTACTTTTGATGACACTTCGCGAAATAATTAAAGCTAAACTCAGATTTCTAATGCAACCATGCTTGGATTTCAATTCACAAAACAACTCTTCACAACATCTAGCACCAAAGGGACACAAAAACTTCTCCATGGTTTCCCCAAGCAAAAACAATTATAATCCAGATAAAAAAAATTCTAAGCATAATATAAGCTGAAAGTAAATAATGACCATGAGCTCTGGAACCAAACATTAGACTAATTACTATACAGAAGCCATCAAAATACCCAGATCATACCAACCAGAGCAAGAAAACTCATAAAGTTTAAAGATGAATAAAGTCAAGACTACCAAAATCCAGCAATAATAGACATAATATTTTAGCCTCCAACCCAAAACCCAAATGAAACCTCAGTTATTACGCAGCAATACACAAAACAAAAATCAGATCAAACACAGAAGGCAGAACAAAAACTTACAGGAGAACCAAAATTAAAAGCACCCATGAAGGAGGTACAGAAAGGAGCTGGAGTGAAGCAGAAAACAGGTGGGAATAAGCTAAAATAACTCAGACCCAGAAGCAGAATCCATAGAAAAAGGTTAAACAGGTTGAATTAACACAGAAGATAAAAGTAGAGGGCGAAGAGAACTTACCGAAGATGGAACAAAAAAGGAAGCGTAAGAATGGAATAGGAGATGAGAAGTAATAAGAATACAGCTGAACCGAACGCGCCGTTCACGTACCCGCAGAGATGAGATCGAGCTAGAGAGAGACCATGGGGTTTACTCAATCCCTTTTTTCTACATCGACAATCATTAATATATTAAAAAATCTTCAAAATACAATTTTTGCTGTATGGAATTATGGATAGGGGAGGGTCTCCACTGCGACGGCTATTCTTCAGGTTTGGAGGGAGGGTAATGTCGGTACTCTTGACACTACCTCATATTCATACTGCGCTGGCCATCAAGATTAGGCCTAAGCAAATACCCGCCCATCGTTATAAATCGGCCGTCCCCATCACCAGAATCACTGTGATCGATGACATCGACGATAGTTACAGTTACAAAACTATCAAACCGGTGGTTTTCAGGTTGGTTACGATTTTTTATCTTCCAAACCGAGAAAAAACCGTTCGACCAGTTGTTTATTTCATAGGGCCTGATTTTTTTTTAATTCCCACATGTTGTCCTTTGTTTTATTAATTTTATTGAACTCATTTGTTTAGTAGCCCATGTCTTAAAAGCCCAAATAAATTTAGCTGACTCATTCCTTATTTATCCTAATACATACCCCACGTCCCCTATAAATACTAACTTATCATCTAACTTAGTAACTCACACCACACCACACCAATGACAGAAAAAACCCTAGCCGTTTTCTCTATTTTTGTTTCTAGTTATTTGTTCATCTTTCTTCTCTATTTCAATTTCTGCATAATGATCCATATGGGTTCTCTTTGAATCCAAATGGATTTTAACGGAATCGTATGTTTTTCATTTTCGTAATCTGTATCATGCACTTTCATATGGGTTTTGGGTTCACCCTTCTCATCTCTTATTCCTTAGCTTCGTCAGAACAGTAGGCGTTGCGGAGGAACAGTGGAGCTTGACGGCTCGTGGAAGAGAGCATAAGAGAATGAACAGTGGTGCATCCCTGAAGCCTGGCTCGCGTTTTTGCGGGCCGTAGGACGCGGGCTGTCCCATTGTGGGACGGCTTTTACGCGTCCCACATCCCGCAAAAAAGCGGGCTGGGCCGAGGCCCGCGTCCTGCAATCCCAAGACGGGCCAAAGCCCGCAGGCAGTGTCCGTCTGCCGCCCAATCACCGCCTGCCACGTGGCATATCAGTGAAAAATACCCAACCCCATTTTTTTCACTCACCCATTCTCCAATTTCACTCTCCCATTCACAAAATCTACTCTCTCATTCCCAATATTCTCGTGAAAAATGTCAGGCTCCGAAAATATCTGTTCACAATCAGCGGATGACGAACAACAAAGGTCGGACGATGTAGGATTCTCCCCCGAGGAACTAGCACGGGATCTCCGCGATATGTTAACGCAACCTGGTGAGAATTCCGCTTTCTCCCCATATATGCAACCGGGGTCGAGCTCAGGTACTTTCAAACTATCGTTTAGTTTTAATTTATTTTTTTATATTTCTTTGTTCTAATTTATTTTTGTAATTGATTGTTGTTATTTTTTTAATTTAATTTTTTAAATTACTTTTGTAATATATGTTTTGTAATTTATTTTTTTCAAGGTCAATTCTGTCAACCACAATTCAACCCATCACAACCATAATGGTACCAGACGCTGCCACAAGGTTACTGATACAAGAACGTGGTGGTAGGATGGAGAACCTTAGCTGGTTGTACAACACTTTCTAAGTTTCCAGTGGATGAAGATGGAATCGATGATAGAGATTGCTTCAACTGGTCGTACAACACTTTTTGAAGAATCGAAGTAACTAGGATGATAGATGGTGGATTGAATGACGCCACACAGATTATGGAAACTCTGTGATAAGTCAAACAAACAACTTCAAGGCTTCGCACATAAGAAGGTTGAATGTGATAAGTTCTTCCCAGAAGAAAACTCGAATTTTTATTTCATAAAACTTGCATAATACATGCTGAGAAGGGACTTTATTAAATAGTCAAGCAGCAAGTGACCCTCAAGGGTCTAAAATTGATTACATTTGACTCAATTAATGCTAAATGACTCTTGATAAACTAAATGCTTGGAATCTGCAAAACAGCAAAAGTAACTCATTAATAATCTGAATTTAAATACATACCTTGGCTATTTAATGCTCTTGAGTGGTTTGAGGGGCTGAATCTCCTTTGGAAATGATGAATAAGTTGGCTTCATTAATTCCTTGAAGTAGAGGCAAAAACAGATTTGTTGAAGTCTTGAATTGTTCTTGAATGCCTTCTTGATTTGCCTTAGTGATCACGTCTTCTTGGAGTTCCCCGTGCTCTATTAAATTCTCCACTTTCTTGTTGAATTCTTCATGTAATGCTTTAGTTCCTGATCTTATCCTTGGTACTAATCGCATAATAGGAATGTTGATGATAGCTTCTTCTTCGGGCTCGGATAAAGTACTGATAGCTTCGACATCTGGTGCTAGTCACATAATAGGAATGTTGGTGATAGCTTCGATGTCCTCATCATCCCCTCCTTCTTGACAAGGTTCTAACCTCAGAAATGATTCATCTGCATGATAGGGAGCCAAATCAGTAATACTGAAAGTTGGAGAAATGTTTAACTCACCCGGAAGCTCAAGCTTGTAAGCGTTGTTGTTGATTTTCTCTAACACTCGAAATGGTCCATCTCCTCTTGGTGAGAGCTTGGATTTTCTCTGATTTGGGAACCTTTCCTTCCTCATGTGTACCCATACCAAGTCTCCTGGTTCAAAGCTGATATCTTTTCGATGCTTATCAACTTGTTGCTTGTATTGTTAGCCTTAGTGCCCGTAGTTCAATCCTAAATGTCCAAATGTATATATCATCGTTATCAATAAAATTAAAGCGACTTTATATTACTTATGTGTTTGAGTAATATATCGATGTGTGCTCTGATCTATGTCCACCATGCGAATAGAACCATAGATCGAGATAGATCACACTCGATGGGTCCCTAGTCAACAAAGCTTCACTAGAAGCGACTAGTATGAAAGATGGCTCTTTATGGCTTACGTTCTGTTAGTCATTGGAATGGGATTCCAGAGTCTGATCATAGATATCATGTGGGACATGATATTGGACGACCCAACATGAATATGTGCCATGTATCCTTAGACCAAGGAGTCTTTGTGATCGCTATGTAGTCAACAACTGAGTTTGACCTGAGCCTAACGTTGTCCGTAACAGTGCTTCCATAACAGCCAGGATTGGCTTGGGGACGGGATACATGAGTGACACGAAAGACGGCTAAGGGATTAATCCCTCATACTAAGGTATGAGAAAGATATCGGTTCTCGGCCGCTTGATCGAGAGTGATTGAAAGAATAGCATGGCCACGCACATGGTACTGGGTATCATATCTTCAGTCATCTCACATATCAAGGAACAGTGATTGAGAATAATAAGGATGACGGCTCTATGCCTTATCTCAATCAGGATATCGGAGATAAAAGGATAATAACAGGGACGACGGAAAGGTTAGAATCGACAGGGTCGATTCGTTATGCAGTGTCAGGCAATACTAAAGTCTCATTAGTTTCCTCTTAAATAGGATCAAGTAAAATGGGATTTTACGTTGATCTATTGACATGCATAAACCTAAGGGTCACACCGGAGGATGAAACTCATTGACACATTTATGGAGAATGGCCAAAAGGGAGTTGTCTCGGGACATGACCAAAACTGGGTTTTGGGTCATGTGCCCGTAAGTGAATAGGACTTAACGGATCGAGACAAGGCTTGGAGTCTTGGGATTGATCGCGTCGGATAATGTTGGACATTTCCGGTATGGAAGGCTTGGAGGCGATGAGCGAATCACGGGACCTCGTTGGAAATGGCCACGGGCCATGTTCCAAGAGGCCCATGAAAGTCCCATGCAACCAAGGCCCATGGAACTAATTAATCAAGTCTTGATTAATTAGTACTAAGTAAGCAAGACAAGGATTAAGGTGTTGGTGATTCACCACCTAACCCAATCTTGTCTTGCCATATTTTGTCCTATTTACACCTTACTTGTCACCATGCTTGTCCCATGCCTTTAGTTGGACAAGTATGGGGTTTGTTATGTTCAAGTCATCTTTTTTTCAACATAACAAACACAAGACAAGAATAGAAAACACAACTTCTCTCCCCCTTCCCTTGCAATTTCGGGTTCGGCAAGTTCTCACCTCCATTTTTGTGTTCTTGAGTCCTCAAAGAGAAGAACTACGTGGCTTTGATTCCCATGTGGATACGTAGGCGTCTTGGAGACTCTAGCCAATCATTCGGTAACCGGTGTTCTTGTTTTGGTAAGAAATAGTGCTGAATTTTTCTCTTGTGAATCCATTCTTTGTTAGTTGTTTCATGGTTTTAATCGTCTCTTGGTTTTCCTTGATTTTCCGCTGCGAGTTGGTTCATCTCCAACCCTACCTCGAGACCCAACATGTATTTCTCGGTCCTTTTCTCCAAATTTTCTTTGACCTTTTGATGGAATTTCTTGATAAAATCTGCTATGCTTTCTCCTTCACTAGAAATAACACCTTGAGGCAAAGATACAAGATCTAAAGGAGTAGTAGGGTTATAGCCATAAACAATTTTAAAAGGAGAGAATTTAGTAGCAGAGTGTTTGGCATGATTGTAAGCAAACTCAATAAATGGTAAACAAGATAACCAATGCTTCAAGTTCTTACCCATAGTGGCTCTCAACAATGTTGAAAGAGTCCGATTTACTACCTCAGTTTGGCCATCTGTTTGTGGATGACACGTAGTTGAGAAGAGCAGCTTCGCTCCCAACTTTCTCCATAAAGTTTTCAAAAAATGGGATAGAAACTTGGTATCACGATCTGATACAATTGTCCATGGAAATCCATGCAAACGTACTACTTCTTTGATAAAGAGATCAACAATTTGAGTAGCATCATTAGTCTTGTTGCATGGGATGAAATGAGCCATTTTGGAAAATCTATCCACTACCACAAAAATGGAGTCCTTGTGGTTGATCTTTGGCAGACCTAAAACAAAATCCATAGAAATGTCTACCCATGGTAGGTTAGGAATAAGCAAAGGCATATATAAACCATTAGGATGTGACCTGGATTTTTCCTTTAAGCAAGTGATGCATTTAGCACAAAACCTCTCCACATCTCTCTTTGAGTGCGACCAAAAGAAATGATCCATAAGTACATTTAGAGTTTTGTCTCGACCAAAATGTCCCATAAGCCCTCCTCCATGTGCTTCTTTGATTAGCAAATCTCTCATGGATCCTTGTGGTATGCAAAGCCTTCTATCCTTGAATAAGAATCCATCTTGTTGATAAAATGATCCATACGCAGCCTTGCTTGTCTCCTTGAAAGCTTCTTTGAAATCTGAATCAGTTTCATATAAACTCTTGATATGCTCAAATCCCATGATTTTTGCCTCCATTGTGCAAATTAGAGCATGTCTCCTTGATAGTGCATCAGCTACGACGTTTTCCTTGCCTTTCTTGTACTTGATCACATATGGAAAAGTCTCTATAAACTCAAGCCACTTCGCATGTCTTTTCTTAAGAGTGGTCTGTCCTCTTAGGTGCTTGAGGGTCTCATGATCTGTATGAATAACAAACTCTTTGGATAATAGATAATGTTGCCAAGTTTCAAGAGATCTTACCAAAGCATAAAGCTCGTTGTCATAGGTAGGGTAATTAAGGGCAGCTCCATTGAGTTTCTCACTAAAATATGCTATTGGTTTTCCCCCTTGAGTTAGGACAACGCCTATACCTGTACCTGAAGCATCACATTCAATTTCAAATGTGTTATCAAAGTTAGGTAATACAAAAATAGGTGCATGTGTAAGGCTATCCTTGAGCTTTTGGAATGCTTCCTCTTGTGCTTGACCCCATTTAAACTCCACATTATTTTTAATCACCGCGGTCAAAGGGCCAGCAATGGTGCTAAAATCCTTCACAGATCTTCTATAGAAGCTGGCCAATCCATGGAAGCTTCTAACATGTCCAATGGTTGTTGGTGTAGGCCAATCTTGAATGGCTTTGATTTTCTCCTCATCAACCTTCAATCCCTGCGAGCTTACAACAAACCCTAAGAACACAACTTGATCAGTACAAAATGAGCATTTATTAAGATTCGCATAGAGATTTTCAGCTCGTAGTGTCTCTAGAACTTGTTCGATGTGGTTTAAATGATCTACAAGGTTAGAACTATAGACCAATATATCATCGAAATATACTACCACAAACTTACTGATGTATGCCCTTAAGGCATGATTCATGAGCCTCATGAATGTACTTGGAGCGTTTGTGAGTCCAAATGGCATGACCAACCACTCATATAACCCTTGCTTAGTCTTAACACCTCTTTGAATTTTTCTAGTAGTTCAAGCATCTCGGGAGATAATTCATGCTCTTCTTGACCTGAAAACAAACCTTCCTTAAAGATCTTTAGTAGCACCTTATTTGATGAATCAAGAGAGTTCAAAACAGTAGAAGGTATAATATAAAGGTTGGTTTTGTCTAACTTAGCTCCTTTGCTCATAGATATCTGCATTTCATGTACTTCTTGTGGATTAAGAGGAGCCAAAGTGTGCTTCTTGTTGTTGTGAGTGAAAGAGTAGTAGTTGGTCCTTCCATTGTGTATAATTTCTTTATCAAACTACCATGGTCGTCCTAGAAGAAGGTGACCAGCTTGCATAGGAACTACATCACACACAACTTGATCGGCATATTTTCGTATCTTGAAAGGTATAGTGACTTGCTTGGATATCTTGAGCCTGGAGGCATCATTGAGCCATTTCAACCGGTATGGTCGAGGGTGCTTTGTCTTTTGGAGACCTAGCTTATCAACCAAATACTTGCTGGACATGTTAGTACATGAACCTCCATCAATAATCAAGCTACATACCTTAGAACTTATGTTGCATCGCGAGTGAAAGATGTTTTCTCGCTGAATAGTCTCGGGATCAAAGAGTGAGCTTAGAGCTCTCCTTATGACTAGTAGCTCTCCAGATTCTGCATATTCAGTAATATTTTCTTCGGAGTCTACTCTTTCTTCTTCCTCATCTTGAGACTCATATTCTCCATTAGCTTTGAGGATTATCACTCGCTGGTTTGGACATTCTCGTGCATAGTGTCCATTTCCATGACATTTAAAACAAGTAATGTCACGAGTTCTTTGAATTAAATCCTTACCTTGCGTTGGTTTGGTTCCTTTTGATGATTCTGTTAGCTTCCCTTTGAATTTCTGGAGCATCTCATCGGCCTTTCCTTTGTCTAGCATTTTAGGTGGTTGGGATGCCCAAGAATTCTTGTTTCGATTAGTAGAAGTTGTCTTCTTCTTAATGTGTTGTTCAGCTTGTGTAGCTAGGTGCAACAATTCTTCCAAATCATGGTAGGTTTGTCTCTCCACCTTTCTAGCAATTCTATCATGAAGACCATCTAGAAATTGAGCCATTAGAGACTCCTCTGAATCTTCAGATTCTAATCTGTTCCGAAGTGTCTCAAACCAATCAAGATAAGCTTCTGGATTGACCTTCCCTGCGAAAGTTGGAGCATTGAGCTTGACATCTTTGTTTCCATGCCTAGCATCCTCTTCTCGGCCTCGATCATAATTGTATTGTCTCATTGGCCTTGGGTTTGGTTGTTCAACATCTTCATAATCTGGTTCATCTCAATTTTGATTCATTCTTGGAACATTCACATTTCGAATGGGATTTCTACGTGCTGGGGGTGGTTGTTTAATTCTTGTCAATCGATTTCCAAGGTCTTGGATGACAGCAAGAATCTGAGCCATGTTTGCATCCCCTTGTTCTTCCATAGTCCTAAAATTTGATGTTTTCTCTCAAACAAACAAATCAAGTGCAAAGGAAGTTGAAAGGGCAGGAAAACGATATTGATGAGACAACAAACCAAGAACGAACAAGTCTGGACAGATTGAGTTTTGTTCAAAACTTCTTCTTTTCTCTTTTTTTTGAAAGTAGAACAACAACAAATAGGTAAAAACGAGAATAATAAAATAAAGGATAGATAAAACCTGATTTGGAGCATTTAGCTCTGATACCAGATGATACAGGAACGTGGTGGTAGGATGGAGAACCTTAGCTTGTCACGCCCCAAATTCGGTAGACCCAAACCCAGAACGCGAACGTTTAAGACAATAAAACATTTTCAAACCTTTTAAATAAATCACTTTAAAACCACCATTTAGTTAAACAAAATAATAATTTACAACTCAAAAGTACGTCCCAACAAGCGGACAAAATACAAGGCGTACGTCGCTAGACTCAAAAGGAAACCCGGACTCCCGCTCCCAGCCCTTCAAGCTTCGAGAGCTCACCTAGTCCGTCCCGCGACCGGTACCTGTAGGAAAAGCAGCTAGGGGTGAGCGTTCGCTCACCACCACGGATAACAGACTGACTACGGCATACTAGTAGACAATGCCGGTAACACCAACAACAACCCCAAACACCGGGGACTACTATCCCCAAACTCAAGTAACCCGACTGACACACGACTAATACTTTCCTCAACCGACTCAACACTCGGACACGTAATGTAGACCCGACACAACGATTACGACTTCCTCCAAGGACACGAAAGATAACCACGCAACACCCAAGATCACAAACATCGCACACCAAACAAGATCGCAAATGATCGCACTCCAACTGCTCAGTAACCCCCTGCCCTTTTCCCAACACGACGGTTGGATCAGGCGGCCGACCTGTCGCACTTTTCCCAACACGACGGTTGGATCAGGCTGTCGAACTGTCGCACTTTTCCCGACTCCCAATCGGATAGGCTGTCGACCTGTTGCACTTTTCCCAACACGATGGTTGGATCAGGCGGTCGACCTGTCGCACTTTTCCCGACACAAAGTCGGATCAGGCTGTCGACCTGTCACTCACCAACCCAAGGTATCCATAATCACAATCACAAGTAAAGTTCAACAAACAGCAACAACACCGGTTCAACACTCCACAGGCACTCATGGCCACCCAAGACACCAATGGTAAACCACGGGTTCAACAACCCCACGGGCACTCATGGCGACCCAAAAAACCAACGGTAAAACACGGGTTCAACAACCCCATGGGCACTCATGGCCACCCAAGACACCAACAGTAAAGACACGGGCTCAACAACCCCACATGCACTCATGGCCACCCAAGACACACCAACAGTAAAGACACGGGCTCAACAACCCCACGGGCACTCATGGCCTCCCAAGACACACCAACAATAAAGACACGGGCTCAACAACCCCACGGGCACTCATGGCCACCCAAGACACACCAACAGTAAAGACACGGGCTCAACAACCCCACGGGCACTCATGGCCACCCAAGACACACCAACAGTAAAGACACGGGCTCAACAACCCCACGGGCACTCATGGCCACCCAAGATACAAACTAAACAATCAACCTCCGAGCATAATCAAATGCCTCCAGTAATTCTAATATCGATAAGTTCACTGCTCCTACGACACTACTAAGTGTCACATGCATTTCTATTGTTCGATACGTTCCCGTATCATACGACACCACCTGGTGTCGCCTGCCTTTCTATCATTTGATAAACTTACTTAACCCACGACACCCAAGTGTCACATGCATTTCTACTATTAACTTTCCCTAGTCAGGGCCGAGATCCGGCTACTTTTCCCTACCTCGTATGCTTTCCCCAAAAGCTCACGATCAAGCTCTGGCGTGATCTCGATCACTCGCCTAGCTTTCCCTTTCCTCTATCGGTGGCACGATCTAATAAGAACACAATTTAAAACACTTTTAAGATGTAGGCATAAACTGAATTTTAATAAACTTGATGCCCAAAAGTAACCGCGACAATGTCGATCACTCCCAAACTTCCCAAT
Organism: Erodium maritimum; assembly: GCA_963921825.1. NCBI lineage: Eukaryota > Viridiplantae > Streptophyta > Magnoliopsida > Geraniales > Geraniaceae > Erodium > Erodium maritimum. The sequence goes on along the minus strand of OY997596.1, from coordinate 24,501,610 downwards.
TACTCGACATTGTCGAAAATGGGCCCGGAAAGGCTTGTTTCGCCCGACCCGATGAATCTGCCCGGGATTGGAAAACGTCCTTCCGGGGCTGCAAAAATTCTCGTTTTCGTTTCTACGGTCTTAGAATAATTCAAGGGTTCCAACGCAATCAACGGAATCAATTTCCGACTCCCGTGCAATTTAATCCGCGTTTAAAGTTTCTAAACCCGTCATTTAAAACTTTTACAATTTAATTCCAAAATTCGTTCTGGGTGTGGATTAACGACTTGGGGATCGTCCTAAACCACCCGAACACGGAAACCCGATACCCGAGCATGTGGACCCCACCCGGCCATCCTTGGCCGTGGGTGGCTAGGGCCGGTTCACCGTGGTGGTGGCCGGGCCAAGGTCCGGCCAGCCACCATACAATTCCGGCCAGCCACCACCCACGGTGGCCGGAGCTCCCCCGAGCCTCCGGTCATCGGAAAACGTTCATTCTTCACTCCAAAACGTCTCCAACGAACCCCACACCTCAACTCACCCATAGTTTACTCGTTTTAACCCAAACCTTAAACTTTAAACGTACCAAAACGAAAATCGAAAGGGTACCCAACGTAGGGAATGACGGTGGGAGCTCGATTCCTTGATCGTTGAGACGATCCACCGGTTGGATCGTCGGGAAAATAGAAAAACCCTAACCTTTCTCCTTTCTTTTTCCTTTTCCTCCTTCTCTTTCTTCTCTCCACTTTCTGTCTCTACAAAACTCTGCTTTTCTGTTGAATGGCCGAGACACTGCCATCCCTTTGTTTTGTTTCAAAATCATACACTTTTACCATAATTACCAAACTAACATCACCTTTCCATTTGTTTGTTTTGTTCAATGTTACCTAACACCACCACATTGGTGACATGTGGCAAGTGGGTCCCACCCCTTTTGGAAAATATCTCCTAGATATTTTTCAGTCAGATTCGCGAAATTCGGCTGTTTCGGGCCCCGAGCGGGCACTTTTTCCAAGAAATTACGAAACTTCACGGGCTACACGGAAACGGCTCAACTAAGATCGCTATGACGACGACTAAGCTTTTTGGATCCAAAACGGACCTCGAATGGACAAAACGTCGCTCGGTTGACTTTTCCAGCAAAAAGTCAACCTTTCTCAAATTGGTCAGAAAGTTTTCCTGAGTCCCCCGGAACTCACTTTGGTCGATATCGGGGTCAACTTGAGTCCGGTATGACCCTTGGGGTCAAATTTAGATTCATTTAAGTGTCTGTCCAAATTTTTTAAATTTTCCTGTTTTTCGCCGATTTGACTGGCGTTGACCGGGAGTGGTTATTACAATCTACACCCTTAAAGGAATTTCGTCTGCGAAATTTAAAACAGACGTACCTCGGGAGTCGAACAAGTCGGGGTACTTCGCGCGAACCTCGTCCTCGCGTTCCCAAGTCGACTCAGCCCCGTGATGCCTCCACTGCACTCGTACTAGGCGGATAATCTTGCCACGCAGGACCTGCTCCCGTGTGTCCATGATTTGAACCGGCTGCTCCTCATAGGAGACATCGTCAGCCACCTCGATATCTGCCCACTCAATGACGTGGGAGGGGTCCGCATTGTACTGCCGCAATTGGGACACGTGGAAGACGTTATGAACTCTCCCAAGTTGCGGTGGTAACGCCAGACGATAAGCCACTGCTCCCACTCTGCTCAAGATCTCGAAAGGGCCAATGTACCGCGGGGCTAACTTGCCCCCACTGCGTCTGAACCGTACCAGTCCCTTCCCCGGGCTCACCTTCAGGGATACATGATCACCGACTGCTGACTCGAGAGGTCGGTGTTGTCTGTCAGCATAGCTCCTGCTATCTCTGCGCGGTCTTCAACCGCTCACGCTTCGGCACGACCGGCTCAGCTGTCTCTCGGACCAGTTCTAGACCCAGTAAACTCTTACTCCTCACTTCCGCCAGCACACGGGCGATCGACACGGCCTACCATACAACGTTTCAAACAGTGCCATCCTGATACTGGCCTGTAAGCTGTTGTTGTAGGCGAACTCGACTAATCGCTCACAAAATCTATCGTGACGTGCCCCCATTTCCACTGTGCAACCGGCAGTGGCTGCAATCACCCAGCGGGATGCTAATGTTCGGCTCTCACCTGCTGACAAGTGAGGCACCGCGATAGCAACTCTGCAACCGCTCTCCGCATCCCGCTCCACTAGGTATGTCGCCTGATGTCGCGCTCCTCTTAGTGCTACCCACGTGCACTGTCCGACGCGAATAGTGCAACTCTCGCAGCTCGTCGCCTCCACCGTTACTCGGTACGAACAAACCTCCGCGATACCGTAACTCCCAATTAGCACGACGATCCCATCCCTCGGCGTCAACCCCGCCAGCAACTCTCTCCCGGATCTCTATCGTCTCGATATCCACCGACTGTGCCTCTATCCCCCAGCCAAGCAGTGAGGGCTGGGCCATCAATGAGCACATGGCCACGCCACCGGTAACCTCCTCTAGTTCAAGCCCGAACGTGCCCAGTCCCCCCATCATGTCCCATTCTCGGACTGATATGTTAGCAAGGCCCAGAACCGACTTTCTACTCAGGGTGTCGGCGACCACATTCGCCTTACCCGTATGGTAGAGTAGCTCAAGTCGTACTCCTCAAGCAGCTCCATCCATCGCCGCTGGCGCATGTTCAGGTCTCGTTGGGAAAGGATGTACTTAAGGCTCTTGTGACCCGAGAACACCTGAAATCTCTCGCCATACAGATAATACCTCCAGCCTTTCAGCGCGAACACTGCTGCTACTAGTTCCGGGTCATGGGTAGGATAGTTGCGCTCGTGCGTCTTCCACCGCCTAGAGCCATAAGCAACAACTCTACCCAACTGCATCAGTACACAGCCCAGTCCTTCCCCAGACGCGTTACAATAGACCTCATACCCGACCCCGCGCTCTGGCACTATAACCACTGGGGCGGTAGTCAGACGAGCCTTCAGCTCCGTGAACGCACGTTTACAATCCTTTGTCCACACAAAGCCGACTCCCTTGCGTGTCAAAAGAGTCATTGGCGCGGCTAGACGCGCAAAGTCCTGGACCAACTGCCGATAATATCCTGCCAGCCCCAAGAAGCTACCGATCTCGAAGACGCTCGTGGGCCGCGCCCACTTCAATACCGCGTCGATCTTCGCCGGATCGACCAATATACCGTCACGGAACACAACGTGACCGAGGAATCTCACCTTAGCGAGCCAAAACTCGCACTTCTCCGGGTTGGCGTATAGTTGACGGGCGCGCAACAGGGTCAGAACACCCCTCAGACGTTCCTCACGCGCCGCCTCGTTCTGCGAGTAGATCAAGATGTGGTCACAAACACCACCACAAATTGATCTAAGAACGGCCGGAATATACTGTTCATCAGATCCATGAACGATGCAGGTGCGCTGGTCAGTCCAAATGGCATCACCAAGAACTCGTAATGCCCATAGCGTGTCTAGAATGCAGTCTTTGCGACGCCCCCCTCTCGGACTCGCAACTGGTAATATCCGGATCGCAGGTCGATCTTCGAGAAGCACGTCGACCCTCTCAACTGGTCGAACAAGTCGTCAATTCTCGGCATCAGGTATCGGTTATTCACCGTAACCGGTTTGGTTTCCGGTAGTCCATACACATCTGAAGCTCTCCACTCTTCTTCTTCACGAAGAGTGTTGGCGCTCCCCACGGCTATGTGCTCGGACGGATAAACCCCTTCTTCCGAAGCTCCTCGAGCTGACGCTTCAGCTCGGTCAACTCTGCTGGCGCGAACCTGTAAGGCGCCATCGATATCGCTGCCGTTCCCAGCGTCAGGTCAATCCTGAACTCCACCTCACGAACTGGTGGCAACCCGCTCAATTCCTCCGGAAGGACCTCGGGGAACTCGCACACCACTCACGGTAACTCGCGACTCTGCACAACCGATACTTACTCCACTGCGGACAATGCCGTCAGGAGAACTCCGCTCTTACCGCCCAGAATACACGAACCCTTCGTGTTGCCTGCTGACATCGTCATTCGTCTCCTGTAACAGTCGATATTGGGTTGGTACTTCGCCAGCCAATCCATTCTCAGAATCACGTCAAAGGCCGTCATTTCGTAAGTATCCTTTCCACGGATACACCCACCAGCTCAGTCGCTGCCGAACATCACGAAACCTCGCGGTCTCTCTAAGACCTCGCTCATTCCCGAATCCTCGGGGGGGGGGGGGGGGACTCGATCCAGATCAGGGCTCTTGAGCCCTCTCTTGAACCTCCTGTGTCGGTTCGCTTCTCTAACTCCGCAGGCACGACACACCCTAGTCAACACCACATCACCCCCAACCGGCGTATCCAGACGCAGGGGTGGACTCAACGGCTCTAAACTCAGCCCCAACATCTCAGCACAACTCGACGAAGCAACCGAGTGTGACGCCCTGATATCCAATAAAAATTACGCCCAATCAGAGACCGAACAACCACTCCATTAGTCACACCGATAAGGTAAAGAACAACCCTCACACGATACTCTATGCATTTACTTATAACTTTCCGCAACCAAACCAGTATTCGCTACTCGTCCCCTGCGGGAAAAGTAGTAAAGGGGATGAGCGTTCTGCTCACCTCCACGGACACCCGTTTGATTATGGCATACTAGTAAAGGACTAACGACTTACCAATCTGACTAGGGCAAACCACTACCTCAAACCTGATAGAAAAACGTCACACTGCGCACGCTATCAATACCTCAAATACTCGCTCACGTAAGGGAAACCTCGAAACGGGGATTATATTCTCAACTCAGCAAATCACTATTGCTCACAACCTCAATACCCCAATTACCCGATCACGTAGGGAAACCTCAACGGGGATCCTATTCTCAATTCCGCAAGCCACTATTGCTCACAACCTCGATACCCTAGTTACTCGATCATGTAAGGAACCTCAATTAACCCACTCACGTGAAGGAAACCTCAAACCACCCGTTCGCGCGAGGGAAACCTCGAATAACCCACTCACGTGAAGGAAACCTCAAACCACCCGTTCACGCGAGGGAAACCTCGAACAACCGTTCACCTAGGGGAAACCTAGTTCGTATGGCAGCGCAGCGCATCAACCTTAACCCCTCTCCGTGGTGAGACTCTCACACCGAGGCGCTGTATCACTACCGTAGGTTATTAATGAGTCTCGAACCCAAGACCTCACCCTTTAACACCGAACTTACGACCTCTACCACCAACACAACCGTGAACACCGCCACGCAAAACCAACACTCAAACTGCACAATCAAGACGGTGGAACAAGACAGGAATCACGGACCCTAAAAATAGCCTTAAGCGACACACACGCTCGACCACCAATTTAACAAACACACGCACAATGACTCACAGACAAATTCAAGTCACCCAACCTCAATCACAAGCCGACAAGGCCAACCAAAATCAAAAACACGCCCACCGGGCCAACAAATTTCAAAACACGCCCACCGGGCCAACCAAAATCAAAACACGCCCACCGGGCCAACCAACTTAAACACACGCCCACAGGGCCAACCAATTTTAAAAACACGCCCACAGGGCCAACCAATTTTAAAAACTTTTCTCCCTTTCATCATAAAATCTCATTTTTGACATCACGTAGTTACAACCCGGTACAGGCGTCCCCGAACTAACTTGTACCCACTTGATATCAGCACCGTCACGCTCGACTACAAGGGCGCCCCTGAGTCGAGTCGCGACAGCTTAAAAACATTTCACGCAGCAACACACAAACAGTATGCCAGTAATAACCGTACTGCACATACACACAAACACAAACAGGGCTCAAAACACTACGGGTTTACACACGGTTTCCGACTTGCGTACCCAACGCATGACGAGACTTTTACTGACTCGACTCTCCCACCTAATTGACGTACAGCCCGAGGTGTGAAACCTCAAGCTCTGATACCAAGCTGTCACGCCCCAAATTCGGTAGAACCGAACCCAGAACGCGAACGTTTAAGACAATAAAACATTTTCAAACCTTTTAAATAAATCACTTTAAAACCACCATTTAGTTAAACAAAATAATAATTTACAACTCAAAAGTACGTCCTAACAAGCGGACAAAATACAAGGCGTACGTCGGTAGACTCAAAAGGAAACCCGGACTCTCGCTCCCAGCCCTTCAAGCTTCGAGAGCTCATCTAGTCCGTCCCGCGACCGGTACCTGTATGAAAAGCAGCTAGGGGTGAGCGTTCGCTCACCACCACGGATAACAGACTGACTACGGCATACTAGCAGACAATGCCGGTAACACCAACAACAACCCCAAACACCGGGGACTACTATCCCCAAACTCAAGTAACCCGACTGACACACGACTAATACTTTCCTCAACCGACTCAACACTCGGACACGTAATGTAGACCCGACACAACGATTACGACTTCCTCCAAGGACACGAAAGATAACCACGCAACACCCAAGATCACAAAGATCGCACACCAAACAAGATCGCAAATGATCGCACTCCAGCTGCTCAGTAACCCCCTGCCCTTTTCCCAACACGACGGTTGGATCAGGCGGCCGACCTGTCTTACTTTTCCCAACACGACGGTTGAATCAGGCTGTCGACCTGTCGCACTTTTCCCGACACCCAATCGGATAGGCTGTCGACCTGTTGCACTTTTCCCAACACGACGGTTGGATCAGGCGGTCGACCTGTCGCACTTTTCCCGACACAAAGTCGGATCAGGCTGTCGACCTGTCACTCACCTACCCAAGGTATCCACAATCACAATCACAAGTAAAGTTCAACAAACAGTAACAACACCGGTTCAACACTCCACAGGCACTCATGGCCACCCAAGACACCAACAATAAACCACGGGTTAAACAACCCCACGGGCACTCATGGCCACCCAAAACACCAACGGTAAAACACGGGTTCAACAACCCCATGGGCACTCATGGCCACCCAAGACACCAACAGTAAAGACACAGGCTCAACAACCCCACATGCACTCATGGCCACCCAAGACACACCAACAGTAAAGACACGGGCTCAACAACCCCACGGGCACTCATGGCCACCCAAGACACACCAAAAATAAAGACACGGGCTCAACAACCCCACGGGCACTCATGGCCACCCAAGACACACCAACAGTAAAGACACGGGCTCAACAACCCCACAGGCACTCATGGCCACCCAAGACACACCAACAGTAAAGACACGGGCTCAACAACCCCACGGGCACTCATGGCCACCCAAGATACAAACTAAATAATCAACCTCCGGGCATAATCAAATGCCTCCAGTAATTCTAATATCGATAAGTTCACTGCTCCTACGACAATACTAAGTGTCACATGCATTTCTATTGTTCGATACGTTCCCGTATCATACGACACCACCTGGTGTCGCCTGCCTTTCTATCATTTGATAAACTTACTTAACCCACGACACCCAAGTGTCACATGCATTTCTACTGTTAACTTTCCCTAGTTAGGGCCGAGATCCGGCTACTTTTCCCTACCTCGTATGCTTTCCCCAAAAGCTCACGATCAATCTCTAGCGTGATCTCGATCACTCGCCTAGCTTTCCCTTTCCTCTGTCGGTGGCACGATCTATAAGAACACAATTTAAAACACTTTTAAGCTTGCAAGCATAAACTGAATTTTAATAAACTTGACGCCTAAAAGTAACCCCGACAATGTCGATCATCAGTTACCAGCCGTCGCCGCAAGTTTACATGTCGCTGCCCCAAGGTTACCAGCCGCCGCCGCTTCCACCACAATTCTATAACTACCCCGATTTCCCACTAAACACCGGCACTCGTATGTCGTCGCAGTCATCCTCTGTCGGACCTTCCCAACAACCAGCTCGACCAGCACCACAAACACGGAAGAAATGGACCATCGAGGCGGACAAGCACCTCATACGTTGCTGGCTCTCGACAAAAAAAAGAACGATTAAGGGAAACTCCCAAGCCGGAGACACATTCTTGTGCAATGTTGCGAGGAAGTACAACGCGACCAGAGAACACCCCCACTTCGAGTGAAATGCGGTCAAGAAACATTTGGCCTCACATCAGTCGCGGACAAGGAGGTTCCTCGGTTATCTAAAGAGATCGAAGGACGAGTACCACATTGGATGGAACCATTATGACCACATGAGAGAGGCGAAGGAGATGTGGTTCAATACCTCGGAGAAGTTCCTACCGGCTGGTCACCCGAAAAACTTCGACCTCGATCATTGGGTTGAGTTTCTTGAGGGCGATGAGAAGTTTGCTGCCGAGGAAGGCACCATGGGTAACATCCGCCGACAACGACAACGCTTGGATGAGGCTGGGAATTATAGCTCAACCTCACCCACAAGCACATACGAAGATTACACACCTCTGGGTGGTGAGTCTCAACAACTAGAATGGGCACCTTCCGATCTCAACGAGGGAAGTGAGGTCCCTCTCAGCGAAACACCCCCCTCCCATACGACCGATGCAAGTCCCTCTCAAGCATTTCGCCAAAGGTGACCGCCATGCAAGAAGGCAGCGAAGAGGAAGGGCACCAACCTCACAGACCAACTAAGTGCCATAGCGGAGCTGGAACGATCAAGGAACGAAGGCAACCTAGCAAGGACCCACCTGTTATACCGGTTAACCGAAAATTGGGAAAAATACTTAGACAAGTACAATGCCAAGGCTGCAAAGGACACCTCTAACTTCAACGAAGCTCAGTTGGCAGAGCACGAGTCGTTTAAGACCAGAATTTCGAAAGTCATGGCAAACATTGAAGGTGAAGTTGATGCTCTTCGACAACAACAACCACTACCGCTAGCACCACCACAATGATTCTTGAACTTGTATTTTATTGGGGTTGTATTAAAAGGGGGTGAATAAAAGTTCAAGTTCATTTTTATTCGTGTTAAATTTATTGATTATTAGTTTTTTTTTTATTATCATTGCTTATTTTTTTTCAGATTTATTTCAATATATATAATATTAACTGTTCTGATAAAGAATTAAATAAAACAACAAAATATCAATTAATTAACCACTCAGCATCCAGTCAGCATCCAATAACAATCAAAGCCTCAATCCAGGACTCACCATTGTAAATCACAGCTTATTTTGAGTCCTGAGTCCCACTATTTTTTATAGTCAGCATCCAAGCCTTACATCCAAGCCCTTCCATTGTACATGCTCTAAAGGTTGAAGCCATGAAGGAGGAATAGAAACAAATCTGAGCTTGAGCTTGAGGTTGAGCATTTTTTGTTGTAATAAGTTGATAGTTGTTTAGTCATATTGAATTTATTGTTATTCAATTGTTTGTGTTGCAAACTTGAAAAATGGTTCCTAAAACCTGTATTTTAAGATGATGAATATGTGAGGTAAGGAATTATTGTGTTTGAATTGTTGAAAATAGCAGGTTTGTGAAGTTCAATTGCACGTTTGTAAAAATGTATTTGAAAAACGTTGTATTTTGGGTTATACTGTGAAGGCCCAACATAAAGCCCATTGGTCCTTATGGTCCGGTTATAACCGTCACCGCCCGGTAGGTAGCATGGCCGATTATCAGCTTCCCCATCCATGACCGGTGATGGTGATGGTTATGGGATCTAGGTACCCATGAATCACGGTTTGGTTAATGGGTATGAGATTTTGGGCGGGTACAAGCCGATGCCCAGCCCTAGTCAAGATGGCCTCCACCCCCAATTGGCAGCCCCACATATTCATAGCAATCAGGCAGGCTGGGGACTTATCACCAGGGCTTTAGACTCGGGTACCTCTTTGGTAGCCAATAGAGTCCTCTAGGGGACATGGTCGCCTATAATGGTGGAAGCCTACGCACTTGTTAATGCCCTTCGGAATGTCCTCTCCTTTGGCGTGAGTCTGATCTGTCTTCAATCCGATGTTCAAGTTTTATTACACATGATTCAAGATGCCCCCCTGCCAGTCTCTCCGGTTGGCACGATTATAGGTAACATCCGTCACCTGCTAGTTCAAAATGAGAGAGTATCTCTCAAATTTGTAAAAAGAACTACGAACAAAACCGCTCACTGGTTAACTAGGGCGGCTCGTTCTATGTCTATTCTTCCATGGTTTGGGGCCCTCCCGGATGCACTATAGTGTATTATTCATTCTGATCAATAATACAAGGTCCCTTTTGTCTAAAAAATCGATTTTTTTTAACAACTTTTTCTTATACGCCATGATTTTCTCTACTAAGGTTTCACCGCCGCTAGCGAAAAAGGGTCCTCCTCGTTGGGACGACTCCGTCACTCTTGGCCTTGGTCCAGCACCGCCTCCCTGTCGACATGGCGCTCCTCTCCCTCTATCCCTACCAATCTATCCCCAGTCCCATCCCAATCCTCGTTGCGAACCCACCTTGGCTCTTCGCTGCTGCACACTCCACCTTCGACATCCCCATCGCCACTATCTCCGCCCATATCGATTCGGCAGTCAGCCCCCTCCCAGATACCCACACAGAGGTCCTTCAATCCGTCTCTCATCGTACCTCGCCTTCCGATCCCCCAATCTCACCTAGGTCAATCAAATCCCCAATTCCAACTGAGTCCACGATTGTAGACACAAGAACCCTCGCCTAACCTATCGGGGGCATCAGCGTCAACTCTAGGGCTTTCCCAGCCAATGCCCATACCTCAATGACAACGCCGCATTGACCTGGGTTCTGGTTTGATCCCCAACCAAAATCATTGCATAGAGCGACTGGACTTACAAATACTGGCATGGAATTGCCAGGGTATGGGGTCCCGATTACACAAGTAGTAACTCCGCCACGTACTATAGGATCATAGTCCCCACATTCAATTTCTTTCCGAAACAATTCTATCTGATTAGAATTCTTTTTTTTGATAAGCTCGAAAATTTATTTATAAAGAAACATTTTCAGGCAGAAAAGGCCTAGCGGTTAGAGACCAAACAACGCTTACAAAGGAAATCCAACATCGGGAGCTAAAATGCAAAGCCTAAAGAAAGGACGATAAGTCCAAGAAGCAAACAAGGAAGAACCAGAGGAATCAGCCTTCATCCTCGGTCCATTCCTCTCCTTCTGAAGTCAAGGTCGGGTCATCAAAAGCCTTCTCCTTGACGTCTGCAGGTTCCTTGGGGTCCTCGAGAAGATGCTTCCTCAAATCTAGAGTAGGAGGCGCAAACTTTAATGCACGCTATCGACTCAAGGATCGGGTTTTCGACCTAGTGTTGTACACAACAGTAGGTTGATGAGAGGGGGTCCGGGTTTGACGAGACGAAGGTTTGAGGAGGGCATGCCTCCAAGGACTATCCTTTGACGACAACTTCTTCTCCGATTCCAACTATTGAACCGGAACCTCCATAGTTGAAAATTCCACAACTTCTCCTATCAAAGAGTCATTCGGTTGGGAAGTATCATGAGATTTAGAATGCTCGGAGAGAACATCCGCACCCTGATTTTCCAACTCAGTAGCTTGATCATGAAGCAACTCTTCAATATTGAGGTGATCTTTCCCAGCGCGTGAATCAACAATGATGGGTCCAAATTCGGGTTCCTATAACCTCATCTCTTGGAGCAAAGCATGGGCTTCTAGAGAAAGGCCGATCAGCAACTCTAAGAGACACCGCAACAGAACACGAAGCAGTGTAGAATCAAGAATTTGCGATTTCAGAGAAATGAAAGCGAGCTGTGAATTGTGCGAAATCAAATCAGATCTCGTGGATTGCTCAATTTCCGTTCGAACCGGAATAGGATCGCGAGAATTTCGTTCGAGAATCGGTGATTGCTAAATCGCCGCCCGAACCAGAATAGGCTTCGGCGAGCACTCAGCCACTGAAGCACCATTCCGATCAACCTGTAACCCGATCGTCTTTGATTGGGTTGTAGCTAAACTCGAAAACGAGCCCAATTGCCTTCCTGGAACAAAGTTTCGCATGCTCTGTTTTGGGGGCAATTTTGATGGAGCCAAAATACGATCACTAGCTGGTCGAGCAGGGGCCACAAACAACTAAAACCCATTATGTTTGATCCCATTAGCAGCCTTGATCACTTGAGTAGATGAAAATGGTGAGTGATATTCTACAAACCCAAAATAGCAGCCTTACGATTTGTTCTTTTGATGGAAATGGTAGAGACTAAATCACCGTAGACGGAGAAAGTGTTTCGTAACAAATCATCCATAGCAAAGTACGACAGATTGTAGACAAAGATCTTACAGTTTCCTTTGTCTATTACCTGAGCTTCGTTCCCACCGTCTTCGTTCCCATCGTTGCAGTTCTGATTGTTAGTCACCTCCAACGGGTCAGCGCCTATCGGAGCTTTGGAAGCTGCAAAAATGAAACTTCTTCCCTCTTCTGTGACCGGGTCAGTCGGAGAGTTCAAAGGCTTCCAGTCACGCCAACTCTTATGCTTCCTGGCATGCCAAGTGAGGAACGCTGGAGAAACACGCCGAGTGGCTACACCAGAGTCGTTCTTGGCTGTGGATTTGGCTGGAACAAAACCTTTCTGAGTTTTAGAAGTATGGCGAGCAAGCCCACCCCCTCCCGCCTTCGAAGAAGCTCCCTTGCCAATAGACACAGACCCTTTCTTCTTGGCTGATGTTGTCTTTGCCATTGTTGATTTATTAACGATAATACAGTAATCGTCATACAAAGAGAACACCACAGAACAAAAAACGGTGAAAGACAACAAAGCTGGAGCCTTCGCCATCTGACTTCGGTCGCTAGGCTTTAGTGATTATATATGCGAACTAAATATGGACACGCAGCGGAGCTTGGCGTTGTTCTGGGTACAAGGTATCATGGTGGATCTTCGTGCTAAAGATGGGCACCATATTGATGTGGAACTCTCAGAGCCTGGATATGATGATATACGTCTTACAGGTATCTTTGGGGATGCTAATTGAAATCATCAAGATCAGAACTGGGATCTTTTAGGAAGGCTCAACACTCATTCATGCCTAAATTGGATCATCAATGGCGACTTCAATGGCATTCTTAACCCGGATGAAACTGTAGGTGAAGGGGATTACCCAACAAGTTTAAACAACGACTTTTTCTGAGTAGTAGAGGAATTGGATCTTATTGACCTACCAATGTCGAGTCACTAGTTCACATGGTTTAAAGGACTGACGCCAGGTAGGCGTATTGAAATAAAACTGGGCAGAGCTCTCATCACTAAGTCTTTCTTCTCATCCCTCCCAGACCTGAAGCTTCGTAATACAGGGTTCACCACATCATATCATTGGTCTATCCTCCTTTCCCTTGCTCGAAAACCACATAATCGTGGTCGGCCAAAATTTTGTTTCCAATCCCAATGGGTCAGGGATCCGGACTGTGGTCGAATAATACAAAATTGTTGGGATAAATCTATGGGAACAAATATAAAGGATGTTATAAAAGGAGTTGGAAACTCACTAAATGATTAGGGATGCGACCATTTCAGAAAAAATGTAAATCATATTAAAGGGTGCTAGAGACGTATTGTTGTACTAAATGGACGTACTGATAGGGCAGGAATCCATATATGGGAACCGGGAAGCAATTTAAATCCAGTATGAGAACGCTTTATTTGCTCAGGAGGAATTCTGGCGCCAAAGGGCGAAACAACACTGGTTAGCAGAAGGGGACAAGAATACTTAATTCTTTCAGGCCTCAGATAGGTATCAGAGACGGGTGAATGTAGTTATGTCCCCTCAAGATGCACTTGGGAACATGGTCACTTGGGAATCAAGCATGAAAGGGCTCATCACGGACTATTTTACTCGATTATTTTCCACCAGTCAACCAAATCTATCGTACTTCCAGATTGCCCTACCAGCTCGTATCACTCAGGCCAATAACGCACTACTCCTAGCAACGGTGATTACCGAAGAAATTCGGTATTCCGTCTTTCAAATGGTTCCAGATAAATCCCCGGGTCTGGGTGGTTTGAACCCGAGATTCTACGAACACTACTGGCCACCGGTTGCTGATGAGGTAATATGATTCATTCAAGGGGTTATCAATTCCAGGGCATTTGACCCAAATCTGAACAATACCTCGATTGTCTTGATCGCGAAGAAACCGGCACCCGAGGTGTTTATTGACTTACGACCCATTGCACTCTACAATGTGATATTTCGGATCTTATCCAAAGTGCCGGCAAATCGACTCCGACCCCTCCTCCAGAAGGTCATATCAGAAACTCAGGGCACTTTTATACTCGACCGGTGCATTCAAGATAAATTGCTAATATCCTTTGAGATTATCTATTATCTGAAATGGAAAACACAGGGGGTGGTGGGGTTCATGGCTTTAAAGATGGATATGAGCAAGACCTATGATAGGGTCGAATGGAGCTACTTGCAGGTAATCATGGGCAAACTAGGATTCTCCGATGAATGGATTGAATTAATTCCCTCATGTATGAAAACCATAACATATTCGATTACATCATGGGGACGATAAACACCGAAACTTACCCCAAGTAAGGGGATCCATCACGGTAATCCATTATCTCCTTATTTATTCGTCCTTTGTATGGAATGACTGTCTAATCTGATAATTAAAGATCAGGAGGCAGGTTTCATTCATGCGATCAAGGTTGCACGGGGGGCACCTGAAATCTCTCATATGTTCTTTATTGAAGATTGCTACATTTTCTATAGGGCCACCCCCGATGAAGTCCGCCGGATTCATGCTATATTGACTATTTTTGGCAACCTTTCTGGTCAGGTTCTTAATATTAATAAATCTTCAATTATGTTTAGCACGAATACCTCGACGGATGAATGTCGAGCCTACTATGATATTCTCTCCATAACCAAAACAGTCGTAGCCTCAATGTATCTGGGAGTGCCAAACATGATTGGTAAGAATCGTAATGCGACTATAGCATACCTGGGTGACCGAGTGTTAGCTCGGATAGGGTCTTGGGAAGGAAAACTGTTATCCCCGGCGGGTAGGGAGGTTATGATCGGCTCGGTTCTTACCTCACTTCCGTGCTACATCATGTCAGTATTCAGAGTCCCTTAGAGGATAGTAACTCGAATTCACGTGGCACTGGCAAGTTTCTGGTGGGGAGGAAAGTCAACTCGCTCTATTGTCTACAAGACTAGGACAAACTGTGTAAACCAAAAGACAGTGGGGTAGGGCCTTCTGACACTTACATGATGTTAACATTGCTCTATTAGGCAAACAAGCATGAGGTCTCATTCATACTAATGAAATTGCATAAATGCTTAAGAAGTACGGAGCTTTAAACTCTGAATACAATAGAGATGAATGAACACTTCATGATTGGCCAAATCAAGAAAACATTCTAATAAAACCCATGACAAAGGAGAGACGATCTAAGACTTACAAATTTTAGTAAGACTACATCTTTTACTATCCATTTTATAAACATGAGCTTATGCATACTTTTGACTCTAGGGTATTCAAATGCTAGATATTAATATCCACGTTTATATAACGTGTAAGATCTCAAAAGTAGTGTATCTAGGATAGGTTGACCTACAAGAAATATAAGGAGCAAAAGTTGTTGCCTTAAAACCTTGAAGTCATATAAGGATAGTGGACTTATTCTTAATTGAATAAGAGTTATCATGTACCTACAATGTAGGAATATTGCTTGTGCTTCCTAATAGAGGATGAGTTTGAATTTATTATTCGTATTAAATGAAATATAGATCGTGATAAAGTCCTTTATGAACAACCTTGGAAGTTATGAGTCTTTATGTATTGGACATAGAAGACACTAATGTCAGAAGGGGTTGGTTTACAACATTGGTGCATAAGGGTTTAACGAGTCAAACCCTACACTTCTCTACTATCTTTATTTAGGGAACATGAATGAGAAACACATAATCAAAACTCTAATGAATTTTGAATTCATGTGATATTTTAAACTTGCGAATCTTTTTTAGTGACAAAAATGACAAGAGGTGCCTATTTATGAAATAGATGAAGTGACTTGTAGTTTATCAGACCTTATACATTTTGATGCATGTAGTCCTTTAAAATACAAGTGTTGGAAAGGAATCTCGTACTTCATAACATTTGATTTCAATAGATAAAGGAATATGTATTTAATGAAATTGGAATCTTTTGAAAAGTTCACAATTTTCAAAGATGAAGTACGAGAATCACTTGGCCAAAATATTAAAGCACTACGGTTTGATCGATGTGGAAAATATTTGAACCAAAAAGTCAAAGATCATGAAACCATTCATTTCAAACAAAGTTCCATCGAAGATAGTGGTGAAGACACCATATAGGATGTGATGTTGGAAAAATGTGGTTCAAATATGATTTTGTGGTTTTAAATGTGATTTATGATACTAAATAAAATTTATGGTTTTAAATGTGATTTATGTAGTTGGTTGGCCATGGCCTCTTAATGAGAGGTTTTTATGGGATTAGCTAGCCCATAAAATTACCTTCTTATCCCTATTAGAGAGCCTATGAATACCAACCTACTAAGTCATCTTCTCAACACTTCACACATCAAATGGATCGAAAACCATAGATCAAAAACCACCTCTTTCTCTCTTAATTATGTTTTTCATTCTTTCTTAGTCCTGGTGATTTCTCAACACGGAGTTGAGTTCGTTGAGGTTAGTCGTTGTATCCTGGGAGACCGCTGCCCATACGGGGCAGTCAAGTGTCTTAAGGAGACAAGAGTACCTGGACTCGACTAAACCCCAATTTCCCAATCCATAATTAGTAAGCTAGCTGATTCGATAAAGATTATTTTTTATTTCAATTTATTATTTTGTTTATCGTCAATATACTAACCTATATTTCCTACATATGGATGGGCAGGAATCTAAGTTGTTTTTTTTCTTATAGGATTTAAGGCTATGAGACTTATAAGGAACTACGAGTTCAAATAAGCCAAACACCCAAAATCAAATAAGTACACTATCATGCTATGTCCTAAGGAAACTAAGGACATAGTTTTTATAATGATATACAAGAACAAAAGGTGTTTTGTTGCTTGAATTGGTATTGTTTGGAAAATATGTTTTCAAAGGAACCAATGGGAGTACCGTACGACCCAAAGCCAATTAAAAAAATACATAGAATAACATTGTAGTTATATGAAAATATAAGATTACTTTTATAGTGTTATAGAGAACAAAACGATTTTTGCTCGAATTGATGTCATTTTAAAGAGCTAGTGGGAGTATAGGACTACCAAGGCAATTCAAACCATGGAATAACATTATAATTGTACAGAGAATCAACAAGAAAAGGAGAAACTTCATATTTGAACCATAAGATCAAAGATGTTAATGGGACAAAGTCAAACCCATATCTGATTAAGGTTTCTCACTTCCGAGAATGATGACTTAAGTAGGTCTATAGTATCCCTCATCGAATGAAGGGACCAAACTGTAATAACCACTCTCGGTCAACGCCAGTCAAACCTGCGAAAAAACAGGAAAATTTAAAATTTTAAGACAGACACTTAACTTAACCTAAATTGACCCCGAGGGTCATACCGGACTTAAGTTGACCCCGTTATCGACCAAAGTGAGTTCCGGGGGACTCAGGGCAACTTTCTGATCAATTTGGCAGAAGTTGACTTTTCGCTGGAAAAGTCAACCGAGTGACGTTTTGGTCCATTCGAGGACCGTTTTGGATCCAAAAAGCTTATCCGTCGTCGCAGCGGTCAAGTTGAGCCGTTTCCTTGTACCCCGTCAAGTTTCGTAATTTCTTGGAAAAAGTGCCCGTTCGGGGCCCGAAACGTCTGATTTTCGCGAATCTGATTGGAAAATATCTAGTAAATATTTTCCGAAAGGTGTGGGACCCACCTTGCCACTTGTCCAACAAGTGGTGGTGTTAGTTTTGGGGGGAAAATAAGAGGAGACTACAAGGGGGGTTTCGGCCATGCCTTTTAGAAAGAGAAACAAAATAAAAAAAAAAGGGTTTAGAGAGAGAAGGAGAAGAAGAAGAGAGGGAGGTAGGGTTTGTTGTCCACTATTCACGTCATCCATCCATTGGATCGTCTCGAGGCTAGGAGAAATCGAACTCCCTTCATCCTCCTCTACGGTAATCACTAAACCGATCGTCGATTTGATAATTTCCAAATGTTAGGGTTTGGTTAAAAATGATTAGTTAGGGTTGTTTTGATGTTGGGGTTTTTTTAGAGACGTTTTGGAGGCGTTTTGAGGTGAAGGAGAATGGGAGGAGCTCCGGCCACCATGTGAGGTGGTTGGCCGGAGCTAGGGCCGGCCACCACCATGGTGGGTCGGGCCCACTTAAGCCCTAGGACCCACGGCCAAGCTTGGCCGGGTGGGTCCCACGTGCTCGGGTGATCGTTTTTTGTGTTCGGGTGGTTTAGAACGTTCCCCAGACCATTTATCCATAACCGAATCGAAATTTGGATTTAAAATGCGAAAGTTGTAAATATCGGGTTTATATACTTTAAACGTTAATTATTTGACTCGGAAGTCGGAATTCGATTCCGTCAAGTGCATTAGGACCCTTGAATTATTCTAAGACCGTAGAAACGAAAACGGGAATTTTTGGTGCCCGAAAGGGCATTTCCAAAACCCGGGCAGATTCGCCATGTCGGGCGAATCGGGCCTTTACGAGTCCTTTATCGACAATGTCGAGTAATTGGGAAGTTTGGGAGTGATCGACATTGTCGGGGTTACGTTTGGGCGTTAAGTTTATTAAATTTCAGCATTTTCCTGCGAGTTTAAAGTACCTTAAATTTGTGCTCTTTTAGATCGTGCTGCGGACCGAGGCAAAGGGAAGCTAGGCGAGTGACTGAGATCACGCCGGGGCTTAGTTGGGCACTTTTGGAGAACTTATACGAGGTAGGGAAAAGTAGCCGGATCTCGGCCCTGATTAGGGAAAGTTAACAGTAGAATTGCATGTGACACCGGGGTGTCGTGGGTTAAGTAGGTTATCGAATATTAGAAAGGCATGATACGGGAACATAGCGAATATGAGCAAAGCATGTGACACTTAGTAGTGTCGTAGGAACAGAGAACTTAGTGATATTAGAATTACTGGAGGCATATGACCATGCCCGGAGGTTGATTGTTTAATTTATGTCTTGGGTGGCCATGAGAGCCCGTGCTTTATTGTTGGAGTCTTGGGTGGCCATGAGAGCCCGTGCTTTATTGTTGGAGTCTTGGGTGGCCATGAGAGCCCGTGCTTTATTATTGGTGTCTTGGGTGGCCATGAGAGCCCGTGCTTTATTATTGGTGTCTTGGGTGGCCACGAGAGCCCGTGTTTTACTGGTGTGTCTTTGGAGGCCATGAGGGCCCGTGGGGTTGTTGAACCCGTGTTTTTACCGTTGGAGTCTTGAGTGGCCATGAGTGCTTGTGGAGTGTTGAACTGTTCTTGACACTATTGTTGAATCTTGCTTGTAATTGTGATTGCGGATCCTGGTAGGTTGCGAGCATTCTTTGGCTGGCCTGACCAAGTTCGAGTCTCGGCAGGTTGTGAGCATTCTTTGGCTAGCCTGATCCGTGTTCGAGTCTCGGCAGGTTGTGAGCATTCTTTGGCTAGCCTGATCCGTGTTCGTGTCTTTGGAGGAGGTCGTCAATGGTTGTGTCGGGTTTACATTACGAGTTTGAGGTTGAGTCTGTTGAGGAAGGTAACGGGTTGTGGGTCAGTTGAGTACTTGAGTTGGGGATTGTAGTCCCGGTGTTGGGTTTGGTTTTAGTGTTACCGACATTGTCTGCTAAGTATGCCGTAGTTAGTCTGTTATCCGTGGTGGTGAGCGAACACTCACCCCTAGCTGCTTTTCCTACAGGTACTGATCACAGGACGGACTAGGTGAGCTCTAGAAGCTTGTGGAGCTAGGAGCGAAGTCCGTGTTTTATTTTTTGAGTATAGTGACAGATACCTGTACTTTGTCCATTTGTTGGGACGCTTTTTGAGTTGTAAATATTATTTTTGGTAACTAAACAGTAATTTCAAAGTGTTTATCCAAAACAGGTTTCAAATGTTTTTAAGTTTTTAAATGTTCGCGTCCCGAGTTCGGTTTACTGAAATTGGGGCGTGACAGCTTGGTATCAGAGCTCGAGGTTTCACACCTCGGACTGTCCGTCAATTAGGTTGGGAGGGTCGAGTCAGTGAAGTCCCGTCATGCGTTGGGTGCGCAGGTCGGAAACCGTGTGTAGACCCGTCGTGTCTTGAGTCTTGTTTTGTTTGTGTGTATGCGCAGTACGGGGTTACTGGCATACTGTTTGTGTGTTGCTGCGTGAAACGTTTTTATAAACTGTCTAGACTCGACTCAAGGGCGCCCCTGTAGTCGAGCGTGACGGTGTTGATATCAAGTGGGTACAATGTGGTTCGGGGACGCCGGGACCGGATTGTAACTACCTGATGTCAGGAAGTGAGATTTTTAATGAAGTGGAGAAAGTTTTAAAAATTGTTTGGCCCGGTGGGCGTACTTTGATGTTGGTTGGCCCGGTGGGCGAGTGTTGTTGTGTTGTTGATTGGCCTTGTCGGCTTGTGTTTTGGTTGAGGTCGAATGATTTGTTTTGTCTGTGAGTCGTGGCGCGTGTGTTTGTTGTTTTGGCGGTCAAGCGTGTGTTTCGTTTGAGGCTAATTTTAGGGTTAAAACGGATTGAGATTCGAGTTTGAAACGAGTTTGAAAAACAGGTCTGCACGAACGTCACGGGTCCTGTCACGGATCCGTGACGGACCAGAGCGCCTTGGCAGTTTTTAGGTCTTTGTCACCGGTCCGTGACCCCAACCGTGACGGGGTCTGTCACGGTTCCGTGACCCCTGTCTGTTTCACCGTCTTGTTTGCGCAGTTTTCGTGTCGTAAGTTACGTGACTTGGTGTGCGTTTATGCGGTTTGATTGAGCTTTCGCTCACGTACTATTATATTTAAAGTATAAATAGCGTGAACGGTGTGACGTTTAGTGACAAGCACGTTAGGGTAGACGTAGACCGTGTGAACGTGAGTGTATTTGAGCTTGTTGTCTTTATATGAATTCGCAAATTGAACGTTTGCGTGTATCCGTGCAGAGGATACTGACATATGGCTCGCGGCAGACGAGGACGAGCGGCGGTAACAAGAGGACGGGCGCCCACGCGGGGTTGATGGGGACGGTCAGCGGGGACACCAGGACGGGTGCCAACCGTTGAGCCCGCCGAGTACGCGGAGGCGCAGGGCACTCTTGTCGGAGAAGACAGGAGAAGCGACGCGGGACCGTCTACAGGCACACCCAGTGTTCCGCCGGTCGCGGACCCTCCCGTTATGACTGCCCTGGATGAGTTGACCAGGACAGTCCAGAGTTTGGTGGCGGTCATCGCCAGTCGAGAGTCGGCTTCACCAGCTCCGGAGGCAGCAGCGGTCCCAGTGAGGCCCGATCAGGCAGATGACCACACAGCCTGGACCCTACTAGACTTCCTGAAGCTAGGGATACCCATCTTCGTCGGGGAGCCGAACCCTGACCTAGCCGAGAGGTGGCTAGAGCAGGTCACGTGGGACCTGGATACATCAGGTATCGAAGATGGCTGCCGCAGAGTGTCCTTCGCAGCTCACCAGCTGAGAGACAACGCCTACCACTGGTGGGGGCGTGTGAAGGACAGTGTCGGGCACGACTACGACATCTTCCAGGAGTTGTTTCTGGCACAGTACTTTCTTGAGTCGGCTCGGTTGGAGCGACATCGGCAGTTTCTGGACCGGGAGCAGGAGGGGATGACGGTGGTAGAATACGAGGCCAGATTCACGGCCTTGACCAGATTCGCGCCGGAGATGGTGATGACCGAGCAGAACCGTTGCCTACAGTTCGAGGGGGGATTGAGACCGGTGATTCGGGATAAGGTCCTTGCCTTGAGGTTGCGGTAGCATACAGATCTCGTGGACACCGCAGCGACGGTGGAGCAGGGTATCCGGGATGCGGCCAGGACCCGCGAGGTTCGACAGCGGCCGACCAGCTTTACAGGGCCGTTAGAGTCACGAGACGCGAGGAGGCAGAGGACCGCGGGGTTCTTCCGACCACCAATTCATCAGGGTGGAGCGAGACAACAAGGGTCGGTGGCGTCTGTGGGGCCAGTCGCGACAGAGGGGGTGCCGACATGTTATCTCTGCGGCAGCCAGGCTACTTGCAGCGAGGGTGCCGCGCGAGAGGATGGCACGCGGCACTACCAGCGACCAGCCGGACAGGCCAGGGCTCGGGGTCCAGAGCCGAGGAGACCAGCTGTTTCCGGTGCGGCCGGGTGGGACACACGATGCCATGGTGCCGTGAGCCGTTGGGAGCGACATCAGTGCAGCGACCGCAGCAATCGCGGACAGTACAGTCACCCAGGGGTCGCCCTCGTCAGAGCCAGCAGTCAAGATTCTCACAGCCGTCTACGAGCGCGCCGGTTCCGAGGCAGCGACAGAGTCATGGGTATTCAGCAGCCAGTGCGCCGGTTCAGAGGCAGCAGGCCTCGCAGGGGAGAGTGTACGCAATTATTGACTCCCGGGACCCAGGATCTACCACGTACCGCGAGTCCATCCAGGGTACGTGTTTATTGTATCATAAATGGGCGTTATTATTATTTGATACCGGGGCGTCGCACTCTTTTATTTCGTTGGGTTGTGCTGAGAGGTTTGGGTTGAGCTTAGAGCCGTTAAGTCCACCCCTGTGCCTGGACACCCCAGTTGGGGGTGGTGTATCGTTGACTAGGGTCTGTCGTGCCTGCGAGATTAGTGTCGCAGACTGTCCTTGCCCTGGTGATCTTCTCGTACTGGGAATGACGACCTTTGATGTGATCTTGGAAATGGATTGGCTGTCGAGGTACCGAGCCAATATCGATTGCTACAGGCGACGATTGACAGTGTCAGCAGGCAACAGGACGGTGAAGTGTATTCTGGGTAGTAAGAGCGGGGTTCTCCTATCGGCGTTGTCCGCAGTGGAGGAAGTATCGGCTGTGCAGAGCCGAGAGTTACCGAGAGTGGTATGCGAGTTCCCCGAGGTGTTTCCTGAGGAGTTGAGCGGGTTACCACCGGTTCGTGAGGTGGAGTTCGGGATTGACCTAGTGCCGGGAACGGCGGCGATATCGATGGCGCCTTACAGGTTTGCGCCGGTAGAGTTGACTGAGCTGAAGCGTCAGCTAGAGGAGCTTCAGCAGAAGGGGTTTATCCGTCCGAGTGTATCGCCGTGGGGAGCACCAGCACTCTTCGTGAAGAAGAAGAGTGGAGAGCTACGGATGTGTATAGATTACCGGAAGCTGAGCCGGGTTACGGTGAAGAACCGATACCCAATGCCGAGGATCGATGACTTGTTCGACCAGTTGTGAGGGTCGACCTGATTCTCGAAGATCGATCTGCGATCCGGTTATTATCAGTTGCGAGTCCGTGAGGGGGACGTCGCAAAGAATGCATTCCGGACACGCTATGGGCACTACGAGTTCCTGGTGATGCCATTCGGACTGACGAACGCACCTGCAGCGTTCATGGACCTGATGAACAGCATCTTCCGGCCGTTCTTAGATCAGTTTGTGGTGGTGTTCGTAGACGACATCCTGATTTATTCACAGAGCGAGGCGGCACATGAGGTACATCTGAGGACTGTTCTGAAACTACTGCGCGAGCATCAGCTATATGCCAACCTGAAGAAGTGCGAGTTTTGGCTCGCTGAGGTGAAATTCCTTGGTCACATCGTGTCCCGTGACGGTATACTGGTCGATCCGTCGAAGATCGACGCGGTCTCGAAGTGGGCACGGCCCACGAGTGTCTTCGAGATCCGCAGCTTTCTGGGGTTGGCAGGCTGTTATTGGCGATTCGTCCAGGACTTTGCGCGACTAGCCGCGCCGATGACTCTCCTGGCGCGCAAGGGTGTCGGGTTTGTGTGGACAGAGGATTGTGAGCGTGCCTTCACGGAGTTGAAGACTCGGCTGACTACCGCTCCAGTATTGGTGGTGCCCGAGCGAGGTATCGGGTATGATGTCTACTGTGATGCGTCCGGAGAGGGACTGGTCTGCGTACTGATGCAGTTGGGCAGAGTTGTGGCTTATGGCTCCAGGAAGTTGAAGACGCACAAGCGCAACTATCCTACCCACGACTTGGAGCTGGCAGTAGTCGTGTTCGCGCTAAAGGGTGGCAATATTATCTTTATGGCGAGGGGTTTCAGGTTTTCTCGGATCATAAGAGCCTCAAGTACATATTTTCCCACCGAGACCTGAACATGCGCCAGTGGC
This sequence comes from Erodium maritimum, assembly GCA_963921825.1. NCBI lineage: Eukaryota > Viridiplantae > Streptophyta > Magnoliopsida > Geraniales > Geraniaceae > Erodium > Erodium maritimum. Next base: position 24,477,507 of record OY997596.1, on the reverse strand, counting down.
GGTGGATGGAGCTACTCGAGGAGTACGACTTCGAGCTACATTACCATCCGGGTAAGGCGAACGTGGTCGCCGACGCCTTGAGTAGGAAGTCGGTTCCGAGCCTCGCCAGCATATCAGTTCGAGAGTGGGACATGATGGGGGAGCTGAGCACGTTCGGGCTTGAGCTAGAGGAGATTACAGGCGGCGTGGCCATGTGCTCATTGGTGGCTCAGCCCTCACTGCTTGCCCAAGTGTTGGAGGCGCAGTCGGAGGACGTCAAGACGGCAGAGATCCGAGAGAGGGTCGTCAACGGTGACGAGGTAGTAGGTTGGGAGATTAGTACAGATTGGGGGCTACGGTATCTAGGAGGGTTGTTCTTGCCGGGCAACTATAGAGACGACGTGTTGCGAGAGGCACATCATTCGCGCCTTACACTGCACCCGGGGGGCACCAAGATGTACCATGACCTCAGGCGGCATTTCTGGTGGCGCATGATGTGGAGAGCAGTCGCAGAGTTTGTGTCGAGATGTCTCGTCTGCTAGCAGGTGAAGGCCGAGAATCAGCGTCCCGCAGGATTGTTGCAGCCACTGCCGATTGCCCAGTGGAAGTGGGAGCATATCACGATGGACTTCGTGTGTGGACTACCGAGATCGTCGAAGGGAAACGACGCCGTATGGGTGGTAGTCGACCGGTTGACCAAGTCGGCCCATTTCCTGGCTATGAGGATGACTGATCCGGTCGACAAGTTGAGCAGCTTGTACATTCAAGAGATAGTGCATCTCCATGGGGTCCCGGTGTCGATAGTGTCTGACAGGGATCCTCGTTTCACGTCCAGGTTTTGGCCGAGTCTGCAGAAAGCATTGGGGACTGAAGTTCTACTCAGTACAGCACATCATCCCCAGACAGACGGTCAGTCCGAACGCACTATTCAGATCTTGGAAGACATGCTGCGGGCATGCGTGCTAGGCTTCAGGGGATCATGGGAGACCCACCTGCCGTTGGCCGAGTTCGCCTACAACAACAGCTTCCAGGCCAGTATCGGGATGGCACCGTTCGAAGCATTGTATGGGAGGTCGTGTCGATCGCCAGAGTGTTGGGCAGATGTGGGGGACAAGAGTCTGCAGGGGCCGGATCTTGTCAGAGAGACGACAGAGAAGGTCGCGCTGATACGCGATCGGTTGAGGACCGCGCAGAGTCGATAGAAGAGTTATGCCGACAGACGACGTCGACCTCTTGAGTTCGCAGTCGGGGATCACGTGTTCCTGAAGGTGAGCCCGAGGAAGGGACTGGTATGGTTCAGACGCAACGGGGGCAAGTTGGCTTCGCGGTACATTGGCCCGTTCGAGATCCTGAGCAGAGTGGGAGCAGTGGCTTATCGTCTAGCGTTGCCACCGCAACTTGGGAGAGTTCATAACGTCTTCCAAGTGTCCCAGTTGAGGTAGTACAATGCGAACCCCTCCCACGTCATTGAGTGGACAGATATCGAGGTTGCTGACGATGTCTCTTATGAGGAGCAGCCGGTTCGGATCATGGACACACGGGAGCAGGTCATGCAGGGAGGCAAGATTATCCGCCTAGTACGGGTGCAGTGGAGGCATCACGGGGCTGAGTCGACTTGGGAACGCGAGGATGAGGTTCGCGCGAAGTACCCCGACCTGTTCGACTCCCGAGGTACGTCTGTTTTAAATTTCGCGGACGAAATTCCTTTAAGTGGGGTAGATTGTAATAACCACTCCCGGTCAACGCCAGTCAAACCTGCGAAAAACAGGAAAATTTAAAAATTTTAAGACAGACACTTAACTTAACCTAAATTGACCCCGAGGGTCATACCGGACTTAAGTTGACCCCGTTATCGACCAAAGTAAGTTCCGGGGGACTCAGGGCAACTTTCTGATCAATTTGGGAGAAGTTGACTTTTCGCTGGAAAAGTCAACCGAGCGACGTTTTGGTCCATTCGAGGACCGTTTTGGATCCATAAATATTATCCGTCATCGCAGAGGTCTTAGTTGAGTCGTTTCCTTGTAGCCAGTCAAGTTTCGTAATTTCTTGGAAAAAGTGCCCGTTCGGGGCCCGAAACGTCCGATTTTCGCGAATCTGATTGGAAAATATCTAGTAAATATTTTCCAAAAGGTGTGGGACCCACCTTGCCATTTGTCCAACAAGTGGTGGTGTTAGTTTTGGGGGGGAAATAAGAGGAGACTACAAGGGGGGTTTCGGCCATGCCTTTTAGAAAGAGAAACAAAAAAAAAAAGAAGAAAGGGTTTAGAGAGAGAAGGAGAAGAAGAAGAAGAAGAAGAAAGGGAGCTAGGGTTTGTTGTCCACTATTCACGTCATCCATCCATTGGATCGTCTCGAGGCTAGGAGAAATCGAACTCCCTTCATCCTCCTCTACGGTAATCACTAAACCGATCGTCAATTTGATAATTTCCAAATGTTAGGGTTTGGTTAAAAATGATTAGTTAGGGTTGTTTTGAGGTTGGAGGTTTGTTAGAGACGTTTTGGAGGCGTTTGGAGGTGAAGGGGAACGTTTTCCGGCGACCGGGAGCTCGGGAGGAGCTCCGGCCACCATAAGGGGGTGGCCGGCCACCATGTGAGGTGGCTAGCCGGAGCTAGGGCCGGCCACCACCATGGTGGGCCGGGCCCACGACCAAGCTTGGCCGGGTGGGGCCCACGTGCTCGGGTGATCGGGTTTTGTGTTCGGGTGGTTTAGAACGTTCTCCGGACCATTTATCCATAACCGAATCGAAATTTGGATTAAAAATGCGAAAGTTGTAATTATCGGGTTTAGATACTTTAAACGTTAATTATTTGACTCGGAAGTCGGAATTCGATTCCGTCAAGTGCATTGGGACCCTTGAATTATTCTAAGACCGTAGAAACGAAAACGGGAATTTTTGGAGCCCCGAAAGGGCATTTCCAAAACCCAGGCAGATTCGCCATGTCGGGAGAATCGGGCCTTTACGAGTCCTTTATCGACAATGTCGAGTAATTGGGAAGTTTGGGAGTGATCGACATTTTCGGGGTTACGTTTGGGCGTTAAGTTTATTAAATTTCAGCATTTTCCTGCGAGTTTAAAGTACCTTAAATTTGTGCTCTTTTAGATCGTGCTGCGGACCGAGGCAAAGGGAAGCTAGGCGAGTGACTGAGATCACGCCGGGGCTTAGTTGGGCACTTTTGGAGAACTTATACGAGGTAGGGAAAAGTAGCCGGATCTCGGCCCTGATTAGGGAAAGTTAACAGTAGAATTGCATGTGACACCGGGGTGTCGTGGGTTAACTAGGTTATCGAATATTAGAAAGGCATGATACGGGAACATAGCGAATATGAGAAAAGCATGTGACACTTAGTATTGTCGTAGGAACAGAGAACTTAGTGATATTAAAATTACTGGAGGCATATGACCATGCCCGGAGGTTGATTGTTTAATTTATGTCTTGGGTGGCCATGAGAGCCCGTGCTTTATTGTTGGAGTCTTGGGTGGCCATGAGAGCCCGTGCTTTATTGTTGGAGTCTTGGGTGGCCATGAGAGCCCGTGCTTTATTATTGGTGTCTTGGGTGGCCATGAGAGCCCGTGCTTTATTATTGGTGTCTTGGGTGGCCATGAGAGCCCGTGCTTTATTATTGGTGTCTTGGGTGGCCATGAGAGCCCGTGTTTTACTGGTGTGTCTTTGGAGGCCATGAGGGCCCGTGGGGTTGTTGAACCCATGTTTTTACCGTTGGAGTCTTGAGTGGCCATGAGTGCCTGTGGAGTGTTGAACTGTTCTTGACACTGTTGTTGAACCTTGCTTGTGATTGTGATTGCGGATCCCGGTAGGTTGCGAGCATTCTTTGGCTGGCCTGACCAAGTTCAAGTCTCGGTAGGTTGTGAGCATTCTTTGGCTAGCCTGATCCGTGTTCGAGTCTCGGCAGGTTGTGAGCATTCCTTGGCTAGCCTGATCCGTGTTCGTGTCTTTGGAGGAGGTCGTCAATGGTTGTGTCCGGTTTACATTACGAGTTTGAGGTTGAGTCTGTTGAGGAAGGTAACGGGTTGTGGGTCAGTTGAGTACTTGAGTTGGGGATTGTAGTCCCGGTGTTGGGTTTGGTTTTGGTGTTACCGGCATTGTCTGCTAAGTATGCCGTAGTCAGTCTGTTATCCGTGGTGGTGAGCGAACACTCACCCCTAGCTGCTTTTCCTACAGGTACTGATCACAGGACGGACTAGGTGAGCTCTAGAAGCTTGTGGAGCTATGAGCGAAGTCCGGGTTTTATCTTTTGAGTATAGTGACGGATACCTGTACTTTGTCCATTTGTTGGGACGCTTTTTGAGTTGTAAATATTATTTTTGGTAACTAAACAGTAATTTCAAAGTGTTTATCCAAAACAGGTTTCAAATGTTTTTATGTTTTTAAATGTTCGCGTCCCGAGTTCGGTTTACTGAAATTGGGGCGTGACACAAACTCTACCAAATGGTTAGGAACCATGATGAAATGAGACTCAATCCACCCAAAAATAAAGTAAGGACTTCGATTTTCCCAACATATGGTTAAGGAACCATAAAGGGTACAAATGGTCGTTCAAGTCAGAACAACATGGATTGAAACCTCTTATACATACAAATCCATTTGTCAATGCCTTGAGAGTTATATCCACAATTCAAGTGTACATAATAACCCAAGCAAGACAAAAGGACAAAGGTGGCATCCATAAGAAGAATTGAGGTTATGCTGATGTTTTCACCAGTAGTCGTATCCTAATCCATAAGAATTGTTACTGTATCAAAAAATGCATATTAGGACTATGACAATTGGACAAGACAACTTTTCTTAATGAAAAATACATTCAATGAACGTGTATAAGACATGACACAAATGTCTTGATTGAATTATAGATAGGTATGCAAGCTTGAAAGATCCATTCATGGATTTAATAAAATGTTTGACTCTATCAAGAACAAGAATATACCTTCTATGTGATAGGGAGGTTAGTGGGAGCACGATTTATACAAAGGTATATGTAAGAGACATACCTCTATATTGGAAAGTAATGAGTCCAACTTCAAATTGTTAAAGGAACATTGGAAAAATTATTCTGCAATAGAGACTTGGGCATCATCGCTTATGAATAAGCATTAAGGTATATATATAAGGAAGGTCTCTACTGCGAACTCAATTTGGGCTGCGATGCGTGCGGACCAATTGAGATCGTAGATGGAATCAAATCGACGACCAGCTGTATTATACTAATACGCAAGTGTTGAACTGATACGCGCGCAATAGAAAGGGCAATTGCGTAAAACATAACAATATTTCAAACGTATGTTTTCTGTGATCGAATCGCATCTCCTGATTGAAAGGAAGAAATCACGGTAATATGCCATGACAGAGTATGAATTTCAAATTCAAATAAACGATCAACACGAATCACCATTACATCAACAATCGATCAAGACATTAAGTTCAGTCTGCATTCGTATGCAAAAAACCTCTAAAACATAAAGTTCAGTCTTCGATATCACAAAAGCTTTGGTACACTTCGCTGGAGATAATACACAGTGGTTGTGAAACTCGTCTGCATTCGTATTCAAACCCAATATACATCGCACGAAAAATTTAAGTTTTTTACAATGCTCATTGTAATGCAATATGTAATATGCTCTGCAAATCTGAAATATGTGATTTATCTGGTGTAAATCACAACATAATATGAATTATAATGCGTCTTTATAGATTATATTACTTTGATCGTGATTACATATAATGAACAGAGGTTTCCATACATAAGGCTTGGATGGGAGGTATGTGTAAGAACCGCTCCCGGTCAACGCCAGTCAAATCGGCGAAAAATAGGAAAATTTTAAATTTTTGGACAGACACCTAAATGAACGTAAATTTGACCCTGAGGGTCATATCGGACTTAAGTTGACCCCGATATCGACCAAAGTGAGTTCCGGGAGACTCTAGGCAACTTTTTGACCAATTTGGGAAAAGTTGACTTTTTGCCAGAAAAGTCAACCGAGTGACGTTTTGGTCCGTTCGAGGTCCGTTTTGGATCCAAAAAGCTTAGCCATCGTCACAGCGGTCTTATTTGAGCCGTTTCCTTGTATCCCGTGAAGTTTCGTAATTTCTTTTAAAATGGGCCTGTTCGGGCCCGAGACGACCGAATTTTGCGAATCTGACAGAAAAATATCTACATAGATATTTTCTAAAGAGGTGGGACCCACTTGTCACACAAGTGGTGGTGTTAGGTATTTTTTGAACAAAACAAAAAGGAAATGAGTGGTAGTTTGTAAATAAGAAGAGTTTGGTTTGTTTTTTTTTAAAACAAATTAAAAGGAATGAAAGGGAAGGGTCGGCCATATCCAAAAAAGAGAAGAAATGGAGAGATAAAGTAGAGAGAGGAAGGAGAAGGAGAAAAGGGAAAAAAGAGAAGAGAAAGTGTGACGTTTTGGTGATTTCCCGACGATCCAACCGGCGGATCGTCTCAACGGTTGAAGAATCGAGCTCCCGTCATCATTCCCTACGGTGAGAACCTATTTGATTTTCGTTTTGGTATGCTTGAATTTTAGGGTTTGAGTTTAAGTGGGTTGATTAAGGTTGGGTTAATGATTGGGGTTCGTTAGGAACGTTTTGGGGCGAAAAGGAACATTTTTCGTTGTGGCCGTGTGGGGCCCACTTGGTCGGGCCTCGGGTTCTTCGTGTTCGGGTAGTCTTGGACGATCCCCAAGTCGATAATTCACACCCGGAACGAATTATGGAATTAAATTGTGAAAGTTAGAAATTTCGGATTTAGAAACTTTAAACGCGAATTAAATCGCTCGGAAGTCGGAAATTGATTCCGTCGATTGAATTGGAACCCTTGAATTATTCTAAGACCATAGAAATGAAAACGGGAATTTTCAGAGCCCCGGAAGGACGTTTTCCAATCCCGGGCAGATTCGCTGGGTCGGGCGAAACGGGCCTTTCCGGGACCATTATTGACAATGTCGAGAAATTGGGAAGTTTGGGAGTGATCGACATTGTCGGGGTTGAGTTTGGCCGTCAAATTCATTAAAATTCAGCTTTGTCTGCGAACTTAAAAAGTGTTTTAAATTGTGTTCTTATTAGATCGTGCCACCGACCGAGGAAAGGGAAAGCTGGGCGAGTGATCATGAGCACGCCGGAGCTTGGTTGTGAGCTTTTGGGAAAGCGTACGAGGTAGGGAAAAGTAGCCGGATCTCGGCCCTGACTAGGGAAAGTTAACAGTAGAAATGCATGTGACACTTGGGTGTCGTGGGTTAAGTAAGTTTATCGAACAATAGAAAGGCAGGCGACACCGGGTGGTGTCGTATGATACGAGAACGTATCGAACAATAGAAATGCATGTGACACTTAGTAGTGTCGTAGGAGCAGTGAACTTGTCGATATTGGAATTAATGGAGGCATTTGATTATGCCCGGAGGTTGATTGTTTAGTTTGTGTCTTGGGTGGCCATGAGTGCCCGTGGGGTCGTTAAACCCGTATTTTACTGTTTGTGTGTCTTGGGTGGCCATGAGTGCTTGTGGGGTCGTTAAACCCGTATTTTACTGTTTGTGTGTCTTGGGTGGCCATGAGTGCTTGTGGGGTCATTAAACCCGTATTTTACTGTTGGTGTGTCTTCGGTGGCCATGAGTGCCCGTGGGGTTGTTAAACCCGTATTTTACTGTTGGTGTGTCTTGGGTACCTATGAGTGCCCGTGGGGTCGTTAAACCCGTATTTTACTGTTGGTGTGTCTTTGGTGGCCATGAGTGCCCGTGGGGTTGTTAAACCCGTATTTTACTGTTGGTGTGTCTTGGGTGGCCATGAGTGCCCGTGGGGTTGTTAAACCCGTATTTTTACTGTTGGTGTGTCTTGGGTGGCCATGAGTGCCCGTGGGGTTGTTAAACCCGTATGTTACTGTTGGTGTGTCTTGGGTACCTATGAGTGCCCGTGGGGTCGTTAAACCCGTATTTTACTGTTGGTGTGTCTTTGGTGGCCATGAGTGCCCGTGGGGTTGTTAAACCCGTATTTTACTGTTGGTGTGTCTTGGGTGGCCATGAGTGCCCGTGGGGTTGTTAAACCCGTATTTTTACTGTTGGTGTGTCTTGGGTGGCCATGAGTGCCCGTGGGGTCGTTAAACCCGTATTTTACTGTTGGTGTGTCTTGGGTGGCCATGAGTGCCCGTGGGGTCGTTAAACCCGTATTTTAATGTTGGTGTGTCTTGGGTGGCCATGAGTGCCCGTGGGGTTGTTGAACCCGTGTTTTACTGTTGGTGTCTTGGGTGGCCATGAGTGCCTGTGGAGTGTTAAACCGGTGTTGTTGCTGTTTGTTGAACTTTGCTTGTGATTGTGATAGTGGTTACCTGGGGATGGGGTGTGACAGGTCGACAGCCTGATCCGACTTTGTGTCGGGAAAAGTGCGACAGGTCGACTGCCAGATCCAACCGTCGTGTTGGGAAAAGTGTGATAGGTCGACCGCCTGATCCGATTGGGTGTCGGGAAAAGTGCGACAGGTCGACAACCTGATCCAACCGTCGTGTTGGGAAAAGTGCGACAGGTCGGCCGCCTGATCCAACCGTCGTGTTGGGAAAAGTGTGTGGGTACTGAGCAGCTGGAGTGTGATCCTTTGTGATCTTGTTTGGTGTGCGATCCTTTGTGATCTTGGGTGTTGCGTGGTTATATTTTGTGTCTTTGGTGGAAGTCGTAATCGTTGTGTCGGGTCTACATTACGTGTCCGAGTGTTGATTCGGTTGAGGAAAGTAACGATTGTGTATCAGTCAGGTTACTTGAGTTGGGGGATAGTAGTCCCCGGTGTTGGGTTGTTGTTGGTGTTACCGGCATTGTCTGCTAGTATGCCGTAGTCAGTCCGTTATCCGTGGTGGTGAGCGAACACTCACCCCTAGCTACTTTTCCTACAAGTACTGGTCGCGGGACGGACTAGGTGAGCTCTCGAAGCTTGAAGAGCTAGGAGCGGGAGTCTGGGTTTCCTTTTTGAGTCTAACGACGTACGCCTTGTATTTTGTCCGCTTGTTGGGACGTACTTCTGAGTTGTAAATTATTATTTTGATTAACTAAATGGTGGTTTTAAAGCCATTTATTTAAAAGGTTTGAAAATGTTTTATTGGCTTAAACATTCGCGTTCCGGGTTCGATTCTACTGAATTTGGGGCGTGACAGTATGAGTTGTACAATTATGTTTTAAAGTCACTAAATTACATTTTATTATCTTCTACTTACATTTTCTATTTATCTTCGCAGCAATGTAAGACAATGCCAGCGATTCATCATCGGAATGCACAGTATTGCATTCTCCCAGAGGGTCGATGACATACATTCCATGTGTGGGTCTGGACAAACTCCGTACGAAGGGCTGATGTTCAAGACACTGAATCATGGAATAAGTTTCTATCAAACGTATGGTGGGCTCGGTGGGTTCAACACAAGAAGATATTCGGAAAATTGGGAAAAGGTAGACAAATAAAGATCAAATACATGGTCTGTTCGAAAGAAGGTGAAGTTAAACCAAATAAAGACAGTGCAGAGGCAAGTACTACCAAGAAAAGAAAACGGTTATTGACCCGAACAAACTGTGAAGCTATGATTTGATTTACTTTCATATCTGATGAAGAGGGATATATAATTTCCAAATTTATAGAAGGACACAATCACCCGCTTGTTGGTAAAGCTCAGTCACATCAGTTAACGGGTAAAAGACACGTTGGAGAACAACATGTCCCGTGGTTGGATGATTGAAAGAAAGCTGGTATAGGACCATCAGATGCTTACGCATTAATGAGCCAACGTTGTGGCAGTGTTGAACATGTGGGCGCGCTGAAACGCGACTTCATTAACTATTAAAGAGATTTGAAAGCATTCATCGGTGATAGTGATGTGCAAACAATTCTGGATGAATTTAAAGAAAAAGAGAATGCAAACAGCTCTTTCCACTATGACTATGATGAGGACGCAACTGGAAGACTTACGCAGTTATTCTAGTGTGATGAAATATCCGTCAAGAACTACGAGCTATATGGCGACTGTGTTACATTTTATTCAACATATAGAACAAACAAGTGAGTGAGACATGTAACCTTCATTAAAGCTTTGTATATTTTACATGAAATGTTACTAATTCATTCTAAACGAAACAGGTATGCTATGCCAATATGTCCATTCACCGGGGTTGATAACTATAAAAAATCAGTTACATCTAGTATTGGCCTTATTACACGTGAAGACACAGAATCATTCACGTGGATATTCAACGCTTTTATGAAAGCAATGAATAATAAACAACCTCGATACTTTGTGACATATCAAGATCCGGCTATGAAAATCGCAGTTCCTAAAGTCATGACAGACACGCATCACAAGTTTCGTATGTGGCATATCATGGATAAGCTCCCACTGAAGGTATTCATTTAAATAATGCATAATTTATATACTCAATTATTGATATTAAACATTGTGATATGTTGATATTGTCACGCCCCAATTTCAGTAAACCGAACTCGGGACGCGAACGTTTTAAAACAATAAAACAATGAAACCTGTTTTGGATAAACACTTTAAAATATCCATTTAATTAATCAAAATAATGTTTACAACTTAAAAACACGTCCCAACACGTGGACAAAAGTACAAGGTATCCGTCACTAGACTCAAAAGACAAAACACGGACTCCGCTCCTAGCTCCACAAGCTTCGAGAGCTTCCCTAGTCCGTCCTGTGATCAGTACCTATAGGAAAAGCAGCTAGGGGTGAGCGTTCGCTCACCACCACAGATAACAGACTGACTACGACATAATTAGCAGACAATGCCTGTAACACCAACAACAAACTCAACTCCGGGGATCACCGTCCCCAACTCAAGTACTCTGACTAACAACCACCCACGGTGACCTTCCTCGAACGACTCAACACTCAAACATGTAAGTAGACCGACACAATGATCACGACCTCTTCCAAGGAAACAAAAGAAACTACGCAACACCAAACAAGATCACAAAGGATCGCACACCAAACAAGATCACAAAGGATCGCAAACCAGCTGTTCAGTAACCAATTCTATTTCTCTCGTCCTTTCCGATCCCAGTCGGGCCAGGCGGTCGACCTGTCAGTAACCATCTATGTATCTCGCCCTTTCCGATCCCAGTCGGTCCAAGCGGTCGACCTGTCTCAGTAACCTCTCTGTCCTTCGCTCTTTCCAACACAAAGTCGGTCCAGGCAGTCGACCTGTCTTATAACTTCTCTGTCCCTCGCTCTTTCCAACACAAAGTCGGTCCAGGCAGTCGACCTGTCTTACAACTTCTCTGTCCCTCGCTCTTTCCAACACAAAGTCAGTCCAGGCAGTCGACCTGTCTTACAACTTCTCTGTCCCTCGCTCTTTCCGATCCCAGTCGGTCCAGGCAGTCGACCTGTCTCAGTAACCTCTCTCACTCAGGTAACCACAATCACAATCACAAGCAAGTTCAACAAACAGCAACAACACAGGTTCAGCACTCCACAGGCACTCATGGCCACCCAAGACACCAACCACAAACACGGACTCAACAGCCCCACATGCACTCACGACCTCCCAAGACACACCAACGATAAAGACACGGGTTCAACAACCCCACAGGCACTCACGGCCTCCCAAGACACACCAACAGTAAAGACACAGGTTCAACAACCCCACGGGCACACACGGCCTCCCCAAACACCAACAGTCAAACACGGGCCCTCATGGCCACCCAAGACTCAACAGTCAAACACGGGCTCTCATGGCCACCCAAGACTCAACAGTCAACCACGGGCTCTCATGGCCACCCAAGACTCGACAGTCAAACACGGGCTCTCATGGCCACCCAAGACACACCAACAGTAACTCACGGGCTCAACAACCCCACGGGCACTCACGGCCACTCAAACTACCAACAGTAAAGACACGGGTTCACAACCCCACGGGCACACATGGCCACCCAAAACACCAAAGGTAAAGACACGGGTTCAACAACCCCACGGGCACTCATGGCCACCCCAAACTCAACAATAATACACGCTCGCAACTTACCGAGACTCTAACTCGTAAGCCAACCAAAGAATGCTTGCAACCTCCCCCGAGACTCTAACTCGGTCAGGCCAGCCAAAGACACCAACCTCAAAACACGGGCTCTCATGGCCACCCAAACACAAATAATAACACGGGCTCTCATGGCCACCCAAGACCCAACAGTCAAACACGGGCTCTCAAGGCCACCCAAGACACCAATAAACAAACAACCTCCGGCTTAACCAAATCCTCCAACAGTCCTAATATCAACAGTTCCTCATTCAACCTCCGGGCATGATCATATGCCTCCAGTACTCCTAATATCGATAAGTTCACAAAGAACCTCCGGACATGGTCATATGCCTCCAGTAATTCTAACAACGCTAAGTTCTCTGTTCCTACGACACTACTAAGTGTCACATGCTTTTCCAATAATCACTACGTTCCCGTATCATGCATTTCTACTATTCGATAAACCTACTTAACCCACGACACCCCGGTGTCACATGTAATTCTACTGTTAACATTCCCTAGTTAGGGCCGAGATCCGGCTACTTTTCCCTACCTCGTGAAGCGTGTCACAACCAATTCTCGCTCTCCAGCAATGCTCCAAATTTCCCGCTTAGCCTCCTCTTTCCACGGTAGGCGATACAGTCTACAATTATTACAATTAACACACTTTTTAAGTAAGCAGGCGAAACCCGAATTTAAAGTATTAAACGCCTAAATGCAACCCCGACAATGTCGATCACTCCCAAACTTCCCAATTACTCGACATTGTCGATAATGGAACCGGAAAGGCCCGATTCGCCGACATGGCGAATATGCCCGGGTTTTGAAAACGCCCTTCCGGGGCTCCGAAAATTCCCGTTTTCGTTTCTACGGTCTTAGAATAATTCAAGGGTTCCTAGGCACTCGACGGAATCGAATTCCGACTTCCGAGTCATTTAATTAGCATTTAAAGTTTCTAAACCTGTCAATTACAATTTGCACAATTTAATTCCAAATTTCGATCCGGGTGTGGATTAACTACTTGGGGATCGTCCTAAACCACCCGAACACAAAAACCCGATACTCGGGCATGTGGGCCCCACCCGGCCACAATTAGGAAAATTTCCTTTTCGCCCCAAAACGTTCCTAACGAACCCCAAACCTCAACCATTCATCTTTAAACCAATTCTAACCAAAACTCAACCATAATCAAACCGTTTAAAATCAAACCCTAAATTTCAAACGTACCAAAACGAAAATCGGTTAGGTGCTCACCGTAGAGAATGACGGGGTGAGCTCGATTCTTCAACCGTTGAGACGATCCGTCGGTCGGATTGTCGGGAAATCACAAAACTCTAACCTTTCTCCTTTCTTTTTCCTTTTCCTCCTTCTCTTTCTTCTCTCCACTTTCTCTCTCTACACAACTCTCCTTTTCTAAAAATGGACGTGTACTTCACAATTTCCTTCCCTTTTGTTTTGTTTTAAAAAGTAACAAAACAAAACTTAATTATAAACTAACACTATTGAAGTCTTCTCTTGTCTTGTCCAAAAACCTAACACCACCACATAGTTGACATGTGGTCAAGTGGGTCCCACACCTTTTTGAAAAATATCTTCTAGATATTTTCAATCAGATTCGCGAAATTCGAACGTTTCGGGACCCGAACGGGCACTTTTTCCAATAAATTACGAAACTTCACGGGCTACAAGGAAACGGCTCAACTAAGACCGCTGCGACGACGGCTAAGCTTTTTGGATCCAAAACGGTCCTCGAATGGATCAAAATGTCGCTCGGTTGACTTTTCCAACGAAAAGTCAACATTTCCCAAATTGATCAGAAAGTTGCCCTGAGTCCCCCGGAACTCACTTTGGTCGATAACGGGGTCAACTTAAGTCCGGTATGACCCTCGGGGTACAATTCCGGTTCAGTTAAGTGTCTGGTCAAAATTTTTAAATTTTTCCTGTTTTTCGCAGGTTTGACTGGCGTTGACCGGGAGTGGTTATTACAATCTACCCCCCTTAAAGGAATTTCGTCCGCGAAATTTAGAACAACGCACGTCAGGAGTCGAACCGATCGGGGTACTTCGCGCGAACCTCGTTCTCGCGTTCCCAAGTCGACTCGGGCTCGTGGTGTCGCCACAACACCCGCTCTAAGCGGATAACCTTTCCGCGTAGGACCTGCTCTCGTGGATCCCTTTCTCACGTCAGTTTCTTCTTACACGGGACATCACCCGTTACCTCGACATCTGCCCACTCAAAGACGTACTCAAAACCTCGAAAGGCCCGATACACCGCGGGGCTAACCCGCCTCCGCCGCGGTTGAAACGCATTAGTCCATCTTTCGGACTCACCTCCAGGGATACAGGACCACTGATTTCTGACTCGAGAGGTCGGCGTCGTTAGTCAGCATAACTCCTGCTAACTCTGCGCGGTCTTCAACCGCTCACGCTTTGGCACGACCGACTCAGCTGTCTCTCGGTCCAGTTCTAGACCCAGGAACCTCTTATCTCGCACTTCTGCCCAGCACACGGGCGATCGACACGACCTACCATACAACGCTTCGAACGGTGCCATCATGATACTGGCCTGAAAGCTGTTGTTGTAGGCGAACTCGGCCAATCGCTCACGAAACCCATCGCGACGTGCCCCCATTTCCACTGTGCAACCCGCAGTGGCTGCAATAATCCAGCGAGACGCTGTTGTTCGGCTCTCACCTGCCGAAAAGTGAGGCATCGCGATACAACTCCGCGACCGCTCTCCGCATCCCGCTCCACTAGACATGCCACCTGAAGTCGCGCTCCTCTTAGTGCTACCCACAAGCACTGTCAGGCGTGAAAACTGCGACTCTCACAGCTCGTCGCCAGTAACAGTCGGTATTGGCTCGGCACTTCGCAAGCCAATCCATTCCTAAGACTACGTTGCTGTCACTTCGTAAGTATCCTTCCTACGGATGCACGCACAAGCTCAGTCGCTGCCGATCCTCACAGATCCTCGTAGTCTCTCTAAGACCTCGCTCCACTACCGTCGTCGTGTTTACCAACTCCGAACCCACCCGAATCCTCGGGGTGAGGACTCGATCCGGCATCAGGGTTCTTGAGCCCTCTCTCGAACCTCCTGTACCGGTTCTCTTCTCCAACTCCGCAGGCACGACAGACCCTAGTCAACACCACCCCACCACCAACCGGCGTGTCCCGACGCAGGGGTGGACTCAACGGCTCTAAACTCAGCCTCAACCTCTCATCACAACTCGACGCACAAACGAGTGTGATAATCCGGCATCCAATGAAACTGACGCCCAAATCGGAAATCGAACACCCACTCCATTAGTCACCCTGGTAAGGTCCAGTGTAACCCTCATACGGTCCTCTGGGCATTTACTTGTAACTTTCCGCAACCAAACCAGTGTTCGCTACTCGTCCCTTGCGGGAAAAGTAGTAAAGGGGATGAGCTTTATGCTCACCTCCACGGACACCCGTTCGATTATGGCATACTAGTAATGCGCTAAAGACTTACCGATCTAGCCAGGGCAAACCACTACCTCAAAACCGGATGCCAAACGTCACACTGTTCACGCCAACAACACCTCAAGTACTCGCTTACGTAAGATAAACCTCGACACAGGAAGCCCTTCCTTAATTCAGTAATCGCTATTGTTCACAACCTCAATACCCCAAAGACCCGATCACGTAGGGAAACCTCAAACGGGGATCATGTTCTCAACTAAGCCAACACTGTTGCTCACAATATCGATACCCCAGTTACTCGATCGTGTAGGGAACCTCAATTAACCCACTCGCGGGAAGGAAAATCAATCACCCGTTCACGCGAGGGAAAACTCGAACACCCGTTTACATAGGGAAAACCCTGGTTCGTAAGACGCCGCAACACACCAACCCTAACCTCTCTCCGTGGTGAGACTCTCACACCGAGGCACTGTACTAATACCGTACGTTATCGATGAATCTCGAACCCAAGACCTCATCCCTTAACACCGAGCCTACGGCCTCTACAACCCACAACCGCGAACACAATCACGTAAAACCAACGCTCAACCGCACGAACGTGAACCGAGTCACACCACCCCAAACCCAAACGCACAAAGAAACAAACAACCAGAGAAAAACGAAGACGGCTCACTGGACCAGGCCGGTACACGACCCCTGCCGTGCCACTCTCCGGGCCGGGAACCACGCCTTGCCGGACCCCTTACCGGGCCGGCGACCACGCCTTGCCGGACCACTTACCGGGCCGGCAACCAAACCATCCCATTCCACCTACCGGGCCAAACCGGTGACCCCGATACTGTAGCGGCAATGATTTCACACTACTTACACCCGCTAAGTCTACCCTAGGATACTCGTAATTTTCCCGGCTAATAGCGACCCGTACAGTAGTACGTCGCAGACAACGACCACCAAACACATAACACAATTACGGCAACTCCAGACCGACCTCAAACACAAGCCAACACGGCCGAGTAATAACCATACACGCCCACCGGGCTAACCAACACCGAACTACGCCCACCGGGCCAAGCACAATCAGACACACACGCCCACGACATCAAACAAAATCAAAACACGCTCACCGGACCAACCAACTTACACACACGCCCACAGGGCCAATCAAAATCAAATACGCCCATCGGGCCAACCAATTTTAAAACTTTCTCCACTTCATTTTTAAAACCTCATACTTGACATCACGCAGTTACAACCCGGTCCAGGCGTCCCCAAACTACGTTGTACCGACTCGATATCAGCACCGTCACGTTCGACTACAGGAGCGCTCCTGAGTCGACCCGCGACAACTTAAAAACGTTTCACGCAACAACAACGATCAGCAAGCCAGCAAGAAAACACTGCACGTACACACAAACCCAACCAGGACTCATAACACTACGGGTCTACACTGACTCGACCCTCCCCACCTAATTGACGGACAATCCGAGGTGTGAAACCTCGAGCTCTGATACGAAGCTGTCACGCCCGAATTTCAGTAAACCGAACTCGGGACGCGAACGTTTTAAAACAATAAAACAATGAAACCTGTTTTGGATAAACACTTTAAAATATCCATTTAATTAATCAAAATAATGTTTACAACTTAAAAACACGTCCCAACACGTGGACAAAAGTACAAGGTATCCGTCACTAGACTCAAAAGACAAAACACGGACTCCGCTCCTAGCTCCACAAGCTTCGAGAGCTTCCCTAGTCTGTCCTGTGATCAGTACCTATAGGAAAAGCAGCTAGGGGTGAGCGTTCGCTCACCACCACAGATAACAGACTGACTACGACATAATTAGCAGACAATGCCTGTAACACCAACAACAAACTCAACTCCGGGGATCACCGTCCCCAACTCAAGTACTCTGACTAACAACCACCCACGGTGACCTTCCTCGAACGACTCAACACTCAAACATGTAAGTAGACCGACACAATGATCACGACCTCTTCCAAGGAAACAAAAGAAACTACGCAACACCAAACAAGATCACAAAGGATCGCACACCAAACAAGATCACAAAGGATCGCAAACCAGCTGTTCAGTAACCAATTCTATTTCTCTCGTCCTTTCCGATCCCAGTCGGGCCAGGCGGTCGACCTGTCAGTAACCATCTATGTATCTCGCCCTTTCCGATCCCAGTCGGTCCAAGCGGTCGACCTGTCTCAGTAACCTCTCTGTCCTTCGCTCTTTCCAACACAAAGTCGGTCCAGGCAGTCGACCTGTCTTATAACTTCTCTGTCCCTCGCTCTTTCCAACACAAAGTCGGTCCAAGCAGTCGACATGTCTTACAACTTCTCTGTCCCTCGCTCTTTCCAACACAAAGTCGGTCCAGGCAGTCGACCTGTCTTACAACTTCTCTGTCCCTCGCTCTTTCCGATCCCAGTCGGTCCAGGCAGTCGACCTGTCTCAGTAACCTCTCTCACTCAGGTAACCACAATCACAATCACAAGCAAGTTCAACAAACAGCAACACAGGTTTAGCACTCCACATGCACTCATGGCCACCCAAGACACCAACCCCAAACACGGACTCAACAGCCCCACAGGCACTCACGGCTTCCCAAGACACACCAACGATAAAGACACGGGTTCAACAACCCCACAGGCACTCACGGCCTCCCAAGACACACCAACAGTAAAGACACAGGTTCAACAACCCCACGAGCACACACGGCCTCCCCAGACACCAACAGTCAAACACGGGCCATCATGGCCACCCAAGACTCAACAGTCAAACACGGGCTCTCATGGCCACCAAAGACTCAACAGTCAACCACGGGCTCTCATGTCCACCCAAGACTCGACAGTCAAACATGGGCTCTCATGGCCACCCAAGACACACCAACAGTAACTCACGGGCTCAACAACCCCACAGGCACTCACGGCCACTCAAACTACCAACAGTAAAGACACGGGTTCACAACCCCACGGGCACACATGGCCACCCAAAACACCAAAGGTAAAGACACGGGTTTAACAACCCCACGGGCACTCATGGCCACCCTAAACTCAACAATAATACACGCT
The DNA here is from genome assembly GCA_963921825.1 of Erodium maritimum. NCBI lineage: Eukaryota > Viridiplantae > Streptophyta > Magnoliopsida > Geraniales > Geraniaceae > Erodium > Erodium maritimum. The sequence continues at coordinate 24,458,995 of OY997596.1, read as the reverse complement.
CGCAACTTACCGAGACTCTAACTCGTAAGCCAGCCAAAGAATGCTTGCAACCTCCCCCGAGACTCTAACTCGGTCAGGCCAGCCAAAGACACCAACCTCAAAACACGGGCTCTCATGGCCACCCAAGACTCAACAGTCAAACACGGGCTCTCAAGGCCACCCAAGACACCAATAAACAAACAACCTCCGGCTTAACCAAAGCCTCCAACAGTCCTAATATTAACAGTTCCTCATTCAACCTCCGGGCATGATCATATGCCTCCAGTACTCCTAATATCGATAAGTTCACAAACAACCTCTGGGCATGGTCATATGCCTCCAGTAATTCTAACAACGCTAAGTTCTCTGTTCCTACGACACTACTAAGTGTCACATGCTTTTCCAATAATCACTACGTTCCCGTATCATGCATTTCTACTATTCGATAAACCTACTTAACCCACGACACCCCGGTGTCACATGCAATTCTACTGTTAACTTTCCCTAGTCAGGGCCGAGAACCGGCTACTTTTCCCTACCTCGTGAAGCGTGTCACAACCAATGCTCGCTCTCCAGCAATGCTCCAAATTTCCTGCTTAGCCTCCTCCTTCCACGGTAGGCGATACGGTCTACAATTATTACAATTAACACACTTTTTAAGTAAGCAGGCGAAACCCGAATTTAAAGTATTAAACGCCCAAATGCAACCCCGACAATGTCGATCACTCCCAAACTTCCCAATTACTCGACATTGTCGATAATGGACCCGGAAAGGCCCGATTCGCCCGACATGGCGAATCTGCCCGGGTTTTGAAAACGCCCTTCCGGGGCTCCGAAAATTCCCGTTTTCGTTTCTACGGTCTTAGAATAATTCAAGGGTTCCTAGGCACTCGACGGAATCGAATTCCGACTTCCGAGTCATTTAATTAGCATTTAAAGTTTCTAAACCCGTCAATTACAACTTTCACAATTTAATTCCAAATTTCGATCCGGGTGTGGATTAACTACTTGGGGATCGTCCTAAACCACCCGAACACGAAAACCCGATACTCGGGCATGTGGGCCCCACCCGGCCACAATTAGGAAAATTTCCTTTTCGTCCCAAAACGTTCCTAACGAACCCCAAACCTCAACCATTCATCTTTAAACCAATTCTAACCAAAACCCAACCATAATCAAACCGTTTAAACTCAAACCCTAAATTTCAAACCTACCAAAACGAAAATCGGTTAGGTGCTCACCGTATAGAATGACGGGGTGAGCTCGATTCTTCAACCGTTGAGACGATCCGTCGGTCGGATTGTCGGGAAATCACAAAACTCTAACCTTTCTCCTTTCTTTTTCCTTTTCCTCCTTCTCTTTCTTCTCTCCACTTTCTCTCTCTACACAACTCTCCTTTTCTGAAAATGGACGTGTACTTCACAATTTCCTTCCCTTTTGTTTTGTTTTAAAAAGTAACAAAATAAAACTTAATTATAAACTAACACTATTGAAGTCTTCTCTTGTCTTGTCCAAAATCCTAACACCACCACATAGTTGACATGTGGTCAAGTCGGTCCCACACCTTTTTCGAAAATATCTTCTGGATATTTTCCAATCAGATTCGCGAAATTCGAACGTTTCGGGCCCCGAACGGGCACTTTTTCCAAGATATTACGAAACTTCACGGGCTACAAGGAAACGGCTCAACTAAGATCGCTGCGACGACGGCTAAGCTTTTTCGATCCAAAACGGTCCTTGAATGGATCAAAACGTCGCTCAGTTGACTTTTCCAACGAAAAGTCAACATTTCCCAAATTGATCAGAAAGTTGCCCTGAGTCCCCCAGAACTCACTTTGGTCGATAACGAGGTCAACTTAAGTCCGGTATGACCCTCGGGGTCTAATTCCGGTTCAGTTAAGTGTCTGCTCAATTTTTTTAAATTTTTCCTGTTTTTCGCAGGTTTGACTGGCGTTGACCGGGAGTGGTTATTACAGATATGCTACTAAGTTTGTTATTCGTTTGATTAATTATTTTAGTTAGATTACATAATGTTTGTGAGGATTTACATTAAGTTTTAAGTAGTTTATATTTTATTGACTGTAAACTTTTATATCTTCACGACACGTTTATCGTAGGTTCCAGCTGGGATGTTACGAGACACTGAATTCCGAGAAAGAATAAAACATGTTGTGTATAACAATAACATAAGTCCAGAAGGATTCGAGAAAAGATGGACCGCTCTACTACAAGAATTCGATCTAGAAGACAATGCTTGGCTGAAAAGTATGTACGATATACGAGATAGGTGGATACCAGCATATTACCGTTATCTTCCAATGGGTCAATTTATGAGAACAACGTCGCGGTCAGAGTCAACAAATGCTGCTTCCAAAAATACACAGATCGATACCTAGGCCTAGTTCAATTGGTATGGGGTTGTAACTCCGTAATTGAGAATCAACGACAACAACATTATAGGTTTTTGATGCAAAGTTACACATCGTATCCGAGATATCAAACCATGAGCGCTCTGGAAGTAGATGCTTGGAATTTAAATACGCGACCAGTATTTGAAGACGCGCAACGGGACATCAAAGAGGGATTGGAATGTTGTAGTTTGAAGGACATCGGTGGAGACAATTTGACAAGATTGTACAAGATAATTGACCAGAAATACATTCTTACAGGGAAGGAGTACATAGTGAAGCATATTACAAGTACAAACATGTTTGAATGTGGGTGCAACAAGGTACTATCAAGTGGTATGATCTGTCCACATATCTTTGTTACACTGCAAAGAGCCGGTTTCAAACAAATACCGCATACATTGGTATATGATCGTTGGTGTCACGCCCCAATTTCAGTAAACCGAACTCGGGACGCGAACGTTTAATATAAGAAAACACTTTGAAACCATTTCCATTAAAACACTTTACAATACCAGTTTAGTTCAACAAAAGGATAATTACAACTCAAAATAAAACGTCCCACAAGCGGACAAAAAGCGAGGTATCCGTCGCTAGACTAAAAGTAACCCGGACTCCCGCCCCTAGCTCTTCAAGCTTCGGAAGCTCACCTAGTCCGACCTGCGACAAGTACCTGTAGGAAAAGAAGCTAGGGGTGAGCGTTCGCTCACCACCACGGATAACAGACTGACTACGGCATAATTAGCAGACAATGCCGGTAACACCAATAATAAAGTCAACACCGGGGGACACAGTCCCCAACCCAAGGACTCTGACTGAACATACACACACTGTTACCTTCCTCGAACGACTCAACACTCTAACACGAAAGTAGACCTGACACAACGATTGACGACCTCTTCCAAGGACTCAAAAGAAAGTACGCAACACCAAACAACATCACAAGGGATCACACACCAACCAAGATCACAAAGGATCGCAAACCAGCTGCCAAGAACGCCCTCCCGGGACTCTAACCCGGTCAGGCCAACACAAGAATGCTGCAACTTACCGGGACTCTAACCCGTAAGCCAGCCGGAAAATGCTTGCACTTACCGGGACTCTAACCCGTAAGCCAGCCAAAATATGCGTGCAACTTACCGGGACTCTAACCCGTAAGCCAGCCAAAGTATCCTCACAAACCCAAACCACACACGCACGGCCAGGACTGTCACGCCCCAATTTCAGTAAACTGAACTCGGGACGCGAACGTTTTAAAATAATAAACACTCTTGAAACCATTTTTATCGATCACTTTAAAATCATCATTTGTTCAACAAAAATAATAATTACAGTTTAAAACACGTCCCAACAAGTGGACAAAAGTACAAGGTATCCGTCACTAGACTCAACAGACAAACCCGGACTCCGCTCCTAGCTCCACAAGCTTCGAGAGATCACCTAGTCCGTCCCACGAACAGTACCTATAGGAAAAGCAGCTAGGGGTGAGCGTTCGCTCACCACCACGGATAACAGACTGACTACGACATAATTAGCAGACAAAGCAAATAACACCACCAACAACTCAACACCGGGGAACACCATCCCCAACCCAAGTACTCTAACTGAACATACACCCACTGTTGCCTTCCCTGACCAACTCGACATCCTGACACGTAAAGTAGACCCGACACAACCATTGACGACCTCTTCCAAGGACTCAAAAGAAAGTTACGCAACACCAAACAGCATCACAAGGGATCACCCCAAACAAGATCACGAAGGATCGCACACCAAACAAGATCACAAAGGATCGCAAACCAGCTGCCAAGAACGCCCTCCCGGGACTCTAACCCGGTCAGGCCAAACCAAGAATGCTGCAACTTACCGGGACTCTAACCCATAAGCCAGCCGGAAAATGTTGCAACTTACTGGGACTCTAACCCATAAGCCAGCCGGAAAATGCTGCAACTTACTGGGACTCTAACCCATAAGCCAGCCAAGGTATGCTCACAAATCCAAACCACACACGCGCGTCCAGGACCCCTTTATTGGCAGGCGGGCCCCCTACCCCGTCTGAACATGCAGAAGCGTGTGCTCGTGGACCCCCGTTTCAGGAAGCGGGCCCCCAACCTCCGGTGACCACAAACACAATCACAATCACAATCACAAGCAAGTTCAACAATCAGTAACAACACAGGTTCAACACTCACAGGCACTCATGGCCACCAAGACACTAACAGTAAAACTCGGACTCAACAGCCCCACAGGCACTCACGGCCTCCCAAGACACACCGACAGTAAGACACGGACTCAACAGCCCCACAGGCACTCACGGCCTCCCAAGACACCAACCAAGACACACTTGCAACTTACCGAGACTCTAACTCGTAAGCCAGCTAAAGAAAGCTTGCACCAACCTTAGTACACGGACTCTCCAGACCGCCCAAACACCAAAGGTAAAGACACGGGTTCAACAACCCCACGGGCACTCATGGCCACCCAAAACTCAACAATAAAACACGCTTGCAACTTACCGAGACTCTAACTCGTAAGCCAACTAAAACACCAACAGTAAAGTACGGGCTCTCATGGCCACCCAAACACGATTAACAACACGGGCTCTCATGGCCACCCAAGACTCAATAATAATAATACACGGGCTCTCAAGGCCACCCAAGACTCAACCATAATAATACACGGGCTCTCAAGGCCACCCAAGACGCCAAAATAAACAATCAACCTCCGGCTTAACCCAAGCCTCCAACAGTCCTAATATCAACAGTTTCACAATCAACCTCCGGGCATGGTCATATGCCTCCAGTACTCCTAATATCGATAAGTTCACAAACAACCTCCGGGCATGGTCATATGCCTCCAGTAAAACAATCATCGCTAAGTTCTCCACTCCTACGACACTACTAAGTGTCACATGCCTTTCCAATAATTACTACGTTCCCGTAACATGCTTTCTGATAAACGCTACAACCCCGTATCATGCTTTTCTAATAATTACCAAGTTCCCGTAGCATGCTTTTCTAATGATTACCAAGTTCCCGTAGCATGCTTTTCTAATATTTAAATAAACCTATTCAACCCACGACACCCCGGTGCCACATGCAATTCTACTGTTAACTTTCCCTAGTCAGGGCCGAGATCCGGCTACTTTTCCCTACCTCGTGTGTGTTCTCCCAAAAGCCAAACCACGAGCTCCGGTGATGATCTCAGTCACTCACCCAGCTTTCCCTTGCCTCGGTCCGTGGCACGATCTAAAAGAACACAAATTTAAGGCACTCAACAACTTGCCGGAATAAACTGAAAAACAATAAACTCGATGTCCAAACTTAACCCCGATAATGTCGATCACTCCCAAACTTCCCAATTACTCGACATTGTCGATAAGGGACCCGTAAAGGCCCGATTCGCCCGACATGGCGAATTTGCCCGGGTTTTGTTAATTGCCTTCCGGGGCTCCGAAAGCCCCCGTTTTCGTTTCTACGGTCTTAGAATATTTCAAGAAACCCAATGTACTTGCCCGAATCGAATTCCGACTCCCGAGTCAATTAAATGACGTTTAAAGTTTCTAAACCCGATAAATTACAACTTCTCCAATTTAATTCCAATTTTTGATTCGGTTTAGGATAAATGGTCCGGGGAACGTTCTAAACCACCCGAACACAAAACCCGATCACCCGAGCACGTGGGCCCCACCCGGCCAAGCTTGGAAAAATTCCCTTTTTGCCCCAAAATGTTCCTAACGAACCTCAAACCTTAACCATTCATCTTTAAATCAATTCTAACCAAAACCCAACCATATTTGAATCGTTTAAACTCAAACCCTAAAATTCGAACTTAACAAAACGAAAATCGGTTAGGTGCTCACCGTAGAGAATGACGGTGTGAGCTTGAATCTTCTATCGTTGAGACGATCCAACGGTTTGATCGACGGGAATCATCAAAACCTTCAACTTCTCCTTCTCTTTTCTCTCCTTCTTCTAACTCACCTTTCTCTCTCCAAAACTCCATTTTTTTCAATAATGAACGTGTACACTCTTCATCTTTCATTTTGTTTTAGTTTAAAAACACTAACCACACATCAAAAAGACCAAAATACCCCCCCTTTTCATTTTGTCTTTTCTTTAAAGTCAAGGGTAAAGTTGTCCTCCCTTTTTCCTTCCACCACATTAATGACATGTGTCATGTGGGTCCCACACCTTTTTGGGAAAATATCTCCTAGATATTTTCTGTCAGATTCGCGAAATTCGGCTGTTTCGGGCCCCGAACGGGCACTTTTTCCAAGAAATTATGAAACTTGACTGGCCACTAGCAAACGGCTCAACTAAGACCGATGTGACGACGGCTAAGCTTTTTGGATCCAAAACGGTCCTCGAATGGACCAAAACGTCGCTCGGTTGACTTTTCCGGCGAAAAGTCAACATTTCCCAAATTGATTAGAAAGTTGCCCTGAGTCCCCTGGAAGTCACTTTGGTCGATATCGGGATCAACTTAAGTCCGGTATGACCCTCGGGGTCCAATTCCGGTTCAATTCAGTGTCTGCTCAAATTTTTTAAATTTCCCTGTTTTTCGCAGGTTTGACTGGCTTTGACCGGGAGTGGTTATTACAAGGACCCCTTTATTGGCGGGCGGGCCCCCTACCCCGTCTGAACATGTAGATGCGTGTGCTCGTGGATCCCCGTTTCAGGAAGCGGGCCCCCAACCTCCGGTAACCACAATCACAATCGCAATCACAAACACAATCACAAGCAAAATCAACAACCAGTAACAACACAGGTTCAACACTCACAGGCACTCATGGCCACCAAGACACCGACAGTAAAACTCAGACTCAACAGCCCTACAGGCACTCACGGCCTCCCAAGACGCACCAACAGTAAAACACGGACTCAACAGCCCCACAGGCACTCACGGCCTCCCAAGACACCAACCATAAAACACGCTTGCAACTTACCGAGACTCTAACTCGTAAGCCAGCTAAAGAAAGCTTGCAACCCCACGAGACTCTAACTCGGTCAGGTCAGCCAAAGGCACCAACCTTAGTACACGGGCTCTCAAGGCCACCCAAAACACCAATTTAAATACACGGGCTCTCATGGCCACCCAAAACACCAACAATTAACTACGGGCTCTCATGGCCACCCAAGACACCAATTTAAATACACGGGCTCTCAAGGCCACCCAAACTCAATCAATAAATAATACGGCTCTCAAGGCCACTCAAAACTCGATAATAAATAACACGGGCTCTCAAGGCCACCCCAGACACCAAATAAGCAATCAACCTCCGGCTTAACCAAGCCTCCAACAGTCCTAATATCAACAGTTTCTCAATCAACCTCCGGGCATGATCATATGCCTCCAGTACTCCTAATATCGATACGTTCACAAACAACCTCCGGGCATGGTCATATGCCACCAGTAAATCAATTATCGCTAAGTTCTCTGCTCCTACGACACTACTAAGTGTCACATGCATTTCCAGTATTCGCTACGTTCTCGTATCATGCATTTCTAATATTCGATAACCTACTTAACCCACAACACCTCGGTGTCACATGCAATTCTACAGTTAACTTTCCCTAGTCAGGGCCAAGATCCGGCTACTTTTCCCTACCTCAACCGAAGAGCACCCGCTACGCTTCCTAGCTGCTGACGTTCTGGCTCGCTACCTCCGGGCTTCACTTCGATCGAAGCCGGACGCTAAAGATAACACGAAAGCCATAGTTAAAGGCAGTTCCCAGGTTAATCTAAAGGTCACGATTATTCCAGTTTTAAAACCGACAGTAGTCCCTTAAACTCGAGCGGGATAAAAGCGGGGTCACGGTGAATCGGGTTTGAATACCCGAGCACCGAAACTGGTGCACGTTTTCGGGGCACGGTCCCAATGCACGAATCCCGAGGTCCGATTCAGCGGTCCGCTTTTGTTCCTTTCCAATCCCAATAGCAGTCCATTTTAACCAGAGTTCCGGATTCGCTCAAATGCTCAAATTCCGTTTTTAAAATCAAACTGATTTTACTTCCATTTTAATTTCAAATCCGATTTTAAACCCCATTTCCAATTTGAAACCGTCTTTATTTACCTCTTTTTAATTTAAATCAGATTTCGTTTTACAACCTTTTCTTTCCAAAACCGTGATTTCGATTTCAACCAAAGCAGATCCAAAATCCATCTTTTACTCCAATCTGATTTTGATTCAATTATTTGCCTTTTCAATTCAAAATCAGTTCCAAAATTAAACAATTCTTTAGCAGGTTTAACAGACATAATTTCCCTCAATCAGATCCACATTGACTCGAATTGAACAGCACGGGAAACCGAAAACGAGGGGATCAGGTTTGAAACCGGCCGGCCACCGACGGAGACGCCGCCGACAACCAAACCTCGTGGTGAGAATCTCACCGTGGAAGACGAGGTGGTGGAGCACGGCGGAGGGAGCGGCGGTGGTGGTGGTCGTGGGCGCGGCGGGGCACTCCGCCTCAAATCCGGACGGGTCTCACCAGATCCGGCGAGCTTGTCTAGGGTAGACAATCCCGGCGCCGACGGGGGAAAGAGGCAGGGAAGGGCTCGGCGTTGAACACGGCCGGAGACACAACTGGACGGAGGTGGCTGTTCGGGGCGGCGACGGTGTCTCGGTGAGGGGAGAGGGACGGTGGCGCTGAGAGGGCCGGAGAGGAAGGAAGGGCGGTGGCTGTTGTGGTTGGACGAAGGAGGTGACGGCCGGAATCGAGATGGACGGCGTCGGGAGGGAATCGGAGGAGAAGATGAGGGAGGGGTCGGTGATGGAGGTGTGAGGGCGGCGACGAATCGAAGGGGAAGAGGTACGGTGGTGGAGATGGGAGGCCGGTGATGGTATGGTCGAGATCGAAGAAGGAGAGGAGAGGAGATCGGGAGTGGGTTCGAAGAAGACGAAGAAGAAGGAGTGAGGGAGGGAGAGGGTTTGGCTGCTGGAGAAGAGAAGGAGGAGGATTAGGGTTTGAGGAGGAGGAGGAGTGGGGTTTAAATACCCTGGGCTAACCCGAGTTGGGCCTCGGCTGGAATTTGGGCCGCACGACCCAAAACGCTGGTCGGCCTGCTCAGGTGGGGGTCGGGTCCTGCCTGGCTGGGTCTGCAGCTTGGGCCGGGTCCGGTCCGACCCAATAGTTTTTTTTTTAACGGTTTTCACAGTTGATGCAGGGACACAAACATGACAAATAAAATATCTGATACTGGAGAATATGTCAACAACACAGACATGGATGAACACGACGTTAGGACAACACTGAAAGAAAGGTTTAATGAAATTCTTGATTTACCAAACGCTGCATTATCGAGCATGACAGAGTTGTTGAACATAGTAACAAAGTTCAAAGTGAAAACAATCGATGATGTAGTAGAAGAATGTTGAGTAAAGAGAACGAGCTACATTGAAAAAGTGACAGGAGTGACTTTACCAGACATCGTATCGGTCCATCCTCCAGAAATAACAAATACAAAGGGTAATCGGTTACAACCGAACGAGCATTTGGTTCGTGCGAGGGACAAGACAATTGCACAAAGTGAAAAACCTAAAAGGTTGTGCAGAACATGTATGAAGAAGACAGACTCTGACAGCACAAATTGTGGACTTAAGAAGAAAAATAAGAAATAGAATTCCTTTAGAGCTTTACGGTTATTGTAATTCTTTTACTTGATATTACACATTTAAGTTTGTTTCCTTTCTATGAATAAATATTATTATTTGGAAACATACCATAAGATGATTGTTTAATAATACATAAAAAGTAAAAACATATTTCAACATGTAAAAATGGATGAAAAAAACGTGAAAATATATTTCAAGTTGTGTAACTGATCATACTGACGTGTTATGCGTGTGAGTTGTAGTGCAAACCCTAACGCTTTACGAGGAGACGTGCTCCGTAAGCGTTTAATCTCCCCACGTTGTAGTCGACTCTATCTATAAATAAAACACCACCCCTGTTAGACTCTCCACACAATAATATAATCTTTTGATAACAAGTAAATAAAAATATGCAGAATGGCACGCGATGATCAACAAGAAGGACGAGCAGTCGGTGGAATGCGTTCAACGATTGAACGCGTGGAGTCAACCCTGCGTCGAGTTTCCCACAACCGTCGTACACTGGAGTTTGAGCGCATCAAGGGTATGATCCTTCGAGCCCAAGTTGGACTGATGTAGTAGATGTATGCAATGGGGGAAATCGACACAACTGGCTGGCCACTGGAGGACGTAGCTGCACACGAGACCGTCTTGGCGGAGCATGCCGCTCTAATGGTGTCTTTGTTCCCCGTGCTCCCACCCCGTCTAAAAATTCCGATGTAACACAGGGCACAAATAGTGTGCCCTTTTTGTTTCAAGTATGTACTAGTGTTCTATAGAACACTACTTTTGATTATCAATGAAGGAAAAAATTTCTAGTTAAAGTAATTTATATTTTACTAAACAACTTGTTAGCATCTTTTTCGAGAATTGCTTGCATGTATGTATAATTACATATTATGTAAATGCTATTACAGAATATATATGACTTAACCAAAAATTTGAGGTTTACATTATAAGAAAAAGGTTTTACATTCTAGTAATCGGGTTTTATGTTGTATGCTAAACTCTTCCATACCATTGTTTGACTGAGTTTTGCAAACTGATGATATTGGCTAGTTATCAGAGTTCAAAACATGATCAAACTAACAAAATAAGTGAAATTAGAGAATGATTAAACATAATCAAACATGATCAAACATAATCAAACATGATCAAACACAAAACTGATAATATTGGCTAACTATCAGAGATCACAACATTATCAAACAACCAAAAAAGTTAAAATTAAAGCAAATATTAATTAAAACTGATAATATTAACCAAAAGGATTCATAATCCACCCGCCCGTATATAGGTGGGTTGTAGTTATAACAAAAAACTTTAAAAAAAAAGATAAAGACAACCATACTAAAGAGAAGATCTAATAAAACTAATCATCTTCTTCTTCCTCGTCGTCCTCATCATCATCAGACACGTCTTCCTGCTCCTCATCGCTAGAACGTTCTGCGTCGTCGTCTTCCTGCTCCTCATCGACTTCATCTTCCTCCTCGCCTTCCTCGTCTGTGAACTCCTCGTCCGCTGGAGGGTTGAGTTTGCGCCTTTTGTAAGGCACGTCTTCATCGTCCGAGGACGAGTTGTCGGAGTAGTGGACGTCGTTGTTGTCTTCATCCTCATCCTCGCTGCTAAACTGAGGAGAAGGTGGGGAGAAGCCATAGTCAGACCAGTTGGTATCGGGTTCAAAAGGAGGAAGAGGCCATGACGACGGCATAGTTCGTGCCTGAAAGAGAATATTTTTGAGTACGGCTACAGAAAAGACTAATGAGAGGTGTCGTGCAATTGACCTATTTGAAGGGACATGAGGAGGCGCGACTTGGCATGTCATCATGGTGTTTAACTGCATAACACGGTTACCAATTGTAACGATGCACTTAGCCAAAATATTTTGGGAAACATGAACCGCCATATTTTTAAGTAATATAATAATAATAACCTATGTAGTATCATAGGTTATGATACTATGCTATGTACCCTAAAAAAAGATACTCACACATGTGCCTATCATGATTACCATTATTACGTAGGCTTGAGTAAATAAGACATGGTGAAGAAAATAGTGATCATAACTAAAATGTAAACAAGTGAAAAATTATGTAATAATACAAATTTATAATGTAAATAACACCATTTAACCAAAAGTCATAAATAACTGTAGCCCAGTCACATAAGTATTTCAGGGTATTCAACATCCAAAAATTTCAGAAATCCAGTAAGATATAAATTTAAACTGTTTGATTTATGGTTGATAAAAACCTCAACGACGTCTGAGAAAGGCCTTGAAGTTGGGGGTGAATACGAAGTCATCCTTGAAACGCTTCCAATATCGCCTGGGTTTATTTTCCTGCTCAGGCCAGACGGTATTCAGCTCGAATGTAATGAGTTTGTATACAAATCTTCGTCTAAGCAATGATAGTTGATCGGGCTGAAACAATAAACTATATGATTTATATGCTTGAAACCCAATAGGTTGCATGAGATGACTTTCTATATAAAAAAAAATCGTAAAACTAAACCAACTTACGTAATCGTTTTGAAGGTGTTCAGCCCATCTCTCACGTCCAAGATAAGACTCCATATGCCACATTGCATAAAGGGATAACTTCAAAAAAACGCATAAAATTATATGCGTTTATCACCTACATACCCACTTCTATTTTTATTTCATACGACCCCCCAAACTATCCATATTTTATCACCGTTTGATTTTCTGTCAGTTTTTCTGTTAGTTTTTTTCGAAAATGACGAAAATAACCCTACCCTTATAAACCCCAACATCAACCATGACTTTCACATAATTACGAAAATGCCATTGCACATAAATAAGAAAAAAAATATTTTTTATTTACTTAAGCACAACATAAGCACATAAGAATTATGACAAACAACTTAAGCACATAAGAATTATGCAGTAAAATAGAAGTGGTGTAAAATGCTTACGCTAGTAGCGGATGAGAAGAACAAACGCGAAGGTGAGGACGGGCTGTGTAACTCTTCCAAGTGGTTTAAATAATTGGACCATGAGTCAACAACCTGACTCATAACCCAAAACTCGTCCCTCAATGTTCTAATCGCTTCCCTTGTAATCTTAAATAGATTACATTCATAAACAAAGGACCTGGTGCATAAGTTGTATAAGTTGTATGCCATTGGTTATAAAATTTATAATGATGGATATTGTAATATATAAAATTATGTAAGGTGTATCAATAAAAATTTAATTATATTGTAACTTACATTTTATGTCCGAGAATAGCAAATATCCAATGGCACAGCTTGTCTTCGTCGTCCTCAAGATCACTGGCCACATCTGTTTTCCTTTGAACATAAGGTTATCGGTAGATAGCCGTTGGAGCAGTGAGACGAGGAAGTGGAACTACTGCAGGGGAACATATGATTGCAGTAGATAAATCTTCTACCCAATCAGACTTCTTCTTCATACATTCCCTGACTAGACATTTCTTTATACGTCCACCATCACCTTTGTCAATGGTAAGTCGGTTCTCGGCATCTATTCCATGATCTGTACCAGCTTCATGACCATCCCTACATTCGCTTACTTGTTTGGCAATCTCAGCAGCAATAGCTATAGGATCGTCGTCTTCCAACAACGACGTGTCAAGTTCATCTGCATAACAAGTATCACCTGCAAACTGTGGTAAAGCAGCCATTTTGGGACAATCATCAGTTTGATTGTTTTTCCCTGGGGCTACATCGTTTGCATCCAATGAGTGATCACCAATATCATCATAATCGTCGAACAGAGCCCGGGCAATCTGTTCACGTAAAATGCTGATGGACGGTGATAATTGGCGTATTACAGGAGACTGATGCGAGGGTGGTCGCTGGGATGGTGATAGTATCCGAAAATACGGAGGTGTGAAAGGCACATGAGGAATATTGACATTAACATCGGCTTCGCCGCTCGCTAATCGATCGATAGTCTCAAACATACCTGGGAGATTGAACCACTTGTCCTGCGTTGACATGAAATTTTCAATGGGAGTCACAGGTTCATCCTCTTGTACATTATCATCGACAACGCCACCCGAAACATTGTTGTTAACGGTGTCATTTCCCACACCATTAGGAACGGCAGCCATGACCTCAAACCATTCTTTCCCAGCATATTTGTTATGTCCTTCTCGCATAAGCTCAGCCATTGAAGCAAATGCTTCTGCAATCTTGTTACTAGCAGCAGACCACCTCACAGCAAATGACTACATCACACGACAAACATAATAACTGAGAAATAAAGAACTGGAATTAAAAATGTAATTCTGTGAATTTATTTGTAAAAGTAAATGCATTTACTATATTTAATGTATAATTTAATGTAAATATATAGCCAAGTATACTTTTATAAAACAGTAAGCATGTATAGTGTTCATAAATGAAAATAAATTGATAATTGTATGCTACCAAACTATATACAATATCATAATATCAAACCTTTGCAGCTTCAACATCAGGATCGTCGTCTCGACCTCTAGACTCGTTGTTGTGCTCAGATGTAGAAGGTTCTTGTGCACCACTCGATGGAGATTGATTAGTTGTAGAGGTCTGCATGTTGGTAGTGTTAGGGGAATTAGAAGGCTGTGGTCCTTCTTGAGGTTTGATGGGTGGGTCCACAATAATGTGGCCTTTACCAAATGATTCAATAAGCATCTCTTCCTTCTCCCTTTCATTCAAAATTTTTGTGTTCCATCCAATCAACGAGGGCCATGCACGAGGGACACGCCTAATTCCAACCTCAACTCGATCTAGGTAGAAGAGCTACACGGATTAACAACATTAGAAAAATGGTGTGGGTTATAATATACTAAAAACAATAATTATTACCCATTGTATCAAAAAAAAACTGACCAGTAAAAATGTTATAGGTCCAACAAAAAATCTGGAGGGTGCGCTCTGAAAATGCCAAGCCTTTCCACTGTCAGCAAGTTTGCGAACAACAAACTGACACCAATTGTATTCGCGTATCCGTGATACATCTTGTATGGCATCAAAACAGGTCTCATTGACACAATTGTCTGTTCGATGCTCAACCATTATTGTTACGAACATAACCCTGAAATTTCGCCTGAAATCATCTCCGGCATGAAGCTGATTCTTGATCCTATTAGCCAGTATGCGAGTGTTCAAGCATTCACGTTTTTTTTTTCCGGAAAACTGAGAATGCCATCTTTCAAGTTCAGGAGTCCATTTGACACTTTGAACATCCCACTCAACCTCCCTACCACCAAGCAGTATTCCAGAGTGTCATGAACCTCTTGTTCCCTTATGCGCAGCTTGCTATCATTTAACTTCAAAGACATGCTGGCATAATCGAAGTTTTCGACCAAATAATAAGAATGTGCACTTGATATACGCCTCACATTCAGATGCATAATGTGCTGAAACCAACCCCATCTCCTCAACCACCTATCGTTGTTCATCATTCTACGACGACACAACGTCAACAAGCTTTTTTGGTGCTGATCTTACGCATAACCACGATAACTCTTTCCGCTTGTCAGTTGCCATATTACCCTTTTTGACTTCCCATACTTTTCAGTTGACATTCGATCTATCACTCAGTTTTCTCGTCCTAGAACTACCACTGACACGTGCATCGACCTTATTTTTCTTATTCCCATCACCCCCACTTTTAGAACGACGTGCCTTTTCTTCCTCAGCTCTGCTAGAGGAATGTGATCATCCTCATTGTCCGAACTGTCAACAAGTGTAGGATCACGCTGTGTGTTAACCCGAGTTGTGGGTTGTTCAAAATCCGAATCCTCTAAATTAACATTGAAAAGGTTAAATATACATGATATGCAACAACAAATCAATAATATGCACTTGATTCATATATATCTAAATGTGTTTTAAATTCATTACAATATATGTTATGTATATGTAAATGGTCTGCATTAAAATGTAAATAATGTATGAAATATTGTAACCATTAAACAAGAAAATAATATATTCTGTAAATAACAGTATCAAATGCTAATTGGAATAAAGAATAAATTATGTAACATGCTAAATTCGATACATCAATAATTATGTAAGCACAAATGTTTTTGAGAGCGTTTAGGCATTTTTTAGTGACCTTGAAGTTGATAAATTGAAATTCTATTATTCTACCCAAACAACAGTTTTTAAAGGTTAATTTAGACATTTCAAAAAATTTAAGTTTTGTTGAACCAATGGCATGATTTTAGAAATTCGACGATAAATGAAGTGTATGTTCGACATTTTATGTCATCTGGATAGAAAATTAGCATTGTTAGACCAAAGTGAAAAATAAAATTATTTAGGGGGTTTAAATGTCAAAACAAAAAGTTAAGGGGTGATGTGAAAAAACGGGGATAGTAGGGAGAGTTATGTGTAAATTTTCTAATATTTTATTCAATCAGCCTCACCTATCAGCCTGATGTAAATTGATGGACTGCAAATTAATTTCTACCAGCCTAGCTAAAAGAGGAGAGAGAAACAACTTTAATAGTTTTTATTCTATCAGCCTCTACCTTTCAATCTCAACTAGGCTGAAGGACTGTGGATGCTCTTATACCAGCGTCATTCAGCCTTTAGAACTTTTTCTAGTAGTAACACATCCTTACAACGAAACAAAAAAAAATGTTTCCCAAACTTTTCACCAAAAATTCTAAGCCCTCTTTACGCAATTCCTTTGACAAAAAAATAAAAGAAGAAATTTGCGGAAGCTATACCCCAAATTCTCGAGGAAAGGATCGACATAGTTTGAGACTAGAACTCTGAGTAACCTTCTCCCTGATTCAAAGATTTCTTGGGGACCCAAATCTTCTTACTCGTATTGCGAGGAAGTCATTTTCTTAACGTCTCAGGCCACGCGTAGCTGAAAAATAACTTATGGTCAGGGAAAAACTTTCCATTGAAAGTTGTGAGTAAAGTTGCATCATTAGCAATAGATTTTGCGTGAACAAAACACAAACTCCGACGACCCTGATTAGGCCTTCTGCTAAAATATATTAAATCCTCTGCTACAATTGAGACTAGAAACTCCTTCAACCAATTACGATAACTAGACGAAGGGAGGTTAATAATATATAAATTAGAGGACACATCCTCCATCGATCGCCCCTGAATCTCTTATGTCCCCTTCAAAGCTTCTCCCACCTCAAAACTCCTTCCTCCCCAATAGAACCAACCGAAGAGAAATCTGATATCGCACCTAGAGGCTTCTGAACCAAACCTTCCAAGTGGTAAATCACTATAGCTAACAGAGGTACCCAAGCCAATTGCCTATTAATCAAGGTCTCGTGGTAAACTATTCCTTGAAGTATCTCTTCCAGTTTTCTACTGTCGGCGGCAAGCCCTACGCATTCTCTCTCCATCAGTCAAGCCTTATATACATTGTTATTTCTCCTTTATTTTCACTCAAGACCATTTTTATTTTTAATCACCTTTGTTTCTTACGATTAATGGAGGGGGTATGTGCAAGATATAATATGAATCTCTAACCTCCATGTATAAGGAAGAAGATATCCTACTCATCTAAGTGGTGAAAAGAGAGTATGTTTGTAAAACCCACTTCATTTTAAAAGAATAGTAAACTGAAATTCGAAACTTGGAGGTAAGCTTTTGTAAACAAGTGGGTCAAAAGGAAAAGTAAAAAAAAAAAGGTTCAGGCTCGGACTAGGCCAAGCGCGGAGGCCCAATCCCGGCTGGCCCGACCCATTTTTCGTCAGAGGCCCAAGCCAGTTGAGGGCTTGGGTATAAAAGTTGAAATTAGGGTTTAAAACCCTAATTTTCGCAGCCTATCTCTTCTTCTCCTCTGAACCGACCTCTCGCCTCTCTCTTCCTCCTTCTTCGTCTCTTAACAACATCGCCGGCCACGCTCATCCCCGACCTCACCTCCTCTCCTCACACCATCGCCGGCCACGCCCACCCTCAGCCTCGCCGACCCTTCTCTCTCTTTCTCTATTTCTCGGCAACCTCCCCTCTCCGTACAGCGACACGGTCACCGTCCTCCTCCCGACCACTCCCGCTCGCTCTCCGCTCAGGCGAGCCTCAACAAGCCGCCCTCATCCTCGTCCCGAGCTTCTCGCCGGCGAGATCGACAAATCCGGGAAGGAGTCGACGGTCTCGTCCGGATCTGAGGCAAAAGCGTCCTGCCGGCCGCTCCCGTGACGGCCACCTCTCCCTCCGTCGTCTCTCTTCTCCCCTACGGTGAGCCACCACCGTGAGTTTTCGGCCGGCTTTATCGGCGTCAAGGGTCGTCGGATTTTCTGACCGAACCCTCCCTCTCCCTTTCGTTTGTATTTTTGAACTTCTGTTGAATCTGTTAGTGCGGAAACAAGAACTGTGAATATGGTTTGTGGTGGAACAAAAAAGAAAAGGAGTAAAACCTTTCAGAGATTAAATCATTTGAGTTCAAAATCAGTTTTTAAAATTAAAGTGGAAAATGAATTTAAGACAAAAACGGTTTAGAATCGAGGAGTTTGAGAAACAAATTTGTTAGAAAAATAAATTAAAACGACGTTGGTTTTATGGTTTGGGACTGAAATCGTCGGAAATAAAACTTTGGTTTTAGAAAATTGAATTAAGGAGAACAATCAGATTTGATTTAAAATGGACCTTGAACTGTTGAGCATGGAACGAATAACCGGAAACGGACTTAGGATGGGTTTAACAGCGGAACTCGGAATCGGTGCCTCGGGAACCGTGTCTCGAAACCCAGGCACCGGGTTTTGTGCTCGGGGCTCGAGTACTCGAACCCGATTCGTCGTTTAATCCCACTCTTAGCCCGCTCGAATTAAAAGGCAACTGTTGAATTTAAATCGAAACCGTCGTAACGTTTAATTCGACTTTGGACTGTTTTTGAGTTTGGCTTTCGCTTTGTTTTAGAGTCCGGCTTCAATCGAAGAGAAGACCGGTGGTTTCGAGCCAGGACGCCAGCAGCTAGGGGGCGCAGCTGTCGGTTCGTCTTGAGGTAGGGAAAAGTAGCCGGATCTCGGCTCTGACTAGGGAAAGTTAACAGTAGAATTGCATGTGACACCGGGGTGTTGTGGGTTAAGTAGGTTTATCGAATATTAGAAAGGCATGAAACGGGAATGTAGCGAATATTGGAAATGCATGTGACACTTAGTAGTGTCGTAGGAGCAGAGAACTTAGCGTTATTAGAATTAATGGAGGCATATGACCATGCCCGGAGGTTGATTGCGAACTTATCGAGATTAGGAGTACTAGAGGCATATGACCATGCCCGGAGGTTGATTGTGAAACTGTTGATATTAGGACTGTTGGAGGCATTGGTTATGCCGGAGGTTGATTGTGTATTTTTGTGTCTTGGGTGGCCTTGAGGGCCCGTCTTTACTGTTGGTAATTTGAGTGGCCGTGAGTGCCCGTGGGGTCGTTGAACCCGTGTCTTTACTGTTGGTGGTTTGAGTGGCCGTGAGTGGCCATGGTGTTGTTGAACCCGTGTCTTTACTGTTGGTGGTTTGAGTGGCCGTGAGTGCCCGTGGGGTTGTTGAGCCCGTGAGTTACTGTTGGTGTACCTTGGGAGGCCGTGAGTGCCTGTGGGGCTGTTGAGTCCGTGTTTTACTGTTGGTGTATCGTGGGAGGCCGTGAGTGCCTGTGGGGCTGTTGAGTCCGTGCTTTACTATTGGTGTATCGTGGGAGGCCGTGAGTGCCTGTGGGGCTGTTGCGTCCGTGTTTTACTGTTGGTGTCTTGGGTGGCCATTAGTGCATGTGAGTGTTGAACCTGTGTTGTTACTGGTTGTTGAACTTGCTTGTGATTGTGATTGTGATTGTGGTTACCTGAAGTTGGGAGTGCGATAGGTCGACAGCCTGATCCGACTTGGTGTCGATGAATTGCGATAGGTCGACAGCCTGATCCGACTTGGTGTGGATGAATTACGATAGGTCGACAGCCTGATCCGACTTGGTGTCGATGAATTGCGATAGGTCGACAGCCTGATCCGACTTCGTGTCGAGGAATTGCGATAGGTCGATCCTTGAGCTGATTGATATTTATAACTGGGCTTGAGGTAGGTTACTGAGCAGTTGGCAACTGGTTTGCGATCCTTTGTGATCTTGGTTGGTGTGCGATCCTTTGTGATCTTGTTTGGTGTTGCGTAGCTTTCTTTTGAGTCCCTTGAAGAGGTCGTGATCGTTGTGTCGGGACTACATTACGTTATCGAGTGTTGAGTCTGATGAGGAAGTAACAGGTGGTATGTCAGTTGAGTTACTTGAGTTTGGGGATAGTAGTCCCCGGTGTTTGGGTTGTTGTTGGTGTTACCGGCACTGTCTGCTAATAATGTCGTAGTCAGTCTGTTATCCATGGTGGTGAGCGAACGCTCACCCCTAGCTGCTTTTCCTACAGGTACCGGTCGCAGGTTGGACTAGGTGAGCTTCTGATGCTTGAAGAGCTAGGAGCGGGATTCTGGGTTTATTTTGAGTCTAGCGACGGATACCATACTCGTTGGGACGTGTTTTAAGTTGTAAATATTATTTTGTTGAACTAAACTGGTATTTTAAAATGTTTAAATGGAAAAGGTTTCAAAGTGGTTATTATTTTAAATGTTCGCGTCCAGAGTTCGGTTTACTGAAATTGGGGCGTGACAGCTTGGTATCAGAGCTCGAGGTTTCACACCTCGAACTGTACGTCAATTAGGTGGGAGAGTCGAGTCAGTAAAAGTCCCGTTGTGCGTTGGGTACGCAAGTCGGAAACCGTGTGTAGACCCGTCGTGTGGTGAGTCCTGTTTGTGTTTGTGTGTATGTGCAGTACGAGGTTACTGGCATACTGTTTGTGTGTTGCTGCGTGAAAAGTTTTTAAGCTGTCGCGCTCGACTCAGGGGCGCCCCTGTGGTCGAGCGTGACGGTGTTGACGTCAAGTGGGTACAATGTAGTTCGGGGACGCCTGGACCGGGTTGTAACTACCTGATGTGAAGAAATGGGTTTTGGTAATGAAAAGGAGAAAGTTTTTAAATTGATTGGCCCGGTGGGCGTGTTGTGGACTTTGGTTGGCCCTGTGGGCGTGCTTGTTTATGATTGGCCCGGTGGGCGTGTTGTGGAGCTTTGGTTGGCCTTGTGGGCGTGTGTGTAAGTTCGTTGGTCCGGTGGGTATGTTTGATTTTGGTTGGCAGGTGGGCTCTGTTCGACTTTGGTTGGCCCGGTGGGCGGGTGTCATGGTTGTTGTTGTTATGGTTGTTTGGTCGGGTTGGCTTGTGATTGAGGTTGAGTGACTCGTGTTTTGGTCGTTGTTTTGGTATTTGTGTTATATGGTTAGTGGTCGAGTGTCGCGACGCACAAACGTGCGGGTTGCTAGGAGAAGGGTAGGATGCGAGTGTCCTAGGATCGACGTGACGGTGTGTTGGGTGCGAAATCATCACCGCTACGGGACGGGTCTTCGACCGGACCGATAGAAAACGTGGTTGGAGCCTCTGTTTTGGCCCGGAATGGGGCACGGCCCGTGTGGCGTGCCGGCCCGGTAGGTGGCACGGCCCATTTGGCGTGCCGGCCTGGTAGGTGGCACGACATGACTTGGGTGCCGGCCCGGAAGGTGGTACGGCCCGAGTCAGTTGCCGGCCTGGTCCAGTAAGCCGGTTTCATTTGTTTCGTGGTTGTTTCGTTGTACGGTTAGGTTTTTCGTTGCGTGGCTTAGTGTGCGTTTGTGCGGCTTATTTGAGGTTTCGCTTACGTATTATTATAATTGAAGTATTAATAGTGTGAGCAATGGTATGTGCTCAGTTGAGAGCGTGATCCCCGTCTTGAGGTTTCCCTACGTGATCGGGTATTTGGGTTATTGAGGTTGTGAACAATAGTGATTACTGATTTGAGGAGTGTTTCCCGTGTCGAGGTTTATCTTACGTAAGTGAGTACTCGAGGTATTGATGGCATGAGCAGTGTGACGTTTGGCATCCGGTTGTGAGGTAGTGGTTTTCCCTGGTTGGATCGGTAAGTCTTTAGTGCTTTACTAGTATGCCATAATCGAACAGGTGTCCGTGGAGGTGAGCATAACGCTCATCCCCTTTACTACTTTTCCCGCAAGGGACGAGTAGCGAACACTGGTTTGGTTGCGGAAAGTTATAAGTAAATGCATAGAGGACCGAGCGAGGGTTTGTGCTAGACTTTAACAGAGTAACTAATGGAGTGGTTTTCGGTCTCTGCTTTGAGCGTCATTTCTGTTGGATGCCGGGACGCCACACTCGTTTGTGTCATCGAGTTGTGCTGATAGGTTGAGGCTGAGTTTAGAGCCGTTGAGTCCACCCCTGCGTCTGGGCACGCCGGTTGGTGGTGGTGTGGTGTTGACTAGAGTCTGTCGTGCCTGCGAAATCAGAAAAGCGAACTGATACAGGAGGTTCGAGAGAGGGCTCAAGAGCCCTAATGCTGGATCGGGTCCTCACCCCGAGGATCGGGTATGTTTGGAGTTGGTAGGCACGACGACGGTAGTGGAGCGAGGTCTTAGAGAGACTGCGAGGATCCGTGAGGATCGGCAGTGACTGAGCTTGTGCGTGTGTCCGTGGGAAGGATACTTACGAAATGACAGCCTTTGACGTGATCCTGAGAAAGGATTGGCCGGAGAAGTGTCGAGCCGTTATCGACTGTTATTGGCGACGAGTGACGGTGTCAACAGGCAACACGAAAGGTTCGTGTATTCCGGGCAGTAGGAGCGGAGTTCTCCTGTCGGCCTGTCCGCAGTAAAGGGAGTATCGGCCGTGCAGATCCGAGAGTTACCGTGAGTAGCGTGCGAGTTCCCTGAGGTCTTCCCTGAGGAGTTGAGCGGGTTGCCACCAGTTCGTGAGGTGGAGTTCGGGATTGACCTGGTGCTGGGAACGGCAGCGATACCAATGGCGCCTTACAGGTTCGCGCCAGAAGAGTTGACCGAGCTGAAGCGTCAGCTCGAGGAACTTCGGGAGAAGGGGTTTATTCGTCCGAGCACATCGCTGTGGGGAGCGCCACCACTCTTCGTGAAGAAGAAGAGGGGAGAGCTTCAGATTTGCATGGACTACCGGAAACTGAACCGGGTTACGGTGAACAACCGATACCCGATGCTGAGAATTGACGACTTGTTCGACTAGTTGGGAGGGTCGACGTGTTTCTCGAAGATCGATCTACGATCCGGATATTACCAGTTGCGAGTCCGAGAGGGGGGACGTCGCAAGGACTGCATTACGGACATGCTATGAACATTACGAGTTCTAGGTGATGACTTTGGACTGCCAAACGCACTTGCAGCGTTCATGGATCTGATGAACAGTATATTCCGGCCGTTCTTAAATCAGTTTGTGGTGGTGTCTGTAGACGACAAAGATCTGGGAGAGAGTTGCCGGCAGTGCTGACGCCGAGGGCTGGGAGCGTTGTGCTAATTGGGAGTTACGGTATCGCGGAGGTTTGTACATACCGCGTGACGGCGGAGGCGACGAGCTGCGAGAGTCGCATCATTCGCGTCTAACAGTGCACGTGAATGGCACTAAGGGGAGCGCGACATCAGGTGGCATGTCTAGTGGAGCGGGATGCGGGGAGCGTTCGTGGGACTAGTATCACGGTGCCTCAATCGTCGGAAGGTGAGAGCCAAACATCAGCGTCCCGCTGGGTTACTGCAACCACTACGGGTTGTACAGTGGAAATGGGGGCACGTCACGATGGATTTCGTGAGCGGTTAGCCGAGTTCGCCTACAACAACAGCTTTCAGGCCAGTATCGAGATGGCACCGTTTGGAGCATTGTAGGGTAGGCCGTGTAGGTCACCCGTGTGCGGGGCGGAAGTGAGGAATAAGAGTTATGAGAGGTGACCGAGCGGCGTTGAGATTAGAGTGGCGCAGCGGAAGCGTGGTGGGCCCATAACCCACAGTCATCTCATTCTTCTGTTTGATGTACACTTGTGTATGGTAGAAGTGGGAGTACCTCACTAGGTATCCGGAAACAAATCACCGAGTACGACTACCCCAGCGCTTTCAAGCCAGTAACACTATGGCACCGCACGAAGCGTTGGATGGTAGGTTGGGCATTTACCCAAGCAGAGCACACTTGAGGTTTGATAGTGACCAGTATGGTCCCAAGTTGTTCGAGAAGCGACTGAAGGGTCGCGTGATCGTGGACGATTAAGAACCGTGCAGAGTTGACATGGGAGCACGAGGATGAGGTACGCGCGAGGTATCCAAACCGTTCAGAGCCTGAGGGACTGGTACTGTAGTGTCTTCAGTTTCCTGGTACTGTGGGTGAATCGACTTGTAAACCGGTTGAGTTTGCGTGTTATTTACTTGTGTTATCGTGGGTGGTTGGTCAGGGCGTGACAGGACGGGACGTGGACTTCTTTTGTTTGTTGGGAGCGCGACACTTGTTTAAACGAGTGAGTAACCGAGGAGGAGTGTCCGTGTGTTGGTTCCGTTTTAAGTGCGAGGTGAGAAATTCTCTCTGTTGTGATACTTATACCGACGGACGATTCCGGTATAGGGTATCGCGACCAAGCTGCATGGGTCGGTGTGACGTCTCTACCGACGAAGGATTTTCGGTATCGACTAACTGGCCTAAGTGTGTTCCGCGTGCTTGAGGGTTGATGGACCGTGAGTTTTAATCGGACGTTCCCTGAGATAGAGTTAAGTGGAGCTCGTTCGTTTTGAATTTCGAGGACGAAATTCTTTTAAGGGGGGTAGATTGTAAAACCCACTTCATTTTAAAAGAATAGTAGACTGAAATTCGAAACTTGGAGGTAAGCTTTTGTAAACAAGTGGGTCAAAAGGAAAAGTAAAAAAAAAAAGGTTCAGGCTCGGACCAGGCCCAGCGCGGAGGCCCAATCCCGGCTGGCCCGACCCATTTTTCGTCAGAGGCCCAAGCCAGTTGAGGGCTTGGGTATAAAAGTCGAAATTAGGGTTTGAAACCCTAATTTTCGCAGCCTCTGTCTTCTTCTCCTCTGAACCGACCTCTCGCCTCTCTCTTCCTCCTTCTTCGTCTCTTCACACCATCGCCGGCCACGCTCATCCCCGACCTCACCTCCTCTCCTCACACCATCACCGGCCACGCCCACCCTCAGCCTCGCCGAACCTTCTCTCTCTTTCTCTATTTCTCGGCAGCCTCCCCTCTCCGTACAGCGACACGGTCACCGTCCTCCTCCCAACCACTCCCGCTTGCTCTCTGCTCAGGCGAGCCTCAACCAGCCGCCCTCATCCTCGTCCCGAGCTTCTCGCCGATGAGATCGATAGATCCGGGAAGGAGTCGACGGTCTCGTCCGGATCTGAGGCAAAAGCGTCGTGCCGGCCGCTCCCGTGACGGCCACCTCTCCCTCCGTCGTCTCTCTTCTCCCCTACGGTGAGCCACCACCGTGAGTTTTCGGCCGTCTTTATCGCCGTCAAGGGTCGTCGGATTTTCTGACCGAACCCTCCCTCTCTCTTTCGTTTGTATCTTCGAACTTCTGTTGAATCTGTTAGTGCGGAAACAAGAACTGTGAATATGGTTTGTGGTGGAACAAAAAAGAAAAGGAGTAAAACCTTTCAGAGATTAAATCATTTGAGTTCAAAATCAGTTTTTAAAATTAAAGTGGAAAATGAATTTAAGACAAAAACGGTTTAGAATCGAGGAGTTTGAGAAACAAATTTGTTAGGAAAATAAATTAAAACGACGTTGGTTTTATGGTTTGGGACTGAAATCGTCGGAAATAAATCTTTGGTTTTAGAAAATTGAATTAAGAAGAACAATCAGATTTGATTTAAAATGGATCTTGAACTGTTGAGCATGGAACGAATAAACGAAAATGGACTTAGGATGGGTTTAACAGCGGAACGCGGAATCGGTGCCTCGGGAACCGTGTCTCGAAACCCAGGCACCGGGTTTTGTGCTCGGGGCTCGAGTACTCGAACCCGATTCGTCGTTTAATCCCACTCTTAGCCCGCTCGAATTAAAAGGCAACTGTTTAATTTAAATCGAAACTGTCGTAACGTTTAATTCGACTTTGGACTATTTTTGAGTTTGGCTTTCGCTTTGTTTTAGAGTCCGGCTTCAATCGAAGAGAAGACCGGAGGTAGCGAGCCAGGACGCCAGCAGCTAGGGGGCGCAGTTGTCGGTTCGTCTTGAGGTAGGGAAAAGTAGCTGGATCTCGGCCCTGACTAGGGAAAGTTAACAGTAGAATTGCATGTGACACCGGGGTGTCGTGGATTAAGTAGGTTTATCGAATATTAGAAAGGCATGATACGGGAATGTAGCGAATATTGGAAATGCATGTGACACTTAGTAGTGTCGTAGGAGCAGAGAACTTAGCGTTATTAGAATTACTGGAGGCATATGACCATGCCTGGAGGTTGATTGCGAACTTATCGAGATTAGGAGTACTGGAGGCATCTGACCATGCCCGGAGGTTGATTGTGAAACTGTTGATATTAGGACTGTTGGAGGCATTGGTTATGCCGGAGGTTGATTGTGTATTTTTGTGTCTTGGGTGGCCTTGAGGGCCCGTCTTTACTGTTGGTGGTTTGAGTGGCCGTGAGTGCCCGTGGGGTCGTTGAACCCGTGTCTTTACTGTTGGTGGTTTGAGTGGTCGTGAGTGCCCGTGGGGTTGTTGAACCCGTGTCTTTACTGTTGGTGGTTTGAGTGGCCGTGAGTGCCCGTGGGGTTGTTGAGCCCGTGAGTTACTGTTGGTGTACCTTGGGAGGCCGTGAGTGCCTGTGGGGCTGTTGAGTCCGTGTTTTACTATTGGTGTATCGTGGGAGGCCGTCGGTGCCTGTGGGGCTGTTGAGTCCGTGTTTTACTGTTGGTGTATCGTGGGAGGCCGTGAGTGCCTGTGGGGCTGTTGCGTCCGTGTTTTACTGTTGGTGTCTTGGGTGGCCATGAGTGCCTGTGAGTGTTGAACCTGTGTTGTTACTGGTTGTTGAACTTGCTTGGGATTGTGATTGTGATTGTGATTGTGATTGTGATTATGATTGTGGTTACCTGAAGTTAGGAGTGCGATAGGTCGACAGCCTGATCCGACTTGGTGTCGATGAATTGCGATAGGTCGACAGCCTGATCCGACTTGGTGTCGATGAATTACGATAGGTCGACAGCATGATCCGACTTGGTGTCGATGAATTGCGATAGGTCGACAGCCTGATCCGACTTGGTGTCGATGAATTGTGATAGGTCGACAGCCTGATCCGACTTCGTGTCGAGGAATTGCGATAGGTCGATCCTTGACCTGATTGAGATTGATAACTGGGCTTGAGGGAGGTTACTGAGCAGTTGGCAGCTGGTTTGCGATCCTTTGTGATCTTGGTTGGTGTGCGATCCTTTGTGATCTTGTTTGGTGTTGCGTAGCTTTCTTTTGAGTCCCTTGAAGAGGTCGTGATCGTTGTGTCGGGTCTACATTACGTTATCAAGTGTTGAGTCTGCTGAGGAAGTAACAGGTGGTATGTCAGTTGAGTTACTTGAGTTTGGGGATAGTAGTCCCCGGTGTTTGGGTTGTTGTTGGTGTTACCGGCACTGTTTACTAATTATGCCGTAGTCAGTCTGTTATCCGTGGTGGTGAGCGAACGCTCACCCCTAGCTGCTTTTCCTACAGGTACCGGTCGCAGGTTGGACTAGGTGAGCTTCTGAAGCTTGAAGAGCTAGGAGCGGGATTCTGGGTTTATTTTGAGTCTAGCGACGGATACCATACTCGTTGGGACGTGTTTTAAGTTGTAAATATTATTTTGTTGAACTAAACTGGTATTTTAAAATGTTTAAATGGAAAAGGTTTCAAAGTGGTTATTATTTTAAATGTTCGCGTCCCGAGTTCGGTTTACTGAAATTGGGGCGTGACAATGTTATAAAAAGGTTAACTTTCAACTTTTCAAATGAGTAGTCAATCATATATTGCAATTGAGTTCCATCTTCTAAATGAAAGAATACAGGTGGGACTTTTATTCTTTATATGTTCATTTATGATGAGAGTAACTTTCATAACATTCTATCCATACTAACGAGTCCTCTATCGCGTAAAACCTTATAAAATCCAAGCATATCGGACGTAGAGTTGAAGCAAAGCCTCTTTTATTTGTAGAGTCACTTTCCCCATGGGCGTTGAATCCTTTTTCGACCCTACACATGCTCGGATACTCACAAACTATGCTCACATCGTTGACATTATTCTTGTGGTGCATGATCGACAATGAGTTTATTAAGTGGTCAACTCATCCACAAAATTTCTATGTGTGACACATACTTTAAGACTCTCCCTCACGTGCGGGTCTCGAACGTGTGTACTCGGTCATCAAGGGGAGCTTCACACACAATTGAGTGCACTTATAGGCCCAAAACAGCTTTGATGCCATGTAAAAGCCCAATCCAACCCAAAAAGATCAAGTTGATAGGTGGACACATCAATATGTTTATCAAGTGGTCAATTCATCCACACACATTCAATGTCAACTTTTTCCTTGAGTTTTGTAAGAACTCCAAACTCAAGGCTAACATCATCAAGCTTGCCTTAATAGAATAATTATGATCAAGTTCATCTTGACATAACTTGATAGGGATATGAATCCCATGAATTGGAAAATGCACCTGTCCACAAGGGTTAGTAGCATCCACCAAAATAGAATAATGGTTCACAAACGGGGATTGAAGACTAGAAAATGTGTCAAGAAAGTCATGCTTAATATTAACAACTCTATGCTCAATATTAAATTTAAAGACCAACGGTATAGGTTGAACATATAGAGTTGATTTGCTAAAATCCAAATATGAATCTCTCACACTAAAAGGAATTTCGACATCATACTCGATGTCCAGCAAAATAAAATCAATGGGAGATTCAAGAACAATCCCTTTCTTGAGAGCATCTTCCATAGTACCCCTTGGATATCTAATAGATCTGTCAGCCAAGTTTATGGATACTATGGGAAGATTTGGCTCAACAAGAGTTTGTGAATTATTTTCTACAATTGTACACTCATTATTTACATCGATAGAATTCAATGCATCAAAACTATATGGAGATGGAATTTGCATAATACAAGAGGGATAAGAACTTGATACCTCACATTCCGCACTTACCTCTAAACTCATGGTTGAATCAGGAGTTTCTTGCTCTGTTGTGTCACATAAGTTTTCAGAATGATCATCCTCAACGGGGTATGTCTTGTTAATCAATTGTACGAGATCATTCATTTGACTTTGAAGCTCTTTAGGCAATCGTGAGGAAGTTTCCCTCCAGTTTGGATTAACGGAAATCACAAGAAACTCGCAATCGAAAAACCAATGACCAGTAGCTCCGCGTATATCACTATAATTATAATCCATAAAAGTCATGTTGCAAAGAATTGACTAAAAAGGTATATAAAAAATGAAACAGTCCTAACACAAACTGTATAGAAAAGGTTGCCTTAATTGCTCCCCAGCAATGGCGCCATTAACTCGACGCCCTACGGTTTTAGCACAGAAAAGGACACGACAAGCGTACTGGTCGTCAAGTAGTATTTCAGGATTTTTAGTTCCGGATTATCGTACCCAAGGGAGCACAAGACAAGCAATTCCTATTTGAAGTTCGTTGCTAAGCTGTTTCATTAAAAAGATGGTTTTGGTTTTGAAAGATGCAAAAGTAAACAATAATTAAAAGGTGAACAAGTATTTAGGTAAAACCTGAAGAGATTAGAATTGGAGAAAAAGATAATCTAAGGTTTTTGGATTCATAAAGATCAACTCCAATGCATTTAAACGGCGATGAACACTGTGAAGTTGTTCGGATTTTAGGGGCAACGAATCATCTCTCAAACTAGTCCTAACTTCTCACGTTGTTTTGGACCCTAATGGAATCTAACCACCCAGCTCTCACGAATCAGGATGTAGGGAGACCCAAAGCATTACGTTCTTTGATAATTTCTAACTTTCGGTTTGAACCTTATGGTTACTGCAATCGTGTTAACCTAGCTATCACTAGTCTAGATTTAAACCCAATTTGTAAAAGATTTCTGACCCAATTGCAATCCACCTCTCACGAATGTCAGATTGCAATTCTCACCTTCTATCAAGCCTACCCGGGAGATAGAGCATTAAGTTCAAATATAATACAAACCCTAAATCAAATAACCAACACACATGATATTCATTCATACATTCAATGCATTGGAAAATAAATTTCTACTCCCCCATTACCCTAGATTATGGAGTTTAGCTACTCATGGAGAAAGAAGAAGAAGAAGATGAAGAAAAACATTCATAAGCAATCATCATAATACAATACCAATGTAGAATTACAATGGTTAAGTTCAAGCACTCTCTTCTCATACAAAGCTTGCTCAAGTTGCTTCTATTCCTTCAATCTTCAAAGTTCACCAATCTCCACCTTTTAGCTCTCTAGGATTGTCCCCAAAACAAGTTCTTTCTCTCCAAATTCGTGCTTTTCTATTTATAGGACTTCTCAAATTCGGATTTGGAATAGGAAAATTTCCTTTTTTTAAGTAGGAAACCCGTCTGGAAGTTTTCAAGTCTCGTGCGGGCCTGATAGAGGGCCAGAACGGTTTTGGGCCCTTGACGAAAGTTGTAGATTTCTGAATTCCCTTCGATTTGACATAAAATTGAAGGCAATCGGAGTTTGTAATATCAGCCAACTTCCAAAACTCTTAAAACCGGGTTTTCCTCTATTTTAGCCCTTTTTTCGATCAAATCACCTACAAAACATAATGAGAGACACAATACGAGTAACGAGAGAAAAGTGGTCCAAATTATCCAATCCCGGGACTAAAATGCTCAAGAATGTGGGCTAAAAAACATCTATAATTGATGCAATTTATGTCCACATCAGTAGACATACTTGACCAATTAATAACTAGACTTGTGCTGCCATTGCTTCATGTTTTGCCTAGGTCAAATAGTAATAGGCATTAATCATTGGGCAGACATTTGATAAGTCCACATGAACTCCAAGAGATGTTTTTTCAAAGTTTTCTTTGTTTCCATAATGTTTGAGTTTGGTACCATTATGTCAAGGTCTCGTGATCGGGATATCAATGTGACACCAACATAACTCGTTCCAACTGTTTGAATGTTGAACCATCCTTTCTACGACTTATGGTGGCAGAGATTCAATAGAGAGATCTCTGATTTCAAAACACGAGTAACTAGGGTTTATAATTCTTCCATCATTTCTTATTCCTTATCATGCTCCTTACATAGTTGAGAGCATCTTAATACATACAGAATCAAAATTTCAACAACAACAAAAGTATAAGAACAATTCTTGTGGCAGAACCTCAACAAATTCAATAAGGAAATCCAGTAACTGAAATAATAAAATATAAGATTATTTTGAAATCAGAAGTTTCGTGTTACTGATGCAGTTCTTTCTCGTGACGCTCCTGCTTTCGGTCTTAGTATAACCCTTGCATTCGATCTTTGGTCTCCTACCAGCCTCTACCATGAAGCATAGATACCTTGAATTTGTCGACTTCAAAGGTGAAGACATAAAATTTGTAAAATCACACATCCATAAAAATATAAATATGTTCATTATTTAATCAGTATATTAAGGGTGCTTTTGTAGAATAGCCTCCGCCCTTAATTTTCTTTGCACACTAGCCTCCTCTTTTCTTCTCTCTCCTGAATCTATCTGAAACCTCTGAAATGTATGGTTTACCCCTCAAGGAAACACTCCCATTTCCTCCTATTTACTGTCTAAACTCAAAAGCCATGAAATGTCTGGTTTACCCCTTAGTAAAAAACTCTTCTTTCTTTCCCTCTCTTCCTTCCTTCCACTCTACTTTTCAAAGTACATCTTCTTACTTACACAAGTGTGGCTCCCTTGCAACACAAACAACTCTTCAACTTCTTCCACAACTTCAAGCATCTCACCGTCACTTAATCCTTCCTTCCTCTCTTCTCTTCTCCCCGATCGGAATTTCCTCGAGCTCTCCACCGTCACTCGATCACTCTCCACCCTCTCCGTCTGCTGCGAGGTATGTTTTTCTCCCTTCCTCTCGATATGTTGGGGTTTTAGGATGTAATATGTTAGGTTTAAATGTTCAATTCACTGCATTGCATTGAATTGAGGGTTGTGTTGGAGGGAATCGAGCATGCATCACCAAGTATTTAGACTCGGTGGGCCGCCCGACCAAATTTCCCCAAATCTATCTCTGGTAGTTCGAAACCCTATTCTACCCGCCCGAGAATATTCCCCAAATCAGGTAGTTCGAAACCCTACCAAAAAGTTCTCGGCCTACACCATATATGGCCGACCTAGACCGCGGGCCGCCGCAGCGTCACACACAAGTGTGGGATCTAGGCTTGCGCCCGACCAAAATACACTGGCCGCCCGGATAAACTATGGTCTCGGCCGACCAACTTTATGTGTTCACGACAACTTTGCCTGTTTCGTTGGTCTCGGCCAAATGTTTTTTTCTTGATAACAACATTCTCTCTATCTCTCTCTAACCAAACCCAACCAAGGCATTCAAATTCAAATGGAAATGGGACCGGATCAATCACAACAACTCCCCGCTATTGGAAGGATGTCTAAACATGAACATGAGGAGGACAATGTAGGCTCTCAAAACGCCCCCTAGTTCCAATTGCAAGTGCTTCCAGCGCACCACCCCCACCGCCAACTACTATTCATCGAATGACCCCTATTGTGTCGGAAGAGGATGTGTACGAATGCAAGATGATAATGAAATGAAAATACAGCTTGCTCGCGGAAATTAAAAAACGCTTGGGTGGTCACCTGACTGCTCTGAGCAGACTTGAACCAGGACTGTTTGGTGCTTTGCTAAAAGCTGGTCTCACAATCCCACATTCAAACCAGATAGTGTGGTCACTTGTTGTTCGATCTTGCATCTTCAGAAAACATTAGAAGCATGGTTTGTAGTAAACAAGGTTCCGATTCGACTCTCCATGAAGGAGTATGCCATCATAACAAGGTTGAATTGCACTTTACCTCCTGATGTGCGAGGGTGTGCGGCGACCAAAGCCCAACTTGCTACCACCATGTTTCACCAGAAATACTTCCCTGATAATAAAGGTGTTGTTGTTAGAGAACAAGACATGGTAACTAAATTCAAGGAGATGGCTGATGCGTTCAAGAAGGAGAAGGAGTAGAATGATACGGAGAAGAAGACCAAAGTGAACCGGGGAATCGTCAAAATGGCGAATCTATGTTTCCTCTGCCAAGCCTTGATGCCAAGTAACAAAAAAATACTTTCCGTCCCGGATTGGTGGATGGGGTTGGTTGACAATCTCGACATGTTTAATTCTCACCCATGGGGTTATGTATCTTTTCAACATCTGATTAAACAGATAAATTCAAAGGACATTGGAAATAAAGCAGATCTGGTTCGTCATGAAAGGCATCAGCAGACCCGTGGCTCGTCCTACAACGCCACATACACATTTTCATGTTACTTGTTGGCGTTAATGGTAAGCAACTCGAGTTTTTTTACTGATGTTTATATATGATTTTTTTATGACGTGCATGCAGATATTGGCATTAGAATGTTTGCCTACACTGGCGGATAAATTTGGGATTCGAGACAATAACGACGAACCTTTACCTCAGATTTCACGTTGGTCGAAGAAAAAGGGATCGAAGCCCTCACCCAGTTTTGGAGCAGTTGAAGCTGAAATCGTGAAACAACAGGTTAGCCATTTATGCATGCATGCATCAGTTAAGATTATAAACGGTTCCGTCCGGTAAATTATATAGCAGCCGGACCTAATTTTATGCCAACCCACAAACAAGAGGTTACCGGGCGGCTAACTCTTGCGCTCCAAGAAATTTTAAAGTACCGGTCGACATAATCTTTAGTCGCCCGTCCTCATGATATTCCTACCGAGCAACAAGAGGTTGTCGGGCGGCTAACTCATGCACTCCAAGAAATTGTAAACTTTTACATTACTTTACACTCAAAGGAACACGAAATCGTATATTAATGATTTAAATGTGTGCTCTCAGGGTCATATAAGAAGTGTCCTTCAAATTGAACAACGAGAAGCTGAGATACCATTTATTAAGGAAATTTTCCTCCTCTTCGTCCTGGACTTGCTGGGACAGATCTTGGATAGAGGAGAAGATATACCTTGGGCTACTGAGGAGGGTGAGGATTTTCCCATGGATCCGAAATTAAATGATGAGGAGGCCGAAGAGGAGAGAGTTGATGAGCCTGTCCATCTAGCCACTCAGGCCGAAGAGGAGAGAGTGGATGAGCTTGTTCATCCAGCCACTCATGATGGTGGTGTACACACCGACTTGGGTGCAATGCAGGAAGAAATGACTAGTTTGCGTGCCCAAGTAACGGATATTCAGGGTCAACTAACCCAAGTACTCCAAGTACTGGCTCAGCAAAGCCAGATCCTCCTCTTATTGCACACCCGCTTCGACTCGCCTCAAGCCATGAGTGCTATAAAAGGTGAGGTCTTGGGTTCAAGTCTCACCAACAACCTAGGTTGGTATTTGTCTGTGGACAATACACCAGAGGGATTGGGGTGTATTGGGCTGCAGACCTGACATCGCCGCGCGTGGGGCCCTGTGGGGGACGGCGGGGTGTTACACTCATGGCCACCCAAGACACCAACGGTAAAACATGGGTTCAACAACCCCACGAGCACTCATGGCCACCCAAGACACCAACGGTAAAAACACGGGTTCAACAACCCCACGGGCACTCATGGCCACACGAGACACACCAACGGTAAAAATACGGGTTTAACAACCCCACGGGCACTCATGGCCACCCAAGACACACCAACAGTAAAATACGGGCTCTCATGGCCACCCAAGACACAAACAGTAAAGTACGGGCTCTCATGGCCACCCAAGACACAAACAGTAAAGTACGGGCTCTCATGGCCACCCAAGACACAACAGTAAAGTACGGGCTCTCATGGCCACCCAAGACACAAACTAAATGCCTCCAGTAATTCTAATATCGATAAGTTCACTGCTCCTACGACAGTACTAAGTGTCACATGCATTTCTATTGTTCGATATGTTCCCGTATCATACGACACCACCCGGTGTCGCCTGCCTTTCTATTATTCGATAAACTTACTTAAACCACGACATCCAAGTGTCACATGCATTTCTACTGTTAACTTTCCCTAGTTAGGGCCGAGATCCGGCTACTTTTCCCTACCTCGTATGCTTTCCCCAAAAGCTCACAGTCAAGCTCCGGCGTGATCACGATCACTCGCCTAGCTTTCCTTTTCCTCTGTCGGCGGCACGATCTAATAAGAGCACAATTTAAAATGTTTTTAAGCTTGCAGGCATAAACTGAATTTTAATAAACTTGACGCCCAAATGTAACCCCGACAATGTCGATCACTCCCAAACTTCCCAATTACTCGACATTGTCGATAACGGACCCGAAAAGGCCCGTTTCGCCCGACCCGGCGAATCTGCCCGGGATTGGAAAACGTCCTTCCGGGGCTCCAAAAATTCCTGTTTTCGTTTCTACGGTCTTAGAATAATTCAAGGGTTCCTAAGCACTCGACGGAATCAAATTCCGACTTCCGAGTAATTTAATTCGCGTTTAAAGTTTCTAAACCCGTCAATTACAACTTTCACAATTTAATTCCAAATTTCGATCCGGGTGTGGATTAACTACTTGGGGAACGTCCTAAACCACCCGAACACTAAAAACCGTGACCCGAGCGTGTGGTCCCCACCCTGCCATCTTTGGCCATGGGTGGCTAGGGCCGGTTTGGGGTCGGTTCACCATGGTGGTGGCCGGCCCTAGCTCCGGCCAGCCACCGTGCACGGTGGATAGAACTCCCCCCGAGCCTCCGGTCACTGGAAAACGATCATCCTTTCGCTCCAAAACACCTCCAACGAACCCCTCACCTCAACTCAACCACAAACCACTAGTTTTAACCCAAACCCTAATTTTCAAACTTAACAAAACGAAAATTGGATAGTTGCTCACCGTAGAGAATGTCGATGGGAGTTCGATTCCTTGATCGTTGAGACGATATATCGGTTTGATCGTCGGAAATAGTGGCAAATCCCCAAACCCTCTTCTCTTTCTCTCCCTTTCTTCTCTCTTCTTTTCTCTCTCTAAAACCCTTTTTTTCTCTTTTTTTGAACAAGGCCGAACCCCCCTCACCCTTGTAGTCTTCTTGTTTTGTCCCAAAAACCTAACACCACCACTTGTTTGACAAGTGGCAAGTGGGTCCCACACCTTTTTGAAAAATATCTTCTAGATATTTTCCAATCACATTCGCGAAAATCAGCCGTTTCGGGCACCGAACAGGCACTTTTTCCAAGAATTTATGAAACTTCACGGGCTACAAGGAAACGGCTCAACTAAGACCCGACGGCTAAGATTTTAGGAACCAAAACGGGCCTCGAACGGACCAAAACGTCGCTCGGTTGACTTTCCCAGCGAAAAGTCAACATTTCCCAAATTGGTCAGAAAGTTGCCCTGAGTCCCCCGGAACTCACTTTGGTCGACATCGGGGTCAACTTAAGTCCGGTATGACCCTCGGGGTCAATTTTAGGTTCATTTAAGTGTATGTCTAAAAAAATTAAATTTTCCTGTTTTTCGTCGATTTGACTGGCGTTGACCGGGAGTGGTTCTTACAAGTTCACTACCTATCTTACTTACTAACCAACTTTTATACCTATTTTAAGGTTTTTATGCTTACTCTGATATTTTGTATTACAGTGGAGACAGTGGGGTGTTCGTTCCTAAATACATCGAGCTGGAATTGACATCCCTATCCAAAGACGAGTATTTGAGTGATGACAACATTCAATTGTATCGACAGAAGATGGAAATTCATGAAGTTACTAACTTCGAGCGCCTTTTGTAAACGTTTTCCTTCTTCCATCAACCCGTCTACGACTCCGGCATTAGCGACTCTGCCCTCAGCCCCATAGTCAGTCCTACCCTTTCTCCTCTAAACATTATTTATTTCGATATGTGAACTTATCAATTAATTAGAACTACTACTTATATTCATATTATGTTTGAACTGTATTGTGTTGGATGGGTGTGTATGCTATTTTCTGGGTTTGATAACACAGGTACAGGTACATTTTAATGCACGATTGGGTGCATGATATTTGAAACATTTTTTTTTGTTTTTCACACTACACTTGGCTGACAGATATAATCTTTTACATCCGTGGGTAAGGTTTAAGACTTGGCTGAACATGATTTTCAAGCATGTTAAAGACTTGAAATGTTGTTTTTGTATTAGTGAATTGTTAAAGGCTTTTGTAGTAGTGAACTGTTAAAGACTTTTGTAATTGAAAACATGAATTTAATTGGATAAGCGACCTGAATTTAAACGAATCGGTGGTGACGTCCGGAGAGTTCTCGTCCCGGACTTCACGGATCGCCCGACACTTGGAGTGAAAACAACACACATAATTTGTAACTAGCACGCAGACTATTAAGATTACTCTCGTATTAATTAATAGTTAAACATAATTAATAATAAATGAAAGTTGTTATATATAGTATCAAGCCACCCCAAGCCTACCTAAGCAGAAGTACTAGCACGCCCGACCAAGTCGCATAGTTACAGCCGCCCGACCAAGTCGCAGCTGCCCGAACAATTTTTCCTTGGGCCATAGTTTTTTATTGGCCTTTCATAATTTTTTATTGGGCCGTTGGCCCCTAGTTTTTGGTTGGGCTTTTGGGTCTGACAAAAACTCTCACAACATAAAATCTCAAAAACACCCTTATCTTAAACATAAATTAATCCAATAAACACTTCTAAACATAATAATGAGATATATCATCAAAATCTAATATATGTCTAATAGGAACTTCCCCGTGTAGTTCACGCAGGTCCAAGAAGCTTCACGCGCAAAAACAGTTTCTACGCGCAGGTTCGTTTTCCACGCTCGCCTCCTGATTTTGTTCGGCCTCTCATGGCTTCTCACTTCCCTCCTCATCAAATTGTAGACTCTCCTCCAGCCAAAACCCTTCTTCTTCCTCCACCCACAAGCATCAGTTACAACGCCAGCCATAATTGCTTTGTCTGTTGGAATCAACAGTCGTGGCAGCGATGGTTATATATGTAGCCCAAGGTCATATGCAATTCGTCTGTTCGGCTCAACGAAGGTTTGTTCTCGCTTTCTCGCTCTTCTACAATTATCATGTTTTTCGTCTGGTTTCGATTTATATATTGCTGCCCTTATTTAGGGTTCCGATTCCCTTCTTTTGTCGTTTCTTTACTGTCTGGTTCTTTGCCTACTGCAGGTCTGACGCACACGAATCTGACAGGTGCATATATATTTTACTGTACTGTATTTTTTGGGGTATGTTCCTATCTCGCCAGAGCTTCATAGTTAGTCCAACCATTTGAGGAAGAACAAACATATAGAATTCGTTTAAACTGTTTCCAAATGGAAGAACAAACACATAATTTCTTTGAATTCTCTAGAACTATTTGCTTTATTTATGTAGGATTGTACATATTTTGGGGTTGGTTGATTTGTAGGTATTGTTTGTTTAGTTATTTTTTGTTCTGAAAAATAGAGCTTTATGCATATATTTTCGATTCATTTACTAACTCTTTTTAATGAGATTTGTTCATGTAGTGCAGATTCTTATGTATGTGGTTAGACCTTATCAAGAAGAACAGCCATGCATTCCCTTATTATTTAATTTTGAATGATGCATTTCAATCATTTTACTTGGTTTCTTTTGTTTATGTTGAATCCATGATGTATATCCAGTTTGTTAAAATGGACGAACATAGAATAGATGTGAAGCGACATTGTGTTGGGATTGTGGGATGCTAGAGATCGGTCATTAAATTTATTTGAATGCTCTGAAACTTTATTATGGTTATGTGGTCGGAGACCATATTTCTCTGCAGATTTAGTGCTAATATTTATTGCAACTTTTTGGTTCTTCAATTGTTATGATAGATAAATCTTTTTCATGTATACTCAACTTATATAAGGGTATGATGCAATGAATCCTGGTCAAGAGCCCAACCATTTTTATTGGTCGTTTCCATATATTTAGTTTGTTTTGCTTCAGGTTCTTCCTTGGTTTTTATCGTTATCTATTCCAGTGCTTTTCTGGTATTGCTTAATTGTAGTCCCTCCTCTGTTTTCTATCCCGCTACCTATTTTACTGTACTGTACTTTTTTTTGGTTATGTGCTTTGGTGTTTTTAGTTATGTTCAACACACATTTCCCAAATCCTTATGTGGTCCAATTCGACTTCTCCTCAGGTTTGTGCCTGTTTTTTCCCTGTATCTTTACACATATGCCCTTGCCCTTTAATTATGTTCAGGTTTTTCCTCCATCTAAGTTCTCTTCAAAATGATTATAACTTTATTTGTCTTGTTTTGTACATATTTTTTGAATATATTACAATATACAGACAACTCCATACCCATATACAGGTTTGTTGTGTTGCGTTGTATTTTCCCCAGTTCTATTGAAATTGGATGCATGTTCATATGGCTTAATTTTTTTATTTCTCTTAATACTTCACCTTAGGAATTAAATGGCACATTTTTCTGGTCATTCACCTTAGAAAGTTGGTGTCCATCTCTAAACAAAAGTGCCATTGCGTTTTTTGTAATCTATTTGTTCGCTGGTATATCACTTTTCCAGGCCCTTCTTTGTTGTTTTATCCTTCTAACTACTTTACTGTACTGCAATTTTTTTTAAATGTGCTTTGGTGTTCATAGATACGTTTAATACAGTCTAGACAACATCATTCCGTGGCCCGATTACTCCGTTTTTTAGAATTTATAATTGCTGCTGTTTTTTTACCTGTTTGTTACACATATTCCCTTCCCGTTTGTTCGTGTTGACTTTCCTTGCATCCAGGTTCTATTCAATTTGGTTTACTGTTCCTTTCTCTCATTCAGGCCTTAATCACGCGATTCAGCTTATCGGTGTGCCCCCAAACAGGTTTGTTTACTCTCTTTTTTCAGTTGCTTTAATTTTCAAGTTTTCCTTGTCGTATTCCTTTGCAAATGGTTAGTGTCCCTGGCTTCGGTTCGCTTTCCCTACTTCCAAGTTACTATTGATTTTCCTAGCGAATGTTTCTGTTAATTCCCCCAACACATATTTGGTAATTGGTTGGGGATTCAAATTATATTTGGTCTTTTTTTTGTTTCCCAGCATTTTATTTCCCTTTCCATGTTACTGATAAAATTCACAGGAAAATGGTTTCTGCATTTTCTTTAATTGCTTTCATCTTTGACAAAATGAGAGGTGAGGATGCTTATAATGGGTAGGAAAAGAATGCAGCTTACAGTTTGGGATGCATGTAATTGATTTGTTGTTATGAGAATCAATTTTTTTTTGGTTTGCTTGAACTTCGGGTTCTTATTGTTGAGTTCATATGATATATTGGTTGTAGTGGATTGATTGTATTATTTTAAGTCTCAATTATGATGGGTTATTTATATGAAAAATCAAGCGTATTGAATGTTTGTTAATGTTATTTATGAGTTGTGTTCATCTTCTTATTTTTAGCCCGAAAACTTGATAAAGCTATATTTAATATGTTCCATGTACGCAATTACATCCATGCAGTTGATTTACCAGATGGTCACATAGCAGTCGTGATCAAGCAATCTGATTCCAATCCAGGTGTGCCCTTTTCCTCCTAAATCTTGTCCCTCGTATCTTTTGACAGTAATATGCAAATTGATTAATCTTTAGTCTGCTAATTATATTTAATTTTAGAGCTAATAATAAACGTGGGTGTTTGCATTTTTTTTAGTTCGATTTGGATTTGCAGTAATCTTTGTTGTACCTTCTAGAGATTGTTAAAGAAAGTAAAGAGTGTAAATAGAGTTGAGTGTTGGTTTTAACATTTGTTCCATTTTTTTTTAAATTTGAATCCCCTCATAGTAATTTCCGTTGATCATGTTCGCGAATTTGTTTGATAATTCATTTGGGTTTCCTGGGTCGGTTTTATTTTCAAAGATAGAACTCAGTTACTTTTACAAGGTGCATTACTCTACCAAACATTAGCCCTCTGTGTATCTGAGAATCACTCTATCAATTAGCTTCCTTTTTTATCTGAATTAAAACCGATGACTTGAATGATTATTAGTTTTAGACTTACGATCAGAGCAACCATCTATTCTGTGAAGGTATTAAAGTCATTCTCAGATGCTTCATAAATAATTTGGTACTTTTGTTCATTTCTCTTACAATATGAAATGAATGTTTTATAGACTCAAATCCATGTATTGAAAATGTTATTAGTCCATCATGGTCTAATATGATGTTGTTTTTGATGAGGATGATACTTATTTTCATTTGACCTACCCATTATATTGTTACATATTGATACTGAAATCATATATCTCCACTGTTAATATTGTTACAGGCCAGCAATCACCCTATGGTCATTGCATGCCATTGCGATTTATGTTGATTACAAAAGCTAGGGGTACAATGTGTCACCTACATTGAGTCAAATACTGAACTGATGTTGGAGGTTACCCAGGGATATGAATTGTTGACATTATATTTACATTGACCACCTACAAATGGATTCATTATTTTTTATCCCAGCTGA
The DNA here is from genome assembly GCA_963921825.1 of Erodium maritimum. NCBI lineage: Eukaryota > Viridiplantae > Streptophyta > Magnoliopsida > Geraniales > Geraniaceae > Erodium > Erodium maritimum. The sequence goes on along the minus strand of OY997596.1, from coordinate 24,417,593 downwards.
GCCATTTTTGAGTCTGTAGTTTGAAAATTTTGCCCATTTGAATTCTTTTATATTCATGTTTTTGGTATGTTGTATATTATTTGATAAATTTGTTAGTAGTTGAAGATACACAGGCTCTAATTCACTTGTTTCTTTTTTCATGTGTAGTTATTTAGTATATTTAAACATTTATTCTTCTGCCTTTATTTTTAAATTGAAGATCGTTATGTATGAGATTATGCCCATAGGTCCAAATGGATACTTTGTAGGAAACGTGATTCCCATGTTTTTACCCTATTCATATACGATACTTTGTAAGAATTGTGCTTCCCATGTTTCGTACCCTATTCATATACTGAGTTGAGTCTCACACAAAAATATTTGGCTGATTGTGTGGTAGCCTCTATTCCCTTTATAAAAGAATTGTGGTATTGCTAAGGTTAAGATTTTGTACCCCTGATCTTATAAACTCTTGGTATCTTAGTAATATTGTTAAGAGCCCAATGATCTCAAAAGTCTCGTCATGTCTTTATGATTTCAATTATAGTTGTATTTTTATAATTTATCGTCCCTCTTATAATGTTAGTTAAAAGTAAAACAACTTGACTCTTTTCATGTGCTTGTATTATTTTTTAGATATGTAATATGTAATCTTATATGCCTTTTAACAAGGAATATATCAAGTGGCTAGGTGGAATAGTACAAAGGTAGCTGTGAAGATACTCAGGAAGGAAAATTATTTAGATCCAGAGAGCTTGTATATATGCGCAGTCTCCAATTTGTCCTCTGTTTTATTTCTCACGAATTGTCTTTGCAATAGGCACAAATGATGATCAAATCCATTTGTTGTAAACCTGGATTTCAGTGATTAATCTCATATTTTTTCTATTTATTTTTCTTTCTTTAAATAGAAACGCTTTTAAACACAAGCCAACATTATTGATGTCCTTTTTATGCATTGTTTCTAAATTGCATCATGATGCTCCTTCCTAAGTATCCTTATTCCTTAATACAGTATCCTTATCAATCACTTTAATTTTTCTTCGTAGTTTTTTGTAGGGAAATTTTCAGCACATTCTGACCCTTCGGATCCGTAAAAATTGTTGGTCTTCCCTATGTTTTTCAGGTGTAATGCATGCAAGATTGACTTCCACCATGTGACTCATTTTTTGTTTTGTCCTTCTGTTTTATAGGATCAATATATGATACGTAATAAAAATGCGTAAACGATCGTGTCAGTGGATCAAGTTAATATGTTATTTTGAACTCACTTCGATTACATTTGTTAGTTTAGTGTTACGTTAATGGGTTTCTCATTCCTCGTATTGGTTCAACAAGCTTATTGCAATTATTCTCCTTGAACAACGAAAGAAATCTTATGGGTAACTTCGTATTCTAACCTCGATAATATTGAGTGTTGTTGACAACATATCACAACAAGCACCGCGCATCGCGCGGTGCTTCACCCCTAGTTAAATTAATAATCAAAATCTTATAACACTTTCTAACAATAATAAAGCCATATATTTGCGAAGTCATATGTAAAAAAAAGTTAAATAATAGTTCGATAGTGTACATAAACAACAAGTATTTATAAGTATTGATAGTGAAGAAGTTTTTATTCATTTTAAAAAAAATTGGTGTCACCCATATATCATATATTATATAAATTATTCGATACTGAAATATTTTAATTCATTGTAATACCTTTTAAGTAAAAAAAAATTGTTTCTTCTTTAAAAATTCCTTTATTCGTTACGATAGGAGGATAACATAACAATGTTTGACGTAAAAATCGAGTAGAGACAAGCATATAAACATAGTTATTTGAAACCAATTAATATGACGACAATTTAAAATATACTATTTTATGGTACCAAAAATTTAAATTACATATTAATCCTGAAGATATACATACAAATTATTAAGCAGACAACACAAAATGTCACGCCCCGATTTCAGCGAACCGAACTCGGGACGCGAACTTTTAAAAACATGAACACTTGAAACCTGTTTTCAATAAAAGCTTTGACATTTCCATTTACTTCTCAAAATAATAGCATTTACAATACAAAAACGTCCCAACAAGTGGACAAGGTACAACATCCGTCACTAGACTCAACAAAAGTAAAGACCAGACTCCGCTCCAAGCTCCATGAACTTCAAGAGCTAACCTAGTCCGTCCGGTGATCAGTACCTGTAGGAAAAGCAGCTAGGGGTGAGCGTTCGCTCACCTCCACGGATAACAGACTGACTATGGCATAATTAGCAGAAAAAGCCAGTAACACTAAAACCAAACCCAACGCCGGGACTACAGTCCCCAACTCAAGTACTCAACTGACCCACAACCCGTCACCTTCCTCAACAGACTCGACACTCGATAAAAACAGTGTAGACCCAATACAACTATCGACGACCTCCTCAAGGACTCGAACGAAACGACACAACACCAAACAAGATCACAAAGGATCGCACACCAGCTGCTCAGTAACCAATCTCAATCAGGTCAGGGTTCGACCTATCGCAATTCCTCGACACGAAGTCGGATCAGGCTGTCGACCTTTCAAACTCGCAATTCCTCGACACTAAGTCGGATCAGGCTGTCGACCTTTAAAACTCGCAATTCATCGACACTAAGTCGGATCAGGCTGTCGACCTTTAGAACTCGCAATTCATCGACACTAAGTCGGATCAGGCTGTCGACCTTTAGAACTCGCAATTCATCGACACTAAGTCGGATCAGGCTGTCGACCTTTAGAACTCACCACCCCAGGTAACCACAAACACAATCACAGGCAAGTTCAATCACACAGGCACTCAAGGCCACTCAAGACACCTCAACAGTCAAGACTCGGGTTCAACAACCCCACGGGCACTCGCTGCCACTCAAGACACCAAATTAAATACACGGCTCTCATGGCCACCCCGACTCAACAATTAAATACGGGCTCTCAAGGCCACCCAAACTCAACAATTAAATACGGGCTCTCAAGGCCACCCAAACTCAACAATTAAATAAAACGCACGACAACCTCCGGCATACTCGATGCCTCCAACGGTCCTAAAATCACTAGTTTCACAAACAACCTCCGGGCATGGTCATATGCCTCCAGTAATTCAATTATCGCTAAGTTCTATGTTCCTACGACACTACTAAGTGTCACATGCCTTTCTCTTAAACACTACAATCCCGTATCATGCTTTTCTAATAATTAAATAAATCTACTCAACCCACGACACCCCGGTGTCACATGCAATTCTACTATTAACTTTCCCTAATCAGGGCCGAGATCCGGCTACTTTTCCCTACCTCGTATATAGATCCAAAAGCGCTCCAACAAAACCCGAAGTGGACCTAGTCACTCGCCGAGCTTTCCCTTGCCTCGGTCCGTAGCACGATCTAAAAGAACACAAATTTAAAGTACTTTTAAACTAGTACGAATAAACCAAAAATTTACATACTTAACGCCCAAACGTAACCCCGACAATGTCGGTCACTCCCAAACTTCCCAATTATTCGATATTGCCGAAAAAGGACCCGTAAGGGCCAGATTCGCCCGACATGGCGAATCTGCCCGGTTTTGGTTAATTGCCTTCCGGGGCTCCAAAAGCTCCCGTTTTCGATTCTACGGTCTTAGAATAATTCAAGGAACCCAACGCACTTGACGGAATTGAATTCCGACTTCTAAGTCAATTAATTAACGTTTAAAGTTTCCAAAACCCGTTAATTACAACTTCTCCAATTTAATTCCAAATTTCGATTCGATTAAGGATAAAGTGGTCCGGGGGACGTTTTAAACCACCCGAACATTAAAACCCGAGCAACCGAGCACGTGGGCCCCACCCAAGAGGCTTGGCCGAGACCCTAGGGTTTGAGGGAGGGGCTCGGCCACCAAGTGGTGGCTGCTGCCACCTCCGGCCAGCCACCACATGGCCGGCCGGCCACCACCCACGGTGGCCGGAGCTCCTCCCGAGCCTCCGGTCACCGGAAAACGTGAAATTAAACCCCCAAACACCTCTAAAACGTCTCCAACACCTCCCCACACTCTACACAACCCTAAGCCTTAGTTTATAACCAAACCCTAGCTCTTGAAAATAATCAAAACGAGAATCGGTTCGGGTATTACCGTAGAGGAGAACGAGGGGAACGGGATTGCTCTTTGCTTTGACTCGATCCAAGGGCTCGATCACAAACCCTAGCTCAACCTCCCTTCTTCTCTCTTCTTCTCCTTCTCCTTCTCTCTCTAAAACCTCTCTTCTAATTTCTAATTTAATTAAACTAACAACAAAACTAATAAAAAAACTAACACTTTCCCTCTTAAAACACCATACTCGGCCAACCCTCTCCAACCACACCTTTTCCCTCCAAAAAATACACCACCATATACTTGACAAGTGTCAAGGTGGGTCCCATACCTTTTGGAAAATATCTAGTTGATATTTTCCAATCAGATTCGCGAAAAACGGACGTTTCGGGCCCCGAACGGGCACTTTTCCCAAAAATATTTTAAACTAGACGGGCTTCAAGGAAACGGCCCAACTAAGACCGCTACGACGATGGCTAAGCTTTTCGGGTCCACCACGGTCCTCGAATGGACCAAAACGTCGCTCGGGTGACTTTTCCAGCGAAAAATCAATCTTTCCCAAAATGACCAGAAAGTTGCCCTGAGTCCCCCGTAACTCATTTTAGTCGATAACGGGGTCAACTTAAGTCCGGCATGACCCTCGGGGTCAATTTAAGTTAAGTTAAGTGTCTGTCTTAAAAATTTTAAATTTTCCTGTTTTTCGCAGGTTTGACTGACGTTGACCAGAAGTGGTTATTACAGTCTACCCCCCTTAAAGGAATTTCGTCCGCGAAATTTAAAACAGACGTACCTCGGGAGTCGAACAGGCCGGGATACTTCGCGCGAACCTCGTCCTCGCATTCCCACGTCGACTCAGCTCCGTGATGTTTCCACTGCACTCGGACCAAGTGGATAATCTTGCCTCCCCGCAGAATCTGCTGCCGTGTGTCCATGATCCGAACCGGCTGCTCCTCATAGGAGACATCATCAGCCACCTCGATATCAGTCTACTCGATGACGTGGGATGGGTCTGCGTTGTACTGTCGTAACTGGGATACGTGGAAGACGTTATGTACTCTCCCAAGCTGCGGTGGCAACGCCAGACGATAAGCCACGGCTCCCACTCTGTCTAAGATCTGGAACGGGCCTATGTACCTCGGAGCCAACTTTCCCCCGCTGCGCCTGAACCGCACCAGCCCCTTCCTCGGGCTCACCTTCAGGAACACGTGATCCCCGACTGCAAACTCAAGAGGTCGACGTCGCCTGTCTGCATAACTCTTCTGCCGGCTCTGCGCGGTCCTCAACCGATCGCGGATCAATGTGACCTTCTCCGTCGTCTCTCTGACAAGATCTGGCCCCAGCAGACTCTTGTCCCCCACCTCTGCCCAGCATACTGGTGACCGACACGGCCTACCATACAACGCTTCGAACGGTGCCATCCCGATACTGGCCTGGAAGCTGTTGTTGTAGGCGAACTCGGCCAATGGCAGGTGGGTCTCCCAAGATCCCCTGAAATCCAGCACACATGCTCGCAGCATGTCCTCCAAGATCTGAATGGTACGCTCAGACTGACCGTCTGTCTGAGGATGATGTGCTGTGCTGAGTAGGATCTCTGTCCCCAGTGCCTTCTGCAGACTCGGCCAGAACCTGGACGTGAAGCGGGGATCCCTGTCAGACACTATCGACACCGGGACCCCGTGGAGGCGCACTATCTCCTGGATATACAGACTGCTCAACTTGTCGACCGGGTCTGTCATCCTCATGGCCAGAAAGTGGGCCGACTTGGTCAACCGGTCGACTACCACCCACACGGCGTCGTTTCCCTTGGGCGATCTTGGTAGTCCACACACGAAATCCATCGTAATGTGCTCCCACTTCCACTGAGCAATCGGTAGTGGCTGTAACAATCCCGCGGGACGCTGATGCTCTGCCTTCACCTGCTGACAGACAAGGCATCTCGACACAAACTCTGCGACTGCTCTCCTCATGCCGCGCCACCAGTAGTGCCTCCTGAGGTCACGGTACATCTTGGTGCCCCCCGGATGCACTGCGAGACGCGAATGGTGTGCCTCTCGTAACACGGCATCTCTACAGTTAACTGGTACGAACAGCCCCCCGCAGTACCGTAGTCCCCAATCAGTACTGTCCTGCCAGCCCACCACCTCGTCACCCCTGATGACTCTCTCGCGGATCTCTGATGCTTCGACGTCCTCCCTCTACGCCTCCAACACTTGGGCAAGCAGTGAGGGCTGAGCCACTAGGGAGCACATGGCAACACCGCCAGTAACCTCCTCTAGCTCAAGCCGAATGTGCTCAGCTCCCCCATCATGTCCCACTCTCGGACAGATATGCTGGCGAGGCTCGGAGCCGACTTCCTACTCAAGGCGTCGGCGACAACGTTCGCCTTGCCTGGGTGGTAGTGTAGCTCGAAGTCGTACTCCTCGAGTAGTTCCATCCACCGTCGCTGACGCATGTTCAGGTCTCGCTGGGAAAATATGTACTTGAGGCTCTTGTGATCCGAGAACACCTGAAACCCCTCGCCGTACAGATAATATCGCCAGCTCTTTAGCGCAAACACGACTGCTGCTAGCTCCAAGTCGTGGGTAGGATAGTTGCGCTCGTGTATCTTCAACTGCCTGGAGCCATAAGCCACAACTCTGCCCGACTGCATCAGCACGCAACCCAGTCCCTCTCCGGATGCATCGCAGTAAACATCATATCCAAACCCTCGTTCGGGCACCACTAACACTGGAGCTGTAGTCAGTCGAGTCTTCAACTCCGCGAACGCCTGCTCACAGTCATCTGTCCACACGAACCCAACACCCTTGCGCGTTAACAGAGTCATCGGTGCGGCTAGTCGTGCAAAATCCTGGACAAATCGCCTATAGTAGCCTGCCAATCCCAGAAAGCTGCGGATCTCGAAAACACTCGTGGGCCGTGCCCACTTCGAGACCGCGTCGATCTTCGACGGGTCGACCAGGATACCGTCACGGGATACGATGTGGCCGAGGAATCTCACCTCAGAGAGCCAGAACTCGCACTTCTCCCGGTTGGCATATAGCTGGTGCTCGCGCAGTAGGGTCAGAACAGCCCTCAGATGTGCCTCATGCGCCGCCTCGTTCTGCGAATATATTAGGATGTCGTCCACGAACACCACCACAAACTGATCCAGGTACGGCCGGAAGATGCTGTTCATCAGGTCCATGAACGCTGCTGGCGCGTTCGTCAGTCCGAATGGCATCACCAGGAACTCATAATGCCCATAGCGTGTCCGGAATGCAGTCTTTGCGACGTCCCCCTCACGGACTCGCAACTGATAATAACCGGATCGCAGATCGATCTTCGAGAAGTGAGTCGCCCCTCTCAACTGGTCAAACAAGTCATCGATCCTCGGCATCGGGTACCGGTTCTTCACCGTAACCCGGTTCAGCTTCCGGTAATCTATACACATCCGTAGCTCTCCACTCTTCTTCTTCACGAAGAGTGCTGGTGCTCCCCACGGCGATGCACTCGGACGGATAAACCCCTTCTGCTGAAGCTCCTCCAGTTGACGCTTCAGCTCAGTCAACTCTGCCGGCGCAAACCTGTAAGGCGCCATCGATATCGCCGCCGTTCCCGGCACTAGGTCAATCCCGAACTCCACCTCACGAATCGGTGGCAGCCCGCTCAACTCCTCAGGAAAGACCTCGGGGAACTCGCATACCACTCTCGGTAACTCTCGGCTCTGCACAGCCGGTACTTCCTCCTCTGCGGACAACGCCGACAGGAGGACCCCACTCTTACTCCCCAGCACGCACGTCACCTTCGTACCGCCCACTGTCACTGTCACTCGTCGTCTGTAGCAATCGATGTTGGCTCGGTACCTCGACAACCAATCCATACCCAAAATCACATCAAAGGTAGTCATCCCCAACACGAGAAGGTCACCAGGGCAAGGACAGTCTGCGACTCTAATCTCGCAGGCACGACATACTCTAGTCAACGATACACCACCCCCAACTGGGGTGTCCAGGCATAGGGGTGGACTCAACGGCTCTAAGCTCAACCCCAACCTCTCAGCACAACCCGACGAAATAAAAGAGTGCGATGCCCCGGTATCAAACAAGAACAAAGCCCATAAATGATACAACAAACACGTACCCTGGATGGTCTCACGGTACGTGCTAGGTCCTGGGGCTCTGGAGTCGGTGACTGCATATACTCTCCCCTGCGAGGCCTGCTGCCTCTGACCCTGCGCACTGGCTGCTGGATACACGTGACTCTGCTGCTGTCTCGGAATTGGTGCGCTCGTAGACGGCCGTGATGATCTCGGCTGCTGACCCTGTCGAGGGCGACCTCTGGGCGACTGTACTGTCCGCGACTGCTGCGGTCGCTGCACTGATGTCTCCCCCAACTGCTCTCGGCACCATGCCATAGTGTGACCGGCCCGGCCGCATCGGTAACAGCTGATCTCGTCAGCCCTCGACCCCGAGCCCTGGCCTGTCCGGCTAGTAGCTGGTACTGCCGCGGTTCCTCCCCTCGTCGGACAGTCTCGCTGTAAGTGGTCTGGCTGCCCGCAGTGATAGCATGACGGCCTCCTCTCTGAGGCGACTGGCCCCACTGATGCCACTGACCCCTGCTGTCTCGATCCACTCTGATGAGGCGGTGGTCGGAAGGATCCCGCGGTCCTCTGCCTCCGCGAGTCTCGTGAGTCTGACGGCCCTGCCCAACTGATCGGCCGAGGTCGGACCTCACGGCTCCTGACTGCATCCCTGGTGCCCTGCTCTACTGTAGCTGCGGTGTCCACGAGGTCGGTATACTTCCGTATCCTCAAGGCGAGAACCTGGTTCCGGATGCCCAGCCTCAGTCCGTCCTGGAACCGCAGGCAACGGTTCGTCTCGCTTGTCACCATCTCAGGCGCGAATCTGGCCAAGGCTGTGAACCTGGCCTCGTACTCTCCTACCGTCATCCCCCCTTGCTCCAGGTCTAAGAACTGCCGATGTCGCTCCAGCCGAGCCGACTCGGGGAAGTACTGTGCCATGAATACCTCCTGGAATACGCTGTAGTCGTATCCGACCGTGTCCTTCACCCGCCCCCACCAGTGGTAGGCGCTGTCTCTCAGCTGATGGGCCGCGAAGGACACTCTCCGACGGCCATCCTCGACACCCGATGTGTCCAAGTCTCGTGTGACCTGCTCTATCCATCGCTCGGCCAGGTCGGGATTCGGCTCCCCGACAAAAACAGGTATCCCGAGCTTCAGGAAATCTAGTAGTGCTCGGGAGGTAAGATCCTCTGTCTGCGCGGCCCTCACCGGGACTGCGGCTGCCTCTGGTGCTGGCGAAGCCGACTCTCGGCTGGCGATGATCGCCACCAAACTCTGAACGGTCCTGGTAAGCTCATCCAGGGCAGTCATCACTGGAGGGTCCGCGACTGGCGGAACACTGGGGGTGCCTGCAGACGGCCCCGCGTCACTCCTCCTGTCTTCTCCGACAGGAGTACCCTGTGCCTCCGCATAGTCGGCGGGCTCGACGGTCGGCACCCTCCCTGGTGCCCCTGCTGACCGTCCCCGCCGGCCTCGCGTGGGTGCCTGGCCCCGTGTTCCTGATGGTCGTCCCCGCTTACCGCGAGCCATAAACAATATCCTCTGCACGGATACACGCAAACGTTCAGTTTGCGAACTTAAATAAAAACGACAGTACAAAAGCACTAACGTCCACCCGCTTAAGCTTACACTAACGTGCTTATCACTAAAGCGCTACACCGCTCAAGCTAAACGTACTTTATATACTAGCATTAGTAAACGAGACCGCACCGACGTGCACCAAACAAGCGGCGGCAAACCAACCCGCACAACACGACGACCCCCGCTCACCGGGCCAATCAAAAATCAAACATATGCCCATAGGGCCAATCAAGTTCAAGACATGCCAACAGGGCCAATAATTTTAAAACCTTCACCCTTTCATTTTAAAACTTCGTTCCTTGACATCACGTAGTTACAACCCGGTTCAGGCGTCCCTGAACCACGTTGTACCGACTTGACATCAACACCGTCACGTTCGACTACAGGAGCGCTCCTGAGTCGACCCGCGACAGTTAAAAACAGTTCACGCAATCACACACAATCAGTATGCCAGCAACAAAATACTGTAACATACGCACAAACACAAAGAAGACTCAAGACATGACGGGTCTACACTGACTCGACTCTCCCCCCTAAGTGACGGACAGTCCGAGGTTTGAAACCTCGAGCTCTGATACCAAGCTGTCACGCCCCGATTTCAGCGAACCGAACTCGGGACGCGAACTTTTAAAAACATGAACACTTGAAACCTGTTTTCAATAAAAGCTTTGACATTTCCATTTACTTCTCAAAATAATAGCATTTACAATACAAAAACGTCCCAACAAGTGGACAAGGTACAACATCCGTCACTAGACTCAACAAAAGTAAAGACCAGACTCCGCTCCAAGCTCCATGAACTTCAAGAGCTAACCTAGTCCGTCCGGTGATCAGTACCTGTAGGAAAAGCAGCTAGGGGTGAGCGTTCGCTCACCTCCACGGATAACAGACTGACTATGGCATAATTAGCAGAAAAAGCCAGTAACACTAAAACCAAACCCAACGCCGGGACTACAGTCCCCAACTCAAGTACTCAACTGACCCACAACCCGTCACCTTCCTCAACAGACTCGACACTCGATAAAAACAGTGTAGACCCAATACAACTATCGACGACCTCCTCAAGGACTCGAACGAAACGACACAACACCAAACAAGATCACAAAGGATCGCACACCAGCTGCTCAGTAACCAATCTCAATCAGGTCAGGGTTCGACCTATCGCAATTCCTCGACACGAAGTCGGATCAGGCTGTCGACCTTTCAAACTCGCAATTCCTCGACACTAAGTCGGATCAGGCTGTCGACCTTTAAAACTCGCAATTCATCGACACTAAGTCGGATCAGGCTGTCGACCTTTAGAACTCGCAATTCATCGACACTAAGTCGGATCAGGCTGTCGACCTTTAGAACTCGCAATTCATCGACACTAAGTCGGATCAGGCTGTCGACCTTTAGAACTCACCACCCCAGGTAACCACAAACACAATCACAGGCAAGTTCAATCACACAGGCACTCAAGGCCACTCAAGACACCTCAACAGTCAAGACTCGGGTTCAACAACCCCACGGGCACTCGCTGCCACTCAAGACACCAAATTAAATACACGGCTCTCATGGCCACCCCGACTCAACAATTAAATACGGGCTCTCAAGGCCACCCAAACTCAACAATTAAATACGGGCTCTCAAGGCCACCCAAACTCAACAATTAAATAAAACGCACGACAACCTCCGGCATACTCGATGCCTCCAACGGTCCTAAAATCACTAGTTTCACAAACAACCTCCGGGCATGGTCATATGCCTCCAGTAATTCAATTATCGCTAAGTTCTCTGTTCCTACGACACTACTAAGTGTCACATGCCTTTCTCTTAAACACTACAATCCCGTATCATGCTTTTCTAATAATTAAATAAATCTACTCAACCCACGACACCCCGGTGTCACATGCAATTCTACTATTAACTTTCCCTAATCAGGGCCGAGATCCGGCTACTTTTCCCTACCTCGTATATAGATCCAAAAGCGCTCCAACAAAACCCGAAGTGGACCTAGTCACTCGCCGAGCTTTCCCTTGCCTCGGTCCGTAGCACGATCTAAAAGAACACAAATTTAAAGTACTTTTAAACTAGTACGAATAAACCAAAAATTTACATACTTAACGCCCAAACGTAACCCCGACAATGTCGGTCACTCCCAAACTTCCCAATTATTCGATATTGCCGAAAAAGGACCCGTAAGGGCCAGATTCGCCCGACATGGCGAATCTGCCCGGTTTTGGTTAATTGCCTTCCGGGGCTCCAAAAGCTCCCGTTTTCGATTCTACGGTCTTAGAATAATTCAAGGAACCCAACGCACTTGACGGAATTGAATTCCGACTTCTAAGTCAATTAATTAACGTTTAAAGTTTCCAAAACCCGTTAATTACAACTTCTCCAATTTAATTCCAAATTTCGATTCGATTAAGGATAAAGTGGTCCGGGGGACGTTTTAAACCACCCGAACATTAAAACCCGAGCAACCGAGCACGTGGGCCCCACCCAAGAGGCTTGGCCGAGACCCTAGGGTTTGAGGGAGGGGCTCGGCCACCAAGTGGTGGCTGCTGCCACCTCCGGCCAGCCACCACATGGCCGGCCGGCCACCACCCACGGTGGCCGGAGCTCCTCCCGAGCCTCCGGTCACCGGAAAACGTGAAATTAAACCCCCAAACACCTCTAAAACGTCTCCAACACCTCCCCACACTCTACACAACCCTAAGCCTTAGTTTATAACCAAACCCTAGCTCTTGAAAATAATCAAAACGAGAATCGGTTCGGGTATTACCGTAGAGGAGAACGAGGGGAACGGGATTGCTCTTTGCTTTGACTCGATCCAAGGGCTCGATCACAAACCCTAGCTCAACCTCCCTTCTTCTCTCTTCTTCTCCTTCTCCTTCTCTCTCTAAAACCTCTCTTCTAATTTCTAATTTAATTAAACTAACAACAAAACTAATAAAAAAACTAACACTTTCCCTCTTAAAACACCATACTCGGCCAACCCTCTCCAACCACACCTTTTCCCTCCAAAAAATACACCACCATATACTTGACAAGTGTCAAGGTGGGTCCCATACCTTTTGGAAAATATCTAGTTGATATTTTCCAATCAGATTCGCGAAAAACGGACGTTTCGGGCCCCGAACGGGCACTTTTCCCACAAATATTTTAAACTGGACGGGCTTCAAGGAAACGGCCCAACTAAGACCGCTACGACGATGGCTAAGCTTTTCGGGTCCACCACGGTCCTCGAATGGACCAAAACGTCGCTCGGGTGACTTTTCCAGCGAAAAATCAATCTTTCCCAAAATGACCAGAAAGTTGCCCTGAGTCCCCCGTAACTCATTTTAGTCGATAACGGGGTCAACTTAAGTCCGGCATGACCCTCGGGGTCAATTTAAGTTAAGTTAAGTGTCTGTCTTAAAAATTTTAAATTTTCCTGTTTTTCGCAGGTTTGACTGACGTTGACCAGAAGTGGTTATTACACAAAATATTCTAATTCTCGTATATGAATTTCGTTTATATTTGTTTTTAATATATTTAACAATTATCGACGAAACACCCTAAATTTTATTCCCGGTTCCACCCATGTACGTAGGTTCATCTACTAGAGCAGCTCTGACGTCAGCCTCATTCAACCTCGTCTCCCCTGGATTCAACCTACGTTTAAACCGAGGATCAAAATTTGGTTCCATATAAACAAACATGTATAAACATACATATTACACAACTCAAACAACAACAACAACAACAACAAACAAACAATAACTCAATCCAAAGTAAAAAAAACAGCAACCATGCATATATCTCAATAAATATGTTGGACAAATAGTAACCATATGCATATATATAACAAAATAATCCAATATGCTACGACATAAAGTTGTAGTCATCATCAAAAAGTGATTAATAAATAATTAAGTCTTTATAACATAACTAAAAGTAGGACAAAATATGATATGATATTCAGTCTCTGAACTCGGGCTTGGTGTTATCTCCCAGCCACTGGAAGTATATTTTACTGTGATGCTTCCTTGGGACCGCGCACGGAGGCCGCTCCATCAGATTGTCTAGGGATTCCTCTTATAGCAGTTGTAATCCTGTCTCTATCAGCAGCAACCCTCTCTCTTTCAGCAGCAAGCCTTCGTCCCTCTGACTCAATGAGGCCCAATATCATCATGCGGGCTGCTTCCTTCCTTGTACCCATTTCCTCTTCTGGCAATTTCTTGAAGACCGTTTTCATCTCATGATACCAGTCAACCTCCCTCCTCTTGAGTGGCTGGTAATCATCATCGGATACCTCCTCCATGCTACTTTCCTAGACACTATTGTTCATGTCATCATCCATAGACTATATATAAACCGCAAATGAAAAGGAATTGAGATAATAAATGAAATGTTATTTCTAAAATGAGAGTTAGAGACCCTTGAATAATTTAGTTTGAAACCCTAAAATGAAATCAAATCAAATCAATGAATGAACTTTAAACATACACATACACATGAATAATCCTAAGAATTGGATTTTAAGAACAAGTAAGAATAAGTATCATCTAAACATGCATGTACTTTGAGTTCTTTTAATTCGAAAAAGGAAACATGTGCGTTCGGGAGATTTACTTACCTGAGAATATGCGGAACGGAGACGGTAGGGTGGTGCTGTCCGAGGCAGAGCAATGGAGGACCAACGGAACCGGAATTTTTGGTGCCGATGAGGTAGAGAGGCAGCGAGGAAGAGCGGCAGAGAGGGAGAGGAAAATGAGGGGAACTAGGGTTTCGTTGTCGGTCCTTATATATTATAAGGTTGGCCGATAATAGTCGGCTAACCCGAAAGAGTGTCGTCCATTTTAATGGGAACCGTAGATGAACTTTTTAGGGTTGTACACCTAACCCTAACGCTAACCCAAACCCTAACCCTAAATCAATGCAGTGCGTTGTCTTTTCAGCCCGGCCCGATATACGAATCGGTGCTCTTCCTTGTCAGTCGATTCAATGGAAACCACACCTTCAATGGAAACGATTTGGACCAACGAAGTAGATAATCGTATGTGCGTTGCCTTGATGTTGCACGCCGACATCTGTCGTAACTATTGGCCCATTGTATGGGATGCTTGGAGGAACATTGTAGAAAATCTGTTACCCCTAGATCCCACTCATTTGAAGATGTAAGAACCACTCCCTGTCAACGCCAGTCAAAGCGGCGAAAAACAGGAAAATTTAAACTTTTTGGACATACACATAAATGAACCTAAATTTGACCTCGAGGGTCATATCGAACTTAAGTTGACCTTGATATCGACCAAAGTGAATTCTGGGGGACTCAGGGCAACTTTTTGACCAATTTGGGAAAGGTTGACTTTTTGCCGGAAAAGTCAACCGAGCGATGTTTTGGTCCGTTCGATGCCCGTTTTGGATCCAAAAAGCTTAGCCGTCGTTACAGCGGTCTTAGTTGAGCCATTTCCTTGTAGCCCGTGAAATTTCGTAATTTCTTGGAAAATGGGTCTCAGGTTTTCGTGTTCGGGTGTTTAGGACGATCCCCACGTCGTTAATTCACACCCGGAACAAATTTTGGAATTAAATTGTGAAAGTTGGAAATTTCGGGTTTAGAAACGTTAAACGCGAATTAAATCGCTTGGAAGTCGGAAATTGATTTCGTTGATTGCATTGGAACCCTTGATGTATTCTAAGATCGTTGAAACGAAAACGGGAACTTTCGGAGCCCCGGAAGGGCGTTTTCCAATCCCGGGCAGATTCGCCGAGCCGGGCGAATCAGGCCTTTCAGGGCCCGTTGTTGACAATGTCGAGTAATTGGGAAGTTTGGGAGTGATCGACATTACCGGGGTTGCTTTTGGGCGTCTAATTCTTTAAATTCAGCTTTGCCTGCGAACTTAAAAAGTGTTTTAATTGTGTTCTTGATTAGATCGTGTCGCCGACCGTGGGAAGGGGAGGCTAGACGAGTGATCGCGAGCATGCCGGAGCTTTGGCGTGGACTTTTGGGAAAGCGCTACGAGGTAGGGAAAAGTAGCCGGATCTCGTTTTGACTAGGGAAAGTTAACAGTAGAAATGCATGTGACACCTAGTGGTGTCGTAGGATAAGTAAGTTTATCGAACACTAGAAATGCAGGCGACACTTAGTGGTGTCGTATGATACGTGAACGTATCGAACAATAGAAATGCATGTGACACTTAGTAGTGTCGTATGATAAGTGAACTTATCGAACAATAAAAGTACTGGTGGCATTTGGTTGTGCCAGGAGGTTGATTGAATTGTTTGTGTTTGTGGGTGGCCATGAGTGCCTTTGGGGTGTTGGACCCGTATTTTACTGTTTATGTGTCGTGGGTGGCCATGTGTGCCTTTGGGGTGTTGAACCCGTATGTTACTGTTTTTTGTGTGTTTGTGGGTGGCCATGAGTGCCCGTGGGGAGTTGAGCCCGTATTTGGTTGACTGACGTGTCGAGTGGTAGTTAGTCGTGTTGTCGTATTCTTTTCCTTTCCTTTGTGGGGTATTGTGTGTCATTTGGTTGTGACTGTGATTGTTCTGGTGGTACTATTGAGCTGTGCACGAGGGGTGTGTCGTACTCTCCAATGCGTGCTCGGTAAAGAGCAGAGGGTTGTGGTCCCCGTAGGTGAGTAGCTCCTTCCGGCGCGTGATTGGTAAAGTGCTAAGGTTAGAGTTGTGCCCGAGGTGTGTGTCGTACTCTCCAATGCGTGGTCGGTAAAGAGCAGAGTGATGTGGTCAAGGTAGGTGAGTAGCACCTTCCGGTGTGTGATTGGTAAAGTGCTGAGTCTAGCTTTATGCCCGAGGGGTGTGTCGTACCCTCCGACGCGCGGTCGGTAAAGAGCAGAGGGTTGTGGTCCCCATCAGGTGAGTAGCACCTTCCGGCGCGTGATCGGTAAAGTGCTGAGGCTTGTGGTTGTGGTTTGAATGATTTTGATCACTTCTGTGTTGTGTTCTTTGAGGTCGTCATTACACTGTCGGGTCTACCTTACGTGTACGGGTGTTTAGTTTGGTTAGGGAAAGTAATAGTTTTCGTGTGACAGTCGGGTTACTTGAGTTTGGGTATAGTAATCCCCGGTGTTTGTTTGTTGTTGGTGTTTCCGGTATTTCTGCTAGTATGCCGTAGTCAGTCTGGTATCCGTGGTGGTGAGCGAACGCTCACCCCTAGCTGCTTTTCCTACAGGTACTGGTCGCGAGGCAGACTAGGGGAGCTCTAGAAGCTTGAAGAGCTGGGAGCGGGAGTCCGGGTTTTTGGGAGATTAGCGACGTACGCTTTGGTTTTTGTCCGCTTGTTTTGGACTTGTTTTCAGTTGTAAAATATTATTTTGTTTAACTCAAAGTGGTGATTTTAAGAGGTTTATTAAAATATTTGAAATTTGTTTTATTGTTCTTCGTTCGCGTTCCGGGCTCGGTTCTACCGAATTTGGGGCGTGACAGAAGAGACACTGGAAGTTGTGGAACGGGAGGGTCGTCGCGTTCGACAGTTTGGTTACGGAATGCCGGAGGAAACTCGGGGAAACTGCCACCGAAGAGGAGGTCGTCGTTGCAGCGTATGAAAAATACGCGAAGAAGTTCAAAATCCCGTTCACGAAGTATGAGTGGTGGGCGATGGTCCATGATAATCCCAAATGGCGTTGTTACAACGAGCTCGAATATTAACTTATCTTTCAATTACTTGACTATGGTTCACTTTGGAACTGTTTTGTATCATTCGTATATTGGGCCGACTATTAATAAAATTTTCGTTTATGTATCATAATCTCTCTGTCAGGTAGCTAGTCGCTAGACCATTAATTTTCAACAAGCAAACAGATAGACAACACAAAACAAGATACATACAACTTCATTCATTGCACCACCCCACATACAAGGGTTAACCAACAAAATTAAATATCCTAGATAAATGTTTTCAAGTTCATCAGACAGAGACAAAAAAGGAAAGATGGGAAAATAAGAACTTGAACAACCCTAATACCCCACGTTTAGAGAGCTAGGGTTCCGGCTTCCATCAGGTTCTCATGTCCCGTCCGCCAGTCTGTTTGTCATATATATGGGCACAACAAACGGAGGAATGAAATCTCGATGGTTTCCATACGTACGTTGGGCACATACCCAGTCGGGAAAGATTTTCATCGATTGGCTCAATAAACGGTACAACGACTAGCATTGTCAATTTGTGAGTTGTGACTGTTATGGTTAGGGTTTGTTTTAATAACTATGGTGGATTATTTGAGGAGAATTTTTTATTTGTATATATTGCACAATTTATGTGTAACATGGATACTGATCAAAATTAGTACTGCAGTTCAACTCGGTCGGTCCTTGTGTACATTAAGAAACGTTTCATTATCTAAGACTTCTGAGTGCTTTATGGCATGTTTTCTGCTTGATGAGTGATAGATATCTTGGCCGGACAGGATATGCTTTATATACTAGGCCTGCAGGCCAATGATAACTATATATTATTGGAAAGGGAAAGAATATATTCTTCCAGATATGATTAAAAAAACAAGGAATATATTCCGTTGTATAGTTTTACCTCATTATCATAGATGGGATGAACATCATGTGACATAAAGCCTGTATATATGTATGTAAGAAGACCCATAACAGACGACCATTGTTTTGAATGATCGGAATGTGACATGTCGAGATGTTGCATTTTTGGATGATCGGAATGTTTGCGGCGGTATCAAATGATTAGGAGAATGTGTGAACCCTAATTATTATATTTATAATTATAAAGGTGCGATGATGGGCAAAATGGGTATTCCGTATATGGGATGTTCCTGAAAATTTTAATAGCCAACCGACCAAACTCAGTCTTCCCGGTCGGCTTACTCTTGAACTCTAATGTAGAGCAGAGTCCTTGCCGGTAAAATGTTTAGCCGCCCGACCTATCGACTCCGTAAAAGTTGGGAAATAATATAATCATTGGATGCGATTCTTATACTACTATAATCATTTGTCATGCATTAGTTTTATATAAAGTTGAAACGATGCACTTATTATCGCAATACAGAAGCCAGAGGGGATCAAATGCAATTTTCAGCATCCAAGTACCGCAGGGTTAGGTTATGACCGCCGACTATATAAATATACACATTGTAAACTATTTTCAGGAAATATGAAATTATGCGTTGGAGGAGGACCAAATAATATGAAGTTACATATTTTGAGGAGCCTGATATATAATATAAAGTTACACATTGTAAGTTAGATATTTTCTCACGTCTTGGACGTCTCGGAATTAAGTAATTTGTTTGGGGGTGTAATATGATGACACAACTTTACATTCTAATCTCGGTATGTCGATCTCGAAGTTCGTCAATATATTTGATGACAAGCTCCTTTGGTGGAAGAGAAATGTGAACATCAGTTGGTTTGATGCGCATTAGGCTGGTCGGCCGAGACCATAGTTTCTTCATCCTTCCTCTACTTCCCCTGTTTTCTCCCTCCATCAACTTCAAGGGTGTTGTTCTTCACTTTCTTCTCGTCTTCAACATCGAATCACTATAAGGTTATAGCGCTTTTGTAGATCAATGTTTTGCTATTTATTTATTGGTCTTAGGTATGTAAACATTTTGTCAGATCTTGTCCGTCTCAGACTTAAGTAATTTGTTTTCATCAAAGTGTAAATATGAAGAACACGACTTCGCTATGTATGGAATACCAGTTGTGAAAGTCGTGTCAGCACAACACACCTCCAAAAACAATTACGGGTGTTCCTCCGTCTCCGTCGGGACCAGATGGGACCGTAATATCTGCTCCCCCTCATATTGGTGGCACCACAAGGCTGGAGGCATTAGAGAGCACCCACAACAGGAAGGGTACGACGGGTCCGTTAATGGCAGGTTAGGAACAACCTCAAGGGTTACTACCAGCCACGGAAAAGGAGCCGTATCCACCACGGCACTGATGATGTCGTGCTGGTCACAACCAAACCCAGAGCAAACGTTGTATGCGGGTTTCTTAGGCACAACCTCAAGGGTCATGAGTGATCCACGAACGATAGTTGCTGAGGGATCTTGGGAGATAGCCGGGAGAGTCATTGACAGCACGAGAAGAAAACCCATCGGTTCAGGATGTAGCGAATCCCATTGAATAAAGAGGTCGCGATGTACGGTAGTTTTGTTCATGCCCCGGTTAACTCGCACGGCGACAACTTTGGCTACATAGGCCATACACTTAGTAATATGGGATCAGAGGTAAGGGTGTAGTGAAAAAGAAGCAGTTGGCTACATAGGAGGAGATAGAGGTGATTGAAGAAATTAAAACTAGCTAGGAGGCCCTTAAATAACCTCGGAACCCCTTTAACGCAGAAGATGGAGATAGGGAGCAGGGAAGGTGGGGCCAGTTTTTGTGTGGTTGGGGAGACGGAAAGGTTGGGCAATTATGACAAAAGGGACTCTAGAGATTTGTACTAGGGTTTCTTTTGATTTCTGGAAAATATGGATCTAATGTGGATCCTAGGCAGGGCCGGCCCTATGTGTTTAGACGAATTCTCTAAAAAAAGGCCTAGATCGACATACAAATAGCATATTAAAATAATGTCTTAGTGGAGGTCAATCATGCATGAGTCGTCATTCTGATGTAAAGTAGACCTTCACACTTCTCCATATAGTTAGCTTATAGAAGCTATTTCCATGCATTGGTGGTACTATATCTCCATCAAGATTTGCAAAACCCTAACCCTGACCTTCAATCAGTGCACTGCGTTATCTTTTTGGCCCAACCCGAGATACGAATCGGAGCTCTTCCTTGTCAGTCGATTGAATACGGAGAATCTTCTAATTTATAAAAATAAAATATTAGGTTAACTTTCCATTCCATAAAGCCTATTTATACAACTGAGTCATTCTCTCTCTATAGCTACCACCACACATTCAATGGATACGGTTTGGACCAACGAAGCGGATAATCGTCTGTGCGTTGCCTGGATGTTATACGCCGACAACTGTCGTAACTATAGGCCCATTTCCGTTTATGTATCATAATATCTCCGTCAAGTAACTAGCCGCTCGGCCATTAATTTTCAACAAGCAATCAGACAGACAACACAAAACAAGATACATACAACTTCATTCATTGCACATCCCCATAGACAAGGGTTAACCAACAAAATTAAACATCTAGATAAAGGTTTTCAAGTTCATCAGATAGAGACAAAAAAAGGAAGGATGGGAAAATAAGAACTTGAACAACCCTAATACCCCACGTTTAGAGAGCTAGGGTTCCGGCTTCCATCAGTTTCTCATGAAGTGTAACGAGTTCATCCAAGAGTTCTTCCTCCTCCTTTATCTCTTCAGGTGTCCAACGTTCTCGGTTCTGGCTCTTTATGCTCTTGATAAGTACAATGATATCTATGTGGGACGTCAAAAGGTTGTTCTTTGTAATAACCACTCCCGGTCAACGCCAGTCAAATCTGCGAAATACAGGAAAATTTTAAAAAAAATCAGCAGACACTTGATTGAACCTAAATTTGACACCGAGGGTCATACCGGACTTAAGTTGACCCTGATATTGACCAAAGTGAGTTCCGGGGGACTCAGGGAAACTTTCTGATCAATTTGGGAAATGTTGACTTTTCGTTGGAAAAGTCAACCGAGCGACGTTTTGGTCCATTCGTGGACCGTTTTGGATCCAAAAAGCTTAGCCGTCGTCGCAGCGGTCTTAGTTGAGCAGTTTCCTTGTAGCCCGTCAAGTTTTGTAATTTCTTGGAAAAAGTGCCCGTTTGGGGCCCGAAACGTTCGAATTTCGCGAATCTGATTGGAAAATATCTCCCCCAAAAAGGTGTGGGACCCACCTTGCCACTTGTCAAACAAGTGGTGGTGTTAGGTGTGGGACAAGACAAGGAAGACTACTTTAGGTGTTAGTTTGTAATTAAGTATTAGTTTGTTTTTTAAATAAAACAAAAGGGAAAGGAGATTGCTTACACGTCCATTTCAAAAAAGGAAGAGAAAAATTGGCTTTTAGAGAGAGAAAGGGAGATAGAAGAAGGAGAGAAAAGAGAAGGGGGCGTTGGGGTTTTGCCACTATTCGCGAGCATCAAACCGTTGGATCGTCTCAACGATAAAAGAATCGAGCTCACATCGACATTCTCTACGGTGAGCACCTAACCGATTTTCGTTTTGGTACGTTTGAATTTTAGGGTTTGAGTTTAAATGATTCAAATATGGTTGGGTTTTGGTTAGAATTGGTTTAAAGATGAATGGTTGAGGTTTGGGGTTCGTTAGGAACGTTTTGGGGCAAAAAAGAAATTTTCCCATTATGGCCGTGTGGGGCCCACATGCTCGGGTGCTCGGGTTTCGTGTTCGGGTGGTTTAGAACGTTCCCCAAGTAATTAATCTACAACCGGATCGAAATTTGGGATTAAATTGTGAAAGTTGTAATTGACGGGTTTAGAAACTTTAAATGCTAATTAAATGACTCGGAAGTCGAAATTCGATTCCGTCGAGTGTTTAGGAACCCTTGAATTATTCTAAGACCGTAGAAACGAAAACGGGAATTTTCGGAGCCCCGGAAGGGCGTTTCCAAAACCCGGGCAGATTTGCCATGTCGGGCGAATCGGGCCTTTCCGGGTCCAATATCGACAATGTCGAGTAATTGGGGAGTTTGGGAGTGATCGAAATTTTCGGGGTTACTTTTGGGCGTTAAGTTTGTTAAATTCCAGTTTATGTCTGCGAACTTAAGAGTACTTAAAATTGTGTTCTTTTAGATCGTGCTGCAGACAGAGGGAAAGGAAAGCTAGGCGGGTGACTGAGATCACGCCAGAGCTTGTTGGTTGGCTTTTGGAGAACACGCACGAGGTAGGGAAAAGTAGCCGGATCTCGGCCCTGACTAGGGAAAGTTAACAGTAGAATTGCATGTGACACCGGGGTGTCGTGGGTTAAGTAGGTTTATCGAATATTAGAAAGGCATGATACGGGAACGTAGCGAATATTAGAAAAGCATGTGACACTTAGTAGTGTCGTAGGAGCAGAGAACTTATCGATGTTAGAATTACTGGAGGCATATGACCATGCCCGAAGGTTGATTGTGAACTTATCGATATTAGGAGTACTGGAGGCATATGACCATGCCCGGAGGTTGATTGTGAAACTATTGATTTTAGGACTGTTGGAGGCATTGGTTATGCCGGAGGTTGATTGTGTATTCTTGTGTCTTGGGTGGCCATGAGAGCCCGTGTTTTACTATTGTGTCTTGGGTGGCCGTGAGAGCCCGTGTTTTACTGTTGTGTCTTGGGTGGCCATGAGTGCCCGTGGGGTTGTTGAACCCGTGTCTTTACTGTTGGTGTGTCTTGGGAGGTCGTCAGTGCCCGTGGGGTTGTTGAACCCGTGTCTTTACTGTTGGTGTGTCTTGGGTGGCCATGACTTCCCGTGGGGTTGTTGAACCCGTGTCTTTATTGTCGGTGTGTCTTGGGAGGCCGTGAGTGCCTGTGGGGTTGTTGAGCCCGTGAGTTACTGTTGGTGTGTCTTGGGAGGCCGTGAGTGCATGTGGGGTTGTTGATCCCGTGAGTTATTGTCGGTGGTTTTGAGTGGTCGTGAGTGTCGTGGGGTTGTTGAGCCCGTGAGTTACTGTTGGTGGTTTTGAGTGGTCGTGAGTGCCCGTGGGGTTGTTGAGCCCGTGAGTTACTGTTGGTGTATCTTGGGAGGCCGTGAGTGCCTGTGGGGTTGTTGAGTCCGTGTTTTATGGTTGGTGTCTTGAGTGGCCATGAGTGCCTGTGGAGTGCTGAACTCGTGTTGTTGCTGTTTGTTGAACTTTGTTTGTGATTGTGATTGTGGTTACCTGAGGTTGTGGGCCCGCTTCATGAAACGGGGGTCCTCGGTCACACGCGTCTGCATGTTCTGACGGGGTAGGGGGCCCGCCTTTCAGTTAAGTGGTCATGGCCGCGCGTGTGTGGTTCGGGGTTGTGAGTGTGACAGGTCGACCGCCTGGCGCGACTTTGTGTCGGGGAAGCGCGTGAGAGAGAGAGGTTACTGAGATAGGTCGACCGCCTGGCCTGAGTGGTTCGGCAAAGCGCGTGATTTAGGGAGGTTACTGAGCAGCTGGTATGCGATCCTCTGTGATCTTGTTTGGTGTGCGATCCTTTGTGATCTTGGGTGTTGTGTGGTGGTCTTTTCAGTCCTTGGAAGAGGTCGTGATCGTTGTGTTGGGTCTACTTTACGTGTCAGAGTGTTGAGTCGGTCGAGGAAGGTGACAGTGGGTGTGTGTCAGTCGGAGTACTTGGGTTGGGGATAGTGTTCCCCGGTGTGAGTTTGTTATTGGTGTTACCGGCATTGTCTGCTAATTATGTCGTAGTCAGTCTGTTATCTGTGGTGGTGAGCGAACGCTCACCCCTAGCTGCTTTTCCTACAGGTACCGGTCGCAGGTTGGACTAGGTGAGCTTCTGAAGCTTGAAGAGCTAGGAGCGGGTTTCTGGGTTTTACTTTTGAGTCTAGTGGCGGATACCTTGTTTTGTCCACTTGTTGGGACTTATTTTTAGTTGTAAACATTATTTTGATTAACTAAATGGAGATTTTAAAGTGTTTATTCAAAACAGGTTTCAATTGTTTTATGATTTTAAATGTTCGTGTCCCGAGTTTGGTTTACTGAAATTGGGGCGTGACATTCTTGATTGTAGACAACTCATTCCACCTCTGCTTGCGTTCAAGCACCCTCTAACGCTTACGGTCGGTTTCCAGCGAAGATGGTGATGAAAGGGAAACATTGTTGGAGGACATTTTTTTTGGATGTTTGAGGCGATATCGAATGATTAGGAGAATGCGCGAAAACTAAATATTCAAGCTATATTTATAATTATAAAGGTGTGATGGTGGGAAAAATGGGCATTCCGTATATGAGATGTTCCTGAAAATAGAATTAATAGCCAATCGACCTAATACATGCTTCCCGGTCGGCATACACTTGAATTCTAATGTAGCGCAGAGTCCCGGCCGGTAAAATGTTTACCCACCCAACCTATTAGCTCCCTAAAAGCTGGGAAATAATATAATATTTGGAAGGATTCTTATAATCATTTTTGTCTTGTCATGTCCCGTCCACAAGTCTTTATGTCATATGGGCACAACAAACGGAGGAATATAATCTCGATGGCTTCATACGTACGCAACCTTGGGCACAGTCCCGACAAGTTTTCGTGTGGTTGGGGAGACGGAAATGTGTTATGACGAAAGGGACTCTAGAGATTTGTACTAGGGTTTCTTTTGTTTACTGACAATTATCGATCTAATGTGGATCCTAGCCAGGGCCGGCCCTATGTGGTTAGGCGAATTCTCTAAAAAAAGGCCTAGATTGACATACAAATAGGATAAATGTTATTTAAACCCCTCAATGACATTTATTTTTTGAAAATATTTTTTTATAGGTGAGGGATTATAAATAAAAGTGTCAACTTTAATCATTCTTCAAAAACATATGGATTCCCTTAATTTGTTCTAAAAATCGTTGATAAATTATCCGATTCTTGGAACAATATTTAATAGCACTCGTGGGTTTTTGGTGAATAATGAAAGGTGAAAGTATTACTGATAATTGTTAGCATATTAAAATAATGTCTTAGTGAAGGTCAATCATGTATGAGTTGTCATTATGATGTAAATTAGATCTTCACACTTCTTAATATAGTTAGCTTTTAGAAGCTATTGTCATGCATTGGGGGTCCTATATCTCCATCACGATTTGCATATCCGTCGGAACATACATAGAAATATGTGGGTATTGACTGAATAATGTAGATTTGGGGGTATGATATCCCGAAAAGTGTGCCAATCTTAGGCCTACATGCCTGGGGCATAAAGTCGACAGTGAATAGAGCATATTCGATTCTGAAGGGAAGACCAACACGTTATGTTGATTAATTGAATCACAGAATATTAAGATATTATATTCCAAAAAATGATGAGTATGTATGTTATAGGGATATGGTTTGTTTGTATTGATCCTTCATCGTCGTGACCGTTAAACCCTAACATTCGGAACAACCAGAGTTGTTTGGATGGAGAGAAATGGAGAGAAACACCATCAATGACGGAAAATCAAAACCAACCAAATCTAGAGAGTAATAACCACGTCCATTTGTTTGTTGCTTCCCAATATAATAAATGTCTCCAACTAACCGGCGTGACGATTGATGCAACCGAATAAAGGACAATTGACATTTCGAACCAGTATGCATTTAATTCATTTTCAGTTATAAATTAAACTTATGTGAGTACATTTTACACTACACTGAAACCTTGCTTGCTCTCCCTTAATTGATCACCTACATTTCACCCGGTTGCGCATACGGGAAAATTAATGAAGGCGAAGGATCTCACAACCGGCCAATTCCAGTCATTACCTTCGACGATATGGATCGTTATATTCGTTCCATACCGCACATTGGAATGGAGAATGAAGAAGAGATCCGATGGAAAATTTGAGTACTAACTGTGTCGGAGAGTGGACGAAAACAAGCGAGAGAATTGGCTGCAGGTTTAGGAATTGAAATACCATTCCCCGCACCTGCCGACTGTAACCGGTAGGAGACTAGTGTGGCGAACTGGAGAGGATCTTCCAGGTAGCTCGCCTTCGCCAGCGTGACGAAGCTGCAATAAAGGAGAGCTGTACCACAAGCCCACTACCTCTGCCTAGCTGCTAGGGTTCGGTGTTTCTCTAAAATAAATGGATAAATGATGTTTTGTTATTTCGATTTTCGATCATGTAATGTGAAATTTCTGTACAAGTATCACTGTTAAATGACCAACATGCATTTTGATAAACAAAGGATAAATTGAAACCGTAAATTCTCATGAATTCATAACCACACACCATTTTTCTCATTAATACTTACTTCTTCCTTGGTTGGTTGGATCAAGAACAGAACCAACCAACGAAGTACAAGACATTCATTCAACCTCATCTACTGCCTAAGATAATATATAAACAGTCATATAGTCATGAACAACACCAGATTGAGATTTTTGGGTATGTCTTTCTTCATATCAGTCTCCATCCTCATCTTCAAGTTCATTTCTTCATGTCCATGTACAGGAAGTGCCCCAACTTCACAAGGATCATAATCAACCCAGCAAAAGAAATCACACTTCCATCCACGCTATGAACAAAAAAAGTCGAATCTCAAATAAATAAACCCTACATCCCCAAAACCAAATCTTTTTTCAGAAATTCAATTAAACGGGAAAATCAATTGGAAATCTTACCCTGAAATTCCCACAACCAGCAAACTTTCTTCCAGAATTCTCCTTCGTCTTCGAGGTTCGTATGGATGCTTGAACTCCACAGTAGCAGTACATCACTCCATAAATCCTCATGTTCTTCAACCCAGACCTCGCCTCCTTCTATTTCATCGACATCCAAGCTTCAACTTATTCGCCTCCACCTTCGACCTCCTCATATCTGCTGCATCCTTCCTCCTGCGATACTTCTTTGGTGGTGTCTTTAACACAACGTTTTGAAGAATACGGAACCTGTTGTTAAAAACCGTCCGTGATTGTCAAGTAGATTATCGTGGAACGCGGAATACGATGACTGATACACAGTTTAGACCGACCGACCAAACAGTTTTATTGGACGACCAACCTATCGAACCGGACGAGATGAATCACATCGAAACCCTTAACAATTTATTAACATTTACTTTTAAGTTACACTTTGTTAGAATCTTTAATTGTAATAGAATCTCGGCCGCACATCATAACTGGTCGTCCAACCTCAAAAGGGATCGGCCAACTAGCATAATAAGTCGACCGAGACCCGCCACTATGTAGGTGCTCCGCTAAGGCGCACGACACCCACATATTTCGTCCAAACCTACTTCCCCGCTTTCCCATGGATGCTCCGCTAAGGCGTACGACACCCATAGGACGGGGAGGTAGTAAGGTGTTGAGAATTGGGAGGTATCGGACATGACCCGTTTGTACTTGTCCTGTTGTGTTTAAAACTTTTGGCACATCCTTGATGCGATGAGAACATCAACTACATTCCAAATGCAATGATGCCTCAAATTACATCCAATGTAATTCTTCCTTTGAACCCGTCAACTACATCCAATGTAATGAAAATTCTAAGGGCTCACACAGAAGGAATTAACATTCCAATTTTATTTTTGCATGTGAGGTGATATGCTCGGTAAATAAAGTTAAGCATGCAATTCTAAAACACATAGAATTAATCATGCATAAACTAAACCAAGCATAAAGCGATAAATGTGCACATAATAGCCCCCTAAACTAACTCCCACTAGCTTCTTGAGCTCTACAAACTCCAAGTCGATGTCAACACCCGAAAAGCCACCAAATGACCTTTTCGCCCTTTCTTCGTCTTGAGTAAAAAATTACAATTTAATACACGACTCGTAGGTTGGGAATTAATAAATATTACAAATAAGTGGTTCGACGACTACACCTTGAAAGAATATTTACACGCTAACTCTAATGGCTCGCAGGCCGTGAAAAGCGATAAATAATTTAAACGAGCTCGGGGCTATTATGTACACCATGCCAACATCACATCACACATAGTGTTATCAAACAAGCATGTTATCAAACATCATGTGATTTTCCAGTTTTAATTAATAGCCAAGTTTCAAAAAAATTTGATGCTTGGTTTATCGAAACCGTTCAAAAATGAAACTTTTGATCATTTGATTTTCGGGTTTTCCAAGACGGATCCAAACTCGTAATGACTAACAAAACGGTTTGACCCGGAATATCGACCATCCTATGGTCATGCTTGGCCTAGCTCCGTCCAACGGAACTCCGTTAGGTCCCGATTTTGACTCCCCGAGAGTCCCGCTCCTGAGACCCGAAAAATAAAACTTTTTCAAAAAATTCCAGATTTGAAATAATTTTCAAAAATTCATTTTACATGCATTAAACCCAAAAACAAGAACTTAAAACATGTTATCAAACAATTTGGCAAATTAACATGTCAAAACCGAAACTTTCAACATCGTCTTGTGAATCCCGAAGGTAGCACGGCTCAGATACCATTGTTGGGTCTTAAGGTAGGGTTGGAGATGAACCAACTTGCAACGGAAAATCAATGAAAACCAAGAGACGATTAAAACCATGAAACAACTAACAAAGAATGGATTCACAAGAGAAAAATTTAGCACTAGTTCTTACCAAAACAAGAACACCGGGTAACGAATGATTGACTTGAATCTCTGAGACGCCTATGTATCCACATGGGAATCAAATCCACGTAGTTCTTCTCTTTGAGGACTCAAGAACACAAAAATGGAGGCGGGAGCTTGCCTTGGCCGAAATTGCAAGGGAGGGGGAGAGTAGTTGTGTTTCCTATTCTTGTCTTGTGTTTGTTATGTTGAAAAAAGATGACTTAAACATAACAAACCCCATACTTGTCCAACTAAAGGCATGGGACAAGTATGGTGACAAGTAAGGTGTAAATAGGACAAAGTATGGCTAGACAAGATGGGGTTAGGTGGTGAATCACCAACACCTTAATCCTTGTCTTGCTTACTTAGTACTAATTAATCAAGACTTGATTAATTAGTTCCATAGGCCTTGGTTGCATGGGCCTCTTGGAACATGGCCCGTGGCCATTCCCAACGAGGTCCAGTGACGTGCTCATCGCCTCCAAGCCTTTCATACCGGAAATGTCCAACATTATCTGACACGATCAATCCCAAGACTCCAAGCCTTGTCTCGATCCGTAAAGTCCTATTCACTTACGGGCACATGACCCAAAACCCAGTTTTGGTCATGTCCCGAGACAACTCCCTTTTGGCCATTCTCTATAAATGTGTCAATGAGTTTCACCCTCCGGTGAGACCCTAAGATTTATGCATGTCAATAGATCAATGTAAAATCCCATTTTACTCGATCTTATTTAAGTGGAAACTAACGAGACTTTAGTATTGCCTGACACTGCATAACGAATTGACCCTATTGATTCTAACCTTTCCGGCGTCCCTATCATTATCCTGTTATATCCGTTATCCTAATTGAGATAAGTCATAGAGTCGTCATCCTTACTATTCTCAATCATTGTTCCTTGATATGTGAGACAACTGAATATATGATACCTAGTATCATGTGCATGGTCATGCTATTCTTTCATTCACTCTCGATCAAGCGGCTGAGAACCGATATCTTTCCCATACCGTAGTATGAGGGATAAATCCTTAGCCGTCTTTCATGTCACTCATGTAGCCCATCCTTAAGCCAATCTTGGCAGTTATGGAATCCCTGTTACGGACAACGTTAGGCTTAGGTGAAACTCAGTTGTTGACTACATAGCGATCACAAAGACTCCTTGGTCTAAGTATACATGACAAGCTACGACACTGAATATGTTCATGACTTAATCTATGACACATATTCAGGGCGGGTCGTCCAGTATCATGTCCCACATGATATCTATTATCAGACTCCGGAATCTCATTCCAATGACTAACAGAACGTAAGCCATAAAGAGCCATATTTCATATTATTCGCTTATAGTGAAGCATTATTGACTAGGGACCCATCGAGTGTTATCTATCTCGATCTATGGTTCTATTCGCATGGTGGGCATAGATCAGAGCACACATCGATATATTACTCCAACACATAAGTAATATAAAGCCGTTTTAATTTTATTGTTAATGATGATATATACATTTGGACATTTAGGATTGAACTATGGGCACTAAGACTAACAGACTCTTCACTTCATTTCATGTATTGACATCCAAATCAAATAAGAGACCGCCCTGAGAGAGAGAATGGTCGCGAACCCAGATGCCTATGAGATTCTTGTAGAGATTGAACATGTTCACCAGCGTAGGATGAACACAATCCAGGAATTGAAGACCAAGTGGCTAAGTATTAGAGACAGAACGGCATAGCAGATGGTGGAGCTTAGGGAGTCCAAGGAGGACCTCGAGGGAGTTCAATGGAATTTAGAAGATTGTTACAATTATTGTATGAAGCAGAAACAAGAATAGTTGATATGGACGAGTTTGAAGTTGAAGAACTAATCCTAATGTCACGTTTACAAAGTCTTAGGAACCAGTTGGGTTAATGGGTAATGAATGAATATTTACTATTTAATTAGGTGAATATGTATATGTTTCTTATTTTATTAAATGAATTGTTCCAATGGTGGTCGACTGTTTAGAAATAGGTTTGAGAGGGCCGACCACATTTTGAGGTTGGTCGACTCATATAAAAGCCTGTCCGACTATTAATTTGCTCGATTTAAAGGTGGGTCGGCTTGTAATATCATCTGGTCAGCCAATTATGATGTTAGCTCGACACAA
Organism: Erodium maritimum; assembly: GCA_963921825.1. Lineage (NCBI taxonomy): Eukaryota > Viridiplantae > Streptophyta > Magnoliopsida > Geraniales > Geraniaceae > Erodium > Erodium maritimum. The sequence continues at coordinate 24,386,640 of OY997596.1, read as the reverse complement.
AATTGTAGTAGGCCGACCACCTTTTTAGGCTGGACGACTAATACTAACCTAATGTGTGGTCGGCCGGTCTAGAAGATGTCTCGACGAACCAGTGTTTTAACCGTAATGACGCATCTCGTCGTATTAAGACTAGTACGCCACCATTGTGATCAAAACATGAATTGTACCTCACGTAAACTAACCATGCGCGTGTCTTTTAGTAATGGAAAACTCAAACTTTGTAATACAAATTCTATCCCAACTAACCTGTATGTGGTCGTCCAACCTGTTTTATAGGTCGCGCGGTCGTTCTGTAACATGTCCGTACAGGCTTTATGTCTTTTATGGTCATGTACGTATGGGCAAACAAAACAATACGGTGAAATATAGTCTTCAATGATTTATGTCATCAGATGAATACTCTTGGGAAGTGCGCAATAGTCACTCTTCCAAACCTATCCCTACAACCAACTTATCTTCTTTTAGACTCTCAGTAACACCCCAATATTCTCTATTCACTCTCTTTCTTAATGTCTTAGGCCTTGACGCCTATTATTGGCACACTGTTTTGTACTTTTCAATTCAATACCCCTGAATCTATCCATATAAAACTTTCCTTCTTTATGTTCTGGGCCTGGGGGGGGGGGGGGGGGCAGTGAGTGGCACACTGTTTGGGAGGAATATATGATTTCATGAGCGTCATAAATCAATTAAAAATTCACCTATACAATAATAAAATCAGCTGAAGGAAATATCCAACAACCATCTATTCAAAGAAATCTTGCACGACCCTACCTTCACTGTTCCGTAACCACTCATGGTACCTTCGCTACCAACCACCAACCAACTTTTCTCTATCTCTCGTTTCTTCTGCATGCATGATAGGGGTTCTAGGGCTATTTATGGGGCTCATGGGGCCCATAATTTGAGTTACAACTTTTTGGTTATATAATAATATTATGTGTATAAAGTATTTAAATATTTGGTAAATATAAACATGTATCATATGTAAATCTATATTTATACAGTATATAATATAAATTAATAATTAATAATAATAATAATAATAATAATAATAATAATAATAATAATAATAATAATAATAATAAGAAGAAGAAGAAGAAGAAGAAGAAGAAGAAGAAGAAGAAGAAGAAGAAGAAGAAGAAGAAGAAGTATGTCTATGCCCGACTAGTCCCCGCCAACCGCCTAGAGGTCGTCCGACTGTATGTCATAGTCAGGTCCCGACCAGCTTTTTTCATGTGGGCATTATCATGTCTCGTCCGGAAAGCTTCGAACCAGTATGTATTTAATTCATTCCCGGTTATTTGTATATAATAATACGCATATCCTAATCCTACAAAGCCTTTAATGAGTCTAACAATCTCTCCTCATTGAAAACCAATATGACTTAACCCTTTAGTGTTCCCAATAAAACTCATCCTTTTGGTATTCCCAACCAACCCTTCAAAGCATTTCTAATTATCATATATTTCTTAATTCATCTTGCTTTTCTTGTCTTTTACATAGTTCATCTTCCAACTTTAAGGTCACTCTGTCTTTTTTTTTCATTTCGTTTTCTCTTTGCTTCACCGTGTAGTCATATCAAATCAAATCTATTATATCACATCACTTCTCTTTCATCCCTCACACTTTTTGAAAAATCTATCTATAACTAAGTTCTTTCTAGTTATTCTTATTTCTCATCTCTCTTCTCCTTCTCCCTTCATCGCCATTTTGCTTTTGACCTAAATTATTCTTCTCTTCCAAAAATGGCCGAGTTTGAGTCTGAGTCTGAGTCTTCATTGAGTTCAACCAATGATTCAAAAAGGTTTATATATCCTAGAATCAGTGTTGAGGGCGATGTACAATGCACACTTCCACACACGCCATGATCTTCAAGTCGAGAAAGAGAAAACATATCTCTACAAGAAGTACATCAAAATGAGAAATATGTATGAGGAGGTAGTAGAGGTCGACACATCCGATTGGACGCGGAAGACGATTGAGAAGAACGACCGCTACAAGCAGGTCTTGGCCGACCAAATGAAAGATTCATTGAATAGCATTTCCTTACTAGAATAGAAATTTATGTATCTCGTTTCTTGTTCTTCTTGTAAGGGAAAAGACTATGCTTCATGTTAATCTAAAATATTGCTTTCAGAATTAGACTACATCAACAACTAAATAACCATGCAAATCAATGATATGGTAATGGTTCATTAATAGAAAAAAACATTAGATTGAAGAAAAATTCAACTAGTTTTTAACTGTCACAGCCATCACAGCAAAACAAACATTTCATTGCATGTGGGTAATAGTGGATTTGTTAAAGAGTTCATAGAGGAGGAGTTCATGGAGGAGTGGTGAAGGTTAATTTTCGAGGAGTCCGTGAAGGATAGGTTGGATGAAAAGGGTAATGTAGAGTCTTCATGGAGAATTAGTGGTGGAGACCATTGTTTTAAGGTTGGTCGAGACACATTTGAGGTGGGTCGGCCAATACTCAAGGCTGGTCGGGATGTTTTTCGGGTTGGCCGAGACACTTTTGAGGTAGGCCGACCAATACCTCACGATGGTCGACCTCTTTTACGGCACATTATGGCCCGGTCGGCCACTTTCTCGGTAGACCGACCAATAACCACGATGGTAAAACAAACATGTGGGTAATAGTGGATTCGTGAAAATTTTCATGGAGGAGGGTCGGAAGGTTAATTTTGGAGGAGTCCGTGGAGGATAGGTTGGACGAAAAGGGTAATGTGGAGTAGTGGTCATAGAGAATTATTATTGGACGACAGTTGTTTTGAGGTTGGTCGAGACACATTTGAGGGGGGCAGGCCAATACTCCAGGCCGGTCGGGTAGTTTTCCGGGTTGGTCGAGACACGTTTGAGGTAGGCCGGCCAATACCTCAATATGGCCGGACATTTTTGCGGCACATTATGGCGCAGTCGGCCACTTTCTCGGTAGAACGACTAATAGCCACGGTGGTAACTGGTAAGTAGTGCTTATAATTTCCAAGTAATAGGAAATACGTTTAAGTGTAACCATTTGTACCAAAACAATTATCAATACCAAAGAAACAAACAAACATCGCAGTACTTGTTTGATATTATCCATTCCTCAAGTACACTTTACATACATGCATGGTAGAGGTTTGCATGTATTAACCAAAAGAAAAACTAGCAACAGTACACAATGCGGGTTATCAGTCATCTTCTTCTTCTGGGTCTTCCTCAGGATCCTCTTTTAGGTCTTCCTCGTGGTCCGCTTCGGCCACATAATCTGAGTCTTTTTCGACATCATCTATGTCCTCCTCATCATGTTCTTGTTCTTCTAAGTACTAGTCAACAAAGCCTCGATCTTCCTCTACTTCCAGCCTCTTCATCTCATTCTTCAACCGTTCTGTCCTCGCCGTCATCTTCCTCTTCCGTTCGGCATGAATGACCTCATCAAACATTAGCTCATCCTTTTCCATCTCGAGCAAGTATTTCAATTTCAGAATCTCCTTCATCCTCTGTGTAGAGGATTCAAGTCTCTTAAGCGCGTCAGGAGGAAATAGAGGTGGCAGAGGAGATGGCCCCGATGATGCTGACGGCCATGATGGTGTTGGAGATAGCATCGGCATGTACGTACATGGTGGCATAAATGTCGATGGTGATGACGACGACGATGGATGATCTGGCGGGGCTGGTGGCGATGGTGGAGGATATGGTGGCGGACATGGGGATACTGGTGGCGTATAGGCTGGCCGACATGGTGATGATTTGGCGGATTTCGTGTCCTACATCGCTTCGGAATACACGGCGGACACATAACACAGGGTTTGGAGAAAAAAATTGGACAGAATGAGAGAAGATGAACACTAACCAGTCGAATAATGAGGAAGGAGGAGAAGGAGAAAAGTCGAAGGGTTGAAGTTAAAGTGGAGTTAGATTTGAAATTCCAAATTAACGTCATCACTGACAAGACAAGACACTTGCATTAATCCTATTAGACGCATCATTACGGATTAAAGACGAGTTTAGTATTAGTGACTTACTTCTTACAGCAATACTTGGAAATACAAACTCAGTACTACGTAACACTAACATAGTAGTGTGTTATACACAAATGCACTACGATTATTATGGATAACTAATGAAGGATGCATATCATTATCAACAAGAATGTGGAAAACTATGGTACTACAATAATAAAACAAGGCACTGGTATATAGTGGAAAAACAAACATTTCATTGTTTGTGGGTACTAGTGGATTCGTGAAAGAGTTCATGGAGGAGGGTCGGAAGGATAACTTTGGGGGAGTCCGTGGAGGACAGGTTGGATGAAAAGGGTAATGCGGAGTAGTGTTCATGGAGCAATATTGTTGGACGACCGTTGTTTTGAGGTTGGTCGAGACACATATGAGGTGGGCCGGCAAATATCAGTTTATAGAACCATGAAGCTAGCACATAGACAACCTTCTAAGGTGGGTCGGCTGGTTCTTGTGGAAGGTCGACATCTTTGTTGATTGTGGATAGTATTGTAGTAGTGGAGGTAGTCCCCTTTGTTGATTTGGTTTACATTATCATTAAATTAGATATGACCAAATTTAAAAGAAAGGAATAAAGGAAATCCTCCCAAATCTTTCGATCGGTGAACCATTGATGAGCATGACGTGACAGGACGTCAGATGTGCTCGAAACCTTCTAACTTTCCCACGATGTCAACGTGATTTTCTATAAATACACATCTATCTCACATATAATCTTCACACACTACTAGATTCCTTAACAAAACAAACAAAATCAATTTGCAATATATGGACCGTGATGATGTCAAAGACGCAACAGTCTTGTGTGGACGTGTTGTAGAGGAGCGCGCAAAAGCAGCACTCCGTCATTGCTCCCACAGCCGCCGTGAGCTTGAGTTTGAGCGCATCCAGGGGAGAATTACGCGCGCCCAAGTTCAACTGCTGGGCCAGATGGTTGCGATGGGCGATATCGACACAGATGGCTGGCCGGGCGAGGACGTTGCTGCGCACGAGGCCCTGTTCGCAGAGCATGAAGCTCTCTATGCCTCTATCTCCCTCATGCTCCCTCCCGCAGTCTAGAATTTACGAATATAAAACTGGGCACACCCTTTTGTTTTAAGATTCTATTATAGAACACTAGGTATGCTTATCATCAATGAAATGAATGGACCACCTTTTTTTTGTTTGAATACATCACCCTCAGTCAGTCTACGGCCTTCTTTTTTATTTATTTGATCGTCTAACCTGTTTAATTGGTCCCCCGACTTATGAATAGGTCGTCCAAAAACAACCAACCGAATGTTTGCTTGTTTTGTTAAATAATACAATACAACACAACACAAGATTTCAGAGCTTCGGACATGTTCTCTTGGTTCATGGAGAATAATTGGTGTATGAATGTTGTTTTGAGGTTGGTCGAGACACATTAGAGGTGGGTCGGCCGGTCGAGACACGTTTGTTGATTCAAATGAGAAACGTAACTTGTTATTGACCTTCTTCGTCATAGGCTTCGCCACAGGCCTACGACATAAAGCCTGCCCGGATAGTCAATCAATCATTAGTTCCTTTCCAAAACCCGAACCGTAAAAGGACGAACGGGAAATCTTGTTATCGATCCGTCCCCAAACCTTGCATTGATGTTTTTTGAGCAATAGAGGAGGATATCATGGAGGAGGGTTGGAAGGTTAGATTTGGAGGACCCCATGGAGGATAGGATGGATGAAAAGGGTAATGTGGAGTAGTGATCATGGAGAATTATTGTTGGAGGACCGTTGTTTTGAGATTGTCGAGACATACTAGAGGTGGGTCGGCCAATATTTATTGTCGGTCGGCCCATCTTGCGGGTTAGTCGAGACACGTTTAAGTTGGGCCGGCTGATAACTCGCTTCGGTCGACATGTTTTGCGGCACATCATGGCGAGGTCGGCCTCTTTCCCAACAAAACGACCAATATTCGACTTGGTGACCTTTCAATTCTAATGAAACAAATTACTTGTTTGGGTATCTTACACCCAATAACGTGTTCTCTAACCTTACACCTTTGAAATTTAGAAGTACGCTTGGCACTTGTGATGAGGTAGTTCCATTTTGGAGTTGGACTAGTGCATGTGGGTGGTATTGGATTCGTGAAAGAGTTCATAGAGGAGGATGTCAAGGAGGAAGGTCGGAAGGTTAGTTTTGGAGGACCCCTTGGAGGATAGGATGGATGAAAAGGGTAATGTGGAGTAGTGTTCATGGAGAATTATCGGTAGACGACCGTTTTTTTGAGGTTGTCGAGACACACTAGAGGTGGGCCGGCCAATATTTACTGCCGGTCGGTCCGTCTTGCGGGTTGGTCGAGACACGTTTGAGCTCGCCCGTCCTAGACCTCGCGTCGGTCGACATTTTTGCGGCACATCATAGCGCGGTCGGCCTCTATCCCGGCAGACCGATCAATATTCGACTTGGCGACCTTTCAATTCTAATGAAACAAATTACTTGTATGGATATCTTACACCTAATAACGTGTTCTCTACCCTTACACCATTGAAATTTAGAAGTACGCTTAGGACTTGGAATGCGGTAGTTCCATTTTGGAGTTGGACTAGTGCATGTGGGTGGTGGTGGATTCGCGAAAGAGTTCATAGAGGAGGATGTCATGGAGGAGGTTCGGAAGGTTAGTTTTGGAGGACCCCTTGGAGTATAGGATGGATGAAAAGAGTAATGTGGAGTACTGTTCATGAAGAATTATCGATAGAAGACCGTTATTTTGAGGTTGTCGAGATACACTAGAGGTAGGCCGACCAATATTTACTGTCGGTCAGTCCATCTTGCGGGTTGGTCGAGACACGTTTGAGCTGGGTTGGTAGATAACTCGCGTCAGTCGACATGTTTTGTGGCACGTCATGGCGCGGTTGGCCTCTTTCCCGGCAGACCGACCAATATTCGACTTGGCGACCTTTCAATTCTAATGAAACAAATTACTTGTCTGGACATCTTACACCTAATAACGTGTTCTCTACCCTTACACCATCGAAATTTAGAAGTACGCTTAGGACTTGGGATGAGGTAGTTCCATTTTGGAGATGGACTAGTGCATGTGGGTGGTGGTGGATTCGTGAAAGAATTCATAGAAGAGGATGTCATGGAGGAGGTTCGGAAGGTTAGTTTTAGAGGACCCCTTGGAGGATAGGATGGATGAAAAGGGTAATGTGGAGTAGTCTTCATGGAGAATTATCGGTAGACGACCGTTATTTTGAGGTTGTCGAGACACACTAGAGGTAGGCCGACCAATATTTATTGTCGGTCGGTCCATCTTGCGGGTTGGTTGAGACACGTTTGAGCTGGGTTGGCAGATAACTCGCGTCAGTCGACATGTTTTGTGGCACATCATGGCGCGGTTGGCCTCTTTCCCGACAGACCGACCAATATTCGACTTGGCGTCCTTTCAATTCTAATGAGACAAATTACTTGTCTGGATATCTTACACCTAATAACGTGTTCTCTACCCTTACACCATTGAAATTTAGAAGTACGCTTAGGACTTGGGATGAGGTAGTTCCATTTTGGAGTTGGACTAGTGCATGTGGGTGGTGGTGGATTCGCGAAAGAGTTCATACAGGAGGATGTCATGGAGGAGGTTCGGAAGGTTAGTTTTGGAGGACCCCTTAGAGGATAGGATGGATGAAAAGGGTAATGTGGAGTAGTGTTCATGGAGAATTATCGGTAGACGACCGTTATTTTGAGGTTGTCGAGACACAATAGAGGTAGGCCGACCAATATTTACTGTCGGTCGGTCCATCTTGCGGGTTGGTCGAGACATGTTTGAGCTGGGTCGGCAGATAACTCGCGTCAGTCGACATGTCTTGTGGCACATCATGGTGCGGTCGGCCTCTTTCTCTACAGACCGACCAATATTCGACTAGGCGACCTTACAATTCCAATGAAATAAATTACTTGTCTAGATATCTTGCACCTAATAACGTGCTCTCTACCCTTGCACCTTTGAAATTTATAAGTATGGTTGGGACTTTGGATGAGGTAGTTCCATTTTGAAGTTGGACTAATGCATGTGGGTGGTAGTGGATTCGCGAAAGAGTTCATAGAGGAGAATGTCTTAGAGGAGGGTCAGAAGGTTAGTTTTGGAAGACCCCTTGGAGGATAGAATGGATGAAAAGGGTAATGTGGAGTAGTGATCATGGAGAATTATCGGTAGACGACCATTGTTTTGAGGTTGTCGAGACACACTAGAGGTGGGCCGGCCAATATTTATTGTCGGTCCGTCCATCTTGAGGGTTGGTCGAGACACGTTTCAGCTCGCCCGTCCTAGACCTCGTGTCGGTCAACATTTTGTGCACATCATGGCGCGGTCGGCTTCTTTCATGGCAGACCGACCAATATACGACTTGGCGACCTTTCAATTCTAATGAAACGAATTACTTGTCTGGATATCTTACACCTAATAACGTGTTCTCTACCCTTACACCTTTAAAATATAGAAGTACACTTGGGACTTGGGATGAGGTAGTTCCATTTTGGAGTTGGAATAGTACATGTGGGTGGTATTGGATTCGCGAAAGAGTTCATAGAGGAGGATGTCATGGAGGAGGGTCGGAAGGTTAGTTTTGGATGACCCCTTAGAGGATAGGATGGATGAAAAAGGTGATGTGGCGTAGTGTTCATGGAGAATTATCGATGGACGACCGTTGTTTTGAGGTTGTCGAGACACACTAGAGGTGGGCCGGCCAATATTTACTGTCGGTCGGTCCATCTTGCCGGTTGGTCGAGACACGTTTGAGCTTGCCTGTCCTAGACCTCGTGTCGGTCGACAAGTTTTGCGGCATATCATGGCGCGGTCGGCGTCTTTCTCTACAGACCGACCAATATTCGACTTGGCGAACTTTCAAGTCTAATGAAACAAATTACTTGTCTGGATATCTTGGACCGAATAACGTGTTCTCTACCCTTACACCTTTGAAATTTAGAAGTACGCTTGGGACTTGGGATGAGGTAGTTCCATTTTGGAGTTGGACTAGTGCATGTGGGTGGTAGTGGATTCCCAAAAGAGTTCATAAAGGAGGATGTCATGGAGGAGGGCCGGAAGGTTAGTTTTGGAGGACTCCTTGGAGGATAGGATGGATGAAAAGGGTAATGTGGTGTAGTGTTCATGGAGAATTATCGGTGGAAGACCGTTGTTTTGCTGTTTTCGAGACACACTAGAGGTGGGCCGGCCAAAATTTACTGCCGATCATTCCGTCTTGTTAGTTGTTCGAGACACATTTGAGCTGGGCCGGCCGATAACTCGCGTCGGTCGACATGTTTTGCGGCACAATATGGCGTTGTAGGCCTCTTTTCTGGCAGACTGAATAATATTCGACTTGGCGACCTTTCAATTCCAATGAAACAAATTACTTGTCTGGATATCTTTCACCTAATAACGTGTTCTCTACCCTTACACATTTGAAATTTAGAAGTACTCTTGGGACTTTGGATGAGGTAGTTCCATTTTGGAGTTGGACTAGTGCATGTGGGTGGTAGTGGATTCGCGAAAGAGTTCATAGAGGAGGATGTCATGGAGTAGGGTTGGAAGGTTAGTTTTGGAGGATCGCTTGGAGGATAGGATGGATGAAAAGGCTAATGTGGAGTAGTGTTCATGGAGAATTATCGGTGGACGACCGTTATTTTTAGGTTGTCGAGACACACTAGAGGTGGGCCGGCCAGTATTTACTGTCGGTCGGTCCGTCTTGCGGGTTGGTTGAGACACGTTTTAGCTCGCCCGTCTTAGACCTCGCGTCGTTCGACATGTTTTGCGGCATATCATGTCGCGGTCGGCCTCTTTCTCGGCAAACCGACCAGTATTCGAGTAGGCTACCTTTAAGTTCTAATGAAACAAATTACTTGTCGAGCTCGTTTCTCGGGTTTGCCGGCAAATACCTTATGTCGGTCGACCTGTTTGGCGGCAATATATGGCGCGGTCGGCTAGCTTTTACTATGTAGACCGACCAGTATTTGAGTATACATACTTTCAATTATAATAATAAAAGATATTACTTGACTGGAGAACCCTACACGTAATACTCCAGGTACTATACTCGGTAAACATAAGTGCTGGAATAATACTAATTTCGAGCAACGTTCATTTTAAACATAAAGTGCCTGACACTAATGAAAAATAGAAACGTACAAAGTAAATCATAAAGTGCGGAACACTAATGAAAAATCTCATAAATAAATAATGTTATCACAGAAAACCCTAACGCCAACCCTCAGCGACTGTTAATGCTAGTCGTTGAGCTTGTTCTAACTGAACCAACTCATTCATTAATCTCGTATACGTGCTCTCCAATGATATGCCCTCCCGTAACAGTGGTGTTAATTCCCCTCCGGTTACCTTCCTAATCTCATCCACCCGTTGTGACGCTTCATCTCAGCGGGATAGTAAGTTAGCCTTATGTGACTCCATCCTCAACAGCATCTCCAGCACGTTACGTTTAAAATTTGCACACTTCTCCATCTCAGATGGAGACATAGTTGTGTCCGGCTCCATTCGAGGATATCGGATTTGTGGAGGAAGGGATGGAAAAATAGGGTAGTATATTATAAGATGACATGAGTTCCTTCTTTATAGTTGAAGAAGGTGAATGAACCGAGGACATCAAACCCTAAGACGGGAGTAGGTTTTCCAATTTGTATTTACTTGAATTGGTAAGAGGGAATATATTCCTTGCCTTCCCAAGATACGTCATTAAAGTTTTAATTGAACATTGGATTTTCTCTTTCTAGGTAGGATATGTGTTAGTTAATAACTTACACGCAGCTTCATATTGTGTACTGAATGGTGTTAGGGTTAAGTAAGGTTTATGTGTAATGATTGAAAGTTAAGAGGTAATATAAATTTTTAAGATGTCTAATGAATAAATGATATCGATCAGATATTGACGATAAACTTGGTACCCGATCGATACTTCCATAAAAGACACGCGGTGAGATCTTGTTTTCTTAAGTATCACGAGCTGTCATAATAGCCAATCGTCCATACCAGTCTATCTGATCGATAAATAAACTGGATATGTTTGCCACAGTTTGTCTTATCGTTCACATGGCTAGTAAATGGAATGACGTGACCTGAACACCCATGATTGATTGATGGATGATGGTCACAGTTTATGTCTTCTTGGGAAGGCAATGAATATATTCCCTTTGACCAATTCTAGTCAATGCAAATATGATAACCTACTCCTCGATTGGTTCCTACATCTACAACCACAACTCCTATTATGCCAGTCTTCTGAAGTTTATGTTTCACTCAATCGTGACACTCGCGCAGGCCAGTTTTCCAAAAATGTTTAAAACTCGACCCTTACTCCTTTTTAACCTCAAAAGAAACCTGGAATGACACACACGCTCGACCCACAATTTACCCACACACGTACAACAATTCAAGACCAAACGCAACTCACTCAACCTCAATCACAAGCCGACAAGGCCAAACAACAACAACACACGCCCACCGGGCCAACCAAAGTCACACACGCCCACAGGGCCAACCAAAGTCACACACGCCCACAGGGCCAACCAATTTAAAAACTTTCTCCACTTCATTAAAAACCTCATTTCTTGACATTAGGTAGTTACAACCCGGTCCAGGCGTCCCCGAACTACATTGTACCCACTTGATATCAACACCGTCACTCTCGACTACAGGGGCGCCCCTGAGTCGAGTCGCGATAGTTTAAAAATGTTTCACGCAGCAACACACAAACAGTATGCCAGTAACCCCGTACTGCACATACTCACAAACACAAACAGGATTCACAACACAACGGGTCTACACACGGTTTCGACCTGCGTACCCAACGCACGACGGGACTTTACTGACTCGACTCTCCCCACCTAATTGACGTACAGTCTGAGGTGTGAAACCTCGAGCTCTAATACCAAGCTGTCAGGCCCCAATTTCAGTAAACCGAACTCAGGACGCGAGCGTTTAAAACAATAAAACATTTTGAAACCTTTTACATAAATCACTTTAAAATCACCATTTGTTCATCAAAAATAATCATTTACAACTTAAAGGTACGTCCTAACAAATGGACAAAAAGCAAGGTATGCGTCGCTAGACTCAAAGGTAAACCCAGAATCTCGCTCCTAGCTCTTCAAGCTTCAGAAGCTCACCTAGTCCAACCTGCGACCGGTACCTATAGGAAAAGCAGCTAGGGGTGAGCGTTCGCTCACCATGACAGAAAACAGACTGACTACGGCATACTTAGCAGACAATGCCAGTAACACCAACAACAAACTCAACACCGGGGATCACTATCCCCAACTCAAGTACTCCGACTGACACACACCCACTGATACTTTCCTCAACCGACTCAACACTCGGACATGTAAAGTAAACCCGACTCAACGATTGACGACCTCCTCCAAAGACACGACAGACAACCACGCAACACCCAAGATCACAAAGGATCGCACACCAAACAAGATCACAAAGGATCGCACGTCAGCTGCTCAGTAACCCCATCTCTCTCTCGCCCTTTACCAATCCCTGTCAGGTCTGGCGGTCGACCTGTCGCGCAACTTCTCCCGATCTCAGTCGGAAGGTTAGCCCACAACCTCTCCCCTACCCCCGATCTCAGTCGGGTGACTAGCCACACCCGCGCAAACCACGAAACTTCTCCCGACACACAGCCGGGAGGCTAGCCCACAATTCGGGAGGCTAGCCACACCACCAGCCTCGCAATCCTTCTCCCGATCCCAGTCTGGAGGCTAGCCCACAACCTCTCTGCTTCCCCCGATCCCAGTCGGGAGGCTAGCCACACCACGCAACTTCCCCGACACAAAGTCGGGTTTCCAACCTCAGGTAACCACAATCACAATCACAAGAAAAGTTCAACAAACAGCAACAACACAGGTTCAATACTCCACAGGCACTCATGGCCCCCCAAGACACCAACAGTAAAACACGGACTCAACGACCCCACGGGCACTCATGGCCTCCCAAGACGCACCAACAGTAACTCACGGGCTCAACAGCCCCACGGACACTCACGGCCTCCCAAGACACATAAACAAGAACTCACTCACAGGCTCAACAACCCCACGGGCACTCACGGCCTCCCAAGACACACCAACAGTAACTCACGGGCTCAACAACCCTATGGGCACTCACGGCCTCCCAAGACACACCAACAGTAAAACATGGGCTCTCATGGCCACCCAAGACACAACAGTAAGGCACGGGCTCTCATGGCCACCCAAGACACAACAGTAAAGCACGGGCTCTCATGGCCACCCAAGACACAAATTACACAATCAACCTCCGGGCATAACCAATGCCTCCAGCAGTTCTAATATCAACAGTTTCACAATCAACCTCCGGGCATGGTCATATGCCTCCAGTACTTCTAATGTCGATAAGTTCGCAATCAACCTCCGGGCATGGTCATATGCCTCTAGTAATTCTAACATCGATAAGTTCTCTGCTCCTACGACACTACTAAGTGTCACATGCAATTCTAATGTTCGATACGTTCCCGAATCATACGACACCACCCGGTGTCGCCTGCCTTTCTAATATTCGATAACCTACTTAACCCACGACACCCAAGTGTCACATGCATTTCTACTGTTAACTTTCCCTAGTCAGGGCCGAGATCCGGCTACTTTTCCCTACCTCGTATGCTTTCTCCAAAAGCGCACAATTAAGCTCCGGCGTGATCTCGGTCACTCGCCTAGCCTTCCCTTTCCTCTGTCAGCGGCACGATCTAACAAGAACACAATTTTAAACGCTTTTAAGCTTGCAGGCATAAACTGAAATTTAATGAACTTGACGCCCAAAAGTAACCCCGACAATGTCGATCACTCCCAACCTTCCCAATTACTCGACATTGTCGATAAAGGACCCGGTTAGAATAATTCAAGGGTTCCTATGCACTCGACGGAATCAAATTCCGACTTCCGAGTCATTTAATTAGCGTTTAAAGTTTCTAAACCCGTCAATTACAACTTTCACAATTTAATTCCAAATTTCGATCCGGTAGTAGATTAATTACTTGGGGAACGTTCTAAACCACCCGAACACAAAAACCCGATACCCGAGCATGTGGGCCCCACACGGCCACAATAGGAAAATTTCCTTTTCGCCCCAAAACGTTCCTAACGAACCCCAAACCTCAACCATTCATCTTTAAACCAATCTTAAACAAAACCCAACATTAATCAAACCGTTGAAACTCAAACCCTAAATTTCAAACGTACTAAAACGAAAATCAGTTAGACGCTCACCGTAGAGAATGACGGTGTGAACTCGATTCTTCTATCTTTGAGACGATCCAACGGTTTGATGAACGAGAGGAGGCAAAACCCTAACCAAACCTTCTCTTTTCTTCTCTCCTTTTCTCTCTTCTTCTAACTCACTTTCTCTCTCTAAAAAGTCTTAATTTTCACACTATGGCCGAACACACCATTTGATATTCCTTTTGTTTTGTTTTAAAAATCAAAACTAATACTTAATTACAAAACTAACACTAAAAGTAGTCTTCTCTTGTCTTGTCCAACAAACATAACACCACCACATTGGTGACATGTGGCAAGTGGGTCCCACACCTTTTTGAAAAATATCTTCTAGATATTTTCCAATCAGATTCGCGAAATTCGGACGTTTCGGGCCCCGAACGGGCACTTTTTCCAAGAAATTACGAAACTTCACGGGCTACAAGGAAACGGCTCAACTAAGACCGCTGCGACGACGGGTAAGCTTTTTGGATCCAAAACGGTCCTCGAATGGACCAAAACGTCGCTCGGTTGACTTTTCTAGCGAAAAGTCAACATTTCCCAAATTGATCAGAAAGTTGCCCTGAGTCCCCCGGAACTCACTTTGGTCAATGTCAGGGTCAACTTAAGTCCGGTATGACCCTCGGGGTCAAATTTAGGTTCATTTAAGTGTCTGTCTTAAAAAAAATAAATTTTCCTGTTTTTCGCATATTTGACTGGCGTTGACCGGGAGTGGTTCTTACATGTTTTGCGGCATATCATGGCGCGGTCGGCCTCTTTCTCGGCAGACCGACCAATATTCGACTAATCGACCTTTCAATTCTAATGAAACAAATTATTTGTCGAGCATGTTTCCCGGATTTATCGAGCACGTTTGAGGTAGGCCGACCAATAACTCATGTCGGTCGACCTGTTTTGCGGCAATATATGGCGCGGTCAGCCACTTTTACTTTGTAGACCGACCAATATTTGAGTATGCGACCGAATGTTTTTAAATTGCAACCTGTTTTTTTTTAATTCCAACCTATTTTTTAATTGGTCCCCCGACTTATGAATAGGTCATCCAACAACAACCAACCGAATGTTTGTTTGTTTTGTTTAATACTACAACACAGTTACGCAACACAAGATTATAAATTCCGGAGCTTCGAACATGTTCTCTTGTTATGACCAGGAGTCTCATAGTGTCCACATTTCCGTTTACGTATCGGATCTACCTCTGTGATGGGGATGGAAAACTCACATGTGGATGGAATCCTTTTTTCTTGTAATCTACCCCGTGTCTGTTCGAATTTTGGAGGGAGAACCGTTATAAATTCTTCTTCCTCATCAACATCCCAAGCAGATTGTCGTAGCACTGGATAAATGACTTGGTGCGTTGTGGTTACGTGACTTGGTGCACGTTTGTGCGGTCTATTTGAGGTCTCTTTACATATTATTATAATTAAAGTATTAATGACGTGAGCGGTGTGACGTTTAGTGACGAGTGTGCCAGAGATAGACGTAGAACTTATGAACGCAAGTTTTCTGAACATGCGTTGTTACATAATTTCGCAAACTAAATGTTTGCGTGTATCCGTGCAGAGGATACTAAGACATGGCTCGTGGCAGACGAGGACGTTCAGCCGGTACACGGGGACGGGCGCCCGCGCGAGGCAGGCGGGGACGGTCAGCAGGGACACTAGGACGGGTGCCACCGTTGAGCCCGCCGAGTACGCAGAGGCGCAGGTTACTGAGCAGCTGGCGTGCGATCCTTTGTGATCTTGTTTGGTGTGCGATCCTTCGTGATCTTGGGTGTTGCGTGGTTGTATGTCGTGTCTTTGGAGGAGGTCGTCAATCGTTGTGTCAGGTCTACTTTAAGTGTCAGAGTGTTGAGTCGGTCGAGGAAGGTAACAGTGGGTGTGTGTCAGTCGGAGTACTTGGGTTAGGGATAGTGTTCCCCGGTGTTGAGTTTGTTGTTGGTGTTATCGGCATTGTCTACTAATTATGCCGTAGTCAGTCTGTTATCTGTGGTGGTGAGCGAACGCTCACCCCTAGCTGCTTTTCGTACAGGTTCTGATCACAGGACGGACTAGGTGAGCTTTCGAAGATGGTGGATGTAGGAGCGGAGTCCGGGTTTTATCTTTTGAGTCTAGTGACGGATACCTTGTACTTTGTCCATTTGTGGGACGTTTTTGAGTTGTAAATATTATTTTGATTAACTAAATGGTGATTTTAAAGTGTTGATTCAAAACAGGTTTCAAGTGTTTTATTATTTTAAATGTTCGCGTCCCGAGTTCAGTTTACTGAAATTGGGGCGTGACAGCTTGGTATCAGAGCTCGAGGTTTCACACCTCGGACTGTACGTCAATTAGGTGGGGAGAGTCGAGTTAGTTAAGTCCCGTCGTGCGTTGGGTACGCAAGTCGGAACCCGTGTGTAGACCCGTAGTGGTTTTAGTCCTGTTTGTGATTGTGCGTATGTGTAGTGTTTGATTGTTGGTGTGATAATTGTTTGTTGCTGCGTGAAACGTTTTTAAGCTGTCGCGACTCGACGCATAGCTCCTGTAGTCGAACGTGACGGTGCTGATATTAAGTCGGTACAACGTAGTTCGGGGACGCCTGGACCGGGTTGTAACTACGTGATGTCAAGTATGAGGTTTTAACATGAAAAAGGAGAAAGTTTTAAAATTGACTGGCCCGGTGGGCGTGGTTCGATTTTGAGTGGCCCGGTGGGCGTGTTTGATTTTGATTGGTCCTGTGGGCGTGTGTGATTTTGGTTGGCCCGGTGGGCGTGTTTGATTTTGATTGGCCCTGTGGGCGTGTGTGATTTTTGTTGGCCCGGTGGGCGTGGTTCGACTTTGGTTGGCCCGATGGGCGGGTGTCGTTGTTGTTGTTGAATTGTTGGTCGAGTGTGTGCGTCGTCCAAAGTTTCTCTTTGAGGTTAAAAAGGAGTAAGGGTCGAGTTTAAGGCGTTTTGGAAAACTGCCCTGCGCGAGAGTCGCAGATCCTGTCATGGATCCGTGACGGATCAGAGGGTTTTAGCCATTTTAGGGCCTTTGTCACGGCACCATGACCCCAACCGTGACGGGGTCTGTCACGGGTCCATGACCCCTGTCGTTTTCACCGTCTTGTTTACGCAATTGTCGCGTTGTGGTTGCGTGACATGGTGCACATTTGTGCGGTCTATTTGAGGTCTCTTTACGTATTATTATAATTAAAGTATTAATGACGTGAGCGGTGTGACGTTTAGTGACGAGTGCGCCAGAGATAGACGTAGACCTTATGAACGCTAGTTTTCTGAACATGTCGTCGTTACATAATGTCGCAAACTAAATGTTTGCGTGTATCCGTGCAGAGGATACTGAGACATGGCTCGTGGCAAACGAGGACGTTCAGCCAGTACACGGGGACGAGCGCCCGCGCGAGGCAGGCGGGGACAGTCAGCAGGGACACCAGGACGGGTGCCCACCGTTGAGCCCGCCGAGTACGTAGAGGCGCAGGGTACTCCTTTCGGAGAAGCGACGCGGGACCGTCTACGGGCACACTCAGCGTCCCGCCGGTCGCGGAGCCTCCCGTTATGACTGCCCTGGACGAGCTGACCAGGGCAGTCCAAAGTTTAGTGGCGATCATCGCCAGTTGAGAGTCGGCTTCGCCAGCTCCGGAGGCAGCAACGGTCCCAGTGAGGCCCGTTCAGGCAGAGGACCATACAGCCCGGACCCTGCTAGACTTCCTGAGGCTAGGGATACCCACATTTGTCGGGGAGTCGAACCCCGACCTAGCCGAGAGGTGGCTAGAGTAGGTCACGCAGCACCTGGATACATCAGGTATCGAGGATGGCCGCCGCAGGGTGTCCTTCGCAGCTCACCAGCTAAGGGACAACGCCTACCACTGGTGAGGGCGTGTGAAGGACAGTATCGGGCATGATTACGACGTCTTCCAGACGGCCTTTCTGGCACAGTACTTCCCCGAGTCGGCTCGGTTGGAGCGACATCGGCAGTTTCTGGACCTGGAGCAGGAGGGGATGACAGTGGTAGAATACGAGGCCAGATTCACGGCCTTGACCAGATTCGCGCTGGAGATGGTGATGACAGAGCAGAACCGTTGCCTGCGGTTCGAGGGGGGGCTGAGGTCGGTGATTCGGGACAAGGTTCTCGCCTTGAGGTTGAGGAAGTACTCCGAGCTCGTGGACACCATAGCGACGGTGGAGCAGGGTATCCAGGATTCGGCCATGACCTGCGAGGTTCGACAGCGGCCGACCAGCTTTACAGGGTCGTCCGAGTCACAAGACTCGAGGAGACAGAGGACCACCGAGTTCTTTCGACCACATGCTCAGCAGGGTGGAGCGAGACAGATAGGGTCATTAGCATCAGTGGGGTCAGCCGCCTCAGAGTGGGGGACGACATGCTTTACATGCGGGGAGCGAGACCACTTTTATCGAGAGTGTCCGATGGGAGGAGGGCCCGCGGCGCTACCAGCGACCAGCTGGACAGGCCAGGGCACGGAGCCGAGGGCCGACGATAGGAGGTGTTTCCAGTGCAACCGGGTTGGGCACGCTGTTGCAAGGTGGCCCGAGCCGATTTTGGCAACGTCAGCGCGGTGGCCGCAACAGTCGTATACCGGCAGTCGCCCAGAGGTCGCCCGCGTCAGAGCCAGCCATCGAGGTTCTCACAGCCGTCCAGGAGCGTGCCGGCTCCAAGACAGCAGCAGGGATCTGGGTATCCAGCAGATAGTGCGTCGGGTCAGAGGCAGCGGGCGTCAGAGGAAAGAGTGTACGCAGTTACCGACTCTCGGGCCCCTGGATCCACTACCTACCGCGAGACCTATCAGGGTACCTATTTATTGTATCATTTGTGGGCGTTGTTCTAAATTTCGTGGACGAAATTCCTTTAAGGGTGGTAGTTTTTAAGAACCACTCCCGGTCCACGCCAGTCAAACCTGCGAAAAACAGGAAAATTTAAAAAATTTAAGCTGACACTTAATCTGGGTATACCAGACTTAAGTTGACCCCAATATCGACCAAAGTGAGTTCCGGGGGACTCAGGACAACTTTCTGATCAATTTGGGAAATGTTGACTTTTCGATGGAAAAGTCAACTGAGCGACGTTTTGGTCCATTCGAGGACCGTTATGGATCCAAAAAGCTTAGCCGTTGTCGCAGCGGTCTTAGTTGAGCCATTTCCTTGTAGCCCGCCAAGTTTCATAATTTCTTGGGAAAAGTGCCCGTTCGGGGCCCGAAACGTCCGAATTTCGCGATCTGATTGGAAAATAACTAGTAGATATTTTCCCAAAAAGGTGTGGGACCCACCTTGCCACTTGTCAAACAAGTGGTGGTGTTAGGTTTTGGGACAAGACAAGACTTTGATGGTTAGTTTTGTTTTTAAAGGTGTTAGTTGTTATTTTTTTTTTAATAAAACAAAAGGGAAAGAAGACATACACGTCCATTTCAAAAAAAAAGGTTAGATTTAGAAAGAGAAAGAACAGAGAAGAAAGGGAGAGAAGAAGAAGGAAAAGCTAGGGTTTTGCTACTATTTCCGCTCATCTAACCTTTGGATTGTCTCAAAGCTCGAAGATTCAAGCTCACCTCGACGTTCTCTACGGTGAGCAACTATCCGATCGTCGTTTTACTTATTTTCAAAAGTTAGGGTTTGGTTAAAATGAGTAGTTTATGGTGGAAATGAGGTGTGGGGATAGTTGGAGACGTTTTAGGGTGAAGAGGCACGTTTTCCGGTGATAGGGAGCTCGGGAGGAGCTCTGGCCACCATGTGAGGTGGCTGGCCGGAGCTAGGGCCGGCCACCACCATGGTGGGCCGGGCCCAAAAGGCCCTAGCCACCCACGGCCATGGCTGGCCGGGTGGGGCCCACTTGCTTGGGTGCTCGGGTTCGAAATTTGGAGTTACAATGTGAAAGTTGTAATTGACGGGTTTAGAAACTTTAAACGTTAATTAAATGACTCAGAAGTCGGAATTCGATTCCGTCAAGTGCCTAGGAACCTTTGAATTATTCTAAGACCGTAGGAACGAAAACGGGAATTTTCGGAGCCTCGGAAGGGCGTTTCCAAAACCCGGGCAGATTCGCCACGTCGGGCGAATCGGGCCTTTCCAGGTCCAATATCGAGAATGTCGAGTAATTGGGGAGTTTGGGAGTGATCGACATTGTCGGGGTTACTTTTGGGCGTCAGGTTTATTAAAATTCAGCATTATGCCTGCAAGCTTAAAAGCGTTTAAAATTGTGTTCTTTTAGATCGTGTTGCAGACCGAGGGAAAGGAAAGCTAGGCGAGTGACTGAGATAACGCCAGAGCTTGTTGGTTAACTTTTGGAGAACATATACGAGATAGGGAAAAGTAGCCGGATCTCGGCCCTGACTAGAGAAAGTTAACAGTAGAATTGCATGAGACACCGGGGTGTAGTGGGTTAAGTAGGTTTATCGAATATTAGAAAGGCATGATACGGGAACGTAGCGAATATTAGAAAAGCATGTGACACTTATTAGTGTCGTAGAAGCATTGAACTTATCGACATTAGGAATACTGGAGGCATATGACCATGCCCGGAGGTTGTTTGTGAAACTGTTGATATTAGAACTGCTGGAGGCATTATTATACCCAGAGGTTGTTTGTACTTCATTGTTGGTGTCTTGGGAGGCCATGAGTGCCCGTTGGGTTGTTGAACCCGTGTTACTTTATTGTTTGAGTCTTGGGAGGCCATGAGTGCCCGTTGGGTTGTTGAACCCGTGTTACTTTATTGTTTGTGTCTTGGGAGGCCATGAGTGCCCGTTGGGTTGTTGAACCCGTGTTACTTTATTGTTTGTGTCTTGGGAGGCCATGAGTGCCCGTTGGGTTGTTGAATCCGTGTTACTTTATTGTTGCTGTCTTGGATGGTCGTGAGTGCCGTTGGGTTGTTGAACCCGTGTTACTTTAGTGTTGGTGTCTTGGGAGGCCATGAGTGCCCGTTGGGTTGTTGAACCCGTGTTACTTTATTGTTGGTGTCTTGGGTGGTCGTGAGTGACGTTGGGTTGTTGAACCCGTGTTACTTTAGTGTTGGTGTCTTGGGAGGCCGTGAGTGCCCGTGGGGTTGTTGAGCCCGTGAGTTACCGTTGGTGTGTCTTGGGAGGCCGCGAGTGCCCGTGGGGTTGTTGAGCCCATGAGTTACTGTTGGTGTGTCTTGAAAGGCCGTGAGTGCCCGTGGGGTTGTTGAGCCCGTGAGTTACCGTTGGTGTGACTTTGGAGGCCGCGAGTGCCCATGGGGTTGTTGAGCCCGTGAGTTACTATTGGTGTGTCTTGGGAGGCCGTTAGTGCCTGTGGGGTTGTTGAGCCCTTGAGTTACTTTTGGTGTGTCTTGGGAGGCCGTGAGTGCCCGTGGGGTTGTTGAGTCCGTGTTTTACTGTTGGTGTCTTGTGTGGCCATGAGTGCCTGTGGAGTGTTGAACCTGTGTTGTTGTTGTTTGTTGAACTTGCTTGTGATTGTGATTGTGGTTACCTGAGTGAGAGAGGTTACTGAGACAGGTCGACCGCCTGGCCCGACTTTGTGTCGGGGAAGCGCGTGAGTGAGAGAGGTTACTGAGACAGGTCGACAGCCTGGCCTGAGTGGTTCGGCAAAGCGCGTGACTGATAGAGGTTACTGAGACAGGTCGATCGCCTGGCCTGAGTGGTTCGGCAAAGCGCGTGAGTGAGGGAGGTTATTGAGCAGCGAGCGTGCGATCCTTTGTGATCTTGTTTGGTGTGCGATCCTGCGTGATCTTGGGTGTTGCGTGGTTGTCTGTCGTGTCTTTGGAGGAGGTCGTAAATCGTTGTGTCAGGTCTACTTTAAGTGTCAGAGTGTTGAGTCGGTCGAGGAAGGTAACAGTGGGTGTGTGCCAGTTGGAGTACTTGGGTTGGGGATAGTGTTCCCCGGTGTTGAGTTTGTTGTTGGTGTTATCGGCATTGTCTACTAATTATGTCGTAGTCAGTCTGTTATCTGTGGTGGTGAGCGAACGCTCACCCCTAGCTGCTTTTCCTACAGGTACTGATCACAGGACGGACTAGGTGAGCTCTCGAAGCTTGTGGAGCTAGGAGCGGAGTCCGGGTTTTATCTTTTTAGTCTAGTGACGGATACCTTGTACTTTGTCCATTTGTGGGACGTTTTTGAGTTGTAAATATTATTTTGATTAACTAAATGGTGATTTTAAAGTGTTGATTCAAAACAGGTTTCAAGTGTTTTATTATTTTAAATGTTCGCGTCCCGAGTTCGGTTTACTGAAATTGGGGCGTGACATGCATGAACACAAGGAATTTTATCGATGTCGAACACACGACAACTGCATGTCTTATCCCCCAAATGTACTATGGCGTCATCAACATAATCTTTAACCTGAAACTTCAGTCGGCTGAGTCGTGTTGGATGCAATGTGCTCCCTTCATTGTTCCTCTCTGTCAAAATAGCGTTTATCTTGGGTGTTAAAGGTGTTCCTACTACTTTACTCATTTTTCTTATGACATGGAGACATTTGTTGAACCACTCACTTACTTTTTCCTGCATAGCATTTAACAATGCAATGATCGGCTTCTTCCTCACTTTAACTATTGTCGCGTTTATAGACTCTGAACCATTTGTCGTTAGGATGTTGTATCGAGCACCTTCGAAGTGAGCTCTCGCCCATTGACTTAGCTGTGTTGTTCCTTCAAGATAAATTGCCGCTTTATCAAACCTTCTTTTGAAAGTTGTGTAAGCTTCATTAAATTTGTTAATCGTGTAGGCTTCGGCAACATCTGTGAATAATTTATGGAGACCGTCTTCGTTGCGTTTGCCTTTTCCTTTTCCTTTGCCTTTGCCTTTGTCTTTGTCTTTGTCTTTGGCATGGAGTTTCATATTTTGGTAGAGATGTCAGCTACAATGTCCATATTGAGCGTTTTGGTAGACATCGGCAACTGCATTGATGATACTTCTATGTCTATCAGAAATGATGACTAACTCCTTTTTGTCGTCTGGAATCAACGCTTTTAACTTGCGGAAGAACCATGTCCATGAAACATTATCCTCTTTGTCAACCACAGCCCAAGCAATAGGATATTGGTGATAGTTACCACCCGCGGTTGTTGCTATTATCATTACCCCTTTGTACTTTGTCTTCAGCCAAGTACCATCCACTGCAACAACCTTTCTCATGCAAGATATAAAGTCGCCAATGCACGGCTTATATGCTATAAAAACATATTTAAATCTATTCTCTGAATCAACCTCCAAATGAGTTATTGCGCCTTCATTCATCTTTTCAACCATGCGCAAATATCTTGGGAGAAGTTCATAACTTGACTTAGGATCCCCTTCAAGTTTAATTTTTGTAACTAATCCCGCCTTCCAAGTTGTCCAGTACTTTAGGGGAACGCCTTTCTGTTGGAAAAAATCTAGAATTTGTTTAGGGGAAGGATTCTCTGTTACACAGCCAAAATCTTTAATTAGCATGTCAGAAAGCGTATCTGTACTTATGTGAGTATCTTCTATCGTTCGCTCACTTACCAAACAAGTGTGAGTACGCTCGTAAGTTCTTATGGAGAAGCTATCTTTACCATTCCTTCTTGCTGCACGCACGAACCATTTACAATTCACCCATTTGCACTTCACAACATACAAACTTACTGGAAACTCTTGGTCTTCCTGAACATACTCCATCATTTCACATTCCTGGTTTTCTTCTTCTCCTTCTCCTTCTTGGACATCATACGAACTTTGATGTGGTGGTGGCCCCGTAGGAGATGATGCTAATTCAGATTCAACTCGAGCTGGCATGCGTTCAGGTTCAGGTTCAGGTCCCACAAACGCATTTGAGATACCACCCACACCACTAGCAATATCAAAAACCACATGTCGAGGTTCGGCTGCAAAAAGAGTTACAGGTTTGGCAACAACATGATCAGTTTCTTTATTGTAAAACCTCACTTATTTACAAAGGGGTAATTTTGTGAAATTAGAAATGTGGGGGTAGAACCTTGCAACAAGTATTATTTGAAGAGAATATTTCAAAAAAAAAGGTTGAAAAAGATTTTATTTTGGACTGAACTTGGGAATGGGCCAACTCAGGCCCAATCGGAACCGCGCGGCCCAGGCCCGAGCAAAGCCAACTCGCCCAGCTCCTTCTTCTCGCGCTAGGCCAGTTCTCAGGCCCGTTTGAGGCCCATCTTGGTGCGGCCCGCGTATTTAAAAGCGAGTTACGGTTTACACCCTCATTTTGTGCTCTGCCTCTCGAATCTGACCTCCCTCCTTTCTCTCCACACCTCCCCCCTCGTTTCACTCCATCGCCAAGCCCATTCCTCCCGTCAATCTCCGCCCAACGCCTCGACACCCTCATCCCCTCGTTGAAACCAGACCATCACCGACCGTTCTCTCTCCCTTTTTTCGATCCGAAGCTCTCTCCCGAGGTTCCGTCGCCTCCGACCTCCCTCATCCCGCCTCGCGTGTTCGATTTCGGTGAGACCTTCGCCGTCCTTGCGTTGCTCCGGAAGCAAGCGCGCCGGTGACGCCTCGTCGCCGGAAAGTTCTTCAGAACCAGAGCTTTGTGTTTCCGGCGAGATCCTCGTCGTGCGGGCCAGATCTGAGGCGATAGCTCGCCGTGCTCAGCCTTCCGCCTCCGTCGTCCCTTCCTCTCCCTACGACACCGGCTTGGACTTCGCCCGAGAAGACGAAGACCACTCCGGAACCCGTGTGAAGAACGGAGGAGAGACTGATCGACTTTACAGCAGAGTATTATTAGAGGAAGACCACAAGGTAGGGGAAATCCTAACTACTCGAGTATTTCATTATTAGAATGCATGTTAGGTTAATAAAATCGGAACGGTCCTAGAATTGCATATAGGAGGCGAATAACTAGATTAATCGCCCTTAAATTACTAATAACCGGAAGTTGCTAGAATGTATGCTTAGGATGAGAATAATTAGTACAACTCGTTTTCGATACTTGGGAACTGATTTACTGGTAGAGAGGCCGTGATGAGCCCTCGGATTAGTTGTGTACTAGGTTCACATGCTTGGTCGATAGATATTAGGATAATCAAGAGTCTAAAGGAACTAGTTTACTTTACTGTTGTTTAGTTGAATGTTTACTTGATTGGTTGAATGATTGTGTTGATATAATTGTTGATTGAACGGATGATCGAGTATGACTGGTTGTGCCAAGGGGTACAATCAGGTGATCGATGTACCGATGGTTCGTGACAGGTAAGTATGACGGTAAGGGTAATTGTGGGTATGAATCTCGTGTGGTGTGTATTGATGAACGTGTGTACTTCTAAGATTGAGGATTAAGTGATTGTCTTTGGTGTGTTGTGGTGAAATTGGGATTCGATAAGTGTTGGTTATCGGATGTGTTATAATGTATGTTCTTTATTCTTATTCTTGAAATGTTTGTTTGTTTGTTTGTTTGTTTGTTTGTTTGGTTCGGTACTACACCGGGGTGGGGGGTAATCCGGTGTCGTTGTGGTGGTTGGAGTTTGACAGAGATAGTGGGATATTGAGTGATTATTGAGTGGTTATTGGAGCCTGAGAACTCGGCAGATCCTACGGGATATTGAGTGATTGTTGAGTGGTTATTGAGTGGATTACTTCATGAGAGATGGTTTCTGAGGTTTCACCCAAGGATGTGCGTCCCAGTGGAGCACTACCTTGGTTCCCTATGACATATGGTCCCTTGGAGGCATTTCCGAGAATCCCGACGATGAGCGTCCCTATGGGATGGTTTCTGGTGCCCCGATATATGTGCCTCCTTTGGACCGAGGGAAAATATGATATGATATGGGTACTCTGGTGGATCGGGATATGGGAACCGAAGTGATCCCAGAACCTATCCATGGATCGGAGACTTGAGAAAGCGAGTGATTGGCGTGATATTAATTGCTCCCATTTTAGTAAGTTATGATTCATTGTAGTATTTTCAGGGAATCTTTTAAGTTACTGTTATCTTTGAAAAAACGATACTATTTTCTTACACTGATTCCATAACATTTCCTTGATTAATAGTATTTACTCGTTCCCAGTTGTGATGGTTTTCTATTCTATTATAATGTTCTCTGTTTATTCTCTGGGAAGTTATCGTTATCCTTGAGAATGCGCTATTGTTATCGTTGCCTTTTATTTATTTACTATATCTTTTGGTCTAAGGGTTTTAAGTATTTTTGTGACATCGAACTAAAGCAGTTTTAATATTGAACTTGGAGGCTAAAGTTGTTAACGATTTTCCCTACTGAGCGTAAGCTCGCACCTATTTGTTTATTTATGGTGTGTACAGGTGTGCTTGAGATCTGGGGAATTCGAGCCTTGGGAGCTTCCGGATGTCTTGAGGGTTGTATTAGAGATGTGTTGGTCCGCATTGTTAAACTTTATTTATCTTGTGTTACTGGTCAAGTTTTGACACTATAGTTGAAATTTTGGTTTGGATTATTGAGAATTATTTTGGACTTGCTTTCAGCTTTAACAGAGTTTATTACTGTTTTACTACTTTTATCTCGTTTGTTTCTAGTCGCGTCTCGAGTCCGGCCAAAACCGGATTTGGGACGTGACATTTATCAACGAGAGTTGCAGGTTCGTTAGCAACAGCAATAGGTTCAGATGCGGCAGCAACAAGATTTTCAGGATTGGAAGCAACAGCAATAGGTTCATGATCGGTAGCAACAAGAGTTGTAGGACCGGCAACAACAACAGTTTCAGCTTCCGCACCACGTGTACCTTTCTGAATGAGCTCTACAAATAATGGGGCTCTAAAATTGGGGTTCAGGTTTTCCAAAATAAAAGTCCGAACATCTTCATCATCTACTATCTTATTTGGCAAGTGAAATCCTCCGCCACCAATACTATTAGGAATTTGAGCCTTGTAACTAAGCTTCAATTATAAGTCCTTTTCGTCACCCCGGATCCTTCTATATGATTTATCCATTAGACTCTTAAATGTTTCATTAGCGGCATCAACAATGACAGTCCTAATATTATTGGCAGATGGAACCCAGATATACCTCCCATCCTTCTTTAACTAATGTTCCCCACCAAAGGAAACATGAATTACCACTAGAACCATTTCCTGCAACAATTATGATCGTAGAGAAGTATTTTTAAGTATATATAAAGTCTCGAATGGGAGTAATTCGTGGTTGAACGACAAGGAGATAGGGTGCAAATAGGTCGACCAGCCCAATATGAAGACCGGCCAACCACAAAACTTAGTCTCGACTGAGACTTGTTCATGGTTGAACGACCAGGTGGCACAAGCAAAATAGGTCGACCAACCAAATATGAAACTCGCCCGGCCAACATATAAAACTAGTGAAATATCTGTTAGTGTCGATCCAAACTCAGTTATTTCCGAACGACCAGGTGATACAATCCCCTGGTTTTAACCGACCGGCCCCATATATGGTCGTCCGTGATTATGAACAGTTGCTTGGATATTTACCGACCGTCCACTAGAGTCTCGAACAAGACTGCATCTGCAGACCCTGTTACGGCGGCGGACCACGAAACAAACGGACGAATTGGTGGGTGGGTGGATGGATGGATGCACCCACCACAAATCAATTTCGTTACATACACATCCATCCATCCATCCATCCATCAATTCAATTCGTGAATCCATCAATTCAATTTGTGAATTACAGGTCGTAGAAGACGATTAGGAATAACACTAAGAAGCAGAGATTAGATTAGATTAGACAGGACTTGCTTACTTGGTTATAGACGAAGGAAGGAAGACGAAGGGCAACTAGGGATGGACGGCGACGGAGCAGTGGTCGGGGCACGGTGCACCAGAACTGGATAGAAGATTTGCGATGGCCGACAATTTTGACGTGTGTGGGGGTTAGTTAGGGTTAGGTACCCCTTTTGGTCATTTTGGTCAAAAGGGAAATGAGGGAACCATGCAAGTTTCATTAAATAAGGTCAAAAATAGTCAAAAGGGCAGTAAAGGGATAATGAAAGTTTCATCACATGAGAAGGCTATAGAACAATAAATTACCAGCAGAAGGCTACCGCACCAAACAAATTAAAAAATAAGGCTATTCTACCAATTCATCCGTATATTAAAGCTAAGGTTTATTAAACATTAACGCAACATTAGAAATTCATCAATCATCACAACTCTTGTCCTCTTATAAATTCATCAATCTTGGCGTGTTTTCTAAAAACCCTAGGGGTTGCACTCTCTCTGCGCAGCCTCCTCCCCCCCACCCCCCACCCCCTTTCTCCACCATTGAAACTCTTGAAGCTCCTGACTCAAAGCGCTCTTCTAACCTTTCCGGTTACCCTTGACGGGTTTCCTTATGGATAGGTTCCAATCTACCCATTTATGGGTGTTACTTTTTTGTTTTTGTCTTTTTTTGCATCCGGTCTACCTCCGCAGGTCGCCGCCCATCGTTCAATCCGTTCCACGCTCTCCCTCGTCTCGCGCTCTCCCTGCACCGCCGGACCGGCCCCGCCTTCGAGCCAGTAGCCAGCGTGGCCCCCCCGCCGCTCTACGGAATACGGGCTCCACGCGCCGTCTTCCATCTACAACGGCCTACCGCCACAGGGTCACCCCTCGCCGGCATGGGTCCGCTCCCTCGATGGATTTGGGATCCGGGAGGAGGGACGGTAGTTTGGGACCTATTTCACAGGCACCCAAAATCAGGACTCTCAACCCCGAATAATCTTTTGCAGTAGGGAGGTCTCGGGGAATCCGCACTAAAGGTTGATTCTCTAGAAGGTTTCACTGTTTTAGGTCAAATAATCTTTTGGCTAAATAAGTTTAGGACTTTGGTTTATTATCATTGTGTAACGTTGGATCGAAGAACTCTTGAGGTCGGATCTGCGAAACAAAGCAGACTATATGTATGGAACCATGTGCGTCTGACGGGCTACGATCGGTTGGGACAAAAATCAGGTATCGGAGACTGTTATGTCCCTTCGTATAAGCATGATATGAAATCTTAATACAATACTTCTTTCCCTTTTCAAAAAAAAATCATCAATCTTCACAACCCATGGCCTCTTATGAATTCAACTGATGCTCAGGTTTCTTTAATATGTCCTCGTACACAATAACTATTAATTAATACAATAGTAGACTAGAAATAGTAACCATAACTCCACAACCGCTCCATATATTTAAACTAGACATACGTGGAGGACAAGTTATCTTATTGTTGGCCTGTGAGTGACTTACCCTCCAAAATCCAATCCTGTCTCCGTCAAAGCCATAAAGAAAAGATTCTTATTGATTACACATCCATTGTTTGGAATCTTCACTCAATCACTCATCTTATTAAAAAAAATTGCTTTCACCAATCATCATTCATTGCTTCCACAATTCAATTCAACCATTTCCAGTCCTTCAATTCATCATCCCCATCGAAACAAACCTTCCATTTCGTTTCATAATGGAAAATTCTGTCGGTCCACGAACCTACAGTTGTTACAAGTGCCGGAGCCATGTTTCACGCCACGACGATATTGTTTCGAAATCTTTTCAGGTGAATTAATTCATAAAACCACTTATATCTTGAAATCACATAGAGCTTTTTTTGTTGATTAAATCGTCATGATGCTTATAACAGTCCGGGAGTGGGAGGGCGTTTTTGTTTTCTCATGCAAGCAACATAGTGGAGGGACCGAGGGAGGACCGGCGGCTGATGACAGGGTTGCACACGGTGGCCGACGTGTACTGTTCCGAGTGCGGAGAGGGCTTGGGATGGAAGTACGTCAAGGCTTATGAGGATTCCCAGAAGTACAAGGAGGGCAAGATCATTCTTGAGAAATTCAAGATTGTTAGGGATAATTGGTAGCTTTATTAATTCTAAGTTGGTTTTTTCAATTCAAGATTGTGGGGGAACTTTCTTTTACACTGAACCGATTGTGATGGGATAATGTTTCCATCTTTAGTGAATTTCATGGAAAACCTCTATTTGTTAGTAATATTGTTGAAAAGATTCTCAATAAAAATTATTATTTTTTGATGGGCGAGGTTTTTATTGATCCACTAATTTCCAATATTAAGGAAATTGAGAAGTTGAATCAAATACAAACAAAATACAAAGCCTCTCAAAAAAAAAATACAAATAACAGCCTATACATTTGTAGAAGCAAAAATCTTAGCACAAAACTTTTCCGAAGGAGGATACAATACAAAGA
The DNA here is from genome assembly GCA_963921825.1 of Erodium maritimum. NCBI lineage: Eukaryota > Viridiplantae > Streptophyta > Magnoliopsida > Geraniales > Geraniaceae > Erodium > Erodium maritimum. The sequence goes on along the minus strand of OY997596.1, from coordinate 24,356,302 downwards.
CATAAACTTATATATTGGATTGTAGAGGAGAAATCTATTGAGAACCACTCTTAACATAGGAACTGTGAGAACCAATCCTAGTCACTCTCACCTATGATCCAACACTCATCAAAATGCCACATCATCACCCTAATCCAACCCACATACACGCCACTTTCATCCATTCTCACACAAGAAAGGGCATAATTGTAATAGCATGGTGTCATGTGGACAAGTGTCCATTTTTTTCTTCACCAATTCACTAATTTAATATTTCCAGATTCGTTGGAATCCGATTAACTTCAAACTTGCGCCAATTTTTTTCAAGGGCTTTAAATCAAGATCAGTCATGAATATATTTTGAAGCACGAAAATAAAAATTTATATCAAGGTGATAAAAATAATGTTGAGCGTTGATAAATTTTCACTAATAAATTTTTTATATCGGAGTACCAAACTAGTGCTAAATGTTGATAAAAAAAACATGTAATGAGGTGATAAGAAACATATAATGAGGTTATAAAAACCATTTTCAATTTTGATAATAAGTGTGATACACTAGAGTTTAACGTTGATAAAAAAACTTGTGATGAGGTGATAAAAAACACGTAATTCAATGATAAATATAGTGTTTAATGTTGATGAAACTGGTGTTCATAAAAAGCACGTGATGAGATGATAAAAATCATGATCAGTTTTGGAGAATGGGGTGATAAAACCAGTGTAAAGTGTTGATAAAACCAGGGTAAAGTGTTGATAAACTCATAGCAAAGTGTTGATAAAAATTACCCATATATAATTTCTTTAAAAACCAGCCCCGAAATAATAAAAAATTTGTGCTTCAAAAAAACATGTGATGGGGGTGATAAAACACGCGTAATTTGAATGATAAACCTAGTGTTTAGTATTGATAAAACTAGTGTTCATAAAAAAGCACGCGATGAGGTGATAAAATCATGATCAATTTTGGAAAATGAGGTGATAAAATCAGTGTAAAAGTGTTGATAAATCCAGAGCAAAGTGTTGATAAAAATTACCCAGACTTTTTTATAAAAAAAATCTACCCCGAAATAATTTTTTTTTTCGTGCTTCAAAATATATTCATGACGGATCTTGATTGAAAGCCCTTAAAAAAACAAAACTAATGGCGCAAGTTTAAAGCCAATCGGAGTTCAAACGAAGCGGGAAAAATTAAATTAGTGAATTGGTTAAAAAATAATAATAGGATAGTTTTACTAGTAAGCCCTTATCACTTACTAAAAAGTGTTGTTTTTTGTAGTCAACAACTACTCAATTGCATATCATCTATCCATTCTTAAAATGGATGACTTAGATTGGTTCTCGCGGTTCCTACGTTAAAACATGGTTCTCACCAGATTTCTCCTCTCGGATTGTATTGTTAAAAACTACACTCTACTGTAATTCCTTAAAACTCTGGTTGTTCTATATCAGCCAAGAGGAGATCTATGCCTCTATGTGAAAGAGAATTGGACCGGATCCCTCCATGGCCTTAAGGCTCGAGTATGAAGACGATTGTATCTTCCAAAAAAAAATATTCTAGTTTACTGAACTATTGAAGACCTGATCATTTTTTGCAAACCAAGTTTCCCAGATTACAATTTTTGAAATTCCCACCCATAGCTTTTTGCAAACCATTTTTTGAAAGCCCCAACATGACATCACCTTGCCCATATACTCCAACTCGTTTAACAGTATAGGAACAAATATTGCGAGTCTCCAAAACGGATGCGACAAAAAGGACACACACAGACATTGTTGAATGGGGGTTCTGATTCCTTTATCTTCCAGATAACACTTAGTCAGAATGACATTGTGGCACCCCTAACTAAGCAAAAGTTTCAATTTTATGTGAGATTCCAAAATCCTAGAGAATCAAGGCTCGAGCCTTTTAAGTTCCTTATGAAGCAAAGAAAGAATAAGCTTACCTTACAATGAAACCTTTGTAAAGGGTGTTTCCTTTTCTATGGCTTCGGAGTCAAAGCTTCATCCTTTGCTTTCCGTTTTATCTTTTAGTTCCGGTTTTACCTCTTTGTATGGAGATTATCGTGTTTGTAATAACCACTCCCGGTCAACGCCAGTCAAACCTGCGAAAAACAGGAAAATTTAAAAAATTTAAGACGGACACTTAATGAACCTAAAATGACCCCGAGTGTCATACCGGACTTAAGTTGACCCCGTTATTGACCAAAGTGAGTTACGGGGGACTCAGGGCAACTTTCTGATCAATTTGAGAAATGTTGACTTTTCGCTGGAAAAGTCAACCGAGCGACGTTTTGGTCCATTCGAGGACCGTTTTGGATCCGAAAAGCTTAACCGTCATCGCAGCGGTCTTAGTTGAGCCGTTTCCTTGTGGCCCGCCAAGTTTCGTAATTTTTGGGAAAAAGTGCCCGTTCGGGGCCCGAAACGTCCGATTTTCGCGAATCTGATTGGAAAATATTAACTAGATATTTTCCAAAAGGTGTGGGACCCACCTTGACACATGTCCTAAATGTGGTGGTGTTAGTTTTGGGGGGAAAATGAATGGAGGAGAAGGGCTGGCCGAGACTTGGGTTTTAAAAGAAAAAAAAAAAGAGTTTTAATTGGGTTTTTGTGTTAGTTGTTTTAAAATAGAAAGAAGAAGAGAGGTTTTAGAGAGAGAAGGAGAAGGAGAAGAAGAGAGAAGAAGGGAGGTTGAGCTAGGGTTTGTGATCGAGCCCTTGGATCGAGTCAAAGCAAAGAGCAATCTCGTTCCCCTCGTTCTCCTCTACGGTAATACCCGAATCGATTCTCGTTTTGGTTATTTTCTTGGAAGCTAGGGTTTGAGTATAAACTAAGGCTTAGGGTTGTGTAGAGTGTGGGGAGGTGTTGGAGACGTTTTAGAGGTGTTTGGGGGTTTAATTTCACGTTTTCCGATGACCGGAGGCTCGGGAGGAGCTCCGGCCACCGTGGGTGGTGGCCGGCCGGCCATGAGGTGGCTGGCCGGAGCTGGCAGCAGCCACCACATGGTGGCCGAGCCTCCCCTTAAACCCTAGGGTCTCGGCCAAGTAGTGTGGGTGGGGCCCACATGCTCGGGTGCTCGGTTTTTATCGTTCGGGTGGTTTAAAACGTTCCCCGGACCATTTATCCTTAATTGAATCGAAATTTGGAATTAAATTGGAGAAGTTGTAATTAACGGGTTTTGGAAACTTTAAACGTTAATTAATTGACTTAGAAGTCGGAATTCAATTCCGTCAAGTGCGTTGGGTTCCTTGAAATATTCTAAGACCGTAGAAACGAAAACGGGAACTTTTGGAGCCCCGGAAGGCAATTAACCAAAACCCGGGCAGATTCGCCATGTCAGGCGAATCTGGCCTTTACGGGTCCTTCATCGACAATATCGAGTAATTGGGAAGTTTGGGAGTGATCGGCATTGTCGGGGTTACGTTTGGGCGTTAAGTATGTTAATTTTCGGTTTATTCGTACTAGTTTAAAAGTACTTTGAATTTGTGTTCTTTTAGATCGTGCTACGGACCGAGGCAAAGGGAAGCTCGGCGAGTGACTGGGTGTACTTCGGGTGTTGTTGGAGCGCTTTTGGGATTATATACGAGGTAGGGAAAAGTAGCCGGATCTCGGCCCTGACTGGGGAAAGTTAACAGTAGAATTGCATGTGACACTGGGGTGTCGTGGGTTGAATAGGTTTATTTAAATATTAGAAAAGCATGATACGAGTTTGTAGCGTTTATTAGAAAAGCATGTTACGGGGACTTAGTAATTATTGGAAAGGCTTGTGACACTTAGTAGTGTCGTAGGAACAGAGAACTTAGCGTTAATTGTTTTACTGGAGGCATATGACCATGCCCGGAGGTTGTTTGTGAACTTATCGATATTAGGAGTACTGGAGGCATATGACCATGCCCGGAGGTTGATTGTTAAACTGTTGATGTTAGGACTGTTGGAGGCTTGGTTAAGTCGGAGGTTGATTGCTTATTTGGTGTCTTGAGTGGCCTTGAGAGCCCGTATTTTATTATCGAGTTTTGGGTGGCCTTGAGAGCCCGTATTATTTATTGATTGAGTTTGGGTGGTCTTGAGAGCCCGTATTTTTTATTATCGAGTTTTGGGTGGCCTTGAGAGCCCGTATTATTTATTGATTGAGTTTGGGTGGTCTTGAGAGCCCGTATTTTTTATTATCGAGTTTTGGGTGGCCTTGAGAGCCCGTATTATTTATTGATTGAGTTTGGGTGGTCTTGAGAGCCCGTATTTTTTATTATCGAGTTTTGGGTGGCCTTGAGAGCCCGTATTATTTATTGATTGAGTTTGGGTGGTCTTGAGAGCCCGTATTTTTTATTATCGAGTTTTGGGTGGCCTTGAGAGCCCGTATTATTTATTGATTGAGTTTGGGTGGTCTTGAGAGCCCGTATTTTTTATTATCGAGGTTTGGGTGGCCTTGAGAGCCCGTATTATTTATTGATTGAGTTTGGGTGGCCATGAGAGCCCGTGTATTTAAATTGGTGTTTTGGGTGGCCTTGAGGGCCCGTGTACTAAGGATGGTGTCTTTGGCTGGCCTGACCAAGTTTGAGTATCAACGGGTTGCAAGCATTCTTTGGCTGGCCTGACACGAGTTTGAGTAACACAGGTTGCAAGCATTCTTTGGCTGGCCTGGTCCGAGTTTGAGTAACACAGGTTGCAAGCATTCTTTGGCTGGCCTGGTCCGAGTTTGAGTATCACAGGTTGTAAGCATTCTTTGGCTAGCATGATCCGTGTTCGTGTGAGTGGGAGAGGTTACTGAGCAGCTGGTATGCGATCCTTTGTGATCTTGTTTGGTGTGCGATCCTTTGTGATCTTGTTTGGCGTTGTGTAGTCTTTCTGTCGTGTCCTTGGAGGAGGTCGTCGATAGTTGTGTCGGGTCTACATTGTGTTATCGAGTGTTGAGTCTGTTGAGGAAGGTAACGGGTTGTGGGTCAGTTGGGTACTTGAGTTGGGGACTATAGTCCCAGTGTTGGGTTTGGTTTTAGTGTTACTGGCTTTGTCTGCTAATTATGCCGTAGTCAGTCTGTTATCCGTGGTGGTGAGCGAACGCTCACCCCTAGCTGCTTTTCCTACAGGTACTGTTCGTGGGACGGACTAGGTGAGCTCTTGAAGTTCATGGAGCTTGGAGCGGAGTCTGGTCTTTACTTTTGTTGAGTCTAGTGACGGATGTGTACCTTGTCCACTTGTTGGGACGTTTTTGTATTGTAAATACTACTATTATTTTGGTAAATAAATGGAAATGTCAAAGCTTTTATTCAAAACAGGTTTTTAAGTATTCATGTTTTAAAAGTTCGCGTCCCGAGTTCGATTCGCTGAAATTGGGGCGTGACAGTGTTGCTGTCAATGGAGTCGCAGGCAGCAAGAAGAACTTCACAAGCGAGGGTGCAGGCAACAAGGACGTCGGGATCCGATTTGCACCAAGGTTCGCACCAGGGTTTTCGTTCTACCACAGCCAAGAAGGGTCGGATGACCGCGACCACGGTGAGTGGCGTCGGTGAGCCTCGTGATTCCAATCGGGGTGGGGATTTGGTTTCAAAGCAGTCTTTTTCGTTGCCTGGTTCGTCAAGAGAGCTTGATGCTTCTGCTCAGGTTGCTCCGGCGAAGGTTCAGACATCGAAGACTGTCATAGAAAAGAGGAAGAAGAAGGCGATTTTAATGGATTCGTAGATAGTGATTTGTGTGGTCTGGTGTAGGACAAGGGAGAATCGTCTTTAGATCCACTGAGTGTCGTGGCGAAGAGACCAGATCTAGGGAAGGTCTCTTTGGAGAAGTCAAGAAAGTTAGTGAATTTTAAGGAGCAAGAGGACGAAATCAGTGAATGTTTGGCGTGTACGGTAAGATTGTGTCTGCTTCAGTTTTCAAGCGACCAAATCGCAAAGGCCAGTTTTATGGTTTCGTGCGTTTCGAATCCAAAGACGCTGCTACTCAAGCTATCGAGGGGTTAAACGGGTTGACGTACTATGGTCACATTCTCTTTGTTTCCGTCGCGCGAAGTTGGATACAAATTGAAGCGAACCCAGATGAGTTTCACGGTGCAATCGGAAAACAGAGAATGTGTTATGTTTCTTGTTCCCAGAAACAAAGCCTACCTTCAGAAGTTTTGGTCGATGGGGGAAGAACAGTTGGGACTCCGGTGGAGCCTTCCGATCTTTCTCCGGTGAAAAACTGACGGGGTGGTGTCTTTTCTCCGTCAAGAAATTAACGGGCGTTTGAATCCCAGTAGTCTCGCTCCAGAAGATGTTATCCATGATTCTGAAGATTTGGTAGCGATCTCCAAATCAACTCGGAATTTGGAGTCGCGATTTGCGTTGAATCAGTAGGAAATTAGGGTACGTCTTCTACTGCTCCTACGGCAGATTTTACAGGTCTTGTTTCTGCTCCGAGAGATGTTTCAGGACGTGATGTTGGACTCATGGTTGGGCCCATTCAACATGTTCTTATGGACCCAATCCTTGTTGCAAGGGATGTTGTTGATTCAGGCTTGGTTTTTGACACGGAAAGATCTGATCAAGAGAATTTTGATGTCTTTGGGCCTAAATCTGGGCTTGCGTCCAGATCACAAGTCTTAGCACTTGTTCAGCCCATAACTTTATCCCAGCAGGTGATAGGTTCAGCTGTGGTAGTGTCTAATTTGAATTCAGTGGGCCAGTCCTCACAACAGGTGGTAGTATGTGATCCTGTTGGGGATCCTCAGGGTAATCCGTGGAAGGAGGTTCTCCTTAAACCTCCAATTCAAACCAATGTCACAGCTCAACCAAAAAGACGTGGTCGTCCAAAGAAGGGACAATCAAAGGAAATTGCTCCTCCAATTGTTTTTATCAGACAAGAGCTAAAACTTCTGCTGATAAAGGAGACAATTCAGGATGCTTTATTGTTGACATTGCTAAGAAGGATAGCTCGGGTGATTGGACTTATTGAAAGAAAGTTGGGAAAATGTTGTTGACCTTGTTTCTCTGGTGCTCAAACAATCCAATTCTTTAGACGTCCTGCAGCGTTTTGAAGAGGATGTCGAGGATAGTGAGGATGAGGAATACCCTAAACCGAATACAGGAAAAGTTGGAATCCTTATTTTGGTTTCTAATCGGTTTTTTTGCTTGAACTCGGGTAGGACGCAAGCAAGGAGGGAAACAGTTTGATGTTTCTTTTGTTGCTTCCCTATTTGGATTTATTTTGTTATTTGTTTTGCTACTTATAGTTGTATGGTCTAAACAAAAGGTCCTGCTTTGAGGATCGTTTTGTTGCATTGTTCTACTATCTTGTAGAACGTTTGCTTAATAAATATGAGCTTATAAAAAAACAATGAAACCTTTGCCACCGTGACCCATATTACTTGGTCATCTAAGTTAGCCTTTGTAGAGATTACCGCAAGTCTCCATCAATCTTTTTTCCAAACTTTTCTCCCATCCAAACTTGCACCTAGAGAATGAGATTTTCAAGAATGAATTTACCAAGAAGTCACTCACTATGCCATTCTTGTTAGCTGCCAAAAGAAATAGTTGTTCAAATCTTGTTTTGAGAGCTTCTCCTCCAATCCAAATGTCTTGCCCAAATATGATTTTTTTTTCCTGCCCCAAGCTCCCAACTGCTCCAGCATACCTAAACTGAGGTATGAAATTAAGCTCTTTAGCTAAGCATTGGATATAGCCTATCCATTAGTTTTTGTCAATATTTTAAAATTGACTTAGATCTCACTCCTTCTTGTCCCATCTATACTCAGCACATAGCACCAATTTTCAAAGAGGATTAGCCTCAACACTAAACCTCATCCATCATCTTTTGGGTTTTTATGCCATAGGACCATCCACATGAACATATTACAACGTCTTTGTGATTAGTAATAGTTGGCATACTACCACATGAACATATGTTGCTTCGTTGTGATATTTCTTGGTTCGTGTGGGGACAGATTCACTCTTGATGGGGTATCATTTGGCCTTTACCCATATCAGTGGGCGGTCTTATTCTTGGTTGAAAGGGGCTGGGAAATTTAACTTGGTGGAAAGGTTGGGTGAAAACGGGTTATGTGGTGTTGTGGCATATTTGGTTACTACGTAATTGTGTGGCTTTTAGTGCTAAAATGTTGTTAGCATAGGTGGTGGTTTATGAGATCAAACATCATTTGTTCTGGATTTTATGTAATGCGGGGTTGCTTAGGCCTCATACCTTGTTTGAGGAGTGGAGTAGACAATCGGGGTCCTACTTAGTGGGTCGTAAAAGACGAGTGGCGACTTTGAAGGTGCAAGTTCTTGTCTTGTGGTGGTTCATGATGTTAGTCTTAGTGCCCGTAGTTCAATCCTAAATGTCCAAATGTATATATCATCGTTAGCAATAAAATTAAAGTGGCTTTATATTACTTATGTGTTGGAGTAATATATCGATGTGTGCTCTAATCTATGCCCACAATGTGAATAGAACCATAGATCGAGATAGATCACACTCGAAGGGTCCCTAGTCAACAAAGCTTCACTAGAAGCGACTAGTATGAAAGATGGTTCTTTTTGGCTTACGTTCTGTTAGTCATTGGAATGGGATTCCGGAGTCTGATCATAGGTATCATGTGGGACATGATATTGGACGACCCGACATGAATATGTGCCATAGATCAAGTCATGAACATATTCATTGCCGTAGCTTGTCATGTATCCTTAGACCAAGGAGTCTTTGTGATCGCTATGTAGTCAACAACTAAATTTGACCTGAGCCGAACGTTGTCCGTAATAGGGCTTCCATAACAGCCAGGATTGGCTTGGAGACGGGCTACATGAGTGACACGAAAGACGACTAAGGGATTTATCCCTCATACTGAGGTATGAGAAAGATATAGGTTCTCGGCCGCTTGATCGAGAGTGACTGAAAGAATAGCATGGCCATGCACATGATACTGGGTATCATATATTCAGTCATCTCACATATCAAGGAACATTAATTGAAAATAATAAGGATGACTGATGTATGCCTTATCTCAATCAGGATATCGGAGATAAAAGGATAATGACAGGGACGACGGAAAGGTTAGAATCGGCAGGGTCGATTCGTTATGTAGTGTCAGGCAATACTAAAGTCTCGTAAGTTGCCACTTAAATAGGATCAAGTAAAATGGGATTTTACGTTGATCTATTGACATGCATAAACCTAAGGGTCACACCGGAGGATGAAACTCATTGACACATTTATGGAGAATTGCCAAAAGGGAGTTGACTCAGGACATGACCAAAACTGGGTTTTGGGTCATGTGCTCGTAAGTGAATAGGACTTTACGGATCGAGACAAGGCTTGGAGTCTTGGGATTGATCGCGTCGGATAATGTTGGACATTTCCGGTATGGAAGGCTTGGAGGCGATGAGCGAATCACGGGACCTCGTTGGAAATGGCCACGGGCCATGTTCCAAGAGGCCCATGAAAGGCCCATGCAACCAAGGCCCATGAAACTAATTAATCAAGTCTTGATTAATTAGAACTAAGTAAGCAAGACAAGGATTAAGGTGTTGGTGATTCACCACCTAACCCAATCTTGTCTTGCCATACTTTGTCCTATTTACACCTTACTTGTCACCATGCTTGTCCCATGCCTTTAGTTGGACAAGTATGGGGTTTGTTATGTTTAAGTCATCTTTTTTCAACATAACAAACACAAGACACAAATGGGAATCAACTTTTTTCTCTCCCTCCTCCTACCATTTCGGGTTTGGCTAGTTTCCACCTCCATTTTTGTGTTCTTGAGTCCTCAAAGAGAAGAACTACGTGGCTCTGATTCCCATGTGGATACGTAGGCGTCTTGGAGACTCAAGTCAATCATTCGTTACCCGGTGTTCTTGTTTTGGTAAGAACTAGTGCTGAATTTTTCTCTTGTAAATCCATTCTTTGTTAGTTGTTTCATGGTTTTAATCGTCTCTTGTTTTTCATTGATTTTCCGCTTAGAGTTGGTTCATCTCCAACCCTACCTCGAGACCCAACAGTGGTATCAGAGCATTGCTACCTTTGGGATTCACAAGACGGCGTTCAAAGTTTCGGTTTTGCTTGAAAGTTTCGTTTTTGGCATATTGTTTTGCTAAATTGTTTGATAACATGTTTTAAATTCTTGTTTATAGATTTAATGCATGTAAAATGAATTTTTAAAAATTATTTCAAATCTGGAAATTTTGAAAAAACAAATTGATTTTTCGGGTCTCAGGAGCGGGACTCTCGGGGAGCCGAAACCGGGACCGAACGGGGCTCCGTTGGACGGAGCTAGGCCAAGCATGACCATTGGATGGTTGATATGCCAACGCTAAACCGTTTTGTTAGTTATAACGAATTTGGAACCGTCATGACGAACTCGAAGATCAAATGTTCAAAAGTTTCATTTTTGAACGGTTTCGATAAACCGAGCATCAAAAAATTTCGAAACTTGGCTATTAATTAAAACCGGAAAATCACATGATGTTTGATAACATTCTTTTTTGATAACACGATGTGTGATGTGATGTTGGCATAGTGTGCCAACATCACACGAGCTCGATTTAATTATTTATCGCGGCCTGCGAGCCGTTAAAGTTAGCGTGTAATTATTCTTTCAAGGTGTGGTCGTCGAACCACTTATTTGTAATATTTATTTATTCCCAACCTGCGAGTCGTGTATTAAATTGTAATATTTTTCTCAACACAAAGAAAGGGCGAAAAGGTCATTTGGTGGCTTTTCGGGTGTTGGCATCGGCTTGGAGTCGATGGAGCTCAAGAAGCTAGTGGGAGTTAGTTTAGGGAGTTATTATGTGCACATTTATCGCTTTATGCTTGGTTTAGTTTATGCATGATTAATTCTATGTGTTTTTGAATTGCATGCTTAACTGTATTTACCGAGCATATCACCTCACATGCAAAGATAAAATTGGATTTTTAATCCTTGTTTGTGAGCCCTTAGAACCGTCATTACATTAGATGTAGTTGACGGGTTCGAAGGAAGAATTGTTGGGTCTCGAGGTAGGGTTGGAGATGAACCAACTCGCAGCGGAAAATCAATAAAAACCAAGAGACAATTAAAACCATGAAACAACTAACAAAGAATGGATTCACAAGAGAAAAATTCAGCACTTTCTCTTACCAAAACAAGAACACCGGTTAACGAATGATTGGCTTAAGTCTCCAAGACGCCTACGTATCCACATGGGAATCAAAGCCACGTAGTTCTTCTCTTTGAGGACTCAAGAACACAAAAATGGAGGAGGAAACTAGCCAAACCCGAAATGGCCATGGAAGAGGGAGAGAAAATGTGTTTTCTATTCTTGTCTTGTCTTTGTTATGTTGAAAAAAGATGACTTAAACATAACAAAACTCATACTTGTCCAACTAAAGGCATGGGACAAGTATGGTGTCAAGTAAGGTGTAAATAGGACAAAGTATGGCAAGACAAGATTGGGTTAGGTGGTGAATCACCAACACCTTAATCCTTGTCTTGCTTACTTAGTACTAATTAATCAAGACTTGATTAATTAGTTCCATGGGCCTTGGTTGCATGGGCCTTTCATGGGCCTCTTGGAACATGGCCCGTGGCCATTTCCAACGAGGTCCCGTGATTCGCTCATCGCCTCCATGCCTTCCATACCGGAAATGTCCAACATTATCCGACGCGATCAATCCCAAGAGTCCAAGCCTTGTCTCGATCCGTAAAGTCCTATTCACTTACGGGCACATGACCCAAAACCCAGTTTTGGTCATGTCCCGAGACAACTCCCTTTTGGCCATTCTCCATAAATGTGTCAATGAGTTTCATCCTCCGGTGTGACCCTTAGGTTTATGCATGTCAATAGATCAACGTAAAATCCCATTTTACTTGATCCTATTTAAGTGGCAACTAACGAGACTTTAGTATTGCCTGACACTACATAACGAATCGACCCTGTCGATTCTAACCTTTCCGTCGTCCCTGTCATTATCCTTTTATCTCCGATATCCTGATTGAGATAAGGCATAAAGCCGTCATCCTTATTATTCTCAATCACCGTTCCTTGATATGTGAGATGACTGAAGATATGATACCCAGTATCATGTGCATGGCCATGCTATTCTTTCAGTCACTCTCGATCAAGCGGCCGAGAACCGATATTTTTCCCATACCTTAGTATGAGGGATAAATCCCTTAGCCGTCTTTCGTGTCACTCATGTAGCCCGTCCCCAAGCCAATCCTGGCCGTTATGGAAGCCCTGTTACGGACAACGTTAGGCTCATGTCAAACTCAGTTGTTGACTACATAGCGATCACAAAGACTCCTTGGTCTAAGGATACATGACAAGCTACAACACTGAATATGTTCATGACTTAATCTATGACACATATTCAGGGCGGGTCGTCCAATATCATGTCCCACATGATATCTATGATCAGATTCCGGAATCCCATTCCAATGACTAACAGAACGTAAGCCATAAAGAGCCATCTTTCATACTAGTCGCTTCTAGTGAAGCTTTGTTGACTAGGGACCCATCGAGTGTGATCTATCTCGATCTATGGTTCTATTCGCATGGTGGGCATAGATCAGAGCACACATCGAGATATTACTCCAACACATAAGTAATATAAAGCCGCTTTAATTTTATTGCTAACGATGATATACACATTTGGACATTTAGGATTGAACTACGGGCACTAAGACTAACAAGAATTACATTGGATGTAATTGGAGGCATCATTACATTTGGAATGTAGTTGATGTGCTCAGCGCATCTAGGATGTGCCAAAATTTTTAAACACAACCGGACAAGTAAAAACGGGTCATGTCTGATACCTCCCAATTCTCAACACCTTACTACCTCCCCGTCCTATGGGTGTCGTGCGCCTTAGCGGAGCATCCATGGGAAAGCGGGGTAGTAGGTTTGGACGACATATGTGGGTGTCGTGCGCCTTAGCGGAGCACCTACATAGTGGCGGGTCATAGTTGAAAGTTGGTGGACCCGACTACGATTCTCATCTAGGGTTGAGTTAGGGTATCAGATAGGGTAAGTCGTGTACTTAAGTACATGCCCTAGCCAAGAGTCACATTGGATGTGATTGGACGGGGTCCTACCTACATAGCTCGATTGAGTGGTGAGCCTTTGTTCAGCTTGATCGAGTGAATCAAGGATCTTGGTTTTAGATTCTAAAGGTATAGAATCGATTGTTGGTGTTTAAGCTTGATCTTCATAAAATTTATTCAGTTTACTGATTGAATTTTATCTGTTGTAGATCAAATGGAAAATTCAGCGAACATTAATAATTTGTCATTAAAACCCATTCTTGACAGGGTCAAACTAAATGGGACAAACTATTTGGACTGGTACAAAATTTTGAGGATAGTCCTCAAGTCTGAACGCAAAGAATATGTCCTTGACAAGGCTGTCTCTAAGACCATATCAGAGTTACATGAAGTGTCATTAACTGCTGAGAAGAATATATCAGGGATTTGGGATCCAAGGATATTCTGATGGTCAACAAGGGAATTGGAAGTGGAAAGGACGGGGCCCATGCGCACTTGGCAGGAAAGATGAGACACCTGAGAATGTATGCTTCTACTGCCAACAGCCTGGTCATTGGAACCGGGATTATAGGAAGTTCACGGCTGATCAGAAGAAGGGCAGTGGGACTGCGCCTTCAACAAATAGCTTGGATGATCTAAAGAAGAGCAGTAGGACTGCACCTTCATCAGGAAACCTGGATGATCTAAGGAAGGGCGGTGGGACCGTGCCTTCATCCGGTATTAACTCTATAGAGCTACATCTCTCTACTTCCAAAGATTCATGGGTATTAGATACCAGGACTGAATCTCACACATGCACTAATATATGGTGGCTGAAAGTAGGAGAGGTTTGGAAAGCACGAAGTGGACCTCAGAGTTGTGGCAACTGTTGTAGGATCCATGAGTCTTGCTTTGCCTAGTGGCCTTGTCTTAGTATTGTATAATGTATATTGCATACCTACTTTTAGTAGGAATATTATATATGTATCCGTGTTTGACAAGGAAGGATATAATGTTAATATTGGAAATGGAGTTTTCAATGTTCTATGCAATGATATGTTTTATACCAGTACTGACTTGGTTGGAGGATTGTACATATTAGATATGGGTAACAATGCCTCAAGTTCTATATATTACGTTAATACCAAGAGGTCTAAATCCAACGATTTAAACCTAACTCTGTTATGGCACTGTCATTTGGGCCGCATAAACAAGAAGCGCCTATCAGCACTTCAGAAGTGAGGGCTTTCAGGTTCATTTGAATTCCATTTGATCGATAGGTGCAAGGTTTGTTTGATGGACAAAATGACTAAAGTGCCCTTTATCGATCGCGATGAAAAGGCGGGTGAATTATTAGGGCCGATACACTCGAATGTGTGTAGACCAATAAGTTCACTTGCCAGGAGGGGTTTTAGCTACTTTATCACATTTACTGATGATTACAGTAAATATGGTTATGGCTATTCGATGAGACATAAGTCTGAAGCTTTTGATAAATTCAAAGAGTTTAAGACTAAAGTAGAAAACCAGCTCGGCAAAGGTATTAAGGCACTTCGATTGGATCGAGGTGGAAAATACTTGACCACAGAGTTATTAGATCATCTAAAAGAGAATGGGATCCTTTTGGAATGGACTCCTCCTGGGACACTGTAGTTGAAAGGTGTAGCCAAATGGAGAAATCGGACATTGTTAGACAATGGTTTGTTCCATGATTAGTTGGACTGATCTCCCAATCTCTTTCAGGGTTTATGCTCTAAACACGACCGCATTCATAGTGAATCGGGCTTCGACGAAGGGTGTGGAAGGGACACCATTATAAAAATGGTACGGGATGATGCCTGCTTTGTCCTTCTTAAAGATTTGTGGTTGTGAGGCTTATGTGAAACATTTGGATTCGACTGAGCTCGAACCAAGATCTGAGATATGCACCTTCGTGTGGTATCCCAAAACAACAAGGGGACACTACTTCTACAATCCCAGTGAGAACATGGTGTTCGTCGCTTGGGGTGGGGTCTTTATGGAAAATGAGTTTTGTTTCCAAAGACGTCATTGGGAGGACTGTGCATCTCGAAGAAATTCAGGATGGTACAGATCTGTCTAAACCAATTGACAACCTAGTAGAAAGGAGTCAGAGATTGTCGTAGAGTAAGAACCAATTCCTGTTACAATTCTGAAAGGTCCAAGGCGATTTGAAAGGATCAATCTTCCACCTCCAAGATATGGTATCCGGAGATGACAATGAAGTCATGGTGGATCACGATGATCCAGCCACCTTTCAGGACGTCGTGGATGGGCCCGACTCCGAGTTATGGCTGGGAGCCATGAGGGAGGAAATGCAATCCATGTCGGACAACCGAGTCTGGGAACCGGTTGATCCCATCAATGGTGTGAGGACCATTGGATGCAAATGGATCTTTAAGGTGAAGATGGACATGGACGGAAACCCTCTGACCTACAAAGATCAACTGGTGGCGAAAGGTTATGGGCAGATCCAATGGATTGACTATGAGGAAACCTTCTCCCTAGTGGCTATGGTCAAAATCGATCCAAATTCTTCTTGACATAATTGTGTATCATAATTATGAGATATGGCAAGTGGATGTCAAAACCGCTTTCCTAAATGGAAATTTGACTGAGTACGTTTGTATGTCTCGGCCCAAAGGTTTTGACGATCCGAAGAATAAGGGAAAGATTTATAAGTTGTTGAAATCCATTTATGGATTGAAACGAACTTCTCAGAGTTGGATCCTTCGTTTTGATGAAGCTGTAATTGGATTTGGCTTAATCACGAAGGAGGATGAATCTTGCGTTTATAAGAAGGCTAGTGGGAGCAAGATTACCTTTCTGGTTCTCATTGAAAACGACATCCCAACCTTGCACGAGACTAAAGCTTGGTTGAGGTAGTATTTTTCAATAAAGGAATTAGGCGATGCTTCTTATATCTTAAGGATTAAGATATGTAGAGATCGCACCAAGAGGGTCTTGGATTTAAGTCAGGGAACCTATGTGAACAAGGTATTGAGTAGGTTCTTAATGCTCGATTCAAAGAAAGGACTCTTACCAACTAGTCATGGCATTCATCTCAGCAAGACTCAGTGTCCTAAGACATCTGATGAGCTGAAAAGGATGATGATAATCCTATGCGCCTGGGGGCAGGATCGATTATATATGCCATGACATGTATGAGACCGGATGTCTCGTAAGCCTTATGTTGTACCAGTAGACATCAGTCTAACCCGGGGGAAAGATGATGTTGAACTAGTCGTCGAAGGATAAGTAGACGCTAGTTTTCCAAGATAAATCCATATGAATTTAGAAGTCAGTCAGGATATGTGTTTATGTTGAATGACAGAGCTTTAGCTGGGAGAGCGTAAAGCAAGATACCATTGTCGAATCTACGATAGAGGCCAAGTACATGGATGCTGCAGAGGCAGCTAAGGAGGCTATGTGGATTTGGAAATTCACGGCAGGGTTGGGTGTAATTAAAAACCCATCCAGCCCGGTGAATCCATTTTGCGACAACACAAGGGCCATTGCACAAGCTAAAAGCCCAGATCGCATAACAAATCCAAACATGTACTACGGCGTATCCACCTAATCAGAGAAATATTGAACTGAGGTGAAGTGAAGATAACTTATATTGCAACAGATGATAACATAGCCAACCCTTTGACTAAGGCAGTGTCGCTGCCTAAACATGTTAGACATGTAAACTCGACGGGGACATATTGGAGTTTAGATTGGAACTAGGGCAAGTGGGAGATTGTTAGTCTTAGTGCCCATAGTTCAATCCTAAATGTCCAAATGTATATATCATCGTTAGAAATAAAATTAAAGCGGCTTTATATTACTTATGTGTTGGAGTAATATATTGATGTGTGCTCTGATCTATGCCCACAATGCGAATAGAACCATAGATCGAGATAGATCACACTCGATGGGTCCCTAGTCAACAAAGCTTCACTAGAAGCGACTAGTATGAAAGATGGCTCTTTATGGCTTACGTTCTGTTAGTCATTGGAATGGGATTCCGTAGTCTGATCATAGATATCATGTGGTACATGATATTGGACGACCCGACATGAATATGTGCCATAGATCAAGTCATGAACGTATTCATTGTCGTAGCTTGTCATGTATCCTTAGACCAAGGAGTTTTTGAGATCGCTATGTAGTCAACAACTGAGTTGGACCTGAGCCTAACGTTGTCTGTAACAGGGCTTCCATAACGTCCAGGATTGGCTTGGAGACGGGCTACATGAGTGACACGAAAGACGGTTAAGGGGATTTATCCCTCATACTGAGGTATGAGAAAGATATCGGTTCTCGGCCGCTTGATCGAGAGTGACTGAAAGAATAGCATGGACATGCACATGATACTGGGTATCATATATTCAGTCATCTCACATATCAAGGAACAGTGATTGAGAATAATAAGGATGACGGCTCTATGCCTTATCTCAATCAGGAGATCGGAGATAAAAGGATAATGACAGGGACGACGGAAAGGTTAGAATCGATAGGGTCGATTCGTTATGCAGTGTCAGGAAATACTAAAGTCTCGTTAGTTGCCACTTAAATAGGATCAAGTAAAATGGTATTTTACGTTGATCTATTGACATGCATAAACATAAGGGTCACACCGGAGGATGAAACTCATTAACACATTTATGGAGAATGGCCAAAAGGGAGTTGTCTCGGGACATGACCAAAACTGGGTTTTGGGTCATGTGCTCGTAAGTGAATAGGACTTTACGGATCGAGATAAGGCTTGGACTCTTGGGATTGATCGCTTCGGATAATGTTGGACATTTCCGGTATGGAAGGCTTGGAGGCGATGAGCAAATCACGGGACCTCGTTGGAAATGGCCACGGGCCATGTTCCAAGAGGCCCATGAAAGGCCCATGCAACCAAGGCCCATGGAACTAACTAATTAATCAAGTCTTGATTAATTAGTATTAAGTAAGGAAGACAAGGATTAAGGTGTTGGTGATTCACCACCTAACCCAATCTTGTCTTGTCATATTTTGTCCTATTTACACCTTACTTGTCACCATGTTTGTCTCATGCCTTTAGTTGGACAAGTATGGGGTTTGTTATGTTTAAGTCATCTTTTTTCAACATAACAAACGCAAGACACAAATGGGAATCAACTTTTTTCTCTCCCTCCTCCTACCATTTCGGGTTTGGCTAGTTTCCACCTTCATTTTCATGTTCTTGAGTCCTCAAAGAGAAGAACTACGTGACTTTGATTCCCATGTGTATACGTAGGCGTCTTGGAGACTCAAGCCAATCATTCATTACCCGGTGTTCTTGTTTTGGTAGGAACTAGTGCTGAATTTTTCTCTTGTGAATCAATTCTTTGTTAATTGTTTCATGGTTTTAATCATCTCTTGGTTTTCATTTATTTTCCGCTGCGAGTTGGTTCATCTCCAACCCTACCTCGAGACCCAACACATGCTACATAGCTCGATTGAGTGGTGATCCTTCGTTCAGCTTAATCGGGTGAATCAAGGATCTTGGTTTTAGATTTTAAAGGTTTAGAATCAATTGGTTGGTGTTTAGACTCGATCTTCATAAAATTTATTCAGTTTACTGATTAAATTTGTTTGTCGTGTAGATTACATGGAAAGTACTTCATCGAACAGCAGTAGTTTTTCATTGAAAACCATGTTGGACAAGGTTAAGCTCAATTGGAGAAACTATCTAGACTGAGACAGAAATTTTACGATAGTCCTCAAATATGAACGCAAGGAATATGTCCTAGACAAGGCTATCCCTTAAAAGCCAACTAATAACGCCACAAGGTCCGTTAAGGATGCATACCAAGAGAACCTTAGTGATTCTATCAATGTGGCGTGTATTATGCTAGGTTGCATGAAGAGTGAACTCAAGGAGTAGTTTATGGAGCAGCCTGATGACCCTTATGAAATGATGGGCATGATAAAGACTATGTTCAAAGAAAGGACATGTATCGTAAGATACAATGTCTTTAACGAACTTTTATCCTGCAAGTTGTGAGCAGGAGGCTCTGTAGGTCCTCTTGTCTTGAAAATGAAGGGTCGTCTCGAACATCATAATCGACTGGGTCTAAAGATTGGAAAAGGGATGACAGCGGATGTGGTTCTACGCTTCCTTCCTCGTTCATATGTTGGGTTAATCATGAAATATCACATGCACGATGTGGACAAGACCATATCAGAGTTACATGGTATGTTAGTAACTGTTGAGAAGAATATCATGGATCAAGGATCCAAAGATGTTCTAATGGTCAAACAGGGAACCGGTTTCAAGAAAGGAACCAGAAGTGGCAAGGGCAAAGCCCCTGCGCACTTAACATGAAAGATGAGATACTCAAAAGCTCATAACCCTCTTAGGACCGGGGAGTCCTCGAGGAAGGCTAAGGAGGTTGAGAATATTTTCTTCTGCTTCCAGCAGCCTGGTCATTGGAAACGGGACTACAGGAAATTTATGGATGATCTAAAGAAGGGCGGTGGGACTGCGTCTTTATCAAGTATTTTCTTTTTAGAGCTACATCTCACTACTTTCATAGATTCATGGGTATTATATATCGGAGTTGAATCTCACAAATGTATTAATGTGCAGTGGCTGGAAAGTAGGAGAAGCTTGAAGAAGGACGAGGTGGACCTTAGAGTGGGCAACAATATCAAAGTTACAGCAACTGTTGTAGGATCCATAAGTCTTACTTTACCGAGCGGCCTAGTTTTGTGCTACATAATTTATATTGCATACCTACTTTTAAGTAGGAACATTATATATTTATTCATGCTAAACAAGGAAGGATATAATTTTTATTTTCAATATTCTATGCAATGATATGTTTTATGCTAGTGCTAACATGGTTGGAGGATTGTACATATTAGATATGGGTAACAATGCCTTGGGCTCTATTTATGACATTAATACCAAGTGGTATAAATCTGATGATTTAAACCAAACTCTAACATGACACTATCGTTTGAGCCACATAAACTAGAAGCGTGTATCAGTACTTCAGAAGTGCGGAGTTTTAAAGTCTATTCGAATTTCATTTGTTTGATAGGAACGAGGGTTGTTTAATGGACAAATTGACTAAAGCGCCCTTCATCGGTCGCGGTGAAATGGCGGGTGACTTATTGGAGCTAATACACTCGGGAGAGTGTGGACCAGTGAGTACGCCTACCAGGAGAGGTTTTAGCTACTTTATCATATTTAGTGACGATTTCAATAGATATGATTATGTCTATTCGATGAGACATAAGGCTGAAGCTTTTGATAAATTCAAAAAGTTTAAGACTGAAGTAAAAACCCCATCTCCGGAAAGGTATTAAGGAACTTTGATCGGATAAAGGTGGACAATACTTAACACCAGAGTTTTTTAAATCATCTGGTATAGAGCATGATCCTTTCGCAATGGACTCCTCCCAGGACACCGTAGTTGAAAGGTGTAACCAAATGGAGAAATAGGACATTATTAGACGTGGTCTGATCCATGATCAGTTGGACTAATCTCCCGATCTCTTTCTAGGGTTATGTTCTAGAGAAGGCCACATTCATAATGAATCGGGCTCCGACGAAGGCTGTGGAAGGGACGCCATTTGAGAAATGGTACGGGAAGAAGCCTATTTTGTCCTTCTTGAAGATTTGTGGTTGTGAGGCTTATGTGAAACATTTGGTTTCGACTAAGCTTGAACCAAGATCTGAGAAATGCACCTTCGTGGGGTATCCCAAAGAAACAAGAGGATATTACTTCTATAAACCAAGTGAGAACATAGTGTCTGTCTCTCGGGGTGGGGTCTTTATGGAAAAGGAGTTTTTTTCCAAAGAAATTATTGGGAGTATTGTACATCTTGAAGAAATTAAGGATGGTACAGATCCATCTGAACCACTTGACAACCCACTAGAAAGATAGGAGTCAAAGATGGTCGTAGAGCAAGGACCAATTCTTGTAGCAATATCGGAAGGTCCAAGGCAATCTGGAAGGGTCATTCGTCCATCTCCGAGATATGGTTACTTTTTGTCTGGAGGTAATTGTGAGCTTATGGTGGATCACGAGGATCCATCCACCTTTCAGAAAGCCATGGATGGACCCGACTCTAAATTATGGCTGGGAGCCATGAGGGAGGAAACGCAAATCATGTCGGACAACCGTGTCTGGAAACTAGTTGATCTCGTCGATGGTGTGAGGAAAATCGGATGCAAATGAATCTTCAAGGTGAAGACGGGCATGGACGACAACCCTCAGACCTAAAAATCCTGACTAGTGGCAAAAGATTATAGACAAATCCAATGAATTGATTATGAGCAAACCTTCTCATCAGTGGCTATAGTCAAATTGATCTGGATTCTTCTTGCCACAACTGCGTATCATGATTACGAGATATAGAAAATGGATGTGAAAACCGCTTTATTAAATGGAAGTTTAACGGAAGATGTTTATATGTCTCAACCGAAAGGTTTTGTCAATCCGAAGAATAAGGGAAAGAGTTGTAAGTTGTTGAAATCCATGTCCGAAGAATAATGTTAGTTATGATATCAGCATAAAAAATAAGGAAATTTTCAATATAATACCATGCCAAACATTTATTTTTAAACTGATACCCTGGCACAAAAAAATTACAGTTAAATACCCAAACGAAACATTTACCAATAGTTTAGTACCTAACCGTCAAAATTCAGTTAACTTTCCATCCGAAATAGGTAAAAGTTCCATAATACCCCTAACTATCAGTCAAATTTTCAAATGTATACCATTGAATTTCCAGATAACTTTATTTATCTATATGGGGCTTCCGGGTACGGACTCCTCCTTAGATACGAATTACAAAATATACATTAAGATTAGCTTACACATACAAATGCATTGCAAAAACATACATACAAAACACACATTAAGATTAGCTTACACATACAAATGCAGTTGCAAAAACATACATTAAGGTTCGCTTACACATACAGATGAAAATGGTGAAAACATACATTAAGTTCAGCGTACACATACAAATGAAAATGGCAAGAACATACATTAAGTTTAGCTTACACATGCAGTTGCGAAAACATAAAAACATACATTAAGATTAAGTTTAGCCTACACATACAAATGAAAATGGCAAGAACATACATTGAGTTTAGCTTCTATAAAACTGATATAATGCAATTTACAAAAAACATGGCATAAACATGCAAACTAACTCATCACTTTACTACCCATAACTTTTCACTTTATAACATAAAATCATGTGATACACACCATCATAATAACTATCAAATTGATATAATGCAGCAAACAAAATACATGACTTAAACATACAAACTAACTTGTTTGTTTACTATATACGTTTAGGATTTTTGTGTTTCCTAATTTACAACTAAAATCCTAATCAAATCGTGTTATACCTCTTTTAAAAGATTATTTTCTAAAATAATAGATACTTGCAATCAATTAGGACTGTAAAAATCGTGTTATGTCTCTCTTAAAATATTATTTCCTAAAATAATAGACATGTGCAATCAATTAGGACTGTAATTTCAAATGCAAGTCAGAATTACATGCGTGTGAATAATAATTCAAATGAAATTGCAACCCATTATATTGTGCGATTCCAAGGTTGGGATGGATTCGTATTTCGTAAAAAAATTGGCTTATTCGTACCTGAATATAATCTTATATATATATATATATAGGGCTGGTATCCAGTACAAACAGGGCATATTGTGCAAACTACAAACAAATCTGAATCATAGGATGCGCTCAAAGTGAAGTCAGCAGAGCACACCAGATACGAACATGTGGCCACTTCGTGCGCGCCTATGGCCGCACAGTAGCGCGTGTTAAGCACGCGCGTAGCGCGCAAGGCACTAGCATCCTGTGATTTTAACGTACTAGCACTCCTATATATAACTTATCAGTACCCGTGTATGTAAACTATCAGTACAATTGCATATAAGGTATCAGCATTATTTTGCATATAAGGTATTAGCATCGTGCTATGTAAAATATCAACGCCGTGCTATATAAGGTATTAGCACTAGGCGCGCAATACAATTGCATGTAAAGTATCAGCACTGTTTTGTATATAAGGTATTAGCAATGTGCTATATAAACTATCAACATCGTGCTATGTAAAATATTAGCACTGGGTGCGCACACCAGCAGCAGAGCGCCCGCGTGTCAGCATCTTGCGCGCTCTATTGACGTCAGCGCGTGCGCATCTTGTGGCGGAGAATCGTCTGTAGTTTACACAATAAGGTGCGGTTTTTTATTTAATTGTCCACGTGTCAGCATCTGGTACGCTCTGATGATGTTATTTTGGGAGGATCCTATGTCCCAGATTTGTTTGTAGTTTGCACAATATGCCTCTATTTGTATTAGATATCAGTTATATATATATATAGGGTTATTTACAATAAGGTACCCTTATGTTTCGTCCACGAACGATAAGATACCCTAATGAATTTTGTGTCCGATAAGGTACCCTAATGATTCGTCCACGAACGATTTGGTTTAAAATTGGCATATTCCGTTAGTTTTTAACGGAATATTCCTCTAACTTAGACATTTTCAGTTAAGTGGGGTGTGAAATGACGAATTTACCCTTTCTTATTTTAAGCTTATAAATTTGATAGACAAAATTACCATTATACCCTTAATTATATAATACAATAAAAATATAATAAATAAATAAATTTAAAAATTTTAAATTAAAAAATTAAATTATTTAAAATAAAAAAAATTAAAAATACAAAAAATTAAAAATTAAAAAAATTAAAAAATCATTTTTATTTATAAAAAAATTAATTTTATTAAAAAAAAAATTCTGGATCGAGTTCGTCTTCTCCGGCAGCTCCGGCGTGGTCTCCGGCCACCCGTCCTCCGCCGGCGTCGTCCCCGGCCACCCGTCCTCCTCCGGCATCTTCCCTCCTCCCTCTTTCACCGCCGGCGTCGTTGATTTGGTTCAGATTTGAACCAAATCGCGATTTGGTTCAAATCTGAACCAAATCAAAAAAAAATTGCAGAACGTCCTTCGTCTTCTCCGGCAGCTCTGGCGTCGTCTCCGGCGTCTCGTCCCCGGCCACCCCCTCCTACGGCATCTCGTCCCCCTCCTCCGGCGTCTCCTCCCTCTTCCATCGTCGGCGTCTTCGTCGGTGATTTGGTTCAAATCTGAACCAAATCAACGACGCCAGCGGTGGAAGAGGGAGGAGGGAAGATGCCGGAGGAGGACGGGTGGCCGGGGACGACGCCGGCGGAGGACGAGTGGCCGGAGACCACGCCGGAGCTGCCGGAGAAGACGAACTCGATCCAGATTTTTTTTTTAATAAAATTAATTTTTTTATAAAATAAAAATGATTTTTATATATAAAATTGTTTTTAATAAAAAATTATTTATATATAAAAAAATAAATTATTAAAAAATAAAACTAATTAAATATAAAATCTGATTTTAAAATATAAAAATCTGATTTTTTTTAAAAAAAAATCAGTTTTTAAAAAGATTATTTATTTTATTTTGAAAATTAAAAGTAATTAGAAATTAAAGAAAAATAAAAACTGAGGGTATAATGGTCATTTCACTATTAAGTCAAAAGTCAACTAAAATGATAAAGGGCAAAATGGTCTTTTCACTTTGGTCTGTTAGTTTTTTAACAGCAGAAAACCAAATCGTTCGTGGACGAATCATTAGGGTACCTTATCGGACACAAAATTCATTAGGGTACCTTATCGTTCGTGGACGAAACATAAGGGTACCTTATCGTAAATAACTCATATATATATATATGTAGTTTGTATCTGATATATATATATATATATATATACGTAGTTTTCACTTTATATCTTAAGGTCAGTTTATATTAGATAGTGAGCCTATATATATATATATATATAGATTCTGTAACATTGAATATAAATTTCTGTAACACCATACATAATATTTTGTAACATCACATCCGAAAGTTGTGGGACGATCGAAATTTTAAATTAAAAAATATATTTATTATTTTTCAAAAATAATATATTAAAAAATCATATTTGAATAATAAAAATAATAATTCTGCAATAAAAAATAGAGGAGATAAAGTTACAGAACTACCCTTTTGTTGAATTTTTTATTTTATATATGGATAATTGAAGATGAAAATCTATAACCATTAGATTTCAAAAATCAATGGTCAAGATTTGGGTAACAAGTAACAACTTAAGCATGGGTAACACGTGAGCGTGCCCCTATATATATATAATCAAATTTTATTATAGGAAGGGTTAATTTCAGCTCACACCCATTTTCAGGTTTTTTTAAATATATATATATATATATAATCATTTTTATTATTTTGTATTTTATAAATATCATATTTATTTTGAAAAACAATTTTATTTTGTAGAAAAATCAATTATATATATATATATACATGTTAATCTTCGATAAAACATTCATTAACCTTTAATTGTTATTTTAATCTTAATAAAGTATTAATTAACTTTAATCTATTATTCTAATGTTTTGTTTAACTATTTTAAAACTATATTAAAAAAAATTAAGATAATTTCATCCAAAAACTGTTTATCGTCTCAGGTCTTCCTCTAACTTATCCAGAGTTTACCTATATGAACCCATATTCATCAAGGTTGGGGATTTTTGGCTTCAAAACATATCTACACATGTTCCTTTTAAATTTATCAAAACAACAAGGATTTGGTATTCGGTTAGGATTTCAGATCAACTCGGAAAGCCATGCCCACTTTAGATATGTAGCAAATCTTGTTGTCGCGACTTCGCCGGAGGGAAGGAATACCATATCTGGTCTTGAAGTCACGAGGTGGAGGTGCGGCGGCGAGATGAACTCCTCCGCTTCTCCGATCTACAGTCCGCTCGTCTGAGCTCGTGAATCTGTGGGATTGGCGCTGGTCGTTGCGAGGTAAAGTTCCGGCGAGGGAAACACAAATGGTAGATGGGACAAATCTCAAATGGTAGTGAGGATGATTAAGTTAGTTTAGGTTTTTAGTGGTGTGGGTTGAGTTAGAATTGAATGGTAATTTAAATTTAGGGTTTGAAAGGGAAGAAAAGTGTAGTGTAGTTCGATCATTTTCTAGAAAACAAGATCATGTGCAAAACATATGACCATTTTGCATCCAAATTGGACAAGATTAACAGATGAGTAGTAAATTGTAAATGTTTCATTTGGATATTATACTGCAAAAAAATTATATCAAAACATCATTTAAAAAATAAATGTTCACAAAATATTATTATATTGAAATTTTCCATAAAAACTAATGAACAAGTTCCCTGAAATTTTCCCCGTTCTCTTTAACTGGTCATACCTGTAATACAAATTGTTTTATCTAAAACATCACATACCAACAGTACCAGTCAAAGTCCATAATCATTCTAAAGTCGAGCAATAATAACATATGTGGTAGCATCAAGGTTTCATAACCACACTGGAGTTCAGACTAGTCTTCAATAGACAAAAGATACAAACACAAATAGTGGTTTCAATTATAGCTACCATCTCATATTTTTCACATTATAATTGTAACCACAACTACCATCCCGACAATTTAGTTATATATGCGATCCAAACACCTGCCTGGCAGCTTCAAATATCAACTTCAAGTTCTAGACCTCCGAATGGGTGATCGACTGCAGACAGATACAAAAAGAAGAAAAACATGAGAAACTAACAGTGAGAATACACGTGAATAATAGTGCATTTTCATACTAAGTTAACTATAAATAGTCAGTGTTACGAATAAAAAGAAAAACATGAGCAATTAACAGTAAGAAATAAAAATACAGAAGAATAATAGTGTAGTATACACAGTTGACTGTAAATAGTCTGTTATGAATAATACCTGCGATATCGGTCGTACTCAGGGCTGCGGTTTCTGCCATAGTCTGGACTTCTGCGCCCTTCGTACCTATCATAAACAGGGCTTCGTGCCCGACCATAGTCAGGACTTGGTCGCCTTCGATACACTGGACTAGGCGACCTTTTATAAGGACTGTCCCCACGCCTGCCATAGCCTCCCCTTCTAGGACTACCTCCATGCCTGTCATCTCTTTCACCATCATCCCTCAAAGCATACTCAACAGACACCACTCTGTCCATTATCTTACTGCAGTGCAGAATCAGTCATTTCTTAAGACCAGGTAAGAGTAATAATATAAGCTAACAGAAAAACAAGAAAACCAAAGCCAAATTACTTCATAAATAACTGAAGACG
Organism: Erodium maritimum; assembly: GCA_963921825.1. Classification (NCBI taxonomy): domain Eukaryota; kingdom Viridiplantae; phylum Streptophyta; class Magnoliopsida; order Geraniales; family Geraniaceae; genus Erodium; species Erodium maritimum. The sequence continues at coordinate 24,329,125 of OY997596.1, read as the reverse complement.
TGCAGGTTATTCACCTCATATTTGTCGCCTCTAGGGCTTTGGTAGCATCTTCCTGTGTTTCAAACTGCACAAATGCAAAGTTCCGACGTATTCGAACATTCATAACCTTTCCATAAGGATCAAAGTGTCTTTCAATATCACGAACACTTGTGCGAACTGGATCAAAGTTAATTACAAACAAGGTTTTTGTGGGCCTCGTGTTTGTCATATCCTTGGACCCACCACGGTCACGACCACGTTCACCCTAGTACACAATAAAAGTATTTGTCAACACTTGAAGCGAATGAGTCCTTTCTAGTCTTATACACAACACAGTGAAAAAATTAAACTGGACACTGATGAAACAGTATCTCACCCTAGCCCACTCCACAGAGAGCTTGCGCTTATCATAACCAAATGGTAATTGATCCAGTCCACGAATGGCATCTTTTGCATCACGCTCATCCTCGAAATACACAAAAGCAAAACCTGCAATAATAAAACAAGAGATCAGAGGGAGAAAACAGCAGAAACTGAAAATAGCATTATATCCATGCTGCAGGCCTAGTACCAGACAATTTTTAACTAGTTTTCCTTTACAAAACTAAAAATAAACAAAACCTGCAAATATGTGAACAGCTGATGTTCATAAGGATGTAGAAGCGTTGCATGATGAACTAGTGGTAGCAAACTAACAAAGGTAAAAATCCAAGGTTTCAGGTCTGAGATCTCATTGCTAGGAATGCTTCACCATTCAGGCGGCAGGAATTCAGAAATGGAAGGGGCATGCAAGACAGAATTCAGTGATCCTCATATTATAGGGTGGTAGGCATGGCATGATTAATTGATTGATGTCAGCATGACCACTCTGGTAAATGACAACTTTATGCAGTTAGGTGAGGGAGAAGCTGATGATCAAATGGATGAAATGCAGATGATGCCATCTGAAAGGAGTACAGTCAAGCATGAAAGCATATTGCACGAGCCCAGATGGAAGCTCAGCTCACTTTCCTTTAGTAGAAATTCCTGCGTCAAAAGAAACACTTAAATGTGGAAGACCACTCCAAAGAGATTACAAATTGCTGGCTTCCATTTTTTAAGTTCCACCAAGAAAGAGGCAATGGATATACATGCTACACAAGTAGTCATGTACCCAAGCCATACAGATTAGAAGTTTGTGCCATTTTCATTGTAACAGGCAGCAGCGCACAGGTATTCTTGCTACCGGTAAGGAAAGGAGCAGCCACTAAATGGCTCTCTGTTATATTTTTACAAGATAAAAAAGACAAGGCCTTGGAATAGGGATCAAAATAACTACCACAGTATATCTCATGCATATACCAAGCACAGAACCTTTATCCGACTGAAGCTGAAGTACTCAAACTAAGTATACAGAAGAATATGAATCAGCTGAACAATATGGCACACAAACAAGTAATGCAAAAGCCGAGCTATAACGAAGTCGAGAAGACATAATAAAGGTTAGCACAAACACGAGACAAACACGAGTTTGGGGGAGATCAAACAAAACTGAGCACTATATTGCAACTAAACAACAAAACATGTACGAATCAGCAAAGAGGCTGATAAGCATGTATCAAACAGAAACCATGGAACATCGTACATTAGGATCCTAAAAAATTAATCAACTAATGTTTCAATCGCAGGCCATAACCTAGATATGATGAGAGTTAGAAAAGGGAACTCACCAGATTTCATGTCCACTCGCTCAACCCTTCCATATTTGGAGAAGAGACGTTCAAGGTCCGATTGCCGAGTCTCATACTCAAAGTTCCCTACAAAAATTGGCCTCGCCGCCATCGCAAATCCACAATTTATCACTGAACAAAAAGCACACGGAACAAAAAGATCTCAAATTGCACCATAAAAATTGAAAAGAATTGCAGGCTGCAAATTGAATGGAACCCACAAAACCTAATTTGATTTTTTTGGAGGAAACCAAACAAGTAAGAGGAATGGCTAATACCTCGGGACGCTGGAAGAAATCGAGTTGAAATTCAGACCCTCTCGACACAGAATTGTATCATTATAAATATGCGACCAAAGCCCTAGCAAGGGCACAGAGAAGGTTTATCCCTAGCCTTTGATTGCATATCATCCTACGGTCCAGATTCGCTGATGCTAGGATTGAGTACACTGAACTACGGGCCTCACGCTCACGCTTTCAGAGCATGTACAACAGAACGGCCCTGGGTGAGGCCCTGTTCCTGAGGCCCTTGTGCTGATTGGACAAAAGTCAGGGAGTGGGAGTGCAGAAAAGTGGGTGTTCTACAACAGAAATGACCTCTGAGGCCCTGGAAGTGCAAAACAGTGCTGACTGGATTATTATTTGATATTTTCCTGTTTTATTTAATTCGTTATCAAAAACCGTTTAAATTGTTTATAATTTAAACAATTTTGGAAATAAAATAAGTAATGACAATCAATAATTAATAAATAAATTCAACACGAATATAAATGAACTTCTAATTTTATTCAACCCCTTTTAATACAACACCAAAAAAACCAGCTCCAAGAGCACAAACGACTACTCGTCGTCATGGAAACCAGTTCCAAATCGATCCCATAAGTGCTCCACAAGGTCATTTGTAGTTGATGGTGGATCTCAGGATTTAGGACACTTTGTTGACAATCAACTCGGGCCTGGTATTCCAATGGCCCTCCGTGGTGCCATCGTTCCGGTGGTGTCCAATTCGGCATTTCTGGAGGTTGCGCCACCAACAACTCCTCCTCCCCATACTCGTACCGGTCGCGTTCATCCTCTACAATCATGTTGTGTAGAATTATGCAAGTGTGCATGATATCAGCCAAAAAGTCAGCGCTCCAAGACCGAGCGGGACGGGAAATGATGTGCCACCTTGCTTGAAGTACTCCAAAAGCCCTTTCAATATCTTTTCGAGCACCTTCTTGCCATTTAGCAAACAACTTCTCTTTGGGCTCGAAGGGATGCCAAATAGTCTTCACGAACCGTGCCCATGATGGGTAAATGCCGTCCACCAAGTAATAAGGTCGGTCGTACCGATGCCCGTTGATCTCGTACTCCACAGCTAGATGACGGTCGTAGTAAGCGTCTTGAAATAGGTGGTTGTGGTTGAGGACGTTGATGTCGTTGTTCGATCCAGCCATCCCAAAAAATGCATGCCAAATCCATAAATCACGGGACGCTACAGCTTCAAGCATAATCGTCTTGTCCCCGTGGTGACCTCCCCGTCCATGGGCTCCCTGGTCTTCGGTTGGGCAGTTCTTCCACGTCCAATGCATACAGTCAAGACTCCCCGCCATTCTGGGAAACCCTCGGTTGTACCCTTCTCGGAGTAAGCGGTCCATGTCAGCCGGTGTGGGTGTACGCTCGTACTCGGCTCCGAATACCTCAATGACGGCCTTGCAAAACTTACGTAAACATTCAAGTATGGTGCTTACCCCCATGCGCAGAGTTTCGTCCAATGAATCGGTCGCGGACCCATACGCAAGCATCCGTATAGCGGTGGTGCACTTCTGCTCCGTTGATAAGCCCGGCCGTGAGGCAGCGTTGGGCCTCTGTCCAATGAAGTAAGGGTCGTGAGCCTTCACCGCGTTCATAATCCGTTGGAAAAGTGGTCTGCACATACGGAACCGACGCCTGAACATTTCAGGGCCATATAGGGGTTGTTCGTCAAAATAGTTTGCCATCAATTGGATGTGGGCTTCCGCACTATTTCTGTTAATCTCTCGGCGCATTGGTTCTCCACGGATGGCCCTCTGGACCCTTGGCATTACTGTCTGCATGTGCCTCTCCATCATCCGCCGGAATCGTCGCTCAACTGGCCGCATTTGGGCTGCCATCTCCTCATATGTCGGCAGTTGGGCTGCCATCTCCGCATGCGTCGGCATCCGGGGAGCCAGCTCCTCGTACGTCATCTCCTCAGCGTCGGACATAACCTCGTCGTCGGACATTTTCAAAAATAGCGAGTATGAAGTGATTATGAAAGAGTGAAAGTAAAGAATGGTGTGAGAAAAATGAGGAATGAGATTGGGTATTTATAGGATTAAAATTATCTGATTTTTGAATTAAAAAAAATAGTCGTTGCAAAATTAGCCGTTGGAGGGGCAGACTCGCCGGCGCCACGTGGCGGCACAAGAGGCTGCCAGCGCAGCGAGGGCTCGAGGGATCGAGGACCGGCCAGCGGGCAGCAACTGGGGAGTGCGGCGCGCGTATCGCGGAGCGGGAGCGTGTTTTTGGGGAGCGGGAGCGCGATTTGTCGCTCATACAGCGGGACGGCACGCGTTCCGCGGTCCTCGCGCGCGCGGAGTGGGGCGCGAGTGCGACCCGTTGTACATGATCTCAGGGACTGGGCCTCCTGGTAGAATCCTCGCTCTCATCCCTAATTAAGGTTATGCACTTTGTACAGTGTTTTTCAATCCTTACCCCATGTATTGTAAGAGCACGTCCAGTACAGCGAACTGGATTGAACGTGGCGCACCGATCCGTATAAATACGATTTGCGGATCGCGGTTCAACCTATTGTAGGGCACTTTTTTTGCAAACCGCAAACCGTATAAATACGTTTTGCGGGGCGATGTGCAACCTGCAAATAGAATTTACGGTTCGTGGGTCGTTCAATCCAATTCGTGCGTCAGCCATCCGTGTTGTGACACGTGGCCATCCTAATTTTTTTTTAAATACTTACGTAAAATCATATATAACTAAATAGGATAAGTCCAAAATTAAAGTATAAATAGATAATTTTACACTATAACAAATATTAGGCAACATTTAAAATTGACACAATATTTTTATCGAAAATGAAAAACTCATCAGTGTTCGTTTCCGACGAAATCTTAGTATTTTTCGGGTCGAGTCGGGCTCCCGAGCAATGAAATTAAACATACAATGCAATTAATTTATTTATTTTATTATTAATTATTTTTACCAAAATTTACTTCAATTTTATAAAACGTTTACGGTTTTAATAAACCATTTAATTAAATCATCAAAATATCAATTTAGCATCCAGTCAGCATTCACTCACAATACGGTTTGATCATACGGTTTGTACCACTGTAGAACACAGTTTATTTTAAGGATTTCAAAACTTAAATTTGCACAGTTAGCATACAGTTTGATTATCCGGGTTGATCATCCGGTTTGACCCACAGTACATGCTCTAATAAGGTTTAAAGTTTAAGTTTCGTAATATTAACGAGACAAAATAATGAGTATGAACTTTTTAGAAAAATTGTATTCAACATCACCCAGGTTTATGGTTTTGAATAGATGTTTATTGATCGCGTAAGTGCCGGTATGATCGCATCCGTTAGTCTATGCACTCCAAAAATATATATATCTTCCCTTTTTTTCGTGTACCACACAAATAACATAACAAATCTATAAAAACTAATTCATAAAAAAAAACAAAACTAAAACGAGAAATAGGCGATCAAAACTTCGTTACCTCTTATTAGAACTAACTCCTTAATCACATAACTCTACTTCTTGACACGCCTACGCCCTTTTTTCTCCTTAATACCCTCGTCACGTGGCTAGGACACCCATAAATCCCGATCTTGACGAAACGAGCTCAAATTCGGCCCGTCCAAGCATAACGGCCCAACAATCACTAAACTTCCGCACTCAAGCCAAGGGAAGACTCCTCCCCTCTCTCCCGGGCCACTCCAGCACCCCCCGGGGGCATGTCCCCCCGACAAGCCGAAGATTTTTTTTTCAAAAAAAAAAGGAGGGATGCAACACGAGGACTTCCCAGGAGGTCACCCATCCAAGCACTGCTCTAGCCCACGCGTGCTTAACTACGAAGTTCTGATGGGATCCGGTGCATTAGTGCTGGTATGATCGCATCCGTTAGTCTATGCATTCCAAAACTATTTATCTCTTCGCTTCTTTCGTTTACCGCCCAAATAAAATAACTAGTTCGTAAAAAACAAAAACCAAAACTAAAACGAGAAATAGGCGATCAAAACTTCGTTACCTCCTATTAGGACCGACTCCTTAATCACATAACCCTCCTTCTCGGCACGCCTACGCCCTTTTTCCTCCTTAATACCCTCGCCACGTGCCTAGGACACCCATAAATCCCGATCTTGACGGAACGAGCTCAAATTCGGCCCGTCCAAGCATAACGGCCCAACAATCACTAAACTTCCGCACACAAGCCAAGGGAAGACTCCTCCCCTCTCTCCCGGGCCACTCCAGCACCCCCTAGGAGCATGTCACCCCGACAAGCCGAAGATTTTTTTTTTAAAGGGGGAATGCAACACGAGGACTTCCCAAGAAGTCACCCATCCTAGTTCTACTCTCGCCCAAGCGCGCTTGACTGCGGAGTTCTGATGGGATCCGGTGCATTAGTGCTGGTATGATCGCATCCGTTAGTCTATGCACTCCAAAACTATATATCTCTTCGCTTCTTTTGTTTACCGCCCAAATAAAATAACTAGTTCGTAAAAAACAAAGACCAAAACTAAAACGAGAAATAGGCGATCAAAACTTTGTTACCTCCTATTAGGACCGACTCCTTAATCACATAACCCTCCTTCTCGACACGCCTACGCCCTTTTTTCTCCTTAATACCCTCGACACGTGCCTAGGACACCCATTAATCCCGATCTTGACGGAACGAGCTCAAATTCGGCCCGTCCAAGCATAACGGCCCAATAATCACTAAACTTCCGCACCCAAGCCAAGGGAAGACTCCTCCCCTCTCTCCCAGGCCACTCCAGCACCCCCCGGGAGCATGTCCCCCCGACAAGCCGAAGATTTTTTAAAAAAAAAAGGGAATGCAACACGAGGACTTCCCAGGAAGTCACCCATCCTAGTACTACTCTCGCCCAAGCGCGCTTGACTGCGAAGTTCTGATGGGATCCGGTGCATTAGTGCTGGTATTATCGCATCCGTAAGTCTATGCACTCCAAAACTATATATCTCTTCCCTTTTTTTCGTTTACCACCCAAATAAAATAACTAGTTCGTAAAAAACCAAAACCAAAACTAAAACGAGAAATAAGCGATCAAAACTTCGTTACCTCCTATTAGGACCGACTCCTTAATCACATAACCCTCCTTATCGACACGCCTAAGCCTTTTTTTTCTCCTTAATACCCTCGCCACGTGCCTAGGACACCCATAAATCCCGATCTTGACGGAACGAGCTCAAATTCGGCTCGTCCAAGCATAACGGCCCAACAATCACTAAACTTCCGAGGCCAAGCCAAGGGAAGACTCCTCCCCTCTCTCCCGGGCCACTCCAGCACCCCCCAGGGCATGTCCCCCCGACAAGCCGAAGATTTTTTTTTTAAAAAAAAAGGGGGGGATGCAACACGAGGATTTCCCAGGAGTTAACCCATCCTAGTACTACTCTCGCCCAAGCACGCTTCACTGCGAAGTTATGATGGGATCTGGTGCATTAGTGCTGGAATGATCGCATCCGTTAGTCTATACACTCCAAAACTATATATCTCTTCCCTTCTTTCGTTTACCCCCCAAATAAAATAACTATTTCGTAAAAACTAATGCGTAAAAAACAAAAACCAAAACTAAAACGGGAAATAGGCGATCAAAATTCGTTACCTCCTATTATGACCGACTCCTTAATCACATAACCCTCCTTCTCGACACGCCTACGCCCTTTTTTCTCCTTAATACCCTCGCCACGTGCCTAGGACACCCATAAATCCCGATCTTGACGGAACGAGCTCAAATTCGGCCCGTCCAAGCATAACGGACCAACAATCACTAAACTTCTGCACCCAAGCCAAGGGAAGACTCCTCCCCTCTCTCCCGGTCCACTCCAGCACCCCCCGGGGTCATGTTCCCACGACAAGCCAAAGATTTTTTATTTAAAAGGGGGGTGGGGTGGATGCAACACGAGGACTTCCCAAGAGGTCACCCATCCTAGTACTACTCTCGCCCAAGCACGCTTGGCTGCGGAGTTCTGATGGGATCCGGTGCACTAGTGCTGGTATGATGGCATCCGTTAGTCTATGCACTCCAAAACTATATATCTCTTCCCTGCTTTCGTTTACCGCCCAAATAAAATAACTAGTTCGTAAAAACTAATTCGTAAAAAACAAAAACCAAAACTAAAACGAGAAATAGGCTATCAAAACTTCATTACCTCCTATTAGGACCGACTCCTTAATCACATAACCCTCCTTCTCGACATGCCTAGGCCCTTTTTTCTCCTTAATACCCTCGCCACGTGCCTAACACACACATAAATCCGATCTTGACGGAACGAGCTCTAATTTGGCCCGTCCAAGCATAACGGCCCAACAATCACTAAACTTCCGCACCCAAGACAAGGGAAAACTCCTCCCCTCTCTCCCGGGCCACTCCAGCACCCCCCGGGGGCATGTCCCCCCGATAAGCCAAAGATTTTTTTTCAAAAAAGGGGGGATGTGTCACGCCCTGAATTCGGTGTAACCGGACCCGGAACGCGAACGGTGAAACAGTAAAACAATTTTCAAACATTTTAATAAACCGCTTAAAATCACCACTTGAGTTAAACAAAAACAATATTTTTACAACTGAAAATACGTCCTAAACAGCGGACAAAAACCAAAGTGTACGTCGCTAAACTCCCAAAAACCCGGACTCTCGCTCCTAGCTCTTCAAGCTTCGAGAGTTTCTATAGTCCGCCTCGCGACCGGTACCTGTAGGAAAAGCAGCAAGGGGTGAGCGTTTCGCTCACCACCACGGATACCAGACTGACTACGACATACCAGCAGAAATGCCGGGAACACCGACAACAAACAAAACACCGGGGACTACAATCCCAAACTCAAATAACCCGACTGTCACACGAAAACTGTTACTTTCCCCAACCAATCTAAACACTTGTGCCCGTAATGTAGACCCGACACAGTAATGACTACCTCAAGAACTCAACACAGAAGTGATCAAAGTCACGCAAACCACAACCACAAGCCTCAGCACTTTACCAATCACAGGCCGGAAGGTACGACGCACCTGACGGGAACCACAACCCTCAGCACTTTACCGACCGCGCACCTGAGCATACGACACACCCCTCGGGCATAAATCCAGCCTCAGCACTTTACCAATCACGCGTCGGAAGGTACGACGCACCTGACGGGAACCATGACCCTCAGCACTTTACCGACCGCACATTGGAAGGTACGACACACCTCTCGGGCACAGCTCAAGCCTCAGCACTTTACCGATCACGCGACGGAAGATACGACGCACCTGACGGGAACCACAGCCCTCAGCACTTTACCGACCGCGCACCGGAGGGTACGACACACCCCTCGGGCATAGCTCAACAGGTATCACCAGAACAATCACAGTCACAACCAAATACACACAATACTCCGCAAATAGAAGGAAAAAGAATATAACGACACGACTAAATACCACTCGGCAAGTCAGTCAACCAATACAGGTTCACCCCCCCCCCCCAACAGGCACTCATGGCCACACACAAACACAAACAATTCACTAAACCTACGGGCACAACCAAAAGCCACATGCATTTCTAATGTTCGATACGTTCACTTATCCTATGATACCATTAAGTGTCGCATGCATTTCTACTGTTAACTTTCCCTAGTCAAGGCCGAGATCCGGCTACTTTTCCCTACCTCATAACGCTTTCCCAAAAGTCCACGTCCAAGCTCCGGTGCGCTCGCGATCACTCGCCTTGTCTCCCCTTTCCGCGGTCGGCGGCACGATCTAACATGAACACAAATTAAAGCATTTTTGAAGTTCGCAAGCAAAGCTGAATTTTAATGAATTTGACGCCCAAAAGCAACCCCGGTAAAGCCGATCACTCCCAAACTTCCCAATTACTCGACATTGTCAACAAAGGGCCCGGAAAGGCCCGATTCGCCCGGCTCGACGAATCTGCCGGGGATCGGAAAACGCCCTTCCGGGGCTCCGAAAATTCTCGTTTTCGTTTCTACGATCCTAAAACAATTCAAGGGTTCCAATGCAATCGATGTTAGCATTTATGCCCATAGCCCAATCGTAAATGTTCAAATGTAAATATCATCGTTGGCAATATAACAAAGCGGCTTTTGATATTACTTAAGTGTTGGAGTAATATGTCGTGTTTGTTTCCGATCTATGCCCACGATGCGAATAGAACCATAGATCAGGATGGATCACACTCGACGGGGTCCCTAGTCAATAGTCTTCGCTAGAAGCGACTAGTATGAAAGATGACTCTTGATGGCTTACGTTCAATTGGTCATTGGAAAGGTTTCCGGAGTCTGATCATAGACATCATGTGTGGGACATGATGTTGGACGACCCGACCTGAATATGTTCCATAGATTGAGTCATGAACATGTTCAGATTCGTTGCTTGTCAGGTATCCTTAGACCAAGGAGTCTATATGATTGATATGCAGTAAACAACCAAGTTTGACCTGAAAGCCCAACGTTGCACCATGACTGGGCTTCCATAACGGCCAGGATTGGCTTGGGGAATAACTGCATGAGTGACATGATAGGCGGCTAAGGGATGTATCCATCATACTACGGTATGGGAAAGATATCTAGTTCACGCCCGCTTGATCGAGAGTGACTGGCTATTAGTCTTAGTGCCCATAGTTCAATCCTAAATGTCCAAATGTATATATCATCGTTAGCAATAAAATTAAAGCGGCTTTATATTACTTATGTGTTGGAGTAATATATCGATGTGTGCTCTGATCTATGCCCACCATGCGAATAGAACCATAGATCGAGATAGATCACACTCGATGGGTCCTTAGTCAACAAAGCTTCACTAGAAGCGACTAGTATGAAAGATGGCTCTTTATGGCTTACGTTCTGTTAGTCATTGGAATGGGATTCCGGAGTCTGATCATAGATATCATGTGGGACCTGATATTGGACGACCCGCCCTGAATATGTGCCATAGATTAAGTCATGAACATATTCAGTGTCGTAGCTTGTCATGTATCCTTAGACCAAGGAGTCTTTGTGATCGCTATGTAGTCAACAACTGAGTTTGACCTTAGCCTAACGTTGTCCGTAACAGGGCCTCCATAACGGCCAGGATTGGCTTGGGGACGGGCTACATGAATGACACGAAAGGCGGCTAAGGGATTTATCCCTCATACTGAGGTATGGGAAAGATATCGGTTCTCGGCCGCTTGATCGAGAGTGACTGAAAGAATAGCATGGCCATGCACATGATACTGGGTATCATATCTTCAGTCATCTCACATATCAAGGAACGGTGATTGAGAATAATAAGGATGACGGCTCTATGCCTTATCTCAATCTGGATATCGGAGATAAAAGGATAATGACAGGGATGACGGAAAGGTTAGAATCGATAGGGTCGATTCGTTATGTAGTGTCAGGCAATACTAAAGTCTCGTTAGTTGCCACTTAAATAGGATCAAGTAAAATGGGATTTTACGTTGATCTATTGACATGCATAAACCTAAGGGTCACACTGGAGGATGAAACTCATTGACACATTTATGGAGAATGGCCAAAAGGGAGTTGTCTCGGGACATGACCAAAACTAGGTTTTGGGTCATGTGCCCGTACGTGAATAGGACTTTACGGATCGAGACAAGGCTTGGAGTCTTGGGATTGATCGCGTCGGATAATGTTGGACATTTCCGGTATGGAAGGCTTGGAGGCGATGAGCGAATCACGGGACCTCGTTAGAAATGGCCACGGGCCATGTTCCAAGAGGCCCATGAAAGGCCCATGCAACCAAGGCCCATGGAACTAATTAATCAAGTCTTGATTAATTAGTACTAAGTAAGCAAGACAAGGATTAAGGTGTTGGTGATTCACCACCTAACCCAATCTTGTCTTGCCATACTTTGTCCTATTTACACCTTACTTGACACCATACTTGTCCCATGTCTTTAGTTGGAAAATGTTTAAGTCATCTTTTTTCAACATAACAAACACAAGACAAGAATAGGAAACACATTTTCTCTCCCTCTTCCATGGCCATTTCGGGTTTGGCTAGTTTCCACCTCCATTTTTGTGTTCTTGAGTCCTCAAAGAGAAGAACTACGTGGCTTTGATTCCCATGTGGATACGTAGGCGTCTTGGAGACTCAAGCCAATCATTCGTTAACCGGTGTTCTTGTTTTGGTAAGAAATAGTGCTGAATTTTTCTCTTGTGAATCCATTCTTTGTTAGTTATTTCATGGTTTAATCGTCTCTTGGTTTTCATTGATTTTCCGCTACGAGTTGATTCATCTCCAACCCTACCTCGAGACCCAACAGTGGTATCAGAGCCGTGCTACCTTCGGGATTCACAAGACGGTGTTCAAAGTTTCGGTTTTGCTTGAAAGTTTCGTTTTTGGCATGTTGTTTTGCTAAATTGATTCATAACATGTTTTAAATTATTGTTTATGGATTTAATGCATGTAAAATGAATTTTTTAAAATTATTTCAAATCTGGAAATTTTGAAAAAAATTTGATTTTTCGGGTCTCGGGAGGGGGACTCTCGGGGAGCCGAAACCGGGACCGAATGGGGCTCCGTTGGACGGAGCTAGGCCAAGCAGGACCATTGGATGGTTGATATGCCAAGGCTAAACCGTTTTGTTAGTTATGACGAGTTTGGAACCGTCATGACGAACTCGAAGATCAAATGTTCAAAAGTTTCATTTTTGAACGGTTTCGATAAACCGAGCATCAAAAAAATTTCGAAACTTGGCTATTAAATAAAACCGGAAAATCACATGATGTTTGATAACATGCTTGTTTGATAACACGATGTGTGATGTGATGTTGGTATGGTGTACATAATAGCCCCGAGCTCGATTTAATTATTTATCGCTTTTCACGGCTTGCGAGCCGTTAGAATTAGCGTGTAATTATTCTTTCAAGGTGTGGTCGTCGAACCACTTGTTTGTAATATTTATTTATTCCCGACCTGCGAGTCGTGTATTAAATTGTAATATTTTACTCAAGACGAAGAAAGGGCGAAAAGGTCATTTGGTGGCTTTTCGGGTGTTGGCATCGGCTTGGAGTCGGTGGAGCTCAAGAAGCTAGTGGGAGTTAGTTTAGGGGGCTATTATGTGCACATTTATCGCTTTATGCTTGGTTTAGTTTATGCATGACTAATTCTATGTATTTTAGAATTGCATGCTTAACTTTATTTACCGAGCATATCACCTCACATGCAAAGATAAAATTGGAAATTTTAATCCTTGTGTGTGAACCCTTAGAACCGTCATTGCATTGGATGTAGTTGACGGGTTCAAAGGAAGAATTACATTGGATGTAATTTGAGGCATCATTGCATTTGGAATGTAGTTGATGTGCTCATCGCATCTAGGATGTGCCAAAGTTTTAAACACAACCAGACAAGTAAAAACGGGTCATGTCCGATACCTCCCAATTCTCAACACCTTACTACCTCCCCGTCCTATGGGTGTCGTGCGCCTTAGCGGAGCATCCATGGGAAAGCGGGGTAGTAGGTTTGGACGACATATGTGGGTGTCGTGTGCCTTAGCGGAGCACCTACATAGTGGCGGGTCATAGTTGAAAATTGGTGGACCCGACTACGATTCTCAGCTAGGGTTGAGCTAGGGTATCAGATAGGGTAAGTCGTGTACTTAAGTACATACCCTAGCCAAGAGTCACATTGGATGTGATTGGACGGGGTCCTACCTACATAGCTCGATTGAGTGGTGAGCCTTCGTTCAGCTTGATCGAGTGAATCAAGGATCTTGGTTTTAGATTCTAAAGGTATAGAATCGATTGTTGGTGTTTAAGCTTGATCTTCATAAAATTTATTCAGTTTACTGATTGAATTTTATCTGTTGTAGATCAAATGGCAAATTCAACGAACATTAATAGTTTGTCATTAAAAACCCTTCTTCACAGGGTCAAACTAAATGGGACAAACTATTTGGACTGGTACAGAATTTTAAGGATAGTCCTCAAGTCTGAACGCAAAGAATATGTCCTTGACAAGGCTGTCTCTAAGATCATATCAGAGTTACATGAAGTGTCATTAACTAGCTGAGAAGAATATATCAGGGATCTAGGATCCAAGGATATTCTGATGGTCAACAAGGGAATTGGAAGTGGCAAGGGCGGGGCCCATGCGCACTTGGCAGGAAAGATGAGACACATGAGAATGTCTGCTTCTACTGCCAATAGCCTGGTCATTGGAACCGGGATTACAGGAAGTTCACGGCTGATCTGAAGAAGGGCAGTGGGACTGCGCCTTCATCAAATAGCGTGGATGATCTGAAGAAGGGCAGTAGGACTGCGCCTTCATCAGGAAACCTGGATGATCGAAGGAAGGGCGGTGGGACCGTGCCTTCATCCGATATTAACTCTATAGAGCTACATCTCTCTACTTCCAAAGATTCATGGGTATTAGATACCAGGACTGAATCTCACACATGCACTTATATATGGTGGCTGAAAGTAGGAGAGGTTTGGAAAGCACGAAGTGGACCTCAGAGTTGTGGCAACTGCTATAGGATCCATGAGTCTTGCTTTGCCAAGAGGCCTTGTCTTAGTACTGTATAATGTATATTGCATAACTACTTTTAGTAGGAATATTATATCTGTATCCGTGTTTGACAAGGAAGGATATAATGTTAATATTGGAAATGGAGTTTTCAATGTTCTATGCAATGATATGTTTTATACCAGTACTGACTTGGTTGGAGGATTGTACATATTAGATATGGGTAACAATGCCTCAAGTTCTATATATTCCGTTAATACCAAGAAGTCTAAATCCAACGATTTAAACCTAACTCTGTTAAGGCACTATCATTTAGGTCGCATAAACAAGAAGCACCTATCAGCACTTCAGAAGTGCGGACTTTCAGGTTCATTCGAATTCCATTCGATCGATAGGTGCAAGGTTTGTTTGATGGGAAAAATGACTAAAGTGCCCTTTTATCGATCGCGATGAAAGGGCGGGTGAATTTTTGGGGCAGATACACTCGAATGTGTGTAGACCAATAAGTTCACTTGCCAGGAGGGGGTTTAGCTACTTTATCACATTTACTGATGATTACAGTAAATATGGTTATGTCTATTCGCTGAGACATAAGTCTGAAGCTTTTGATGAATTCAAAGAGTTTAAGACTAAAGTAGAAAACCAGCTCGACAAAGGTATTAAGGCACTTCGATTGGATCGAGGTGGAAAATACTTGACCACAGAGTTATTAGATCATCTAAAAGAGAATGGGATCCTTTTGGAATGGACTCCTCCTGGGACACTGTAGATGAAAGGTGTAGCCAAACGGAGAAATCGGACATTGTTAGACAATGATCCGTTCCATTATTAGTTGGACTGATCTCCCAATCTCTTTCTGAGATTATGCTCTAGAGACGACCGCATTCATAGTGAATCGGGCTTCGACGAAGGGTGTGGAAGGGATACTATTTTAAAATGGTACGGGATGATGCCCGCTTTGTCCTTCCTAAAGATTTGTGGTTGCGAGGCTTATGTGAAACATTTGGTTTCGACTAAGCTCGAACCAAGATCTGAGATATGCACCTTCGTGTGGTATCCCAAAGCAACAAGGGGATACTACTTCTACAATCCCAGTGAAAACATGGTGTTCGTCGCATGGGGTGGGGTCTTTATGGAAAAGGAGTTTTGTTTCCAAAGACGTCATTGGGAGGACTGTGCATCTCGAAGAAATTCAGGATGGTACAGATCTGACTAAACCAATTGGCAACCTAGTAGAAAGGAGCCAGAGATTGTCGTAGAGTAAGAACCAATTCCTGTTACAATTCCGGAAGGTCCAAGGCGATTTGAAAGGATCAATCTTCCACCTCCAAGATATGGTATCCGGAGGTGACAATGAAGTCATGGTGGATCACGATGATCTAGCCACCTTTCAGGAAGTCGTGGATGGGCCCAACTCCGAGTTATGGCTGGGAGCCATGAGGGAGGAAATGCAATCCATGTCGGACAACCGAGTCTGGGAACCGGTTGATCCCATCAATGGTGTGAGGACCATCAGATGCAAATGGATCTTCAAGGTGAAGATGGACATGGACGGCAACCCTATGACCTACAAAGCTCAACTGGTGGCGAAAGGTTATAGGCATGGATTGACTATGAGGAAACCTTCTCCTTAGTGGCTATGGTCAAAATCGATCCAAATTCTTCTTGACATAACTGCGTATTATAATTACGAGATATGGCAAGTGGATGTCAAAACCGCTTTCCTAAATGGAAATTTGACTGAGTACGTTTGTATGTCTCGGCCCAAAGGTTTTGACGATCCGAAGAATAAAGGTAAGATTGATAAGTTGTTGAAATCCATTTATGGATTGAAACGAACTTCTCGGAGTTGGATCCTTCGCTTTGATGAAGCTGTAATTGGATTTGGCTTAATCACGAACGAGGATGAATCTTGCGTTTATAAGAAGGCTAGTGGGAGCAAGATTACCTTTCTAGTTCTCATTTAAAACGACATCCCAACCTTGCACGAGACTAAAGCTTGGTTGAGGAAGTGTTTTTCAATAAATGACTTAGGCGATGCTTCTTATATCTTAGGGATTAAGATATGTAGAGATCACACCAAGAGAGTCTTGGATTTAAGTCAGGGAACCTATGTGAACAAGGCATTGAGTAGGTTCTTAATGCTCGATTCAAAGAAAGTACTCTTACCCACTAGTCAAGGCATTTATCTCAGCAAGACTCGGTGTCCTAAGACAGCTGATGAGCTGAAAATGATGATGAGAACCCTATGCGCCTAGGGGCAGGATCGATCATATATGCCATGACATGTATGAGACCGGACGTCTCGTAAGCCTTATGTTGTACCAGTAGACATCATTCTAACCCGGGGGAAAGATGATGCTGAACTAGTCGTCGAAGGATGAGTAGACGCTAGTTTTCCAAGACAAATCCAGATGACTTTAGAAGTCAGTCAGGATATGTGTTTACGCTGAATGGCAGAGCTTTAGCTGGGAGAGCGTAAAGCAAGATACCATTGCCGAATCTACGACAGAGGCCAAGTACATGGATGCTGCAGAGGCAGCTAAGGAGGCTATGTGGATTTGGAAATTCATGGCAGGGCTGGGTGTAATTAAAAACCCATCCAGCCCGGTGAATCCATTTTGCGACAACACAAGGGTCATTGCGCAAGCTAAAAGCCCAGATCGCATAACAAATCCAAACATGTACTGCGGCGTATTCACCTCATCACAGAAATACTGAACTGAGGTGAAGTGAAGATAACATATATTGCAACAGATGATAACATAGCCAACCCTTTGACTAAGGCATTGTCACTGCCTGAACATGTTAGACATGTAAAGTCGACGGGGACATATTGGAGTTTAGATTGGAACTAAGGCAAGTGGGAGATTGTTAGTCTTAGTGCCCATAGTTCAATCCTAAATGTCCAAATGTATATATCATCGTTAGAAATAAAATTAAAGCGGCTTTATATTACTTATGTGTTGGAGTAATATATCGATGTGTGCTCTGATCTATGCCCACCATGCGAATAGAACCATAGATCGAGATAGATCACACTCGATGGGTCCCTAGTCAACAAAGCTTCACTAGAAGCGACTAGTATGAAAGATGGCTCTTTATGGCTTACGTTCTGTTAGTCATTGGAATGGGATTCTGGAGTCTGATCATAGATATCATGTGGGACATGATATTGGACGACCCACCCTGAATATGTGCCATAGATTAAGTCATGAACATATTCAGTGTCGTAGCTTGTCATGTATCCTTAGACCAAGGAGTCTTTGTGATCGCTATGTAGTCAACAACTGAGTTTGACCTTAGCCTAACGTTGTCCGTAACAGGGCCTCCATAACGGCCAGGATTGGCTTGGGGACGGGCTACATGAGTGACACGAAAGGCGGCTAAGGGATTTATCCCTCATACTGAGGTATGGGAAAGATATCGGTTCTCGGCCGCTTGATCGAGAGTGACTGAAAGAATAGCATGGCCATGCACATGATACTGGGTATCATATCTTCAGTCATCTCACATATCAAGGAACGGTGATTGAGAATAATAAGGATGACGGCTCTATGCCTTATCTCAATCAGGATATCGGAGATAAAAGGATAATGACAGGGATGACGGAAAGGTTAGAATCGACAGGGTCGATTCGTTATGTAGTGTCAGGCAATACTGAAGTCTCGTTAGTTGCCACTTAAATAGGATCAAGTAAAATGTGATTTTACGTTGATCTATTGACATGCATAAACCTAAGGGTCACACCGGAGGATGAAACTCATTGACACATTTATGGAGAATGGCCAAAAGGGAGTTGTCTCGGGACATGACCAAAACTGGGTTTTGGGTCATGTGCCCGTACGTTAATAGGACTTTACGGATCGAGACAAGGCTTGGAGTCTTGGGATTGATCGCGTCGGATAATGTTGGACATTTCCGGTATGGAAGGCTTGGAGGCGATGAGCGAATCACGGGACCTCGTTAGAAATGGCCACGGGCCATGTTCCAAGAGGCCCATGAAAGGCTCATGCAACCAAGGCCCATGGAACTAATTAATCAAGTCTTGATTAATTAGTACTAAGTAAGCAAGACAAGGATTAAGGTGTTGGTGATTCACCACCTAACCCAATCTTGTCTTGCCATACTTTGTCCTATTTACACCTTACTTGACACCATACTTGTCCCATGTCTTTAGTTGGAAAATGTTAAAGTCATCTTTTTTCAACATAACAAACACAAGACAAGAATAGGAAACACATTTTCTCTCCCTCTTCCATGGCCATTTCGGGTTTGGCTAGTTTTCACCTCCATTTTTGTGTTCTTGAGTCCTCAAAGAGAAGAACTACGTGGCTTTGATTCCCATGTGGATACGTAGGCGTCTTGGAGACTCAAGACAATCATTCGTTAACCGGTGTTCTTGTTTTGGTAAGAAATAGTGCTTAATTTTTCTCTTGTGAATCCATTCTTTGTTAGTTGTTTCATGGTTTAATCGTCTCTTGGTTTTCATTGATTTTCCGCTGCGAGTTGATTCATCTCCAACCCTACCTCGAGACCCAACACTGGCGGGAAAAGCATGGCCATGCGCATGATATGGAATATCATAAGGGTCAGTCATCTCACATATCAAGGAACAGTGATTGAGGATAAGAAGGATGACGGCTCTATGCCTTATCTCAATCAGGATATCAGAGATAAGGGATAATGACAAGGACGGCTGAAAGGTCAGAATCGACAGGGGGCGATTCGTTATGCAGGGTCGGGCGATACTGAGTCTCGTCAGTCGCCACATTAGTAAGATCAAGTAAAATGGGATTTGACGTTGATCTTACCGACATGCATAGACCTAAGGGTCACACCATAAGTTTGTAACTCGATAAGAACGCAAGTGGATTGGCTTGGAGGGAGTCGTGTCGGGTATTGCCATAGTGGACGGGCTAGCATGGTGGGCTCGGTACGAGCTCTCTTGGAGAGGCCCATGACTGGCCCACATAGGCTAGGCCCAACAAGAACCAAAGGTCAAAGGTTGACTAAGTGGTCTTGTTAAACTAAGTGGGTTGGACCCACTTTCCACTAGTTAATAGACTAGATTAGTTTATTAAGTCTACCATGCAAACTAGCATAGATACTTGGCAACTTGATGTAGATTAAGTGAGATGACCACTTCCACTTAAGTATACATGCAAGGGGTGTTGGCAAGACACAACATGCAAATAAGAGAAGAAAATTTCAGCACAAATTATTCGACTCTCCCATCTTTGCAAACTCCTCCAAGAAGCTCCAAGTTCCATTGTTGCATGTTCTTGAGTTTACAAACTCAAGAACTACGTTGGCTTTGATTCCTCTAAGGATACGTAGGCGTCCAAGGGGCTCAAGCCATTCAAAGTTTGGTGTTATAGAACCAATTTCGGACAAGTAGAGGGTGCTGATTTTCATCACAGTTTTGTCCGACCAGTCACTTTCAAGAGCACGATTGGAGCTTCATCCAATGTCCGATGAAGCTGATTTGTGGAGTGAACATTCTCCACATATGGTTCTTCAATGTGACCGAAGGGATTCGCGTTTCAACGGTTCATTTTGGAGATACACGAGCTGCAAAATGAGCCATCTGCAAAGGCGATGTACACAAACCTTTGCTGAATTTTCAGACTTGTTTTTCATATTTGGTAGATTCATCTCGATTCATTCGTGGTTAATCTTACGCTTCATTTTGTGTTTAACATGTCCACGATATCGAGTTCCAACAATCGACGGAATCAATTTCCGATTTAATTCGCGTTTAAAGTTTCTAAACCTGAAATTTCCAACGTCCACAATTTAATTCCATAATTCGTTCCGGGTGTGAATTATCGACTTGGGGATCGTCCAAAACCACCTGAACACGAATAACCTGAGGCCCGACACGTGGGCCCCACCCGGCCACCATTACCCGTGGGTGGCTAGACCGGTTTTGGACCGGTTCTTCACTGTGGTGGCCGGTCCCAGCTCCGTCCAGCCACCACCCATGGTGGCCGGAGCTCCCCCGAGCCTCCGGTCACCGGAATCCGATCATTTTCGCACCAAAACGTCCCCAACGAACCCTACACCTCAACTCATCCATATTTAACTCGTTTAAACTCAAACCCTAATTTTCAAACGTACCAAAACGAGAAACAAAAGGGTTCTCACCTAGGGAATGACGAAGGGAGCTCAATTCTACAACCGTTGAGATGATCCGTCGGTCGGATTGTCGGGAAATCGACAAACCATAAACTTCTCTCCTCTTTTCTTTTCCTTTTCTCCTTCTCCTTCTTCTCTCTTCTCTCTTCTCTCTCTCCTTCTCTTTTTTTCTTGTTATGGTCGAACACCCCCTCATCTCTTTCCTTTTGTTTTGTTCAAAAATACCTACCACCACCACTTGTGTGACAAGTGGCAAGTGGGTCCCATCTTTTTAAAAAATATTTTTGTAGATATTTTTCTGTCAGATTCGCGAAATTCGGCCGTCTCGGGCCCCGAACGAGCCCATTTTCCAAGAAATTACGAAATTTCACGTGCTACAAGGAAACGGCCCAACTAAGACCGCTATAACAACGGCTAACCTTTTTGGACCCAAAACGGACCTCGAACGGACCAAAACGTCGCTCGGTTGACTTTTCCGGCAAAAAGTCAACCTCTCCCAAATTGGTCAAAAAGTTGCCCTGAGTCCCCCAGAACTCACTTTGGTCGATATCGGAGTCAACTTAAGTCCGATATGACCCTCGGGGTCAATTTTTAGGTTCATTTAGGTGTTTGTCACAAAATTTTAAATTTTTCTGTTTTTCCGTCGATTTGACTAGCGTTGACCGGGAGCGGCTCTTACAATCTACCCTTCTTAAAGGAATTTCATCCGCGAAATTTAAAACAAACGTACATCAGGAGTCGAACAGATCGGGGTACTTTGCGGTACCTTCAGGAACACGTGGTCACCGACTGCGAACTCAAGAGGTCGGCGCCGTCTGTCAGCGTAGCTCTTCTGCCGACTCTGTGCGGTCTTCAACCGCTCGCGTATCAGCGCGACCTTCTCTGTCGTCTCTCGGACGAGCTCTGGCCCTAGTAGACTCCTGTCCCCCACCTCTGCCCAACATACTGGCGATCGGCACGGCCTACCATACAACGCTTCAAACGGTGCCATCCTAATACTGGCCTGGAAGCTGTTGTTGTAGGCGAACTCGACTAACGGTAGGTGGGTTTCCCACGACCCCCTAAAGTCTAGCACACATGCCCGCAACATGTCCTCCAAATTCTGAATCGTGCGTTCGGACTGGCCGTCTGTCTGGGGTGGTGTGTTGTACTGAGCAGAACCTCGGTCCCCAACGCGGTCTGCAGACTTGGCCAAAATCTGGACGTGAAACGAGGATCCCTGTCAGACACTATCGACACAAGGACTCCATGGAGACACACTATCTCCTGAATGTACAGGCGGCTCAACTTGTCGACCGGATCAGTCATCCTCATGGCCAGGAAGTGGGCCGACTTGGTCAACCGATCGACTACCACCCATACCGCATCGTGTCCCCTTGGCGATCTCGGAAACCCACTCACGAAGTCCATCGTGACGTGCTCCCACTTCCACTGGGCAATCGGCAGTTGCTGCAATAACCCGGCGGGACGCTGATGTTTGGCTTTCTCCTGTTGACAGGTGAGACATCTCGATACAAATTCCGCGACCTCTCTCCACATCCCGCTCCACCAGAAGTGCCGTCTGATGTCGCGGTACATCTTGGTGCTACTCGGGTGCACTGTAAGACGCGAATGATGTGACTCTCGCAACACGTCGTCTATACAGTTGCGTGGCACGAATAACCCTCCTCGATAACGTAACCCCCAATCAACACTGAGTTCCCAGCCTTCCGCCTCGACACCGCTGACGACCCTCTCTCGGATCTCTGACGTCTCGACATCCTCCGACTGCGCCTCCATCACTCGGGCAAGTAGTGATGGCTGAGCCACTAACGAGCACATGGCCACGCCACCAGTAACCTCCTCTAGCTCAAGCCCGAACGTGCCCAGTTCCCCCATCATGTCCCACTCCCAGACTGATATGCTAGCAAGGCCCGGAACCGACTTCCTACTCAGGGCGTCGGCAACCACATTCGCCTTACCCGGATTGTAGTGTAGCTCAAAGTCGTACTCCTCCAGTATCTCCATCCATCGCCGCTGGCGCATGTTCAGGTCTCATTGGGAAAAGATGTACTTGAGGCTATTGTGATCCGAGAACACCTGAAATCGCTCACCGTACAGATAATACCGCCAGCACTTTAGCGCGAACACGACTGCTGCTAGTTCTAAGTCATGGGTAGGATAGTTGTGCTCGTGCGTCTTCAACTGCCTGGAGCCATAAGCAACAACTCTACCCAACTGCATCAGTACACAGCCCAGTCCTTCCCCGGACGCGTCACAGTAGACCTCATACCCGACCCCTCGCTCTGGCACTATGAATACTGGAGCGGTAGTCAGACGAGTCTTCAGCTCCGTGAACGCACGTTCATAATCCTCTATCCACACAAACCCGACTCCCTTGCGCGTCAAAAGATTCATAGGCGTGGCTAGCCGCGCAAAGTCCTGGACGAACCGCCGATAATATCCTGCCAACCCCAAGAAGCTGCGGATCTCGAAGACTCTCGTGGGTCGCGCCCACTACGAAATCGTGTCGATCTTTGCCGGATCGACCAGTATACCATCACGAGATACAATGTGACCGAGGAATTTCACCTCAGCGAGCCAAAACTCGCACTTCTCCAGGTTGGCATATAGCTGATGTGTGCGCAGTACGGTCAGATTAGCCCTCAGATGCTCCTCATGTGTCGCCTCATTCTGCGAGTAGATCAAGATGTCGTCTACAAACACCACCACAAATTGATCTAAGAACGGCCGGAATATACTGTTCATCAGATCCATGAACGTTGCAGGTGCGTTCGTCAGTCCAAATGGCATCACCAAGAACTCGTAATGCCCATAACGTGTCCGGAATGCAGTCTTTGCAACGTCCCCCTCCTGGACTCGCAACTGGTAATATCCGGATCGCAGATCGATCTTCGAGAAGCATGTCGACCCTCTCAACTAGTCGAACAAGTCATCAATTCTCGGCATCGGGTATCGGTTCTTCACCGTAACCCGGTTCAACTTCCGGTAGTCTTTACACATCCGAAGCTCTCCACTCTTCTTCTTCACAAAGAGTGCTGGTGCTCCCCACGGCGATGTGCTCGGACGGATATACCCCTTCTCCCGAAGCTCCTCGAGCTGACGCTTCAGCTCGATCAACTCTGCCGGCGCGAACCTGTAAGGCATCATCGATATCGCTGCCGTTCCCGGCATCAGGTCAATCCCGAACTCCACCTCACGAACTGGTGGTAACCCGCTCAACTCCTCAGGAAAGACCTCGGGGAACTCGCACACCACTCGCGGTAACTCTCGGCGTTGCACGACCGATACTTCTTCCACTACGGTCAAAGCCGACAGGAGAACCCCGCACTTACTGCCCAGAATACACGAAACCTTCGTGTTGCGTACTGACACCGTCACTCGTCGCCTATAGCGGTCGATATTGGCTCGGTACTTCGCCAGCCAATCCATTCCCAAGATTACGTCAAAGGTCGTCATTCCCAGCACGAGAAGGTCACTAGGGTAAGGACGGTCTGCGACTCTAATTTCGCAGGCACGACAGACCCTAGTCAACATCACATCACTCCCAACTGGCGTGTCTAGACACAAGGGTGGACTCAACGGCTCTAAACTCAGCCCCAACCTCTCAGCACAACTCGACGAAATAAACGAGTGCGACGCCCCGGTATCAAATAAAAATAACGCCCACAAGTGATTCAATAAGCACGTACCCTGAATGGTCTCGTGATAGGTAGCGAATCATGTGGCTCGGGAGTCGGTAACTGCATACACTCTACCCTATGACGTCTGCTGCCTCTGACCTAACGCACCGACTGCTGGCTGTACGGACCTCTGTTGCTGTCTCGGAACTGACGCGCTCGTGGACGGCTGCGAGAACCTCGACGGCTGACTCTGCGCTGGAGACCCCTGGGTGATTGCCACTGTATGTGACTATTGCGGTCGCTGCGTTGACGTTTCCCCAACCGGATCAGGGCACCTTGCAGCTACGTGCCCACCAGTGGTAGGCGTTTTCCCTCAGCTGATGAGCTGCAAAGGACACCCTGGTGTGACCGTCCTCTATGCCTGACGTGTCCAGGTCCCGAGTGACCTGCTCCAGCCATCTCTCGGCTATGTCGGGGTTCGGTTCCCCGACGAACGTAGGTATGCCCAGCTTCAGGAAATCCAGCAGGGTCCGAGCCGTATGGCCTTCAGCTTGAACGGCCCTCGCTGGATCGGCTGCAGCAGCAGCAGATACTATCTCCGGAGCCGGCGACGCAGACTCCCTACGGGCGATGATCGCCACGAAGCTCTGCACCGTCCGAGTCAGCTCGCCTAGAGCGGCCGCAGTGGACGGGTCTACGACCGACGGGACGCTGGGCGGGACCCCAAATGGTTCTGCGTCGTTCCCCATGTCTTCCCCGATAGGAATACCCCGGGCTCCCGTGGAGTCAACGAGTTCGACGGCGTCCGTCCGTCCCGGTGCCCCAGCTGATCGTCCTCTCCTGGGATGTGGTGCCATGTAGTAGGTATCTTCTGCAAGGAGACGCGCAATTGCTTAGTTTTGCGAACTTATACAACGATGACGTGCTCAATATACTAGCGTTCACACAACCTACGTCTATATCAAAACCCGACACCAAAACGCCACACTGCTCACGCTATCTATACCTCAAAAGCGTTCACTTATCCTATGACACCATTAAGTGTCGCATGCATTTCTACTGTTAACTTTCCCTAGTCAAGGCCGAGATCCGGATACTTTTCCCTACCTCGTAACGCTTTCCCAGAAGTCCACGCCCAAGCTCCGGCGCGCTCGCGATCACTCGCCTAGTCTCCCATTTCCGCGGTCGGCGGCACGATCTAACATGAACACAAATTAAAGCACGTTTTAAATTCGCAGGCAAAGCTGAATTTTAATGAATTTGACGCTCAAAAGCAACCCCGGTAAAGCCGATCACTCCCAAACTTCCCAATTTCTCGACATTGTCAACAAAGGGCACGGAAAGGCCCGATTCGCCCGGCTCGGCGAATCTGCCCGGGATCGGAAAACGCCCTTCCGGGACTCCGAAAATTCCCGTTTTCATTTCTACGATCCTAAAACAATTCAAGGGTTCCAATGCAATCGACGGAATCAATTTCCGACTTCCGAGCGATTTAATTCGCGTTTAAAGTTTCTAAACTTGAAATTTCCAACGTCCACAATTTAATTCCATAATTCGTTCCGGGTGTGAATTATCGACTTGGGGATCGTCCAAAACCACCCGAACACGAAAAACCCGAGGCCCGACACGTGGGCCCCACCCAGCCACCATTACCCGTGGGTGGTTGGACCGGTTCTTCACTGTGGTGGCCGGTCCCAGCTCCGTCCAGCCACCACCCATGGTGGCCGGGGCTCCCCCGAGCCTCCGGTCACTGGAATCCGATCATTTTCGCCCCAAAACGTCCCCAACGAACCCTACACCTCAACTCATCCATATTTAACTCGTTTAAACTCAAACCCTAATTTTCAAACGTACCAAAACGAGAAACAAAAGGGTTCTCACCTAGGGAATGACGAAGGGAGCTCGATTCTACAACCGTTGAGACGATCCGTCGGTCGGATTGTCGGGAAATCGACAAACCCTAAACTTCTCTCCTCTTTTCTTTTCCTTTTCTCCTTCTCCTTCTTCTCTCTTCTTTCTCTCTCCTTCTTCTCTTTTTTTACTTGTTATGGCCGAACACCCCCTCATCTCTTTCCTTTTGTTTTGTTCAAAAATACCTACCACCACCACTTGTGTGACAAGTGGCAAGTGAGTCCCACCTTCTAAAATAATAACTTTGTAGATATTTTTCTGTCAGATTCGCGAAATTCGACCGTCTCGATCCCTGAACGGACTCATTTTCCAAGAAATTACGATATTTCACGTGCTACAAGGAAACGGCCCAACTAAGACCGCTGTAACGACAGCTAAGCTTTTTGGATCCAAAACGGGCCTCGAACGGACCAAAACGTCGCTCGGTTGATTTTTCCGGCAAAAAGTCAACCTTTCCCAAATTGGTCAAAAAGTTGCCATGAGTCCCCCAAAACTCACTTTGGTCGATATCGGGGTCAACTTAAATACGATATGACCCTCAGGGTCAATTTTTAGGTTCATTTAGGTGTTCGTCCCAAAATTTTAAATTTTTTCGTTTTTCCGCCGATTTGAATAGCGTTGACCAGGAGCGGTTCTTACAGGATGCAACACGAGGACTTCCCAGGAGGTCACCAATCCTAGTACTACTCTCGCCCAAGCATGCTTAACTGCGGAGTACTAATGGGATCCGGTGCATTAGTGCTGGTATGATCGCATCCGTTAGTCTATGCACTCCAAAACTATATATCTCTTCCCTTCTTTCGTTTACCACCCAAATAAAATAACTAGTTCGTAAAAACTAATTCGTAAAAAACAAAAACCAAAACTAAAACGAGAAATAGGCGATCAAAACTCTGTTACCTCCTATTAGGACCGACTCCTCAATCGCATAACCCTCCTTCTCGGCACGCCTACGCCCTTTTTTCTCCTTAATACCCTCGCCACGTGCCTAGGACAACTATAAATCCCGATCTTGACGGATCGAGCTCAAATTTGGCCCGTCCAAGCATAACGGCCAACAATCACTAAACTTCCGCACCCAAGCCAAGGGAAGACTCCTCCCCTCTCTCCCGGGCCACTCCAGCACCCCCGGGGGGCATGTCACCCCGACAAGGCGAAGATTTTTTTTTTAAAAAAAGGGGGGGGATGCAACACGAAGACTTCCCAGGAGGTCACCCATCCTAGTACTACTCTCGCCCAAGCACGCTTCACTGCGGAGTTCTGATGGGATTCAGTGCATTAGTGCTGGTATGATCGCAATTGTTAGTCTATGCACTCCAAAACTATATATCTCTTCCCTTCTTTCGTTTACCACTCAAATAAAATAACTAGTTCGTAAAAACTAATTCGTAAAAAACAAAAACTAAAACGAGAAATAGGCGATCAAAACTTCGTTACCTCCTATTAGGACCGACTCCTCAATCACATAACCCTCCTTCTCGACACGCCTACGCCCTTTTTTCTCCTTAATACCCTCGCCACGTGCCTAGGACACCTATAGATCCCAATCTTGACGGAACGAGCTCAAATTCGGCTCGTCCAAGCATAACGGCCCAACAATCACTAAACTTCCGCACTCAAGCCAAGGGAAGACTCCTCCCCTCTCTCCCGGGCCACTCCAGCACCCCCCGGGGGCATGTCCCCCCGACAAGCCGAAGATTTTTTTTTAAAAAAACCGGGGGATGCAACACGAGTACTTCCCAGGAGGTCACCCATACTAGTACTACTCTCTCCCAAGCACGCTTGACTGCGGAGTTCTAATGGGATCCGGTGCATTAGTGCTGGTATGATCGCATCCGTTAGTCTATGCACTCCAAAACTATATATCTCTTCCCTTCTTTCGTTTACCACCCAAATAAAATAACTAGTTCGTAAAAACTAATTCGTAAAAAACAAAAACTAAAACGAGAAATAGGCGATCAAAACTTCGTCACCTACTATTAGGACCGACTCCTTAATCACATAACCCTCCTTCTCGGCACGCCTACGCTCTTTTTTCTCTCCTTAATACCCTCGCCACGTGCCTAGGACACCCATAAATCCCGATCTTGACGGAACGAGCTCAAATTCGGCCCGTCCAAGCATAACGGCCCAACAATCACTAAACTTCCGCACCCAAGCCAAGGGAAGACTCCTCTCCTCTCTCCCGGGCCACTCTAGCACCCCCCGGGGGCATGTCCCCCTCGACAAGCCGAATTTTTTTTTTTTTAAAAAAAAGGGGATGCAATACGAGGACTTCCCATGAGGTCACCCATGCTAGTACTACTCTCGCCCAAGCACGCTTCACTGCGGAATTCTGATGGGATTCCGTGCAGTAGTGCTGGTATGAACGCATCCGTTAGTCTATGCACTCCAAAACTATATATCTCTTCCCTTCTTTCGTTTACCACCCAAATAAAATAACTAGTTCGTAAAAACTAGTTCGTAAAAAACAAAAAAAACTAAAACGAGAAATAGACGATCAAAACTTCGTTACCTCCTATTAGGACCAACTCCTCAATCACATAACCCTCCTTCTCGGCACGCCTACGCCCTTTTTTCTCCTTAAAACCCTCGCAACGTGCTTAGGACACCCATAAATCCCGATCTTGAGGGAACGAGCTCAAATTCGGCTCGTTCAAGCATGACGGCCAACAATGACTAAACTTCCGCACCCAAGCTAAGGGAAGACTCCTCCCCTCTCTCCCGGGCCACTCCAGTACCCCCCGGGGGCATGTCACCCCGACAACCAGAAGATTTTTTTTTTAAAAAGGGGGATGCAACACGAGGACTTCCCAGGAGGTCACCCATCCTGGTACTACTCTCGCCCAAGCACGCTTCACTGCGGAGTTCTGATGGGATTCGGTGCATTAGTGTTGGTATGATCGCAATTGTTAGTCTATGCACTCCAAAACTATATATCTCTTCCCTTCTTTCGTTTACCACTCAAATAAAATAACTAGTTCGTAAAAACTAATTCGTAAAAAACAAAAACCAAAACTAACACGAGAAATAGGCGATCAAAACTTCGTCACCTACTATTAGGACCGACTCCTTAATCACATAACCCTCCTTCTCGGCACGCCTACGCTCTTTTTTCTCTCCTTAATACCCTCGCCACGTGCCTAGGACACCCATAAATCCCGATCTTGACGGAACGAGCTCAAATTCAGCTCGTCCAAGCATAACGGCCCAACAATCACTAAACTTCCGCACTCAAGCCAAGGGAAGACTCCTCCCCTCTCTCCCGGGCCACTCCAGCACCCCCCGGGGGCAGGTCCCCCCGACAAGCAGAAGATTTTTTTTTAAAAAAAAAAGGGGATGCAACACGAGTACTTCTCAGGAGGTCACCCATACTAGTACTACTCTTGCCCAAGCACGCTTGACTGGGGAGTTCTAATGGGATCCGGTGCATTAGTGCTGGTATGATCGCATCTGTTAGTCTATGCACTCCAAAGCTATATATCTCTTCCCTTCTTTCGTTTACCACCCAAATAAAATAACTAGTTAGTAAAAACTAATTCGTAAAAAACAAAAAACAAAACTAAAACGAGAAATAGGCGATCAAAACTTCGTCACCTCCTATTAGGACCGACTCCTTAATCACATAACCCTCCTTCTCGGCACACCTACGCTCTTTTTTCTCTCCTTAATACCCTCGCCACGTGCCTAGGACACCCATAAATCCTGATCTTGACGGAACGAGCTTAAATTCGGCCCGTCCAAGCATAACGGCCCAACAATCACTAAACTTACGCACCCAAGCCAAGGGAAGACTCCTCCCCTCTCTCCCGGGCCACTCCAGCACCCCCCGGGGGCATGTGCCCCCGACAAGCCGAAGATTTGTTTAAAAAAAAAGGGGATGCAATACGAGGACTTCCCATGAGGTCACCCATGCTAGTACTACTCTCACCCAAGCACGCTTCACTGAGGAATTCTGATGGGATTCGGTGCAGTAGTGCTAGTATGATCGCATCCGTTAGTCTATGCACTCCAAAACTATATATCTCTTCCCTTCTTTCGTTTACCACCCAAATAAAATAACTAGTTCGTAAAAACTAATTCGTAAAAAAGAAAAAAAAACTAGAACGAGAAATAGGCGATCAAAACTTCGTTACCTCCTATTAGGAGCAACTCCTTAATTACATAACCCTCCTTCTAGACACGCCTACGCCCTTTTTTCTCCTTAATACCCTCGCCACGTGCCTAGGACACCCATAAATCCCGATCTTGACGGAACGAGCTCAAATTCGGCCCGTCCAAGCATTCCGGAACAACAATCACTAAACTTCCGCACCCAAGCCAAGGGAAGACTCCTCCCCTCTCTCCCGGGGCACTCCAGCACCCCCGGGGGCATGTCCCCCCGACAAGCCAAAGGTTTTTTTTTTCAAAAAAAAGGGAAGAGGGGATGCAACATGAGGACTTCCCAGAAGGTCACCCATCCTAGTACTACTCTCGCCCACTCGCGCTTCACTGCGGAGTTCTGATGGGATCCGGTGCATTAGTGCTGGTATGATCGCATCCATTAGTTTATGCACTCCAAAACTATATATCTCTTCACTTCTTTCGTTTACCACCCAAATAAGATACTAATTCGTAAAAAACAAAAGCCAAAACTAAGACGAGAAATAGGCGATCAAAACTTCGTTACCTCCTATTAGGACCGACTACTTAATCACATAACCCTCCTTCTCGACACGCCTACGCCCTTTTTTCTCCTTAATACCCTCGTCGCGTGCCTAGGACACCCATAAATCCCGATCTTGACGGAACGAGCTCAAATTCGACCCGTCCAAGCATTCCGGAACAACATTCACTAAACTTTCGCACCCAAGCCAAGGGAAGACTCCTCCCCTCTCTCCCGGGCCACTCCAGCACCCCCGGGGGCATGTCCCCCCGAAAAGCCGAAGGTTTTTTTTTCAAAAAAAAGGGAGGAGGGGATGCAACACGAGGACTTCCCAGGAGGTCACCCATCCTAGTACTACTCACGCCCAAGCACGCTTATCTGCGGAGTTCTGATGGGATCCGGTGCATTAGTGCTGGTATGATCGCATCCGTTAGTTTATGCACTCCAAAACTATATATCTCTTCCCTTCTTTCGTTTACCACCCAAATAAGATACTAATTCGTAAAAAACAAAAGACAAAACTAAGACGAGAAATAGGCGATCAAAACTTCGTTACCTCCTATTAGGACCGACTCCTTAATCACATAACCCTCCTTCTCGACACGTCTACGCCCTTTTTTCTACTTAATACCCTCGCCACGTGCCTAGGACACCCATAAATCACGATCTTGACGGAACGAGCTCAAATTCGGCCCGTCCAAGCATTCCGGAACAACAATCACTAAACTTCCGCACCCAAGCCAAGGGAAGACTCCTCCCCTCTTTCCCGGGCCACTCCAGCACCCCCGGGGGCATGTCCCCCCGACAAGCCGAAGGTTTTTTTTTCAAAAAAGAGGGGGGAGGGATGCAACACGAGGACATCCCAGGAGGTCACCCATCCTAGTACTACTCTAGCCCAAGCACGCTTAACTGCGGAGTTCTGATGGGATCCGGTGCATTAGTGCTGGCATGATCGCATCCGTTAGTCTATGCACTCCAAAACTATATATCTTTTCCCTTCTTTCGTTTACCACCCAAATAAGATACTAATTCGTAAAAAACAAAAGCCAAAACTAAGACGAGAAATAGGCGATCAAAACTTCGTTACCTCCTATTAGGACCGACTCCTTAATCACATAACTCTCCTTCTCGACACGCCTACGCCCTGTTTTCTACTTAATACCCTCGCCACGTGCCTAGGACACCCATAAATCCCGATCTTGACGGAACGAGCTCAAATTCGGCCCGTCCAAGCATTCCGGAACAACAATCACTAAACTTCCGCACCCAAGCCAAGGGAAGACTCCTCCCCTCTCTCCCGGGCCACTCCAGCACCCGCGGGGGCATGTCCCCCCGACAAGCCGAAGGTTTTTTTTTCAAAAAAAGGGGTGGGGGGATGCAACACGAGGACTTCCCAGGAGGTCACCCATCCTAGTACTGCTCTCGCCCAAGCACGCTTAGCTGCGGAGTTCATATGGGATCCGGTGCATTAGTGTTGGTATGATCGCATCCATTAGTCTATGCACTCCAAAACTATATATCTCTTCCCTTCTCTCGTTTACCACCCAAATTAGATACTAATTCGTAAAAAAAACAAAAGCCAAAACTAAGACGAGAAATAGGAGATCAAAACTTCGTTACCTCCTATTAGGACCGACTCCTTAATCACATAACCCTCCTTCTCGACACGCCTACGCCCTTTTTTCTCCTTAATACAATCGCCACGTGCCTAGGACACCCATAAATACTGATCTTGACGGAACGAGCACAAATTCGGCCCGTCCAAGCATTCCGGAACAACAATCACTAAACTTCCGCACCCAAGCCAAGGGAAGACTCCTCCCCTCTCTCCCGGGCCACTCCAGCACCCCCGGGGGCATGTCCCCCCGACAAGCCGAAGGTTTTTTTTTCAAAATAAAGGGGGGGAGATGCAACACGAGGACTTCCCAGGAGGTCACCCATCCTGTTACTACTCTCGCCCACGCCCGCTTAACTGCGGAGTTCTGATGGGATCCGGTGCATTAGTGCTGGTATGATCGCATCAGTTAGTCTATGCACTCCAAAACTATATATCTCTTCCCTTCTTTCGTTTACCACCCAAATGAGATACTAATTCGTAAAAAACAAAAGCCAAAACTAAAACGAGAAATAGGCGATCAAAACTTCGTTACCTCCTATTAGGACCGACTCCTTAATCACATAACCCTCCTTCTCGACACGCCTACGCCCTTTTTTCTCCTTAATACCCTCGCCACGTGCCTAGGACACCCATAAATCCCGATCTTTACGGAACGAGCTCAAATTCGGCCCGTCCAAGCATTCCGGAACAACAATCACTAAACTTCCGCACCCAAGCCAAGGGAAGACTCCTCCCCTCTCTCCCGGGCCACTCCAGCACCCCCGGGGGCATGTCCCCCCGACAAGCCGAAGGTTTTTTTTTCAAAAAAGAGGGGGGGGGATGCAACACGAGGACTTCCCAGGAGGTCACCCATCCTAGTACTACTCTCGCCCAAGCACGCTTGACTGCGGAGTTCTGATGGGATCCGGTGCATTAGTGCTGGTATGATCGCATCCGTTAGTCTATGCACTCCAAAACTATATATCTCTTCCCTTCTTTCGTTTACCACCCAAATAAGATACTAATTCGTAAAAAACAAAAGCCAAAACTAAAACGAGAAATAGGCGATCAAAACTTCGTTACCTCCTATTAGGACCGACTCCTTAATCACATAACCCTCCTTCTCGACACGCCTACGCCCTTTTTTCTCCTTAATATCCTCGCCACGTGCCTAGGACACCCATAAATCCCGATCTTGACGGAACGAGCTCAAATTCGGCCCGTCCAAGCATTCCGGAACAACAATCACTAAACTTCCGCACCCAAGCCAAGGGAAGACTCCTCCCCTCTCTCCCGGGCCACTCCAGCACCCCCGGGGGCATGTCCCCCCGACAAGCCGAAGGTTTTTTTTTCAAAAAAGAGGGGGGGGGATGCAACACGAGGACTTCCCAGGAGGTCACCCATCCTAGTACTACTCTCGCCCAAGCACGCTTCACTGCGGAGTTCTGATGGGATCCGGTGCATTAGTGCTGGTATGATCGCATCCGTTAGTCTATGCACTCCAAAACTATATATTTCTTCCCTTCTTTCGTTTACCACCCAAATAAGATACTAATTCGTAAAAAACAAAAGCCAAAACTAAAACGAGAAATAGGCGATCAAAACTTCGTTACCTCCTATTAGGACCGACTCCTTAATCACATAACCCTCCTTCTCGACACGCCTACGCCCTTTTTTCTCCTTAATACCCTCGCCACGTGCCTAGGACACCCATAAATCCCGATCTTGACGGAACGAGCTCAAATTCGGCCCGTCCAAGCATTCCGGAACAACAATCACTAAACTTCCGCACCCAAGCCAAGGGAAGACTCCTCCCCTCTCTCCCGGGCCACTCCAGAACCCCCGGGGGCATGTCCCCCCGACAAGCCGAAGGTTTTTTTTTTCAAAAAAGAGGGGGGGGAGGGATGCAACACGAGGACTTCCCAGGAGGTCACCCATCCTAGTACTACTCTCGCCCAAGCACGCTTCACTGCGGAGTTCTGATGGGATTCGGTGCATTAGTGCTGATATGATCGCATCCGTTAGTCTATGCACTCCAAAACTATATATCTCTTCCCTTCTTTCGTTTACCACCCAAATAAGATACTAATTCGTAAAAAACAAAAGCCAAAACTAAAACGAGAAATAGGCGATCAAAACTTCGTTACCTCCTATTAGGACCGACTCCTTAATCACATAACTCTCCTTCTCGACACGCCTACGCCCTTTTTTCTCCTTAATACCCTCGCCACGTGCCTAGGACACCCATAAATCCCGATCTTGACGGAACGAGCTCAAATTCGGCCCGTCCAAGCATTCCGGAACAACAATCACTAAACTTCCGCACCCAAGCCAAGGGAAGACTCCTCCCCTCTCTCCCGGGCCACTCCAGCACCCCCGGGGGCATGTCCCCCCGACAAGCCGAAGGTTTTTTTTTCAAAAAAGAGGGGGGGGAGGGATGCAACACGAGGACTTCCCAGGAGGTCACCCATCCTAGTACTACTCTCGCCCAAGCACGCTTCACTGCGGAGTTCTGATGGGATTCGATGCATTAGTGCTGGTATGATCGCATTCGTTAGTCTATGCACTCCAAAACTATATATCTCTTCCCTTCTTTCGTTTACCACCCAAATAAGATACTAATTCGTAAAAAACAAAAGCCAAAACTAAAACGAGAAATAGGCGATCAAAACTTCGTTACCTCCTATTAGGACCGACTCCTTAATCACATAACCCTCCTTCTCGACACGCCTACGCCCTTTTTTCTCCTTAATACCCTCGCCACGTGCCTAGGACACCCATAAATCCCGATCTTGACGGAACGAGCTCAAATTCGGCCCGTCCAAGCATTCCGGAACAACAATCACTAAACTTCCGCACCCAAGCCAAGGGAAGACTCCTCCCCTCTCTCCCGGGCCACTCCAGCACCCCCGGGGGCATGTCCCCCCGACAAGCCGAAGGTTTTTTTTTCAAAAAAGAGGGGGGCGAGGGATGCAACACGAGGACTTCCCAGGAGGTCACCCATCCTAGTACTACTCTCGCCCAAGCACGCTTAACTGCGGAGTTCTGATGGGATTCGGTGCATTAGTGCTGGTATGATCGCATCCGTTAGTCTATGCACTCCAAAACTATATATCTCTTCCCTTCTTTCGTTTACCACCCAAATAAGGTACTAATTCGTAAAAAACAAAAGCCAAAACTAAAACGAGAAATAGGCGATCAAAACTTCGTTACCTCCTATTAGGACCGACTCCTCAATCACATAACCCTCCTTCTCGACACGCCTACGCCCTTTTTTCTCCTTAATACCCTCGCCACGTGCCTAGGACACCTATAGATCCCAATCTTGACGGAACGAGCTCAAATTCGGCTCGTCCAAGCATAACGGCCCAACAATCACTAAACTTCCGCACTCAAGCCAAGGGAAGACTCCTCCCCTCTCTCCCGGGCCACTCCAGCACCCCCCGGGGGCATGTCCCCCCGACAAGCCGAAGATTTTTTTAAAAAAAAACCGGGGGATGCAACACGAGTACTTCCCAGGAGGTCACCCATACTAGTACTACTCTCTCCCAAGCACGCTTGACTGCGGAGTTCTAATGGGATCCGGTGCATTAGTGCTGGTATGATCGCATCCGTTAGTCTATGCACTCCAAAACTATATATCTCTTCCCTTCTTTCGTTTACCACCCAAATAAAATAACTAGTTCGTAAAAACTAATTCGTAAAAAACAAAAACTAAAACGAGAAATAGGCGATCAAAACTTCGTCACCTACTATTAGGACCGACTCCTTAATCACATAACCCTCCTTCTCGGCACGCCTACGCTCTTTTTTCTCTCCTTAATACCCTCGCCACGTGCCTAGGACACCCATAAATCCCGATCTTGACGGAACGAGCTCAAATTCGGCCCGTCCAAGCATAACGGCCCAACAATCACTAAACTTCCGCACCCAAGCCAAGGGAAGACTCCTCTCCTCTCTCCCGGGCCACTCCAGCACCCCCCGGGGGCATGTCCCCCTCGACAAGCCGAAGTTTTTTTTTTTTAAAAAAAAGGGGATGCAATACGAGGACTTCCCATGAGGTCACCCATGCTAGTACTACTCTCGCCCAAGCACGCTTCACTGCGGAATTCTGATGGGATTCCGTGCAGTAGTGCTGGTATGAACGCATCCGTTAGTCTATGCACTCCAAAACTATATATCTCTTCCCTTCTTTCGTTTACCACCCAAATAAAATAACTAGTTCGTAAAAACTAGTTCGTAAAAAACAAAAAAAAACTAAAACGAGAAATAGACGATCAAAACTTCGTTACCTCCTATTAGGACCAACTCCTCAATCACATAACCCTCCTTCTCGGCACGCCTACGCCCTTTTTTCTCCTTAAAACCCTCGCAACGTGCTTAGGACACCCATAAATCCCGATCTTGAGGGAACGAGCTCAAATTCGGCTCGTTCAAGCATGACGGCCAACAATGACTAAACTTCCGCACCCAAGCTAAGGGAAGACTCCTCCCCTCTCTCCCGGGCCACTCCAGTACCCCCCGGGGGCATGTCACCCCGACAACCAGAAGATTTTTTTTTTAAAAAGGGGGATGCAACACGAGGACTTCCCAGGAGGTCACCCATCCTGGTACTACTCTCGCCCAAGCACGCTTCACTGCGGAGTTCTGATGGGATTCGGTGCATTAGTGTTGGTATGATCGCAATTGTTAGTCTATGCACTCCAAAACTATATATCTCTTCCCTTCTTTCGTTTACCACTCAAATAAAATAACTAGTTCGTAAAAACTAATTCGTAAAAAACAAAAACCAAAACTAACACGAGAAATAGGCGATCAAAACTTCGTCACCTACTATTAGGACCGACTCCTTAATCACATAACCCTCCTTCTCGGCACGCCTACGCTCTTTTTTCTCTCCTTAATACCCTCGCCACGTGCCTAGGACACCCATAAATCCCGATCTTGACGGAACGAGCTCAAATTCAGCTCGTCCAAGCATAACGGCCCAACAATCACTAAACTTCCGCACTCAAGCCAAGGGAAGACTCCTCCCCTCTCTCCCGGGCCACTCCAGCACCCCCCGGGGGCAGGTCCCCCCGACAAGCAGAAGATTTTTTTTTTAAAAAAAGGGGGATGCAACACGAGTACTTCCCAGGAGGTCACCCATACTAGTACTACTCTTGCCCAAGCACGCTTGACTGGGGAGTTCTAATGGGATCCGGTGCATTAGTGCTGGTATGATCGCATCTGTTAGTCTATGCACTCCAAAGCTATATATCTCTTCCCTTCTTTCGTTTACCACCCAAATAAAATAACTAGTTAGTAAAAACTAATTCGTAAAAAACAAAAAACAAAACTAAAACGAGAAATAGGCGATCAAAACTTCGTCACCTCCTATTAGGACCGACTCCTTAATCACATAACCCTCCTTCTCGGCACACCTACGCTCTTTTTTCTCTCCTTAATACCCTCGCCACGTGCCTAGGACACCCATAAATCCCGATCTTGACGGAACGAGCTTAAATTCGGCCCGTCCAAGCATAACGGCCCAACAATCACTAAACTTACGCACCCAAGCCAAGGGAAGACTCCTCCCCTCTCTCCCGGGCCACTCCAGCACCCCCCGGGGGCATGTGCCCCCGACAAGCCGAAGATTTGTTTAAAAAAAAAGGGGATGCAATACGAGGACTTCCCATGAGGTCACCCATGCTAGTACTACTCTCACCCAAGCACGCTTCACTGAGGAATTCTGATGGGATTCGGTGCAGTAGTGCTAGTATGATCGCATCCGTTAGTCTATGCACTCCAAAACTATATATCTCTTCCCTTCTTTCGTTTACCACCCAAATAAAATAACTAGTTCGTAAAAACTAATTCGTAAAAAAGAAAAAAAAACTAGAACGAGAAATAGGCGATCAAAACTTCGTTACCTCCTATTAGGAGCAACTCCTTAATCACATAACCCTCCTTCTAGACACGCCTACGCCCTTTTTTCTCCTTAATACCCTCGCCACGTGCCTAGGACACCCATAAATCCCGATCTTGACGGAACGAGCTCAAATTCGGCCCGTCCAAGCATTCCGGAACAACAATCACTAAACTTCCGCACCCAAGCCAAGGGAAGACTCCTCCCCTCTCTCCCGGGGCACTCCAGCACCCCCGGGGGCATGTCCCCCCGACAAGCCAAAGGTTTTTTTTTTCAAAAAAAAGGGAAGAGGGGATGCAACATGAGGACTTCCCAGAAGGTCACCCATCCTAGTACTACTCTCGCCCACTCGCGCTTCACTGCGGAGTTCTGATGGGATCCGGTGCATTAGTGCTGGTATGATCGCATCCATTAGTTTATGCACTCCAAAACTATATATCTCTTCACTTCTTTCGTTTACCACCCAAATAAGATACTAATTCGTAAAAAACAAAAGCCAAAACTAAGACGAGAAATAGGCGATCAAAACTTCGTTACCTCCTATTAGGACCGACTACTTAATCACATAACCCTCCTTCTCGACACGCCTACGCCCTTTTTTCTCCTTAATACCCTCGTCGCGTGCCTAGGACACCCATAAATCCCGATCTTGACGGAACGAGCTCAAATTCGGCCCGTCCAAGCATTCCGGAACAACATTCACTAAACTTTCGCACCCAAGCCAAGGAAAGACTCCTCCCCTCTCTCCCGGGCCACTCTAGCACCCCCGGGGGCATGTCCCCCCGACAAGCCGAAGGTTTTTTTTTCAAAAAAAAGGGAGGAGGGGATGCAACACGAGGACTTCCCAGGAGGTCACCCATCCTAGTACTACTCACGCCCAAGCACGCTTATCTGCGGAGTTCTGATGGGATCCGGTGCATTAGTGCTGGTATGATCGCATCCGTTAGTTTATGCACTCCAAAACTATATATCTCTTCCCTTCTTTCGTTTACCACCCAAATAAGATACTAATTCGTAAAAAACAAAAGCCAAAACTAAGACGAGAAATAGGCGATCAAAACTTCGTTACCTCCTATTAGGACCGACTACTTAATCACATAACCCTCCTTCTCGACACGCCTACGCCCTTTTTTCTCCTTAATACCCTCGTCGCGTGCCTAGGACACCCATAAATCCCGATCTTGACGGAACGAGCTCAAATTCGGCCCGTCCAAGCATTCCGGAACAACATTCACTAAACTTTCGCACCCAAGCCAAGGGAAGACTCCTCCCCTCTTTCCCGGGCCACTCCAGCACCCCCGGGGGCATGTCCCCCCGACAAGCCGAAGGTTTTTTTTTCAAAAAAGAGGGGGGAGGGATGCAACACGAGGACATCCCAGGAGGTCACCCATCCTAGTACTACTCTAGCCCAAGCACGCTTAACTGCGGAGTTCTGATGGGATCCGGTGCATTAGTGCTGGCATGATCGCATCCGTTAGTCTATGCACTCCAAAACTATATATCTCTTCCCTTCTTTCGTTTACCACCCAAATAAGATACTAATTCGTAAAAAACAAAAGCAAAAACTAAGACGAGAAATAGGCGATCAAAACTTCGTTACCTCCTATTAGGACCGACTCCTTAATCACATAACCCTCCTTCTCGACACGCCTACGCCCTGTTTTCTACTTAATACCCTCGCCACGTGCCTAGGACACCCATAAATCCCGATCTTGACGGAACGAGCTCAAATTCGGCCCGTCCAAGCATTCCGGAACAACAATCACTAAACTTCCGCACCTTAGCCAAGGGAAGACTCCTCCCCTCTCTCCCGGGCCACTCCAGCACCCGCGGGGGCATGTCCCTCCAACAAGCCGAAGGTTTTTTTTTCAAAAAAAGGGGTGGGGGGATGCAACACGAGGACTTCCCAGGAGGTCACCCATCCTAGTACTGCTCTCGCCCAAGCACGCTTAGCTGCGGAGTTCATATGGGATCCGGTGCATTAGTGTTGGTATGATCGCATCCATTAGTCTATGCACTCCAAAACTATATATCTCTTCCCTTCTCTCGTTTACCACCCAAATTAGATACTAATTCGTAAAAAAAACAAAAGCCAAAACTAAGACGAGAAATAGGAGATCAAAACTTCGTTACCTCCTATTAGGACCGACTCCTTAATCACATAACCCTCCTTCTCGACACGCCTACGCCCTTTTTTCTCCTTAATACAATCGCCACGTGCCTAGGACACCCATAAATACTGATCTTGACGGAACGAGCACAAATTCGGCCCGTCCAAGCATTCCGGAACAACAATCACTAAACTTCCGCACCCAAGCCAAGGGAAGACTCCTCCCCTCTCTCCCGGGCCACTCCAGCACCCCCGGGGGCATGTCCCCCCGACAAGCCGAAGGTTTTTTTTTCAAAATAAAGGGGGGGAGATGCAACACGAGGACTTCCCAGGAGGTCACCCATCCTGTTACTACTCTCGCCCACGCCCGCTTAACTGCGGAGTTCTGATGGGATCCGGTGCATTAGTGCTGGTATGATCGCATCAGTTAGTCTATGCACTCCAAAACTATATATCTCTTCCCTTCTTTCGTTTACCACCCAAATGAGATACTAATTCGTAAAAAACAAAAGCCAAAACTAAAACGAGAAATAGGCGATCAAAACTTCGTTACCTCCTATTAGGACCGACTCCTTAATCACATAACCCTCCTTCTCGACACGCCTACGCCCTTTTTTCTCCTTAATACCCTCGCCACGTGCCTAGGACACCCATAAATCCCGATCTTGACGGAACGAGCTCAAATTCGGCCCGTCCAAGCATTCCGGAACAACAATCACTAAACTTCCGCACCCAAGCCAAGGGAAGACTCCTCCCCTCTCTCCCGGGCCACTCCAGCACCCCCGGGGGCATGTCCCCCCGACAAGCCGAAGGTTTTTTTTTCAAAAAAGAGGGGGGGGGGGGGGGATGCAACACGAGGACTTCCCAGGAGGTCACCCATCCTAGTACTACTCTCGCCCAAGCACGCTTGACTGCGGAGTTCTGATGGGATCCGGTGCATTAGTGCTGGTATGATCGCATCCGTTAGTCTATGCACTCCAAAACTATATATCTCTTCCCTTCTTTCGTTTACCACCCAAATAAGATACTAATTCGTAAAAAACAAAAGCCAAAACTAAAACGAGAAATAGGCGATCAAAACTTCGTTACCTCCTATTAGGACCGACTCCTTAATCACATAACCCTCCTTCTCGACACGCCTACGCCCTTTTTTCTCCTTAATACCCTCGCCACGTGCCTAGGACACCCATAAATCCCGATCTTGACGGAACGAGCTCAAATTCGGCCCGTCCAAGCATTCCGGAACAACAATCACTAAACTTCCGCACCCAAGCCAAGGGAAGACTCCTCCCCTCTCTCCCGGGCCACTCCAGCACCCCCGGGGGCATGTCCCCCCGACAAGCCGAAGGTTTTTTTTTCAAAAAAGAGGGGGGGGATGCAACACAAGGACTTCCCAGGAGGTCACCCATCCTAGTACTACTCTCGCCCAAGCACGCTTAACTGCGGAGTTCTGATGGGATCCGGTGCATTAGTGCTGGTATGATCGCATCTGTTAGTCTATGCACTCCAAAACTATATATTTCTTCCCTTCTTTCGTTTACCACCCAAATAAGATACTAATTCGTAAAAAACAAAAGCCAAAACTAAAACGAGAAATAGGCGATCAAAACTTCGTTACCTCCTATTAGGACCGACTCCTTAATCACATAACCCTCCTTCTCGACACGCCTACGCCCTTTTTTCTCCTTAATACCCTCGCCACGTGCCTACGACACCCATAAATCCCGATCTTGACGGAACGAGCTCAAATTCGGCCCGTCCAAGCATTCCGGAACAACAATCACTAAACTTCCGCACCCAAGCCAAGGGAAGACTCCTCC
This sequence comes from Erodium maritimum, assembly GCA_963921825.1. Classification (NCBI taxonomy): domain Eukaryota; kingdom Viridiplantae; phylum Streptophyta; class Magnoliopsida; order Geraniales; family Geraniaceae; genus Erodium; species Erodium maritimum. The sequence goes on along the minus strand of OY997596.1, from coordinate 24,286,946 downwards.
CCTCTCTCCCGGGCCACTCCAGCACCCCCGGGGGCATGTCCCCCCGACAAGCCGAAGGTTTTTTTTTTTCAAAAAAGAGGGGGGGAGGGATGCAACACGAGGACTTCCCAGGAGGTCACCCATCCTAGTACTACTCTCGCCCAAGCACGCTTCACTGCGGAGTTCTGATGGGATTCGGTGCATTAGTGCTGATATGATCGCATCCGTTAGTCTATGCACTCCAAAACTATATATCTCTTCCCTTCTTTCGTTTACCACCCAAATAAGATACTAATTCGTAAAAAACAAAAGCCAAAACTAAAACGAGAAATAGGCGATCAAAACTCCGTTACCTCCTATTAGGACCGACTCCTTAATCACATAACCCTCCTTCTCGACACGCCTACGCCCTTTTTTCTCCTTAATACCCTCGCCACGTGCCTAGGACACCCATAAATCCCGATCTTGACGGAACGAGCTCAAATTCGGCCCGTCCAAGCATTCCGGAACAACAATCACTAAACTTCCGCACCCAAGCCAAGGGAAGACTCCTCCCCTCTCTCCCGGGCCACTCCAGCACCCCCGGGGGCATGTCCCCCCGACAAGCCGAAGGTTTTTTTTTCAAAAAAGAGGGGGGGGGGATGCAACACGAGGACTTCCCAGGAGGTCACCCATCCTAGTACTACTCTCGCCCAAGCACGCTTGACTGCGGAGATCTGATGGGATCCGGTGCATTAGTGCTGGTATGATCGCATCCGTTAGTCTATGCACTCCAAAACTATATATCTCTTCCCTTCTTTCGTTGACCACCCAAATAAGATACTAATTCGTAAAAAACAAAAGCCAAAACTAAAACGAGAAATAGGCGATCAAAACTTCGTTACCTCCTATTAGGACCGACTCCTTAATCACATAACCCTCCTTCTCGACACGCCTACGCCCTTTTTTCTCCTTAATACCCTCGCCACGTGCCTAGGACACCCATAAATCCCGATCTTGACGGAACGAGCTCAAATTCGGCCCGTCCAAGCATTCCGGAACAACAATCACTAAACTTCCGCACCCAAGCCAAGGGAAGACTCCTCCCCTCTCTCCCGGGCCACTCCAGCACCCCCGGGGGCATGTCCCCCCGACAAGCCGAAGGTTTTTTTTTCAAAAAAGAGGGGGGGGGGGATGCAACACGAGGACTTCCCAGGAGGTCACCCATCCTAGTACTACTCTCGCCCAAGCACGCTTAACTGCGGAGTTCTGATGGGATCCGGTGCATTAGTGCTGGTATGATCGCATCCGTTAGTCTATGCACTCCAAAACTATATATTTCTTCCCTTCTTTCGTTTACCACCCAAATAAGATACTAATTCGTAAAAAACAAAAGCCAAAACTAAAACGAGAAATAGGCGATCAAAACTTCGTTACCTCCTATTAGGACCGACTCCTTAATCACATAACCCTCCTTCTCGACACGCCTACGCCCTTTTTTCTCCTTAATACCCTCGCCACGTGCCTACGACACCCATAAATCCCGATCTTGACGGAACGAGCTCAAATTCGGCCCGTCCAAGCATTCCGGAACAACAATCACTAAACTTCCGCACCCAAGCCAAGGGAAGACTCCTCCCCTCTCTCCCGGGCCACTCCAGCACCCCCGGGGGCATGTCCCCCCGACAAGCCGAAGGTTTTTTTTTTTCAAAAAAGAGGGGGGGGAGGGATGCAACACGAGGACTTCCCAGGAGGTCACCCATCCTAGTACTACTCTCGCCCAAGCACGCTTCACTGCAGAGTTCTGATGGGATTCGGTGCATTAGTGCTGATATGATCGCATCCGTTAGTCTATGCACTCCAAAACTATATATCTCTTCCCTTCTTTCGTTTACCACCCAAATAAGATACTAATTCGTAAAAAACAAAAGCCAAAACTAAAACGAGAAATAGGCGATCAAAACTTCGTTACCTCCTATTAGGACCGACTCCTTAATCACATAACCCTCCTTCTCGACACGCCTACGCCCTTTTTTCTCCTTAATACCCTCGCCACGTGCCTAGGACACCCATAAATCCCGATCTTGACGGAACGAGCTCAAATTCGGCCCGTCCAAGCATTCCGGAACAACAATCACTAAACTTCCGCACCCAAGCCAAGGGAAGACTCCTCCCCTCTCTCCCGGGCCACTCCAGCACCCCCGGGGGCATGTCCCCCCGACAAGCCGAAGGTTTTTTTTTCAAAAAAGAGGGGGGGGGGGGATGCAACACGAGGACTTCCCAGGAGGTCACCCATCCTAGTACTACTCTCGCCCAAGCACGCTTGACTGCGGAGATCTGATGGGATCCGGTGCATTAGTGCTGGTATGATCGCATCCGTTAGTCTATGCACTCCAAAACTATATATCTCTTCCCTTCTTTCGTTTACCACCCAAATAAGATACTAATTCGTAAAAAACAAAAGCCAAAACTAAAACGAGAAATAGGCGATCAAAACTTCGTTACCTCCTATTAGGACCGACTCCTTAATCACATAACCCTCCTTCTCGACACGCCTACGCCCTTTTTTCTCCTTAATACCCTCGCCACGTGCCTAGGACACCCATAAATCCCGATCTTGACGGAACGAGCTCAAATTCGGCCCGTCCAAGCATTCCGGAACAACAATCACTAAACTTCCGCACCCAAGCCAAGGGAAGACTCCTCCCCTCTCTCCCGGGCCACTCCAGCACCCCCGGGGGCATGTCCCCCCGACAAGCCGAAGGTTTTTTTTTCAAAAAAGAGGGGGGGGGGGATGCAACACGAGGACTTCCCAGGAGGTCACCCATCCTAGTACTACTCTCGCCCAAGCACGCTTAACTGCGGAGTTCTGATGGGATCCGGTGCATTAGTGCTGGTATGATCGCATCTGTTAGTCTATGCACTCCAAAACTATATATTTCTTCCCTTCTTTCGTTTACCACCCAAATAAGATACTAATTCGTAAAAAACAAAAGCCAAAACTAAAACGAGAAATAGGCGATCAAAACTTCGTTACCTCCTATTAGGACCGACTCCTTAATCACATAACCCTCCTTCTCGACACGCCTACGCCCTTTTTTCTCCTTAATACCCTCGCCACGTGCCTACGACACCCATAAATCCCGATCTTGACGGAACGAGCTCAAATTCGGCCCGTCCAAGCATTCCGGAACAACAATCACTAAACTTCCGCACCCAAGCCAAGGGAAGACTCCTCCCCTCTCTCCCGGGCCACTCCAGCACCCCCGGGGGCATGTCCCCCCGACAAGCCGAAGGTTTTTTTTTTTCAAAAAAGAGGGGGGGGAGGGATGCAACACGAGGACTTCCCAGGAGGTCACCCATCCTAGTACTACTCTCGCCCAAGCACGCTTCACTGCGGAGTTCTGATGGGATTCGGTGCATTAGTGCTGATATGATCGCATCCGTTAGTCTATGCACTCCAAAACTATATATCTCTTCCCTTCTTTCGTTTACCACCCAAATAAGATACTAATTCGTAAAAAACAAAAGCCAAAACTAAAACGAGAAATAGGCGATCAAAACTTCGTTACCTCCTATTAGGACCGACTCCTTAATCACATAACCCTCCTTCTCGACACGCCTACGCCCTTTTTTCTCCTTAATACCCTCGCCACGTGCCTAGGACACCCATAAATCCCGATCTTGACGGAACGAGCTCAAATTCGGCCCGTCCAAGCATTCCGGAACAACAATCACTAAACTTCCGCACCCAAGCCAAGGGAAGACTCCTCCCCTCTCTCCCGGGCCACTCCAGCACCCCCGGGGGCATGTCCCCCCGACAAGCCGAAGGTTTTTTTTTCAAAAAAGAGGGGGGGGGGGATGCAACACGAGGACTTCCCAGGAGGTCACCCATCCTAGTACTACTCTCGCCCAAGCACGCTTGACTGCGGAGATCTGATGGGATCCGGTGCATTAGTGCTGGTATGATCGCATCCGTTAGTCTATGCACTCCAAAACTATATATCTCTTCCCTTCTTTCGTTTACCACCCAAATAAGATACTAATTCGTAAAAAACAAAAGCCAAAACTAAAACGAGAAATAGGCGATCAAAACTTCGTTACCTCCTATTAGGACCGACTCCTTAATCACATAACCCTCCTTCTCGACACGCCTACGCCCTTTTTTCTCCTTAATACCCTCGCCACGTGCCTAGGACACCCATAAATCCCGATCTTGACGGAACGAGCTCAAATTCGGCCCGTCCAAGCATTCCGGAACAACAATCACTAAACTTCCGCACCCAAGCCAAGGGAAGACTCCTCCCCTCTCTCCCGGGCCACTCCAGCACCCCCGGGGGCATGTCCCCCCGACAAGCCGAAGGTTTTTTTTTCAAAAAAGAGGGGGGGGGATGCAACACGAGGACTTCTCAGGAGGTCACCCATCCTAGTACTACTCTCGCCCAAGCACGCTTAACTGCGGAGTTCTGATGGGATCCGGTGCATTAGTGCTGGTATGATCGCATCCGTTAGTCTATGCACTCCAAAACTATATATTTCTTCCCTTCTTTCGTTTACCACCCAAATAAGATACTAATTCGTAAAAAACAAAAGCCAAAACTAAAACGAGAAATAGGCGATCAAAACTTCGTTACCTCCTATTAGGACCGACTCCTTAATCACATAACCCTCCTTCTCGACACGCCTACGCCCTTTTTTCTCCTTAATACCCTCGCCACGTGCCTAGGACACCCATAAATCCCGATCTTGACGGAACGAGCTCAAATTCGGCCCGTCCAAGCATTCCGGAACAACAATCACTAAACTTCCGCACCCAAGCCAAGGGAAGACTCCTCCCCTCTCTCCCGGGCCACTCCAGCACCCCCGGGGGCATGTCCCCCCGACAAGCCGAAGGTTTTTTTTTCAAAAAAGAGGGGGGGGGAGGGATGCAACACGAGGACTTCCCAGGAGGTCACCCATCCTAGTACTACTCTCGCCCAAGCACGCTTCACTGCGGAGTTCTGATGGGATTCGGTGCATTAGTGCTGGTATGATCGCATCCGTTAGTCTATGCACTCCAAAACTATATATCTCTTCCCTTCTTTCGTTTACCACCCAAATAAGATACTAATTCGTAAAAAACAAAAGCCAAAACTAAAACGAGAAATAGGCGATCAAAACTTCGTTACCTCCTATTAGGACCGACTCCTTAATCACATAACCCTCCTTCTCGACACGCCTACGCCCTTTTTTTCTCCTTAATACCCTCGCCACGTGCCTAGGACACCCATAAATCCCGATCTTGACGGAACGAGCTCAAATTCGGCCCGTCCAAGCATTCCGGAACAACAATCAATAAACTTCCGCACCCAAGCCAAGGGAAGACTCCTCCCCTCTCTCCCGGGCCACTCCAGCACCCCCGGGGGCATGTCCCCCCGACAAGCCGAAGGTTTTTTTTTCAAAAAAGAGGGGGGGGGGGGGGATGCAACACGAGGACTTCCCAGGAGGTCACCCATCCTAGTACTACTCTCGCTCAAGCACGCTTATCTGCAGAGTTCTGATGGGATCCGGTGCATTAGTGCTGGTATGATCGCATCCGTTAGTCCATGCACTCCAAAACTATATATCTCTTCCCTTCTTTCGTTTACCACCCAAATAAGATACTAATTCGTAAAAAACAAAAGCCAAAACTAAAACGAGAAATAGGCGATCAAAACCTCGTTACCTCCTATTAGGACCGACTCCTTAATCACATAACCCTCCATCTCGACACGCCTACGCCCTTTTTTCTCCTTAATACCCTCGCCACGTGCCTAGGATACCCATAAATCCCGATCTTGACGGAACGAGCTCAAATTCGGCCCGTCCAAGCATTCCGGAACAACAATCACTAAACTTCCGCACCCAAGCCAAGGGAAGACTCCTCCCCTCTCTCCCGGGCCACTCCAGCACCCCCGGGGGCATGTCCCCCCGACAAGCCGAAGGTTTTTTTTTCAAAAAAGAGGGGGGGGGGGATGCAACACGAGGACTTCCCAGGAGGTCACCCATCCTAGTACTACTCTCGCCCAAGCCCACTTAACTGCGGAGTTCTGATGGGATCCGGTGCATTAGTGCTGGTATGATCGCATCCGTTAGTCTATGCACTCTAAAACTATATATCTCTTCCCTTCTTTCGTTTACCACCCAAATAAGATACTAATTCGTAAAAAACAAAAGACAAAACTAAGACGAGAAATAGGCGATCAAAACTTCGTTACCTCCTATTAGGACCGACTACTTAATCACATAACCCTCCTTCTCGACACGCCTACGCCCTTTTTTCTCCTTAATACCCTCGCCGCGTGCCTAGGACACCCATAAATCCCGATCTTGACGGAACGAGCTCAAATTCGGCCCGTCCAAGCATTCCGGAACAACATTCACTAAACTTTCGCACCCAAGCCAAGGGAAGACTCCTCCCCTCTCTCCCGGGCCACTCCAGCACCCCCGGGGGCATGTCCCCCCGACAAGCCGAAGGTTTTTTTCTCAAAAAAAAGGGAGGAGGGGATGCAACACGAGGACTTCCCAGGAGGTCACCCATCCTAGTACTACTCACGCCCAAGCACGCTTATCTGCGGAGTTCTGATGGGATCCGGTGCATTAGTGCTGGTATGATCGCATCCGTTAGTTTATGCACTCCAAAACTATATATCTCTTCCCTTCTTTCGTTTACCACCCAAATAAGATACTAATTCGTAAAAAACAAAAGACAAAACTAAGACGAGAAATAGGCGATCAAAACTTCGTTACCTCCTATTAGGACCGACTCCTTAATCACATAACCCTCCTTCTCGACACGTCTACGCCCTTTTTTCTACTTAATACCCTCGCCACGTGCCTAGGACACCCATAAATCACGATCTTGACGGAACGAGCTCAAATTCGGCCCGTCCAAGCATTCCGGAACAACAATCACTAAACTTCCGCACCCAAGCCAAGGGAAGACTCCTCCCCTCTTTCCCGGGCCACTCCAGCACCCCCGGGGGCATGTCCCCCCGACAAGCCGAAGGTTTTTTTTTCAAAAAAGAGGGGGGAGGGATGCAACACAAGGACATCCCAGGAGGTCACCCATCCTAGTACTACTCTAGCCCAAGCACGCTTAACTGCGGAGTTCTGATGGGATCCGGTGCATTAGTGCTGGCATGATCGCATCCGTTAGTCTATGCACTCCAAAACTATATATCTCTTCCCTTCTTTCGTTTACCACCCAAATAAGATACTAATTCGTAAAAAACAAAAGCCAAAACTAAGACGAGAAATAGGCGATCAAAACTTCGTTACCTCCTATTAGGACCGACTCCTTAATCACATAACCCTCCTTCTCGACACGCCTACGCCCTGTTTTCTACTTAATACCCTCGCCACGTGCCTAGGACACCCATAAATCCCGATCTTGACGGAACGAGCTCAAATTCGGCCCGTCCAAGCATTCCGGAACAACAATCACTAAACTTCCGCACCCAAGCCAAGGGAAGACTCCTCCCCTCTCTCCCGGGCCACTCCAGCACCCGCGGGGGCAAGTCCCCCCGACAAGCCGAAGGTTTTTTTTTCAAAAAAAGGGGTGGGGGGATGCAACACGAGGACTTCCCAGGAGGTCACCCATCCTAGTACTGCTCTCGCCCAAGCACGCTTAGCTGCGGAGTTCATATGGGATCCGGTGCATTAGTGTTAGTATGATCGCATCCATTAGTCTATGCACTCCAAAACTATATATCTCTTCCCTTCTCTCGTTTACCACCCAAATTAGATACTAATTCGTAAAAAAAAACAAAAGCCAAAACTAAGACGAGAAATAGGAGATCAAAACTTCGTTACCTCCTATTAGGACCGACTCCTTAATCACATAACCCTCCTTCTCGACACGCCTACGCCCTTTTTTCTCCTTAATACAATCGCCACGTGCCTAGGACACCCATAAATACTGATCTTGACGGAACGAGCACAAATTCGGCCCGTCCAAGCATTCCGGAACAACAATCACTAAACTTCCGCACCCAAGCCAAGGGAAGACTCCTCCCCTCTCACCCGGGCCACTCCAGCACCCCCGGGGGCATGTCCCCCCGACAAGCCGAAGGTTTTTTTTTCAAAATAAAGGGGGGGAGATGCAACACGAGGACTTCCCAGGAGGTCACCCATCCTGTTACTACTCTCGCCCACGCCCGCATAACTGCGGAGTTCTGATGGGATCCGGTGCATTAGTGCTGGTATGATCGCATCAGTTAGTCTATGCACTCCAAAACTATATATCTCTTCCCTTCTTTCGTTTACCACCCAAATGAGATACTAATTCGTAAAAAACAAAAGCCAAAACTAAAACGAGAAATAGGCGATCAAAACTTCGTTACCTCCTATTAGGACCGACTCCTTAATCACATAACCCTCCTTCTCGACACGCCTACGCCCTTTTTTCTCCTTAATACCCTCGCCACGTGCCTAGGACACCCATAAATCCCGATCTTGACGGAACGAGCTCAAATTCGGCCCGTCCAAGCATTCCGGAACAACAATCACTAAACTTCCGCACCCAAGCCAAGGGAAGACTCCTCCCCTCTCTCCCGGGCCACTCCAGCACCCCCGGGGGCATGTCCCCCCGACAAGCCGAAGGTTTTTTTTTCAAAAAAGAGGGGGGGGGGATGCAACACGAGGACTTCCCAGGAGGTCACCCATCCTAGTACTACTCTCGCCCAAGCACGCTTGACTGCGGAGTTCTGATGGGATCCGGTGCATTAGTGCTGGTATGATCGCATCCGTTAGTCTATGCACTCCAAAACTATATATCTCTTCCCTTCTATCGTTTACCACCCAAATAAGATACTAATTCGTAAAAAACAAAAGCCAAAACTAAAACGAGAAATAGGCGATCAAAACTTCGTTACCTCCTATTAGGACCGACTCCTTAATCACATAACCCTCCTTCTCGACACGCCTACGCCCTGTTTTCTACTTAATACCCTCGCCACGTGCCTAGGACACCCATAAATCCCGATCTTGACGGAACGAGCTCAAATTCGGCCCGTCCAAGCATTCCGGAACAACAATCACTAAACTTCCGCACCCAAGCCAAGGGAAGACTCCTCCCCTCTCTCCCGGGCCACTCCAGCACCCCCGGGGGCATGTCCCCCCGACAAGCCGAAGGTTTTTTTTTCAAAAAAGAGGGGGGGGAGGGATGCAACACGAGGACTTCCCAGGAGGTCACCCATCCTAGTACTACTCTCGCCCAAGCACGCTTCACTGCGGAGTTCTGATGGGATTCGGTGCATTAGTGCTGGTATGATCGCATCTGTTAGTCTATGCACTCCAAAACTATATATCTCTTCCCTTCTTTCGTTTACCACCCAAATAAGATACTAATTCGTAAAAAACAAAAGCCAAAACTAAAACGAGAAATAGGCGATCAAAACTTCGTTACCTCCTATTAGGACCGACTCCTTAATCACATAACCCTCCTTCTCGACACGCCTACGCCCTTTTTTCTCCTTAATACCCTCGCCACGTGCCTAGGACACCCATAAATCCCGATCTTGACGGAACGAGCTCAAATTCGGCCCGTCCAAGCATTCCGGAACAACAATCAATAAACTTCCGCACCCAAGCCAAGGGAAGACTCCTCCCCTCTCTCCCGGGCCACTCCAGCACCCCCGGGGGCATGTCCCCCCGACAAGCCGAAGGTTTTTTTTTCAAAAAAGAGGGGGGGGGATGCAACACGAGGACTTCCCAGGAGGTCACCCATCCTAGTACTACTCTCGCTCAAGCACGCTTAGCTGCAGAGTTCTGATGGGATCCGGTGCATTAGTGCTGGTATGATCGCATCCGTTAGTCCATGCACTCCAAAACTATATATCTCTTCCCTTCTTTCGTTTACCACCCAAATAAGATACTAATTCGTAAAAAACAAAAGCCAAAACTAAAACGAGAAATAGGCGATCAAAACTTCGTTACCTCCTATTAGGACCGACTCCTTAATCACATAACCCTCCTTCTCGACACGCCTACGCCCTTTTTTCTCCTTAATACCCTCGCCACGTGCCTAGGACACCCATAAATCCCGATCTTGACGGAACGAGCTCAAATTCGACCCGTCCAAGCATTCCGGAACAACAATCAATAAACTTCCGCACCCAAGCCAAGGGAAGACTCCTCCCCTCTCTCCCGGGCCACTCCAGCACCCCCGGGGGCATGTCCCCCCGACAAGCCGAAGGTTTTTTTTTCAAAAAAGAGGGGGGGGGGGATGCAACACGAGGACTTCCCAGGAGGTCACCCATCCTAGTACTACTCTCGCTCAAGCACGCTTAGCTGCAGAGTTCTGATGGGATCCGGTGCATTAGTGCTGGTATGATCGCATCCGTTAGTCCATGCACTCCAAAACTATATATCTCTTCCCTTCTTTCGTTTACCACCCAAATAAGATACTAATTCGTAAAAAACAAAAGCCAAAACTAAAACGAGAAATAGGCGATCAAAACCTCGTTACCTCCTATTAGGACCGACTCCTTAATCACATAACCCTCCATCTCGACACGCCTACGCCCTTTTTTCTCCTTAATACCCTCGCCACGTGCCTAGGACACCCATAAATCCCGATCTTGACGGAACGAGCTCAAATTCGGCCCGTCCAAGCATTCCGGAACAACAATCACTAAACTTCCGCACCCAAGCCAAGGGAAGACTCCTCCCCTCTCTCCCGGGCCACTCCAGCACCCCCGGGGGCATGTCCCCCCGACAAGCCGAAGGTTTTTTTGTCAAAAAAGAGGGGGGGGGGGGGATGCAACACGAGGACTTCCCAGGAGGTCACCCATCCTAGTACTACTCTCGCCCAAGCCCGCTTAACTGCGGAGTTCTGATGGGATCCGGTGCATTAGTGCTGGTATGATCGCATCCGTTAGTTTATGCACTCCAAAACTATATATCTCTTCCCTTCTTTCGTTTACCACCCAAATAAGATACTAATTCGTAAAAAACAAAAGCCAAAACTAAAACGAGAAATAGGCGATCAAAACTTCGTTACCTCCTATTAGGACCGACTCCTTAATCACATAACCCTCCTTCTCGACACGCCTACGCCCTTTTTTCTCCTTAATACCCTCGCCACGTGCCTAGGACACCCATAAATCCCGATCTTGACGGAACGAGCTCAAATTCGGCCCGTCCAAGCATTCCGGAACAACAATCACTAAACTTCCGCACCCAAGCCAAGGGAAGACTCCTCCCCTCTCTCCCGGGCCACTCCAGCACCCCCGGGGGCATGTCCCCCCGACAAGCCGAAGGTTTTTTTTTCAAAAAAGAGGGGGGGGGATGCAACACGAGGACTTCCCAGGAGGTCACCCATCCTAGTACTACTCTCGCCCAACCACGCTTAACTGCGGAGTTCTAATGGGATCCGGTGCATTAGTGCTGATATGATCGCATCCGTTAGTCTATGCACTCCAAAACTATATATCTCTTCCCTTCTTTCGTTTACCACCCAAATAAGATACTAATTCGTAAAAAACAAAAGCCAAAGTTAAAACGAGAAATAGGCGATCAAAACTTCGTTACCTCCTATTAGGACCGACTCCTTAATCACATAACCCTCCATCTCGACACGCCTACGCCCTTTTTTCTCCTTAATACCCTCGCCACGTGCCTAGGACACCCATAAATCCCGATCTTGACGGAACGAGCTCAAATTCGGCCCGTCCAAGCATTCCGGAACAACAATCACTAAACTTCCGCACCCAAGCCAAGGGAAGACTCCTCCCCTCTCTCCCGGGCCACTCCAGCACCCCCGGGGGCATGTCCCCCCGACAAGCCGAAGGTTTTTTTTTCAAAAAAGAGGGGGGGGGGAGGGATGCAACACGAGGACTTCCCAGGAGGTCACCCATCCTAGTACTACTCTCGCCCAAGCACGGTTCACTGCGGAGTTCTGATGGGATTCGGTGCATTAGTGCTGGTATGATCGCATCCGTTAGTCTATGCACTCCAAAACTATATATCTCTTCCCTTCTTTCGTTTACCACCCAAATAAGATACTAATTCGTAAAAAACAAAAGCCAAAACTAAAACGAGAAATAGGCGATCAAAACTTCGTTACCTCCTATTAGGACCGACTCCTTAATCACATAACCCTCCTTCTCGACACGCCTACGCCCTTTTTTCTCCTTAATACCCTCGCCACGTGCCTAGGACACCCATAAATCCCGATCTTGACGGAACGAGCTCAAATTCGGCCCGTCCAAGCATTCCGGAACAACAATCAATAAACTTACGCACCCAAGCCAAGGGAAGACTCCTCCCCTCTCTCCCGGGCCACTCCAGCACCCCCGGGGGCATGTCCCCCCGACAAGCCGAAGGTTTTTTTTTCAAAAAAGAGGGGGGGGGGATGCAACACGAGGACTTCCCAGGAGGTCACCCATCCTAGTACTACTCTCGCTCAAGCACACTTAGCTGCAGAGTTCTGATGGGATCCGGTGCATTAGTGCTGGTATGATCGCATCCGTTAGTCTATGCACTCCAAAACTATATATCTCTTCCCTTCTTTCGTTTACCACCCAAATAAGATACTAATTCGTAAAAAACAAAAGCCAAAACTAAAACGAGAAATAGGCGATCAAAACCTCGTTACCTCCTATTAGGACCGACTCCTTAATCACATAACCCTCCATCTCGACACGCCTACGCCCTTTTTTCTCCTTAATACCCTCGCCACGTGCCTAGGACACCCATAAATCCCGATCTTGACGGAACGAGCTCAAATTCGGCCCGTCCAAGCATTCCGGAACAACAATCACTAAACTTCCGCACCCAAGCCAAGGGAAGACTCCTCCCCTCTCTCCCGGGCCACTCCAGCACCCCCGGGGGCATGTCCCCCCGACAAGCCGAAGGTTTTTTTTCAAAAAAGAGGGGGGGGGGGATGCAACACGAGGACTTCCCAGGAGGTCACCCATCCTAGTACTACTCTCGCCCAAGCCCGCTTAACTGCGGAGTTCTGATGGGATCCGGTGCATTAGTGCTGGTATGATCGCATCCGTTAGTCTATGCACTCCAAAACTATATATCTCTTCCCTTCTTTCGTTTACCACCCAAATAAGATACTAATTCGTAAAAAACAAAAGCCAAAACTAAAACGAGAAATAGGCGATCAAAACTTCGTTACCTCCTATTAGGACCGACTCCTTAATCACATAACCCTCCTTCTCGACACGCCTACGCCCTTTTTTCTCCTTAATACCCTCGCCACGTGCCTAGGACACCCATAAATCCCGATCTTGACGGAACGAGCTCAAAATCGGCCCGTCCAAGCATTCCGGAACAACAATCACTAAACTTCCGCACCCAAGCCAAGGGAAGACTCCTCCCCTCTCTCCTGGGCCACTCCAGCACCCCCGGGGGCATGTCCCCCCGACAAGCCGAAGGTTTTTTTTTCAAAAAAGAAGGGGGGGGGGGATGCAACACGAGGACTTCCCAGGAGGTCACCCATCCTAGTACTACTCTCGCCCAAGCACGATTGACTGCGGAGTTCTGATGGGATCTGGTGCATTAGTGCTGGTATGATCGCATCCGTTAGTCTATGCACTCCAAAACTATATATCTCTTCCCTTCTTTCGTTTACCACCCAAATAAGATACTAATTCGTGAAAAACAAAAGATAAAACTAAAACGAGAAATAGGCGATCAAAACTTCGTTACCTCCTATTAGGACCGACTCCTTAATCACATAACCCTCCTTCTCGACACGCCTACGCCCTTTTTTCTCCTTAATGCCCTCGCCACGTGCCTAGGACACCCATAAATCCCGATCTTGACGGAACGAGCTCAAATTCGGCCCGTCCAAGCATTCCGGAACAACAATCACTAAACTTCCGCACCCAAGCCAAGGGAAGACTCCTCCCCTCTCTCCCGGGCCACTCCAGCACCCCCGGGGGCATGTCCCCCCGACAAGCCGAAGGTTTTTTTTTCAAAAAAGAGGGGGGGGGGGATGCAACACGAGGACTTCCCAGGAGGTCACCCATCCTAGTACTACTCTCGCCCAAGCACACTTAACTGCGGAGTTCTGATGGGATCCGGTGCATTAGTGCTGGTATGATCGCATCAGTTAGTCTATGCACTCCAAAACTATATATCTCTTCCCTTCTTTCGTTTACCACCCAAATGAGATACTAATTCGTAAAAAACAAAAGCCAAAACTAAAACGAGAAATAGGCGATCAAAACCTCGTTACCTCCTATTAGGACCGACTCCTTAATCACATAACCCTCCATCTCGACACGCCTACGCCCTTTTTTCTCCTTAATACCCTCGCCACGTGCCTAGGACACCCATAAATCCCGATCTTGACGGAACGAGCTCAAATTCGGCCCGTCCAAGCATTCCGGAACAACAATCACTAAACTTCCGCACCCAAGCCAAGGGAAGACTCCTCCCCTCTCTCCCGGGCCACTCCAGCACCCCCTGGGGCATGTCCCCCCGACAAGCCGAAGGTTTTTTTTTTCAAAAAAGAGGGGGGGGGGATGCAACACGAGGACTTCCCAGGAGGTCACCCATCCTAGTACTACTCTCGCCCAAGCACGCTTAACTGCGGTGATCTGATGGGATCCTGTGCATTAGTGCTGGTATGATCGCATCCGTTAGTCCATGCACTCCAAAACTATATATCTCTTCCCTTCTTTCGTTTACCACCCAAATAAGATACTAATTCGTAAAAAACAAAAGCAAAAACTAAAACGAGAAATAGGCGATCAAAACTTCGTTACCTCCTATTAGGACCGACTCCTTAATCACATAACCCTCCATCTCGACACGCCTACGCCCTTTTTTCTCCTTAATACCCTCGCCACGTGCCTAGAACACCCATAAATCCCGATCTTGACGGAACGAGCTCAAATTCGGCCCGTCCAAGCATTCCGGAACAACAATCACTAAACTTCCGCACCCAAGCCAAGGGAAGACTCATCCCCTCTCTCCCGGGCCACTCCAGCACCCCCGGGGGCATGTCCCCCCGACAAGCCGAAGGTTTTTTTTTCAAAAAATAGGGGGGGGGATGCAACACGAGGACTTCCCAGGAGGTCACCCATCCTAGTACTACTCTCGCCCAAGCACGCTTCACTGCGGAGTTCTGATGGGATCCGGTGCATTAGTGCTGGTATGATCGCATCCGTTAGTATATGCACTCCAAAACTATATATCTCTTCCCTTCTTTCGTTTACCACCCAAATAAGATACTAATTCGTAAAAAACAAAAGCCAAAACTAAAACGAGAAATAGGCGATCAAAACTTCGTTACCTCCTATTAGGACCGACTCCTTAATCACATAACCCTCCTTCTCGACACGCCTACGCCCTTTTTTCTCCTTAATACCCTCGCCACGTGCCTAGGACACCCATAAATCCCGATCTTGACGGAAAGAGCTCAAATTCGGCCCGTCCAAGCATTCCGGAACAACAATCACTAAACTTCCGCACCCAAGCCAAGGGAAGACTCCTCCCCTCTCTCCCGGGCCACTCCAGCACCCCCGGGGGCATGTCCCCCCGACAAGCCGAAGGTTTTTTTTTCAAAAAAGAGGGGGGGGGGGATGCAACACGAGGACTTCCCAGGAGGTCACCCATCCTAGTACTACTCTCGCCCAAGCACGCTTAACTGCGGAGTTCTGATGGGATCCGGTGCATTAGTGCTGGTATGATCGCATCCGTTAGTCTATGCACTCCAAAACTATATATCTCTTCCCTTCTTTCGTTTACCACCCAAATAAGATACTAATTCGTAAAAAACAAAAGCCAAAACTAAAACGAGAAATAGGCGATCAAAACTTCGTTACCTCCTATTAGGACCGACTCCTTAATCACATAACCCTCCTTCTCGACACGCCTACGCCCTTTTTTCTCCTTAATACCCTCGCCACGTGCCTAGGACACCCATAAATCCCGATCTTGACGGAACGAGCTCAAATTCGGCCCGTCCAAGCATTCCGGAACAACAATCACTAAACTTCCGCACCCAAGCCAAGGGAAGACTCCTCCCCTCTCTCCCGGGCCACTCCAGCACCCCCGGGGGCATGTCCCCCCGACAAGCCGAAGGTTTTTTTTTCAAAAAAGAGGGGGGGGGGGGGATGCAACACGAGGACTTCCCAGGAGGTCACCCATCCTAGTACTACTCTCGCCCAAGCACGCTTAACTGCGGAGTTCTGATGGGATCCGGTGCATTAGTGCTGGTATGATCGCATCCGTTAGTATATGCACTCCAAAACTATATATCTCTTCCCTTCTTTCGTTTACCACCCAAATAAGATACTAATTCGTAAAAAACAAAAGCCAAAACTAAAACGAGAAATAGGCGATCAAAACTTCGTTACCTCCTATTAGGACCGACTCCTTAATCACATAACCCTCCTTCTCGACACGCCTACGCCCTTTTTTCTCCTTAATACCCTCGCCACGTGCCTAGGACACCCATAAATCCCGATCTTGACGGAACGAGCTCAAATTCGGCCCGTCCAAGCATTCCGGAACAACAACCACTAAACTTCCGCACCCAAGCCAAGGGAAGACTCCTCCCCTCTCTCCCGGGCCACTCCAGCACCCCCGGGGGCATGTCCCCCCGACAAGCCGAAGGTTTTTTTTTCAAAAAAGAGGGGGGGGGGGGATGCAACACGAGGACTTCCCAGGAGGTCACCCATCCTAGTACTACTCTCGCCCAAGCACGCTTAACTGCGGAGTTCTGATGGGATCCGGTGCATTAGTGCTGGTATGATCGCATCCGTTAGTATATGCACTCCAAAACTATATATCTCTTCCCTTCTTTCGTTTACCACCCAAATAAGATACTAATTCGTAAAAAACAAAAGCCAAAACTAAAACGAGAAATAGGCGATCAAAACTTCGTTACCTCCTATTAGGACCGACTCCTTAATCACATAACCCTCCTTCTCGACACGCCTACGCCCTTTTTTCTCCTTAATACCCTCGCCACGTGCCTAGGACACCCATAAATCCCGATCTTGACGGAACGAGCTCAAATTCGGCCCGTCCAAGCATTCCGGAACAACAATCACTAAACTTCCGCACCCAAGCCAAGGGAAGACTCCTCCCCTCTCTCCCGGGCCACTCCAGCACCCCCGGAGGCATGTCCCCCCGACAAGCCAAAAGTTTTTTTTTCAAAAAAGAGGGGGGGGGGATGCAACACGAGGACTTCCCAGGAGGTCACCCATCCTAGTACTACTCTCGCCCAAGCACGCTTAACTGCGGAGTTCTGATGGGATCCGGTGCATTAGTGCTGGTATGATCGCATCCGTTAGTATATGCACTCCAAAACTATATATCTCTTCCCTTCTTTCGTTTACCACCCAAATAAGATACTAATTCGTAAAAAACAAAAGCCAAAACTAAAACGAGAAATAGGCGATCAAAACTTCGTTACCTCCTATTAGGACCGACTCCTTAATCACATAACCCTCCTTCTCGACACGCCTACGCCCTTTTTTCTCCTTAATACCCTCGCCACGTGCCTAGGACACCCATAAATCCCGATCTTGACGGAACGAGCTCAAATTCGGCCCGTCCAAGCATTCCGGAACAACAATCACTAAATTTCCGCACCCAAGCCAAGGGAAGACTCCTCCCCTCTCTCCCGGGCCACTCCAGCACCCCCGGGGGCATGTCCCCCCGACAAGCCGAAGGTTTTTTTTTCAAAAAAGAGGGGGGGGGGGGATGCAACACGAGGACTTCCCAGGAGGTCACCCATCCTAGTACTACTCTCGCCCAAGCACGCTTAACTGCGGAGTTCTGATGGGATCCGGTGCATTAGTGCTGGTATGATCGCATCCGTTAGTATATGCACTCCAAAACTATATATCTCTTCCCTTCTTTCGTTTACCACCCAAATAAGATACTAATTCGTAAAAAACAAAAGCCAAAACTAAAACGAGAAATAGGCGATCAAAACTTCGTTACCTCCTATTAGGACCGACTCCTTAATCACAGAACCCTCCTTCTCGACACGCCTACGCCCTTTTTTCTCCTTAATACCCTCGCCACGTGCCTAGGACACCCATAAATCCCGATCTTGACGGAACGAGCTCAAATTCGGCCCGTCCAAGCATTCCGGAACAACAATCACTAAACTTCCGCACCCAAGCCAAGGGAAGACTCCTCCCCTCTCTCCCGGGCCACTCCAGCACCCCCGGGGGCATGTCCCCCCGACAAGCCGAAGGTTTTTTTTTCAAAAAAGAGGGGGGGGGGGGGATGCAACACGAGGACTTCCCAGGAGGTCACCCATCCTAGTACTATTCTCGCCCAAGCACGCTTAACTGCGGAGTTCTGATGGGATCCGGTGCATTAGTGCTGGTATGATCGCATCCGTTAGTATATGCACTCCAAAACTATATATCTCTTCCCTTCTTTCGTTTACCACCCAAATAAGATACTAATTCGTAAAAAACAAAAGCCAAAACTAAAACGAGAAATAGGCGATCAAAACTTCGTTACCTCCTATTAGGACCGACTCCTTAATCACATAACCCTCCTTCTCGACACGCCTACGCCCTTTTTTCTCCTTAATACCCTCGCCACGTGCCTAGGACACCCATAAATCCCGATCTTGACGGAACGAGCTCAAATTCGGCCCGTCCAAGCATTCCGGAACAACAACCACTAAACTTCCGCACCCAAGCCAAGGGAAGACTCCTCCCCTCTCTCCCGGGCCACTCCAGCACCCCCGGGGGCATGTCCCCCCGACAAGCCGAAGGTTTTTTTTTCAAAAAAGAGGGGGGGGGGGGGGGATGCAACACGAGGACTTCCCAGGAGGTCACCCATCCTAGTACTACTCTCGCCCAAGCACGCTTAACTGCGGAGTTCTGATGGGATCCGGTGCATTAGTGCTGGTATGATCGCATCCGTTAGTATATGCACTCCAAAACTATATATCTCTTCCCTTCTTTCGTTTACCACCCAAATAAGATACTAATTCGTAAAAAACAAAAGCCAAAACTAAAACGAGAAATAGGCGATCAAAACTTCGTTACCTCCTATTAGGACCGACTCCTTAATCACATAACCCTCCTTCTCGACACGCCTACGCCCTTTTTTCTCCTTAATACCCTCGCCACGTGCCTAGGACACCCATAAATCCCGATCTTGACGGAACGAGCTCAAATTCGGCCCGTCCAAGCATTCCGGAACAACAATCACTAAACTTCCGCACCCAAGCCAAGGGAAGACTCCTCCCCTCTCTCCCGGGCCACTCCAGCACCCCCGGAGGCATGTCCCCCCGACAAGCCAAAAGTTTTTTTTTCAAAAAAGAGGGGGGGGGGATGCAACACGAGGACTTCCCAGGAGGTCACCCATCCTAGTACTACTCTCGCCCAAGCACGCTTAACTGCGGAGTTCTGATGGGATCCGGTGCATTAGTGCTGGTATGATCGCATCCGTTAGTATATGCACTCCAAAACTATATATCTCTTCCCTTCTTTCGTTTACCACCCAAATAAGATACTAATTCGTAAAAAACAAAAGCCAAAACTAAAACGAGAAATAGGCGATCAAAACTTCGTTACCTCCTATTAGGACCGACTCCTTAATCACATAACCCTCCTTCTCGACACGCCTACGCCCTTTTTTCTCCTTAATACCCTCGCCACGTGCCTAGGACACCCATAAATCCCGATCTTGACGGAACGAGCTCAAATTCGGCCCGTCCAAGCATTCCGGAACAACAATCACTAAACTTCCGCACCCAAGCCAAGGGAAGACTCCTCCCCTCTCTCCCGGGCCACTCCAGCACCCCCGGGGGCATGTCCCCCCGACAAGCCGAAGGTTTTTTTTTCAAAAAAGAGGGGGGGGGGGGATGCAACACGAGGACTTCCCAGGAGGTCACCCATCCTAGTACTACTCTCGCCCAAGCACGCTTAACTGCGGAGTTCTGATGGGATCCGGTGCATTAGTGCTGGTATGATCGCATCCGTTAGTATATGCACTCCAAAACTATATATCTCTTCCCTTCTTTCGTTTACCACCCAAATAAGATACTAATTCGTAAAAAACAAAAGCCAAAACTAAAACGAGAAATAGGCGATCAAAACTTCGTTACCTCCTATTAGGACCGACTCCTTAATCACATAACCCTCCTTCTCGACACGCCTACGCCCTTTTTTCTCCTTAATACCCTCGCCACGTGCCTAGGACACCCATAAATCCCGATCTTGACGGAACGAGCTCAAATTCGGCCCGTCCAAGCATTCCGGAACAACAATCACTAAACTTCCGCACCCAAGCCAAGGGAAGACTCCTCCCCTCTCTCCCGGGCCACTCCAGCACCCCCGGGGGCATGTCCCCCCGACAAGCCGAAGGTTTTTTTTTCAAAAAAGAGGGGGGGGGGGGGATGCAACACGAGGACTTCCCAGGAGGTCACCCATCCTAGTACTACTCTCGCCCAAGCACGCTTAACTGCGGAGTTCTGATGGGATCCGGTGCATTAGTGCTGGTATGATCGCATCCGTTAGTATATGCACTCCAAAACTATATATCTCTTCCCTTCTTTCGTTTACCACCCAAATAAGATACTAATTCGTAAAAAACAAAAGCCAAAACTAAAACGAGAAATAGGCGATCAAAACTTCGTTACCTCCTATTAGGACCGACTCCTTAATCACATAACCCTCCTTCTCGACACGCCTACGCCCTTTTTTCTCCTTAATACCCTCGCCACGTGCCTAGGACACCCATAAATCCCGATCTTGACGGAACGAGCTCAAATTCGGCCCGTCCAAGCATTCCGGAACAACAATCACTAAACTTCCGCACCCAAGCCAAGGGAAGACTCCTCCCCTCTCTCCCGGGCCACTCCAGCACCCCCTGGGGCATGTCCCCCCGACAAGCCGAAGGTTTTTTTTTTCAAAAAAGAGGGGGGGGGGATGCAACACGAGGACTTCCCAGGAGGTCACCCATCCTAGTACTACTCTCGCCCAAGCACGCTTAACTGCGGTGATCTGATGGGATCCTGTGCATTAGTGCTGGTATGATCGCATCCGTTAGTCCATGCACTCCAAAACTATATATCTCTTCCCTTCTTTCGTTTACCACCCAAATAAGATACTAATTCGTAAAAAACAAAAGCAAAAACTAAAACGAGAAATAGGCGATCAAAACTTCGTTACCTCCTATTAGGACCGACTCCTTAATCACACAACCCTCCATCTCGACACGCCTACGCCCTTTTTTCTCCTTAATACCCTCGCCACGTGCCTAGAACACCCATAAATCCCGATCTTGACGGAACGAGCTCAAATTCGGCCCGTCCAAGCATTCCGGAACAACAATCACTAAACTTCCGCACCCAAGCCAAGGGAAGACTCATCCCCTCTCTCCCGGGCCACTCCAGCACCCCCGGGGGCATGTCCCCCCGACAAGCCGAAGGTTTTTTTTTCAAAAAATAGGGGGGGGGATGCAACACGAGGACTTCCCAGGAGGTCACCCATCCTAGTACTACTCTCGCCCAAGCACGCTTCACTGCGGAGTTCTGATGGGATCCGGTGCATTAGTGCTGGTATGATCGCATCCGTTAGTATATGCACTCCAAAACTATATATCTCTTCCCTTCTTTCGTTTACCACCCAAATAAGATACTAATTCGTAAAAAACAAAAGCCAAAACTAAAACGAGAAATAGGCGATCAAAACTTCGTTACCTCCTATTAGGACCGACTCCTTAATCACATAACCCTCCTTCTCGACACGCCTACGCCCTTTTTTCTCCTTAATACCCTCGCCACGTGCCTAGGACACCCATAAATCCCGATCTTGACGGAAAGAGCTCAAATTCGGCCCGTCCAAGCATTCCGGAACAACAATCACTAAACTTCCGCACCCAAGCCAAGGGAAGACTCCTCCCCTCTCTCCCGGGCCACTCCAGCACCCCCGGGGGCATGTCCCCCCGACAAGCCGAAGGTTTTTTTTTCAAAAAAGAGGGGGGGGGGGGATGCAACACGAGGACTTCCCAGGAGGTCACCCATCCTAGTACTACTCTCGCCCAAGCACGCTTAACTGCGGAGTTCTGATGGGATCCGGTGCATTAGTGCTGGTATGATCGCATCCTTTAGTCTATGCACTCCAAAACTATATATCTCTTCCCTTCTTTCGTTTACCACCCAAATAAGATACTAATTCGTAAAAAACAAAAGCCAAAACTAAAACGAGAAATAGGCGATCAAAACTTCGTTACCTCCTATTAGGACCGACTCCTTAATCACAGAACCCTCCTTCTCGACACGCCTACGCCCTTTTTTCTCCTTAATACCCTCGCCACGTGCCTAGGACACCCATAAATCCCGATCTTGACGGAACGAGCTCAAATTCGGCCCGTCCAAGCATTCCGGAACAACAATCACTAAACTTCCGCACCCAAGCCAAGGGAAGACTCCTCCCCTCTCTCCCGGGCCACTCCAGCACCCCCGGGGGCATGTCCCCCCGACAAGCCGAAGGTTTTTTTTTCAAAAAAGAGGGGGGGGGGGGATGCAACACGAGGACTTCCCAGGAGGTCACCCATCCTAGTACTACTCTCGCCCAAGCACGCTTAACTGCGGAGTTCTGATGGGATCCGGTGCATTAGTGCTGGTATGATCGCATCCGTTAGTATATGCACTCCAAAACTATATATCTCTTCCCTTCTTTCGTTTACCACCCAAATGAGATACTAATTCGTAAAAAACAAAAGCCAAAACTAAAACGAGAAATAGGCGATCAAAACTTCGTTACCTCCTATTAGGACCGACTCCTTAATCACATAACCCTCCTTCTCGACACGCCTACGCCCTTTTTTCTCCTTAATACCCTCGCCACGTGCCTAGGACACCCATAAATCCCGATCTTGACGGAACGAGCTCAAATTCGGCCCGTCCAAGCATTCCGGAACAACAACCACTAAACTTCCGCACCCAAGCCAAGGGAAGACTCCTCCCCTCTCTCCCGGGCCACTCCAGCACCCCCGGGGGCATGTCCCCCCGACAAGCCGAAGGTTTTTTTTTCAAAAAAGAGGGGGGGGGGGGATGCAACACGAGGACTTCCCAGGAGGTCACCCATCCTAGTACTACTCTCGCCCAAGCACGCTTAACTGCGGAGTTCTGATGGGATCCGGTGCATTAGTGCTGGTATGATCGCATCCGTTAGTATATGCACTCCAAAACTATATATCTCTTCCCTTCTTTCGTTTACCACCCAAATAAGATACTAATTCGTAAAAAACAAAAGCCAAAACTAAAACGAGAAATAGGCGATCAAAACTTCGTTACCTCCTATTAGGACCGACTCCTTAATCACATAACCCTCCTTCTCGACACGCCTACGCCCTTTTTTCTCCTTAATACCCTCGCCACGTGCCTAGGACACCCATAAATCCCGATCTTGACGGAACGAGCTCAAATTCGGCCCGTCCAAGCATTCCGGAACAACAATCACTAAACTTCCGCACCCAAGCCAAGGGAAGACTCCTCCCCTCTCTCCCGGGCCACTCCAGCACCCCCGGGGGCATGTCCCCCCGACAAGCCGAAGGTTTTTTTTTCAAAAAAGAGGGGGGGGGGGGGATGCAACACGAGGACTTCCCAGGAGGTCACCCATCCTAGTACTACTCTCGCCCAAGCACGCTTAACTGCGGAGTTCTGATGGGATCCGGTGCATTAGTGCTGGTATGATCGCATCCGTTAGTATATGCACTCCAAAACTATATATCTCTTCCCTTCTTTCGTTTACCACCCAAATAAGATACTAATTCGTAAAAAACAAAAGCCAAAACTAAAACGAGAAATAGGCGATCAAAACTTCGTTACCTCCTATTAGGACCGACTCCTTAATCACATAACCCTCCTTCTCGACACGCCTACGCCCTTTTTTCTCCTTAATACCCTCGCCACGTGCCTAGGACACCCATAAATCCCGATCTTGACGGAACGAGCTCAAATTCGGCCCGTCCAAGCATTCCGGAACAACAATCACTAAACTTCCGCACCCAAGCCAAGGGAAGACTCCTCCCCTCTCTCCCGGGCCACTCCAGCACCCCCGGGGGCATGTCCCCCCGACAAGCCGAAGGTTTTTTTTTCAAAAAAGAGGGGGGGGGGATGCAACACGAGGACTTCCCAGGAGGTCACCCATCCTAGTACTACTCTCGCCCAAGCACGCTTAACTGCGGAGTTCTGATGGGATCCGGTGCATTAGTGCTGGTATGATCGCATCCGTTAGTATATGCACTCCAAAACTATATATCTCTTCCCTTCTTTCGTTTACCACCCAAATAAGATACTAATTCGTAAAAAACAAAAGCCAAAACTAAAACGAGAAATAGGCGATCAAAACTTCGTTACCTCCTATTAGGACCGACTCCTTAATCACACAACCCTCCTTCTCGACACGCCTACGCCCTTTTTTCTCCTTAATACCCTCGCCACGTGCCTAGGACACCCATAAATCCCGATCTTGACGGAACGAGCTCAAATTCGGCCCGTCCAAGCATTCCGGAACAACAATCACTAAACTTCCGCACCCAAGCCAAGGGAAGACTCCTCCCCTCTCTCCCGGGCCACTCCAGCACCCCCGGAGGCATGTCCCCCCGACAAGCCGAAGGTTTTTTTTTCAAAAAAGAGGGGGGGGGGGGGATGCAACACGAGGACTTCCCAGGAGGTCACCCATCCTAGTACTACTCTCGCCCAAGCACGCTTAACTGCGGAGTTCTGATGGGATCCGGTGCATTAGTGCTGGTATGATCGCATCCGTTAGTATATGCACTCCAAAACTATATATCTCTTCCCTTCTTTCGTTTACCACCCAAATAAGATACTAATTCGTAAAAAACAAAAGCCAAAACTAAAACGAGAAATAGGCGATCAAAACTTCGTTACCTCCTATTAGGACCGACTCCTTAATCACATAACCCTCCTTCTCGACACGCCTACGCCCTTTTTTCTCCTTAATACCCTCGCCACGTGCCTAGGACACCCATAAATCCCGATCTTGACGGAACGAGCTCAAATTCGGCCCGTCCAAGCATTCCGGAACAACAATCACTAAACTTCCGCACCCAAGCCAAGGGAAGACTCCTCCCCTCTCTCCCGGGCCACTCCAGCACCCCCGGGGGCATGTCCCCCCGACAAGCCGAAGGTTTTTTTTTCAAAAAAGAGGGGGGGGGGGATGCAACACGAGGACTTCCCAGGAGGTCACCCATCCTAGTACTACTCTCGCCCAAGCACGCTTAACTGCGGAGTTCTGATGGGATCCGGTGCATTAGTGCTGGTATGATCGCATCCGTTAGTATATGCACTCCAAAACTATATATCTCTTCCCTTCTTTCGTTTACCACCCAAATAAGATACTAATTCGTAAAAAACAAAAGCCAAAACTAAAACGAGAAATAGGCGATCAAAACTTCGTTACCTCCTATTAGGACCGACTCCTTAATCACATAACCCTCCTTCTCGACACGCCTACGCCCTTTTTTCTCCTTAATACCCTCGCCACGTGCCTAGGACACCCATAAATCCCGATCTTGACGGAACGAGCTCAAATTCGGCCCGTCCAAGCATTCCGGAACAACAATCACTAAACTTCCGCACCCAAGCCAAGGGAAGACTCCTCCCCTCTCTCCCGGGCCACTCCAGCACCCCCGGGGGCATGTCCCCCCGACAAGCCGAAGGTTTTTTTTTCAAAAAAGAGGGGGGGGGGGGGGATGCAACACGAGGACTTCCCAGGAGGTCACCCATCCTAGTACTACTCTCGCCCAAGCACGCTTAGCTGCGGAGTTCTGATGGGATCCGGTGCATTAGTGCTGGTATGATCGCATCCGTTAGTATATGCACTCCAAAACTATATATCTCTTCCCTTCTTTCGTTTACCACCCAAATAAGATACTAATTCGTAAAAAACAAAAGCCAAAACTAAAACGAGAAATAGGCGATCAAAACTTCGTTACCTCCTATTAGGACCGACTCCTTAATCACATAACCCTCCTTCTCGACACGCCTACGCCCTTTTTTCTCCTTAATACCCTCGCCACGTGCCTAGGACACCCATAAATCCCGATCTTGACGGAACGAGCTCAAATTCGGCCCGTCCAAGCATTCCGGAACAACAATCACTAAACTTCCGCACCCAAGCCAAGGGAAGACTCCTCCCCTCTCTCCCGGGCCACTCCAGCACCCCCGGGGGCATGTCCCCCCGACAAGCCGAAGGTTTTTTTTTCAAAAAAGAGGGGGGGGGGGATGCAACACGAGGACTTCCCAGGAGGTCACCCATCCTAGTACTACTCTCGCCCAAGCACGCTTAACTGCGGAGTTCTGATGGGATCCGGTGCATTAGTGCTGGTATGATCGCATCCGTTAGTATATGCACTCCAAAACTATATATCTCTTCCCTTCTTTCGTTTACCACCCAAATAAGATACTAATTCGTAAAAAACAAAAGCCAAAACTAAAACGAGAAATAGGCGATCAAAACTTCGTTACCTCCTATTAGGACCGACTCCTTAATCACACAACCCTCCTTCTCGACACGCCTACGCCCTTTTTTCTCCTTAATACCCTCGCCACGTGCCTAGGACACCCATAAATCCCGATCTTGACGGAACGAGCTCAAATTCGGCCCGTCCAAGCATTCCGGAACAACAATCACTAAACTTCCGCACCCAAGCCAAGGGAAGACTCCTCCCCTCTCTCCCGGGCCACTCCAGCACCCCCGGAGGCATGTCCCCCCGACAAGCCGAAGGTTTTTTTTTCAAAAAAGAGGGGGGGGGGATGCAACACGAGGACTTCCCAGGAGGTCACCCATCCTAGTACTACTCTCGCCCAAGCACGCTTAGCTGCGGAGTTCTGATGGGATCCGGTGCATTAGTGCTGGTATGATCGCATCCGTTAGTATATGCACTCCAAAACTATATATCTCTTCCCTTCTTTCGTTTACCACCCAAATAAGATACTAATTCGTAAAAAACAAAAGCCAAAACTAAAACGAGAAATAGGCGATCAAAACTTCGTTACCTCCTATTAGGACCGACTCCTTAATCACATAACCCTCCTTCTCGACACGCCTACGCCCTTTTTTCTCCTTAATACCCTCGCCACGTGCCTAGGACACCCATAAATCCCGATCTTGACGGAACGAGCTCAAATTCGGCCCGTCCAAGCATTCCGGAACAACAATCACTAAACTTCCGCACCCAAGCCAAGGGAAGACTCCTCCCCTCTCTCCCGGGCCACTCCAGCACCCCCGGGGGCATGTCCCCCCGACAAGCCGAAGGTTTTTTTTTCAAAAAAGAGGGGGGGGGGGGGGATGCAACACGAGGACTTCCCAGGAGGTCACCCATCCTAGTACTACTCTCGCCCAAGCACGCTTAACTGCGGAGTTCTGATGGGATCCGGTGCATTAGTGCTGGTATGATCGCATCCGTTAGTATATGCACTCCAAAACTATATATCTCTTCCCTTCTTTCGTTTACCACCCAAATAAGATACTAATTCGTAAAAAACAAAAGCCAAAACTAAAACGAGAAATAGGCGATCAAAACTTCGTTACCTCCTATTAGGACCGACTCCTTAATCACATAACCCTCCTTCTCGACACGCCTACGCCCTTTTTTCTCCTTAATACCCTCGCCACGTGCCTAGGACACCCATAAATCCCGATCTTGACGGAACGAGCTCAAATTCGGCCCGTCCAAGCATTCCGGAACAACAATCACTAAACTTCCGCACCCAAGCCAAGGGAAGACTCCTCCCCTCTCTCCCGGGCCACTCCAGCACCCCCGGGGGCATGTCCCCCCGACAAGCCGAAGGTTTTTTTTTCAAAAAAGAGGGGGGGGGGATGCAACACGAGGACTTCCCAGGAGGTCACCCATCCTAGTACTACTCTCGCCCAAGCCCGCTTAACTGCGGAGTTCTGATGGGATCCGGTGCATTAGTGCTGGTATGATCGCATCCGTTAGTATATGCACTCCAAAACTATATATCTCTTCCCTTCTTTCGTTTACCACCCAAATAAGATACTAATTCGTAAAAAACAAAAGCCAAAACTAAAACGAGAAATAGGCGATCAAAACTTCGTTACCTCCTATTAGGACCGACTCCTTAATCACACAACCCTCCTTCTCGACACGCCTACGCCCTTTTTTCTCCTTAATACCCTCGCCACGTGCCTAGGACACCCATAAATCCCGATCTTGACGGAACGAGCTCAAATTCGGCCCGTCCAAGCATTCCGGAACAACAATCACTAAACTTCCGCACCCAAGCCAAGGGAAGACTCCTCCCCTCTCTCCCGGGCCACTCCAGCACCCCCGGAGGCATGTCCCCCCGACAAGCCGAAGGTTTTTTTTTCAAAAAAGAGGGGGGGGGGGGATGCAACACGAGGACTTCCCAGGAGGTCACCCATCCTAGTACTACTCTCGCCCAAGCACGCTTCACTGCGGAGTTCTGATGGGATCCGGTGCATTAGTGCTGGTATGATCGCATCCGTTAATATATGCACTCCAAAACTATATATCTCTTCCCTTCTTTCGTTTACCACCCAAATAAGATACTAATTCGTAAAAAACAAAAGCCAAAACTAAAACGAGAAATAGGCGATCAAAACTTCGTTACCTCCTATTAGGACCGACTCCTTAATCACATAACCCTCCTTCTCGACACGCCTACGCCCTTTTTTCTCCTTAATACCCTCGCCACGTGCCTAGGACACCCATAAATCCCGATCTTGACGGAACGAGCTCAAATTCGGCCCGTCCAAGCATTCCGGAACAACAATCACTAAACTTCCGCACCCAAGCCAAGGGAAGACTCCTCCCCTCTCTCCCGGGCCACTCCAGCACCCCCGGGGGCATGTCCCCCCGACAAGCCGAAGGTTTTTTTTTCAAAAAAGAGGGGGGGGGGGATGCAACACGAGGACTTCCCAGGAGGTCACCCATCCTAGTACTACTCTCGCCCAAGCACGCTTAACTGCGGAGTTCTGATGGGATCCGGTGCATTAGTGCTGGTATGATCGCATCCGTTAGTATATGCACTCCAAAACTATATATCTCTTCCCTTCTTTCGTTTACCACCCAAATAAGATACTAATTCGTAAAAAACAAAAGCCAAAACTAAAACGAGAAATAGGCGATCAAAACTTCGTTACCTCCTATTAGGACCGACTCCTTAATCACACAACCCTCCTTCTCGACACGCCTACGCCCTTTTTTCTCCTTAATACCCTCGCCACGTGCCTAGGACACCCATAAATCCCGATCTTGACGGAACGAGCTCAAATTCGGCCCGTCCAAGCATTCCGGAACAACAATCACTAAACTTCCGCACCCAAGCCAAGGGAAGACTCCTCCCCTCTCTCCCGGGCCACTCCAGCACCCCCGGAGGCATGTCCCCCCGACAAGCCGAAGGTTTTTTTTTCAAAAAAGAGGGGGGGGGGGGGGATGCAACACGAGGACTTCCCAGGAGGTCACCCATCCTAGTACTACTCTCGCCCAAGCACGCTTAACTGCGGAGTTCTGATGGGATCCGGTGCATTAGTGCTGGTATGATCGCATCCGTTAATATATGCACTCCAAAACTATATATCTCTTCCCTTCTTTCGTTTACCACCCAAATAAGATACTAATTCGTAAAAAACAAAAGCCAAAACTAAAACGAGAAATAGGCGATCAAAACTTCGTTACCTCCTATTAGGACCGACTCCTTAATCACATAACCCTCCTTCTCGACACGCCTACGCCCTTTTTTCTCCTTAATACCCTCGCCACGTGCCTAGGACACCCATAAATCCCGATCTTGACGGAACGAGCTCAAATTCGGCCCGTCCAAGCATTCCGGAACAACAATCACTAAACTTCCGCACCCAAGCCAAGGGAAGACTCCTCCCCTCTCTCCCGGGCCACTCCAGCACCCCCGGGGGCATGTCCCCCCGACAAGCCGAAGGTTTTTTTTTCAAAAAAGAGGGGGGGGGGGGGGATGCAACACGAGGACTTCCCAGGAGGTCACCCATCCTAGTACTACTCTCGCCCAAGCACGCTTAACTGCGGAGTTCTGATGGGATCCGGTGCATTAGTGCTGGTATGATCGCATCCGTTAGTATATGCACTCCAAAACTATATATCTCTTCCCTTCTTTCGTTTACCACCCAAATAAGATACTAATTCGTAAAAAACAAAAGCCAAAACTAAAACGAGAAATAGGCGATCAAAACTTCGTTACCTCCTATTAGGACCGACTCCTTAATCACATAACCCTCCTTCTCGACACGCCTACGCCCTTTTTTCTCCTTAATACCCTCGCCACGTGCCTAGGACACCCATAAATCCCGATCTTGACGGAACGAGCTCAAATTCGGCCCGTCCAAGCATTCCGGAACAACAATCACTAAACTTCCGCACCCAAGCCAAGGGAAGACTCCTCCCCTCTCTCCCGGGCCACTCCAGCACCCCCGGGGGCATGTCCCCCCGACAAGCCGAAGGTTTTTTTTTCAAAAAAGAGGGGGGGGGGGGGATGCAACACGAGGACTTCCCAGGAGGTCACCCATCCTAGTACTACTCTCGCCCAAGCACGCTTAACTACGGAGTTCTGATGGGATCCGGTGCATTAGTGCTGGTATGATCGCATCCGTTAGTATATGCACTCCAAAACTATATATCTCTTCCCTTCTTTCGTTTACCACCCAAATAAGATACTAATTCGTAAAAAACAAAAGCCAAAACTAAAACGAGAAATAGGCGATCAAAACTTCGTTACCTCCTATTAGGACCGACTCCTTAATCACACAACCCTCCTTCTCGACACGCCTACGCCCTTTTTTCTCCTTAATACCCTCGCCACGTGCCTAGGACACCCATAAATCCCGATCTTGACGGAACGAGCTCAAATTCGGCCCGTCCAAGCATTCCGGAACAACAATCACTAAACTTCCGCACCCAAGCCAAGGGAAGACTCCTCCCCTCTCTCCCGGGCCACTCCAGCACCCCCGGAGGCATGTCCCCCCGACAAGCCGAAGGTTTTTTTTTCAAAAAAGAGGGGGGGGGGGGGGATGCAACACGAGGACTTCCCAGGAGGTCACCCATCCTAGTACTACTCTCGCCCAAGCACGCTTAACTGCGAAGTTCTGATGGGATCCGGTGCATTAGTGCTGGTATGATCGCATCCGTTAGTATATGCACTCCAAAACTATATATCTCTTCCCTTCTTTCGTTTACCACCCAAATAAGATACTAATTCGTAAAAAACAAAAGCCAAAACTAAAACGAGAAATAGGCGATCAAAACTTCGTTACCTCCTATTAGGACCGACTCCTTAATCACATAACCCTCCTTCTCGACACGCCTACGCCCTTTTTTCTCCTTAATACCCTCGCCACGTGCCTAGGACACCCATAAATCCCGATCTTGACGGAACGAGCTCAAATTCGGCCCGTCCAAGCATTCCGGAACAACAATCACTAAACTTCCGCACCCAAGCCAAGGGAAGACTCCTCCCCTCTCTCCCGGGCCACTCCAGCACCCCCGGGGGCATGTCCCCCCGACAAGCCGAAGGTTTTTTTTTCAAAAAAGAGGGGGGGGGGATGCAACACGAGGACTTCCCAGGAGGTCACCCATCCTAGTACTACTCTCGCCCAAGCACGCTTAACTGCGGAGTTCTGATGGGATCCGGTGCATTAGTGCTGGTATGATCGCATCCGTTAGTATATGCACTCCAAAACTATATATCTCTTCCCTTCTTTCGTTTACCACCCAAATAAGATACTAATTCGTAAAAAACAAAAGCCAAAACTAAAACGAGAAATAGGCGATCAAAACTTCGTTACCTCCTATTAGGACCGACTCCTTAATCACATAACCCTCCTTCTCGACACGCCTACGCCCTTTTTTCTCCTTAATACCCTCGCCACGTGCCTAGGACACCCATAAATCCCGATCTTGACGGAACGAGCTCAAATTCGGCCCGTCCAAGCATTCCGGAACAACAATCACTAAACTTCCGCACCCAAGCCAAGGGAAGACTCCTCCCCTCTCTCCCGGGCCACTCCAGCACCCCCGGAGGCATGTCCCCCCGACAAGCCGAAGGTTTTTTTTTCAAAAAAGAGGGGGGGGGGATGCAACACGAGGACTTCCCAGGAGGTCACCCATCCTAGTACTACTCTCGCCCAAGCACGCTTAACTGCGGAGTTCTGATGGGATCCGGTGCATTAGTGCTGGTATGATCGCATCCGTTAGTATATGCACTCCAAAACTATATATCTCTTCCCTTCTTTCGTTTACCACCCAAATAAGATACTAATTCGTAAAAAACAAAAGCCAAAACTAAAACGAGAAATAGGCGATCAAAACTTCGTTACCTCCTATTAGGACCGACTCCTTAATCACATAACCCTCCTTCTCGACACGCCTACGCCCTTTTTTCTCCTTAATACCCTCGCCACGTGCCTAGGACACCCATAAATCCCGATCTTGACGGAACGAGCTCAAATTCGGCCCGTCCAAGCATTCCGGAACAACAATCACTAAACTTCCGCACCCAAGCCAAGGGAAGACTCCTCCCCTCTCTCCCGGGCCACTCCAGCACCCCCGGGGGCATGTCCCCCCGACAAGCCGAAGGTTTTTTTTTCAAAAAAGAGGGGGGGGGGGATGCAACACGAGGACTTCCCTGGAGGTCACCCATCCTAGTACTACTCTCGCCCAAGCACGCTTAACTGCGGAGTTCTGATGGGATCCGGTGCATTAGTGCTGGTATGATCGCATCCGTTAGTATATGCACTCCAAAACTATATATCTCTTCCCTTCTTTCGTTTACCACCCAAATAAGATACTAATTCGTAAAAAACAAAAGCCAAAACTAAAACGAGAAATAGGCGATC
Organism: Erodium maritimum; assembly: GCA_963921825.1. Classification (NCBI taxonomy): domain Eukaryota; kingdom Viridiplantae; phylum Streptophyta; class Magnoliopsida; order Geraniales; family Geraniaceae; genus Erodium; species Erodium maritimum. Next base: position 24,254,139 of record OY997596.1, on the reverse strand, counting down.
AAAACTTCGTTACCTCCTATTAGGACCGACTCCTTAATCACACAACCCTCCTTCTCGACACGCCTACGCCCTTTTTTCTCCTTAATACCCTCGCCACGTGCCTAGGACACCCATAAATCCCGATCTTGACGGAACGAGCTCAAATTCGGCCCGTCCAAGCATTCCGGAACAACAATCACTAAACTTCCGCACCCAAGCCAAGGGAAGACTCCTCCCCTCTCTCCCGGGCCACTCCAGCACCCCCGGGGGCATGTCCCCCCGACAAGCCGAAGGTTTTTTTTTCAAAAAAGAGGGGGGGGGGGGGGATGCAACACGAGGACTTCCCAGGAGGTCACCCATCCTAGTACTACTCTCGCCCAAGCACGCTTTACTGCGGAGTTCTGATGGGATCCGGTGCATTAGTGCTGGTATGATCGCATCCGTTAGTATATGCACTCCAAAACTATATATCTCTTCCCTTCTTTCGTTTACCACCCAAATAAGATACTAATTCGTAAAAAACAAAAGCCAAAACTAAAACGAGAAATAGGCGATCAAAACTTCGTTACCTCCTATTAGGACCGACTCCTTAATCACATAACCCTCCTTCTCGACACGCCTACGCCCTTTTTTCTCCTTAATACCCTCGCCACGTGCCTAGGACACCCATAAATCCCGATCTTGACGGAACGAGCTCAAATTCGGCCCGTCCAAGCATTCCGGAACAACAATCACTAAACTTCCGCACCCAAGCCAAGGGAAGACTCCTCCCCTCTCTCCCGGGCCACTCCAGCACCCCCGGAGGCATGTACCCCCGACAAGCCGAAGGTTTTTTTTTCAAAAAAGAGGGGGGGGGGGGGATGCAACACGAGGACTTCCCAGGAGGTCACCCATCCTAGTACTACTCTCGCCCAAGCACGCTTAACTGCGGAGTTCTGATGGGATCCGGTGCATTAGTGCTGGTATGATCGCATCCATTAGTATATGCACTCCAAAACTATATATCTCTTCCCTTCTTTCGTTTACCACCCAAATAAGATACTAATTCGTAAAAAACAAAAGCCAAAACTAAAACGAGAAATAGGCGATCAAAACTTCGTTACCTCCTATTAGGACCGACTCCTTAATCACATAACCCTCCTTCTCGACACGCCTACGCCCTTTTTTCTCCTTAATACCCTCGCCACGTGCCTAGGACACTCATAAATCCCGATCTTGACGGAACGAGCTCAAATTCGGCCCGTCCAAGCATTCCGGAACAACAATCACTAAACTTCCGCACCCAAGCCAAGGGAAGACTCCTCCCCTCTCTCCCGGGCCACTCCAGCACCCCCGGGGGCATGTCCCCCCGACAAGCCGAAGGTTTTTTTTTTCAAAAAAGAGGGGGGGGGGGGATGCAACACGAGGACTTCCCAGGAGGTCACCCATCCTAGTACTACTCTCGCCCAAGCACGCTTAACTGCGGAGTTCTGATGGGATCCGGTGCATTAGTGCTGGTATGATCGCATCCGTTAGTATATGCACTCCAAAACTATATATCTCTTCCCTTCTTTCGTTTACCACCCAAATAAGATACTAATTCGTAAAAAACAAAAGCCAAAACTAAAACGAGAAATAGGCGATCAAAACTTCGTTACCTCCTATTAGGACCGACTCCTTAATCACATAACCCTCCTTCTCGACACGCCTACGCCCTTTTTTCTCCTTAATACCCTCGCCACGTGCCTAGGACACCCATAAATCCCGATCTTGACGGAACGAGCTCAAATTCGGCCCGTCCAAGCATTCCGGAACAACAATCACTAAACTTCCGCACCCAAGCCAAGGGAAGACTCCTCCCCTCTCTCCCGGGCCACTCCAGCACCCCCGGAGGCATGTCCCCCCGACAAGCCGAAGGTTTTTTTTTCAAAAAAGAGGGGGGGGGGGATGCAACACGAGGACTTCCCAGGAGGTCACCCATCCTAGTACTACTCTCGCCCAAGCACGCTTAACTGCGGAGTTCTGATGGGATCCGGTGCATTAGTGCTGGTATGATCGCATCCGTTAGTATATGCACTCCAAAACTATATATCTCTTCCCTTCTTTCGTTTACCACCCAAATAAGATACTAATTCGTAAAAAACAAAAGCCAAAACTAAAACGAGAAATAGGCGATCAAAACTTCGTTACCTCCTATTAGGACCGACTCCTTAATCACATAACCCTCCTTCTCGACACGCCTACGCCCTTTTTTCTCCTTAATACCCTCGCCACGTGCCTAGGACACCCATAAATCCCGATCTTGACGGAACGAGCTCAAATTCGGCCCGTCCAAGCATTCCGGAACAACAATCACTAAACTTCCGCACCCAAGCCAAGGGAAGACTCCTCCCCTCTCTCCCGGGCCACTCCAGCACCCCCGGGGGCATGTCCCCCCGACAAGCCGAAGGTTTTTTTTTCAAAAAAGAGGGGGGGGGGGGGGGATGCAACACGAGGACTTCCCAGGAGGTCACCCATCCTAGTACTACTCTCGCCCAAGCACGCTTTACTGCGGAGTTCTGATGGGATCCGGTGCATTAGTGCTGGTATGATCGCATCCGTTAGTATATGCACTCCAAAACTATATATCTCTTCCCTTCTTTCGTTTACCACCCAAATAAGATACTAATTCGTAAAAAACAAAAGCCAAAACTAAAACGAGAAATAGGCGATCAAAACTTCGTTACCTCCTATTAGGACCGACTCCTTAATCACATAACCCTCCTTCTCGACACGCCTACGCCCTTTTTTCTCCTTAATACCCTCGCCACGTGCCTAGGACACCCATAAATCCCGATCTTGACGGAACGAGCTCAAATTCGGCCCGTCCAAGCATTCCGGAACAACAATCACTAAACTTCCGCACCCAAGCCAAGGGAAGACTCCTCCCCTCTCTCCCGGGCCACTCCAGCACCCCCGGAGGCATGTACCCCCGACAAGCCGAAGGTTTTTTTTTCAAAAAAGAGGGGGGGGGGGATGCAACACGAGGACTTCCCAGGAGGTCACCCATCCTAGTACTACTCTCGCCCAAGCACGCTTAACTGCGGAGTTCTGATGGGATCCGGTGCATTAGTGCTGGTATGATCGCATCCGTTAGTATATGCACTCCAAAACTATATATCTCTTCCCTTCTTTCGTTTACCACCCAAATAAGATACTAATTCGTAAAAAACAAAAGCCAAAACTAAAACGAGATATATACTTCGTTACCTCCTATTAGGACCGACTCCTTAATCACATAACCCTCCTTCTCGACACGCCTACGCCCTTTTTTCTCCTTAATACCCTCGCCACGTGCCTAGGACACCCATAAATCCCGATCTTGACGGAACGAGCTCAAATTCGGCCCGTCCAAGCATTCCGGAACAACAATCACTAAACTTCCGCACCCAAGCCAAGGGAAGACTCCTCCCCTCTCTCCCGGGCCACTCCAGCACCCCCGGGGGCATGTCCCCCCGACAAGCCGAAGGTTTTTTTTTCAAAAAAGAGGGGGGGGGGGGGGATGCAACACGAGGACTTCCCAGGAGGTCACCCATCCTAGTACTACTCTCGCCCAAGCACGCTTTACTGCGGAGTTCTGATGGGATCCGGTGCATTAGTGCTGGTATGATCGCATCCGTTAGTATATGCACTCCAAAACTATATATCTCTTCCCTTCTTTCGTTTACCACCCAAATAAGATACTAATTCGTAAAAAACAAAAGCCAAAACTAAAACGAGAAATAGGCGATCAAAACTTCGTTACCTCCTATTAGGACCGACTCCTTAATCACATAACCCTCCTTCTCGACACGCCTACGCCCTTTTTTCTCCTTAATACCCTCGCCACGTGCCTAGGACACCCATAAATCCCGATCTTGACGGAACGAGCTCAAATTCGGCCCGTCCAAGCATTCCGGAACAACAATCACTAAACTTCCGCACCCAAGCCAAGGGAAGACTCCTCCCCTCTCTCCCGGGCCACTCCAGCACCCCCGGAGGCATGTACCCCCGACAAGCCGAAGGTTTTTTTTTCAAAAAAGAGGGGGGGGGGGATGCAACACGAGGACTTCCCAGGAGGTCACCCATCCTAGTACTACTCTCGCCCAAGCACGCTTAACTGCGGAGTTCTGATGGGATCCGGTGCATTAGTGCTGGTATGATCGCATCCGTTAGTATATGCACTCCAAAACTATATATCTCTTCCCTTCTTTCGTTTACCACCCAAATAAGATACTAATTCGTAAAAAACAAAAGCCAAAACTAAAACGAGATATATACTTCGTTACCTCCTATTAGGACCGACTCCTTAATCACATAACCCTCCTTCTCGACACGCCTACGCCCTTTTTTCTCCTTAATACCCTCGCCACGTGCCTAGGACACTCATAAATCCCGATCTTGACGGAACGAGCTCAAATTCGGCCCGTCCAAGCATTCCGGAACAACAATCACTAAACTTCCGCACCCAAGCCAAGGGAAGACTCCTCCCCTCTCTCCCGGGCCACTCCAGCACCCCCGGGGGCATGTCCCCCCGACAAGCCGAAGGTTTTTTTTTTCAAAAAAGAGGGGGGGGGGGGATGCAACACGAGGACTTCCCAGGAGGTCACCCATCCTAGTACTACTCTCGCCCAAGCACGCTTAACTGCGGAGTTCTGATGGGATCCGGTGCATTAGTGCTGGTATGATCGCATCCGTTAGTATATGCACTCCAAAACTATATATCTCTTCCCTTCTTTCGTTTACCACCCAAATAAGATACTAATTCGTAAAAAACAATAGCCAAAACTAAAACGAGAAATAGGCGATCAAAACTTCGTTACCTCCTATTAGGACCGACTCCTTAATCACATAACCCTCCTTCTCGACACGCCTACGCCCTTTTTTCTCCTTAATACCCTCGCCACGTGCCTAGGACACCCATAAATCCCGATCTTGACGGAACGAGCTCAAATTCGGCCCGTCCAAGCATTCCGGAACAACAATCACTAAACTTCCGCACCCAAGCCAAGGGAAGACTCCTCCCCTCTCTCCCGGGCCACTCCAGCACCCCCGGAGGCATGTCCCCCCGACAAGCCGAAGGTTTTTTTTTCAAAAAAGAGGGGGGGGGGGGGGATGCAACACGAGGACTTCCCAGGAGGTCACCCATCCTAGTACTACTCTCGCCCAAGCACGCTTAACTGCGGAGTTCTGATGGGATCCGGTGCATTAGTGCTGGTATGATCGCATCCGTTAGTATATGCACTCCAAAACTATATATCTCTTCCCTTCTTTCGTTTACCACCCAAATAAGATACTAATTCGTAAAAAACAAAAGCCAAAACTAAAACGAGAAATAGGCGATCAAAACTTCGTTACCTCCTATTAGGACCGACTCCTTAATCACATAACCCTCCTTCTCGACACGCCTACGCCCTTTTTTCTCCTTAATACCCTCGCCACGTGCCTAGGACACCCATAAATCCCGATCTTGACGGAACGAGCTCAAATTCGGCCCGTCCAAGCATTCCGGAATAACAATCACTAAACTTCCGCACCCAAGCCAAGGGAAGACTCCTCCCCTCTCTCCCGGGCCACTCCAGCACCCCCGGGGGCATGTCCCCCCGACAAGCCGAAGGTTTTTTTTTCAAAAAAGAGGGGGGGGGGGGGATGCAACACGAGGACTTCCCAGGAGGTCACCCATCCTAGTACTACTCTCGCCCAAGCACGCTTAACTGCGGAGTTCTGATGGGATCCGGTGCATTAGTGCTGGTATGATCGCATCCGTTAGTATATGCACTCCAAAACTATATATCTCTTCCCTTCTTTCGTTTACCACCCAAATAAGATACTAATTCGTAAAAAACAAAAGCCAAAACTAAAACGAGAAATAGGCGATCAAAACTTCGTTACCTCCTATTAGGACCGACTCCTTAATCACATAACCCTCCTTCTCGACACGCCTACGCCCTTTTTTCTCCTTAATACCCTCGCCACGTGCCTAGGACACCCATAAATCCCGATCTTGACGGAACGAGCTCAAATTCGGCCCGTCCAAGCATTCCGGAACAACAATCACTAAACTTCCGCACCCAAGCCAAGGGAAGACTCCTCCCCTCTCTCCCGGGCCACTCCAGCACCCCCGGGGGCATGTCCCCCCGACAAGCCGAAGGTTTTTTTTTCAAAAAAGAGGGGGGGGGGGGGATGCAACACGAGGACTTCCCAGGAGGTCACCCATCCTAGTACTACTCTCGCCCAAGCACGCTTAACTGCGGAGTTCTGATGGGATCCGGTGCATTAGTGCTGGTATGATCGCATCCGTTAGTATATGCACTCCAAAACTATATATCTCTTCCCTTCTTTCGTTTACCACCCAAATAAGATACTAATTCGTAAAAAACAAAAGCCAAAACTAAAACGAGAAATAGGCGATCAAAACTTCGTTACCTCCTATTAGGACCGACTCCTTAATCACATAACCCTCCTTCTCGACACGCCTACGCCCTTTTTTCTCCTTAATACCCTCGCCACGTGCCTAGGACACCCATAAATCCCGATCTTGACGGAACGAGCTCAAATTCGGCCCGTCCAAGCATTCCGGAACAACAATCACTAAACTTCCGCACCCAAGCCAAGGGAAGACTCCTCCCCTCTCTCCCGGGCCACTCCAGCACCCCCGGGGGCATGTCCCCCCGACAAGCCGAAGGTTTTTTTTTCAAAAAAGAGGGGGGGGGGGGGATGCAACACGAGGACTTCCCATGAGGTCACCCATCCTAGTACTACTCTCGCCCAAGCACGCTTAACTGCGGAGTTCTGATGGGATCCGGTGCATTAGTGCTGGTATGATCGCATCCGTTAGTATATGCACTCCAAAACTATATATCTCTTCCCTTCTTTCGTTTACCACCCAAATAAGATACTAATTCGTAAAAAACAAAAGCCAAAACTAAAACGAGAAATAGGCGATCAAAACTTCGTTACCTCCTATTAGGACCGACTCCTTAATCACATAACCCTCCTTCTCGACACGCCTACGCCCTTTTTTCTCCTTAATACCCTCGCCACGTGCCTAGGACACCCATAAATCCCGATCTTGACGGAACGAGCTCAAATTCGGCCCGTCCAAGCATTCCGGAACAACAATCACTAAACTTCCGCACCCAAGCCAAGGGAAGACTCCTCCCCTCTCTCCCGGGCCACTCCAGCACCCCCGGGGGCATGTCCCCCCGACAAGCCGAAGGTTTTTTTTTCAAAAAAGAGGGGGGGGGGGGGATGCAACACGAGGACTTCCCAGGAGGTCACCCATCCTAGTACTACTCTCGCCCAAGCACGCTTAACTGCGGAGTTCTGATGGGATCCGGTGCATTAGTGCTGGTATGATCGCATCCGTTAGTATATGCACTCCAAAACTATATATCTCTTCCCTTCTTTCGTTTACCACCCAAATAAGATACTAATTCGTAAAAAACAAAAGCCAAAACTAAAACGAGAAATAGGCGATCAAAACTTCGTTACCTCCTATTAGGACCGACTCCTTAATCACATAACCCTCCTTCTCGACACGCCTACGCCCTTTTTTCTCCTTAATACCCTCGCCACGTGCCTAGGACACCCATAAATCCCGATCTTGACGGAACGAGCTCAAATTCGGCCCGTCCAAGCATTCCGGAACAACAATCACTAAACTTCCGCACCCAAGCCAAGGGAAGACTCCTCCCCTCTCTCCCGGGCCACTCCAGCACCCCCGGGGGCATGTCCCCCCGACAAGCCGAAGGTTTTTTTTTCAAAAAAGAGGGGGGGGGGGGATGCAACACGAGGACTTCCCAGGAGGTCACCCATCCTAGTACTACTCTCGCCCAAGCACGCTTAACTGCGGAGTTCTGATGGGATCCGGTGCATTAGTGCTGGTATGATCGCATCCGTTAGTATATGCACTCCAAAACTATATATCTCTTCCCTTCTTTCGTTTACCACCCAAATAAGATACTAATTCGTAAAAAACAAAAGCCAAAACTAAAACGAGAAATAGGCGATCAAAACTTCGTTACCTCCTATTAGGACCGACTCCTTAATCACATAACCCTCCTTCTCGACACGCCTACGCCCTTTTTTCTCCTTAATACCCTCGCCACGTGCCTAGGACACCCATAAATCCCGATCTTGACGGAACGAGCTCAAATTCGGCCCGTCCAAGCATTCCGGAACAACAATCACTAAACTTCCGCACCCAAGCCAAGGGAAGACTCCTCCCCTCTCTCCCGGGCCACTCCAGCACCCCCGGAGGCATGTCCCCCCGACAAGCCGAAGGTTTTTTTTTCAAAAAAGAGGGGGGGGGGGATGCAACACGAGGACTTCCCAGGAGGTCACCCATCCTAGTACTACTCTCGCCCAAGCACGCTTAACTGCGGAGTTCTGATGGGATCCGGTGCATTAGTGCTGGTATGATCGCATCCGTTAGTATATGCACTCCAAAACTATATATCTCTTCCCTTCTTTCGTTTACCACCCAAATAAGATACTAATTCGTAAAAAACAAAAGCCAAAACTAAAACGAGAAATAGGCGATCAAAACTTCGTTACCTCCTATTAGGACCGACTCCTTAATCACATAACCCTCCTTCTCGACACGCCTACGCCCTTTTTTCTCCTTAATACCCTCGCCGCGTGCCTAGGACACCCATAAATCCCGATCTTGACGGAACGAGCTCAAATTCGGCCCGTCCAAGCATTCCGGAACAACAATCACTAAACTTCCGCACCCAAGCCAAGGGAAGACTCCTCCCCTCTCTCCCGGGCCACTCCAGCACCCCCGGGGGCATGTCCCCCCGACAAGCCGAAGGTTTTTTTTTCAAAAAAGAGGGGGGGGGGATGCAACACGAGGAATTCCCAGGAGGTCACCCATCCTAGTACTACTCTCGCCCAAGCACGCTTAACTGCGGAGTTCTGATGGGATCCGGTGCATTAGTGCTGGTATGATCGCATCCGTTAGTATATGCACTCCAAAACTATATATCTCTTCCCTTCTTTCGTTTACCACCCAAATAAGATACTAATTCGTAAAAAACAAAAGCCAAAACTAAAACGAGAAATAGGCGATCAAAACTTCGTTACCTCCTATTAGGACCGACTCCTTAATCACATAACCCTCCTTCTCGACACGCCTACGCCCTTTTTTCTCCTTAATACCCTCGCCACGTGCCTAGGACACCCATAAATCCCGATCTTGACGGAACGAGCTCAAATTCGGCCCGTCCAAGCATTCCGGAACAACAATCACTAAACTTCCGCACCCAAGCCAAGGGAAGACTCCTCCCCTCTCTCCCGGGCCACTCCAGCACCCCCGGAGGCATGTCCCCCCGACAAGCCGAAGGTTTTTTTTTCAAAAAAGAGGGGGGGGGGGATGCAACACGAGGACTTCCCAGGAGGTCACCCATCCTAGTACTACTCTCGCCCAAGCACGCTTCACTGCGTAGTTCTGATGGGATCCGGTGCATTAGTGCTGGTATGATCGCATCCGTTAGTATATGCACTCCAAAACTATATATCTCTTCCCTTCTTTCGTTTACCACCCAAATAAGATACTAATTCGTAAAAAACAAAAGCCAAAACTAAAACGAGAAATAGGCGATCAAAACTTCGTTACCTCCTATTAGGACCGACTCCTTAATCACATAACCCTCCTTCTCGACACGCCTACGCCCTTTTTTCTCCTTAATACCCTCGCCACGTGCCTAGGACACCCATAAATCCCGATCTTGACGGAACGAGCTCAAATTCGGCCCGTCCAAGCATTCCGGAACAACAATCACTAAACTTCCGCACCCAAGCCAAGGGAAGACTCCTCCCCTCTCTCCCGGGCCACTCCAGCACCCCCGGGGGCATGTCCCCCCGACAAGCCGAAGGTTTTTTTTTCAAAAAAGAGGGGGGGGGGGGATGCAACACGAGGACTTCCCAGGAGGTCACCCATCCTAGTACTACTCTCGCCCAAGCACGCTTAACTGCGGAGTTCTGATGGGATCCGGTGCATTAGTGCTGGTATGATCGCATCCGTTAGTATATGCACTCCAAAACTATATATCTCTTCCCTTCTTTCGTTTACCACCCAAATAAGATACTAATTCGTAAAAAACAAAAGCCAAAACTAAAACGAGAAATAGGCGATCAAAACTTCGTTACCTCCTATTAGGACCGACTCCTTAATCACATAACCCTCCTTCTCGACACGCCTACGCCCTTTTTTCTCCTTAATACCCTCGCCACGTGCCTAGGACACCCATAAATCCCGATCTTGACGGAACGAGCTCAAATTCGGCCCGTCCAAGCATTCCGGAACAACAATCACTAAACTTCCGCACCCAAGCCAAGGGAAGACTCCTCCCCTCTCTCCCGGGCCACTCCAGCACCCCCGGAGGCATGTCCCCCCGACAAGCCGAAGGTTTTTTTTTCAAAAAAGAGGGGGGGGGGGGGATGCAACACGAGGACTTCCCAGGAGGTCACCCATCCTAGTACTACTCTCGCCCAAGCACGCTTAACTGCGGAGTTCTGATGGGATCCGATGCATTAGTGCTGGTATGATCGCATCCGTTAGTATATGCACTCCAAAACTATATATCTCTTCCCTTCTTTCGTTTACCACCCAAATAAGATACTAATTCGTAAAAAACAAAAGCCAAAACTAAAACGAGAAATAGGCGATCAAAACTTCGTTACCTCCTATTAGGACCGACTCCTTAATCACATAACCCTCCTTCTCGACACGCCTACGCCCTTTTTTCTCCTTAATACCCTCGCCACGTGCCTAGGACACCCATAAATCCCGATCTTGACGGAACGAGCTCAAATTCGGCCCGTCCAAGCATTCCGGAACAACAATCACTAAACTTCCGCACCCAAGCCAAGGGAAGACTCCTCCCCTCTCTCCCGGGCCACTCCAGCACCCCCGGGGGCATGTCCCCCCGACAAGCCGAAGGTTTTTTTTTCAAAAAAGAGGGGGGGGGGATGCAACACGAGGACTTCCCAGGAGGTCACCCATCCTAGTACTACTCTCGCCCAAGCACGCTTAACTGCGGAGTTCTGATGGGATCCGGTGCATTAGTGCTGGTATGATCGCATCCGTTAGTATATGCACTCCAAAACTATATATCTCTTCCCTTCTTTCGTTTACCACCCAAATAAGATACTAATTCGTAAAAAACAAAAGCCAAAACTAAAACGAGAAATAGGCGATCAAAACTTCGTTACCTCCTATTAGGACCGACTCCTTAATCACATAACCCTCCTTCTCGACACGCCTACGCCCTTTTTTCTCCTTAATACCCTCGCCACGTGCCTAGGACACCCATAAATCCCGATCTTGACGGAACGAGCTCAAATTCGGCCCGTCCAAGCATTCCGGAACAACAATCACTAAACTTCCGCACCCAAGCCAAGGGAAGACTCCTCCCCTCTCTCCCGGGCCACTCCAGCACCCCCGGAGGCATGTCCCCCCGACAAGCCGAAGGTTTTTTTTTCAAAAAAGAGGGGGGGGGATGCAACACGAGGACTTCCCAGGAGGTCACCCATCCTAGTACTACTCTCGCCCAAGCACGCTTAACTGCGGAGTTCTGATGGGATCCGATGCATTAGTGCTGGTATGATCGCATCCGTTAGTATATGCACTCCAAAACTATATATCTCTTCCCTTCTTTCGTTTACCACCCAAATAAGATACTAATTCGTAAAAAACAAAAGCCAAAACTAAAACGAGAAATAGGCGATCAAAACTTCGTTACCTCCTATTAGGACCGACTCCTTAATCACATAACCCTCCTTCTCGACACGCCTACGCCCTTTTTTCTCCTTAATACCCTCGCCACGTGCCTAGGACACCCATAAATCCCGATCTTGACGGAACGAGCTCAAATTCGGCCCGTCCAAGCATTCCGGAACAACAATCACTAAACTTCCGCACCCAAGCCAAGGGAAGACTCCTCCCCTCTCTCCCGGGCCACTCCAGCACCCCCGGGGGCATGTCCCCCCGACAAGCCGAAGGTTTTTTTTTCAAAAAAGAGGGGGGGGGGGATGCAACACGAGGACTTCCCAGGAGGTCACCCATCCTAGTACTACTCTCGCCCAAGCACGCTTAACTGCGGAGTTCTGATGGGATCCGGTGCATTAGTGCTGGTATGATCGCATCCGTTAGTATATGCACTCCAAAACTATATATCTCTTCCCTTCTCTCGTTTACCACCCAAATAAGATACTAATTCGTAAAAAACAAAAGCCAAAACTAAAACGAGAAATAGGCGATCAAAACTTCGTTACCTCCTATTAGGACCGACTCCTTAATCACATAACCCTCCTTCTCGACACGCCTACGCCCTTTTTTCTCCTTAATACCCTCGCCACGTGCCTAGGACACCCATAAATCCCGATCTTGACGGAACGAGCTCAAATTCGACCCGTCCAAGCATTCCGGAACAACAATCACTAAACTTCCGCACCCAAGCCAAGGGAAGACTCCTCCCCTCTCTCCCGGGCCACTCCAGCACCCCCGGGGGCATGTCCCCCCGACAAGCCGAAGGTTTTTTTTTCAAAAAAGAGGGGGGGGGGGGGGATGCAACACGAGGACTTCCCAGGAGGTCACCCATCCTAGTACTACTCTCGCCCAAGCACGCTTAACTGCGGAGTTCTGATGGGATCCGGTGCATTAGTGCTGGTATGATCGCATCCGTTAGTATATGCACTCCAAAACTATATATCTCTTCCCTTCTTTCGTTTACCACCCAAATAAGATACTAATTCGTAAAAAACAAAAGCCAAAACTAAAACGAGAAATAGGCGATCAAAACTTCGTTACCTCCTATTAGGACCGACTCCTTAATCACATAACCCTCCTTCTCGACACGCCTACGCCCTTTTTTCTCCTTAATACCCTCGCCACGTGCCTAGGACACCCATAAATCCCGATCTTGACGGAACGAGCTCAAATTCGGCCCGTCCAAGCATTCCGGAACAACAATCACTAAACTTCCGCACCCAAGCCAAGGGAAGACTCCTCCCCTCTCTCCCGGGCCACTCCAGCACCCCCGGGGGCATGTCCCCCCGACAAGCCGAAGGTTTTTTTTTCAAAAAAGAGGGGGGGGGGGTGGATGCAACACGAGGACTTCCCAGGAGGTCACCCATCCTAGTACTACTCTCGCCCAAGCACGCTTAACTGCGGAGTTCTGATGGGATTCGGTGCATTAGTGCTGGTATGATCGCATCCGTTAGTATATGCACTCCAAAACTATATATCTCTTCCCTTCTTTCGTTTACCACCCAAATAAGATACTAATTCGTAAAAAACAAAAGCCAAAACTAAAACGAGAAATAGGCGATCAAAACTTCGTTACCTCCTATTAGGACCGACTCCTTAATCACATAACCCTCCTTCTCGACACGCCTACGCCCTTTTTTCTCCTTAATACCCTCGCCACGTGCCTAGGACACCCATAAATCCCGATCTTGACGGAACGAGCTCAAATTCGGCCCGTCCAAGCATTCCGGAACAACAATCACTAAACTTCCGCACCCAAGCCAAGGGAAGACTCCTCCCCTCTCTCCCGGGCCACTCCAGCACCCCCGGGGGCATGTCCCCCCGACAAGCCGAAGGTTTTTTTTTCAAAAAAGAGGGGGGGGGGGGATGCAACACGAGGACTTCCCAGGAGGTCACCCATCCTAGTACTACTCTCGCCCAAGCACGCTTAACTGCGGAGTTCTGATGGGATCCGGTGCATTAGTGCTGGTATGATCGCATCCGTTAGTATATGCACTCCAAAACTATATATCTCTTCCCTTCTTTCGTTTACCACCCAAATAAGATACTAATTCGTAAAAAACAAAAGCCAAAACTAAAACGAGAAATAGGCGATCAAAACTTCGTTACCTCCTATTAGGACCGACTCCTTAATCACATAACCCTCCTTCTCGACACGCCTACGCCCTTTTTTCTCCTTAATACCCTCGCCACGTGCCTAGGACACCCATAAATCCCGATCTTGACGGAACGAGCTCAAATTCGGCCCGTCCAAGCATTCCGGAACAACAATCACTAAACTTCCGCACCCAAGCCAAGGGAAGACTCCTCCCCTCTCTCCCGGGCCACTCCAGCACCCCCGGAGGCATGTCCCCCCGACAAGCCGAAGGTTTTTTTTTCAAAAAAGAGGGGGGGGGGGATGCAACGCGAGGACTTCCCAGGAGGTCACCCATCCTAGTACTACTCTCGCCCAAGCACGCTTAACTGCGGAGTTCTGATGGGATCCGGTGCATTAGTGCTGGTATGATCGCATCCGTTAGTATATGCACTCCAAAACTATATATCTCTTCCCTTCTTTCGTTTACCACCCAAATAAGATACTAATTCGTAAAAAACAAAAGCCAAAACTAAAACGAGAAATAGGCGATCAAAACTTCGTTACCTCCTATTAGGACCGACTCCTTAATCACATAACCCTCCTTCTCGACACGCCTACGCCCTTTTTTCTCCTTAATACCCTCGCCACGTGCCTAGGACACCCATAAATCCCGATCTTGACGGAACGAGCTCAAATTCGGCCCGTCCAAGCATTCCGGAACAACAATCACTAAACTTCCGCACCCAAGCCAAGGGAAGACTCCTCCCCTCTCTCCCGGGCCACTCCAGCACCCCCGGGGGCATGTCCCCCCGACAAGCCGAAGGTTTTTTTTTCAAAAAAGAGGGGGGGGGGGGGGATGCAACACGAGGACTTCCCAGGAGGTCACCCATCCTAGTACTACTCTCGCACAAGCACGCTTAACTGCAGAGTTCTGATGGGATCCGGTGCATTAGTGCTGGTATGATCGCATCCGTTAGTATATGCACTCCAAAACTATATATCTCTTCCCTTCTTTCGTTTACCACCCAAATAAGATACTAATTCGTAAAAAACAAAAGCCAAAACTAAAACGAGAAATAGGCGATCAAAACTTCGTTACCTCCTATTAGGACCGACTCCTTAATCACATAACCCTCCTTCTCGACACGCCTACGCCCTTTTTTCTCCTTAATACCCTCGCCACGTGCCTAGGACACCCATAAATCCCGATCTTGACGGAACGAGCTCAAATTCGGCCCGTCCAAGCATTCCGGAACAACAATCACTAAACTTCCGCACCCAAGCCAAGGGAAGACTCCTCCCCTCTCTCCAGGGCCACTCCAGCACCCCCGGAGGCATGTCCCCCCGACAAGCCGAAGGTTTTTTTTTCAAAAAAGAGGGGGGGGGGGGGATGCAACACGAGGACTTCCCAGGAGGTCACCCATCCTAGTACTACTCTCGCCCAAGCACGCTTAACTGCGGAGTTCTGATGGGATCCGGTGCATTAGTGCTGGTATGATCGCATCCGTTAGTATATGCACTCCAAAACTATATATCTCTTCCCTTCTTTCGTTTACCACCCAAATAAGATACTAATTCGTAAAAAACAAAAGCCAAAACTAAAACGAGAAATAGGCGATCAAAACTTCGTTACCTCCTATTAGGACCGACTCCTTAATCACATAACCCTCCTTCTCGACACGCCTACGCCCTTTTTTCTCCTTAATACCCTCGCCACGTGCCTAGGACACCCATAAATCCCGATCTTGACGGAACGAGCTCAAATTCGGCCCGTCCAAGCATTCCGGAACAACAATCACTAAACTTCCGCACCCAAGCCAAGGGAAGACTCCTCCCCTCTCTCCCGGGCCACTCCAGCACCCCCGGGGGCATGTCCCCCCGACAAGCCGAAGGTTTTTTTTTCAAAAAAGAGGGGGGGGGGGGATGCAACACGAGGACTTCCCAGGAGGTCACCCATCCTAGTACTACTCTCGCCCAAGCACGCTTAACTGCGGAGTTCTGATGGGATCCGGTGCATTAGTGCTGGTATGATCGCATCCGTTAGTATATGCACTCCAAAACTATATATCTCTTCCCTTCTTTCGTTTACCACCCAAATAAGATACTAATTCGTAAAAAACAAAAGCCAAAACTAAAACGAGAAATAGGCGATCAAAACTTCGTTACCTCCTATTAGGACCGACTCCTTAATCACATAACCCTCCTTCTCGACACGCCTACGCCCTTTTTTCTCCTTAATACCCTCGCCACGTGCCTAGGACACCCATAAATCCCGATCTTGACGGAACGAGCTCAAATTCGGCCCGTCCAAGCATTCCGGAACAACAATCACTAAACTTCCGCACCCAAGCCAAGGGAAGACTCCTCCCCTCTCTCCCGGGCCACTCCAGCACCCCCGGAGGCATGTCCCCCCGACAAGCCGAAGGTTTTTTTTTCAAAAAAGAGGGGGGGGGGGATGCAACACGAGGACTTCCCAGGAGGTCACCCATCCTAGTACCACTCTCGCCCAAGCACGCTTAACTGCGGAGTTCTGATGGGATCCGGTGCATTAGTGCTGGTATGATCGCATCCGTTAGTATATGCACTCCAAAACTATATATCTCTTCCCTTCTTTCGTTTACCACCCAAATAAGATACTAATTCGTAAAAAACAAAAGCCAAAACTAAAACGAGAAATAGGCGATCAAAACTTCGTTACCTCCTATTAGGACCGACTCCTTAATCACATAACCCTCCTTCTCGACACGCCTACGCCCTTTTTTCTCCTTAATACCCTCGCCACGTGCCTAGGACACCCATAAATCCCGATCTTGACGGAACGAGCTCAAATTCGGCCCGTCCAAGCATTCCGGAACAACAATCACTAAACTTCCGCACCCAAGCCAAGGGAAGACTCCTCCCCTCTCTCCCGGGCCACTCCAGCACCCCCGGGGGCATGTCCCCCCGACAAGCCGAAGGTTTTTTTTTCAAAAAAGAGGGGGGGGGGATGCAACACGAGGACTTCCCAGGAGGTCACCCATCCTAGTACTACTCTCGCCCAAGCACGCTTAACTGCGGAGTTCTGATGGGATCCGGTGCATTAGTGCTGGTATGATCGCATCCGTTAGTATATGCACTCCAAAACTATATATCTCTTCCCTTCTTTCGTTTACCACCCAAATAAGATACTAATTCGTAAAAAACAAAAGCCAAAACTAAAACGAGAAATAGGCGATCAAAACTTCGTTACCTCCTATTAGGACCGACTCCTTAATCACATAACCCTCCTTCTCGACACGCCTACGCCCTTTTTTCTCCTTAATACCCTCGCCACGTGCCTAGGACACCCATAAATCCCGATCTTGACGGAACGAGCTCAAATTCGGCCCGTCCAAGCATTCCGGAACAACAATCACTAAACTTCCGCACCCAAGCCAAGGGAAGACTCCTCCCCTCTCTCCCGGGCCACTCCAGCACCCCCGGAGGCATGTCCCCCCGACAAGCCGAAGGTTTTTTTTTCAAAAAAGAGGGGGGGGGGGATGCAACACGAGGACTTCCCAGGAGGTCACCCATCCTAGTACTACTCTCGCCCAAGCACGCTTAACTGCGGAGTTCTGATGGGATCCGGTGCATTAGTGCTGGTATGATCGCATCCGTTAGTATATGCACTCCAAAACTATATATCTCTTCCCTTCTTTCGTTTACCACCCAAATAAGATACTAATTCGTAAAAAACAAAAGCCAAAACTAAAACGAGAAATAGGCGATCAAAACTTCGTTACCTCCTATTAGGACCGACTCCTTAATCACATAACCCTCCTTCTCGACACGCCTACGCCCTTTTTTCTCCTTAATACCCTCGCCACGTGCCTAGGACACCCATAAATCCCGATCTTGACGGAACGAGCTCAAATTCGGCCCGTCCAAGCATTCCGGAACAACAATCACTAAACTTCCGCACCCAAGCCAAGGGAAGACTCCTCCCCTCTCTCCCGGGCCACTCCAGCACCCCCGGGGGCATGTCCCCCCGACAAGCCGAAGGTTTTTTTTTCAAAAAAGAGGGGGGGGGGGGGATGCAACACGAGGACTTCCCAGGAGGTCACCCATCCTAGTACTACTCTCGCCCAAGCACGCTTAACTGCGGAGTTCTGATGGGATCCGGTGCATTAGTGCTGGTATGATCGCATCCGTTAGTATATGCACTCCAAAACTATATATCTCTTCCCTTCTTTCGTTTACCACCCAAATAAGATACTAATTCGTAAAAAACAAAAGCCAAAACTAAAACGAGAAATAGGCGATCAAAACTTCGTTACCTCCTATTAGGACCGACTCCTTAATCACATAACCCTCCTTCTCGACACGCCTACGCCCTTTTTTCTCCTTAATACCCTCGCCACGTGCCTAGGACACCCATAAATCCCGATCTTGACGGAACGAGCTCAAATTCGGCCCGTCCAAGCATTCCGGAACAACAATCACTAAACTTCCGCACCCAAGCCAAGGGAAGACTCCTCCCCTCTCTCCCGGGCCACTCCAGCACCCCCGGAGGCATGTCCCCCCGACAAGCCGAAGGTTTTTTTTTCAAAAAAGAGGGGGGGGGGGATGCAACACGAGGACTTCCCAGGAGGTCACCCATCCTAGTACTACTCTCGCCCAAGCACGCTTAACTGCGGAGTTCTGATGGGATCCGGTGCATTAGTGCTGGTATGATCGCATCCGTTAGTATATGCACTCCAAAACTATATATCTCTTCCCTTCTTTCGTTTACCACCCAAATAAGATACTAATTCGTAAAAAACAAAAGCCAAAACTAAAACGAGAAATAGGCGATCAAAACTTCGTTACCTCCTATTAGGACCGACTCCTTAATCACATAACCCTCCTTCTCGACACGCCTACGCCCTTTTTTCTCCTTAATACCCTCGCCACGTGCCTAGGACACCCATAAATCCCGATCTTGACGGAACGAGCTCAAATTCGGCCCGTCCAAGCATTCCGGAACAACAATCACTAAACTTCCGCACCCAAGCCAAGGGAAGACTCCTCCCCTCTCTCCCGGGCCACTCCAGCACCCCCGGGGGCATGTCCCCCCGACAAGCCGAAGGTTTTTTTTTCAAAAAAGAGGGGGGGGGGGGATGCAACACGAGGACTTCCCAGGAGGTCACCCATCCTAGTACTACTCTCGCCCAAGCACGCTTAACTGCGGAGTTCTGATGGGATCCGGTGCATTAGTGCTGGTATGATCGCATCCGTTAGTATATGCACTCCAAAACTATATATCTCTTCCCTTCTTTCGTTTACCACCCAAATAAGATACTAATTCGTAAAAAACAAAAGCCAAAACTAAAACGAGAAATAGGCGATCAAAACTTCGTTACCTCCTATTAGGACCGACTCCTTAATCACATAACCCTCCTTCTCGACACGCCTACGCCCTTTTTTCTCCTTAATACCCTCGCCACGTGCCTAGGACACCCATAAATCCCGATCTTGACGGAACGAGCTCAAATTCGGCCCGTCCAAGCATTCCGGAACAACAATCACTAAACTTCCGCACCCAAGCCAAGGGAAGACTCCTCCCCTCTCTCCCGGGCCACTCCAGCACCCCCGGGGGCATGTCCCCCCGACAAGCCGAAGGTTTTTTTTTCAAAAAAGAGGGGGGGGGGGATGCAACACGAGGACTTCCCAGGAGGTCACCCATCCTAGTACTACTCTCGCCCAAGCACGCTTAACTGCGGAGTTCTGATGGGATCCGGTGCATTAGTGCTGGTATGATCGCATCCGTTAGTATATGCACTCCAAAACTATATATCTCTTCCCTTCTTTCGTTTACCACCCAAATAAGATACTAATTCGTAAAAAACAAAAGCCAAAACTAAAACGAGAAATAGGCGATCAAAACTTCGTTACCTCCTATTAGGACCGACTCCTTAATCACATAACCCTCCTTCTCGACACGCCTACGCCCTTTTTTCTCCTTAATACCCTCGCCACGTGCCTAGGACACCCATAAATCCCGATCTTGACGGAACGAGCTCAAATTCGGCCCGTCCAAGCATTCCGGAACAACAATCACTAAACTTCCGCACCCAAGCCAAGGGAAGACTCCTCCCCTCTCTCCCGGGCCACTCCAGCACCCCCGGAGGCATGTCCCCCCGACAAGCCGAAGGTTTTTTTTTCAAAAAAGAGGGGGGGGGGGGATGCAACACGAGGACTTCCCAGGAGGTCACCCATCCTAGTACTACTCTCGCCCAAGCACGCTTAACTGCGGAGTTCTGATGGGATCCGGTGCATTAGTGCTGGTATGATCGCATCCGTTAGTATATGCACTCCAAAACTATATATCTCTTCCCTTCTTTCGTTTACCACCCAAATAAGATACTAATTCGTAAAAAACAAAAGCCAAAACTAAAACGAGAAATAGGCGATCAAAACTTCGTTACCTCCTATTAGGACCGACTCCTTAATCACATAACCCTCCTTCTCGACACGCCTACGCCCTTTTTTCTCCTTAATACCCTCGCCACGTGCCTAGGACACCCATAAATCCCGATCTTGACGGAACGAGCTCAAATTCGGCCCGTCCAAGCATTCCGGAACAACAATCACTAAACTTCCGCACCCAAGCCAAGGGAAGACTCCTCCCCTCTCTCCCGGGCCACTCCAGCACCCCCGGGGGCATGTCCCCCCGACAAGCCGAAGGTTTTTTTTTCAAAAAAGAGGGGGGGGGGGGGATGCAACACGAGGACTTCCCAGGAGGTCACCCATCCTAGTACTACTCTCGCCCAAGCACGCTTAACTGCGGAGTTCTGATGGGATCCGGTGCATTAGTGCTGGTATGATCGCATCCGTTAGTATATGCACTCCAAAACTATATATCTCTTCCCTTCTTTCGTTTACCACCCAAATAAGATACTAATTCGTAAAAAACAAAAGCCAAAACTAAAACGAGAAATAGGCGATCAAAACTTCGTTACCTCCTATTAGGACCGACTCCTTAATCACATAACCCTCCTTCTCGACACGCCTACGCCCTTTTTTCTCCTTAATACCCTCGCCACGTGCCTAGGACACCCATAAATCCCGATCTTGACGGAACGAGCTCAAATTCGGCCCGTCCAAGCATTCCGGAACAACAATCACTAAACTTCCGCACCCAAGCCAAGGGAAGACTCCTCCCCTCTCTCCCGGGCCACTCCAGCACCCCCGGAGGCATGTCCCCCCGACAAGCCGAAGGTTTTTTTTTCAAAAAAGAGGGGGGGGGATGCAACACGAGGACTTCCCAGGAGGTCACCCATCCTAGTACTACTCTCGCCCAAGCACGCTTAACTGCGGAGTTCTGATGGGATCCGGTGCATTAGTGCTGGTATGATCGCATCCGTTAGTATATGCACTCCAAAACTATATATCTCTTCCCTTCTTTCGTTTACCACCCAAATAAGATACTAATTCGTAAAAAACAAAAGCCAAAACTAAAACGAGAAATAGGCGATCAAAACTTCGTTACCTCCTATTAGGACCGACTCCTTAATCACATAACCCTCCTTCTCGACACGCCTACGCCCTTTTTTCTCCTTAATACCCTCGCCACGTGCCTAGGACACCCATAAATCCCGATCTTGACGGAACGAGCTCAAATTCGGCCCGTCCAAGCATTCCGGAACAACAATCACTAAACTTCCGCACCCAAGCCAAGGGAAGACTCCTCCCCTCTCTCCCGGGCCACTCCAGCACCCCCGGGGGCATGTCCCCCCGACAAGCCGAAGGTTTTTTTTTCAAAAAAGAGGGGGGGGGGGGGGATGCAACACGAGGACTTCCCAGGAGGTCACCCATCCTAGTACTACTCTCGCCCAAGCACGCTTAACTGCGGAGTTCTGATGGGATCCGGTGCATTAGTGCTGGTATGATCGCATCCGTTAGTATATGCACTCCAAAACTATATATCTCTTCCCTTCTTTCGTTTACCACCCAAATAAGATACTAATTCGTAAAAAACAAAAGCCAAAACTAAAACGAGAAATAGGCGATCAAAACTTCGTTACCTCCTATTAGGACCGACTCCTTAATCACATAACCCTCCTTCTCGACACGCCTACGCCCTTTTTTCTCCTTAATACCCTCGCCACGTGCCTAGGACACCCATAAATCCCGATCTTGACGGAACGAGCTCAAATTCGGCCCGTCCAAGCATTCCGGAACAACAATCACTAAACTTCCGCACCCAAGCCAAGGGAAGACTCCTCCCCTCTCTCCCGGGCCACTCCAGCACCCCCGGAGGCATGTCCCCCCGACAAGCCGAAGGTTTTTTTTTCAAAAAAGAGGGGGGGGGGGGATGCAACGCGAGGACTTCCCAGGAGGTCACCCATCCTAGTACTACTCTCGCCCAAGCACGCTTAACTGCGGAGTTCTGATGGGATCCGGTGCATTAGTGCTGGTATGATCGCATCCGTTAGTATATGCACTCCAAAACTATATATCTCTTCCCTTCTTTCGTTTACCACCCAAATAAGATACTAATTCGTAAAAAACAAAAGCCAAAACTAAAACGAGAAATAGGCGATCAAAACTTCGTTACCTCCTATTAGGACCGACTCCTTAATCACATAACCCTCCTTCTCGACACGCCTACGCCCTTTTTTCTCCTTAATACCCTCGCCACGTGCCTAGGACACCCATAAATCCCGATCTTGACGGAACGAGCTCAAATTCGGCCCGTCCAAGCATTCCGGAACAACAATCACTAAACTTCCGCACCCAAGCCAAGGGAAGACTCCTCCCCTCTCTCCCGGGCCACTCCAGCACCCCCGGGGGCATGTCCCCCCGACAAGTTGAAGGTTTTTTTTTCAAAAAAGAGGGGGGGGGGGATGCAACACGAGGACTTCCCAGGAGGTCACCCATCCTAGTACTACTCTCGCCCAAGCACGCTTAACTGCGGAGTTCTGATGGGATCCGGTGCATTAGTGCTGGTATGATCGCATCCGTTAGTATATGCACTCCAAAACTATATATCTCTTCCCTTCTTTCGTTTACCACCCAAATAAGATACTAATTCGTAAAAAACAAAAGCCAAAACTAAAACGAGAAATAGGCGATCAAAACTTCGTTACCTCCTATTAGGACTGACTCCTTAATCACATAACCCTCCTTCTCGACACGCCTACGCCCTTTTTTCTCCTTAATACCCTCGCCACGTGCCTAGGACACCCATAAATCCCGATCTTGACGGAACGAGCTCAAATTCGGCCCGTCCAAGCATTCCGGAACAACAATCACTAAACTTCCGCACCCAAGCCAAGGGAAGACTCCTCCCCTCTCTCCCGGGCCACTCCAGCACCCCCGGGGGCATGTCCCCCCGACAAGCCGAAGGTTTTTTTTTCAAAAAAGAGGGGGGGGGGGATGCAACACGAGGACTTCCCAGGAGGTCACCCATCCTAGTACTACTCTCGCCCAAGCACGCTTAACTGCGGAGTTCTGATGGGATCCGGTGCATTAGTGCTGGTATGATCGCATCCGTTAGTATATGCACTCCAAAACTATATATCTCTTCCCTTCTTTCGTTTACCACCCAAATAAGATACTAATTCGTAAAAAACAAAAGCCAAAACTAAAACGAGAAATAGGCGATCAAAACTTCGTTACCTCCTATTAGGACCGACTCCTTAATCACATAACCCTCCTTCTCGACACGCCTACGCCCTTTTTTCTCCTTAATACCCTCGCCACGTGCCTAGGACACCCATAAATCCCGATCTTGACGGAACGAGCTCAAATTCGGCCCGTCCAAGCATTCCGGAACAACAATCACTAAACTTCCGCACCCAAGCCAAGGGAAGACTCCTCCCCTCTCTCCCGGGCCACTCCAGCACCCCCGGAGGCATGTCCCCCCGACAAGCCGAAGGTTTTTTTTTCAAAAAAGAGGGGGGGGGGGATGCAACACGAGGACTTCCCAGGAGGTCACCCATCCTAGTACTACTCTCGCCCAAGCACGCTTAACTGCGGAGTTCTGATGGGATCCGGTGCATTAGTGCTGGTATGATCGCATCCGTTAGTATATGCACTCCAAAACTATATATCTCTTCCCTTCTTTCGTTTACCACCCAAATAAGATACTAATTCGTAAAAAACAAAAGCCAAAACTAAAACGAGAAATAGGCGATCAAAACTTCGTTACCTCCTATTAGGACCGACTCCTTAATCACATAACCCTCCTTCTCGACACGCCTACGCCCTTTTTTCTCCTTAATACCCTCGCCACGTGCCTAGGACACCCATAAATCCCGATCTTGACGGAACGAGCTCAAATTCGGCCCGTCCAAGCATTCCGGAACAACAATCACTAAACTTCCGCACCCAAGCCAAGGGAAGACTCCTCCCCTCTCTCCCCGGCCACTCCAGCACCCCCGGGGGCATGTCCCCCCGACAAGCCGAAGGTTTTTTTTTCAAAAAAGAGGGGGGGGGGGGGGGATGCAACACGAGGACTTCCCAGGAGGTCACCCATCCTAGTACTACTCTCGCCCAAGCACGCTTAACTGCGGAGTTCTGATGGGATCCGGTGCATTAGTGCTGGTATGATCGCATCCGTTAGTATATGCACTCCAAAACTATATATCTCTTCCCTTCTTTCGTTTACCACCCAAATAAGATACTAATTCGTAAAAAACAAAAGCCAAAACTAAAACGAGAAATAGGCGATCAAAACTTCGTTACCTCCTATTAGGACCGACTCCTTAATCACATAACCCTCCTTCTCGACACGCCTACGCCCTTTTTTCTCCTTAATACCCTCGCCACGTGCCTAGGACACCCATAAATCCCGATCTTGACGGAACGAGCTCAAATTCGGCCCGTCCAAGCATTCCGGAACAACAATCACTAAACTTCCGCACCCAAGCCAAGGGAAGACTCCTCCCCTCTCTCCCGGGCCACTCCAGCACCCCCGGAGGCATGTCCCCCCGACAAGCCGAAGGTTTTTTTTTCAAAAAAGAGGGGGGGGGGGATGCAACACGAGGACTTCCCAGGAGGTCACCCATCCTAGTACTACTCTCGCCCAAGCACGCTTAACTGCGGAGTTCTGATGGAATCCGGTGCATTAGTGCTGGTATGATCGCATCCGTTAGTATATGCACTCCAAAACTATATATCTCTTCCCTTCTTTCGTTTACCACCCAAATAAGATACTAATTCGTAAAAAACAAAAGCCAAAACTAAAACGAGAAATAGGCGATCAAAACTTCGTTACCTCCTATTAGGACCGACTCCTTAATCACATAACCCTCCTTCTCGACACGCCTACGCCCTTTTTTCTCCTTAATACCCTCGCCACGTGCCTAGGACACCCATAAATCCCGATCTTGACGGAACGAGCTCAAATTCGGCCCGTCCAAGCATTCCGGAACAACAATCACTAAACTTCCGCACCCAAGCCAAGGGAAGACTCCTCCCCTCTCTCCCGGGCCACTCCAGCACCCCCGGGGGCATGTCCCCCCGACAAGCCGAAGGTTTTTTTTTCAAAAAAGAGGGGGGGGGGGATGCAACACGAGGACTTCCCAGGAGGTCACCCATCCTAGTACTACTCTTGCCCAAGCACGCTTAACTGCGGAGTTCTGATGGGATCCGGTGCATTAGTGCTGGTATGATCGCATCCGTTAGTATATGCACTCCAAAACTATATATCTCTTCCCTTCTTTCGTTTACCACCCAAATAAGATACTAATTCGTAAAAAACAAAAGCCAAAACTAAAACGAGAAATAGGCGATCAAAACTTCGTTACCTCCTATTAGGACCGACTCCTTAATCACATAACCCTCCTTCTCGACACGCCTACGCCCTTTTTTCTCCTTAATACCCTCGCCACGTGCCTAGGACACCCATAAATCCCGATCTTGACGGAACGAGCTCAAATTCGGCCCGTCCAAGCATTCCGGAACAACAATCACTAAACTTCCGCACCCAAGCCAAGGGAAGACTCCTCCCCTCTCTCCCGGGCCACTCCAGCACCCCCGGAGGCATGTCCCCCCGACAAGCCGAAGGTTTTTTTTTCAAAAAAGAGGGGGGGGGGATGCAACACGAGGACTTCCCAGGAGGTCACCCATCCTAGTACTACTCTCGCCCAAGCACGCTTAACTGCGAAGTTCTGATGGGATCCGGTGCATTAGTGCTGGTATGATCGCATCCGTTAGTATATGCACTCCAAAACTATATATCTCTTCCCTTCTTTCGTTTACCACCCAAATAAGATACTAATTCGTAAAAAACAAAAGCCAAAACTAAAACGAGAAATAGGCGATCAAAACTTCGTTACCTCCTATTAGGACCGACTCCTTAATCACATAACCCTCCTTCTCGACACGCCTACGCCCTTTTTTCTCCTTAATACCCTCGCCACGTGCCTAGGACACCCATAAATCCCGATCTTGACGGAACGAGCTCAAATTCGGCCCGTCCAAGCATTCCGGAACAACAATCACTAAACTTCCGCACCCAAGCCAAGGGAAGACTCCTCCCCTCTCTCCCGGGCCACTCCAGCACCCCCGGGGGCATGTCCCCCCGACAAGCCGAAGGTTTTTTTTTCAAAAAAGAGGGGGGGGGGGGATGCAACACGAGGACTTCCCAGGAGGTCACCCATCCTAGTACTACTCTCGCCCAAGCACGCTTAACTGCGGAGTTCTGATGGGATCCGGTGCATTAGTGCTGGTATGATCGCATCCGTTAGTATATGCACTCCAAAACTATATATCTCTTCCCTTCTTTCGTTTACCACCCAAATAAGATACTAATTCGTAAAAAACAAAAGCCAAAACTAAAACGAGAAATAGGCGATCAAAACTTCGTTACCTCCTATTAGGACCGACTCCTTAATCACATAACCCTCCTTCTCGACACGCCTACGCCCTTTTTTCTCCTTAATACCCTCGCCACGTGCCTAGGACACCCATAAATCCCGATCTTGACGGAACGAGCTCAAATTCGGCCCGTCCAAGCATTCCGGAACAACAATCACTAAACTTCCGCACCCAAGCCAAGGGAAGACTCCTCCCCTCTCTCCCGGGCCACTCCAGCACCCCCGGAGGCATGTCCCCCCGACAAGCCGAAGGTTTTTTTTTCAAAAAAGAGGGGGGGGGGGATGCAACACGAGGACTTCCCAGGAGGTCACCCATCCTAGTACTACTCTCGCCCAAGCACGCTTAACTGCGGAGTTCTGATGGGATCCGGTGCATTAGTGCTGGTATGATCGCATCCATTAGTATATGCA
The DNA here is from genome assembly GCA_963921825.1 of Erodium maritimum. NCBI lineage: Eukaryota > Viridiplantae > Streptophyta > Magnoliopsida > Geraniales > Geraniaceae > Erodium > Erodium maritimum. The sequence continues at coordinate 24,227,075 of OY997596.1, read as the reverse complement.
CTCCAAAACTATATATCTCTTCCCTTCTTTCGTTTACCACCCAAATAAGATACTAATTCGTAAAAAACAAAAGCCAAAACTAAAACGAGAAATAGGCGATCAAAACTTCGTTACCTCCTATTAGGACCGACTCCTTAATCACATAACCCTCCTTCTCGACACGCCTACGCCCTTTTTTCTCCTTAATACCCTCGCCACGTGCCTAGGACACCCATAAATCCCGATCTTGACGGAACGAGCTCAAATTCGGCCCGTCCAAGCATTCCGGAACAACAATCACTAAACTTCCGCACCCAAGCCAAGGGAAGACTCCTCCCCTCTCTCCCGGGCCACTCCAGCACCCCCGGGGGCATGTCCCCCCGACAAGCCGAAGGTTTTTTTTTCAAAAAAGAGGGGGGGGGGGGATGCAACACGAGGACTTCCCAGGAGGTCACCCATCCTAGTACTACTCTCGCCCAAGCACGCTTAACTGCGGAGTTCTGATGGGATCCGGTGCATTAGTGCTGGTATGATCGCATCCGTTAGTATATGCACTCCAAAACTATATATCTCTTCCCTTCTTTCGTTTACCACCCAAATAAGATACTAATTCGTAAAAAACAAAAGCCAAAACTAAAACGAGAAATAGGCGATCAAAACTTCGTTACCTCCTATTAGGACCGACTCCTTAATCACATAACCCTCCTTCTCGACACGCCTACGCCCTTTTTTCTCCTTAATACCCTCGCCACGTGCCTAGGACACCCATAAATCCCGATCTTGACGGAACGAGCTCAAATTCGGCCCGTCCAAGCATTCCGGAACAACAATCACTAAACTTCCGCACCCAAGCCAAGGGAAGACTCCTCCCCTCTCTCCCGGGCCACTCCAGCACCCCCGGAGGCATGTCCCCCCGACAAGCCGAAGGTTTTTTTTTCAAAAAAGAGGGGGGGGGGATGCAACACGAGGACTTCCCAGGAGGTCACCCATCCTAATACTACTCTCGCCCAAGCACGCTTAACTGCGGAGTTCTGATGGGATCCGGTGCATTAGTGCTGGTATGATCGCATCCGTTAGTATATGCACTCCAAAACTATATATCTCTTCCCTTCTTTCGTTTACCACCCAAATAAGATACTAATTCGTAAAAAACAAAAGCCAAAACTAAAACGAGAAATAGGCGATCAAAACTTCGTTACCTCCTATTAGGACCGACTCCTTAATCACATAACCCTCCTTCTCGACACGCCTACGCCCTTTTTTCTCCTTAACTCAACGGCTCTAAACTCAGCCCCAACCTCTCAGCACAACTCGACGAAATAAACGAGTGCGACGCCCCGGTATCAAATAAAAATAACGCCCACAAGTGATTCAATAAGCACGTACCCTGAATGGTCTCGTGATAGGTAGCGAATCATGTGGCTCGGGAGTCGGTAACTGCATACACTCTACCCTATGACGTCTGCTGCCTCTGACCTAACGCACCGACTGCTGGCTGTACGGACCTCTGTTGCTGTCTCGGAACTGACGCGCTCGTGGACGGCTGCGAGAACCTCGACGGCTGACTCTGCGCTGGAGACCCCTGGGTGATTGCCACTGTATGTGACTATTGCGGTCGCTGCGTTGACGTTTCCCCAACCGGATCAGGGCACCTTGCAGCTACGTGCCCACCAGTGGTAGGCGTTTTCCCTCAGCTGATGAGCTGCAAAGGACACCCTGGTGTGACCGTCCTCTATGCCTGACGTGTCCAGGTCCCGAGTGACCTGCTCCAGCCATCTCTCGGCTATGTCGGGGTTCGGTTCCCCGACGAACGTAGGTATGCCCAGCTTCAGGAAATCCAGCAGGGTCCGAGCCGTATGGCCTTCAGCTTGAACGGCCCTCGCTGGATCGGCTGCAGCAGCAGCAGATACTATCTCCGGAGCCGGCGACGCAGACTCCCTACGGGCGATGATCGCCACGAAGCTCTGCACCGTCCGAGTCAGCTCGCCTAGAGCGGCCGCAGTGGACGGGTCTGCGACCGACGGGACGCTGGGCGGGACCCCAAATGGTTCTGCGTCGTTCCCCATGTCTTCCCCGATAGGAATACCCCGGGCTCCCGTGGAGTCAACGAGTTCGACGGCGTCCGTCCGTCCCGGTGCCCCAGCTGATCGTCCTCTCCTGGGATGTGGTGCCATGTAGTAGGTATCTTCTGCAAGGAGACGCGCAATTGCTTAGTTTTGCGAACTTATACAACGATGACGTGCTCAATATACTAGCGTTCACACAACCTACGTCTATATCAAAACCCGACACCAAAACGCCACACTGCTCACGCTATCTATACCTCAAAAGCGTTCACTTATCCTATGACACCATTAAGTGTCGCATGCATTTCTACTGTTAACTTTCCCTAGTCAAGGCCGAGATCCGGATACTTTTCCCTACCTCGTAACGCTTTCCCAGAAGTCCACGCCCAAGCTCCGGCGCGCTCGCGATCACTCGCCTAGTCTCCCATTTCCGCGGTCGGCGGCACGATCTAACATGAACACAAATTAAAGCACGTTTTAAATTCGCAGGCAAAGCTGAATTTTAATGAATTTGACGCTCAAAAGCAACCCCGGTAAAGCCGATCACTCCCAAACTTCCCAATTTCTCGACATTGTCAACAAAGGGCACGGAAAGGCCCGATTCGCCCGGCTCGGCGAATCTGCCCGGGATCGGAAAACGCCCTTCCGGGACTCCGAAAATTCCCGTTTTCATTTCTACGATCCTAAAACAATTCAAGGGTTCCAATGCAATCGACGGAATCAATTTCCGACTTCCGAGCGATTTAATTCGCGTTTAAAGTTTCTAAACTTGAAATTTCCAACGTCCACAATTTAATTCCATAATTCGTTCCGGGTGTGAATTATCGACTTGGGGATCGTCCAAAACCACCCGAACACGAAAAACCCGAGGCCCGACACGTGGGCCCCACCCAGCCACCATTACCCGTGGGTGGTTGGACCGGTTCTTCACTGTGGTGGCCGGTCCCAGCTCCGTCCAGCCACCACCCATGGTGGCCGGGGCTCCCCCGAGCCTCCGGTCACTGGAATCCGATCATTTTCGCCCCAAAACGTCCCCAACGAACCCTACACCTCAACTCATCCATATTTAACTCGTTTAAACTCAAACCCTAATTTTCAAACGTACCAAAACGAGAAACAAAAGGGTTCTCACCTAGGGAATGACGAAGGGAGCTCGATTCTACAACCGTTGAGACGATCCGTCGGTCGGATTGTCGGGAAATCGACAAACCCTAAACTTCTCTCCTCTTTTCTTTTCCTTTTCTCCTTCTCCTTCTTCTCTCTTCTTTCTCTCTCCTTCTTCTCTTTTTTTACTTGTTATGGCCGAACACCCCCTCATCTCTTTCCTTTTGTTTTGTTCAAAAATACCTACCACCACCACTTGTGTGACAAGTGGCAAGTGAGTCCCACCTTCTAAAATAATAACTTTGTAGATATTTTTCTGTCAGATTCGCGAAATTCGACCGTCTCGATCCCTGAACGGACTCATTTTCCAAGAAATTACGATATTTCACGTGCTACAAGGAAACGGCCCAACTAAGACCGCTGTAACGACAGCTAAGCTTTTTGGATCCAAAACGGGCCTCGAACGGACCAAAACGTCGCTCGGTTGATTTTTCCGGCAAAAAGTCAACCTTTCCCAAATTGGTCAAAAAGTTGCCATGAGTCCCCCAAAACTCACTTTGGTCGATATCGGGGTCAACTTAAATACGATATGACCCTCAGGGTCAATTTTTAGGTTCATTTAGGTGTTCGTCCCAAAATTTTAAATTTTTTCGTTTTTCCGCCGATTTGAATAGCGTTGACCAGGAGCGGTTCTTACAGGATGCAACACGAGGACTTCCCAGGAGGTCACCAATCCTAGTACTACTCTCGCCCAAGCATGCTTAACTGCGGAGTACTAATGGGATCCGGTGCATTAGTGCTGGTATGATCGCATCCGTTAGTCTATGCACTCCAAAACTATATATCTCTTCCCTTCTTTCGTTTACCACCCAAATAAAATAACTAGTTCGTAAAAACTAATTCGTAAAAAACAAAAACCAAAACTAAAACGAGAAATAGGCGATCAAAACTCTGTTACCTCCTATTAGGACCGACTCCTCAATCGCATAACCCTCCTTCTCGGCACGCCTACGCCCTTTTTTCTCCTTAATACCCTCGCCACGTGCCTAGGACAACTATAAATCCCGATCTTGACGGATCGAGCTCAAATTTGGCCCGTCCAAGCATAACGGCCAACAATCACTAAACTTCCGCACCCAAGCCAAGGGAAGACTCCTCCCCTCTCTCCCGGGCCACTCCAGCACCCCCGGGGGGCATGTCACCCCGACAAGGCGAAGATTTTTTTTTTAAAAAAAGGGGGGGGATGCAACACGAAGACTTCCCAGGAGGTCACCCATCCTAGTACTACTCTCGCCCAAGCACGCTTCACTGCGGAGTTCTGATGGGATTCAGTGCATTAGTGCTGGTATGATCGCAATTGTTAGTCTATGCACTCCAAAACTATATATCTCTTCCCTTCTTTCGTTTACCACTCAAATAAAATAACTAGTTCGTAAAAACTAATTCGTAAAAAACAAAAACTAAAACGAGAAATAGGCGATCAAAACTTCGTTACCTCCTATTAGGACCGACTCCTCAATCACATAACCCTCCTTCTCGACACGCCTACGCCCTTTTTTCTCCTTAATACCCTCGCCACGTGCCTAGGACACCTATAGATCCCAATCTTGACGGAACGAGCTCAAATTCGGCTCGTCCAAGCATAACGGCCCAACAATCACTAAACTTCCGCACTCAAGCCAAGGGAAGACTCCTCCCCTCTCTCCCGGGCCACTCCAGCACCCCCCGGGGGCATGTCCCCCCGACAAGCCGAAGATTTTTTTTTAAAAAAACCGGGGGATGCAACACGAGTACTTCCCAGGAGGTCACCCATACTAGTACTACTCTCTCCCAAGCACGCTTGACTGCGGAGTTCTAATGGGATCCGGTGCATTAGTGCTGGTATGATCGCATCCGTTAGTCTATGCACTCCAAAACTATATATCTCTTCCCTTCTTTCGTTTACCACCCAAATAAAATAACTAGTTCGTAAAAACTAATTCGTAAAAAACAAAAACTAAAACGAGAAATAGGCGATCAAAACTTCGTCACCTACTATTAGGACCGACTCCTTAATCACATAACCCTCCTTCTCGGCACGCCTACGCTCTTTTTTCTCTCCTTAATACCCTCGCCACGTGCCTAGGACACCCATAAATCCCGATCTTGACGGAACGAGCTCAAATTCGGCCCGTCCAAGCATAACGGCCCAACAATCACTAAACTTCCGCACCCAAGCCAAGGGAAGACTCCTCTCCTCTCTCCCGGGCCACTCTAGCACCCCCCGGGGGCATGTCCCCCTCGACAAGCCGAAGTTTTTTTTTTTTTAAAAAAAGGGGATGCAATACGAGGACTTCCCATGAGGTCACCCATGCTAGTACTACTCTCGCCCAAGCACGCTTCACTGCGGAATTCTGATGGGATTCCGTGCAGTAGTGCTGGTATGAACGCATCCGTTAGTCTATGCACTCCAAAACTATATATCTCTTCCCTTCTTTCGTTTACCACCCAAATAAAATAACTAGTTCGTAAAAACTAGTTCGTAAAAAACAAAAAAAACTAAAACGAGAAATAGACGATCAAAACTTCGTTACCTCCTATTAGGACCAACTCCTCAATCACATAACCCTCCTTCTCGGCACGCCTACGCCCTTTTTTCTCCTTAAAACCCTCGCAACGTGCTTAGGACACCCATAAATCCCGATCTTGAGGGAACGAGCTCAAATTCGGCTCGTTCAAGCATGACGGCCAACAATGACTAAACTTCCGCACCCAAGCTAAGGGAAGACTCCTCCCCTCTCTCCCGGGCCACTCCAGTACCCCCCGGGGGCATGTCACCCCGACAACCAGAAGATTTTTTTTTAAAAAAGGGGGATGCAACACGAGGACTTCCCAGGAGGTCACCCATCCTGGTACTACTCTCGCCCAAGCACGCTTCACTGCGGAGTTCTGATGGGATTCGGTGCATTAGTGTTGGTATGATCGCAATTGTTAGTCTATGCACTCCAAAACTATATATCTCTTCCCTTCTTTCGTTTACCACTCAAATAAAATAACTAGTTCGTAAAAACTAATTCGTAAAAAACAAAAACCAAAACTAACACGAGAAATAGGCGATCAAAACTTCGTCACCTACTATTAGGACCGACTCCTTAATCACATAACCCTCCTTCTCGGCACGCCTACGCTCTTTTTTCTCTCCTTAATACCCTCGCCACGTGCCTAGGACACCCATAAATCCCGATCTTGACGGAACGAGCTCAAATTCAGCTCGTCCAAGCATAACGGCCCAACAATCACTAAACTTCCGCACTCAAGCCAAGGGAAGACTCCTCCCCTCTCTCCCGGGCCACTCCAGCACCCCCCGGGGGCAGGTCCCCCCGACAAGCAGAAGATTTTTTTTTTAAAAAAAAAGGGGATGCAACACGAGTACTTCTCAGGAGGTCACCCATACTAGTACTACTCTTGCCCAAGCACGCTTGACTGGGGAGTTCTAATGGGATCCGGTGCATTAGTGCTGGTATGATCGCATCTGTTAGTCTATGCACTCCAAAGCTATATATCTCTTCCCTTCTTTCGTTTACCACCCAAATAAAATAACTAGTTAGTAAAAACTAATTCGTAAAAAACAAAAAACAAAACTAAAACGAGAAATAGGCGATCAAAACTTCGTCACCTCCTATTAGGACCGACTCCTTAATCACATAACCCTCCTTCTCGGCACACCTACGCTCTTTTTTCTCTCCTTAATACCCTCGCCACGTGCCTAGGACACCCATAAATCCTGATCTTGACGGAACGAGCTTAAATTCGGCCCGTCCAAGCATAACGGCCCAACAATCACTAAACTTACGCACCCAAGCCAAGGGAAGACTCCTCCCCTCTCTCCCGGGCCACTCCAGCACCCCCCGGGGGCATGTGCCCCCGACAAGCCGAAGATTTGTTTAAAAAAAAAGGGGATGCAATACGAGGACTTCCCATGAGGTCACCCATGCTAGTACTACTCTCACCCAAGCACGCTTCACTGAGGAATTCTGATGGGATTCGGTGCAGTAGTGCTAGTATGATCGCATCCGTTAGTCTATGCACTCCAAAACTATATATCTCTTCCCTTCTTTCGTTTACCACCCAAATAAAATAACTAGTTCGTAAAAACTAATTCGTAAAAAAGAAAAAAAAACTAGAACGAGAAATAGGCGATCAAAACTTCGTTACCTCCTATTAGGAGCAACTCCTTAATTACATAACCCTCCTTCTAGACACGCCTACGCCCTTTTTTCTCCTTAATACCCTCGCCACGTGCCTAGGACACCCATAAATCCCGATCTTGACGGAACGAGCTCAAATTCGGCCCGTCCAAGCATTCCGGAACAACAATCACTAAACTTCCGCACCCAAGCCAAGGGAAGACTCCTCCCCTCTCTCCCGGGGCACTCCAGCACCCCCGGGGGCATGTCCCCCCGACAAGCCAAAGGTTTTTTTTTTCAAAAAAAAGGGAAGAGGGGATGCAACATGAGGACTTCCCAGAAGGTCACCCATCCTAGTACTACTCTCGCCCACTCGCGCTTCACTGCGGAGTTCTGATGGGATCCGGTGCATTAGTGCTGGTATGATCGCATCCATTAGTTTATGCACTCCAAAACTATATATCTCTTCACTTCTTTCGTTTACCACCCAAATAAGATACTAATTCGTAAAAAACAAAAGCCAAAACTAAGACGAGAAATAGGCGATCAAAACTTCGTTACCTCCTATTAGGACCGACTACTTAATCACATAACCCTCCTTCTCGACACGCCTACGCCCTTTTTTCTCCTTAATACCCTCGTCGCGTGCCTAGGACACCCATAAATCCCGATCTTGACGGAACGAGCTCAAATTCGACCCGTCCAAGCATTCCGGAACAACATTCACTAAACTTTCGCACCCAAGCCAAGGGAAGACTCCTCCCCTCTCTCCCGGGCCACTCCAGCACCCCCGGGGGCATGTCCCCCCGAAAAGCCGAAGGTTTTTTTTTCAAAAAAAAGGGAGGAGGGGATGCAACACGAGGACTTCCCAGGAGGTCACCCATCCTAGTACTACTCACGCCCAAGCACGCTTATCTGCGGAGTTCTGATGGGATCCGGTGCATTAGTGCTGGTATGATCGCATCCGTTAGTTTATGCACTCCAAAACTATATATCTCTTCCCTTCTTTCGTTTACCACCCAAATAAGATACTAATTCGTAAAAAACAAAAGACAAAACTAAGACGAGAAATAGGCGATCAAAACTTCGTTACCTCCTATTAGGACCGACTCCTTAATCACATAACCCTCCTTCTCGACACGTCTACGCCCTTTTTTCTACTTAATACCCTCGCCACGTGCCTAGGACACCCATAAATCACGATCTTGACGGAACGAGCTCAAATTCGGCCCGTCCAAGCATTCCGGAACAACAATCACTAAACTTCCGCACCCAAGCCAAGGGAAGACTCCTCCCCTCTTTCCCGAGCCACTCCAGCACCCCCGGGGGCATGTCCCCCCGACAAGCCGAAGGTTTTTTTTTCAAAAAAGAGGGGGGAGGGATGCAACACGAGGACATCCCAGGAGGTCACCCATCCTAGTACTACTCTAGCCCAAGCACGCTTAACTGCGGAGTTCTGATGGGATCCGGCGCATTAGTGCTGGCATGATCGCATCCGTTAGTCTATGCACTCCAAAACTATATATCTTTTCCCTTCTTTCGTTTACCACCCAAATAAGATACTAATTCGTAAAAAACAAAAGCCAAAACTAAGACGAGAAATAGGCGATCAAAACTTCGTTACCTCCTATTAGGACCGACTCCTTAATCACATAACTCTCCTTCTCGACACGCCTACGCCCTGTTTTCTACTTAATACCCTCGCCACGTGCCTAGGACACCCATAAATCCCGATCTTGACGGAACGAGCTCAAATTCGGCCCGTCCAAGCATTCCGGAACAACAATCACTAAACTTCCGCACCCAAGCCAAGGGAAGACTCCTCCCCTCTCTCCCGGGCCACTCCAGCACCCGCGGGGGCATGTCCCCCCGACAAGCCGAAGGTTTTTTTTTCAAAAAAAGGGGTGGGGGGATGCAACACGAGGACTTCCCAGGAGGTCACCCATCCTAGTACTGCTCTCGCCCAAGCACGCTTAGCTGCGGAGTTCATATGGGATCCGGTGCATTAGTGTTGGTATGATCGCATCCATTAGTCTATGCACTCCAAAACTATATATCTCTTCCCTTCTCTCGTTTACCACCCAAATTAGATACTAATTCGTAAAAAAAACAAAAGCCAAAACTAAGACGAGAAATAGGAGATCAAAACTTCGTTACCTCCTATTAGGACCGACTCCTTAATCACATAACCCTCCTTCTCGACACGCCTACGCCCTTTTTTCTCCTTAATACAATCGCCACGTGCCTAGGACACCCATAAATACTGATCTTGACGGAACGAGCACAAATTCGGCCCGTCCAAGCATTCCGGAACAACAATCACTAAACTTCCGCACCCAAGCCAAGGGAAGACTCCTCCCCTCTCTCCCGGGCCACTCCAGCACCCCCGGGGGCATGTCCCCCCGACAAGCCGAAGGTTTTTTTTTCAAAATAAAGGGGGGGAGATGCAACACGAGGACTTCCCAGGAGGTCACCCATCCTGTTACTACTCTCGCCCACGCCCGCTTAACTGCGGAGTTCTGATGGGATCCGGTGCATTAGTGCTGGTATGATCGCATCAGTTAGTCTATGCACTCCAAAACTATATATCTCTTCCCTTCTTTCGTTTACCACCCAAATGAGATACTAATTCGTAAAAAACAAAAGCCAAAACTAAAACGAGAAATAGGCGATCAAAACTTCGTTACCTCCTATTAGGACCGACTCCTTAATCACATAACCCTCCTTCTCGACACGCCTACGCCCTTTTTTCTCCTTAATACCCTCGCCACGTGCCTAGGACACCCATAAATCCCGATCTTGACGGAACGAGCTCAAATTCGGCCCGTCCAAGCATTCCGGAACAACAATCACTAAACTTCCGCACCCAAGCCAAGGGAAGACTCCTCCTCTCTCTCCCGGGCCACTCCAGCACCCCCGGGGGCATGTCCCCCCGACAAGCCGAAGGTTTTTTTTTCAAAAAAGAGGGGGGGGGGATGCAACACGAGGACTTCCCAGGAGGTCACCCATCCTAGTACTACTCTCGCCCAAGCACGCTTGACTGCGGAGTTCTGATGGGATCCGGTGCATTAGTGCTGGTATGATCGCATCCGTTAGTCTATGCACTCCAAAACTATATATCTCTTCCCTTCTTTCGTTTACCACCCAAATAAGATACTAATTCGTAAAAAACAAAAGCCAAAACTAAAACGAGAAATAGGCGATCAAAACTTCGTTACCTCCTATTAGGACCGACTCCTTAATCACATAACCCTCCTTCTCGACACGCCTACGCCCTTTTTTCTCCTTAATATCCTCGCCACGTGCCTAGGACACCCATAAATCCCGATCTTGACGGAACGAGCTCAAATTCGGCCCGTCCAAGCATTCCGGAACAACAATCACTAAACTTCCGCACCCAAGCCAAGGGAAGACTCCTCCCCTCTCTCCCGGGCCACTCCAGCACCCCCGGGGGCATGTCCCCCCGACAAGCCGAAGGTTTTTTTTTCAAAAAAGAGGGGGGGGGGATGCAACACGAGGACTTCCCAGGAGGTCACCCATCCTAGTACTACTCTCGCCCAAGCACGCTTCACTGCGGAGTTCTGATGGGATCCGGTGCATTAGTGCTGGTATGATCGCATCCGTTAGTCTATGCACTCCAAAACTATATATTTCTTCCCTTCTTTCGTTTACCACCCAAATAAGATACTAATTCGTAAAAAACAAAAGCCAAAACTAAAACGAGAAATAGGCGATCAAAACTTCGTTACCTCCTATTAGGACCGACTCCTTAATCACATAACCCTCCTTCTCGACACGCCTACGCCCTTTTTTCTCCTTAATACCCTCGCCACGTGCCTAGGACACCCATAAATCCCGATCTTGACGGAACGAGCTCAAATTCGGCCCGTCCAAGCATTCCGGAACAACAATCACTAAACTTCCGCACCCAAGCCAAGGGAAGACTCCTCCCCTCTCTCCCGGGCCACTCCAGAACCCCCGGGGGCATGTCCCCCCGACAAGCCGAAGGTTTTTTTTTTCAAAAAAGAGGGGGGGGAGGGATGCAACACGAGGACTTCCCAGGAGGTCACCCATCCTAGTACTACTCTCGCCCAAGCACGCTTCACTGCGGAGTTCTGATGGGATTCGGTGCATTAGTGCTGATATGATCGCATCCGTTAGTCTATGCACTCCAAAACTATATATCTCTTCCCTTCTTTCGTTTACCACCCAAATAAGATACTAATTCGTAAAAAACAAAAGCCAAAACTAAAACGAGAAATAGGCGATCAAAACTTCGTTACCTCCTATTAGGACCGACTCCTTAATCACATAACTCTCCTTCTCGACACGCCTACGCCCTTTTTTCTCCTTAATACCCTCGCCACGTGCCTAGGACACCCATAAATCCCGATCTTGACGGAACGAGCTCAAATTCGGCCCGTCCAAGCATTCCGGAACAACAATCACTAAACTTCCGCACCCAAGCCAAGGGAAGACTCCTCCCCTCTCTCCCGGGCCACTCCAGCACCCCCGGGGGCATGTCCCCCCGACAAGCCGAAGGTTTTTTTTTCAAAAAAGAGGGGGGGGAGGGATGCAACACGAGGACTTCCCAGGAGGTCACCCATCCTAGTACTACTCTCGCCCAAGCACGCTTCACTGCGGAGTTCTGATGGGATTCGGTGCATTAGTGCTGGTATGATCGCATTCGTTAGTCTATGCACTCCAAAACTATATATCTCTTCCCTTCTTTCGTTTACCACCCAAATAAGATACTAATTCGTAAAAAACAAAAGCAAAAACTAAGACGAGAAATAGGCGATCAAAACTTCGTTACCTCCTATTAGGACCGACTCCTTAATCACATAACCCTCCTTCTCGACACGCCTACGCCCTTTTTTCTCCTTAATACCCTCGCCACGTGCCTAGGACACCCATAAATCCCGATCTTGACGGAACGAGCTCAAATTCGGCCCGTCCAAGCATTCCGGAACAACAATCACTAAACTTCCGCACCCAAGCCAAGGGAAGACTCCTCCCCTCTCTCCCGGGCCACTCCAGCACCCCCGGGGGCATGTCCCCCCGACAAGCCGAAGGTTTTTTTTTCAAAAAAGAGGGGGGCGAGGGATGCAACACGAGGACTTCCCAGGAGGTCACCCATCCTAGTACTACTCTCGCCCAAGCACGCTTAACTGCGGAGTTCTGATGGGATTCGGTGCATTAGTGCTGGTATGATCGCATCCGTTAGTCTATGCACTCCAAAACTATATATCTCTTCCCTTCTTTCGTTTACCACCCAAATAAGGTACTAATTCGTAAAAAACAAAAGCCAAAACTAAAACGAGAAATAGGCGATCAAAACTTCGTTACCTCCTATTAGGACCGACTCCTCAATCACATAACCCTCCTTCTCGACACGCCTACGCCCTTTTTTCTCCTTAATACCCTCGCCACGTGCCTAGGACACCTATAGATCCCGATCTTGACGGAACGAGCTCAAATTCGGCTCGTCCAAGCATAACGGCCCAACAATCACTAAACTTCCGCACTCAAGCCAAGGGAAGACTCCTCCCCTCTCTCCCGGGCCACTCCAGCACCCCCCGGGGGCATGTCCCCCCGACAAGCCGAAGATTTTTTTAAAAAAAAACCGGGGGATGCAACACGAGTACTTCCCAGGAGGTCACCCATACTAGTACTACTCTCTCCCAAGCACGCTTGACTGCGGAGTTCTAATGGGATCCGGTGCATTAGTGCTGGTATGATCGCATCCGTTAGTCTATGCACTCCAAAACTATATATCTCTTCCCTTCTTTCGTTTACCACCCAAATAAAATAACTAGTTCGTAAAAACTAATTCGTAAAAAACAAAAACTAAAACGAGAAATAGGCGATCAAAACTTCGTCACCTACTATTAGGACCGACTCCTTAATCACATAACCCTCCTTCTCGGCACGCCTACGCTCTTTTTTCTCTCCTTAATACCCTCGCCACGTGCCTAGGACACCCATAAATCCCGATCTTGACGGAACGAGCTCAAATTCGGCCCGTCCAAGCATAACGGCCCAACAATCACTAAACTTCCGCACCCAAGCCAAGGGAAGACTCCTCTCCTCTCTCCCGGGCCACTCCAGCACCCCCCGGGGGCATGTCCCCCTCGACAAGCCGAAGTTTTTTTTTTTTTAAAAAAAGGGGATGCAATACGAGGACTTCCCATGAGGTCACCCATGCTAGTACTACTCTCGCCCAAGCACGCTTCACTGCGGAATTCTGATGGGATTCCGTGCAGTAGTGCTGGTATGAACGCATCCGTTAGTCTATGCACTCCAAAACTATATATCTCTTCCCTTCTTTCGTTTACCACCCAAATAAAATAACTAGTTCGTAAAAACTAGTTCGTAAAAAACAAAAAAAAACTAAAACGAGAAATAGACGATCAAAACTTCGTTACCTCCTATTAGGACCAACTCCTCAATCACATAACCCTCCTTCTCGGCACGCCTACGCCCTTTTTTCTCCTTAAAACCCTCGCAACGTGCTTAGGACACCCATAAATCCCGATCTTGAGGGAACGAGCTCAAATTCGGCTCGTTCAAGCATGACGGCCAACAATGACTAAACTTCCGCACCCAAGCTAAGGGAAGACTCCTCCCCTCTCTCCCGGGCCACTCCAGTACCCCCCGGGGGCATGTCACCCCGACAACCAGAAGATTTTTTTTTTAAAAAGGGGGATGCAACACGAGGACTTCCCAGGAGGTCACCCATCCTGGTACTACTCTCGCCCAAGCACGCTTCACTGCGGAGTTCTGATGGGATTCGGTGCATTAGTGTTGGTATGATCGCAATTGTTAGTCTATGCACTCCAAAACTATATATCTCTTCCCTTCTTTCGTTTACCACTCAAATAAAATAACTAGTTCGTAAAAACTAATTCGTAAAAAACAAAAACCAAAACTAACACGAGAAATAGGCGATCAAAACTTCGTCACCTACTATTAGGACCGACTCCTTAATCACATAACCCTCCTTCTCGGCACGCCTACGCTCTTTTTTCTCTCCTTAATACCCTCGCCACGTGCCTAGGACACCCATAAATCCCGATCTTGACGGAACGAGCTCAAATTCAGCTCGTCCAAGCATAACGGCCCAACAATCACTAAACTTCCGCACTCAAGCCAAGGGAAGACTCCTCCCCTCTCTCCCGGGCCACTCCAGCACCCCCCGGGGGCAGGTCCCCCCGACAAGCAGAAGATTTTTTTTTTAAAAAAAGGGGGATGCAACACGAGTACTTCCCAGGAGGTCACCCATACTAGTACTACTCTTGCCCAAGCACGCTTGACTGGGGAGTTCTAATGGGATCCGGTGCATTAGTGCTGGTATGATCGCATCTGTTAGTCTATGCACTCCAAAGCTATATATCTCTTCCCTTCTTTCGTTTACCACCCAAATAAAATAACTAGTTAGTAAAAACTAATTCGTAAAAAACAAAAAACAAAACTAAAACGAGAAATAGGCGATCAAAACTTCGTCACCTCCTATTAGGACCGACTCCTTAATCACATAACCCTCCTTCTCGGCACACCTACGCTCTTTTTTCTCTCCTTAATACCCTCGCCACGTGCCTAGGACACCCATAAATCCCGATCTTGACGGAACGAGCTTAAATTCGGCCCGTCCAAGCATAACGGCCCAACAATCACTAAACTTACGCACCCAAGCCAAGGGAAGACTCCTCCCCTCTCTCCCGGGCCACTCCAGCACCCCCCGGGGGCATGTGCCCCCGACAAGCCGAAGATTTGTTTAAAAAAAAAGGGGATGCAATACGAGGACTTCCCATGAGGTCACCCATGCTAGTACTACTCTCACCCAAGCACGCTTCACTGAGGAATTCTGATGGGATTCGGTGCAGTAGTGCTAGTATGATCGCATCCGTTAGTCTATGCACTCCAAAACTATATATCTCTTCCCTTCTTTCGTTTACCACCCAAATAAAATAACTAGTTCGTAAAAACTAATTCGTAAAAAAGAAAAAAAAACTAGAACGAGAAATAGGCGATCAAAACTTCGTTACCTCCTATTAGGAGCAACTCCTTAATCACATAACCCTCCTTCTAGACACGCCTACGCCCTTTTTTCTCCTTAATACCCTCGCCACGTGCCTAGGACACCCATAAATCCCGATCTTGACGGAACGAGCTCAAATTCGGCCCGTCCAAGCATTCCGGAACAACAATCACTAAACTTCCGCACCCAAGCCAAGGGAAGACTCCTCCCCTCTCTCCCGGGGCACTCCAGCACCCCCGGGGGCATGTCCCCCCGACAAGCCAAAGGTTTTTTTTTTCAAAAAAAAGGGAAGAGGGGATGCAACATGAGGACTTCCCAGAAGGTCACCCATCCTAGTACTACTCTCGCCCACTCGCGCTTCACTGCGGAGTTCTGATGGGATCCGGTGCATTAGTGCTGGTATGATCGCATCCATTAGTTTATGCACTCCAAAACTATATATCTCTTCACTTCTTTCGTTTACCACCCAAATAAGATACTAATTCGTAAAAAACAAAAGCCAAAACTAAGACGAGAAATAGGCGATCAAAACTTCGTTACCTCCTATTAGGACCGACTACTTAATCACATAACCCTCCTTCTCGACACGCCTACGCCCTTTTTTCTCCTTAATACCCTCGTCGCGTGCCTAGGACACCCATAAATCCCGATCTTGACGGAACGAGCTCAAATTCGGCCCGTCCAAGCATTCCGGAACAACATTCACTAAACTTTCGCACCCAAGCCAAGGAAAGACTCCTCCCCTCTCTCCCGGGCCACTCCAGCACCCCCGGGGGCATGTCCCCCCGACAAGCCGAAGGTTTTTTTTTCAAAAAAAAGGGAGGAGGGGATGCAACACGAGGACTTCCCAGGAGGTCACCCATCCTAGTACTACTCACGCCCAAGCACGCTTATCTGCGGAGTTCTGATGGGATCCGGTGCATTAGTGCTGGTATGATCGCATCCGTTAGTTTATGCACTCCAAAACTATATATCTCTTCCCTTCTTTCGTTTACCACCCAAATAAGATACTAATTCGTAAAAAACAAAAGACAAAACTAAGACGAGAAATAGGCGATCAAAACTTCGTTACCTCCTATTAGGACCGACTCCTTAATCACATAACCCTCCTTCTCGACACGTCTACGCCCTTTTTTCTACTTAATACCCTCGCCACGTGCCTAGGACACCCATAAATCACGATCTTGACGGAACGAGCTCAAATTCGGCCCGTCCAAGCATTCCGGAACAACAATCACTAAACTTCCGCACCCAAGCCAAGGGAAGACTCCTCCCCTCTTTCCCGGGCCACTCCAGCACCCCCGGGGGCATGTCCCCCCGACAAGCCGAAGGTTTTTTTTTCAAAAAAGAGGGGGGAGGGATGCAACACGAGGACATCCCAGGAGGTCACCCATCCTAGTACTACTCTAGCCCAAGCACGCTTAACTGCGGAGTTCTGATGGGATCCGGTGCATTAGTGCTGGCATGATCGCATCCGTTAGTCTATGCACTCCAAAACTATATATCTCTTCCCTTCTTTCGTTTACCACCCAAATAAGATACTAATTCGTAAAAAACAAAAGCAAAAACTAAGACGAGAAATAGGCGATCAAAACTTCGTTACCTCCTATTAGGACCGACTCCTTAATCACATAACCCTCCTTCTCGACACGCCTACGCCCTGTTTTCTACTTAATACCCTCGCCACGTGCCTAGGACACCCATAAATCCCGATCTTGACGGAACGAGCTCAAATTCGGCCCGTCCAAGCATTCCGGAACAACAATCACTAAACTTCCGCACCTTAGCCAAGGGAAGACTCCTCCCCTCTCTCCCGGGCCACTCCAGCACCCGCGGGGGCATGTCCCTCCGACAAGCCGAAGGTTTTTTTTTCAAAAAAAGGGGTGGGGGGATGCAACACGAGGACTTCCCAGGAGGTCACCCATCCTAGTACTGCTCTCGCCCAAGCACGCTTAGCTGCGGAGTTCATATGGGATCCGGTGCATTAGTGTTGGTATGATCGCATCCATTAGTCTATGCACTCCAAAACTATATATCTCTTCCCTTCTCTCGTTTACCACCCAAATTAGATACTAATTCGTAAAAAAAACAAAAGCCAAAACTAAGACGAGAAATAGGAGATCAAAACTTCGTTACCTCCTATTAGGACCGACTCCTTAATCACATAACCCTCCTTCTCGACACGCCTACGCCCTTTTTTCTCCTTAATACAATCGCCACGTGCCTAGGACACCCATAAATACTGATCTTGACGGAACGAGCACAAATTCGGCCCGTCCAAGCATTCCGGAACAACAATCACTAAACTTCCGCACCCAAGCCAAGGGAAGACTCCTCCCCTCTCTCCCGGGCCACTCCAGCACCCCCGGGGGCATGTCCCCCCGACAAGCCGAAGGTTTTTTTTTCAAAATAAAGGGGGGGAGATGCAACACGAGGACTTCCCAGGAGGTCACCCATCCTGTTACTACTCTCGCCCACGCCCGCTTAACTGCGGAGTTCTGATGGGATCCGGTGCATTAGTGCTGGTATGATCGCATCAGTTAGTCTATGCACTCCAAAACTATATATCTCTTCCCTTCTTTCGTTTACCACCCAAATGAGATACTAATTCGTAAAAAACAAAAGCCAAAACTAAAACGAGAAATAGGCGATCAAAACTTCGTTACCTCCTATTAGGACCGACTCCTTAATCACATAACCCTCCTTCTCGACACGCCTACGCCCTTTTTTCTCCTTAATACCCTCGCCACGTGCCTAGGACACCCATAAATCCCGATCTTGACGGAACGAGCTCAAATTCGGCCCGTCCAAGCATTCCGGAACAACAATCACTAAACTTCCGCACCCAAGCCAAGGGAAGACTCCTCCCCTCTCTCCCGGGCCACTCCAGCACCCCCGGGGGCATGTCCCCCCGACAAGCCGAAGGTTTTTTTTTCAAAAAAGAGGGGGGGGGGGGGATGCAACACGAGGACTTCCCAGGAGGTCACCCATCCTAGTACTACTCTCGCCCAAGCACGCTTGACTGCGGAGTTCTGATGGGATCCGGTGCATTAGTGCTGGTATGATCGCATCCGTTAGTCTATGCACTCCAAAACTATATATCTCTTCCCTTCTTTCGTTTACCACCCAAATAAGATACTAATTCGTAAAAAACAAAAGCCAAAACTAAAACGAGAAATAGGCGATCAAAACTTCGTTACCTCCTATTAGGACCGACTCCTTAATCACATAACCCTCCTTCTCGACACGCCTACGCCCTTTTTTCTCCTTAATACCCTCGCCACGTGCCTAGGACACCCATAAATCCCGATCTTGACGGAACGAGCTCAAATTCGGCCCGTCCAAGCATTCCGGAACAACAATCACTAAACTTCCGCACCCAAGCCAAGGGAAGACTCCTCCCCTCTCTCCCGGGCCACTCCAGCACCCCCGGGGGCATGTCCCCCCGACAAGCCGAAGGTTTTTTTTTCAAAAAAGAGGGGGGGGGATGCAACACGAGGACTTCCCAGGAGGTCACCCATCCTAGTACTACTCTCGCCCAAGCACGCTTAACTGCGGAGTTCTGATGGGATCCGGTGCATTAGTGCTGGTATGATCGCATCCGTTAGTATATGCACTCCAAAACTATATATTTCTTCCCTTCTTTCGTTTACCACCCAAATAAGATACTAATTCGTAAAAAACAAAAGCCAAAACTAAAACGAGAAATAGGCGATCAAAACTTCGTTACCTCCTATTAGGACCGACTCCTTAATCACATAACCCTCCTTCTCGACACGCCTACGCCCTTTTTTCTCCTTAATACCCTCGCCACGTGCCTAGGACACCCATAAATCCCGATCTTGACGGAACGAGCTCAAATTCGGCCCGTCCAAGCATTCCGGAACAACAATCACTAAACTTCCGCACCCAAGCCAAGGGAAGACTCCTCCCCTCTCTCCCGGGCCACTCCAGCACCCCCGGGGGCATGTCCCCCCGACAAGCCGAAGGTTTTTTTTTTCAAAAAAGAGGGGGGGGAGGGATGCAACACGAGGACTTCCCAGGAGGTCACCCATCCTAGTACTACTCTCGCCCAAGCACGCTTCACTGCGGAGTTCTGATGGGATTCGGTGCATTAGTGCTGATATGATCGCATCCGTTAGTCTATGCACTCCAAAACTATATATCTCTTCCCTTCTTTCGTTTACCACCCAAATAAGATACTAATTCGTAAAAAACAAAAGCCAAAACTAAAACGAGAAATAGGCGATCAAAACTTCGTTACCTCCTATTAGGACCGACTCCTTAATCACATAACCCTCCTTCTCGACACGCCTACGCCCTTTTTTCTCCTTAATACCCTCGCCACGTGCCTAGGACACCCATAAATCCCGATCTTGACGGAACGAGCTCAAATTCGGCCCGTCCAAGCATTCCGGAACAACAATCACTAAACTTCCGCACCCAAGCCAAGGGAAGACTCCTCCCCTCTCTCCCGGGCCACTCCAGCACCCCCGGGGGCATGTCCCCCCGACAAGCCGAAGGTTTTTTTTTCAAAAAAGAGGGGGGGGGGGGGGATGCAACACGAGGACTTCCCAGGAGGTCACCCATCCTAGTACTACTCTCGCCCAAGCACGCTTGACTGCGGAGATCTGATGGGATCCGGTGCATTAGTGCTGGTATGATCGCATCCGTTAGTCTATGCACTCCAAAACTATATATCTCTTCCCTTCTTTCGTTGACCACCCAAATAAGATACTAATTCGTAAAAAACAAAAGCCAAAACTAAAACGAGAAATAGGCGATCAAAACTTCGTTACCTCCTATTAGGACCGACTCCTTAATCACATAACCCTCCTTCTCGACACGCCTACGCCCTTTTTTCTCCTTAATACCCTCGCCACGTGCCTAGGACACCCATAAATCCCGATCTTGACGGAACGAGCTCAAATTCGGCCCGTCCAAGCATTCCGGAACAACAATCACTAAACTTCCGCACCCAAGCCAAGGGAAGACTCCTCCCCTCTCTCCCGGGCCACTCCAGCACCCCCGGGGGCATGTCCCCCCGACAAGCCGAAGGTTTTTTTTTCAAAAAAGAGGGGGGGGGGGATGCAACACGAGGACTTCCCAGGAGGTCACCCATCCTAGTACTACTCTCGCCCAAGCACGCTTAACTGCGGAGTTCTAATGGGATCCGGTGCATTAGTGCTGGTATGATCGCATCCGTTAGTCTATGCACTCCAAAACTATATATTTCTTCCCTTCTTTCGTTTACCACCCAAATAAGATACTAATTCGTAAAAAACAAAAGCCAAAACTAAAACGAGAAATAGGCGATCAAAACTTCGTTACCTCCTATTAGGACCGACTCCTTAATCACATAACCCTCCTTCTCGACACGCCTACGCCCTTTTTTCTCCTTAATACCCTCGCCACGTGCCTACGACACCCATAAATCCCGATCTTGACGGAACGAGCTCAAATTCGGCCCGTCCAAGCATTCCGGAACAACAATCACTAAACTTCCGCACCCAAGCCAAGGGAAGACTCCTCCCCTCTCTCCCGGGCCACTCCAGCACCCCCGGGGGCATGTCCCCCCGACAAGCCGAAGGTTTTTTTTTTTCAAAAAAGAGGGGGGGGAGGGATGCAACACGAGGACTTCCCAGGAGGTCACCCATCCTAGTACTACTCTCGCCCAAGCACGCTTCACTGCGGAGTTCTGATGGGATTCGGTGCATTAGTGCTGATATGATCGCATCCGTTAGTCTATGCACTCCAAAACTATATATCTCTTCCCTTCTTTCGTTTACCACCCAAATAAGATACTAATTCGTAAAAAACAAAAGCCAAAACTAAAACGAGAAATAGGCGATCAAAACTTCGTTACCTCCTATTAGGACCGACTCCTTAATCACATAACCCTCCTTCTCGACACGCCTACGCCCTTTTTTCTCCTTAATACCCTCGCCACGTGCCTAGGACACCCATAAATCCCGATCTTGACGGAACGAGCTCAAATTCGGCCCGTCCAAGCATTCCGGAACAACAATCACTAAACTTCCGCACCCAAGCCAAGGGAAGACTCCTCCCCTCTCTCCCGGGCCACTCCAGCACCCCCGGGGGCATGTCCCCCCGACAAGCCGAAGGTTTTTTTTTCAAAAAAGAGGGGGGGGGGATGCAACACGAGGACTTCCCAGGAGGTCACCCATCCTAGTACTACTCTCGCCCAAGCACGCTTGACTGCGGAGATCTGATGGGATCCGGTGCATTAGTGCTGGTATGATCGCATCCGTTAGTCTATGCACTCCAAAACTATATATCTCTTCCCTTCTTTCGTTTACCACCCAAATAAGATACTAATTCGTAAAAAACAAAAGCCAAAACTAAAACGAGAAATAGGCGATCAAAACTTCGTTACCTCCTATTAGGACCGACTCCTTAATCACATAACCCTCCTTCTCGACACGCCTACGCCCTTTTTTCTCCTTAATACCCTCGCCACGTGCCTAGGACACCCATAAATCCCGATCTTGATGGAACGAGCTCAAATTCGGCCCGTCCAAGCATTCCGGAACAACAATCACTAAACTTCCGCACCCAAGCCAAGGGAAGACTCCTCCCCTCTCTCCCGGGCCACTCCAGCACCCCCGGGGGCATGTCCCCCCGACAAGCCGAAGGTTTTTTTTTTTCAAAAAAGAGGGGGGGGATGCAACACGAGGACTTCCCAGGAGGTCACCCATCCTAGTACTACTCTCGCCCAAGCGCGCTTAACTGCGGAGTTCTGATGGGATCCGGTGCATTAGTGCTGGTATGATCGCATCCGTTAGTCTATGCACTCCAAAACTATATATTTCTTCCCTTCTTTCGTTTACCACCCAAATAAGATACTAATTCGTAAAAAACAAAAGCCAAAACTAAAACGAGAAATAGGCGATCAAAACTTCGTTACCTCCTATTAGGACCGACTCCTTAATCACATAACCCTCCTTCTCGACACGCCTACGCCCTTTTTTCTCCTTAATACCCTCGCCACGTGCCTAGGACACCCATAAATCCCGATCTTGACGGAACGAGCTCAAATTCGGCCCGTCCAAGCATTCCGGAACAACAATCACTAAACTTCCGCACCCAAGCCAAGGGAAGACTCCTCCCCTCTCTCCCGGGCCACTCCAGCACCCCCGGGGGCATGTCCCCCCGACAAGCCGAAGGTTTTTTTTTCAAAAAAGAGGGGGGGGGAGGGATGCAACACGAGGACTTCCCAGGAGGTCACCCATCCTAGTACTACTCTCGCCCAAGCACGCTTCACTGCGGAGTTCTGATGGGATTCGGTGCATTAGTGCTGGTATGATCGCATCCGTTAGTCTATGCACTCCAAAACTATATATCTCTTCCCTTCTTTCGTTTACCACCCAAATAAGATACTAATTCGTAAAAAACAAAAGCCAAAACTAAAACGAGAAATAGGCGATCAAAACTTCGTTACCTCCTATTAGGACCGACTCCTTAATCACATAACCCTCCTTCTCGACACGCCTACGCCCTTTTTTTCTCCTTAATACCCTCGCCACGTGCCTAGGACACCCATAAATCCCGATCTTGACGGAACGAGCTCAAATTCGACCCGTCCAAGCATTCCGGAACAACAATCAATAAACTTCCGCACCCAAGCCAAGGGAAGACTCCTCCCCTCTCTCCCGGGCCACTCCAGCACCCCCGGGGGCATGTCCCCCCGACAAGCCGAAGGTTTTTTTTTCAAAAAAGAGGGGGGGGGGGATGCAACACGAGGACTTCCCAGGAGGTCACCCATCGTAGTACTACTCTCGCTCAAGCACGCTTATCTGCAGAGTTCTGATGGGATCCGGTGCATTAGTGCTGGTATGATCGCATCCGTTAGTCCATGCACTCCAAAACTATATATCTCTTCCCTTCTTTCGTTTACCACCCAAATAAGATACTAATTCGTAAAAAACAAAAGCCAAAACTAAAACGAGAAATAGGCGATCAAAACCTCGTTACCTCCTATTAGGACCGACTCCTTAATCACATAACCCTCCATCTCGACACGCCTACGCCCTTTTTTCTCCTTAATACCCTCGCCACGTGCCTAGGATACCCATAAATCCCGATCTTGACGGAACGAGCTCAAATTCGGCCCGTCCAAGCATTCCGGAACAACAATCACTAAACTTCCGCACCCAAGCCAAGGGAAGACTCCTCCCCTCTCTCCCGGGCCACTCCAGCACCCCCGGGGGCATGTCCCCCCGACAAGCCGAAGGTTTTTTTTTCAAAAAAGAGGGGGGGGGGGGGATGCAACACGAGGACTTCCCAGGAGGTCACCCATCCTAGTACTACTCTCGCCCAAGCCCACTTAACTGCGGAGTTCTGATGGGATCCGGTGCATTAGTGCTGGTATGATCGCATCCGTTAGTCTATGCACTCCAAAACTATATATCTCTTCCCTTCTTTCGTTTACCACCCAAATAAGATACTAATTCGTAAAAAACAAAAGACAAAACTAAGACGAGAAATAGGCGATCAAAACTTCGTTACCTCCTATTAGGACCGACTACTTAATCACATAACCCTCCTTCTCGACACGCCTACGCCCTTTTTTCTCCTTAATACCCTCGCCGCGTGCCTAGGACACCCATAAATCCCGATCTTGACGGAACGAGCTCAAATTCGGCCCGTCCAAGCATTCCGGAACAACATTCACTAAACTTTCGCACCCAAGCCAAGGGAAGACTCCTCCCCTCTCTCCCGGGCCACTCCAGCACCCCCGGGGGCATGTCCCCCCGACAAGCCGAAGGTTTTTTTCTCAAAAAAAAGGGAGGAGGGGATGCAACACGAGGACTTCCCAGGAGGTCACCCATCCTAGTACTACTCACGCCCAAGCACGCTTATCTGCGGAGTTCTGATGGGATCCGGTGCATTAGTGCTGGTATGATCGCATCCGTTAGTTTATGCACTCCAAAACTATATATCTCTTCCCTTCTTTCGTTTACCACCCAAATAAGATACTAATTCGTAAAAAACAAAAGACAAAACTAAGACGAGAAATAGGCGATCAAAACTTCGTTACCTCCTATTAGGACCGACTCCTTAATCACATAACCCTCCTTCTCGACACGTCTACGCCCTTTTTTCTACTTAATACCCTCGCCACGTGCCTAGGACACCCATAAATCACGATCTTGACGGAACGAGCTCAAATTCGGCCCGTCCAAGCATTCCGGAACAACAATCACTAAACTTCCGCACCCAAGCCAAGGGAAGACTCCTCCCCTCTTTCCCGGGCCACTCCAGCACCCCCGGGGGCATGTCCCCCCGACAAGCCGAAGGTTTTTTTTTCAAAAAAGAGGGGGGAGGGATGCAACACAAGGACATCCCAGGAGGTCACCCATCCTAGTACTACTCTAGCCCAAGCACGCTTAACTGCGGAGTTCTGATGGGATCCGGTGCATTAGTGCTGGCATGATCGCATCCGTTAGTCTATGCACTCCAAAACTATATATCTCTTCCCTTCTTTCGTTTACCACCCAAATAAGATACTAATTCGTAAAAAACAAAAGCCAAAACTAAGACGAGAAATAGGCGATCAAAACTTCGTTACCTCCTATTAGGACCGACTCCTTAATCACATAACCCTCCTTCTCGACACGCCTACGCCCTGTTTTCTACTTAATACCCTCGCCACGTGCCTAGGACACCCATAAATCCCGATCTTGACGGAACGAGCTCAAATTCGGCCCGTCCAAGCATTCCGGAACAACAATCACTAAACTTCCGCACCCAAGCCAAGGGAAGACTCCTCCCCTCTCTCCCGGGCCACTCCAGCACCCGCGGGGGCAAGTCCCCCCGACAAGCCGAAGGTTTTTTTTTCAAAAAAAGGGGTGGGGGGATGCAACACGAGGACTTCCCAGGAGGTCACCCATCCTAGTACTGCTCTCGCCCAAGCACGCTTAGCTGCGGAGTTCATATGGGATCCGGTGCATTAGTGTTAGTATGATCGCATCCATTAGTCTATGCACTCCAAAACTATATATCTCTTCCCTTCTCTCGTTTACCACCCAAATTAGATACTAATTCGTAAAAAAAAACAAAAGCCAAAACTAAGACGAGAAATAGGAGATCAAAACTTCGTTACCTCCTAT
The DNA here is from genome assembly GCA_963921825.1 of Erodium maritimum. Taxonomy (NCBI): domain Eukaryota; kingdom Viridiplantae; phylum Streptophyta; class Magnoliopsida; order Geraniales; family Geraniaceae; genus Erodium; species Erodium maritimum. The sequence continues at coordinate 24,201,586 of OY997596.1, read as the reverse complement.
TAGGACCGACTCCTTAATCACATAACCCTCCTTCTCGACACGCCTACGCCCTTTTTTCTCCTTAATACAATCGCCACGTGCCTAGGACACCCATAAATACTGATCTTGACGGAACGAGCACAAATTCGGCCCGTCCAAGCATTCCGGAACAACAATCACTAAACTTCCGCACCCAAGCCAAGGGAAGACTCCTCCCCTCTCACCCGGGCCACTCCAGCACCCCCGGGGGCATGTCCCCCCGACAAGCCGAAGGTTTTTTTTTCAAAATAAAGGGGGGGAGATGCAACACGAGGACTTCCCAGGAGGTCACCCATCCTGTTACTACTCTCGCCCACGCCCGCTTAACTGCGGAGTTCTGATGGGATCCGGTGCATTAGTGCTGGTATGATCGCATCAGTTAGTCTATGCACTCCAAAACTATATATCTCTTCCCTTCTTTCGTTTACCACCCAAATGAGATACTAATTCGTAAAAAACAAAAGCCAAAACTAAAACGAGAAATAGGCGATCAAAACTTCGTTACCTCCTATTAGGACCGACTCCTTAATCACATAACCCTCCTTCTCGACACGCCTACGCCCTTTTTTCTCCTTAATACCCTCGCCACGTGCCTAGGACACCCATAAATCCCGATCTTGACGGAACGAGCTCAAATTCGGCCCGTCCAAGCATTCCGGAACAACAATCACTAAACTTCCGCACCCAAGCCAAGGGAAGACTCCTCCCCTCTCTCCCGGGCCACTCCAGCACCCCCGGGGGCATGTCCCCCCGACAAGCCGAAGGTTTTTTCTTCAAAAAAGAGGGGGGGGGGGATGCAACACGAGGACTTCCCAGGAGGTCACCCATCCTAGTACTACTCTCGCCCAAGCACGCTTGACTGCGGAGTTCTGATGGGATCCGGTGCATTAGTGCTGGTATGATCGCATCCGTTAGTCTATGCACTCCAAAACTATATATCTCTTCCCTTCTATCGTTTACCACCCAAATAAGATACTAATTCGTAAAAAACAAAAGCCAAAACTAAAACGAGAAATAGGCGATCAAAACTTCGTTACCTCCTATTAGGACCGACTCCTTAATCACATAACCCTCCTTCTCGACACGCCTACGCCCTGTTTTCTACTTAATACCCTCGCCACGTGCCTAGGACACCCATAAATCCCGATCTTGACGGAACGAGCTCAAATTCGGCCCGTCCAAGCATTCCGGAACAACAATCACTAAACTTCCGCACCCAAGCCAAGGGAAGACTCCTCCCCTCTCTCCCGGGCCACTCCAGCACCCCCGGGGGCATGTCCCCCCGACAAGCCGAAGGTTTTTTTTTCAAAAAAGAGGGGGGGAGGGATGCAACACGAGGACTTCCCAGGAGGTCACCCATCCTAGTACTACTCTCGCCCAAGCACGCTTCACTGCGGAGTTCTGATGGGATTCGGTGCATTAGTGCTGGTATGATCGCATCCGTTAGTCTATGCACTCCAAAACTATATATCTCTTCCCTTCTTTCGTTTACCACCCAAATAAGATACTAATTCGTAAAAAACAAAAGCCAAAACTAAAACGAGAAATAGGCGATCAAAACTTCGTTACCTCCTATTAGGACCGACTCCTTAATCACATAACCCTCCTTCTCGACACGCCTACGCCCTTTTTTCTCCTTAATACCCTCGCCACGTGCCTAGGACACCCATAAATCCCGATCTTGACGGAACGAGCTCAAATTCGACCCGTCCAAGCATTCCGGAACAACAATCAATAAACTTCCGCACCCAAGCCAAGGGAAGACTCCTCCCCTCTCTCCCGGGCCACTCCAGCACCCCCGGGGGCATGTCCCCCCGACAAGCCGAAGGTTTTTTTTTCAAAAAAGAGGGGGGGGGGGGATGCAACACGAGGACTTCCCAGGAGGTCACCCATCCTAGTACTACTCTCGCTCAAGCACGCTTAGCTGCAGAGTTCTGATGGGATCCGGTGCATTAGTGCTGGTATGATCGCATCCGTTAGTCCATGCACTCCAAAACTATATATCTCTTCCCTTCTTTCGTTTACCACCCAAATAAGATACTAATTCGTAAAAAACAAAAGCCAAAACTAAAACGAGAAATAGGCGATCAAAACCTCGTTACCTCCTATTAGGACCGACTCCTTAATCACATAACCCTCCATCTCGACACGCCTACGCCCTTTTTTCTCCTTAATACCCTCGCCACGTGCCTAGGACACCCATAAATCCCGATCTTGACGGAACGAGCTCAAATTCGGCCCGTCCAAGCATTCCGGAACAACAATCACTAAACTTCCGCACCCAAGCCAAGGGAAGACTCCTCCCCTCTCTCCCGGGCCACTCCAGCACCCCCCGGGGCATGTCCCCCCGACAAGCCGAAGGTTTTTTTGTCAAAAAAGAGGGGGGGGGGGGGATGCAACACGAGGACTTCCCAGGAGGTCACCCATCCTAGTACTACTCTCGCCCAAGCCCGCTTAACTGCGGAGTTCTGATGGGATCCGGTGCATTAGTGCTGGTATGATCGCATCCGTTAGTTTATGCACTCCAAAACTATATATCTCTTCCCTTCTTTCGTTTACCACCCAAATAAGATACTAATTCGTAAAAAACAAAAGCCAAAACTAAAACGAGAAATAGGCGATCAAAACTTCGTTACCTCCTATTAGGACCGACTCCTTAATCACATAACCCTCCTTCTCGACACGCCTACGCCCTTTTTTCTCCTTAATACCCTCGCCACGTGCCTAGGACACCCATAAATCCCGATCTTGACGGAACGAGCTCAAATTCGGCCCGTCCAAGCATTCCGGAACAACAATCACTAAACTTCCGCACCCAAGCCAAGGGAAGACTCCTCCCCTCTCTCCCGGGCCACTCCAGCACCCCCGGGGGCATGTCCCCCCGACAAGCCGAAGGTTTTTTTTTCAAAAAAGAGGGGGGGGGGATGCAACACGAGGACTTCCCAGGAGGTCACCCATCCTAGTACTACTCTCGCCCAACCACGCTTAACTGCGGAGTTCTAATGGGATCCGGTGCATTAGTGCTGATATGATCGCATCCGTTAGTCTATGCACTCCAAAACTATATATCTCTTCCCTTCTTTCGTTTACCACCCAAATAAGATACTAATTCGTAAAAAACAAAAGCCAAAGTTAAAACGAGAAATAGGCGATCAAAACTTCGTTACCTCCTATTAGGACCGACTCCTTAATCACATAACCCTCCTTCTCGACACGCCTACGCCCTTTTTTCTCCTTAATACCCTCGCCACGTGCCTAGGACACCCATAAATCCCGATCTTGACGGAACGAGCTCAAATTCGGCCCGTCCAAGCATTCCGGAACAACAATCACTAAACTTCCGCACCCAAGCCAAGGGAAGACTCCTCCCCTCTCTCCCGGGCCACTCCAGCACCCCCGGGGGCATGTCCCCCCGACAAGCCGAAGGTTTTTTTTTCAAAAAAGAGGGGGGGGGAGGGATGCAACACGAGGACTTCCCAGGAGGTCACCCATCCTAGTACTACTCTCGCCCAAGCACGGTTCACTGCGGAGTTCTGATAGGATTCGGTGCATTAGTGCTGGTATGATCGCATCCGTTAGTCTATGCACTCCAAAACTATATATCTCTTCCCTTCTTTCGTTTACCACCCAAATAAGATACTAATTCGTAAAAAACAAAAGCCAAAACTAAAACGAGAAATAGGCGATCAAAACTTCGTTACCTCCTATTAGGACCGACTCCTTAATCACATAACCCTCCTTCTCGACACGCCTACGCCCTTTTTTCTCCTTAATACCCTCGCCACGTGCCTAGGACACCCATAAATCCCGATCTTGACGGAACGAGCTCAAATTCGGCCCGTCCAAGCATTCCGGAACAACAATCAATAAACTTCCGCACCCAAGCCAAGGGAAGACTCCTCCCCTCTCTCCCGGGCCACTCCAGCACCCCCGGGGGCATGTCCCCCCGACAAGCCGAAGGTTTTTTTTTCAAAAAAGAGGGGGGGGGGGATGCAACACGAGGACTTCCCAGGAGGTCACCCATCCTAGTACTACTCTCGCTCAAGCACACTTAGCTGCAGAGTTCTGATGGGATCCGGTGCATTAGTGCTGGTATGATCGCATCCGTTAGTCTATGCACTCCAAAACTATATATCTCTTCCCTTCTTTCGTTTACCACCCAAATAAGATACTAATTCGTAAAAAACAAAAGCCAAAACTAAAACGAGAAATAGGCGATCAAAACCTCGTTACCTCCTATTAGGACCGACTCCTTAATCACATAACCCTCCATCTCGACACGCCTACGCCCTTTTTTCTCCTTAATACCCTCGCCACGTGCCTAGGACACCCATAAATCCCGATCTTGACGGAACGAGCTCAAATTCGGCCCGTCCAAGCATTCCGGAACAACAATCACTAAACTTCCGCACCCAAGCCAAGGGAAGACTCCTCCCCTCTCTCCCGGGCCACTCCAGCACCCCCGGGGGCATGTCCCCCCGACAAGCCGAAGGTTTTTTTTTCAAAAAAGAGGGGGGGGGGATGCAACACGAGGACTTCCCAGGAGGTCACCCATCCTAGTACTACTCTCGCCCAAGCCCGCTTAACTGCGGAGTTCTGATGGGATCCGGTGCATTAGTGCTGGTATGATCGCATCCGTTAGTCTATGCACTCCAAAACTATATATCTCTTCCCTTCTTTCGTTTACCACCCAAATAAGATACTAATTCGTAAAAAACAAAAGCCAAAACTAAAACGAGAAATAGGCGATCAAAACTTCGTTACCTCCTATTAGGACCGCCTCCTTAATCACATAACCCTCCTTCTCGACACGCCTACGCCCTTTTTTCTCCTTAATACCCTCGCCACGTGCCTAGGACACCCATAAATCCCGATCTTGACGGAACGAGCTCAAAATCGGCCCGTCCAAGCATTCCGGAACAACAATCACTAAACTTCCGCACCCAAGCCAAGGGAAGACTCCTCCCCTCTCTCCTGGGCCACTCCAGCACCCCCGGGGGCATGTCCCCCCGACAAGCCGAAGGTTTTTTTTTCAAAAAAGAAGGGGGGGGGGGGATGCAACACGAGGACTTCCCAGGAGGTCACCCATCCTAGTACTACTCTCGCCCAAGCACGATTGACTGCGGAGTTCTGATGGGATCTGGTGCATTAGTGCTGGTATGATCGCATCCGTTAGTCTATGCACTCCAAAACTATATATCTCTTCCCTTCTTTCGTTTACCACCCAAATAAGATACTAATTCGTGAAAAACAAAAGCCAAAACTAAAACGAGAAATAGGCGATCAAAACTTCGTTACCTCCTATTAGGACCGACTCCTTAATCACATAACCCTCCTTCTCGACACGCCTACGCCCTTTTTTCTCCTTAATGCCCTCGCCACGTGCCTAGGACACCCATAAATCCCGATCTTGACGGAACGAGCTCAAATTCGGCCCGTCCAAGCATTCCGGAACAACAATCACTAAACTTCCGCACCCAAGCCAAGGGAAGACTCCTCCCCTCTCTCCCGGGCCACTCCAGCACCCCCGGGGGCATGTCCCCCCGACAAGCCGAAGGTTTTTTTTTCAAAAAAGAGGGGGGGGGATGCAACACGAGGACTTCCCAGGAGGTCACCCATCCTAGTACTACTCTCGCCCAAGCACACTTAACTGCGGAGTTCTGATGGGATCCGGTGCATTAGTGCTGGTATGATCGCATCAGTTAGTCTATGCACTCCAAAACTATATATCTCTTCCCTTCTTTCGTTTACCACCCAAATGAGATACTAATTCGTAAAAAACAAAAGCCAAAACTAAAACGAGAAATAGGCGATCAAAACCTCGTTACCTCCTATTAGGACCGACTCCTTAATCACATAACCCTCCATCTCGACACGCCTACGCCCTTTTTTCTCCTTAATACCCTCGCCACGTGCCTAGGACACCCATAAATCCCGATCTTGACGGAACGAGCTCAAATTCGGCCCGTCCAAGCATTCCGGAACAACAATCACTAAACTTCCGCACCCAAGCCAAGGGAAGACTCCTCCCCTCTCTCCCGGGCCACTCCAGCACCCCCTGGGGCATGTCCCCCCGACAAGCCGAAGGTTTTTTTTTTCAAAAAAGAGGGGGGGGGGGGGGGGATGCAACACGAGGACTTCCCAGGAGGTCACCCATCCTAGTACTACTCTCGCCCAAGCACGCTTAACTGCGGTGATCTGATGGGATCCTGTGCATTAGTGCTGGTATGATCGCATCCGTTAGTCCATGCACTCCAAAACTATATATCTCTTCCCTTCTTTCGTTTACCACCCAAATAAGATACTAATTCGTAAAAAACAAAAGCAAAAACTAAAACGAGAAATAGGCGATCAAAACTTCGTTACCTCCTATTAGGACCGACTCCTTAATCACATAACCCTCCATCTCGACACGCCTACGCCCTTTTTTCTCCTTAATACCCTCGCCACGTGCCTAGAACACCCATAAATCCCGATCTTGACGGAACGAGCTCAAATTCGGCCCGTCCAAGCATTCCGGAACAACAATCACTAAACTTCCGCACCCAAGCCAAGGGAAGACTCCTCCCCTCTCTCCCGGGCCACTCCAGCACCCCCGGGGGCATGTCCCCCCGACAAGCCGAAGGTTTTTTTTTCAAAAAATAGGGGGGGGGATGCAACACGAGGACTTCCCAGGAGGTCACCCATCCTAGTACTACTCTCGCCCAAGCACGCTTCACTGCGGAGTTCTGATGGGATCCGGTGCATTAGTGCTGGTATGATCGCATCCGTTAGTATATGCACTCCAAAACTATATATCTCTTCCCTTCTTTCGTTTACCACCCAAATAAGATACTAATTCGTAAAAAACAAAAGCCAAAACTAAAACGAGAAATAGGCGATCAAAACTTCGTTACCTCCTATTAGGACCGACTCCTTAATCACATAACCCTCCTTCTCGACACGCCTACGCCCTTTTTTCTCCTTAATACCCTCGCCACGTGCCTAGGACACCCATAAATCCCGATCTTGACGGAACGAGCTCAAATTCGGCCCGTCCAAGCATTCCGGAACAACAATCACTAAACTTCCGCACCCAAGCCAAGGGAAGACTCCTCCCCTCTCTCCCGGGCCACTCCAGCACCCCCGGGGGCATGTCCCCCCGACAAGCCGAAGGTTTTTTTTTCAAAAAAGAGGGGGGGGGATGCAACACGAGGACTTCCCAGGAGGTCACCCATCCTAGTACTACTCTCGCCCAAGCACGCTTCACTGCGGAGTTCTGATGGGATCCGGTGCATTAGTGCTGGTATGATCGCATCCGTTAGTCTATGCACTCCAAAACTATATATCTCTTCCCTTCTTTCGTTTACCACCCAAATAAGATACTAATTCGTAAAAAACAAAAGCCAAAACTAAAACGAGAAATAGGCGATCAAAACTTCGTTACCTCCTATTAGGACCGACTCCTTAATCACATAACCCTCCTTCTCGACACGCCTACGCCCTTTTTTCTCCTTAATACCCTCGCCACGTGCCTAGGACACCCATAAATCCCGATCTTGACGGAACGAGCTCAAATTCGGCCCGTCCAAGCATTCCGGAACAACAATCACTAAACTTCCGCACCCAAGCCAAGGGAAGACTCCTCCCCTCTCTCCCGGGCCACTCCAGCACCCCCGGGGGCATGTCCCCCCGACAAGCCGAAGGTTTTTTTTTCAAAAAAGAGGGGGGGGGGGGGATGCAACAGGAGGACTTCCCAGGAGGTCACCCATCCTAGTACTACTCTCGCCCAAGCACGCTTAACTGCGGAGTTCTGATGGGATCCGGTGCATTAGTGCTGGTATGATCGCATCCGTTAGTCTATGCACTCCAAAACTATATATCTCTTCCCTTCTTTCGTTTACCACCCAAATAAGATACTAATTCGTAAAAAACAAAAGCCAAAACTAAAACGAGAAATAGGCGATCAAAACTTCGTTACCTCCTATTAGGACCGACTCCTTAATCACATAACCCTCCTTCTCGACACGCCTACGCCCTTTTTTCTCCTTAATACCCTCGCCACGTGCCTAGGACACCCATAAATCCCGATCTTGACGGAACGAGCTCAAATTCGGCCCGTCCAAGCATTCCGGAACAACAATCACTAAACTTCCGCACCCAAGCCAAGGGAAGACTCCTCCCCTCTCTCCCGGGCCACTCCAGCACCCCCGGGGGCATGTCCCCCCGACAAGCCGAAGGTTTTTTTTTCAAAAAAGAGGGGGGGGGATGCAACACGAGGACTTCCCAGGAGGTCACCCATCCTAGTACTACTCTCGCCCAAGCACGCTTAACTGCGGAGTTCTGATGGGATCCGGTGCATTAGTGCTGGTATGATCGCATCCGTTAGTATATGCACTCCAAAACTATATATCTCTTCCCTTCTTTCGTTTACCACCCAAATAAGATACTAATTCGTAAAAAACAAAAGCCAAAACTAAAACGAGAAATAGGCGATCAAAACTTCGTTACCTCCTATTAGGACCGACTCCTTAATCACATAACCCTCCTTCTCGACACGCCTACGCCCTTTTTTCTCCTTAATACCCTCGCCACGTGCCTAGGACACCCATAAATCCCGATCTTGACGGAACGAGCTCAAATTCGGCCCGTCCAAGCATTCCGGAACAACAATCACTAAACTTCCGCACCCAAGCCAAGGGAAGACTCCTCCCCTCTCTCCCGGGCCACTCCAGCACCCCCGGGGGCATGTCCCCCCGACAAGCCGAAGGTTTTTTTTTCAAAAAAGAGGGGGGGGGGTGCAACACGAGGACTTCCCAGGAGGTCACCCATCCTAGTACTACTCTCGCCCAAGCACGCTTAACTGCGGAGTTCTGATGGGATCCGGTGCATTAGTGCTGGTATGATCGCATCCGTTAGTATATGCACTCCAAAACTATATATCTCTTCCCTTCTTTCGTTTACCACCCAAATAAGATACTAATTCGTAAAAAACAAAAGCCAAAACTAAAACGAGAAATAGGCGATCAAAACTTCGTTACCTCCTATTAGGACCGACTCCTTAATCACATAACCCTCCTTCTCGACACGCCTACGCCCTTTTTTCTCCTTAATACCCTCGCCACGTGCCTAGGACACCCATAAATCCCGATCTTGACGGAACGAGCTCAAATTCGGCCCGTCCAAGCATTCCGGAACAACAATCACTAAACTTCCGCACCCAAGCCAAGGGAAGACTCCTCCCCTCTCTCCCGGGCCACTCCAGCACCCCCGGGGGCATGTCCCCCCGACAAGCCGAAGGTTTTTTTTTCAAAAAAGAGGGGGGGGGGATGCAACACGAGGACTTCCCAGGAGGTCACCCATCCTAGTACTACTCTCGCCCAAGCACGCTTAACTGCGGAGTTCTGATGGGATCCGGTGCATTAGTGCTGGTATGATCGCATCCGTTAGTATATGCACTCCAAAACTATATATCTCTTCCCTTCTTTCGTTTACCACCCAAATAAGATACTAATTCGTAAAAAACAAAAGCCAAAACTAAAACGAGAAATAGGCGATCAAAACTTCGTTACCTCCTATTAGGACCGACTCCTTAATCACATAACCCTCCTTCTCGACACGCCTACGCCCTTTTTTCTCCTTAATACCCTCGCCACGTGCCTAGGACACCCATAAATCCCGATCTTGACGGAACGAGCTCAAATTCGGCCCGTCCAAGCATTCCGGAACAACAATCACTAAACTTCCGCACCCAAGCCAAGGGAAGACTCCTCCCCTCTCTCCCGGGCCACTCCAGCACCCCCGGGGGCATGTCCCCCCGACAAGCCGAAGGTTTTTTTTTCAAAAAAGAGGGGGGGGGGGGATACAACACGAGGACTTCCCAGGAGGTCACCCATCCTAGTACTACTCTCGCCCAAGCACGCTTAACTGCGGAGTTCTGATGGGATCCGGTGCATTAGTGCTGGTATGATCGCATCCGTTAGTCTATGCACTCCAAAACTATATATCTCTTCCCTTCTTTCGTTTACCACCCAAATAAGATACTAATTCGTAAAAAACAAAAGCCAAAACTAAAACGAGAAATAGGCGATCAAAACTTCGTTACCTCCTATTAGGACCGACTCCTTAATCACATAACCCTCCTTCTCGACACGCCTACGCCCTTTTTTCTCCTTAATACCCTCGCCACGTGCCTAGGACACCCATAAATCCCGATCTTGACGGAACGAGCTCAAATTCGGCCCGTCCAAGCATTCCGGAACAACAATCACTAAACTTCCGCACCCAAGCCAAGGGAAGACTCCTCCCCTCTCTCCCGGGCCACTCCAGCACCCCCGGGGGCATGTCCCCCCGACAAGCCGAAGGTTTTTTTTTTCAAAAAAGAGGGGGGGGGGGATGCAACACGAGGACTTCCCAGGAGGTCACCCATCCTAGTACTACTCTCGCCCAAGCACGCTTAACTGCGGAGTTCTGATGGGATCCGGTGCATTAGTGCTGGTATGATCGCATCCGTTAGTCTATGCACTCCAAAACTATATATCTCTTCCCTTCTTTCGTTTACCACCCAAATAAGATACTAATTCGTAAAAAACAAAAGCCAAAACTAAAACGAGAAATAGGCGATCAAAACTTCGTTACCTCCTATTAGGACCGACTCCTTAATCACATAACCCTCCTTCTCGACACGCCTACGCCCTTTTTTCTCCTTAATACCCTCGCCACGTGCCTAGGACACCCATAAATCCCGATCTTGACGGAACGAGCTCAAATTCGGCCCGTCCAAGCATTCCGGAACAACAATCACTAAACTTCCGCACCCAAGCCAAGGGAAGACTCCTCCCCTCTCTCCCGGGCCACTCCAGCACCCCCGGGGGCATGTCCCCCCGACAAGCCGAAGGTTTTTTTTTCAAAAAAGAGGGGGGGGGGATGCAACACGAGGACATCCCAGGAGGTCACCCATCCTAGTACTACTCTCGCCCAAGCACGCTTAACTGCGGAGTTCTGATGGGATCCGGTGCATTAGTGCTGGTATGATCGCATCCGTTAGTCTATGCACTCCAAAACTATATATCTCTTCCCTTCTTTCGTTTACCACCCAAATAAGATACTAATTCGTAAAAAACAAAAGCCAAAACTAAAACGAGAAATAGGCGATCAAAACTTCGTTACCTCCTATTAGGACCGACTCCTTAATCACATAACCCTCCTTCTCGACACGCCTACGCCCTTTTTTCTCCTTAATACCCTCGCCACGTGCCTAGGACACTCATAAATCCCGATCTTGACGGAACGAGCTCAAATTCGGCCCGTCCAAGCATTCCGGAACAACAATCACTAAACTTCCGCACCCAAGCCAAGGGAAGACTCCTCCCCTCTCTCCCGGGCCACTCCAGCACCCCCGGGGGCATGTCCCCCCGACAAGCCGAAGGTTTTTTTTTCAAAAAAGAGGGGGGGGGGGGGGGGATGCAACACGAGGACTTCCCAGGAGGTCACCCATCCTAGTACTACTCTCGCCCAAGCACGTTTAACTGCGGAGTTCTGATGGGATCCGGTGCATTAGTGCTGGTATGATCGCATCCGTTAGTCTATGCACTCCAAAACTATATATCTCTTCCCTTCTTTCGTTTACCACCCAAATAAGATACTAATTCGTAAAAAACAAAAGCCAAAACTAAAACGAGAAATAGGCGATCAAAACTTCGTTACCTCCTATTAGGACCGACTCCTTAATCACATAACCCTCCTTCTCGACACGCCTACGCCCTTTTTTCTCCTTAATACCCTCGCCACGTGCCTAGGACACCCATAAATCCCGATCTTGACGGAACGAGCTCAAATTCGGCCCGTCCAAGCATTCCGGAACAACAATCACTAAACTTCCGCACCCAAGCCAAGGGAAGACTCCTCCCCTCTCTCCCGGGCCACTCCAGCACCCCCGGGGGCATGTCCCCCCGACAAGCCGAAGGTTTTTTTTTCAAAAAAGAGGGGGGGGGGGGGATGCAACACGAGGACTTCCCAGGAGGTCACCCATCCTAGTACTACTCTCGCCCAAGCACGCTTAACTGCGGAGTTCTGATGGGATCCGGTGCATTAGTGCTGGTATGATCGCATCCGTTAGTATATGCACTCCAAAACTATATATCTCTTCCCTTCTTTCGTTTACCACCCAAATAAGATACTAATTCGTAAAAAACAAAAGCCAAAACTAAAACGAGAAATAGGCGATCAAAACTTCGTTACCTCCTATTAGGACCGACTCCTTAATCACATAACCCTCCTTCTCGACACGCCTACGCCCTTTTTTCTCCTTAATACCCTCGCCACGTGCCTAGGACACCCATAAATCCCGATCTTGACGGAACGAGCTCAAATTCGGCCCGTCCAAGCATTCCGGAACAACAATCACTAAACTTCCGCACCCAAGCCAAGGGAAGACTCCTCCCCTCTCTCCCGGGCCACTCCAGCACCCCCGGGGGCATGTCCCCCCGACAAGCCGAAGGTTTTTTTTTCAAAAAAGAGGGGGGGGGGGGGGATGCAACACGAGGACTTCCCAGGAGGTCACCCATCCTAGTACTACTCTCGCCCAAGCACGCTTAACTGCGGAGTTCTGATGGGATCCGGTGCATTAGTGCTGGTATGACCGCATCCGTTAGTATATGCACTCCAAAACTATATATCTCTTCCCTTCTTTCGTTTACCACCCAAATAAGATACTAATTCGTAAAAAACAAAAGCCAAAACTAAAACGAGAAATAGGCGATCAAAACTTCGTTACCTCCTATTAGGACCGACTCCTTAATCACATAACCCTCCTTCTCGACACGCCTACGCCCTTTTTTCTCCTTAATACCCTCGCCACGTGCCTAGGACACCCATAAATCACGATCTTGACGGAACGAGCTCAAATTCGGCCCGTCCAAGCATTCCGGAACAACAATCACTAAACTTCCGCACCCAAGCCAAGGGAAGACTCCTCCCCTCTCTCCCGGGCCACTCCAGCACCCCCGGGGGCATGTCCCCCCGACAAGCCGAAGGTTTTTTTTTCAAAAAAGAGGGGGGGGGGGGGGATGCAACACGAGGACTTCCCAGGAGGTCACCCATCCTAGTACTACTCTCGCCCAAGCACGCTTAACTGCAGAGTTCTGATGGGATCCGGTGCATTAGTGCTGGTATGATCGCATCCGTTAGTCTATGCACTCCAAAACTATATATCTCTTCCCTTCTTTCGTTTACCACCCAAATAAGATACTAATTCGTAAAAAACAAAAGCCAAAACTAAAACGAGAAATAGGCGATCAAAACTTCGTTACCTCCTATTAGGACCGACTCCTTAATCACATAACCCTCCTTCTCGACACGCCTACGCCCTTTTTTCTCCTTAATACCCTCGCCACGTGCCTAGGACACCCATAAATCCCGATCTTGACGGAACTTGCTCAAATTCGGCCCGTCCAAGCATTCCGGAACAACAATCACTAAACTTCCGCACCCAAGCCAAGGGAAGACTCCTCCCCTCTCTCCCGGGCCACTCCAGCACCCCCGGGGGCATGTCCCCCCGACAAGCCGAAGGTTTTTTTTTCAAAAAAGAGGGGGGGGGGATGCAACACGAGGACTTCCCAGGAGGTCACCCATCCTAGTACTACTCTCGCCCAAGCACGCTTAACTGCGGAGTTCTGATGGGATCCGGTGCATTAGTGCTGGTATGATCGCATCCGTTAGTCTATGCACTCCAAAACTATATATCTCTTCCCTTCTTTCGTTTACCACCCAAATAAGATACTAATTCGTAAAAAACAAAAGCCAAAACTAAAACGAGAAATAGGCGATCAAAACTTCGTTACCTCCTATTAGGACCGACTCCTTAATCACATAACCCTCCTTCTCGACACGCCTACGCCCTTTTTTCTCCTTAATACCCTCGCCACGTGCCTAGGACACCCATAAATCCCGATCTTGACGGAACGAGCTCAAATTCGGCCCGTCCAAGCATTCCGGAACAACAACCACTAAACTTCCGCACCCAAGCCAAGGGAAGACTCCTCCCCTCTCTCCCGGGCCACTCCAGCACCCCCGGGGGCATGTCCCCCCGACAAGCCGAAGGTTTTTTTTCAAAAAAGAGGGGGGGGGGGATGCAACACGAGGACTTCCCAGGAGGTCACCCATCCTAGTACTACTCTCGCCCAAGCACGCTTAACTGCGGAGTTCTGATGGGATCCGGTGCATTAGTGCTGGTATGATCGCATCCGTTAGTATATGCACTCCAAAACTATATATCTCTTCCCTTCTTTCGTTTACCACCCAAATAAGATACTAATTCGTAAAAAACAAAAGCCAAAACTAAAACGAGAAATAGGCGATCAAAACTTCGTTACCTCCTATTAGGACCGACTCCTTAATCACATAACCCTCTTTCTCGACACGCCTACGCCCTTTTTTCTCCTTAATACCCTCGCCACGTGCCTAGGACACCCATAAATCCCGATCTTGACGGAACGAGCTCAAATTCGGCCCGTCCAAGCATTCCGGAACAACAATCACTAAACTTCCGCACCCAAGCCAAGGGAAGACTCCTCCCCTCTCTCCCGGGCCACTCCAGCACCCCCGGGGGCATGTCCCCCCGACAAGCCGAAGGTTTTTTTTTCAAAAAAGAGGGGGGGGGGATGCAACACGAGGACTTCCCAGGAGGTCACCCATCCTAGTACTACTCTCGCCCAAGCACGCTTCACTGCGGAGTTCTGATGGGATCCGGTGCATTAGTGCTGGTATGATCGCATCCGTTAGTATATGCACTCCAAAACTATATATCTCTTCCCTTCTTTCGTTTACCACCCAAATAAGATACTAATTCGTAAAAAACAAAAGCCAAAACTAAAACGAGAAATAGGCGATCAAAACTTCGTTATCTCCTATTAGGACCGACTCCTTAATCACATAACACTCCTTCTCGACACGCCTACGCCCTTTTTTCTCCTTAATACCCTCGCCACGTGCCTAGGACACCCATAAATCCCGATCTTGACGGAACGAGCTCAAATTCGGCCCGTCCAAGCATTCCGGAACAACAACCACTAAACTTCCGCACCCAAGCCAAGGGAAGACTCCTCCCCTCTCTCCCGGGCCACTCCAGCACCCCCGGGGGCATGTCCCCCCGACAAGCCGAAGGTTTTTTTTTCAAAAAAGAGGGGGGGGGGGGGGGATGCAACACGAGGACTTCCCAGGAGGTCACCCATCCTAGTACTACTCTCGCCCAAGCACGCTTAACTGCGGAGTTCTGATGGGATCCGGTGCATTAGTGCTGGTATGATCGCATCCGTTAGTATATGCACTCCAAAACTATATATCTCTTCCCTTCTTTCGTTTACCACCCAAATAAGATACTAATTCGTAAAAAACAAAAGCCAAAACTAAAACGAGAAATAGGCGATCAAAACTTCGTTACCTCCTATTAGGACCGACTCCTTAATCACAGAACCCTCCTTCTCGACACGCCTACGCCCTTTTTTCTCCTTAATACCCTCGCCACGTGCCTAGGACACCCATAAATCCCGATCTTGACGGAACGAGCTCAAATTCGGCCCGTCCAAGCATTCCTGAACAACAATCACTAAACTTCCGCACCCAAGCCAAGGGAAGACTCCTCCCCTCTCTCCCGGGCCACTCCAGCACCCCCGGGGGCATGTCCCCCCGACAAGCCGAAGGTTTTTTTTTCAAAAAAGAGGGGGGGGGGGGATGCAACACGAGGACTTCCCAGGAGGTCACCCATCCTAGTACTACTCTCGCCCAAGCACGCTTAACTGCGGAGTTCTGATGGGATCCGGTGCATTAGTGCTGGTATGATCGCATCCGTTAGTATATGCACTCCAAAACTATATATCTCTTCCCTTCTTTCGTTTACCACCCAAATAAGATACTAATTCGTAAAAAACAAAAGCCAAAACTAAAACGAGAAATAGGCGATCAAAACTTCGTTACCTCCTATTAGGACCGACTCCTTAATCACATAACCCTCCTTCTCGACACGCCTACGCCCTTTTTTCTCCTTAATACCCTCGCCACGTGCCTAGGACACCCATAAATCCCGATCTTGACGGAACGAGCTCAAATTCGGCCCGTCCAAGCATTCCGGAACAACAATCACTAAACTTCCGCACCCAAGCCAAGGGAAGACTCCTCCCCTCTCTCCCGGGCCACTCCAGCACCCCCGGAGGCATGTCCCCCCGACAAGCCGAAGGTTTTTTTTTCAAAAAAGAGGGGGGGGGGGGGGGATGCAACACGAGGACTTCCCAGGAGGTCACCCATCCTAGTACTACTCTCGCCCAAGCACGCTTAACTGCGGAGTTCTGATGGGATCCGGTGCATTAGTGCTGGTATGATCGCATCCGTTAGTATATGCACTCCAAAACTATATATCTCTTCCCTTCTTTCGTTTACCACCCAAATAAGATACTAATTCGTAAAAAACAAAAGCCAAAACTAAAACGAGAAATAGGCGATCAAAACTTCGTTACCTCCTATTAGGACCGACTCCTTAATCACATAACCCTCCTTCTCGACACGCCTACGCCCTTTTTTCTCCTTAATACCCTCGCCACGTGCCTAGGACACCCATAAATCCCGATCTTGACGGAACGAGCTCAAATTCGGCCCGTCCAAGCATTCCGGAACAACAATCACTAAACTTCCGCACCCAAGCCAAGGGAAGACTCCTCCCCTCTCTCCCGGGCCACTCCAGCACCCCCGGGGGCATGTCCCCCCGACAAGCCGAAGGTTTTTTTTTCAAAAAAGAGGGGGGGGGGATGCAACACGAGGACTTCCCAGGAGGTCACCCATCCTAGTACTACTCTCGCCCAAGCACGCTTAACTGCGGAGTTCTGATGGGATCCGGTGCATTAGTGCTGGTATGATCGCATCCGTTAGTATATGCACTCCAAAACTATATATCTCTTCCCTTCTTTCGTTTACCACCCAAATAAGATACTAATTCGTAAAAAACAAAAGCCAAAACTAAAACGAGAAATAGGCGATCAAAACTTCGTTACCTCCTATTAGGACCGACTCCTTAATCACATAACCCTCCTTCTCGACACGCCTACGCCCTTTTTTCTCCTTAATACCCTCGCCACGTGCCTAGGACACCCATAAATCCCGATCTTGACGGAACGAGCTCAAATTCGGCCCGTCCAAGCATTCCGGAACAACAATCACTAAACTTCCGCACCCAAGCCAAGGGAAGACTCCTCCCCTCTCTCCCGGGCCACTCCAGCACCCCCGGAGGCATGTCCCCCCGACAAGCCGAAGGTTTTTTTTTCAAAAAAGAGGGGGGGGGGATGCAACACGAGGACTTCCCAGGAGGTCACCCATCCTAGTACTACTCTCGCCCAAGCACGCTTAACTGCGGAGTTCTGATGGGATCCGGTGCATTAGTGCTGGTATGATCGCATCCGTTAGTATATGCACTCCAAAACTATATATCTCTTCCCTTCTTTCGTTTACCACCCAAATAAGATACTAATTCGTAAAAAACAAAAGCCAAAACTAAAACGAGAAATAGGCGATCAAAACTTCGTTACCTCCTATTAGGACCGACTCCTTAATCACATAACCCTCCTTCTCGACACGCCTACGCCCTTTTTTCTCCTTAATACCCTCGCCACGTGCCTAGGACACCCATAAATCCCGATCTTGACGGAATGAGCTCAAATTCGGCCCGTCCAAGCATTCCGGAACAACAATCACTAAACTTCCGCACCCAAGCCAAGGGAAGACTCCTCCCCTCTCTCCCGGGCCACTCCAGCACCCCCGGGGGCATGTCCCCCCGACAAGCCGAAGGTTTTTTTTTCAAAAAAGAGGGGGGGGGGGGGGATGCAACACGAGGACTTCCCAGGAGGTCACCCATCCTAGTACTACTCTCGCCCAAGCACGCTTAACTGCGGAGTTCTGATGGGATCAGGTGCATTAGTGCTGGTATGATCGCATCCGTTAGTATATGCACTCCAAAACTATATATCTCTTCCCTTCTTTCGTTTACCACCCAAATAAGATACTAATTCGTAAAAAACAAAAGCCAAAACTAAAACGAGAAATAGGCGATCAAAACTTCGTTACCTCCTATTAGGACCGACTCCTTAATCACATAACCCTCCTTCTCGACACGCCTACGCCCTTTTTTCTCCTTAATACCCTCGCCACGTGCCTAGGACACCCATAAATCCCGATCTTGACGGAACGAGCTCAAATTCGGCCCGTCCAAGCATTCCGGAACAACAATCACTAAACTTCCGCACCCAAGCCAAGGGAAGACTCCTCCCCTCTCTCCCGGGCCACTCCAGCACCCCCGGAGGCATGTCCCCCCGACAAGCCGAAGGTTTTTTTTTCAAAAAAGAGGGGGGGGGGGATGCAACACGAGGACTTCCCAGGAGGTCACCCATCCTAGTACTACTCTCGCCCAAGCACGCTTAACTGCGGAGTTCTGATGGGATCCGGTGCATTAGTGCTGGTATGATCGCATCCGTTAGTATATGCACTCCAAAACTATATATCTCTTCCCTTCTTTCGTTTACCACCCAAATAAGATACTAATTCGTAAAAAACAAAAGCCAAAACTAAAACGAGAAATAGGCGATCAAAACTTCGTTACCTCCTATTAGGACCGACTCCTTAATCACATAACCCTCCTTCTCGACACGCCTACGCCCTTTTTTCTCCTTAATACCCTCGCCACGTGCCTAGGACACCCATAAATCCCGATCTTGACGGAACGAGCTCAAATTCGGCCCGTCCAAGCATTCCGGAACAACAATCACTAAACTTCCGCACCCAAGCCAAGGGAAGACTCCTCCCCTCTCTCCCGGGCCACTCCAGCACCCCCGGGGGCATGTCCCCCCGACAAGCCGAAGGTTTTTTTTTCAAAAAAGAGGGGGGGGGGGGGATGCAACACGAGGACTTCCCAGGAGGTCACCCATCCTAGTACTACTCTCGCCCAAGCACGCTTAACTGCGGAGTTCTTATGGGATCCGGTGCATTAGTGCTGGTATGATCGCATCCGTTAGTATATGCACTCCAAAACTATATATCTCTTCCCTTCTTTCGTTTACCACCCAAATAAGATACTAATTCGTAAAAAACAAAAGCCAAAACTAAAACGAGAAATAGGCGATCAAAACTTCGTTACCTCCTATTAGGACCGACTCCTTAATCACAGAACCCTCCTTCTCGACACGCCTACGCCCTTTTTTCTCCTTAATACCCTCGCCACGTGCCTAGGACACCCATAAATCCCGATCTTGACGGAACGAGCTCAAATTCGGCCCGTCCAAGCATTCCGGAACAACAATCACTAAACTTCCGCACCCAAGCCAAGGGAAGACTCCTCCCCTCTCTCCCGGGCCACTCCAGCACCCCCGGGGGCATGTCCCCCCGACAAGCCGAAGGTTTTTTTTTCAAAAAAGAGGGGGGGGGGGGATGCAACACGAGGACTTCCCAGGAGGTCACCCATCCTAGTACTACTCTCGCCCAAGCACGCTTAACTGCGGAGTTCTGATGGGATCCGGTGCATTAGTGCTGGTATGATCGCATCCGTTAGTATATGCACTCCAAAACTATATATCTCTTCCCTTCTTTCGTTTACCACCCAAATAAGATACTAATTCGTAAAAAACAAAAGCCAAAACTAAAACGAGAAATAGGCGATCAAAACTTCGTTACCTCCTATTAGGACCGACTCCTTAATCACATAACCCTCCTTCTCGACACGCCTACGCCCTTTTTTCTCCTTAATACCCTCGCCACGTGCCTAGGACACCCAGAAAATCCCGATCTTGACGGAACGAGCTCAAATTCGGCCCGTCCAAGCATTCCGGAACAACAATCACTAAACTTCCGCACCCAAGCCAAGGGAAGACTCCTCCCCTCTCTCCCGGGCCACTCCAGCACCCCCGGGGGCATGTCCCCCCGACAAGCCGAAGGTTTTTTTTTCAAAAAAGAGGGGGGGGGGGGGATGCAACACGAGGACTTCCCAGGAGGTCACCCATCCTAGTACTACTCTCGCCCAAGCACGCTTAACTGCGGAGTTCTGATGGGATCCGGTGCATTAGTGCTGGTATGATCGCATCCGTTAGTATATGCACTCCAAAACTATATATCTCTTCCCTTCTTTCGTTTACCACCCAAATAAGATACTAATTCGTAAAAAACAAAAGCCAAAACTAAAACGAGAAATAGGCGATCAAAACTTCGTTACCTCCTATTAGGACCGACTCCTTAATCACATAACCCTCCTCGACACGCCTACGCCCTTTTTTCTCCTTAATACCCTCGCCACGTGCCTAGGACACCCATAAATCCCGATCTTGACGGAACGAGCTCAAATTCGGCCCGTCCAAGCATTCCGGAACAACAATCACTAAACTTCCGCACCCAAGCCAAGGGAAGACTCCTCCCCTCTCTCCCGGGCCACTCCAGCACCCCCGGAGGCATGTCCCCCCGACAAGCCGAAGGTTTTTTTTTCAAAAAAGAGGGGGGGGGGGGGATGCAACACGAGGACTTCCCAGGAGGTCACCCATCCTAGTACTACTCTCGCCCAAGCACGCTTAACTACGGAGTTCTGATGGGATCCGGTGCATTAGTGCTGGTATGATCGCATCCGTTAGTATATGCACTCCAAAACTATATATCTCTTCCCTTCTTTCGTTTACCACCCAAATAAGATACTAATTCGTAAAAAACAAAAGCCAAAACTAAAACGAGAAATAGGCGATCAAAACTTCGTTACCTCCTATTAGGACCGACTCCTTAATCACATAACCCTCCTTCTCGACACGCCTACGCCCTTTTTTCTCCTTAATACCCTCGCCACGTGCCTAGGACACCCATAAATCCCGATCTTGACGGAACGAGCTCAAATTCGGCCCGTCCAAGCATTCCGGAACAACAATCACTAAACTTCCGCACCCAAGCCAAGGGAAGACTCCTCCCCTCTCTCCCGGGCCACTCCAGCACCCCCGGGGGCATGTCCCCCCGACAAGCCGAAGGTTTTTTTTTCAAAAAAGAGGGGGGGGGGGGGATGCAACACGAGGACTTCCCAGGAGGTCACCCATCCTAGTACTACTCTCGCCCAAGCACGCTTAACTGCGGAGTTCTGATGGGATCCGGTGCATTAGTGCTGGTATGATCGCATCCGTTAGTATATGCACTCCAAAACTATATATCTCTTCCCTTCTTTCGTTTACCACCCAAATAAGATACTAATTCGTAAAAAACAAAAGCCAAAACTAAAACGAGAAATAGGCGATCAAAACTTCGTTACCTCCTATTAGGACCGACTCCTTAATCACATAACCCTCCTTCTCGACACGCCTACGCCCTTTTTTCTCCTTAATACCCTCGCCACGTGCCTAGGACACCCATAAATCCCGATCTTGACGGAACGAGCTCAAATTCGGCCCGTCCAAGCATTCCGGAACAACAATCACTAAACTTCCGCACCCAAGCCAAGGGAAGACTCCTCCCCTCTCTCCCGGGCCACTCCAGCACCCCCGGAGGCATGTCCCCCCGACAAGCCGAAGGTTTTTTTTTCAAAAAAGAGGGGGGGGGGGGGGGATGCAACACGAGGACTTCCCAGGAGGTCACCCATCCTAGTACTACTCTCGCCCAAGCACGCTTAACTGCGGAGTTCTGATGGGATCCGGTGCATTAGTGCTGGTATGATCGCATCCGTTAGTATATGCACTCCAAAACTATATATCTCTTCCCTTCTTTCGTTTACCACCCAAATAAGATACTAATTCGTAAAAAACAAAAGCCAAAACTAAAACGAGAAATAGGCGATCAAAACTTCGTTACCTCCTATTAGGACCGACTCCTTAATCACATAACCCTCCTTCTCGACACGCCTACGCCCTTTTTTCTCCTTAATACCCTCGCCACGTGCCTAGGACACCCATAAATCCCGATCTTGACGGAACGAGCTCAAATTCGGCCCGTCCAAGCATTCCGGAACAACAATCACTAAACTTCCGCACCCAAGCCAAGGGAAGACTCCTCCCCTCTCTCCCGGGCCACTCCAGCACCCCCGGGGGCATGTCCCCCCGACAAGCCGAAGGTTTTTTTTTCAAAAAAGAGGGGGGGGGGGATGCAACACGAGGACTTCCCAGGAGGTCACCCATCCTAGTACTACTCTCGCCCAAGCACGCTTAACTGCGGAGTTCTGATGGGATCCGGTGCATTAGTGCTGGTATGATCGCATCCGTTAGTATATGCACTCCAAAACTATATATCTCTTCCCTTCTTTCGTTTACCACCCAAATAAGATACTAATTCGTAAAAAACAAAAGCCAAAACTAAAACGAGAAATAGGCGATCAAAACTTCGTTACCTCCTATTAGGACCGACTCCTTAATCACATAACCCTCCTTCTCGACACGCCTACGCCCTTTTTTCTCCTTAATACCCTCGCCACGTGCCTAGGACACCCATAAATCCCGATCTTGACGGAACGAGCTCAAATTCGGCCCGTCCAAGCATTCCGGAACAACAATCACTAAACTTCCGCACCCAAGCCAAGGGAAGACTCCTCCCCTCTCTCCCGGGCCACTCCAGCACCCCCGGGGGCATGTCCCCCCGACAAGCCGAAGGTTTTTTTTTCAAAAAAGAGGGGGGGGGGGGGGGATGCAACACGAGGACTTCCCAGGAGGTCACCCATCCTAGTACTACTCTCGCCCAAGCACGCTTAAATGCGGAGTTCTGATGGGATCCGGTGCATTAGTGCTGGTATGATCGCATCCGTTAGTATATGCACTCCAAAACTATATATCTCTTCCCTTCTTTCGTTTACCACCCAAATAAGATACTAATTCGTAAAAAACAAAAGCCAAAACTAAAACGAGAAATAGGCGATCAAAACTTCGTTACCTCCTATTAGGACCGACTCCTTAATCACATAACCCTCCTTCTCGACACGCCTACGCCCTTTTTTCTCCTTAATACCCTCGCCACGTGCCTAGGACACCCATAAATCCCGATCTTGACGGAACGAGCTCAAATTCGGCCCGTCCAAGCATTCCGGAACAACAATCACTAAACTTCCGCACCCAAGCCAAGGGAAGACTCCTCCCCTCTCTCCCGGGCCACTCCAGCACCCCCGGGGGCATGTCCCCCCGACAAGCCGAAGGTTTTTTTTTCAAAAAAGAGGGGGGGGGGGGGATGCAACACGAGGACTTCCCAGGAGGTCACCCATCCTAGTACTACTCTCGCCCAAGCACGCTTAACTGCGGAGTTCTGATGGGATCCGGTGCATTAGTGCTGGTATGATCGCATCCGTTAGTATATGCACTCCAAAACTATATATCTCTTCCCTTCTTTCGTTTACCACCCAAATAAGATACTAATTCGTAAAAAACAAAAGCCAAAACTAAAACGAGAAATAGGCGATCAAAACTTCGTTACCTCCTATTAGGACCGACTCCTTAATCACATAACCCTCCTTCTCGACACGCCTACGCCCTTTTTTCTCCTTAATACCCTCGCCACGTGCCTAGGACACCCATAAATCCCGATCTTGACGGAACGAGCTCAAATTCGGCCCGTCCAAGCATTCCGGAACAACAATCACTAAACTTCCGCACCCAAGCCAAGGGAAGACTCCTCCCCTCTCTCCCGGGCCACTCCAGCACCCCCGGGGGCATGTCCCCCCGACAAGCCGAAGGTTTTTTTTTCAAAAAAGAGGGGGGGGGGGATGCAACACGAGGACTTCCCAGGAGGTCACCCATCCTAGTACTACTCTCGCCCAAGCACGCTTAACTGCGGAGTTCTGATGGGATCCGGTGCATTAGTGCTGGTATGATCGCATCCGTTAGTATATGCACTCCAAAACTATATATCTCTTCCCTTCTTTCGTTTACCACCCAAATAAGATACTAATTCGTAAAAAACAAAAGCCAAAACTAAAACGAGAAATAGGCGATCAAAACTTCGTTACCTCCTATTAGGACCGACTCCTTAATCACATAACCCTCCTTCTCGACACGCCTACGCCCTTTTTTCTCCTTAATACCCTCGCCACGTGCCTAGGACACCCATAAATCCCGATCTTGACGGAACGAGCTCAAATTCGGCCCGTCCAAGCATTCCGGAACAACAATCACTAAACTTCCGCACCCAAGCCAAGGGAAGACTCCTCCCCTCTCTCCCGGGCCACTCCAGCACCCCCGGAGGCATGTCCCCCCGACAAGCCGAAGGTTTTTTTTTCAAAAAAGAGGGGGGAGGGATGCAACACGAGGACTTCCCAGGAGGTCACCCATCCTAGTACTACTCTCGCCCAAGCACGCTTAACTGCGGAGTTCTGATGGGATCCGGTGCATTAGTGCTGGTATGATCGCATCCGTTAGTATATGCACTCCAAAACTATATATCTCTTCCCTTCTTTCGTTTACCACCCAAATAAGATACTAATTCGTAAAAAACAAAAGCCAAAACTAAAACGAGAAATAGGCGATCAAAACTTCGTTACCTCCTATTAGGACCGACTCCTTAATCACATAACCCTCCTTCTCGACACGCCTACGCCCTTTTTTCTCCTTAATACCCTCGCCACGTGCCTAGGACACCCATAAATCCCGATCTTGACGGAACGAGCTCAAATTCGGCCCGTCCAAGCATTCCGGAACAACAATCACTAAACTTCCGCACCCAAGCCAAGGGAAGACTCCTCCCCTCTCTCCCGGGCCACTCCAGCACCCCCGGGGGCATGTCCCCCCGACAAGCCGAAGGTTTTTTTTTCAAAAAAGAGGGGGGGGGGGATGCAACACGAGGACTTCCCAGGAGGTCACCCATCCTAGTACTACTCTCGCCCAAGCACGCTTAACTGCGGAGTTCTGATGGGATCCGGTGCATTAGTGCTGGTATGATCGCATCCGTTAGTATATGCACTCCAAAACTATATATCTCTTCCCTTCTTTCGTTTACCACCCAAATAAGATACTAATTCGTAAAAAACAAAAGCCAAAACTAAAACGAGAAATAGGCGATCAAAACTTCGTTACCTCCTATTAGGACCGACTCCTTAATCACATAACCCTCCTTCTCGACACGCCTACGCCCTTTTTTCTCCTTAATACCCTCGCCACGTGCCTAGGACACCCATAAATCCCGATCTTGACGGAACGAGCTCAAATTCGGCCCGTCCAAGCATTCCGGAACAACAATCACTAAACTTCCGCACCCAAGCCAAGGGAAGACTCCTCCCCTCTCTCCCGGGCCACTCCAGCACCCCCGGAGGCATGTCCCCCCGACAAGCCGAAGGTTTTTTTTTCAAAAAAGAAGGGGGGGGGGATGCAACACGAGGACTTCCCAGGAGGTCACCCATCCTAGTACTACTCTCGCCCAAGCACGCTTAACTGCGGAGTTCTGATGGGATCCGGTGCATTAGTGCTGGTATGATCGCATCTGTTAGTATATGCACTCCAAAACTATATATCTCTTCCCTTCTTTCGTTTACCACCCAAATAAGATACTAATTCGTAAAAAACAAAAGCCAAAACTAAAACGAGAAATAGGCGATCAAAACTTCGTTACCTCCTATTAGGACCGACTCCTTAATCACATAACCCTCCTTCTCGACACGCCTACGCCCTTTTTTCTCCTTAATACCCTCGCCACGTGCCTAGGACACCCATAAATCCCGATCTTGACGGAACGAGCTCAAATTCGGCCCGTCCAAGCATTCCGGAACAACAATCACTAAACTTCCGCACCCAAGCCAAGGGAAGACTCCTCCCCTCTCTCCCGGGCCACTCCAGCACCCCCGGGGGCATGTCCCCCCGACAAGCCGAAGGTTTTTTTTTCATAAAAGAGGGGGGGGGGGATGCAACACGAGGACTTCCCAGGAGGTCACCCATCCTAGTACTACTCTCGCCCAAGCACGCTTAACTGCGGAGTTCTGATGGGATCCGGTGCATTAGTGCTGGTATGATCGCATCCGTTAGTATATGCACTCCAAAACTATATATCTCTTCCCTTCTTTCGTTTACCACCCAAATAAGATACTAATTCGTAAAAAACAAAAGCCAAAACTAAAACGAGAAATAGGCGATCAAAACTTCGTTACCTCCTATTAGGACCGACTCCTTAATCACATAACCCTCCTTCTCGACACGCCTACGCCCTTTTTTCTCCTTAATACCCTCGCCACGTGCCTAGGACACCCATAAATCCCGATCTTGACGGAACGAGCTCAAATTCGGCCCGTCCAAGCATTCCGGAACAACAATCACTAAACTTCCGCACCCAAGCCAAGGGAAGACTCCTCCCCTCTCTCCCGGGCCACTCCAGCACCCCCGGGGACATGTCCCCCCGACAAGCCGAAGGTTTTTTTTTCAAAAAAGAGGGGGGGGGGGGGGGGGATGCAACACGAGGACTTCCCAGGAGGTCACCCATCCTAGTACTACTCTCGCCCAAGCACGCTTAACTGCGGAGTTCTGATGGGATCCGGTGCATTAGTGCTGGTATGATCGCATCCGTTAGTATATGCACTCCAAAACTATATATCTCTTCCCTTCTTTCGTTTACCACCCAAATAAGATACTAATTCGTAAAAAACAAAAGCCAAAACTAAAACGAGAAATAGGCGATCAAAACTTCGTTACCTCCTATTAGGACCGACTCCTTAATCACACAACCCTCCTTCTCGACACGCCTACGCCCTTTTTTCTCCTTAATACCCTCGCCACGTGCCTAGGACACCCATAAATCCCGATCTTGACGGAACGAGCTCAAATTCGGCCCGTCCAAGCATTCCGGAACAACAATCACTAAACTTCCGCACCCAAGGCAAGGGAAGACTCCTCCCCTCTCTCCCGGGCCACTCCAGCACCCCCGGAGGCATGTCCCCCCGACAAGCCGAAGGTTTTTTTTTCAAAAAAGAGGGGGGGGGGGGGGGATGCAACACGAGGACTTCCCAGGAGGTCACCCATCCTAGTACTACTCTCGCCCAAGCACGCTTAACTGCGGAGTTCTGATGGGATCCGGTGCATTAGTGCTGGTATGATCGCATCCGTTAGTATATGCACTCCAAAACTATATATCTCTTCCCTTCTTTCGTTTACCACCCAAATAAGATACTAATTCGTAAAAAACAAAAGCCAAAACTAAAACGAGAAATAGGCGATCAAAACTTCGTTACCTCCTATTAGGACCGACTCCTTAATCACATAACCCTCCTTCTCGACACGCCTACGCCCTTTTTTCTCCTTAATACCCTCGCCACGTGCCTAGGACACCCATAAATCCCGATCTTGACGGAACGAGCTCAAATTCGGCCCGTCCAAGCATTCCGGAACAACAATCACTAAACTTCCGCACCCAAGCCAAGGGAAGACTCCTCCCCTCTCTCCCGGGCCACTCCAGCACCCCCGGGGGCATGTCCCCCCGACAAGCCGAAGGTTTTTTTTTCAAAAAAGAGGGGGGGGGGGGGGATGCAACACGAGGACTTCCCAGGAGGTCACCCATCCTAGTACTACTCTCGCCCAAGCACGCTTAACTGCGGAGTTCTGATGGGATCCGGTGCATTAGTGCTGGTATGATCGCATCCGTTAGTATATGCACTCCAAAACTATATATCTCTTCCCTTCTTTCGTTTACCACCCAAATAAGATACTAATTCGTAAAAAACAAAAGCCAAAACTAAAACGAGAAATAGGCGATCAAAACTTCGTTACCTCCTATTAGGACCGACTCCTTAATCACATAACCCTCCTTCTCGACACGCCTACGCCCTTTTTTCTCCTTAATACCCTCGCCACGTGCCTAGGACACCCATAAATCCCGATCTTGACGGAACGAGCTCAAATTCGGCCCGTCCAAGCATTCCGGAACAACAATCACTAAACTTCCGCACCCAAGCCAAGGGAAGACTCCTCCCCTCTCTCCCGGGCCACTCCAGCACCCCCGGGGGCATGTCCCCCCGACAAGCCGAAGGTTTTTTTTTCAAAAAAGAGGGGGGGGGGGGATGCAACACGAGGACTTCCCAGGAGGTCACCCATCCTAGTGCTACTCTCGCCCAAGCACGCTTAACTGCGGAGTTCTGATGGGATCCGGTGCATTAGTGCTGGTATGATCGCATCCGTTAGTATATGCACTCCAAAACTATATATCTCTTCCCTTCTTTCGTTTACCACCCAAATAAGATACTAATTCGTAAAAAACAAAAGCCAAAACTAAAACGAGAAATAGGCGATCAAAACTTCGTTACCTCCTATTAGGACCGACTCCTTAATCACATAACCCTCCTTCTCGACACGCCTACGCCCTTTTTTCTCCTTAATACCCTCGCCACGTGCCTAGGACACCCATAAATCCCGATCTTGACGGAACGAGCTCAAATTCGGCCCGTCCAAGCATTCCGGAACAACAATCACTAAACTTCCGCACCCAAGCCAAGGGAAGACTCCTCCCCTCTCTCCCGGGCCACTCCAGCACCCCCGGGGGCATGTCCCCCCGACAAGCCGAAGGT
The DNA here is from genome assembly GCA_963921825.1 of Erodium maritimum. Taxonomy (NCBI): domain Eukaryota; kingdom Viridiplantae; phylum Streptophyta; class Magnoliopsida; order Geraniales; family Geraniaceae; genus Erodium; species Erodium maritimum. The sequence goes on along the minus strand of OY997596.1, from coordinate 24,173,085 downwards.
TTTTTTTTCAAAAAAGAGGGGGGGGGGGGGGATGCAACACGAGGACTTCCCAGGAGGTCACCCATCCTAGTACTACTCTCGCCCAAGCACGCTTAACTGCGGAGTTCTGATGGGATCCGGTGCATTAGTGCTGGTATGATCGCATCCGTTAGTATATGCACTCCAAAACTATATATCTCTTCCCTTCTTTCGTTTACCACCCAAATAAGATACTAATTCGTAAAAAACAAAAGCCAAAACTAAAACGAGAAATAGGCGATCAAAACTTCGTTACCTCCTATTAGGACCGACTCCTTAATCACATAACCCTCCTTCTCGACACGCCTACGCCCTTTTTTCTCCTTAATACCCTCGCCACGTGCCTAGGACACCCATAAATCCCGATCTTGACGGAACGAGCTCAAATTCGGCCCGTCCAAGCATTCCGGAACAACAATCACTAAACTTCCGCACCCAAGCCAAGGGAAGACTCCTCCCCTCTCTCCCGGGCCACTCCAGCACCCCCGGAGGCATGTCCCCCCGACAAGCCGAAGGTTTTTTTTTCAAAAAAGAGGGGGGGGGGGGATGCAACACGAGGACTTCCCAGGAGGTCACCCATCCTAGTGCTACTCTCGCCCAAGCACGCTTAACTGCGGAGTTCTGATGGGATCCGGTGCATTAGTGCTGGTATGATCGCATCCGTTAGTATATGCACTCCAAAACTATATATCTCTTCCCTTCTTTCGTTTACCACCCAAATAAGATACTAATTCGTAAAAAACAAAAGCCAAAACTAAAACGAGAAATAGGCGATCAAAACTTCGTTACCTCCTATTAGGACCGACTCCTTAATCACATAACCCTCCTTCTCGACACGCCTACGCCCTTTTTTCTCCTTAATACCCTCGCCACGTGCCTAGGACACCCATAAATCCCGATCTTGACGGAACGAGCTCAAATTCGGCCCGTCCAAGCATTCCGGAACAACAATCACTAAACTTCCGCACCCAAGCCAAGGGAAGACTCCTCCCCTCTCTCCCGGGCCACTCCAGCACCCCCGGGGGCATGTCCCCCCGACAAGCCGAAGGTTTTTTTTTCAAAAAAGAGGGGGGGGGGGGGGGGGGGGATGCAACACGAGGACTTCCCAGGAGGTCACCCATCCTAGTACTACTCTCGCCCAAGCACGCTTAACTGCGGAGTTCTGATGGGATCCGGTGCATTAGTGCTGGTATGATCGCATCCGTTAGTATATGCACTCCAAAACTATATATCTCTTCCCTTCTTTCGTTTACCACCCAAATAAGATACTAATTCGTAAAAAACAAAAGCCAAAACTAAAACGAGAAATAGGCGATCAAAACTTCGTTACCTCCTATTAGGACCGACTCCTTAATCACACAACCCTCCTTCTCGACACGCCTACGCCCTTTTTTCTCCTTAATACCCTCGCCACGTGCCTAGGACACCCATAAATCCCGATCTTGACGGAACGAGCTCAAATTCGGCCCGTCCAAGCATTCCGGAACAACAATCACTAAACTTCCGCACCCAAGCCAAGGGAAGACTCCTCCCCTCTCTCCCGGGCCACTCCAGCACCCCCGGAGGCATGTCCCCCCGACAAGCCGAAGGTTTTTTTTTTCAAAAAAGAGGGGGGGGGGGGGGGATGCAACACGAGGACTTCCCAGGAGGTCACCCATCCTAGTACTACTCTCGCCCAAGCACGCTTAACTGCGGAGTTCTGATGGGATCCGGTGCATTAGTGCTGGTATGATCGCATCCGTTAGTATATGCACTCCAAAACTATATATCTCTTCCCTTCTTTCGTTTACCACCCAAATAAGATACTAATTCGTAAAAAACAAAAGCCAAAACTAAAACGAGAAATAGGCGATCAAAACTTCGTTACCTCCTATTAGGACCGACTCCTTAATCACACAACCCTCCTTCTCGACACGCCTACGCCCTTTTTTCTCCTTAATACCCTCGCCACGTGCCTAGGACACCCATAAATCCCGATCTTGACGGAACGAGCTCAAATTCGGCCCGTCCAAGCATTCCGGAACAACAATCACTAAACTTCCGCACCCAAGCCAAGGGAAGACTCCTCCCCTCTCTCCCGGGCCACTCCAGCACCCCCGGAGGCATGTCCCCCCGACAAGCCGAAGGTTTTTTTTTCAAAAAAGAGGGGGGGGGGGGATGCAACACGAGGACTTCCCAGGAGGTCACCCATCCTAGTACTACTCTCGACCAAGCACGCTTAACTGCGGAGTTCTGATGGGATCCGGTGCATTAGTGCTGGTATGATCGCATCCGTTAGTATATGCACTCCAAAACTATATATCTCTTCCCTTCTTTCGTTTACCACCCAAATAAGATACTAATTCGTAAAAAACAAAAGCCAAAACTAAAACGAGAAATAGGCGATCAAAACTTCGTTACCTCCTATTAGGACCGACTCCTTAATCACATAACCCTCCTTCTCGACACGCATACGCCCTTTTTTCTCCTTAATACCCTCGCCACGTGCCTAGGACACCCATAAATCCCGATCTTGACGGAACGAGCTCAAATTCGGCCCGTCCAAGCATTCCGGAACAACAATCACTAAACTTCCGCACCCAAGCCAAGGGAAGACTCCTCCCCTCTCTCCCGGGCCACTCCAGCACCCCCGGGGGCATGTCCCCCCGACAAGCCGAAGGTTTTTTTTTCAAAAAAGAGGGGGGGGGGGGGATGCAACACGAGGACTTCCCAGGAGGTCACCCATCCTAGTACTACTCTCGCCCAAGCACGCTTAACTGCGGAGTTCTGATGGGATCCGGTGCATTAGTGCTGGTATGATCGCATCCGTTAGTATATGCACTCCAAAACTATATATCTCTTCCCTTCTTTCGTTTACCACCCAAATAAGATACTAATTCGTAAAAAAAAAAGCCAAAACTAAAACGAGAAATAGGCGATCAAAACTTCGTTACCTCCTATTAGGACCGACTCCTTAATCACACAACCCTCCTTCTCGACACGCCTACGCCCTTTTTTCTCCTTAATACCCTCGCCACGTGCCTAGGACACCCATAAATCCCGATCTTGACGGAACGAGCTCAAATTCGGCCCGTCCAAGCATTCCGGAACAACAATCACTAAACTTCCGCACCCAAGCCAAGGGAAGACTCCTCCCCTCTCTCCCGGGCCACTCCAGCACCCCCGGAGGCATGTCCCCCCGACAAGCCGAAGGTTTTTTTTTCAAAAAAGAGGGGGGGGGGGGGGATGCAACACGAGGACTTCCCAGGAGGTCACCCATCCTAGTACTACTCTCGCCCAAGCACGCTTAACTGCGGAGTTCTGATGGGATCCGGTGCATTAGTGCTGGTATGATCGCATCCGTTAGTATATGCACTCCAAAACTATATATCTCTTCCCTTCTTTCGTTTACCACCCAAATAAGATACTAATTCGTAAAAAACAAAAGCCAAAACTAAAACGAGAAATAGGCGATCAAAACTTCGTTACCTCCTATTAGGACCGACTCCTTAATCACATAACCCTCCTTCTCGACACGCCTACGCCCTTTTTTCTCCTTAATACCCTCGCCACGTGCCTAGGACACCCATAAATCCCGATCTTGACGGAACGAGCTCAAATTCGGCCCGTCCAAGCATTCCGGAACAACAATCACTAAACTTCCGCACCCAAGCCAAGGGAAGACTCCTCCCCTCTCTCCCGGGCCACTCCAGCACCACCGGGGGCATGTCCCCCCGACAAGCCGAAGGTTTTTTTTTCAAAAAAGAGGGGGGGGGGGGGGGGATGCAACACGAGGACTTCCCAGGAGGTCACCCATCCTAGTACTACTCTCGCCCAAGCACGCTTAACTGCGGAGTTCTGATGGGATCCGGTGCATTAGTGCTGGTATGATCGCATCCGTTAGTATATGCACTCCAAAACTATATATCTCTTCCCTTCTTTCGTTTACCACCCAAATAAGATACTAATTCGTAAAAAACAAAAGCCAAAACTAAAACGAGAAATAGGCGATCAAAACTTCGTTACCTCCTATTAGGACCGACTCCTTAATCACATAACCCTCCTTCTCGACACGCCTACGCCCTTTTTTCTCCTTAATACCCTCGCCACGTGCCTAGGACACCCATAAATCCCGATCTTGACGGAACGAGCTCAAATTCGGCCCGTCCAAGCATTCCGGAACAACAATCACTAAACTTCCGCACCCAAGCCAAGGGAAGACTCCTCCCCTCTCTCCCGGGCCACTCCAGCACCCCCGGAGGCATGTCCCCCCGACAAGCCGAAGGTTTTTTTTTCAAAAAAGAGGGGGGGGGGATGCAACACGAGGACTTCCCAGGAGGTCACCCATCCTAGTACTACTCTCGCCCAAGCACGCTTAACTGCGGAGTTCTGATGGGATCCGGTGCATTAGTGCTGGTATGATCGCATCCGTTAGTATATGCACTCCAAAACTATATATCTCTTCCCTTCTTTCGTTTACCACCCAAATAAGATACTAATTCGTAAAAAACAAAAGCCAATACTAAAACGAGAAATAGGCGATCAAAACTTCGTTACCTCCTATTAGGACCGACTCCTTAATCACATAACCCTCCTTCTCGACACGCCTACGCCCTTTTTTCTCCTTAATACCCTCGCCACGTGCCTAGGACACCCATAAATCCCGATCTTGACGGAACGAGCTCAAATTCGGCCCGTCCAAGCATTCCGGAACAACAATCACTAAACTTCCGCACCCAAGCCAAGGGAAGACTCCTCCCCTCTCTCCCGGGCCACTCCAGCACCCCCGGGGGCATGTCCCCCCGACAAGCCGAAGGTTTTTTTTTCAAAAAAGAGGGGGGGGGGGGATGCAACACGAGGACTTCCCAGGAGGTCACCCATCCTAGTACTACTCTCGCCCAAGCACGCTTAACTGCGGAGTTCTGATGGGATCCGGTGCATTAGTGCTGGTATGATCGCATCCGTTAGTATATGCACTCCAAAACTATATATCTCTTCCCTTCTTTCGTTTACCACCCAAATAAGATACTAATTCGTAAAAAACAAAAGCCAAAACTAAAACGAGAAATAGGCGATCAAAACTTCGTTACCTCCTATTAGGACCGACTCCTTAATCACATAACCCTCCTTCTCGACACGCCTACGCCCTTTTTTCTCCTTAATACCCTCGCCACGTGCCTAGGACACCCATAAATCCCGATCTTGACGGAACGAGCTCAAATTCGGCCCGTCCAAGCATTCCGGAACAACAATCACTAAACTTCCGCACCCAAGCCAAGGGAAGACTCCTCCCCTCTCTCCCGGGCCACTCCAGCACCCCCGGAGGCATGTCCCCCCGACAAGCCGAAGGTTTTTTTTTCAAAAAAGAGGGGGGGGGGATGCAACACGAGGACTTCCCAGGAGGTCACCCATCCTAGTACTACTCTCGCCCAAGCACGCTTAACTGCGGAGTTCTGATGGGATCCGGTGCATTAGTGCTGGTATGATCGCATCCGTTAGTATATGCACTCCAAAACTATATATCTCTTCCCTTCTTTCGTTTACCACCCAAATAAGATACTAATTCGTAAAAAACAAAAGCCAAAACTAAAACGAGAAATAGGCGATCAAAACTTCGTTACCTCCTATTAGGACCGACTCCTTAATCACATAACCCTCCTTCTCGACACGCCTACGCCCTTTTTTCTCCTTAATACCCTCGCCACGTGCCTAGGACACCCATAAATCCCGATCTTGACGGAACGAGCTCAAATTCGGCCCGTCCAAGCATTCCGGAACAACAATCACTAAACTTCCGCACCCAAGCCAAGGGAAGACTCCTCCCCTCTCTCCCGGGCCACTCCAGCACCCCCGGGGGCATGTCCCCCCGACAAGCCGAAGGTTTTTTTTTCAAAAAAGAGGGGGGGGGGGGATGCAACACGAGGACTTCCCAGGAGGTCACCCATCCTAGTACTACTCTCGCCCAAGCACGCTTAACTGCGGAGTTCTTATGGGATCCGGTGCATTAGTGCTGGTATGATCGCATCCGTTAGTATATGCACTCCAAAACTATATATCTCTTCCCTTCTTTCGTTTACCACCCAAATAAGATACTAATTCGTAAAAAACAAAAGCCAAAACTAAAACGAGAAATAGGCGATCAAAACTTCGTTACCTCCTATTAGGACCGACTCCTTAATCACATAACCCTCCTTCTCGACACGCCTACGCCCTTTTTTCTCCTTAATACCCTCGCCACGTGCCTAGGACACCCATAAATCCCGATCTTGACGGAACGAGCTCAAATTCGGCCCGTCCAAGCATTCCGGAACAACAATCACTAAACTTCCGCACCCAAGCCAAGGGAAGACTCCTCCCCTCTCTCCCGGGCCACTCCAGCACCCCCGGAGGCATGTCCCCCCGACAAGCCGAAGGTTTTTTTTTCAAAAAAGAGGGGGGGGGGGGATGCAACACGAGGACTTCCCAGGAGGTCACCCATCCTAGTACTACTCTCGCCCAAGCACGCTTAACTGCGGAGTTCTGATGGGATCCGGTGCATTAGTGCTGGTATGATCGCATCCGTTAGTATATGCACTCCAAAACTATATATCTCTTCCCTTCTTTCGTTTACCACCCAAATAAGATACTAATTCGTAAAAAACAAAAGCCAAAACTAAAACGAGAAATAGGCGATCAAAACTTCGTTACCTCCTATTAGGACCGACTCCTTAATCACATAACCCTCCTTCTCGACACGCCTACGCCCTTTTTTCTCCTTAATACCCTCGCCACGTGCCTAGGACACTCATAAATCCCGATCTTGACGGAACGAGCTCAAATTCGGCCCGTCCAAGCATTCCGGAACAACAATCACTAAACTTCCGCACCCAAGCCAAGGGAAGACTCCTCCCCTCTCTCCCGGGCCACTCCAGCACCCCCGGGGGCATGTCCCCCCGACAAGCCGAAGGTTTTTTTTTCAAAAAAGAGGGGGGGGGGGGATGCAACACGAGGACTTCCCAGGAGGTCACCCATCCTAGTACTACTCTCGCCCAAGCACGCTTAACTGCGGAGTTCTGATGGGATCCGGTGCATTAGTGCTGGTATGATCGCATCCGTTAGTATATGCACTCCAAAACTATATATCTCTTCCCTTCTTTCGTTTACCACCCAAATAAGATACTAATTCGTAAAAAACAAAAGCCAAAACTAAAACGAGAAATAGGCGATCAAAACTTCGTTACCTCCTATTAGGACCGACTCCTTAATCACATAACCCTCCTTCTCGACACGCCTACGCCCTTTTTTCTCCTTAATACCCTCGCCACGTGCCTAGGACACCCATAAATCCCGATCTTGACGGAACGAGCTCAAATTCGGCCCGTCCAAGCATTCCGGAACAACAATCACTAAACTTCCGCACCCAAGCCAAGGGAAGACTCCTCCCCTCTCTCCCGGGCCACTCCAGCACCCCCGGAGGCATGTCCCCCCGACAAGCCGAAGGTTTTTTTTTCAAAAAAGAGGGGGGGGGGGGATGCAACACGAGGACTTCCCAGGAGGTCACCCATCCTAGTACTACTCTCGCCCAAGCACGCTTAACTGCGGAGTTCTGATGGGATCCGGTGCATTAGTGCTGGTATGATCGCATCCGTTAGTATATGCACTCCAAAACTATATATCTCTTCCCTTCTTTCGTTTACCACCCAAATAAGATACTAATTCGTAAAAAACAAAAGCCAAAACTAAAACGAGAAATAGGCGATCAAAACTTCGTTACCTCCTATTAGGACCGACTCCTTAATCACATAACCCTCCTTCTCGACACGCCTACGCCCTTTTTTCTCCTTAATACCCTCGCCACGTGCCTAGGACACTCATAAATCCCGATCTTGACGGAACGAGCTCAAATTCGGCCCGTCCAAGCATTCCGGAACAACAATCACTAAACTTCCGCACCCAAGCCAAGGGAAGACTCCTCCCCTCTCTCCCGGGCCACTCCAGCACCCCCGGGGGCATGTCCCCCCGACAAGCCGAAGGTTTTTTTTTCAAAAAAGAGGGGGGGGGGGATGCAACACGAGGACTTCCCAGGAGGTCACCCATCCTAGTACTACTCTCGCCCAAGCACGCTTAACTGCGGAGTTCTGATGGGATCCGGTGCATTAGTGCTGGTATGATCGCATCCGTTAGTATATGCACTCCAAAACTATATATCTCTTCCCTTCTTTCGTTTACCACCCAAATAAGATACTAATTCGTAAAAAACAAAAGCCAAAACTAAAACGAGAAATAGGCGATCAAAACTTCGTTACCTCCTATTAGGACCGACTCCTTAATCACATAACCCTCCTTCTCGACACGCCTACGCCCTTTTTTCTCCTTAATACCCTCGCCACGTGCCTAGGACACCCATAAATCCCGATCTTGACGGAACGAGCTCAAATTCGGCCCGTCCAAGCATTCCGGAACAACAATCACTAAACTTCCGCACCCAAGCCAAGAGAAGACTCCTCCCCTCTCTCCCGGGCCACTCCAGCACCCCCGGAGGCATGTCCCCCCGACAAGCCGAAGGTTTTTTTTTCAAAAAAGAGGGGGGGGGGATGCAACACGAGGACTTCCCAGGAGGTCACCCATCCTAGTACTACTCTCGCCCAAGCACGCTTAACTGCGGAGTTCTGATGGGATCCGGTGCATTAGTGCTGGTATGATCGCATCCGTTAGTATATGCACTCCAAAACTATATATCTCTTCCCTTCTTTCGTTTACCACCCAAATAAGATACTAATTCGTAAAAAACAAAAGCCAAAACTAAAACGAGAAATAGGCGATCAAAACTTCGTTACCTCCTATTAGGACCGACTCCTTAATCACATAACCCTCCTTCTCGACACGCCTACGCCCTTTTTTCTCCTTAATACCCTCGCCACGTGCCTAGGACACCCATAAATCCCGATCTTGACGGAACGAGCTCAAATTCGGCCCGTCCAAGCATTCCGGAACAACAATCACTAAACTTCCGCACCCAAGCCAAGGGAAGACTCCTCCCCTCTCTCCCGGGCCACTCCAGCACCCCCGGAGGCATGTCCCCCCGACAAGCCGAAGGTTTTTTTTTCAAAAAAGAGGGGGGGGGGGATGCAACACGAGGACTTCCCAGGAGGTCACCCATCCTAGTACTACTCTCGCCCAAGCACGCTTAACTGCGGAGTTCTGATGGGATCCGGTGCATTAGTGCTGGTATGATCGCATCCGTTAGTATATGCACTCCAAAACTATATATCTCTTCCCTTCTTTCGTTTACCACCCAAATAAGATACTAATTCGTAAAAAACAAAAGCCAAAACTAAAACGAGAAATAGGCGATCAAAACTTCGTTACCTCCTATTAGGACCGACTCCTTAATCACATAACCCTCCTTCTCGACACGCCTACGCCCTTTTTTCTCCTTAATACCCTCGCCACGTGCCTAGGACACTCATAAATCCCGATCTTGACGGAACGAGCTCAAATTCGGCCCGTCCAAGCATTCCGGAACAACAATCACTAAACTTCCGCACCCAAGCCAAGGGAAGACTCCTCCCCTCTCTCCCGGGCCACTCCAGCACCCCCGGGGGCATGTCCCCCCGACAAGCCGAAGGTTTTTTTTTCAAAAAAGAGGGGGGGGGGGATGCAACACGAGGACTTCCCAGGAGGTCACCCATCCTAGTACTACTCTCGCCCAAGCACGCTTAACTGCGGAGTTCTGATGGGATCCGGTGCATTAGTGCTGGTATGATCGCATCCGTTAGTATATGCACTCCAAAACTATATATCTCTTCCCTTCTTTCGTTTACCACCCAAATAAGATACTAATTCGTAAAAAACAAAAGCCAAAACTAAAACGAGAAATAGGCGATCAAAACTTCGTTACCTCCTATTAGGACCGACTCCTTAATCACATAACCCTCCTTCTCGACACGCCTACGCCCTTTTTTCTCCTTAATACCCTCGCCACGTGCCTAGGACACCCATAAATCCCGATCTTGACGGAACGAGCTCAAATTCGGCCCGTCCAAGCATTCCGGAACAACAATCACTAAACTTCCGCACCCAAGCCAAGGGAAGACTCCTCCCCTCTCTCCCGGGCCACTCCAGCACCCCCGGAGGCATGTCCCCCCGACAAGCCGAAGGTTTTTTTTTCAAAAAAGAGGGGGGGGGGATGCAACACGAGGACTTCCCAGGAGGTCACCCATCCTAGTACTACTCTCGCCCAAGCACGCTTAACTGCGGAGTTCTGATGGGATCCGGTGCATTAGTGCTGGTATGATCGCATCCGTTAGTATATGCACTCCAAAACTATATATCTCTTCCCTTCTTTCGTTTACCACCCAAATAAGATACTAATTCGTAAAAAACAAAAGCCAATACTAAAACGAGAAATAGGCGATCAAAACTTCGTTACCTCCTATTAGGACCGACTCCTTAATCACATAACCCTCCTTCTCGACACGCCTACGCCCTTTTTTCTCCTTAATACCCTCGCCACGTGCCTAGGACACCCATAAATCCCGATCTTGACGGAACGAGATCAAATTCGGCCCGTCCAAGCATTCCGGAACAACAATCACTAAACTTCCGCACCCAAGCCAAGGGAAGACTCCTCCCCTCTCTCCCGGGCCACTCCAGCACCCCCGGGGGCATGTCCCCCCGACAAGCCGAAGGTTTTTTTTTCAAAAAAGAGGGGGGGGGGGATGCAACACGAGGACTTCCCAGGAGGTCACCCATCCTAGTACTACTCTCGCCCAAGCACGCTTAACTGCGGAGTTCTGATGGGATCCGGTGCATTAGTGCTGGTATGATCGCATCCGTTAGTATATGCACTCCAAAACTATATATCTCTTCCCTTCTTTCGTTTACCACCCAAATAAGATACTAATTCGTAAAAAACAAAAGCCAAAACTAAAACGAGAAATAGGCGATCAAAACTTCGTTACCTCCTATTAGGACCGACTCCTTAATCACATAACCCTCCTTCTCGACACGCCTACGCCCTTTTTTCTCCTTAATACCCTCGCCACGTGCATAGGACACCCATAAATCCCGATCTTGACGGAACGAGCTCAAATTCGGCCCGTCCAAGCATTCCGGAACAACAATCACTAAACTTCCGCACCCAAGCCAAGGGAAGACTCCTCCCCTCTCTCCCGGGCCACTCCAGCACCCCCGGGGGCATGTCCCCCCGACAAGCCGAAGGTTTTTTTTTCAAAAAAGAGGGGGGGGGGGGGGATGCAACACGAGGACTTCCCAGGAGGTCACCCATCCTAGTACTACTCTCGCCCAAGCACGCTTAACTGCGGAGTTCTGATGGGATCCGGTGCATTAGTGCTGGTATGATCGCATCCGTTAGTATATGCACTCCAAAACTATATATCTCTTCCCTTCTTTCGTTTACCACCCAAATAAGATACTAATTCGTAAAAAACAAAAGCCAATACTAAAACGAGAAATAGGCGATCAAAACTTCGTTACCTCCTATTAGGACCGACTCCTTAATCACATAACCCTCCTTCTCGACACGCCTACGCCCTTTTTTCTCCTTAATACCCTCGCCACGTGCCTAGGACACCCATAAATCCCGATCTTGACGGAACGAGCTCAAATTCGGCCCGTCCAAGCATTCCGGAACAACAATCACTAAACTTCCGCACCCAAGCCAAGGGAAGACTCCTCCCCTCTCTCCCGGGCCACTCCAGCACCCCCGGGGGCATGTCCCCCCGACAAGCCGAAGGTTTTTTTTTCAAAAAAGAGGGGGGGGGGGGGATGCAACACGAGGACTTCCCAGGAGGTCACCCATCCTAGTACTACTCTCGCCCAAGCACGCTTAACTGCGGAGTTCTGATGGGATCCGGTGCATTAGTGCTGGTATGATCGCATCCGTTAGTATATGCACTCCAAAACTATATATCTCTTCCCTTCTTTCGTTTACCACCCAAATAAGATACTAATTCGTAAAAAACAAAAGCCAAAACTAAAACGAGAAATAGGCGATCAAAACTTCGTTACCTCCTATTAGGACCGACTCCTTAATCACACAACCCTCCTTCTCGACACGCCTACGCCCTTTTTTCTCCTTAATACCCTCGCCACGTGCCTAGGACACCCATAAATCCCGATCTTGACGGAACGAGCTCAAATTCGGCCCGTCCAAGCATTCCGGAACAACAATCACTAAACTTCCGCACCCAAGCCAAGGGAAGACTCCTCCCCTCTCTCCCGGGCCACTCCAGCACCCCCGGAGGCATGTCCCCCCGACAAGCCGAAGGTTTTTTTTTCAAAAAAGAGGGGGGGGGGGGATGCAACACGAGGACTTCCCAGGAGGTCACCCATCCTAGTACTACTCTCGCCCAAGCACGCTTAACTGCGGAGTTCTGATGGGATCCGGTGCATTAGTGCTGGTATGATCGCATCCGTTAGTATATGCACTCCAAAACTATATATCTCTTCCCTTCTTTCGTTTACCACCCAAATAAGATACTAATTCGTAAAAAACAAAAGCCAAAACTAAAACGAGAAATAGGCGATCAAAACTTCGTTACCTCCTATTAGGACCGACTCCTTAATCACATAACCCTCCTTCTCGACACGCCTACGCCCTTTTTTCTCCTTAATACCCTCGCCACGTGCCTAGGACACCCATAAATCCCGATCTTGACGGAACGAGCTCAAATTCGGCCCGTCCAAGCATTCCGGAACAACAATCACTAAACTTCCGCACCCAAGCCAAGGGAAGACTCCTCCCCTCTCTCCCGGGCCACTCCAGCACCCCCGGGGGCATGTCCCCCCGACAAGCCGAAGGTTTTTTTTTCAAAAAAGAGGGGGGGGGGGGGGGGGGGATGCAACACGAGGACTTCCCAGGAGGTCACCCATCCTAGTACTACTCTCGCCCAAGCACGCTTAACTGCGGAGTTCTTATGGGATCCGGTGCATTAGTGCTGGTATGATCGCATCCGTTAGTATATGCACTCCAAAACTATATATCTCTTCCCTTCTTTCGTTTACCACCCAAATAAGATACTAATTCGTAAAAAACAAAAGCCAAAACTAAAACGAGAAATAGGCGATCAAAACTTCGTTACCTCCTATTAGGACCGACTCCTTAATCACATAACCCTCCTTCTCGACACGCCTACGCCCTTTTTTCTCCTTAATACCCTCGCCACGTGCCTAGGACACCCATAAATCCCGATCTTGACGGAACGAGCTCAAATTCGGCCCGTCCAAGCATTCCGGAACAACAATCACTAAACTTCCGCACCCAAGCCAAGGGAAGACTCCTCCCCTCTCTCCCGGGCCACTCCAGCACCCCCGGAGGCATGTCCCCCCGACAAGCCGAAGGTTTTTTTTTCAAAAAAGAGGGGGGGGGGATGCAACACGAGGACTTCCCAGGAGGTCACCCATCCTAGTACTACTCTCGCCCAAGCACGCTTAACTGCGGAGTTCTGATGGGATCCGGTGCATTAGTGCTGGTATGATCGCATCCGTTAGTATATGCACTCCAAAACTATATATCTCTTCCCTTCTTTCGTTTACCACCCAAATAAGATACTAATTCGTAAAAAACAAAAGCCAAAACTAAAACGAGAAATAGGCGATCAAAACTTCGTTACCTCCTATTAGGACCGACTCCTTAATCACATAACCCTCCTTCTCGACACGCCTACGCCCTTTTTTCTCCTTAATACCCTCGCCACGTGCCTAGGACACTCATAAATCCCGATCTTGACGGAACGAGCTCAAATTCGGCCCGTCCAAGCATTCCGGAACAACAATCACTAAACTTCCGCACCCAAGCCAAGGGAAGACTCCTCCCCTCTCTCCCGGGCCACTCCAGCACCCCCGGGGGCATGTCCCCCCGACAAGCCGAAGGTTTTTTTTTCAAAAAAGAGGGGGGGGGGGGGGGGATGCAACACGAGGACTTCCCAGGAGGTCACCCATCCTAGTACTACTCTCGCCCAAGCACGCTTAACTGCGGAGTTCTGATGGGATCCGGTGCATTAGTGCTGGTATGATCGCATCCGTTAGTATATGCACTCCAAAACTATATATCTCTTCCCTTCTTTCGTTTACCACCCAAATAAGATACTAATTCGTAAAAAACAAAAGCCAAAACTAAAACGAGAAATAGGCGATCAAAACTTCGTTACCTCCTATTAGGACCGACTCCTTAATCACATAACCCTCCTTCTCGACACGCCTACGCCCTTTTTTCTCCTTAATACCCTCGCCACGTGCCTAGGACACCCATAAATCCCGATCTTGACGGAACGAGCTCAAATTCGGCCCGTCCAAGCATTCCGGAACAACAATCACTAAACTTCCGCACCCAAGCCAAGGGAAGACTCCTCCCCTCTCTCCCGGGCCACTCCAGCACCCCCGGAGGCATGTCCCCCCGACAAGCCGAAGGTTTTTTTTTCAAAAAAGAGGGGGGGGGGGATGCAACACGAGGACTTCCCAGGAGGTCACCCATCCTAGTACTACTCTCGCCCAAGCACGCTTAATTGCGGAGTTCTGATGGGATCCGGTGCATTAGTGCTGGTATGATCGCATCCGTTAGTATATGCACTCCAAAACTATATATCTCTTCCCTTCTTTCGTTTACCACCCAAATAAGATACTAATTCGTAAAAAACAAAAGCCAAAACTAAAACGAGAAATAGGCGATCAAAACTTCGTTACCTCCTATTAGGACCGACTCCTTAATCACATAACCCTCCTTCTCGACACGCCTACGCCCTTTTTTCTCCTTAATACCCTCGCCACGTGCCTAGGACACTCATAAATCCCGATCTTGACGGAACGAGCTCAAATTCGGCCCGTCCAAGCATTCCGGAACAACAATCACTAAACTTCCGCACCCAAGCCAAGGGAAGACTCCTCCCCTCTCTCCCGGGCCACTCCAGCACCCCCGGGGACATGTCCCCCCGACAAGCCGAAGGTTTTTTTTTCAAAAAAGAGGGGGGGGGGGGGGGGGATGCAACACGAGGACTTCCCAGGAGGTCACCCATCCTAGTACTACTCTCGCCCAAGCACGCTTAACTGCGGAGTTCTGATGGGATCCGGTGCATTAGTGCTGGTATGATCGCATCCGTTAGTATATGCACTCCAAAACTATATATCTCTTCCCTTCTTTCGTTTACCACCCAAATAAGATACTAATTCGTAAAAAACAAAAGCCAAAACTAAAACGAGAAATAGGCGATCAAAACTTCGTTACCTCCTATTAGGACCGACTCCTTAATCACATAACCCTCCTTCTCGACACGCCTACGCCCTTTTTTCTCCTTAATACCCTCGCCACGTGCCTAGGACACCCATAAATCCCGATCTTGACGGAACGAGCTCAAATTCGGCCCGTCCAAGCATTCCGGAACAACAATCACTAAACTTCCGCACCCAAGCCAAGAGAAGACTCCTCCCCTCTCTCCCGGGCCACTCCAGCACCCCCGGAGGCATGTCCCCCCGACAAGCCGAAGGTTTTTTTTTCAAAAAAGAGGGGGGGGGATGCAACACGAGGACTTCCCAGGAGGTCACCCATCCTAGTACTACTCTCGCCCAAGCACGCTTAACTGCGGAGTTCTGATGGGATCCGGTGCATTAGTGCTGGTATGATCGCATCCGTTAGTATATGCACTCCAAAACTATATATCTCTTCCCTTCTTTCGTTTACCACCCAAATAAGATACTAATTCGTAAAAAACAAAAGCCAAAACTAAAACGAGAAATAGGCGATCAAAACTTCGTTACCTCCTATTAGGACCGACTCCTTAATCACACAACCCTCCTTCTCGACACGCCTACGCCCTTTTTTCTCCTTAATACCCTCGCCACGTGCCTAGGACACCCATAAATCCCGATCTTGACGGAACGAGCTCAAATTCGGCCCGTCCAAGCATTCCGGAACAACAATCACTAAACTTCCGCACCCAAGCCAAGGGAAGACTCCTCCCCTCTCTCCCGGGCCACTCCAGCACCCCCGGAGGCATGTCCCCCCGACAAGCCGAAGGTTTTTTTTTCAAAAAAGAGGGGGGGGGGATGCAACACGAGGACTTCCCAGGAGGTCACCCATCCTAGTACTACTCTCGCCCAAGCACGCTTAACTGCGGAGTTCTGATGGGATCCGGTGCATTAGTGCTGGTATGATCGCATCCGTTAGTATATGCACTCCAAAACTATATATCTCTTCCCTTCTTTCGTTTACCACCCAAATAAGATACTAATTCGTAAAAAACAAAAGCCAAAACTAAAACGAGAAATAGGCGATCAAAACTTCGTTACCTCCTATTAGGACCGACTCCTTAATCACATAACCCTCCTTCTCGACACGCCTACGCCCTTTTTTCTCCTTAATACCCTCGCCACGTGCCTAGGACACCCATAAATCCCGATCTTGACGGAACGAGCTCAAATTCGGCCCGTCCAAGCATTCCGGAACAACAATCACTAAACTTCCGCACCCAAGCCAAGGGAAGACTCCTCCCCTCTCTCCCGGGCCACTCCAGCACCACCGGGGGCATGTCCCCCCGACAAGCCGAAGGTTTTTTTTTCAAAAAAGAGGGGGGGGGGGGGATGCAACACGAGGACTTCCCAGGAGGTCACCCATCCTAGTACTACTCTCGCCCAAGCACGCTTAACTGCGGAGTTCTGATGGGATCCGGTGCATTAGTGCTGGTATGATCGCATCCGTTAGTATATGCACTCCAAAACTATATATCTCTTCCCTTCTTTCGTTTACCACCCAAATAAGATACTAATTCGTAAAAAACAAAAGCCAAAACTAAAACGAGAAATAGGCGATCAAAACTTCGTTACCTCCTATTAGGACCGACTCCTTAATCACATAACCCTCCTTCTCGACACGCCTACGCCCTTTTTTCTCCTTAATACCCTCGCCACGTGCCTAGGACACCCATAAATCCCGATCTTGACGGAACGAGCTCAAATTCGGCCCGTCCAAGCATTCCGGAACAACAATCACTAAACTTCCGCACCCAAGCCAAGGGAAGACTCCTCCCCTCTCTCCCGGGCCACTCCAGCACCCCCGGAGGCATGTCCCCCCGACAAGCCGAAGGTTTTTTTTTCAAAAAAGAGGGGGGGGGGATGCAACACGAGGACTTCCCAGGAGGTCACCCATCCTAGTACTACTCTCGCCCAAGCACGCTTAACTGCGGAGTTCTGATGGGATCCGGTGCATTAGTGCTGGTATGATCGCATCCGTTAGTATATGCACTCCAAAACTATATATCTCTTCCCTTCTTTCGTTTACCACCCAAATAAGATACTAATTCGTAAAAAACAAAAGCCAAAACTAAAACGAGAAATAGGCGATCAAAACTTCGTTACCTCCTATTAGGACCGACTCCTTAATCACATAACCCTCCTTCTCGACACGCCTACGCCCTTTTTTCTCCTTAATACCCTCGCCACGTGCCTAGGACACCCATAAATCCCGATCTTGACGGAACGAGCTCAAATTCGGCCCGTCCAAGCATTCCGGAACAACAATCACTAAACTTCCGCACCCAAGCCAAGGGAAGACTCCTCCCCTCTCTCCCGGGCCACTCCAGCACCCCCGGGGGCATGTCCCCCCGACAAGCCGAAGGTTTTTTTTTCAAAAAAGAGGGGGGGGGGGATGCAACACGAGGACTTCCCAGGAGGTCACCCATCCTAGTACTACTCTCGCCCAAGCACGCTTAACTGCGGAGTTCTGATGGGATCCGGTGCATTAGTGCTGGTATGATCGCATCCGTTAGTATATGCACTCCAAAACTATATATCTCTTCCCTTCTTTCGTTTACCACCCAAATAAGATACTAATTCGTAAAAAACAAAAGCCAAAACTAAAACGAGAAATAGGCGATCAAAACTTCGTTACCTCCTATTAGGACCGACTCCTTAATCACATAACCCTCCTTCTCGACACGCCTACGCCCTTTTTTCTCCTTAATACCCTCGCCACGTGCCTAGGACACCCATAAATCCCGATCTTGACGGAACGAGCTCAAATTCGGCCCGTCCAAGCATTCCGGAACAACAATCACTAAACTTCCGCACCCAAGCCAAGGGAAGACTCCTCCCCTCTCTCCCGGGCCACTGCAGCACCCCCGGAGGCATGTCCCCCCGACAAGCCGAAGGTTTTTTTTTCAAAAAAGAGGGGGGGGGGATGCAACACGAGGACTTCCCAGGAGGTCACCCATCCTAGTACTACTCTCGCCCAAGCACGCTTAACTGCGGAGTTCTGATGGGATCCGGTGCATTAGTGCTGGTATGATCGCATCCGTTAGTATATGCACTCCAAAACTATATATCTCTTCCCTTCTTTCGTTTACCACCCAAATAAGATACTAATTCGTAAAAAACAAAAGCCAAAACTAAAACGAGAAATAGGCGATCAAAACTTCGTTACCTCCTATTAGGACCGACTCCTTAATCACATAACCCTCCTTCTCGACACGCCTACGCCCTTTTTTCTCCTTAATACCCTCGCCACGTGCCTAGGACACCCATAAATCCCGATCTTGACGGAACGAGCTCAAATTCGGCCCGTCCAAGCATTCCGGAACAACAATCACTAAACTTCCGCACCCAAGCCAAGGGAAGACTCCTCCCCTCTCTCCCGGGCCACTCCAGCACCCCCGGGGGCATGTCCCCCCGACAAGCCGAAGGTTTTTTTTTCAAAAAAGAGGGGGGGGGGGATGCAACACGAGGACTTCCCAGGAGGTCACCCATCCTAGTACTACTCTCGCCCAAGCACGCTTAACTGCGGAGTTCTTATGGGATCCGGTGCATTAGTGCTGGTATGATCGCATCCGTTAGTATATGCACTCCAAAACTATATATCTCTTCCCTTCTTTCGTTTACCACCCAAATAAGATACTAATTCGTAAAAAACAAAAGCCAAAACTAAAACGAGAAATAGGCGATCAAAACTTCGTTACCTCCTATTAGGACCGACTCCTTAATCACATAACCCTCCTTCTCGACACGCCTACGCCCTTTTTTCTCCTTAATACCCTCGCCACGTGCCTAGGACACCCATAAATCCCGATCTTGACGGAACGAGCTCAAATTCGGCCCGTCCAAGCATTCCGGAACAACAATCACTAAACTTCCGCACCCAAGCCAAGGGAAGACTCCTCCCCTCTCTCCCGGGCCACTCCAGCACCCCCGGAGGCATGTCCCCCCGACAAGCCGAAGGTTTTTTTTTCAAAAAAGAGGGGGGGGGGATGCAACACGAGGACTTCCCAGGAGGTCACCCATCCTAGTACTACTCTCGCCCAAGCACGCTTAACTGCGGAGTTCTGATGGGATCCGGTGCATTAGTGCTGGTATGATCGCATCCGTTAGTATATGCACTCCAAAACTATATATCTCTTCCCTTCTTTCGTTTACCACCCAAATAAGATACTAATTCGTAAAAAACAAAAGCCAAAACTAAAACGAGAAATAGGCGATCAAAACTTCGTTACCTCCTATTAGGACCGACTCCTTAATCACATAACCCTCCTTCTCGACACGCCTACGCCCTTTTTTCTCCTTAATACCCTCGCCACGTGCCTAGGACACTCATAAATCCCGATCTTGACGGAACGAGCTCAAATTCGGCCCGTCCAAGCATTCCGGAACAACAATCACTAAACTTCCGCACCCAAGCCAAGGGAAGACTCCTCCCCTCTCTCCCGGGCCACTCCAGCACCCCCGGGGGCATGTCCCCCCGACAAGCCGAAGGTTTTTTTTTCAAAAAAGAGGGGGGGGGGGGGGGATGCAACACGAGGACTTCCCAGGAGGTCACCCATCCTAGTACTACTCTCGCCCAAGCACGCTTAACTGCGGAGTTCTGATGGGATCCGGTGCATTAGTGCTGGTATGATCGCATCCGTTAGTATATGCACTCCAAAACTATATATCTCTTCCCTTCTTTCGTTTACCACCCAAATAAGATACTAATTCGTAAAAAACAAAAGCCAAAACTAAAACGAGAAATAGGCGATCAAAACTTCGTTACCTCCTATTAGGACCGACTCCTTAATCACATAACCCTCCTTCTCGACACGCCTACGCCCTTTTTTCTCCTTAATACCCTCGCCACGTGCCTAGGACACCCATAAATCCCGATCTTGACGGAACGAGCTCAAATTCGGCCCGTCCAAGCATTCCGGAACAACAATCACTAAACTTCCGCACCCAAGCCAAGGGAAGACTCCTCCCCTCTCTCCCGGGCCACTCCAGCACCCCCGGAGGCATGTCCCCCCGACAAGCCGAAGGTTTTTTTTTCAAAAAAGAGGGGGGGGGGGGGATGCAACACGAGGACTTCCCAGGAGGTCACCCATCCTAGTACTACTCTCGCCCAAGCACGCTTAACTGCGGAGTTCTGATGGGATCCGGTGCATTAGTGCTGGTATGATCGCATCCGTTAGTATATGCACTCCAAAACTATATATCTCTTCCCTTCTTTCGTTTACCACCCAAATAAGATACTAATTCGTAAAAAACAAAAGCCAAAACTAAAACGAGAAATAGGCGATCAAAACTTCGTTACCTCCTATTAGGACCGACTCCTTAATCACATAACCCTCCTTCTCGACACGCCTACGCCCTTTTTTCTCCTTAATACCCTCGCCACGTGCCTAGGACACTCATAAATCCCGATCTTGACGGAACGAGCTCAAATTCGGCCCGTCCAAGCATTCCGGAACAACAATCACTAAACTTCCGCACCCAAGCCAAGGGAAGACTCCTCCCCTCTCTCCCGGGCCACTCCAGCACCCCCGGGGGCATGTCCCCCCGACAAGCCGAAGGTTTTTTTTTCAAAAAAGAGGAGGGGGGGGATGCAACACGAGGACTTCCCAGGAGGTCACCCATCCTAGTACTACTCTCGCCCAAGCACGCTTAACTGCGGAGTTCTGATGGGATCCGGTGCATTAGTGCTGGTATGATCGCATCCGTTAGTATATGCACTCCAAAACTATATATCTCTTCCCTTCTTTCGTTTACCACCCAAATAAGATACTAATTCGTAAAAAACAAAAGCCAAAACTAAAACGAGAAATAGGCGATCAAAACTTCGTTACCTCCTATTAGGACCGACTCCTTAATCACATAACCCTCCTTCTCGACACGCCTACGCCCTTTTTTCTCCTTAATACCCTCGCCACGTGCCTAGGACACCCATAAATCCCGATCTTGACGGAACGAGCTCAAATTCGGTCCGTCCAAGCATTCCGGAACAACAATCACTAAACTTCCGCACCCAAGCCAAGAGAAGACTCCTCCCCTCTCTCCCGGGCCACTCCAGCACCCCCGGAGGCATGTCCCCCCGACAAGCCGAAGGTTTTTTTTTCAAAAAAGAGGGGGGGGGGGATGCAACACGAGGACTTCCCAGGAGGTCACCCATCCTAGTACTACTCTCGCCCAAGCACGCTTAACTGCGGAGTTCTGATGGGATCCGGTGCATTAGTGCTGGTATGATCGCATCCGTTAGTATATGCACTCCAAAACTATATATCTCTTCCCTTCTTTCGTTTACCACCCAAATAAGATACTAATTCGTAAAAAACAAAAGCCAAAACTAAAACGAGAAATAGGCGATCAAAACTTCGTTACCTCCTATTAGGACCGACTCCTTAATCACATAACCCTCCTTCTCGACACGCCTACGCCCTTTTTTCTCCTTAATACCCTCGCCACGTGCCTAGGACACCCATAAATCCCGATCTTGACGGAACGAGCTCAAATTCGGCCCGTCCAAGCATTCCGGAACAACAATCACTAAACTTCCGCACCCAAGCCAAGGGAAGACTCCTCCCCTCTCTCCCGGGCCACTCCAGCACCCCCGGGGGCATGTCCCCCCGACAAGCCGAAGGTTTTTTTTTCAAAAAAGAGGGGGGGGGGGGATGCAACACGAGGACTTCCCAGGAGGTCACCCATCCTAGTACTACTCTCGCCCAAGCACGCTTAACTGCGGAGTTCTGATGGGATCCGGTGCATTAGTGCTGGTATGATCGCATCCGTTAGTATATGCACTCCAAAACTATATATCTCTTCCCTTCTTTCGTTTACCACCCAAATAAGATACTAATTCGTAAAAAACAAAAGCCAAAACTAAAACGAGAAATAGGCGATCAAAACTTCGTTACCTCCTATTAGGACCGACTCCTTAATCACATAACCCTCCTTCTCGACACGCCTACGCCCTTTTTTCTCCTTAATACCCTCGCCACGTGCCTAGGACACCCATAAATCCCGATCTTGACGGAACGAGCTCAAATTCGGCCCGTCCAAGCATTCCGGAACAACAATCACTAAACTTCCGCACCCAAGCCAAGGGAAGACTCCTCCCCTCTCTCCCGGGCCACTCCAGCACCCCCGGAGGCATGTCCCCCCGACAAGCCGAAGGTTTTTTTTTCAAAAAAGAGGGGGGGGGATGCAACACGAGGACTTCCCAGGAGGTCACCCATCCTAGTACTACTCTCGCCCAAGCACGCTTAACTGCGGAGTTCTGATGGGATCCGGTGCATTAGTGCTGGTATGATCGCATCCGTTAGTATATGCACTCCAAAACTATATATCTCTTCCCTTCTTTCGTTTACCACCCAAATAAGATACTAATTCGTAAAAAACAAAAGCCAAAACTAAAACGAGAAATAGGCGATCAAAACTTCGTTACCTCCTATTAGGACCGACTCCTTAATCACATAACCCTCCTTCTCGACACGCCTACGCCCTTTTTTCTCCTTAATACCCTCGCCACGTGCCTAGGACACCCATAAATCCCGATCTTGACGGAACGAGCTCAAATTCGGCCCGTCCAAGCATTCCGGAACAACAATCACTAAACTTCCGCACCCAAGCCAAGGGAAGACTCCTCCCCTCTCTCCCGGGCCACTCCAGCACCCCCGGAGGCATGTCCCCCCGACAAGCCGAAGGTTTTTTTTTCAAAAAAGAGGGGGGGGGGGGGGATGCAACACGAGGACTTCCCAGGAGGTCACCCATCCTAGTACTACTCTCGCCCAAGCACGCTTAACTGCGGAGTTCTGATGGGATCCGGTGCATTAGTGCTGGTATGATCGCATCCGTTAGTATATGCACTCCAAAACTATATATCTCTTCCCTTCTTTCGTTTACCACCCAAATAAGATACTAATTCGTAAAAAACAAAAGCCAAAACTAAAACGAGAAATAGGCGATCAAAACTTCGTTACCTCCTATTAGGACCGACTCCTTAATCACATAACCCTCCTTCTCGACACGCCTACGCCCTTTTTTCTCCTTAATACCCTCGCCACGTGCCTAGGACACCCATAAATCCCGATCTTGACGGAACGAGCTCAAATTCGGCCCGTCCAAGCATTCCGGAACAACAATCACTAAACTTCCGCACCCAAGCCAAGGGAAGACTCCTCCCCTCTCTCCCGGGCCACTCCAGCACCCCCGGGGGCATGTCCCCCCGACAAGCCGAAGGTTTTTTTTTCAAAAAAGAGGGGGGGGGGGGATGCAACACGAGGACTTCCCAGGAGGTCACCCATCCTAGTACTACTCTCGCCCAAGCACGCTTAACTGCGGAGTTCTGATGGGATCCGGTGCATTAGTGCTGGTATGATCGCATCCGTTAGTATATGCACTCCAAAACTATATATCTCTTCCCTTCTTTCGTTTACCACCCAAATAAGATACTAATTCGTAAAAAACAAAAGCCAAAACTAAAACGAGAAATAGGCGATCAAAACTTCGTTACCTCCTATTAGGACCGACTCCTTAGTCACATAACCCTCCTTCTCGACACGCCTACGCCCTTTTTTCTCCTTAATACCCTCGCCACGTGCCTAGGACACCCATAAATCCCGATCTTGACGGAACGAGCTCAAATTCGGCCCGTCCAAGCATTCCGGAACAACAATCACTAAACTTCCGCACCCAAGCCAAGGGAAGACTCCTCCCCTCTCTCCCGGGCCACTCCAGCACCCCCGGGGGCATGTCCCCCCGACAAGCCGAAGGTTTTTTTTTCAAAAAAGAGGGGGGGCGGGGGGGATGCAACACGAGGACTTCCCAGGAGGTCACCCATCCTAGTACTACTCTCGCCCAAGCACGCTTAACTGCGGAGTTCTGATGGGATCCGGTGCATTAGTGCTGGTATGATCGCATCCGTTAGTATATGCACTCCAAAACTATATATCTCTTCCCTTCTTTCGTTTACCACCCAAATAAGATACTAATTCGTAAAAAACAAAAGCCAAAACTAAAACGAGAAATAGGCGATCAAAACTTCGTTACCTCCTATTAGGACCGACTCCTTAATCACATAACCCTCCTTCTCGACACGCCTACGCCCTTTTTTCTCCTTAATACCCTCGCCACGTGCCTAGGACACCCATAAATCCCGATCTTGACGGAACGAGCTCAAATTCGGCCCGTCCAAGCATTCCGGAACAACAATCACTAAACTTCCGCACCCAAGCCAAGGGAAGACTCCTCCCCTCTCTCCCGGGCCACTCCAGCACCCCCGGAGGCATGTCCCCCCGACAAGCCGAAGGTTTTTTTTTCAAAAAAGAGGGGGGGGGGGATGCAACACGAGGACTTCCCAGGAGGTCACCCATCCTAGTACTACTCTCGCCCAAGCACGCTTAACTGCGGAGTTCTGATGGGATCCGGTGCATTAGTGCTGGTATGATCGCATCCGTTAGTATATGCACTCCAAAACTATATATCTCTTCCCTTCTTTCGTTTACCACCCAAATAAGATACTAATTCGTAAAAAACAAAAGCCAAAACTAAAACGAGAAATAGGCGATCAAAACTTCGTTACCTCCTATTAGGACCGACTCCTTAATCACATAACCCTCCTTCTCGACACGCCTACGCCCTTTTTTCTCCTTAATACCCTCGCCACGTGCCTAGGACACCCATAAATCCCGATCTTGACGGAACGAGCTCAAATTCGGCCCGTCCAAGCATTCCGGAACAACAATCACTAAACTTCCGCACCCAAGCCAAGGGAAGACTCCTCCCCTCTCTCCCGGGCCACTCCAGCACCCCCGGGGGCATGTCCCCCCGACAAGCCGAAGGTTTTTTTTTCAAAAAAGAAGGGGGGGGGGGGATGCAACACGAGGACTTCCCAGGAGGTCACCCATCCTAGTACTACTCTCGCCCAAGCACGCTTAACTGCGGAGTTCTGATGGGATCCGGTGCATTAGTGCTGGTATGATCGCATCCGTTAGTATATGCACTCCAAAACTATATATCTCTTCCCTTCTTTCGTTTACCACCCAAATAAGATACTAATTCGTAAAAAACAAAAGCCAAAACTAAAACGAGAAATAGGCGATCAAAACTTCGTTACCTCCTATTAGGACCGACTCCTTAATCACATAACCCTCCTTCTCGACACGCCTACGCCCTTTTTTCTCCTTAATACCCTCGCCACGTGCCTAGGACACCCATAAATCCCGATCTTGACGGAACGAGCTCAAATTCGGCCCGTCCAAGCATTCCGGAACAACAATCACTAAACTTCCGCACCCAAGCCAAGGGAAGACTCCTCCCCTCTCTCCCGGGCCACTCCAGCACCCCCGGGGGCATGTCCCCCCGACAAGCCGAAGGTTTTTTTTTCAAAAAAGAGGGGGGGGGGATGCAACACGAGGACTTCCCAGGAGGTCACCCATCCTAGTACTACTCTCGCCCAAGCACGCTTAACTGCGGAGTTCTGATGGGATCCGGTGCATTAGTGCTGGTATGATCGCATCCGTTAGTATATGCACTCCAAAACTATATATCTCTTCCCTTCTTTCGTTTACCACCCAAATAAGATACTAATTCGTAAAAAACAAAAGCCAAAACTAAAACGAGAAATAGGCGATCAAAACTTCGTTACCTCCTATTAGGACCGACTCCTTAATCACATAACCCTCCTTCTCGACACGCCTACGCCCTTTTTTCTCCTTAATACCCTCGCCACGTGCCTAGGACACCCATAAATCCCGATCTTGACGGAACGAGCTCAAATTCGGCCCGTCCAAGCATTCCGGAACAACAATCACTAAACTTCCGCACCCAAGCCAAGGGAAGACTCCTCCCCTCTCTCCCGGGCCACTCCAGCACCCCCGGAGGCATGTCCCCCCGACAAGCCGAAGGTTTTTTTTTCAAAAAAGAGGGGGGGGGGATGCAACACGAGGACTTCCCAGGAGGTCAACCATCCTAGTACTACTCTCGCCCAAGCACGCTTAACTGCGGAGTTCTGATGGGATCCGGTGCATTAGTGCTGGTATGATCGCATCCGTTAGTATATGCACTCCAAAACTATATATCTCTTCCCTTCTTTCGTTTACCACCCAAATAAGATACTAATTCGTAAAAAACAAAAGCCAAAACTAAAACGAGAAATAGGCGATCAAAACTTCGTTACCTCCTATTAGGACCGACTCCTTAATCACATAACCCTCCTTCTCGACACGCCTACGCCCTTTTTTCTCCTTAATACCCTCGCCACGTGCCTAGGACACCCATAAATCCCGATCTTGACGGAACGAGCTCAAATTCGGCCCGTCCAAGCATTCCGGAACAACAATCACTAAACTTCCGCACCCAAGCCAAGGGAAGACTCCTCCCCTCTCTCCCGGGCCACTCCAGCACCCCCGGGGGCATGTCCCCCCGACAAGCCGAAGGTTTTTTTTTCAAAAAAGAGGGGGGGGGGGGATGCAACACGAGGACTTCCCAGGAGGTCACCCATCCTAGTACTACTCTCGCCCAAGCACGCTTAACTGCGGAGTTCTGATGGGATCCGGTGCATTAGTGCTGGTATGATCGCATCCGTTAGTATATGCACTCCAAAACTATATATCTCTTCCCTTCTTTCGTTTACCACCCAAATAAGATACTAATTCGTAAAAAACAAAAGCCAAAACTAAAACGAGAAATAGGCGATCAAAACTTCGTTACCTCCTATTAGGACCGACTCCTTAATCACATAACCCTCCTTCTCGACACGCCTACGCCCTTTTTTCTCCTTAATACCCTCGCCACGTGCCTAGGACACCCATAAATCCCGATCTTGACGGAACGAGCTCAAATTCGGCCCGTCCAAGCATTCCGGAACAACAATCACTAAACTTCCGCACCCAAGCCAAGGGAAGACTCCTCCCCTCTCTCCCGGGCCACTCCAGCACCCCCGGGGGCATGTCCCCCCGACAAGCCGAAGGTTTTTTTTTCAAAAAAGAGGGGGGGGGGATGCAACACGAGGACTTCCCAGGAGGTCACCCATCCTAGTACTACTCTCGCCCAAGCACGCTTAACTGCGGAGTTCTGATGGGATCCGGTGCATTAGTGCTGGTATGATCGCATCCGTTAGTATATGCACTCCAAAACTATATATCTCTTCCCTTCTTTCGTTTACCACCCAAATAAGATACTAATTCGTAAAAAACAAAAGCCAAAACTAAAACGAGAAATAGGCGATCAAAACTTCGTTACCTCCTATTAGGACCGACTCCTTAATCACATAACCCTCCTTCTCGACACGCCTACGCCCTTTTTTCTCCTTAATACCCTCGCCACGTGCCTAGGACACCCATAAATCCCGATCTTGACGGAACGAGCTCAAATTCGGCCCGTCCAAGCATTCCGGAACAACAATCACTAAACTTCCGCACCCAAGCCAAGGGAAGACTCCTCCCCTCTCTCCCGGGCCACTCCAGCACCCCCGGAGGCATGTCCCCCCGACAAGCCGAAGGTTTTTTTTTCAAAAAAGAGGGGGGGGGGATGCAACACGAGGACTTCCCAGGAGGTCAACCATCCTAGTACTACTCTCGCCCAAGCACGCTTAACTGCGGAGTTCTGATGGGATCCGGTGCATTAGTGCTGGTATGATCGCATCCGTTAGTATATGCACTCCAAAACTATATATCTCTTCCCTTCTTTCGTTTACCACCCAAATAAGATACTAATTCGTAAAAAACAAAAGCCAAAACTAAAACGAGAAATAGGCGATCAAAACTTCGTTACCTCCTATTAGGACCGACTCCTTAATCACATAACCCTCCTTCTCGACACGCCTACGCCCTTTTTTCTCCTTAATACCCTCGCCACGTGCCTAGGACACCCATAAATCCCGATCTTGACGGAACGAGCTCAAATTCGGCCCGTCCAAGCATTCCGGAACAACAATCACTAAACTTCCGCACCCAAGCCAAGGGAAGACTCCTCCCCTCTCTCCCGGGCCACTCCAGCACCCCCGGGGGCATGTCCCCCCGACAAGCCGAAGGTTTTTTTTTCAAAAAAGAGGGGGGGGGGGGATGCAACACGAGGACTTCCCAGGAGGTCACCCATCCTAGTACTACTCTCGCCCAAGCACGCTTAACTGCGGAGTTCTGATGGGATCCGGTGCATTAGTGCTGGTATGATCGCATCCGTTAGTATATGCACTCCAAAACTATATATCTCTTCCCTTCTTTCGTTTACCACCCAAATAAGATACTAATTCGTAAAAAACAAAAGCCAAAACTAAAACGAGAAATAGGCGATCAAAACTTCGTTACCTCCTATTAGGACCGACTCCTTAATCACATAACCCTCCTTCTCGACACGCCTACGCCCTTTTTTCTCCTTAATACCCTCGCCACGTGCCTAGGACACCCATAAATCCCGATCTTGACGGAACGAGCTCAAATTCGGCCCGTCCAAGCATTCCGGAACAACAATCACTAAACTTCCGCACCCAAGCCAAGGGAAGACTCCTCCCCTCTCTCCCGGGCCACTCCAGCACCCCCGGGGGCATGTCCCCCCGACAAGCCGAAGGTTTTTTTTTCAAAAAAGAGGGGGGGGGGGGATGCAACACGAGGACTTCCCAGGAGGTCACCCATCCTAGTACTACTCTCGCCCAAGCACGCTTAACTGCGGAGTTCTGATGGGATCCGGTGCATTAGTGCTGGTATGATCGCATCCGTTAGTATATGCACTCCAAAACTATATATCTCTTCCCTTCTTTCGTTTACCACCCAAATAAGATACTAATTCGTAAAAAACAAAAGCCAAAACTAAAACGAGAAATAGGCGATCAAAACTTCGTTACCTCCTATTAGGACCGACTCCTTAATCACATAACCCTCCTTCTCGACACGCCTACGCCCTTTTTTCTCCTTAATACCCTCGCCACGTGCCTAGGACACCCATAAATCCCGATCTTGACGGAACGAGCTCAAATTCGGCCCGTCCAAGCATTCCGGAACAACAATCACTAAACTTCCGCACCCAAGCCAAGGGAAGACTCCTCCCCTCTCTCCCGGGCCACTCCAGCACCCCCGGAGGCATGTCCCCCGACAAGCCGAAGGTTTTTTTTTCAAAAAAGAGGGGGGGGGGGGATGCAACACGAGGACTTCCCAGGAGGTCACCCATCCTAGTACTACTCTCGCCCAAGCACGCTTAACTGCGGAGTTCTGATGGGATCCGGTGCATTAGTGCTGGTATGATCGCATCCGTTAGTATATGCACTCCAAAACTATATATCTCTTCCCTTCTTTCGTTTACCACCCAAATAAGATACTAATTCGTAAAAACAAAAGCCAAAACTAAAACGAGAAATAGGCGATCAAAACTTCGTTACTCCTATTAGGACCGACTCCTTAATCACATAACCCTCCTTCTCGACACGCCTACGCCCTTTTTTCTCCTTAATACCCTCGCCACGTGCCTAGGACACCCATAAATCCCGATCTTGACGGAACGAGCTCAAATTCGGCCCGTCCAAGCATTCCGGAACAACAATCACTAAACTTCCGCACCCAAGCCAAGGGAAGACTCCTCCCCTCTCTCCCGGGCCACTCCAGCACCCCCGGGGGCATGTCCCCCCGACAAGCCGAAGGTTTTTTTTCAAAAAAGAGGGGGGGGGGGGATGCAACACGAGGACTTCCCAGGAGGTCACCCATCCTAGTACTACTCTCGCCCAAGCACGCTTAACTGCGGAGTTCTGATGGGATCCGGTGCATTAGTGCTGGTATGATCGCATCCGTTAGTATATGCACTCCAAAACTATATATCTCTTCCCTTCTTTCGTTTACCACCCAAATAAGATACTAATTCGTAAAAAACAAAAGCCAAAACTAAAACGAGAAATAGGCGATCAAAACTTCGTTACCTCCTATTAGGACCGACTCCTTAATCACATAACCCTCCTTCTCGACACGCCTACGCCCTTTTTTCTCCTTAATACCCTCGCCACGTGCCTAGGACACCCATAAATCCCGATCTTGACGGAACGAGCTCAAATTCGGCCCGTCCAAGCATTCCGGAACAACAATCACTAAACTTCCGCACCCAAGCCAAGGGAAGACTCCTCCCCTCTCTCCCGGGCCACTCCAGCACCCCCGGAGGCATGTCCCCCCGACAAGCCGAAGGTTTTTTTTTTCAAAAAAGAGGGGGGGGGATGCAACACGAGGACTTCCCAGGAGGTCAACCATCCTAGTACTACTCTCGCCCAAGCACGCTTAACTGCGGAGTTCTGATGGGATCCGGTGCATTAGTGCTGGTATGATCGCATCCGTTAGTATATGCACTCCAAAACTATTATATCTCTTCCCTTCTTTCGTTTACCACCCAAATAAGATACTAATTCGTAAAAAACAAAAGCCAAAACTAAAACGAGAAATAGGCGATCAAAACTTCGTTACCTCCTATTAGGACCGACTCCTTAATCACATAACCCTCCTTCTCGACACGCCTACGCCCTTTTTTCTCCTTAATACCCTCGCCACGTGCCTAGGACACCCATAAATCCCGATCTTGACGGAACGAGCTCAAATTCGGCCCGTCCAAGCATTCCGGAACAACAATCACTAAACTTCCGCACCCAAGCCAAGGGAAGACTCCTCCCCTCTCTCCCGGGCCACTCCAGCACCCCCGGGGCATGTCCCCCGACAAGCCGAAGGTTTTTTTTTCAAAAAAGAGGGGGGGGGGGGGATGCAACACGAGGACTTCCCAGGAGGTCACCCATCCTAGTACTACTCTCGCCCAAGCACGCTTAACTGCGGAGTTCTGATGGGATCCGGTGCATTAGTGCTGGTATGATCGCATCCGTTAGTATATGCACTCCAAAACTATATATCTCTTCCCTTCTTTCGTTTACCACCCAAATAAGATACTAATTCGTAAAAAACAAAAGCCAAAACTAAAACGAGAAATAGGCGATCAAAACTTCGTTACCTCCTATTAGGACCGACTCCTTAATCACATAACCCTCCTTCTCGACACGCCTACGCCCTTTTTTCTCCTTAATACCCTCGCCACGTGCCTAGGACACCCATAAATCCCGATCTTGACGGAACGAGCTCAAATTCGGCCCGTCCAAGCATTCCGGAACAACAATCACTAAACTTCCGCACCCAAGCCAAGGGAAGACTCCTCCCCTCTCTCCCGGGCCACTCCAGCACCCCCGGGGGCATGTCCCCCCGACAAGCCGAAGGTTTTTTTTTCAAAAAAGAGGGGGGGGGGGATGCAACACGAGGACTTCCCAGGAGGTCACCCATCCTAGTACTACTCTCGCCCAAGCACGCTTAACTGCGGAGTTCTGATGGGATCCGGTGCATTAGTGCTGGTATGATCGCATCCGTTAGTATATGCACTCCAAAACTATATATCTCTTCCCTTCTTTCGTTTACCACCCAAATAAGATACTAATTCGTAAAAAACAAAAGCCAAAACTAAAACGAGAAATAGGCGATCAAAACTTCGTTACCTCCTATTAGGACCGACTCCTTAATCACATAACCCTCCTTCTCGACACGCCTACGCCCTTTTTTCTCCTTAATACCCTCGCCACGTGCCTAGGACACCATAAATCCCGATCTTGACGGAACGAGCTCAAATTCGGCCCGTCCAAGCATTCCGGAACAACAATCACTAAACTTCCGCACCCAAGCCAAGGGAAGACTCCTCCCCTCTCTCCCGGGCCACTCCAGCACCCCCGGAGGCATGTCCCCCCGACAAGCCGAAGGTTTTTTTTTCAAAAAAGAGGGGGGGGGGGGGGATGCAACACGAGGACTTCCCAGGAGGTCACCCATCCTAGTACTACTCTCGCCCAAGCACGCTTAACTGCGGAGTTCTGATGGGATCCGGTGCATTAGTGCTGGTATGATCGCATCCGTTAGTATATGCACTCCAAAACTATATATCTCTTCCCTTCTTTCGTTTACCACCCAAATAAGATACTAATTCGTAAAAAACAAAAGCCAAAACTAAAACGAGAAATAGGCGATCAAAACTTCGTTACCTCCTATTAGGACCGACTCCTTAATCACATAACCCTCCTTCTCGACACGCCTACGCCCTTTTTTCTCCTTAATACCCTCGCCACGTGCCTAGGACACCCATAAATCCCGATCTTGACGGAACGAGCTCAAATTCGGCCCGTCCAAGCATTCCGGAACAACAATCACTAAACTTCCGCACCCAAGCCAAGGGAAGACTCCTCCCCTCTCTCCCGGGCCACTCCAGCACCCCCGGGGGCATGTCCCCCCGACAAGCCGAAGGTTTTTTTTTCAAAAAGAGGGGGGGGGGGGGATGCAACACGAGGACTTCCCAGGAGGTCACCCATCCTAGTACTACTCTCGCCCAAGCACGCTTAACTGCGGAGTTCTGATGGGATCCGGTGCATTAGTGCTGGTATGATCGCATCCGTTAGTATATGCACTCCAAAACTATATATCTCTTCCCTTCTTTCGTTTACCACCCAAATAAGATACTAATTCGTAAAAAACAAAAGCCAAAACTAAAACGAGAAATAGGCGATCAAAACTTCGTTACCTCCTATTAGGACCGACTCCTTAATCACATAACCCTCCTTCTCGACACGCCTACGCCCTTTTTTCTCCTTAATACCCTCGCCACGTGCCTAGGACACCCATAAATCCCGATCTTGACGGAACGAGCTCAAATTCGGCCCGTCCAAGCATTCCGGAACAACAATCACTAAACTTCCGCACCCAAGCCAAGGGAAGACTCCTCCCCTCTCTCCCGGGCCACTCCAGCACCCCCGGGGGCATGTCCCCCCGACAAGCCGAAGGTTTTTTTTTCAAAAAAGAGGGGGGGGGGGGGATGCAACACGAGGACTTCCCAGGAGGTCACCCATCCTAGTACTACTCTCGCCCAAGCACGCTTAACTGCGGAGTTCTGATGGGATCCGGTGCATTAGTGCTGGTATGATCGCATCCGTTAGTATATGCACTCCAAAACTATATATCTCTTCCCTTCTTTCGTTTACCACCCAAATAAGATACTAATTCGTAAAAAACAAAAGCCAAAACTAAAACGAGAAATAGGCGATCAAAACTTCGTTACCTCTATTAGGACCGACTCCTTAATCACATAACCCTCCTTCTCGACACGCCTACGCCCTTTTTTCTCCTTAATACCCTCGCCACGTGCCTAGGACACCCATAAATCCCGATCTTGACGGAACGAGCTCAAATTCGGCCCGTCCAAGCATTCCGGAACAACAATCACTAAACTTCCGCACCCAAGCCAAGGGAAGACTCCTCCCCTCTCTCCCGGGCCACTCCAGCACCCCCGGGGGCATGTCCCCCCGACAAGCCGAAGGTTTTTTTTTCAAAAAAGAGGGGGGGGGGGATGCAACACGAGGACTTCCCAGGAGGTCACCCATCCTAGTACTACTCTCGCCCAAGCACGCTTAACTGCGGAGTTCTGATGGGATCCGGTGCATTAGTGCTGGTATGATCGCATCCGTTAGTATATGCACTCCAAAACTATATATCTCTTCCCTTCTTTCGTTTACCACCCAAATAAGATACTAATTCGTAAAAAACAAAAGCCAAAACTAAAACGAGAAATAGGCGATCAAAACTTCGTTACCTCCTATTAGGACCGACTCCTTAATCACATAACCCTCCTTCTCGACACGCCTACGCCCTTTTTTCTCCTTAATACCCTCGCCACGTGCCTAGGACACCCATAAATCCCGATCTTGACGGAACGAGCTCAAATTCGGCCCGTCCAAGCATTCCGGAACAACAATCACTAAACTTCCGCACCCAAGCCAAGGGAAGACTCCTCCCCTCTCTCCCGGGCCACTCCAGCACCCCCGGAGGCATGTCCCCCCGACAAGCCGAAGGTTTTTTTTTCAAAAAAGAGGGGGGGGGGGGATGCAACACGAGGACTTCCCAGGAGGTCACCCATCCTAGTACTACTCTCGCCCAAGCACGCTTAACTGCGGAGTTCTGATGGGATCCGGTGCATTAGTGCTGGTATGATCGCATCCGTTAGTATATGCACTCCAAAACTATATATCTCTTCCCTTCTTTCGTTTACCACCCAAATAAGATACTAATTCGTAAAAAACAAAAGCCAAAACTAAAACGAGAAATAGGCGATCAAAACTTCGTTACCTCCTATTAGGACCGACTCCTTAATCACATAACCCTCCTTCTCGACACGCCTACGCCCTTTTTTCTCCTTAATACCCTCGCCACGTGCCTAGGACACCCATAAATCCCGATCTTGACGGAACGAGCTCAAATTCGGCCCGTCCAAGCATTCCGGAACAACAATCACTAAACTTCCGCACCCAAGCCAAGGGAAGACTCCTCCCCTCTCTCCCGGGCCACTCCAGCACCCCCGGGGGCATGTCCCCCCGACAAGCCGAAGGTTTTTTTTTCAAAAAAGAGGGGGGGGGGGGATGCAACACGAGGACTTCCCAGGAGGTCACCCATCCTAGTACTACTCTCGCCCAAGCACGCTTAACTGCGGAGTTCTGATGGGATCCGGTGCATTAGTGCTGGTATGATCGCATCCGTTAGTATATGCACTCCAAAACTATATATCTCTTCCCTTCTTTCGTTTACCACCCAAATAAGATACTAATTCGTAAAAAACAAAAGCCAAAACTAAAACGAGAAATAGGCGATCAAAACTTCGTTACCTCCTATTAGGACCGACTCCTTAATCACATAACCCTCCTTCTCGACACGCCTACGCCCTTTTTTCTCCTTAATACCCTCGCCACGTGCCTAGGACACCCATAAATCCCGATCTTGACGGAACGAGCTCAAATTCGGCCCGTCCAAGCATTCCGGAACAACAATCACTAAACTTCCGCACCCAAGCCAAGGGAAGACTCCTCCCCTCTCTCCCGGGCCACTCCAGCACCCCCGGGGGCATGTCCCCCCGACAAGCCGAAGGTTTTTTTTTCAAAAAAGAGGGGGGGGGGGGATGCAACACGAGGACTTCCCAGGAGGTCACCCATCCTAGTACTACTCTCGCCCAAGCACGCTTAACTGCGGAGTTCTGATGGGATCCGGTGCATTAGTGCTGGTATGATCGCATCCGTTAGTATATGCACTCCAAAACTATATATCTCTTCCCTTCTTTCGTTTACCACCCAAATAAGATACTAATTCGTAAAAAACAAAAGCCAAAACTAAAACGAGAAATAGGCGATCAAAACTTCGTTACCTCCTATTAGGACCGACTCCTTAATCACATAACCCTCCTTCTCGACACGCCTACGCCCTTTTTTCTCCTTAATACCCTCGCCACGTGCCTAGGACACCCATAAATCCCGATCTTGACGGAACGAGCTCAAATTCGGCCCGTCCAAGCATTCCGGAACAACAATCACTAAACTTCCGCACCCAAGCCAAGGGAAGACTCCTCCCCTCTCTCCCGGGCCACTCCAGCACCCCCGGGGGCATGTCCCCCCGACAAGCCGAAGGTTTTTTTTTCAAAAAAGAGGGGGGGGGGGGGATGCAACACGAGGACTTCCCAGGAGGTCACCCATCCTAGTACTACTCTCGCCCAAGCACGCTTAACTGCGGAGTTCTGATGGGATCCGGTGCATTAGTGCTGGTATGATCGCATCCGTTAGTATATGCACTCCAAAACTATATATCTCTTCCCTTCTTTCGTTTACCACCCAAATAAGATACTAATTCGTAAAAAACAAAAGCCAAAACTAAAACGAGAAATAGGCGATCAAAACTTCGTTACCTCCTATTAGGACCGACTCCTTAATCACATAACCCTCCTTCTCGACACGCCTACGCCCTTTTTTCTCCTTAATACCCTCGCCACGTGCCTAGGACACCCATAAATCCCGATCTTGACGGAACGAGCTCAAATTCGGCCCGTCCAAGCATTCCGGAACAACAATCACTAAACTTCCGCACCCAAGCCAAGGGAAGACTCCTCCCCTCTCTCCCGGGCCACTCCAGCACCCCCGGGGGCATGTCCCCCCGACAAGCCGAAGGTTTTTTTTTCAAAAAAGAGGGGGGGGGGGGATGCAACACGAGGACTTCCCAGGAGGTCACCCATCCTAGTACTACTCTCGCCCAAGCACGCTTAACTGCGGAGTTCTGATGGGATCCGGTGCATTAGTGCTGGTATGATCGCATCCGTTAGTATATGCACTCCAAAACTATATATCTCTTCCCTTCTTTCGTTTACCACCCAAATAAGATACTAATTCGTAAAAAACAAAAGCCAAAACTAAAACGAGAAATAGGCGATCAAAACTTCGTTACCTCCTATTAGGACCGACTCCTTAATCACATAACCCTCCTTCTCGACACGCCTACGCCCTTTTTTCTCCTTAATACCCTCGCCACGTGCCTAGGACACCCATAAATCCCGATCTTGACGGAACGAGCTCAAATTCGGCCCGTCCAAGCATTCCGGAACAACAATCACTAAACTTCCGCACCCAAGCCAAGGGAAGACTCCTCCCCTCTCTCCCGGGCCACTCCAGCACCCCCGGGGGCATGTCCCCCCGACAAGCCGAAGGTTTTTTTTTCAAAAAAAGAGGGGGGGGGGGGATGCAACACGAGGACTTCCCAGGAGGTCACCCATCCTAGTACTACTCTCGCCCAAGCACGCTTAACTGCGGAGTTCTGATGGGATCCGGTGCATTAGTGCTGGTATGATCGCATCCGTTAGTATATGCACTCCAAAACTATATATCTCTTCCCTTCTTTCGTTTACCACCCAAATAAGATACTAATTCGTAAAAAACAAAAGCCAAAACTAAAACGAGAAATAGGCGATCAAAACTTCGTTACCTC
Organism: Erodium maritimum; assembly: GCA_963921825.1. NCBI lineage: Eukaryota > Viridiplantae > Streptophyta > Magnoliopsida > Geraniales > Geraniaceae > Erodium > Erodium maritimum. The sequence continues at coordinate 24,136,030 of OY997596.1, read as the reverse complement.
CTATTAGGACCGACTCCTTAATCACATAACCCTCCTTCTCGACACGCCTACGCCCTTTTTTCTCCTTAATACCCTCGCCACGTGCCTAGGACACCCATAAATCCCGATCTTGACGGAACGAGCTCAAATTCGGCCCGTCCAAGCATTCCGGAACAACAATCACTAAACTTCCGCACCCAAGCCAAGGGAAGACTCCTCCCCTCTCTCCCGGGCCACTCCAGCACCCCCGGGGGCATGTCCCCCCGACAAGCCGAAGGTTTTTTTTTCAAAAAAGAGGGGGGGGGGGGGGATGCAACACGAGGACTTCCCAGGAGGTCACCCATCGGGGGGGATGCAACACGAGGACTTCCCAGGAGGTCACCCATCCTAGTACTACTCTCGCCCAAGCACGCTTAACTGCGGAGTTCTGATGGGATCCGGTGCATTAGTGCTGGTATGATCGCATCCGTTAGTATATGCACTCCAAAACTATATATCTCTTCCCTTCTTTCGTTTACCACCCAAATAAGATACTAATTCGTAAAAAACAAAAGCCAAAACTAAAACGAGAAATAGGCGATCAAAACTTCGTTACCTCCTATTAGGACCGACTCCTTAATCACATAACCCTCCTTCTCGACACGCCTACGCCCTTTTTTCTCCTTAATACCCTCGCCACGTGCCTAGGACACCCATAAATCCCGATCTTGACGGAACGAGCTCAAATTCGGCCCGTCCAAGCATTCCGGAACAACAATCACTAAACTTCCGCACCCAAGCCAAGGGAAGACTCCTCCCCTCTCTCCCGGGCCACTCCAGCACCCCCGGGGGCATGTCCCCCCGACAAGCCGAAGGTTTTTTTTTCAAAAAAGAGGGGGGGAGGGGGGGGGGGGGATGCAACACGAGGACTTCCCAGGAGGTCACCCATCCTAGTACTACTCTCGCCCAAGCACGCTTAACTGCGGAGTTCTGATGGGATCCGGTGCATTAGTGCTGGTATGATCGCATCCGTTAGTATATGCACTCCAAAACTATATATCTCTTCCCTTCTTTCGTTTACCACCCAAATAAGATACTAATTCGTAAAAAACAAAAGCCAAAACTAAAACGAGAAATAGGCGATCAAAACTTCGTTACCTCCTATTAGGACCGACTCCTTAATCACATAACCCTCCTTCTCGACACGCCTACGCCCTTTTTTCTCCTTAATACCCTCGCCACGTGCCTAGGACACCCATAAATCCCGATCTTGACGGAACGAGCTCAAATTCGGCCCGTCCAAGCATTCCGGAACAACAATCACTAAACTTCCGCACCCAAGCCAAGGGAAGACTCCTCCCCTCTCTCCCGGGCCACTCCAGCACCCCCGGGGGCATGTCCCCCCGACAAGCCGAAGGTTTTTTTTTCAAAAAAGAGGGGGGGAGGGGGGGGGGGGGATGCAACACGAGGACTTCCCAGGAGGTCACCCATCCTAGTACTACTCTCGCCCAAGCACGCTTAACTGCGGAGTTCTGATGGGATCCGGTGCATTAGTGCTGGTATGATCGCATCCGTTAGTATATGCACTCCAAAACTATATATCTCTTCCCTTCTTTCGTTTACCACCCAAATAAGATACTAATTCGTAAAAAACAAAAGCCAAAACTAAAACGAGAAATAGGCGATCAAAACTTCGTTACCTCCTATTAGGACCGACTCCTTAATCACATAACCCTCCTTCTCGACACGCCTACGCCCTTTTTTCTCCTTAATACCCTCGCCACGTGCCTAGGACACCCATAAATCCCGATCTTGACGGAACGAGCTCAAATTCGGCCCGTCCAAGCATTCCGGAACAACAATCACTAAACTTCCGCACCCAAGCCAAGGGAAGACTCCTCCCCTCTCTCCCGGGCCACTCCAGCACCCCCGGGGGCATGTCCCCCCGACAAGCCGAAGGTTTTTTTTTCAAAAAAGAGGGGGGGAGGGGGGGGGGGGGATGCAACACGAGGACTTCCCAGGAGGTCACCCATCCTAGTACTACTCTCGCCCAAGCACGCTTAACTGCGGAGTTCTGATGGGATCCGGTGCATTAGTGCTGGTATGATCGCATCCGTTAGTATATGCACTCCAAAACTATATATCTCTTCCCTTCTTTCGTTTACCACCCAAATAAGATACTAATTCGTAAAAAACAAAAGCCAAAACTAAAACGAGAAATAGGCGATCAAAACTTCGTTACCTCCTATTAGGACCGACTCCTTAATCACATAACCCTCCTTCTCGACACGCCTACGCCCTTTTTTCTCCTTAATACCCTCGCCACGTGCCTAGGACACCCATAAATCCCGATCTTGACGGAACGAGCTCAAATTCGGCCCGTCCAAGCATTCCGGAACAACAATCACTAAACTTCCGCACCCAAGCCAAGGGAAGACTCCTCCCCTCTCTCCCGGGCCACTCCAGCACCCCCGGGGGCATGTCCCCCCGACAAGCCGAAGGTTTTTTTTTCAAAAAAGAGGGGGGGAGGGGGGGGGGGGGATGCAACACGAGGACTTCCCAGGAGGTCACCCATCCTAGTACTACTCTCGCCCAAGCACGCTTAACTGCGGAGTTCTGATGGGATCCGGTGCATTAGTGCTGGTATGATCGCATCCGTTAGTATATGCACTCCAAAACTATATATCTCTTCCCTTCTTTCGTTTACCACCCAAATAAGATACTAATTCGTAAAAAACAAAAGCCAAAACTAAAACGAGAAATAGGCGATCAAAACTTCGTTACCTCCTATTAGGACCGACTCCTTAATCACATAACCCTCCTTCTCGACACGCCTACGCCCTTTTTTCTCCTTAATACCCTCGCCACGTGCCTAGGACACCCATAAATCCCGATCTTGACGGAACGAGCTCAAATTCGGCCCGTCCAAGCATTCCGGAACAACAATCACTAAACTTCCGCACCCAAGCCAAGGGAAGACTCCTCCCCTCTCTCCCGGGCCACTCCAGCACCCCCGGGGGCATGTCCCCCCGACAAGCCGAAGGTTTTTTTTTCAAAAAAGAGGGGGGGAGGGGGGGGGGGGGATGCAACACGAGGACTTCCCAGGAGGTCACCCATCCTAGTACTACTCTCGCCCAAGCACGCTTAACTGCGGAGTTCTGATGGGATCCGGTGCATTAGTGCTGGTATGATCGCATCCGTTAGTATATGCACTCCAAAACTATATATCTCTTCCCTTCTTTCGTTTACCACCCAAATAAGATACTAATTCGTAAAAAACAAAAGCCAAAACTAAAACGAGAAATAGGCGATCAAAACTTCGTTACCTCCTATTAGGACCGACTCCTTAATCACATAACCCTCCTTCTCGACACGCCTACGCCCTTTTTTCTCCTTAATACCCTCGCCACGTGCCTAGGACACCCATAAATCCCGATCTTGACGGAACGAGCTCAAATTCGGCCCGTCCAAGCATTCCGGAACAACAATCACTAAACTTCCGCACCCAAGCCAAGGGAAGACTCCTCCCCTCTCTCCCGGGCCACTCCAGCACCCCCGGGGGCATGTCCCCCCGACAAGCCGAAGGTTTTTTTTTCAAAAAAGAGGGGGGGAGGGGGGGGGGGGGATGCAACACGAGGACTTCCCAGGAGGTCACCCATCCTAGTACTACTCTCGCCCAAGCACGCTTAACTGCGGAGTTCTGATGGGATCCGGTGCATTAGTGCTGGTATGATCGCATCCGTTAGTATATGCACTCCAAAACTATATATCTCTTCCCTTCTTTCGTTTACCACCCAAATAAGATACTAATTCGTAAAAAACAAAAGCCAAAACTAAAACGAGAAATAGGCGATCAAAACTTCGTTACCTCCTATTAGGACCGACTCCTTAATCACATAACCCTCCTTCTCGACACGCCTACGCCCTTTTTTCTCCTTAATACCCTCGCCACGTGCCTAGGACACCCATAAATCCCGATCTTGACGGAACGAGCTCAAATTCGGCCCGTCCAAGCATTCCGGAACAACAATCACTAAACTTCCGCACCCAAGCCAAGGGAAGACTCCTCCCCTCTCTCCCGGGCCACTCCAGCACCCCCGGGGGCATGTCCCCCCGACAAGCCGAAGGTTTTTTTTTCAAAAAAGAGGGGGGGAGGGGGGGGGGGGGGACATGCCCCCGGGGGTGCTGGAGTGGCCCGGGAGAGAGGGGAGGAGTCTTCCCTTGGCTTGGGTGCGGAAGTTTAGTGATTGTTGTTCCGGTGCATTAGTGCTGGTATGATCGCATCCGTTAGTATATGCACTCCAAAACTATATATCTCTTCCCTTCTTTCGTTTACCACCCAAATAAGATACTAATTCGTAAAAAACAAAAGCCAAAACTAAAACGAGAAATAGGCGATCAAAACTTCGTTACCTCCTATTAGGACCGACTCCTTAATCACATAACCCTCCTTCTCGACACGCCTACGCCCTTTTTTCTCCTTAATACCCTCGCCACGTGCCTAGGACACCCATAAATCCCGATCTTGACGGAACGAGCTCAAATTCGGCCCGTCCAAGCATTCCGGAACAACAATCACTAAACTTCCGCACCCAAGCCAAGGGAAGACTCCTCCCCTCTCTCCCGGGCCACTCCAGCACCCCCGGGGGCATGTCCCCCCGACAAGCCGAAGGTTTTTTTTTCAAAAAAGAGGGGGGGAGGGGGGGGGGGGGATGCAACACGAGGACTTCCCAGGAGGTCACCCATCCTAGTACTACTCTCGCCCAAGCACGCTTAACTGCGGAGTTCTGATGGGATCCGGTGCATTAGTGCTGGTATGATCGCATCCGTTAGTATATGCACTCCAAAACTATATATCTCTTCCCTTCTTTCGTTTACCACCCAAATAAGATACTAATTCGTAAAAAACAAAAGCCAAAACTAAAACGAGAAATAGGCGATCAAAACTTCGTTACCTCCTATTAGGACCGACTCCTTAATCACATAACCCTCCTTCTCGACACGCCTACGCCCTTTTTTCTCCTTAATACCCTCGCCACGTGCCTAGGACACCCATAAATCCCGATCTTGACGGAACGAGCTCAAATTCGGCCCGTCCAAGCATTCCGGAACAACAATCACTAAACTTCCGCACCCAAGCCAAGGGAAGACTCCTCCCCTCTCTCCCGGGCCACTCCAGCACCCCCGGGGGCATGTCCCCCCGACAAGCCGAAGGTTTTTTTTTCAAAAAAGAGGGGGGGAGGGGGGGGGGGGGATGCAACACGAGGACTTCCCAGGAGGTCACCCATCCTAGTACTACTCTCGCCCAAGCACGCTTAACTGCGGAGTTCTGATGGGATCCGGTGCATTAGTGCTGGTATGATCGCATCCGTTAGTATATGCACTCCAAAACTATATATCTCTTCCCTTCTTTCGTTTACCACCCAAATAAGATACTAATTCGTAAAAAACAAAAGCCAAAACTAAAACGAGAAATAGGCGATCAAAACTTCGTTACCTCCTATTAGGACCGACTCCTTAATCACATAACCCTCCTTCTCGACACGCCTACGCCCTTTTTTCTCCTTAATACCCTCGCCACGTGCCTAGGACACCCATAAATCCCGATCTTGACGGAACGAGCTCAAATTCGGCCCGTCCAAGCATTCCGGAACAACAATCACTAAACTTCCGCACCCAAGCCAAGGGAAGACTCCTCCCCTCTCTCCCGGGCCACTCCAGCACCCCCGGGGGCATGTCCCCCCGACAAGCCGAAGGTTTTTTTTTCAAAAAAGAGGGGGGGAGGGGGGGGGGGGGATGCAACACGAGGACTTCCCAGGAGGTCACCCATCCTAGTACTACTCTCGCCCAAGCACGCTTAACTGCGGAGTTCTGATGGGATCCGGTGCATTAGTGCTGGTATGATCGCATCCGTTAGTATATGCACTCCAAAACTATATATCTCTTCCCTTCTTTCGTTTACCACCCAAATAAGATACTAATTCGTAAAAAACAAAAGCCAAAACTAAAACGAGAAATAGGCGATCAAAACTTCGTTACCTCCTATTAGGACCGACTCCTTAATCACATAACCCTCCTTCTCGACACGCCTACGCCCTTTTTTCTCCTTAATACCCTCGCCACGTGCCTAGGACACCCATAAATCCCGATCTTGACGGAACGAGCTCAAATTCGGCCCGTCCAAGCATTCCGGAACAACAATCACTAAACTTCCGCACCCAAGCCAAGGGAAGACTCCTCCCCTCTCTCCCGGGCCACTCCAGCACCCCCGGGGGCATGTCCCCCCGACAAGCCGAAGGTTTTTTTTTCAAAAAAGAGGGGGGGAGGGGGGGGGGGGGGATGCAACACGAGGACTTCCCAGGAGGTCACCCATCCTAGTACTACTCTCGCCCAAGCACGCTTAACTGCGGAGTTCTGATGGGATCCGGTGCATTAGTGCTGGTATGATCGCATCCGTTAGTATATGCACTCCAAAACTATATATCTCTTCCCTTCTTTCGTTTACCACCCAAATAAGATACTAATTCGTAAAAAACAAAAGCCAAAACTAAAACGAGAAATAGGCGATCAAAACTTCGTTACCTCCTATTAGGACCGACTCCTTAATCACATAACCCTCCTTCTCGACACGCCTACGCCCTTTTTTCTCCTTAATACCCTCGCCACGTGCCTAGGACACCCATAAATCCCGATCTTGACGGAACGAGCTCAAATTCGGCCCGTCCAAGCATTCCGGAACAACAATCACTAAACTTCCGCACCCAAGCCAAGGGAAGACTCCTCCCCTCTCTCCCGGGCCACTCCAGCACCCCCGGGGGCATGTCCCCCCGACAAGCCGAAGGTTTTTTTTTCAAAAAAGAGGGGGGGAGGGGGGGGGGGGGATGCAACACGAGGACTTCCCAGGAGGTCACCCATCCTAGTACTACTCTCGCCCAAGCACGCTTAACTGCGGAGTTCTGATGGGATCCGGTGCATTAGTGCTGGTATGATCGCATCCGTTAGTATATGCACTCCAAAACTATATATCTCTTCCCTTCTTTCGTTTACCACCCAAATAAGATACTAATTCGTAAAAAACAAAAGCCAAAACTAAAACGAGAAATAGGCGATCAAAACTTCGTTACCTCCTATTAGGACCGACTCCTTAATCACATAACCCTCCTTCTCGACACGCCTACGCCCTTTTTTCTCCTTAATACCCTCGCCACGTGCCTAGGACACCCATAAATCCCGATCTTGACGGAACGAGCTCAAATTCGGCCCGTCCAAGCATTCCGGAACAACAATCACTAAACTTCCGCACCCAAGCCAAGGGAAGACTCCTCCCCTCTCTCCCGGGCCACTCCAGCACCCCCGGGGGCATGTCCCCCCGACAAGCCGAAGGTTTTTTTTTCAAAAAAGAGGGGGGGAGGGGGGGGGGGGGGACATGCCCCCGGGGGTGCTGGAGTGGCCCGGGAGAGAGGGGAGGAGTCTTCCCTTGGCTTGGGTGCGGAAGTTTAGTGATTGTTGTTCCGGTGCATTAGTGCTGGTATGATCGCATCCGTTAGTATATGCACTCCAAAACTATATATCTCTTCCCTTCTTTCGTTTACCACCCAAATAAGATACTAATTCGTAAAAAACAAAAGCCAAAACTAAAACGAGAAATAGGCGATCAAAACTTCGTTACCTCCTATTAGGACCGACTCCTTAATCACATAACCCTCCTTCTCGACACGCCTACGCCCTTTTTTCTCCTTAATACCCTCGCCACGTGCCTAGGACACCCATAAATCCCGATCTTGACGGAACGAGCTCAAATTCGGCCCGTCCAAGCATTCCGGAACAACAATCACTAAACTTCCGCACCCAAGCCAAGGGAAGACTCCTCCCCTCTCTCCCGGGCCACTCCAGCACCCCCGGGGGCATGTCCCCCCGACAAGCCGAAGGTTTTTTTTTCAAAAAAGAGGGGGGGAGGGGGGGGGGGGGATGCAACACGAGGACTTCCCAGGAGGTCACCCATCCTAGTACTACTCTCGCCCAAGCACGCTTAACTGCGGAGTTCTGATGGGATCCGGTGCATTAGTGCTGGTATGATCGCATCCGTTAGTATATGCACTCCAAAACTATATATCTCTTCCCTTCTTTCGTTTACCACCCAAATAAGATACTAATTCGTAAAAAACAAAAGCCAAAACTAAAACGAGAAATAGGCGATCAAAACTTCGTTACCTCCTATTAGGACCGACTCCTTAATCACATAACCCTCCTTCTCGACACGCCTACGCCCTTTTTTCTCCTTAATACCCTCGCCACGTGCCTAGGACACCCATAAATCCCGATCTTGACGGAACGAGCTCAAATTCGGCCCGTCCAAGCATTCCGGAACAACAATCACTAAACTTCCGCACCCAAGCCAAGGGAAGACTCCTCCCCTCTCTCCCGGGCCACTCCAGCACCCCCGGGGGCATGTCCCCCCGACAAGCCGAAGGTTTTTTTTTCAAAAAAGAGGGGGGGAGGGGGGGGGGGGGATGCAACACGAGGACTTCCCAGGAGGTCACCCATCCTAGTACTACTCTCGCCCAAGCACGCTTAACTGCGGAGTTCTGATGGGATCCGGTGCATTAGTGCTGGTATGATCGCATCCGTTAGTATATGCACTCCAAAACTATATATCTCTTCCCTTCTTTCGTTTACCACCCAAATAAGATACTAATTCGTAAAAAACAAAAGCCAAAACTAAAACGAGAAATAGGCGATCAAAACTTCGTTACCTCCTATTAGGACCGACTCCTTAATCACATAACCCTCCTTCTCGACACGCCTACGCCCTTTTTTCTCCTTAATACCCTCGCCACGTGCCTAGGACACCCATAAATCCCGATCTTGACGGAACGAGCTCAAATTCGGCCCGTCCAAGCATTCCGGAACAACAATCACTAAACTTCCGCACCCAAGCCAAGGGAAGACTCCTCCCCTCTCTCCCGGGCCACTCCAGCACCCCCGGGGGCATGTCCCCCCGACAAGCCGAAGGTTTTTTTTTCAAAAAAGAGGGGGGGAGGGGGGGGGGGGGATGCAACACGAGGACTTCCCAGGAGGTCACCCATCCTAGTACTACTCTCGCCCAAGCACGCTTAACTGCGGAGTTCTGATGGGATCCGGTGCATTAGTGCTGGTATGATCGCATCCGTTAGTATATGCACTCCAAAACTATATATCTCTTCCCTTCTTTCGTTTACCACCCAAATAAGATACTAATTCGTAAAAAACAAAAGCCAAAACTAAAACGAGAAATAGGCGATCAAAACTTCGTTACCTCCTATTAGGACCGACTCCTTAATCACATAACCCTCCTTCTCGACACGCCTACGCCCTTTTTTCTCCTTAATACCCTCGCCACGTGCCTAGGACACCCATAAATCCCGATCTTGACGGAACGAGCTCAAATTCGGCCCGTCCAAGCATTCCGGAACAACAATCACTAAACTTCCGCACCCAAGCCAAGGGAAGACTCCTCCCCTCTCTCCCGGGCCACTCCAGCACCCCCGGGGGCATGTCCCCCCGACAAGCCGAAGGTTTTTTTTTCAAAAAAGAGGGGGGGAGGGGGGGGGGGGGATGCAACACGAGGACTTCCCAGGAGGTCACCCATCCTAGTACTACTCTCGCCCAAGCACGCTTAACTGCGGAGTTCTGATGGGATCCGGTGCATTAGTGCTGGTATGATCGCATCCGTTAGTATATGCACTCCAAAACTATATATCTCTTCCCTTCTTTCGTTTACCACCCAAATAAGATACTAATTCGTAAAAAACAAAAGCCAAAACTAAAACGAGAAATAGGCGATCAAAACTTCGTTACCTCCTATTAGGACCGACTCCTTAATCACATAACCCTCCTTCTCGACACGCCTACGCCCTTTTTTCTCCTTAATACCCTCGCCACGTGCCTAGGACACCCATAAATCCCGATCTTGACGGAACGAGCTCAAATTCGGCCCGTCCAAGCATTCCGGAACAACAATCACTAAACTTCCGCACCCAAGCCAAGGGAAGACTCCTCCCCTCTCTCCCGGGCCACTCCAGCACCCCCGGGGGCATGTCCCCCCGACAAGCCGAAGGTTTTTTTTTCAAAAAAGAGGGGGGGAGGGGGGGGGGGGGGATGCAACACGAGGACTTCCCAGGAGGTCACCCATCCTAGTACTACTCTCGCCCAAGCACGCTTAACTGCGGAGTTCTGATGGGATCCGGTGCATTAGTGCTGGTATGATCGCATCCGTTAGTATATGCACTCCAAAACTATATATCTCTTCCCTTCTTTCGTTTACCACCCAAATAAGATACTAATTCGTAAAAAACAAAAGCCAAAACTAAAACGAGAAATAGGCGATCAAAACTTCGTTACCTCCTATTAGGACCGACTCCTTAATCACATAACCCTCCTTCTCGACACGCCTACGCCCTTTTTTCTCCTTAATACCCTCGCCACGTGCCTAGGACACCCATAAATCCCGATCTTGACGGAACGAGCTCAAATTCGGCCCGTCCAAGCATTCCGGAACAACAATCACTAAACTTCCGCACCCAAGCCAAGGGAAGACTCCTCCCCTCTCTCCCGGGCCACTCCAGCACCCCCGGGGGCATGTCCCCCCGACAAGCCGAAGGTTTTTTTTTCAAAAAAGAGGGGGGGAGGGGGGGGGGGGGATGCAACACGAGGACTTCCCAGGAGGTCACCCATCCTAGTACTACTCTCGCCCAAGCACGCTTAACTGCGGAGTTCTGATGGGATCCGGTGCATTAGTGCTGGTATGATCGCATCCGTTAGTATATGCACTCCAAAACTATATATCTCTTCCCTTCTTTCGTTTACCACCCAAATAAGATACTAATTCGTAAAAAACAAAAGCCAAAACTAAAACGAGAAATAGGCGATCAAAACTTCGTTACCTCCTATTAGGACCGACTCCTTAATCACATAACCCTCCTTCTCGACACGCCTACGCCCTTTTTTCTCCTTAATACCCTCGCCACGTGCCTAGGACACCCATAAATCCCGATCTTGACGGAACGAGCTCAAATTCGGCCCGTCCAAGCATTCCGGAACAACAATCACTAAACTTCCGCACCCAAGCCAAGGGAAGACTCCTCCCCTCTCTCCCGGGCCACTCCAGCACCCCCGGGGGCATGTCCCCCCGACAAGCCGAAGGTTTTTTTTTCAAAAAAGAGGGGGGGGGGGGATGCAACACGAGGACTTCCCAGGAGGTCACCCATCCTAGTACTACTCTCGCCCAAGCACGCTTAACTGCGGAGTTCTGATGGGATCCGGTGCATTAGTGCTGGTATGATCGCATCCGTTAGTATATGCACTCCAAAACTATATATCTCTTCCCTTCTTTCGTTTACCACCCAAATAAGATACTAATTCGTAAAAAACAAAAGCCAAAACTAAAACGAGAAATAGGCGATCAAAACTTCGTTACCTCCTATTAGGACCGACTCCTTAATCACATAACCCTCCTTCTCGACACGCCTACGCCCTTTTTTCTCCTTAATACCCTCGCCACGTGCCTAGGACACCCATAAATCCCGATCTTGACGGAACGAGCTCAAATTCGGCCCGTCCAAGCATTCCGGAACAACAATCACTAAACTTCCGCACCCAAGCCAAGGGAAGACTCCTCCCCTCTCTCCCGGGCCACTCCAGCACCCCCGGGGGCATGTCCCCCCGACAAGCCGAAGGTTTTTTTTTCAAAAAAGAGGCGGGGGGGGATGCAACACGAGGACTTCCCAGGAGGTCACCCATCCTAGTACTACTCTCGCCCAAGCACGCTTAACTGCGGAGTTCTGATGGGATCCGGTGCATTAGTGCTGGTATGATCGCATCCGTTAGTATATGCACTCCAAAACTATATATCTCTTCCCTTCTTTCGTTTACCACCCAAATAAGATACTAATTCGTAAAAAACAAAAGCCAAAACTAAAACGAGAAATAGGCGATCAAAACTTCGTTACCTCCTATTAGGACCGACTCCTTAATCACATAACCCTCCTTCTCGACACGCCTACGCCCTTTTTTCTCCTTAATACCCTCGCCACGTGCCTAGGACACCCATAAATCCCGATCTTGACGGAACGAGCTCAAATTCGGCCCGTCCAAGCATTCCGGAACAACAATCACTAAACTTCCGCACCCAAGCCAAGGGAAGACTCCTCCCCTCTCTCCCGGGCCACTCCAGCACCCCCGGGGGCATGTCCCCCCGACAAGCCGAAGGTTTTTTTTTCAAAAAAGAGGGGGGGAGGGGGGGGGGGGGGATGCAACACGAGGACTTCCCAGGAGGTCACCCATCCTAGTACTACTCTCGCCCAAGCACGCTTAACTGCGGAGTTCTGATGGGATCCGGTGCATTAGTGCTGGTATGATCGCATCCGTTAGTATATGCACTCCAAAACTATATATCTCTTCCCTTCTTTCGTTTACCACCCAAATAAGATACTAATTCGTAAAAAACAAAAGCCAAAACTAAAACGAGAAATAGGCGATCAAAACTTCGTTACCTCCTATTAGGACCGACTCCTTAATCACATAACCCTCCTTCTCGACACGCCTACGCCCTTTTTTCTCCTTAATACCCTCGCCACGTGCCTAGGACACCCATAAATCCCGATCTTGACGGAACGAGCTCAAATTCGGCCCGTCCAAGCATTCCGGAACAACAATCACTAAACTTCCGCACCCAAGCCAAGGGAAGACTCCTCCCCTCTCTCCCGGGCCACTCCAGCACCCCCGGGGGCATGTCCCCCCGACAAGCCGAAGGTTTTTTTTTCAAAAAAGAGGGGGGGAGGGGGGGGGGGGATGCAACACGAGGACTTCCCAGGAGGTCACCCATCCTAGTACTACTCTCGCCCAAGCACGCTTAACTGCGGAGTTCTGATGGGATCCGGTGCATTAGTGCTGGTATGATCGCATCCGTTAGTATATGCACTCCAAAACTATATATCTCTTCCCTTCTTTCGTTTACCACCCAAATAAGATACTAATTCGTAAAAAACAAAAGCCAAAACTAAAACGAGAAATAGGCGATCAAAACTTCGTTACCTCCTATTAGGACCGACTCCTTAATCACATAACCCTCCTTCTCGACACGCCTACGCCCTTTTTTCTCCTTAATACCCTCGCCACGTGCCTAGGACACCCATAAATCCCGATCTTGACGGAACGAGCTCAAATTCGGCCCGTCCAAGCATTCCGGAACAACAATCACTAAACTTCCGCACCCAAGCCAAGGGAAGACTCCTCCCCTCTCTCCCGGGCCACTCCAGCACCCCCGGGGGCATGTCCCCCCGACAAGCCGAAGGTTTTTTTTTCAAAAAAGAGGGGGGGGGGGGATGCAACACGAGGACTTCCCAGGAGGTCACCCATCCTAGTACTACTCTCGCCCAAGCACGCTTAACTGCGGAGTTCTGATGGGATCCGGTGCATTAGTGCTGGTATGATCGCATCCGTTAGTATATGCACTCCAAAACTATATATCTCTTCCCTTCTTTCGTTTACCACCCAAATAAGATACTAATTCGTAAAAAACAAAAGCCAAAACTAAAACGAGAAATAGGCGATCAAAACTTCGTTACCTCCTATTAGGACCGACTCCTTAATCACATAACCCTCCTTCTCGACACGCCTACGCCCTTTTTTCTCCTTAATACCCTCGCCACGTGCCTAGGACACCCATAAATCCCGATCTTGACGGAACGAGCTCAAATTCGGCCCGTCCAAGCATTCCGGAACAACAATCACTAAACTTCCGCACCCAAGCCAAGGGAAGACTCCTCCCCTCTCTCCCGGGCCACTCCAGCACCCCCGGGGGCATGTCCCCCCGACAAGCCGAAGGTTTTTTTTTCAAAAAAGAGGCGGGGGGGGATGCAACACGAGGACTTCCCAGGAGGTCACCCATCCTAGTACTACTCTCGCCCAAGCACGCTTAACTGCGGAGTTCTGATGGGATCCGGTGCATTAGTGCTGGTATGATCGCATCCGTTAGTATATGCACTCCAAAACTATATATCTCTTCCCTTCTTTCGTTTACCACCCAAATAAGATACTAATTCGTAAAAAACAAAAGCCAAAACTAAAACGAGAAATAGGCGATCAAAACTTCGTTACCTCCTATTAGGACCGACTCCTTAATCACATAACCCTCCTTCTCGACACGCCTACGCCCTTTTTTCTCCTTAATACCCTCGCCACGTGCCTAGGACACCCATAAATCCCGATCTTGACGGAACGAGCTCAAATTCGGCCCGTCCAAGCATTCCGGAACAACAATCACTAAACTTCCGCACCCAAGCCAAGGGAAGACTCCTCCCCTCTCTCCCGGGCCACTCCAGCACCCCCGGGGGCATGTCCCCCCGACAAGCCGAAGGTTTTTTTTTCAAAAAAGAGGGGGGGAGGGGGGGGGGGGGATGCAACACGAGGACTTCCCAGGAGGTCACCCATCCTAGTACTACTCTCGCCCAAGCACGCTTAACTGCGGAGTTCTGATGGGATCCGGTGCATTAGTGCTGGTATGATCGCATCCGTTAGTATATGCACTCCAAAACTATATATCTCTTCCCTTCTTTCGTTTACCACCCAAATAAGATACTAATTCGTAAAAAACAAAAGCCAAAACTAAAACGAGAAATAGGCGATCAAAACTTCGTTACCTCCTATTAGGACCGACTCCTTAATCACATAACCCTCCTTCTCGACACGCCTACGCCCTTTTTTCTCCTTAATACCCTCGCCACGTGCCTAGGACACCCATAAATCCCGATCTTGACGGAACGAGCTCAAATTCGGCCCGTCCAAGCATTCCGGAACAACAATCACTAAACTTCCGCACCCAAGCCAAGGGAAGACTCCTCCCCTCTCTCCCGGGCCACTCCAGCACCCCCGGGGGCATGTCCCCCCGACAAGCCGAAGGTTTTTTTTTCAAAAAAGAGGGGGGGAGGGGGGGGGGGGGATGCAACACGAGGACTTCCCAGGAGGTCACCCATCCTAGTACTACTCTCGCCCAAGCACGCTTAACTGCGGAGTTCTGATGGGATCCGGTGCATTAGTGCTGGTATGATCGCATCCGTTAGTATATGCACTCCAAAACTATATATCTCTTCCCTTCTTTCGTTTACCACCCAAATAAGATACTAATTCGTAAAAAACAAAAGCCAAAACTAAAACGAGAAATAGGCGATCAAAACTTCGTTACCTCCTATTAGGACCGACTCCTTAATCACATAACCCTCCTTCTCGACACGCCTACGCCCTTTTTTCTCCTTAATACCCTCGCCACGTGCCTAGGACACCCATAAATCCCGATCTTGACGGAACGAGCTCAAATTCGGCCCGTCCAAGCATTCCGGAACAACAATCACTAAACTTCCGCACCCAAGCCAAGGGAAGACTCCTCCCCTCTCTCCCGGGCCACTCCAGCACCCCCGGGGGCATGTCCCCCCGACAAGCCGAAGGTTTTTTTTTCAAAAAAGAGGGGGGGAGGGGGGGGGGGGGGATGCAACACGAGGACTTCCCAGGAGGTCACCCATCCTAGTACTACTCTCGCCCAAGCACGCTTAACTGCGGAGTTCTGATGGGATCCGGTGCATTAGTGCTGGTATGATCGCATCCGTTAGTATATGCACTCCAAAACTATATATCTCTTCCCTTCTTTCGTTTACCACCCAAATAAGATACTAATTCGTAAAAAACAAAAGCCAAAACTAAAACGAGAAATAGGCGATCAAAACTTCGTTACCTCCTATTAGGACCGACTCCTTAATCACATAACCCTCCTTCTCGACACGCCTACGCCCTTTTTTCTCCTTAATACCCTCGCCACGTGCCTAGGACACCCATAAATCCCGATCTTGACGGAACGAGCTCAAATTCGGCCCGTCCAAGCATTCCGGAACAACAATCACTAAACTTCCGCACCCAAGCCAAGGGAAGACTCCTCCCCTCTCTCCCGGGCCACTCCAGCACCCCCGGGGGCATGTCCCCCCGACAAGCCGAAGGTTTTTTTTTCAAAAAAGAGGGGGGGAGGGGGGGGGGGGATGCAACACGAGGACTTCCCAGGAGGTCACCCATCCTAGTACTACTCTCGCCCAAGCACGCTTAACTGCGGAGTTCTGATGGGATCCGGTGCATTAGTGCTGGTATGATCGCATCCGTTAGTATATGCACTCCAAAACTATATATCTCTTCCCTTCTTTCGTTTACCACCCAAATAAGATACTAATTCGTAAAAAACAAAAGCCAAAACTAAAACGAGAAATAGGCGATCAAAACTTCGTTACCTCCTATTAGGACCGACTCCTTAATCACATAACCCTCCTTCTCGACACGCCTACGCCCTTTTTTCTCCTTAATACCCTCGCCACGTGCCTAGGACACCCATAAATCCCGATCTTGACGGAACGAGCTCAAATTCGGCCCGTCCAAGCATTCCGGAACAACAATCACTAAACTTCCGCACCCAAGCCAAGGGAAGACTCCTCCCCTCTCTCCCGGGCCACTCCAGCACCCCCGGGGGCATGTCCCCCCGACAAGCCGAAGGTTTTTTTTTCAAAAAAGAGGGGGGGAGGGGGGGGGGGGGGATGCAACACGAGGACTTCCCAGGAGGTCACCCATCCTAGTACTACTCTCGCCCAAGCACGCTTAACTGCGGAGTTCTGATGGGATCCGGTGCATTAGTGCTGGTATGATCGCATCCGTTAGTATATGCACTCCAAAACTATATATCTCTTCCCTTCTTTCGTTTACCACCCAAATAAGATACTAATTCGTAAAAAACAAAAGCCAAAACTAAAACGAGAAATAGGCGATCAAAACTTCGTTACCTCCTATTAGGACCGACTCCTTAATCACATAACCCTCCTTCTCGACACGCCTACGCCCTTTTTTCTCCTTAATACCCTCGCCACGTGCCTAGGACACCCATAAATCCCGATCTTGACGGAACGAGCTCAAATTCGGCCCGTCCAAGCATTCCGGAACAACAATCACTAAACTTCCGCACCCAAGCCAAGGGAAGACTCCTCCCCTCTCTCCCGGGCCACTCCAGCACCCCCGGGGGCATGTCCCCCCGATAAGCCGAAGGTTTTTTTTTCAAAAAAGAGGGGGGGAGGGGGGGGGGGGGATGCAACACGAGGACTTCCCAGGAGGTCACCCATCCTAGTACTACTCTCGCCCAAGCACGCTTAACTGCGGAGTTCTGATGGGATCCGGTGCATTAGTGCTGGTATGATCGCATCCGTTAGTATATGCACTCCAAAACTATATATCTCTTCCCTTCTTTCGTTTACCACCCAAATAAGATACTAATTCGTAAAAAACAAAAGCCAAAACTAAAACGAGAAATAGGCGATCAAAACTTCGTTACCTCCTATTAGGACCGACTCCTTAATCACATAACCCTCCTTCTCGACACGCCTACGCCCTTTTTTCTCCTTAATACCCTCGCCACGTGCCTAGGACACCCATAAATCCCGATCTTGACGGAACGAGCTCAAATTCGGCCCGTCCAAGCATTCCGGAACAACAATCACTAAACTTCCGCACCCAAGCCAAGGGAAGACTCCTCCCCTCTCTCCCGGGCCACTCCAGCACCCCCGGGGGCATGTCCCCCCGACAAGCCGAAGGTTTTTTTTTCAAAAAAGAGGGGGGGAGGGGGGGGGGGGGATGCAACACGAGGACTTCCCAGGAGGTCACCCATCCTAGTACTACTCTCGCCCAAGCACGCTTAACTGCGGAGTTCTGATGGGATCCGGTGCATTAGTGCTGGTATGATCGCATCCGTTAGTATATGCACTCCAAAACTATATATCTCTTCCCTTCTTTCGTTTACCACCCAAATAAGATACTAATTCGTAAAAAACAAAAGCCAAAACTAAAACGAGAAATAGGCGATCAAAACTTCGTTACCTCCTATTAGGACCGACTCCTTAATCACATAACCCTCCTTCTCGACACGCCTACGCCCTTTTTTCTCCTTAATACCCTCGCCACGTGCCTAGGACACCCATAAATCCCGATCTTGACGGAACGAGCTCAAATTCGGCCCGTCCAAGCATTCCGGAACAACAATCACTAAACTTCCGCACCCAAGCCAAGGGAAGACTCCTCCCCTCTCTCCCGGGCCACTCCAGCACCCCCGGGGGCATGTCCCCCCGACAAGCCGAAGGTTTTTTTTTCAAAAAAGAGGGGGGGAGGGGGGGGGGGGGATGCAACACGAGGACTTCCCAGGAGGTCACCCATCCTAGTACTACTCTCGCCCAAGCACGCTTAACTGCGGAGTTCTGATGGGATCCGGTGCATTAGTGCTGGTATGATCGCATCCGTTAGTATATGCACTCCAAAACTATATATCTCTTCCCTTCTTTCGTTTACCACCCAAATAAGATACTAATTCGTAAAAAACAAAAGCCAAAACTAAAACGAGAAATAGGCGATCAAAACTTCGTTACCTCCTATTAGGACCGACTCCTTAATCACATAACCCTCCTTCTCGACACGCCTACGCCCTTTTTTCTCCTTAATACCCTCGCCACGTGCCTAGGACACCCATAAATCCCGATCTTGACGGAACGAGCTCAAATTCGGCCCGTCCAAGCATTCCGGAACAACAATCACTAAACTTCCGCACCCAAGCCAAGGGAAGACTCCTCCCCTCTCTCCCGGGCCACTCCAGCACCCCCGGGGGCATGTCCCCCCGACAAGCCGAAGGTTTTTTTTTCAAAAAAGAGGGGGGGAGGGGGGGGGGGGGGATGCAACACGAGGACTTCCCAGGAGGTCACCCATCCTAGTACTACTCTCGCCCAAGCACGCTTAACTGCGGAGTTCTGATGGGATCCGGTGCATTAGTGCTGGTATGATCGCATCCGTTAGTATATGCACTCCAAAACTATATATCTCTTCCCTTCTTTCGTTTACCACCCAAATAAGATACTAATTCGTAAAAAACAAAAGCCAAAACTAAAACGAGAAATAGGCGATCAAAACTTCGTTACCTCCTATTAGGACCGACTCCTTAATCACATAACCCTCCTTCTCGACACGCCTACGCCCTTTTTTCTCCTTAATACCCTCGCCACGTGCCTAGGACACCCATAAATCCCGATCTTGACGGAACGAGCTCAAATTCGGCCCGTCCAAGCATTCCGGAACAACAATCACTAAACTTCCGCACCCAAGCCAAGGGAAGACTCCTCCCCTCTCTCCCGGGCCACTCCAGCACCCCCGGGGGCATGTCCCCCCGACAAGCCGAAGGTTTTTTTTTCAAAAAAGAGGGGGGGAGGGGGGGGGGGATGCAACACGAGGACTTCCCAGGAGGTCACCCATCCTAGTACTACTCTCGCCCAAGCACGCTTAACTGCGGAGTTCTGATGGGATCCGGTGCATTAGTGCTGGTATGATCGCATCCGTTAGTATATGCACTCCAAAACTATATATCTCTTCCCTTCTTTCGTTTACCACCCAAATAAGATACTAATTCGTAAAAAACAAAAGCCAAAACTAAAACGAGAAATAGGCGATCAAAACTTCGTTACCTCCTATTAGGACCGACTCCTTAATCACATAACCCTCCTTCTCGACACGCCTACGCCCTTTTTTCTCCTTAATACCCTCGCCACGTGCCTAGGACACCCATAAATCCCGATCTTGACGGAACGAGCTCAAATTCGGCCCGTCCAAGCATTCCGGAACAACAATCACTAAACTTCCGCACCCAAGCCAAGGGAAGACTCCTCCCCTCTCTCCCGGGCCACTCCAGCACCCCCGGGGGCATGTCCCCCCGACAAGCCGAAGGTTTTTTTTTCAAAAAAGAGGGGGGGAGGGGGGGGGGGGGGGATGCAACACGAGGACTTCCCAGGAGGTCACCCATCCTAGTACTACTCTCGCCCAAGCACGCTTAACTGCGGAGTTCTGATGGGATCCGGTGCATTAGTGCTGGTATGATCGCATCCGTTAGTATATGCACTCCAAAACTATATATCTCTTCCCTTCTTTCGTTTACCACCCAAATAAGATACTAATTCGTAAAAAACAAAAGCCAAAACTAAAACGAGAAATAGGCGATCAAAACTTCGTTACCTCCTATTAGGACCGACTCCTTAATCACATAACCCTCCTTCTCGACACGCCTACGCCCTTTTTTCTCCTTAATACCCTCGCCACGTGCCTAGGACACCCATAAATCCCGATCTTGACGGAACGAGCTCAAATTCGGCCCGTCCAAGCATTCCGGAACAACAATCACTAAACTTCCGCACCCAAGCCAAGGGAAGACTCCTCCCCTCTCTCCCGGGCCACTCCAGCACCCCCGGGGGCATGTCCCCCCGACAAGCCGAAGGTTTTTTTTTCAAAAAAGAGGGGGGGAGGGGGGGGGGGGGGATGCAACACGAGGACTTCCCAGGAGGTCACCCATCCTAGTACTACTCTCGCCCAAGCACGCTTAACTGCGGAGTTCTGATGGGATCCGGTGCATTAGTGCTGGTATGATCGCATCCGTTAGTATATGCACTCCAAAACTATATATCTCTTCCCTTCTTTCGTTTACCACCCAAATAAGATACTAATTCGTAAAAAACAAAAGCCAAAACTAAAACGAGAAATAGGCGATCAAAACTTCGTTACCTCCTATTAGGACCGACTCCTTAATCACATAACCCTCCTTCTCGACACGCCTACGCCCTTTTTTCTCCTTAATACCCTCGCCACGTGCCTAGGACACCCATAAATCCCGATCTTGACGGAACGAGCTCAAATTCGGCCCGTCCAAGCATTCCGGAACAACAATCACTAAACTTCCGCACCCAAGCCAAGGGAAGACTCCTCCCCTCTCTCCCGGGCCACTCCAGCACCCCCGGGGGCATGTCCCCCCGACAAGCCGAAGGTTTTTTTTTCAAAAAAGAGGGGGGGAGGGGGGGGGGGGGATGCAACACGAGGACTTCCCAGGAGGTCACCCATCCTAGTACTACTCTCGCCCAAGCACGCTTAACTGCGGAGTTCTGATGGGATCCGGTGCATTAGTGCTGGTATGATCGCATCCGTTAGTATATGCACTCCAAAACTATATATCTCTTCCCTTCTTTCGTTTACCACCCAAATAAGATACTAATTTGTAAAAAACAAAAGCCAAAACTAAAACGAGAAATAGGCGATCAAAACTTCGTTACCTCCTATTAGGACCGACTCCTTAATCACATAACCCTCCTTCTCGACACGCCTACGCCCTTTTTTCTCCTTAATACCCTCGCCACGTGCCTAGGACACCCATAAATCCCGATCTTGACGGAACGAGCTCAAATTCGGCCCGTCCAAGCATTCCGGAACAACAATCACTAAACTTCCGCACCCAAGCCAAGGGAAGACTCCTCCCCTCTCTCCCGGGCCACTCCAGCACCCCCGGGGGCATGTCCCCCCGACAAGCCGAAGGTTTTTTTTTCAAAAAAGAGGGGGGGAGGGGGGGGGGGGATGCAACACGAGGACTTCCCAGGAGGTCACCCATCCTAGTACTACTCTCGCCCAAGCACGCTTAACTGCGGAGTTCTGATGGGATCCGGTGCATTAGTGCTGGTATGATCGCATCCGTTAGTATATGCACTCCAAAACTATATATCTCTTCCCTTCTTTCGTTTACCACCCAAATAAGATACTAATTCGTAAAAAACAAAAGCCAAAACTAAAACGAGAAATAGGCGATCAAAACTTCGTTACCTCCTATTAGGACCGACTCCTTAATCACATAACCCTCCTTCTCGACACGCCTACGCCCTTTTTTCTCCTTAATACCCTCGCCACGTGCCTAGGACACCCATAAATCCCGATCTTGACGGAACGAGCTCAAATTCGGCCCGTCCAAGCATTCCGGAACAACAATCACTAAACTTCCGCACCCAAGCCAAGGGAAGACTCCTCCCCTCTCTCCCGGGCCACTCCAGCACCCCCGGGGGCATGTCCCCCCGACAAGCCGAAGGTTTTTTTTTCAAAAAAGAGGGGGGGAGGGGGGGGGGGGATGCAACACGAGGACTTCCCAGGAGGTCACCCATCCTAGTACTACTCTCGCCCAAGCACGCTTAACTGCGGAGTTCTGATGGGATCCGGTGCATTAGTGCTGGTATGATCGCATCCGTTAGTATATGCACTCCAAAACTATATATCTCTTCCCTTCTTTCGTTTACCACCCAAATAAGATACTAATTCGTAAAAAACAAAAGCCAAAACTAAAACGAGAAATAGGCGATCAAAACTTCGTTACCTCCTATTAGGACCGACTCCTTAATCACATAACCCTCCTTCTCGACACGCCTACGCCCTTTTTTCTCCTTAATACCCTCGCCACGTGCCTAGGACACCCATAAATCCCGATCTTGACGGAACGAGCTCAAATTCGGCCCGTCCAAGCATTCCGGAACAACAATCACTAAACTTCCGCACCCAAGCCAAGGGAAGACTCCTCCCCTCTCTCCCGGGCCACTCCAGCACCCCCGGGGGCATGTCCCCCCGACAAGCCGAAGGTTTTTTTTTCAAAAAAGAGGGGGGGAGGGGGGGGGGGATGCAACACGAGGACTTCCCAGGAGGTCACCCATCCTAGTACTACTCTCGCCCAAGCACGCTTAACTGCGGAGTTCTGATGGGATCCGGTGCATTAGTGCTGGTATGATCGCATCCGTTAGTATATGCACTCCAAAACTATATATCTCTTCCCTTCTTTCGTTTACCACCCAAATAAGATACTAATTCGTAAAAAACAAAAGCCAAAACTAAAACGAGAAATAGGCGATCAAAACTTCGTTACCTCCTATTAGGACCGACTCCTTAATCACATAACCCTCCTTCTCGACACGCCTACGCCCTTTTTTCTCCTTAATACCCTCGCCACGTGCCTAGGACACCCATAAATCCCGATCTTGACGGAACGAGCTCAAATTCGGCCCGTCCAAGCATTCCGGAACAACAATCACTAAACTTCCGCACCCAAGCCAAGGGAAGACTCCTCCCCTCTCTCCCGGGCCACTCCAGCACCCCCGGGGGCATGTCCCCCCGACAAGCCGAAGGTTTTTTTTTCAAAAAAGAGGGGGGGAGGGGGGGGGGATGCAACACGAGGACTTCCTAGGAGGTCACCCATCCTAGTACTACTCTCGCCCAAGCACGCTTAACTGCGGAGTTCTGATGGGATCCGGTGCATTAGTGCTGGTATGATCGCATCCGTTAGTATATGCACTCCAAAACTATATATCTCTTCCCTTCTTTCGTTTACCACCCAAATAAGATACTAATTCGTAAAAAACAAAAGCCAAAACTAAAACGAGAAATAGGCGATCAAAACTTCGTTACCTCCTATTAGGACCGACTCCTTAATCACATAACCCTCCTTCTCGACACGCCTACGCCCTTTTTTCTCCTTAATACCCTCGCCACGTGCCTAGGACACCCATAAATCCCGATCTTGACGGAACGAGCTCAAATTCGGCCCGTCCAAGCATTCCGGAACAACAATCACTAAACTTCCGCACCCAAGCCAAGGGAAGACTCCTCCCCTCTCTCCCGGGCCACTCCAGCACCCCCGGGGGCATGTCCCCCCGACAAGCCGAAGGTTATTTTTTCAAAAAAGAGGGGGGGAGGGGGGGGGGGGGGGATGCAACACGAGGACTTCCCAGGAGGTCACCCATCCTAGTACTACTCTCGCCCAAGCACGCTTAACTGCGGAGTTCTGATGGGATCCGGTGCATTAGTGCTGGTATGATCGCATCCGTTAGTATATGCACTCCAAAACTATATATCTCTTCCCTTCTTTCGTTTACCACCCAAATAAGATACTAATTCGTAAAAAACAAAAGCCAAAACTAAAACGAGAAATAGGCGATCAAAACTTCGTTACCTCCTATTAGGACCGACTCCTTAATCACATAACCCTCCTTCTCGACACGCCTACGCCCTTTTTTCTCCTTAATACCCTCGCCACGTGCCTAGGACACCCATAAATCCCGATCTTGACGGAACGAGCTCAAATTCGGCCCGTCCAAGCATTCCGGAACAACAATCACTAAACTTCCGCACCCAAGCCAAGGGAAGACTCCTCCCCTCTCTCCCGGGCCACTCCAGCACCCCCGGGGGCATGTCCCCCCGACAAGCCGAAGGTTTTTTTTTCAAAAAAGAGGGGGGGAGGGGGGGGGGGATGCAACACGAGGACTTCCCAGGAGGTCACCCATCCTAGTACTACTCTCGCCCAAGCACGCTTAACTGCGGAGTTCTGATGGGATCCGGTGCATTAGTGCTGGTATGATCGCATCCGTTAGTATATGCACTCCAAAACTATATATCTCTTCCCTTCTTTCGTTTACCACCCAAATAAGATACTAATTCGTAAAAAACAAAAGCCAAAACTAAAACGAGAAATAGGCGATCAAAACTTCGTTACCTCCTATTAGGACCGACTCCTTAATCACATAACCCTCCTTCTCGACACGCCTACGCCCTTTTTTCTCCTTAATACCCTCGCCACGTGCCTAGGACACCCATAAATCCCGATCTTGACGGAACGAGCTCAAATTCGGCCCGTCCAAGCATTCCGGAACAACAATCACTAAACTTCCGCACCCAAGCCAAGGGAAGACTCCTCCCCTCTCTCCCGGGCCACTCCAGCACCCCCGGGGGCATGTCCCCCCGACAAGCCGAAGGTTTTTTTTTCAAAAAAGAGGGGGGGAGGGGGGGGGGGGATGCAACACGAGGACTTCCCAGTAGGTCACCCATCCTAGTACTACTCTCGCCCAAGCACGCTTAACTGCGGAGTTCTGATGGGATCCGGTGCATTAGTGCTGGTATGATCGCATCCGTTAGTATATGCACTCCAAAACTATATATCTCTTCCCTTCTTTCGTTTACCACCCAAATAAGATACTAATTCGTAAAAAACAAAAGCCAAAACTAAAACGAGAAATAGGCGATCAAAACTTCGTTACCTCCTATTAGGACCGACTCCTTAATCACATAACCCTCCTTCTCGACACGCCTACGCCCTTTTTTCTCCTTAATACCCTCGCCACGTGCCTAGGACACCCATAAATCCCGATCTTGACGGAACGAGCTCAAATTCGGCCCGTCCAAGCATTCCGGAACAACAATCACTAAACTTCCGCACCCAAGCCAAGGGAAGACTCCTCCCCTCTCTCCCGGGCCACTCCAGCACCCCCGGGGGCATGTCCCCCCGACAAGCCGAAGGTTTTTTTTTCAAAAAAGAGGGGGGGAGGGGGGGGGGGATGCAACACGAGGACTTCCCAGGAGGTCACCCATCCTAGTACTACTCTCGCCCAAGCACGCTTAACTGCGGAGTTCTGATGGGATCCGGTGCATTAGTGCTGGTATGATCGCATCCGTTAGTATATGCACTCCAAAACTATATATCTCTTCCCTTCTTTCGTTTACCACCCAAATAAGATACTAATTCGTAAAAAACAAAAGCCAAAACTAAAACGAGAAATAGGCGATCAAAACTTCGTTACCTCCTATTAGGACCGACTCCTTAATCACATAACCCTCCTTCTCGACACGCCTACGCCCTTTTTTCTCCTTAATACCCTCGCCACGTGCCTAGGACACCCATAAATCCCGATCTTGACGGAACGAGCTCAAATTCGGCCCGTCCAAGCATTCCGGAACAACAATCACTAAACTTCCGCACCCAAGCCAAGGGAAGACTCCTCCCCTCTCTCCCGGGCCACTCCAGCACCCCCGGGGGCATGTCCCCCCGACAAGCCGAAGGTTTTTTTTTCAAAAAAGAGGGGGGGAGGGGGGGGGGGGATGCAACACGAGGACTTCCCAGGAGGTCACCCATCCTAGTACTACTCTCGCCCAAGCACGCTTAACTGCGGAGTTCTGATGGGATCCGGTGCATTAGTGCTGGTATGATCGCATCCGTTAGTATATGCACTCCAAAACTATATATCTCTTCCCTTCTTTCGTTTACCACCCAAATAAGATACTAATTTGTAAAAAACAAAAGCCAAAACTAAAACGAGAAATAGGCGATCAAAACTTCGTTACCTCCTATTAGGACCGACTCCTTAATCACATAACCCTCCTTCTCGACACGCCTACGCCCTTTTTTCTCCTTAATACCCTCGCCACGTGCCTAGGACACCCATAAATCCCGATCTTGACGGAACGAGCTCAAATTCGGCCCGTCCAAGCATTCCGGAACAACAATCACTAAACTTCCGCACCCAAGCCAAGGGAAGACTCCTCCCCTCTCTCCCGGGCCACTCCAGCACCCCCGGGGGCATGTCCCCCCGACAAGCCGAAGGTTTTTTTTTCAAAAAAGAGGGGGGGAGGGGGGGGGGGGATGCAACACGAGGACTTCCCAGGAGGTCACCCATCCTAGTACTACTCTCGCCCAAGCACGCTTAACTGCGGAGTTCTGATGGGATCCGGTGCATTAGTGCTGGTATGATCGCATCCGTTAGTATATGCACTCCAAAACTATATATCTCTTCCCTTCTTTCGTTTACCACCCAAATAAGATACTAATTCGTAAAAAACAAAAGCCAAAACTAAAACGAGAAATAGGCGATCAAAACTTCGTTACCTCCTATTAGGACCGACTCCTTAATCACATAACCCTCCTTCTCGACACGCCTACGCCCTTTTTTCTCCTTAATACCCTCGCCACGTGCCTAGGACACCCATAAATCCCGATCTTGACGGAACGAGCTCAAATTCGGCCCGTCCAAGCATTCCGGAACAACAATCACTAAACTTCCGCACCCAAGCCAAGGGAAGACTCCTCCCCTCTCTCCCGGGCCACTCCAGCACCCCCGGGGGCATGTCCCCCCGACAAGCCGAAGGTTTTTTTTTCAAAAAAGAGGGGGGGAGGGGGGGGGGGATGCAACACGAGGACTTCCCAGGAGGTCACCCATCCTAGTACTACTCTCGCCCAAGCACGCTTAACTGCGGAGTTCTGATGGGATCCGGTGCATTAGTGCTGGTATGATCGCATCCGTTAGTATATGCACTCCAAAACTATATATCTCTTCCCTTCTTTCGTTTACCACCCAAATAAGATACTAATTCGTAAAAAACAAAAGCCAAAACTAAAACGAGAAATAGGCGATCAAAACTTCGTTACCTCCTATTAGGACCGACTCCTTAATCACATAACCCTCCTTCTCGACACGCCTACGCCCTTTTTTCTCCTTAATACCCTCGCCACGTGCCTAGGACACCCATAAATCCCGATCTTGACGGAACGAGCTCAAATTCGGCCCGTCCAAGCATTCCGGAACAACAATCACTAAACTTCCGCACCCAAGCCAAGGGAAGACTCCTCCCCTCTCTCCCGGGCCACTCCAGCACCCCCGGGGGCATGTCCCCCCGACAAGCCGAAGGTTTTTTTTTCAAAAAAGAGGGGGGGAGGGGGGGGGGGGGGGATGCAACACGAGGACTTCCCAGGAGGTCACCCATCCTAGTACTACTCTCGCCCAAGCACGCTTAACTGCGGAGTTCTGATGGGATCCGGTGCATTAGTGCTGGTATGATCGCATCCGTTAGTATATGCACTCCAAAACTATATATCTCTTCCCTTCTTTCGTTTACCACCCAAATAAGATACTAATTCGTAAAAAACAAAAGCCAAAACTAAAACGAGAAATAGGCGATCAAAACTTCGTTACCTCCTATTAGGACCGACTCCTTAATCACATAACCCTCCTTCTCGACACGCCTACGCCCTTTTTTCTCCTTAATACCCTCGCCACGTGCCTAGGACACCCATAAATCCCGATCTTGACGGAACGAGCTCAAATTCGGCCCGTCCAAGCATTCCGGAACAACAATCACTAAACTTCCGCACCCAAGCCAAGGGAAGACTCCTCCCCTCTCTCCCGGGCCACTCCAGCACCCCCGGGGGCATGTCCCCCCGACAAGCCGAAGGTTTTTTTTTCAAAAAAGAGGGGGGGAGGGGGGGGGGGGGATGCAACACGAGGACTTCCCAGGAGGTCACCCATCCTAGTACTACTCTCGCCCAAGCACGCTTAACTGCGGAGTTCTGATGGGATCCGGTGCATTAGTGCTGGTATGATCGCATCCGTTAGTATATGCACTCCAAAACTATATATCTCTTCCCTTCTTTCGTTTACCACCCAAATAAGATACTAATTTGTAAAAAACAAAAGCCAAAACTAAAACGAGAAATAGGCGATCAAAACTTCGTTACCTACTATTAGGACCGACTCCTTAATCACATAACCCTCCTTCTCGACACGCCTACGCCCTTTTTTCTCCTTAATACCCTCGCCACGTGCCTAGGACACCCATAAATCCCGATCTTGACGGAACGAGCTCAAATTCGGCCCGTCCAAGCATTCCGGAACAACAATCACTAAACTTCCGCACCCAAGCCAAGGGAAGACTCCTCCCCTCTCTCCCGGGCCACTCCAGCACCCCCGGGGGCATGTCCCCCCGACAAGCCGAAGGTTTTTTTTTCAAAAAAGAGGGGGGGAGGGGGGGGGGGGATGCAACACGAGGACTTCCCAGGAGGTCACCCATCCTAGTACTACTCTCGCCCAAGCACGCTTAACTGCGGAGTTCTGATGGGATCCGGTGCATTAGTGCTGGTATGATCGCATCCGTTAGTATATGCACTCCAAAACTATATATCTCTTCCCTTCTTTCGTTTACCACCCAAATAAGATACTAATTCGTAAAAAACAAAAGCCAAAACTAAAACGAGAAATAGGCGATCAAAACTTCGTTACCTCCTATTAGGACCGACTCCTTAATCACATAACCCTCCTTCTCGACACGCCTACGCCCTTTTTTCTCCTTAATACCCTCGCCACGTGCCTAGGACACCCATAAATCCCGATCTTGACGGAACGAGCTCAAATTCGGCCCGTCCAAGCATTCCGGAACAACAATCACTAAACTTCCGCACCCAAGCCAAGGGAAGACTCCTCCCCTCTCTCCCGGGCCACTCCAGCACCCCCGGGGGCATGTCCCCCCGACAAGCCGAAGGTTTTTTTTTCAAAAAAGAGGGGGGGAGGGGGGGGGGGGATGCAACACGAGGACTTCCCAGGAGGTCACCCATCCTAGTACTACTCTCGCCCAAGCACGCTTAACTGCGGAGTTCTGATGGGATCCGGTGCATTAGTGCTGGTATGATCGCATCCGTTAGTATATGCACTCCAAAACTATATATCTCTTCCCTTCTTTCGTTTACCACCCAAATAAGATACTAATTCGTAAAAAACAAAAGCCAAAACTAAAACGAGAAATAGGCGATCAAAACTTCGTTACCTCCTATTAGGACCGACTCCTTAATCACATAACCCTCCTTCTCGACACGCCTACGCCCTTTTTTCTCCTTAATACCCTCGCCACGTGCCTAGGACACCCATAAATCCCGATCTTGACGGAACGAGCTCAAATTCGGCCCGTCCAAGCATTCCGGAACAACAATCACTAAACTTCCGCACCCAAGCCAAGGGAAGACTCCTCCCCTCTCTCCCGGGCCACTCCAGCACCCCCGGGGGCATGTCCCCCCGACAAGCCGAAGGTTTTTTTTTCAAAAAAGAGGGGGGGAGGGGGGGGGGGGATGCAACACGAGGACTTCCCAGGAGGTCACCCATCCTAGTACTACTCTCGCCCAAGCACGCTTAACTGCGGAGTTCTGATGGGATCCGGTGCATTAGTGCTGGTATGATCGCATCCGTTAGTATATGCACTCCAAAACTATATATCTCTTCCCTTCTTTCGTTTACCACCCAAATAAGATACTAATTCGTAAAAAACAAAAGCCAAAACTAAAACGAGAAATAGGCGATCAAAACTTCGTTACCTCCTATTAGGACCGACTCCTTAATCACATAACCCTCCTTCTCGACACGCCTACGCCCTTTTTTCTCCTTAATACCCTCGCCACGTGCCTAGGACACCCATAAATCCCGATCTTGACGGAACGAGCTCAAATTCGGCCCGTCCAAGCATTCCGGAACAACAATCACTAAACTTCCGCACCCAAGCCAAGGGAAGACTCCTCCCCTCTCTCCCGGGCCACTCCAGCACCCCCGGGGGCATGTCCCCCCGACAAGCCGAAGGTTTTTTTTTCAAAAAAGAGGGGGGGGGGGATGCAACACGAGGACTTCCCAGGAGGTCACCCATCCTAGTACTACTCTCGCCCAAGCACGCTTAACTGCGGAGTTCTGATGGGATCCGGTGCATTAGTGCTGGTATGATCGCATCCGTTAGTATATGCACTCCAAAACTATATATCTCTTCCCTTCTTTCGTTTACCACCCAAATAAGATACTAATTCGTAAAAAACAAAAGCCAAAACTAAAACGAGAAATAGGCGATCAAAACTTCGTTACCTCCTATTAGGACCGACTCCTTAATCACATAACCCTCCTTCTCGACACGCCTACGCCCTTTTTTCTCCTTAATACCCTCGCCACGTGCCTAGGACACCCATAAATCCCGATCTTGACGGAACGAGCTCAAATTCGGCCCGTCCAAGCATTCCGGAACAACAATCACTAAACTTCCGCACCCAAGCCAAGGGAAGACTCCTCCCCTCTCTCCCGGGCCACTCCAGCACCCCCGGGGGCATGTCCCCCCGACAAGCCGAAGGTTTTTTTTTCAAAAAAGAGGGGGGGAGGGGGGGGGGGGGATGCAACACGAGGACTTCCCAGGAGGTCACCCATCCTAGTACTACTCTCGCCCAAGCACGCTTAACTGCGGAGTTCTGATGGGATCCGGTGCATTAGTGCTGGTATGATCGCATCCGTTAGTATATGCACTCCAAAACTATATATCTCTTCCCTTCTTTCGTTTACCACCCAAATAAGATACTAATTCGTAAAAAACAAAAGCCAAAACTAAAACGAGAAATAGGCGATCAAAACTTCGTTACCTCCTATTAGGACCGACTCCTTAATCACATAACCCTCCTTCTCGACACGCCTACGCCCTTTTTTCTCCTTAATACCCTCGCCACGTGCCTAGGACACCCATAAATCCCGATCTTGACGGAACGAGCTCAAATTCGGCCCGTCCAAGCATTCCGGAACAACAATCACTAAACTTCCGCACCCAAGCCAAGGGAAGACTCCTCCCCTCTCTCCCGGGCCACTCCAGCACCCCCGGGGGCATGTCCCCCCGACAAGCCGAAGGTTTTTTTTTCAAAAAAGAGGGGGGGAGGGGGGGGGGGGGGATGCAACACGAGGACTTCCCAGGAGGTCACCCATCCTAGTACTACTCTCGCCCAAGCACGCTTAACTGCGGAGTTCTGATGGGATCCGGTGCATTAGTGCTGGTATGATCGCATCCGTTAGTATATGCACTCCAAAACTATATATCTCTTCCCTTCTTTCGTTTACCACCCAAATAAGATACTAATTCGTAAAAAACAAAAGCCAAAACTAAAACGAGAAATAGGCGATCAAAACTTCGTTACCCTTCGTTACCTCCTATTAGGACCGACTCCTTAATCACATAACCCTCCTTCTCGACACGCCTACGCCCTTTTTTCTCCTTAATACCCTCGCCACGTGCCTAGGACACCCATAAATCCCGATCTTGACGGAACGAGCTCAAATTCGGCCCGTCCAAGCATTCCGGAACAACAATCACTAAACTTCCGCACCCAAGCCAAGGGAAGACTCCTCCCCTCTCTCCCGGGCCACTCCAGCACCCCCGGGGGCATGTCCCCCCGACAAGCCGAAGGTTTTTTTTTCAAAAAAGAGGGGGGGAGGGGGGGGGGGGGGATGCAACACGAGGACTTCCCAGGAGGTCACCCATCCTAGTACTACTCTCGCCCAAGCACGCTTAACTGCGGAGTTCTGATGGGATCCGGTGCATTAGTGCTGGTATGATCGCATCCGTTAGTATATGCACTCCAAAACTATATATCTCTTCCCTTCTTTCGTTTACCACCCAAATAAGATACTAATTCGTAAAAAACAAAAGCCAAAACTAAAACGAGAAATAGGCGATCAAAACTTCGTTACCTCCTATTAGGACCGACTCCTTAATCACATAACCCTCCTTCTCGACACGCCTACGCCCTTTTTTCTCCTTAATACCCTCGCCACGTGCCTAGGACACCCATAAATCCCGATCTTGACGGAACGAGCTCAAATTCGGCCCGTCCAAGCATTCCGGAACAACAATCACTAAACTTCCGCACCCAAGCCAAGGGAAGACTCCTCCCCTCTCTCCCGGGCCACTCCAGCACCCCCGGGGGCATGTCCCCCCGACAAGCCGAAGGTTTTTTTTTCAAAAAAGAGGGGGGGAGGGGGGGGGGGGGGATGCAACACGAGGACTTCCCAGGAGGTCACCCATCCTAGTACTACTCTCGCCCAAGCACGCTTAACTGCGGAGTTCTGATGGGATCCGGTGCATTAGTGCTGGTATGATCGCATCCGTTAGTATATGCACTCCAAAACTATATATCTCTTCCCTTCTTTCGTTTACCACCCAAATAAGATACTAATTCGTAAAAAACAAAAGCCAAAACTAAAACGAGAAATAGGCGATCAAAACTTCGTTACCTCCTATTAGGACCGACTCCTTAATCACATAACCCTCCTTCTCGACACGCCTACGCCCTTTTTTCTCCTTAATACCCTCGCCACGTGCCTAGGACACCCATAAATCCCGATCTTGACGGAACGAGCTCAAATTCGGCCCGTCCAAGCATTCCGGAACAACAATCACTAAACTTCCGCACCCAAGCCAAGGGAAGACTCCTCCCCTCTCTCCCGGGCCACTCCAGCACCCCCGGGGGCATGTCCCCCCGACAAGCCGAAGGTTTTTTTTTCAAAAAAGAGGGGGGGAGGGGGGGGGGGGGGATGCAACACGAGGACTTCCCAGGAGGTCACCCATCCTAGTACTACTCTCGCCCAAGCACGCTTAACTGCGGAGTTCTGATGGGATCCGGTGCATTAGTGCTGGTATGATCGCATCCGTTAGTATATGCACTCCAAAACTATATATCTCTTCCCTTCTTTCGTTTACCACCCAAATAAGATACTAATTCGTAAAAAACAAAAGCCAAAACTAAAACGAGAAATAGGCGATCAAAACTTCGTTACCTCCTATTAGGACCGACTCCTTAATCACATAACCCTCCTTCTCGACACGCCTACGCCCTTTTTTCTCCTTAATACCCTCGCCACGTGCCTAGGACACCCATAAATCCCGATCTTGACGGAACGAGCTCAAATTCGGCCCGTCCAAGCATTCCGGAACAACAATCACTAAACTTCCGCACCCAAGCCAAGGGAAGACTCCTCCCCTCTCTCCCGGGCCACTCCAGCACCCCCGGGGGCATGTCCCCCCGACAAGCCGAAGGTTTTTTTTTCAAAAAAGAGGGGGGGAGGGGGGGGGGGGGGATGCAACACGAGGACTTCCCAGGAGGTCACCCATCCTAGTACTACTCTCGCCCAAGCACGCTTAACTGCGGAGTTCTGATGGGATCCGGTGCATTAGTGCTGGTATGATCGCATCCGTTAGTATATGCACTCCAAAACTATATATCTCTTCCCTTCTTTCGTTTACCACCCAAATAAGATACTAATTCGTAAAAAACAAAAGCCAAAACTAAAACGAGAAATAGGCGATCAAAACTTCGTTACCTCCTATTAGGACCGACTCCTTAATCACATAACCCTCCTTCTCGACACGCCTACGCCCTTTTTTCTCCTTAATACCCTCGCCACGTGCCTAGGACACCCATAAATCCCGATCTTGACGGAACGAGCTCAAATTCGGCCCGTCCAAGCATTCCGGAACAACAATCACTAAACTTCCGCACCCAAGCCAAGGGAAGACTCCTCCCCTCTCTCCCGGGCCACTCCAGCACCCCCGGGGGCATGTCCCCCCGACAAGCCGAAGGTTTTTTTTTCAAAAAAGAGGGGGGGAGGGGGGGGGGGGGGATGCAACACGAGGACTTCCCAGGAGGTCACCCATCCTAGTACTACTCTCGCCCAAGCACGCTTAACTGCGGAGTTCTGATGGGATCCGGTGCATTAGTGCTGGTATGATCGCATCCGTTAGTATATGCACTCCAAAACTATATATCTCTTCCCTTCTTTCGTTTACCACCCAAATAAGATACTAATTCGTAAAAAACAAAAGCCAAAACTAAAACGAGAAATAGGCGATCAAAACTTCGTTACCTCCTATTAGGACCGACTCCTTAATCACATAACCCTCCTTCTCGACACGCCTACGCCCTTTTTTCTCCTTAATACCCTCGCCACGTGCCTAGGACACCCATAAATCCCGATCTTGACGGAACGAGCTCAAATTCGGCCCGTCCAAGCATTCCGGAACAACAATCACTAAACTTCCGCACCCAAGCCAAGGGAAGACTCCTCCCCTCTCTCCCGGGCCACTCCAGCACCCCCGGGGGCATGTCCCCCCGACAAGCCGAAGGTTTTTTTTTCAAAAAAGAGGGGGGGAGGGGGGGGGGGGGATGCAACACGAGGACTTCCCAGGAGGTCACCCATCCTAGTACTACTCTCGCCCAAGCACGCTTAACTGCGGAGTTCTGATGGGATCCGGTGCATTAGTGCTGGTATGATCGCATCCGTTAGTATATGCACTCCAAAACTATATATCTCTTCCCTTCTTTCGTTTACCACCCAAATAAGATACTAATTCGTAAAAAACAAAAGCCAAAACTAAAACGAGAAATAGGCGATCAAAACTTCGTTACCTCCTATTAGGACCGACTCCTTAATCACATAACCCTCCTTCTCGACACGCCTACGCCCTTTTTTCTCCTTAATACCCTCGCCACGTGCCTAGGACACCCATAAATCCCGATCTTGACGGAACGAGCTCAAATTCGGCCCGTCCAAGCATTCCGGAACAACAATCACTAAACTTCCGCACCCAAGCCAAGGGAAGACTCCTCCCCTCTCTCCCGGGCCACTCCAGCACCCCCGGGGGCATGTCCCCCCGACAAGCCGAAGGTTTTTTTTTCAAAAAAGAGGGGGGGAGGGGGGGGGGGGGGATGCAACACGAGGACTTCCCAGGAGGTCACCCATCCTAGTACTACTCTCGCCCAAGCACGCTTAACTGCGGAGTTCTGATGGGATCCGGTGCATTAGTGCTGGTATGATCGCATCCGTTAGTATATGCACTCCAAAACTATATATCTCTTCCCTTCTTTCGTTTACCACCCAAATAAGATACTAATTCGTAAAAAACAAAAGCCAAAACTAAAACGAGAAATAGGCGATCAAAACTTCGTTACCTCCTATTAGGACCGACTCCTTAATCACATAACCCTCCTTCTCGACACGCCTACGCCCTTTTTTCTCCTTAATACCCTCGCCACGTGCCTAGGACACCCATAAATCCCGATCTTGACGGAACGAGCTCAAATTCGGCCCGTCCAAGCATTCCGGAACAACAATCACTAAACTTCCGCACCCAAGCCAAGGGAAGACTCCTCCCCTCTCTCCCGGGCCACTCCAGCACCCCCGGGGGCATGTCCCCCCGACAAGCCGAAGGTTTTTTTTTCAAAAAAGAGGGGGGGAGGGGGGGGGGGGGGATGCAACACGAGGACTTCCCAGGAGGTCACCCATCCTAGTACTACTCTCGCCCAAGCACGCTTAACTGCGGAGTTCTGATGGGATCCGGTGCATTAGTGCTGGTATGATCGCATCCGTTAGTATATGCACTCCAAAACTATATATCTCTTCCCTTCTTTCGTTTACCACCCAAATAAGATACTAATTCGTAAAAAACAAAAGCCAAAACTAAAACGAGAAATAGGCGATCAAAACTTCGTTACCTCCTATTAGGACCGACTCCTTAATCACATAACCCTCCTTCTCGACACGCCTACGCCCTTTTTTCTCCTTAATACCCTCGCCACGTGCCTAGGACACCCATAAATCCCGATCTTGACGGAACGAGCTCAAATTCGGCCCGTCCAAGCATTCCGGAACAACAATCACTAAACTTCCGCACCCAAGCCAAGGGAAGACTCCTCCCCTCTCTCCCGGGCCACTCCAGCACCCCCGGGGGCATGTCCCCCCGACAAGCCGAAGGTTTTTTTTTCAAAAAAGAGGGGGGGAGGGGGGGGGGGGGGGGGGGGGATGCAACACGAAAAAGAGAAGAATTCAGCAAAATAAATTTGTAAAATGCATGAATTGATCCTCCAACCTCCTGAGGTTGTAAGTTAAGGGACTACCACGGAACTGCACATGTTTTCGTAAATACAAGGCACCACAACTATATATATACAAACTGTGAAATCTAGCAAATTGGGGAAGAATTTCGAATTTGCTCAAGAACATCCAGCTTGATTCGTGATTCTCAAATTTGAAGCACAAAGAGAGGTTTTTTTCAAAAATTAGAGGTCGAAACCGCCTCCGGCAGTTTCTCACGGCCTTCTATGCCAAAAACTACCTGAAATCGATATATTATTCGTCTCAAACCGACCTCGGAGTCGAGAGTTATGGCCTGCCAAAGTTTGAAACTTCCATCAGTGACTTCCGGCGCCAGATCCTCCCAAACCGATGCACCAAATGTAAATTAAATCATATGGGCGCGTACACTTCCAAAAGACCTTTCCAAGGAGTGGTCGCAAGCCCGGAATGGTTTTGTCTCGACAAAGTTACGCCATTTCTAAGAATCTGCAGCTCATCATATACGAAAATCGCAAGCCATTACTGCTGCTTTGTTGGCTTCCAATTTGCTGTACATTCAACCAATCAAACCAATTAGAAGTTTGACTTCCCAAACCATGTATTAGAAGTCTCAACATGAATTTCAACTCGGAAGAGCTACTAATCAGTTGCTTAATCATCTATCTGATCTATCTACTGGTCTATTGATCTTTTTTTCATATCTTATGTTTCGATTGAATAGGTTTTCATTTATTTTATCTTCGGAATGAATATTCTCTAGTCATAGGAAGAACCAATATTATCATCTTTTATTTCCTATCCCAAGTTTATAGTCAATCGAACTACAACCTAACCTTCACGATTTCAGCTGTTAACCAGCCTAAATATTCAGAATTGATAAACAAAATGAAGATTATTGAGAATTTTTTGAGGGCCACCAGTAACATCAATTGTGTGAACCAACTAGGCTCAATGTCAACTAACCAAAACCACACGCAAGCGTTTCAGAATATCTATCGCTTAGATCAAGAATTTGATTTTAAAATTGAAATTTGTCTTCCTAATTCTCCATAGAAATACAAGTTTATAAACAAACTTTTGTAAACTTCGGCCACTATAATTACACCACTGACACAAGACTAAATAACGAACCGATATAAGTCGTATGAATACGGTGCTGAATGGTTGATACCAGTTCAAATTGATAAACTAGGAGAATGAGAATGTTGTCCGCAGATGCAAACCCCCAACATCGTTCAATGTATTTATAATTACAGATTAATAAGCAAAGGATGGTGTTAAAGATGAAGACGACTGATCAGGACCAACCAGATTTTGAACCTTGACCTTGGCGGCTCCACTGTTCATCTGAACCCTCCGGGCAATCCCGAACAGCTCCTCCCTCTGCATGTTGGCACGACGCTGGTGCCGCTGAGCTGGTCGTAGATGCGCTCGAATTCCTCCATGACTTGAGCCACCAGAGCCACCCCCCTGTTCTTGTCCACCAGCACCTTGACCAGACCCACCAGGCTCCTGTGGAACCTCCCCTTCTCCGCCAGCTCCCTCACCGCCCTCCCTCTCTCCGCCTCCGCCGTTTCTGGGTCTTCCAGAACCCCGCGCAGCTGGTCGTTCCCGAGCAGTCTCGAGAACCTCCGGACGTCCTTCTCGACCTTGGGCAGAGCGTTGTTGCACTGGGCTATGTCGAGCAGCGCCGCCGCGTAGCCGGTGGCGGCCCTTTTCTGGGAATTGGGCGGGGAGGGCGTCCGGGGAGATGGGTCGTATCGGGTGGTGTGGGTGTGGGTGAGGGAGTTGCGCCGGGAGGTATTGGAGATGGAGGTGCGTCTCGACCTGTAGGGTTGGTGGGGAGGAAGAAGAGGGGTCTTCAGGTGATGGTTGGGTTGGGTTGATTGAAGAGTTGCCGGTGCAGAGAGTTTGATGGTGGAAGCGACCGAGCTTGATAAAGCATCCATGGCAAAGTTGGGGATGGAGCGAGCAAATTCAAGACTTTATCTTTTACACAAAAGTCTAGTTTTTGTTGGGATGGGTCAGGGATGAGGCTATATGCTTCAGTTTTAGCCACGTAAGTGATGTGTGGTCCAAAACTGCCTCCTCTATTTTTCAAAGGTTTAAATTCAACTGTTTTTTTTATAAACCCGAAAATTTATTAAAGAAAAAAATATACTTTTAAGAAGGAAAAGGTCCGAGAGATAACAATTACATAAAAGCTCTAAACAGAGACGTTAAAAGGTCAAGATTTTTTCTAAAAACAAAACAAGAAAACAAAATTCGAAAAAAAACCCTGTTAATTCTTGACTTCTGAAGTTAGAGACGAATCGTTGTATCTTTATTCTTAGAAACCAGCGCACGGATTTTACTCCATGTGTCGGTCTCAAGAGACGAAGCTGCAACTTGATGAAGTTTACAAGTTCGACTTAGCTCAACATGTTTCCCAATGTCGACTGCACGGACAATTCTTTTCCGATCCAAAGAACGATCTCTTGGTTTACACTGACCGATATAAAAAACGACAAGTATTTGAGAAGACGACTCTCCGGTTTCGGCGGCTTGATTAAGGCCTCCTTCCAATGACTACCCTCCGAGGAACCACCACTCTCACCTAGGGCAACCTTCAGACTACTCTTATCCCATTGAACCTCAGAAATACCATTTGACGCACACGGATCAGGGTTGCTGCGACGAAAGGGACATAACAAGGCCTTGTGTCGCAGGCCCAAACGGGACAAGTTGGACTAATGGCACATCTACCAATGGGCCAACCACCACAAGCCCATTTTCCATTAAAACTACGCTGTCCTAAAGAGTCGGCTCAACACGGGTTGCACATCAACTACATTCCAAATGTAATGATGCCTCCAATTACATCAAATGTAATTCTTCCTTCGAACCCGTCAACTACATCCAATGTAATGACGATTCTAAGGGCTC
Organism: Erodium maritimum; assembly: GCA_963921825.1. NCBI lineage: Eukaryota > Viridiplantae > Streptophyta > Magnoliopsida > Geraniales > Geraniaceae > Erodium > Erodium maritimum. Next base: position 24,096,974 of record OY997596.1, on the reverse strand, counting down.
ACACACAAGGATTAAAATTCCAATTTTATCTTTGCATGTGAGGTGATATGCTCGGTAAATAAAGTTAAGCATGCAATTCTAAAACACATAGAATTAATCATGCATAAACTAAACCAAGCATAAAGCGATAAATGTGCACATAATAGCCCCCTAAACTAACTCCCACTAGCTTCTTGAGCTCCACCAACTCCAAGCCGATTTCAACACCCGAAAAGCCACCAATTGACCTTTTCGCCCTTTCTTCGTCTCGAGTAGGTCGGGAATTATTAAATATTACAAATAAGTGATTCGACGACCACACCTCGAAAAAATAATTACATGCTAACTCTAACGGCTCGCAGGCTGGGAAAAGCGATAAATAATTAAATCGAACTCGGGGCTATAATGTGCACCATGCCAACATCACATCGCGCATCATGTTATCAAACAAGCATGTTATCAAACATCATGTGATTTTCCGGTTTAATTAACAACCAAGTTCTGAAATTTTTTGATGCTCGGTTTATCGAAACCGTTCAAAAATGAAACTTTTGAACATTTGATCTTCGAGTTCATCATGATGGTTCCAAACTCGTCATAACTAACAAAACAGTTTAGCCTTGGCATATCAACCATCCAATGGTCATGCTTGGCCTAGCTCCGCCCAGCAGAGCCCCGTTCGGTCTCGGTTTCGGCTCCCCGAGAGTCCCGCTCCCGAGACCCGAAAAGTCAAATTTTTTTTAAATTTCCAGATTTGAAATAATTTTCAAAAATTCATTTAACATGCATTAAATCCGTAAACAAGAATTTAAATCAGGTTATCAAACAATTTGGCAAATTAACATGTCAAAACCGAAACTTTCAACACCGTCTTGTGAATCCCGAAGGTAGCACGGCTCTAATACCACTATTGGGTCTCGAGGTAGGGTTGGAGATGAACCAACTCGCAGCGGAAAATCAATGAAAACCAAGAGACGATTAAAACCATGAAACAACTAACAAAGAGTGGATTCACAAGAGAACAATTCAGTACTAGTTCTTACCAAAACAAGAACACCGGGTAACGAATGATTGGCTTGAGTCTCCAAGACGTCTACGTATCCACATGGGAATAGAAGCCACGTAGTTCTTCTCTTTGAGGACTCAAGAACACAAAAATGGAGGTGAGAGCTTGCCTTGGCTGAAATTGCCATGGAGAGGAAGGAGAAGTTGTGTTTCCTATTCTTGTCTTGTGTTTGTTATGTTGAAAAAAGATGACTTAAACATAACAAACCCCATACTTGTCCAACTAAAGGCATGGGACAAGCATGGTGACAAGTAAGATGTAAATAGGACAAAGTATGGCTAGATAAGATGGGGGTGAGGTGGTGAATCACCAACACCTTAATCCTTGTCATGCTTACTTAGTACTATTTAATCAAGACTTGATTAATTAGTTCCATGGGCCTTGGTTGCATGGGCCTTTCATAAGCCTCTTGGAAGATGTCCCGTGGCCATTTCCAACGAGGTCCCGTGATTCGCTCATCGCCTCCAAGCCTTCCATACCAGAAATGTCCAACATTATCCGACGCGATCAATCCCAAGACTCCAAGACTTGTCTCGATCCGTAAAGTACTGTAGAGGAGCCAAAGATGATCGTAGAGAAAGAACCAGTTCCTGCAACAATTATGTAAGATCTAAGGTGATCTAGAAGGGTTTGTCATCCACTTCCGAGATATAGTTTCTTTGTGTCTTGAGGTGATAGTGAACTCATGGTGGATCACGATGATCCAGCTACCTTTCAAGAACTCGTGGATGGGCCCAACTCCGAATTATGGTTGGGGGCCATGTGGGAGAAAATGTAGTCCATGTTGGACAACCATGTTTGGGAACCGGTTGATCCCATCGATGGTGCGAGGACCATCAAATGCAAATTGATCTTTAAGGTGAAGATGGACATGGCCAACAACGCTCAAACCTACAAAGCCCGACCGGTGGCAAAAGGTTATAGGCAAATCCAAGGGATTGAATATGAGGAAACCTTCTCCCTAGTGTCTATGGTCAAATCGATCCGGATTCATCTTCCCACAGCTGCATATCACGATTACGAGATATGGCAAATGGATGTCAAAACTTCCTTCTTAAACAAAAGTTTAACAAGGGACGTTTGTATGTCTCAGCCCAAAGGTTTTGTCGATTCGGAGAATAACGGAAAGATTAGTAAGTTGTTGAAATCCATTTATGGATTGAAGAAAGCTTGTCGGAGTTGGAGCCTTCGTTTTGATGAAGCTATAATTGGATTTGGCTTATCAAGAACGAGGAAGTACCTTGTGTTTAGAAGAAGGCTAGTAGGAGCAAGTTTACCTTTTTGGTGTTCATTGGAAACGACATCCCAACCTTACCCGAGATTAAAACTTGGTTGAGGAAGTGTCTCTCAATGAAGGACTTAGGCGATGCTACTCATATCTTAGGGATTAAGATATATAGAGATCGCACCAAGAGGGTCTTGCGTTTAAATTAGAGCACCTATGTGAGCAAGGCATTGAGTAGGTTCTCAATGCTCTATTCAATGAAAGGACTCTTACCCGCTCTTCATGACATTCACCTCAGAAAGACTCAATGTCCCAAGACACCTGATGAGCTAAAAAGGATGATGTGAATCCCATACGCTTGGGGGCGATAGGATCGATCATGTTTTCCATGGTATGGATGAGACCGGACGTATCATATGCATTAAGTTGTACCTGTAAACATAAGTCTAAACCTTGGTAAAAGATGATGAACTAGTCGTCAAAGGATATGTACATGCTAGTTTCCAAACAGATCTAGATGACTTTGGAAGTCAGTCAAGATATATGTTTATGCTGAATGGCGGATCTTTTAGCTATGAGAGCGTAAAGAAAGATACCGACACTGATTCTATGAAAAAGTCCTGGTACATGGTTGTTGCAGAGGAAGTCATGGTATATGGAAATTCACGACAGGGCTGGGTGTAATTAAAATATCGTCCAGCCCGATGAATCGATTTTGCGACGACACAGAGGGCCATTACGCAAGCTAAAGATCCCAGATTGCATAACAACTCCAACTATGTATTGCGACATTAACACCTCACCAAAGACATTCTGAACAGAGGTGAAGTGAATATCACCTATATTGCAACAGATGATAACATAGCCAATCCGTTGACTAAGACACTCTCATTAACAAATCATGTTAGATATGTAAAGTCAATGAGAATAGATTGGAGTTTAGATTAGAACTAGGGCAAGTGGGAGTTTGTTAGTCTTAGTACCCATAATTCAATCGTAAATGGTCAAATGTATATATCATCGTTGACAATAAAAGTAAAGTGTCTTGATCGAGAGTAACTGAAAGAATAGCATAGCCATGCACATGATAATGGGTATCAAATATTCATTCATCTCACATATCAAGGAACCGTGATTGATAATAACACGGATGACGATTCTATGCCTTATCTCAATCAGGATATCAAAGATAAAAGGATAGTGACATATACGACCAAAAGGTTAGAGTAGACATGGGTTGGTTTATTGTGCAATGTTAGGAAATACTAAAGTCTCGTTAGTTTCCACTTATGTAGGATCAAGTAAAATGAGATTTTATGTTGATCTATCGACATGCATAAACCTAATGGTGACACTGGAGGATGAAACTCATTAACACACTAATGGAGAATGACCAAGTGGGAAGTTGACATGACACATGACCAAAAATGGGTTTTGGGTCATGTTCTCGTAAGTAACTAGGACTTTATGGATCGAGACAAGACTTGGAGTCTTGGGAACAATCTCGTTGGATAATGTTGGACATATCTGGGATGGAAGGCGTGAGAGGAGATGAGTGCGTCATGGGACCTCATCGGGAATGACAATGGGCCATCACCCGTGAGGCCCATGGGCGACCCATGCCACCAAATGCCCAAGGAACCAACTAGTTAGTTCTTAACTAAATGGTTCTAACTAATTAGTTAGATTAGGTAGTTGGTGATTAAATCCACCAACTCACTACCAACTTCTAAGCACTTCACACCATTCTTGTCCTATTTACTATTATTTTATTATGTTTATGGGATTAAAATGACATAAGGGTCATCCTTTCACCATAAGAGAAACAACACGTAAAAAAGTAAGAGCAACACTTCTTCTCTCTCCCTCAAATTTCGGCCCACACTTCATTTCTCCTCTATTTTTGTGTTCTTGACTCCTTTAAGCTTAGAAATATGTGGCTTTAATTCCTATGAGGATGCTTAGGCGTCTTGGAGACTCGAGCCCATTCATTCCGTACCTAGTGTTCTTGATTTGGTAAAAAATGGTGATTTCAGTTTTGTTTTGTGAATATAATCGTGGTAGTGTTTCATGCATGGTCTCGAGTTATTTTCCACTATGATTGTATATTCATATTCTCCATCGAGAGCCAGCAATATTTATTCTCAAAATCAAATATACACATTTTCATTTAAATTATATATCAAAGGATTATATTTATTAGAGTAAAATAAGCCATATAAATATATTAAATTAGAGAGGGCCAAAAATAATATTGGGGTAATATATATTTTTGGCCAACCCTATTAGAAAAGAGGAAATATAACTCAAATATAAACAACATGAATATACTACTCCTTTTAAGGTATCGAGGTGAAACCGATAGTACTCTCAGGAACAAACCCATATAAATATATTAGATTAGAAGGGGGGGGGGATAATATTACAGTAATATATATTTTCATCCAACCATATTAACTTATATATTAGGTGTTGTATCTAAATTAAGAGAGCTAGGAAAGTTAGTTTGACTAGAAAAGAGGAAAACCTAGTTTGAATAGCAAGAGGAAATATAACTTTTTTTAGCTTTCTTATTTTTCAAACTTTCCTTACTCTAAAAGAAGTTGGTTTTAGGGAAATCCTACACCTATAAATATAAGCACCTTGGTCGAAACTATAGTTGTGGTAAGTCACTTTTCATGTGGACACTATTAGAGGGTGAAATACTAACATGGTATACAAAGTTTCAGCACATCAACAGATGCTCAACAACTCTAGCACACATCAATATAATCAATATCATATAAACATAAAAGTATCAAGTTGAACATAGATATTGCCCATGTGTAAAAATTGCTCCAACATGTGTCTAATTGAAGTTTGGGGAAAATAACTCTAGTAGTGGCTTGATAGTTGGGAAAGGCTAGGCGGGCTCTTACAGCTAGCTCAATTCAATGTATAATTGGTATAAGCCCACTAAGGTCCATTCTTGTAGTATCGGTAAGCCATTGTAAGACAATAGTACGATATTACTACAACGAATCAATAAACAAACAATATACCAGATAACTAAAGATGAAACAAAAAGAAAGGTAAAAAAAATGATAGAATCATATAGGTTGATTCCAAGAACAACTAAGTTTAACGTCACTACCTTGACGACTGACGGCTCAAAGGCCGCATCAACTAGGATCTCAACAAGGCAACTCAACTGCAAGACCTCATCGGTAATGTGACAGTAGCAAGAACGCATAATAAGGTATCAAGCATAAACTACACAAGTCCAACAAATAGATGCTGAAGTGAGAAATCGACACCCTCCAGTCTTCAACATCTTCCTCTGACTTGATGTGTTCATCATGGGGCTCTTACTCCAATTCTTTTTGGTCTTCCTCTCAGATGATGTTGAGAAAGTCACCTCTTCCTTTAGGGCTCTTGGAAGAAAGGTCTCATATTCAATATTAGGAGGGACTCCTCACCATCCATTAGAATACCATGTTTCTTATCTTCTCTGAACTATTACTCAGGAATCGGAGAACTTGTGATCATTTTAGAAGCGGTAGGTATTTTTGTAATTTCACCTACAGACTCATGATAAATTCTCATCTTGTTCTTCAACCTATATTTTTATTGGTTATCCGAAATGAGAAAAAAAGGCTATCAATATCTATAATTTGGAATCCAAGACGGTTTTCGTTTTGAGAGACATCCATTTTTTGGAAAATGTATTTCTTGAGAATTGATGCATAGAGACTCAATCATCTCTTGATTTGAAGTTTTTTTTTCATCAAATCACATATCATTTAATAATCTCGAGATCACTACAGATGCGATAGACACCAAAAACATTGACACACCATCTCTATTAGACAAACCACTAGTTAGTAACACGTATATCGAAGCTGACATACCTAGCAAACACACTCGTTTCACCACCAAACAACTAAGTGTTTATGATTACATCTTTTCCCCTCCCTCGTTGACATTTATTGTACCTGTATTAAACCCAACCGTGGCTTCTACAGATTCCATAATAAATTCTCTTACTCACTGTATTACGTATGTTTTTTTCTTCTTCTTTTCATCGTGTTTTAGTAGCGGCCATCCATGAGACATATTCTCAGACAGCTAAGCATGACCATAAGTGAGAGGTTATGGCTTAAGGGTTAGCGAATCTCGAAGAAAACACACATATAACATTACAACTTTGCCAAAGTACACACTCAAGTTGAAGGGATAGACTTCACGGGCACACTTTCCCTGTTTTTCGAAATGGTTACTATTCATTGTCTTCTCACGATCGATGCCACCAAGATTTGGTTTCTCCATCACATTGGTGTGAATAATGCTTTCCTATATGGAGACCTTTGTGATGAAGTATATATGTGTGTTTCACAAGTTTTTATTGGACAAAAGATGAATCTGGTTTGCAACCTTTACAAATCCTTATATGGACTGTGACAAGCATTTGGACCTGATATCATAAAATTATAGAATATAAGGTCAATTGCAAAAACTTACAATGAATTATATTTGTTTTTATTTTTTTTATAAGCGAAGTTTTATTAAGCAAGCGTTCTACAAAATTGTAGAACAATGCAAGAAAACGATCCTTGAAAAATCACCTTTTCCTCAGACCAAAACAGAAATACAAAATACACCCAAGCCAGAAAGCAAACGAAACAAGAGAAAGCCGTCACGCCTTCCGTGCCTGCATCCTGCCCGAGTTCAAGCAATTAAACCGATTATACACCGAAACATGGATTAAAGCTTTTCTTGTAACCGATTAAGGGTAATCCTCGTCCTCATTATCCTCAATGTCCTTATCCTCAACGTCCTCCAACACATGTTGCAGGGTGTATAGAGAATTGAGCACCAAAGGACCAAGGTCAACAACCTTTTTTCCAAACTTTTTGTAATAGCTCCAATCGCCCGAGCTATCCTTCTTAGCAATATCAGCAGTAAAGCTTCCAGAATTGCCTCCTTTATCAGTAGAATTTTCCGCTCTTGTCTGATAAATAACAATTGGAGGAACAATCATCTTTGTCTATCCCTTTTTTGGACGACCGCGTCCCTTTCCGGGTTTTAAAAGAGCAGCTTTCCACGGACTGCCCTGACATTCGACTTCAGAGTGTTTACTAACTTCGACCAAAGTCTTCTTGTCCACCGGACTAATCGGGCTAGGTACAAGGATGGAATCAGATCCATCACTTGAAATAAAGCCCTTCCAAACAAAGTATAGGGTCCAAACTGTCCAAGTGAGCTTCAAGCCCATTCTCGGCCTGGACAACCATAAGATCTACTAAGTGGGCCCATGCCCATTCGAAGTCAACCCTAACACGCACTCCATATCAGCCAAACGATCATCTTCTAGAATCCCCAAATCTGCTGGATCATAAACCAAATCTCGAACTTTATTTTGCGTAGCTGCCTCATTCAAATTCAACGTAACATCAGGTAATCTCCCGGAGACTGCATGATTCTGAACATCGCTTACCAAATCGGGCTCCTCTACGACCCAAGCTCTTTCCACCGCCGGCGAGCTTGCGGCTACATGGGAAAGATATCGGTTCTTGGCCGCTTGATCGAGAGTGAATGAAATAATAGCATGGCCATGCACATGATACTAGGCATCATATATTCAGTCATCTCACATATCAAGGAACAATTATTGAGAATAATAAGGTTGACAGCTCTATGCCTTATCTCAATCAGGATATCGGAGATAAAAGGATAGTGACATAGATGATGGAAATGTTAGAATCTACAGGGTCGATTCTTTATGCAGTGTCATACAATATAAAGTCTCGTTAGTTTCCACTTAAATAGGTTCAAGTAAAATGAGATTTTACGTTGATCTATTGACATGCATAAACCTAAGAGTCACACCGCAGGGTGAAACTCATTAACACGCTTATGGAGAATGGCCAAGAGGGAAGTTGTCACGAGACATGACCAAAATTGGTTTTTGGGTAATGTGCCTGTATATAATTAGTACTTTACAGATCGAGACCAGACTTGGAGTGTTGGGATTGATCGCGTCGGATAATGTTAGACGTATCCGGGATTTTTACAGATAAACGACTAATATTATAAATGTAAATGGATGAAAGACAAATACAACCACTAATCACCAAAATGAAAGTACTAAAACATGAAATGCAAACAATAATAAATTGCGATAAAAGAAATCTAACTTATTGACCGAACTACTTTGCTGAGACGTTCAGAAGATGGTGTGGTAGCGTCTTGAGACACCGATACAACGAATTTGACTTGGAAGCTAGGGTAGAGAGAACTCATTTCCGGATTGGTACTATGGTGGACTGGATACTCCTGTAGGACACCGGCGTGCGTCGTCCTCCCTGGAGTGATAAAATTAGGGCTCCTAAACGCGGAATTGCTAGCCCCCGAAAAGGCAGAGGGGTATCTTGTCGGATCTTAATGGAACAATCTCCACCTTACGTCCAGTGGGGCGGTGATACCGATCGACCCCCCACTGGACCGCCTCAGTCTCATTCGGCGAGGCGAGGGTGCTTATAGCCCCCCCGCCGCTGCATATGTCGACTCTCCTTATTTAGAGAAGCCTTCGGATTCCGCCTCTCCCTCTTCCCTTACCAGTCTATACTTTCTAGTAGAAACCGAGGTATCATTTCTCGGATTCCTTGTGCCTCTGGTTTGGTCCCCTGTGGCTTAAAATTGGCCCGGTTCGAGCCCTCCCCATGGACCAAGTAGTTATTGGATTTCGCTGACCCAATCCTGGACCGGTCCAGCTCATCCCTCCTTTAACGCCCAAATTTGAATAAGCCCTCATTAGCTACCTGAGGCCCATCTTCTCTCCTTGGCCCAAGATTCAATTGAAGCAGACCCATAGCAATGGCCCGGGTCCCTTCTCCTCCGGTGGCTTCGCCCCGCCGCTTCCAAGTCATCCCCATCTTGTGGCCAGGCTGACGCTCTCCGACCAGGTTCGATACAAGAACGTCGCCATGCTCTTTCTAGTGGAACCCATTTGCCGTCGTCAACCCCTTCAGGTATAGCAGAGAATACGACCCTGAGGCTTCCCGCTCCCCCCGTCTCGTCCCCACTGGTGTTTACACCACGTTCCTCTGTCGTGGCCTTGGTCCCAACGCCGGAGTTCGACTCACAAACCCAACCGGTTTTTGAAGGAGATTCCCTTGTGAACTCCGACCATAAGCCCTGGCAGTCCTCTGCATCTCTTTCTCCACCATCTTCCTTTCCGAGAATATCATCTCTAGTCCTCCTTTTATTTGTAAACCACCGCTCACCAGTGACAGATTATGAGGAGATCGAGTTTCCTCACGAGATAGCGATGCCAGAGACCTTAGAGGGAATAGAACCGCCGCCGTGTACCTGACTTGTCCCCGCTCAATGCATGGTTGTTGTCGGAATCCATCAATCCGTTCCTTGCCGTCACCTCCATGAACTCGCAAAACCTAAGTCTGCTTCTAAGAGAAAAAGTGAGACTGAGTTGTGTTTAATTAACCTCATGGAATTGATTAAAGTTACAAATAAAAAAAAAGACTAGATGCCTAATGTTTGTATTCGAGCACCCAATGGGCTTGATTGAACAAGTAGACCTTACCTATAGGATGTCTAATGTTTGATGGGTCATCAGACGCATGTCCTCAAGAAGGGGGTGCTAGAGAGGGTGACAGCCCCGTCATGCCTGGACCTCATCGCACCACGAGGCATTGTCGTTGAGTCGTGTTGTTTGGGATCATATCCCTAATCGGGCGGTAAACACCTTCCAAGGACAAATACTAGTGAGAGACTGATAGAAAACAAGTACCGCGAGGGAAAGATGAAAAATACTTAGGAAATAGAGTCAAAGTGTGCATGAAATTGTCGGGATTGAAGCGGATGTGGATGACGATGTACCCTAGTCGAATGTGGACCGATGCGGATATCAACGGCGGAATAAGCCTGAGCTCTCGATAAGCCTGTAGAGATGTTGTCGCCGCGATTGTGGAAGGTAGCGCGCGTTGTCACTTTGTGCCCTTAAACCTGCGCGCTACTGGCATTGGCATGTGGGTTCCCTATTCGGTAGGGGTGGGCATCGGCCGGGCCCCGACAATATTTTCATTATCCGTAACCCAAACCGGGAGGACCGATTATTTGAAATCCAAAACCGTTACCGCACCGGGTTCGAACGGGAAACCTATAAACCAACCGTCACGGAGTCGGTCGGTTACAGTTTATAACCGACCCATTGGGCTTTCTTTTGGGCCTTCAATTAAAGTCCAAAATAGAAAAAAAACATCAATTTCTGAAACAACTAGAACAATAAAACCAATTTACAACAAAAACACAATCAGTTTTTACTAGTAATTTTCTATTAAGCCATTACATCAAATAAAATATATTTTTTAAGTATTTAATGGTCTCTGAAAAAAAATACCTTCAAGTTAAATACACGCCACAAACAATAAATAAAAAATTAAATTATATGTATATTCAAGTACAAGGATTTAAATTTAAGTTTATTACAATCAAATAAACTTTGAATTTTAAAATCAAATAAATTCATTAATACTAATGTGAACATTTAATTTATTTTAACTTGAAAAACCAATTTACTACATGATTGTTTATATGTAAATTTATGATTAAAAATAAATTAATCTCCTGTATTATACTTCTGTTACACTGTTAATCTAATACTAGTGTCGACATTTAATTTAAACCTCTTGTAATACTATAACCATCAAATTAGTAAAACAAAACATAAACTTTTTTATATACACACATAAAGCCGGTCGGTCGGTTTTTTACCGGTTTGGAGATAAAAAACCGTACCCAAAATATTGTCGGGTTGGTATTTTTTTAACCGTAACCATCGCCGGTGACACCGATTCGGGTAATTCCGGTGATGGGGATGGTCGGTAACGGTCGGTTTTCGGTGACGACCGGATATTTGCCAAGCCCTACTATTCGGGCCATCTTGAAACACATACCAAGGGATATGACATGTGTGCGAGTCAACGAGCAAGTAAACTCGTAAGGCCCAAGGAAACTGAGTGGTGGGATCCCTTTGAGGGTTGCACCGCCAATCGACCTAAATCTTCTTAGAAGGGTTCGAGTTTGAGCATACCTATCGGGACCTGAAATATGGTGAACTATGCCTGAGCGGGGTGAAGCCAAATGAAACTCTTGTGGAGGCCCATAGCGATATTGACGTGAAAATCATTTATCTGACTTGGGTATAGGGGCGAAAGACTGATCGAGCCGTCTAGTAGTTTGTTCACTCCGAAGTTTCCCTCAAGATAGTTGGAGCCCGTAGAAGAGTTCTATCGAGTGAATTCATTAATTAGAGGCATCATGGGCACAATTCTGTCAACCTATTCTTAAACTTTAAATAGGTAGGACGACATGGCTGCTTCATCGAGCCATGCCACAGAATCGATAGCTCTAAGCGGGCCATTTTTAGTAAGAAGAACTGACGATATGGGATGAACCAGAAGCAGAGTTGTGGCGCCTAACTGCGCGCTAACCTAGAACCCAAAAAGGGTGCTGATCGATTAAGATAGGAGATCATGTGTTGTCCCAGCCTCGTTTGACCCCTCTCTTATAGAATTCAAAAGTGGTGGCTCAAGCCAAGGGGGCGCATTTTTCCAGCTCCTAGAGTGTGCCCGTGCGGTAGATAGAAAATTTTGTATCGACGTGGGTGTTGATAAACCGAGTGGTGATCAATCTTGTAGAATGATAGGGCGAGACGGGAAGAACCCTAATATCTAAGGCCTCATTCCCAGCGAGGGGCCACCTCTCGCTTGGTAGTAGGGTTGAGTGGGTCCTAATAATATCTCGTACGGGATTCGATGTTTTCAGGTCGAGGGGTGCGAACCCCAACGGTCTGACAAGCTGAGGCGGGGGTAGGGCCAATCTCTGGAGCTTAATTGATGGCGGGGTCCCCTCTGAGCTGGGTAACGGGGACGAATGGGGCCCGTAAGGAACCGATTGTGCTGGCGGTATGTGATCAGGCGGCTAGACAATCCAACCGTCGAGTGGGCCCAAACTTTGGCCGTTGGGAAGTGTTGGGGAGTGAAAGGGAGGGAATTCTCCGTGGCCTCGAGATTGAGCTCATCAAAACTTCCCCGAATAGAAGGAAGATTCTTCATCGGAGGACGAGGCTCTTGTCTTAAGGCTAGCCCCGAAGTAGGCTCGGTCATAGGAGGGTTGGTGATGAGAGGAGTTCGAGAGTCAAGCAGATCCTCAGTCGGGAAGATAGTGGGGTGGTCGGGCTACGACACCTTGAGATCTTACATGGTGGAAAGTCGTAGCTTTAGTAGGTGGGCCCTCGATCTTCAGAAGTCTCTTGCAGTTCAACCGGCCTTCGTCGTTGGGTAGTGGTCTCATAAATGACCCTTGGAGTAGCAGCCACAGAAGAAGCCCTTGAGGGACCGTCACAAGGACGGTTGGGCCAATCATATCATCTCAGTTCGTCGGAGAGTCGATGGGTGCATTGATGGTTATCGACAACATCATTGGAACCGGGCGGATTGGACAAAGAGGATGGTGTAGTGCCATCTTCCTCACTCGCTTCAGTTTAATAAAATTCCTCCATAAGAAAAAGGAGCTGAGAGTATGATAGCATGATATGTTCACATGAGGCGCTAAGTCAGCATGCGGGACTGTTGTGGTAATCATCATGTGGTTAGGGATGGCTTTGTATGTTATGGTGATAGGTGTTGGGGTCATGGGAGGTACAATTATGGGATAATACAGAAGCGGAGACGTAAAAAAAGAGAGGAAAATATTAGAAACTCTAAAAGTCAAGCTGGTATAATTCCGTTTGAAATTATTCTGTTTGATATCTGATTGTCAAAGAGTTAAGTAGCGTCGTCAAAAGTCAATCCCTCATGCCGTTTGGTACTTCTGATGGATGGATGAGAGCTACGTTTGGAGAGTTTGGGCCACTCGCTTCTGCTATTGCTCTGAAAAGACCAAACCGGAGAGGTCGTTGTTTTGGCTTCGTGGAGTTCCATTCGCCGGTATCAGCTCAGAAGGCCATTGCTGCGTATAATGGATTTAAATTCAACGGCTATAAACTTTTCGTGGCCATTGCCCGGCCTGAAAATGAGCCTTTTCCGACCATTGAGTCTTCGTCCAAACAGAGCATACCGTGCTCTGTTTCAGAAGTAGCAAAACAGAGCAACTCGGGTTCTGGTTCTGAAGTTCCTTTGAGGTTTCCGGTTTTGCAGGAGGAGAGCTTGTATGGTTTGGTCGCGAAGCTCTTGCAGAATGTTGATCGGAGCTCGGTGGTCGGCTGGCTATCGGAGATGCTTCGGGCGAAGAAAAATCCTCGCAAGTTACGCGAGTCTTCAGCGCCTGTTCCGGATTCAATGGGATTAGCTGATGTCCGAAATTATAGGGATTCTTCAGATTTGTTGCGATTGAATCAATCAATGCAGCCGTGTTCGGAAATCACGGCATCGTCGAGCGGTGTGTTGCAGCTAGGTTTGGAAGAAGCACACATGAAGTTGGGCTGTTCAGGCCCATCCTTTTGTGGGGATCATGCTGGTAGTGATCAACAAGCCCAAGGTCAATTGGGCTGTGCTTTAGACACTTTATCTGTCAAGGATGATGGGGTAGCGTTGACAGATCCGGTAGCCTCGGAACCGATTTTCGAAAGCTTGGTGGGTCCGGTAGAAGTAGAAGAGAAGGAGACTAGCCCGTGGAAGGATGCTCTCCTTCAACCTCGTCAGAGTCGACCCTCTATTTACACGGTTGTTACTCGTTCGAGAGCTCGTTCTTTGACTCGGGAACGTGCCATTAAGGAAGTGCCTCCTGTTTTGACCTTGTGGAAATCGTCTCATAAGGCTCGGGTTCAGAAGTCAGCTCCTTAATTGTAGTTTTATTTTGTTTGTCTGTTTGGTTGTCTTTGTTTCTGGGATAGGGATTGTCCCTATAGTTCGCCCGTAACGGAACTCCTTTGTAAGCGTGGTTCTAGGTCTTTTGACCTTTTTACCCTGTTTCGTTTCTCTGAAACAGGGCATTCCGACTTCTTTTTTTGGAGTTGGTCTTATTAATAAATTTTTCGAGCTTATCAAAAAAAAAGTAGCGTCGTCAAATAAACAAAAAAAGACTTTTTTTTACAGATAAACGATTAATATTATAAATGTAAATGGATTAAAGACAAATACAACCACTAATCACCAAAATGAAAGTACTGAAACATGAAATGCAAACAATAATAAATTGCGATAAAAGAAATCTAACTTATTGACCGAACTACTTCGCTGAGACGTTCAGAAGAGGGTGTGGTAGCGTCTTGAGACACCGATACAACGAATTTGACTTGGAAGCTAGGGTAGAGAGAACTCATTTCCGGATTGGTACTATGGTGGACTGGATACTCCTGTAGGATACCAGCGTGCGTCGTCCTCCCTGGAGTGATAAAATTAGGGCTCCTAAACGCGGAATTGCTGGCCCCCGAAAAGGTAGAGGGGTATCTTGTCGGATCTTAATGGAACAATCTCCACCTTACGTCCAGTGGGGCGGTGATACCGACCGACCCCCCACTGGACCGCCTCAGTCTCATTTGGCGAGGCGAGGGCGCTTATAGCCCCCCCCGCCGCTGCACATGTCGCTTCTCCTTATTTAGAGAAGCCTTCGGATTCCGCCTCTCCCTCTTCCCTTACCGGTCTATACTTTCTAGTAGAAACCGAGGTATCATTTCTCGGATTCCTTGTGCCTCTGGTTTGGTCCCCTGTGGCTTAAAATTGGCCCGGTTCGAGCCCTCCCCATGGACCAAGTAGTTATTGGATTTCGCTGACCCAATCCTGGACCGGTCCAGCTCATCCCTCCTTTAACGCCCAAATTTGAATAAGCCCTCATTAGCTACCTGAGGCCCATCTTCTCTTCTTGGCCCAAGATTCAGTTGAAGCAGACCCATAGCAATGGCCCGGGTCCCTTCTCCTCCGGTGGCTTCGCCCCGCCGCTTCCAAGTCATCCCCATCTTGTGGCCAGGCTGACGCTCTCCGACCAGGTTCGATACAAGAACGTCGCCATGCTCTTTCTAGTGGAACCCATTTGCCGTCGTCAACCCCTTCAGGTATAGCAGAGAATACGGCCCTGAGGCTTCCCACTCCCCCCGTCTCGTCCCCACTGGTGTTTACACCACGTTCCTCTATCGTGGCCTTGGTCCCAACGCCGGAGTTCGACTCACAAACCCAACCGGTTTTTGAAGGAGATTCCCTTGTGAACTCCGACCATAAGCCTTGGCAGTCCTCTGCATCTCTTTCTCCACCATCTTCCTTTCCGAGAATATCATCTCTAGTCCCCCTTTTGTTTGTAAACCACCGCTCACCAGTGACAGATTATGAGGAGATCGAGTTTCCTCACGAGATAGCGATGCCAGAGACCTTAGAGGGAATAGAACCGCCGCCGTGTACCTGACTTGTCCCCGCTCAATGCATGGTTGTTGTCGGAATCCATCAATCCGTTCCTTGCCGTCACCTCCATAAATCGCAAAACCTAAGTCTGCTTCTAAGAGAAAAAGTGAGACTGAGTTGTGTTTAATTAACCTCCTGGAATTGATTAAAGTTACAAATAACAAAAAAGACTAGATGCCTAATGTTTGTATTCGAGCACCCACTAGGCTTGATTGAACAAGTAGACCTTACCTATAGGATGTCTAATGTTTTATTAGAGAACCAACTCAACTAAAAGCTTAAGCTGATAGTTGAGGGCTCAATTATAGTTATATTCTAACACGCGCCCTCACGGACAAGCCCGTTTACGGGTTTGGAGGTGAATTATTTTGAAGAGAGAGATGAGCCCATTGAAAAGAATGATAAGAGCTAGCCCATTTGGGGACAAATTTGATAAATAGAGAAGAAATATAATTTTTGTAGAGAGTTGGGTTTTGAACCCGTGTCCGTGAGGAATCAGGCTCTGATACCATATTAGAGAACCAACTCAACTAAAAGCTTAAGCTGATAGTTGAGGGCTCAATTATAGTTATATTCTAACATGTTTGATGGGTCACCCGAAAATGACAAAGACATCCTCGTAAATGCTTGCGAACAAAAGTGAAATGACGAATAAATACCAACCCAATGGAACATGGAACCTTCTAATTCTTCAGAACCTGACCCCAGCTGAGCTGACCTCAATTCAGAATATATGCAGCCTCCATTATACTTACAAAACAGAAGAGAGAAAGCCAACAAATTTTTAATTGGAGAGTACGAATTAACAATTGGACGACTTACAAAAAGGCTCGTTAGTTGCAAGGGAATGAGAATATTATTAGCAAACATGATAAATATATCTCAACCGCAGAACTAAAGAATGGTTAGCTTAGCAACTCTTAGGTCACTGCCACCTCTACAGCTTTAGATATAATCATGGCCATCAACTGGTTGTAATGATCATCAACTGTGGGGTTGTGGTCCACATTTGATTGGACCACATCATTAGTTAATACACATCACCCTATGGTTATGTTCTGTTTAATACGCCTAATTACTCTCCTTTCTGTTCTTTTTAGTATCATGACATGATTCTACCGGTATGTTTTCTTCATGATCATGCTTAACTTTTTGAGGTGGAAGACAATATTTGTTTTATCTTTAATTTCTTTTTCGAAAACTTACCGTTTGCGAGTCTGGAATAAAACTAAATTAATAAAAGTTTAGAAAAAACAACTAAATTCTCTGTCAATTTTGAGAGCTTTTCCTAACACTAACCGCGCGACACCATGATGCTCTCTTCTCCTCTCTCCGCCGTCGTATCCTCTGTTATAACTGTGTCTATAGTGATCGCTGCTGCTCCAACCGGTGTCGCTCCTCTTCCTCTGTCTTGTACTCCACAACCCGCTGCTGGTGCTGGGGTCAAGAGTCGTCGTCGGGGGAAACCAAAGCCTACCCCCATGGCTCTATCGGCGACTTCGTCTGTCCCGCCGCCGCCAGGTTCTCCTCCCCGGGGTGGGTACCTGGACGAGGTCTCGTTCTCGGTGGGATCGACCTCTCCAGTTCTGACCACAAAACCGAAAAGGGGAAGGCCTCTCTGTCGACCACCGGTGCCTTCTTCCACAAGTAAATGCCTTCTCGCTCAACCTCCCGTAAACCCTAGCAGACCGGCATGCGTGACAAGCCGCGACCACGCTCTGGTTTCTTAAAGCCATAGGGGGACGCCTGTTAGTCTTAGTGTCCGTAGTTCAATCCTAAATGTACAAATGTATATATCATCGTTAGCAATAACATTAAAGCGACTTTATATTACTTATGTGTTGGAGTAATATATCGATGTGTGCTCTGATCTATGCCCACCATGCGAATAGAACCATAGATCGAGATAGATCACACTCGATGGGTCCCTAGTCAACAAAGTTTCACTAGAAGAGACTAGTATGAAAGATTGCTCTTTATGGCTTACGTTCTGTTAGTCATTGGAATGAGATTCCGGAGTCTGATCATAGATATCATGTGGGACATGATATTGGACGACCCGACTTGAATATGTGCCATAGATCAAGTAATGAACATATTCATTGTCGTAGCTTGTCATGTATCCTTAGACCAAGGAGTCTTTGTGATTGCTATGCAGTAAACAACTGAGTTTGACATGAGCCTAACGTTGTCCGTAATAGGTCTTCCATAACGGTCAGGATTGGCTTGGGGATGGACTGCATGAATGATATGAAAGACGGCAAAGGGATTTATCCCTCATACTACGGTATGGGAAAGATATCGGTTCTCGACCGCTTGATCGAGAGTGACTGAAAAAATAGCATGACCATGTACATGATACTGGGTATCAAAGATTCAGTCATCTCACATATCAAGGAACAATGATTGAGAATAATAAGGATGACGGCTCTATGCCTTATCTCAATCAGGATATCAGCGATAAAAGGATAATGACAGGGACGACGGAAAGGTTAGAATCGACAAGGTCGATTCGTTATGCAGTGTCAGGCAATACTAAAGTCTCGTTAGTTGTCACTTATATAGGATCAAGTAAAATGTGATTTTACGTTGATCTATTGACATGCATAAACCTAAGGGTCACACTAGAGGATGAAACTCATTGACACATTTATGGAGAATGCCCAAAAGGGAGTTTTCTCGGGACATGACCAAAACTGGGTTTTGGGTCATGTGCTCGTAAGTGAATAGGACTTTACGGATCAAGACAAGGCTTGGAGTCTTAGGATTGATCGCGTTGGATAATGTTGGACATTTTCGGCGTGGAAGGCTTGGAGGCGATGAGCGAATCAAGGGACCTCGTTGGAAATGGCCACGGGCCATGTTCCAAGAGGCCCATGAAAGGCCCATGCAACCAAGGCCCATGGAACTAATTAATCAAGTCTTGATTAATTAGTACTAAGCAAGCAAGACAAGGATTAAGGTGTTGGTGATTCACCACCTAACCTAATCTTGTCTTGCCATACTTTGTCCTATTTACACCTTACTTGACACCATACTTGTCCCATGCCTTTAGTTGGACAAGTATGAGTTTTGTTATGTTTAAGTCATCTTTTTTCAACATAACAAACACAAGACAAGAATAGGAAACACAACTTCTCTCTCCCTTCCCTTGCAATTTCGGGTTTGGCAAGCTCCCACCTCCATTTTTGTGTTCTTGAGTCCTCAAAGAGAAGAACTACGTGGCTTTGATTCCCATGTGGATACGTAGGCGTCTTGGAGACTCAAGCCAATCATTCGTTACCCGGTGTTCTTGTTTTGGTAAGAAATAGTGCTGAAGTTTTCTCTTGTGAATCCATTCTTTGTTAGTTGTTTCATCGTTTTAATCGTCTCTTGGTTTTCATTGATTTTCCGCTGCGAGTTGTTTCATCTCCAACCCTACCTCGAGACTCGACAGTGGTATCAGAGCCGTGCTACCTTCGGGATTCACAAGACGGTGTTGAAAGTTTCGGTTTATGCATGTTAATTTGCCAACTTGTTTGATAACATGTTTTAAATTCTTTTTATGGATTTAATGCATGTAAAATGAATTTTTGAAAATTATTTCAAATCTGGAAATTTTGAATTTTTTTTGATTTATTGGGTCTCGGGAGCGGGACTCTCGGGGAGCCGAAACTGGGACCGAACGGGGCACCATTGGACGGAGCTAGGCCAAGCATGACCATTGGATGTTTGATATGACAAGGCTAAACCGTTTTGTTAGTTATGACGAGTTTGGAACCGTCATGACGAACTCGAAGATCAAATGTTAAAAGTTTCATTTTGAACGGTTTCAATAAATCGAGCATCAATAAATTTCGGAACTTGGCTATTAATTAAGACTGGAAAATGACATGATGTTTGATAACATGCTTGTTTGATAACACAATGTGTGATGTGATGTTGGCATGGTGTACATAATAGCCCCGAGCTCGATTTAATTATTTATCGCTTTTCACGGCCTGCGAGCCGTTAGTGTTAGCGTGTAATTATTCTTTCAAGGTGTGGTCGTCGAACCACTTGTTTGTAATATTTATTTATTCCTCAAGTCTGAACACAAAGAATATGTCCTTGACAAGGCTGTCTCTAAGACCATATCAGAGTTACATGAAGTGTCATTAACTGCTGAAAAGAATATATCAGGGATCTGGGATCCAAGGATATTCTGATGGTCAACAAGAGAATTGGAAGTGGCAAGGGCGGGGCCCATGCGCACTTGGCGGGAAAGATGAGACACCTGAGAATGTCTGCTTCTACTGCCAACAACCTGGTCATTGGAACCGGGATTACATGAAGTTCACGGCTGATCTGAAGAAGGGCAGTGGGGTTGCACCTTCATCAAATAGCCTGGATGATCTGAAGAAGGGCAGTAGGACTGCGCCTTCATCAGGAAACCTGGATGATCTAAGGAAGGGCGGTGGGACCGTGCCTTCATCCGGTATTAACTCTATAGAGCTACATCTCTCTACTTCCAAAGATTCATGGGTATTAGATAGCAGGACTGAATCTCACACATGCACTAACATATAGTGGCTGAAAGTAGGAGATGTTTGGAAAGCACAAAGTGGACCTCATAGTTGTGGCAACTGCTGTGGGATCTATGAGTCTTGCTTTGCCAAGTGGCCTTGTCTTAGTATTGTATAATGTATATTGCATACCTACTTTTAGTAGGAATATTATATTTGTATCTGTGTTTGACAAGGAAGGATATAATGTTAATATTGGAAATGGAGTTTTCAATTTTCTATGCAATGATATGTTTTATACCAGTACTGACTTGGTTGGAGGATTGTACATATTAGATATGGGTAACAATGCCTCAAGTTCTATATATTACGTTAATACCAAGAGGTCTAAATCCAACGATTTCAACCTAACTCTGTTATGGTACTGTCATTTGGGCCGCATAAACAAGAAGCGCCTATCAGTACTTCAGAAGTGTGGGCTTTCAGGTCCATTCGAATTCCATTCGATTGATAGGTGCAAGGTTTTTTTGATGGGCAAAATGACTAAAGTGCCCTTTATCGATCGCGGTGAAAGAGCGGTGAATTATTGGGGCTGATACACTCGAATATGTGTAGACCAATAAGTTCACTTTCCATGAGGGGTTTTAGCTACTTTATCACATTTACTGATGATTACAGTAAATATGGTTATGTCTATTAGGTGAGACATAAGTCTGAAGCTTTTGATAAATTCAAAGAGTTTAAGACTAAAGTAGAAAACCAGCTCTACAAAGATATTAAGGCATTTCGATTGGATCGAGGTGGAAAATACTTGACCACATAGTTATTAGATCATCTAAAAGAGAATGACATCCTTTTGGAATGGACTCCTCTTGGGACACTATAGTTGAAAGGTGTAGCCAAACGGAGAAATCGGACATTGTTAGACAATGGTCCATTCCATGATTATTTGGACTGATCTCCTGATTTCTTTTAGGGGTTATGCTCTGGAGACGGCCGCGTTCATGGTCAATAGGGCTTCGATGAAGGGTGTGGAAGGGACACCATTTTAGAAATGGTACGGGATGATGCCCGCTTTGTCCTTCCTAAAGATTTGTGGTTGCGAGGCTTATGTGAAACATTTGGATTCTACTAAGCTCCAACCAAGATCTGAGATATGCACCTTTGTGTGGTATCCCAAAGCAACAAGGGGATACTACTTTTACAAACCCAGTGAGAACATGGTGTTCGTCGCTTGGGGTGAGGTCTTTATGGAAAAGGAGTTTTGTTTCCAAAGACGTCATTGGGAGGACTGTGCATCTAGAAGAAATTCAGGATGGTACAAATCCGTCTAAACCAATTGACAACCCAGTAGAATGGGAGCCAGAGATGGTCGTAGAGTAAGAACCAATTCCTGTTACAATTCTGGAAGGTCCAAGGCGATCTGAAAGGATCAGTCATCCACCTACAAGATATGGTATCAGGAGGTGACAATGAAGTCATGGTGGATCACGACGATCCAACCACCTTTCAGGAAGTCGTGGATGGCCCCAACTCCGAGTTATGGCTGGGAGCCATGAGGGAGGAAATGCAATCCATGTTGGACAACCGAGTCTAGGAACTGGTTGATCCCATCAATGGTGTGAGGACCATCAGATGCAAATGGATCTTCAAGGTGAAGGTGGACATGGACGGCAACCCTCTGACCTACAAAGCTTGACTAGTGGCGAAAGGTTATAGGCAGATCCAATGGATTGACTATGAGGAAACCTTCTCCCTAGTGGCTATGGTCAAAATCGATCCAAATTCTTCTTGACATAACTGCGTATCATAATTACGAGATATGGAAAGTGGATGTCAAAACCGTTTTCCTAAATGGAAATTTGACTAAGTACGTTTGTATGTCTCGGCCCAAAGGTTTTGACGATCCGAAGAATAAGGGAAAGATTTATAAGTTGTTGAAATCCATTTATGGATTGAAACGAACTTCTCGGAGTTGGATCATTCGTTTTGATGAAGCTGTAATTGGATTTGGCTTAATCAAGAACGAGGATGAATCTTGCGTTTATAAGAAGGCTAGTGGGAGCAAGATTACCTTTCTGGTTCTCATTGATAACGACATCCCAACCTTGCATGAGACTAAAGCTTGGTTGCGGAAGTGTTTTTCAATAAAGGACTTAGGCGATGCTTCTTATATCTTAAGGAATAAGATATGTATAGATCGCACCAAGAGGGTCTTGGATTTAAGTCAGGGAACCTATGTGAACAAGGTATTGAGTAGGTTCTTAATGCCCGATTCAAAGAAAGGACTCTTACCCACTAGTCATGGAATTCATCTCAGCAAGACTCGGTGTCCTAAGACACCTAATGAGCTGAAAAAGATGATGAGAATCCTATGCGCCTGGGGGCAAGATCGATCATATATGCCATGACATGTATGAGACCAGACGTCTCGTAAGCCTTATGTTGTACCAGTAGACATTAGACTAACCCGGGGGAAAGATGATGCTGAACTAGTCGTCGAAGGATGAGTAGACGCTAGTTTTCCAAGACAAATCCAGATGACTATAGAAGTCAGTCAGGATATGTGTTTACGCTGAATGGCAAAGCTTTAGATGGGAGAGCGTAAAGCAAGATACCATTGCCGAATCTACGATAGAGGCCAAGTACATGGATGCTGCAGAGGCAGCTAAGGAGGCTATGTGGATTTGGAAATTCACGGCAGGGTTGGGTGTAATTAAAAATCCATCCAGCCCGGTGAATCCATTTTGCGACAACACAAGGGCCATTGCGCAAGCTAAAAGCCCATGTCGCATAACAAATCCAAACATGTACTACGACGTATCCACCTCATCAGAGAAATACTGAACTGAGGTGAAGTGAAGATAACCTATATTGCAACAGATGATAACATAGCCAACCCTTTGACTAAGGCAGTGTCGCTGCCTAAACATGTTAGGCATGTAAAGTCGATGAGAACATATTGGAGTTTAGATTGGAACTAGGGAAAGTAGGAGATTGTTAGTCTTAGTGTCTGTAGTTCAATCCTAAATGTCCAAATGTATATATCATCGTTAGCAATAAAATTAAAGCGACTTTATATTACTTATGTGTTGGAGTAATATATCGACGTGTGCTCTGATCTATGCCCACCATGCGAATAGAACCATAGATCGAGATAGATCACACTCGATGGGTCCCTAGTCAACAAAGTTTCACTAGAAGCGACTAGTATGAAAGATTTCTCTTTATGGCTTACGTTCTGTAAGTCATTGGAATGGGATTCCGGAGTCTGATCATAGATATCATGTGGGACATGATATTGGACGACCCGATTTGAATATGTGCCATAGAAAAAGTCATGAACATATTCATTATCGTAGCTTGTCATGTATCCTTAGACCAAGGAGTCTTTGTGATCGCTTGTCATATTCAAGCAATAAAAAACTGAGTTTGACCTGAGCCTAATGTTGTTCGTAACAGGGCTTCCATAACGGCCATGATTGGCTTGGGGATGGACTGCATGAGTGACACGAAAGACGGCTAAGGGATTTATCCTTCATACTACGGTATGGGAAAGGTATCGGTTCTCGGCCGCTTGATTGAGAGTGACTGAAAGAATAGCATGGCTATGCACATGATACTGGGTATCAAAGATTCAGTCATCTCACATATCAAGGAACAGTGAATGAGAATAATAAGGATGATGACTCTATGCCTTATCTCAATCAGGATATCGGAGATAAAATGATAATGACAGGGACGACGGAAAAGTTAGAATCGACAGGGTCGATTCGTTAGGCAGTGTCAAGCAATACTAAAGTCTCGTTAGTTGCCACTTATATAGGATCAAGTAAAATGAGATTTTACGTTGATCTATTGACATGCATAAACCTAAGGGTCACACCGGAGGATGAAACTCATTGACACATTTATGGAGAATGCCCAAAAGGGAGTTGTCTCGAGACATGACCAAAACTGGGTTTTGGGTCATGTGCTCGTAAGTGAATAGGACTTTACGGATCAAGACAAGGCTTGGAGTCTTGGAATTGATGGCGTTGGATAATGTTGGACATTTCCGGTATGGAAGGCTTGGAGGCGATGAGAGAATCAAGGGACCTCGTTGGAAATGGCCACGGGCCATGTTGCGAGAGGCCCATGAAAGGCCCATGCAACCAAGGCCCATGAAACTAATTAATCAAGTCTTGATTAATTAGTACTAAGTAAGCAAGACAAGGATTAAGGTTTTGGTGATTCACCACCTAACCCAATCTTGTCTAGCAATACTTTGTCTTATTTACACCTTACTTGTCACCATGCTTGTCTCATGCCTTTAGTTGGACAAGTATGAGGTTTGTTATGTTTAAGTCATATTTTTTCAACATTACAAACACAAGACAAGAATAGGAAACACGACTTCTCTCCCTTTCTCCCTACAATTTCGGGTTTGGCAAGCTCCCACCTCCATTTTTGTGTTCTTCAGTCCTCAAAGAGAAGAACTACGTGGCTTTGATTCCAATGTGGATACGTAGGCGTCTTGGAGACTCAAGCCAATCATTCGTTAACCGGTGTTCTTGTTTTGGTAAGAAATAATGCTGAATTTTTCTCTTGTGAATCCATTCTTTGTTAGTTGTTTCATCGTTTTAATCGTATCTTGGTTTTCATTGATTTTCCGCTACGAGTTGGTTCATCTCCAACCCTACCTCGAGACCCGACACCGCCTTTCCCTACAAGTCATGCTACATCCCCGACTTTCCTAAACCCTAACAAGCCGACCTATGATCCTACTCTGGTTCCCCTAAACCCTGCAGCCCCGGCGTGTCCCGCGAGTAATAGTCCAATGTGTCATGACCTCGCTCTGGCATCGTTGCTTGTTGGCGGGGATCCTAGGGTTTCGGCGCTACCTACTGTTATCTCAGCATTGCCGAATGTTGAGTTTCCCGTAGGTCCCGTCCCTGGGAGGGCACCTGTTCCTATGATTACCTTGGACCATGTAAGCATTCCCATGGATGAGGCTTCAGGTGCCGACCCGAGTGCGCTTCCCCCGTAGAGGAGGGACCCGACAAATGGGAAGGCTCCCATGGAGGAACTACCAAGGACGGCAGTGATGGCCTTGGGCCTAAGGCATTGCCTCTCTACTCAGGTCACGGTACCAACCATTCCTGCGACCCTCGTTACACCGTCGAGTATGACGAGGGATAGGCCGCGACATCTGGCTACGAATGAGCTTATTTCACCCTCGATTGATAGGGTGGTGGACCTCTTATCATCCTTGGATGGTTTGCAGGATGGATTATCGTCTTGTTCCTTGGAGGAAGAAGAAGAAGTCGAGGTCATGGTTCCGGCGTCTCAGACGACAGCATCGGCGACCCTCGCTCGCGAACAATGGGGTTTGCTGGGACGTCTCTGGGCCCCTAAGCCTCCAAGCAAGGACATGCTCTTGCGTATCATCACAAACGCATGGGGAAAATCTGCAGAAGGCCTGGTGATTGAGGATTTAGGGTCAGACTTATTCGGATTCTATTTGCGGTCAATGGAGTCTTGATCATGGGTTCAAAGCAATGAACCCTGATGCTTCGATGGCAAGGTCCTGCTGTTGGGAGAGTTAGACCCGTGTGCTCGGGAGCTGCCCCCTCTGGACCGGGTGCAACTGTGGGTTCATGCTAGAAGGCTGCCACCTCTGGTTCAGACAAGGGAGACATATCTCTCCATTGGCAATGCATTGGGAATGTGTGTGGATGTCTCATGTGACCAATGAGGGATTTTATTGGGAGGGACTATCAAAATTCGCTTCTGCCACCTCCTTGACAAGCCGTTACAGAAGGGGTTGGTGCTTAGGTCCCGGAGTTTCCGGACCCAATCCATGTTGAATTCACATATACAAAGCTTCCCAACTTCTGTTATAATTGTGGTCGGAGGACTGTACGTGGGAAGTTAGAGCCCCCCCCCCCCCCCCCCCCCCCCACGGTTTGGGGAATTCATACTAGAATACCACCTAGAGAAGAAATTCAAGGCGTACGCTACAGACTGGGGATAACCGGTCTGCCTGGCTGCCCCGCCGGGTCCTGGCCTTCAAGGTCATTCGAACCGGGATAAGGGCCTTAGACCCCTTATTGCCCCCTCGGCCAAGCCATTTGGGCTCGACTAGCGGGCCGCCGATTCGACTATCTGCCCCTCCGGTGTTAGAGGATCCACTACCACACCAGGATCATCTGGTCAGGATGGCTCGGGCAGAGTGGGGAGCTCAGGAGGATGGTGTTCCTGGAGGAGCTAGAGTTGAGAACAACCAGAACACTCAGGGCGGGAAAACAACCCCGCCAGGGGAAGGAGTGGCATGTTGTGCATCATGGACTGGACCTGGGAGGGGTCGGTGTACGATGTGTTGCCTCACCTCACCCCCTTCACTCTTACCGTTGAGGTCCCTCATAATCTCCAGTCTCTCATTCTTCCTCTCCGTTTTCTGTCATGGCCTATGTGTTAGTCTTAGTGCCCGTAGTTCAATCCTAAATGTCCAAATGTATATATCATCGTTAGCAATAAAATTAAAGCGGCTTTATATTACTTATGTATTGGAGTAATATATCGATGTGTGCTCTGATCTATGCCCACCATGCGAATAGAACCATAGATCGAGATAGATCACACTCGATGGGTCCCTAGTCAACAAAGCTTCACTAGAAGAGACTAGTATGAAAGATGGCTCTTTATGGCTTACGTTCTGTTAGTCATTGGAATGGGATTCCGGAGTTTGATCATAGATATCATGTGGGACATGATATTGGACGACCCGCCCTGAATATGTGCCATAGATTAAGTCATGAACATATTCAGTGTTGTAGCTTGTCATGTATCCTTAGACCAAGGAGTCTTTGTGATCGCTATGTAGTCAACAACTGAGTTTGACCTGAGCCTAACGTTGTCCGTAACAGGGCTTCCATAACGGCCAGGATTGGCTTGGGGACGGGCTTCATGAGTGACACGAAAGACGGCTAAGGGATTTATCCCTCATACTAAGGTATGGGAAAGATATCGGTTCTCGACCGCTTGATCGAGAGTGACTTGAAGAATAGCATGACCATGCACATGATACTGGGTATCATATCTTCAGTCATCTCACATATCAAGGAACGGTGATTGAGAATAATAAGGATGACGGCTCTATGCCTTATCTCAATCAGGATATCGGAGATAAAAGGAAAATGACAGGGACGACAGAAAGGTTAGAATCGACAGGGTCGATTCGCTATGCAGTGTCAGACAATACTAAAGTCTCGTTAGTTGCCACTTAAATAGGATCAAGTAAAATGGGATTTTACGTTGATCTATTGACATGCATAAACCTAAGGGTCACACCGGAGGATGAAACTCATTGACACATTTATGGAGAATGGCCAAAAGGGAGTTGTCTCGGGACATGACCAAAACTGGGTTTTGGGTCATGTGCCTGTAAGTGAATAGGACTTTACGGATCGAGACAAGGCTTGGAGTCTTGGGATTGATCGCGTCGGATAATGTTGGACATTTCCGGTATGGAAGGCATGGAGGTGATGAGCGAATCACGGGACCTCGTTGGAAATGGCCACGGGCCATGTCCCAAGAGGCCCATGAAAGGCCCATGCAACCAAGGCCCATGGAACTAATTAATCAAGTCTTGATTAATTAGTACTAAGTAAGCAAGACAAGGATTAAGGTGTTGGTGATTCACCACCTAACCCAATCTTTTCTTGCCATACTTTGTCCTATTTACACCTTACTTGACACCATACTTGTCCCATGCCTTTAGTTGGACAAGTATGGGTTTTTTTTTATGTTTAAGTCATCTTTTTTCAACATAACAAAGACAAGACAAGAATAGGAAACACATTTTTTCTCTCTCTCTTCCATGGCCATTTCGGGTTGGCTAGTTTCCTCCTCCATTTTTGTGTTTTTGAGTCCTCAAAGAGAAGAACTACGTGGCTTTGATTCCCATGTGGATACGTAGGCGTCTTGGAGACTCAAGCCAATCATTCGTTAACCGGTGTTCTTGTTTTGGTAAGAAATAGTGCTGAATTTTTCTCTTGTGAATCCATTCTTTGTTAGTTGTTTCATGGTTTAATCGTCTCTTGGTTTTCATTGCTTTTCCGCTGCGAGTTGGTTCATCTCCAACCCTACCTCGAGACCCAACACTATGATGCATCAAAATACCACTTACGTCGGTTATGTTACGATAAGAATTAGAGAACCGTTGTTCACCTATACTGACCCTTTACTAGTGGTCGGAGAATTTATTCCTCGGGGCACACCTATATAATCTCTTTATATCAATAATATTGCACCATTTGTTAAAAAAAACAACTAAAGTTGATATAGGCTACTATGGACCTAAATTAAAATATTAAGAATTATAACAACTAAACAAAAATTTAAAAAAATTCCGGGAAATTTTTTTTTTTTTTAAAATGGGTCATCGACAGTAAGACAACTTACAATCATTTTTTAAGCAAATAATTTTTTTGAGTAAATATAGATTTTTATTTAAATATCGGCAATAAGGATGCGTTGAAGAGGCTCCGGGATATGACCCCCTTGCCAATTCCAGATAGGGGAAGAACAAGCCGCCCTGGCAAGCCAATGAGCTGCTTTGTTCGTTGTCCGTTTTACAAGATCGAGTTGCACGCACTCGAGTCTAGCTAATAGGGAAATACAATCGATGACGACTATCCCTAGAGGAGAAGACGAATGTCCTCCTTTCTTGATCATATCCACTATGACCTTACAATCACTTCTAACACTGGTCCGTTGTCCGGGTTGTTGTAGCAGCCATGTCAAAGCGTCTCTAATAGCGTATGCCTCCACCAAACTTGGGTTTTGTGGTCCATGGAATGAGGATGATCGGGCCCCAGTGAGGCGTCCCATATCATCTCTGCATACCCACCCCGTCCCCATCTTGTTAGCCGCCGCAAATAATGCTCCATCTGTGTTTATGGACCATGCACCCCATGTCACGGATGCTTCCGTGTGTGTTTGTCGAGGGACTGATCGTGCTTGCGCTTTCCTGATTCTGGCTTCCAACCATCCCATGTGCATGAAGAAAGCCGTTTGATAGATGGCGGCATCCGTTTGTGGGATATTCTCCCAGACTACTTTGTTTCTGGCTTTCCAGATTTCCCACAAGATACATCCGACCATTCCTCCACATGTTGGGGGGTTGAGCTGTAGGATAGCTTTCAACCATCCTTTGATGTCCACAGACTCTTGAGGAAACTTCAGTCCAGAATTTTCTCAACATTCAGTTGCTACGGGGCACTGGACGAGTAGGTGCAACTCAGATTCGTCTTCTCCTTTATAGATAGGTCAACACGCTTCCACTGCCACGTACCGACGTCAAAGATTTGGCGCTACCTGTAGACATCCCGAACATGTTCTCCAAAGAAAGGAACACACCTTTGGCATCACTTCCAATGCCCAAACGGATGTCCAGATATCCGTCTGATTGTGAATCATTGCATGTTCCTGTTGACTCAGAACATATGCGGACTTGGCGGAATAGTGCCCAGATGTTCCCCCGCCCAATACCACGAGTCCGTGATGGTTGTCTTACTCGTGGGCACCGCCAGAATAGCTCGGTAGTCATTCTCATTGAAAAGATCACAGATCACCTCTGTGTTCCATTGTTTCGTTTTAGGCCTCATGAGTCCCGAAACGGGTAGCTGATCGAGGTCCAGCCCCATCCTCTGCACCTTTGGATCTATCCCAATCAGCTACGGGTGTTGGAGAACATACGTCGTTGTCCATGGACCAATCGACCTCCGTGCCCCTCTTTTAACCAAATCCTGAGCGGAGAGTATACTTTGACAGACATAGCTCTGATTTGGATTCCTTATTGCCTCCAAAGACGAGGTCTCCGGGTAGTACCGAGCTTTCAAAACCCTTGCCACCAAACTAGACTCACTCGTCACAAGTTTCCACAGTTGCTTCCCCATCAGAGCCGTGTTGAAGTCCTGTAGATTTTTGAATCCCATTCCCCCTTCCTCCTTCGGTCTTGACATGGTTGTCCATGATTTCCATATGATGCCTTTACCGCCGGGACCAGATGATTTCCACCAGAAACGAGCTAGAGCTACGTTGATATTTTCCAAAATCCCTTGTGGAAGCCTCATCACACTCAGTGTGTATGTCGGGATAGCTTGCAGGACTGATTTAACCAGAACTTCCTTACCTGCCCTATTGAGAAGTTTTCCATCCCAAATCTTGCGTAGTACTTTATTCAGAATATACTACAACCCCTGTTTTATGTTATGTCCCATCATATTCGGGATTCCTAGGTAGGAAGGTGGTTGTTGAAGCTTCGGAATACCCAATATCCGTACCCCCTCTGCCCTCAAGTCTTCCGGTGTATTGGTACTGAAGAAAAGAGACGATTTCTTCTGATTCACCACTTGACCTGACGCTTCCTCAAATATCTAAACAAGATCTCGGATTCGCTCCATTTCCCTGAGATTTGCTTTGCAGTAGATGTAGCAGTCGTCTGCGAAGAACAAGTGGGTGAGCGAAGGAGCCCGTGGAGCAACCTTCACCCCATGTATGTCTCCCCCACTTTCTGCTTCTTGTAGCAGACGGGAAAAACCTTCCATACAGAAGAGGAATAAGTATGGTGATAGCGGATCACCTTGTCTAATTCCCCTCTCCGGTTGAACAAAACCTACTTGTCGGCCTCCCGCCACAATGTTGTACGTGACTGAATAAGTGCATCTTCTGACTAGAGATATCCATTCCTCCCCAAAGCCGAAACCTCGCATAATATCCCATAGGAAGCCCCATTCCACTCTGTCGTATGCTTTACTCATGTCTAGCTTTAAGGTCATCCACCCCTCTCGACCTTGTCTCTTATTTTTCTAGAGGTACAGAGTTTCGTAGGTCAAAATAATATTGTCCTGGATCGACCGTCCCGACATAAAAGCTCCCTGGAAGGACGATATAATCCCCTCCCGCATGCCCTTGAGTCGATTTTCTCCCACCTTTGACACCACTTTGAACACAACGTTACACATCCTAATAGGCCGTAAATCTTTCAGGGACTTCGGGCACTCCACCTTTGAGATTAGGACCAAGGTTGTCTTATTCATATCTTGTGGTATCTCCTCTCCCGAAAAAATTCGCCTTACCCAATTAGTAACATTCGCGCCCACTGTGCTCCAATATTTCTGATAAAAAAACGGGTTGAGCCCGTCCGGTCCTGGCGACTTGTTAGGACCCATAAAAAATGTAGCATCCCTTACCTCCTCCGACGTTACCTCACCCATTAGTGACATGTAAAGAGACACTGAGATCTGTTGTTGGAAATGTGGGAAACCTTGTCCATCCCCCCTTGATTTTCTTGACAGCGTTTTATAGAATTCTAATATGTGATCTCCCAGTTTCGTTTCCTAGGTCAGTTTAATCTCAGACTCATCTTGGAGTTCCATGACCTTATTGATATTCTTCCTCTGGGATGCTGACGCTTGAAAAAAATTTGTATTCTGGTCGCTCTCATTGAGCCAGTGCTGTTTTTTTTAAAGAAAATAATTGTTATCAAAACATGAATGGGTATAAGACACCGACTAATAATCATTAATTTTTTTTTGAAACCGGTAACCGGAGAGTTTCATTAATACCAAATGGTAATCAAACAGGATGAGGCGTGACTACCTCGGGTTCCAGATGTATGTCCGGGCCGACCGTAGCAAGCCCAACGGTCATGGACCCATAATAATAGCCCACTTGAAATCGTGGGCACAAACTCAAGACAACTCCTTACCATCGTCCCAATAGATCGAGACATAAAATAAATAGTCCTAAAGCAAACAGGGGAAAAAGTGTTCCAAACATAAAACAGATAATTAGAAAACACGGAAATAATCTTTGCTGAATGTGCAGGCTGCCCGGGACCTCCCAGCATTGGCTGCCCTGTGTCTGTAGGTATAATCTGAAGACGACTCCACCCACCCCTTCTGGGTCGGTTCATTCCTGCATCGGAGACACCTGTGCCTCCGACTGCTCTGCCCCCTTCGTCTTCTGGTAAGTCTGGTCTAGTGTGTGATGTTGGGGGAGGCAAGTCATCCAGCAGCTTCCTCAACTCTGGTGGACGAGCGTACATGGACCCGCTCCTTGTCTTCATGGTGGGCATCTTACCCTTACCTCGTTTGGGCCCTCCTTTCCCCAATCCAGCCTGGGGATCTTTTTGTTGCCCTAGTCCAGATTGGGATCCTTCTCCTTCCTCTCTTGGGTCCTTTCAGCATCAGCGGATCCAGCTCGGGCCAGAGCCTCATCAGCAGAGTGGACATTAGCCATATTATCAGGCTTCGTAAAGCCCGGTGGCGGTCCAGAGACTCGGTGCCCTCCCACTTGCAAGTCTTTGGTTACCCCTCCTGGGGTAACCTTAGCCAGATTATCAGACTTCGAATGGTCTGTTCCGGGTAAATGTTCACCCATAGTGATCTCCCTGGAGCGAATCATCGGGTTTAGGGACAAGTCACTCAGAAGGTACATGATAGACGGGTGGGTCACCGGGGGGGGGGGGGTGTATTCCAGACCATCCCTAGCAGCCTATCCACGTTCATCTGATTTGGGGCCAATATAGATCGGTCATACCGAACCTCCTCCCGACCAATCCCTGGCAGCTGGGTCGTGCATCCCGAACTTCTGTGGGTCAACATTCCACACCTGCGACATAAATCTACCATCCTTTCATATTGTAAATCAATTACCGTAGATGTTGTGGTACCTGGGAATCGGAGACGAAGTCTCCGCCGTAGAGGTCGTTGTAGCTCCATCCGAACCCTTAGCCACAAAAACATGTCCTCCCGACGAGCAAACGGGATTGGGGCCAACGAGACCTGGGTACCAATTCTGGCAGCAATGAGGCCGCAGACGTAGTCGTTTTTGGCATTTCCTGGTATGTTGAGCGCCCGGACCCCGAGCTCCACATGGTGAAAACTGATATCATTGGCACGAACAAATTGCTTGAGGGGCTCCAACAGGAGAGGATATCCCTTGAAGCTCCAGGAGCCCCTGTGGCGGACATTTTGCATCGTCTCAGCAGACGGGAAATGGTAGCCTGTGACTTCCGGGGACATGAATTCCACCTGGATGCCCGTCACTTTCCATTTTTGGAGCATCATTGCGCAGACGGTATTCTGGTTGTGGACCTGGTCTCCTGCAACCCTAGCTGCAAGGGAAAAATGATACGTTCCCTTGGTGAAGAGTGGAACCCCCTCCTCCGAGGCCACGATCTCGTCATCATCGGCCTCCCAGTTCGGGACCGGGGCGATGCGGGTCGGTTGGACCTCCGTTGGACTGCTAGTCGGTCCTCGTCCGCCGGGACGTCGAGGGTTCGTGTCCGACGGCCGGTCTGTCTGATGGCTGGATCTGTCCACCTCCATCGGAGCTGGAGGTCGAGAGATGGAGAGCCGGTCCCGAGGAGTTTCATACGCCACAATGTGGCGTCCGCCCTGGTTCAGGCCGATCGCTGGGGACTCAAAACCCCCGGACTCAACCTGGCTCGATCCAGGTTTATCCTTCAGAACCAGGGGATCCGTCCATTGCCGGGGGACTGGCAGGGAAGGTGGCTGCACCTCAAACGACGTGGGGAGGTCGGTGGCAAGAGGTCCTAGCACTTCAGGTGGACCGTGCTGCTGAGGCGCGTCGGGAGCTGGTTGGATCTGGCCGGGTAGTGTCATTTCCGATGAGAAATGGACGTGGAGCGGTCGATCTGAGTCTGGCTGGCCGGAAATGGGTGTAGACAGGTGGTAGAGGAAGGCGGGGGCGGCGAAGAGTAGATGAAAATGAGGGGGGCGGGCGGCGAGGCGGCTGAGATGAGTGAGGCGGCGTCTGCTGCGTTGTAGAGGCGACATTGGCGAGAGGGTCAGGTGCGAGGATGGCGAGAAGGCCGGGGAGTGTCGACGGTGGCGGCGGTTGGACCCTGGTGGCTAGGGTAGAATGGACCCTGGTGGCTAGGGTAGAATGGACCCTGGTGGCTAGGGTAGATAGGATTACCTTCAATACTCCGTCTCAAATTGGAGCATGAACATACGAATGTCAAACTTGAAAACGAGACTATAGAACAATCATGTCTAATTCCTTTGGTGGATGGTGCAAATGGCTACTCGTCTCGAGGTCAACAGTGCGAAGAGTTGTGGCCAACGGTGCAAACGGCTACTCGTCTTGTGGCCGACGGTGCAAACGGCTACTCATCTCGAGGCCGACGGTGCAAAGGGTATCTCATCTCGGGGCCAACGGTGCAAAGGGCATCCCGTCTCATGACCGACGGTGCAAACATCATCTCATCTCGTGGCTAACGATGCAAACAACATCTCGTCTCATGGTCGCCGGTGTAAACACCATAGAAAGTGGAAAACGATTGTGGTTGGTTATAAAGATGCGGAAGCAAAATAAAACAATGGTACACTCCTGAACACTATGGCCGATCCTGAACGTTATGGCCGATCCTCCCAAGTTGAAGCAAAATGTGGGGAGCTTTGTATAGGTGAGCCAGACCCTAATCGGCTCTGGGAACTCCTTGAAGCACAATAACAAGCGACGACAAAGTGGGCGCTGCATGAGGTACCAAAATCAAAACTTCACCGTCCCTCCCCAACACAAACCCCACTAATCTCATGGGACCTCCACAAAGACCCCCAAGACCTCGTCAACCGTCTCCAGACTACTAGAGGGAGACCATGAACATGAATCCAAACTTACAACAGATCCAAAGTCGGAAGGTCTCTAGCCATGGGATCAATGTCCCCAAGAAAGAGAGGACGACAACCGAAACACCAGGGCTCATTTCCCGGACCCAATCCCTAGCCTACCAGGACTCGAAGTAGAAACCAAAAACTCAAGGGCCGATTTCCTTGATGACTAGCCCCTCTGTAGATCTTTCTCGGGAGACGGTGATGATATGGAGCAGAACCTAATTCTAGGATGATCGCGGGGCCCAAAGTTTCCCCACAAAGCAAAACTGTTGGTGCGCCACCACCGATGAGTTGCTCTGCGAGTATGGAACTAGGACCTCGACCTCCTCCCCCTTTTCGAGAGAACAAGAAGAGAGGCTTCCCCTGGAGGTTAACCATTGTGGACTCGAACACTCCTGGCGGCTCCGGGTCTTCTAGTGCCAAGTATTATTCCAAAAAAAAGTGATGGTCCTCGACGACGGTTCATACTCGCAGGAGGAGACAGTAACGCTATGATCACAAGAATCCGAGTAGCGTCAGGAAACGAGAGACCCTCATGTAGCGCCTCCAACTCCCGTTGTCCCCAGCCAGTGCCTTTTCTCGTCTAGGGTCCCGATGTAGTGGTAGAGAAGGAGACTCATACCGTACTTCAGAGGGAGGAATGATGAGCGGTGGTGGGTTACTTGCAGCCAAAGTAACTATTGTGTGCTTCACCAGACGACCTCGACGTGGCTTCACCACTGTCCTCTCCAGTGTCGGAGTGAGTCCTGGAAAGAACGACACAATCGTCGTGGATGGAGGCTAAGCGACCACCTCGATTGATGGTGGTGATTAAAGAAACAAAGGAGGTGGCGAAGGAGAAGTGCCTTCCAGGTGAAGCGGCACAATTGTCCTGGCAGGATGCACCCACGATTATGGTGGAGATGGAAGCAGCATAGGAAAAAGCGACGGAGTAGGAGAAAGGTCAATTCAGGTTTGCTTCGGTTTCCTCTTGCATCGTGCCTTTAAGGGAGACGAGACGATAGAGGACGGACAAGGGGTGGGATGACAGAGAACTACAACAACGATGAGACAAGACCGATTAGGAGCACAATCATATCAACGACGATGATAAGAATATAAAGCTTCATAAGTAGAGTAGGACTAGGATTCTTCGAAAGAGACACTCGATAAACAAAATAGATTAAATTTTCCTAAGGTGTGTCGTAATCTTCCAATTTGCTTCTTTTTTTGTTGACTATAAGGTGCACATTTTATTAATAGTAAATCATAACAGAGTTGTGCATCAAGGAACATGCTCCCTGACCACTAGAAAAGAACAGACAAGACAAAAATTTCATGATTCTTTTCATCAAAATAATCGTCACAGACGATTTTGAAAACATAAACGAAACCTGCTGAAACAGATTTCGGGATGCCATAAAGGCCGCCATAAAAGCATGAAGGAGTGGTAGGGGGTAAGAAAGTGGTACTGGAAGTCCAGTCCTATCCATGGACCAGGACTGCATCAGTAAAAGGAGGTGCGACCTATACCAGGGACCCCTCTAAGGCCGGTCCCTGAGGCCCCGATTGTCTAATATTCCTCTTGGCGAGGCTGCTTACCAGCCCTTGCCTGATCATCCCTGGGTGCATCTGCAACATTCCACTTGACTCTGTTAGTAGAAGAAGCTCCAATATCTTCAACCCAACAGTAACGGGTGGAAGTACTTCCATACCCCTAGAAATGGGCGATGGAACTTTAGGGACTCGGCTACCGGAGAGCTGGCCGGGTACCAAGTTTTTCCACCCCGGATAAAGTACCCCGGTTCCCCGAGTCCCTGTAACATTAGATTCAATGCTCAGGGAAACTCCCGGAGTCCTCACAAGAGACAGGGTGCCTTTAGATAAAGTGCTTGGGTAAAGTTGGCCAAAACCAGGAGGTACTGCCAACTTCGGCTCCTCCTAGTCTGTGGTATACGACTTGCCCTGTTTTCCCTTCTGATACTCTAACATAAAGGGCCTAAACTTCAGCTCGCCCCGAACCTCCAGCTTGCAATCTCGCACAACGTGGCCCATCCGCACACAATTGTAGCAGAAGCTTAGTAACTTGGAATAGTTGAGTTCCAACCTGAAGGGGTCCGAGAAGTCTGTGAACCGCAGCACTAGTCCTCGCCGAAGCGGCCGATCGATGAGGTGCCAATATCATAGCCTGACCGTACCTCCCCAGCACATGCCCCATTGATCGCTCGGTACAGTCACTCAGGCACCCAAAGTATCTTCAATTGTGTGCCCCGTTGCCTGAGTGCGTTCTAAGGGCGGAAGACCTCGAACATGAACCCAGAGCTGAATGCGATCCAACACGGGGGGTGGGGGGTCCCAAGCCTAGGGATTGAGGTCGCCCAATATCAGGGGATGTCCATCAAAACTCTAGGGTTCATTGACTCTAACCCAAGCCCTAGCCTCTACCGTCTGAGAATAGAACCCGAACAGACCCGGACCCAGCTCCTTGACGACCAAGCCATCCGCTGATTTTCCCTAGGCGGAGGTGATGACCCGTAGGAGCGTCTCCTTCCTCGGTGCCCGGTCATTCCCCACTGCTGTCTAGAGATAATCGCCGAGTTCACTGGAGAGTACGGGAACTACCACCTCGACTTCCTCGTCATCCTCGATGGAGAAAGAGGAGACCCTTCTTGAAGAGTTGCCAGCGAGACCTATAGTTCTAGATTATCTACAACATGAGGAGACAGAGGATCCTCTGATGACAGTGGCGGCTGACCCCTAACCATGCCTTGCGGGACAGTTAGGTAGGCCGGGATCAGAGGAACCTTGTCCCAATTAGGCAGACGACGCACTAGACTTAGAGCTTTAGCTGTCGGTTGGGGGAGGTCCGATAGCAGCGTCACCCAAGGATCAACCCCGCTTTCGTCCACCATTGGGGATTTTCCTTTGCCGGGATCACGGCGGAGTGAAGGGCAAGGAGAAGACGGCGGAGACTCGGGGGCGTTGGGTTGAGGAGCCACGACTGGTGTGATCTAGGAGACCCTAGGCGGCGAAGCAGCGCATGGTAGCAGAGCCACCACCCTAGGTTTCAGATCCCCCGCCCTAGGCTTCAATGGTTGCCCTCAACGCGACTTCGTTGGTGGCTGCGCGGAGAAATCCCAACGGAGAACGAGATAACCGCCAAAGAAAGAGGAGGCGGAAGGGCATTGACGGCCATCAAGGAGGGAGGTTCGGTAATTACCGATGATGCATGAATGGTGCGAGCACTAGGCATCACCGACGAGGGAAGAGTGGTACGTTTAGGTTTCCTCTTTCTATGTGGATTTGAAGCCAATGGATTTCTTGTAGCCACGTATGTCGGAGACAAAAGCTGTAGACAGACGTAGGCCTATTGGAACAACAACAATAGGAGTCGTATCGACAGTTACTGTAGGGAATATATGTTAGTATATTGACGATAAACAAATTCAGATAAACGCAATAACAAATTAAAATAACAAATAAGAAATAACCTTCACCGAATCACCTAGCTTACTGATTACATGTTAGGAAATTCGGGTTTGGCCGAGTCCAGGTAATCCTGTCTCCTTAAGACACTTGACTGCCCCGTATGGGCAGCGATCTCCCAGGGTACAATGACTAACGTCAGCGAACTCAACTCCGTGTAGAGAAATCACTAGGACTAAGGAAGAATGAAAAACGTAATTGGGAGAGAAAGATGTGGTTTTCGATCTATGGTTTTTGATATGTGAAGTGTTTTTGATATATAGAAGATGACTTAGTAGGTTGATATATATAGACTCTCTAAGAGGGATAAGAAGGTAATTTTATGGGGTGGCTAATCCCATAAAAGTCTCTCATTAAAAGGTCATGGCCAACCAACTACCTAAATCACATTTAAAACTATAAGTATTATTTAGTATCATAAATCATATTTAAAACAACAAAATCACATTTTAACCACATTTTTTCAACCGTTACAAGAGAGTCAGAAGCCATAGACACAGAACGACAGACTAAGATTTAGTCTCAAGTTACGAGAGAACCGATCACACGATACCAATTTGCTTAATAATATCTTGTGGAGAACATGCTAAGAGAAATGAATTTTTTTCCACCAATACGAACCAACCTCATCAAATAAATAGAAGCCCCGAAATAGTGAAACATTAATTTCCAATCCTAGAAACTAGAGTTTAATGTTTTGATCGATCAAAGCAAAGCAACCAACCAAACAGACTGATGACACGTTGGAATCCACATTCCAAGGAATAGGATATCCACCTCTTTCCTTTCTCGGCTGTTTCTCTTTCGGTTGGGTGGGTGAATTCAAGGCTAACATTTATGCCAAAGTCCTGTTATAGTAAAAAATGCTGAATTTGTATTTTCATTCAAGTATATATATTCAGGCCAAATCAACCTCACTAACAATTCCATCAAAGCATGTAAAAAAACAAATTAAGAATAAATTTAGCAAAACAACTATTTAATTAATTTCCTATCGACATGAGCAGCCAATTTCTGGCAGTATCTTGATCACCGGTCCTTGTCCACCGAAGAGAGGTCGAAAGAAGATTTCCGACTACTCTTCATCCTCAACAGCCCGTACAGCTTCTTAAATTCCTTTACAGTGTTAGCTCCTTCCCTGTAAAACAGGTTGCCCGATTCGCCGGCCTCCGAGCTCCTCTCGCTCATCCGGCGGCTAATTTTCGCCGCCACCCTGCCGTCTCCGTCCAATTGCAAGGCGGTGATCACCGACCTCAACGCCCGGCTAGGCGAATTCCGGTTCGCTATCATGAGCTCCCCTATTTCGGCCGGGCTAAGGCTAGCCCCCGCCTGGAACACCTCCTCCACCTGCGGGAACAGCTTGTGGTCCTTGAGCCCCAAGTAACTGCTCGCCAGAGTTTTGAACGACGCGAAGTCGCAGAGTGGGAAATAGATGTGCACGTCGATCCGGCCGGGCCGGAGAACCGCCGGGTCGATCTGGTCCTT
Organism: Erodium maritimum; assembly: GCA_963921825.1. NCBI lineage: Eukaryota > Viridiplantae > Streptophyta > Magnoliopsida > Geraniales > Geraniaceae > Erodium > Erodium maritimum. Next base: position 24,057,189 of record OY997596.1, on the reverse strand, counting down.
GCTGTTCATCGTGAAAACCATGACTCTCTCCTCGGCGCAGCACGAGTTTAGGATCCCGTCCATGAAATTGAGCACCGTCTGGAGGCTCACCCCCTCCTTCTCCATCAGGAACCGATCAAGCTCCTCGATGACGATGACGGACCGCCTCTTGGTCTGTAACAGCAGCATCTTCAGATCCGATTCGTCCAATTCCTTGGCGAGATCGACGTTGTAGACGTCGTAGTTGAGGAAATTGGCCATGGCCGCCACGAAGCTCGACTTCCCGGTGCCGGAGGGGCCGTACAGCAAAAAGCTCCGCCTCCAGACACGGCCGAGGCGGTGGTAGTACTGCTTGGCTTTGAGGAACGCCTCGAGATCCGATTTCACCTTGCTCTTGAGATCGGCTTCCATGACGATCGTGTCCAGCGTGGCGGGGTGGGAAAAGGGGATCGATCTCCAGCGCCCGTTTCCGGCGGCGCCGTGGTTGTTGACGTTGAGGATGAGTTTCAAATCCTTGACTCTCTGCTCCAATTCGTCGGAGACGGTGTGTATGTGTTGGAGGTAAGGGCGGAGCATCCGACGCTTGTCGGCTTTTCTGACCCGGAGGACGAAGGTTCTGGAATGGCCGTCGTCTTGGTTGAGCCAAAGGACTCTAGCGCCGAGGAAGTAGTCCTCTACGGTCTGGTTAGGGTCGAGAAAGAGCACGATGTCGTTGGGATTTTTTCCGGATAGAAGGTTGGTGTAATCGGAGTCCTCCATGGAAGACAAGGAGTTGAGGTAGGCGGAGACTTTGCGGTAGAGCTGGTTCTCCTGCAGACCGTCGCTGAATTCAGGGACCTTGAAGGACTGGTAGACATGGAAACAATCTTGGAACAAGCGCCACCACCGATTCACGACGAAAATCAATCCGGTTCTGCAGAGGAGCACACGGAGAAGGAAGAGCAGAGCGAGGGCTGAGGGGAGGAGGAGAAATGGGATCGAAAGCATCGCCATATCAGCAGCTGTGGTTGAAGCAGTCAATTGAGGGATAGAAAGGGATTTGAAGCAAAAGTCATGTTTGGAGAGAGAGAAAAGAAAAGAAAATAAGAGAGAAGACGGGGATATGCTGAGTTTAAAGGAGGAAGAAATATATAATTGGGAGACGGCTAGTTGCCGGAAAGTTTGATGTAGTAGTCAACAACGCAAGGCAAGCGAAACAGATGAGAAAGAGGCGTTGGTTATCACCAATTCAATTAACTATATATATATATATATATTTATATTTAGTGCAAATAATATAATTAATAGATTAATCAGTTATTAAACATGATATAAATTTGATTTTCGTCCTTATCGTTTACAGTATGATAGCTGTTGATTGGTGAAGTCTCGTAAGTACAAGATAGGAAGGCCTAGTTTTTGGACTTTTTTTATTCTTCCAATTAATCGCTTGTCATTTTTCTTTAACTAAAAAGGTACGCTATTTCATTAAACAAAAGATTAAAAAAATAATAAAGTGCATCAGAGATTATTTGATCATAAAGAACAAACTTAGAATATTTATAATTTTCGCTGATCTTTTCACAATATGATCGTCCATGACGGTTTTAGATGAGATGCCACAGAGGCTACATAATAAAATTAAAATTAAACGAAGTTGACTACGGCTACTCGAGGTCTTGCCTAAACGCTGCATGCACAATATAGTATGACCGAACCTGCTATCATCCACTTCTTTGGGAGGCAGCGCTCTTACCAGGGACCCCTCCTAGGGCCAGTCCCTAGAGCACTGTATTCCTTTCATCCTCCATGCGAGAATGTTTTCCCGCCCGTTCTTGGTCCACCTAAGGTTCACCAGTAGAACCCTGTTTCACTACCCAAACCCATGCCTTTGCATCAGACCCAGACACAGGTCCAGGTCCACTTCTACCTATATGCCCAGGCAGGGTCGGGGTGGTAGGCTTCCAGCTATCAGAGAGACGACCGACCACTAGATTTTTACAGATTGGATACACTGAGTGGCGCCCCGAGGACTCGCACTGTCAGATGCAATAGTCGAGGATACTATCGGGACTCTCTCCCGATACAATCGTTCCTTAAGTTAAGTAGTCGAGGATACTGGTTTCCAATCCGTCGTGTATACCTTGTTGTCCTGATCCCGTTGATACTCCAACATGGAGGAGTCAAACCGCGGGGTTCCCACCACTTCTCGGGGACACTCCTTGAGGCCACGTCCAATCATCCCATAGTTACAACAAATTTAGGTAACTTCGAGTATGTGAGAGATACCCAGGTTGGAGGGGAGGAACCCTAGGCTTGCTTATTGAAGACGCAAGCCCTAGGGGTTTACTTTGCCAAGGTTGCATGACAAAGAGAGAATGTACCCTCTATCGTGGCCAGAGAAGATGGAAGAGGGATGAGAGAGAGAGTAGAAGACGTCTTGGCCTATTGGAGGGGCTTTCGATGTCTCCTTATCGTGCGCGAGGGGGTGGGGGGGTGGGGGGGGGGGACACAACGTCCGAGGAGAGACGAGGCAGTTGTACAAGTACCGAAGACTGCACTTGGACGAGCGGTGACAGGACAGGGCTATTAGAGGCACACCTGTCGGCGACGGCGATGGATGGAGCAGAAGAATCCATATAGGGTAGGGTTTCTCGGGCAGAGGATCTCGACAGGCGAGAGAGGTTTTGCGTGAAAGCTAGTTTATAATTAAGGGTAAACTAAAAATGCATACCCTGAAGTTGTCACGTTTAACTATGATTACCCTGAAGTTTAAAGTTAACTGATGCATACCCTAAAGTTACGAGTTGTAACTCAAAACCCCTCCGTCAGCTAAAATGCCGAAAATACCCTCAACTACACTTCAATAATTATTTTAAAAAAATTATTTAAAAATTACTTTTGTTATATATATATTTACTTATTAAATGACTTCATTTTTATTTCAAAAATCACTTCATTTATATTTTAAAAGAATATTTTAAAAAATCACTGAGGGTATTTTCGTCATTTAAGCTGACTGAAGGGGTTTTGAGTTACAACTCGTAACTTCAGGGTATGCATCAATTAACTTCAAACTTCAGGGTAATCATCGATTAAACGTGCCAACTTCAGGGAATGCATTTGTAGTTTACCCTATAATTAATTAATAAGTAGTTGCTTGCCATTTTTTTATGGGCAAAATATTATATAAATTTCTTATTTTCCGTAGGAATAAAAAATATGACAAATAGAATCTAGTTACAGAATTCTTACAAGCTAAACCAACACAATATAACAAATGACAGAAATGCTAATGAGAAAATACAACAATAAAGATAAATAAATAGAGAAAACCTCATAAACATGCCTTTGAACAACCTTTGTTAGCACAAACGTGTTGTGACGACCTTTTTTCCTCAAAAACATGCTTATACCTTTCGTTTATTATAAAAGATAGCGACTTATGTTTATTTATTTATTTGTTCGCTATTTTGGATGGAAAAGGAACATGTGCTTGACACATGGTCTTTATATTTATCATACGTACCAAAATTGTCTCTATTTTTCTTATCTAAATGACATCCGGAGAAAAAATTGAGCACTTAGTACGACCATATCCAATATTTAGACTAGAGGAATAGAGACAATTTCGGTATTTATGATAAATATTAAGACTATGTGTCGAGCACATGTTCGTTTTCCATCCAAAGTAACTGGAAAAAATAATAAACGGAAGTCGCTACTTTTTAATAATAAACAAAAGGATTGTGTTTTTGGAATATGCAGGGGTGGTCGATCACTTTCAGAAATAGTTGTGGTCAGAGGGATCGGGATGACGTGTCAACCCTGTATGTCTGTTTGGAGGATTGTGTTTTATCGCCTGATTTAGCTGATGTTCTTCTATGGAGGAAAATCCTCTTCTGGTTTTACTGTTTCAGATGCTTATATTATCTTGATGGAAGAGGACTTTGTGGAGGCTGAACCGCGGGCTTCTGTTTTATGGGTGGCAGGTATACCACTTAAGCATAATGTTCTTGTTTTGTAAAGACCGGCTAAATTAAAAGGAAGTAAAATATTAATTTTATCGTATTGCTTTGTCGTGGGTGGAAGTCGAGTGGAAATTTGAATCAACTTCAAAAGAAAAAGAAAAGGAAAAGAAAGAAAAAAAAAGGGTTTGGGCTGGACCGGGCGGGCCAGGCCCGATCCAGACCCGGCCCAAGTCTTCAACCCGGCCCAAACTTCCGGCTATTTAAGCCCTATTTTTTAGGGTTTCGATCAGTTCCACCCTCACCCATCGCGCAGCTCCTCTCCCATCGCACCTCATCTCCCGATCCAGACTTCCTCACACCACCATCGCTAGCTCGCCGCCCTCTCTCCCGACGCTCTCCCTCCCATCTCCATCCCCGACCTTCATCTCCCTCTATCCGTTCCCCGGCCGCACCACAACCTCCCTCGTCTCCTTCGAAGAAATCCGCCGCCGCCCTCTCCTTCCGTAACCGGTCGAAGCCAACGCCCCCGCCTTCTCTCCCTTCGCCGTCAGCCGAAACCCCCAAGCCAACCCCGACGTCAGCCAGCCCCGACGTCGCCCTCGTCTCCGAGATCCTCATCTCCTTCTTCTCCTTCTTCTACGACGCCGTCCTTCCACTCGTAGCCGAGTCGTCTTCGCCCCACCATCGAGAAGCTCACGTCGAGCTCACCCCGTCGCCGTCCGTCTCCCTTTACGGTGAGAGTCGGCACCTTAGGGTTAGGTCGCCAGATTCGTCACCGGTGGCCGGCCGGGATGCAAATCCGACCTTTTTCTCTTCTATTTTGTTTCTGTTACCGATTATCTGTGGATCTGGGATTAGTGGAAACCGTTTTTATTTGAATCTGGATCTGAACTATTTGAAGCACAATCAAAGGGTTTTGAAAAGAAATTGAAACGAAAATCAGTCCTAAAAGAAAAAGAGAATTTTGTGATTTAAAGGAAAGTCAGCTTTAAATAAAAGGGTTTTAAAATGAAAATTTGAAAAGGATTCAAAAGGGGTTAAATTTAGTTTGGGATCTAAGACGGTTTTGGAACCTGAATAATCGAACCGGACTTGGAACGGGAATTAAAAGTGGAAACGCTGAATCGGGCATCTCGAGACCCGTGCCTCGAAACCCGTGCCTCGGGATCCGTGCATAAGGAACAGTGCCTCGAAAAACGTGCATCAGGTTCTATGCTCGGAGCTTGAGTGCTCGAACCCGATTCGCAGTAATCCCGCTTTTAGCCCATTCGAGTTTAAAAGACAACCGTTGAACTTAAATCGAAACCGTCGTGACCTTTTTAATTCAACTTTGAAACCGGTTTTGATTATCGCTTTCTGTGTAAACTAGAGTCCGGCTTCGAGCGAAGACGAAGACCACTTCGGAACCCGTGTGAAGAACGGAGGATGGGCTAATCGACTTTACAGCAGAGTATTATTAGAGGAAGACCACAAGGTAGGGAAAGTCTAACAACTCGAGTATTTCATTACTAGCGTGCCTATTAGGTTAATAAAATCGGAAATGTCCTAGAATTGCATATAGGATGCGAACAACTAGAATAATTGTCTTTCAGTTACTATTAACCGGACGAGTCTAGAAATGCATGATTAGGATGCAAATCACTAGTTATCTAGCTTTCAATACTTGAGAATTGATTTACTGGTAGAGAGGCCGTGTTGAGCCCTCGGATTAGTTGTGTGTTAGCTCCACATGCTTGGTTGCTAGTCATTAGGATAATTAAGAGTCTAACGAAACTAGACCGAACGCATGCTTGAATGTTTGAATGTTGAACTTGAACGCTTGAATCATTGGTCGATTGATTGAATGTTTAAATGATTGAATGGTTGATCGAGTATGACTGGTTGTGCCAAGGAGGCACGATCAGGTGATCTATTGACTGGTGGAGAGCAAGTGGTAAGTGACGGTAAGTGTAATTATGGGTATGAATCCCGTGTGGTGTGTATTGATGAACGTGTGTATTTCTATGATTGTTTGTGGACCCTGCGGGGCTTTGTTGATAGATTATGCGGGATACTGGTTAGGGTACCCACACCGTTGGGGATTCCGGTGCGGGGATAGTTTACGAGAAGGATTAATGGTGATTTGGTATGGTACCCACACCGTTGAGGATTCTGGTGTGGGGAGCGGTTTACCCTACGGGGCATTGGTTATTGGATATACACCGTGGAGGATTCCGGTGCAGATAATGGTTTACCCTGCGGGGCTTTGATTACTGGACCTACACCGTTGAGGAGTCCGGTGTAGGGTGAGATAATGATTATTGTGGATACGCGATGGTACCTACACCGTTGAGGAGTCCGGTGTAGGAAGAGAAATGATTAATGGTACCCACACTGTTGAGGAGTCCGGTGTGGGAATGGTTTACGGGAATGATTAGAGCCGGAGAGCATTGATTATTGGAACCTACGGGGCATTTGGATGGTTTACTTTGCGGGTTTGGTTACTTGTTGATTCACCCAAGCGTATGCGTCTTGCGGGAGTATTACCTTGGTTCCCTATGACATATGGTCCTTTGGAGACGTTTCCGGGAATCCCGAAGATATCCACCCTCAAGGGTGTTTCCGGTAGCCCCGACATTACACGTCTTTGTGACGTTATGCGTCTCCTCTGGACCGAGGGAAAATCCGACATGACACGATGATTATTGTGGATCGGAGGGTGGCGACTAAATGTCCCACGGCATTAATTGAACACTTTTTTCTCATTAATTATTTACGAAATGCATTGATTTCCGTATTTCTTTCCTACGATTATTATTGACTCATTACAAGGGTTAAGGTTCTTCGCATTTGAGATTTGAACTGAATTTATGAAGGCTTATTATTGAACAAAAAAATGGGTAACCTGGTTATGTTTGTTTTTCCCTACTGAGCGTAAGCTCACCCCTCCTGTCTTTATGGTGTTTCAGGTGTTGAGTGGGAGCAGTATTAGCTGGACTCTCGGAGCTTGGGAGCTATGAAGGTTTAGCTAGGTTTAGAGACGTGCACCTTTTGTGTTGGATTTTATAATTATTACTGAGCTGTGACTCTTACTTTTGAAGTTTTATATTAGTCTGGAACTCTATTTATTTTCGCTTATCTTGTTTTTATTGCAAATCGCTAGTCACGTCTCGAGTTCGGTCAAGAATCGGATTTGGGGCGTGACATGTTTGGTTAGCTGTTCAGAATGCTTTATCAACGATAATGTTTTTGGAGGAGAGGGACACTAATCAGATGTTTTGTCCCTTATGTAAGTCTTTTTTGGAAACTACATATCATATTCTTCTCCATTGCTCTGTCTCTTGTGTTAGTCTTAGTGCCCGTAGTTCAATCCTAAATGTCCAAATGTATATATCATCGTTAGCAATAAAATTAAAACGGCTTTATATGACTTATGTGTTGGAGTAATATATCGATGTGTGCTCTGATCTATGCCCACCATGCGAATAGAACCATAGATCGAGATAGATCACACTCGATGGGTCCCTAGTCAACAAAGCTCCACTAGAAGCGACTAGTATGAAAGATGGCTCTTTATGGCTTACGTTCTGTTAGTCATTGGAATGGGATTCCGGAGTCTGATCATAGATATCATGTGGGACATGATATTGGACGACCCGCCCTGAATATGTGCCATAGATTAAGTCATGAACATATTCAGTGTTGTAGCTTGTCATGTATCCTTAGACCAAGGAGTCTTTGTGATCGCTATGTAGTCAACAACCTAGTTTGACCTGAGCCTAACGTTGTCCGTAACAGGGCTTCCATAACGGCCAGGATTGGCTTGGGGACGGGCTACATGAGTGACACGAAAGACGGCTAAGGGATTTATCCCTCATACTAAGGTATGGGAAAGATATCGGTTCTCGGCCACTTGATCGAGAGTGACTGGAAGAATAGCATGGCCATGCACATGATACTGGGTATCATATCTTCAGTCATCTCACATATCAAGGAACGGTGATTGAGAATAATAAGGATGACGGCTCTATGCCTTATCTCAATCAGGATATCGGAGATAAAAGGATAATGACAGGGACGACGGAAAGGTTAGAATCGACAGGGTCGATTCGTTATGTAGTGTCAGGCAATACTAAAGTCTCGTTAGTTGCCACTTAAATAGGATCAAGTAAAATGGGATTTTACGTTGATCTATTGACATGCATAAACCTAAGGGTCACACCGGAGGGTGAAACTCATTGACACATTTATGGAGAATGGCCAAAAGGGAGTTGTCTCGGGACATGACCAAAACTGGGTTTTGGGTCATGTGCCCGTAAGTGAATAGGACTTTACGGATCGAGATAAGGCTTGGAGTCTTGGGATTGATCGCGTCGGATAATGTTGGACATTTCCGGTATGGAAGGCATGGAGGCGATGAGCGAATCACGGGACCTCGTTGGAAATGGTCACGGGCCATGTTCCAAGAGGCCCATGAAAGGCCCATGCAACCAAGGCCCATGGAACTAATTAATCAAGTCTTGATTAATTAGTACTAAGTAAGCAAGACAAGGATTAAGGTGTTGGTGATTCACCACCTAACACAATCTTGTCTTGCCATACTTTGTCCTATTTACACCTTACTTGACACCATACTTGTCCCATGCCTTTAGTTGGACAAGTATGGGTTTTGTTATGTTTAAGTCATCTTTTTTCAACATAACAAAGACAAGACAAGAATAGGAAACACATTTTCTCTCCCTCTTCCATGGCCATTTCGGGTTTGGCTAGTTTCCTCCTCCATTTTTGTGTTCTTGAGTCCTCAAAGAGAAGAACTACGTGGCTTTGACTCCCATGTGGATACGTAGGCGTCTTGGAGACTCAAGCCAATCATTCGTTACCCGGTGTTCTTGTTTTGGTAAGAACTAGTGCTGAATTTTTCTCTTGTGAATCCATTCTTTGTTAGTTGTTTCATGGTTTTAATCGTCTCTTGGTTTTCCTTGATTTTCCGCTGCGAGTTGGTTCATCTCCAACCCTACCTCGAGACCCAAAAGTGGTATCAGAGCCGTGGTACCTTCGGGATTCACAAGACGGTGTTCAAAGTTTCGGTTTTGCTTGAAAGTTTCGATTTTGGCATGTTGTTTTGCTAAATTGTTTGATAACATGTTTTAAATTATTGTTTATGGATTTAATGCATGTAAAATGAATTTTTGAAAATTATTTCAAATCTGGAAATTTTGAAAAAAAATTGATTTTTCGGGTCTCGGGAGCGGGACTCTCGGGGAGCCGAAACCGGGACCGAACGGGGCTCCGTTGGACGGAGATAGGCCAAGCATGACCATTGGATGGTTGATATGCCAAGGCTAAACCGTTTTGTTAGTTATGACGAGTTTGGAACCGTCATGATGAACTCGAAGATCAAATGTTCAAAAGTTTCATTTTTGAACGGTTTCGATAAACCGAGCATCAAAAAATTTCGAAACTTGGCTATTAATTAAAACCGGAAAATCACATGATGTTTGATAACATGCTTTTTTGATAACACGATGTGTGATGTGATGTTGGCATGGTGTACATAATAGCCCCGAGCTCAATTTAATTATTTATCGCTTTTCACGGCCTGCGAGCCGTTAGAGGTAACGTGTAATTATTCTTTCAAGGTGTGGTCGTCGAACCACTTGTTTGTAATATTTATTTATTCCCGACCTGCGAGTCGTGTATTAAATTGTAATATTTTACTCAAGATGAAGAAAGGGCGAAAAGGTCATTTGGTGGCTTTTCGGGTGTTGGCATCGGCTTGGAGTCGGTGGAGCTCAAGAAGCTAGTGGGAGTTAGTTTAGGGGGCTATTATGTGCACATTTATCGCTTTATGCTTGGTTTAGTTTATGCATGATTAATTCTATGTGCTTTAGAATTGCATGCCTAACTTTATTTACCGAGCATATCACCTCACATGCAAAGATAAAATTGGAATTTTAATCCTTGTGTGTGAACCCTTAGAACCGTCATTGCATTGGATGTAGTTGACGGGTTCAAAGGAAGAATTACATTGGATGTAATTTGAGGCATCATTGCATTTGGAATGTAGTTGATGTGCTCATCGCATCTAGGATGTGCCAAAGTTTTGAACACAACTGGACAAGTAAAAGCGGGTCATGTCCGATACCTCCCAATCATCAACACCTTACTACCTCCCCGTCCTATGGGTGTCGTGCGCATTAGCGGAGCATCCATGGGAAAGCGGGGTAGTAGGTTTGGACGACATATGTGGGTGTCGTGCGCATTAGCGGAGCACCTACATAGTGACGAGCCATAGTTGAAAATTGGTGGACCCGACTACGATTCTTAGCCTGAGGTTGAGCTAGGGTAACAGATAGGGTAAGTCGTGTACATAAGTACATACCCTAGCCAGGAGTCACATTGGATGTGATTGGATGGATTCCTACCTACATAGCTCGATTAAGTGGTGAGCATTAGTTCAGCTTAATCGAGTGAATCAAGGATCTTGGTTTCAGATTCTAAAGGTTTAGAATTGATTGTTGGTGTTTAAGCTTGATCTTCATAAAATTTATTCAGTTTACTGATTGAATTTTATCTGTTGTAGATCAAATGGCAAATTCAGCGAACATTAATAGTTTGTCATTAAAAACCATTCTTGACAGGGTCAAGCTAAATGGGACAAACTATTTGGACTGGTACAGAATTTTTGAGGATAGTCCTCAAGTCTGAACGCAAAGAATATGTCCTTGACAAGGCTGTCTCTAAGACCATATCAGAGTTACATGAAGTGTCATCAGCTGCTGAGAAGAATATCTCAGGGATCTGGGATCCAAGGATATTCTGATGGTCAACAAGGGAATTGGAAGTGGCAAGGGCTGGGCCCATGCGCACTTGGCAGGAAAGATGAGACACTTGAGAATGTCTGCTTCTACTGCCAACAACCTGGTCATTGGAACCGGGATTACAGGAAGTTCACGGCTGATCTGAAGAAGGGCAGTGGGACTGCGCCTTCATCAAATAGCCTGGATGATCTGAAGAAGGGCAGTAGGACTGCGCCTTCATCAGGAAACCTGGATGATCTAAGGAAGGGCGGTGGGACCGTGCCTTCATTCGGTATTAACTCTATAGAGCTACATCTCTCTACTTCCAAAGATTCATGGGTATTAGATACCATGACTGAATCTCACACATGCACTAATATATGGTGGCTGAAAGTAGGAGAGATTTGGAAAGCACGAAATGGACCTCAGAGTTGTGGCAACTGCTGTAGGATCCATGAGTCTTGCTTTGCCAAGAGGCCTTGTCTTAGTATTGTATAATGTATATTACATACCTACTCTTAGTAGGAATATTATATTTGTATCCGTGTTTGACAAGGAAGGATATAATGTTAATATTGGAAATGGAGTTTTCAATGTTCTATGCAATGATATGTTTTATACCAGTACTGACATGGTTGGAGGATTGTACATATTAGATATGGGTAACAATGCCTCAAGTTCTATATATTCCGTTAATACCAAGAGGTCTAAATCCAACGATTTAAACCTAACTCTGTTATGGTACTGTCATTTGGGTCGCATAAACAAGAAGCGCCTATCAGCACTTCAGAAGTGCGGGCTTTCAGGTTCATTCGAATTCCATTCGATCGATAGGTGTAAGGTTTGTTTGATGGGCAAAATGACTAAAGTGCCCTTTATCGATCGCGATGAAAGGGCGGGTGAATTATTGGGGCTGATACACTCGAATGTGTTTAGACCAATAAGTTCACTTGCCAGGAGGGGTTTTAGCTACTTTATCACATTTACTGATGATTACAGTAAATATGGTTATGTCTATTCGGTGAGACATAAGTCTGAAGCTTTTGATAAATTCAAAGAGTTTAAGACTATAGTAGAAAACCAGCTCGACAAAGGTATTAAGGCACTTCGATTGGATCGAGGTGGAAAATACTTGACCACAGAGTTATTAGATCATCTAAAAGAGAATGGGATCCTTTTGGAATGGACTCCTCCTAGGTCACTGTAGTTGAAAGGTGTAGCCAAACGGAGAAATCGGACATTGTTAGACAATGGTCTGTTCCATGATTAGTTGGACTGATCTCCCAATCTCTTTTAGGGGTTTTGCTCTAGAGACGACCGCATTCATAGTGAATCGGGCTTCGACGAATGGTGTGGAAGGGACACCATTTTAAAAATGGTACGGGATGATGCCCGCTTTGTCCTTCCTAAAGATTTGTGGTTGCGAGGCTTATGTGAAACATTTGGTTTCAACTAAGCTCGAAACAAGATCTGAGATATGCACCTTCGTGTGGTATCCCAAAGCAACAAGGGGATACTATTTCTACAATCCCAGTGAGAACATGGTGTTCGTCGCTTGGGGTGGGGTCTTTATGGAAAAGAAGTTTTGTTTCCAAAGACGTCATTGGGAGGACTGTGCATCTCGAAGAAATTCAGGATGGTACAGATCTGTCTAAACCAATTGGCAACCCAGTAGAAAGGAGCCAGAGATTGTCGTAGAGTAAGAACCAATTCCTGTTACAATTCCGGAAGGTCCAAGGCGATTTGAAAGGATCAATCTTCCACCTCCAAGATATGGTATCCGGAGGTGACAATGAAGTCATGGTGGATCACGATGATCCAGCCACCTTTCAGGAAGTCGTGGATGGACCCAACTCCGAGTTATGGCTGGGAGCCATGAGAGAGGAAATGCAATCCATGTCGGACAACCGAGTCTGGGAACCGGTTGATCCCATCAATGGTGTGAGGACCATAGGATGCAAATAGATCTTCAAGGTGAAGATGGACATGGACGGCAACCCTCTGACCTACAAAGCTCAACTGGTGGCGAAAGGTTATAGGCAGATCCAATTGATTGACTATGAGGAAACCTTCTCCTTAGTGGCTATGGTCAAAATCGATCCAAATTCTTCTTGACATAACTGCGTATCATAATTACGAGATATGGCAAGTGGATGTCAAAACTGTTAGTCTTAGTGCCCGTAGTTCAATCCTAAATGTCCAAATGTATATATCATCGTTAGCAATAAAATTAAAGCGGCTTTATATTACTTATGTGTTGGAGTAATATATCGATGTGTGCTCTGATCTATGCCCACCATGCGAATAGAACCATAGATCGAGATAGATCACACTCGATGGGTCCCTAGTCAACAAAGCTTCACTAGAAGCGACTAGTATGAAAGATGGCTCTTTATGGCTTACGTTCTGTTAGTCATTGGAATGGGATTCCGGAGTCTGATCATAGATATCATGTGGGACATGATATTGGACGACCCGCCCTGAATATGTGCCATAGATTAAGTCATGAACATATTCAGTGTTGTAGCTTGTCATGTATCCTTAGACCAAGGAGTCTTTGTGATCGCTATGTAGTCAACAACTGAGTTTGACCTGAGCCTAACGTTGTCCGTAACAGGGCTTCCATAATGGCCAGGATTGGCTTGGGGACGGGCTACATGAGTGACACGAAAGACGGCTAAGGGATTTATCCCTCATACTAAGGTATGGGAAAGATATCGGTTCTCGGCCACTTGATCGAGAGTGACTGGAAGAATAGCATGGCCATGCACATGATACTGGGTATCATATCTTCAGTCATCTCACATATCAAGGAACGGTGATTGAGAATAATAAGGATGACGGCTCTATGCCTTATCTCAATCAGGATATCGGAGATAAAAGGATAATGACAGGGACGACGGAAAGGTTAGAATCGACAGGGTCGATTCGTTATGTAGTGTCAGGCAATACTAAAGTCTCGTTAGTTGCCACTTAAATAGGATCAAGTAAAATGGGATTTTACGTTGATCTATTGACATGCATAAACCTAAGGGTCACACCGGAGGATGAAACTCATTGACACATTTATGGAGAATGGCCAAAAGGGAGTTGTCTCGGGACATGACCAAAACTGGGTTTTGGGTCATGTGCCCGTAAGTGAATAGGACTTTACGGATCGAGACAAGGCTTGGAGTCTTGGGATTGATCGCGTCGGATAATGTTGGACATTTCCGGTATGGAAGGCATGGAGGCGATGAGCGAATCACGGGACCTCGTTGGAAATGGTCACGGGCCATGTTCCAAGAGGCCCATGAAAGGCCCATCCAACCAAGGCCCATGGAACTAATTAATCAAGTCTTGATTAATTAGTACTAAGTAAGCAAGACAAGGATTAAGGTGTTGGTGATTCACCACCTAACCCAATCTTGTCTTGCCATACTTTGTCCTATTTACACCTTACTTGACACCATACTTGTCCCATGCCTTTAGTTGGACAAGTATGGGTTTTGTTATGTTTAAGTCATCTTTTTTCAACATAACAAACACAAGACAAGAATAGGAAACACATTTTCTCTCCCTCTTCCATGGCCATTTCGGGTTTGGCTAGTTTCCTCCTCCATTTTTGTGTTCTTGAGTCATCAAAGAGAAGAACTACGTGGCTTTGATTCCCATGTGGATACGTAGGCGTCTTGGAGACTCAAGCCAATCATTCGTTAACCGGTGTTCTTGTTTTGGTAAGAACTAGTGCTGAATTTTTCTCTTGTTAATCCATTCTTTGTTAGTTGTTTCATGGTTCTAATTGTCTCTTGGTTTTCATTGATTTTCCGCTGCGAGTTGGTTCATCTCCAACCCTACCTCGAGACCCAACAGTGGTATCAGAGCCGTGCTACCTTCGGGATTCACAAGACGGTGTTCAAAGTTTCGGTTTTGCTTGAAAGTTTCGTTTTTGGCATGTTGTTTTGCTAAATTGTTTGATAACATGTTTTAAATTATTGTTTATGGATTTAATACATGTAAAATGATTTTTTGAAAATTATTTCAAATCTGGAAATTTTGAAAAAAATTTGATTTTTCGGGTCTCGGGAGCGGGACTCTCGGGGAGCCGAAACCGGGACCGAACGGGGCTCCGTTGGACGGAGCTAGGCCAAGCATGACCATTGGATGGTTGATATGCCAAGGCTAAACCGTTTTGTTAGTTATGACGAGTTTGGAACCGTCATGATGAACTCGAAGATCAAATGTTCAAAAGTTTCATTTTTGAACGGTTTCGATAAACCGAGCATCAAAAAATTTCGAAACTTGGCTATTAATTAAAACCGGAAAATCACATGATGTTTGATAACATGCTTGTTTGATAACACGATGTGTGATGTGATGTTGGCATGGTGTACATAATAGCCCCGAGCTCGATTTAATTATTTATCGCTTTTCACGGCCTGCGAGCCGTTAGTGTTAGCGTGTAATTATTCTTTCAAGGTGTGGTCGTCGAACCACTTGTTTGTAATATTTATTTATTCCCGACCTGCGAGTCGTGTATTAAATTGTATTTTTTTACTCAAGATGAAGAAAGGGCGAAAAGGTCATTTGGTGGCTTTTCGGGTGTTGGCATCGGCTTGGAGTCGGTGGAGCTCAAGAAGCTAGTGGGAGTTAGTTTAGGGGGCTATTATGTGCACATTTATCGCTTTATGCTTGGTTTAGTTTATGCATGATTAATTCTATGTGCTTTAGAATTGCATGCTTAACTTTATTTACCGAGCATATCACCTCACATGCAAAGATAAAATTGGAATTTTAATCCTTGTGTGTGAACCCTTAGAACCGTCATTGCATTGGATGTAGTTGACGGGTTCAAAGGAAGAATTACATTGGATGTAATTTGAGGCATCATTGCATTTGGAATGTAGTTGATGTGCTCATCGCATCTAGGATGTGCCAAAGTTTTGAACACAACTGGACAAGTAAAAGCGGGTCATGTCCGATACCTCCCAATCATCAACACCTTACTACCTCCCCGTCCTATGGGTGTCGTGCGCATTAGCGGAGCATCCATGGGAAAGCGGGGTAGTAGGTTTGGACGACATATGTGGGTGTCGTGCGCATTAGCGGAGCACCTACATAGTGACGAGCCATAGTTGAAAATTGGTGGACCCGACTACGATTCTCAGCCTGAGGTTGAGCTAGGGTAACAGATAGGGTAAGTCGTGTACATAAGTACATACCCTAGCCAGGAGTCACATTGGATGTGATTGGATGGAGTCCTACCTACATAGCTCGATTAAGTGGTGAGCATTAGTTCAGCTTAATCGAGTGAATCAAGGATCTTGGTTTCAGATTCTAAAGGTTTAGAATTGATTGTTGGTGTTTAAGCTTGATCTTCATAAAATTTATTCAGTTTACTGATTGAATTTTATCTGTTGTAGATCAAATGGCAAATTCAGCGAACATTAATAGTTTGTCATTAAAAACCATTCTTGATAGGGTCAAGCTAAATGGGACAAACTATTTGGACTGGTACAGAATTTTGAGGATAGTCCTCAAGTCTGAACGCAAAGAATATGTCCTTGACAAGGCTGTCTCTAAGACCATATCAGAGTTACATGAAGTGTCATTAACTGCTGAGAAGAATATCTCAGGGATCTGGGATCCAAGGATATTCTGATGGTCAACAAGGGAATTGGAAGTGGCAAGGGCTGGGCCCATGCGCACTTGGTAGGAAAGATGAGACACCTGAGAATGTCTTCTTCTACTGCCAACAGCCTGGTCATTGGAACCGGGATTACAGGAAGTTCACGGCTGATCTGAAGAAGGGCAGTGGGACTGCGCCTTCATCAAATAGCCTGGATGATCTGAAGAAGGGCAGTAGGACTGCGCCTTCATCAGGAAACCTGGATGATCTAAGGAAGGGCGGTGGGACCGTGCCTTCATTCGGTATTAACTCTATAGAGCTACATCTCTCTACTTCCAAAGATTCATGGGTATTAGATACCATGACTGAATCTCACACATGCACTAATATATGGTGGCTGAAAGTAGGAGAGATTTGGAAAGCACGAAATGGACCTCAGAGTTGTGGCAACTGCTGTAGGATCCATGAGTCTTGCTTTGCCAAGAGGCCTTGTCTTAGTATTGTATAATGTATATTGCATACCTACTCTTAGTAGGAATATTATATCTGTATCCGTGTTTGACATGGAAGGATATAATATTAATATTGGAAATGGAGTTTTCAATGTTCTATGCAATGATATGTTTTATACCAGTACTGACATGGTTGGAGGATTGTACATATTAGATATGGGTAACAATGCCTCAAGTTCTATATATTCCGTTAATACCAAGAGGTCTAAATCCAACGATTTAAACCTAACTCTGTTATGGTACTGTCATTTGGGTCGCATAAACAAGAAGCGCCTATCAGCACTTCAGAAGTGCGGGCTTTCAGGTTCATTCGAATTCCATTCGATCGATAGGTGCAAGGTTTGTTTGATGGGCAAAATGACTAAAGTGCCCTTTATCGATCGCGATGAAAGGGCGGGTGAATTATTGGGGCTGATACACTCGAATGTGTGTAGACCAATAAGTTCACTTGCCAGGAGGGGTTTTAGCTACTTTATCACATTTACTGATGATTACAGTAAATATGGTTATGTCTATTCGGTGAGACATAAGTCTGAAGCTTTTGATAAATTCAAAGAGTTTAAGACTATAGTAGAAAACCAGCTCGACAAAGGTATTAAGGCACTTCGATTGGATCGAGGTGGAAAATACTTGACCACAGAGTTATTAGATCATCTAAAAGAGAATGGGATCCTTTTGAAATGGACTCCTCCTAGGTCACTGTAATTGAAAGGTGTAGCCAAACGGAGAAATCGGACATTGTTAGACAATGGTCTGTTCCATGATTAGTTGGACTGATCTCCCAATCTCTTTTAGGGGTTTTGCTCTAGAGACGACCGCATTCATAGTGAATCGGGCTTCGACGAATGGTGTGGAAGGGACACCATTTTAAAAATGGTACGGGATGATGCCCGCTTTGTCCTTCCTAAAGATTTGTGGTTGCGAGGCTTATGTGAAACATTTGGTTTCGACTAAGCTCGAACCAAGATCTGAGATATGCACCTTCGTGTGGTATCCCAAAGCAACAAGGGGATACTATTTCTACAATCCCAGTGAGAACATGGTGTTCGTCGCTTGGGGTGGGGTCTTTATGGAAAAGAAGTTTTGTTTCCAAAGACGTCATTGGGAGGACTGTGCATCTCGAAGAAATTCAGGATGGTACAGATCTGTCTAAACCAATTGGCAACCCAGTAGAAAGGAGCCAGAGATTGTCGTAGAGTAAGAACCAATTCCTGTTACAATTCCGGAAGGTCCAAGGCGATTTGAAAGGATCAATCTTCCACCTCCAAGATATGGTATCCGGAGGTGACAATGAAGTCATGGTGGATCACGATGATCCAGCCACCTTTCAGGAAGTCGTGGATGGGCCCAACTCTGAGTTATGGCTGGGAGCCATGAGGGAGGAAATGCAATCCATGTCGGACAACCGAGTCTGGGAACCGGTTGATCCCATCAATGGTGTGAGGACCATAGGATGCAAATGGATCTTCAAGGTGAAGATGGACATGGACGGCAACCCTCTGACCTACAAAGCTCAACTGGTGGCGAAAGGTTATAGGCAGATCCAATGGATTGACTATGAGGAAACCTTCTCCTTAGTGGCTATGGTCAAAATCGATCCAAATTCTTCTTGACATAACTGCGTATCATAATTACGAGATATGGCAAGTGGATGTCAAAACCGCTTTCCTAAATGGAAATTTGACTGAGTACGTTTGTATGTATCGGCCCAAAGGTTTTGACGATCCGAAGAATAAAGGAAAGATTTATAAGTTGTTGAAATCCATTTATGGATTGAAACGAACTTCTCGGAGTTGGATCC
This sequence comes from Erodium maritimum, assembly GCA_963921825.1. Classification (NCBI taxonomy): domain Eukaryota; kingdom Viridiplantae; phylum Streptophyta; class Magnoliopsida; order Geraniales; family Geraniaceae; genus Erodium; species Erodium maritimum. The sequence continues at coordinate 24,038,560 of OY997596.1, read as the reverse complement.
TTCGTTTTGATGAAGCTGTAATTGGATTTGGCTTAATCAAGAACGAGGATGAATCTTGCGTTTATAAGAAGGCTAGTGGGAGCAATATTACCTTTCTGGTTCTCATTGAAAACGACATCCCAACCTTGCACGAGACTAAAGCTTGGTTGAGGAAGTGTTTTTCAATAAAGGACTTAGGCGATGCTTCTCATATCTTAAGGATTAAGATATGTAGAGATCGCACCAAGAGGGTCTTGGATTTAAGTCAGGGAACCTATGTGAACAAGGCATTGAGTAGGTTCTTAATGCTCGATTCAAAGAAAGGACTCTTACCCACTAGTCATGGCATTCATCTCAGCAAGACTCAGTGTCCTAAGACACCTGATGAGCTGAAAAGGATGATGAGAATCCTATGCGCCTGGGGGCAGGATCGATCATATATGCCATGACATGTATGAGACCAGACGTCTCGTAAGCCTTATGTTGTACCAGTAGACATCATTCTAACCCGGGGGAAAGATGATGCTGAACTAGTCGTCGAAGGATGAGTAGACGCTAGTTTTCCAAGACAAATCCAGATGACTTTAGAAGTCAATCAGGATATGTGTTTACGCTGAATGGCAGAGCTTTAGCTGGGAAAGCGTAAAGCAAGATACCATTGCCGAATCTACGACAGAGGCCAAGTACATGGATGCTGCAGAGGCAGCTAAGGAGGCTATGTGGATTTGGAAATTCATGGCAGGACTGGGTGTAATTAAAAACCCATCCAGTCCGGTGAATCCATTTTGCGACAACACAAGGGCCATTGCGCAAGCTAAAAGCCTAGATCGCATAACAAATCCAAACATGTACTGCGGCGTATCCACCTCATCAGATAAATACTGAACTGAGGTGAAGTGAAGATAACCGATATTGCAACAGATGATAACATAGCCAACCCTTTGACTAAGGCAGTGTCACTGCCTGAACATGTTAGACATGTAAAGTCGATGGGGACATATTGGAGTTTAGATTGGAACTAGGGCAAGTGGGAGATTGTTAGTCTTAGTGCCCGTAGTTCAATCCTAAATGTCCAAATGTATATATCATCGTTAGCAATAAAATTAAAGCGGCTTTATATTACTTATGTGTTGGAGTAATATATCGATGTGTGCTCTGATCTATGCCCACCATGCGAATAGAACCATAGATCGAGATAGATCACACTCGATGGGTCCCTAGTCAACAAAGCTTCACTAGAAGCGACTAGTATGAAAGATGGCTCTTTATGGCTTACGTTCTGTTAGTCATTGGAATGGGATTCCGGAGTCTGATCATAGATATCATGTGGGACATGATATTGGACGACCCGCCCTGAATATGTGCCATAGATTAAGTCATGAACATATTCAGTGTTGTAGCTTGTCATGTATCCTTAGACCAAGGAGTCTTTGTGATCGCTATGTAGTCAACAACTGAGTTTGACCTGAGCCTAACGTTGTCCGTAACAGGGCTTCCATAATGGCCAGGATTGGCTTGGGGACGGGCTACATGAGTGACACGAAAGACGGCTAAGGGATTTATCCCTCATACTAAGGTATGGGAAAGATATCGGTTCTCGGCCACTTGATCGAGAGTGACTGGAAGAATAGCATGGCCATGCACATGATACTGGGTATCATATCTTCAGTCATCTCACATATCAAGGAACGGTGATTGAGAATAATAAGGATGACGGCTCTATGCCTTATCTCAATCAGGATATCGGAGATAAAAGGATAATGACAGGGACGACGGAAAGGTTAGAATCGACAGGGTCGATTCGTTATGTAGTGTCAGGCAATACTAAAGTCTCGTTAGTTGCCACTTAAATAGGATCAAGTAAAATGGGATTTTACGTTGATCTATTGACATGCATAAACCTAAGGGTCACACCGGAGGATGAAACTCATTGACACATTTATGGAGAATGGCCAAAAGGGAGTTGTCTCGGGACATGACCAAAACTGGGTTTTGGGTCATGTGCCCGTAAGTGAATAGGACTTTACGGATCGAGACAAGGCTTGGAGTCTTGGGATTGATCGCGTCGGATAATGTTGGACATTTCCGGTATGGAAGGCATGGAGGCGATGAGCGAATCACGGGACCTCGTTGGAAATGGTCACGGGCCATGTTCCAAGAGGCCCATGAAAGGCCCATGCAACCAAGGCCCATGGAACTAATTAATCAAGTCTTGATTAATTAGTACTAAGTAAGCAAGACAAGGATTAAGGTGTTGGTGATTCACCACCTAACCCAATCTTGTCTTGCCATACTTTGTCCTATTTACACCTTACTTGACACCATACTTGTCCCATGCCTTTAGTTGGACAAGTATGGGTTTTGTTATGTTTAAGTCATCTTTTTTCAACATAACAAACACAAGACAAGAATAGGAAACACATTTTCTCTCCCTCTTCCATGGCCATTTCGGGTTTGGCTAGTTTCCTCCTCCATTTTTGTGTTCTTGAGTCATCAAAGAGAAGAACTACGTGGCTTTGATTCCCATGTGGATACGTAGGCGTCTTGGAGACTCAAGCCAATCATTCGTTAACCGGTGTTCTTGTTTTGGTAAGAACTAGTGCTGAATTTTTCTCTTGTTAATCCATTCTTTGTTAGTTGTTTCATGGTTCTAATTGTCTCTTGGTTTTCATTGATTTTCCGCTGCGAGTTGGTTCATCTCCAACCCTACCTCGAGACCCAACAAAAACCGCTTTCCTAAATGGAAATTTGACTGAGTACGTTTGTATGTCTCGGCCCAAAGGTTTTGACGATCCGAAGAATAAAGGAAAGATTTATAAGTTGTTGAAATCCATTTATGGATTGAAACGAACTTCTCGGAGTTGGATCCTTCGTTTTGATGAAGCTGTAATTGGATTTGGCTTAATCAAGAACGAGGATGAATCTTGCGTTTATAAGAAGGCTAGTGGGAGCAATATTACCTTTCTGGTTCTCATTGAAAACGACATCCCAACCTTGCACGAGACTAAAGCTTGGTTGAGGAAGTGTTTTTCAATAAAGGACTTAGGCGATGCTTCTCATATCTTAAGGATTAAGATATGTAGAGATCGCACCAAGAGGGTCTTGGATTTAAGTCAGGGAACCTATGTGAACAAGGCATTGAGTAGGTTCTTAATGCTCGATTCAAAGAAAGGACTCTTACCCACTAGTCATGGCATTCATCTCAGCAAGACTCAGTGTCCTAAGACACCTGATGAGCTGAAAAGGATGATGAGAATCCTATGCGCCTGGGGGCAGGATCGATCATATATGCCATGACATGTATGAGACCAGACGTCTCGTAAGCCTTATGTTGTACCAGTAGACATCATTCTAACCCGGGGGAAAGATGATGCTGAACTAGTCGTCGAAGGATGAGTAGACGCTAGTTTTCCAAGACAAATCCAGATGACTTTAGAAGTCAATCAGGATATGTGTTTACGCTGAATGGCAGAGCTTTAGCTGGGAAAGCGTAAAGCAAGATACCATTGCCGAATCTACGACAGAGGCCAAGTACATGGATGCTGCAGAGGCAGCTAAGGAGGCTATGTGGATTTGGAAATTCATGGCAGGGCTGGGTGTAATTAAAAACCCATCCAGTCCGGTGAATCCAATTTTGCGACAACACAAGGGCCATTGCGCAAGCTAAAAGCCTAGATCGCATAACAAATCCAAACATGTACTGCGGCGTATCCACCTCATCAGATAAATACTGAACTGAGGTGAAGTGAAGATAACCGATATTGCAACAGATGATAACATAGCCAACTCGTTGACTAAGGCAGTGTCACTGCCTGAACATGTTAGACATGTAAAGTCGATGGGGACATATTGGAGTTTAGATTGGAACTAGGGCAAGTGGGAGATTGTTAGTCTTAGTGCCCGTAGTTCAATCCTAAATGTCCAAATGTATATATCATCGTTAGCAATAAAATTAAAACGGCTTTATATGACTTATGTGTTGGAGTAATATATCGATGTGTGCTCTGATCTATGCCCACCATGCGAATAGAACCATAGATCGAGATAGATCACACTCGATGGGTCCCTAGTCAACAAAGCTCCACTAGAAGCGACTAGTATGAAAGATGGCTCTTTATGGCTTACGTTCTGTTAGTCATTGGAATGGGATTCCGGAGTCTGATCATAGATATCATGTGGGACATGATATTGGACGACCCGCCCTGAATATGTGCCATAGATTAAGTCATGAACATATTCAGTGTTGTAGCTTGTCATGTATCCTTAGACCAAGGAGTCTTTGTGATCGCTATGTAGTCAACAACCTAGTTTGACCTGAGCCTAACGTTGTCCGTAACAGGGCTTCCATAACGGCCAGGATTGGCTTGGGGACGGGCTACATGAGTGACACGAAAGACGGCTAAGGGATTTATCCCTCATACTAAGGTATGGGAAAGATATCGGTTCTCGGCCACTTGATCGAGAGTGACTGGAAGAATAGCATGGCCATGCACATGATACTGGGTATCATATCTTCAGTCATCTCACATATCAAGGAACGGTGATTGAGAATAATAAGGATGACGGCTCTATGCCTTATCTCAATCAGGATATCGGAGATAAAAGGATAATGACAGGGACGACGGAAAGGTTAGAATCGACAGGGTCGATTCGTTATGTAGTGTCAGGCAATACTAAAGTCTCGTTAGTTGCCACTTAAATAGGATCAAGTAAAATGGGATTTTACGTTGATCTATTGACATGCATAAACCTAAGGGTCACACCGGAGGATGAAACTCATTGACACATTTATGGAGAATGGCCAAAAGGGAGTTGTCTCGGGACATGACCAAAACTGGGTTTTGGGTCATGTGCCCGTAAGTGAATAGGACTTTACGGATCGAGATAAGGCTTGGAGTCTTGGGATTGATCGCGTCGGATAATGTTGGACATTTCCGGTATGGAAGGCATGGAGGCGATGAGCGAATCACGGGACCTCGTTGGAAATGGTCACGGGCCATGTTCCAAGAGGCCCATGAAAGGCCCATGCAACCAAGGCCCATGGAACTAATTAATAAAGTCTTGATTAATTAGTACTAAGTAAGCAAGACAAGGATTAAGGTGTTGGTGATTCACCACCTAACACAATCTTGTCTTGCCATACTTTGTCCTATTTACACCTTACTTGACACCATACTTGTCCCATGCCTTTAGTTGGACAAGTATGGGTTTTGTTATGTTTAAGTCATCTTTTTTCAACATAACAAAGACAAGACAAGAATAGGAAACACATTTTCTCTCCCTCTTCCATGGCCATTTCGGGTTTGGCTAGTTTCCTCCTCCATTTTTGTGTTCTTGAGTCCTCAAAGAGAAGAACTACGTGGCTTTGACTCCCATGTGGATACGTAGGCGTCTTGGAGACTCAAGCCAATCATTCGTTACCCGGTGTTCTTGTTTTGGTAAGAACTAGTGCTGAATTTTTCTCTTGTGAATCCATTCTTTGTTAGTTGTTTCATGGTTTTAATCGTCTCTTGGTTTTCCTTGATTTTCCGCTGCGAGTTGGTTCATCTCCAACCCTACCTCGAGACCCAACATCTTGGTGGATATGGGGAAAAGTCTTTACTTGGTGGGATTTGACTTGGGTTATGCTTGAAGGGTCGATAAACATCACATGTTCGCAGCGGAATAAAATATTCGATCTTAAAACGATTTATTGCATTTGAATCAATGATAAAATTAATAGGCTACTTACTTGATATGTAGAACAAAACTGATATAGCTCCGAAAATATGAAGCCTCTAGTGTATCCACACCGAGCAACGATTTGACGCTTTCAACCACTTGAGACGATTATGGAGACGAAGAACGATTCTTCAATTTTGTATTGTGGGAGAGAAGAGAAAAAAGAGGCTACAAGAGAATAAAATGAATAAGCTTTTCTAAATTTTCTCTTAATATACTATTAATTAGAGGAAAAATCAAATAGAAACCACTCCTTAACGTAAAAACCGTATGAACCAATCCAAGCCATTCATTTTAAGAATGGATGGATGAGATGCAATTAATTTGTTGACTGCAAAAAAACAACACTTTTTAGTAAGTGGTAAGGGCTTTTTAGTAAAACAATCATATTTTTTTTACCAATTCACTAATTTAATTTTTCCCGCTTCGTTTGAACTCCGGTTGGCTCCAAACTTGCGTCATTAGTTTTGTTTTTTCAAGGGCTTTCTATCAAGATCAGTCATGAATATATTTTGAAGCACAATTTTTTTTATTTCGGGACTGATTTTTAAAAAAAAAGTTAAGTCTGGGTAATTTTTATCAACACTATACACTGGGTTTATCAACACCATACACTGTGTTTACCAACACTGAACACTAGTTTTATCACCTCATTTTCCAAAATCGAACATGATTTTTATCACATCATCACATGTTTTTTTATGAACACTAAGCACTAGTTTTATCAACACTAAACACTATGTTTATCATTAAATTATATGTTTTTTTTATCAACACTAAACTCTAGGTTATCACCCTTATTTCGGGGCTGATTTTAAAAAAAAGTTAAGTTTGAGTAATTTTTATCAACACTATACACATGGTTTATCAACACTATACACTGGTTTTATCAACACTGAACACTAGTTTTATCACCTCATTTTCCAAAAGCGAACATGATTTTTATCACATCATCACATGTTTTTTTATGAACACTAAGCACTAGTTTTATCAACACTAAACACTATGTTTATTATTAAATTACATGTGTTTTTATCATCCCATCACATGTTTTTTTTATCAACACTAAACTCTAGGTTATCACCCTTATTTCGGGGCTGATTTTAAAAAAAAGTTAAGTCTGGGTAATTTTTATCAACACTATACACAGGGTTTATCAACACTATACACTGGGTTTATAAACACTGAACACTAGTTTTATCACCTCATTTTCCAAGATCTGTCACGTCCCAATTTCAGTAAACCGAACTCGGGACGCGAACGTTTTAAAAACATAGAAACACTTGAAACCTGTTTTCATTAAATCACTTTAAAATACCAGTTTAGTTCACCAAAATAATATTTACAACTTAAAATACGTCCCAACATGTGGACAAAAGTACAAGGTGTCCGTCACTAGACTCAAAAGACAAAACCCGGACTCCGCTCCTAGCTCCACAAGCTTCGAGAGCTCACCTAGTCTGTCCCACGAACAGTACCTGTAGGAAAAGCAGCTAGGGGGTGAGCGTTCACTCACCACCACGGATAACAAACTGACTATGACATAATTAGCAGACAAAGCAAGTAACACCACCAACAACTCAACACCGGGGAACACCATCCCCAACCCAAGTACTCTAACTGAACATACACCCACTGTTACCTTCCTTGACCAACTCGACACCTTGACACGTAAAGTAGACCCGACACAACCATTGACGACCTCTTCCAAGGACTCAAAAGAAAGTTACGCAACACCAAGCAGCAACACAAGGGATCACACCCCAAACAAGATCACAAAGGATCGCACACCAAACAAGATCACAAAGGATCGCAAACCAGCTGCCAAGAACGCCCTCCCGGGACTCTAACCCGGTCAGGCCAACCCAAGAATGCTGCAACTTACCGGGACTCTAACCCGTAAGCCAGCCGGAAAATGCTTGCACTTACCGGGACACTAACCCGTAAGCCAGCCAAAGTATGCGTGCAACTTACCGGGACTCTAACCCGTAAGCCAGCCAAAGTATGCTCACAAACCCAAACCACACACGCGCGGCCAGGACCCCTTTATTGGCGGGCGGGCCCCCTACCCCGTCTGAACATGCAGACGCGTGTGCTCCAGGACCCCCGTTTCAGGAAGCGGGCCCTCAACCTCCGGTAACCACAATCACAATCACAATCACAAGCAAAATCAACAACCAGTAACAACACAGGTTCAACACTCACAGGCACTCATGGCCACCAAGACACCAACCGTAAAACTCGGACTCAACAGCCCCACAGGCACTCACGGCCTCCCAAGACACACCGACAGTAAGACACGGACTCAACAGCCCCACAGGCACTCACGGCCTCCCAAGACACCAACCATAAAACACGCTTGCAACTTACCGAGACTCTAACTTGTAAGCCAGCTAAAGAAAGCTTGCAACCCCCCCGAGACTCTAACTCGGTAGGCCAGCCAAAGACACCAACCTTAGTACACGTGCTGTCAAGGCCACCCAAAACACCAAAGGTAAAGACACGGGTTCAACAACCCCACGGGCACTCATGGCCACCCAAAACTCAACAATAAAACACGCTTGCAACTTACCGAGACTCTAACTCGTAAGCCAGCTAAAACACCAACAATAAAGTACGGGCTCTCATGGCCACCCAAACACGAATAACAACACGGGCTCTCATGGCCACCCAAGACTCAACAATAATAATACGGGCTCTCAAGGCCACCCAAAACTCGATAATAAAACACGGGCTCTCAAGGCCACCAAGGACACCAAAAGATCAAACAACCTCCGGCTTAACCAAAGCCTCCAACAATCCTAATATCAACAGTTTCTCAATCAACCTCCGGGCATGGTCATATGCCTCCAGTACTCCTAGTATCGATAAGTTCACAAACAACCTCCGGGCATGGTCATATGCCTCCAGTAATTCTAATAACACTAAGTTCTCTGCTCCTACGACACTACTAAGTGTCACATGCTTTTCTCATAATTAATAAGTTCCCGTAACCTGCTTTTCTAATAAACGCTACCATCCCGTATCATGCTTTTCTAATATTCGATAAACCTACTTAACCCACGACACCCCAAGTGTCACATGCAATTCTACTGTTAACTTTCCCCAGTCAGGGCCGAGATCCGGCTACTTTTCCCTACCTCGTGCGTGTTCTCCCAAAAGCCAAACCACGAGCTCCGGTGATGATCTCAGTCACTCACCAGCTTTCCCTTGCCTCGGTCCGTGGCACGATCTAAAAGAACACAAATTTAAGGCACTTAACAACTTGCCGGAATAAACTGAAAATCATTAAACTCGATGTCCAAACTTAACCCCGACAATGTCGATCACTCCCAAACTTCCCAATTACTCGACATTGTCGATAAGGGACCCGTAAAGGCCCGATTCGCCCGACATGGTGAATCTGCCCGGGTTTTGCTAATTGCCTTCCGGGGCTCCAAAAGCCCCTGTTTTCGTTTCTACGGTCTTAGAATAGTTCAAGGAACCCAATGTACTTGCCCGAATCGAATTCCGACTCCCGAGTCAATTAAATGACGTTTAAAGTTTCTAAACCCGATAAATTACAACTTCTCCAATTTAATTCCAATTTTCGATTCGGTTTAGGATAAATGGTCCGGGGAACGTTTTAAACCACCCGAACGATAAAACCCGAGCACCCGAGCACGTGGGCCCCACCCACATTACTTGGCCGAGACCTAGGGTTTAAGGGGAGGGGCTCGGCCACCATGTGGTGGCTGCTGCCAGCTCCGGCCAGCCACCTCATGGCCGGCCGGCCACCACCCACGGTGGCCGGAGCTCCTCCCGAGTCTCCGGTCACCGGAAAACGTCCAATAACACCTCCAACCACCTCTAAAACGTCTCCAACACCTCCCCAACCTCCACACAACCCTAAATCATTCCTTTTAACAAAACCCTAGCTTTCCAAAATAATCAAAACGAGAATCGGTTTGGGTATTACCGTAGAGGAGGATGAGGGGAGAACGTTTCCTTCTTGCGTTGAATCGATCTAAGGGCTTGATAACGAACCCTAGCTCAACTTCCTTTCTTCTCTCTTCTTCTCTCTTCTTCTCTCTTCTTCTTCTTCTTCTTCTTCTTCTTCTCCTTCTCTCTCTAAACCCTCTCTTCTTCTTTCTAATTTTAAAACAACTAACAACAAAACCCAACTCCTCCCTTTAACACCCTATATTCGGCCACCCCTCACAACCACACAAATTCCCCCCAAAACTAACACCACCACAATTAGGACAAGTGTCAAGGTGGGTCCCACACCTTTTGGAAAATATCTAGTTGATATTTTCCAATCAGATTCGCGAAAAACGGACGTTTCGGGCCCCGAACGGGCACTTTTCCCAAGAAATTACGAAACTTGATGGGCTACAAGGAAACGGCTCAACTAAGACCGCTGCGACGACAGCTAAGCTTTTCGGATCCAAAACGGCCTTGAATGGACCAAAACGTCGCTCGGTTGACTTTTCCAGCGAAAAGTCAACATTTCCCAAATTGATCAAAAAGTTACCCTGAGTCCCCCGGAACTCACATTGGTCAATAACGGGGTCAACTTAAGTTCGGTATGACACTCGGGGTCATTTTAGGTTCACTTAACTATCAGTCTTAAATTTTTTAAATTTTCCTGTTTTTCGCAGGTTTGACTGGCGTTGACCGGGAGTGGTTATTACAAAATCGAACAAGATTTTTTATCACATCATCACATGTTTTTTTATGAAAACTAAGCACTAGTTTTATCAACACTAAACACTATGTTTATCATTAAATTACATGTGCTTTTATCATCCCATCACATGTTTTTTTTTATCAACACTAAATCTAGTTTATCACCCTTATTTTTAATTGAACATGATTTTTATCACCTCATTATCTCTTTTTTATCACCCCAGTACATGTTTTTTTTATCAACATTTAGCACTAGTTTGATACCCCGACATAAAAAATTTATTAGTGAAGATTTATCAACATTCAACATTGTTTTTATCACCCCAGTATAACTTTTTATTTTCGTGCTTCAAAATATATTCATGACTGATATTGATTTAAAGCCATTGGAAAAATAAAAATGTTGGCACAAGTTTGAAGCTAATCGGAGTTGAAACGAAGCGGGAATGATTAAATTAGTGAATTGTTGAAAAAAAAATGGACACTTGTCCACATGGCACCATGCTATTACAATTATGCCCTTTCTTGTGTGAGAAAGGAAGAAATTGACGTTAGTTTATGGTGGGATTTGGGTGATGATGTGGCATTATGGTGAATGTTGGATCTTAAGGGTGTATGGCTAGGATTGGTTCACACAGTTTTTAGGAGAAAAGGGGTTTCTATTAGATTTCTCTCCTATTAAGTATATTGGGTTCAAGACTCAATTGGCCTTTAAACCCGATTGAGCCTAGGGAAAAACCCACAATCTCCCACTTGACCTAGATCCAATCTATCAAGAATTCCAATATTTATTATATTTTTGTGTTAGCAGAAAGTATAACAAATATGCAATCTAGATCATTTCAATAAATTATCTCATAATAAATTAAATGATCTTAAACATCAAACGTCACTCGTAAGTGTGTGACCACATAGGTTCAACGCTAAACCGGTAGTAATTAATCTCATTAACTACTAATCGAGGTTGGTGTCTAACAACACTCCACGACGGTCGGAAAACGTGAATATTAATATCCAATAAAGACGAACCTGGTTTAAGGATGATGAATAGTTTTCCTTCCACCTTTCCAACTCCGGATTATCCTAGGGTATGGTTTGACTGTCAAACCCTAGTAAATAACCACTATGTTTCATGCTGATCGTTATTAGTTGTTGAATGACTTTAAGAAACTCATTTCTTAAATCATTCTTCTACCTTGGCCAAGGATCTTTTCAACCATAAGATTCATAACAACATAAAGTTCAAACTCATTACCTTGAGTTGATGGGTTCCCTCTTGACTCACCACTTATTATATAGGTACTCAATTATAGCCAATGACCTTTCAACTAGCATTTTTACACACTAGGTGTCCGATATCAAAGTATAACAAGCATTCTATTAATCACTATGGTGATCTCAGGTCAAAGGAAAAAACAATATACATTTTATCCTTAAGAAAATTTCCTCATTGATAGTATAGGTAAAATCAACCATCTGAAAATCTCACTTTTGGTCAGTTCAATGATCATATCCACTATATGCATCATCTATATTATAACTTAATGAATGAGATCCATTAATACTCATCCAATGAGTGTTGTTATACATATATTGGTCTATCTGGATCACCTTAGTCCTAGTAGGATGATCCTATGACCAAGAACACTTTTAGATCAAACTCTATAATACTCGACTCTCATTATCATAATCCTTATTATGACGACAAGTATATCATGTTTAATCAAGGACCTATCATATCCAATGTCAATAAACATTCATATATGATAACAATAAAAGTCATTATATTAGTCACCACTTATAAGAAAAACACGATACAAAATGTGCTAAAAAAATGTTTCATGAAGATTAACATTTGACTAGAGCCAAACATTCATGTATTTCAATCCTATGTCCCACTTGTGCTTTTCAAACTCCTTTGAACCAAGCACCTTAGTGAAAGGACATGCGTCGTTTTCCTTTTCTTCCAACTTTAGAATTTGAACGTCTCCATGTTTTCCTTTGTCACAAAATAAAGGAAAACTTACCTTTACTGAAGGAACCACACCAAGCTCAGTTAAGAACTTTTTTATCCATACACCTTCCTCAACATCATCACATGCAACTATGTATTCTGTTTCGAATATTTGATTAACTATGGTAGCTTGTTTGGAAATCTTCCAACTTACTATTCCACCAGTCAAGGTAAACATAACCAGAATTAGATTTGATATCATCCTTATCTGATGCAAAAAAATTGCATCGATATGTCTTAACAGTTTAAGCTCATTATCTCTATATATGAGGAATTGGTCTTTAGTTCTTCCTAAGTACTTAAGAATAGTTTTAACAACTTTCCAATGTGCCTTACCCAGATTTCCTTGGTACCTACTTGCTACTCCTATCGCATAGGTAATATTTGGTCTCGTACATATCATAGTATACATGATAGCTCCCACTGTGTTAGCATATGGGTTCTACTCATGCGTTCTCTTTCCTTTAGGGTCTTAAGACTATCCTCCTTACAAAGAGAAAATCCAGTTCCAACAGGTAAATACCCCTTTTGGAATTATCCATGTGATACTTCCTTAATATAGTATCAACGTACGTGGATTGGGAGATCCCAAGTAACTTCCTTGATCTATCTCTATAGACCTCTATTCCAAGAATATAAACTGCTTCTCCCATATCTTTCACGGAGAACTTTTCAGATAGCCAAATCTTTTTTTCTTGCATGGCTGACACATCATTTTCTATTAGTAATATGTCATTTACATATAACACTAGGAAAATAACAACGCTCCCACTAACCTTCTTGTACACGCATGGCTCCTTTTCACAACGCACAAAATCGAACCTTTCGATTGTCGTGTGAAAAACAAATGTTCCAATTATGAGAATCTTTCTTTAGTCCATATATGGATTGTTGTAGCATACATACTTTACTAGGATCAGATGACAATGTGAAACCTTCAAGTGGAGTGATATAGACATCTTCCTTGAGCTCACCATTAGGAAAAGTCATTTTCACATCCATTTGTCAAATCTCATAATCACAGTATGTAACAATAGCCAGAAAAATCTAAACAGATTAGAGCATTGCTACAGGGGAAAACGTTTCTTCATAATCAATACCTTTCTTTTGATTATACCCCTTTGGCAACAAGAGGTTTCAACCTTACCATCTGCTCCAATCTTTTTCTTAAAACCCCATTTAACCCTATAGGTTTTAAGTACTTAGAGTCATCAACTAAAGCCCATACTTTATTGATTTTCTGTAAGAACCACTCCCGGTCAACGCCAGTCAAATCGGCGAAAAACAGTAAAATTTAAAATTTTTGGACAAACACCTAAATGAACCCAAATTTGACCCCGAGGGTCATATCGGACTTAAGTTGACCCTGATATCGACCAAAGTGAGTTTTGGGGGACTCAAGGCAACTTTCTGACCAATTTGGGAAAGTTGACTTTTTGCTGGAAAAGTCAACCGAGTGACATTTTGGTCCGTTCGTGGACGTTTTGGATCCAAAAAGCTTAGTCGTCGTTACATCAGTTTTAGTTGGGCCGTTTCCTTGTAGCACGTGAAATCTTATAATTTCTTGGAAAATGGGCCCGTTCGGGGCCCGAGACAACCAAATTTCGCGAATCAGACAGAAAATTATCTACAAAGATATTTTTTAAAAAGGTGGGACCCACTTGCCACTTGTCATACAAGTGGTGGTAGTTGTTATTCTTGAACAAAACAAAAGGAAGAAGTGATGGTAGTTGGTAATTTTGAACAAAACAAAAGGAAAGGATGAAGAGAGTGTTCAGCCACTTATCAAAAAAAAGAGAAAATATGTAGGAAAAGCAGCTAGGGGTGAGCGTTCGCTCACCAACACGGATACCAAACTGACTACGACATACTAGCAGAAATGCCGGAAACACCAACAACAAACAAACACCGGGGACTACTATCCCCAAACTTAAGTAACCCGACTGTCACACAAAAACTGTTACTTTTCCCAACCAACTCAAAACCCAGACGCGTAATGTAGACCCGACACAGCGGTTACGACCTCAACCCAAAACGCAACTAATAACCACGCAACACCCAAAACTACAAAGGATTGCACACAACAATCAAGATCGCAAAGGATCGCACTCCAGCTACTCAGTGCCGGTTGCTAAACGGCTGGGCTTGAGCCTGCCCCACGCAACTTTCCCCGACACTCAGTCGGGCCAGGCGGTCGACATGTTAGCGATATATACATCAATACTTTTCCGATAGCTAGTCGGAAGGGGAGCCGCCCTTCATCGCCGAAGAAATGCACAACTTTACCGATGATTAGTCAGAAGGCTAGCCAACCCCCACATGCGCGGCACTGGACCCCTTTTCTTTCAGGAGGGCCCCAACCTCCATGCAATCACAGTCATCACCCAAGGTTCAACAAATAGCGACAATGACATACGACTCACTACCCCTCGGTAAGACAGTCCACAACAATACAGGATTAACACCCCACAGGCACACATGGCCACCCACGACACACCAACAGTAAAACACGGGTTCAACACCCCAAAGGCACTCATGGCCACCCACAGACACAAACAATAACATACGGGTTCAACACCCCAAAGGCACACATGACCACCCTCAAAACACAACAAGTTACTTAACCTACGGGCACAACCAAAAGCCACCAGTATTTCTATTGTTCGATACGTTCACGTATCCTACGACACTACTAAGTGTCGCCTGCATTTCTGAATTTCGATAAATTTACTTATCCTACGACACCACTAAGTGTCACATGCATTTCTACTATTAACTTTCCTTAGTCAAGGCCGAGATCCGGCTACTTTTCTCTACCTCGTAACGCTTTCCCAAAAGTCCACGCTCAAGCTCCGGCGTGCTCGCGATCACTCGCCTAGCTTCCCCTTTCCGCGGTCGTCGGCACGATCTAATCATGAACACAATTAAAACATTTTTTAAGTTCGCAGGCAAAGCTGAATTTTAAAGAATTAGACGCCCAAAAGCAACCTCGGTAATGTCGATCACTTCCAAACTTCCCAATTACTCGAAATTATCAACAACGGGCCCGGAAAGGCCCGATTCGCCCGGCTCGGCGAATCTGCCTGGGATTGGAAAACGCCCTTCCGGAGCTCCGAAAATTCCCATTTTCGTTTCTGCGGTCTTAGAATAATTCAAGGGTTCCAACGCTATCGACGGAATCAATTTCCTACTTCCGAGCAATTTAATTCGCGTTTAAAGTTTCTAAACCCGAAATTTCCAACTTTCGCAATTTAATTCCATAATTCGTTCCGGGTGTGAAATATGGATTCAGGGATCGTCCAAAATCACCCGAACACGAAAAACCCAAGACCCGACACGTGGGCCCCACCCGGCTACCACTAGTCGTGTTTGGCTGGACCAGTTTTGGACCGGTTCACCACAGTGGTGGCCGGTTCGAGCTCCGGCCAGTCGGTTCACCACGGTGGCCGGAGCTCCCCCGAGCCTCCGGTCACCGGAAACCGATCATTTTCGCTCCAAAACGTTCCCAACGAACCCTACACCTCGACTCATCCATATTTAACCCGTTTAAACCCAAACCCTAACTTTCAAACGTACCAAAACGAGAATCGAAAAGGTTCTCACCGTAGGGAATGACGATGGGAGCTCGATTCTTCAACCGTTGAGACGATCCGTTGGTTGGATTGTCGGGAAAGTCCACAACCCTAACACCTTCTTCTCTTTTTTTTCCTTTTCCTCCTCTCCTTTTTCTCTCTTCTTTCTCTCTCTTATTTTCTCTTTTTTTTGATAAGTGGCTGAACACTCTCTTCATCCTTTCCTTTTGTTTTGTTCAAAATTACCAACTACCATCACTTCTTCCTTTTGTTTTGTTCAAGAATAACAACTACCACCACTTGTGTGACAAGTGGCAAGTGGGTCCCACCTTTTTAAAAAATATCTTTGTAGATATTTTTCTGTCAGATTCGCGAAATTCGGCCGTCTCGAGCTCTGAACGGGCCCATTTTCCAAGAAATTACGAGATTTCACGTGCTACAAGGAAACAGACCAACTAAGACCGCTGTAACGACGGCTAAGATTTTTGGATCCAAAACGGGCCTCGAACGGACCAAAACGTCGATCGGTTGACTTTTCCAGCAAAAAGTCAACCTTTCCCAAATTGGTCAAAAAGTTACCCTGTGTCCCCCAGAACTCACTTCGGTCGATATCGGGTCAAGAAATTTGGTCCGCGAAATTTAAAACAAACGTACCTCCGGAGTCGAACAGGTCGGGGTACTTCGCGCGAACCTCGTCCTCACGCTCCAAAGTCGACTCAGCCCCGTGGTGTCGCCATTGCACTCGTACCAGGCGGATAACCTTGCCACGCAGGACCTGCTCCCGCGTGTCCATGATTCGAACCGGCTGCTCCTCATAAGAGACATCGTCAGCCACCTCGATATCTGCCCACTCAATGACGTGGGAGGGGTCCGCATTGTACTTCCGCAACTGGGACACGTGGAAGACGTTATGAATCCTCCCAAGTTACGGTGGTAATGTTAGACGATATGCCACTGCTACCACTCTGATCAAGATCTCGAAAGGGACGATGTACCGCAGGGCTAACTTGCCTCCGCCACGGCTGAACTGCACCAGTCCCTTCCTCGGGCTCGCCTTCAGGAACACGTGATAACCGACTACGAACTCGAGAGGTCGGCATCGTCTGTCGGCATAGCTCTTCTGCCGACTCTGTGCGGTCTTCAACCGCTCGCGTATCAGCGCGACCTTCTCTGTCGTCTCTCGGACAAGCTCTGGCCCCAGCAGGCTCTTGTCTCCCACCTCTGCCCAGCACACTAGCGATCGACACGGCCTACCATACAACGCTTCGAACGGTGCCATCCCCATACTGGCTTGGAAGTTTTTGTTGTAGGAAAACTCAACTAACGGTAGGTGGGTCTCCCACGACCCCCTAAAGTCTAGCACATATGCCCGCAGCATGTCCTCTAACATCTGAATCGTGCGCCGGACTGGCCGTCTGTCTGGGGATGGTGTACTGTACTGAGTAGAACCTCGGTCCCCAACGCGGTCTGCAGACTCGGCCAAAATCTAGACGTGAAACGAGGATCCCTTTCAGACACCATCGACACAGGGACTCCATGGAGACGCACTATCTCCTGAATGTACAGGCTGCTCAACTTGTCGACCGGGTCAGTCATTCTCATGGCCAGGAAATGGGCCGACTTGGTCAGCCGATCGACTATCACCCATACCGCATCATGTCCCCTCGGCGATCTCGGCAATCCACTCACGAAGTCCATCGTGACGTGCTCCCACTTCCACTGGGCAATCGGCAGTGGCTACAGTAATCCGGCAGGACGCTGATGTTCGGCTTTCACCTGCTGACAGGTGAGACATCTCGATATAAATTCCGCGACCTCTCTCCGCATCACGCTCCACCAGAAGTGCCGCCTGATGTCACGGTACATCTTAGTGCTACCCGGGTGTACTGTAAGACGCGAATGATGTGACTCTCGCAATACGTCGTCTCTATAGTTGCCCGGCATGAATATCCCTCTCGATATCATAACCCCCAATCAGCACTGAGTTCCCAGCCTTCCGCATCGACACCGCTGACGACCCTATCTCGGATTTTTGTGAGTCGAGGTGTAGGGTTCGTTTTGAACATTTTGGAGCGAAAATGATCGGTTTCCGGTGACCGGAGGCTCGGGGGAGCTCCGGCCACTGTGGGTGGTGGCTGGCCGGAGCTGGAACCGACCACCACTGTGGTGAACCGGTCCAAAACCGGTCCAAAACCCTGGTGGGGCCCACGTGTCGGGTCTTGGGTTTTTCGTGTTCGGGTGGTTTTGGACGATCCCCGAATCGATATTTCACCCCCGGAACGAATTATGGAAATAAATTGCGAAAGTTGGAAATTTCGGGTTTAAAAACTTTAAGCGCGAATTAAATCGCTCGGAAGTCGGAAATTGATTCCGTCGATTGCGTTGGAACCCTTGAATTATTCTAAGATCGTAGAAATGAAAACGGGAATTTTCGGAGGCCCGGAAGGGCGTTTTCCAATCCCGGGCAGATTCTCCGAGCCGGGCGAATCGGGCCTTTCCGGGCCCGTTGTTGACAATGTCGAGTAATTGGGAAGTTTGGGAGTGATCGACATTACCGGGTTTGCTTTTGGGCGTCTAATTCTTTAAAATTCAGCTTTGCCTGCGAACTTAAAAAGTGTTTTAATTGTGTTCATGATTAGATCGTGCCGACGACCGCGGAAAGGGGAAGCTAGGCGAGTGAGCGCGAGCACGCCGGAGCTTGGGCGTGGACTTTTGGGAAAGCGTTACGAGGTAGGGAAAAGTAGCCGGATCTCGGCCTTGACTAGGGAAAGTTAACAGTAGAAATGCATGTGACACTTCGTGGTGTCGTAGGATAAGTAAATTTATCGAACAGTAGAAATGCAGGCGACACTTAGTAGTGTCGTTGGATACGTGAACGTATCGAACAATAGAAATGCAGACGAAACTTAATAGTGTCGTAGGATACGTGAACGTATCGAACAATAGAAATACTGGTGGCTTTTGGTTGTGCCCGTAGGTTAAGTAACTTGTTGTGTTTTGAGGGTGGTCATGTGTGCCTTTGGGGTGTTGAACCCGTATGTTATTGTTTGTGTCTGTGGGTGACCATGAGTGCCTTTGGGGTGTTGAACCCGTGTTTTACTGTTTGTGTGTCCTGGGTGGCCATATGTGCCTGTAGGGTGTTAAACCTGTATTGTTGTGGACTGTCCTACCGAGGGGTAGTCAGTCGTATGTCATTGTCGCTATTTTTTGAACCTTATGTGATGACTGTGATTGCATGGAGGTTGGGGCCCTCCTGAAAGAAAAGGGGTCCAGTGTCGCGCGCGTGGGGGTTGGCTAGCCTTCTGACTAACCATCGGTAAAGTTGTGCATTTCTTCGACGATGAAGGGCGGCTCCCCTTCCGACTAGCTATCAGAAAAGTATTGTTGTATATATCGCTAACAAGTCGACCGCCTGGCCCGACTGAGTGTCGGGGAAAGTTGCGTGGGGCAGGCTCAAGCCCAGCCGGTTAGCAACCGACACTGAGTAGCTGGAGTGCGATCCTTTGCGATCTTGATTGTTGTGTGCAATACTTTGTGGTTTTGGGTGTTGCGTGGTTATTAGTTGCGTTTTGGGTTGAGGTCGTAACCGATGTGTCGGGTCTACATTACGCGTCCGGGTTTTGAGTTGGTTGGGGAAAGTAACAGTTTTTGTGTGACAGTCGGGTTACTTGAGTTTGGGGATAGTAGTCCCCGGTGTTTGTTTGTTGTTGGTGTTTCTGACATTTCTGCTAGTATGCCGTAGTCAGTCTGGTATCCCTGGTGGTGAGCGAACACTCACCCCTAGCTGCTTTTCCTACAGGTACTGGTCGCGAGGCGGACTAGGGGAACTCTCGAAGCTTGAAGAGTTGGGAGCGGGAGTCTGGGTTTTTGGGAGTTTAGCGACGTACGCTTTGGTTTTTGTCCGCTTGTTTTGGACTTATTTTAAGTTGTAAAATATTATTTTGATTAACTCAAAGTGGTGATTTAAGCGGTATATTAAAATGTTTGAAAATTGTTCATTTGTTTCACCGTTCGCGTTTCGGGTTCGGTCCTGCCGAATTCGGGGCGTGACATTTTCATCAACTCTATTTCGGATTTCGTGGAATCAAGCCATTTCTCATGGTCCAGACATAACCATCGCCTCTTGGAAACACTTAGGATCGTCTTCAATAATAAGGTCATCATCAATATGATTGTCCTCATTATCCCACACTAATAGATTAATCCTATTTTGTGCACGACGTTCGCTAATTGATCTTCTAGGAGACTCTTGTAGTTCTTGATTCTTGCTCAATATGCATCTCATGCTCTTGAGTCGGCGGTGACTCATTGATATCTTGTATTTCATCATAATCTATTTCTACTTCCAGTTCTTCCGATATCAAGGAAATTTTTTTCTAAAAGAAAAATCGTTTTCCTAGCCACAAATATTTTATGTTCAGAAGGATGATAGAAATAGTATCCCTTATTCTCCTTGGGATAACTAAAAAATCTGCATTTGTTAGACTTAGCCTCAAACTTGTCTGATTGCAGTCGCTTAACAGAAGTTGGACAACCCTAAACCCTTAAATGTTTAAGGTTAGCTTTCCATCCTTTCCATATCTCATACGGTGTTTCAACAACTGCTTTAGTGGGAGCCATATTTAACAACCATGCAGCAGCCTCTAAAGCATATCCCCATAGGAAGATAGAAAGATCTGTAAATCCCATCATCGATCGCACCATATCTAATAAGGTACGAAGTCCACTATGATAGGATCCCATCTTTTGGAAAATAATCAATAAAATCGTCTATAAGATACTCACCCTCACGGTCAGATTTTAGTGCCTTGATATTCTTACTGGTTTGTTTCTCAACTTCACTTCTAAATATTTTGATCATTTCAAAAGATTTTGACTTATGTCTCATGAGATATATAAAATCATATCTCGACATATTGTCAGTGAAGGTAACAAAGTAAGAATATCAACCTTTATCTTGAACTCTCATTGGCATGCATACATCAGTATGTATGAGTCCTAAAAGGTCGCTAGCTCTTTGTCCAGTTCCAGTAAAAGGAG
The DNA here is from genome assembly GCA_963921825.1 of Erodium maritimum. Taxonomy (NCBI): domain Eukaryota; kingdom Viridiplantae; phylum Streptophyta; class Magnoliopsida; order Geraniales; family Geraniaceae; genus Erodium; species Erodium maritimum. Next base: position 24,017,563 of record OY997596.1, on the reverse strand, counting down.
AGTTTGTCATATTTCCAATTTAACAAGATTCACAAGTATCATATGATGCATAATCATACTGCCTAAGACACACTGCCTTATGCAACTTGTTTACTCTTTTCTCATTGCTATGATCAAACCTAAAAAGCTAAAAGTAGCCTTGATTGGTTTGATTATTTCTCTTCCATTGTCCTTACTTCTGACAAAAGAAACGCCCAACATCTCATTGATCGATGTTCATCTTTAATTTATTGAATGTGTTCATAACATCATTCTCAAGTGCAAGCGGTTTTCTTTCAAGCATCCATTTGCCTCTCCACTTACTCTTTGAAGATTCATCAATCAAATGCACAAATCCTCATACTTTCGTTTTCTCGTTTTCTAGAGGGATTCATGAATATCACAATTAACCTTGTTCATGTTAAAATTAACATAACAGAAGTATCATCAAGAGACTGCAAGATCAAATCCTGCTATAAGTGTGCATACTTACTTCTCAAGTTATTCTATAAGATCAATTATCTTTAGAACATGGATGCGCACCAGCTCATAGAGCTTTAATTCAGACATGAATAGAGACTTAGATATCTGATATGTAGCATTCATATTCTGATACTCCTACATCTTCTTAAGATGTTCTATTATTTGTGGTGGGTTCATAGTTTCATGTTTCCTCTGAAGAACAGACTCATGGAAGCCAAAATAATGCACTGAGTAGTAGTACTTCGATCCTGGTACTTGGAATATGTATCTAATGCAAGTACATCAGCCACTCACTCAGAGGAAGCTTCCATCATGGGGTTATCGATCACATCGATAAGCTTTTCATGCATGAGAACAATTCTCAAGTTTCGGTATCACTCATCAAAATTGTTACCAAAACATTTTGTTAACATCAATAATGCCACACATGAAGTTATAGTCATTTCAGAAATTAACCATAAGGGAAAAACCATAATAGCACAAACATTTATCATTAAGATATGGACTTCATCAAAATGATAACGTAAACTCTAAAACATAAATGAGCCCCTTCGTAATCAAGTCGTTTCTCATACATAATTAAAGTTATCTTTATTTTATCATATAAAATTGAAGCAAGCTATACACTACATAGTCACGTGGTTGTCAGGTCGGTCCTGCTAGTATATTTGAGTTTATCCATCCTTGTGAAAGAAAATTAAGTAATATCATACCCTCTGGGTAGTCCAGACTATAAGTACAACATCATATAATTTTTATTTACGCTCACATCATATGCAATAGAATACATTATTTTTCTATAAAAACTATTTAATATCATACCTTCTGGGGTAATCCAGACTATAAGTACAATGTTAAATAATTTTAATTTCACTTGCATCATATGCAATAGAATGCGTCATTTTCTCCCAAAGTTAATTAATATCATACCCTCTGGGTAGTCCAAACTATAAGTACAATATTAGATAACTTTCTCTTTCCATTTGTATCATATGCAATTAAAAGTATATTTATCTTTGAACTACAAGTCCCCTGGTAGTCAGGTCGTTCCTTGTAAACAAAAATAAAATTTATACACTTTATACTTGCATCATATGCAACGGAGAAAGAAAAAACATTTATCTTTGAACTACAAGTCCCTTGGTAGTCAGGTTGTTCATTGTAAACAAAAATAAATTTTATTTCGAACTACAAGTCCCCTGGTAGTTAGGTCGTTCCTTGTAAACAATAGTTTTATACTTGAATCATATGCAATAGAGAAAAATAACATTTATCTTTGAACTCCAAGTCCCCTGGTAGTCGGGTCGTTCCTTGTAAACAAAGATAATTTTGTTCCGAACTACAAGTCCCCTGATTGTCAGGTCGTTCCTTGTAAACGAATATCAATTTTATTTATCTACTTCGATGGAAAAGCCTTTGATAAAATATCTTATATTTTATCAATTAAAACTCAATAATTTTAAAATTTTATTTGTATTAAAACCATTTTAATACAATTTTTCATCATATGAAAAAACACATACATGTCATACACATATCAAAAATTTACACACGGTGCAGACAACATGATATTAACCAACATCATGCTAAGCATATATGAACACTAGTTAACAATTAACAATTTTTCATCTAAGCATACACGACCTATAACACATTGTATATAAAATATATGCATATACCAAGTATAGATAAAACGCCTTTGGACAAAGACTAAAGCATATGCCAATATATATATAGGAGAGCAATCATTCTTTTCTGTTTAGTTTTTAGCTTTTTGATTATAGCAATCCGTCTGTAGAGAATGAAGAAGAAGGGTTCTGAATCTACAACATCCTGCAACAGTGACACCGAATCAGGTAGTTTGAGAATATAGTGTTTGTAGTTTGCAGATTTTTACAATTGCTATGTTTTGAGAGTGTTTGTGTTTCGCTTTTAGAGTTCAACATTTTTCAATTCATATGTGAAATTATTCAATTATGAGATGTTTTTGCTCTATTTTTTAGGATAACCAAGTTGTTGGTTGAGGTTATGAGTTTTCTGTTTTGAGAATATATAGTATCTATTTTGCGGGTACAATTTGTCTGTTTTGCGAATAGTCAATCCTTGGTTTGAGAAACGGGTTTTTCCTTGTTTTCGAATATGCAATATGTTGGTTGCGTTTAAGGATTATATGTTTTGCGGATATACGCACCCTGGTTTGAGAAATAACTTTTCCCTGTTTGAGATATGCAATATCTAGGTGTGAGGTTATTGAATCACTGTTAGCGAATATGCTGTATGTAGTTTGCGGGTACTGAATATCTGTTTTGCGTATATACGTACCCTGGTTTGAGGAACAGTTTCCCCTCTTTGAGAATACTCAATATCCTCTTTGATGTTATTTTATATTGTCTGTTTTGCTGATATACAAACCCTTGTTTGCGAATTATAGATAAAACTCCGGATACACTGCGTCCTCTTCTTTTAATAGATAAGCCATCCACAAAGGCTGATGTTAGTGAAGGAAATGTTACTCTTGCTAATATGTTGAAGAAGCAGAAGTCTATTATGAATAAAGATAAACGAAGAGTTTCAAATAAAAAGAAGAAGGTAGCTGAGGTTTGTGAATCTCTTGATGGAGGAAGTTCTGTTGTAGCTGTCCCACCTGCTAAAGCCGGAAAGAAGAGAGGTGGAGAATTAGATGTTAAGAAGAAGAATGTTAAGCGCACCAAGGGTTGTAAGTCTGATAGATTTGTTCGGATAACTGATAAGTTCGTCGTTGCTGATGGTTTGAAAACCAGGTCATCGCCAAAGAGATTGGTTGAGCTGGTGGAGAGTTTGAACAAACATCAACCGGAAGCAGTGCGTCAAATTGGGTTTGGGCACATTCTTCATTTTGCTGTGAAGATCATTCCAAGTAGGATTGGATACTACCTTGTGGATAAGTATAACCACCTTAGCTCATCATTGGTTTTGCCCAATATGAAATTGCGTATAACAGAAAAGGAAGTGCATGAAACTTTGGGGATTCCAAATGGTGAGAAAGACGTTATAGTCAATCGGTGGGGCGCACTGTTGACTGATGACCTTAAATTGTGGTAGCGGCAGTTCAATACAAAAGACAAAGGCGAGATGAAGCGTCTTATCACCAGCAAGCACTTGGTTGATCTGATGAAGACGCAAGTTGAAGGTGGAGATGATTTCAAACGGAACTTTATGATGTTGTTTGTCACTTGCATGATTGATTCCGGGACTGAAGGTTATGTGAACCAGTCATGCTTCCGATCCATTGTTGATGAATCCCACATACAAGACTTTAATTGGTGCAAGTTTTTAGTCAAGAGACTTGTTGATACAAAACAAAACTGGTTAAATCAACCCCCCAACAGTTCAAGGAATTTTGCTGGACCAATCACTTTCTTGTTGGTAAGTTTGTTTTTCATTTTAACGTGTTGCATTTTATAGAGATCCTGGTTTGCTAATATTGTTAATTTGTTCCTCTTAACTTGTTGTTTGCGGATACTGATATTTTGTTTCGCGAATATTATTATTATGTTTCGCTCAAATAATATGTTGCTATTTTTTTAGTTTTGAATCTAATTGAACTGATATTTGTAACACAAATTATGGAATTAAACATAACTTAAAAGCGAAATATAAACGTATTTAAGGAAAATGATTTTGTTTTTGATTAATTTGATTTGATTAACAACAGACAAAAGGAAACAAAGAGACTAGGGTTTGCTACCCCTATACCACCAGTTTCATAGCCTTGTTCACCGCTAAGATCACTTCGGTTATCTTCCTCTTCAGCGCTGAGTTTGCAAGCGTCTCTTCGAAGCTCATGTAAGTGCACATCTCTTCGCCTACATCCATGCCCAAAATTTCAAGTTCAAGCTCGATCTTAGAAAGCTTAGGATTGATTGCCTTGAAGTTCATCACAAACTCCTCGTGCTTGATGAGACGCTTTTGTTTTTGGTCTTTGTCGTTCTGTTCCTTCAGTTTCCGCGTTCGTCGAGTTCATCTTCATAGCTTTTACGCTTCCTGCTGCTTGATGACGCCATTTTTTTCAGAGTAAAATTGGGTATTCGAAGAGTTGAGGGATGTGTATCCAAGGATACAGTATTGGGTATATATAGGAAACATGTAGGGCATCGTGGGTTAGTGGAATAATTAATTCTCCCCCACGTTTCCACGCTGTCAATATTTGATTGGTCTACCACAAACCGTTTCACTTCCCTTCTGTACGCGAAACAAAAGTAGTATATTCTCAAATCAATATATTTTAGTGTAACTTTTCAGATGAAACAATATTTATTTAGTAAACAAAACTTGAAATATTCGGGGTCGATTACGAACTATTCGCAAAACAATGTATTATATTAAATTCATATAAATAAAAACATATGCAGAAATGAAATTTATTAATTCAGAAAACCCAAACAACTTTATCCTCAAACCATCGGTATTTATTCGCAAAACTGATTGTCTATATTCGCAAACAGAAACAACTAAATCATCAATCTACTTCTTCTTCTTCCTATTCTTTTTCAGGGGGCAGGTCCTGGTGTCATGGTCTTGCATTGTGTTGCATGTCCAGCATATCCGTTTACGCTTGTTACTAGCATTGATTGCCTTTTCTTTATTACTGATCAATCTACTCCCAGATTGGAAGCGAGAGCCATTGGTGTTTGTGATATTTAGTAGTTGGACAATGACTATTTCTGGCAATTTGATCCTTGTCACCGATGCTGTGAAACTTGTTCTATTGAGTCTATTCTCATTCACTATGTCATCCACCGTCTTCACCCTGTATCGATTTAGAGTGTCCAAAAATCCTCGAATACTTGAAATTGCTGCATCTTCTGTCTCAATCATTTCATTGAACCTGATTATCACTGCATCCATAACTTCATCATCCTTCAGACTAGGACCTTCAGGTGGAACACCATTAGCGGACAATGTAGCTGTCAAGTTTGTGTCTTTACACCATCTCTAGTTTACCAGTCTCCTAGGAATCTTCCTCAACGTTGTGTTTTGCAGCGCGAAGAATATGTGAGAACATATATAGCCCGTTGTTAGAAGCTTGTTGCAATTGCACTCAATGTCATTTGTACTCATCTTCCAAGTCACCCTGAATTCCTTACCATCTTTAACAATCAACGAATCCTTGACTTTATAGACAATGGTGTCATCTACGGTGTCATACATGCCTGCCAAGCTGTAGCGGTTGAGAGCATAAACTTTATGCTTTTGTATGTCAGCAAATACTGTATGTGTGTACACAGTCCAAGCATCTGCTTCAAAACACGTGTTTGTCTTCAACACCGGATATGAGTTGTAGCTGTGCATCATAAGACTGAAATGCGCATTCCTTTGGTTATCTATGACCACACCTGTCACGCCCCAATTTCAGTAAACCGAACTCGGGACGCGAACGTTTTAAAAACAATAAAACAATGAAACCTGTTTTGGATAAACACTTTAAAATCTCCATTTAATTAATCAAAATAATATTTACAACTTAAAACACGTCCCAACAAGTGGACAAAAGTATGGTATCCGTCGCTAGACTCAATTAAACCCAGAATCCCGCTCCTAGCTCTTCAAGCTTCAGAAGCTCACCTAGTCCAACCTACGACCGGTACCTGTAGGAAAAGCAGCTAGGGGTGAGCGTTCGCTCACCACCACGGATAACGGACTAACTACGCCATAATTAGCAGACAATGCCGGTAACACCAACAACAAACTCAACACCGGGGATCACTATCCCCAACTCAAGTACTCCGACTGACGCACACCCACGGTGACCTTCCTCAATTGACTCGACACTCGTACACGTAAAGTAGACCCAACACAACAATCGACGACATCCTCCAAGGACAAGACAGACAATCACGCAACATCCAAGATCACAAAGGATCGCACACCAAACAAGATCACAAAGGATCGCAACCCAGCTGCTCAGTAACCAATTCTGTTTCTCTCGCCCTTTCCGATCTCAGTCGGGCCAGACGGTCGACCTGTCTTAGTAACCTCTCTGTCCCAAGACTCAACAATAATAGCACGGGCTGTCAAGGCCACCCAAGACTCAACAATAATAGCACGGGATATCAAGGCCACCCAAGACACCAAATAAACAAATCAACCTCCGGCTTAACCAAAGGCTCCAACAGTCCTAATATCAACAATTTCTCAATCAACCTCCGGGCATGGTCATATGCCTCCAGTACTCCTAATATCGATAAGTTCGCAATCAACCTCCGGGCATGGTCATATGCCTCCAGTAATTCTAACATCGCTAAGTTCTCTGCTCCTACGACACTACTAAGTGTCACATGCTTTTCTCATATTCGCTACATTCCCGTATCATGCTTTTCTAATATTCGATAACCTAAACAACTCATGACACCCCGGTGTCACATGCAATTCTACAATTAACTTTCCCCAATCAGGGCCGAGATCCGGCTACTTTTCCCTACCTCGTGCGTGTTCTCCCAAAAGACAAACAACGAGCTCCGGTGATGATCTCAGTCACTCACCCAGCTTTCCCTTGCCTCAGTCCGTGGCACGATCTAAAAGAACACAATTTAAAGGCACTTAACAACTTGCAGGAATAAACTGAAAATCATCAAACTCGATGCCCAAACTTAACCCCGACAATGTCGATCACTCCCAAACTTCCCAATTACTCGACATTGTCGATAAGGGACCCGTCAAGGCCCGATTCGCCCGACATGGCGAATCTGCCCGAGTTTTGTAAATGCCCTTCCGGGCCCCAAAAATTCCCGTTTTCGTTTCCACGGTCTTAGAATAATTCAAGGGTCCCAATGTACTTGACCGAATTGAATTCCGACTCCCGAGTCAATTAATTACCGTTTCAAGTTTCTAAAACCCGTTAATTATAACTTTTCCAATTTAAATCCAATTTTCAATTCGGTTAAGGATAAAAGGTCCGGGGAACGTTTTAAACCACCCGAACGATAAAACCCGAGCACCCGAGCGCGTGGGCCCCACCCGACCCACTTGGCCGTGGGCCCTAGGGCTCAAAGTGGGGCTCGGCCACCATGGTGGTGGCTGGTCCCAGCTCCGGCCAGCCACCCATGGCCGGCCGGCCACCACCCACGGTGGCCGGAGCTCCTCCCGAGCCTCCGGTCACCGGAAAATGTCATCTCTTCCCTCCAAACACCTCCAAAACGCCTCCAACAATTACCCCAACATCAAAACTGTTAGTCTTAGTGCCCATAGTTCAATCCTAAATGTCCAAATGTATATATCATCGTTAGCAATAAAATCAAAACGGCTTTATATTACTTATGTGTTGGAGTAATATATCGATGTGTGCTCTGATCTATGCCCACCATGCGAATAGAACCATAGATTTAGATAGATCATACTCGATGGGTCCCTAGTCAACAAAGCTTCATTAGAAGCGACTAGTATGAAAGATGGCTCTTTATGGCTTACGTTCTGTTAGTCATTGGAATGGGATTCCGGAGTCTGATCATAGATATCATGTGGGACATGATATTGGACGACCCGCCCTGAATATGTGCCATAGATTAAGTCATGAACATATTCAGTGTCGTAGCTTGTCATGTATCCTTAGACCAAGGAGTCTTTGTGATCGCTATGTAGTCAACAACTGAGTTTGACCTGAGCCTAACGTTGTCCGTAACAGGGCTTCCATAACGGCCAGGATTGGCTTGGGGACGGGCTACATGAGTGACACGAAAGACGGCTAAGGGATTTATCCCTCATACTGAGGTATGAGAAAGATATCGGTTCTCGGCCGCTTGATCGAGAGTGACTGAAAGAATAGCATGGCCATGCACATGATACTGGGTATCATATCTTTAGTCATCTCACATATCAAGGAACATTGATTGAGAATAATAAGGATGACGGCTCTATGCCTTATCTCAATCAGGATATCGGAGATAAAAGGATAATGACAGGGATGACGGAAAGGTTAGAATCGACATGGTCGATTCGTTATGCAGTGTCAGGCAATACTAAAGTCTCGTTAGTTGCCACTTAAATAGGATCAAGTAAAATGGGATTTTACGTTGATCTATTGACATGCATAAACCTAAGGGTCACACCGGAGGATGAAACTCATTGGCACATTTATGGAGAATGGCCAAAAGGGAGTTGTCTCGGGACATGACCAAAACTGGGTTTTGGGTCATGTGCCCGTAAGTGAATAGGACTTTACGGATCGAGACAAGGCTTGGAGTCTAGGGATTGATTGCGTCGGATAATGTTGGACATTTCCGGTATGGAAGGCTTGGAGGCGATGAGCGAATCACGGGACCTCGTTGGAAATGGCCACGGGCCATGTTCCAAGAGGCCCATGAAAGGCCCATGGAACTAATTAATCAAGTCTTGATTAATTAGTACTAAGCAAGCAAGACAAGGATTAAGGTGTTGGTGATTCACCACCTAACCCAATCTTGTCTTGCCATACTTTGTCCTATTTACACCTTACTTGACACCATACTTGTCCCATGCCTTTAGTTGGACAAGTATGGGTTTTGTTATGTTTAAGTCATCTTTTTTCAACATAACAAACACAAGACAAGAATAGGAAACACAACTTCTCTCTCCCTTCCCTTGCAATTTCGGGTTTGGCAAGCTCCCACCTCCATTTTTGTGTTCTTGAGTCCTCAAAGAGAAGAACTACGTGGCTTTGATTCCCATGTGGATACGTAGGCGTCTTGGAGACTCAAGCCAATCATTCGTTACCCGGTGTTCTTGTTTTGGTAAGAACTAGTGCTGAATTTTTCTCTTGTGAATCCATTCTTTGTTAGTTGTTTCATGGTTTTAATCGTCTCTTGGTTTTCCTTGATTTTCCGCTGCGAGTTGGTTCATCTCCAACCCTACCTCGAGACCCAACAAAAACCACCTTAAACTAATAGTTTTACAAACACCTAACTTCCAAAATTAATCAAAACGAGAATCGGTTCGGTGTATACCGTAGAGGAGAACGAGGGGAAGTAGATTGCTCCTTGCCTCGAGACGATCCAAGGGTTGGATATGGCGTGAATAGTGCCCAAACCCTAGCTTCCTCTCTTCCTTCTTCTCCTTCTCTCCCTTTCTCCCTCTTCTTTCTCTTTCTAAAACACTAACTCATTTTATCTTTCTTTCTTCTCTTTTTAATACATGGCCGGCCACCCCTTGTCCTCTCATCCTTTTACCCCCAAAACTAACACCACCACAATTAGGACAAGTGTCAAGGTGGGTCCCACACCTTTTGGAAAATATCTACTTAATATTTTCCAATCAAATTCGCGAAAATCGGACGTTTCGGGCCCCGAACGGGCACTTTTTCCAAGAGATTACGAAACTTGGCGGGCTACAAGGAAATGGCTCAACTAAGACCGCTGCGACGACGGATAAGCTTTTTGGATCCAAAACGGTCCTCGAATGGACCAAAACGTCGCTCGGTTGACTTTTCCAGCGAAAAGTCAGCTTTTCCCAAATTGATCAGAAAGTTGCCCTGAGTCCCCCGGAACTCACTTTGGTCAATAACGGGGTCAACCTAAGTCCGGTATGACACTCGGTGTATTTTTAAGTTCACTTAACTGTCAGTCTTAAATTTTTTAAATTTTTCCGGTTTTTCGTAGGTTTGATTGGCGTTGACCGAGAGTGGTTATTACAATCTACCCCCCTTAAAGGAATTTCGTCCGCGAAATTTAAAACAACGCACTTCAGGAGTCGAACCGGTCGGGGTACTTTGCGCGAACCTTGTCCTCGCGTTCCCAAGTCGACTCGGCCTCGTGGTGTCGCCACAACACCAGCTCTAAGCGGATAACCTTTCCGCGCAGGATCTGCTCTCGTGGATCCCTTTCCCACATCAGTTTCTCCTTACACGGGACATCACCCGTTACCTCGACATCTGCCCACTCAAAGACGTACTCAAAACTTCGAAAGGCCCGATACACCGCGGGGCTAACCCGCCTCCGCCGCGGTTGAAACGCATTAGGCCATCTTTCGGACTCACCTCCAGGGATACCTGACCACCGATTGCTGACTCGAGAGGTCGGCGCCGTCGGTCAGTATAACTCCTTCTGACTCCGCGCGGTCTTCAACCGCTCACGCTTTGGCACGGCCAACTCAGCTGTCTCTCGGTCCAGTCCTAGACCCAGTAACCTCTTAATTCTCACTTCTGCCCAGCATACGGGCGATCGACATGGCCTACCACACAACGCTTCGAACGGTGCCATCATGATACTGGCCTGAAAGCTGTTGTTGTAGGCGAACTCGGCTAATCGCTCACGAAACCCATCGTGACGTGCCCCCATTTCCACTGTGCAACCCGCAGTGGCTGCAATGATCCAGCGGGACGCTATTGTTCGGCTCTCACCTGCCGACGAGTGAGGCATCGCGATACTAACTCCGCGACCGCTCTCCGCATCTCGCTCCACTAGACATGCCACCTGATGTCGCGCTCCTCTTAGTACTACCACATGCATTGTCAGGCGTGAATACTGCGACCCTCGTAGCTCGTCGCCAATAACAGTCGGTATTGGCTCGGCACTTCGCCAGCCAATCCATTCCCAAGACTACTTTAAAGATTTTCATTTCGTATGTGTCCTTCCCACGGACACACGTACCAGCTTAGTCGCTGTCGAACTTCACGGAACCTTGCGGTCTCTCTAAGGCCTCGCTCCTCCACAGTTATCGTGTTTACCAACTCTGAACGTACCCGAATCCTCGGGGTGAGGACTCGATCCAGCATCAGGGCTCTTGAGCGCTCTCTCGAACCTCCTGTATCGGTTCGCTTCTCCAACTCCGCAGGCACGACAGACCCTAGTCAACACCACCCCACCACCAACTGGCGTGTCCCGACGCAGGGGTGGACTCAACGGCTCTAAACTCAGCCTCAACTTCTCATCACAACTCGACGAACAAACGAGCGTGATAACCCGGCATCCAATGAAACTAACGCCCAATCGGAAACCGAACACCCACTCCATTAGTCACCCTAGTAAGGTCTAGTGTAACCCTCACACGGTCCTCTAGACATTTACTTGTAACTTTCCGCAACCAAACCAGCGTTCGCTACTCGCCCCTTACGGGAAAAGTAGTAAAGAGGATGAGCATTATGCTCACCTCCATGGACACCCGTTCGATTATGGCATACTAGTAACGCACTAAAGACTTACCGATCTAGTCAGGGAAAACCACTACCTCAAAACCGGATGCCAAACATCACACTGCTCACGCCATCAACACCTCAAGTACTCGCTTACGTATGATAAACCTCGACACGGGGAACACTTCCTCAATTCAGTAATCACTATTGTTCACAACCTCAATGTTGGGTCTCGATGTCGTGGACATGTTAAACATAAAATGCAGCGGAATATTAACCACGAATCAATCGAGATGAGTCTACCAAATATGAAAAACAAGTCTGAAAATTCAACAAAGGTTTGAGCACATCACCTTTGCTAGTGCCTCATCTTGAAGCTCGTGTATTTCGCAAACGAACCGTTGAAACTCAAATCCCTTTGGTCAGATTGAAGTACCATATGTGGAGAACGTTCAATCTAAAAATCAGCTTCATCGGACATCGGATGAACCTCCGATCGAGCTCCTCAAAGTGACTGGTCGGACAAAACTGTGCTGAAAATCAGCACCCTCTACTTGTCCGAAATTGGTTCAATAACACCCAACTTTGAATGGCTTGAGCCCCTTGGACGCCTACGTATCCTTAACGGAATCAAAGCCAACGTAGTTCTTGAGTTTGATGACTCAAGAACATGAAAAGACCAACATTGAAGCTTGGAGGGAGTTTGGCCAAGGTAGAGGAAGAAGAAGAAGACTCTCTCTAATTCTCTACACTTGCATGTTATATCATCCAACCTATCTTGCATGCTTAGTTAAGTGGAATCACTTAACTCTCTACTTGAGACAAGTGTCCATGCCAAGATGCTAGGTGGAACTAATAAACAACCTAGTTTATTAGTTTAGTGGAAATTGGGTCCCACCCAATTTTGGTCAACAAGACTAATTGTCATCTAATGACTTAAGTCTTTGTTGGGCCTAGCCTATATGGGCCGGCCATGGGCCTCTCCAAGAGAGCCCATGCCGAGCCCAATATGCTAGCCGGTCCACTATGGCGATCCTCGCCACAATTCCCTCCAACTTAGGTTCGTCATGTTCTTATCGAGTATCGAACTGTCGGTGTGACCCTTAGGTCTATGCATGTCGGTAAGATCAACGTAAAATCCCATTTCACTTGATCTTACCAAAGTGGCGACTGACGAGACTCAGTATTGCCCGACCCTGCATAACGAATCGCGCCCTGTCGATTCTGACCTTTCAGTCGTCCTTGTCATTATCCCTTTATCACCGATATCCGGATTGAGATAAGGCACAGAGCCGTCATCCTTATTATCCTCAATCCATGTTCCTTGATATGTGAGATGACTGACCTTATGATACCCAGTATCATGTGCATGGCCATGCTTTCTTATCAGTCACTCTCGATCAAGCGGCCGTGAACCAGATATCTTTCCCATACCGTAGTATGAGGGATAAATCCCTTAGTCGTCTATCATGTCACTCATGCAGTCATTCCCCAAGCCAATCCCGGTCGTTATGGAAGCCCAGTCACGGTGCAACGTTTGGCTTTCAGGTCAAACTTGGTTGTTTACTGCATAGCAATCATATAGACTCCTCGGTCTAAGGATACCTGACAAGCTACGACTCTGAACATGTTCATGACTTAATCTATGGAACATATTCAGGTCGGGTCGTCCAACATCATGTCCCACATGATGTTTATGATCAGACTCCTGAACCCTTTCCTATGGCTAATAGAACGTAAGCCATCAAGAGTCATATCTCATACTAGTCGCTTCCAGAGAAGACTATTGACTAGGGACCTCATCGAGTGCAATCCATCTTGATCTATGGTTCTATTCGCATGGTGGGCATAGATCGGAAATACACACGACATATTACTCCAACACTTAAGTAATATAAAAGCCGCTTTATTTTATATTGCCAACGATGATAATTACAATTGGACATTTACGATCGGACTACGGGCACTGAGGCTAACAATCTCCCACTTGCCCTAGCTCCAATCTAAATTCCAATCTAATCCCATTGACCTTACATGCCTTTCGTGCTTGGGTAACGAAAGCGCTTTGGTCAACGGGTCGGCTATGTTATCATCCGTTGCAATATACGTGATCTTCACATCACCTCTGTTCAGAATCTCTCTGATTAGGTGATATCGCCGCAGTACATGTTTGGATTTGTTATGCGATCTGGGCTCTTTAGCTTGAGCAATGGCCCCAGTGTTGTCGCAAAATAGGTTCACCGGGCTTAGGCGGGTTTTTAATTACGCCTAACCCTGCCGTGAACTTCCAAATCCATATAGCCTCCTTGGCTGCCCCTGCAGCCGCTATGTACTCGGCCTCTATCATGGAGTCAGCGACGGTATCTTGCTTCATGCTCTTCCAGCTGAAAGCACCGTCAATCAGCGTAAACAGATGTCCTGACTGGCTTCTAAAGTCATCTTAATATGTTTGGAAACTAGCGTCAACATACCCATTGGCGACTAGTTCAGCATCATCCTTCCCCAAGGGTCAGACTGATGTCTGCTGGTACAACACAAGGCATACAAGACATCCAGTCTTGTATATGTCATGGCATATATGATCGATCCTGCCCCTCTCAGGCGCATGGGATTCGCATCATCCTTTTCAGCTCATCAGGTGTTTTGAGACACTAAGTCTTGCTGAGATTAATGCCATGACGAGCGGGTAAGAATCCTTTCTTTGAATCGAGCATTGAGAACCTACTCAATGCATTGTTCACATAGGTGCTCTGACTTAATCCCAAGACCCTCTTGGTGCGATCTCTATATATCTTAATCCCTAAGATATAAGCAGACTCGCCTAAGTCCATCGCGAAACACGTCCCCTCCAAGCTTTTGGTCTCGTTTAAAATAGGGACGTCGTTTCCGATAAGAAGTATGTCATCGACATACAGCACCAGAAAGGCAATCTTACTCCCACTAGCCTTCTTGTAAACGCAAGGCTCATCTTCGTTCTTGACAAAACCGAATCCAATTACAGCTTCATCAAAATGAAGATTCCAACTCCGAGAAGCTTGTTTCAATCCACAAATGGATTTCAACAACTTATAAATCTATCCCTTATTCTTCGGATCGTCAAAACCTTCGGGCTGAGACATAAAACGTCTTCAGTCAAATTCCCGTTTAAAAGCGGTTTTGACATCCACTTGCCATATCTCGTAATAAAGATACGAGACTATGTCAAGAAGAATTTAGATAGATTTGACCATAGCCACTGGTGAGAAGGTTTCCTCATAGTCAATCCACAAGATCTGCCTATAACCTTTTGCAACCAGTCGGGCTTTGTAGGTCAGAGGCTTGCCATCCATGTGCATCTTCACCTTGAAGATCTATTTGCATCCGATGGTCCTCACACCATCGTTGGGATCAACCAGTTCCCAGACTTGGTTATCCGACATGGATTGCATTTCCTCCCTTATGGCTTCCAGCCATAACTCGGAGTCGGGCCCAATCACGGCTTCCTGAAAAGGTGGCTGGATCCTCACGATCCACCATTAGCTCACTATCACCTCAAGATACAAAACAACCATATCTCTAAGGTGGGTGATTAATCTTTCAGGTTGCCTTGGACCTTTAGGAACTGTTATGGGAATTGGTTCTTGCTCTACGACCACTTCAGGCTCCTCTACTGGGTTGTCATGTGGTTCAGAGGTATCTGTACCATCTTGAACTCCCTCTAGATGTACATTCCTCCCACAGACGTCTTTGAAAAAAATTCCCTTTGCACAAAGACCCCATCCGAGTGACGAACACCATGTTCTCACTGGGTTTGTAGAAGTAGTATCCCCTTGTTTCCTTGGGATACCCCACGAAGGTGCATTTATCAGATCCGGATTCGAGCTTACTGTGAACTAACCGCTTCACATAAGCCTCGCAACCCCAAATCTTTAGGAAGGACAAAACGGGCCTCCCCCCGTGCCATTTGTCAAATGGTGTCCCTTCCACAGCCTTCGTAGGAGCCCGATTCAAAATGAATACGGCCGTCTCCAGAGCATAACCCCAGAAAGAGATAGGGAGATCAGTCCAACTGACCATGGATCAGACCATTGTCCAACAATGTTTGATTTCTCCGTTCGGCTACACCTCTCAACTACGGTGTCCCGAGAGGAGTCCATTCCGAAGGATCCCATTCTCACTTAGATGATCCAAAAACTCTGTAGTTAAGTATTCTCTTCCTCGATCCAATCGAAGAGCCTTAATACTTTTCCCAAGCTGGTTTTCTACTTTAGTCTTGAACTCCTTGAATTTATCAAAAGTTTTAGACTTATGTCTGATCGAATAGACACAATCATATTTTACTGCAACCATCAGTAAATGTGATAAAGTAGCTAAAACCCCTCATGGCAAGCGAACTTATTGGTCTACACATCCGAGTGTATCATTCCAATAATTCACCCGCCATTTCACCGCGATCGATGAAGGGCGCTTTAGTCATTTTGCTCAACAAACAAGCCTTGCATTTATTATTCGAATGAAATTCGAATGGACCTCAATGTCCGCACTTGTGAAGTGCTGGTATGCGTTTCTTGATTATGAGACCTAAATGACAGTGCCTTAACAGAGTATGGTCTAAATGATCGGATTTAGACCTTTTGGTATCAACCTTATAAACAGAGCTTGAGGCATTGTCACCATATCCAATATGTACAATCCTCCGACCATGTTTGTTTTAAACATATTATTGCATAGAATATTGAAAATCCAATTTCCAATATCCATATTATATCCTTCGGTGTCTAACACGGATAAAGATATAATGATCCTAATAGGTATGCAATATATTGTTCAAAACACAACAAGGCTATTTGGATGATGAAGACCCATGGATCCTACAACAGTCGCTACAACCCTTACTTGTTGTCCACTCTGAGGTCCAATTTGTTCTTCTCCAATCATCTCCTACCTTCCAACCACTACACGTTAGTGCGTATGTGAGATTCACCCTTGGTATCCAATACCGATGAATGATTGGAAGTAGCGAGATGTAGCTCTATTAGGTTAATACCTAAAGATGGCGCAGTCCCACTGCCCTTCTTTAGATCATCCTGGTTTTCCCGCAATTCCGAATCCAATGATCAGGCTTCTGGCAGTAGAAGCAGGCAATCTCATCCTCCTTATCCTTCCTTGAGGACCCCGGTCCTTGGAGGGCTAGGAGCGATCATGTGTCTCTTCTTTCTCGCCTAGTGCACAGGGGCCTTGCCCTTGCCACTACCAGTTTCCCTCCCGAAACTGGATCCCTTTCTGACCATCAGAATATCCTTTGATCCTAGATCCGTGATATTCTTCTCAGCAGTTACAAACGTGCGATGTAACTCTGACTTGGTCTTGTCCATATCGTGCATATGATAGCTCACGATGAACTCATCATACACACGAGGAAGCGAGCGCAGACCCATGTCTGTTTCTATCTCCGACACTATCTTAAGACCCAGTCAATTAAGATGTTCGAGATGCCCCTTCATTTTCTGGACATAAGGGATAGCCTTATCAAGGACATGTCCTTTTGCGTTTAGAATTTGAGGACTATCCTCAAAACTCTGTACTAGTCCAGATAATTTGAGGACTATCCTCAGAACTCTGTCCCAGTCGGTCCAGGCAGTCGACCTGTCTTACAACTTCCCTAACTCACGCGCTTCCCCGACACAAAGTCGGGCCAGGCGGTCGACCTGTCTCAGTAACCTCTCTCACTCAGGTAACCACAATCACAATCACAAGCAAGTTCAACAAACAGCAACAACACAGGTTCAGCACTCCACAGGCACTCATGGCCACCCAAGACACCAACCATAAAACACGGACTCAACAGCCACACAGGAACTCACGGCCTCCCAAGACACACCAACAGTAACTCACGGCTCAACGACCCCACGGGCACTCACGGCCTCCTAAGACATACCAACGATAAAGACACGAGTTCAACAACCCCACAGGCGCTCACGGCCTCCCAAGACACACACAACAGTAACTCACGGGCTCAACAACCCCACGGGCAATCACGGCCACTCAAACCACCAACAGTGAAGACACGGGTTCACAACCCCACGGGCACTGTCACGCCCCAATTTCAGCGAACCGAACTCGGGACGCAAACATTTAAAAAGATACGATACTTGAAACCTGTTTTCATTAAATCACTTTTAAAAACACCATTTGTTCAACAAAAATAATAATTACAGTTTAAAACACGTCCCACCAAGTGGACAAAAGTACAAGGTATCCGTCACTAGACTCAAAAGACAAAACCCGGACTCCGCTCCTAGCTCCACAAGTTTCGAGAGCTCACCTAGTCTGTCCCACGAACAGTACCTGTAGGAAAAGCAGCTAGGGGTGAGCGTTCGCTCACCACCACAGATAACAGACTGACTACGACATAATTAGCAGACAAAGCGAGTAACGCCAACAACAACTCAACACCGGGGAACACCATCCCCAACCCAAGTACTCTAACTGAACATACACCCACTGTTGCCTTCCCTGACCAACTCGACACCCTGACACGTAAAGTAGACCCGACACAACCATTGACGACCTCTTCCAAGGACTCAAAAGAAAGTTACGCAACACTAAACAACATCACAAGGGATTACACCCCAAACAAGATCACGAAGGATCGCACACCAAAAAAGATCACAAAGGATCGCAAACCAGCTGCCAAGAATGCTCACGCCCTCCCGGGACTCTAACCCGGTCAGGCCAACCCAAGAATGCTGCAACTTACCGGGACTCTAACCCGTAAGCCAGCCGGAAAATGCTTGCACTTACCGGGACTCTAACCCGTAAGCCAGCCAAAGTATGCGTGCAACTTACCGGGACTCTAACCCGTAAGCCAGCCAAAGTATGCTCACAAACACAAACCACACACGCGCGGCCAGGACCCCTTTATTAGCGGGCGGGCCCCCTACCCCGTCTGAACATGCAGACGCGTGTGATCGTGGACCCCCGTTTCATGAAGCGGGCCCCCAACCTCAGGTAACCACAAACACAATCACAATCACAAGCAAGTTCAACAACCAGTAACAACACAGGTTCAACACTTATAGGCACTCATGGCCACCAAGACACCAACAGTAAAACTCGGACTCAACGGCCCCACAGGCACTCACGGCCTCCCTTGTCACGGGACCACAAGACCTCTCTTTGATCCGTGCGGCTCACAACCCTACACAAGCCTTTTCCTAGGCTTTGTAAGCGAAGTGATCAGCCTTCAAACGTGCAGAAGCGTTTTGATAAGCGAGCAAACGAACAAGCAACAAAAGAAAGGTAGAAGACAAGAGATTGGTGCACAAGAGGGAGCGATTTTCTGGTTTTATATACGAACAAAACAAAGAGAAAAGTGAGTGAGTTTACAAGGAAAATCAGTCCTCTATATATACTAGTACAAGAGATCTATATAAGGCAACAAGAATAAATGAGATTCCTCTTTAATGCCATCAATGCCATGGATTCTTGTTGGTCAAAGACTATCCCTTGATCCTTGCCAAGTCTTGTAACTCCCATTGACCCTTGATCCTTGCCTCTTGTCCCCGCCATCAAGATGGGCGCTAATCATGGCCATGTCAAGGCTGGTCGCCCCTTGACCATGCCAACCGATCAGCATCCCTTCTCGGCCCGAGCCACCCTCGTCCATGTCTTGGCCCAGCTCGCCCTCGCCCATGTCTCGGCCTGGCTCTCGGCCTGGCTCTCCCTCTCGGCAACCAAATGGGACCGAGCCCACCTCGTCCCTAAGTGCACGACACCAGCCCAAACTCGGGTCTTCACCTGGTCCGTGACATCCTCCCCCACCAAAATGGAGCATCGCCCCGATGCTCGGCTGCCCCACGCTCCATGCCTCGGCAGCCCTTGCTTGGTGGTCTTCGTTTTTCAAGACAAAACCCACATTGGTGTTACCCAATGGGTCGTGTCCCCACAAGTTCTCCCCTAAGGCACTTGCAAGTCCAGCCGTCTCTTCATCTGGAGAAGGTTGGAGCCGTGGTATCAACTCCTTGGACAGCCCACAAGGCGGAATGCCTTTGAACTCGCCCGAGAGTTCGCCTACCACCTCGGAAGTCCCTCCCTTCTTCTTTACTCCTTGGTCCCCCATGTCGACCCCGAGAAAGGTAGAAGAAGAGTGATACTTGGAATCAAAATTAGATAAAATCGACTCAAGTATCTTACCTCCATGGTCCTCTTGAGTTCGCCCCTCTGTTGCCCCTCCTTGTTCAACTTGGCGTTCCTCAAGAGTGTGCTCTCTAGAAGGGTCATGTAGGTGGTGGTCGTCCATCGCATCATCCAATAGCTTGGCCGGATCCAAAGGATCTGCCTTCGCGTAATGCCTACGATGAATACCCAATACCACACGTTGCTTCTTGGTTTGCACCTTGGTTGAGAAGGTCACGTCCCTCCACAACACCTTGAGCCACTTGACCTTCTTGGTGCGTGGTCTAACCTTGCGGACGACCTTCCCTTTGGTCCCATCCGTCTTGGTTTCTACCCCACCATCTTGAGGTACAAGTGCCTTCGCCTCAACATGTTCCAACAAGTCCCCATGATGGTTCCTTGCTTGAACATTTGAGCTCTTCTCCGGCACAAGCTCCTTGACATCATCATCGTCAAGACTTGGAAGTAGCTTCTTGGGCAGCCCACAAGACAGAGTGTCCTTAGGCTCGTCCAAAAGCTCCTCTACCAAGGTCGGAACTTCTACCGTTGTCCCACCAACCCCGAAGTATTCAAGAAATGTAGAAGGAGGAGAGTAATTTAGACATGAATTCAATTGCATAGCTGAAATTGTCTTACCCCCTTTGTGTTTCCTTATGAGCGGGATTTGGCACGGCGTCCCCTCCAAGATCCACATCGTGTTTAGGTGAGGGACGACTACACTTTGTATGCGATCGAGAAAATCCCAACCCATGACAAAGTCATAATCTCTAGCCTCATCACAAACAAGTCCACCTCTCCACTCCAAGCTCCAATCTTTAGTTGGACGCCTCGAGCTATGCCCTCCACGGGAGTTGGTTCTTTGTTCACCGTCTTCACGCATGAACTTCCTTTGCACATCTTGAGCCCCATCCTCTTAGCGACCTCAAGACTAATGAACAAGTCCGAAGCACCTGTATCCACAAAGGCCTTCATCTCGACTCCGTTCATCTCGGTATCCACGTGCATGGATCCCTTACGTTCCTTCCGTCCTTCCTCCGCTCGCATTGCACCCAAGAGCATTAACGAACTCATGGTGGTCTCTTGCGGCGGTTCCGGCACGGTCTCCATAGCTTTCAAGTTTGTTTTGTTTGGGAAATCTCGCATCAAGTGAGCACCCTTGCAAATATAACATGACAAGGTATGTTGAAAAGAACGAGAACGAGGACTACCCGGTTTGGTTGGCCTTTCGGTGTTGTCCCTTGGCTTCTCCACGGATCCGTCCCTTCGCTTTTCCTCCCTATGAGGTGACCGCCTACTCCTTGTATCACGATCATCCGTTGGCTTCTCCCTCCTTGTATAATCAGTCAAGGACTCAGCCACACGAATAGCTTCGTTCAAGTCTCGCACATTGGCCCTTCGCAATTCAGCTTGCGCCCAAGTAGCCAATCCGTCTTTGAATGCAAAGAGTGCCTCTCTTCCACCAAAGCTCGGAATCTCCAGCATTATCTCCTGAAATGCCACCACGTACTCAGTGATGGACCCCTTCTGAGTCAACCGGCGGAGCCTTCCTCTCACCTCATCCTCAGCATTCTCGGGTCCGAATTGTGCTCTGAACTCCTCTTTGAACTCAAGCCAACACTCGATTTCTTCCTCGCCTTCGAGTTTAGCTTCTTCACAACGTCTACGCCACCACAAGCTAGCAGTGTCAGACAAATAATTACAAACATTCTTGAGCTTACACGAGTCATCTTGAACGCCCACGGCTTCAAAATAGTTGTCCAAGCTCCATAGAAAGTTGTCAACGATCTTTGCTGAGCGAGTGCCTGCATAAGCCTTTGGCCGAGGAACTTCCATCCTTGGGGCGCCCCCGCCTCCATTGGCCAAAGCTTTCTTGCAAATCTTCAACTCCTCTTGCAAAGAAATCACGGTTGCCTCCAAATCCTCTACGTTTTCAGTATACGGATTGAGGGTATTCTCAAACCCATCAGCACGCCTGCTCAACGTGTTGATCACCTCCTTCACCCCCGTATGTCTCCTTTCTCCCATTTTCGCATACTCCACAAAAGAGCTATGCGTTCCTCCAAAGAAATAGAAGAAGAAGAATCAATATCACGAAGTGAGGGATCTTTTGACTTACTTCTCTTTTTGGTGTTTGCTCTAGACATGTTTCGGCCACTAGCCTCAATCTCAACCTCCAAAGAGTTCTCTTGCTCAACCATCCTTGTTCTCGAACCAGGCTCTGATACCACTTGTCACGGGACCACAAGACCTCTCTTTGATCCGTGCGGCTCACAACCCTACACAAGCCTTTTCCTAGGCTTTGTAAGCGAAGTGATCAGCCTTCAAACGTGCGGAAGCGTTTTGATAAGCGAGCAAACGAACAAGCAACAAAAGAAAGGTAGAAGACAAGAGATTGGTGCCCAAGAGGGAGCGATTTTCTGGTTTTATATATGAACAAAACAAAGAGAAAAGTGAGTGAGTTTACAAGGCAAATCAGCTGTCACGCCCCAAATCCAGTTCTTGCCCGGACTCGAGGCATGACTAGTGATAAATAATTTAAAAGGCATTAACTCAACAATAAAATCCTGTGAAACTCCAATACGAAACTCAAATCCACAAAATTCGGTTTAAAACATAATTAACCCTCCAGGGGTGTAATAATAATACTCCACAAGGTTTGTTCCAAACAGAGATAAAATAAAAGCGAAGCCTCTACAGACACCCACACCAAGAAGCTCCCAAGCCTCTACTCCTCTATCAAGCATGTAAACACAACAATAAACTCATAGGGGTGAGCTTGCGCTCAGTAGGGAAAACACATAACAAGGTGGACTTTTAAACTCAATAAATTCATCAGCAAAGTCAGCAAGACAAGTCTTAACAGTCACGAATAATAGATAATCAAATCAATGCCGTGGCACATGAAGTCACCACCCTCCGATCCACATATGATGTGTCCTCTCGGATTTTCCCTCAAATCCAGAGGAGACGCATATCATTGAGGCGACCCGAAACAACCCTTCGGGGTGCTTATCATCGGGATTCTCAGAAACGTCTCCAAAGGATTTTATGTCCTCGGGAACCAAGGTATTACCCTTGGATGAATCAACAAGTAACCATTATATCATCCTACACCGGACTCCTCAACGGTGTAGGTACCATACCGTATGAACAATAATCACTATTTCATCCTACACCGGACTCCTCAACGGTGTAGGTACCATACCGTATCATCAATAATCACTATTTCATCCTACACCGGACTCCTCAACGGTGTAGGTACCATACCATATCAACAATAATCACTTAACAATTTAGTAACGCACTCAACCGAAACACGAAGCGATCTAATCCCAATAACCACCAATTCACTATCACACATAGCTCGCACAACACCGTTTCACCACAACACACAGCACACGAATCACACAAACACAACTTACCGTTCACTTACTAGTCTCGACCTATCGGGGCATCGATCACCTGATTGCACCGCTCGGTGCAACCAGTCATACTCGATGCTCCAGGCAATCATTTACGGAAATCAAGCAATCATCCAAATATAGCCAACAATCCAATACGAGTTCAATCAACCAAACATGAAAACCTTCAAACGAGCATTCGAATATGCAATTCAACTAGTTCCATTAGACTCTTTAGCCTATCCACTAAGCAACCAAACAATCAAGCATGTGATCCTAACACGCAACTAATCCGAGGGCTTTGCCAAGGCTCCTCTACCAGACAAACAATTCCCAAGTATTGAAAGCGAGTTACACTAGTGATTGACATCCTAATCAGTCACCACTAGACACTTCCGATTATTAGTAATTGAAAGACAATTATTCTAGTTATTCGCATCCTATAGGCATTTCTAGGACCTTTCCAATTTTATTAGCCTAACATGCATACTAAGCATTTAAACGAGAGGTTAGGACTTTCCATACCTCAAGGTCTTCCTCTAAACTCTGTTGTCGAATTCGGTAGTAACAGTTCCGTTCTTCACACGGGTCCCGGTGTGGTCTTCGTTCTTCTAGCTCGGGTCCAAGTTCTTCGCTCTCGGGCGAAGTCCCGTCTAGGTTTGACACAAGAAACGTCCAAATTAACACTGATAAAAGTCCAAAGGTCTTCTGAAGCTTAACTCAAACCTTGAAAACCTCACCTTTAATTAAATAAAGCTGATTATTTAATCTGATTTTTAAAATAGTTTTAAAAGTCTTGGGTTGACCCGGATCCAGGCCATGACCCGGTCCAGACCCGACCCGGTCCGGATCCAGACCCACTGCTGAGCATGGCCCGGCCCGTGAAGCATACTGGGCCCAAGCCCGTCTTCTGATGTTGCCCGGCCCAAGGCCTTCTCGGCCCAAGGTTCTTCTGGCCCAAGTCGTGCTCGAGCCCGAGCTTGAGGGTGTCCTGGCTCCGCCGGCTTCTCCGGCGAGCAGTGGTGCTCCGGCCGCCGACCACCGCGTCAGACACGCTCGGAATCGAGAGGAAACGGAGCGGCGAGGGCGGAGGGTTGCTAGTGACGTCGAAGCCGTGACGGCGAGGCCTGAGACGCGTCCCCCGTTGTCTTCTTTCAGATCTGGAGAACCAGCTTCGCCGGCGAGGGTTTCTCGGTGATGGCGTCACGATGCGTGGCCGGTGGTGCTCGATTCGTGCTCGGGGAAGGTGGATACGGCGGTGGCTGGGGCGATCTGGTGTGAGAGGGAGAAGGTGGAGCTCGGGAGAGAAGAGATGGGGCGAGAACGAAGAGAAACGACACTGGTTGCCTCGGGATTCGTGATTCCATGCGAAGAAGAGGAGGCTGAGGTAGGTTTAGGGTAAGCGCAAGTGGGCCTTGGGCCCGAGTCTCTTGCATCCGTGGGTTTTTGGGCCCAGAAATAGTCCGGCCCAGTCTGTGGCCTAATGTTTCACTTCTTTTCTTTTATTTTTTTTTATTTTTCTTCTCCAAACACCCTTGTTTCAAAAACCTACCCCAACGTTTCATTTTGCAAAAGATTACTCTAATTTACTTTTGCCGGTCTTTACATCAGTCCTCTATATATACTAGTACAAGAAATCTATATAAGGCAACAAGAATAAATGAGATTCCTCTTTAATGCCATCAATGCCATGGATTCTTCTTGGTCAAAGACTATCCCTTGATCCTTGCCAAGTCTTGTAACTCCCATTGACCCTTGATCCTTGCCTCTTGTCCCCGCCATCAAGATGGGCGCCAATCATGGCCATGTCAAGGCTGGTCGCCCCTTGACCATGCCAACCGATCAGCATCCCTTCTCGGCCCGAGCCACCCTCGCCCATGTCTTGGCCCAGCTCGCCCTCACCCATGTCTCGGCCTCGGCCCAGCTCGTCCTCGCCCATGTCTCGGCCTGGCTCTCCCTCTCGCCAATCAAATGGGACCAAGCCCACCTCGTCCCTAAGTGCACGGCACCAGCCCAAACTCGGGTCTTCACCTGGTCCGTGACACAAGACACACCAACAGTAAGACACGGACTCAACAGCCCCACAGGCACTCATGGCCTCCCAAGACACACCAACAGTAAAACACGCTTGCAACTTACCGAGACTTTAACTCGTAAGCCAGCTAAAGAAAGCTTGCAACCCCCCCGAGACTCTAACTCGGTCAGGCCAGCCAAAGACACCAACCTTAGTACACGAACTCTCAAGACCGCCCAACCACCAAAGGTAAAGACACGAGTTGAACAACCCCACGGGCTCTCATGGCCACCCAAACTCGCCAATGAAACACGCTTGCAACTTACCTAGACTCTAACTCGTAAGCCAGCTAAAACACCAACAGTAAAGTACGGGCTCTCATGGCCACCCAAACACGAATAACAACACGGGCTCTCATGGCCACCCAAGACTCAACAATAATAATACGGGCTCTCAAGGTCACCCAAGACTCAACAATAATAATACGGGCTCTCAAGGCCACCCAAACACAAATAAACAATCAACCTCCGGCTTAACCAAAGCCTCCAACAGTCCTAATATCAACCGTTTCTCAATCAACCTCCGGGCATGGTCATATGCCTCCAGTACTCCTAATATCGATAAATTCACAAACAACCTCCGGGCATGGTCATATGCCTCCAGTAATTCAATTAATGCTAAGTTCTCCGTTCCTACGACACTACTAAGTGTCACATGCCTTTCTCTTAAACGCTACACTCCCGTATCATGCTTTTCTAATATTTAAATAAATCTACTCAACCCACGACACCCCGGTGTCACATGCAATTCTACTATTAACTTTCCCTAATCAGGGCCGAGATCCGGCTACTTTTCCCTACCTCAACCGAAGAGCACCCGCTACGCTTCCTAGCTGCTGACGTTCTGGCTTGCTACCTCCGGGCTTCACTTCGATCGAAGCCGGACGCTAAAGATAACACGAAAGCCATAATTAGAGGCGGTTCCCAGGTTAATTTAAAGGTCACGATTAAACCAGTTTAAAACCGACAGTTGTTTTTAAACTGGAGCGGGATAAAAGCGGGGTCACGGCGAATCGGGTTTGAGTACCCGAGCACCGAAACTGGTGCATGCGAGGCACGGTCCCAATGCACGAATCCCGAGGTCCGATTCAGCGGTCCGCTTTTGTTCCCTTTTTAAACCCAATTAGCAGTCCATTTTAACCAGAGTTCCAGATTCGTTCCCAATTCCGATTAATAAACCTTTATTCAAAACAGAACGGTTTTTGTTTCAAATCAAATTCCCTTTTATTACAAATCTGTTTTTGTTCCGATCCCTTGAGCCCAAAATGAATTAAGTTCGGTTTTTGAACAGCCGTCCCTAAATCCCGTTTACAAATTAGATTCTCAACTCCTCGATTTAAAACCGTTTTTAAAACCAAATTGATTGTAATTCCCTTTTTACTTTAAATCCCTTTTCCTTTTTCCTTAAATCTGATTTTTCGTTTTACAATCTTTTCTTTCCAAAAGCCCTTGATTTTGATTCCAACCAAAACAGATCCAACGTTTTCAATCCCAAAATCGTTCTGATTCGTTCCAAAAAAACCAGGTTTAACACCGTCTTTAAATTGATTTACAACAATCCGAAACCAAAATTTGGTCTTTCAACCGGTTAGTTTTTAGTCCCGTTTCTCATTATATTTTCAATACAAATGTGTTCAAACTCAACCAAAAACAGATGAAGAGCTCGATTACAGAAAACAACAAGGGGAAAAGGGCTCGATTTTAATTCGACCGACCAGGGTCGCCCGGTGGTAGGGGCTACCCGTAGGGGGAACAGCAACGGCGGCGGCGGCACGGCGGCTGTACGGCGGAGCACCTCGCCCGTCCCAGATCTGGACGGAGACGAACGGGTCTGTCCCGGATCTGAGTTCGCGCCGGCGAAACTGGCACGGCTCGGGACGAGGGCGTGGCCGGCGACGGCGAGGTAGCTACGGCCTCGCTACCATCGAGGACGGCGGAGGCGGCACAGATCCGAGTGAGGCCGGCGATGGAGGCTCGGGAGAGAGAGGCGAGAGGAGCTCGGGGACGGCGCCGGCGAGTCCGTCTCGGCTCTGGCCGTGCACGGCGACGGCGAGTCCGTGGAGGCGCGACGGAGCTCGGGCGGCGGGGAACGATCGGCGACGGCTCGGTTGGACTGAGAAGTGGAGGGGAAAGAGGGAGGACGGGGTTGGGAGGTCTGCACAGAGAAGATGAAGGGAGATGGTGGCTGTATGGTGGTTGGAGAAGGTGAAGACGCCGGTTTCCGACGAGGGTTCGGCCGGAGACGAGAGGTGAGAGAGGGGCGAGGTCTGGCGAGGGCGGCGCGGTCGTGGGGAGGAGGTTTCGAAGAAGACGAAGAAGGAGTGAGGGAGGGTCGGCTGCGGGAGAAGAGAAGCAGAAAGTTTCGGGTTTTAACCCTAAATGTGGGTATTTATACCCAGTCTTTGGGCCAGCTGGTTGGGCCAGGCCCAAAGGACGAACCAGCCCAGCAGTTTTTGTTTTTTACACAAAACAAACTCGTTCCCAACCTCGACGTTATTAATTAATAATTTAAACGTTAAAATTTTCTCGGTCTTTACAGTCTACTAAAGGAATTTCGTCCCCGAAATTTAAAACAACGTACTTCAGGAGTTGAACCGGTCGGGGTACTTCGCGCGAATCTCGTCCTCGCGTTCCCAAGTCGACTCGGCCTCGTGGTGTCGCCACAACACCAGCTCTAAGCGGATAACCTTTCCGCGTAGGACCTACTCTCGTGGATCCCTTTCCCACATCAGATTCTCCTTACACGGGGCATCACCCGTCACTTCGACATCTGCCCACTCAAAGACGTACTCAAAACCTCGAAAGGCCCGATACACCGTGGTGCTAACCCGCCTCCGCCACGGTTGAAACGCATTAGTCCATCTTTCGGACTCACCTCCAGGGATACAGGACCACTGATTGCTAACTCGAGTGGTCGGCGTCGTTAGTCAGCATGACTCCTGCTGACTCTGCGCGGTCTTCAACCGCTCACGCTTTGGCACGACCAACTCAACTGTCTCTCGGTCCAGTTCTAGACCCAGTAACCTCTTATTTCTCACTTCCGCCCAGCACACGGGCGATCGACACGGCCTATCACTCAACGCTTCGAACGGTGCCATCATGATACTGGCCTGAAAGCTGTTGCTGTAGGCGAACTCGGCCAATCACTCACGAAACCCATCGTGACGTGCCCCCATTTCAACTGTGCAACCCGCAGTGGCTGCAATAATCAAGCGGGACGCTGTTGTTCGGCTCTCACCTGTCGACGAGTGAGGCATCGCGATACTAACTCCGCGACCGCTCTCCGCATCTCGCTCCACTAGACATGCCACCTGATGTCGTGCTCCTCTTAGTACTACCACCTGCACTGTCAGGCGTGAATACTGCGACTCTCGCAGCTCGTCGCCAATAACAATCGGTATTGGCTCGGCAGTTCGCCAGCCAATCCATTCCCAAACCACGTTAAAGATTGTCATTTCGTAAGTGTCCTTCCCACGGACACACGTACCGGTTTAGTCGCCGTCGAACTTCACGGAACCTTGCGGTCTCTCTAAGACCTCGCTCCTCCACAGTTATCGTGTTTATCAACTCTGAACGTACCCGAATCCGCGGGGTGAGGACTCGATCCCGCATCAGGGCTCTTGAGCCCTCTCTCGAACCTCCTGTAACCGCTCGATTCTCTAACTTCGCAGGCACGACAGCCCTAGTTAACACCACCCCACCACCAACCGGCGTGTCCCGACGCAGGGGTGGACTCAACGGCTCTAAACTCAGCCCCAACCTCTCAGCACAACTCGACGAACAACCGAGTGTGATATCCTGGCATCCAATGAAACTGACGCCCAAAATCGGAAGACGAACACCCACTCTATTAGTCACCCCGGTAAGGTCTAGTGCAACCCTCACACGGTCCTCTAGGCATTTACTTGTAACTTTCCGCAACCAAACCAGTGTTCGCTACTCGTCCCTTGTGGGAAAAGTAGTAAAGGGGATGGGCGTTATGCTCACCTCCACGGACACCCGTTCGATTATGGCATACTAGTGACGCACTAAAGGCTTACCGATCTAACCAGGGCAAACCACTACCTCAGAACCGGATGCCAAACGTCACATTGCTCACGCCATCAACACCTCAAGTACTCTCTTACGAAGATAAACCTCGACACGGGAAACACGTCCTCAAATCAGTAAAACACCACTGCTCACGCTATTAATGCCTTAATTATAATAGTACGTAGGCGGGAAAAACTCAACAACAACTCAACCGTACACCAGGCCTACGGCCTCTACAACCCACAACCGCGAACACAATAACGGAAAACCAACGCTCAAACCGCATGAACGTGAACCGAGTCACACAACCACAAACCTAAAAGCACAACAAAACAATTTTTTTTTTGAAGATAACCGGCTGGACCAGTCCGGCACGCGACCCGGGCCGTGCCACCTTCCGGGCCGGTAACCAAGCCGGGCCGTGCCCCATACCGGGCCGGCACCAAGGCCCTGCCGTGCCCCTTACCGGGCCGGCACCTAACCCGTGTCGTGCCCCTTACCGGGCCGGTAACAAACCTGCCGGGCCCCTTACCGGGCCGGCGTCCAAGTCTTGCCGGACCCCTTGCCGGGCCGGCGACCAAACCGTCCCATTCCACCTACCGGGCCAAACCAGTGACCCCGATTCCCTAGCGGTGATAAACTCGCACTACTTACACCCGCTATGTCTAACCTAGGGTACTCGTAACTTTCTCGGCTAATAGCGACCCGTACAATAGTACGTCGCAGACAACGACCACCAAACACATAACACAGTTACGGCAACTCCAGACCGACCTCAAATACAAGCCAACACGGCCGACTAACAACAATACACGCCCACCGGGCCAACCAACACCGAACTACGCCCACCGGGCCAAACACAATCAGACACACACGCCCACGGCGTCAAACAAAATCAAAACACGCCCTCCGGGCCAACCAATTTTAAAGCTTTCTCCATTTCATTTTTAAAACCTCAGACTTGACATCACGCAGTTACAACCCGGTCCAGGCGTCCCCGAACTACGTTGTACCGACTTGATATCAGCACCGTCACGTTCGACTACAGGAGCGCTCCTGAGTCGACCCGCGACAGCTTAAAAACGTTTCACGCAGCAACAACAATCAGCGAGCCAGCAATAAAACACTACACATACACACAATCTCAACCAGGACTCATAACACTACGGGTCTACACTGACTCGACCCTCCCCACCTAATTGACGGGCAGTCCGAGGTGTGAAACCTCGAGCTCTAATACCAAGCTGTCACGCCCCAATTTCAGCGAACCGAACTCGGGATGCAAACATTTAAAAAGATACGATACTTGAAACCTGTTTTCATTAAATCACTTTTAAAAACACCATTTGTTCAACAAAAATAATAATTACAGTTTAAAACACGTACCAACAAGTGGACAAAAGTACAAGGTATCCGTCACTAGACTCAAAAGACAAAACCCGGACTCCGCTCCAGCTCCACAAGCTTCGAGAGCTCACCTAGTCCGTCCCACGAACAGTACCTGTAGGAAAAGCAGCTAGGGGTGAGCGTTCGCTCACCACCACGGATAACAGACTGACTACGGCATAATTAGCAGACAAAGCGAGTAACACCAACAACAACTCAACACCGGGGAACACCATCCCCAACCCAAGTACTCTAACTGAACATACACCCACTGTTGCCTTCCCTGACCAACTCGACACCCTGACACGTAAAGTAGACCCGACACAACCATTGACGACCTCTTCCAAGGACTCAAAAGAAAGTTACGCAACACCAACCAGCATCACAAGGGATTACGCCCCAAACAAGATCACGGAGGATCGCACACCAAACAAGATCACAAAGGATCGCAAACCAGCTGCCAAGAATGCTCACGCTCTCCCGGGACTCTAACCCGGTCAGGCCAACCCAAGAATGCTGCAACTTACCAGGACTCTAACCCGTAAGCCAGCCGGAAAATGCTTGCACTTACCGGGACTCTAACCCGTAAGCCAGCCAAAGTATGCGTGCAACTTACCGGGACTCTAACCCGTAAGCCAGCCAAAGTATGCTCACAAACCCAAACCACACACGCGCGGCCAAGACCCCTTTATTGGCGGGCGGGCCCCCTACCCCGTCTGAACATGCAGACGCGTGTGATCGTGGACCCCCGTTTCATGAAGCGGGCCCCCAACCTCAGGTAACCACAAACACAATCACAATCACAATCACAATCACAAGCAAGTTCAACAACCAGTAACAACACAGGTTCAACACTCATAGGCACTCATGGCCACCAAGACACCAAGAGTAAAACTCGGACTCAACGGCCCCACAGGCACTCATGGCCTCCCAAGACACACCAACAGTAAGACACGGACTCAACAGCCCCACAGGCACTCATGGCCTCCCAAGACACACCAACAGTAAAACACGCTTGCAACTTACCGAGACTTTAACTCGTAAGCCAGCTAAAGAAAGCTTGCAACCCCCCCGAGACTCTAACTGGGTCAGGCCAGCCAAAGACACCAACCTCAGTACACGGACTCTCAAGACCGCCCAAACACCAAAGGTAAAGACACGAGTTCAACAACCCCACGGGCTCTCATGGCCACCCAAACTCGACAATGAAACATGCTTGCAACTTACCGAGACTCTAACTCGTAAGCCAGCTAAAACACCAACAGTAAAGTACGGGCTCTCATGGCCACCCAAACACGAATAACAACACGGGCTCTCATGGCCACCCAAGACTCAACAATAATAATACGGGCTCTCAAGGCCACCCAAGACTCAACAATAATAATACGGGCTCTCAAGGCCACCCAAACACAAATAAATAATCAACCTCCGGCTTAACCAAAGCCTCCAATAGTCCTAATATGAACCGTTTCTCAATCAACCTCCGGGCATGGTCATATGCCTCCAGTACTCCTAATATCGATAAATTC
This sequence comes from Erodium maritimum, assembly GCA_963921825.1. Taxonomy (NCBI): domain Eukaryota; kingdom Viridiplantae; phylum Streptophyta; class Magnoliopsida; order Geraniales; family Geraniaceae; genus Erodium; species Erodium maritimum. The sequence goes on along the minus strand of OY997596.1, from coordinate 23,985,443 downwards.
ACAAACAACCTCCGGGCATGGTCATATGCCTCCAGTAATTGAATTAACGCTAAGTTCTCCGTTCCTACGACACTACTAAGTGTCACATGCCTTTCTCTTAAACGCTACACTCCCGTATCATGCTTTTCTAATATTTAAATAAATCTACTCAACCCACGACACCCCGGTGTCACATGCAATTCTACTATTAATTTTCCCTAATCAGGGCCGAGATCCGGCTACTTTTCCCTACCTCAACCGAAGAGCACCCGCTACGCTTCCTAGCTGCTGACGTTCTGGCTCGCTACCTCCGGGCTTCACTTCGATCGAAGTCGGACGCTAAAGATAACACGAAAGCCATAATTAGAGGCGGTTCCCAGGTTAATTTAAAGGTCACGATTAAACCAGTTTAAAACCGACAGTTGTCCTTTAATCTCGAGCGGGATAAAAGCGGGGCCACGACGAATCGGGTTTGAGTACCCGAGCACCGAAACCGGTGCATGCGAGGCACGGTCCCAATGCACGAATCCCGAGGTCCGATTCAGCGGTCCGCTTTTGTTCCCTTTTTAAACCCAGTTAGCAGTCCATTTTAACCAGAGTTCCAGATTCGTTCCCAATTCCGATTAGTAACCCTTTATTCAAAACAGAACGGTTTTCGTTTCAAATCAAATTCCCTTTTATTTCAAATCTGTTTTTGTTCCGATCCCTTGAGCCCAAAATGAATTAAGTTCGGTTTTTGAACAGCCGTCCCTAAATCCCGTTTACAAATTAGATTCTCAACTCCTCGATTTAAAACCGTTTTTAAAACCAAATTGATTGTAATTCCCTTTTTACTTTAAATCCTTTTTCCTTTTTCCTTAAATCTGATTTTTCGTTTTACAATCTTTTATTTCCAAAAGCCCTTGATTTTGATTCCAACCAAAACAGATCCAACGTTTTCAGTCCCAAAATCGTTCTGATTCGTTCCAAAAAACCCAGGTTTAACACCGTTTTTAAATTGATTTACAACAATCCGAAACCAAAATTTGGTCTTTCAACCGGTTAGTTTTTAGTCCCGTTTCTCATTATATTTTCAATACAAATCTGTTCAAACTCAACCAAAAACAGATGAAGAGCTCGATTACAGAAAACAACAAGGGGAAAAGGGCTCGATTTTAATTCGGCCGACCAGGGTCGCCCGGTGGTAGGGGCTACCCGTAGCGGGAAAAGCAAGGGCGGCGGCGGCACGGCGGCTATACGGCGGAGCACCTCGCCCGTCCCAGATCTGGAAGGAGACGAACGGGTCTGTCCCGGATCTGAGTTCGCGCCGGCGAAACTGGCACGGCTCGGGACGAGGGGGTGGCCGGCGACGGCGAGGTAGCTCCTCGCTACCATCGAGGACGGCGGAGGCGGCTCAGATCCGAGTGAGGCCGGCGATGGAGGCTCGGGAGAGAGAGGCGAGAGGAGTTCGGGGACGGCGCCGGCGAGTCCGTCTCGGCTCTGGCCGTGCACGGCGACGGCGAGTCCGTGGAGGCGCGACGGAGCTCGGGCGCCGGTGAACAGCCGGCGACGGCTCTGTTGGACTGAGAAGTGGAGGGGAAAGAGGGAGGACGGGGTTGGGAGGTCTGCACAGAGAAGATGAAGGGAGATGGTGGCTGTATGGTGGTTGGAGAAGGTGAAGACGCCGGTTTCCGGCGAGGGTTAGGCCGGAGACGAGAGGTGAGAGAGGGGCGAGGTCTGGCGAGGGCGGCGCGGTCGTGGGGAGAAGGTTTCGAAGAAGACGAAGAAGGAGTGAGGGAGGGTCGGCTGCGGGAGAAGAGAAGCAGAAAGTTTAGGGTTTTAACCCTAAATGTGGGTATTTATACCCAGTCTTTGGGCCAGGCCCAAAGGACGAACCAGCCCAGCAGTTTTTTTTTTTACACAAAACAAACTCGTTCCCAACCTCGACGTTATTAATTAATAATTTAAACGTTAAATTTTTCTCGGTCTACACCAACAGTAACTCACGGCTCAACGACCCCACGGGCAGTCACGGCCTCCCAAGACATACCAACGATAAAGACACGGGTTCAACAACCCCACAGGCACTCACGGCCTCCCAAGGCACACGCAACAGTAACTCACGGGCTCAACAACCCCACGGGCACTCACGGCCACTCAAACCACCAACAGTGAAGACACGGGTTCACAACCCCACGGGCACTCATGGCCACCCAAAACACCAAAGGTAAAGACACGGGTTCGACGACCCCACGGGCACTCATGGCCACCCAAAAATCAACAATAATACACGCTCGCAATTTACCGAGACTCCAACTCGTAAGCCAGCCAAAGAATGCTCGCAACCCCCCGAGACTCTAACTCGGTCAGGCCAGCCAAGGACACCAACCTTAGTACACGGGCTCTCATGGCCACCCAAGACTCAACAATAATAGCACGGGCTCTCAAGGCCACCCAAACACAAATAATAACACGAGCTCTCATGGCCACCCAAGACTCAACAATAACAGTACGGGCTTTCAAGGCCACCCAAACACAAATAATAACACGGGCTCTCATGGCCACCCAAGACTCAACAATAATAGTACGAGCTCTCAAGGCCACCCAAACACAAATAATAACACGGGCTCTCATGGCCACCCAAGACTCAACAATAATAGCACGGGCTCTCAAGGCCACCCAAGACACCAAATAAAAAAATCAACCTCCGGCTTAGCCAAAGCCTCCAACAGTCCTAATATCAACAGTTTCTCAATCAACCTCCGGGCATGGTCATATGCCTCCAGTACTCCTAATATCGATAAGTTCGCAATCAACCTTCGGGCATGGTCATATGCCTCTAGTACTTCTAACATCGCTAAGTTCTCTGGTCCTACGACACTACTAAGTGTCACATGCTTTTCTCATATTCGCTACATTCCCGTATCATGTTTTTCTAATATTCGATAACCTAAACAACCCACGACACCCCGGTGTCACATGCAATTCTACAGTTAACTTTCCCCAGTCAGGGCCGAGATCCGGCTACTTTTCCCTACCTCGTGCGTGTTCTCCCAAAAGCCAAACAACGAGCTCCGGTGATGATCTCAGTCACTCACCCAGCTTTCCCTTGCCTCGGTCCGTGGCACGATCTAAAAGAACACAATTTAAAGGCACTTAACAACTTGCAGGAATAAACTGAAAATCATCAAACTCGATGCCCAAACTTAACCCTGACAATGTCGATCACTCCCAAACTTCCCAATTACTCGACATTGTCGATAAGGGAACCGTCAAGGCCCGATTCGCACGACATGGCGAATCTGCCCGGGTTTTGTAAATGCCCTTCCGGGGCTCCAAAAATTCCCGTTTTCGTTTCCACGGTCTTAGAATAATTCAAGGGTCCCAATGTACTTGACCGAATTTAATTCCGACTCCCGAGTCAATTAATTACCGTTTCAAGTTTCTAAAACCCGTTAATTATAACTTTTCCAATTTAAATCCAATTTTCGATTCGGTTAAGGATAAAAGGTCCGGGGAACGTTTTAAACCACCCGTACGATAAAACCCGAGCACCCGAGCGCGTGGGCCCCACCCGACCCACTTGGCCGTGGGCCCTAGGGCTCAAAGTGGGACTCGGCCACCATGGTGGTGGCTGGTCCCAGCTCCGGCCAGCCACCCTTGGCCGGCCGGCCACCACCCACGGTGGCCGGAGCTCCTCCCGAGCCTCCGATCACCGGAAAACGTCATCTCTTCCCTCCAAACACCTCCAAAACGTCTCCAACAATTACCCAAACATCAAAACCACCTTAAACTAATAGTTTTACAAAAACCTAACTTCCAAAATTAATCAAAACGAGAATCGGTTCGGTGTATACCGTAGAGGAGAACAAGGGGAAGTAGATTGCTCCTTGCCTCGAGACGATCCAAGGGTTGGATATGGCGTGAATAATGCCCAAACCCTAGCTTCCTCTCTTCCTTCTTCTCCTTCTCTCCCTTTCTTCTCTCTTCTTTCTCTTTCTAAAACACTAACTCATTTTATCTTTTTTTTTTCTCTTTTTAATACATGGTCGGCCACACCTTGTCCTCTCATCCTTTCCCCCCCCCCCCACCCCCCCCCCCAAAAAAAACTAACACCATCACAATTAGGAAAAGTGTCAAGGTGGGTCCCACACCTTTTGGAAGATATCTACTTGATATTTTCCAATCAGATTCGCGAAAATCGGACGTTTCGGGCCCCGAACGGGCACTTTTTCCAAGAAATTACGAAACTTGGCGGGCTACAAGGAAATGGCTCAACTAAGACCGCTGCGACGACGGCTAAGCTTTTTGGATCCAAAACGGTCCTCGAATGGACCAAAACGTCGCTCGGTTGACTTTTCCAGCGAAAAGTCAACTTTTCCCAAATTGATCAGAAAGTTGCCCTGAGTCCCCCGGAACTCACTTTGGTCAATAACGGGGTCAACCTAAGTCCGGAATGACACTCTGGGTCATTTTAAGTTCACTTATCTATCAGTCTTAAATTTTTTAAATTTTTCCTGTTTTTCGCAGGTTTGACTGGCGTTGACCGGGAGTGGTTATTACAACACCACACCGCCAGATCAAGTGAACAAGGTTTAGGTACTGATCTGTGAGTTGTTGATAGGCCCGGTTGGCTGATTCAGACCTTGATGTTGTTCTCATAAACAACCCCATCGGAAAATCCCTATGGTATGCTGGGATCCAACTGTGACGAAGATCGAATAAGCTATTGAGCCAAGTGTTGTTCTGCAAATTGAAGTCTTCAATGATGCTAGCCACTGTTCATCAAACTCATCAGGGCCTATAAGGTTGTTGTATACTATGGAATCCATCCTTTTCTCAAGGTCTGTATCATGTGTTATACTTCAAGACACATGTAACATTTTTTGTAAGATTTGTAAAACCTGAACAAATAAATGATACTAATTGACAATACTGTGGCATATGGATATTTTGTGTTCATAGATTGAGAAAACAGACATAACAGTTTGAGAATATATATAAACCCATCCCATACTAGTTAACTATCAGAACCATATTAAGAATAAAACGTTTTGAGTAAGCAAGCATTACAAGATGAGAATACAGAGTATATGATTTTCTTATAGGGACTGACCTTAAGACAAATCTTATTCATAATGTGCCACATGCAGAGTTTGTGCTTAGTCTCTGTCATGACTTTAGGTATTGCAACTTTCATTGCAGGGTTTGATCTGTCACCAGATACATTGGTTGTTTCCCTTTCATCGCTTTCAGAAAAGCGGTAAACATCCAAGTAAAAGACTCGATATCCTCATGTGTTATCAGTCCCAGCCCAAAAGTCATAGATTTGTCATAGTTGTCTACTCCTATAAACGGACAAAATGGCATCGAGTACCTACAAAACATCAATCGTTAATAAAGACTAATGTCTACAATTGCTTTTTGAATTAATTAGGGAATACGAGTAATACTTACTGGTTAGTCTTGTAAGTTGTGTCAAAGGAAACATTATCCCCATAAAGCTCGTAATTGTTGATAGCTATTTCATCACACCAGAATAGCTTAGTTAGGCTTCCGCTTGTGTCAACATCGTACTCATAGTAGAACTTGTTGTTGGCTACCTTCTTGTCACGGAACTGGTCAAGGATTATCTGAACATCACTTCCTCCAATATAGGCTTTCAAGTCCCTGTGGTAGTTGAAGAAATCTTGCTTTAAAGCTCCAACATGGCTGGGCCCTCCACGTGTTTCACTGATTAGTCTATGTGCCTTTGATGGACCTATTCCCGATCTCTCGCAAAAGTTCATATACTCAACATGGTTGCCTTCCATGTGTCGGTTACCTCGCATCTCATGTCTGTGCTCCGCTCCAACCATAGGGTGGTTATGACCTTCAACAAATTTTGATACTTTGTATCCTAATTCCTCTAAAACAAATGTGAATGTCAAGCCCCAATTTCAGTAAACCGAACTCGTGAAGCAAACATTTAAAATAATAAACACTTTGAAACCTTTTCCATTTAAACACTTTAAAATACCAGTTTAGTTCAACAAAATAATATTTACAACTCAAAATCAGTCCCAACAAGTGGACAAAAACAAAAGGTATCCGTCACTAGACTCAAAAGTAAAACCCGGACTCCGCTCCTAGCTCCACAAGCTTCGAGAGCTCACCTAGTCCGTCCCACGAACAGTACCTGTAGGAAAAGCAGCTAGGGGTGAGCGTTCGCTCACCACCACAGATAACAGACTGACTACGGCATAATTAGCAGACAATGCCGGTAACACCAACAACAAACTCAAAACCGGGGATCACTGTCCCCAACTCAAGTACTCCGACTGACACACACCCACGGTGACCTTCCTCGAATGACTCGACACTTGACACGTAAAGTAGACCCGACACAACGAATGACGACCTCCTCCAAAGACTCAAGAGACCACCACGCAACACCCAAGATCACAAAGGATCGCACACCAAACAAGATCACAAAGGATCGCATACCAGCTGCTCAGTAACCTCCCCCACTCACACGAACACGGATCAGGCTAGCCAAAGAATGCTTACAACCTGTTGATACTCAAAATCGGATCAGGCTAGCCCAAGAATACTTACAACCTGTGATGCTCAAACTCGGATCAGGCCAGCCAAAGAATGATTGCAACCTGTTGATACTCAAACTTGGTCAGGCCAGCCCAAGAATGCTTGCAACCTACCGGGATTCAAACTTGGTCAGGCCAGCCAACGAATGCTTGCAACCTACCGGGATCCGTAGTCACAATCACAAGCAAGGTTCAACCAATAGTAACAAGACCAGTTCAACACTCCACAGGCACTCATGGCCACAAAAGACACCAACTGTAAAACACGGACTCAACAACCCAAACCATTCATGGGCACCCACGGCCACTCAAGACACCAACAATAAAGCAACACGGGTTCAACAACCCAACGACACTCACGGCCACCCAAGACACCAATAATAAAGTAACACGGGTTCAACAACCCAACGGGCCCTCATGGCCACCCAAGACACCAACGGTAAAGTACGGGTTCACAACCCCACGGGCACTCACGACCACCCAAAATACCAATAATAAAATAACACGGGTTCAACAACCCAACGGGTCCTCATGGCCACCCAAGACACCAACGGTAAAGTACGGGTTCGCAACCCCACGGGCACTCACGACCACCCAAACTCAATAATAATACCACATGCTCTCATGGCCACCCAAACTCAATAATAATAACACGGGCTCTCATGGCCACCCAAACTCAATAATAATAACACGGCTCTCATGGCCACCAAGACATAAATTAAACAGTCAACCTCCGGGCATGGTCATATGCCTCCAGTAATCCTAATATCGCTAAGTTCTCTGCTCCTACGACACTGCTAAGTGTCACATGCTTTTCTCATAAACGCTACATTCCCGTATCATGCCTTTCTAATATTCGATAAACCTAATTAACCCACGACACCCCGGTGTCACATGCAATTCTACTGTTAACTTTCCCAAGTCAGGGCCGAGATCCGACTACTTTTCCCTACCTCGTGCGTGTTTTCCAAAAGCCAACCAACGAGCTCCGGTGATGATCTCAGTCACTCACCCAACTTTCCCTTGCCTCGGTCCGTGGCACGATCTAAAAGAACACAATTTTTAATGCACTTTAATTCGCAGGAAATAAGCTGAAATTTAATAAACTTAACGCCCAAACGTAACCCCGAAAATGTCGATCACTGCCAAACTTCCCAATTACTCGACATTGTCGATAAAGGACTCGTAAAGGCCTGATTCGCCCGACATGGCGAATCTTCCCGGGTTTTGTAAATGCCCTTCCGAGGCTCCAAAAATTTCCGTTTTCGTTTCTACGGTCTTAGAATAATTCAAGGGTCCCAATGTACTTGACCGAATTGAATTCCGACTCCCGAGTCAATTAATTTCCGTTTCAAGTTTCTAAAACCCGTTAGTTGTAACTTTTCCAATTTAATTCCAATTTTCGATTCGGTTAAGGATAAATGGTCCGGGGAACGTTTTAAACCACCCGAACACAAAACCCGATCACCCGAGCACGTGGGCCCCACCCGGCCAAGCTAGGCCGTGGGCCCTAGGGTTCATGTGGGGCTCGGCCACCATGGTGGTGGCTGGTCCCAGCTCCGGCCAGCCACCCCATGGTTGGCCGGCCACCACCCACGGTGGCCGGAGCTCCTCCCGAGCTTCCGGTCACCGGAAAACGTGCAATCTCCCCTCCAAACACCTCCGAAATGTCTCCAACAATCCCCCAATCTCAACACAACCCTAAACTAATAGTTTTACATAAACCCTAACTTCCAAAATTAATCAAAACGAGAATCGGTTCGGTGTATACCGTAGAGGAGAACGAGGGGAGTGCACTTTCTTCTTGCCTTGAGACGATCCAAGGGTTGGATGACGTGAATAGTGGAAAACCCTAACTCCAAGCTCTATTCTTCTTCTCCTTCTCTCCCTTTCTTCTCTCTTCTTTCTCTTTCTACAACAACTAACTCTAATTTCTATATTTTTTTCCTTTTTGCCCTATATGGCCGGCCACCTCTTGTCCACTCATAGTTTCCCCCCCAAAACTAACACCACCACATATTGGACAAGTGTCAAGGTTGGTCTCACACCTTTTTGGAAAATATCTACTTGATATTTTCCAATCAGATTCGCGAAAATCGGACGTTTCGGGCCCCGAACGGGCACTTTTCCCAAGAAATTACGAAACTTGACGGGCTACAAGGAAACGGCTCAACTAAGACCGCTGCGACGACGACTAAGATTTTTGGATCCAAAACGGTCCTCGAATGGACCAAAACGTCGCTCGGTTGACTTTTCCAGCAAGAAGTCAACATTTCCCAAATTGATCAGAAAGTTGCCCTGAGTCCCCCGGAACTCACTTCGGTCGATAACGGGGTCAACTTAAGTCTGGTATGACACTCGGGGTCATTTTAGGTTCAATTAAGTGTCAGTCTTAAAAATTTTAAATTTTCCTGTTTTTCGCAGGTTTGACTGACGTTGACCGGAAGTGGTTATTACAGTGAACCTTATCATCGCTTCACAATTAATTCTTGTCACCAATCTGTTCCTCTTTTTTGTAGTCTTTGAAAGTTGTGGACTGTTTTGTTCGGGGATCTCACCCTATTTGGAGCATACCATGTACTTTAGCTTTATGTTGTTTGTTTTATCCTTCTTCTCCGTAGAACTTCTTGTAGTGAATCCAGACAGTCTAGCGTATTTTTGGTAGAAATCTATCGCCTTATTCAGTGTCTTGAATTCCTTTCCTACAAATTGCGTTTGTTCAGGATGGCAGGATGGCAAGTATATCCTGGTTCCTCCAGCAGAAAACAGAACAGTGTTTTGCAGATCTGATTCTGCAGTACAGTCACTGTCTGTGCCTGCAGCTGATATTCATGGAACTAGGGATCATTTTGAGGATATAATAATTTCAGATTGCATATAGAGCACACATAGAATCAGATAGTTATAATATACTCAGATTGATACATAGGCAGTAGTATATAGTTACAGGCAAAACAGATTATTTATCATTTGAGAAAACAAGCAAGTTAGTTTGCGGATACTGCACATCTAGTTTGAGAATGAGTCATGGAGGATATTTTATATCTTGTTTGAGAACAAACCAAATATTTTACGTCGCTAAATATCGTACAACACAAACTAATGTTTTGAGTACCTAAGCATTCTAGTTTACGGATAAAGAAACCACCATGATTATGACGTTTTGGTCAACGAAAAAACAGAATTTGCAGCGATTCTAGAAGCAAATCAATTTTTTTGAATGGATCTATACTTACATATTGTAGATGACATCTCGATTTGTTTATTGGCTAGCTGTGTTAAAATCCGACGATATCAATCAATATCTTCGGCGATCTCTATTGTGATTTCCGACGATCTCTCGGTGAGATATCTCAGTGCAATCTCTGGTGCGATCTCAGGCGCAATCTGAGTTTTTGTTTGGAATCAAGTTTCGAAGAATCGTAGTTTCTTTTAATCTAGTCCATGATCTCGATTTCTTCGAGAAAACTCCGATCTAGGGTTGATATTTGGGAAATCGTAGAGACTTTTTCGAGAGACTTTCTAACTCTGTGTTTGATTCGATTTCTGATTTGTTTAGGAACTTTCCGTTTTTGAATTTGGCGGTTTTATAGAGGAAGTTGGTTTACAGATTTACCCCTACACATAGACGTGTGGATATAGGGTTAATTCGCGCGCTAATCTAGGATCGTCGATAAATTATTCGCAATGGACGAACCTGATTCAGTTTTGGAAGTTACATCAAAACAGTTTATTTTATAGTGAATAGTTTCTTTGCGGATATTTTATATTTAGTTTGCGGATATTTCATATCTAGTTTGTGGATGTGTCATATCTAGTTTGTGAATACTGTCAGTCATGATACTGTCTAGCAACTGCATGCGCACTGTCATGTTGAGAATACAGAAAGCATGGTTTGAGAAAATATAACATCTAGTTTGAGAAGACGGAAAGTAAATATTCATAGATTCATTAGAACAAGATGGTGTGTGAAACACCTAACAAAAACATAAAAGACGACATGCATGAAAAACAAGATACCACCAATCTTCTTCTGGATGTGGCTTAGGGATCTACAGTTATATTTCCGAGGAATTCTTGATATTCCCTTAGTTTCACAAGCATGCGTTCTTCTGAAGCTCTTTCTTCTGTGGTCCAGTTAAGGTTTTCATCCATTTCCATTTCAGCCAAGAGCTTGATCACCTTCGCATCCATCATCAACATATTGTACTGGATTGTTGTGAATTTCAGCTTCCACAGGTGGTGTATGGAAGCCAAATGTCTGGCTTCATCTTCCATATTCATGCGAGTCCACTCATGAATATTACTTCTGCTGTTGGAGGTCATTTTTGTTTCTGTGAGGGAGTGAAGATGTTTTTTTGAGTTGAAGAGTGAAAGATGTGTTCAGGTAGTTACTCAGTTGGGGGTATTTATAGCAATGGTCCTAGGGTGTTATTTGTAATCTTGAACAAAGTAATGGGGTTAGTGGGTAGTTACTTTTCAAGATCAGAATATGAAGTGTTTTATCCAAGACAGACGATTTGTATTTCTTATGTATTAAATTCTCAAACATTTATAAAATTATCCTCAAAACAAAAATCACTGGCTCTTGCAGTTTACAATCGTGTATTGACACGAGTCACTTCCAAATCTCACCAGTGTCTGATCAGTATCATTGCTGAATCTCTCTCGCGCCACACGAAATATTTTCTCAAATATTAAACAAGAACGAATTAGGATGTTTGTGTTTGTGGCTTTACGAGCTTGAGAATACAAGGTATCTTATTTGCGGAACAATTGTATACATTTGCATATTATGTAGTATAGTGTAATATTTGTGTCAATTTTAGTGCATATTTAGTTAAACAAAAAGCTTTTCATTAATTCATCTGGAGTCTGAAAGAATTACCAAAATCATGACACCGAACAGAAGAACCAAAAGCCAACACAAAAGACATGAAAACAGAAGGGAAAGTACATGCAATTCCTTAGGAGCTCTCTTTCATAATGCTTCCAAGTACGGACTTATACTCCATGAGTGTCTTCATCGTGCTTTCCTTGCAAGCTATGTGCTCTTGTGGCGCGTTGGACATGTCTTCTTCTTCCCATTCAGCCATCAGGTTGACCAACTTGTCATGTGCTATTAGCAAATGGGACTTGATGATGGACAACTTCAGATGTCGAAGCTCGCGTACGGACCCATGATGTTCTTTCTCTAGAACTTCCATTTTGAGTTTTTTTGAGGAATTCATTTTCGTCTGTATGATCTAGTTATTTAGAAGAGATGTGAGTGTGAATAATTTTTTATGGGTGATAGAGGGGGTATATTTATAGGGGTATTGATATAGAGTATGTAGTGGAACACGTGCCAAGCACGCACGTAATGTGATAAAAGCACATTGTTGCAATCAAAATGTCCTATATTCGCAAAACATAATGCTTGTTTCCCCAAACAGAAAACCATTTACGCAAAACAGAATGATTATTTCCTCAAACTAGAATTTTGTATTTCAGAAATACAGGATGCTGTTTTCCCCAAACCAGAATGCTAATTTCTGAAATTCATCATGTTGGAACACGTGTCAAGCATGCAATAAAAGTAAGGTAATCACGATTTTAATTTTTGATCTGAATACACGCAACCGCCCTTTCATTTCGCCCTTTCATTTAAATATCTTTTGTCATCATTACAAAAATCTTTCCGCGCCAAACGAAAAGCTTCCCAAATTAATGGCGTCGTTCCATTTCCCCAAATTAATGACGTCGTTCAATTTCATGATACCCTTTTGATATCTTTATATTGAAACCCAAATCAACTATTTTCTCATCATCCCTATCTTACTAGGTAGCCATGTCATCATCTCCCAAGTCTCCCTCTATTCTGTCTTCTAACAGTGATGGAGACAAATGGAAATCTTTCGAATGCAAGTCTCCACCATCACAAATCTTTAGTAGTGATGATGATGACGACGACGTCAGTTCAAAGAGGCGCATGCTGAATCCCTCCTGCTCCTTCTCCTCCTCCTCCTCTGATGATGACCCTCTCATCAATGAGTATGACATTCCTCAACCGGGGGATCCTGATTATGAATCACCGCCGGATGAAGATGAAGATAAAGAGGACAATGAGGAAGAAGATGAAAATGAAGAGGAGAATGACGAAGAAGATGAAGAAGGAGATGTAGAGTTTGAACCAGAATATGAAGACAAGGATGAGGATAAAGCACCTCCAACCGCACCTGCTCCTGAAGAGGACAATGATGAAGACAGTTGTTATGTTGATGAATGTAAGAACCGCTCTTGGTCAACGGCGGTCAAATCGGCGGAAAAACAGGAAAATTTAAAAAATTTGGACATACACCTAAATGGACCTAAGATTGACCCCGAGGGTCATATCGGACTTAAGTTGACCCCGATATCGACCAAAATGAGTTCTGGGGGACTCAGGGCAACTTTTTGACCAATTTGGGAAATGTTGACTTTTTGCCGGAAAAGTCAACCGAGCAACGTTTTCGTCCGTTCGAGGCCCGTTTTGGATCCAAAAATCTTAGCCGTCGTTACAGCGGTCTTAGTTGGGCCATTTTCTTGTAGCACGTGAAATTTCGTAATTTCTTGGAAAATGGGCCCGCACGGGGCCCGAGACGACCGAATTTCGCGAATCTGACTGAAAAATATCTACAAAGATATTTTTTAAGAAGGTAGGACCCATAAGACACTTGTCACCCAAGTGGTGGTGGTTGGTTTTTAAAATAAAGAAAAAGAAATAAGAAGTGGTAGTTTTGGTGTTGTTTTTGAACAAAACAAAAGGAAGGAAATGGCAGAGTGTTCGGCCATTTGATAAAAACAGAGAAGAAGGAGAGAGAAAGAAGAGAGAAGGAGGAGGAAAGGAAAAAGGAAAAGGAAAGGGTGGGTTTTTGGTGATTTCCCGACGATCCGACCGACCGATCGACTTAACGACTACGGATTCGAACTCCCCTCGTCATTCCCTACGGTGAGAACCCATTATTTTCTCGTTTTGGTACGTTTGAAAATTAGGGTTTGAGTTTAAACGGGTCAGATATGGTTGGGTTTTGGTTAGAATTGGTTTAAAGATGAATGGTTGAGGTTTGGGGTTCGTTACGAACGTTTTGGGCGAAAAGGAAATTTTCCCATTGTGGCCGTGTGGGGCCCACTTGCCCGGGCCTTAGGTTTTTCGTGTTCATGTGGTTTTGGACGATCCCCGAATCGATAATTCACACCCGGAACGAATTATGGGATTAAATTGTGGAAATTGGAAATTTCTGGTTTAGAAACTTTAAACGCGAATTAAATCGCCCGGAAATCGGAAATTGATTTCGTTGATTGCGTTGGAACACTTGAATTATTTTAAGACCGTAGAAACGAAAGCGGGAATTTGCGGAGCCCCGGAAGGGCGTTTTCAAATCCCGGGCAGATTCGCCGAGCCGGGCGAATCGGGCCTTTCCGGGCCCGTTGTTGACAATGTCGAGTAATTGAGAAGTTTGGGAGTGATCGACATTACCGGGGTTGCTTATGGGCGTCTAATTCATTAAAATTCAGCTTTGCCTGCGAACTTAAAAAGTGTTCAAATTTGTGATCTTGTTAGATCGTGCCGCCGACCACGGAAAGAGGAGGCTAAGCGGGTGACTGCGAGCACGCCGGAGCTTGAGCGTGGATATTTGGAAAGCGTTACGAGGTAGGGAAAAGTAGTCGGATCTCGGCCTTGACTAGGGAGATTTAACAGTAGAAATGCATGTGACACTTAGTGGTGTCGTAGGATAAGTGAACGTATCAAACATTAGAAATGCATGTGGGCACTTAGTGGTGCCCGTAGGTTAAGTAACTTGTTGTGTTTATGAGGGTGGTCATGTGTGCCTTTGGGGTGTTGAACCCGTATGTTACTGTTTGTGCGTCGTGGGTGGTCAGGTGTGCCTTTGGGGTGTTGAACCCGTATGTTACTGTTTGTGCGTCGTGGGTGGTCAGGTGTGCCTTTGGGGTGTTGAACCCGTATGTTACTGTTTGTGCGTCGTGGGTTGTCAGATGTGCCTTTGGGGTGTTGAACCCGTATGTTACTGTTTGTGCGTCGTGGGTGGTCAGGTGTGCTTTTGGGGTTCGTTAGGAACGTTTTGGGGCGAAAAGGAAATTTTCCCATTGTGGCCGTGTGGGGCCCACTTGCTCGGGCCTCGTGTTTTTCGTGTTCGGGTGGTTTTGGACGATCCCCGAATCGATAATTCACACCCGAAACAAATTATGGGATTAAATTGTGGAAATTGGAAATTTCGGGTTTAGAAACTTTAAACGCGAATTAAATCGCTCGGAAGTCGGAAATTGGTTCTGTCGATTGCGTTGGAACACTTGAATTATTTTAAGACCGTAGAAACGAAAACGGGAATTTTCAGAGCCCCGGAAGGGCGTTTTCAAATCCCGGGCAGATTCGCCGAGCCGGGCGAATCGGGCCTTTCCGGGCCCGTTGTTGACAATGTCGAGTAATTGGGAAGTTTGGGAGTGATCGACATTACTGGGGTTTCTTTTGGACGTCTAATTCATTAAAATTCAGCTTTGCATGGGAACTTAAAAAATGTTCTAATTTGTGATCTTGTTAGATCGTGCCGCCGACCATGGAAAGAGGAGGCTAAGCGGGTGACTGCGAGCACGCCGGAGATTGAGCGTGGATATTTGGAAAGCGTTACGAGGTAGGGAAAAGTAGCCGGATCTCGGCCTTGACTAGATAAAGTTAACAGTAGAAATGCATGTGACACTTAGTAGTGTCGTAGGATAAGTGAACGTATCGAACATTAGAAATGCATGTCGGCACTTAGTGGTGCCCGTAGGTTAAGTAACTTGTTGTGTTTATGAGGGTGGTCATGTGTGCCTTTGGGGTGTTGAACCCGTATATTACTGTTTGTGCGTCGTGGGTTGTCAGGTGTGCCTTTGGGGTGTTGAACCCGTATGTTACTGTTTGTGTGTCGTGGGTGGTCAGGTGTTCCTTTGGGATGTTGAACTCGTATGTTACTATTTTGTGTGTCGTGGGTGGCCATGTGTGCCTGTGGGGTGTTAAACCTGTATTGTCGCTATTTGTTGAACCTTGGGTGATGAATGTGGTTGCATGGAGGTTGGGGCCCTCCTGATAGAAAAGGGGTCCTGAGGTCGCGCGCGTGGGGGTTTGCTAGCCTTCTGACTAACCATCGGTAAAGTTGTGCATTCTTCTGCGATGAAGGGCGGCTCCCCTTCCGACTAGCTATCGGAAAAGTATCGCTGTATATATCTCTAATAGGTCGACCGCCTGGCCCGACTGCGTGTCGGGGAAAGGTGTGTGGGGCAGGCTCAAGCCCAGCCGGTTAGCAACCGGCACTGAGTAGCTGGAGTACGATCCTTTGTGATCTTGATTGTTGTGTGCGATCCTTTGTGATCTTGGGTGTTGCGTGGTTATTATTTGTGTTTTGGGTTGAAGTCGTAACCGCTGTGTCGGGTCTGCATTACGGGGCCGGGTTTTGAGTTGGTTGGGAAAGTCTAGTAGTGTTGCATGACCGTCAGTCTAAATTGTGTTTTTGGGGTAGTAGTCCCCCGGGTTGTCGTTGTCGGGTTCCCGGCATTTCTGCTGGTATGCCATGGTCAACCCGGTATACGTGTCGGTGAGCGGAATGCTCACCCCCTGCTACTTTTCCTGCAGGTACTGGTCGTGAGACGGACTAGGAGGGCCCTCGAAGCTAGAAGAGCTGGGAGCGGGAGTCCGGGTTTTTGGGAGTCTAGCGACGTACATGTTGGTTTTTGTCCGCTTGTTTTGGACGCTTTTCAGTGGTAAATTATGTTTTTTTGATTAACATAAGTGGTGTTTTTAACGAGGTTTATTAAAAGGTTTGAAATTATTTTATTGTTTCACCGTTCGCGTTCCGGGTTCGGTCCTACTGAATTCGGGGCGTGACAGTTTGGTATCAGAGCTCGAGGTTTCACACCTCGGACTGCACGTCAATTAGGTGGGGAGAGTTGAGTCACTAAAAGTCCCGTCGTGCGTTGGTTGCGCAAATCGGAAACCGTGTGTAGACCCGTAGTTACATGAGTCCTGTTTGTTGTTGTGTGTATGTGCAATATTGTTATTACTGGCATAATGATTGTGTGCTGCTGCGTGAAACGTTTTTAAGCGGTCGCGACTCGACTCAGGGGCGCCCCTGTGGTCGAACGTGACGGTGCTGACATCAAGTGGGTACAATGCAGTTCGGGGACGCCTGGACCGGGTTGTAACTACGTGATGTCAAAAATGAGATTTTATGATGAAAAGGAGAAAATTTTAAAAATTGGTTGGCCCTGTGGGGGTGCGTTTTGAAATTGGTTGGCCTTGTGGGCTTGTGATTGAGGTTGGGTGACTTGAATTTGTCTGTGAGTAGTTGTGCGTGTGTTTGACAAATTAGTGATCGAGCGTGTGTGGCGCTTAAGGCTATTTTTAGGGTTAAAAATGGGTAAAGATGGAGTTTGAAACGAATTTGGGAAACAGGCGTGCGCGAGCGTCACGGACCCTGTCACGGATCCGTGACGGACCAGAGCGTTTTGGCGAGTTTTGGGCCTTCGTCACGGCTCTGTGACCCCAACCGTGACGGGGTCGGTCACGGGTCCGTGATTCCTGCCTTGTTCCTCCGTCTTAACTATGCAGTTTGTGTGTTGGTTTGGCGTGGTTGTGTTCACGATTGTGTTGGTTGTAGAGATCGTAAGTTTGGTGTTAAAGGGTGAGGTCTTGGGTTCGAGACTCATCAATAACCTACGGTAGTGATACAACGCCTCGGTGTGAGGGTCTCACCACGGAGAGGGGTTAGGGTTGATGCGCTGCGGCACCATACGAACTAGGTTTCCCCTATGTGAACGGATGTTCGAGGTTTCCCTCACGTGAACAGGTGGTTTGAGGTTTCCTTCACGTGAGTGGGTTATTCGAGGTTTTCCCTCGCGTGAACGGGTGGTTTGAGGTTTCCTTCACGTGAGTGGGTTATTTGAGGTTTCCCCTGTGGGATTGGGTAATTGGGGTATTAAGGTTGTGAGCAATAGTGGTTTGCGGAGTTGAGAACATGATCCCCGTTTCGAGGTTTCCCTTACGTGAGCGAGTATTTGAGGTATTGATATCGTGAGCAGTGTGACGTTTTGGTTTCAGGTTTTGAGGTAGTGGTTTGCCCTGGTTAGATTGGTAAGTCGTTAGTGCTTTACTAGTATGCCATAATCGAACGGGTGTCCGTGGAGGTGAGCAGAACGATCATCCCCTTTACTACTTTTCCCGTAGGGGACGAGTAGCGAGTACTGGTTTGGTTGCAGAACGTTATAAGTAAATGCATATAGGATCGTGTGAGGTTTGTGCTATACCTTATCGGTGTGACCAATGGAATGGTCATCCGATCTCTGATTTGGGCGTCATTTTTAATTGATACCGAGGCGTCACACTCGTTTGCTTCGTCGAGTTGTGCTGAGATGTTGGGGCTGAGTTTAGAGCCGTTGAGTCCACCCCTGCGTCTGGACACGCCGGTTGGGGGTGATGTGGTGTTGACTAGGGTCTGTCGTGCCTGCGAAGTTAGAAAAGCATACTAATACAAGAGGATCAAGAGAGAGGGCTCAAGAGCCCTGATGTTGGATCGAGTCCTCACCCCAAGGATTCGGGTATGTTCGGAGTTGGTGGGCACGACGGCGGTAGTGGGGCGAGGTCTTAGAGAGACTGCGAGGGTCCGTGAGGTTCGACAGCGACTGAGCGTGTGCGTGTATTCGTGGGAAGGATACTTACGAAATGACAACCTTTGACGTGATCTTGGGAATGGATTGGCTGGCGAAGTACCGAGCCAATATCGACTATTACAGGCGACGAGTGACGGTGTCAACAGGCAACACGAAAGTTTCGTGTATTCTGGGCAGTAGGAGCGGAGTTATCCTGTCGGCATTGTCCGTAGTGGAGGAAGTATCGACCGTGCAGAGCCGCGAGTTACTGCAAGTGGTGTGCAATTTCCCCGAGGTCTTTCCTTAGGAGTTGAGTGGGTCGCCACCAGTTCGTGAGGTGGAGTTCGGGGTTTACCTGATGCTGGGAATGGCAGCGATATCGATGGCTCCTTACAGGTTCGCGCCAGCAGAGTTAACCGAGCTGAAGCGTCAGCTCGAGGAGCATCGGGAGAAGGGGTTTATCCATCCGAGCACATCGTCGTGGGGAGCACCAGAACTCTTCGTGAAGAAGAAGAGTGGAGAGCTTCGGATGTGTATAGACTACCAGAAGATGAACCGGGTTACGGTGAAGAACCGATACCCGATGCCGAGGATTGAAGACTTGTTCGACCATTTGAGAGGGTCGACATGCTTCTCGAAGATCGATCTACGATCCGGATAGTACCAGTTGCGAGTCCGGGAGGGGGACATTGCAAAGACTGCATTCCGGACACGCTATGGGCATTTCGAGTTCTTGGTGATGCCATTTGGACTGACGAACGCACCTACATCATTCATGGATCTGATGAACAGTATATTCCGGCCGTTCTTAGATGAATTTGTGGTGGTGTTTGTGGACGACATCTTGATCTACTCGCAGAACAAGGCGGCACATGAGGAGCATTTGAGGGCTGTTCTGACCCTGTTGCGCACACATCAGCTATATGCCAACCTGGAGAAGTGCGAGTTCTGGCTCGCTGAGGTGAAATTCCTCGGTCACATTGTATCCCGTGACGGTATACTGGTCGATCCGGTGAAGATCAACGCGGTTTCGAAGTGGGCGCGGCCCACGAGCGTCTTCGAGATCCGCAACTTCTTGGGGCTGGCAGGATACAGGACTTTGCCCGTCTAGCCGCGCCTATGACTCTTTTGACGCGCAAGGGAGTCGGGTTTGTGTGGACGGAGGATTGTGAACGTGCGTTCACGGAGCTGAAGGCTCGTCTGACTACCGCTCCAGTGTTGATAGTGCCAGAGCGCGGGATCGGGTATGAGGTCTATTGTGATGCGTCCGGGGAAGGACTAGGCTGTGTACTGATGCAGTTGGGTAGAGTTGTTGCTTATGGCTCCAGGCAGTTGAAGACACACGAGCGCAACTATCCTACCCATGACTTTGAATTAGCAGCAGTCGTGTTCGTGCTGAAGGGCTGGCGGTATTATCTGTATGGTGAGCGATTTCAGGTGTTTTCGGATCACAAGAGCCTCAAGTACATCTTTTCCCAACGAGAACTGAACATGCGCCAGCGGCGATGGATGGAACTACTTGAGGAGTACGACTTTGAGCTACTCTACCATCCGGGTAAGGCAAATGTGGTTGCCGACACCATGAGTAGGAAGTCGGTTTCGAGCCTTGTTAGCATATCAGTCCGGGAATGGGACATGATGGGGGAACTAGGCACGTTCGGCCTTGAGCTAGAGGAGGCTACTGACGGCGCAACCATGTGTTCATTGATGGCTCAGACCACACTGCTTGCCCGAGTGTTAGGGGCGCATGCTGAGGCTGTCGAGACGACAGAGATCCAGGAGAGAGTTGCCGGCGGTGTTGTCGCCGAGGGATGGGATTTTTGTGCTAATTGGGTTACGGTATCGAGGAGGGTTATTCGTGCCGCGCAACTATAGAGACGACGTGTTGCGAGAGTCACGTCATTCGCGTCTTACAGTGCACCCGGGTAGCACCAAGATGTACCGCGACATCAGGCGGCACTTCTGGTGGAGCGGGATGCGGAGAACGGTCGCGGAATTTGTATCGAGATGTCTCACCGACCAATAGGTGAAAGCCGAACATCAGCGTCCCGCCGGATTATTGCAGCCACTACTGATTGCCCAATGGAAGTGGGAGCACGTCACGATGGACTCCGTGAGTGGGTTGCCGAGATCGCCAAGGGGACATGATGCGGTATGGGTGGTAGTCGATAGGTTGACCAAGTCGGCCCATTTCCTGGCCATGAGGATGACAGATCCGGTCGACAAGTTGAGCCGCCTGTACATTCAGGAGATAGTTCGTCTCCATGGAGTCCCTGTGTCGATAGTGTCTGACAGGGATCCTCGTTTCACGTCCAGATTTTGGCCGAGTCTGCAGACCGCGTTGGGGACCGAGGTTTTGCACAGTACAGCACACCAACCCCAGACAGACGGCTAGTCCGAGCACATGATCCAGATTTTGGAGGACATGCTGCGGGCATGTGTGTTAGACTTTAGGCGGTCGTGGGAAGACCACCTACCGTTAGTCAAGTTCGCCTACAACAACAGCTTCCAGGCCAATATTGGGATGGAAAAGTTTGAGGCGTTATATGGTAGGCCGTGTCGATCGCCAGTATGCTGGGCAGAGGTGGGGGACAAGAGCCTGCTGGGGCCAGAGCTTGTTCGAGAGACGACATAGAAGGTCGCGCTGATACGCGAGCGGTTGAAGACCGCACAGAGTCAGCAGAAGAGCTATGTCGACAGACGACGCCGACCTCTTGAGTTCGCAGTCGGTGACCACGTGTTCCTGAAGGCGAGCCCGAGGAAGGGACTGGTACGGTTCAGCCGCGGCGGAGGCAAGTTAGCGCCACGGTACATCGGCCCTTTCGAGATCTTGAGCAGAGTGGGAGCAGTGGCATATCGTCTCGCATTACCACCGCAACTTGGGAGTATTCATAATGTCTTACACGTGTCCCAGTTGCGGAAGTACAATGCGGACCCCACCCACGTCATTGAGTGGGCAGATATCGAGGTGGCTGACGATGTCTCTTATGAGGAGCAGCTGGTTCGAATCATGGACACGCGGGAGCAGGTCATGCGTGGAAGGGTTATCCGCCTGGTACGGTTGCAATGGCGACACCACGGGGCTGAGTAGACTTGGGAGCGCGAGGACGAGGTTCGCGCGAAGTACCCCGATCTGTTCGACTCCTGAGGTACGTCTGTTTTAAATTTCACGGACGAAATTCCTTTAAGGGGGTAGATTGTAAGAACCGCTCCCGGTCAACGCCGGTCAAATCGGCGGAAAAACAGGAAAATTTAATTATTTTGGACATACACCTAAATAGACCTAAGGTTGACCCCGAGGGTCATATCGGACTTAAGTTGACCCCAATGTCGACCAAAATGAGTTCTGGGGAGTCAGGGCAACTTTTTGACCAATTTGGGGAATGTTGACTTTTTGCCGGAAAAGTCAACCGAGCGACGTTTTGGTCCGTTCGAGGCTCGTTTTGGATCCAAAAAGCTTAGCCGTCTTTACAGTGGTCTTAGTTGGGCCGTTTTCTTGTAGCACGTGAAATTTCGTAATTTCTTGGAAAATGGGCCCGCACGGGGCCCGAGACGGCCGAATTTCGCGAATCTGACTGAAAAATATCTTCAAAGACATTTTTCAAAAAAGGTGGGACCCACAAGACACTTGTCACCCAAGTGGTGGTGGTTTTTTTTTAAAATAAAGAAAAATAAATAAGAAGTGGTAGTTTTGTAATTAAGAGGTTGGTGTTGTTTTTGAACAAAACAAAAGGAAGGAAATGGCAGAGTGTTCGGCCATTTGATAAAAACAGAGAAGAAGGAGAGAGAAAGAAGAGAGAAGGAGGAGGAAAGGAAAAAGGAAAAGGAAAGGGTGGGTTTTTGGTGATTTCCCGACGATCCGACCGACCGATCGACTTAACGACTGCGGATTCGAACTCCCCTCGTCATTCCCTACGGTGAGAACCCATTCTTTTCTCGTTTTGGTACGTTTGAAAATTAGGGTTTGAGTTTAAACGAGTCAGATATGGTTGGGTTTTGGTTAGAATTGGTTTAAAGATGAATGGTTGAGGTTTGGGGTTCGTTACGAACGTTTTGGGCGAAAAGGAAATTTTCCCATTGTGGCCGTGTGGGGCCCACTTGCCCGGGCCTTAGGTTTTTCGTGTTCGTGTGGTTTTGGACGATCCCCGAATCGATAATTCACACCCGGAACGAATTATGGGATTAAATTGTGGAAATTGAAAATTTCTGGTTTAGAAACTTTAAACGCGAATTAAATCGCCCGGAAGTCGGAAATTGATTTCGTTAATTGCGTAGGAACACTTGAATTATTTTAAGACCGTAGAAACGAAAGCGGGAATTTGCGGAGCCCCGGAAGGGCGTTTTCAAATCCCGGGCAGATTCGCCGAGCCGGGCGAATCGGGCCTTTCCGGGCCCGTTGTTGACAATGTCGAGTAATTGAGAAGTTTGGGAGTGATCGACATTACCGGGGTTGCTTATGGGCGTCTAATTCATTAAAATTCAGCTTTGCCTGCGAACTTAAAAAGTGTTCAAATTTGTGATCTTGTTAGATCGTGCCGCCGACCACGGAAAGAGGAGGCTAAGCGGGTGACTGCGAGCACGCCAGAGCTTGAGCGTGGATATTTGGAAAGCGTTACGAGGTAGGGAAAAGTAGTCGGATCTCGGCCTTGACTAGGGAGATTTAACAGTAGAAATGCATGTGACACTTAGTGGTGTCGTAGGATAAGTGAACGTATCAAACATTAGAAATGCATGTGGGCACTGAGTGGTGCCCGTAGGTTAAGTAACTTGTTGTGTTTATGAGGGTGGTCATGTGTGCCTTTGGGGTGTTGAACCCGTATGTTACTGTTTGTGCGTCGTGGGTGGTCAGGTGTGCCTTTGGGGTGTTGAACCCGTATGTTACTGTTTGTGCGTCGTGGGTGGTCAGGTGTGCCTTTGGGGTGTTGAACCCGTATGTTACTGTTTGTGCGTCGTGGGTTGTCAGATGTGCCTTTGGGGTGTTGAACCCGTATGTTACTGTTTGTGCGTCGTGGGTGGTCAGGTGTGCTTTTGGGGTGTTGAACCCGTATGTTACTGTTTGTGTGTCGTGGGTGGTCAGGTGTGCCTTTGGGGTGTTGAACCCGTATGTTACTGTTTTGTGTGTCGTGGGTGGCCATGTGTGCATGTGGGGTGTTAAACTTGTATTGTCGCTATTTGTTGAACCTTGGGTGATGAGTGTGATTGCATGGATGTTTGGGCCTGCCTGACATAAAAGGGGTCCTAGGGTCGCGCACGTGGGGGTTTGCTAGCCTTCTGACTAACCATCGGTAAAGTTGTGCATTCTTCTGCGATGAAGGGCGGCTCCCCTTCCGACTAGCTATCACAAAAGTATCGATGTATATATCGCTAACAGGTCGACCGCCTGGCCCGACTGCGTGTCGGGGAAAGTTGCGTGGGGCAGGCTCAAGCCCAGCCGGTTAGCAACCGGCACTGAGTAGCTGGAGTACGATCCTTTGTGATCTTGATTGTTGTGTGCGATCCTTTGTGATATTGGGTGTTGCGTGGTTATTATTTGCGTTTTTGGTTGAAGTCGTAACCGATGTGTCGGGTCTACATTACGGGGCCGTGTTTTGAGTTGGTTGGGAAAGTCTAGTAGTGTTGCATGACCGTCAGTCTAAATTGTGTTTATGGGGTAGTAGTCCCCTGGGTTGTCATTGTCGGGTTCCCGACATTTCTGCTGGTATGTCGTGGTCAACCCGGTATATGTGGCGGTGAGCGAAATGCTCACCCCCTGCTACTTTTCCTGAAGGTACTGGTCGTGAGACGAACTAGGAGAGCCCTCGAAGCTAGAAGAGCTGGGAGCGGGAGTCCGGGTTTTTGGGAGTCTAGCGACGTACATGTTAGTTTTTGTCCGCTTGTTTTGGACGTTTTTCAGTTGTAAATTATTGTTTTTGATTAACATAAGTGGTGTTTTTAACGAGGTTTATTAAAAGGTTTGAATTATTGTTTCACCGTTCGCATTCCGGGTTCGGTCCTACTGAATTCGGGGTGTGACAATGAAGATTAGCGGGATGATGATGAAGAAGATGTCCACGCAGAGGATGATGAAGAAGAGCAAGAGGGAGAAGAGGAAGAAGAAGACAACATAGACCTATATGAGGAGGATCCTGAGGAAGGAGTTGTGGAAGATGAAGAAGAGTCTGGGATGATGATGATGATGATGATGATAGCGACATAGACAACGATAATGATGCTTAATTACTGTAGTATTTTAATTTTTGTTGTGGAAAGTAAATATCTGAACATATGAAATCAGTCATGTTTAAGTTTATATTTGGTTTGTGGATACAGTTGTTCTCGTTTGCAAATACAAGAACCGTAGTTTGCAAATAAAGCAGGCTATACTCATTGACCATCTGTTCAAGCATATTTTCATGGTTTAGTATATAATCATACCATTTTGAAGATACAGCAAGCAGTGCTTTCTGATTATAGGGTGTTTTGTGGTTTTTGGGGTTCTGGATGTAGATAAGGATACAATTATTCTCGTTTGCGAATACAAGAATCCCAGTTTGCGGATTAACAAGGTATAAAGTTGACAGCATATCAACCAAAACATAGAAACATTCAAACAAGGAGGAAATTTTTTCATTCATAACACAGGTTGAACAAAAGAGCACCATACATAAATGATACAAAAAAGGAGTAGAAGAAAGTTATCTTCTTCTAGGTCGTTCATTGACGTAGTGGTAGCAAACTACAACATATCTACAACAGCATCAAGTGCTTTGTTAACTTTCGCCACACTGGTAATGAGGTTTTTGATAGTAGTTATGAAGTCACATGGCATGTCGTCTTTGGCGAGTTTAACTATCTCAACCACAAGAAGATCGATATCAAGTTTTGCTTCCATCAACTTCACCTTTAAGATCTTGTGCTTCATTGAGACCTTCTCAACATTGAGAAGAATCCTCTGTTAGTCTTAGTGCCTGTAGTTCAATCCTAAATGTCCAAATGTATATATCATCGTTAGCAATAAAATTAAACCGGCTTTATATTACTTATGTGTTGGAGTAATATATCGATGTGTGCTCTGATCTATGCCCACCATGCGAATAGAACCATAGATCGAGATAGATCACACTCGATGGGTCCCTAGTCAACAAATCTTCACTAGAAGCGACTAGTATGAAAGATGGCTCTTTATGGCTTACGTTCTGTTAGTCATTGGAATGGGATTCCAGAGTCTGATCATAGATATCATGTGGGACATGATATTGGACGACCCGCCCTGAATATGTGCCATATATTAAGTCATGAACATATTCAGTGTTGTAGCTTGTCATGTATCCTTAGACCAAGGAGTCTTTGTGATCGCTATGTAGTCAACAACTGAGTTTGACCTGAGCCTAACGTTGTCCGTAACAGGGCTTCCATAACGGCCAGGATTGGCTTGGGGACGGGCTACATGAGTGACACGAAAGGCGGCTAAGGGATTTATCCCTCATACTAAGGTATGGGAAAGATATCGGTTCTCGGCCGCTTGATCAAGAGTGACTGAAAGAATAGCATGGCCATGCACATGATACTGGGTATCATATCTTCAGTCATCTCACATATCAAGGAACGGTGATTGAGAATAATAAGGATGACGTCTCTATGCCTTATCTCAATCAAGATATCAGAGATAAAAGGATAATGACAGGGACGACGGAAAGGTTAGAATCGACAGGGTCGATTCGTTATGTAGTGTCAGGCAATACTAAAGTCTCGTTAGTTGCCACTTAAATAGGATCAAGTAAAATGGGATTTTACGTTGATCTATTGGCATGCATAAACCTAAGGGTCACACCGGAGGATGAAACTCATTGACACATTTATGGAGAATGGCCAAAAGGGAGTTGTCTCGGGACATGACCAAAACTGGGTTTTGGGTCATGTGCCCGTAAGTGAATAGGACTTTACGGATCGAGACAAGGCTTGGAGTCTTGGGATTGATCGCGTCGGATAATGTTGGACATTTCCGGTATGGAAGGCTTGGAGGCGATGAGCGAATCACGGGACCTCGTTGGAAATGGCCACGGGCCATGTTCCAAGAGGCCCATGAAAGACCCATGCAACCAAGGCCCATGGAACTAATTAATCAAGTCTTGATTAATTAGTACTAAGTAAGCAAGACAAGGATTAAGGTGTTGGTGATTCACCACCTAACCCAATCTTGCCTTGCCATACTTTGTCCTATTTACACCTTACTTGACTCCATACTTGTCCCATGCCTTTAGTTGGACAAGTATGGGTTTTGTTATGTTTAAGTCATCTTTTTTCAACATAACAAACACAAGACAAGAATAGGAAACACATTTTATCTCCCTCTTCCATGGCCATTTCGGGTTTGGCTAGTTTCCACCTCCATTTTTGTGTTCTTGAGTCCTCAAAGAGAAGAACTACGTGGCTTTGATTCCCATGTGGATACGTAGGCGTCTTGGAGACTCAAGCCAATCATTCGTTAACCGGTGTTCTTGTTTTGGTAAGAGATAGTGCTGAATTTTTCTCTTGTGAATCCATTCTTTGTTAGTTGTTTCATGGTTTTAATCGTCTCTTGGTTTTTATTGATTTTCCGCTGCGAGTTGGTTCATCTCCAACCCTACCTTGAGACCCAACATCCTCTATTTTGTGAATATGGCCTCCCCCCTCTTCAGCAGCGCCTCCCTTGTTGGTAGATCGATGTTGGGGCTCTTATCTTTCTCGATGTTGCTAGCATCCATGGTTTATAATTGAGAGATAGTTGAGGTTTGCTAAGAGTTGAGGTTGAGTTTATGTTTTGTTTGGACAGTTTTCTGTATATATAGGCAAAATGTAGGGGTTAGTTGGGTTGGTGCGCCCCTAAATATGTTGTCATGGATGTTACACGTGCCACGTTCTTGATGTTTAAATGTTTCATCAGTATCTCATACCCTCATAACAAAATTGTTTTATGAGGATACAATTATTCTTGTTTGCGAATAGAAGAATCCCAGTTTGCGAAAGTTGACAGAATGCCAAGCAAAACATTTTCATTCATAACATATGTTGAACAAAAGAGAAGCGTATATAAGTTTTTTTTTGAGGTTTTATTTTTTATTGTTTGAGAATATAATCATTCCAGTTTGCAAACAATGCAATCTAGACCAGGTAAACCAAAATGAAAACTGTTTGCGGATGAAGAACAAATCGTTTGCATATAAGCTAAAAGGACAAATGATAGGCATTGAAAGCAGACATAATTTTTTTTGATGATACTGTTATTATTGGTTGCATATATAGGAGACTTTGTTTGAGAATGAGATGTATTTATTTTTACTGTTTTCGAAATCGAATACTTTTTTGATTTTTTTCCAGGTTAAAATGACCAGCGTTGTGGTTATCAGTTTTTATTTACGACCATTTGGTCTAAATTAAGATCTCAGACGAGCACGCGTAGATTGCGGATATTAGAATTCTGTTTTGCGAGAGAATATGGGTTGCGCGCGTTATTTAAAAGGTTAAATTCTGTTTTTGCCCCTGAGCAGAGGCGCGTGGCCCAGAATTGGTTGTAATTTGCACGCTTTCGCGCGCTTATCTCTGAGCCATAGACCACGCGCGTTGCTGATAGATGGACGATCCTGATGCAGTTCGCAGGTTCGCATATTACAGCTGATTCGCACCTGATAGTGTCCCTATATATATATATATTAATATATATATTAATATATATGTAATACTATTGATCATGTGCGTAGAGATTCAATGTACATACATATATACATGTATGTCCCCAAACACCATTTAATGATTACAGACAGACACATAAGCATGTTTAGTTTAGTTTTCAATTCACCAAAACATATTTCGATAAAATGTAAATATATATACATATTAAAAAAATTATATATGATTTAAATGCAAAATCCTAAGGCTCTGATACCAATTGAAGGATCGATAAACATCACATGTTCGCAGCGGAATAAAATATTCGATCCTAAAACGATCTATTGCATTTGAATCAATGATAAAATTAATAGGCTACTTATTTTATATGTAGAACAAAACTGATATAGCTCCAAAAATACGAAGGCTTTAGTGTATCCACACCGAGCAACGATTTGATGCTTTCAACCACTTGAGACGGCTATGGAGATGAAGAACGATTCTTCAATTTTGTGTTTAGGGAGAGAAGAGAAAAAGGAAGCTTAAAGAGAATAAGATGAATCATCTTTTATAAACCTAATTTTCTCTTAATATACTATTATGTATATTGGGTCCAAGACTCAATTGGGCTTTAAACCCGATTGGGCCTAGGGCAAAACCGAACAATGCCAAAGACTATGGCGGAAGTGTTGTTATTATGGAGAAATGTGGGTTCACATCATATTTGGAAGGTTTGGATTAGTATATGTTATGTGACGGTTTGGCATTTATGGTTATTGAGGAATGCATCTATGTTTAACCAGGTGATGGAGTCAGGCGATGTACTCTTTGGAAAGATTCTGAATCACTCGTTTGTTATTTTGTGGCAATCCCAGTCTTTGAGTCTGGGTTCTCTTTTGATGATTGGTGTAGGAGGACGAGATGGTGCTTTCGACCGAGGAGGATTCAAGGCTTTCTTTGTTGACTGTGTGGTTTTTTGTTTACATGGTGTATGGGAGTTCCCTTTTCCTCTCAAGTTTCGCTTGTTTCCCACTGAGGTCCGATGAGTGCTCATCCGGGGGGACATTAAAGGCTGATTTACTCTCGGAGTGGAGGGGCACGGATTACTTAGTCTCTTTGAGACAAGAGGATCCACCTATCTACCCTGAGGCATTGTTCATTGGTCTCGGTGGGACGCCTGTTATGCTTATTGGGTTCTTTCATTATCTCCTATTGTTGTTTTTTTCGGGCTTAGGGCCGTTAGCTCATGTATGAGTTCCTTTGTTATCGCTGTTATCATCAACCTTTTCAATCTTGGAATAGGTTTTTATTAATAAAAATTTTGAGCTTATCTAAACAAAAAATAATAAACAAAAGGTATAAGCATGTTTTTGAGAAAGAAGGTAACCATAGCATGTCTATGCTAACAAAGGTTGTTCGAAGGCATGTTTTTGAGGTTTGCCCAAATAAATAAAACAACACTAAAAAATCAGCTACCAAAAACAACCGATCCTCAGAAAAAATTTCCCTGCTCCCCTAAATGATCGAGTGAAAACCAAGCTCCATGTGAGAAAAAGAAATTTGACTTGTTATCTGCAACTCAGACATACCTCTAACCTTAGGCAGTACAACAACATAACAAAATATCAATCCATCATAGTGAAACTGATCAACATATCAACAATCCAATCTAAACTCGGATTCAGAAACCAAATTGAAAGAATTATTGGCCCAACATTAAAATGTGACCACACTCCTTTTCTTTGATCTTGAACAAATCGTGGGAGAGGTAACCCAAATATCAAATAGGAAATAATAATTCTGATCAAATATGGTCACTCCCAACTACAGGATTTACTTTGAATTTTTTTGGAAAATAACAAAGGCTTCAATTGCATTGCCTGGCAAAACAACCTCATTTCTAGCAAGCACGACTTGCCAACAGGCCAGTTTCAAAATATTGCCCCATAGTTTTTTATGCTTGCGTTGACCCAAATGATACCAAGAGGTGAACATGTGTTTGAAATTATCAGAAATTATCCAAGAAAATCCCCACCAAGCAGCAACCAAACACCAAACCTCCCAACTTTATGCTTTTACCGAGAGATAACAAATATTGTATTATAATATATTTGGTTTTACAGAATTATATTCTCTTAAGATATGTCATTGATATGCATGATTATATCTTGTGGTTCAATTGTAAATAGGGCCTTACGATTCCTTACCTCCTCCTGCAATCTCCTTCTTCCGCCACGTAAATTCCTATAAGCCTCGCCCTGTCGCTTACTCTGTTAATGTTGTCCTCGTGTTTCCCGTCTGTCATGATGAGTCCGAGGCCCTCCTAACTACCCCATCCCTTCCGCTAGCCATCCCTATGGTACCATCCTCTCCTTGGCTCATACCGAGAACTCCACCTTGGGGATTTATAAAGCCGATCCAATCAAAGAGGAATAGAGACTTTCCACCGTGCCATTCATCTTCCTCATGACCAACACCATCACTGCCTCTCTCGCCTCACTCTGTCGGTGAAAAACAAGTCCACCGCCACCATATTTGCCTTAGGCACAACTAAGTGAGCCCATGCGAACCCGTCAATAGCGTAATCGAGGAACACTGGGCCGGGGACGTCGAGGACTCACATCCTGCTAGGATTACTCCACCCAATTACGTGGCTACCCTTCTTCTTCTTCCGTCAATGATCCAATCACCTGCGGTCACCGCTGGTGGACCGCAATATGACCTTACCTATCCATTTCATAGGGGAGGAAGCTCTGGTGCTTCGTTTCTTGCCCTATGCATGCTGGAGATGATCCCATCACTACCACTCTCGTCCTAGCCACCCTACGCGGTCCATCATTCTATTAATCAAAGAAGCCCTCCACAAGCAGTCACAAAGGTTTCACCGGATGGACGTCACATGATCGGAGATACATCTATTCACCACCAAAACTGAATACATAGGTTGCATACCCCACTATAATTGCTGGCTGCCTCGGATACACGAGGCATGTTGCGGGCCTCTTGAATAATCTCCATGTTGTGGGCCTCTTTAATATGCCAAATTGTTTGATAACATGTTTTAAATTCTTGTTTATGGATTTAATGTATGTAAAATGAAAATTTAAAAGTTATTTCAAATCTGGAAATTTTGATTTTTTTTTTTATTTTTCGGGTCTCGGGAGCGGGACTCTCGGGGAGCCAAAACTGAGACCGAATGGGGCTCCGTCGAACGGAGCTAGGCCAAGCATGACCATTGGATGGTTGGTATGACAAGGCTTAACCGTTTTGATAGTTGTGACGAGTTTGGAACTGCCATGACGAACTCGAAGATCAAATGTTCAAAAGTTTCATTTTGAACGGTTTCAATAAACCGAGCATCAAAAAATTTCGGAACTTGGCTATTAAATAAAACTGGAAAATGACATGATGTTTGATAACATGCTTGTTTGATAACACGATGTGTGATGTGATGTTGGCATGGTGTACATAATAGCCTTGAGCTCGTTTTAATTATTTATCGCTTTTCACGGCCTGTGAGCCGTCGTCGAACCACTTATTTGTAATATTTATTTATTCCCGACATGCGACTCGTGTATTAAATTGTAATCATTTTCTCAAGACGAAGAAAGGGCGAAAAGATCAATTGGTGTATTAAATTGTAATATTTTGCTCAAGACGAAGAAAGGGTGTTGTCATCGGCTTGGAGTTGATGGAGCTCAAGAAGGTAGTGGGAGTTAGGTTAGGGGGCTATTATGTGCACATTTATCGCTTTATGCTTGGTTTAGTTTATGCATGGATAATTCTATGTGTTTTAGAATTGCATGCTTTAACTTTATTTACCGAGCATATCACCTCACATGCAAAGATAAAATTGGAATTTTAATCCTTGTTTGTGAGCGCTTAGAACCGTCATTACATTGGATGTAGTTGACGGGTTTGAAGGAAGAATTACGTTGGATGTAATTGGAGGCATCATTACATTTTGAATGTAGTTGATGTGCTCATCGCATCCAGGATGTGCCAAAAGTTTTAAACACAACCGGACAAGTAAAAACGGGTCATGTCCGATACCACCCAATTATCAACACCTTACTACATCCCCGTCCTATGGGTGTCGTGTGCCTTAACGGATCATCCATGGTAAAGCGGGGTAGTATGTTTGGACGACATATGTGGGTGTCGTGCGCCTTAGTGGAACACCTACATAGTGGCGGGTCATAGTTGAAAATTGTTGGAACCGACTACGATTCTTAGCTAGGGTTGAGCTAGGGTATCAGATAGGGTAAGCCGTGTACTTAAGTACATACCCTAACCAAGAGTCACATTGGATGTGATTGGACGGGGTCCTACCTACATAACTCGATTGAGTGGTGAGCCTTCGTTCAGCTTGATCGAGTGAATCAAGGATCTTTGTTTTAGATTCTAAAGGTATAGAATCGATTGTTGGTGTTTAAGCTTGATCTTCATAAAATTTATTCAGTTTATTGATTGAATTTTATCTGTTGTAGATCAAATGGAAAATTTAGCGAACATTAATAGTTTGTCATTAAAAACCATTCTTGAAAGGGTCAACCTAAATGGGAAAAACTATTTGGACTGGTACAGAATTCTAAGGATAGTCCTCAAGTCTAAATGTAAAGAATATGTCCTTGACAAGGCTGTCTCTAAGACCATATTAGAGTTACATGGAGTGTCATTAACTGCTAAGAAGAATATTAGGCATCTGGGATCCAAGAATATTCTGATGGTCAAGAAGGGAATTGAAAGTGGAAAGGGCGGGGCCCATGCGCACTTGGCGGGAAAGATGAGACACCTGAGAATGTCTGCTTCTACTGCCAATAGCCTGGTCATTGGAACCGGGATTATAGGAAGTTCACGGCTGATCTGAAGAAGGGTAGTATGACTGCGCCTTCATCAGATAGCCTGGATGATCTGAAGAAGGGCAATATGACTGCGCCTTCATCAGGAAACATGAATGATCTAACGAAGGGCGGTGGGACTATGCCTTCATCTAGTATTAACTCTATAGAGCTACATCTCTCTACTTCCAAAGATTCATGGATATTAGATACTAGGACTGAATCTCACACATGCATTAACGTATAGTGGTTGGAAGTAAGAGAGGTTTGGAAAGCACGAAGAGGACCTTAGAGTCGTGGCAACTGTTGTAGGATCCATGAGTCTTGCTTTACCAAGTGGCCTTGTCTTAGTATCGTATAATGTATATTGCATACCTACTTTCAGTAGGAATATTATGTTAATATTGGAAATGGAGTTTTCAATGTTCTATGCAATGATATATTTTATGCTAGTACTAACTTGGTTGGAGGATTGCACATATTAGATATGAGTAACAATGCCTCAAGTTTTATATATAAGGTTAATACCAAGAGGTCTAAATACAACGATTTAAACCTAACTCTGTTATGGCACTGTCATTTGGGCCGCATAAACAAGAAGCGCCTATTAACACTTCAGAAGTGCGGCCTTTGAGGTCCATTCGAATTCCATTCTAATTCCATTCAATCGATAGGTGCAAGGCTTGTTTGATGGGAAAAATGACTAAAGCGCCCTTTATCGGACGTGGTGAAAGGGAGGGTGAATTGTTGGGGCTGATACACTCGGTTGTGTGTAGACCAATAGGTTCGCTATCCAAGAGGGGTTTTAGCTACTTCATCACATTTACTAACGATTATAGTAGATATGGTTATGTCTGTTCAATAAGACATAAGTTTGAAGCTTTTTGATAAATTCAAATAGTTCAAGAGACTGAAATAGAAAACCGGCTCGGGAAAAGTATTAAGACACTTCGATTGGATCGAGGTGGAAAATATTTAACCACAGAGTTTTTAGATCATCTGGTGGAGAACGGGATCTTTTCAGAATGGACTCTCGCTAAGCTCCCAAGCTCCGAGACTGTCACGCCCCAATTTCAGTAAACCGAACTCGGGACGCGAACATTTAAAACAATAAATCATTTGAAACCTGTTTTGAATAAACACTTTAAAATCTCCACTTAGTTAATCAAAATAATATTTAAAACTCCAATTAAGTCCCAACAAGTGGACAAAAACATGCTATACGTCGCTAGACTCAAAATAAACCCAGAAACCCGCTTCTAGCTCTTCAAGCTTCAGAAGCTCACCTAGTCCAGCCTGCGAACGGTACCTGTAGGAAAAGCAGCTAGGGGTGAGCGTTCGCTCACCACCACGGATAACAGACTGACTACGGCATACTTAGCAGACAATACCGGTAACACCCAAAACCGGTCCTCGAATGGACCAAAACGTCGCTCGGTTGACTTTTCTAGTGAAAAGTCAACATTTCCCAAATTGATCAGAAAGTTGCCCTAAGTCCCCCGGAACTCATTTTGGTCGATAACGGGGTCAACTCAAGTCCGGTATGACACTCGGGGTCATTTTAGGTTCAATTAAGTGTCAGTCTTAAAATTTTTAAATTTTCCTGTTTTTCGCAGGTTTGACTGGCGTTGACCGGGAGTGGTTATTACAATCTACCCCCCTTAAAGGAATTTCGTCCGAGAAATTTAGAATAACGTTAATATAAGGTACAATAAATACGTACCCTAAAAGGTCTCGCGGTAGGTAGGGGATCCTGGGGTCCGGGAGTCGGTAACCGCGTACACTCTTCCCTCCGACTCCTGCTGCCTCTGACCCGACGCACTGACCGCTGGATACCCATAGCTCTGCTGC
Organism: Erodium maritimum; assembly: GCA_963921825.1. Classification (NCBI taxonomy): domain Eukaryota; kingdom Viridiplantae; phylum Streptophyta; class Magnoliopsida; order Geraniales; family Geraniaceae; genus Erodium; species Erodium maritimum. Next base: position 23,950,927 of record OY997596.1, on the reverse strand, counting down.
TGTCTCGGAGCCGGCGCGGTCGTCGACGGCTGCGAAAACCTCGACTGCTGACTCTGACGAGGGCGATCTCTGGGTGATTGTACTGTACGCGACTGCTGTGGTCGTCGCACTGTCGTTTCGCCCAACGGCTCGTAGCACTGGCCGATAGTGTGCCCAACTCGGCCGCACTGGTGACACCTGGCCTCGTCGACTCTCGGCCCCGTGTTCATCGGACACTCTCGCTGCATGTGGCCTGGCTGCCCGCAGCTAAAGCATCTCAGCCGTCTCTCTGAAGCGGCTGGCCCCACTGACGCCACCGACCCCTGCTGTCTCGATCCACCCTGATGAGCATGTGCTCGGAAGGATCCCGTGGTCCTCTGTCTTCGCGGCTATCGTGACTCGGATGGCCCCGCAAAGTTGGTCGGCCGCTGTCGGACCTCACGGGTCCTGTCTGCCTCCCGGATACCCTGCTCCACCGTCGCTGCGGTGTCCACGAGCTCTGAATACTTCCGCAACCTCAAGGCGAGAACCTGGTTCCGAATCACCGGCCTCAGTCCTCTCTGGAACCGCAGGCAACGGTTCTGCTCGGTCATCACCATCTCCGGCGCGAATCTGGTCAAGGCCGTGAATCTGGCCTCGTATTCTGCCACCGTCATCCCCTCCTGCTCCAGGTCCAGAAACTGCCGATGCCGCTCCAACCGAGCCGACTTGGGAAAGTACTGTGTCAGAAACACCTCCTGGAAGATGTCGTAGTCGTGCCCGACAATGTCCTTCACACGCCCCCACCAGTGATAGGCGCTGTCCCTCAGCTGGTGAGCTGCGAAGGACACTCTACGGCGACCATCTTCGATACATGATGTATCCAGGTCCCGCGTGACCTGTTCTAGCCACCTCTCGGCTAGGTCGGGGTTCGGCACCCCGACGAATGTAGGTATCCCTAGCTTCAGGAAGTCCAGTAATGCCCGGGATGTATAGTCCTCTGCCGGAACGGGCCTCACTGGGACCGCTGCTGCCTCCGGGGCTGGCGAAGCCGATTCTCGACTGGCGATGACCGCCACCAAACTCTGGACTGTCCTGGTCAGCTCGTCCAGGGCAGTCATAACGGGTGGGTCTGCGACCGGCGGGACGCTGGGCGTGCCCGTAGAAGGTCTCGCATCGCTCCTCCTGTCCTCACCGATAGGAGTACCCTGCGCCTCAACGTACTCGGCGGGCTCAACGGTGGGCACCCGTCCTGGTGTCCCCGCTGACCGTCCCCGCCTGCCTCGCGCGGGCGCTCGTTCCTGTGCCACTGCTGCTCTTCCTCGTCTGCCACGAGCCATAAGTAGGTATCTTATGCACGGATACACGCTAACGTTTAGCTTGCGAATTCATAAAACGACGACAAGCTCAAGAGACTAGCGTTCACACGATCTACGTTCACTCCAGCGTGCTTATCACTAACACGTCACACCGCTCACGCTATTAATACTTTAACTACTAGTATCAGTAAAATAAACCTCAAATAGACCGCACCAACATGCACCAAAACACACGACGACAAACCTGACCGTACAACAAAACAAAAACAACAACAAAAATTGAAAGCGGCTCACTGGACCAGGCCGGCACACGACCCGGGCCGTGCCACCTTCCGGGCCGGCACCCAGGCTGTGCCGTGCCACCTAACGGGTCGGCTCTCCGTCCTGCCCATTTCATCTTCCGGCCAAACCAGTGACCCTTATCTCGTAGCGGTTATGATTTCACACTACGTACACCCGCTATGTCTATCCTAGGGCATTCGTAACTTTCCCCGCTAATGGCGACCAGTACAATAGTACGTCGCAGACAATCGACCACTAAACATATAACACATGTAAGACAACTCAAGATCGACCTCAAACATAAGCCAACACGGCCAAGCAACAACAACACACGCCCACCGAGCCAACCAAAGTCACACACCCACAGGGCCAACCAAAACTCCACAACACGCCCACCGGGCCAATCAATTCAAAAACCTTCTCCTATTCATTACAAAACCCCATTTCTTAACATCAGGTAGTTACAACCCGGTCCAGGCGTCCCCGAACTACATTGTACCCACTTGACGTCAACACCGTCACGCTCGACCACAGGGGCGCCCCTGAGTCGAGTTGCGACAGCTTAAAAACTTTTCACGCAGCAACACACAAACAGTATGCCAGTAACCCCGTACTGCACATACACATAAATGCAAGCAGGACTCACAACACAACGGGTCTACACACGGTTCCCGACCTGCGTACCCAACGTACGACGGGACTTTACCGACTCGACTCTCCCCACCTAATTGACGTACAGTCCGAGGTGTGAAACCTCGAGCTCTGATACCAAGCTGTCACGCCCCAATTTCAGTAAACCGAACTCGGGACGCGAACATTTAAAACAATAAATCATTTGAAACCTGTTTTGAATAAACACTTTAAAATCTCCATTTAGCTAATCAAAATAATATTTACAACTCCAATTAAGTCCCAACAAGAGGACAAAAACATGGTATACGTCGCTAGACTCAAAATAAACCCAGAAACACGCTTCTAGCTCTTCAAGCTTCAGAAGCTCACCTAGTCCAGCCTGCGAACGGTACCTGTAGGAAAAGCAACTAGGGATGAGCGTTCGCTCACCACCACGGATAACAGACTGACTACGGCATACTTAGCAGACAATGTCGGTAACACCCAAAACTAACCCAACACCGGGAAATACAATCCCCAACCCAAGTACTCAAATGACACACCACAATTACCTTCCTCAACAGACTCAGCACTCAGACTCATGATGTAAACCCGACACAACCATTGACGACCTCCACCAAAGACACGACAGATAACTACGCAACACAAACCAAGATCACGAAGGATCGCACTCCAAAAAAGATCACAAAGGATCGCATTCCTGCCAGCTGCTCAGTGCTTAAGAACGCTCGCAACCTCCCGAGACTCTAACTCGGTCAGGCCAGCCAAAGAACGCTCGCAACCTCCCGAGACTCTAACTGGGTCAGGCCAGCCAAAGAACGCTCGCAACCCCCCGAGACTCTAACTCGGTCAGGCCAGCCAAAGAACGCTCGCAACCTCCCGAGACTCTAACTCGGTCAGGCCAGCCAAAGAACGCTCGCAACCTCCCGAGACTCTAACTCGGTCAGGCCAGCCAAAGAATGCTCACAACCCCAAACCACACACGCGCGGCCAGGACCCCTTTCTTGTCGGGTGGGCCCCCTACCCCGTCTGAACATGCAGACGCGTGTGCTCGTGGACCCCCGTTTCATGAAGCGGGCCCCCAACCTCGGGTAACCACAATCACAATCATAAGCAAGTTCAACAACCAGTAACAACACAAGTTCAACACTCACAGGCACTCATGGCCACCCAAGACACCAACAGTAAAACTTGGACTCAACAGCCCCACAGGCACTCACGGCCTACCAAGATACACCAATAGTAACTCACGGGCTCAACAACCCCACGGGCACTCACGGCCACTCAAACCACCAACAAATACTCACGGGCTCAACAACCCCACATGCACTCACGGCCTCTCAAAACCACCAACAGTCACTCACGGGCTCAACAACCCTACAGGCACTCACGGCCTCCCAAGACACACCAACAGTAACTCACGGGCTCAACTACCCTACAGGCACTCGCGGCCTCCCAAGACACACAAACAGTATCTCACGGGCTCAACAACCCTACAGGCACTCACGGCCTCCCAAAACACACCGACAATAAAGACACGGGTTCAACAACCCCACGAGCACTCACGGCCTCCCCAAACACCAAAGGTAAAGACGCGGGTTCAACAACCCCACGGGCACTCATGGCCACCCAAAACACCAAAGGTAAAGACGCGGGTTCAACAACCCCACGGGCACTCATGGCCACCCAAAACTCAACAATAATAGCACGGGCTCTCAAGGCCACCCAAGACTCAACAATAATAGCACGGGCTCTCAAGGCCACCCAAGACTCAACAATAATAGCATGGGCTCTCAAGGCAACCAAAGACATCAACAATAATCCACGGGCTCTCAAGGCCACCAAAGACACCAACAATAAAACACGGGCCCTCAAGGCCACCCAAGACATAAATTAAACAGTCAACCACCGGGCATGGTCATATGCCTCCAGTAATTCTAATACCGCTAAGTTCTTTGCTCCTACGACACTACTAAGTGTCACATGCTTTTCTAATAATCGCTACGTTCCCGTATCATGCCTTTCTAATATTCGATAAACCCAAATAACCCACGACACCCCGATGTCACATGCAATTCTAGTGTTAACTTTCCCTAGTCAGGGCCGAGATCCGGCTACTTTTCCCTACCTCGTGCGTGTTTTCCAAAAGCCAACCAACGAGCTCCGGTGATGATCTCAGTCACTCACCCAGCTTTCCCTTTCCTCGGTCCGTGGCACGATCTAAAAGAACACAATTTTTAATGCACTTTAAACTCGCAGGAAATAAGCTGAAATTCATTAAACTTGATGCCCAAACTTAACCCCGACAATGTCGATCACTCCCAAACTCCCCAAATACTCGACATTGTCGATAAGGGACCCGTAAAGGCCCGATTTGCCCAACATGGCGAATCTGCCCGGGTTTTGTAATTGCCCTTCCGGGGCTCCGAAAATTCCCGTTTTCGTTTCTACGGTCTTAGAATAATTCAAGGGTCCCAATGTACTTGACATAATCAAATTCCGACTTCCGAGTCAATTTATTACCGTTTCAAGTTTCTAAAACCCGTTAATTATAACTTTTCCAATTTAAATCCAATTTTCGATTCGGTTATGGATAGATGGTCCGGGAACATTTTAAACCTCCCGAACACTAAACCCAAGCACCCGAGCACGTGGGCCCCACCCGGCCCAACTTGGCCGTGGGTCTTAGGGCTTAAATGGGCCCGGCCCACCATGGTGGTGGCCGGCCCTAGCTCCGGCCAGCCACCTCACATGGTGGCCAGCCACCCCATATGGTGGCCGGAGCTCCTCCCAAGCTCCCAATCGCCGGAAAACGTTCCCCTTCACCTCCAAACACCTTCAAAACGTCTCCAACAATTCCCCCAACCTCAAAACACCCTAAACTAATAGTTTTACAAAAACCCTAACTTCCAAAATTAAACAAAACGAGAATCGGTTCGGTGTATACTGTAGAGGAGGATGAGGGTAGTTCGATTGCTCCTTGCCTTGAGACGATCCAATGGATGGATGAGCGTGAATAGTGCTCCACAAACCTAGCTCTCTTCTTCTCCTCCTTTTCTCTCTTCTCCTTCTCTCTCTAAAAACACTAACTCTTTTCTTCTTTTTTTTTTCTATTTTTTTCCCTTTTTTTGACTTAATGGCCGAACCCCCCTTTTCACCTCTCATCTTTATTTTCCCCCCAAAACTAACACCACCACATATTGGACAAGTGTCAAGTGGGTCCCACACCTTTTGGGAAAATTGTTAGTCTTAGTGCCCGTAGCTCAATCATAAATGTCCAAATGTATATATCATCGTTAGCAATAAAATTAAAGCGGCTTTATATTACTTATGTGTTGGAGTAATATATCGATGTGTGCTCTGATCTATGCCCACCATGCGAATAGAACCATAGATCGAGATAGATCACACTCGATGGGTCCCTAGTCAACAAAGCTTCACTAGAAGCGACTAGTATGAAAGATGGCTCTTTATGGCTTACGTTCTGTTAGTCATTGGAATGGGATTCCGGAGTCTGATCATAGATATCATGTGGGACATGATATTGGACGACCCGCCCTGAATATGTGCCATAGATTAAGTCATGAACATATTCAGTGTTGTAGCTTGTCATGTATCCTTAGACCAAGGAGTCTTTGTGATCGCTATGTAGTCAACAACTGAGTTTGACCTGAGCCTAACGTTGTCCGTAATAGGGCTTCCATAACGGCCATGATTGGCTTGGGGACGGGCTACATGAGTGACACGAAAGACGGCTAAGGGATTTATCCCTCATACTAAGGTATGGGAAAGATATCGGTTCTCGGCCACTTGATCGAGAGTGACTGGAAGAATAGCATGGCCATGCACATGATACTGGGTATCATATCTTCAGTCATCTCACATATCAAGGAACGGTGATTGAGAATAATAAGGATGACGGCTCTATGCCTTATCTCAATCAGGATATCGGAGATAAAAGGATAATGACAGGGACGACGGAAAGGTTAGAATCGACAAGGTCGATTCGTTATGTAGTGTCAGGCAATACTAAAGTCTCGTTAGTTGCCACTTAAATAGGATCAAGTAAAATGGGATTTTACGTTGATCTATTGACATGCATAAACCTAAGGGTCACACCGGAGGATGAAACTCATTGACACATTTATGGAGAATGGCCAAAAGGGAGTTGTCTCGGGACATGACCAAAACTGAGTTTTGGGTCATGTGCCCGTAAGTGAATAGGACTTTACGGATCGAGACAAGGCTTGGAGTCTTGGGATTGATCGCGTCGGATAATGTTGGACATTTCCGGTATGGAAGGCATGAAGGCGATGAGCGAATCACGGGACCTCGTTGGAAATGGTCACGGGCCATGTTCCAAGAGGCCCATGAAAGGCCCATGCAACCAAGGCCCTTGGAACTAATTAATCAAGTCTTGATTAATTAGTACTAAGTGAGCAAGACAAGGATTAAGGTGTTGGTGATTCACCACCTAACCCAATCTTGTCTTGCCATACTTTGTCCTATTTACACCTTACTTGACACCATACTTGTCCCATGCCTTTAGTTGGACAAGTATGGGTTTTGTTATGTTTAAGTCATCTTTTTTCAACATAACAAAGACAAGACAAGAATAGGAAACACATTTTCTCTCCCTCTTCCATGGCCATTTCGGGTTTGGCTAGTTTCCACCTCCATGTTTGTGTTCTTGAGTCCTCAAAGAGAAGAACTACGTGGCTTTGATTCCCATGTGGATACGTAGGCGTCTTGGAGACTCAAGCCAATCATTCGTTAACCGGTGTTTTTGTTTTGGTAAGAACTAGTGCTGAATTTTTCTCTTGTGAATCCATTCTTTGTTAGTTGTTTCATGGTTTTAATCGTCTCTTGGTTTTCATTGATTTTCCGCTGCGAGTTGGTTCATCTCCAACCCTACCTCGAGACCCAACAGTGGTATCAGAGCATTGCTACCTTCGGGATTCACAAGACGGTGTTCAAAGTTTCGGTTTTGCTAGAAAGTTTCGTTTTTGGCATGTTGTTTTGCTAAATTGTTTGATAACATGTTTTAAATTATTGTTTATGGATTTAATGCATGTAAAATGAATTTTTGAAAATTATTTCAAATCTGGAAATTTTGAAAAAAATTTGATTTTTCGGGTCTCGGGAGCGGGACTCTCGGGGAGCCGAAACCGGGACCGAACGGGGCTCCGTTGGACGGAGCTAGGCCAAGCATGACCATTGGATGGTTGATATGCCAAAGCTAAACCGTTTTGTTAGTTATGACGAGTTTGGAACCGTCATGATGAACTCGAAGATCAAATGTTCAAAAGTTTCATTTTTGAACGGTTTCGATAAACCGAGCATCAAAAAATTTCGAAACTTGGCTATTAATTAAAACCGGAAAATCACATGATGTTTGATAACATGCTTGTTTGATAACACGATGTGTGATGTGATGTTGGCATGGTGTACATAATAGCCCCGAGCTCGATTTAATTATTTATCGCTTTTCACGGCCTGTGAGCCGTTAGAGTTAGCGTGTAATTATTCTTTCAAGGTGTGGTCGTCGAACCACTTGTTTGTAATATTTATTTATTCCCGACCTGCGAGTCGTGTATTAAATTGTAATATTTTACTCAAGACGAAGAAGGGGCGAAAAGGTCATTTGGTGGCTTTTCGGGTGTTGGCATCGGCTTGGAGTCGGTGGAGCTCAAGAAGCTAGTGGGAGTTAGTTTAGGGGGCTATTATGTGCACATTTATCGCTCTATGCTTGGTTTAGTTTATGCATGATTAATTCTATGTGTTTTAGAATTGCATGCTTAACTTTATTTACCGAGCATATCACCTCACATGCAAAGATAAAATTGGAATTTTAATCCTTGTGTGTGAACCCTTAGAACCGTCATTACATTGGATGTAGTTGACGGGTTCAAAGGAAGAATTACATTGGATGTAATTTGAGGCATCATTTCATTTGGAATGTAGTTGATGTGCTCATCGCATCTAGGATGTGCCAAAGTTTTGAACACAACTGGACAAGTAAAAGCGGGTCATGTCCGATACCTCCCAATAATCAACACCTTACTACCTCCCCGTCCTATGGGTGTCGTGCGCATTAGCGGAGCATCCATGGGGAAGCGGGGTAGTAGGTTTGGACGACATATGTGGGTGTCGTGCGCATTAGCGGAGCACCTACATAGTGACGGGCCATAGTTGAAAATTGGTGGACCCGACTACGATTCTCAGCCTGAGGTTGAGCTAGGGTAACAGATAGGGTAAGTCGTGTACATAAGTACATACCCTAGCCAAGAGTCACATTGGATGTGATTGGATGGAGTCCTACCTACATAGCTCGATTAAGTGGTGAGCATTAGTTCAGCTTAATCGAGTGAATCAAGGATCTTGGTTTCAGATTCTAAAGGTTTAGAATCGATTGTTGGTGTTTAAGCTTGATCTTCATAAAATTTATTCAGTTTACTGATTGAATTTTATCTGTTGTAGATCAAATGACAAATTCAGCGAACATTAATAGTTTGTCATTAAAAACCATTCTTGACAGGGTCAAGCTAAATGGGACAAACTATTTGGACTGGTACAGAATTTTGAGGATAGTCCTCAAGTCTGAACGCAAAGAATATGTCCTTGACAAGGCTGTCTCTAAGACCATATCAGAGTTACATGAAGTGTCATTAACTGCTGAGAAGAATATCTCAGGGATCTAGGATCCAAGGATATTCTGATGGTCAACAAGGGAATTGGAAGTGGCAAGGGCTGGGCCCATGCGCACTTGGCAGGAAAGATGAGACACCTGAGAATGTCTGCTTCTACTGCCAATAGCCTGGTCATTGGAACCGGGATTACAGGAAGGTCACGGCTGATCTGAAGAAGGGCAGTGGGACTGCGCCTTCATCAAATAGCCTGGATGATCTGAAGAAGGGCAGTAGGACTGCGCCTTCATCAGGAAACCTGGATGATCTAAGGAAGGGCGGTGGGACTGTGCCTTCATTCGGTATTAACTCTATAGAGCTACATCTCTCTACTTCCAAAGATTTATGGGTATTAGATACCATGACTGAATCTCACACATGCACTAATATATGGTGGCTGAAAGTAGGAGAGATTTGGAAAGCACGAAATGGACCTCAGAGTTGTGGCAACTGTTGTAGGATCCATGAGTCTTGCTTTGCCAAGAGGCCTTGTCTTAGTATTGTATAATGTATATTGCATACCTACTTTTAGTAGGAATATTATATCTGTGTCCGTGTTTGACAAGGAAGGATATAATGTTAATATTGGAAATGGAGTTTTCAATGTTCTATGCAATGATATGTTTTATACCAGTACTGACATGGTTGGAGGATTGTACATATATAAATATGAGTAACAATGCCTCAAGTTCTATATATTCCGTTAATACCAAGAGGTCTAAATCCAACGATTTAAACCTAACTCTGTTATGGTACTGTCATTTGGGTCGCATAAACAAGAAGCGCCTATCAGCACTTCAGAAGTGCGGGCTTTCAGATTCATTCGAATTCCATTCGATCGATAGGTGCAAGGTTTGTTTGATGAGCAAAATGACTAAAGTGCCCTTTATCGATCGCGATGAAAGGGCGGGTGAATTATTGGGGCTGATACACTCGAATGTGTGTAGACCAATAAGTTCACTTGCCAGGAGGGGTTTTAGCTACTTTATCACATTTACTGATGATTACAGTAAATATGGTTATGTCTATTCGCTGAGACATAAGTCTGAAGCTTTTGATAAATTCAAAGAGTTTAAGACTAAAGTAGAAAACCAGCTCGACAAAGGTATTAAGGCACTTCGATTGGATTGAGGTGGAAAATACTTGACCACAGAGTTATTAGATCATATAAAAGAGAATGAGATCCTTTTGGAATGGACTCCTCCTGGGACACTGTAGTTGAAAGATGTAGCCAAACGGAGAAATCGGACATTGTTAGACAATGGTCCGTTCCAAGATTAGTTGGACTGATCTCCCAATCTCTTTCAGGGGTTATGCTCTAGAGACGACCGCATTCATAGTGAATCGGGCTTCGACGAAGGGTGTGGAAGGGACACCATTTTAAATGGTACGGGATGATGCCCGCTTTGTCCTTCCTAAAGATTTGTGGTTGCGAGGCTTATGTGAAACATTTGGTTTCGACTAAGCTCGAACCAAGATCTGAGATATGCACCTTCGTGTGGTATCCCAAAGCAACAAGGGGATACTACTTCTACAATCCCAGTGAGAACATGGTGTTCGTCGCTTGGGGTGGGGTCTTTATGGAAAAGGAGTTTTGTTTCCAAAGACGTTATTGGGAGGACTGTGCATCTCGAAGAAATTCAGGATGGTACATATCTGTCTAAACCAATTGGCAACCCAGTAGAAAGGAGCCAGAGATTGTCATAGAGTAAGAACCAATTCCTGTTACAATTCCGGAAGGTCCAAGGCGATTTGAAAGGATCAATCTTCCACCTCCAAGATATGGTATCCGGAGGTGACAATGAAGTCATGGTGGATCATGATGATCCAGCCACCTTTCCGGAAGTCGTGGATGGGCCCAACTCCGAGTTATGGCTGGGAGCCATGAGGGAGGAAATGCAATCCATGTCGGACAACCGAGTCTGGGAACCGGTTGATCCCATCAATGGGGTAATGACCATCGGATGCAAATGGATCTTCAAGGTGAAGATGGACATGGACGGCAACCCTCTGACCTACAAAGCTCAACTGGTTGCGAAAGGTTATAGGCATGGATTGACTATGAGGAAACCTTCTCCCTAGTGGCTATGGTCAAAATCGATCCAAATTCTTCTTGACATAACTGCGTATCATAATTACGAGATATGGCAAGTGGATGTCAAAACCGCTTTCCTAAATGGAAATTTGACTGAGTACATTTGTATGTCTCGGCCCAAAGGTTTTGACGATCCGAAGAATAAAGGAAAGATTTATAAGTTGTTGAAATCCATATATGGATTGAAACGAACTTCTCGGAGTTGGATCCTTCGTTTTGATGAAGCTGTAATTGGATTTGGCTTAATCAAGAACAAGGATGAATCTTGCGTTTATAAGAAGGCTAGTGGGAGCAAGATTACCTTTCTGGTTCTCATTGAAAACGACATCCCAACCTTGCACGAGACTAAAGCTTGGTTGAGGAAGTGTTTTTCAATAAAGGACTTAGGCGATGCTTCTTATATCTTAAGGATTAAGATATGTAGAGATCGCACCAAGAGGGTCTTGGATTTAAGTCAGGGAACCTATGTGAAAAAGGCATTGAGTAGGTTCTTAATGCTCGATTCAAAGAAAGGACTCTTACCCACTAGTCATGGCATTCATCTCAGCAAGACTCAGTGTCCTAAGACACCTGATGAGCTGAAAAGGATGATGAGAATCCTATGCGCCTGGGGGCAAGATCGATCATATATGCCATGACATGTATGAGACCAGACGTCTCGTAAGCCTTATGTTGTACCAGTAGACATCATTCTAACCCGGGGGAAAGATGATGCTGAACTAGTCGTCGAAAGATGAGTAGACGCTAGTTTTCCAAGACAAATCCAGATGACTTTAGAAGTCAATCAGGATATGTGTTTACGCTGAATGGCAGAGCTTTAGCTGGGAGAGCGTAAAGCAAGATATCATTGCCGAATCTACGACAGAGGCCAAGTACATGGATGCTGCAGAGGCAGCTAAGGAGGCTATGTGGATTTGGAAATTCATGGCAGGGCTGGGTGTAATTAAAAACCCATCCAGCCCGGTGAATCCATCTTGCGACAACACAAGGGCCATTGCGCAAGCTAAAAGCCTAGATCGTATAACAAATCCAAACATGTACTGCGGCATATCCACCTCATCAGATAAATACTGAACTAAGGTGAAGTGAAGATAACCGATATTGCAACAGATGATAACATAGCCAACCCTTTGACTAAGGCAGTGTCACTGCCTGAACATGTTAGACATGTAAAGTCGATGGGGACATATTGGAGTTTAGATTGGAACTAGGGCAAGTGGGAGATTGTTAGTCTTAGTGCCCGTAGCTCAATCATAAATGTCCAAATGTATATATCATCGTTAGCAATAAAATTAAAGCGGCTTTATATTACTTATGTGTTGGAGTAATATATCGATGTGTGCTCTGATCTATGCCCACCATGCGAATAGAACCATAGATCGAGATAGATCACACTCGATGGGTCCCTAGTCAACAAAGCTTCACTAGAAGCGACTAGTATGAAAGATGGCTCTTTATGGCTTACGTTCTGTTAGTCATTGGAATGGGATTCCGGAGTCTGATCATAGATATCATGTGGGACATGATATTGGACGACCCGCCCTGAATATGTGCCATAGATTAAGTCATGAACATATTCAGTGTTGTAGCTTGTCATGTATCCTTAGACCAAGGAGTCTTTGTGATCGCTATGTAGTCAACAACTGAGTTTGACCTGAGCCTAACGTTGTCCGTAACAGGGCTTCCATAACGGCCATGATTGGCTTGGGGACGGGCTACATGAGTGACACGAAAGACGGCTAAGGGATTTATCCCTCATACTAAGGTATGGGAAAGATATCGGTTCTCGGCCACTTGATCGAGAGTGACTGGAAGAATAGCATGGCCATGCACATGATAATGGGTATCATATCTTCAGTCATCTCACATATCAAGGAACGGTGATTGAGAATAATAAGGATGACGGCTCTATGCCTTATCTCAATCAGGATATCGGAGATAAAAGGATAATGACAGGGACGACGGAAAGGTTAGAATCGACAGGGTCGATTCGTTATGTAGTGTCAGGCAATACTAAAGTCTCGTTAGTTGCCACTTAAATAGGATCAAGTAAAATGGGATTTTACGTTGATCTATTGACATGCATAAACCTAAGGGTCACACCGGAGGATGAAACTCATTGACACATTTATGGAGAATGGCCAAAAGGGAGTTGTCTCGGGACATGACCAAAACTGGGTTTTGGGTCATGTGCCCGTAAGTGAATAGGACTTTACGGATCGAGACAAGGCTTGGAGTCTTGGGATTGATCGCGTCGGATAATGTTGGACATTTCCGGTATGGAAGGCATGAAGGCGATGAGCGAATCACGGGACCTCGTTGGAAATGGTCACGGGCCATGTTCCAAGAGGCCCATGAAAGGCCCATGCAACCAAGGCCCTTGGAACTAATTAATCAAGTCTTGATTAATTAGTACTAAGTGAGCAAGACAAGGATTAAGGTGTTGGTGATTCACCACCTAACCCAATCTTGTCTTGCCATACTTTGTCCTATTTACACCTTACTTGACACCATACTTGTCCCATGCCTTTAGTTGGACAAGTATGGGTTTTGTTATGTTTAAGTCATCTTTTTTCAACATAACAAAGACAAGACAAGAATAGGAAACACATTTTCTCTCCCTCTTCCATGGCCATTTCGGGTTTGGCTAGTTTCCACCTCCATGTTTGTGTTCTTGAGTCCTCAAAGAGAAGAACTACGTGGCTTTGATTCCCATGTGGATACGTAGGCGTCTTGGAGACTCAAGCCAATCATTCGTTAACCGGTGTTTTTGTTTTGGTAAGAACTAGTGCTGAATTTTTCTCTTGTGAATCCATTCTTTGTTAGTTGTTTCATGGTTTTAATCGTCTCTTGGTTTTCATTGATTTTCCGCTGCGAGTTGGTTCATCTCCAACCCTACCTCGAGACCCAACAAAAATATCTACTAGATATTTTCCAATCAGATTTTACAGAAATCGGACGTTTCGGGCCCCGAACGGGCACTTTTTTCAAGAAATTACGAAACTTGACGGGCTACACGGAAACGGCTCAACTAAGACCGCTGCGACGACAGTTAAGCTTTTTGGATCCAAACCGGTCCTCGAATGGACCAAAACGTCGCTCGGTTGACTTTTCCAGTAAAAAGTCAACATTTCCCAAATTGATCAGAAAGTTGCCCTGAGTCCCCCGGAACTCATTTTGGTCGATAACGGGGTCAACTCAAGTCCGGTATGACACTCGGGGTCATTTTAGGTTCAATTAAGCGTCAGTCTTAAAAAATTTAAATTTTCCTGTTTTTCGTAGGTTTGACTGGCGTTGACCGGGAGTGGTTATTACAGAGGCGTCCTCTAAAACAAATGACGATCAAAATCTGTAGGAACAGTAGTGAAGGGGATGAGCATTTCGCTCAGTAGGAAAAAGTAGTAAAGGGGATGAGCATTTCGCTCACCACCACGGATACCCGTCCAAATATGGCATACTAGTAAAGCAATAACAACTAACGAAATCAAACAGGAAAACACAAATATCGACACTTGATCCAAGTCAAAGAAACACACATACAACGAAAATATCTACAGCGACACTAGTTGCAAACACAACAGTTGAAAACGGAGGAACCAATCACACCTCATACCTGACACCAAACCGTCACGAGGACGGTTCTCAACAGCCAAACCTGCACCAACTATTTCAAACAGGAACTCATCAAACACAACTCATACCCGATGCCATATAGTCATACGGTCCATTACCAAATACCCATAACGTTATCACCGAAGTCACACAAGAATCACGTAACAGGCATAAGTAACCACGTCGAACTAAAACTAGTCAACACACACCGTAAATCATTAGAAAACACACACAGTAAGTATCCAATAATACGCCGGATCACACAGCACGACTTAAACATATCATACAGGAACACACAACATCGACCTAGATATCATCCCGGAACACTCAACATCGGGGTATGAATCATACCGGAACACACAACATCGGTTTATAAATCCTCCCAAACATATCATACCGGAACACACAGCATCGGCCTAGATATCCTCCCGAAACACTCAGCACGGGGTACGAATCATACCGGAACACACAACATCGGTTGGCACATTTTACCGACATCTAGTCGGAAGGCAGGCGTGCCTCGAACATACAACAAGTCAGACATTACCATGACAACACTCAACAAGAGGTAACGCACAGTCATGAACGATCATCAAAATGTCAATAATATTGCACTTATTACCACTACTTACTCATAACAAGATTCACATAGCATGCCATCTTAATCATCAATTCCCATAACGCACGAAGCTCACCCACATACAACGCCTCAAACATGTTATAAGGCAATGATTCAACAATAAAATTCACACAGGTAAAGCACAACCATCACACAATCCTACGGGCACGACATGGCCCACATGCAATTCTACAGCACGACAAGTCCCAAACCTACGGGCACGACATGGCCCGCAAGTGATTCCACATTTTAAACGACTATACTAGTTATTCACATCCTACATGTGATTCTACAATTATTCCGGTTACTCATATCCTATATTCGGTTCTAGTAACTTTCCTTAATTGAACAAGTAAACACTACTTTTCCCTACCTTAAAAGCAATCCAATGCAGCAGTGACGACCTGGCTAGCTTCCTCCTTCTCCACGAACAAGCCGGACTCTAAGTTAACACGTAACACAAAAACTCAATACTAGTCAAAAGTTGATCAAAGCGGAAGGACACCCAATCGGGCACCACACACAACGAAACCCGAGGCACGACTCGAATCCTAAGGCACGGTTCGGAACCCGAGGCACGGTCCGAATCCTGAGGCAAGGCTCAGATCCCGATGTCCCCGCCACCGGCCCACCGTGGCCGGAGCTCCGACGAGCCTCCGGTCGTCGGAAAACTTCACCTTTTCTCCCAAAAACGTCCCAAACGAGCTCTAGGTCATTAATCCATCATGTTTCAACTAAAAACATTCAATATTAGCTCCAATTTCACATTTCCCCCAATTCCAAAATTAGGGTTTCATCCAGTTCTTCTAATTTCACCCATTTCTTTCCATTACTACTTAATTCCACCAAGGATTTATCATTTCCATCAAGACCCAATCCAATTTCATCTAAATCCTACAAGACCCATAAACTAAAGTTCATCAAAAGTGACAAGAAATGGGTTCTAACCGTAGGAAATGAAGAGATGAAGAGGAATATGGAGAAATTGAGGAGTTTTGATGGTAGAATCAAAGGGAAATGATCTTCTTCTTCTTCTTCTTCTTCTTCTTCTTCTTCTTCTTCTTCTTCTTCTTCTTCTTCTTCTTCTTCTTCTTCTTCTTCTTCTTCTTCTTCTTCTTCTTCTTCAACAATGGAGGCTCAAGCTCTATTTTATCTCTCTAAATTTCAACCAAGGCAAGAGAAATACTGAAATTTGGTTCACATGTGGCCTTTAACCTAAAGTGACAAAGTCTAAAAGCTCATTTTCCCTTGTTTCACCTTTTTGGGAAAAAGTAAGGTCAAAAGTGTCTTTCCACTCTCCTTTTCTCTCCTCAACCTAATTAGTTCCAAGTGTCTATGTGGGTCCATCTCCACTCGCAAATATCTCAGCCCCACTTTAATTAATCCGATAAATCAAATTTTGACCTCGTTTGACCCGAAATTGACTTTTTCGCAAAAACCCTTATTTGAAAGGAAATGACCCAACTAAGCTAACCGTAATGACGACTAAGCGTTTTGGGTCCCGGATAGGTGCCGAACGACCCGCGGAGTCGTCGGTTGACTTTTTGGCGAAAAGTCAACTTTTTCCGAAATTGTCCCAAAAAGCTCTAAGTTTTCCCAAGACTAATCTTGGTCGCTTTAGTTTTCACTTAAAGTCTGAAGTTAGAATGTAATCTCGTTTTCTGCCGGTTTGACCGGCGTTGACCGGGCGTAGTTCTTACACGTAGAGTAAGAACCAATTCCTATTACAATTCCGGAAGCTCCAAGGCGATCTGAAAGGATCAGTCGTCCACCTCCAAGATATGGTATCCGGAGGAGACAATGAAGTCATGGTGGATCACGATGATCCAGTCACCTTTTAGGAAGTCGTGGATGGGCCCGACTCCGAGTTATGGCTGGGAGCCATGAGGTAGGAAATGCAATCCATGTCGGACAACCAAGTCTGGGAACTGGTTGATCCCATCAATGGTGTGAGGACCATCAGATGCAAATGGATCTTCAAGGTGAAGATGGACATGGACGACAACCCTCTGACCTACAAAGCTCAACTGGTGGCGAAAGGTTATAGGCAGATCCAATGGATTGACTATGAGGAAACCTTCTCCCTAGTGGCTATGGTCAAAATCGATCCAAATTCTTCTTGACATAACTGCGTATCATAATTACGAGATATGGCAAGTGGATGTCAAAACCGCTTTCCTAAATGGAAATTTGACTGAGTACGTTTGTATGTCTCGGCCCAAAGGTTTTGATGATCCGAAGAATAAGGGAAAGATTTATAAGTTGTTGAAATCCATTTATGGATGGAAACAAGCTTCTCGGAGTTGGAACCTTCGTTTTGATGAAGCTGTAATTGGATATGGATTAATCAAGAACGAGGATGAATCTTGCGTTTATAGAAGGCTAGTGGGAGCAAGATTACCTTTCTGGTGCTCATTGAAAACGACATCCCAACGTTGCACGAGACTAAAGCTTGGTTGAGGAAGTGTTGTTCAATAAAGGACTTAGGCGATGCTTCTTATATATTAGGGATTAAGATATGTAGAGATTGCACCAAGAGGGTCTTGGATTTAAGTTAGGTAACCTATGTGAACAAGACATTGAGTAGGTTCTCAATGCTCGATTCAAAGAAAGGACTCTTACCCACTAGTCATGGCATTCCTCTCAGCATGACTTGGTGTCCTAAGACACCTGATGAGCTGAAAAGGATGATGCGAATCCCATGCGCCTGGGGGCAAGATCGATCATATATGCCATGACATGTACGAGACCGGACGTCTCGTAAGCCTTATGTTGTATCAGTAGACATCAGTCTAACCCGGAGGAAAGTTAATGTTGAACTAGTCGTCGAAGGATAAGTAGACGCTAGTTTTCCAAGACAAATCCAGATGACTTTAGAAGTTAGTCAGGATATGTGTTTGCGCTGAATGACGGAGCTTTAGCTGGGAGAGTGTAAAGCAAGATACTGTCGCCGTATCTACGACAAAGGCCAAGTACATGGATGCTGCAGAAGCAGCGAAGGAGGCTATGTGGATTTGGAAATTCACGACAGGGTTGGGTGTAATTAAAAACCCATTTTGCGACAACACAAAGGCCATTGCGCAAGCTAAAAGCCCAGATCACATAACAAATCCAAACATGTACTACGTCGTATCCACCTCATCAGAGAAATACTGAACCGAGGTGAAGTGAAGATAACCTATATTGCAACAGATGATAACATAGCCAACCCTTTGACTAAGTCTCTATCGCTGCCTAAACATGTTAAACATGTAAAGTCGATGGGGGACATATTGGAGTTTAGATTGGAACTAAATAAAGAGGGAGATTGTTATTCTTAGTGCCCGTAGTTCAATCCAAAATGTCCAAATGTATATATCATCGTTAGCAATAAAATTAAAGCGACTTTATATTACTTATGTGTTGGAGTAATATATCAATGTGTGCTATGATCTATGCCCAAAATTCGAATAGAACCATACATCGAGATAGATCACACTCAATGGGTCCCTAGTTAACAAAGTTTCACTAGAAGCGACTAGTATGAAAGATGGCTCTTTATGGCTTACGTTCTGTTAGTCATTGGAATGGGATTCCGGAGTCTGATCATAGATATCATGTGGGACATGATATTGGACGACCCGCCCTGAATATGTTCCATAGATTAAGTCATGAACATATTCAGTGTCGTAGCATGTCATGTATCCTTAGACCAAGGAGTCTTTGTGATCGCTATGTAATCAACAACTGAGTTTGACCTGAGCCTAACGTTGCCCGTAATAGAGCTTCCATAACGGCCAGGATTGCCTTGGGGACGGGATACATGAGTGACACGAAAGACGGCTAATGGATTTATCCCTCATACTGAGGTATGGGAAAGATATCAGTTCTTGGCCGCTTGATCGAGAGTGGCTGATAGAATAGCATGGTCATGCACATGATACTGGGTATCAAATATTCAGTCATCTCATATATCAAGGAACAATGATTGAGAATAATAAGGATGACGCCTCTATGCCTTATCTCAATCAAGATATCGGAGATAAAAGGATAGTGACATAGACGACGGAAAGGTTAGAATCGACAGGGGCAATTCGTTATGCAGTGTCAGGTAATACTAAAGTCTCGTTAGTTTCCACTTAAATAGGATCAAGTAAAATGGGATTTTACGTTGATCTATTGACATGCATAAACTTAAGGGTCACACCAGAGTGTGAAACTCATTGACACATTTATGGAGAATGGTCAAAAAGGAGTTGTCTCGGGACATGACCAAAACTGGGTTTAGTTGATGTGCCTGTAAGTGAATAGGACTTTACGGATGGAGACTAGGCTTGGAGTCTTAGGATTGATCGCGTCGGATAATGTTGGACATTTCCGGTATGGAAGGCTTGGAGGCGATGAGCGAATCACGGGACCTCACTGGAAATGGCCACGGGCCATGTTCCAAGAGGCCCATGAAAGGCCCATGCAACCAAGGCCCGTGGAACTAATTAATCAAGTCTTGATTAATTAGTAATAAGTAAGCATGACAAGGATTAAGGTGTTGGTGATTCACCACCTAACCCCAACTTATCTAGTCATACGTTGTCCTATTTACACCTTACTTGTCACCATGCTTGTCCCATGCCTTTAGTTGGACAAGTATGGGGTTTGTTATGTTTAAGTCATCTTTTTTCAACATAACAAACACAAGACAAGAATAGAAAACACAACTTCTCTCCTTTCTCCCTACAATTTCGGGTTTGGCAAGCTCCCACCTCCATCTTTGTGTTCTTGAGTCCTCAAACAGAAGAACTATGTGGCTTTGATTCCCATGTGGATACGTAGGCATCTTGGAGACTCAAGCCAAGCATTCGTTAACCGGTGTTCTTGTTTTGGTAAGAAATAGTGCTGAATTTTTCTCTTGTGAATCCATTCTTTGTTAGTTGTTTCATGGTTTTAATCGTCTATTGGTTTTCATTGATTTTCCGCCGCGAGTGGGTTCATCTCCAAACCTACATCGAGACCCAACATGAGTATCTACACATAAAGGAAATATATCTTCAGCACCGGATCAAGATGAACGTGTTCTGGATATACTCGATAAATTCCACACGCGTGTGATGTCATACACTTTCATTTCAATGACATTCTGTGCTGACATCTTCGCTTATCTTCGCACTGGTTGCACATAGATGATGTCCACTGACATACTAGTTGACATCTTTCTTGACTCAAATGTATCCAATACAGATGTACCAACAATCTACCTCTTCGGCTATTTTTGAGGCAAGCACCCAATAGCACCATATGTTTGTCAGTTCAGGGCCAGAGAGATAATAACATTCCTTAACATGCTCACTCACTTGATATTAAATCATCATTACCAGTTAGAGCATGTAACACACAACCATTAGTTACATATCAGTAACATATGGACATATATCTTTATATCTCCCTCTGATTTCCTCAAAAAATTGCCAAAGATTAAATAAGCAAATAAGTAGGCAAATGTATAGTCACTAAGCACAGTGATAGGGAGATCAGCAAGTACTTCTTTGTTCCTTGGCTTACAGCTGTGAACATGCTCACGAAATGTTGAGGAGAGAGTGCAATTAGCATAGTCATAGGGTATTCCTTGTTGGTACCCTTGAGTAATTATCAAGCAGATCCCGAAGTGGCTGACTTGCTTCAAGACTGTAATACAGTACCACATCCTTGAGACCTTTTTTATGCATAGATGGAGGTACCTACCTTCGCAAGAGATGTGTATACACAAGCTATAAGGTAATTTGAAATGATAAATATGTTTATTTCACATACCTGATCAATTAGACCTTCTCATTGCTCAATGGAGCAAAGTTCCAATACGGGCCTTAGCTTTTCATAAACGAACAACATCTAGAGCCTTTATGAAGATGTCTTCTAATTGTCTCATTAGGGTGGAGAGAATAACACATAACTTCAAAAATAATCACATTTTGAATTGGAGTCTTTTGGCTCAACATCTTCTTGGACATCGTTCTTGATAGCTTGCATGTCATGAAGAATATTTTTCAACATCTTCTTTCGGTCTTTTACAACGAAAATTGAAACTTGTACTTTCTTCATGACTGAGCTTGAATAGGCTGAACCTCTTGAGTCGTTAGCATTCTTACCCTGCTTATTAGATGCCTTGACTTCATTTTTGACATTTGATCTTGTAAGGCGTTTCATATTGAAGGATAGTGGTAGAGACTTCTTACCTTCCACATGCGAGGATATTGATGCGGAATCAAACTTCAGTGTAAATGATCCTGGCGAGTTCTTTAGTGATACTTGACGCATGAGAGGAAGGTGTCCAGTTAGCCATCCCAATCCTATACAAAACAGAGTATATGAAAGAGGGCTTTGAGGATGCTATCTTACCCTTTGCTAGCCATTTTTGAACAGATGTTCTAGCTATCTCCTTGGCAACCTCGTCAAGCACAAACGTATAGATTTCTGGCCTAGTTGTTTTTCTTCCTAAATAAGAATTGATGACATCTTCATTGCATCAATGACTTTGTCTCTCACAATAACCATATCAAGTCTAGGAATGCGGTTGGCAACAAATTTTCTCACTAGCTGAAGACAATACTTTACCAATTGAGCATCTTGAAGAATTTTGAATACTTGCTCCAAACCTTTGACATCTTCAGAAATCTCCCTTTCTGGACACGTAGATATCCGAGAGATAACATCCCATTTCTAGGCACCTTCTTCTGATGTTCTTTTCATAGAACCAGATTCCTTTCCCTTGAGTGAGGGTGATGATAAAAATCCTTCAGCAACTTATTCCTCGGAAGAGGGTTCATCGAAGAGGTGTATTACAGACTTGACATTCTTCTGTGGAGTAAAGGTACCAACGACCCTTTTCTTCATCAATTCCTTGTGGCTTGAGTCTCTTAGACTCCCTCTTGGGAATGCAGACAGAGATTTTGATTCTCCTTTTCTTCTCATTGATAGGATCCAAGACTATCGAGGTGAATTTTTTATTAACCTCATTACCAGCCTCTTTATGAACTTCCTTAATAACATCATGTGTTCCTTCCTCTTTTTCAACATGAACAACATTTGGAATTACTTCCTTTTAAACTGATTTTGTAACTTTTCTTCCTCAACAACTACAAACTTGACAACGACATTAGCTTCTAAAGTATGGAGTTGAGAAGCTTCAGGTGTAGACTGACCGACTGAAATTTGATCAGTTTCTATAAGGCTTGATACTTCCTTTCTCCTTCATTAGTTCAAGACATTTTGGATGAAATTTTGATGGACATCTTGATGTCTCATAGTACATATCCCAGTTGCAGTCTTTTAAATTCACAAATCGATCAGCATCGAGATTTCCAAGTGATCAGTAGGGACGTATTCCAGGTAGATTACCTTGTTGTTCATAGAAATCGTGATAATTTGATGTTCTAGGATGATGTTAGGACATATTGATTGACATTATACTCATGACACATTTATTCTTTTCATAGCTACTGAGAACTCTTTCCTTCAATAGTAGGTGAGGCACTGTAGTCATTCTTCTTACTGGACCAACTAATTAACTTGTTCTCACAATCAGAAACATTCTCTATATTGGCCTTGACTTTTGGAAAAACATATGGGTTGACATGTGTACCTAGAACATCCTAAGTGATAACTTTTGTTGAGTTCAACGTATCACCTCATTCCTCTTGGTCGTGGAACTTATCAAGCTTCCTCAAGTTTAGAATGCTGAACTTTTTGTCTTTTAGTCCAACTTCGTCTCCTTTTGTCAAAGACATATTGAGGCAGAAAAACATGTAGATACTATAATTCCACTTCGAGACCAAATATAGAAATCTCCTTTTGATCGGGTTCCAACCATAATAGTAGATATATATTTGTCCAAAACATGACACATGGCTTTTATTAAATTCTACTAACAGATCCAAATCACATATTCGACTTACGCTGAACAGATTGGCCGTGAGTCCTTCTACTAGTGATGTCTTAGTTAGACACTTAATACAAGGGAATTTCAGTTGACCCTTTCCAAGGACTCGTGCCTTGACCCCATCACCAAATGTAATATACCAATCAAGGCATAACCAAACATTTGTCAAGAATTCACGATTTCCAATCATGTGTCGTGAAGCTCCATTGTCAAAGTACCATATATGTTCGTTGGATTCAGCAAGGGTGGTATAAGCAGCATTGGCTCGGTAATTCTCACCCTGAACCTTTTATTTCTGCTTTCAGATTCACTTGAGAGTGTTTATCTTTGACTCTCCATGACCGGTTTGAAGAAGTCTGAGATTGCATAGACATTCTATGTTAAATTCGAGAGGTTCCATGCAGTTGGAAGCATTGTGGTCTTATGTGACCTTTCTTACCGCATAAATGACATACTCGGTGTGCTTTCTTGAGTTTGTCTACCAACAACGATACAACCTGAGAATTGGAATTGTGTTGATACGGTTGATCAATTGTATGTCTGGCAGGATGTCATGCAAGATGTTGCTCACGATGTCGAGTATGATGATGTTGACCATTGTATACCCCTTTGTTGTCATTCTCTTCTTAACCTTTTATTTTTTGTATGCACTGATAGAGATCATTTTGAGGGGTAAACACTATTTGAGAAGATGAGGCTTCATTGGTATACCAAGTCCATTCATATCTCTTGTTAGTTTTCACATGGGCAAAAGAGTGTCTAACTTGTCCATGCTTGAATTCATCATCCTAGAATTCTTGGTGATTCTCCCAAGATCCAATTTGAGTCTGCTTACTTCTTCTTTAAGAAACGCCACTTGATCAATTAAATTTGCATTTTCTTCTATTAGAATTTGTGTCTGATCTTCACATGAAGGAAAGTCAACAATATCAATACTATTGGTAAATGCAAGGAAATTGTTTACATGTTCATTGTCATTGGGCTTGTTATCATCATCTGACATGGATTCCTTGAAGTCTTTCCTTTTCTTCTTTAGATAATTGGGACATTCTCGCCTGATGTATCCATATCCTTGACATTCATGGCATTGGACTCCCGTTCCTTTGCTCGTATGATTAGCATGTCTCTCCCATGATTTATGTCCTTTTTGATCTGAGATGTCAGGAACATTTTGGTGAGCATCAGGATTGACGTCTCGATGATTGTACCGTCTTGGCATCATGTTTTTTCATCACCTTCTTTACTATCAGGGCTATGCTTTTGTCCATCTCTTCTTCTGAGTCAGAGTGAGTTTCTCATTTATGTGTTCTGTAGAGATTTTCAGTGCAATTCCTTTGCTTCTTGTCTCTGATCTTGGAAGAGACAACTTGAATGTTATGAGTGAAACCATAAGTTCATCAAATCTGAGAACACTCAAGTCATGCATTTCTTCAATTGTAGTTATTTTCATCCTGAACCTAGAGTTTACAGCTCGCATAGTGTTTTTGACCAGGTCCTCATCTACCATAGGTTTCCTATGAGCATATGATTCATTTGCCAAATCTCTGATTCACACATGGAACTAAGTGATTGTTTCATCATCACTCATGCTCAGTGCTTCGATTTTTCGTGAGATGTTGTAGTTTTTGATCCCTCACTTTAGTGGTTCATTCATAGGTTGTAGCTAGTATCTCCAAAGCTTACTTTGCATAAGCATGGGTGTTAATTAACTTAAAAACATTCTGGTCAACTCCATTGAAGATTTCATTGAGAGCACGTGAATTTCCTAGTTCTTCATCATATTCAGCAGTACTCCAATCTATCTCTGGTTTGTGAATAGATGGCTTTCCTTCCTCAGTTGTAGTCTGTAGAGGTTTTCACACATTAATCACATATTTTGAAAGTCTTACTATGCAAAGATTTCAGAAAAGCACTCGATTTGGCCTTCTAGTAACCATAGTTTGTTCCATCCAATACCAGTGGACGAGTGATTTAGCCTCCTTCCCTTGAAGTTTTCATAGTGCACACATAGAATTATCTTCCCTCCAAGATCACACTACTTAGATTGAGTGACCTACTCTGATACCAATTGAAATTATGATCAAGTGCAACTACTAAATGAGATGTCACTTAGAATGTTAAGACATGTACTCTAACATCTCAATTTAGTAATCGAATGGAAAGTAATAATAACTTCAAGCATTCACACACGAAGACACACGATTGATTACCCAATTCGGTGCAACACAACCTATGTTTGGGGGCAATTTGTCGTGGAATGGTTGTTTTCACTATACTGCAATAATCAATGTCACGCCCCAAATTCAGTAGAACCGAACCCGGGACGCGAACGGTAAAACCATAAAACCATTTTCAAACCTTTTAAATAAATCGCTTAAAAATCACCATTTAGTTAATCAAAATAATAACTTACAACTCAAAAGCACGTCCAAAACAAGTGGACAAAAGACAAGGCGTACGTCGCTAAACTCAAAAGGAAACCCGGACTCCCGCTCCCAGCTCTTCAAGCTTCGAGAGCTCACTTAGTCCGTCTCGCGACCAGTACCTGTAGGAAAAGCAGCTAGGGGTGAGCGTTCGCTCACCGCCATGGATACCAGAATGACTACGGCATACTAGCAGACAATGCCAGAAACACCAACAACAACACAAACACCGGGGACTACTATCCCCAACTCAAGTAACTCGACTCACACACAAACTGTTACTTTCCCCAACTGACTCAACACCCGGACATGTAATGTAGACCCAACACAGCGGTTACGACTTCCACCAAAGACTCAAAAGATAACCACGCAACACCCAAGATCACAAAGGATCGCACCCCAAACAAGATCGCAAAGGATCGCACTCCAGCTGTTCAGTGCCGGTTGCTAACCGGTTGGGCTCGAGCCTGCCCCACGCAACTTCCCCGACACGCAGTCGGGTCAGGCGGTCGACCTGTCAGCGATATACAACGCAATACTTTTCCGATAGCTGGTCGGAAGGGGAGCTTCCCTTCATCGCTAAAGAGTGCTCAACCTTACCGATCTCTGTCAGGAGGCTAGCCAACACCCAGGCAGCTTCCCTGATCCCTGTCGGGTCAGGCGGTCGACCTGTCCTCATCCTCAGGCAACCACAATCACAACCAAAGTTCAACAAACAACAACAACACAGGTTTAACACTCCACAGGCACTCATGGCCACCCAAGTCCCCAACAGTAAAACACGAGTTCAATAACCCCACGGGCACTCATGGCCACCCAAGACACACCAACAATAAAAGACGGGTTTAACAACCTCACGGGCACTCATGGCCACCCAAGACACCAACAGTAAAACACGGGCTCAACAACCTCACGGGCACTCATGGCCACCCAAGACACACCAACAGTAAAATACGGGTTTAACAACCCCACGGGCACTCATGGCCACCCAAGACACACCGACAATAAAATACTGGTTTAACAACCTCACGGGCACTCATAAACAATACAATCAACCTCCGACCATAACCAAATGCCTCCAGTATTTCTAATATCAATACGTTCACGGCTCCTACGACCCTACTAAGTGTCATATGCATTTCTATTGTTCCATACGTTTCCGTATCATACGACACCACCCGGTGTCGCCTGCCTTTCTATTGTTCGATAAACTTACCTATCCCACGACACCCAAGTGTCACATGCATTTCTACTGTTAACTTTCCCTAGTCAAGGCTGAGATCCGGCTACTTTTTCCTACCTCGTACGCTTTCCCCAAAAGCTCACGCCCAAGCTCCGGCGTGCTCACGATCACTCGCCTAGCTTTCCCTTTCCTCTGTCGGTGGCACGATCGTAGGGAATGAAGATGGGAGCTCGTTTCTTCTATCGTTGAGACAATCCGTCGGTTGGATCATCGGGAAATCACAAAACCCCCAACTCCTTCTTCTCTCTTCTTTTCTCTCTTTAAAAACCCCTTTTTCCTATGTATGGCCGAACACACCCCCCTCTCTCATCCTTGTCTTGTTTCAAAAATTACCTAACACCACCACATAATTGACATGTGGCAAGTGGGTCCCACACCTTTTGAAAATATCTTCTAGATATTTTTCAGTCATATTCGCGAAATTCGGCCGTCTCGGGCCCCGAACGGGCACTTTTTCCAAGAAATTACGAAACTTCACGGGCTAAAAGGAAACGGCTCAACTAAGACTGCTGTGATGACGGCTAAGCTTTTTGGATCCAAAACGGACCTCGAACGGACCAAAACGTCCCTCGGTTGACTTTTCTAGCAAAAAGTCAACCTTTCCCAAATTGGTCAGAAAGTTGCCATGAATCCCCCGGAACTCACTTTGGTCGATATCGGGGTCAACTTAAGTCTGGTATGACCCTCGGGGTCAAATTTAGGTTCATTTAAGTGTCTGATCAAAAATTTTAAATTTTCCTGTTTTTCGAAGATTTGACTGGCGTTGACTGGGAGTGGTTCTTACAATCAACATAAGAGTTTCTCAGATCATCCAGATCAAACCTATGTTATCATTACACAATGACAAGCCTATTACAGGGCTCCCCCTGAATCCGAGCTTCAAGCTCGATTCCACTCTTGAAGCACCTTGGTCTTGGATTTTTCTTCGTATTTTATAAGGGATTGTGACACCTCAATGACAAGAACATCACTCCATTTCTTGTTCAGTTACAAGACAAGGTGTGAGCACGAAAACATTCTTTTTGCTTCGATTCATCTAGTTTATCGACACGCTAGTCCAACACGTTCAAGAACAATAAACTCATGAACACAAGAAAAAGCACAAAAGTAGTCTTCTTAGACACAAATGATCGACATATAGTCAGTATTGCGATCAACCTTAGCTCTAGAGGTCTTCTTGATATGTATATTTCTTCTGACCTTCAAAACACGTGCCTCCTATGGTTTTATCACCTTAGAGTCATGATTACGCTGAACCTCATCTTTCCCCGTGTTGGGTCTCGAGGTAGGGTTGGAGATGAACCAACTCGCAGCGGAAAATAAAAGAAAACCAAGAGACGATTAAACCATGAAACAACTAAAAAAGAATGGATTCATAAGAGAAAAATTCAACACTATTTCTTACCAAAACAAGAACACCGGGTAACGAATGATTGGCTTGAGTCTCCAAGACGCCTACGTATCCACATGGGAATCAAAGACACGTAGTTCTTCTCTTTGAGGACTCAAGAACACAAAAATGGAGATGAAAGCTTTCCTTGGCCGAAATTGGGGAGGGGAGGGAGAGAAAATTGTGTTTCCTATTCTTGTCTTGTGTTTGTTATGTTGAAAAAAGATTACTTAAACATAACAAACTCCATGCTTGTCCAACTAAAGGCATGGGACAAGTATGGTGACAAGTAAGGTGTAAATAGGACAAACTATGGCTAGACAAGATTTGGTTAGGTGGTGAATCACGAACACCTTAATCCTTGTCTTGCTTACTTAGTACTAATTAATCAAGACTTGATTAATTAGTTCCATGGGCCTTGGTTGCATGGGTCTTTCATGGGCCTCTTGGAACATGGCCCGTGGCCATTTCCAACGAGGTCCCGTGATTCGCTCATCGCCTCCAAGCCTTCCATACCAGAAATGTCCAACATTATCCGACATGATCAATCAAAAGACTCCAAGCCTTGTCTCGATCCCTAATGTCCTATTCACTTACGGGCACATGACCCAAAACCTAGTTTTGGTCATGTCCCGAGACAAATCCCTTTTGGCCATTCTCCATAAATGTGTCGATGAGTTTCATCCTCCGGTGTGACCTTTAAGTTTATGCATGTCAATAGATCAACGTAAAATCCCATTTTACTTGATCCTATTTAAGTGGCAACTAACGAGACTTTAGTATTGTATGACAGTGCATAACGAATCGACTTGTCCATTCTAACCTTTCCGTCGTCTATGTCACTATCCTTTTATCTCCGATATCCTGATTGAGATAACGCATAGAGGTGTCATCCTTATTATTCTCAATCACTGTTCCTTACTATATATGAGATGACTGAATATTTGATACCCAGTATCATATGCATGGCCATGCTATTCTTTAAGTCACTCTCGATCAAGCGGCCGAGAACCGATATTTTTCCCATACCTCAGTATGAGGGATAAATCCCTTAGCCGTCTTTCGTGTCACTCATGTAGCCCGTCCCCAAGCCAATCCTGGCCGTTATGGAAGCCCTGTTACGGAAAACGTTAGGCTCAGGTCAAACTCAGTTGTTTACTGCATAGTGATCACAAAGACTCCATGGTCTAAGGATACATGAGAAGCTACAACAATGAATATGATCATGACTTGATCTATGGCACATATTCATGTCCGGTCGTCCAATATCATGTCCCACATGATATCTATGATCAGACTCCGGAATCCCATTCCAATGACTAACAGAATGTAAGTCATAAAGAGCCATCTTTCATACTAGTCGCTTCTAGTGAAGCTTTGTTGACTAGGGACCCATCGAGTATGATCTATCTTGATCTATGGTTCTATTCGCTTGGTGGGCATAGATCAGAGCACACATCGATATATTACTCCAACACATAAGTAATATAAAGCCGCTTTAATTTTATTGCTAACGATGATATATACATTTGGACATTTAGGATTGAACTACGGGCACTAAGACTAAAAATCTCCCACTTTCCCTAGTTCCAATCTAAACTCCAATATGTCCCACATCGACTTTACATGTCTAACATGTTTAGGCAGCGACGCTGCCTTAGTCAAAGGGTTGGCTATGTTATCATCTGTTACAATATAGATTATCTTCACTTCACCTCAGTTCAGTATTTCTCTGATGATGTGGATACGCCGCAGTACATGTTTGGATTTGTTATGCGAACTGGGTTTTTAGCTTGCACAATGGGCCTTGTGTTGTCACAAAATGGATTCACCGGGTTGGATGGGTTTTTAACTACACCCAACCCTGCCGTGAATTTCCAAATCCACATAGCCTCCTTAGCTGCCTCTGCAGCATCCATGTACTTGGCCTCTGTCGTAGATTTGGCAATGGTATCTTGCTTTACGCTCTCCCAGCTAAAGCTACGCCATTCAGCGTAAACACATATCCTGAATGACTTCTAAAGTCATCTGGATTTTTCTTGGAAAACTAGCGTCTACTCATCCTTCGACGACTAGTTCATCATCATCTTTCCCTCGGGTTAGACTGATGTCTTCTAGTACAACATAAGGCTTACGAGTCGTCCGGTCTCGTACATGTCATGGCATATATGATCGATCCTGCCCCTAGGCGCATGTGATTCGCATCATCTTTTTCATCTCATCAAGTGTCTTAGGACACTGATTCTTGCTGAGATGAATGACATGATTAGTGGGTAAGAGTCCTTTCTTTGAATAGAGCATTGAGAACCTACTCAATGCCTTGTTCACATAGGTTCCCTGACTTAAATCCAAGACCCTCTTGGTGCGATCTCTACATATCTTTATCCCTAAGATATAAGAAGCATCGCCTGAGTCCTTTATTGAAAAACACTTCCTCAACCAAGCTTTAGTCTTGTGCAAGGTTGGGATGTAGTTTTCAATGAGAACCAGAAAGGTAATCTTGCTCCCACTAGCCATCTTATAAACGCAAGATTCATCCTCATTGTTGGTTAAGCCAAATCCGATTACAACTTCATAAAAATGAAGGATCCAACTCCGAGAAGTTGTTTCAATCCATAAATGGATTTCAACAACTTATAAATCTTTCCCTTATTCTTCGGATCGTCAAAACCTTTGGGCCGAGACATACAGACATACTCAGTCAAATTTCCATTTAGAAAAGCGGTTTTGACATCCACTTGCCATATCTCTTAATTATGATACGTACTTATGTCAAGAAGAATTTGGATCAATTTTGACCATAGCCACTAGGGAGAAGGTTTCCTCATAGTCAATCCATTGGATCTGCCTATAACCTTTTGCCACCAGTCGAGCTTTGTAGGTCAGAGGGTTGCCGTCCATGTCCATCTTCACCTTGAAGATCCATTTGCATCCGATGGTCCTCACACCATTGATGGGATCAACCAGTTCCCAGACTCGGTTGTCCGACATGGATTGCATTTCCTCCCTCATGGCTCCCAGCCATAACTCAGAATCGGGCCCATCCACGACTTCCTGAAAGGTGGCTGGATCATCGTGATCCACCATGACTTCATTGTCACCTCCGGATACCATATCTTGGAGGTGGACGATTGATCCTTTCAGATCGCCTTGGAGCTTCCGGAATTGTAACAAGAATTCGTTCTTACTCTATGACCATCTCTGGCTC
Source organism: Erodium maritimum (assembly GCA_963921825.1). Taxonomy (NCBI): domain Eukaryota; kingdom Viridiplantae; phylum Streptophyta; class Magnoliopsida; order Geraniales; family Geraniaceae; genus Erodium; species Erodium maritimum. Next base: position 23,919,550 of record OY997596.1, on the reverse strand, counting down.
CCTTTCTACTGGGTTGTCAATTGGTTTAGACGGATGTGTACCATCCTGAATTTCTTCGAGATGCACAGTCCTCCGAATGACGTCTTTGGAAAAACAATTCCTTTTCCATAAAGACCCCACCCCAAGCGACGAACACCATGTTCTCACTGGGTTTGTAGAAGTAGTATCCCCTTGTTGCTTTGGGATACCACATGAAGGTGCATGTCTCAGATCTTGGTTCGAGCTTAGTCGAAACCAAATGTTTCACATAAGCCTTGCAACTACAAATCTGTAGGAAGGACAAAGCGGGCATCTTCCCATGCCATTTCTAAAATGGTGTCCCTTCCACAGCCTTCGTCGGAGCCCAATTCACTATGAATGCGGTCGTCTCTAGAGCATAACTCGCAGAAACAGATTGGGAGATAAGTCCAACTGATCATGGATCGTACCATATCCAATAAAGTCTGATTTCTCCGCTCGGACACATCATTTAATTGCGGTGTTCCGGGAGGAGTCCATTCTGAAAAGTTTCTGCTCCCCACCATATGATCTAAAAACTATGTGGTCAAGTATTTTCCACCTCGACCCAATCGAAGTGCTCTTAATACTTTTCCCGAGCCAGTTTTCTACTTCAGTCTTGAACTCTCTGAATTTATACAAAGTTTCAGACTTATGTTTTATTGAATAGACATAACCATATCTACTGTAATCAACAGTAAATGTTATAAAGTAGCTAAAACCCCTCTCGGCAAGCGAACTTATTGGTCTACACACACCCGAGTGTATTAGCCCCAATAACTCACCCGTCCTTTCACTGCAACCGATGAAAGGGGCTTTAGTCATTTTGTCCATCAAACAAGCCTCGCACCTATCAATCGAATGAAATTGTAACGGACTTAAAAGTCCGCACTTCCGAAGTGTTGATATGCGTTTTTGTTTATACGACCCTAATGACAGTGCCTTATAAGAGTTTCGGTTTAAATCGTCGGATTTAGACCTCTGGGCATTAACTTTATAAATAGAGCTTGAGGCATTGTTACTCATATCTAATATGTACAATCCTCCAACCATGTTAGCACTAACATAAAACATATCATTGCATAGAATATTGAAAACAAAAATTATATCCTTCCTTGTCTAACATGGACACGAATATAATTTTCCTACTACAAGTAGGTATGCAATATACATTATGTAGCACAAAACTAGGCCTCTTGGAAAAGCAAGACTAATGGATCCCACAGCAGTCACCACAACTCTGAGGTCCACTTCGTGCTTTCCAAACCTCTCCAACTTTCAGCCACTATACGTTAGTGCATGTGTGAGATTCAGTCCTGGTATCTAATACCCATGAATCTTTGGAAGTAGAGAGATGTAGCTCTATATAGTTAATACCGGATGAAGGCACGGTCCCACCGCCCTTCCTTAGATCATCCAGGTTTCCTGATGAAGGCGCAGTCCTACTTCCCTTATTTAGATCATCCATGCTATTTGATGAAAGCTTAGTCTCACTGCCCTTCTTTAGATCAGCCGTGAACTTCCTGTAATCCCGGTTCCAATGACCAGGCTGTTGGTAGTAGAAGCAGACATTATCAGGTGTCTCATCTTTCCCGCCAAGTGCGCATGGGCCCCGCCCTTGCCACTTCCAATTCCTTGTTGACCATCGGAATATCCTTGGATCCCAGATCCCTGATATTCTTCTCAGCAGTTAATGACACTTCATGTAACTCTGATATGGTCTTAGAGACAGCCTTGTCAAGGACATATTCTTTGCGTTCAGACTTGAGGACTATCCTCAAAATTCCGTACCAGTCCAAATTGTTTGTCCGAATTAGCTTGACCCTGTCAAGAGTGGTTTTTAATGACAAGCTATTAATGTTCGCTGAATCTGCCATTTGATCTACAACAGATAAAATTCAATCAGTAAACTGAATACATTTTATGAAGATCAAGCTTAAACACCAACAATCGATTCTATACCTTTAGAATCTGAAACCAAGATCCTTGATTCACTCGATTAACCTGAACTAATGCTCACCACTTAATCGAGCTATGTAGGTAGGACTCCATCCAATCACATCAAATGTGACTCTTGGGTAGGGTATGTACTTATGTACACGACTTACCCTATCTGTTACCCTAGCTCAACCTCAGGCTGAGAATCGTAGTTGGGTCCACAAATTTTCATCTATGGCCCGTCACTATGTAGGTGCTCCGCTAATGCGCACGACACCCACATATGTCGTCCAAACCTACTACCCCGCTCTCCCATAGATGCTCCACTAATGCGCACGACACCCATAGGACGAGGATGTAGTAAGGTGTTGATAATTGGGAGGTATCGGACATGACCCATTTTTACTTGTCCGGTTGTGTTTAAAACTTTGGCACATCTCAGATGCGATGAGCACATCAACTACATTCCAACTGCAATTATGCCTCAAATTACATCCAATGTACTTCTTCCTTTGAACCCGTCAACTACAATGCAATGATGGTTCTAAGGGCTCACATACAAGGATTAAAATTCCAGTTTTTATCTTTGCATATGAGGTGAAATGCTTGGTAAATAAAGTTAAAGCATGCAATTCTAAAACACATAGAATTGATCATGCATAAACTAAACCAAGCATAAATCGATAAATGTGCACATACTAGCCCCCTAAACTAACTCCCACTAGCTTCTTGAGCTCTATCTACTCCAAGCCGATGCCAATACCCGAAGCCACCAAATGACCTTTTCGCCCTTTCTTTGTCTCGAACAAAATATTACAATTTAATACACAACTCGCAGGTCGATGATAAATAAATATTAAAAATAAGTGGTTCGACAACCACACCTTGAAAGAATAATTACACGCTAACTTTAACGGCTCGCAGGCCGTGAAAAGCGATAAATAATTAAAACGAGCTCGGGGCTATTATGTACACCATGCCAACATCACATCACACACCGTGTTATCAAACAAGCATGTTATCAAACATCATGTGATTTTCCGGTTTTAATTAATAGCCAAGTTTCAAAAAGTTTTGATGCTCGGTTTATCGAAACCGTTCAAAAATGAAACTTTTAAACATTTGATCTTCGATTTCGTCATGACGGTTCCAAACTCGTCATAACTAACAAAAAGGTTTAGCCTTGGCATATCAACCATCCAATGGTCATGCTTTGCCTAGCTCTGTCCAACGGAGCCCCGTTCGGTCCCGGTTTCGGCTCCCTGAGAGTCCCGCTCCCGAGACCCGAAAAATCAATTTTTTTTTCAAAATTTCCAGATTTGAAATAATTTTCAAAAATTCATTTTACATGCACTAAATCCATAAACAAGAATTTAAAACAAGTTGGCAAATTAACATGCCAAAACCGAAACTTTCAACACCGTCTTGTGAATCCCAAAGGTAGCACGGCTCTGATACCACTGTTGGGTCTCGAGGTAGGGTTGGAGATGAACCAACTCGCAGCGGAAAATAAATGAAAACCAAGAGACGATTAAACCATGAAACAACGAACAAAGAATGGATTCACAAGAGAAAAATTCAGCACTATTTCTTACCAAAACAAGAATATCGGGTAACGAATGATTGGCTTGAGTCTTCAAGACGCCTACGTATCCACATGGGAATTAAAGCCACGTAGTTCTTCTCTTTGAGGACTCAATAACACAAAAATGGAGATGAAAGCTTGCCTTGGCCGAAATTGGGGAGGGGAGGTAGAGAAAATTGTGTTTCCTATTCTTGTCTTGTGTTTGTTATGTTGAAAAAAGATTACTTAAGCATAACAAACTCCATGCTTGTACAACTAAAGGCATGGGACAAGTATGGTGACAAGTAAGGTGTAAATAGGACAAAGTATGGCTAGACAAGATGGGGTTAGGTGGTGAATCACCAACACCTTAATCCTTGTCTTGCTTACTTAGTACTAATTAATCAAGACTTGATTAATTAGTTCCATAGGCCTTGGTTGCATGGACCTTTCATGGGCCTCTTGGATCATGGCTCGTGGCCATTTCCAACGAGGTCTCGTGATTCGTCATCGCTTCCAAGCCTTCCATACTCGAAATGTCCGACATTATCCGATGTGATTAATCAAAAGACTCCAAGTCTTGTCTCGATCCGTAATGTCCTATTCACTTATGGGCACATGACCCAAAACCCAGTTTTGGTCATGTCCCGAGACAAATCCCTTTTGGCCATTCTCCATAAATGTGTCGATGAGTTTCATCCTCTGGTGTGACCCTTAGGTTTATGCATGTCAATAGATCAACGTAAAATCCCATTTTACTTGATCATATTTAAGTGGTAACTAACGAGACTTTAGTATTGCCTGACACTGCATAACGAATCGACCTTGGTGATTCTAACCTTTCCGTCGTCCATGTCATTATCCTTTTATCTCTGATATCCTAATTGAGATAAGACATAGAGCCGTCATCCTTATTATTCTCAATCATTGTTCCGTGATATGTGAGATGACTGAATATATGATACCTAGTATCATGTGCATAGCCATGTTATTGTTTCAGTCACTCTCGATCAAGCGGCCGAGAACCGATATATTTCCCATACCATAGTATGAGGGATAAATCCCTTAGTCGTCTTTCGTATCACTCATACAGTCTGTCCCCAAGCCAATCTTGGCCGTTATGGAAGCCCTGTTACGGACAACGTTAGGCTTAGGTCAAACTCAGTTGTTTACTGCATAGCGATCACAAAGACTCTATGGTCTAAGGATACATGACAGGCTACGACAATGAATATGATCATGACTTGATCTATGGCACATATTCATGTCGGGTCGTCCAATATCATGTCCCACATGATATCTATGATCAGACTCCGGAATCCTATTCCAATGACTAACAGAACGTAAGTCATAAAGAGCCATCTTTCATACTAGTCGCTTCTAGTGAAGCTTTGTTGACTAGGGACCCATCAAGTGTGATCTATCTTGATCTATGGTTCTATTCGCTTGGTGGGCATAGATCAGAGCACACATCGATATATTACTCCAACACATAAGTAATATAAAGCCGCTTTAATTTTATTGTTAGCGATGATATATACATTTGGACATTTAGGATTGAACTACGGGCACTAAGACTAACACCCGTTCAACATGAACTTTCTAAAATCGATCCATAAGAATATGTGTACATACTTCTGATTTTGGGAAGAATACGATATCATTTCCTGATATCAGTAGAACTCTAATAATGAGTATCTACACATAAAGAAAATATATCTTTAGTATCAGATCAAAATGAACACGCTCTGGATATACTCGATAAATACCATGTGCATGGGCTGTTATACACTTTCAAGTCAATGACATTTTGTGCTGACATCTTCGCTTAGCTTCGTACTGGTTGCACACAGATGATGTCCACTGACATCCTAGTTGATATCTTGCTTGACTCAAATGTTGCCAATACATATGTACCAACAGATTTAATAATCAATAAAAGTAGTTTCGATATATTATAATGTTGTCATTTTTTGATAAATGTAAATTAGTCAATTATGTATCTATAATGGAGATAATTAGGTGAATACTCATATCTACTTCATCTAGACTTAGGCGATGTAACTATTATAAAATTCCATTAGGACATGTCATCACTACGTCGCCCTAGTGTTAGGGAGATGCAAACTGTGTCGCTGAAATAATGTGCCTTAAGTACTTGGTGGCGCAACAAAGAATGATGGTTGTTCCTAGTGGCCGTACGAGGCCGAAGTTTCGGTGCATCAACTTAGAGATACATAATTGACTACGTGGCCCTAAGAGATCAACTTAGATGTAATTTTATACCCTCGTTGGTTGTCCTCGTCCCCGTCTTAGAGTAATCGATCTTGTTTCAACTCCCCCGTTTGGACGAGCGTTGAGTACAAACATAAGATAGTGGAATTAAACCCCCAAGCCAATGAGAAAATCTAATATAAGAATGGGTATGGTGACAACAGATTCTCGACAAGAATCTTCAACCTTGTAGAGTGGCTAGATATTTCCCACGATTTCAAGGTTCCTCTAATTGAATGTATTCATATGGGTCCTTTTGTTGATAATTTTCCAATAAAGGCCCAATTGAAGATCGTCGACGCATAATATATTTTTTTTTCATTGGTGTAAGACAAAACGGTTTATCCCTTAACAGTCTATGTCAGTGGTTATAAAAATCACATTGTAATCATGTATGACATGGTAGGATTTGTACCATGTACATCAAAATAGCGTTATGAGAATTTTTCTTATATCTAACAATTCAAAAATGTCCATTAGTACATCGTAGTAAGATGTGTCCAACGACTTGAGCATCACCCCATAATTCTGAGTTGTTCATGCTTTGTCTCAAAAGTTCTACAAACAAACATTACTCTATTCACATTATACTATGTGTCCACACTAACTATCTGAGGGTCGTAGATCAAGAATGAGAGCTCCCCACAATGCAATTCTACATCTATCATCTCAAGGCAAGCTAGATATATTATAATCATGCATATATTGTGAATTAAATATGAGACTTAATTAAAGACTTGTAAATTGTTTATATGTCACAATAAAAGAATCCATTTTTCATTAAACGGTCCATTTAGGTATAAAGCATTATATTGGTATGGTCAACTAATTTGAACGGAACTTTATAACACATTCCAATGAGCAACATCTACTTGTTGTATCTCTAACTTGACTTTCGAAACGTTGTCATGTGTTTTGACCAATGATGTTACAATGAAGATGTCTCAACATACTTCGATTGGCATCTGATTAATCATTTTGTTGTCCTTATGAAGAAGTGTACTTTGTTCATATACATAATTGAAGAATATCATATTCTAGCAAGTGATGTACGCTTCAGTTATTCAACATTCTAGGTATCGTTTTTGTGAACATATAATTTGTATCATATTCTAGCAAGTGATGTACGCTTCAGTTATTCAACATTCTAGGTATCGTTTTTGTGAACATATAATTTGTATCCCTAAGTTGCCTACATATAATTATATAAAAACAAGTATATAAATGAATCAAACAGTTATTGTGGATTTTTGTGTATATACTTCTCAATACAAAACTACCATGTGTAGTGTAAAATACTTGTTTACAGTCCCTTGTCTCAAAGGTGTTTGCATAAATGAACCAAGTTGCGTGGAAGGCGGGAGGAAAAATATTTTCCATCTTAAAGAAGACAATTACTATGTCATTTTCCAACCAGAAGACCATCGACCTTGACCTTTCTCATGCACAAACGGTCTTAAACCAATGGGAGATCTTGACTCAAACGTTTTCCTCATGGAGTGTTACGAAAGGTCTGATTACGATGAGAAGTATCTATTGAAGCATGACATGTGTGTCAAGCATCTTAAGAATGGATACTTATTCTTCCTTAAGTTAATCCATATTTTCAAACTTCTGACATAGCCATACAGATAGCGAATGAATTGCAAGTCTTTATAAGACGTCAAATTTTCTGTCAGCCTTAAGCGTGTATGGAGTATAAGGTAAGGTATATTTATTTTCCTTCCCCTTATTAAGAAATAAGTTTAGTTGAATACTTTATTCCTTCAACAACATCGTGGCTTTTATACCGTCCTTTGTTTTTCGTGGTAATTTCATCAAGATTCCCAAGATGTTGTCACAATCATGCTTCCCAATACGCATGACACCAATTGAAGTCTTACCATCAAACACAATTAATCAATACATATGTCCAACACACCTTCTTCATAATGATTACATTCAAACCACATAAGCTTAGTTTTAAACCGTGAAAACCATTGTGTTGGACCTTATTTAGTATGCAGTTGTATACTTCCCTCCCTAATAGTAGAACAATCAAAGTTATTCTCTCTACTCTCTTATTGAATGAATTGGTGTCAAAGCATATTGGGTGATCATTCTCTTGAAATTCTCTTTGTGCCTTAAGGTTTGGGAAATTCGGCTTTGATTGTATGTAACATTCATCTCGTCCTAACAAATTGGACGAGCCTTATAACCATTTGGCATGAATTCCACTTAATACCCCAAAATCGATAAATTTGATAATAGCCCATATTACTGAAGGTTTCATCCTAAACGACTCATTACCAAATTTTCCTCATGTTTCAACCATTTTGTCTATAAAAGGTACAACTCATGAATACATTCAAACCCTTCCCGAGAAACTTGGGACGAGTATAAAAGTACAAAGATGTTGAACTCTTTCTACATGCACATTGCAAGGAGTAAACTAAGTGGGATCATAATTAAGGGCCATATGTTATACACAGGAGAATTAGGTTCATATGAAGTGAACTCGTTTGTGGCCAAGGCGAGGGAAAAATTATGAACCTCAAATACAAACTGTAGATGTTTCTTGTCAAAGTCATTAAAAGGTTTTCCATTAGTTTAAGGATATAAGAATGTAGGGTCCTTTATTTGTACCACTGTTTCCAGTCAACAGTATGTAGAACTAAACAACCTTTGAAGTCATAGAATCATTAGGAACTAGTTCACTATCTTTTTAGGAAATATAATGACCACCGGAGAACACAACGTACTCCCTTGTCTGGTCGTTACTATGCCTATCTGGCCAGCGACAACTTGGTGGCACCTTCTTCTTTTGAACGGGAAGATCTATATAGAGACCTCAACCCCTTTGTCGGACCAGATCGGGACCTGGTTGAAGTTTTCCTTTTCGAACTCGACCTCACTTGTAGGTGTTGGGTTGTCTCAAGCCTCTCCTCCCTCTATACCCCGAGGACAATCAGAATGACGTTCTGTTTACCTGAGGTTTGGGAACTCCCTTTGCCCATGTTTACTGGCCGCCTTCATGTAGGCCCCTGTCGTGATGACGTCACGTGGGCACCGGTGTGATTGTTTTCCTGGGGGCGGAAATACTGTCACCCTTTTCTGTTGTTCTTGTTGTAACGTATGAGTATGACTGAGTAATGACAACAAGGCCTTTAAAAAAAATGCATCACTTCCGCCCAATTTATTTATTTATTTTAAAAAAATACCAATGAGTTCACGGTTTCAGGTTGAGGCCCACCATTCTTGCGCACCCTCTTCCGTCTGTGGTATGTCCATTTGAGCCTAAACTAACATAAGCCCATAAAACGGCCCCAAAGTACTAAACAATCCCATCTGCCCGGCTGCAGAGGGTTCTGACGCTTGCCTTCACATCAATCACAAAATCTGGACTCCTTATCCCTTACAATAGCTTTATTCTTCTCTCTCTGTACTCACAACAGCAAAGGGTGGAGCACACAGCAACAGCAAGATACAAAGAAGAGTATGGCTTCCACACTTTGCTGTGTGAAGCTTCCCGCTTTGCCCCAGAAACCGATCCGCCAACACAAGCCCAAATCGCCCCCACCACAGTTCATCGTCTCCAAGCACTCTTCTTCACCAAACCCTCAAAGGATCTTCAATGAAACAGTCCACACCCTGACATCAGCTTCTCTTCCTCTTGCAGCAGCCACATTACCATTCCTCATTGACCCACAGGTGAATGATCCTGATGGGCATTCTGTAGCTTGATTCTTTATGGGTCCTTTCCTTTTGATTTATGCTTTGTGATTGAACAAGACAGGATGCACTTGCTGCTGGTGGAGAGCTTGGGATATTGGAGGGGAGAACATTTGCGCTCATACACCCGATTGTGATGGGTGGGTTGTTCTTCTACACCTTGTGGGCTGGCTATTTGGGTTGGCAATGGCGCCGAGTCCGGACCATCCAGAATGAGATTAACGACCTCAAGAAGCAAGTCAAGCCTGTTGCCGTCACTCCTGAAGGCTCTCCGCCAGCTCCTCTCACCACGTCTCCTGTTGAGCTCCAAATTCAGCAGCTCACTGAGGTATTATTTCCATTTCCATCAATTGAACTATTTCCATTATTTGGTTTCTATGAACTAACTATCGTTGAGTTGTAGCGCTCAAGAACTCCCAGATCAGTACCTTTAACTTATGTTAATTCAACAAACTAACATTTTCCGTTAGAAATAACTGAAAACGTTAGGAAAAACTCCGAAAGGTAACAAGTCTACAGTTAGTTTTTGAGTTCAATAGTCATATGTCAGTTAGTTCTTGGAGTTTTTTTAACGTTTTCTATCATTTCTAATGAAAAATGTTAGTTTGTAAAATTACCATAAGTCAAGGCTGATCTGAACGACTAATAAGTCAACAACAAGTTCTTGAGATGTACAAGTCAGGAATATATAGTACTTGGAGTTTTTTCTTCAAGTTTAGATTGTCACATTCACTATGTGGAATTTTACTAGATTAATATTTGGTGAATACCAAGCTATCAATTGTATACATTAACATGTACCAAATAAAACAAGTTCATTTCAATTGAATCCTATCCCCTTCCAATGAACTTAGTTAGTTGCTTTAAATATTAGGTTACTACCCCAGAAAAGGTTTTTGTGAAATCAACCCTCTAGTATGTCTCCTGAGCTGTTGTTTTTGAAATCAGGAAAGAAAGGAGTTGCTAAAAGGCTCTTACCGGGATAGACACTTCAACGCAGGATCCATACTGTTAGGGTTTGGAGTGTTAGAGTCTGTGGGTGGAGGACTTAACACCTGGTTAAGGACAGGAAAGTTATTCCCTGGGCCACATTTATTTGCTGGAGCAGGTACACTTGTTGCATGTTGCACCCAGCTTTGTCTCCATGCCAGATTTAGATGTATAACACTTGATCTAACCAGTTTGATTTGTGTGAGCAGCCATTACAGTGCTATGGGCTGCGGCTGCCGCTCTTGTACCTCCCATGCAGAAAGGGAATGAGACAGCCAGAAGTCTTCACATTGCATTGAATGCTGTGAATGTTGCGCTCTTCATCTGGCAGATCCCCACTGGGTTTGATATCGTTCTAAAAGTGTTTGAGTTCACCAAGTGGCCTTGAAATACAGTGTCCAACTGTAAGCCTTTTTCCATGTATATTTACTTTTCTAAACCTTACGTTTGTATCACTAGTGACACGCAGTTCCTTCATTCATGATGGATGTCCTCATCTCTGTAATTGTTTATAACCTAGAGAATATCGAGTTTAAGAACCACCTTAAAGAACTTGGTGTTGGATGTGCGAGTGATTTATTCTATTACAAACCATAGTTGCAAAATACTTCAAGATTTGCATTCTATTTGAATCTGTGCTTTCAATCACTTATGTAACACTAGTGAGTTTTTCAATAAGCCTTGGGTTTGTTCTGAATCTGCAGTTCAGTGTGGAGTGGAGACACAAGTTTCTTATTTTCACAGTACAGTTGTAAGTTCTTTCAATGAAACCTCATTACCAGCTAGGATTTTTAGGTGAAATAGGCGGGTCGGATGTATCAGCTTGTTGCACTTTTAGGGTTTTACATCGAAAAGGTATTGGCCACCATCAGATGATAAACTTCTTAAAATTTTCATCCATCAATATCAATTTTTAGATTTATGAGGTTTTAATACGGTAGCAAAGAGAGACCATCTCGTTCATTATTCAAAGTTTTGATTTTCTAATAAATCAAGCTGAAAGGAAGAAAAAGAGCATAGCATTCAACTCAACCTTCAAACAATTTTGCCCAACTCGATTGCTTGTTTTGGTGAAAAGAAAAATCCATAATGTTAACTCCAGAGATGAAATATTGAAAATTGAGGAGAGAAAAGATGGGATATTTACTTCTGCTCCTGAGCAAGAGCAAGTAGCTATTTTCTTTACACCGTGATCGTAAGTAACAAACTTGATCCATATACTGCATCTTTTTTAGAAACATAGACGGTCCATCTTGAAGAATCATATAGGTATAACATTAGAGAAAAAGCGGAACAGTATCGGGATGTCACCAAAAGGGAATGAGAGCATGTACATCAAGGGGGGCTGAAACCCTGAACCCTAAGGCTGAACTCTCTGCTGACTGGGCAGGGTTCAGCTCCTACCCCCCTAAAACAGAGTATGATCCACATCAGAAGGGTAAGTATGGGGGCAGGGTTTTCAGAAATGTTGACTGTGTAATTAATTAAGATTTTTAAGTGAATCTATGAATTTAAAGGAAAACTTGTAAAATCATGCCTCAAAATACCTCATATTTAAAATTGGAAAACTATGCTTTTCAATTTTTTTAAGAAAAGAATACCTCACAATAACTTAAACTAAAACAACTCATATTTAACTAATTTATTTAAATCCATTTCAAAATAAAATTAAGTTTTTCTATAAAAATATTTTATTCAATCTTATAAATTATTAAAATCATATTTTAATTTTTTTCCCTTAAATATCATATAATTTTTATAAATATTTTTAAAAAGATAATTCAAGTTTTTAATGATAATTTTTCAAATATATTAAATTTTATAAAAAAATCAATTTTATTAAATATTAAATTCAAATATTAATTTATATATTCATATTTTATATAAAAATTATTTTATTAAATACTAAAATTAGATATGATTTAAAAAAAATATCTGATTACTTTCATAAATAATTTTAAAAAGATAATTTAATTTATAACATATTTTATTAATTATAAATATCATATTTATTAATTTAAATGTTAAAAAATAAAATATAAATTTATTAACTATTAAAATTGGATAAAACATTTTTGTACAAAATCGAAATTATTTTTAAAAAATTATCATTATAAATTTGAATTATCTTTTAAAATATATTTATCAAAATGATATGATTTTTAAAGAAATCTCAAATAAAATATGAATTTAGTAATTAAACTATAAAAAACATATTTTTAGAAAAATTACCATTGAAAATTTGAATTATATTTTTAAAAATAGTTATCAAAATAATCTGATTATACGAAGAAAAAAAGTTAATATAATTTTAATAATTTATAAGGTTGAATAAAATATTTTTATATGAAAAACTGAATATTTATTTTGAAAATAGAACTTAACAAAATAATAAAATATGAATTATTTTTGCTTAAACTAGAATGAGGGTATTCTTGTCCTAAAAAATTGAAAAGCATAGTTTTCCAATTTTAAATACTAGCATAGATTACAAATTTATGACATTATGATGCATGGTTTTATAAGTTTCCCTTTTTAAATCAACAACTACCAAATAAAATAGAAATAAAATTCATAAATTAAATAAAAGTTCATTAATAAATAAAAAATTTAAAAATTAAATAACTTAAAAAATACATAATTCAAATTGACAATTCTTTTGGTCGATATAAGCTTCTGCAGTGATGAATTCTTTGATGACCGTTACTAATACCATATATTTTTTTTGAAACACTGAAAGTTACTATTCCTGATAATAACGTTTGAGCCTCGTCGTCGGATATTTTTTATCGCAACAAAAAATGACAGTTACTATTTTTTTGAAACAGTAACTGTCATTTTTTTGAAACACTAACAGTTACTATTTTTTATCGCAACAAGATGACGTCATCAGAGCGCGTGCGATGCTGACACGTGGCCTTTTTAGCACGTGTCTTTGACTGCGCGTAGTGCGTGTTGACCACGCGTGCAACACGCATGGTACCATCGCTCTGTATCAACACTCTGTATGGTACTAGTTTCGTGTAAGGTAAGGTACTAGTATCGAGTTAGGTAAGCTACCAGTACTTTGCATAGTATCAGTACTCTGCATGTGGGTATCAACACTATGTATATACGTATCAGCACCATGTTAGGTAAGCTACCAGTACTTGGCGCGTGCATCAGTAGCAAAGCGCACACGTGTCAACATCTTGTGCGCTTCGATTACGTCAGCGCACGCGCATCCTTTGGCTCAGATTTATTTGTATTTTTCACAACATGGGTTGGTTTGTATTTGATACCTATTATATATATATATATATATATATATATATATATATATATATATAGGGACGGGATAACGTGAGAACAAGGCATATTATGCAAACTCCGAACTCACAAGAGGGCGACACGTGTCTTTATCGCGCGCGCGAGGGCGCGTGTTGGTAACGCGCGTGCATGCTGCTGGTAGCGCGCGGATTTTGTTGGCCGATTGCCCTAATTCTGGCCGATCGGCCGCGGTGGTGCTGGTACAAGACGCACATAGTGCTGGTACAGTACGCACACGGTGCTGGTACAGTACGCACACAGTACGGGTACAATATGCACACAGTGCTGGTACAAATACGGTACAATACGCACACAGTGCTGGTATAATTAAACCCCAAACCTAAACCCTAAAACTAAACCATAAACCCTAAGGAAAGTAATCCCAAAATCCTCATATGAATAAAGGAAATCAGAAAACCATTTTAAAAAAAAATAAATCCAGAATATAAAAGTACGATTTTGACCGTCCAAGTGACCTCGGATGGCCGAAAAACATCGTCAAATTGCTCGGAAGGCCGTTTCCACCAAAAAAATGCGAGGGTTTTGTCAAATTCTGACACTAACTCCAGCTCAGATTCAATTATGCCGATTCAATTCTCCCGATTCAATACATACACAAGTGCTGGTACAATAGGCACATAGTGGTGGTACATTTTTGCGCGTGAACAGCAACATGCGCGCGCGTGAATAATAGCTATGTGTGCGTGCGCGCGAAAAGGTCACATGTCGCTCTCCTATGAGTTCGCTGTTTGCACAATAAGGCCTGGTTAGCATTTGATACCTAGTCTATATATTAAGAACTCATCTTTTTGAAGTAGAAAGAAGAGCAAGGACACTTTTCGGGTTGTCTCACACAGTCAAAGAGCATTCTAAAACCAGGAATCTCAACTAGAATTGACACTGACATGTGGCCAAACAAATAGGTGTAAATCCTCATATTATAACCTTGAATAAAAAAAATGAACCATACAACAAAGAGGTCTAAATATCCTGATTTTACTACGATGAAGCACCAAAAGGGAAGACAATATTGTTTTAACTCCTAGAAACCATAAAAAAAATTAGAAAATGAGTCTATTCTATAACCCATATTTTTCCACCATTAAGCACATTAGAAAAAAAAAACAACAGAAAGTAATAAAAAAAGAATACCCCACAACCAACAGACCACAATATATGCACCGCCTAAACACGAAAGGTTACTCAGAAGAGAGTCACACCAGGTCCACAATTTACACCAACCAAATCACCCGGTATCTAAATATCCAAAAGGATGTCTTACCACCGGAGAAGACCCGGTAGCGCCCACATAGGGGAGGCTAGGACCACTAACCACCACCCTACCAAACCAGTTCAAAACCCCCATACCCCAACCCAGAGATCTCCAACATGCCGTTAGGAGGAACCCTAACGATGGCCAACACTAACCATTGGGCCCGACCACAGAACTAAGGTCGAGGAAAGGAAGATTATGGATAGAGATCAAGGAGATGGGGACTAGTTATACGAAGGGGAAGAGGCTAGAGGAATGCCAGATTTTTTATTCTCAGATCCCGAAAGTCGAGATCTCGTTGCAGCCAACACCAGTCCGACAACCACAAAGGGAGAGACCAAGTTCTAGGGAACAAGACAGCAAATCTAACAAGGGAGGAGAGTTGTGGAAGAAGGTTGAGAACACACAGTCGTACAAACCCTTATCGAGAATAGGAAACGGGGTTAGGAGAACGAAGTGCCATTAGAGGAGAGATCTTTGAGACCCAAACGACCAGATTTGAGCAAAGCATCAGATCTGGAACCAGATCGGAGCAGCAAGCCATCCACCATAAGGAGAGTCGCCTAAATCGGACCCACAAGGTATCAAGAAACGTTTTCGTAGCCACGATCTGCCAAGAGAGACACACAATCACCGAGGCATCACAAGCCCAAATCAAAGGATTGACGCCTTAGACAGTGGTGAGATCTAGACCCTGGAAACGTCTAAATCTAACACCACAACAACGGGCGACAATCAGAGGACCGCAAGGCAGAGCAAGGCCCACTAGAAAGAAGGCTAGGGAAAAGAGTAGAGGAAGGAGGAGGTTGAAAACACACGTTGTCGATAACTTCACTAGCTGAGAACCAAATAAAATCCTCGACGACAAAGGAAAAAGGGACTATGGTTTGGACTAGGATTAGAGAGTGGTCAGAGGAAATTTTTTAGAGAGAAGAGGATGGTTTTGATAGACATATTATTTAATATAATCTTCTACCACCAATTTTTGATTATACTGTCAAACTTATCTCTCCACATGTCCAAATCTAGTGGTTATTCCACTTTCACCATATATCAATCCATATTATCGCTTCCCTTATCATTTACTCACTACTAAGATCTTAGACTTTTTAATACTCTTAGGGAAGTTCTTCTTCTTCTTCTTCTTCTTCTTCTTCTTCTTCTTCTTCTTCTTCTTGATGCACGAATAAGACGTGGACACATGGCAAGCCAGGTAAAATAAATGAAAGTCAAATTCTAATTTTGTCTACAAATAACGATAAGAGACATGTCCTTTGTAACCAAAACCTAATTCTTCCATCTGTTTCTTATTCTCCGGTTAGCTTCATCTGTCCCACAATATCTTCGACGACACCATCTATAACAAATACATCTTTCATGCAGGTTTTTCAGCATGTTTGTTAATTGTTTGTCCAACCTAGCCTCAGTAGATTCTACGACACATATTGCTGCAACTTCCCTGAAAAAGCCACCTTCAGAATTTTTGTCGTCTATTACTTCTGTTTCGTCGTTGACGTTAGTTGCTAAATCTCCGAGATGTCCAATAGCACCTCCTACAAGCACCTCCATTGAAACTGTGCATCCCAATGACATACAACGACCCCAATATGTCACCTGGTTTTTTCGGCGAGTAGGATTATGTTTGCGAGTCGTAGTGGTGCAACAGTTGTGGTTCTCATACGATAGTTTTGATTCACTTCAATATTCATGTTATCGTGATGGAGAAGCCCTTTAGGAGGACCCCTACATCCCGTCCCGAGTGTAGTTTTCATTCACGGTCCCGACCACGACCTTGCTCCACTTTTCCATGTCGTCCCAGGAATCAATCATTTGTTGCCTATCATACAAGTGAGGGTTCCCGGCTATGCCTCGAAGGTCGCAACCAGGGCAATCCTCTCGACCCCGCATGAACCGAAAATGAACCTGCGGGGAGGAGGTATCCCTTGTAAGTGTGTGGCTAAATTACTCGGAGGAATCCATCAACGAGGCTGACTAGATGGCCTAGAGATTCTAGGAAAACATTTAGAAGCATGCTGCCATCATGACCTAGGAAACTAAGGGCACAGAGTGCTCTACGAAAAACTACAAACAACATTGAAGCGTCATGAACAAGAAAGTGAAGATGTTTCAGGGCTATAGATCAAAATTCAAGCACATCTATCAGAATGATCGGTCCGAAGACCAGATCATGGCCGATGCCGAGGAGGAGTATGTGGACAAGTACGATCATGCCTTCGTTTGGAAGCACTGGTGGAACATTGTGCAAGGGAAGCCTTGTTGGATGCAAAAATTTAAGAACGAGTTCTCCATTAAATATATGTCTTTCAGAATAAAATTATTTTTTTCTTGTTCAATGGCATTTTGATAATTTATCCATAGTTTTAGAGACAATATACCCAAATCGATCTATTACCCTACACCACTCGTATCTATGAGACGAGCACCCACATTATGGTTTATTTGGTGGACCGATTCGGCCTCAAAATCGCCAAAAGTGGGCCCAACCTCATTATTTTAGTTGAATCGGCATCTGAAATAGAGCAGTTCTAATTAGACGTCGATAAAATTATCGATGTATATAACCAGTCGAATCCGCAATGACCACTATGCCAAATCAACACGTGGCATGACCATTTATTAATTCAAGATTAGGCTTTTATATCAAATTTAATTATTTCGATATTTCTTAATGTACGATATGTTAAATATATATTTTCTAACTTACGATTAAGTTATTTAGGAGTCTTAATTGATGATTTGGTAATTTTTGTTTTGAAACGAGGACAAAAGTATTTCATTAATCATGATAATGAAACATAAACATAAGTTGGGTCCCTGACCCTGAGTTCTAGTATATGTCTGAAACCCCCGCGGGGATTTGGCGAACTTGGAACCGTATTGTTTGTAATGTTTAGATCGCTGACCATAATTAACACAATAAACACAAAATGAACATAAAAAATAAGAGCATGCAATGCCCGTTCTTTTGAACCCCTTAAATTTCATAATCGTTGGGGTGTTTAATTGTGATATGGAGGACGGAGCATGCGCCCGGTGCTCCGGATGTGACTTCACCGATGCTTCACGCATAAGCAGATCCATCAACATCGAATCGACCCAAAAAGGTCTGGTCAAAGTCGAGATGGCAGACTTAGGGTGCCATAGAGACGGACCCCAACCTATCGCCCCTCCTCCCGGATCCTAAATCCTCCGTCTATATTGTTTTGAGATTCGTGTCAGGTTTTCAGTAGAGAAGGGGATCATCTGATGGTCTCTTCGCTTGAGAGGATGATGGTCCGAGAGAGGTAGATCAACGATAATAGTAGATGGCGGTGGCGGCGTGGAGAGTGAGAAGGTGGAGGGACGAAGTGAAAACCTCTTCTCGTAAGGGGATGATGGCTCGAGAGAGGTGGATCAACGGAGGCGACGACGAAGACAACCATGAAGGCTAGTGGTGGTCGGCGACGACTGATGAAGAAGGAGGCGGGTAGGGTTTTACCCTTTGACGGCTATGATTTGGTAATTCAATATTTAGTATTTAATTAATGTTATAATTCATAATTTAAGATATGTTCATTTATTATTTCTTAATTTATGAATTTTTAATTTAAGATTAGATATTTTAATATTTAAATTAAAGATTAAGAATTTGTAATTGATTTCAAATTTTTAATTGAAGTTTTAAACTTCAGATTTAGTATTTAGATTTTTTTTGAACGAAAGGTGTAATTTTATTACTTGAAATTGATTATATTATCGTGCAACGGGGAATAGACTCCCCGACCACCAGGAGGTGAGTATTAACGAACAAATTGTTCACCGATCCTTTTAATATTAGAACTGTCATAGACGGTATTTTTATGCCCCTTGGGCAAGGAAAGAAGACGATGAGGGGGAACAGGGTACCGGAGATCCTGAGGGACCTCGACGATAGTGGTGATGGTGGGAGGAAAAGCATCGTCTGAGAACCCCTCCCAGAGCCAGTCCCCGATGCTTAGGCCATATATCAATCCTCCTGGCGGGGCATCTTCCACGCCTGTAACTTGTCGCCCCACATAAGAAGATATGCCAACCTTTGCAGCATTTCAGCAGCTGCGCTCCCATGGGTCACGGGCGATGCCGGAACCCTAGCAA
The DNA here is from genome assembly GCA_963921825.1 of Erodium maritimum. Lineage (NCBI taxonomy): Eukaryota > Viridiplantae > Streptophyta > Magnoliopsida > Geraniales > Geraniaceae > Erodium > Erodium maritimum. The sequence continues at coordinate 23,900,360 of OY997596.1, read as the reverse complement.
CTGCACCGCCCGGGGGAGCAGTGGCCAGAGCAAGGTCTTGGCAAACCCTAGAAGTCGCGCCGCCTGGGGGAGGTGGGGGCAGAGCAAGGTCTTGGCCAAACGGTTGGGTCGGCATAATAGGGTTTGGAGGGGGAAGCCAAGGAGGATGTCACGTGAGAAGGATGTAACTGGGGGACGTCGCACGTGCTGCCCCCTTCTCGGCGTCGCGGTCAGAGATGGAGCAGTTTCTCCTATGGAGAAGGAGGACACATCCACCGATGCTCCCGGGCCAGGGAGTGGGAGTACCGGCAGCACCAGCGTAGAGGAAGACAAAGCCAGAACCGAGGGTTTGGCTTTTCTTCGTCGACGACTCCTATCCCTAGTATCGGGAACGGTCTGCGAGGGACGGGATGGTAGCAGAGGGGCATCAAAGGCTTGGGCAACGACAATAACGATCGGAGGAACCACGACAGAGGACAAATCGACGGTAGGGACAATAGAGAACACCATAGATATGACAGCTAGGGTTAGGAGAGAGCTCTCAAGAGGCGAGAGAGAGAATCGTACGACAATATTTAGTATTTAGATTAATATTTTATTTTCCAATTTAATAATTTAACTAGTAATTTTATCATCAAATTTTGTTTATCTTATTTTAAAATAAAATAAAATATTTACCATATATTCTATTAGAGGAGAAATCTAATAGAAACCCCTCTTATCCTAAAAACTGTGTGAACCAATCCTAGCCACACACCCTTTAGATCCAATATTCACCATAATGCCACCTCATCACCCCAATCCCACCAAAACTCACCCCAGTTTCTTCCTTTTTCACACAAGCAAAGACATAATTGTAATAGCATGGTGTCATGTGTACAAGTGTCCATTTTTTTTGTTCAACAATTCACTAATTTAATCATTCCCACTTCGTTTTAACTCCGATTAGCTTCAAACTTGCGCCAATATTTTTCTTTTTACAAGGCTTTAAATCAAGATCAGTCATGAATATATTTTGAAGCACGAAAATAAAAAAGTTATATTGGGGTGATAAAAACAATGTTGAGTGTTGATAAATCTTCACTAATAAATTATTATATCGGGGTATCAAACTAGTGCTAAATAATGTTTAGTGTTGATAAAACTAGGGATTAGTGTTCATAAATAAACATGTGATGATGTGATAAAAATCATGTTCGATTTTGGAAAATGAGGTGATAAAACTAGTGTTCAGTGTTGATAAACCCAGTGTATAGTGTTGATAAACTCAGTGTATAGTGTTGATAAAAATTACACAGACATAAATTTTTTTTAAAATCAGCCCCGAAATAAGGGTGATAACCTAGAGTTTAGTGTTGATAAAAAAAAACACGTGATGGGATGATAAAAACACATGTAATTTAATGATAAACATAGTGTTTAGTGTTGATAAAACTAGTGCTTAATGTTCATAAAAAAACATGTGATGATGTGATAAAAATCATGTTCGATTTTGGAAAATGAGGTGATAAAACTAGTGTTCAGTGTTGATAAACCCAGTGTATAGTGTTGATAAACCCAGTGTATAATGTTGATAAAAATTACCCAGACTTAACTTTTGTTTAAAATCAGCCCCGAAATAAGGGTGATAACATAGAGTTTAGTGTTGATAAAAAAACATGTGATGTGATGATAAAAACACATGTAATTTAATGATAAACATAGTGTTTAGTGTTGATAAAACTAGTGCTTATTGTTCATAAAAAAACATGTGATGATGTGATAAAAATCATGTTCGATTTTGGAAAATGAGGTGATAAAACTAGTGTTCAGTGTTGATAAACCCAGTGTATAGTGTTGATAAACCCAGTGTATAATGTTGATAAATATTACCCAGACTGAAGTTTTTTTAAAAATCAGCCCCGAAATAAGGGTGATAACCTAGAGTTTAGTGCTGATAAAAAAACATGTGATAGGATGATAAAAACACATGTTATTTAATGATAAATATAGTGTTTAGTGTTGATAAAACTAGTGCTTAGTGTTCATAAAAAACATGTGATGATGTGATAAAAATCATGTTCAATTTTGGAAAATCAGGTGATAAAACTAGTGTTTAGTGTTGATAAACCTAGTGTACAGTGTTGATAAACCTAGTGTATAGTGTTGATAAAAATTACCCAAACTTAACTTTTTTTAAAAAAATTAGCTCCGAAAATAAAAAAAATTTCGTGCTTCAAAATATATTCATGACTGATCTTGATAGAAAGCCCTTGAAAAAACAAAACTAATGGCGCAAGTTTGAAGCCAATCGGAGTTCAAACGAAGCGGGAAAAATTAAATTAGTGAATTGGTAAAAAAAATAATATGATGGTTTTACTAAAAAGCCCTTACCACTTACTAAAAAGTGCTGTTTTTTTTTTGCAGTCAACAAATCAGTTGCATCTCATCCATCCATTCTTAAAATGAATGGCTTGGATTGGTTCACACGGTTTTTACGTTAAGGAGTGGTTTCTATTTGATTTTTCCTCTATTCCGTTAATATATGATACATGAACAAAGAAGGAAGTTCGAGACTCTTGAAGGTTCTCTGTATCGGCCTTGAAAACCATGCAGACATCATGGATGATCCTTTAAAACGTGATGCAGTTGCGTTGCAGACAGTAGTGAAAAAAGGCTTGCAAACGACATAGGCTGTTGCTCCAACTACAATACTTTACGAGATATTTAGTCAGTTGTTTGTGCTCGCATGAATCCGATGCTTTACTTATATTCCATTCCACACCCTTCTTATTTTCCTTTCTTATAACTATAAATAACAGCCCTCACACCATCATCAACGCATTACCACAATGGCAAACTAGCCCCGGAATCGTTCTTGGTTTCGGTTTGCCTCCATTGGTGGTCCTGCCATAGCCCCAGAGCAGCAAGCAGTTGCTCCACAATCCCGCCCTGTTCCTTCTCCACCTACATTTAGGAACATTCCTCCAACTACAATTAGAGTTGGGTTGGTCCAAACATCTCCTATCAAAACCATGAAACCCTCAGGCGGGACCAACCAACAAATGGGAATCCGAGTGATGACCATTGCCGGAGAAAACAGAGGAGCGTTCATGAAGCTGATTCAATCAGGCAATCCTAACAGATTGATCAGTGACGCAAGTGGGAGCGAGGAAGGGAAGGGGATGATGATGGCATTCACCAACAGCAATGTGCAGGGGATCAACAACTCCATCGTCTTCCACGCTTCATGCATCCACAACACTCCTGGTGTGCACCTCACACTCTCCCGAGGAGGTGTATGAATATGCACCGCTGCACATGACTTCAACAAACAAGGGATGACCTTTTATTCTTATTTATTTGCTTTTATTGTGTAAAAAGTGTAATCGAAATGCTTTGAATAATTTTATTGAAGAGTCTAAACTCCTTTATATAGAATGATACAAGATTCATAGAAGGAAATAAATAATATATGATCGTGTAATTTAATTATCAAAATCAAATAAAATCAAATCAGAATAAATCAATTAGATTTATTCCGATATGATTACCTTCAATACTCCCCCTCAAGTTGGAGCATGGAGATTCGTAATGCCCAACTTGAAAAAGTAGACTATAGAACAATCACGTCTAATGCCTTTGGTGGATGGTGCAAACGGCTACTCGTCTCGTGACCGACGGTACAAATGGCATCTCGTCTCATGGCCGACGGTGCAAACGGCATCTCGTCTCATGGCCGACGGTGCAAACGGCTACTCGTCTCGTGGCCGACGGTGCAAACGGCTACTCGTCTTGTGGCCGACGGTGCAAAGGGCATCTCGTCTCGGGGCCGACAGTGCAAAGGGCATCTCGTCTCGTGGCCGACAGTGCAAAGGGCATCTCATCCTGTGGTTGACGGCACAAACAATATCTTGTCTCGTGATCGACAATGTAAACATCATAGAAGGTGGAAAAATCAGAATAAATCAATTAGATTTATTCCGATATGATTACCTTCAATATATTTATTCTTACTTCGGTTTTTGCTCATGTTTTTAACTAGTTCGAGTGGAGAATAAAGTTTGGATTCAGAGTTTGTGTTGATGGGACAAGGGTAGCCATTGTTCTAGAGATTTTAATATGTACTAATTTTAATAGTAGAAACATACTTATTTTTGGGGATGAAAGTTGTATTATCATTAATTATAAATATATGTTATAGAGATGTGCATCAGAATAAATTTCTTCACCACAAAGTAAAAGAGAGTCATTGTCACGCCCCGAATTCGGTATTACCGGACCCGGAACGTGAACGAAGAATCAGTAAAACATTTTTTTAAACATTTTAGTAAACCACTTAAAAATCACCATTTAGTTAAACAAAATAATATTTTACAACTTAAAAGTACGTCCAAAACAAGCGGACAAAATAAACAAAGCGTACGTCGCTAAACTCCCAAAAAGAAACCCGGACTCCCACTCCCAGCTCTTCAAGCTTCGAGAGTTCCCCTAGTCCGTCTCACGATAAGTACCTGTAGGAAAAGCAGCTAGGGGTGAGCGTTCGCTCACCACCACGGATACCAGACTGACTACGGCATACTAGCAGAAAATGCCGGAAACACCAACAACAACCCAAACACCAGGGACTACTATCCCCAAACTCAAGTAACCCGACTGACACACAAACTGTTACTTTCCCCAACCAACCTAACACCCGGACACGTAATGTAAACCCGACACAGCGGTTACGACCTCCACCAAAGACACAAAAGATAACCACGCAACACCCAAGATCACAAAGGATCGCACTCCAGCTACTTAGTGCCGGTTGCTAACCGGCTGGGCTCGAGCCTGCCCCACACAACTTTCCCTGATCCCTGTCGGGCCAGGCGGTCGACCTGTTAGCGATATATTCTGTAATACTTCTCCGATAGCTAGTCGGAAGGGGAGCATCCCTCCATCGCCGAAGAATGCACAACTTTACCAATCTCTGTCGGAAAGCTAGCAAACCCCCACGCGTGCGACCACAGGACCCCTTTATTGTCAGGCGGGCCCCCAACCTCAGGCAACAACAATCACAACCAAAGTTCAACAACAAGCGACAACATATTTTTAACACCCCACAGGCACACATGGCCACCCACGACACACACAACAGTGACACACAGGTTCAACACCCCAAAGGCACACCTGGCCACCTACGACACACAAACGGTAAAATTTACGGGTTCAACTCCCCACAGGAACTCATGGCCACCCAAGACACACAAACAATGAAATACGGGTTCAACTCCCCACGGGCACTCATGGCCACCCAAGACACACAAACAATTCAATCAACCTCCGGGCACAACCAAATGCCTCCAATATCTCTAATGTTCGATAAGTTTACTTATCCTATGACGTTACTAAGTGTCACATGCCTTTCTATTGTTCGATACGTTCACGTATCATACGACACCACCCGGTGTCGCCTGCCTTTCTATCATTCGATAAACTTACCTATCCCACGACACCCAAGTGTCACATGCATTTCTACTGTTAACTTTCCCTAATCAGGGCTGAGATCCGGCTACTTTTCCCTACCTCATACGCTTTCCCAAAAGTTGACAATCAAGCTCCGACGTGCTCACGATCACTCGCCTAGCTTTCCCTTTCCTCGGTCTGTGGCACGATCTAATCAAGAACACAATTAAAACACTTTTTAAGTTTGCAGGAAAAGCTGAATTTTAATAAACTCGACGCCCAAATGCAACCCCGACAATGTCGATCACTCCCAAACTTCCCAATTACTCGACATTGTCGATAATGGGTCCGGAAAGGCCCGATTCGCCCGGCTCGGCGAATCTGCCCGGGATTGGAAAACGCCCTTCCGGGGCTCCGAAAATTCCCGTTTTCGTTTCTACTATCTTAGAATAATTCAAGGGTTCCAATGCAATCAACGGAATCAATCTCCGACTTTCGAGCAATTTAATTCGCGTTTAAAGTTTCTAAACCCGTCATTTCCAACTTTTACAATTTAATTCCAAATTTCGTTCCGGGTGTGGATTAACGACTTGGGGATCGTCCTAAACCACCCGAACACGAAAACCCGAGACCCGAGCACGTGGGACCCACCCGGACACCCTTAGCCGTGGGTGGCTGGACCGGTTTTGGACCGGTTCACCACCATGGTGGTCGGTCCTAGCTCCGTCCATCCACCACCCACGGTGGCCGGAGCTCCCCCGAGCCTCCGATCACCGGAAACCGCTCATTTTTCGCTCCAAAACACCTCTAATGAACCCCACAAATCAACTCAACCATAGTCTACTCGTTTTAACCCAAACCCTAACTTTTAAACATAACAAAACAAAAATCAATTAGGTTCTCACCGTAGGGAATGATGACGGGAGCTTGATTCTTCGACCGTTGAGACGATCCGTCGATTGGATCGTCGGGAAATCCCTAAACTCTAGCTTTTTCTTCTCTTTTTCTCTCCTTCTTCTCTCTTCTTTCTCTCTCTATTTTTCTCTTATTTTTCTCTTTTTTTCAAAGTGGCCGAACACCCCTTATCACTCATCCTTTGTTTTGTTCAATATTACCTAACACCGCCACTTGTGTGACATGTGGCAAGTGGGTCCCACCCCCTTTTGAAAAATATCTTCTAGATATTTTTCAGTCAGATTCGCAAAATTCGGCCGTCTCGGGACTCGAACGGGCCCATATTCCAAGAAATTACGAAACTTCACGGGCTACAAGGAAACGGCTCAACTAAGACCGATGTAACGACGGCTAAGCTTTTTGGATCCAAAACGGACCTCGAACGGACCAAAACGTCGCTCGGTTGACTTTTCTAGCAAAAAGTCAACCTTTCCCAAATTGGTCAGAAAGTTGCCCTGAGTCCCCCAGAACTCACTTTGGTCGATATCGGGGTCAACTTAAGTCCGGTATGACCCTCGGGGTAAAATTTAGGTTTATTTAAGTGTTTGTCCCAAAATTTTAAATTTTTCTGTTTTTCGCCGGTTTGACTGGCGTTGACCGGGAGTGGTTATTACAGTCATGAAATTGTAAAGAGTCTCAGTAGGTCCCTTTACAAAAAAATCTAAGACTAAGTAATCTGGTGCTATCGGTTTTGAAAATGTCATAAAGGCGTGCTAAAAACAGAAGTAAAATATGACGAAACCAATGATTATTGCTTAAGGTGTAGCCTTCATGTAAGAATCGCCCCGGTCGATCCCAGGCGAACCGGAAGTCTTCGGCGAAAGTTGACTTTTGGCCGGAAAAGTCAACCAATGACTCTGAGGGTCATTTGGGACCTTTCCGGGGCCCAAAAAGCTTATCCGTCGTCACGGTTAGCTTAGTTGGGCCGTTTCCTTTCAATTGACTTTAATATTGGGTAAGGTCAACCCGGAGTCGTTTCGGTCAAACCGCAGTCCGATTAAGATCTAAAACCCGATAATTATTAGTGCTGGAATTTGTGGAACTAGGAGTGGTCCACAACTTGGACATGTGTCCTTATTTACTTGGAAGAGAAGAAATGGGTCAAAAAGACCCATTTAACCCTCTTGGTATGCCTTGAAGAGATAAGAGTAAGGAGGGGCATATTGGGGATTTCAACTCTAGGTTAAAGTACAAATATCAAGAGCAATTCAGCTCATTTGTGCCTCTTGACAAATTTTGGAGAGAGAGAGAGAGGAGAAGAGAAAAGCTTAGAAACTTGAGGGGGAAGAAAGGAGAAAAATGGTGGATTTTGGGACTTAATCTCTACTCAAATCTCATCAAAAACATTGGATTCTTCTTCTACACTTCATTTCCAAGGTAACCATCTAGCTCTTTTTCGATTTGGTGATTAGTGGTTCATGGGTTTGAGGGGAAATGAAGAACATGGTTGGGGTTTGAAGCTTTAGTGTTGGATGATGGTTTTTGATGAAGAAAATGAGATAGATGATTGGTCTTATTCGAGTTTTGATGAAACCCATTGAGGGGATTGAAGTATTGGAGCTAATTGAATCTGTTTTGGAGCTTTAGAGGTCCTTCAATGGAGGTTTAGAGAAGGTTTTCACAAAAAACGAGTGGGAGAAGAAGGGCTCTGGTCTGGCACGGAATGGAGCCCGGAGAGGGCCAGGTTCCGGCACGGAGCTCGCCACGGAACGGGCTTGGTCCCGGCATGGCACGCCGCACAGACCGTGTATGGTTCTGGGCCGGTGCGCTGCGCGGACCGTGCCTGGTTCCGGCCGGTCTGTGGCACGCGCCGGGTCTGGTTCCGGGCCGGTCTGTGGTGCGGTTCGGGTCGGGTACCGGGCCGGTTCGGGGCATGGGCCGGGTCGGATTCCGGGTCAGTGGGCCTTCCGAATTGGGTCTCTTTTCGACCCATTTCTCGTTTAGCCTATGTTGGACTTTCGAGCTTAATTCAGTTATTTCTCGTCCTTAACGCAACTGAATTAGTTTTGACTCCAGTTTTAAATTGTGATCCAAGGCTTCGAATCCGAGATCGACGGAGGAGGAGACCCGAGGACTTCGTGAAGTGGAGGGGGAAGCGAGCCAGGACGTCAGCAGCTAGGAGTTGATCGTTGATTGCTTTCGAGGTAGGGAATGTAGCGAATACCGGTTTGATTACGGAAAGTTAGCATGCATGTTAGGTAATAATAATAACCGGAAAGGTCCTAGTTGGCATGTAGGATGTGATTCACTAGAATAACCGCTTTCAATTACATAATAACCGGACGAGTCTTAGTGAGCATGTAGGATGTGATTCACTAGATTAATCGCTTTCAATTCTTGGGAAATTGTCGTGCTGGTAGAATGACCATGTCGAGCCTTAAGATTGCGTGTTGTTTGAGATGCATGATGCTTGCTGTAGCCGCTGTTTGAGAGTCTTAATAAGATTATACTCGGTGTAGCATGTTGTGACTATGTGTGGGCAAGTGTGCCATGTTTGATATGATGTGAATCCTTGGTTGTGATATGATCAGAGAGTGATAGACCGATTTGTGTGTTATGGCGAGTTGGCTCGGTTGGTATACCGTGGTCGAACTATGGCTTTGTGATGCATATTATTCTCTTGATATGTGTTTCAAGAGGAGGCGGGTCAGGTATGATACCTACACTGAGAGAGTATGCCGGTGTAGAGTATCGAGGATGAGGATGGTTTAACCATTAACCCGATGCTATGTGGTCCGGGAAGGCGTACGACCGAGGTATGTGCCGGTCCGGTATGCGTGAGGCCCTGATTCTACGTGACAGGAAGACGTCCGACTGAGTGATTTCCGATCTGGGATGTTACCCCGATTCTATGTGACGGGAAGATGTCGGGACCGATGCTTCGTGTTCCGGTACGATATAAATGGGATGTGCTGCGATATCCGGAGATGGTTGGATTAGTTGTACTAAGTTATGTATTGTTCTGTTGTGTGTGATGTGCGTACTAATTGGCTTTGTGCGTTGTCTTATTGTTGTTTTTGATCTTACGAGGGTGGTTGGTGGTTGGTACTTGTCCCTTGGGGGTTGTTGATAGCTATGCTTTGCTAGTATGGCTTAATTGGACGGTTACTCGTGGTATTGAACTGATGTTCATAACCTTAACTACTTTTACCTTGTTGTCTTTCAGGTCTTGAGCAGGATGTGTACTAGTTGGATGCTCGATGCTTGGGAGCTTGCGAGAGTCCTAGGCTAGATTGTTTAGCGACGTACTGTTTACCTTTTCATACTCTTTTACTACGTACTTTTTACCGAGCTGTGGACTCGTGTTATTATTTGGAGATTTAAAAATACTATCTGAAACCCTTTTTATTATTAAACTACGTTAATTATCTTTTATTTAATTTCACGTCTCGAGTCCGGTCAAAACCGGATTTGGGGCGTGACACTTCATGCTCCATTCGCTGTGTTAAACCGAACTCGCGGTCATTGTTTCAAGGGGAAACAGAACTCTGATCAGGGACCCTTCACAAGGTCAATCCTTTAATAAATGAATTCCTTTCATTCCTTCATGTAGGTCAGCTTGCCCGCCCTGTCTTCCTCCTCCCATGGATACCCATTGGACCCCCTCTTTACTCCTCCGGCGCCTGCTTCAGTACCAAACTTAGTTCTGGCGCCAAGTCTAGGTACATCTTTGTGCTCAAGCAGGGCCGGGGTATCGACTTTCTTACTAGCCGAGGGACGACCGATTACTAAGTTCTTCCAGCCAGGATAGGCCAAGTGCCTCGCTCTGTTAGGTGTCGTAGCCGAGGTTACTATCGGGCCGCTGCCGCGAGACGACAAGGCCTTAGGTGCAGTAGTCGTGGATACTGGATTATGAGACGGCTTAGCGTCTCAATCTGTAACATACGTCTTGGTTTGGCGGTCCCTTTATTACTCCAACATCGAAGAGTCGAACCAAGGGGTACTAGGGATGGAAACGGGTCAGGTATAGGGCGGGTTTTGTGAAACCCGAACCCGACCCGATTTTCTAGCAAACAAGCTGGCCCTAACCCGGCCCCAAGTGTGGCCCGAACTCCCCCGCCCCATGTCCAAGGAACAAATGAAGAAAAAAAATACCAATAACGCTCGAACACACGACTAAGTGTACATATAGATAAGCCTTTACCAACTCAGCTACTACAATTTTATTATATTGAGTGTTTAAATTTTATATATACAACTTTTAATCTAATCGCAACTTAAGAAACAGTTGAACCAAGAAATTAAATTAACCTATCATGAAATAAATTTTCAAATTGTATTATTTTTATAATCACTATTTGAAATAATATTTAAATTGATATGCAAAGCAAATAATCCGCGGATCCGAATCCGCCCGGCCCGAAACTCGAATGGACCAGATCCGCGGATTTCGGATCGAACGACGGGCCGAAATTGTTAAATCCGATCAGTTATGGGTCGGATCGCGGATTTGATCCTTAATATCCATGGATAACCGACCCGCCCGCAAAACATTTATGAAACATGGCCCATAACTTTTCAGGCACCATCGGCCCAAGTCCAACTCCTTATCCATGCTTATTGAATCAAGTTGAAACATTATAACCACCGGAAAATGGTTGTACTCAGTCGATGTGGGGTTGAGTTTAGTCAATAGTCACTACAAATATAATAATCATTCTTTGTCGTTGATCTCATTCTTCTTGTTTGAGATCAGCGATCCTCATTTAGCCTCAACTCTTCCTTCTCACCACTAATTTCTCACCATATCCCTTAATTCTTAACCCTATCTCTTTCACACCTCAATCATTTACGCCACCACTCTCTTTCTCTCCACACAAACCCTACATGTATTGCTTTTCTCTTTCTTCTCCATTCGCCGCCCACTCTCTTCTTCAGTTCTCTCTGTAGTCACCAAATAGAATAAACCCATATTCATCATCCTTTTATTTCTTACTTCTTCTCATGTTTGTAGTTCAAGTGCTCAACCTTATTGAAGAAACTTCAACCGTTAGAACTCCATTTTTGTATCTTATATGTATGTCCTATTTTTTTAAGCTTGATTATGAGGTTCATAATTACTTTATTTTGATGATGATTTTTAAATTGATGGGTTGCATGTTAAGTTGGGACAAGTCTGAACATTCATATGCATGATTATCTATGTTAAGATAATTTTTATTTTAGATCTGAAAATTTTATACAGTAGTGTTGTTCTGGAAACAAATGTTCTTGGATAAATGGTTTTTCATTCTATTAATCTCTAATTTATTTCAGTCATCTACTGCTTGTGGCTTTAATTTTTCATTTTTGTTATATTTATTGGATCTAAACAAGTCCTGTAATTTTTTATTTGATAAACACCGAATGACAATATCTTATTTGTTATAGATTTCCTACTGATTATTTATCTTTACATTCTCATTACAGGAGCATGGAGAATCTGTGAAGATGCAGAAAATCAAGTGTTTAGTTTCCTTAAAAAATAAAAACAGAACGATAATGAATTTAATTACATATTGAGATATAAGTCAGAATTGTAATGAAATAAATCTGAAAGTTATTAACGATGGTTTTTGTAAAATCACAAATTGAGAATATTTGAATATTGGTTTGTTTAAAGCGCTCAGCATTGTATATTAATAAAATTAAAATGGCTGAAAAAAATAGTTTTAAATTGGTCGGATTGTCGGGTTCAAACCCGATCCGCCCGCGGTCCGAATCGGGCGGGTCCGTATCTAAATTTTCACTGGTTGGGCGGGTTTCATAAGATATATAACCGATTCGCAAATTAGCGGGCGGGTCTAAAATAGTGTGGGTCGGATCGGATATCCGCTCATGCACACCCCTACAAATACATACTCAAATCGAATAAATATTCAAAGTCATTATTTTTCAATAGTATTTAATTATCTTTGTATTATATATCTATAAGACATGCAACATAAACAAAGTAAGAAACTGGATTTGACGATTTGTGCTTCAAAAGCAACATAAACAACGACGTCACTTTTGGAACTTGTATTGATTCGATAAATATTCAATGCCCCGAGCCTCGCCCCACTGGTAAAAATACCCGATCCGGGCCCGACCCAGTCGGGTCGGGACAACCGGGTCCCATCGGGACCGGGTCAAATTGTCATCCCTAAGGGGTATCAATCACCCCCGATCACACTCGGCGACCATGTGACCTATCATCCCACAGTAATAACAAAACGAAGGGAGTTTTGCATAGGTAAGAGTGAATCTCCCCAGCATGTCCCCCACTTGTCACATGGACGTGGGCGCATAGCCCTAGTGCCGCCCCAATTGTTTCCCCCGTGGTTTTGGTACAGACTAATGGGATGGCCATGACCATACACCCATAGCTGGAACCTATCCAGAGTGAGGGGGGGGGGGGGGGTTCTCTAGTCATCGGGTTTAGGTCACCTAGTAGGAGAGGTCTTCCCCCGAAGCATTATGGTTCGTTGTCTCGAACCCATGCTCGGGCTTTCTCAGTTTCAAAGTAATAACCGAACACCCCCGGACCGATATCTTTAATCACCAACCCCTCCGCTGATATACCCCATGCCTTCGTGATGATCTGAAGGAGTACGTCTTTTTGGGGCGGTTTGGATGGCCATAACTTACCCATCATGGAAAATTGTTGCCTAGCCAAGATGGACGGGCTCACCGGGGTGTATGGTACCGTCACCTCAATCTCCTCCTCCTCCTCTTCAAAAGAGCAAGCGAGAAGTCATCATGCAGGTTGAGGAGTTGGGTGTCCAGACCTATCAGAGGGGGACGTACCACTGAGGTTGAGCAGGCTTGGGTTTGAAGGAACGGCGACATCCCCAGAGGAAGTGTGAGGAGCGTTGGGATCACGAGTACATGGGCGGCGTTGGGAACTCTGATCCCCTCACAAAAAGGCAATCATGTCCGCCCTCCCTGGCTCCGGCCTCCCCTAATTAGGCATGGGAGCTTTTTCTTTAAGAGGATCCGGTCCAGAAGGGAGAGAGTGGTGGTGGCAGGTCTTGGATCAAGAGGCACTATGGCGGGGGAGAGGCGAGGCCATGACGGTTAAAGTAGTGGTCACGTTGGGAGGAGTAGGTTCCATCGGTGGTCTAAGAGCAGGGACCTTCATCTAAGCCAACAGAGGTTGCTCATCATCTAAAGCGGGTGTTAGGGCTCGCGGCTCGGCCATAGGAGGCGGCGTATTGAGGTTTCCCAAAACCCTAACTTTAGTTGCAGAAGAAGTTAGGTTTGGGGTCTTCAAAGGACGGTCGCGCCGATCTTTACCCATCGGTTACGAGGAACCAAGGGAGAAGGCTTTGGATGTTGTAGTCGGGGGAAGAGGGAGAGGTGGCGTGGATGAGGATGAGAGAGAGACCGGGGCAGTAGAAGATGATTTAGGGTTCCTTTTGTGCCTCGGTTTAGTAGGAGACTTCACGCCCGACAAGGGGAGATGCGGCAGTGCACGTGGAAGGGACTGTACTAGAGCTGACTATGATGGGACAGAACCAACGATAGGACTAATGGCGGTCATATCAGTGGAAGAGGTAGGTAACTCAATAGGGGGTAGGGGTTTCCTCGGGAAGGAGGAGCTCTCGACTTACGAGAGAGAGAATTGTTGTTTGTGTAGAACGTATGTTTAGATATTTACTTTTTACCATTTATATTCTTTTATAATGATAAAAATGTGTTATATGTAAAAAAGAATTTGTTGCACTTAGTATGAACTTGTTTTAAAAGAATAATTTTATCATTCTTTGAAAGTAAAAACCAAAATTCAAAATGTTTATATCTCTTTACTATTTTTCGAATTGTAAACTTTTTTTTACTAATTATTAATTTTACTTTGAAATTTCAAGAGAAATAAATATTTTTAAAAAAATTTATACAAACTATAGGAAAAAGACAAATTGAAAAAAAAATCAATTACTGAAAAGGGATTTGAACTGAAAAACAATTAATATCTCAAGATACTTTTTTTTTACAATTGCCCCTTCAATTTATATTAAAATAAAGATTTTTATTATATAAAAACAATAAAATATTAGCATCCACCAAAAAGAGTCATTACAAGTTAATTCTATCACGGTTTCGTGTGGCCTACATTTTTAGAGGTCTTTTTTTTAGCCATAAGCTTTAGTCATGATGTCGCCTTCTTCATCTGTCACTTCACCACCGCCAGCTTCTCCAATAAGGTATAACACATATCTCTCTCCATAAATGGAAGCCATCTTGTTTATTGGTCTGGTGATGAGTGGGGATGACTAAGCGTCAAAACCCTATTTTTACGTGCATTAGGACACAGTCATCAAGCAATATATGTGATGGTTAAGTATCGGTCGATCCCACAGGGAGTAGAAGTGTCACTAGTATTTTGCTAAAACCTGGGGACGTGGGCTATCACTTCCACATCCCCGAAAGGGAAAATAAAGGGCAATAAAAGTAAAAGTTGTTGTTTAAGTCTAGACATAAGTAAAATATGTACAAGCAACCAACTAAGACACATAACATTTGATTCACACAAAGAGTCGGTCACGAGTACAAGTAAACATGACTTCAAATTAATGCATTGTTTGGTTAACGATGGTGAAATCAAATAATGATTTCCTTATGGTCTCAGAACACTTAATTTCCTATGTATGTTGTATCATGAATCAACCAAATACTAGTTATGGGAGAGGGCACAAGACTATTGCCCAAAACGATATGTGAATCACCAATCATCAGAAATAAATAAAATAGGGTGTAGTTCTATGATCTTGAGTGAAGCTCGATCAATCCTCGAACGAGAGGTAACAACAACGAATGCATGCCACTCTCGCTACAAACTACCATAAGTAGAGATAACTACACCACTAGGCGAATCGACTAAGCTACACCTAGTTCACTTCTTAATACTCGAATGCCATCAATAAGACGAACACCGAGAATCAAGTAGAACTAAATAGAGTATCGAATCACGATACTCTGGTACTACACAAGAATGAGAAGACTCTAAATAAATTGTCGAATCTACTTAGCTACGCACAGTCCAATCAACCTAAGAACCGAATAAACTGATCATCAAGGAGAACTAAATAGAGCAACAAATCACAAAGCTCTGGTAATAAGTGTAAGCAAATCCTAAATCAATAAACGAATTTACTTAGCTACGCCTAGTTCACTTCTCAAAAACCAAATAACACCGATCAAGATGAGTTCGGTAATCAACTCGAACTATGTAGAACATTGAATACGATATTCTTGTAATACACAAGAATAAACAAATTCTATAAACGTGCAATCTTGTCTCATAATAGATCGAATCATGAATCTCTCCAAACATCGATCTACATAACACACACAACAATTAGGAAAAATCCCCACATCGTTCGGTCGGCTTAAAACACACAAGAGGATTGAGAAAACACAACCTATCATATTCCTATCTTGTCAATAGGAAATTGAGACATAAACATGTCAGAAATCCTAGATAAGTTCACTAAATGGCTAAATTTTGCATTTTTACGAACTCTAGCCTAGAACTTAATATACACCCGAGAGACAAAATAGCTAGCACATGAAATCGGGTTCAAAAACATGACAAATCAAACACAAAGCACAAAAATCATGCATAAACATCGAGTGAGTTAAATATAGATGAATACTCATACAGGCAATTAGATGTTAATTAAGCTCAGAAACCCCAAATCATGCCAAAAACCTCACAAAACTCAAATTTACATCAATTTAGAAGAAATCAACATTTACACATCACCCATGACAAAAGATTGGAATCCAATGTCATGGAAGCATACAAAAAAACCCGAGCTTTACAATAAAATAGAGAATAGTAGAGATTAGAACCGGGATTGGGTTGTGAAACCCATCAAAAACTCATCTAGCTTCCAAATCCACCATCTCCAACACATGAAAATTGGAGAAGTTGGAGATGGTGGAAGGCTCATGAATGCTTGAAACCTTCTTGGATCGTCTTAGTTATGGCCTTAGATGGTAGAAAATACTCACAAGATTAAGAACACTCAAGAACAAATGAAGAACAAGAGAATGAAGAAGAAAAAAATGAAAAAAGCTTGAATTTAAATTGTTGTCAAAACATCTGATCCAATAAAAGTTTATAAGCTACAAATATATACACGGACGAAGGGGAAATGAAAATAGAGCGTGTGTGCTTCAGATTCACGCAAATGCTCTATCAAATCTAAACACTTCGGAGTCCTTGTGAGTAATGAAAACGAGAGAGCCCAACGAAGAGGCTAACAATGCCACATTATCTCTGTTCTAGCCATGAAAAGGAATGTTATCCATTGCGATCAAATAGAAAAAAAAACCTTTACGAAACAAGATCTCGCTAGAACATTAAGCCAATATAAACCAATGCAGAAACTTGATTCGTAAGGCATCATCAATGGCTTCCATAACCGAGTTAACCATATTATCGAGTCCTGCCTTACCTAGCAAAACTAGGAGCATAAAAATTCCACACCCTTCTTTGGAAATACCTATCAAAACAATCCTTGCAGAAACTACATGATCTTGCACCATAGATCCACAGATGCAAGGATGTCGAAGCTCTGGCAAGTCAACTGTTTTTTGTTCGATAACCTTCTTCTACTAAACCTTTTGCCTCCGTTTTCGTGAAAAAAGGATTATCCTCCACCCACGTCATCGCAACGAATATTAGTTATTAATTACTTTCAGGCTTATTGTACTCTTGAACACCGAATATAAATTTTTTGAATATCGGTGTAAAATTCTGAAACGTCACTTTAAAAATAGTAACTTTTGATATAAATTTTTATAACATCATCTGGAACTATCAACTATAAAATCTTGAGCGACAATAAAAAATTTAATTTGAAAAAATGGATTATTAAAAAAATAAATATGGATATTAAAAAATGATTTTAAAATAGCGGATAACATAATACCATATTATCTTTTTAGCTAACTTTTTATTTTTATCCCTGAATTCTCTCGAACCCTAACTCAGACCCTAAATATATCTCAAAACCTTAGATCCACCTTCATTTTTTTAATTAAAAATCCAAATTATTAAAATAATCTGTAAACAAAATATTGAATGAAAAGAATTTAAAATACCTATTTTTTCTAAAAAGGTATATCAAAAAACCTAATCTATACATCTCAATTCTTATTGTCTTGAAAAAAATCATATTAAATGTTTTCCCTCTTGGCCTAATAGAGTGGGTTCTCACCTAAGCTTCAAAAACCCTAATTTAAAACTAACAGTCGCCTCTCTGTGTCCTCTATCGTCGATGGCCAGCCGCTCTGGCCACGGCTGTCGTCGGTGGAACACCTCTTCATCTTTTCCCTCTATCCCTTCCTCTCCTTCCCCCAACCCCTTCCTTTCTCGCTGCCTCTGTTAGCTGTGGTGAAGCTTACGTTGGAGGGTTGACAACGTCGCTGGAACATCTTCGTTGTCTCGTTCGTTCCGGGTTGGTCTCCGCCTTCATATCTGGAGTGGGAGATGTTCGTGCCCCCATGGGCATGTTTATCCCATATATGTTGGTCAGCCTCTCGTTCAAGACTTTTGTTGTGGTTTGGTTCCTCACGCCGCTAGTGCTCTCTTGGGATGATGGAGAAGCAAGCAAGTTTTGTTGGTGCTTGCTCGGGACAAAAGAGAAGCAAAGAAAGCTTCACTTTCTTGGGAACTCAGTCTTTTCCTCCTCTCTTTGCTCGCCGATAGATCCGTTCGTCCTTCCGGTGTTTTGGCTGTTTTTTGTCTGAGTTTTCTGCGTGGTTTTGCAGATCTTGTGGTTGGGCTCGGGTTTATCATTGTCAATTCGGGTTTGATCCATGGATCTGGACCAGATCAGGTACGGGTTATGTCATCTGGATCAACTCAGGTTTGGGTTAGGTCATTTGGACCAGGCCGGGTTCATTTCGGGTCGGGTATAGAAAAATCATGTAGTTTTCTCCTTCTTCCTTGCTGGACCTTTTCGGTTTGTCAGGCCACCTCTTCTTTTCTCAGAACGTTAGTTTGTGGGAGTCCATCCTCGCACGCCAAATTTGTTTCCAGTCAGATCGGGTTTTTGGCTTTTCCGGGTTTGGCTTCGCTCGTTCTCGGTATTATTATATGATTTTCCCTTTGGGTCCTGGTTTGGTGTTGGCCGGGGTTATCGGTTTCGGTATCGGAACAGTCAACTCGAGGTCTAGTCTCGGATCCCTAGATCTTGGAGGGGTCAGCCTTTGGCCGGTGGTGTGGTGTTGGAAGTAGGGTCGTTGTTCTTTTCTGGATTCGACAGTGATAGTTCTCAGGCGGCTTGTTTCATATTTATACTGGGAAGCGTTTCTTGTTCATTTGGATCTTTGATTCTTTTTTAATTTGATCTCGTCTCTTGTCGTCGCAGATGGTCGGAAGCTCGGTGGTGGCATTCCACTTCTCTGCAGGCTTTAGTGTCATTTGGTTCGGGTGCAGGCTAGCTCGTGCTTGGTATAACTACAAGCCTTCCCCTTCGGCTCCTCGCTTCGTGTTGCCCGGCGAGGGGTTACCGATTTCGGTTTCGGAATGCTCACCTCGAGTCTAGCCTCGGATCCCTGGAAGTGTTGACTTCGTTCTGCCTGCTTGTTAGAGTGTTTTGGTCGGATGCTCGATAGTGACGTTACGCTTCTTTATTGGCTTTGGTGTCAAATCTGTCTGGATTCGAGTTGGTTCGTGCTCGGTATAACTACAGGCCTTCCCTTTTGGGTCCTCGCTTGGGGTTGGCCGAAGAGGGGTTACCGATCACGGTTTCGGAACGCTCAGCTCAAATCTAGCATCGGACCCCCAGAAGTGATGTCTTTCTGCTGCCTACTTGGAAGTTTGTGCTTGTTCTCTGTGGAAAAACCGGTCCTCCCCATGTGAGGCTTTTCTCGGTGTAGGTCTGAATTAGGTTTCGGAGGACCAAGATCGAGCTGACCTTAATTGCTGTCGGCGACCTGATATTTCTTTCATCATGCTGCAGCTTCGGTCTTCGGTTCTTAGATCTTCATGGTTGGAAAATCTAGCTCGGTGATGGCATTGTTATGCTATAAAACTTTGCACATATGCGAGGAACGCTTCAAAGAGTATTAACAAGACAATGATGAGCAGTTACTCTAGGGTGTTAGTAGAAAACTAAAAAAATGAACTAGACGATCGCTTTACCCTAACCGATTGTTGAAGGTCTTTGTCTGTAATCTCCTATATGACACAACAAGGAGTGGTTTAACTCATACTTCGGGAGTATCGTTAAGATTTTGAAATACTTTGTTGTTAAAAGACCGAATCAGAGAGGAAACTATTTTGGGTTCATCCATGTCCGAACCATGAAAGAAGCTAAGAAGTTAATCGATAGTAAGAATAGGGTTAAGGTTAAAGGATTTATCTTGTTTGTGGCTCTAGATTGGATGGATAATCTAGGAGGCTTTAATGGTTCCAGGAAACAGATGATATGGCGACCCAATGTGACCCCATCGTCGAGCAACTTTATTTCTCCTCAGGAAGTGTTGGTCAAAGAAGAAATCATGAGTAATATCGAGGGTGGAGTAATTGCCTCGCTATGGCCAGGAATAACTTTAGAGTCAGCTTTGGGAGAAATTGGATCCTTTGGTGCGAAAGGGATGAACATCAAACGCTTAAATGGGAAAACTTTCGGCGGCCAATCCCAAGCTCTCTCTAGCGGCGATGGAATACATTTTTGAAAGTTGTTTCTTGATAAGCTCCATATCTCAGGGAGACGATCGATGACCTTAATTCGTTGTTTGGGTTCACGTTAGCAAGGACCCTGATCACTTGGCGGAACTACTTTTTATCGGCTCTTAGAAGCGTGATTCGGGATGTAAGGAAGATCCCAACCATGAAGGCTCGGTCCATGGGGGATAGGGTGACGTTTTTCTTCACCCGAACTGAAGAAGAACTACAATACGTCTTAGACAGTGAGGCAGGGGACTTCCCCCATACGTTGTCGATCCTTACTTGAGTCGACCCTATGTGCCCTTCAGAGAATATCCATTTCACCTACATATCGTTGTGCCCTGATACACATGGGAGCCGACCCAAAACAGAGGCCCCTCACACAATTCGATCTCCACCAGCCCAGATTGGGTCGGGAATTTGCTAACAGGGGATTACTGAGCGGGTGAAGATGAAGCCATCAGGGATTGGAAGAAACTCATGCTCTACTTGCAAGATGACATAACCAGAGCCAAAGGTTCAAGACCCGAAGACCCATTAGGCGGCTTATTAGGAGTAGATATAGTTGTAACGCAACAGGCGTGAGGTGGGATGCACACTCACCTACCTGAATGATTACCTTCGGGGGGGGGGGGGGGGGGGTGATACCTCCCAACTATCCCGTCCAGGGAGGTGCTGTCACCACCGGGTATCAACTCATCTCTTGTCATGTCGAACGTTTACAACACCCTTCCAAACTAGTGCCCTCACATCTATCTGGGGGCAGACACCAAAAGTTATAACCTATGAATGAGGTAATCCATTTGAGCCAAGACGGTTTATCGGGGACGGCCAAGCAGAGCCTTATACTCGATCTTTCATCAAATATTTCTGGAGTTGTCGTCACTTATCCGACACTATTTGTCTTCCGAAAGACTTTTTGTTTTTTCTTGACACCTGACTCGTTAGGCATTCCTCTATCAATGTATGTTGTTTCAGATTATATGTTTCTGGTTTAGCCTTCTTCGTGTTTTAATTGTAATTCCTCGTTTCGATTGCATATAGTCTTCGAACATTTTATTTTACGTTAATCTACATTATTATTATTATTATTATTATTATTATTATTATTATTATTATTATTATTATTATTATTATTATTATTATTATTATTATTATTATTATTATTATTATTATTATTATTATTATTATTATTATTATTATTATTATTATTATTATTATTATTATTATTATTATTATTATTATTATTATTATTATTATTATTATTATCATGGCTTAGGCTTCTGCCGATCAAGTAGGGATGGAAATGATACCCAGGCCCGACGGAGACCCGATATGCCCGACCCGAAAAAATCAGGCTAGACCCGGCCCATTGCATAAACGGGCCGGGCTGGGTGGTTTGACCGGGCTTTTAAACCGGGCCCGGGCCGGGATCAGGTTTGGTACTACCCGGCCCGATAGGTTACTAAATAAATAAAAAACTAAATTTATGTGTTAATGTTTACGTTTCTACCCTATATATATGTTTCTACTCTTTGATATATTATAAATATTTTAATGACATACAAGCTAATTTATTGTTAACATTATTTTTATATCTTGATATTTATTATTTTGATTCAAGAAAATACCATGAACAATGTTGATGTGAATACTTGAACTTTGATGATTAGAAATGAGAGAGAGAGGAGACTTGATTAATTATGTATGGATAATTAGATTAGATTTTGATTTATTAGTCATCAAAAAAAATAGAAGTAATTAGTTTTGGTTTGATGTTACTTGTTTTACTTGTTCGAGATGATGAGATTATATGTTTCATATAAATATATGAAACTTTTACGCATCATATATACATGATTTGTCAATATATTATGGTGCCTTGGAAAGAAAAAAATACAACTTTTATATTGGGCGGGTAGGGTAATACCCGACCCGATTGGGCCACAAGCGGGCCGGGCACCAAATGGACCACTATCGGGTACCGAGCGGGCTCGGGCCACATGTAGGAAAATCGGGCCGGGTACGGGTATCACAAAACCCGGTCCAGACCCGGCCCATTGCCATCCCTACGATCAAGAGTTACCTTACTAATTTTGTGTTCTCTGGTTTGGCTTGTTCGCGAGCCCATACATCCCTCCCGCGCAAAACAACAACGACAAACAAAACATGATGATATATAGAGGAAAATTCAACGAGCTACATGTCATGTCCCCATCTCTCTCCTCCCATGCAGTCTCTTCCTCTTCTTCACACACTCTCTCTCTGAGTCAAATTCAATCATGATTATTTAATAATTCTCATCGTCTCTTATTAAATTCCTTAACTTTTCTATAACCCATCTCAGTCCTCTTCACCGCCCCCTTTGTTTATCACTTTCTATATTATTGGGTCGATTCCCAACCCACAAAGTGAGTCAATGACTCGGCTCTTCCGATCCAGGTACTCCAGACTCGTTGGACTCAACGACACAGCTCCGACTCTCAGGCCGGAGACAGATGCCCAACACGGCGATAAAGAGGAATTGGGTTACGAATCTGAAGATTGTGAGAAGCCCATTTCAACGCCCTTGATAAATCATGGGTCAAGGGAGGCGGAGCAGCGGCATGGCGACGGTCACCAGTTTGCGATTGTTGATATTCTGGCGGCGGCACTGAGGAAGTCAATAGTTACGTGTAGTGTGGAGAGGGATGATTCCCAATCTCCCATGGACATCAGCTACCCCACAGACGTTAGGCATCTCTCGCATGTCACCTTCGATAGGTTCGATGGGTTTCTTGGTTTGCCTGTGGAGCTCCAGCCTGAGCTGCCCATGAAACCGCCCAGTGCCAGGTTTGCTTTGATTGCTTCATTTTTACCTTTCAATTGAAGGATAGATACCTTTTTTTGTTGAATTTGCTTGCTTTCAACTTGTTTCTCTGGATTCTTATACTAACGGGCTGTGAATTCTAGGATGAACCCAGTTCAGATGTAGCCCATGAAACCTTATAGTACAAAAGTCAAACATCAAGTCATAACCTACGTATATGAAACGTATCAGATCGTAACCTGTTTTACCTTATTAATTCTCAAAATACATCAAAATCTGTCAAGTGTGACTATCACCGGGGAATACCAGTCACATGTTTGTCACGTGCTCTAAAACTTTCCTAAAATGAAAACTTCAACTTTTCGTTTATTCTCAAATCATAACTTCAACTTTTCGTTTATTTCCAAATCATAACCATGAACTATCAACTTTTCATGTTACTCACTTAACGGCCGTTAGACTTGCGGACGGAAAATGCAATAGTTGTTGGTCAACGTTACTACATGACAATTTACGTTTGCTTAGTTAGTATTTAGCAATAAACGAAAGGCGTGCGCAGACATGGAGTAACCCCTAGTATATATGCTTGTCCTTCTGTCTCTCTCTGTTCTTGTATTTGGCTAGTAGGTCTTCTTCTACATCACAGAGATGTCATAGTAAATACTTTTGTGCCATGGTTTCGGGAAAGATGTCATGCATGATTCAGGATAACTGTTTATGGACAATGAAGAGCTTCTACCCTACTGCAGTGTGCCCATCTGTAGAAACTAATAATCCCTTTTAGTTTCAGATCTTTTGTGAAATTCGTATATTATCGCAGACCCAAGTTCATGATTCTGCAAGGGAAATTTCATAAAATATGCTTCATAATGGTATACATTTGTTTTCTATGCTAGTATAGTTCAAAATTTGAAAAATATGCTTTTCAATTGTTTTAGGACAATAATACCCTCATTCTAATTTAAACAAGATAATCCATAGTTTATTAATTCATTTAAATCTATTTTCAAAATAAATATTCAGTTTTTAAATAAAATATTTTTTAAATTTTATAAATTATTAAAATTGTATTTTATTTTCTTAAAAATCAAATTATTTCGATAAATATTTTTAAAAATAGAATTCAACGATAATTTTTCAAAAAAAAAAATATTATACTTCATTATTTTTTCTCGGTTTTATTAATTATTAAATTGTTATTTTAATTTATAAATTTTTAAATCGGATTATTTTGATAAATATAATTTGAAGGATAATTAAGTTTTATAAAAATAAATTCAAACCAGATTTTCATAATTAATAAAATATGAATGTAGTAACTAATAAAATTGAACAAAATGTATTTTTACAAAAATAAATTTTATTAATTACTACATTCATATTTTACTTTTAATATAATTTGAAAAATAAATTAAAATCTGATTTTCATAATTAATACAATATATTATAAATTTAAATATCTTTCTAAAATTATTATCAGAGTATTCTGTTTTTAAAATAAATTCAAATCTGATTTTTATAATTACTAATATTAACAAAATATTTTTTTTTTCTAATATACGAATATATAAAGGGAAAGAATATTTTTTATATAAAAAATATTATTCTATATTATTAATTATTAAAATCAGATCTTAATTTATTTTTATATAAAAAACAGATTACGTTGATAAATAACTTTTAAAGATAATTAAATTTATAATATATTTTATTAATTATGAAAATAATATTTTAATTTTTAATGTATTTTTCAAATTAAATTTTAAAAAATAAACTACGAATTACTAATAAAATTATATAAAATATATTTTATTATAAAATCGAAATTATTTTTCAAAAGTTTATAAAATTGAATTATCTTTCATATTATATTTTTCAAAATAATCCGATTTAAAAAAATATAAATTTAAATAGGAATTTAATAATTAATAAAACTGGAAAAAATAATGAAGTATAATATTTTTGTTTGAAACATCATCATTGAATTATCT
The DNA here is from genome assembly GCA_963921825.1 of Erodium maritimum. NCBI lineage: Eukaryota > Viridiplantae > Streptophyta > Magnoliopsida > Geraniales > Geraniaceae > Erodium > Erodium maritimum. The sequence goes on along the minus strand of OY997596.1, from coordinate 23,875,552 downwards.
TTTTAAAAATATTTGTCAAAATAATTTTATTTTTAAGAAAATAAAATATAATTTTAATAAATTTGAAATTTTAAAAAATATTTTATTTAAGAACTGAATATTTATTTTGAAAATAGATTTAAATGAATTAATAAAATATGAATTATCTTGTTTAAATTAGAATGAGGGTATTATTGTCCTAAACTAATTGAAAAGCATATTTTTCAAATTTTGAACTATACTAGCATAGAAAACAAATTTATACCATTATGAGGCATATTTTATGAAATTTCCCTTCTGCAAATTGGTTGTCTATTGTTAATTTCTCAATTTAAAATTAGGTTGCAGTCAGTTCGTTCTATAGTTCATATTGTTCTTAAGATTGACAGAGATAGTAGCACTATCTGCATTAAAGTGAGGTGCTTGGGCAGTATACTGGATTCCATGTAATGAATAAATCCCACCAGAACAATGTAGAGGGACAATCCATCTCGCCCAAATAGAAGATCTGTGAAATGTCGTGACAATTCTATTACCTCACTAGTTTGACTTGTTTTGACATAGTCCGTGGATCCTTTTATGTGGATTTATTTCAAATCTTCACTGCAAAGTTAAAACTAGGTTAAATCTCAATGGTGGATATCCCGGTGGAGGTTTTATGCTTCTGTGTCGTAAGTAAAGTTGACTAGAAGTGGTTTGCTGGTTCATGTCCTTTAATTATCTTATTTTTATAAGCTCATAATCTTTGATTATCATATATGGATCATAACTTCAACTTTCTGTTACTAGTGTAAGCGTCTTTGGAGATTCTGCCAACTCGATGCAGTGCTCTTATAATGACAGAGGGAATAATGTGCCAACAATTCTTCTCATGATGCAAAACCAGCTATATTATGAAGGTGGCCTTAAAGTATGTTAACATTCATTGACTGAGTCATTTGCTAACCAAACTTAAATGCATATTTTAACTTATCTTAAAAATTAAGGTTTTCCCTCTTGTTTATTATGCTTGAAGGCAGAAGGAATATTCCGCATAAATGCTGAGAATAGTCCAGAAGAGTATGTCCGAGAACATCTAAACAAAGGGGTTGTGCCAAGTGTAATTTATGTTCATTGTTGTAAGAATCACTCCCGGTCAACGCCAGTCAAATAGGAGAAAAACAGGAAAATTTTAAATTTTTGGACAGACACTTAAATGAACCTAAATTTGACCCCGAGGGTCATACCGGACTTAAGTTGACCCCCGATATCGACCAAAGTGAGTTCCGGGGGACTCAGGGCAACTTTCTGACCAATTTGGGAAAGGTTGACTTTTCGCTGAAAAAGTCAACCGAGCGACGTTTTGGTCCGTTCGAGGTCCGTTTTGGATCCAAAAATCTTAGCCGTCGTCACAGCGGTCTTAGTTGAGCCGTTTCCTTGTAGCCCATGAAGTTTCGTAATTTCTTGAAAAAAGTGTCCGTTCGGGGCCCGAGACGGCCGAATTTCGCCAATCTGATTGCAAAATATCTAGAAGATATTTTCCAAAAGGTGTGGGACCCACTTTCCACATGTCACCAATGTGGTGGTGTTAGGTTTATTGGACAAAACAAAAGATGAGACTTGGATGGTAGTTTTGTAATTAAAGTATAGGTTTGATTTTAAAACAAAAATTAAAAGGGAACAAGAAGTGATACACGAACATTTCAGAATTTAGGAGAGAGAAGAGAGAGAAAAGAAGAGAGAGAAAGGGAAGGAGAGAAAGGAAGAAGAAGGTTGGGTTTTTGGTGATTTCCCGACGATCTGACCGACCGATCGACTCAACGATTGAAGATTCGAACTCCCCTCGTCATTCCCTACGGTGAGAACCCAATCTTTTCTCATTTTGGCTAGTTTGAATTTTAGGGTTTGAGTTTAAACGGTTTGATTAAGGTTGGGTTTTGATTAAGATGGGTTTAAAGATGAATGATTGAGGTTTGGGGTTCGTTAGGAACGTTTTGGGGCGAAAAGGAAATTTTCCCATTATGGCCGTGTGGGGCCCACGTGTTAGGGTCTCGGGTTTTCGTGTTCGGGTGGTTTTGGACGAACCACAAGTCGTTAATTCACACCCGGAACGAATTTTGGAATTAAATTGTAAAAGTTGTAAATGACAGGTTTGGAAACTTTAAACGCGAATTAAATTGCTCGGAAGTCGGAAATTGATTCCGTCAATTGCGTTGGAACCCTTGAATTATTCTAAGACCGTAGAAACGAAAACGGGAATTTTAGGAGCCCCGGAAGGGCGTTTTCAAAACCCGGGCAGATTCGCCGAGCCGGGCGAAACGGGTCTTTCCGGGCACATTGTCGACAATGTCGAGTAATTGGGAAGTTTGGGAGTGATCGACATTGTCGGGATTGTATTTGGGCGTCAAGTGTATTAAAATTCAGTTTATGCCTGCGAACTTAAAAGTGTTTTAAATTGTGTTCTTATTAGATCGTGCCACCGACAGAGGAAAGGGAAAGCTAGGCGAGTGATCGTGATCACGCCGGAGCTTGACTGTGAGCTTTTGGGGAAAGCATACGAGGTAGGGAAAAGTAGCCGGATCTCGACCCTGACTAGGGAAAGTTAACAGTAGAAATGCATGTGACACTTGGGTGTCGTGGGTTAAGTAAGTTTATCGAATAATAGAAAGGCAGGCGACACCGGGTGGTGTCGTATGATACGGGAATGTATCGAACAATAGAAATGCATGTGATACTTAGTAGTGTCGTAGGAGCAGTGAACTTGTCGATATTAGAATTATTGGAGGCATTGGTTATGCCCGGAGGTTGATTGTTTAGTTTGTGTCTTGGGTGGCCATGAGTGCCCGTGGGGTTGTTAAGCCCGTGTCTTTACTGTTGGTGTGTCTTGGGTGGCCATGAGTGCCCGTGGGGTTGTTGAAACCGTGTTTTACCGTTGGTGTCTTGGGTGGCCATGAGTGCCCGTGGGGTTGTTGAACCCGTGTTTTACCGTTGGTGTCTTTGGTGGCCATGAGTGCCCGTGGGGTTGTTGAACCCGTGTTTTACCGTTGGTGTCTTGGGTGGCCATGAGTGCCCGTGGAGTGTTAAACCGGTGTTGTTGCTGTTGTTGAACTTTGCTTGTGATTGTGATTGTGGTTACCTGGGGTTGGTGAGTGACAGGTCGACAGCCTGATCCGACTTTGTGTCGGGAAAAGTGCGACAGGACGACCGCCTGATCCAACCGTCGTGTTGGGAAAAGTGCGACAGGTCGACAGCCTGATCCGATTGGGTGTCGGGAAAAGTGCGACAGGTCGAAAGCCTGATCCAACCGTCGTGTTGGGAAAAGTGCGACAGGTCGGCCACCTGATCCAACCGTCGTGTTGGGAAAAGGGCAGGGGTACTGAGCAGCTGGAGTGCGATCCTTTGCGATCTTGTTTGGTGTGCGATCCTTTGTGATCTTGGGTGTTGCGTGGTTATCTTTCGTGTCCTTGGAGGAAGTCGTAACCGTTGTGTCGAGTCTACGTTACGTGTCCGAGTGTTGAGTCGGTTGAGGAAAGTAACAGTCGTGTGTCAGTCGGGTCACTTGAGTTGGGGATAGTAGTCCCCGGTGTTGGGTTTGTTGTTGGTGTTACTGGCATTGTTCTGCTAAGTATGTCGTAGTCAGGCTGTTATCCGTGGTGGTGAGCGAACGCTCACCCCTAGCTGCTTTTCCTACAGGTACCGGTCGCGGGACGGACTAGGTGAGCTCTCGAAGCTTGAAGGGATGGGAGCGGGAGTCCTGGTTTCCTTTTGAGTCTAGCGACGTACGCCTTGTATTTTGTCCGCTTGTTGGGACATACTTTTGAGTTGTAAATTATTATTTTGATTAACTAAATGGTGGTTTTAAAGCGATTTATTTAAAAGGTTTGAAAATGTTTTATTGTCTTAAACGTTCGCGTTCCGGGTTCGGTTCTACTGAATTTGGGGCGTGACAATTGTTTAGCATGGTTGATAAAGGTACTGTAAGATGTTATTTAAAGGGATAATTGTCAAAACATGCACTAAAGTTTCGTCCACAAATGAAATAGTGCACAATGTTTCGTCCACGTTGTGTGGCTACCCTAAAGTTTTGTCCACGAACATTTGTTAGTAAAATTACTTATGAAACCTAAATCAGCAAATTACTTTAGGGTAGCCACACAACGTGGACGAAACGTTGTGCACTATTTCATTTGTGGACGAAACTTTAGGGTAGCCACACAGCGTGGACGAAACGTTGTGCACTATTTCATTTTGTGGACGAAACTTTAAGGTAGCCACACAACGTGGACGAAACGTTGTGCACTATTTCATTTGTGGATGGAACTTTAATGCATGTTTTGACAATTATCCCTAATTTAAATAGTGTAGTTTAGAAATTTATCATCATACTACAGTGTGTTGTTTATTTGAGGAAGTCAATGTTTTCATTTCTTGTGCACTTCCAGAAGGACTGAAGTAATTCCTCTTCAGACTGGTATTTTGTAGTACAAGAGTACCTATCTCCGTAATTGAATGCCCTGCGGGTTCACTTTTGATTTATGTGTTTTAGTTTACAATGAAAAGAACATATGGGTTTTGTTCCCATCATGTTTTATTTATTTTTGTAAGAGGACATAATGTTTCTCATATTGATGAGTGTTCTTTCTGGATGCATTACAGGCATGGCTGAGAGAACTTCCCACTGGTGTGCTTGATCGTCTTACACCTGAACAGGTGATGCACCGCAACACTAAAGATGATTGCACTCAGCTTATGAAGTTACTCTCTCCAACGGAAGCTGCTCTGCTTGATTGGGCCGTCAATTTGATGACAGATGTGGTGCAGCATCAACAATGTAACAAGATGAATGCACGCAACATAGCTATGGTGTTTGCACCCAACATGACTCAGGTTGTGTTACGATTCCTTGTTCTCTTTCTAATTGTTGTGGGACATGTAAGATGTCCCTAGTTGATTTCGGTGGCACAATTATCCTCAGATGATCAAAAGCCTTTCTTTGATGTTGTGCAACTTCCAAGGTAGCCTTGTAAGATAGAATCAACATCTTGACTAAGGATTGTGGGACAAGTGTTAGAAACGTCATATAATAAGTATGAGGCCGTTTGAAAAGGAATCATCATTATGAAGCTAAAAATGGTCAATCTAATTTATTTACCTCCTAAAACATTACTTAATGCTATAGATGGGTCTGCAACTGGTTGTGATGACAAACGAGCACGTTTATTTTGTTTGCAGTACATCTCATATCAATTTTAGACTAAGTTGGTGCATGTCATCTCTATTTGATACAGATGGCTGATCCTCTGACTGCATTGATTCATGCGGTTCAAGTTATGAACTTCCTCAAGACACTGATTTTAAAAATAGTGAGAGAAAAAATAGAGTCAGCAACCAAATCCAATATGCTTACTGCACAGTCAGGTTCTGACACCAAGGGTGAGCTACATCCATCAAACTCAAACAGCAATGAGCAAAGTGAAGAGAGTCACGCCTCAGCTACTGATAATAACATGTTGAGAACAGCCACTTTGGACAGACTGGAATCTGACAATGAAGAAACCTTTTGGAGCTTCGGCGAAAAGAGTGATGGAGACGAGTCTATTTCAGAATACAGTACACCTGCCACTTGCAGGAACGAGGGTGTAGAGAACAGTTACAAGGTGGATATGATAACAGAGACTGGCTCAGTTTGAGAAGAGGAGTGAGGAGGCTTTGCAGGCACCCTGTATTTCAGTTAACAAAGCCAGCTAAGAAAACGAAAGCTATTGAGATTGTAAATACTAGAGAGGGAGATTGGGCAGTATAGATTATGTGAAGAGAGTTGTTTGGCAACTTGTCTTGTTCAGATTAAGTTTTAAGTTCCTAAAAAGTTACAAGGCACTAACACAAGGTCTTGAAGGATTGACAATGTTTGCTGAGGGATAAATCTCTCCTTGTACGGCTGATAACATATAGATATATTTCATTAACAATAACATCTGAGGCTTGGCAACACTATGATTCATTTGAAATCAATTGAGATTGTTTGTCTAATGCATTATATATGCATATCAATAGATATATGAGTATATAGGAGAGGTATGCATATGAGATGACTACTAAGGAGAGACTTATCACATTAGAGTACGTATCTCTAACACCCCCCCCCCTAAAAACCCATGTTACAAAGCGAGTGCAAGGCGATCTTGAAACATATGTACTTATCTCTACATCCCTTACAAACCGATGTTGCAATGTGAGTGCAAGGCGATGTCCAAGCAAGCTCCTAACTTTATATTGATACGGGAATCAAAACTTGAGTCCTTTCCATTCAATTTTCTTAGAAGTTGTGGATTATCTTTGGGGTGGGATTCATGTCACACAGATGCAGTTGATAACTCAGGTTGTCTAATTTTAATGTGGAAGACAAGAGATTTTGCAATATCTTATTTCCTTGAACAGGAGGGTGCTCTATTATGGTATGGTAAATTTATGAATTGTCAGAGCCAATGTTGTAGTATAAATATTTATGCTCCTTCATCAGTAATTGGGAGAAAGGATCTGCGGCTCAATATAGAACAAAAGATTCAATCCCCCTCTTCTGATACACTTCTATTATTAGGAGGAGACTTCAATATAGCCAGCTTAGTGCAAGAGAGATCCTCTCAAAGGCCTGGTGGTTCTGATATGAGCAACTTCCAAGATTTCATACTCAATCTAGGACTCATAAATCTCCATCTCAATGGTGGAAAATATACTTGGTTTGGACATCAGTCAAGAGCTTCTAGAATTGACAGATTTCTCATATCTCAGGAATTTATGGAAAAATTCAATACCTTATCACATGTATGTCTTCTTAGATCAATATCAGACCACAAACCTCTAATACTCTTTGACAATGTGCTAGATTGGGGGCCTAAGCCCTTCAATTTTCTAAATATTTGGACAGAGGATCCAAGGTTTTTTGCAGCAGTCCAACAATTTTGGTCCTCTTATAAAGTCTATGACCAACATTATTATGTGTTATGGATGAAACTCAAGCTGCTGAAAGCTGAGCTAAAGAAATGGAATACTCAGGCCTATGGACATCTAGAAACTCACATAGCTATGCTGACTAAAGTTATAGATGATCTTGATTCAATTGTGGAAAATAGACCCTTATCTCCTGCTGAATGTGCTAATAGAGGAGAACTCAAAGCTACATTGATTATGAAATATAAGATTTTGTCAAAGCTCTGGAGTCAAAAGACTAGGAAGAAGTGGTTTGTTGATGGTGACAAAGACTCAAAATATTTCCATAGGATTGCAAATTACAAAGGAGCCACCAAAAAGATTACACACATATGGTATAAGTAAGAATTAATGTCCTCACCCTCTGATATTAAAAGTATTGCATCTGAACACTTTGGCAAAAGATTTACATAAGATTCCACATCTGATGTCTCCTTAGATGATCTCCTAGTTGCCACATTATGTCCAAATCAAGCTCAGTGGTTAGAGAGGCCTTTTACTGAAGATGAAACCCTACAAGCAGTAATGTCATGTAGTGGAGAAAAGCCAACAGGCCCTGATGGCTTCACCCTTAAATTCTTCCAGTTTTGTTGACAAATAATCAAAGAGGATCTCATGAACTTACTGCAATGCTTTTATCATACTGGACAGTTAGGAAAGGATTTTAACTCATCCTTTCTGACTTTAATACCCAAAAATGATGCTTCATTATCATTTGATGACAATAGACCTATAAGTCTCATGGGAGGTGCTTACAAGATATTTTTCAAAATCCTATCAACTAGACTCAAGCAGGTTATTAGTTATATTGTGGGAGAGGAGCAATCTGGTTTTATACAAGACAGAAAAATTATTGATGGGATCTTAATTGCCTCTGAGGTTGTAGACTACATCAAATTCTCCATACAAAGAGTCATCCTATTTAAAGCTGATTTTGAGAAAGCTTTTGACAAGGTCAGTTGGACTTATCTCTAGAAAATAATGACCAGAATGGGATTTGGATTATTGTGGAAACTCTGGATAATTTCTTGTCTTAAGGCTTATGTTTCAGTATTGATAAATGGATCTCCAAGCCCTGACTTTCAAATGAGTAGAGGGCTAAGACAAGGATGTGCATTATCTCCATTATTATTTGTCATAGCTGCTGAAGGTTTGAATCAAATAATGGAAGCAAGACTGAATCAACAACTCTTTAAAGGCATACAATTTCAGCAATCTACTCCAGTTATCTCATGTCTCCAATTTGTAGATGACACTATTTTCTTCGTTCAAGCCTCAGAAAATGATGCCTTGTGTCTCAAGTTAGCTCTCACAATGTTCAAAGTAATTGTTGGATTATCAGTAAATTATGATAAATCTATAGCTATTTTATTCAATCTAGAGAAGAAGAGGAGCTATCAATCATGGAGATTTTGGAATGCTATAAAGGGAAATTACATACTACTTACCTTGGTTTCCCATTAGGAGCAAATCCAAAAAGGGTCAAAACTTGGGAACCAATTGTGGACAAATTCGAAGTTGCATTAAGGTTATGGCAAGCCAAATTACTATCCTTAGGAGGAAGAATTATCCTTATTAAATCCACTCTCAGTGCATTACCTCTAAACTTCTTTTCTATAATCAAAGCACCCAAAGGAGTTTTGAGAGAAATGGAATCCCGGAAGAGAAAGTTTTTGTGGCATGGAAGCTCCTCAGCTAGATCTTTTTGTAAAGTGAGATGGAATAATGTCTGCAAATCAAAAAATGAGGGAGGACTTGGTATAAAAAAGCTGGCCAAGGTGAATATAGCTCTCCTTTCCAAGTGGTGGTGGAGGTTTTCTCTTGACATCAATTCACCATGGAAAAAGGGTGTTATGCAGTAAATATGGTTTGTCTATCTCTGACAATCTTTCTATCTTCACAGAAATAGGAAACTTAAGTTTTATGAGTCATATTTTAGCTATCAATGATGACCCTACCTTTCAAGATTTATTTGGAATCAAAGGCTTGACTTGGAAGATAGGTAATGAAGATAGAGCTCATTTCTGGTGTGACATATGGTAGGGTGAGATACCTTTAGATTCCTCTTTCCTAGACTCTACAAACTATCCTTGAACAAAAAGATATTAGTAGTTGAGGCTTGCTTAGAGAGGGAATGGGAGCTCAATTTCAAAAGAGTCCATACAGGGAGAGTTGAAACATATATGAACACGCTACAACAAATACTCTCAAGAATTAATTTATCTCAGAGAGGGATCTTCTTGTCTGGACAGGAGATCCAAAAGGTTTCTCAGTGAAAAAAAAGTACAATCTATTAAATAATCAAAATTCTGCTCCATCTATAAATGTCTCTTTGACTAAAGCACTATGAATTACTGGTATCCCTCCCAAAATCACTGCATTATGTTGGTTGTCCTGCTTGGAAGCCATACCTATAAGGTGCTTTCTAGAAACAAGAAGGTTACAACCGTCCCTGCAAGGCATACTATGTCCAGTATGTGACAATGACTTGAAAGATGCATCCCATACACTACTACATTGTGATACAACTTGGAGAGTCTAGTGTTATATAATGAGCTGGTGGGGAGTTTCTTGGGTCATCCCAAAATCCACAAAATTGTTATTTTCTACTTGGGCAGCTCTAGTCTTCTCAAAATACAAAGCCTCTTGGAGAAATATCATTCAAATAGCTTGCTGGCAGATATGGTTAGCAAGAAATCTAGCTATTTTTGAAAATAACTTTCTTACAGTAGAAGAAATATTCCAAAAAAAAATCAAACTCAATCATATAACTAGGAATGGGCCAAATTTAAAGCAGAAGGATACTATTTCTCTTATAACTCTTGGTTGGCCACTCCTAAGACTTATTAACAAATGAGGTGCTCCTTTTGTTAAGGGATGGATCTGGTTGGGGTGATATGTGACTGTGAGACTCACACTTTATATAGCTGGCTGTTGTGGGTATTTTTCAAAGAAGTTTTATGACTCCAAAAATTTGGGAGGAATTGAAAAGGGATTCTAAGACGGCTATGGAGCTAGGGGTATTTTATTAGTAGCTACACTATAAGTTCTTAGGAGTTCATAAGGCTTTATTAGTGACTTGGGGCACAAGGCAACCTGCTTCATAATGTCTTTTGCTGATTGATGATTTTCAAGAGACTCTTGGGTGATTTTTTCTTGGTCTGGAATAGATTCTATGGATTAACTGTTATATTTGACATCATGAGATTATGAGGTTCCTTGAGGCCTAAGGCAGCTCTTATTTGCTTGATTTTGGAGGTGGATAGACCTATTTGGTTCCCTGATCTCTGGGCTGGGGTTTGGGGGAGGGCTTAGGGAAGGGATGGGTACTCTTGTGAGTTTGGTAAGGTGACTTCCTTTTATCTTGATTCTCAGGAGATCTTATAGTTTTTGGCCTTGTGTGTGAGTTCTTCTTTCTCTTCTCTCTCTGATCTTTTCATCTGTGAGGGTAGAATATTAATAGGTTGAGTGTGTTTGCTTTCTTTTCCTTGTCTTTCTCTCAAATGATGATCTCACTACAAATTGGAGGCTCCTGTGATAAGCATATACATTTCCACTTGGCCAGTGACTTTTTCTCAGTTCATGGCCACATCTACTGTTAAAGACGAAAATCTCTGTTGAATATCATTAAAACTGGTGGTTATATGGAGATGCTGCAGACTTGGAATTGCACTATATAACCAATAATCTACTATTAGTATTTTCATTCCTTAAAGTTCTACATCTTACAATACAAAAAAATTTTGAGCCTAATCTTCACAAGCAGGTTTCTGCAGCATATACCTTGAGGGACACTTGTGTTACTTTCATTTCTCTTGATTTCGGTACCCTGATTAGTACTTTGGTTAGATGTTTATAGTGTACCCTTGAGTTGAATTTGGGTATTTCCTTTTCTTGGACTGCAAGTTATGTGGGTTACGGTTGTTTGTTCCTTGCCTTTGATAGTTTTCCTTGGGATCTTATTGAGTTTGTAACAAAAACCTATTGTAACTCCTCTTTTACCTCAAAAGAGATTTAATTTAAAAAAATTATTAATAAAAAAAATATGATTTTAAAAATATAAAGTGTAGTATTTATGACCAGTACTTAAGAATAAGTTTTAATATTTATCCCCTATAATAAATACAAAATATTGACCATATAGATGGGGTGTGTATAATAAATTTCTGAAAATTAAATAAGGCTCTGATAAGTCGAAGCACTCTGAGAGCCCTAAGGGTTGTAACTGGAACCCTAAGGGTTGAATTCTTCACCGGCGGCGACACACCGGCCACCTTAGGCTGAGCTTTGACACAAGGCTTCTCCAATCACCATCCTATATCACCATGAATCCCAACCAGCCTTGGATCCCTTACCCCTTCGTGCGGCCGGCCACCCCGCTTCATCTTTGACCTCCTACGCGCAGATACCTAGGATGGCAATTGCAGTCGTCCTTTCCTCGCCGCCACGATCTACATCACCGGTCAGCGCCTGCCCTTCGGCGAGACCCAATCTAGCACCATCACTCGGTATCCTCCTGGCCAAACTACGGGTTTTTCGGATGCTTGGACGTCCTCCTCACCTAGCTTTACCGGCCGCCGCTGATAGATTTGGCAAGGATCAGCGATCGGCCCTGATCGGGAATCATACCGGCCTCCTAGATCATGGTTTCTATCATGCACGGCCCCTTCCACCCCTCATGGGCATCCCCGGTGATCCTTGCGGCGACCCTAGGGTTTATGATCATGCAGGATCCATTCTCACGCTCCCGGTACCTAATGATCTCCCGTCGACTGGTATCGTCTCGGACCCGACACCCCCACACACCAGTCTAAAGCCCATCAGCCAAGTCGGTTTTGTACAGTCGACTCAGAACGAGACACCACAATCCCCGGCATGGCCGAATCCTCGGATGCCTCACACTGACGTGGGGGGAGCAACATCGTGACCCACAAGGGATAAGGAATACCGAAAGAAAAATGATGTGTTGTAGCTCCCCGCTATAACTGGTATCATTTACAAAGGTACCTCAGGGCTTTGATATGTTACAATCTGAAAATAGGACCCCGACCTAGACATAAAAGGGGCGAGGCGAAACGGGGCCATAGTTTGGAGAAGGTCACACCCTTGCCAAGCCCTACTAGGAGGATTGTGTTGCACAAACCCTTAGGATCAAGGGTCTGGGGGAGTACAATGAACAAGTGGACTGACCTCGACCACAAACAATGCAAGCACATGAGGATGGGGTAGATGAAGAAGCAAGCACCCAAGACGAGCTGGACAGGAAATCTACACTAAAGCGAGTCCAGGAATTGCAGATGGAGGGATATGACTCTCCGCAGGGAGAATGATACGACCCAACGGGGTGGGAAGGTCTCCCCGGGACCTATATCCACGAACCCGGGACTACCAGTGATGGGAAGTCTCGGGAAAGCAACACTCAAAGCACGATTTCTAGCTTCTTTTAAGCCTGCATTTTATTTGTTTTTAGTTCGAATAGGTCTTTGGTCAATTTGGTTTAGGTATTTGATGTCTATTATTTTTTAAATGTCGGTAAGGGGAACTCCTTAGTTAAGATCTGCGATCATAATCAGACTATTTCTACGGATCCATGAGCGTCTGGTGGACTACGGTCGACTAGGACAAATATCTGGAATCCTAGACAGTTATGCCCTAACCTGTAAAGTTTACATTTTACAGGAATACAATACCCCATCTACTCGTTTAAAAAAAAAGGCTCCGATTTCTCTATAAGTTAGGCCATTTTCCATATCTCATTAATTTCACCCATCTAAAGTAGTATTAGTAATTTGAACGGCAAATCTGTCTATTTTGCATCTTTATTATGAAAACACCAAGGTAGTGTTTTTTTTATCAGCGAAAGCAAATTTAAATTAACTTTTGAGGAAAAAGTTACACAGCTAAAGATCCCAACCTAGCTACAGATTGAGAAAAAAAGCCAGACAAAAAACAATACATAAAGAGAAGTCTAAACACAAACAGCTCATCCCCAAACTCCAAGTACGATGAAATGCAAGCTTGAGTGAAATCTCCCGTGCGGCCTGTAAGATGGGTGGGAATATATCTGGATTCCCTGAGAGGCCAGTGAATGCAGCCTAGTGAATGGGGATGAAATGAATTCCCCGGAGAGGCATGTGAGTATGCAACCCTGTGAGTGCCAGAGCAGAATGAATTCCCATGTTCGGCCTGTAAGATGGATGGGAATATAACTGGATTCCCTGAGAGGCCTGTGAATGCAGCCTAGTGAGTGCGGATGAAATGAATTCCCCGGAGAGGCATGTGAGTAAGCAGCCATGTGAGTGCCCGAGCAGAATGAGCATGTGCAACGATGAGAGATGAGGATGAGAGAGAGTCTAGAACTTCCACGAAAAACTGGTCTTGAAGCCCAGAGAGAGAAGACATATCTGAATACCCAGATTTTCCAACCTTTAAGCCCATACAGAAAACTGCAGCTACCACTACCACTCTTACTCAAACTAAGAAGGAATGACATCTACTCCCTTGTCCACATAAACTCCAAAAACCTGAAAGGAGAGCATGCAGTTGCCGGTGGCCAACCCCACAAACACGGCAGGGACAAAAACCGATCCCAAGAACTAATCAATCTAAATCCCAGGGACGAAGCCTTATGCATTCACTGGAGGCCAACCCCAAGCCGAGAATTCCGTCCACATAAGTGGACGAGGCACAGGATCTCAATCGAGGAGCCCAGAGATCGGAAGGGATAATAATACCTAACTTAGACAGAGAGGAGGGAAGAAGGTATACCTGATCCTAAACTCGAGAGCCAAAGGAAAGGAGTCCCGAAGAGCAACCAAAGGAGAAGACCGACCCGGCAGCGAAGACAGAGACCCAGAGCCACGACGATCCTTAGAAAGGAAACGCGTCCCACGACCAGCACCGGAAGTCGAAGCCAGAACCTGTAGAGAAGGCCCTCCTTCGAGAAGCCAAGAGAGCCACTGAGCCCAAAGTCTCAACGAGCCACCAACCCAAGACGAACCCCCCCACAGCACCACCTCAAAGGTAAAACAACAGAGTCGGATAATCCGGAGGCCAACACCCAAAACCGGGAAGACATCCTTGTAGCTGTTGAAAGAGCCGAAAAAAATCCGGCAAGCAACTCTGGCGAGAGGAAGAAGGGGGCAGAACCGGGTCTTCCTTGGAGGCCCGACCCAAGCCCGACCCGAGTCGCCCAGACCAGCCCAGCCCAAGAACCAGGGTCCGGATCCGCCCAGACCAGTAACCGACCTAGAGCCAGACCCGGCCCAAAACTGCGGCCGGTCCACTAACGCGCCCGACCCACAACAGCGCCCGAATCATTAACGCCCCCGCCCACCAACTGCACCCGTCCCACGAACGCGCCCGGCCCACAGACGTGCCCAGCCCACTTTCGCACCTTGCCCGCGTCAGCACCAGCCCAACCCCAGATCTTCAACGGAGAGACTCAGGCGAGCATCCAAAACGTCAAAACCCGAGCAGATCTGAGAAGAGAGCAACGATGGAGACCAAACCACCAGACGAAGAGCATAGATCCGTGCCAATCGAAGCCCAAGGAGAGCACGAAAGGCTCCCACTGCAGATCTAACACATGAACAGAGGAAGGGTTCGAGTCCGGTAACCAAGATCCGAGCAAAACAAGCAACAGATCAGCAAGCCACGAAGCAGGGAGCCCACGCGACCCACAGCAAACCTCCGGCGAGAGGTTGGGGACACGGAGAGCACGCCACAAACGAAGCCAACCTGGAGCAGCAAAGTTCAGCGAGGCATCAACAAGCAAAACAGAAGGATAAAAAGGAGAAGAAGAGAAGGAAGAGGGAGAGAAAGGTCCTCGCCGACAACAACCTCAGCCGAGTCGGCTGAGGCCGTCACCAGAATGGGAGGCGGCGAGTTAAGGGAAGGAGAAGGAAGGTTTAGGGTTGGGTTTTCACGACTCCCAAGTCAGAGCGAAAAAAGTTTTTTTTTTTTTTTTATATATTTTGGAGAGTGGTTGCTGTTGGAAAATTGGCTTTCAAAGAAAGTTTGTCTCTTTTGTTTTTAACAGAAGTCCCACATCGAAAAGAGAGGAGGGTGCCTTTGAGTTTATAAACTCTCCTCTCACTTCCCTGTTCAGAACACCAACTGGGCCTGCCTATGCTTGTTGGGCCGGAACGGGCCTCGCGCGCACCGTCACCGCTGTCTATGCGGGTCGGGACGGGCCGGGCTCGGGCTCGGGCTCAGGTTCAGGTGGAGCCCATGCGGGGCGGGAAAATCTATCTTTTTGCACAAAATACTTTTATTATTTTTCTGTTTTGATTTATTCAAACATTTTTGAACGAGTCAGAACGTTGAAGTCAAAGAGGTTCTGAATTTCCGTGGGTCTGACCCAGTAGTGGAGTCGTTGGAACAGATTGATTTCAAAGTATCTTTTGCGTTTTTACCTCTTTACCCTCACGTTCTGCGGTTATAAAAGGAGGCTCTGGTTCATTTCTCTCTTCACGTTTTCACTACTGATCCAGAGCCAAACTTTACTCATTTCGTTACTCTCCAAAAACCACCACACCCGAAGTTCTGTTCTGTCCTGCTGCTTCCACATCCGGCAGAGCAAGTGGGCGCGCTGCTGGGTAGAGCTGAGAGATCCTTGGGGAGCAACCGCTGCTACTCGCCACCTCGGGCACGCCGGAACTTTTGCTTCAAAGTCAGTGGACCTCCGTGCACGCCTCAGCTTCTCCTCTTCGTTCTGCACGTCACGCCGGTTGGTGTATCGTTTTTGTTTTCGATTGCATGCTTAATTGTTCTCTGGTTTTGTTTTGAAATTCATTTCCTAGTTTGCGAAATTTCATACCAGCAATTTTTAAGCAAAAGTTATCCGAATCTGGTTTATAATTTCTGTTATTTCGTGAACTGTGTGTAATGACGAACATGAACAACATGAATGCTAATCTGAATTTCGCTTCTGCTGTTGCTTCTCATACTTTTCCCCGTGTTGAGCCACTTGACGTTACCAATTACCGTCGCTGGTCTCAAAAACTTATTATATTTTTTGAAAAACACGAAATTGATTATGTGCTGCTAGAGGACCCCCCCCACCCCCCCCCCCCCCCCCCCCCCCCCCCGTGCCCGTTAATGTTACTGGTGAATCTACCCCCTTAGTTTGAGGCCAAACGTCTTAAGTATGCTAAGGATAATAAGGTTGCCCATGGCCAACTCTTGGACTCTATGTCCAATACCTGTTCGTTCTGCTTGCTGGCCACACGTCTGCCAAATTTATTTGGGAGACTTTGGAGAAGAAGTACGGGGCTGACGACACCGGGAACAAGAAGTACGTCGTAAGCCAGTGGCTTGCGTTCCAGATGGTTGACAACCGATCGATCATGGACCAAGTTCACGTTTACGAGGACCTGTCCGCGGCCATCGTCAACGAAGGGATGGACATGAACGAGGTATTCCTCGCTCATGTGCTGCTAGAGAAGTTTCCACCGTCGTGGAAAGACTATCGCGGCCACCTGAAGCACATTGAGAATGACCTAACGCTTCAAGATCTCATTCGCCACATGAAGATTGAGGAAGCGAACCGCCTAAAGGATGCTCTGAGTATCATCCCACCTTTGTCGCCTCCGTCGGTGAAGGCCAACATTGTGGAGTCCGGTGGGCCGTCTCGTCAGTCAAGGTTCAAACCGAAGCCGAAGTCCAAGGAAGCTCCCAAGCGAGGACCTCCCAACAACCGCAACAAATATGTGAAGCCTTCATCTGCTATCAACAAATCGAGGCAGAACATGTTGTGCTATGTCTGCGGTCAAGCTGGACACAAGGCCTACCAGTGCATGAACCGTCAAGATCACAAGAAGAATGGTGCTAGGGCCTACATGGCTGAAGATGACGACATTGTAGCTGCTGTGGTTGTTGAGGCTATGTTGGTTCACAACACCGTTGACTGGGTGTTGGACTCCGCATCCACCCGTCATCTCTACAACTCAAGGGAGCTCTTCTATGAGTTTGAACCAACTGCACCTGGTGAAGTGGTTGATATGGGAAACGACTCTACTGCAGTGATAGCTGGAAGTGGGAAGATTATGCTGAAGTTGACATCTGGGAAGACGCTCGTACTTAATTATGCCCTTTGTGTCCCTACTCTGCGACGCAACCCTGTTTATGGACCGCTGCTGATGAAGGTTGGCTTGAAGACGGTCATAGAGAATGACACAGTGGTTTTCTCCAAGAATGAAGATTTTGTAGGGAAGGGGTATTATTGTGGGGGTCTCTTTCTTTTCAATGTCGATCATGTAATCTTGAGCAATAATAAAATTTCCGATTCCGCTTATATTGCTGAGTCTCTTGATCTATGGCATGGTAGATTAGGACATGTGAATGTTGCTTTAATTAAACAACTAAAATACATGTCTATTATACCATCGTTATCTACCTCTGAACTCTCGAAATGTGAAGTTTGCGTAGAGGCAAAATTCGCTAAAAAGCCTTGCAAATTAGTCACAACAAGGCACACGAACCTACTTGAATTAATCCACACCAATCTTGCGGATTTCAAGAACTCGAGAAGCAAGGGAGGCAAACATTATTACGTTACCTTCATCGATGATTGCTCTAGGTTCGCGAGAGTTTATCTTCTTACTACAAAGGATGAAGCTGAAGAGATGTTCATCAAGTATAAGAATGAGGTAGAAAACCAACTCGAGAGGAAGATCAAGAGAGTGAGATCCGATAGAGGAGGAGAGTATGGCTCAAACTTCTTAAAAGACGTTTGTGAATCAAATGGTATCATCCATGAAATCAGTGCATCATACATGCCTCAACAAAATGGAGTAGCTGAACGTAAGAACCGAACGCTCAAGAACATGATGAATGCAATGCTTCTTAGTTCAGGTCTTCCTGATGAAATGTGAGGGGGGAAGCCGTCTTATCTGCTTGTCACATAATTAACCGTGTGCCGCACAAGAACCTAGATAAGACTCCCTACGAGTTATGGAAGGGTTATGCTCCTAACCTAAGGTTTCTCAGAGTGTGGGGGTGTTTGGCAAAGGTAGGCTTAACTAACCCCAAGAGAACCACTATCGGATCTAAGATCTATGATTGTGTGTTCATAGGCTATGCTCAGACCAGCGTGGCGTATCGCTTCATGTCTCTAGGTGCCATTCAATTTCTGAGGCTAGAGATGCTGAGTTCTTTGAACACATCTTTTCAATGAAGAGGAACGCCGTTGTTGTTCCGGTCGAACCCACTATCCCCTTTCCGTCACTTCGTGATAGGTGGGTTACCGAAAGCTCTACTTCACGTGGTCAAGCTGAGGGACCAAGGAGAAGTAAGAGACCCAGGATTGAGAAGAGCTTCGGAGAAGACTACGTCACCTCCTTTCTAGCCGAAGTTGGTCCTGAAGGTGTTATTTCAGACGAGTTTGTATCAGCCTTCCTGTTAGAAGAAGATCCAAAGACCTATGTAGAGGCTTTGAGATCTGTTGATGCTAACCTCTGGAAAGAGGCCATCCAGGCTGAACTTGATTCTATTGTATCGAATCAGACTTGGGATCTAGTATACTTACCTAAAGGTTCCAAAACCATTAGTAGTAAGTGGATCTTCAAGAGAAAGCTGAGACCCGATGGCACAATAGAGAGGTTCAAGGCGAGACTCATGGTTAGAGTTTTTATACAATGGAAAGACGTCGATTACTTCGATACGTATTCTCTCGTGACCAAGATTGCAACGATAAGGTCTCTAGTCACTTTAGCAACCATTCACGGCTTGATAATTCATCAGATGGATGTCAAGATCGCCTTCCTGAATGGTGATCTAAAGGAAGAGATCTATATGTCTCAACCTGAGGGGTTTGTGATCGCTGGTCAAGAGAACAAGGTGTGTAAAGTGAAGAAGTCTTTGTATGGTCTTAAACAAGCACCTAAACAATGGTATGAGAAGTTCAATCGAACTCTGGTGACTGACGGATATGAGGCGAACAACTCCGATTCCCATGTGTACTCGAAGATGACAGAATCGGGTTGTGTGATTATCTGTCATTATGTCGATGGCATGTTGATTCTTGGTTACAATATCGTTGCAGTGAACGTTACCAAGAACTTCCCGTCATCACATTTTTAGATGAAGGACTTAGGAGAAGCTGATGTCATTTTAGGTGTTAAGATTATGAGACACAACAATGGCATCTCCTTGAGTCAATCTCATTACTTGAGAAAGTGTTGAAGAAATTCAATCACTTTGACGTTATACCTGTTAAGACTCTATGATCCGAACGTACACTTAATAAAGAACTTGGGTGATAGTGTTTCACAAGTTGAGTACGCAAAGATTATAGGAAGTGTGATGTTCCTCATGAACTGTACTCGACCAGACATTGCTTACACAGTAAGCAGGTTGGGTCGGTATACACATAACCCAAGCCCTGAGCATTGGAATGCTCTAAGTCGATTGTTGAAGTACCTAAAAGGAACTATAAGTTGGTCCCTGCATTATAGTACCTTTCCAACGGCTTTGGAAGGATACTGTGATGCAAACTGGGTTTCAGGTAATGGCGAGATCAACTCGACGAGTGGTTATGTGTTCACCTTGGGTGGAGGTGCTATATCGTGGAAGTCTTCGAAGCAGACTTGTATAGCCCGTTCCACCATGGAGTCTGAGTTCATTGCCCTTGAGTTGGCTGGACAAGAGGCAGACTGGTTGAGGAACCTGTTAGCAGAGGTGCTTGTGTGGGGAAGGCAAGTTGTGCCTGTGTCACTACACCGTGATTCGCAATCGGCTATTTGGGTTGCGAAGAATGATGTGTACTATGGTAAGAAGAGACACATTCGTATCAGCCACAGTGTAGTTAGACAACTCTTGAAAGATGGAGTGATTTCTTTGGAATTTGTTAGATCCGAAAGAAATCTGGCTGATACCTTTACCAAGGGTCAACCAAGGAGAATTCTCCTAGATATATCGTTGGGGATGGGGCTCAAGCCCATAGGTCAAGAAAGTACGGATGACACGTGTTAGCGGTCATATGTAGCCGTACTTTTCTTGATGCACTACATCTCCCATTCCTATGACATTTGTAGTGCTTGATGGTCTATAACCAGGTTTGGTGGTGCTTTGAGACGCACTTGATAGATATTGATAATAATCTATAACCAGTGTTGGTGGTGCTTGTGAGACGCACTTGATAGATTGTAATCCTTAACCAGTTTTGGTGGTGCTATTGAGACGCACTTGATGGATTCTGCTGACAGGATGGACTTTATGTCCTTAATAGCTCCGGACCCAATTGGGACAATTCTTGTGCGAAGCACTTGATGAGCTACCTACGTGTGTGTGATGGTGGGCCGCCATCTATGAAAGACTTGGGGCAAAGTCTTCCTAGAGCACTCATTAGAACCAGGGTATACGCAGGGCCTTTAATAGCGTAGCTGATAGTTTCGCGGATTCAGTGGGATCTGAAGTATGGTATGTGTTGTGTGATGTATCAACCGAAGTTAAGTAAGTTCAAGATTTCACTCACTTACTGTAAGTAAGTTGTTATCCACCTCACTATGCATCAATTCAAATCGAAAGATATTGATGTTTAAGTACCGCACCTTCCAGTAACAGAACTTTTGTGGTGTTTTTTCCTTCTATTTTTAAAGTGTTTTGTTTTTCGACTTTTGTCGCCAATCTGTGGGGGATTGTTGGAAAATTGGCTTTCAAAGCAAGTTTGTCTCTTTTGTTTTTAACAGAAGTCCCACGTCGAAAAGAGAGGAGGGTGCCTTTGAGTTTATAAAATCTTCTCTCACTTCCCTGTTCAGAACACCAACTGGGCCTGCCTATGCTTGCTGGGCCGGAACGGGCCTCGCGTGCACCGCCGCCGCCGTCCGTGCGGGTCGGGACAGGCCGGGCCGGGCGCGGGTGGAGCCCCTGCGGGGCGGGCAAATCTATCTTTTTACACAAAATACTTTTATTATTTTTCTGTTTTGATTTATTCAAACATTTTTGAACGAGTCAGAACATTGAGGTCAAAGAGGTTCCGAATTTCCGTGGGTCTGACCCAGTAGTGGAGTCGTTGGAACAGATTGATTTCAGAGTATCTGTTGCGTTTTTACCTCTTTACCCTCACGTTTTGCATCTATAAAAGGAGGCTCTGGTTCATTTCTCTCTTCACGTTTTCACTACTGATCCAGAGCCAAACTTTACTCATTTCGTTACTCTCCAAAAACCACCACACCCGAAGTTCTGTTCTGTCCTATTGCTTCCACATCCGGCAGAGCGAGTGGGCGCGCTGCTGGGTAGAGCTGAGAGATCCTTGGGGAGCAACCGCTGCTGCTCGCCACCTCGGACACGCTGTAACTTTTAATTCAAAGTCAGTGGACTTCCGTGCCACGCCTCAGCTTCTCCTCTTCGTTCTGCACATCACGCCGGTTGGTGTATCGTTTTTGTTTTCGATTACATGCTTAATTGTTCTCTGGTTTTGTTCTGAAGTTCATTTCTCAGTTTGTGAAATTTCATACCAACAGTTGCTCCCCAAACCCAATTGGATTAACTGTACACCAAGGTAGTGTTTAATAGGTGAATAATGTGTAAGGTTACGTAAAAACTCAACTAATCAGTGTCATAAAGACATGCGTGCGGGCAACTCGATCCGGAAACATTGCCGTTGAAAATATATGATTAAGATAAGATTAGGCGTTTAGTGAAATGATTAATGAATGATGAATTGATGAGGAAATAGAGACAAGAGATGGCAGAAATATAGTTGCCTTGTCTGCTGGGAAACCTACCCATTCCCTTATGATAATATCATGCATTTAGCCACCTCATATTGATGTACACTTGACCGGTTCACACCTAGTTTTCATGATACATGGCATCACACTTCTCTTTTTTAATTCCACAACCACCTTAATCAAAACCAATTACAACTATCGCTGATAAAAAGAAACTACCTTAGAGCACTTGTAGTCGTCGTCGGAAAAAAAGGTCGTAAGGGGTTAACGTTCTGAGAACCCCGGCAAAAACACATCGAAGCCGGTGCTTTTTTTTTTATCAAAAAATACAAAAATGCATTAAAAAGTAGTGTGGGCTTTGGAAAAAAATGACAAACCACCAATCCAACAATAACACCCAACAAAATGACAAATGTCTGAATAACAAAAAAAGACAAGGAAACAAGAACAAACCTCAAAAAAGGAGCACGAAAAAAGAGTAGGAAGAGGTTAAGCAGGCTGAGATGTAGACTCAGTCAGCAAAACCAACCAAAAAGTAGGAGACGGAGTCTGCCCTTCCGCATGCGTCAAAGTAAGAGTTCTAAACTGAATACTCCTCAAAATAATAGCCGGATAGGGGACCGGAGCTCCCTGGAAAATCCTGGCATTTCGAGTTATCCAAAGAAACGATAAGCCCAAAAGACTGAGACGAGCCCAAGACTTACGCAGTCGGCGTATTTCACATCTAGAAGGCCAAAAAGAGATGAAAAAAGCTAGAGACGAAGGAAGAGCTGAAGAAACCGGAGCTGGTGCTTTCAGTAGCTGAAACGCACAGCGTTAACGTTTCCATCACGTGTTTTAGACGACAATTTGCTATTTGAGAATAATTAAGCACATTTCAGTTCAATGGATCGTGAAACAATTTACTTCGGTCTGACTGAAAAAAAGAAAAATTCTTTTTGTTTTTAGCTTCCATATAACTAAAGAAGTGCAGATGCTCTTAATTATACTCTATCCTTGGTTCTTCCTCATTTCCCACAAGAAACAATGGAAAAGAAACATAACATATGTTTTTGACTGAAGAATGATGTATAATTACAACACCGTGACTCGTTTCAATCTGCTGTCGAGATCGAGATCAGCACGGCGATGCTGTGGGTGTTGGTTGCAGAGGCCGGAGAAGACGAGGGAGAGGGAGACAACGAGAGGGGTGAGGAAGAGAATAAGACCGAAAGGGACCATCCACAGCTGGGTGTTGGAGTGGTGATGCCGGTACACCCACCAGCTCAGAACAAGCCCACCGCTCATGCTCACCAACGCCCAAAACAACCACTCGCTCCACGACTTCACAACCTTCTCCGACCTCTCTTTCTTGTCCCCTTCCATACCGATTCCCTGAAACTCACACATCAACAAAACCCACATAAACAGATTAGAAATGATATATAACAGTGGGAAAGTCCCATGAGAAATGATATAAGTAACTGAGGGAAGAGAGACGAGACGTGCCTTATTGTCGAAGTTGTTATAATTAGTGAAAAGCAGTAAATATAGAGAAAATTAAGATTGCTTTCTTCACTGCCATCTTCTTCAGACCGGTTGCTAGCTAACTGGAACTGGGGGAGACTTCTTGTTTCTTTTGTTTATTTAATATTGTATTCATTTAGGTGTCCATGCTAGCACTGATTTGTTTACAGTATTTAGTATTGATTTTGTCATTAGTGTGTAATTAAAATAATGTAAGTAGATAGACCGTCACTGGCTGCCTCTCCATCTTATATGATATTTGGTGGTGGTGCTCAGTTATAGAGTTGTTGACAGGCCCTTTTGTTTTGGGATGCAAGTTTCAGGTCTCCTTGTCGTTATCCCTACCTAGCCCAAATTTCTTTATTCCTTTTTTATGGGGTCATAATAAAAATTAAGAAACTCTCTTACCAAGTCGAACAAATTGATATTATGATGTTTTAAGTAAGGGACGATTATTATAAAAAGTTAAAATTTAACTTATTTACCTTTGTTAATGATGGCGATTAGGGTTCGCGAAGGAGCAAAGGTGGCTGCGTCTGGCTGGCGGCAATAGGAGCTGCTCTGGGCGTCGTCTGGGCTCCCAGTCGTGGAGGTTTTCGTGAGGTTAGTCAAATTCGTGTATTTGTGTTTTCGTTATGTGCTGATTGTGGTGCGTTGTCCCGCAGGACCGGTTGTGTAGGGTGGCTTCGTCCCTCCGACGCTCCTCGTTGCCCCCTCTCCAACGAGTTCTTTGTTCCGATTGGGTAGGTTGGTCTCACGGTGTTCCGATTTTCGGGTCTACTGCTGGTAGTTGATCGGAATAAGTGTGGTTTGGTCTGTG
The DNA here is from genome assembly GCA_963921825.1 of Erodium maritimum. NCBI lineage: Eukaryota > Viridiplantae > Streptophyta > Magnoliopsida > Geraniales > Geraniaceae > Erodium > Erodium maritimum. The sequence goes on along the minus strand of OY997596.1, from coordinate 23,851,606 downwards.
TCGATCTAGACTTATGTAGGCCTGTACTACCCGACAGAGTCTTTTTGTTTTCTTCGATTGATTATGCTAACTCTCTGATGGATAGTAGCGGTCTAGGGCGAGAGTGAGCCCGGTTTTTCTGTGCCATTGTTACCGGCGAATTTTTGCAGGCCTGTTGGGTCCTAAACGCAATCGGAGGTAGACCGGCGTGGAGATTTCTCTGGTTTTAGACCCGGGGGTGTGCTCTGACTACGAAGGTTCTCTTTGCTTCCTTCAACAGGGAAGTAAGTCTCTCGGGCAGGGAGCATTTTCTCGAGGTCGGGCGGTAGTTGTTAATCCCATCGGGGTATGGTGGGCGGAAGTCTGGGTTTTCTTCCTCATACAACATGAAAGTAATGTCCTGGAAATGTAGAGGCTTTGGCGAACAAGCCTAGGTGGAGTACTTGAAGGGGGTAATTCGCTGGCGAAAATCCCAACTCATTTTTCTTTGTGAAACGTTGGCTAAGGCCGGAAGACTCGCGACTTTGAATTTAGAAATGGGTTTATCGGGGGCTGCGAGGAACCAACACGGGGACACCAGGGGGTCTGATGCTATTATGGACAGATGAGGTGTAATTCTTGCTAAGGGACTCGGGTCATTGATTTATCGACGGGGTTATTCAAAGGGAAGGAATCGAGGCCTTCCGTTTCTCGGGTATTTACGTGGAGGCGAATTGAGAGCTTCGTGGGGTAACATAGGACTTACTCCGAATGATGGGAGAAACACGGGTACCGGGAGAAGAATGGGTGCTAACGGGTGATTTCAATGGAATCCTTCATAAGAGAGAAAATAGAGGAGGTAATCCTTACCCTGAAGCGCTTATCACTTCTTTAGGGATGTTGTAGGCGACCTTGGGATACATGACGTACCATTACAAGGGTATGAGGATACTTGGACCAGCGGAAGCACATCGACTACAAGGATGGAAGTTCAACTAGATCGAGCCTTTGTATCTCCGGGACTAAATAAAAGGCGGCCTCATGTGCACCTTGATAATATGGGTATATCCACTTTAGATTACTTACCTATCATCTTCGAAACAGAAAAAAGGGTTGAACTTACAAGCTCGCGATACTTTTGTTTTGAGAACATTTGGGCAGAGGATCCGGAATGCGGACACCTGATCCAAAATGTATGGGGGGAACCGGATAATCGACCCATTCTAGACAAAACAAAAGAGACGGGAGATGCACTGGACAAATGGGGGAAGGAAGACTACAATGCCCTCTCCCGGAAGATAGCTAGGATTGAAAAGGATATTCTATGGCTGAACGGTAGAGGAGACCGTACAAGTATTCGCAAATGAAGGGCTCTACAAATCCAATACAATAAAGCCCTAGATAAGAAAGAGGCTTTTTGGAGACCGAGAGAAGTTACCTTAGAATGTTCGAGGAAGCTTCAGGGCAGATTGTCAATCTTTAGAAATCGTCACTGTTTTTTTAGCACAAATACCCATATTGACGCTTGAGGGGAAGGGGTGCGTTTACTGGGAATTTTAGAGCTTCAAACCCCATATACATATCTAGGGGTTCCTAATTTGATAGGATGTAGCAAGAAGCAGAGCATACACTACAGCCTAGACATGATCCTAAAAAGAATTCAAAGGTGGGACGACAAACTGCTAAACGGGGCAGGAAATGAAGTTTTTGTAAAATGGGTACTGTAAGCTATACCGACTTATGGAATGAGCGTCATGAGACTCCCGCAAGGTAAGATAGATAAAATAAATGTGGCCTTAGCGAGGTTCTGGTGGAAGGCAACAAGAGGAAGTGATAATCCGATCATCTGGCAATCATGGCTGACAATGTCCCGGCCAAAGGAAGTGAGAGGTCTTGGATTTCGAAATCTAAAAGATTTCAACACGGCCTTGCTGGGTAAACAATTGTGGAAGATAACAATGGAGAAATCAAGTCTGGTGACAAGAGTGATAAAGGTGAGATATTTCCAGGATACTTAAGCATTGGAGGCAAAGAAAAGCCTCAATCAGAGTTTTGTTTGGCAAAGTCCGATGTCAGCATAAGGCTTGGTAAAACAAGGGGATCAAAGATCTATTGGGCCAGGAACCTCGACATCAATCCTTCTCCACCCGTGGCTTATTGGGTTGGACCCTTGGATCAAATCGTCAAGGGAAGAGGTGGAACATCTAAATGTGTCAGACCTTATGAGACCAAATTCCAGAAATTGGGGTGAGGGGAAGATTAAAGAGCTCTTCAACGAGAGGGACAATCTTGCCATTTTGTCGGTTCCAATTAGTACCACGACAAGTTCAGACTCGTGATATTGGTCAGGAGAACAATTAGGACAATACTCAGTCAATTCGACTTATGGCTTGCTCAATCAAGGACATCAAGCCACCAATCACCTCCTCAAACATCTGGCCGACTATTTGGGGACTCGATGTCCTTCCAAAAGTCCGAAATTTCCTTTGGAGAACATACGCGAGGTGTCTCCAAGTGACAACTAGACTTCGAACCAAAAGGGTAGACATAGTGACGACCTTCCCTATCTGTCAAAAGGGAGAGGAATCAGAAATGCATCTATTGGTCAAGTACCCGGTGGCTGCAACTTGTTGGAGGAGGAGCGGTCTGTCCCTCTCCAATGAAGAGGGGGATTTTACGAATGGCTACGAGACACATTAAACATAAACCCTTCGGATAAAGGGGGAGAAGTAGGTTTTCTATTATGGGAAATATGGAAGGCAAAAAACATGATAGTGTGATATGACATTACGCCGGTATTAGACTCAATCCATTACTCATCCACATGTCTGAATGCAGGCTGGGTGGAAGCCAAATCTCTGCAGGGTTTGGACGTTCTAACCACAATCCATGGGGCCAGAGAGTAGAAACCATGTGGTCCTATCCACCTTAGGGCTCATGGGATATTAATACGGACGAAGCACTCTTCGAAGCAACAAGACAAGTAGGTACATGCTAGGTATGTAGAGACGATACAAGCCGGATTATGAAGGCAAGATCATCCTCCTTCCGGGGGCCCCAAGATCCAGGATTGGTGGAAGCCTATGCTATAAGAGATGCGCTACAAAGGGAAATCTAGAGGCCACAACATAAAGGTACCATTTGGAGTGACTGTAAGGTCATAGTGGATATGATAAACAAAAAGATTAGATCATCTTCTCTTATAGGGATAGTCGCCAGCGATTGTATTTCCCTTTTATCTAGACTCGAGAACGTGCAACTCGATTTTGTAAAACGGACAACGAACAAAGCAGCTCACTGGCTTGACAGGGCAGCTTGCTCCTCCCCTGTCTGGGAATGACAAGGAGGGTTTACACCAGAGCCATTTCATCAGATCCTTATTGTCGATATTTAAATAAAATATCTCGTATTTACTAAAAAAAAGGTAATTATTTTAACTATCACTGAAATTCACTTGACTACTCAAACATTTGAGAATTATAGATCACTACTAATGTATACAACTCCTACCAACGTTAGCTATTCTATTTGATTTTGTTAAGGTTTTTAGAAAACATACTAAAGTACCCCATTAATACGAAAATTACACAAATCTTTAATTGACCATGGTTGACTTTAAAATATGTTGTTTAACTTTAAATTTAAATTAATGTTCGAAATGACATATTAATTTATAAAAATTTCTTTAATTTTTGAAATGTGTGTTAATTTTAAAATAACACCCTTTAATTTTTTTTTAAAAAGGTTAAATATAAGAACCTACAACTTTGTTTTGGTCACAGACAATAAAATAGAAACAAGAGGGTTACAACTATCTTTGCAAGGATATTGTGTCTTGTTTGTGACAATGATTTGGAGGATGCCTCCCACACAATACTTCATTCGGATAGAGCTTAGAGAGTTTGGTGCTAAATTTCTCTTTTCCTCTTGGGCAGGTCTGTTCTCTTAGAGAAATATGATTCAAATAGCTTGCTGGCAGATTTGGTTTGCAAGAAATCAAGTTATTTTTTTGGGTAATTCCACCTCAGTACCCTAAATATTTCATATTTCATTTAGAGTACCCTAATTTTTTTTGTCACCTCGTTACCTTAAATTTTCATTAATCAATTTAGAGTACCCTAAATCTTTTTTGTGTCACCTCAGTACCCTAAACTTTCATTAATTTCATTTTAGTATCCACTGTTAACTTTCCATCTGATTTTCCATCCAAAACAAGTAAAATGGTCATAATACTCTTCACTAACAATCAAATTTAGGGTAAAGTTAATGGAGGGTACTAAAATGGAATTAATGAAAATTTAGGGTAGTGAGGTGACACAAAAAGATTTAGAGTACTCTAAATGAATTAATGAAAGTTTAGGGTACTGAAGTGACACAAAAAAGATTTACAGTACTCTAAATGAAATATGAAAGATTTAGGGTACTGAGGTGTAATTATCCCTTATTTTTTAAATAACTTTCTATCTTTTGAAGAAATTTTTCAAAAAATTCAAAGTCAATCCTATAATTAGGAATGGCCCAAGTTCAAATCTGATGGTCATTTATTTCCCTATGATTCTTGGCTATCCTCTCTTAAGTCATGTTATCTCAAGAGAGCTCTTAATAATTGATAACCAGGGATGGGGCGTGTTTGGGGGGTTTGTGATTATGCCTTTCATAGTTTTTGTGTCTTGGATAATTGGGGTTTTATAGTGATGTTGTTATGTGGTGATCTATGGCTTTGGAGGTTTTAAGTTACTTGTGATACAAGGCAACCTTTCTCTTTGTTTTTGAGATGGTGTGACAGTTTATATCAGTTTTCTGGGTTCGTTGTGCTATGTTGGATTTGACTTTGGAAGTTCTTAAGGAGATATTGCTCTTTGAGGTTTGGATCTTAGGTGCTGGTATTGGTGTTGTAGATGATCCCTCTATGAGGTTTGGATCTTAGGTACTAGTATTGGTCCACAAACCACTCCAAGCCTTAAAAATCTACAACACTATTGAATTTTTGATAAGATAAAAGAGCCATAATGTGGCTGAGAAAATTCTGATTCCCAGTAATTTTAATCTAAGGTAGATCCCAATCTTCTGCACACCAACCATACAAGGAACAGATGAATTTTTTCCATAAAGCATTAGTATCAATTATAAATCTCCACCACCACTTTACCAAGAGAGTTGAGTTCATGATGTACAATTTTTTTAATCTCAAAGCCACCTTTCTCTCTAGGTGAGTAGACTAGCCCCCATTTGACTTTATGAAACATTTTTTCTTGTTACTGATCCATTTCATAAAATCTCATGTGCCACATTTTCATCTTTCCCAAAACTTTTTTAGGAGCTTTAAAGAGTCCATATAATACAAGGGAAAGGAGGAAAGTGATGACTTGATTCATAATAGAGAGTTGAGGACGAAATAATGCTCCAAAACTCAAACCTATTATGCAATTATGACCTTTAAATAAAAGCCTCATAACATGCTAAATATTCAGCCTTCATGGTAGATGTATATATTATGCTAGGATCGTCGTGCTAATTGGGATTTCCGGTATCGCAGAGGTTTGATCGTACCGCGTAACGGTGGAGGCGACGAGCTGTGAGAGTCGCATCGTTCGCGTCAGACAGTGCACGTGGGTGACACTAAGAGGAGCGCGACATCAGGCGGCATATCTAGTGGAACGGGATACGGAGTGCGGTCGCGGAGTTAGTATCACGGTGCCTCACTCGTCAGCAGGTGAGAGCCGAACAACAACATCCCGCTGGATTATTGCAACCACCGCGGGTTGCACAGTGAAAATGGGGGTACGTCACGATGGATTTCGTGAGCGATTAGCCGAGTTCGCCTACAACCACAGCTTTCAGACCAGTATCAGGATGGTCGTTCGAAGCATTGTATGGTAGGCCGTGTCGATCGCCCGTGTGCTGGGCAGAACTGAGGAATAAAATTTTACTGGGTCTAGAACTGGTCCGAGAGACAGCTGAGTCGGTCGTGCCAAAGCGTGAGCGGTTGAGGACCGCACAGAGTCAGCAGGAGCTATGCTGACAGACGGCGCCGACCTCTCGAGTCAGCAGTCGGTGACCATGTATCCCTGGAGGTGAGTCCGAAGGGTGGATTGGTGCATTTGAACCGCGGCGGAGGCGGGTTAGCCCCGCGGTGTATCGAGCCTTTCGAGGTCTTGAGTAGAGGGGGAGCAATTGCATACCGACTTGTTCTGCCACCGCAGCATGGGAATATCCACGTTTCCCAGTTGCAGAAGTATGTGCGGACCCCTCGCACGTCATTGAGTGGGCAGATGTCAAGGTAACGGATGATGTCTCGTATAAGGAGAAACTGGTTTGGGAAATGGATCCGCGGGAGCAGGTCCTGCGTGGAAAGGTTATCCGCTTAGAACGGGTGCAGTGGCGGCACCACGAGACTGAGTCGACTCGGGAACGCGAGAACGAGGTGCGTGCTAACTACCCCAATCTGTTCGACTCCGGAGGTACGTTTGTTTTAAATTTCGCGGACGAAATTCCTTTAAGGGGGGTAGCTTGTAAGAACCACTCCCGGTCAACGCCAGTCAAATCGGCGAAAAACAGGAAAATTTAAAATTTTGGGACAGACACTTAAATGAACCTAAATTTGACCCTGAGGGTCATACCGTACTTAAGTTGACCCCGATATTGAACAAAGTGAGTTCCGGTGGACTCAGGGCAACTTTCTGACCAATTTGGGAAAGGTTGACTTTTTGCTGGTAAAGTCAACCGAGCGACGTTTTGGTCCGTTCGAGGTCCGTTTTGGGTCCAAAAAGCTTAGCCGTCGTCACAGCGGTCTTAGTTGAGCCGTTTCCTTGTAGCCGTGAAGTTTCGTAATTTCTTGGAAAAAGTGCCCGTTCAGGGCCCTAGACGGCCGAATTTCGCGAATCTGACTGAAAAATATCTGGAAGATATTTCCAAAAGGTGTGGGACCCTTTTGCCACATGTCAATTATGTGGTGGTGTTCGGTTTCTTGAACAAAACAAAAAGAAGAATGAGTGGTAGTTTGTAAATAAGAGAGTTTGGTTTGTTTTTTTAAACAAATTAAAAGGAAATGAAATGGTGTGTTCGGCCATTCTCAAAAAAAGGAAGAAGTGGAGAGAGAAAGTGGAGAGAGGAAGGAAGAGAGAAGAAGGAGAGAAAAGAGAAGGAAGAGTTGGAAGTTTAGGCTTTTCCCGTCGATCAAACCGGTGGATCGTCTCAACGATCAAGGAATCGAGTTCACACCGTCATTCTCTACGGTGAGCACCTAACCGATTTTCGTTTTGGAACGTTTGAATTTTAGGGTTTGAGTTTAAATGGTTTGATTAAGGTTGGGTTGAGGTTTGGGGTTTGTTAGGAGCGTTTTGGGGCGAAAAGAAATGTTTTCCGTTTTGGCCGTGTGGGGCCCACGTTTTCGGGCCTCGGGTTTTTCGTATTCGGGTGGTTTAGAACTTTACCCAAGTAATTAATCCACACCCGGATCGAAATTTGGAATTGAATTGTGAAAGTTGTAATTGACGGGTTTAGACACTTTAAACGCGAATTAAATTACTCGGAAGTTGGAAATTGATTCCGTCGACTGCATAGGAACCCTTGAATTATTCTAAGACCGTAGAAACAAAAACGGGAATTTTCGGAGCCCCGGAAGGGCGTTTTCAAAACCCGGGCAGATTCGCCACGTCGGGCGAATCAGGCTTTTCCGGGTCCATTATCGACAATGTCGAGTAATTGGGAAGTTTGAGAGTGATCGACATTGTCGGGGTTACTTTTGGGCGTCAGGTTTATTAAAATTCAGTTTATGCCTGCAAGCTTAAAAGTGTTCAAAATTGTGTTCTTATTAGATCGTGCCACCGACAGAGGAAAGGGAAAGCTAGGCGAGTGATCGAGATCACGCCGGAGCTTGTTTGTGAGCTTTTGGGGAAAGCATACGAGGTAGGGAAAAGTAGCCGGATCTCGGCCCTGACTAGGGAAAGTTAACAGTAGAAATGCATGTGGCACTTGGGTGTCGTGGGTTAAGTAGGTTTATCGAATGTTAGAAAGGCAGGCGACACCGGGTGGTGTCGTATGATACGGGAACGTATCGAACAATAGAAATGCATGTGACACTTAGTAGTGTCGTAGGAGCAGTGAACTTTCGATATTAGAATTACTGGAGGCATTTGGTTATGCCCGGAGGTTGATTGTTTAATTTGTGTCTTGGGTGGCCATGAGAGCCCGTACTTTAATGTTCGTGTCTTGGGTGGCCATGAGAGCCCGTATTTTACTCCTGTGTCTTGGGTGGCCATGAGAGCCCGTATTTTACTGCCGTGTCTTGGGTGGCCATGAGAGCCCGTGTCTTTACTGTTGGTGTCTTGGGTGTCCATGAGTGCCCGTGGGGTTGTTGAACCCATGTCTTTACTTTTGGTGTCTTGAGTGGCCATGAGTGCCCGTGGGGTTGTTGAACCCGTGTTCTACTGTTGGTGTTTTGGGTGGACTTGAGTGCCCGTGGGGTTGTTGAACCCGTGTTCTACCGTTGGTGTTTTGGGTGGACTTGAGTGCCCGTGGGGTTGTTGAACCCGTGTTCTACCGTTGGTGTTTTGGGTGGCCTTGAGTGCCCGTGGGGTTGTTGAACCCGTGTTTTACCGTTGGTGCCTTGGGTGGCCATGAGTGCCTGTGGAGTGTCAAACTGGCGTTGTTGCTGTTTGTTGAACTTTGTTTGTGATTGTGATTGTGGTTACCTGAGGTTGGGGGCCCGCTTCATAATAACGGGGGTCCTGTGATCGCACGCGTCTGCATGTTCAGACGGGGTAGGGGGCCCGCCCGTGAGGAAAGGGGTCCTGGCCGCGCGTGCGTGGGGGTGACAGGTCGACAGCCTGATCCGACTTTGTGTCGGGAAAAGTGCGACAGGTCGACCGCCTGGCCTGACAGGGATCGGAAAAGTTGTGTGGGGACCGAGTTGTACGACATGTAGACCGCCTGCCCTGACAGGGATCGACAAAGTGTGTGGGGACTGAGTAGCTGGAGTGCGATCCTTTGTGATCTTGTTTGGTGTGTGATCCTTTGTGATCTTGGGTGTTGCGTGGTTGTCTGTTGTGTCTTTGGTGGAGGTTGTAACCGCTGTGTCTGGTCTACTTTGAGTGTCTGGTTGTTGAGTTGGTTGGGGAAAGTAACAGTTTGTGTGTTAGTCGGGTTACTTGAGTTTGGGGATAGTAGTCCCCGGTGTTGGGTTTGTTGTTGGTGTTACCGGCATTGTCTGCTAAGTATGCCGTAGTCGGTCTGTTATCCGTGGTGGTGAGCGAACGCTCCGAGTTGTACGACAGGTAGATCGCCTGGCCTGACAGGGATCGACAAAGTGCGTGGGGACTGAGTAGCTGGAGTGCGATCCTTTGTGATCTTGTTTGGTGTGTGATCCTTTGTGATCTTGGGTGTTGCGTGGTTGTCTTTTGTGTCTTTGGTGGAGGTCGTAACCGCTGTGTCGGGTCTACTTTGAGTGTCCGGTTGTTGAGTTGGTTGGGGAAAGTAACAATTTGTGTGTTAGTCGGGTTACTTGAGTTTGGGGATAGTAGTCCCCGGTGTTGGGTTTGTTGTTGGTGTTACCGGTATTGTCTGCTAAGTATGCCGTAGTCGGTCTGTTATACGTGGTGGTGAGTGAACATTCACCCCTAGCTGCTTTTCCTACAAGTACTGGTCGCGGGACGGACTAGGTGAGCTTCCTGATGTCAAGAAAGTTGTAATTGACGGGTTTAGACACTTTAAACGCGAATTAAATTAGTTGTTGGGTGTCGTGGGTTAAGTAGCTTTATCGAATATTAGAAAGGCAGGCGACACCAGGTGGTGTCGTATGATACGGGAACGTATCGAACAATAGAAATGCATGTGACACTTAGTAGTGTCGTAGGAGCAGTGAACTTTCGATATTAGAATTACTGGAGGCATTTGGTTATGCCCGGAGGTTAATTGTTTAATTTGTGTCTTGGGTGGCCATGAGAGCCCGTACTTTAATGTTCGTGTCTTGGGTGGCCATGAGAGCCCGTATTTTGCTGTTGTGTCTTGGGTGGCCATGAGAGCCCGTATTTTACTGCTGTGTCTTGGGTGGCCATGAGAGCTCGTGTCTTTACTGTTGGTGTCTTGGGTGGCCATGAGTGCCCGTGGGGTTGTTGAACCCGTGTCTTTACTTTTGGTGTCTTGGGTGGCCATGAGTGCCCGTGGGGTTGTTGAACCCGTGTTCTACCGTTGGTGTTTTGGGTGCACTTGAGTGCCCGTGGGGTTGTTGAACCCGTGTTCTACCGTTGGTGTTTTGGGTGGCCTTGAGTGCCCGTGGGGTTGTTGAACCCGTGTTTTACCGTTGGTGTCTTGGGTGGCCATGAGTGCCTGTGAAGTGTTAAACTGGCGTTGTTGCTGTTTGTTGAACTTTGTTTGTGATTGTGATTGTGGTTACCTGAGGTTGGGGGCCCGCTTCATAATAACGGGGGTCCTGTGATCGCACGCGTCTGCATGTTCAGACGGGGTAGGGGGCCCGCCCGTGAGGAAAGGGGTCCTGGTCGCGCGTGCGTGGGGGTGACAGGTCGACAGCCTTATCCGACTTTGTGTTTGGAAAAGTGCGACAGGTCGACCGCCTGGCCTGACAGGGATCGGCAAAGTTGCATGGGGACCGAGTTGTACGACAGGTCGACCGCCTGGCCTGACAGGGATCGGCAAAGTGCGTGGGGACTGAGTAGCTGGAGTGCGATCCTTTGTGATCTTGTTTGGTGTGTGATCCTTTGTGATCTTGGGTGTTGCGTGATTGTCTTTTGTGTCTTTAGTGGAGGTCGTAACCGCTGTGTCGGGTCTACTTTGAGTGTCCGGTTGTTGAGTTGGTTGGGGAAAGTAACAATTTGTGTGTTAGTCGGGTTACTTGAGTTTGGGGATAGTAGTCCCCGGTGTTGGGTTTGTTGTTGGTGTTACCGGCATTGTCTGCTAAGTATGTCGTAGTCGGTCTGTTATCCGTGGTGGTGAGCGAACGCTCACCCCTAGCTGCTTTTCCTACATGTACTGGTCGCGGGACGAACTAGGTGAGCTTCCGAAGCTTGAAGAGCTAGGAGCGGGAGTCCGGGTTTACTTTTGAGTCTAGCGACGTACGCCTTGTATTTTGTCCGCTTGTTGGGACGTACTTTTGAGTTGTAAATATTTATTTTTATTAACTAAATGGTGGTTTTAAAGTTATTTATTTAAAAGGTTTGAAAATGTTTTACTGTCTTAAACGTTCGCGTTCCGGGTTCGGTTCTACTGAATTTGGGGCGTAACACCCACTGATCTTGAGGTATATACATGGATCTACAATGTTCTCTTTGAAATCCAAAATTGTAATGATTTCATCAACTTTAGATTCCATTACCTCGAAGCTTGATTAAGTCCATGAATTGATTACTTAAATATGCAGACCATGTCTCCCTAGCTTTCGATTATTAAGTCTTCAGTTTGTCGCATGTAGACTTTCTCTTCCAAGTCCCCTATAAGAAAGACGACATTCACATCCATTTATTGTACCTCGAGGTCATAATGAGCGACTTTAATAATGACATGTGAAAAGGAAATCGAATCTTTAATATTCCTTCCGTTAGAATGTTATATTGTGTTCATGTGTAGGTAATCGTCATTTTCCAATGTTTCAACAATGATATGATCCCTAACAACATTCAGAAGTGGGGTAAAGGAATATCAACCCAAACTTCTTGAATGCTTACATATTTCACTTTAGCATGCCCACTAATATCGCCATTCATAAAACCTAACATTATCGATTTCTTTAACGTCTTTCGGCTACACCATTCTACCATGGAGATCCAGATGTTGTGTATTGAACAACAATTCAAGCTTGTGGAGTAATTTGGCAAAAGATCCAGGGTGTTTCCCTGTTTCATCATATATGTCATAAAATTCATCATATCTATTTGACATAATGATTTTCTCATACGTATCTAATTGCCTCTCAGCTTCAGTAATGAACACTTGTACAATATCCACAATTGAGATTTATCATGCAATAGATATAAGTAGCAATAACGAGAATAATCATCGATAAAGGTAATAAAGTACATTTCACCTCCAAAAGTTGGAATGTCGAAAGGTCCACAAATGTTTGTATGGATGATTTCAAGAAGTTGTGTATATCAAGAAGTAAGAGTCGTGAATTTATGACTCGCGTTCAGTTTCTCTATAAACATGCATGATAACGTAGTTTATAAAATTCATCAACTAGAATTCCAAATAAATGTGACAAGAATTTTAAAATATATTTGAAAGTTACATCTGCATGATACATTTTAAAACCAATTTTATCAAATTCGCTTACGGAAAATGATTAACGAGAAATAGATGGAACTTAAAGATTTTGAAATAAATCTAAGCAAAATCCATTTTATTTTTTCAAAATGAGACGATAAATACCAATAGCTTTCACTGGTCTGTCTCGGTTTTCCATAAAAAAAATTAACATTCACTTGGCCTTATGGTTTGTTCGTTAAAAAATACTTGCATGGAATTAGAAACATGGACATTTACACCACTATCAGTCCACCAATTTGAAGCACAAGTGGGATTGGATTCAAAAATCTTACGAAACCCGAAAGGTTACCTTTCATTTCGGACCATCCCTCCATTTTTGGACAATCCTTCTGAAAGTGGTCAAGTTTTCTACAAAATTTGCATTTGTCCACTTTCGTTGCCTTCTTGATTGCTTTATTGGTATCATTTAGCTTGGGTGGTGCTCTTTTCTGGCTTGAATGTCGTATGTACCCAGCTTTAGGTTCAACTTCTTGAATATAATGAGCAACTTTAACACCTTCACGGTTCAGTATGACTTCCTATTGTACCAGTTCATTAGCCAAATCAATCACTTCCTATTATGACATTGTAATGAATTTGGAATGGTACATATTGAGGAGGCAATGTACTTAGGGTGAAATGGACGAGAAATTATTCGTCCACTATTATTCCCAAATTTATATATTTAGCCGTTAGGTGGGTCATTTCAATGCAATATTCTTGCATAAACCGTGTGCCATCAAACTTCATGGTCATAGGTTTTCCTGCAAGGATTTTATCTGTAGTCCTATACCGTTCTTTCAAATCTTCTAGATAAACGTTAACGTTCTCTATGGTAAAAGAGAACTCTTGATGTTGCTCAGAAATTGTCATCCTTAAGAACATAAACTCAATCTTTTCAAATTCTTCCAAAATTTATGGAAAATCGTTTTAACCTCAGTACTACATACAGTAAGAGGAGCTGACTATTTTAAATGAAATGCCAGATCCAAATCAAATACTTCTAAAGTGAACTCAACTTTCTCTTTAAATTATGAGAAGCTGATCATAGTGAGGATTGGAACGATAGAGATTAAGGATGCCAAATTAGCAGGTAAAGATGCTACAATTTATAGAGATACAACAAGCATTTAAGTAGGCAACAAACACACATAACATAATTGAAATATTACAACAAGAAATTATGGTGCTCCTATGGGTAGTCAACATATTTCTATGGGTTATTTACGAATTGGTACCCAAATGTTTCGTCCACGAACGATAAGGTACCCTTATGTTTCAAATAACCAATTTGGTACCCAAATGATTTGTCCAGGGACGGAAGTGGCATATTCCGTTAGAAAACTAACGGAATATTCCTCTAAGTTAGTCATGTGCAGTTAAGTGGGGTGTGAAATGACGATTTTACCCTTTCTTGTTTTAAGCTTATAAATATGATAGACAAAATTACCATTATACCCTTTCTTGTTCAATTAATTTTTTTTAAATCAAAAATACTTTATTTCTTTATAATTCTTTTTCTTCAATACTTTAATTTACTTTCCTTTTTATTATTCTTTTCTATTTTGTTATTCTTTTCCACTCCCTGGCCTATTCATCGTCTTCTCCGATGAACAAATTTTTTGAAACTTTAAATCTACACATTTGAAACTTCAATTCAAATTTTGCAGAGAGTTTTGAACAACAAACTTTGAACTACACTTCTTCTTCATCTTAAATCTACAAGGTGGATGCTTAAATAGTAGATCTGGGTTTGGATTATGTAGATCTGGTCGGACCCTTCGTTGTCGGCGACTCCAGCAAGGAAATGGAGGAGATGAAGATGACGAAGGCGGTGGAATGGAGCTCACGAAACACTTGACGCTCGGCCCAAAATGAAGGAACAAAGGCTTGGTCTGAAGATTCGAGGAGCTGGAGCGACGGCGGTGGCAGCTCGATCTGCACGACCTCGACCCAGCGGCTTTGTGTCCTTGCCTTCCTTGCTCCAACCCGCTTCGTGCCTGCTTGAGGGTTTCGAATCCGATTCCGCTGATTTTGGCCTCGGAGGTCATAGATCTGGGTGAGAAGAACACGAAGAGCATACAAAGATCTGGGGTGAAGAACACGAATAGAAAACTAAAAAGTGAATTTTGAATAAAAATTAAATTTAAAAAAATTTAAAATGATTTTTTTATAAATAAACTGTTTTTTAAATAAAAATTTATTTTTTAAAAATAAAAACTGATTTTTAAAAATTAAAATCAGATTTTATTAATAAATCAGATTTTGTTATAAAAATTGATTTTTAAAATACTTTTTTAAATATGTATGAAAATATGATATTTAAAAAAATTGATTTTTATATTAATTTGTAAATAAAAAATAATTTTTAAAAATAAAAAGTGATTTTGTAAAATTTGAAAATTAATTTTTGAAATTTAAATTAATAAAATTAATAAAACAATTTATTTTTCTAAAAGTATTAATAATTTTTAAAGAATTAATGATATTATTAATAATTAATTAAAATGTTAATTAAAGTAAATCTATAATTGAGGGTATAATGGTCTTTTTACTCTTAAGTAGAAAGTCAACTGAAATGCCAAAGGGTAAAATGGTCATTTCACTTTGGTCTGTTAGTTTTTTAACCCCATCAGCTCAAAATGTTCGTGGACATAACATTTGGGTACCAAATTGGAATAAAAATTCATAAGGGTACCATATCGTTCCTGGACGAAACATTTGGGTACCAAATCGTAAATAACCCTATTTCTATTATATCATAGTTGCAATACTCAAAATTGACGTAATTGAGTGATGTATTATCAGTTAATTAGACTATCAAGTTATTTGTGGATATCCTTGGTTTAAGCATATAAAAAACTTCATATGGTATTGACTCAATCATATGTTTATAGTCTACCCGTGGGTAACTTAATATTACACATGTTGATCAATTTTGCATACATAATTATGGTGGAAACATGCAAATAGCAAATCATTATAGTTCACTGTGGTGATCCATAACCTAAATGTTTGCAGTAACAATCATACAACATACAATAATTGTTACAATGATTACAACATTTCAAACATCACGCATGTCATTATTGTCACGCCCCAATTTCAGAGAACCGAACTCGGGACGCGAACATTTTAAAACATAAAAACACTTGAACCTGTTTTGAATAAAAGCTCTGACATTTCCATTTACTTCTCAAAATAATAGTATTTACAATACAAAACCGTCCCAACAAGTGGACAAGGTACAATATCCGTCACTAGACTCAACAAAATAAAGACCAGACTCCGCTCCAAGCTCCACAAGCTTCAAGAGCTAACCTAGTTCGTCCGGTGATCAGTACATGTAGGAAAAGCAGCTAGGGGTGAGCGTTCGCTCACCTCCACGGATAACAGACTGACTATGGCATAATTAGTAGATAAAGCCAGTAACACCAACGCTAAAACCAACACCAAAACCAACACCAACTCAAGTACTCAACTTAACCACAACCCATTACCTTCCACAACAAACTCAACCTCAAACTCACAAAGTAAAACAACACAGCCAACAATGACCTTCCCCAAAGACAAGAACACGGATCAGGCTAGCCGAAGAATGCTCAGAACCTGCCGAGCCTCGTACGCGGTCAGGCCAACCGAAGAATGCTCGTAACCTGCCGGGACCCGGTCACGGATCAGGCTAGCCGAAGAATGCTCATAACCTCTCGGGATCCGGACACGGAACAGGCTAGCCGAAGAATGCTCATAACCTGCCGAGGCTCGAGTTTGGTCAGGCCAGCCCAAGAATGCTCGTAACCTGCCAAAATCCACACCACTCCCCGACACACAGTCGGTTCGGGCAAACACACCCACAACACAAGCAAGTTCAACAAACAGGCACTCAAGGCCACTCAAGACACCTCAACAGTCAAGACTCGGGTTCAACAACCTCACGGGCCGTCATGGCCTCCCAAGACACAACCACTTAACTCACGGCTCAACAACCCCAAGACGCCAAATAATAACACACGGGCTCTCATGGCCACCCCAAACTCAACAATAAATACACGGGCTCTCATGGCCACCCAAACTCAACAATAAATACACGGGCTCTCATGGCCACCCAAACTCAACGATAAATACACGGGCTCTCATGGCCACCCAAACTCAACGATAAATACACGGGCTCTCATGGCCACCCAAACACCAATTCAAATAACACGGGCTCTCATGGCCACCCAAGACAGAAATTAAACAGTCAACCTCCGGGCATAGTCATATGCCTCCAGTAATTCAATTATCGCTAAGTTCTCTATTCCTACGACACTACTAAGTGTCACATGCCTTTCCAATAAATACTAAGTTCCCGTAACATGCTTTTCTAATATTTAAATAAACCTAAACAACCCACGACACCCCGGTGTCACATGTAGTGCTACTGTTAACCTTCCCTAATCAGGGCCGAGATCCGGCTACTTTTCCCTACCTCGTATATAAATCCAAAAGCGCTCCAACAACACCCGAAGTACACCCAGTCACTCGCCGAGCTTCCCTTTGCCTCGGTCCGTAGCACGATCTAAAAGAATACAATTTCAAAGTACTTTTAAACGAGTACGAATAAACCGAAAATTAACATAATTAACGCCCAAACGTAACCCCAACAATGTCGATCACTCCCAAACTCCCCAATTACTCGACATTGTCGATAAAGGACCCGCAAAGGCCAGATTCGCCCGACATGGCGAATCTGCCCGGGTTTTGGTTAATTGCCTTCCGGGGCTCCAAAAGTCCCCGTTTTCGTTTCTACGGTCTTGGAATATTTCAAGGAACCCAACGCACTTGACGGAATCGAATTCCGACTTCTAAGTCAATTTATTAGCGTTTAAAGTTTCTAAAACCCGTTAATTACAACTTCTCCAATTTAATTCCAAATTTCGATTCGAGTTAGGATAAATGATCCGGGGAACGTTTTAAACCACCCGAACATTAAAACCCGAGCAACTGAGCACGTGGGCCCCACCCAAGAGGCTTGGCCGAGACCCTAGGGTTTGAGGGGGGGCTCGGCCACCATGTGGTGGCTGCTGCCAGCTCCGGCCAGCCACCTCATGGCCAGCCGGCCACCACCCACGGTGGCCGGAGCTCCTCCCGAGCCTCCGGTCACCGGAAAACGTGCCATTACACCCCCAAACACCTCTAAAACGTCTCCAACACCTCCAAAACGTCCATACAACCCTAACCCATAGTTTATAACCAAACCCTAGCTTTTGAGAAATAATCGAAACGACGATCGGTTTAGGTCTTACCGACGAGGAAGACGAGGGGAGAACGTTTCCTTCTTGCTTTGAATCGATCCAATGGTTGAATAATTCCCAAACCCTAGCTTTTAATTCTTCTCTCTTCTTCTCCTTCTTCTTCTCTCTCTAACTCTCTTCTTCTCTCTAATTTAAAACAACTAACAACTAATCAACTAATTAAATTCTATTTTTTTTCTCTTTTAAAACCCCATTTTCGGCCATCACTCTCCTCCACACCTTTTCCCTCCAAAACTAACACCACCAATTAGTTGACAAGTGTCAAGGTGGGTCCCACACCTTTTGGAAAATATGTAGTTGATATTTTCCAATCAGTTTCGCGAAAAAACGGACGTTTCGGGCCCCAAACGGGTACTTTTCCCAAGAAATTACGAAACTTGACGGGCTACAAGGAAACGGCTCAACTAAGACCGCTGCGACGACGGTTAAGCTTTTTGGATCTCAAACGGTCCTTGAATGGACCAAAACGTCGCTCGGTTGACTTTTCCAACGAAAAGTCAACATTTCCCAAATTGATCAGAAAGTTGCCCTGAGTCCCCCGGAACTCACTTTGGTCAATAACGGGGTCAACTTAAGTCCGGTATGACCCTCGGGGTCAATTTAGGTTAAGTTAAGTGTCTGTCTTAAAATTTTTAAATTTTCCTGTTTTTCGCAGGTTTGACTGACGTTGACCAGAAGTGGTTATTACAATTATGTTCAAAAAAACTTAATAAAACTTCTTTAATTTAACATGAAATTAGCAAACTGTTATAGGTAAGATCACTGTGCTGATTCTTAACCTGAATTTTGAAAAATCAATAACAATTATACAACATACTATGATTGTTACGAGTAATAAATATGATGTTTAAAATATCATGTGTGAGATGAATGTCTTTATATTCAGGAAAGCTTCAAACTCAAAACATAAGTGCGGAAACTTTAGAGAGTCAGGGATGTAATTTTCAAAATAATGGTGTAATAATCATAATTTTCAAAATAAAAATGTGTTCATCATAAATTTCAAAAAAAACTGCATTAACCATAAATTTCAAAAAAAAAAATTGCATCATAAGTTTCGAAATAAATTGCATTCATCATATTTTTTTTTTAAATTGCAATTTTTGAAATAAAAGTGCAATAATCATGATTTTCGAAATTAAAGTCCATTCGAAAACATTGTTTATTCGAAAAGTCACTGTACATCGGGAAAATCACTTTCCCCCCCAAAAAAAATATATATTTTTTTAATACTGTAAGTCAAAATTACTGTTCATTCGAAAAATATTTTCCCAAAAAATTACTCTTCATCTGGAATTTTTTTCTTTAAAAAATACTTTAAGTCAGAATACTGTTCATCCGAATAGTAATTTTTTTCCCAAAAATTAATGTTCATCCGGAATTTTTTTTAAAACATTTTTTAAATACTTTAAGTCGAATACTGTTCATCCGGAAATTTTTTTTTTCAAAAAAACTGTTCATCGGATCTACTGTTCAGCCGGAAAAAAATCTATTTTTTTGCAGTCGGAAACACTGTTCATCAGAGATTTTTTTGATTTTTTTTCCTTCTTAAGTCCGAAACACTGTTCATCGAGGGGGAAATGGATTTTTTAGAACGATGTTCATTGGAGTTACTGTTCATCCCAAAAAAAAACTTTTTTTCTTCAAAATACTATTCAAATCTGGTTACATAACACTGTCTAGTCATTTTGCTATTCAAATCTGATTACAGAACACTGTTCAAATCAGACTACTATTCAAATCATATTATAAAACACTATTCAAATCAGATTACTATTCAAATCCGATTACAGTTCACAAAACATTGTTCCTAAAATATTGTTCAATAATACTATTCATTCCGAAATCACT
The DNA here is from genome assembly GCA_963921825.1 of Erodium maritimum. NCBI lineage: Eukaryota > Viridiplantae > Streptophyta > Magnoliopsida > Geraniales > Geraniaceae > Erodium > Erodium maritimum. The sequence continues at coordinate 23,832,245 of OY997596.1, read as the reverse complement.
GTTCACGAGCACTGTTCATTCCGACTATTTTTTTGGTTCGTTCATTCTGAAATTGTTATTCATACCAACAATTAACACATATTTTGATCATAAACATTATAGATCTCTAAAACATGCATAAAAAATCATGAAACAATTATATTCACATTATGGAAAAAATTGTGTGCCCTAAACCGTGCTCTAATACCACATATAAGTCATAATTTACATGAACCCTAAATTGTGGGTATCACAATCAATCATAGAATAAATAGATGGAGAGAGTTTCAGGAATACCTCCATTCATGGTTGTGGATGCACTTGTAGAAGATCTTGGTTGGACATAAGCGGATTGTATCCGAAACGTACTAGGATTGCCTACGTACTCCCCAATAGTATATGAGAGATCAAAGTCCACGTAGTTCGCTTTATGAACTTCGGTTTCTCTCCCCTTCCTATACACTCCTTTAGGTGTTTGTGTATTGTGTAATACTTATGATGGAATAAGTTACATGTATTTATAGGTGGAGAGAGGACCAAGATTCCTTATTAGGGTTTCATTAGGATTCAATCTCTACCGTCCATTAAAATAGAGATTGAATAAGGAAAGACTTCTTTATCAATCAATTGGTAATTACCATTAATTTGAATATCACGTTTCCTAAAAGTGATGAGTTTCTAATTGACCACATAATAGGGAAGAATATAATATTTTTAATAACCCTAATTAAATATATTCTACCAGTTCACACACTCATCCTCAGCGCATACACATAAAACTTCTAACGAGAAAGAGATGTTCCAAAACCCTCTCTAACGTATGCCCTCACCCACCACTAATGTGCGCCCAAATCAAACCAAATAAAACCAAACAGAGGACTCTTTTTGCTTCAATTCTACATCTTCATTTTATTGCTTTTTCTTCAGTTGCTCAACCGAGAACCACAATCACACATAGACACAGGACACGGCTTCTGGCTTATAGTAACTCATTATATGGGTCAATAACGTAAAAGAGACAGAGATTGAATAGCTGAAGACGAAAGATTAACAAAACCAAAACTAGAGGCAAGTACAAGAACGAGAGATGGAGGATCCAAATAAGTTTGGTGGGTTGTATGCAGGCTAGGCGGCCAGATGAACAGTAACGCCCACTTTTGTATGAGTCGGGCGCTTGAACCGTTTGGGTCACGAACAAGCGGGTGGGTCAGCCGATTCACGGACGGGTCAGGAATTTTAATTATTAAACTATAAAAAAAAACTAAAAATCTAAACGTGTTGTGTTGCCCTAACATTTAAAGACCTTGAGCGATAATGTATACACACATCACTCAATAGATACCTTCAGGCTTCAGCCCTCTCATTCCCACACGGCGGCAAAGACGGATGACAGCACCGACGACTCTTCTCCTCACTCCTCAACAAGGCGTGGGCATTTCAAGCTCCACCTACTCCACCTCCCCATCAGAATCACAATTTAGTTCTAAATTTCTAATATTACTTTCAATTTCCATTGCTCAAAAATGAATTTGTAGTTGAACTTCAAGGGGGGGTTTGGTGGTTTTGCTTTTTATGAGCTTATGATATAGTTTTTATGATAAATGATTGATAATTGTTTGGTTTTTATGATAAATGTTTGGTGTTCGGTCTTTTGATCATTACGTAGTTCTTTAGCAGAGATCTACTCACTTGCTTTGTTAGAAAGTATTTGAGCTCAGCAAAATGATATTTGTCAGTATATATATATTCAGGGGCAGATTTAGAGGGGTATAGGGTATTCCATGGAATAACCTTATCCAATTTTTTTATATATACAATCGTATACTTTTCAAATCCCTTCGATTTGATATCTTACGGGTCTAAATCGAATTTCGTATGAAAAAGTTATAGCCATTTTAAGGTTTTTCTTGCACGAAGTTTGCACGTATTTTACATATGAATGTCATTTCCATTTATTTTGTACCGCATTTAGTAATGATCGATGGCATACCCTAAATTATATTCATATCCACCTTTGCCTCCACCCTTACCTTCACCAACATTCAAACACAAATAACCGGCAACTGAAATCAATATTCTGCATGTAGCCACCGCAAAACCGATAAATGAACCTTCTTTGAATGATTTCACAAAAGTGAACAGGGATAATGGGACAAGAAAGGTATTATAATCCAGGACAATCGACTCGGTCGGATGGGAATGAAAATGAGGAATCACCCTAGAAAAATTGTTGTGGGATAAATAGAGAGACACTAGATCAGGGAGGGCAGCAACAGTGTGAGGTATGATACCACTAAGGTGATTGTAGGAGATCTTGATCACCTTAGGTTGCGGAAATAACCAAAAACATTTGGTAGGTAGCCCCAGAAGTTGACATTGGCCGCATAGAGGCTAAAGTGGCTCCGACAATCACCTAGCTCTATGAGAAGCGACGAGAGAGCCATGTTTGGGGTTATCACTCAAGCCGTTGTATATGCTCTCAATAGCCTTTTCATCCACAGAAACAAACACCACAAAAGATAATACAAGACCCACTTGTTACCGAGTTCGAAAAGGCCAGTAGTCTGTTTGGCATGTTAGGGATATTGGATAATCAGGCCAAACATGTTTAGCTTAGGAGGTTGAAAAGTCAGGCCCAAGAACATTATCCGGCTTTTCCAAATGGGCCTAAACAGTCATCTGAAAACCCACAAAGTGACTGGCCTCATTTCATCTCTACCCTTTGGTGCTTCCTTCTTCAGTTGATTTCTTAGTTACGGAAGGAGCGAGTCAGCACCAGCGAAAACACTCGAACGGAAACTGCGGGTCCATAGCCTGTCTTGATTGGGACGACACGTCGATTCAAAGCCTAGAGATTGGGAGAGCCTTCGAACTGTGGGAGGACCCTCTTCGACGATTCTAGCAAAATATCGAATTTTTCCAGGTATTGTTCGTCTCAACATACACAACTCAGTGTATCCGTTTTATGCATCATTTTGGTTCAACCGGATTTCAATTTATATCTGTTCAGCATTTGCCTAATCGAATTAGGGTTTAATTTGGGCGACGAAATGTTAATTTATTACTCTAACGTCTCGTTTTGAGCTGAAAATGTAAATATCGGCTCTATGAAGACAAGATACTGATTTGTTGGGTTTTCTTTGTTGGTGATGTTTTTTATACATGACATGTGAAAAGAGAGGTTCTTCACATCAAAATTCAAGTTGATTTTTTTTATTAGTGTTTTTTTGGGTCTAACATTGTTTCATTCATTTGTGTATTTGAGTTTCTCTGAAACCTTGAAATTCTAATTTTGCTAGTCAGCAAGAATCATCTGGTTGGCTAATTAACTTAATTTGATGTGCTTGTCTAAGTTCATCAGATATGTGTTGATGTGTTTAGGGGAAGAACTAAGAGGTTAAAAAGAATACCTCAAATATGTGAGAAACGAGGTGAAATCGGCTACAAACCACTCTTAACCTAAAAACTAGAGAACCAATCCTAGCCACACACACCTAAGATCCAACATTCACCATGATGCCACATCATCGCCCCAATTTCACCCAAATTCACGCCACTTTCATCATTTCTCACACAAGTAAGGACATAATTGTAAAAGCATGGTGTCATGTGGACAAGTGTCCATTTTTTTCTTCACCAATTCCCTAATTTAATATTTCACGATTCGTTTGAACTCCGATTAGCTTCAAACTTGCGCCAATATTTTTATTTTTTCAAGGGCTTTAAATCAAGATCAATCATGAATATATTTTGAAGCACGAAAATAAAAAGGTATATCGGGGTGATGAAAATAATGTTGAGTGTTGATAAACCTTCACTAATAAATGTTTTATCTCGGAGGTATCAAACTAGTGCTAAATGTTGATAAAAACATGTAATGAGGTGATAAAAATCATGTTCAATTTTGATAATAAGTGTGATAAACTAGAGTTTAGCATAAAAAAACATGTGATGGAGTGATAAAAACATATGTAATTTAATGGTAAACATAGTGTTTAGTGTTGATAAAAGGGAAAATGACACATAACCCTCGCTAACTATCACCGTTTTTCACATCACCCCCCCTAACTATTTTTTGTGACATATAACTCCTCTAATTTTACTTTATTTTCACTTTAGTCCAACGATGTTAACTTTCCATCCAATGAAAGTCAAATGTCTAAAATACACCTCATTGACCATCAAATTTTCAAAACCTTACCATTGAGTCCTACAAACTTGAAATGTCAATAATACTTTTCTCTAACTCTTAAATTTTTAAAATTTACCATAAAATATTAGTTTTCTATTTCCATTATTTTCTTTAATTTTTTTTTTAAAAAATCGTTAATATTTTTTTATTCTTTTCCTTTATTTTACTAATTTTGTTTTTAATATTGATATTTTTTGAATTAAATAATATTACTTTTATATTAAAAAAATGTTTTTTCTTTACTAATTTTTATTTTCATTAATGTGTTTTTATTTTTTTCCTTTATTTTCATTAATGTTTAAATATTTACTACTTCTATTCATTATTTTCCTTAATTCTATTTTTGTTAATTCTCGTTGCTAATCTCCCATATTTAATTTTATTTTATTTTTAATTCCCGATTAGTTGAAACTAAACAAAAAACGAAAAACAATAATGACCCGTTCTCCATAGATCCGTCCACCATCAAGTGTAATTGAACAAACCCGTCCACCCCAAATCCGGCCACCATCAAACCCCAGACCCGTTTTGAATTTTTTTTTCCCCCAATTTCAGAAACAGAGACTCACAAAATCGAATTGGGTTTGGTTGGGTCAATGGGTTTGATTTTGATTTCAACTTCCTAGCTAGAGAGAAGAAAGGTGAAGGCAAGAAGAAGTGTTTGAGATGAGAGAAAAGTAGAGGAGATAATTGGAGGTGAAAGTTTGGAGTTGGAAGCTTTGTGCGGCTTAGAAGAAATGAGAAAGAGAAAGAGTGGGAGAGATAAGAGTTTGAGTTAAGTTTAAGTTACTATATATGAAAGGATGGTTATGTCATTTAATAAAAATAAAACATCATGTGCTTTGCACATGGTTGTTTCCATCCAAAATTTAACACCGTTAGACTAAAGTGAAAAAAAAGTTAGAGGAGTTAAATGTCACAAAAAATGGTTAGGGGGGTGATGTGAAAAACGATGATAGTTAGCGAGGGTTATGTGTCATTTTCCCTTGATAAAACTAGTGTTCATAAAAACACGTGATGAGGTGATAAAAATCATGTTCGGTTTTGGAAAATGAGGTGATAAAACTAGTGTCCAGTGTTGATAAAACCAGTGTAAAGTGTTGATAAAACCAATGTAAAGTGTTGATAAAAATTACCCAGATATAATTTTTTTAAATCAGCCCCGAAATAAATTTTTTTTTCGTGCTTCAAAAAAAACATGTGATGGGGGGTGATAAAACACACGTAATTTAATGATAAACCTAGTGTTTGGTGTTGATAAAACTAGTGTTCATAAAAAGCAGGTGATGATGTGATAAAATCATGATCAGTTTTGGAAATGAGGTGATAAACTCACTGCAAAGTGTTGATAAAACCAGTGTACAAGTGTTGATAAAACCAGAGCAAAGTGTTGATAAAAATTAGGGAAATTTTCATTTTACCACCCTGGCAAACATTTAATTTCAGTTTGATACCCTGAAATAAATTTTTATCAATTTCATACCCTAACAAAACTTTTAATTTCACTTTCATACCCAACCGGGTAAAATGTCCAAAACACCCCTAACTATTACTCAAATTTTCATCTCATGCCATTGGCTCAGAATTTGAAAATAAGTGAAATGACAATAATACCCTTCATTGTTAGGGTGTTAAATTGAAAATTTCACTATTTTAAAAATAAAATCAGTTTTTTTTTATAAATTTAGTTTTTTTTTGAAAATTCACTTTTTATTTTCAAAATTTCAGATTTTATTTATAAAAATTATTTTTTTTCCAAAAAAATCAGATTTTAATTTAAAGATACATAAAAATCATATTTTATTTTTTAAAATACATAAAATCGATTTTTATTTAATTAATATTTAATTATATTTATTTTTTAATTGATTTTTTCATTTTTCTAAAACCCAACCCCTCTCTCTTATGCCCAAATCACTTTCTCTCTTTACAATTTTCAGATATGATTTTTTGCACATGAAGCTCGGATTGGTTTTTGCACATGAACCTTGGATCGGTTTTGCAAATCCTCAAGAACACCCAAATAAAATTCACCCCTCTCTCTCTCCTCCTCCGCCCCCATCGCCGTCACCTGCAAGGCCGAGGCCGAAGTCACCGCCCTGAACCGCTCCTGACCGGCGGTGTCCCAGATTTGGGCCTTAATCTCCTTCCCTTCGATTTCCACCACCTGGGTCTGAAACTCAACCCCAATTGTCGCCTTGGAGTTGCTATCGAACTCGTTCCTCGCGAAACGGGACAGCAAGTTCGACTTCCCGACGACGGAGTCTCCGGTGAGCACTATCTTGAACAGATACTCCTCGCCCCTCTCCTCCTCCTGCTCCTCCTTACCCATTTCTCCGATTCCTCGACCCAGAAGCTGAAATGGGTCTGAGCTCGAGCTGATTGTTGATGAAGATGATGAATTGGAGGTCTGTGAAGTGGGTTTTAAGTGAGAAACGGAGAGGAGGAGAGAGAAAGGGGCTGGGTTTTAGAAAAATGAAAAAATCAAAAAATCAAAATAAAAAAATAAATATAATTAAATAAAAACCGATTTCATGTATTTTAAAAAATAAAATATGATTTTTATGTATTTTTAAATTAAAATCTGGTTTTTTTGAAAAAAAAATAATTTTTATAAATAAAATCTGAATTTTTGAAAATAAAAAGTGAATTTTCGAAAAAAAACTAAATTTATAAAAAAAACTGATTTTATTTTAAAAATAGTGAAATTTTCAGTTTAACACCCTAATAATGAAGGGTATTATTGTCACTTCATTTTTTTTTCAAATTCTGACCCAATGGCATGAGATGAAAATTTGAGTAATAGTTAGGGGTATTTTGGACATTTTATCCGGCTGGGTATGAAAGTGAAATTAAAATTTTGGTTAGGGTATGAAACTGATAAAAAATTTATGCTAGGGTATCAAACTGAAATTAAATGTTTGCCAGGGTGGTAAAATGAAATTTTCCCTAAAAATTACCCATGTATAATTTTTTTTTAAATCAACCCCGATTTTTTTTCGTGCTTCAAAATATATTCATGAGTGATCTTGATAGAAAGCCATTGAAAAAACAAAACTAATGGCGCAAGTTTGAAGTCAATCGGAGTTCAAGCAAAGTGGGAAAAATTAAATTAGTGAATTGGTAAAAAAAAATATGATAGTTTTACTAAAAAGCTCTTCCCATTTACTAAAAAGTGCTGTTTTTTTTGCAGTCAACAAGTCAACTACTCAATTGTATCTCATCCATCCATTCTTAAAATAGATGGCTTAGATTGGTTCTCTAGTTTTTAGGTTAAGACATGGTTTGTATTTGATTTCTCTTCTGTGAGAAACTAGCTTGATGGTTTAAGGCTCATGGATGTTTACATAAGAACTTGTGTTCATATCCTAACTGGAATACCCTGAATTTTAATTTAGTTTTGGGAAATTTTCAATTTAATACCCTGTCAAACATTTATTTGCAATATAATACCCTAACTTGTTTTTTTTTCAATTTAATACCCTGTCAAACATTTATTTTCACTTTCATACCCAACCGTTAACTTTCCATCCAAAATGGATGGAAAGTAGTCATGTGCTTTGCACATGACCTTGTTTTTTCAAAAAATACCCAAAACACCCTTCAATCTTTGATTTTTTTAAATATATAAAAACCGATTTTTTTTTAAAAATATATATTTTTTAAAAATATAATTTTTTTGAAATATATAAAAATCTATTTTTTTGATATATAAAAAACTGATTTTATTTTTTTTTAAAAAATAAATCTGTTTTTTTGAATTACATAAAAATATGATTTTTGAAATATATAAAAAAATTTATTTTTTTAAAATATATAAAAAGTGATTTTTTAAAAATATTTTTGAAATACAATCTAATTTTTTAAAATATATAAAAATTCGATTCTTATAATATAAAAAAACTGATTTTAATTATTTTTTTGAAATAAATCTTCTTTTTTAATTATATAAAAATATTATTATGAAATATATAAAAATTTATTTTTAAAATATATAAAAACTGTTTTTTAAAAAAAATTGAAATAAAAACTATTTTTAAAAACATATAAAAATCTTTTTTTAATATATAAAAAATGATTTTTTTTAAATATTTTTTGAAATAAATCTGATTTTTTTAATTATATAAAAATATTATTTTTGAAATATATAAATACTGATTTTTTAAATATTTTTTGAAATAAAATATAGTTTTTTGAAATATATAAAAATCTGATTTTTTGTGGTAGGTTTTGAAAATATGATTGGTCTCAAGGGGTATTTTGGACTTTTCATCCATTTTGGATGGAAAGTTAACGGTTGGGTATGAAAGTGAAAATAAATGTTTGTCAGGGTATTAAATTGCAAAAAAAACAAGCTAGGGTATTATATTGCAAATAAATGTTTGTCAGGGTATTAAATTGAAAATTTCCCTTTATTTTTTATATCTGGTTTGTCACAAGTTTGGGCTTGGCCCAATCCGTTTATCCTAGTGTGTGACAAGCTCAACAACAAGGCTTGTGGCCCAGCCCAATCCGTTTATAATCACTCCCTTTCGCCTCTTTTTTCTGCGCGATAGGCTTCGAACAGCAGGCAGCCACCACTCCCTTCGCCGACAAGAAGCAAGTCTTCTTCATTACGTTTCACGGCAACTCAATTACTCAAGGTAAGATCTTAATTCTCATCACTATTTTTGTTGATTTTTCTTGAATTGAAATTCAGACCTAAAATTTACAAACCTAAACTAGTTGGATGGTAACAAGAGAAGATTAAGGGTTTTTTTTTTTTGGAGTAGCTGATTTAGGAGGAGGAGTGCTGTAGTTCGGGGATGGTTTTTTTGGTGATTCAGAGTTGAAGTTGTTGATGGCCTTTTAGTAGTGTTGAGTTGTTATTTTGTTGTGTTTGTTGCTGATTGAATTTGTGTTGTCATTGCGTGTGGATGCTGAATTTTAGGGCTCATGATTTGTAAGGGTTTGCAAAATATTACATTGTGGTATTTATAATTTTTTTGCTTTGTTGATTAAAAAAGGTAGTCAAATTAAGACCATGGAGGTAAAGAGGGGTAAATTAAGGTTCTGAGAATATGAATTAGTGTGAGGCCATACACATTATAATTTCATTTATATCAATGTGTTCTATTATAATTTTCTAATATATCTTTTATGTGGATTTTTGCAATGCCAGTTTATTAAGAATATGATCATGTGAGAGGTGTCTTTTGATATTCATTGTTTTTAATATGTCATGGAATGCTTATACGAGTTAATGTGTAAAGTTCTATTTTTACTTTGTCAAGTCTAAAGTGATATATTTAATAGGAACTTCTTCAATTTAATTAACTTTATTTAAATTGTAGGATGCGAAAGTTTTTTCCGTCTAAACCAAGATTCATGGAACCAAATGCTTCTATTCTTGACTCAATTTCAACAATTCAAGAAGCCTATATTTTAGAATCGTTGTTTTTTTTTATTAATTATCGATGGCTACCCCTAAAAACAATTCCTGGTTCTGCCCCTGTATATATTACTCTGGCAATGTGTGCAGTTCGTAACTTAGTTTTTTACTTAGATTAGAGGAAATACATTGTACTGTGTCTGACTCTTTTAATTCTAAATGTTTGATTTTGATGGTATATTATTATATTGTCTCAATTTCATATTTAGCGTTGGTTCTTCAATTCTTGTTGTTTTTTCTATTTTATATTGTCTCAATTTGATATTACTTTTACAAATTACATGTAACTTTGACTTTGTATAGTAGTTCTAAAATTCAGCATGCTGTTGTCGTATTGTTATAAAATTCAGCATATGTAATAGTATGTCTTTGATTTGTATTGGAACTTGTATGTTTGATAATTGTTGTTCAACACTTGTTTACTGAAGTTATTTTTAAGGTTGAAGACATGTTCAGGATGAGATGTAAGTTTACTGATGTCATCAGGTGTTCGATCATACTCCCATGACAAGTTCAACGTGTTGAATCTACTTCTCTATCATGTAATTTAGTTTCCTAGATTGTGTAATAGCTCAAGCTTCTGGCTCAAGGCAATGGGTTCTGTTTTATTCCCAGCTAGCTCGTGTTACATAACACTGGTCAGAAATGATAGCATGTTAGCTCTCATGGGGAGGTGCAATACCAGAATTTACAACAAGAAAAGCACCCAAAACATTCGTTATCAGGGGCATACACAGTTTCCTCCTGATCTGGGTGTTGTGACTGAGCCTTCACAGATTGAGTCATTTGATCATGATAAAATGGTCTCAAACAGAGCAGAAGAAGAAGATGGTGTTGGTAATGATGTTGTTTGGGATTCTGGTGAAATTGAGACAATTTCATCTCTTTTCAAAGGAAGGATTCCTCAGAAACCAGGTAGCTTAAACAGGGAAAGGCCTCTCCCACTTCCACATCCTCACAAGCTTCGCCCGTTGAGGTTTCCTACACCGAAGAGACATGTTAAGTTAGCATCACCAAAGGTTGCTGGTTCACGTGCTTTCTTGTTCAAACAAGCTTACAAGAGTCCAAACTTCCTTGTTGGTCTTGCAAAGGACATAAGTAAACTTTCTGAGGAGGAAGACGCTTCTGTGGTTCTGGACCAGTGTGCTCGATTCCTGCGCAAGGAATCCCTCTCATTAACCATCCGAGAATTGGGTCACATGGGTCTTCCTACCAGAGCTCTGCAAACCTTCTCTTGGGCTAAGAAACAACCACTTCTTTACCCCAATGATCAGGTTATGGCTTCCACAGTTGAGGTCTTAGCAAGAAATCATGAGTTGAAAGTGCCACTTGACTTGGAGAAGTTCATTACTTTAGCGAGTCGGGGTGTGATTGAGGCAATGGTGAAGGGGTTCACTAGAGGGGGAAGCTTGAGACTTGCTCTAAAGCTTTTAAAGACTGCCAAGAAATATAATAGAATGCTGGACTCAAGCGTGTATGTGAAGTTGATATTGGAGCTAGGGAAGAATCCAGAAAAACAAGTGTTTGTAGTATCTTTACTCAATGATCTTGGAGAAAGAGAGGATATAAACTTAAGTCCACAGGACTATACAGCCATCATGAAAATTTGCATAAAGCTTGGCAAATTCGATATGGTGGAGAAACTTTTCAAACGGTTCAAACAAGAAGGGAATGAACCATCTTTAGTTATGTACACTACTTTGATTCATGGGTATTATTGTGCAAAAGATTACAGGAAAGCAATGGCTTTGGTTTGGGAAATGGAGAGTTCAGATTGTCTCTTTGATCTTCCAGCTTATCGTGTAGTCATAAGGCTTTTCGTTGCCCTAGATGATCTCCCAAGGGCTGTACGGTATTTTTGTAAACTCAAGGAAGCAGATTTCTCTCCAACATATGATATTTACAGGAACTTGATTCTAATATACATGGCTTCTGGAAGGCTAGCCAAGTGCAAGCAGATTTGCAAGGAGGCAGAATTATCAGGATTCAAGCTGGATAAACAACTAATGTCACACTTGTCTCAACTTGAAAGAGAGACAAGGTTAAGACTCTAAGTTCTACTAGTAGTACTTCCTTCATATATGCACAGTATTTGTTTCAATAATATGATGTCAGGCCAATTCATATTCATCGAATGTAATACTGGAAACTTGTAAGATGTGTATGAAGTTTTTAATGGAGTCAATGGACCTCTAGGAATTACAGTGACTTGAAATAACTAAGGGGTTGGGCTTATGGTTTCGATAAATCATTATGGATCAAAGACCTAATAAGACTTCAAAAGGCCCATCAAGCAATTTTTGTGATCACATATTAGTCTTTCACCCTTTAGCAATAATAATTTGGGGAAGACAATGAAAGGTAAGAAAGAGTGGGGCACTCACAAATTTATGTTATGTTGTGTGGAAATGCCATATTTTCATTTCAGTTGGTTAATTAATCATCGTATACTTTAATAAAATAATTAGGTTGGTGTGATGTACTGTTGTTGTAATATAACACTTGTATTTATTCTAAAGGAGATGATATCAATTATTACAGATCTTTCTAATCTATTTTTTGAGCGAAAGGTATATTTTATTAATGATCAGATTGAACTACATATTAGAGTGCGTCAAGAAGATTTTCAGACCACTGAAGAACAGGCGTAGAACGAGCCCCCATAACTAACCAATGGGCGATCTTGTTCGCAGTTCTTTTAACGAATTCGAGAAAAAACTCTCCCATTTTGAGTCAACATTTGGCAGATATTGCATATGATAGTGTCCACTGGTGAAACCGACAAGGGACCAGCCTGGATCATGTGTAATAAGACTTGAGCATCTGACCATAAACATATCGGTCCAGTGCCTAAGGAGTGTATGTTCTGAAGGGCTCTTGCAATGGCGTATGCCCCCACCATTATGGGCGACCAAGTTCCCTGAAGAACCCGTTGACTGTGAAAGTTACTTCGGAATCCGATGTTTAGATGATAATACACCACCCAGTTTGATTAGTGTCTTGAAAAATAGCCCCATCAACATTCACGTTTAGGGTACCAACTGGGGGGGGGGGGGGGGGGGGGAGGGTATCCATCGGGAAGGCCACCGAGGGATGGAGATATGTGGGCGTCGAGTGTCCGAGTGGGTTTCCCGCCAAGCTAACAGAGTGGCCAATCCAGTCGATACGACGGTAAAACCTGATGCGGTTTCCCTTTTCCAAACCAAGGCATTCCGAGCCTTCCAAATTTTCCAAGGAAGGGTAAGAATTTCTGCCATGCCGGGGAGGAGATATCGGAGTAGACCAAGAACCACCAAGTTTCAAAGTCAATAGTTGGAGTTTTGGGTCTCGATGGAGGGTATGAACACATACTCGCAGTGGAAGCAAAAAAACTCGAGACAATGCAAGGAAAAATTACCACAATTAGATTCACAAAACAAAACGAAATATAAAAGTGACTCAATTTGCAGTTCGTGTATCAGAATAACAAACCGTCAAAATTCTAATTCCACTGTTCACTTTGAAGACCTATATGTGGAGAACATTCAATCCAAAAATCAGCTTCACCGGACATTGGACGAACCTCCAATCGGGCTCTTTAAGGTGGCTGGTCGGACGTAAACAGTGCATAAATTTTGCACCAATTTTGTTGAATAACACCAAGAAAAGATGAGAATACCAAGGAAAGGATGATTGGCTTGAGTCTCCAAGACGCCTACATATCCACTTGGGAATCAAAACCACATAGTTCTTCTTATGAGGACTCAAGAACACAAAATTTGTAGAGAAAAACCATGGTGGCCAAAAGTTATGGGAGGGAGAAAATGGAGTTGTGTCTTGTTTTCTTGTCTTGTGTTTGTTATATTGAATAAGAAGACTTAAACTAATTAAATCTCATCAATACAATAATTAACAATATAAGAGAAGCATGGTGCAAGCATATGATAAGCATGGTGTAAATAAGATAAGTATGGTGTTAAGTATGGCTAGACAAGATGGGGTTAGGTGGTGAAACACCAACACCTTAAACCTTGTCTTGCTTACTTAGTACTAATTAATCAAGACTTGATTAATTAGTTCTATGGGCCTTGGTTGCATGAGCCTCTTGGAACATGACTCGTGGCCATTCCCAACGAGGTCCCGTGACGCGCTCATCGCCTCCAAGCCTTCCATATCAGAAATGTCCAACATTATCCGACATGATCAATCCCATGACTCCAAGCCTTGTCTCGATCCTTAAAGTCCTATTCACTTACGAGCACATGACCCCAAAACCAGTTTTGGTCATGTCCCGAGACAACTCTCTTTTGGTCATTCTCCATAAACGTGTCAATGAGTTTCATCCTCCGGTGTGACCCTTAGGTTTATGCATGTCAATAGATTAACGTAAAATCTCATTTTACTTGATCCTATATAGTTGCAACTAACGAGACTTTAGTATTTCCTAACACTGCATAACAAATCGACCATGTCGATTCTAACCTTTCCGTCATCTATGTCACTATCCTTTATCACCAAGATCCTGATTGAGGTGAGGCATAGAGCCGTCATCCTTATTATTCTCAATCACTATTCCTTGATATGTGAGATGACTGAATATATGATACCCAGTATAATGTGCAGGGCCATGCTATTCTTTCAATCACTCTCGATCAAGCGGTCGAAAACCGATATTTCCCATACCTCAGTATGAGGGATAAATCCCTTAGCCGTCTTTCATGTCACTCAAGCAGTCCGTCCTCAATCCAATCCTAGACGTTATGGAAGCCGTGTTATGAACAACGTTGAGCTCAGGTCAAACTCAGTTCTTAATATTCCCACCTGCGACGTGTCGATCATAATGTGACTGATCAATTTTAGAAGCAATGGTACATGTGTCATTTAAAATATCAATGTATCATACATGTATCCTTGTATTTGTATTAATTATTATTTATGTTTTATATTATTTAATCTAATTATAATTCTATCTGTGTTGTTGGTGCATATACAAAATATACAGTTTCGATTGGAGCCTGAAATCTGTATGTTGTATACTAAAGTATGTTGTATTTGAGAAACTATTATGTATGTTGTATTTGAAATAATTATTTAGGATTTTAGGGTGCTTTTAAGCTTCAAAAACATATCATTGGGAAAAGGTCTTACACCCCCCCCCCCCCCCCCCCCCCAAAATAAATAAATAATCTTACTATGTGTTTTTATATTTTTTTAATCATTAGTCATATAACATTTGAAATGAGATTGATTGATAGTTAATAAAAAAAATTAAAAAAATCGTAACTCGTTGATACCAACTATGGAACCACAACCAATCAACCCATTAACCCATACCACCCACTAACCCATACCGTCTCCTGCCTGCCTACTCGTTGTCCTATCATAAGTCGACTAACAAGTTGGGGCCCATGGATCCTTCCGCGAGATGGGTCCACAATCACTACCAAATATCTTCACAAGTTCCCCCAATGTGCACCCAAGTTAGGGATCGGCTAACCAAGGCGGGCTCTCGTTGGCTACCACTACGCAAGACTATTTGATCAGAGGATGAGGTTATCAAACCGGCCCTACAATGGTTGCCTTTGGTGACATCGAAGGAAGAAGGTCCTAGGGGACTTGCTAGAGCAAGACCGATGGTCGATGTCCCATCGTAGATCCAACATGGGGCATCGACACCCAAGTCCGAGTCTACTGGCGGTCAACCCACCATGAACCCTACCTGGATTTAAGAGGGAACCAATGCATAACGGCCACGTACCAACCAAAACAACTGGCCCAAATATGGTGAATCGGTTCCATGGACGACGTTCCACCACTATGAACGGGTTATTCCTGATCAGCTCACCGATGATCGCTTTGAACAAGGCTCTCACCAAGTTTTGAGAGGTTGTGGCATACTATCGAGGCTTCGTGTTGCGCTAAACATACACACCCCGGGAAGGACCTACAAAAACCCTTACAACAAACACATGCTCCGGATCGACGTCCAGCGTCGTCAGCCCAAATTCACCGAGACATACACCATAAGGGTCCCAACTGGGTCTCACCACCACTGAGTGGGCTAACTCCCACACCCCTATCCATCGGGTGCTGGACCCCCGTTGGGATGTCTCGTCTTAGAATTCAAATGACTCAGGAACCTGTGATCTAGGCAGCCTGTACTACATGGGCGCGGACAATGCTGGTGATGTCAACCCAGATTAAGAAATTACGAGGCACGTTGGACAGCCTCACGGGTCACCATGAACTGCATCAGAATTAGCGGGGTGTTAGTGGGGAGACACACCTAGGACGACACATATCAACCCCTTGTTGATTCCCACTCTCCTTCTTTCCCTGGCATACTCCTTGATCGATTGTTCGATAGAACAAATCCGGTTAAGTCGAGATGGGGAATACCTTATAGGTACACATCACCAAGCATAGTTGGAAGAAGGAACCACCCTTTAATCTCTCCCTGGTCCACACCAAGTTTGTAGCTATAAGACCAGTGTTTTTGTAGGTCATCGAAACTGTAACTCGTTCTTTCCAGTTATTTCCATTCTAGCACGGTCAACTTGACCCCTTTGCTACTATATTAATAAAATCACTTCATTGGCGTAAAAAAAAGATAGTTAAAAATTAAAACGATGCTTTTTAACTAAATCGGGCCTATATTTCGGTCTAATTAAAAATACTAAATCTGATCAAACAAAACGGTTTGACCTATCCACCCGCCCAACCCTAAAATTTATGTCCACCCGCCTTCTTCTGGATGCGGATCCACTAGCCTTCAGTTCATACCACCTTTAGTCGATCGGTCCGAATATTCAATGATCGGACTAGATACCCACTCGCTGAGCACCCTATAAAACTATAAACATGGGCATAATTTGATTGGATGAGAATCAATACAACAAGATGATGTGTGCTTCGTACCCAACTTGGATCCTATCACCTTCCTCTCCTATCGTCGTCCTCCGCAAACTGCCGCCGCCGCCTCATATCTTCCCATTTCCTCCTCTCGACTCATGCCCACGCCACAGACGCTCTACTCCGTCTAGAAACCTCACCGTCTCCGCCGGCGAGAACATGAGTGGGTTGGGGCAGACTCTCGTCACCGCTCTCAACCCGGTCCCGGAACAGAAAAAGCAGAAGAAAAATCAAGATGGGGAAGAAGACGGAAGGCAGCTGAGTGGGTCAGATGTGCTCTGGGCATTGCAGAAAGCAGCTGCTACTCAGAAGAAGAGCAAGAAGAAAACGAAGAAAAGGGTTGGGTCCTCTGCTGGCAGCCGCAGGGAAGAGGAAGATGTCGATTACAGCGATCTGAAGCCGTTGGTTATAAGGAGCGAGTGGGCTGCCAAATTGGATGAGCTCGACAAACGGCTTCAGGAGCTCTGTGAAATGGTATGACAATTACAGTATTTCATGTACCTTTGTATATATTTATTTGATTCTCAGTACAATTCCATGCCGTTCCTTTTGTTTCGATGATAAATTCACATAAGTTTTGCCGATAACTTCATGCGAATTTGCCCTTTCTCGGGCCAATTGTATACTTGTATGTTCTGTTTCGTTGATGATTGAAACATTCTGTTGTTATTGTTTTTATTGGTTCCTTGACCTGGTTTAGAGTTTACATGTTTTTATTATCAACGAGGTTTTATAAGCCATCAGCTCCAAAGTTAGGAACTGAGGATGCTGCATAGGCAGCCAAAATACAAAGCTCAAAAATCAAGAGCTAAACCCCGTAAAAGAGGGGGTGATGAGGTCCTATTACATATGAAATGATGAACTGAAAAAAAAAAAAATGGCAGCAAAGAGAAGAACAAAAATAATGAAGTGAGACGTCTACTGAAGCAACAAGACCGGCCAAAACTGCAGAATTCCTGAAACAAGATGGAGGCTCACAGATTCATTCACAACTCTTGCAATGAATGCTGCAAATAAGATATAATGAATCATCCTAAACACCTTGACCAGACAGCAGCAACTTGATAGTAGATGCCAAGGCATTAACAGTGACCCCAAAGCCACTCAAAGAGACTAAAACTCTGCTTCATCATCATTATCGGTTTGCCAATGATCAATTACCTCAGTACGGGACTGAAAGTGTTTTTTGAGGAGGTTCTCTCTGCCTTTGGTTTTGAAGCCCATGTCATTACAGGCTTTTAATGCTTCTTCAAAGTATGTTTGCTTTGCAATTACTTCGTTCGAAGCCGAGAAGGCAACTTTTGTTTGTTTTGTCCCTTTGAATTTCCCACCTTTCTTCGTCTTTTTTTTTGTGAAATTTCAAAGCAATAGATATGGTTTTCTCTGAATATTTTCAAGTACATTACCAACCTTATCCGATTTTTATCTGCACTCCTTAAGGTTGTATTTTTTTTGAGTCAGTAGAGTATGTATTCGATTAATCAAAGAAATATCAAAGACATATAATTGTTCCAGATGAAACTAGAGTCTAGGGATAAAACCCGAAGCAATCCAAGAATATGGATAGAATCCCCTTTTGTGAAACAAAAAAGTGTGCCGACGCTCATGGATGAAAAAAATAATTCTACAACACAACCGTAGAGTAGAATGACCACCAATGATACACCCAACAATCCGAGACGAGGAAGCTAGATACCCATGATCGGGGTTGGCCTGACTCGTCGGAGGTCCCAAGGACTCCTCAAGAAACATGGCCTTTTCAAAAAGGGCCTGGCTCCGGTTACGGAGTGGAAAAGTCGAACCCCCCAACTCCGCGAACACCAATCATAATAATTGTACTCTTCACAACTTCTATCTTAGCCATACCAAGTCTCTCTTCAACCTCCTTCAACTCTGAGGCCACAACGGGAGATAACCAGGCTGACTTTGATAGAGAAACCGCCCAAAATCATCACATTCTCGAGAGTCAATGTTATTATTGGGTCTCGAGGTAGGGTTGGAGATGAACCAACTCGCAGCGGAAAATCAATGAAAACCAAGAGACGATTAAAACCATGAAACAACTAACAAAGAATGGATTCACAAGAGAAAAATTCAGCACTATTTCTTACCAAAACAAGAACATCGATTAACGAATGATTGACTTGAGTCTCCAAGACGCCTACGTATCCACATGGGAATCAAAGCCACGTAGTTCTTCTCTTTGAGGACTCAAAAACACAAAAATGGAGGTGAGATCTTGCCAAAAACGAAATTTTAGGGAAAGAGGGAGAGAAGTTGTGTTTCCTATTCTTGTCTTGTGTTTGTTATGTTGATAAAAAATGAATTAAACATAACAAACCCCATACTTGTCCAACTAAAGGCATGAGACAAACATGGTGATAAGTAATGTGTAAATAGGACAAAATATGGCTATATAAGATGGGGTTAGGTGGTGAATCACCAACACCTTAATCCTTGTCATGCTTACTTAGTACTAATTAACCAAGACTTGATTAATTAGTTCTATGAGACTTGGTGGCATGGGCCTTTCATGGGCCTCTTGGAACATGGCCCGTGGCCATTTCCAACGAGGTCCCGTGATTCGCTCATCGCCTCCAAGCCTTCAATACTGGAAATGTCCAACATTATCCGACGCGATCAATCCCAAGACTCCAAGTCTTGTCTCGATCTGTAAAGTCCTATTCACTTACGGGCACATGACCCAAAACCCAATTTTGGTCATGTCCCGAGACAACTCCCTTTTGGCCATTCTCCATAAATGTGTCAATGAGTTTTACCCTCCGGTGTGATCCTTAGGTTTATGCATGTCAATAGATCAACGTAAAATCCCATTTTACTTGATCATATTTAAGTGGCAACTAACGAGACTTTAGTATTGCCTGACACTGCATAACGAATCGACCTTGTCGATTCTAACCTTTCCGTCGTCCCCGTCATTATCCTTTTATCTCCGATATCCTGATTGAGATAAGGCATAGAACCGTCATCCTTATTATTCTCAATCACTGTTCCTTGATATGTGAGATGACTGAATATATGATACCCAATATCATGTGCATGACCATGCTATTCTTTCAGTCACTCTCGATCAAGCGGTCGAGAACTGATATCTTTCCCATACCGTAGTATGAGGGATAAATCCCTTAGCCGTCTTTCATGTCACTCATGTAGTGCATCCCCAAGCCAATCCTGGCCGTTATGGAAGCCCTGTTATGGACAACGTTAGGCTCAGGTCAAACTCAGTTGTTTACTGCATAGCGATCACAAAGACTCCTTGGTCTAAGGATACATGACAAGCTACGACAATGAATATGTTCATGACTTTATCTATGACACATATTCATGTCGGATTGTCCAATATCATGTCCCACATGATATCTATGATCAGACTCCGGAATCCCATTCCAATGACTAACAAAACGAAAGCCATAAAGAGCCATATTTCATACTAGTCGCTTCTAGTGAAGCTTTGTTGACTAGGGACCCATCGAGTGTGATCTATCTCGATCTATGGTTCTATTCGCATGGTGGGCATAGATCAGAGCACACATCGATATATTACTCCAACACATAAGTAATATAAAGCTGCTTTTATTTTATTGTTAACGATGATATATACATTTGGACATTTAGGATTGAACAACTGGAAGTAAGACTAATAATCTCCCACTTGCCCTAGTTCCAATCTAAAGTCCAATATGTCCCCATCGACTTTACATGTCTAACATGTTTAGGCAGCGACACTGCCTTAGTCAAAGGGTTGACTTTGTTATCATCTGTTGCAATATAGGTTATCTTCACTTCACCTCAGTTCAATATTTCTCTGATGAGGTGGATACTGTTGGGTCTCGAGGTAGGGTTGGAGATGAACCAACTCGCAGCGGAAAATCAATGAAAACCAAGAGACGATTAAAACCATGAAACAACTAACAAAGAATGGATTCACAAGAGAAAAATTCAGCACTAGTTCTTACCAAAACAAGAACACCGGTTAACGAATGATTGGCTTGAGTCTCCAAGACGCCTACGTATCCACATGGGAATCAAAGCCACGTAGTTCTTCTCTTTGAGGACTCAAGAACACAAACATGGAGGTGGAAACTAGCCAAACCCGAAATGGCCATGGAAGAGGGAGAGAAAATGTGTTTCCTATTCTTGTCTTGTGTTTGTTATGTTGAAAAAGGATGAATTAAATATAACAAAACTCATACTTGTCCAACTAAAGGCATGGGACAAGTATGGTGTCAAGTAAGGTGTAAATAGGACAAAGTATGGCAAGACAAGATTGGGTTAGGTGGTGAATCACCAACACCTTAATCCTTGTCTTGCTTACTTAGTACTAATTAATCAAGACTTGATTAATTAGTTCTATGGGCCTTGGTTGCATGGGCCTTTCATGGGCCTCTTGGAACATGGGCCGTGACCATTTCTAACGAGGTCCCGTGATTCGCTCATCGCCTCCAAGCCTTCCATACCGGAAATGTCCAACATTATCCGACGCGATCAATCCCAAGACTCCAAGCCTTGTCTCGATCCGTAAAGTCTTATTCACGTACGGGCACATGACCCAAAACCCAGTTTTGGTCATGTCCCGAGACAACTCCCTTTTGGCCATTCTCCATAAATGTGTCAATGAGTTTCATCCTCCGGTGTGACCCTTAGGTTTATGCATGTCAATAGATCAACGTAAAATCCCATTTTACTTGATCCTATTTAAGTGGCAACTAACGAGACTTTAGTATTGCCTGACACTACATAACGAATCGACCCTGTCGATTCTAACCTTTCCGTCGTCCCTGTCATTATCCTTTTATCTCCGATATCCTGATTGAGATAAGGCATAGAGCCGTCATCCTTATTATTCTCAATCACCGTTCCTTGATATGTGAGATGACTGAAGATATTATACCCAGTATCATGTGCATGGCCATGCTATTCTTCCAGTCACTCTCGATCAAGTGGCCGAGAACCGATATCTTTCCCATACCTTAGTATGAGGGATAAATCCCTTAGCCGTCTTTCGTGTCACTCATGTAGCCCGTCCCCAAGCCAATCCTGGCCGTTATGGAAGCCCTGTTACGGACAACGTTAGGCTCAGGTCAAACTCAGTTGTTGACTACATAGCGATCACAAAGACTCCTTGGTCTAAGGATACATGACAAGATACAACACTGAATATGTTCATGACTTAATCTATGGCACATATTCAGGGCGGGTCGTCCAATATCATGTCCCACATGATATCTATGATCAGACTCCGGAATCCCATTCCAATGACTAACAGAACGTAAGCCATAAAGAGCCATCTTTCATACTAGTCGCTTCTAGTGAAGCTTTGTTGACTAGGGACCCATCGAGTGTGATCTATCTCGATCTATGGTTCTATTCGCATGGTGGGCATAGATCAGAGCACACATCGATATATTACTCCAACACATAAGTAATATAAAGCCGCTTTAATTTTATTGCTAACGATGATATATACATTTGGACATTTAGGATTGAACTACGGGCACTAAGACTAACAATCTCCCACTTGCCTCAGTTCCAATCTAAACTCCAATATGTCCCCATCGACTTTACATGTCTAACATGTTCAGGCAGTGACACTGCCTTAGTCAAAGGGTTGGCTATGTTATCATCTGTTGCAATATCGGTTATCTTCACTTCACCTCAGTTCAGTATTTATCTGATGAGGTGGATACGCCGCAGTACATGTTTGGATTTGTTATGCGATCTAGGCTTTTAGCTTGCGCAATGGCCCTTGTGTTGTCACAAAATGGATTCACCGGACTGGATGGGTTTTTAATTACACCCAGCCCTACCATGAATTTCCAAATCCACATAGCCTCCTTAGCTGCCTCTGCAGCATCCATGTACTTGGCCTCTGTCGTAGATTCGGCAATGGTATCTTGCTTTACGCTTTCCCAGCTAAAGCTCTGCCATTCAGCGTAAACACATATCCTGATTGACTTCTAAAGTCATCTGGATTTGTCTTGGAAAACTAGCGTCTACTCATCCTTCGACGACTAGTTCAGCATCATCTTTCCCCCGGGTTAGAATGATGTCTACTGGTACAACATAAGGCTTACGAGACGTCTGGTCTTATACATGTCATGGCATATATGATCGATCCTGCCCCCAGGTGCATAGGATTCTCATCATCCTTTTCAGCTCATCAGGTGTCTTAGGACACTGAGTCTTGCTGAGATGAATGCCATGAATAGTGGGTAAGAGTCCTTTCTTTGAATCGAGCATTAAGAACCTACTCAATGCCTTGTTCACATAGGTTCCCTGACTTAAATCCAAGACCCTCTTGGTGCGATCTCTACATATCTTAATCCTTAAGATATGAGAAGCATCACCTAAGTCTTTTATTGAAAAACACTTCCTCAACCAAGCTTTAGTCTCGTGCAAGGTTGGGATGTCGTTTTCAATGAGAACCAGAAAGGTAATATTGCTCCCACTAGCCTTCTTATACACGCAAGATTCATCCTCGTTCTTGATTAAGCCAAATCCAATTACAGCTTCATCAAAACGAAGGATCCAACTCCGAGAAGTTCGTTTCAATCCATAAATAGATTTCAACAACTTATAAATCTTTCCTTTATTCTTCGGATCGTCAAAACCTTTGGGCCGAGACATACAAACGTACTCAGTCAAATTTCCATTTAGGAAAGCGGTTTTGACATCCACTTGCCATATCTCGTAATTATGATACGCAGTTATGTCAAGAAGAATTTGGATCGATTTTAACCATAGCCACTAAGGAGAAGGTTTCCTCATAGTCAATCCATTGGATCTGCCTATAACCTTTCGCCACCAGTTGAGCTTTGTAGGTCAGAGGGTTGCCGTCCATGTCCATCTTCACCTTGAAGATCCATTTGCATCCTATGGTCCTCACACCATTGATTGGATCAACCGGTTCCCAGACTCGGTTGTCCGACATGGATTGCATTTCCTCCCTCATGGCTCCCAGCCATAACTCGGAGTCGGGCCCATCCACGACTTCTTGAAAGGTGGCTGGATCATCGTGATCCACCATGACTTCATTGTCACCTCCGGATACCATATCTTGGAGGTTGAAGATTGACCCTTTCAAATCGCCTTGGACCTTCCGGAATTGTAACAGGAATTGGTTCTCACTCTACGACAATCTCTGGCTCCTTTCTACTGGGTTGTCAATTGGTTTAGACAGATCTGTACCATCCTGAATTTATTCGAGATGCACAGTCCTCCCAATGACGTCTTTGGAAACAAAACTTCTTTTCCATAAAGACCCCACCCCAAGCGACGAACACCATGTTCTCACTGGGATTGTAGAAATAGTATCCCCTTGTTGCTTTGGGATACCACACGAAGGTGCATATCTCAGATCTTGGTTCGAGCTTAGTCGAAACCAAATGTTTCACATAAGCCTCGCAACCACAAATCTTTAGGAAGGACAAAGCGGGCATCATCCCGTACCATTTTTAAAATGGTGTCCCTTCCACACCATTCGTCGAAGCCCGATTCACTATGAATGCGGTCGTCTCTAGAGCAAAACCCCTAAAAGAGATTGGGAGATCAGTCCAACTAATCATGGAACAGACCATTGTCTAACAATGTCCGATTTCTCCGTTTGGCTACACCTTTCAACTACAGTGACCTAGGAGGAGTCCATTCCAAAAGGATCCCATTCTCTTTTAGATGATCTAATAACTCTGTGGTCAAGTATTTTCCACCTCGATCCAATCGAAGTGCATTAATACCTTTGTCGAGCTGGTTTTCTACTATAGTCTTAAACTCTTTGAATTTATCAAAAGCTTCAGACTTATGTCTCACCGAATAGACATAACCATATTTACTGTAATCATCAGTAAATGTGATAAAGTAGCTAAAACCCCTCCTGGCAAGTGAACTTATTGGTCTACACACATTCGAGTGTATCAGCCCCAATAATTCACCCGCCCTTTCATCGCGATCGATAAAGGGCACTTTAGTCATTTTGCCCATCAAACAAACCTTGCACCTATCGATCGAATGGAATTCGAATGAACCTGAAAGCCTGCACTTCTGAAGTGCTGATAGGCGCTTCTTGTTTATGCGACCCAAATGACAGTACCATAACAGAGTTAGGTTTAAATCGTTGGATTTAGACCTCTTGGTATTAACGGAATATATAGAACTTGAGGCATTGTTACCCATATCTAATATGTACAATCCTCCAACCATGTCAGTACTGGTATAAAACATATCATTGCATAGAACATTGAAAACTCCATTTCCAATATTAACATTATATCCTTCCTTGTCAAACACGGATACAGATATAATATTCCTACTAAAAGTATGTATGCAATATACATTATACAATACTAAGACAAGGCCTCTTGGCAAAGCAAGACTCATGGATCCTACAGCAGTTGCCACAACTCTGAGGTCCATTTCGTGCTTTCCAAATCTCTCCTACTTTCAGCCACCATATATTAGTGCATGTGTGAGATTCAGTCATGGTATCTAATACCCATGAATCTTTGGAAGTAGAGAGATGTAGCTCTATAGAGTTAATACCGAATGAAGGCATGATCCCACCGCCCTTCCTTAGATCATCCAGGTTTCCTGATGAAGGCGCAGTCCTACTGCCCTTCTTCAGATCATCCAGGCTATTTGATGAAGGCGCAGTCCCACTGCCCTTCTTCAGATCAGCCGTGAACTTCCTGTAATCCCGGTTCCAATGACCAGGCTGTTGGCAGTAGAAGCAGACATTCTCAGGTGTCTCATCTTTCCTGCCAAGTGCGCATGGGCCCAGCCCTTGCCACTTCCAATTCCCTTGTTGACCATCAGAATATCCTTGGATCCCAGATCCCTGAGATATTCTTCTCAGCAGTTGATGACACTTCATGTAACTCTGATATGGTCTTAGAGACAGCCTTGTCAAGGACATATTCTTTGCGTTCAGACTTGAGGACTATCCTCAAAATTCTGTACCAGTCCAAATAGTTTGTCCCATTTAGCTTGACCCTGTCAAGAATGGTTTTTAATGACAAACTATTAATGTTCGCTGAATTTGCCATTTGATCTACAACAGATAAAATTCAATCAATAAACTGAATAAATTTTATGAAGATTAAGCTTAAACACCAACAATCAATTCTAAACCTTTAGAATCTGAAACCAAGATCCTTGATTCACTCGATTAAGCTGAACTAATGCTCACCACTTAATCGAGCTATGTAGGTAGGACTCCATCCAATCACATCCAATGTGACTCTTGGCTAGGGTATGTACTTATGTACACGACTTACCCTATCTGTTACCCTAGCTCAACCTGAGGCCGAGAATCGTAGTCGGGTCCACCAATTTTCAACTATGGCTCGTCACTATGTAGGTGCTCCGCTAATGCGCACGACACCCACATATGTCGTCCAAACCTACTACCCCGCTTCCCCATGGATGCTCCGCTAATCCGCACGACAACCATACGACGGGGAGGTAATAAGGTGTTGATGATTGGGAGGTATCGGACATGACCCGCTTTTACTTGTCCAGTTGTGTTCAAAACTTTGGCACATCCTAGATGCGATGAGCACATCAACTACATTCCAAATGCAATGATGCCTCAAATTACATCCAATGTAATTCTTCCTTTGAACCCGTCAACTACATCCAATGCAATGACGGTTCTAAGGGTTCACACACAAGGATTAAAATTCCAATTTTATCTTTGCATGTGAGGTGATATGCTCGGTAAATAAAGTTAAGCATGCAATTCTAAAACACATAGAATTAATCATGCATAAACTAAACCAAGCATAAAGCTATAAATGTGCACATAATAGCCCCCTAAACTAACTCCCACTAGCTTCTTGAGCTCCACCGACTCCAAGCCGATGCCAACACCCGAAAAGCCACCAAATGACCTTTTCGCCCTTTCTTCGTCTTGAGTAAAATATTACAATTTAATACACGACTCGCAGGTCGGGAATAAATAAATATTACAAACAAGTGGTTCGACGACCACACCTTGAAAGAATAATTACACGTTAACTCTAACGGCTCGCAGGCCGTGAAAAGCGATAAATAATTAAATTGAGCTCGGGGCTATTATGTACACCATGCCAACATCACATCACACATCGTGTTATCAAACAAGCATGTTATCAAACATCATGTGATTTTCCGGTTTTAATTAATAGCCAAGTTTCGAAATTTTTTGATGCTCGGTTTATCGAAACCGTTCAAAAATGAAACTTTTGAACATTTGATCTTCGAGTTCATCATGACGGTTCCAAACTCGTCATAACTAACAAAACGGTTTAGCCTTGGCATATCAACCATCCAATGGTCATGCTTGGCCTAGCTCCGTCCAACGGAGCCTCGTTCGGTCCCGGTTTCGGCTCCCCGAGAGTCCCGCTCCCGAGACCCGAAAAATCAAAAAAAAATTTCAATTATTCCAGATTTGAAATAATTTTCAAAAATTCATTTTACATGCATTAAATCCATAAACAATAATTTAAAACATGTTATCAAACAATTTAGCAAAACAACATGCCAAAAACGAAACTTTCAAGCAAAACCGAAACTTTGAACACCGTCTTGTGAATCCCGAAGGTAGCACGGCTCTGATACCACTGTTGGGTCTCGAGGTAGGGTTGGAGATGAACCAACTCGCAGCGGAAAATCAATGAAAACCAAGAGACGATTAAAACCATGAAACAACTAACAAAGAATGGATTCACAAGAGAAAAATTCAGCACTAGTTCTTACCAAAACAAGAACACCGGTTAACGAATGATTGGCTTGAGTCTCCAAGACGCCTACGTATCCACATGGGAATCAAAGCCACGTAGTTCTTCTCTTTGAGGACTCAAGAACACAAACATGGAGGTGGAAACTAGCCAAACCCGAAATGGCCATGGAAGAGGGAGAGAAAATGTGTTTCCTATTCTTGTCTTGTGTTTGTTATGTTGAAAAAGGATGAATTAAACATAACAAAACTCATACTTGTCCAACTAAAGGCATGGGACAAGTATGGTGTCAAGTAAGGTGTAAATAGGACAAAGTATGGCAAGACAAGATTGGGTTAGGTGGTGAATCACCAACACCTTAATCCTTGTCTTGCTTACTTAGTACTAATTAATCAAGACTTGATTAATTAGTTCTATGGGCCTTGGTTGCATGGGCCTTTCATGGGCCTCTTGAAACATGGGCCGTGGCCATTTCTAACGAGGTCCCGTGATTCGCTCATCGCCTCCAAGCCTTCCATACCGGAAATGTCCAACATTATCCGACGCGATCAATCCCAAGACTCCAAGCCTTGTCTCGATCCGTAAAGTCTTATTCACGTACGGGCACATGACCCAAAACCCAGTTTTGGTCATGTCCCGAGACAACTCCCTTTTGGCCATTCTCCATAAATGTGTCAATGAGTTTCATCCTCCGGTGTGACCCTTAGGTTTATGCATGTCAATAGATCAACGTAAAATCCCATTTTACTTGATCCTATTTAAGTGGCAACTAACGAGACTTTAGTATTGCCTGACACTACATAACGAATCGACCCTGTCGATTCTAACCTTTCCGTCGTCCCTGTCATTATCCTTTTATCTCCGATATCCTGATTGAGATAAGGCATAGAGCCGTCATCCTTATTATTCTCAATCACCGTTCCTTGATATGTGAGATGACTGAAGATATGATACCCAGTATCATGTGCATGGCCATGCTATTCTTCCAGTCACTCTCGATCAAGTGGCCGAGAACCGATATCTTTCCCATACCTTAGTATGAGGGATAAATCCCTTAGCCGTCTTTCGTGTCACTCATGTAGCCCGTCCCCAAGCCAATCCTGGCCGTTATGGAAGCCCTGTTACGGACAACGTTAGGCTCAGGTCAAACTCAGTTGTTGACTACATAGCGATCACAAAGACTCCTTGGTCTAAGGATACATGACAAGATACAACACTGAATATGTTCATGACTTAATCTATGGCACATATTCAGGGCGGGTCGTCCAATATCATGTCCCACATGATATCTATGATCAGACTCCGGAATCCCATTCCAATGACTAACAGAACGTAAGCCATAAAGAGCCATCTTTCATACTAGTCGCTTCTAGTGAAGCTTTGTTGACTAGGGACCCATCGAGTGTGATCTATCTCGATCTATGGTTCTATTCGCATGGTGGGCATAGATCAGAGCACACATCGATATATTACTCCAACACATAAGTAATATAAAGCCGCTTTAATTTTATTGCTAACGATGATATATACATTTGGACATTTAGGATTGAACTACGGGCACTAAGACTAACAGATACGCCATAGTACATGTTTGGATTTGTTATGCGATCTGGGCTTTTAGCTTGCGCAATGGCCCTTGTGTTGTCGCAAAATGGATTCACCGGGCTAGATGGGTTTTTAATTACACCCAACCCTGCCGTGAATTTCCAAATCCACATAGCCTCTTTAGCTGCCTCTGCAACATTCATGTACTTGGCCTCAGCCGTAGATTCAGCAATGGTATCTTGCTTTACGCTCTCCTAGCTAAAGATCTGCCATTCAGCGTAAACACATATCCTAACTGACTTCTAAAGTCATCTGGATTTGTCTTGGAAAACTAGCGTCTACTCATCCTTCGATGACTAGTTCAGCATTATCTTTCCCCCGGGTTAGACTGATGTCTATCGAAACAACATAAGGTTTACGAGACGTCCGGTCTCATATATGTCATGGAATATATGATCGATTCTGCCCCCAGGCGCATAGGATTCTCATCATCCTTTTCAGCTCATCAGGTGTCTTAGGACACTGAGTCCTGCTGAGATGAATGTCATGACTAGTGGGTAAGAGTCCTTTCTTTGAATCGAGCATTAAGAACCTACTCAATGCCTTGTTCACATAGGTTCCCTGACTTTAATCCAAGACCCTCTTGGTGCGATCTCTACAGATATAAGAAGCATCGCCTAAGTGCTTTATTGAAAAACACTTCCTCAACTAAGCTTTAGTCTCGTGAAAGGTTGGGATGTCGTTTTCAATGAGAACCAGAAAGGTAATCTTGCTCCCACTAGGCTTCTTATAAACGCAAGATTCATCCTCGTTCTTGATTAAGCCAAATCCAATTACAGCTTCATCAAAACGAAGGATCCAACTCTGAGAAGTTTGTTTGAATCCATAAATGAATTTCAACAACTTATAAATCTTTCCCTTATTCTTCGGATCGTCAAAACCTTTGGGCCGAGACATACAAACGTACTCAGTCAAATTTCCATTCAAGAAAGCGGTTTTGACATCCACTTTCCATATCTCGTAATTATGATACGCAGTTATGTCAAGAAGAATTTGGATCGATTCTGACCATAGCCACTAGGGAGAAGGTTTCCTCATAGTAAATCCATTGGATCTGCCTATAACCTTTCGCCACCTATCGATCTTTGTAGGCCAGAGGGTTGCCGCCATTTCCATCTTCACCTTGAAGATCCATTTGCATCCGCTGGTCCTCACACCTTTGATGGGATCAACCAGTTCCTAGACTCGGTTGTCCAACATGGATTGCATTTCCTCCCTCATGGCTCCCAGCCATAACTCGGAGTCGAGGTCATCCATGACTTCCTCAAAGGTGGCTGGATCATCGTGATCCACCATTACTTCATTGTCACCTCCGCATACCATATCTTGGAGGTGGAAGACTGATCCTTTCAGATCACCTTGGACCATCCGGAATTGTAACAGGAATTGGTTCTTACTCTACGACCATCTCTGGCTCCATTTATACTGGGTTGTTAATTGGTTTAGACGGATTTGTACCATCTTGAATTTCTTCGAGATGCACAGTCCTCCCAATGACGTCTTTGGAAACAAAACTCCTTTTCCATAAAGACCCCACCCCAAGTGACGAACACCATGCTCTCACTGGGTTTGTAGAAAGTAATATCCCCTTGTTGCTTTGGGATACCCCACGAAGGTGCATATCTCAGATCTTGGTTCGAGCTTAGTCGAAACCAAATGTTTCACATAAGCCTCGCAACCACAAATCTTTAGGAAGGACAAAGTGGCCATCGTCCCATGCCATTTCTAAAATGGTGTCCCTTCCACAACCTTCGTCGGAGCCCGATTCACTATGAATGTGGTCGTCTCTAGAGCATAACCCCAGTTAGAGATTGGGAGATCAGTCCAACTGATCATGGATCAGACCGTATCCAATAAAATCCGATTTCTCCGCTCGGACACAACATTGAACTGCGGTGTTCCGGGAGGAGTCCATTCTGAAAAGATCTCGCTCTCCACCAGATGATCTAAAAACTTTGTGGTTAAGTATTTTCCACCTCGATCCAATCGAAGTGTCTTAACACTTTTCCCGAGCCGGTTCTCTACTTCAGTCTCTTGAACTATTTGAATTTATCAAACAGCTTCAGACTTATGTCTTATTGAACATACATAATCATATCTACTATAATCGTTAGTAAATGTGATGAAGTAGCTAAAACCCCTCCTGGCTAGCAAACCTATTGGTCTACACACATCCGAGTGTATCAGCCCCAATAATTCACCCGTCCTTTCACCGCAACCGATGAAGGGCGCTTTAGTCAATTTGTCCATCAAACAAGCCTCACACTTATCAATCGAATGAAATTTGAACGGACTTAAAAGTCCGCACTTCCGAAGTGCTGATATGCATTTTTGTTTATACGACCCTAATGATAATGCCTTATCAGAGTTAGGTTTAAATCGTTGTATTTAGACCTCTTGGTATTAACCTAATATATAGAACTTGAGGCATTGTTACCCATATCTAATATGTGCAATCCTCCAACCAAGTTAGTACTAGCATAAAATATATCATTGCATAAAACATTAAAAACTCCATTTCCAATATTAACATTATATTCTTCCTTATAAACACAGATACATATATAATATTCCTACTGAAAGTAGGTATGCAATATACATTATACAATACTAAGACAATGCCACTTAGTAAAGCAGGACTCATGGATCCTATAGCAGTTGCCACAACTCTGATGTCCACTTCGTGCTTTCCAAACCTCTCCTACTTTCAGCCACTATACGTTAGTGCGTGTGTGAGATTCAGTCCTGGTATTTAATACCAATGAATCTTTGGAAGTAGAGAGATGTAGCTCTATAGAGTTAATACCGGATGAAGGCACAGTCCCACCGCCCTTCCTTAGATCATCCATATTTCCTGATGAAGGCGCAATCCTACTGCCCTTCTTCAGATCATCCAGGCTATCTAATGAATGCGCAGTCTCACCGCCCTTCTTCAGATCAGCCGTGAACTTCCTATAATCCCGATTCCAGTGACCAGGCTATTGGCAGTAGAAGTAGACATTCTTAGGTGTCTCATCTTTCCCGCCAAGTGCGCATGGTCCCCGCCCTTGCCACTTCCAATTCCCTTGTTGACCATCAGAATATCCTTGGATCCCAGGTCCCTGATATTCTTCTCAGCAGTTAATGACACTTCATGTAACTCTGATATGGTCTTAGAGACATCCTTATCAAGGACATATTCTTTGCGTTCAGAATTGAGGACTATCCTCAAAATTCAGTAGCAGTCCAAATAGTTTGTCCCATTTAGCTTGACCCTGTCAAGTATGGTTTTTAATGACAAACTATCAATGTTCGTTGAGTTTGTCATTTGATCTACAACATATAAAATTCAATCAGTAAACTGAATAAATTTTATGAAGATCAAACTTAAAGACCAACAATCGATTCTAAACCTTTAGAATCTGAAACCAAGATCCTTGATTCACTCGATTAAGCTGAACTAATGCTCACCACTTAATCGAGCTATGTAGGTAGGACTCCATCCAATCACATCCATTGAGACTCTTGGCTAGGGTATGTACTTATTTACACGGCTTACCCTATCTGTTACCCTAGCTCAACCTTAGGGTGAGAATCGTAGTCGGGTCCACCAATTCTCAACTATGGCCCGTCACTATGTAAGTGCTCCGCTAATGCGCACGACACCCACATATGCCGTTCAAACCTACTACCTCGCTTTCCCATGGATGCTCCACTAATGCGCATGACACCCATAGGACGGGGAGGTAGTAAGGTGTTGATAATTGGGAGGTATCGGACATGACCCGTTTTTACTTGTCCGTTTGTGTTTAAAACTTTGGCACATCCTAGATGCGATGAGCACATCAACTACATTCCAAATGCAATGATGCCTCAAATTACATCCAATGTAATTATTCCTTCGAACCCGTCAACTACATCCAATGTAATGACGATTCTAAGGGCTCACACACAGGGATTAAAATTCCAATTTTATCTTTGCATGTGAAGTGATATGCTCGGTAAATAAAGTTAAGCATGCTATTTTAAAACACATAGAATTAATCATGCATAAACTAAACCAAGCATAAAGCGATAAATGTGCACATAATAGCCCCCTAAACTAACTCCCACTAGTTTCTTGAGCCCCACCAACTTCAAGTCGATGTCAATACCCGAGAAGCCACCAAATGACATTTTTGCCCTTTCTTCGTCTTGAGAAAAATACTACAATTTAATACACGACTCGCAGGTCGAGAATAAATAAATATTACAAACAAGTGGTTCGACGAACATACCTTGAAAGAATAATTACACGCGAACTTTAACGGCTCGCAGGCCGTGAAAATCGATAAATAATTAAATCGAGCTCGGGGCTATTATGTACACCATGCCAACATCACATCACACATCGTGTTATCAAACAAGCATGTTATCAAACATCATGTGATTTTTCGTTTTTAATTAATTGCCAAGTTTCGAAATTTTTTGATACTCGGTTTATCGAAACCGTTCAAAAATGAAACTTTTGAACATTTGATCTTCGAGTTTGTCATGAAGGTTCAAAACTCGTTATAACTAAAAAACCGTTTAGCTTTGGCATATCAACCATCCAAAGGTCATGCTTGGCCTAGCTCCGTCCAACGGAGCCCCGTTCGGTCCTGATTTCGGCTACCCGAGAGTCCCGCTCCCAAGACCCGAAAATCAAACTTTTTTCAAAAAATTCAAGATTTGAAATAATTTTCAAAAAATCATTTTACATGCATTAAATCCATAAAAAAGAATTTAAAACATGTTATCAAACAATTTGGCAAATTAACATGTCAAAATTGAAACTTTGAACACCGTGTTGTGAATCCCGAAGGTAGCACAACTCTGATACCACTGGAGGGTCTCGAGGTAGGGTTGGAGATGAACTAACTCGCAGCGGAAAATCAATGAAAACCAAGAGACGATTAAAACCATGAAACAACTAACAAAGAATGGATTCACAAGAGAAAAATTCAGCACTATTTCTTACCAAAACAAGAACACCGATTAACGAATGATTGACTTGAGTCTCCAAGACGCCTACGTATCCACATTGGAATCAAAGCCATGTAGTTATTCTCTTAGAGGACTCAAGAACACGAAAATGGAGGTGGAAACTAGCCAAACCCAAAATGGTAGGAGGAGGGAGAGAAAAAAGTTGATTCCCATTTGTGTCTTGTGTTTTTTATGTTGAAAAAAAATGACTTAAACATAACAAACCCCATACTTGTCCAACTAAAGACATGGGACAAGCATGGTGACAAGTAATGTGTAAATAGGACAAAATATGGCTAGATACGATGGGGTTATGTGGTGAATAACCAACACCTTAATCCTTGTCTTGCTTACTTAGTACTAATTAATCAAGACTTGATTAATTAGTTGCATGGGCCTTTCATGGGCCTCTTGGAACATGGCCCGTGGCCATTTCCAACGAGGTCCCATGATTCGCTCATCGCTCCAAGCCTTCCATATTGGAAATGTCCAACATTATCAGACGCCATCAATCCTAAGACTCCAAGCCTTGTCTCGATCCGTAAAGTCCTATTCACTTACGGGCACATGACCCAAAACCCAATTTTGGTCATGTCCCGAGACAACTCCCTTTTGGCCATTCTCCATAAATGTGTCAATGAGTTTTACCCTCCGGTGTGATCCTCAGGTTTATGCATGTCAATAGATCAACGTAAATGTGTCAAATATCATGTCTCACATGATGTCAAATATCCATAAATGTGTCAAATATCATGTCTCACATGATGTCTATGATTAGACTCCGGAATCTCATTCCAATGACTAACAGAACGTAAGCCATAAAGAGTCATCTTTCATACTAGTCGCTTCTAGTGAAGCTTTGTTGACTAGGGACCCATCGAGAGTGATCTATCTCGATCTATGGTTCTATTCGCATGGTGGGCATAGATCAGAGCACACATCGATATATTACTCCAACACATAAGTAATATAAAGCTGCTTTAATTTTATTGCTAACGATGATATATACATTTGGACATTTAGGATTGAACTACGGGCAGTAAGACTAACAATTATTTCATCCCAAGCAAACACATAACTCTTGATAGCAGCACACAACTCCTCAAGAATTCTAAGATAAGATCGTCATCCCTGTTTATTGCATGGGTGGTGCTGAGGATTGCAACATAAATTCCAACTTGCCTGCACACAAACACATACTGGAGAAACAGAGAACC
This sequence comes from Erodium maritimum, assembly GCA_963921825.1. Taxonomy (NCBI): domain Eukaryota; kingdom Viridiplantae; phylum Streptophyta; class Magnoliopsida; order Geraniales; family Geraniaceae; genus Erodium; species Erodium maritimum. The sequence continues at coordinate 23,797,214 of OY997596.1, read as the reverse complement.
CACCCATTTTGGACATAATAGTTACCGGAGTGCTCCAATCCTTGACAGACGTCTCCGGCGAGTTGTTGGACGAATTACGGGACACACAGTCCCATTCAGCCAAAAGTGGCACAAACAAGGTGGGGAGGGACGATCTCCGACGAACATGGGTTAGGTGTGGGTATGACGGAATCCGGAGAAACCCCCTTCCCACAGCCGTAATCGAAGTCGGGCACTAGTAAAGTCTAACACGAGTTTCCGGTGTTTGAAATCCGAAACCCAGCTCTGATTTAAGATCTAATCCGGAAAGGAGAATATGGGCTCGAGGGTAATCGGGGATCCACGACGTACTGTCGGCCAGGCAACGTGTTTCGCAACTCCATACTAACAAACTTAAGTTAGATGGAATGGTAAGGTATGGCTTCCGGCGATCAAAGGACACGAGCAGCAAGGGTCCTTGATGAGTTCCCAGCAGGTGAAACATCTCAACCAAAAAGACATGACTTTTCCAATTATTTTTCCGATGCACTAACAAGGTAGAAGGAGGCCATGAGCCAAAGGGGTGAGGATTTTGCTCAGTTGAACAATAGGGGATGAGGCTCTTCTGAGTCGATGAAGCATCATCACTATGATTACGCCCAGATTCGAACGTCGTTGAGGTAGACGAGGCGTAGGAAGGTGTGCTCCGACGGACAAAAACCAGAGGCGCACTGACTTGGACCTTGTAGACCCTATTCCAGGAAGATGACAGTCACAAGTTGACGTGAATGGAATGTCCGGCGGTGAATGAAGAGGTCCGATGGTTGAGTGGCGACGAGGGGAGGCGATGGGATTTGGATGGCGTGGAGTAGACGATGACAGCAGAATCGGATCGGAGAAGCTACCAAGCAATCAGTTCATGGCCGCTATCGGAGACGAAGAAGAAAGTAGGGGAGGAGTAAAGGCCACTAGGAAAGAGGCTAACAGGGTAAAAGGGGATGAAATGAAGTCGATATGGACAACCATGAAACCACGATCGAGACCACTGAAGGCCAGGCAGGAACCACCATAGAAAGACAAAGAACCAAGGACCAGGGACCTCCACGGATGGAGGTCACTGGTGATTCAAATATACCCAGAAGGTTGCGGCAAAGAGAAAACAAAGACGACATCAGACAAAGCTTTCAGTAAGGTTGTATTAATAGTTCCTCAATCCATTCACCTACTGATTCATTGAACTAGCAAGTCATCATAAGATTTTGCAATTTAGTTGATTATTGTCGTCACAATTATCCACAAACTTACTGACATTGTGGATGTTCTTATGAATCAAAGATGTAAAATCCAAGTTAGAAGATCAAAACTTCCTCTCTTTTTTGCGCCTCCTTAGCCCCTCACTCACCGTCGACGACCTCCATAGCTTCTTTGTAGAGGTCGTCGGCTCCCTCTTTGCCCTTGTCTCCATCCTTTTCTTCTCCTAGGTCCATCTCGGACTGCCTCCCCTATCGGTTTCTTTCTTGTCTTCGTCTTCCCGCTGTGTTATTCTGACATCCGTTGGATCTGGGTCGCCCTCTCTTCTCCGATATTCTCTCGCCTGTGTGTGGTGGCTGATTGGCTCTTGTACCTTGCTCATCTATTTATGCTTGCTTCTCCAGCATTGGATGCTCCTTCGTGGCGAGTTGGCTCCAGATCTGGTGGCTTTTTCTTTACTCACCCGAGCTCCCTCTATTGCGTTCCATGTCGGCTCTCTCTTTGTCTTGGTCGCTAATCCTGTACCACTCCTCCTCTTACGCCCCGTTTTTGGATTTGGGTTCCTTTTGTCATCCTCCTCCCGGAGCCCTCCGAGTATCAACCGTCTCCTTCGTCACACTTGAGTTGTTTTGCCTCCTTTGTACCCGTCTATGAGAGCCTCTCTTTCCCTCGACCCTTTATGTTGTTCTCTATGAACTGGTCAGGGCTAGCCGTATTCCGGGTGTTGGCCCCGACGAGTCTTCCTCTGTAGTCCTCTGCAGCGCTCTGGACCTATGATGTAGCTTTGTAGGTTGCGATTTTTAGCTCATCTGCCTCTCGGATCCAGTGTGTGATTGATGCTCCTAGGCTGCCTGAATATTCTCTATGTTTGTGCTTGCTCAGCCTCGTCAAAGCTCCCTCCCTCGTCCTAGACGCAGCATCTCTCATGGTGCTGGTGACTTTTTCTTCTCTTTGTCCCATACCGCTGTCGTGGTCATGACCGGGATCTCGGCGTTCTCTTGGGGTGATGGGCCCGTCGTTTTCTTTCCATCCTTTGGTTTTGATGGTCCTTCCGGCCTCGAGTTCCTCACTCTTCGGCATGTTCCTGAGGCATGGTTGTGTCCCGAGTTCCCATGTGCGGCGTAGTGGGTTCTCAAGGTAGCTTGTGTTGGGCTCGAGGAGTTGTCTTTTCTATTTTGTTTCCCCCAAGTATTTTCTTAGCTTTTCCCTTTCTTCATCCCTATGTAACTCTCCTCGGAATTGTAGTTACTTGGGTTGAATAAAACCAGTTTTTTTAGCGGATCAAAAAAAAAATAAGATTTTACGTTAGCCAAAGTATGTTGAATTTTGTGCCAAAGGTGAAATTTTTTGTCTCTAGTGTTATTGTGTTGACCCTTTCCTTACTAAAAGCATCCACAATGCTAGCATGTTGGTGTTTTCTGTTCTGTTGACTGTTGGATTAAAAAAATTAATATTTCGGCAAATTCTCAACCAACAGTTATCAACCTACAATGCTATTTTTTTACTTACTGCTTGTTGCTGACTGTTCGAATAAAATAACATTAACATAACACTTTTATTTATAAAAAAAACACACATTAACATTACATGATACATATTACACGTTAAAATTAACAAAAATTTAACTATACATACGTTCACCACAACTTATTATCACCGAACGGATATAAGACATAGCATGACAACGGTTTATATTTAGTGAACGTATTGTAGCCACTTCGGTGGTCTTTGAGTATACTCTATATCGTGAACTTGGTAAAAGGTTGGCGATGTCGGTTCATATACTCTACCACAACCAAGGCTCTAATTTGTTCATCGGTTTGTCCCGGCGTATGAGCATCTAACTTTTCATGGTATATTAAATTGAAACAAAGTACCTTCTCCGAGATCCTTTGCCAGTGGTTCTTGCACTGTTTCTCGGACCGCATCGGGCTGTGTTAGGGGCGTTTTGGACGTAGTTAGCGTACACATCTGGGCCGAACCGGATGTTTGGACCCAGGAAGGCGTGTTGAAGCCACTCAAGGACCAACACTAACTCTTCTTCGTGTGGGCACTTGACGGGTCTTGACTTGCCCGCCATAAGTGGTTCGGTGGAGGAAAAAATGTAGAGAGGTTTTTGGAGGAAGAGAAGAGATGGTGTATGAAATGGTGAGAATAATTGATGGAGATTGTGGTATTTATAGACACCAAATCGTGGCCCTCCAAGGTAATTTGGTCATTTTTCATATTGAATGCAATTATGTCACACAAACCAAGGAATTTGGAATGAAGACCAAATTCAAATGAATTGTTGGTGAAATGAAATTCAAATTGCAATTCAACCATGTAACTAAATAACTGATGTTCAGCGTTAATGAAACCGATAAAATAAGACGTGATACAAAAGTAATGCGAACTTAAAAGGTAACCGACAATTAATTTAAATTGTTTCATTGAACGAAAATAAACGACTACGATTCATTAAATACGAAAACAGATACGGACAACTGGAAACAGAATTTAGAAACCACAAGGAGGAACACCGAAACGTCACTGCTGCATCATATGGTGAAACATCGCAAGGTTGGGATAATGTGCCTCAAGCTCAACGGGGGTCATGGTCGACTTGTCCTTTGCCTCCTCCTGCAACCACTTATCGTAGTACTGATGCTTGATGGCCATGATTTGCAGCTTCAATTCATATGCTTTGCATATGCGGTCCTCCACAACATTTAAGACAATCTCCTTTGTCTCTGATTGTTTCCCTTTTCCTTTGAGCCTTGTAGCTTTGGCAGCCATTATTTTTTTTTGATAAGATCTAAAATTTATTAATAAGACCGATCCCAAAAAGAGAACCGTAATGCCCTGATTCAAGCAGAATCAGGGTAAAGAGGCCAAAAGACCCGAACAACGCTTACAGAGGAGTTCTGCTAAGGGGGAACTATAAGGATAACCTTATCCCGAGAACAGAAAAACCAAGAATGAAAAAACAAACAAAAAAAACAACCGACACAAAACAACCAAACAACAACTATTTGGCTGAATTTTGACGGGCCTTATGAGACGCTTTCCATAAGGTCGAAACAGGGGGCGCTACTTTAATGGCACGTTCCCTGGTCAAAGAGCGGTTCCTCGACCGAGTAACAACAGTATAAGTGGACAATCGGCTCTGACGAGATTTAAGGAGGGCGTCCTTCCACGGGCTACTCTCCTTCTCAGTCGCGTTTACCGGAACCTCCAACCCTTCGATATTATCTATCAAATTTGTCTCCACACCGTCCCGACAAACCTCATTAAATGGGTCTAACGCAACATCTGCAAGCATCCTCTCCGAATCCAAAATTTCAACAGCACAAGATGAATCAACACACCGGTTTTCTGCGAAGCCCACACATTGATCCTTACCATCCAAGCCCAAAGACTCACCAGTAGGAATCGAATATGGACGTGCAGAACACGTTTGGAATTGAGCAAGACAATCCACAGGATCCACAATTGATTGGTCTTTACTACATCCCGAAAAATCAGCAGTGACAGCCGAAGCAAAACCACCAAAATCAATTCCACAGTTTGAAATAGAATCACGAAAGATACGAGGATATTGAACAATCTGCGTTCGAATCTCCTCCTTCAACCAATCTACCACCAGGGTCGAATTCCGGCCACCGTCGATCAACAACTTCAGTATCGTCCCATCCTTCAAGTTGGCTTTTAGGTCCTGCAAATCCAACGAACCAGAGCGTTTAACCAACATGCTTTGTTTTGGAACTTCACTGCAAAACCCACTCAAAACATCATCGGTCTGCCCTAAACTCGGAGAAGACAGACAATCACCCTTCCCCAATGACACCGACTTCTGCAAAAACGAAGCAGCCCCTTCCACACGACTTGAAGGAGGCACAAACTTTATGCTCTGTTTTGTACCAAATCGAGGATCAGAAGACGAAACTCGATCTGGCCGAGCTAATACCACGAAAAGGATAAAACCATTATACTTAAAACCATTATACACCTCGATGGACTTCTTAGCCGCTGATTCCGATCGAAATTCAACAAAACCAAAACATCGTCCCAGTCTGTTTGGCCTTTTGATGGCGATTGCCGACACAATTTCCCCAAATTCTCCGAAAGTGCTCCGAATCCATTCATCAGAAGATCCAAATGGCATATTATAAACAAACACCTTCTTACCTTGTTCCTGCAATGTTTCCGAAGCCGAAACCTTCGCGTCGGAGACTGCAGAACCAACTGAAATGAGGTCAGCAGCCTTGCCCTTCGACTTTGCAACCAACTTCGTATCCTGGTCCTGCAGTGCTGCCGGAGCCGAAACCATCGCGTCGGGGATCTGGGAAACAGCTGTACCGGAATCAACAACTCTGCCCTTCAATACTGGAGTTGCCGACCCACTTTCCTTCTTAGCACCCTTGGTTCTTTTACTCCTATTCAGAGGCACTGAACCAGCTACAAACAATACCCCATCCTTCACCAAAAGACGAGAAGAGCCACACCCTGCGCAGAAGTGAGAAATTTTGCGCACAAACCGAAGACCACAAACGTCACAGAACTGAGCTCCGACAGGTTTGCTAGTTGCGTTCATCCTCTTGGCAGCCATTATACCCATAGGCCGACTGTACCCCGAACGTTGGCTCATTTCCGTGGTGTGCTCACTGTCATCCTGAGGTGTGTCATCCCTAGGTGTGTATGCCCGAGTGCGCTTGCTCGATTCGCTAGATGGTTGGAACATCGACGCCGGTGCCGTATGTTGTTCAACCTCCTCTGTGTCAGATAACGCAAAGTGCTTTGACGTCCATTTCTACTGGTTTCTGACGATCCTTCACCAACGCTTCCACACAAAGGGGTGCCCTTCATTTTTCAAATACATTTCCTCGGCCAACGCCCTAACTTCTTCGTCGGACTGGATGCTCCTATGATCATTCTCAACCCGTTCGTAGTACCCTTGGTCACTTTAGGGTTCACTTGTGCCTAGTGGTCCTTCCACTGCTTCTCGGACCGCAACGGATCATCTGGCCCACACATTTCAACGACTTATTTCCTGATGGCACCCCAATACTTCACGTTCGTCTTGCCATTCCCGTGAATTGAATCATAGGAATTGACCATCCAAGGGCGAACTATGCGCTCGTCCTCCTTGACGCTCCACAATCTTCGAGTGGCCTTTTTTGGTTGCCCCACACTCGTCGTAGCTTTCCGTCTGCTCGCCCCTCCTTTAGCACAGGGGGAGGGGGGGGGGTCGACATCACGGTGACGTCTTATTTATTTACTTGTCGGTACGTAGTTTTAACTTGTGAGGAATTCATCCTGGGTTGCCGGGACGTAGTCTTCATTTGCAAGCTCGGTAATCATTTCATTCCAATTGTCCTCCACTGCAAAACAAAAGTGTAGAGAAAAAGCAGAGTAGTATTTTGAGAGGAATTATGTTTGTGTGTGAAAATGAAAGAGGATGTTGTTTGTATAGGATAGAAGGGAAAAAAATGGGGAAAATCAATCTGTCGACGTTGCCATGTGGCGCCAGCAGAGAGAGGGACAACGGTCAGCACTCTCTTCGAGGTGCCAACGACTCTCACCACCAGCGGTGAACGCCAACAGCTAGTTCCACTTCGGCACTGACCGTCAACGCTGAATCGTGGCTCCCCGCCGGGTCCCCGTCAGCTCCTTGCCAGCGATTGTTTCCCGTCAGCGCCTCTCCGCCGGCTTCGCCAGCTTCATTGTGGGTGCTCTAAATTGTGCTTGTGTATGGTTAACATAGTAGATAGTAGTATACATGTGTGCTAAAAGTTACTTGTCAACCACCTCTAGAGCCTAAAACAGATAAATGTGAGAGTAGCAATCGGTGACAGGTGTCTGCCTCTGAAGATACACTAGTATACAGTGTAATTTCCTCCTGTCTATGTTCCAATCTATTATAAACATTGGTTGGTTGCAGGATCGCAACCATTCTACTTTGATTGATTCAGTCACGTTCTGGTGTCCATCTAAACAAGCTAACATCAACAAATATTTTCACTATTTGAAACTTGATTCAGCATATTGTCTTTTTATGTACTGGCTTTGCTGAAACTCTGTCTGGAAGTTACTAATCATGTGACAAGAGATACGCAGAAACCACATTTGAGTTTTGAGGATCCTTTGATATTCTCATATTGGTGAATGAAGTAATAAAAGAGCAAGCAGTTAGAAATATGCATTCAAAAGTTGATGTACGTGTTTAGCGTAAAAAGAAAGAAAGAAGTAAGATGGGTTAGATTCACAAAGATAATTGACTGCTCTTTCACAAAGCAACATGATTATCTTTTACTCTACGTTATAAATGCATAACCATCCATGAACCTTATATGTCCGATAAAATTCAACAAACCCTATTTAAGATTCTCTTTGCTTTGGCTGCTGAGATGTTTCTCTAGAACTCTCTTTACATCCAAATTCTATAACTCTCTTCTTACTACCTTTACTTGTTTCCGACTTTGTTGCTTCTACTTTTTTTTAGTTTTCGGTTCATCATATGATTTGTCCTCTACATTTCGGTATTCTTTTCTTCTTCTTCTTCTTCTTCTCCTTCTTCTTCTTAGATGTATCATGACAGAGATCTATGCACACAAACAAGACTTGCAACATTTAATTTTCATTATTATTTTTATTTATTCTTTGTTGTTAATTTCTGATCTATGATGGATTGTAGATCTCTTCAGTCCTTAATTTTGTGTTGCTGATTTTTTTATGAGTACATCTTCTTTATTTTCTATTTTATTTGTAAAAAATTTTAAATACTAATTCTTTATATTTTTGGATTTATGATGTAGAGGAGAAATCAAATACAAACCATGTCTTAACCTAAAAACTAGAGAACCAATCTAAGCCATCCATTTTAAGAATAGATGGATGAGATGCAATTGAGTAGTTGACTGTAAAAAAAAAACATCACTTTTTAGTAAGTGGTAAATGCATTTTAGTAAAACTATCATACTATTTTTTTTAATCAATTCACTAATTTAATTTTTCCCGCTTCGTTTGAACTCCGATTGGCTTCAAACTTGTGCCATTAGTTTTATTTTTTAAGGGATTTAAATCAAGATCAGTCATGAATATATTTTGAAGCACGAAAAAAAAATTATTTTGGTGTTGATTTTTTTTAATAAAAAATCTGGGTAACTTTTATCAACACTTTGCTCTGGATTTATCAACCCTTTTACACTGGTTTTATCAACACTTTACACTGGTTTTATCACCTCATTTTCCAAAACTGATCATGATTTTATCACCTCATCGCGTGCTTTTTATGAACACTAGTTTCATCAACACTAAACACTAGGTTTACCATTCAATTACGTGTGTTTTATCACCCCCATCACATGTTTTTTCTGAAGCATGAATTTTTATTTATTTCGGGGCTGGTTTTTAAAGAAATTATATCTGGCTAATTTTTATCAACACTTTGCTCTGGTTTTATCAACACTTTACACTGGTTTTATCAACACTCTACGCTGATTTTATCACCCCATTCTCTAAAACTGATCATAATTTTTATCATCTCATCACGTGCTTTTTATGAACACCAGTTTTATCAACACTAAACACTATGTTTATCATTAAATTACATGTGTTTTTATCACCCCATCACATGTTTTTTTTATCAACGCTAAACTCTAGTTTATCACACTCATTATCATAATTGAACATGATTTTTATCACCTCAGTACATGTTTTTATCAACATTTAGCACTAGTTTGATACCTCCGATATAAAACATTTATTAGTGAAGATTTATCAACACTCAACATTATTTTTATCACTCCGATATACCTTTTTATTTTCGTGCTTCAAAATATATTCATGATTGATCTTGATTTAACGCCCTTGAAAAAATAAAAATATTGCCGCAAGTTTGAATCTAATCAGAGTTCAAACGAATCGGGAAATATTGAATTAGTGAATTGGTGAAGAAAAAAATGGACACTTGTCCACATGGCACCATGCTTTTACAATTATGCCCTTGCTTGTGTGAGAAATGATGAAAGTGGCGTGAGTTTGGGTGAAATTGGGGTGATGATGTGGCATCATGGTGAATGTTGGATGTTAGGTATGTGTGGCTAGGATTGGTTCTCTAGTTTTTAGGTTAAGAGTGGTTTGTAGCCGATTTCACCTCTTATGATGTATTTTAAAACTAAGATAGACAAACTATTTTTTTAGCGAAAGGTGCAGTTCATTAAATTAAATTAAAATACATCTGAGTGCATCAGGAATAAATTCCTGACCACGAAGAACTGACAGAAGACACAATAGTTTCACAATTCTTTTCATACTACAACCGTCACTGACGGTATTGGATGGGCCAGTTAACAATGAGCTGGGATTCCGTATAGGCAAGGACAAAATACGAAAAGGGGGAAGGGGGTGCCGGAAATCATAGATCTCAACAACGGTGATGGTGGGAGGCAAAGCATCTATATGGGACCCCTCCTAGGGCTAGTACCCGATGCTCATCCAGCCTCTCATTCCTCCTAGCGGGGCTGCTTCCCCACCCTGACCTGCTCCTCCCGAGGTGCTCCAGCTGCCGATCTCTTGAGTGCTCCAGTTCCATCTCCATCCCTACCAACGGGCGTTGGACTTTCAGGAACCTTCATTCTCAAGATCTCGTACCCACCACCTCCCGCTCGCCCGAGGTGGGGGCTGAAATCACCGCGACCGAATCCGTAGAGAGTTGTTTGGGCAAAAGACGGGCATTAATCCGCGCCACCATGGGTTCCTTCCCCTTGACCGGGTCTCGTTGCATCGGCGGTGCCCTAGAAAGACTCGAAACAACAGCCCGTCGGTTGGCTTTAGTCACAACCGTGGACAACGCTGCAGGTTCTGGGGCAGATTTAGGCCGTGAGACGGAGTCAACCCTAGAGATCACGTCGCCCTAGAGAGAAGAAGCCAGGGTCGGGGCAGAACGGGGGGAGACGAAACCCTAGAAATCGTAGGAAGAACCAGAGCAAGGTCATGGCCAATTTTGCGGGCCGACGGATTAGGACCGTGTGGGGATGGCCGAGGAGGACATTGCTTAAGGATGACGCAACTGAGGGACATTGTGTGTGCCGGCCTCGTCTCGACTTCATGGCCGGGGGTTGAGTAGTTGCTCCCATGGAAAAGGAAACCACGTCCAACGACGATCCCGGAACAGGGAGTGGCGGTACTGACATCACACTCGCCGAGGAAGACAAAGCCAGAACCAATGGTTTGTCTTTTCTTCTTCGACGAATCTTATCCCCAACACCTTGAACGGTCTGTGAGGGATAATACGGCACAAGGGGGCATCACCGACAGGGACATCGACAATAGCGACAGGCGAAACCACGGCAAAGAACCTGTCGACGGCGGAGACAGAAGAAAGCACCATAGCTAGGGCGGCTAGGGCTATGAGAGATTCTCAAGAGTCGAGAGAGCTTTTTGTTATTGTTATCATTGATTTTTCATATTTTATATCTAATAATACAAACTCTTGTGCATCCACAAAACTATTTTTAATTGTTCATAAAAAAATCGGTTTATGTTAATAAACATTATTTTTAAAATTTGAATTCGCTTTGCTGATAATTTTTTTTAATGTATTGTACTTTTTTTTTACTAAAAGGTGCAATTTCATTAATTTAAATTATCAACTACAAGTCAGTGCATTAGAAGAAAATTCTGACCACGAAGATCAAACATAGAACACAAACTGTTCGATATTCTTTTAACATTATAACCATCACCGATGGTGTTGGATGAAAAGCCATATAGGTAGGAAGGAAAGGTAGGGGGTTGAAGAAAATACTGGAAGTCCTGCTCCAAAACCTGGCCAACAACTGCATCAGTGGGAAGAGGCAAAGTTGCATATAGGGGAAAAGCGACCAAATCTGAACTCCAGCAGTTGTATTGGGAGGATGTACGCGAAAAAGGGTTCCCTCCCAGGAAAAGTCCCCGAATCTCTTCTTACTAGGTTTTGACCCTGCAAAAACGAAATCAGATAAAATAAAAACGACCCATTCGATTAGCCAGATCCAGAATCGAGAGAGGGGTCGAGAAGGGTGCGGTGGTGAAGGCCAGGGAGATGGACGTGACGTCGGCGATGGCTTCAAACACAGCGATGGCGACGGCTTCAGAGGCGGTTTCCGAGGGGGGTTCAGAATCCTCTGGCAGTTCCATGCCAGTATGCGAGTTTCTAGTTCTTCTGGCTGCGATGGGAGGACCCCTGAGCCTGGATCCCAATTTCGTTGTGATTGGACGGTATCCGGAAGCGAAATATGGGAATTGGGTGGAGGGGAGCGGGTTTTCTGAGATGGGGGTGAAGATCAAGTTCGCGACGAAGGGACATGTCTTAGCGAGGCAGGTAGAGGCATCAGTGACGTGCCATCGTCTTCCACGATGCTCTACGACCTGATTCCATCTAGCCCTATTCCAGATAGAGTAGGGGATGAGGAGGTTGGGGAACTACTCACTTGTGGCGAAGGAGGTGGCCGAAACTATGCCGGAAGGATTGGGACCGCCGAGGCCGCGATGGGAGACGACGCGAGGAAACCCTAGCATAGCGTTTTTCCATCCTGACAACTGTGGTCCCAGAACTTGAAAGTCAGAGAAAACTACACTTGTCTAGTTTGTACGTGTTTATAGTTAATGTATTGTATTTGTTGTACATTCATTTTGATAGAAACCGTGTTTACATTTCGGTATTGAGTAATTAAATTTAAACAACTTAATAAATTTAACCATAAAATTATGAATCTTGGATGTAGTAGACCTAAATGTAGGGAAATAAATAATGAGAATGAAATAAAACCCAAATACGTGCCCAACTAAAAAGAATTATCAATAATATTATGTAAACGGTGAATTCTAATGTGTTCTGTTAGGGTTTTAGAACCTCTAGTCCAGACGACGGCTTCTTTTTGGTGACGACGTCGTTCTTTTCGGTCGCAGTCCGGTACTGCTTCTCCGTCGATATGGCACTCATCCTCTTCATCCTCTCCTTCTCATCCGCTAACCACGAGAGTCATCACTACCTAGTCCCCATCTTCCCCGATTTGCCTAATCCCACCCACAACTCCATCATCACGATCACGCCGCCGCCGACATTTTATGTTCCTTTTCCAATTGTCTTTGGGGTGTTCTCGCCTGCTACACCCTCTTCCCTGATTGATCTCTGAGGCAATTACCATAAGTCTCCGCCGTTGTCCCTAAACATGCATCCGCTGCCGCCTCTGAAGTCGTCGTCGCCGTCTCTGAAGCCGTTGTTGGCACGTCCTTCTCCCTGGCCTCCACCACCGCACCCCCTCAACCCCTCCTCGATTCTGGATCTGGTTAATCGAATGGGTCTTTTTTTATTTTATCTGATTTTATTTTTGCAGTGACAAGAGCTTTGTCTCCTCTTGAAATCAATGATCGCAGGTTCCGTTTAATACAACGAATGGAGCATGAAGACTACACCTTGAGCAGTAATCATTGATTTCATCGTAGTTTAGTTTTTATTTCAGTCGGCCTTTATGACTCTTCAAACACCGCATGTGACGGTTCATTTGTCTCATAGTTACGTGTAGAGGGACCTACTAGAGCTCGATGCCATGTAGTGACTTTTTTTATTACCGTGGTCAGGGTTCCTACCTGATACACTTCCCTTGTAGTTGAAGTATGAATTAATAATATCATATCTTTACCACCAAATATCTTTTTATCAATATTATCGGTCCGGTTAAAACCGGTACCCGACCAACTTTCATGTGGTCAAAACCAGCCTTAAAATTTTGGTTTTGCCACCGGTGCCGGTATGTTTTCTCGAAAAACCAATCATTTATGATTGGTGGTGGAAATGGGACTCATGGTCGGTTCACCCCTAAGAGCATCCACAACCCTGTGCGGTAAGGCGCTGGCGGGTAAAAACGCCGGCGAGGTGCTGGCGGGGGGAGCTGGCGAAGAGGTCGCTGGCGAGGATGGCTGGCGAGGATGTTATAGCTGGCAGCTCACTCCGACGCCAAAGACTAGGTTATCCACAAAAATCTTAATTGTCCAATAGAATACTCTTGATCAATGTTAATTGTATTTTAAATTGAAACACACCAATATTATCCTAAAAAAATCTAAATGTCCAATAAAAGAAACACACCATAACTACAACATTTATGTCTAAACCAACCCTAACCCTTGTAAAAACCTACCCTTACAAACTAAAAATCACAAACTCTCTACTCTCACTATTCATCCTTCTCATAAATCATCTTCCCGGCCGCATTCTTGTTCGTCCATTAGCATGGCCAACCTATCCGACGAAATGGATTTCAATTCCATTTTGGACGAGATGCTCGAAGACTGTCTGTCAACCGACGATTTGGTCGATTCTCCACCACAGAAGCGAAAATACATTCCACGTGACCGGGTAGCCGCAAACGAACGGTTAATGAAGGACTACTTCAACACCAACCTTGTGTACACCGAGGTGCATTTTCGACGTCGGTTCAGAATGCCAAAGGTTGTGTTCCTCCGTATCGTACATGCATTGGAGCAGCACGATGATTACTTCAAGGAAATGTTAGATGCATTGGGTGAACTTTCATTTTCCCCTTATCAGAAATGTACTGCCCCCATTAGGCAGTTATGTTACGGAATTGCAGCTGATGGGTTGGACGAGTACTTGAAGATAGGGGAAACAACGTCGTTGGAATGTTTGCGAAGCTTTTGTAGTGGAATCAATAGAGTATTTGGTCCAACATATCGACGTAAGCCAACACAGGCTGATATGGACCACATTTTGGCGGTTAATGAAGCGTGAGGGTTCCCGTGTTAGTCTTAGTGCCCGTAGTTCAATCCTAAATGTCCAAATGTATATATCATCGTTAGCAATAAAATTAGAGCAACTTTATATTACTTATGTGTTGGAGTAATATATCGATGTGTGTTCTGATCTGTGCCCACAATGCGAATAGAACCATAGATCGAGATAGATCACACTCGATGGGTCCCTAGTCAACAAACCTTCACTAGAAGTGACTAGTATGAAAGATGACTCGTTATGGCTTACGTTCTGTTAGTCATTGGAATGGGATTCCAGAGTCCGATCATAGATATCATGTGGGACATGATATTGGACGACCCGCCCTGAATATGTGCCATAGATTAAGTCATGAACATATTCAGTGTCGTAGCTTGTCATGTATCCTTAGACCAATGAGTCTTTGTGATCGCTATGTAGTCAACAACTGAGTTTGACCTGAGTCTAACGTTGTCCGTAACAGGGCTTCCATAACGGCCAGGATTGGCTTGGGGACGGGCTACATGAGTGACACGAAACATGGCTAATTGATTTATTTCTCATACTGAGGTATGGGAAAGATATCGGTTCTCGGCCGCTTGATCGAGAGTGACTGAAAGAATAGCATGACCACGCACATGATACTGAATATCATATATTCAGTCATCTCACATATCAAGGAACAGTGATTGAGAATAATGAGGATGACAGCTCTATGCCTTATCTCAATCAGGATATCGGAGATAAAATAATAATGACAGGGACGACAGAAAGGTTAGAATCGACAAGGTCGATTCGTTATGCAGTGTCAGGAAATACTAAAGTCTCATTAGTTGCCACTTAAATAGGATCAAGTAAAATGGGATTTTACGTTGATCTATTGACATGCATAAACCTAAGGGTCACACCGGAGGATGAAACTCATTGACACATTTATGGAGAATGGCCAAAAGGGAGTTGTCTCGGGACATGACCAAAACTGGGTTTTGGGTCATGTGCTCTAAGTGAATAGGACTTTACGGATCGAGACAAGGCTTGGAGTCTTGGGATTGATCGCGTCGGATAATGTTGGACATTTCCGGTATGGAAGGCTTGGAGGCGGTGAGCGAATCACGGGACCTCGTTGGAAATGGCCACGGGCCATGTTCCAAGAGGCCCATGAAAGGCCCATGCAACCAAGGCCCATGGAACTAATTAATCAAGTCTTGATTAATTAGTACTAAGTAAGCAAGACAAGGATTAAGGTGTTGGTGATTCAGCACCTAACCCAATCTTGTCTTGCCATACTTTGTCCTATTTACACCTTACTTGTCACCATGGTTGTCTCATGCCTTTAGTTGGACAAGTATGGGGTTTGTTATGTTTAAGTCATCTTTTTTCAACATAACAAACACAAGAAACACAAATGGGAATCAACTTTTTTCTCTCCCTCCTCCTACCATTTCGGGTTTGGCTAGTTTCCACCTCCATTGTTGTGTTCTTGAGTCCTCAAAGAGAAGAACTATGTGGCTTTGATTCCCATGTGGATACGTAGGCGTCTTGGAGACTCAAGCCAATCATTCGTTAACCGATGTTCTTGTTTTAGTAAGATATAGTGCTGAATTTTTCTCTTGTGAATCCATTCTATGTTAGTTGTTTCATGGTTTTAATCGTCTCTTGGTTTTCCTTGATTTTCCGTTGCGAGTTGGTTCATCTCCAACCCTACCTCGAGACCCAACATCCTGGGCATGCTTGGAAGTCTTGACTGCATGCACTGGGAGTGGAAGAATTTCCTAAAGGCACTTCGAGGAGCACATTCTCAGAAGGACCACGGTAATCGACCAACCGTTGTCCTCGAGGCGGTTGGTACGCGTGAATTATGGATTTGGCACTCGTTCTTCGGCATGACGGGCTCGAACAACGATTTTACGGTGCTCAACCATTCCAGACTATTCTCGGACGTTATCAACGGTTGGAAACCACCGGCTGACTACACGATAAATGGTAGCCACTACACCCTACCGTATTATCTTGGTGATGACATATACCCTTTGTGGCCAGTGTTCGTAAAAACAATTCCATTACCTCAAACTCCGAAACAGAAGAAGTATGCTGAAGTCCAAGAAGCGTGCAGGAAGGATGTGGAACGAGCTTTCGGCGTACTCCAAGCTCGGTTTCACATTATCAAACAACCGAGCCGCTTGTGGGTTCCCAAGTCCATCGGTTTGGTCATGAATGCGTGCATTATACTGCACAATATGATAATTGAGGTTGAACGTCATACGTACGACGGGTACCTTGAACAAACAGAAGAAGGTGGTCCAAGTCAACCACCTATTGCACGAGGAGGCTTCGTCCCGACTAATGTCATACTTGGAAACACTGCGAGGATGCAAAATGTACGAATGCATTACCGGTTGAAGGGCGATCTCGTCGAACACATCTGGAATAAATTTGGAGACGCCTAGCTGCTATTATCGTTTATTAGGTTTTAAGTTCAGTTCTAGGTCATTCAGTTGTGGTTTGCCTTGTCTTAGTAGCTTCTTCTTCAACTCATCTGTTGTACCCTTATCTGTGATGTTTATGCGTATTGGTATCCTTTGATTTTGTTGGGCGTTCCTTGTGATATCCACTTTTTTCAAGTTGTAAATGGTAACTCCAGAACTTGTGTTTCTCGCCATCTTAATCGTCTTCTCAGGCAAGGGAAAGCTGTTTGATCGAGCTTTGATCGAACTTGAACTTGACTCGATTAATACTTGTTGTTTTTACATTTAACATTTAATGCTACATACAACATCCATTAAAAAAATTATTTTTTCCCCATCTTGCCGGCGGCTCCCCGCCGGCAACAGAAACGCCACTGCAGAGCTCGTTGGCGGTGAGCTGGCTGGGAGATTAAAAAATAGTATTTTAATCCATCTCACCAGCACCATCTCGCCAGTTTCCGGCAGATGGTTGTGGATGCTCTAATCTTACTAATAATATGTATCCGGAAATAGTAAAACCTCGGCCATCAATATGCCAAGTCATACACTTGATGATGACATGATTCATTTTCCCATAAAGTCTATCCCTCTCCTTCTCATCATTCACTCTCGTTTATCTTCCACAGATTACACTCTTATGAATCATTTCTAACGACAGCCGTGGCCATCACACTCTAATCTGCTTTCGATGTTCTGAATCCCATGTGAATTTTAGTGTACAGGGGACTGAAGAATTGAATCATTGTAACTTTGTGTTTCCATTTGACTTCGATCAATAGTAAAAGAGCTCATCTTTTTGAGATACAAAAAGAAATGCCTTATTAAAAGAAGACGAGGACCGTCCTCAAAACATGAGGTGTATATCTGAGATCGAGAGGTTTATTATCATCTCTATGTTGATCTCGTACATCATATTTATACTAGATATAGATGGCGAAAACAATTAAAGTAATATAATGTTTTGCATATTTGACATTGAAATTAGGTAAATCCCCTTGAGGGTTTGTGTATTATTCATCCCAATATATATAGATACAATAAAGGTACAAATATAGAAACATAATCACACCATAACTATACAATATAATATAGTATGGAAACATAATCAAATCCAATCAATATAATATACTCTAACATGCCCCCGCAGTCGAAACGATCGGTGGCAAGACGTTGAGACTGGACCTGAGATCATCTAACAGAGCCGGCAGAAGACCTTTGGTGAAGACGTCCGCGAATTGGTAGGAAGATGGCACATGAAGGACACGAACTTGCCTAGAAGAAACTTTCTCTCGAACAAAGTGTAAATCTAGTTCAACATGTTTAGAATGTTGGTGATGCACATGGTTAGCGGACATGTACACAGAACTAATGTTGTCACAATACACAACGGTAGCAGTTGATAAGGGGAATTGCGATTCGAGAAGAAGCTTGCGTAACCAACAGGTTTCAGCAACAACATTAGCAACACCACGATACTCAGCTTTAGCACCAGAACGAGAGCAACATGTTGACGTTTGGAAGACCAGGAGATAAGGTTAGAACCTAGGAAGACACAATAACCAGACGTTGAGTGACGAGTGTCAGGGCAACCGGCCCAGTCAGCGTCAGAGTAAGCGATGAGAGAAAAGGAAGAAAGACGAAGATGAAACACCATGAGACAAAGTGCCTTAGGTGTAACGAAGAATGCATTTGAGAGCATGGAAGTGAGGTTCTCGCGGATTGTGCATGACCAACCAATTTTTTTGAACAACATAGGATATGTCGGGTCGGGTGAAAATAAGGTATTGAAGAGCACCAGCGAGGCTACGGTAAAGGGAAGTATCGGAAACCGGAGGTCCAGAGGAGGAGGATAGTTTGGATTTAGTGTCAACATGAGTACGACAAGGGTTACATGAAGACATATTTTCCCGAGCGAGTATTTCACGAGCAAACTTTTCTTGGGAAAGAAGAAGACCAGATGGGGGTACGAGTGACGGAGATGCCTAAGAAATAATGAAGAGAACCGAGATCGGTCATTGCAAATTCAGAGTTGAGGAGATATATGAGTGAGGTAAGTAAAGAGGACGAAGAAGCGGTTAGGAGAATATCATCAACATAAAGAAGGAGGAAGGCAGTATGAGAATCACGCCTATATATGAAAAGATAGGTCTTAGATTTGCTGCTTACAAAACCAAGATAGGTAAGATAGGTAGCAAAGCGTTGATACCAAACACGAGGGGCTTGTTTGAGACCATAAAGGGTCTTCTTGAGACGATATACATGATGAGGAGAAGAGGAGTCGATGAAACCAGGAGGTTGTTTCATGTAGACAGTTTCATTGATATAACCATGGAGAAAGGCATTTTTAACATCAAGTTGGTGAATAGGCCAAGAAGAGGAAAGGGAAATACTAAGGATGGTTCAAATAGTAGCGGATTTGACGACAGGGTTGAAAGTGTCATCATAGTCAAGACCAGGTTGTTGAGTGAATCCTTGAGAAACGAGTCGAGCCGTGTACCGTTCAAGGGAACCATCGGAACGAAACTTGTGACGAAAAAATCATTTGGAACCTACAATATTAACATTGGGTGGACAAGGAACTAGCTCCCATGTGTCGTTGGCACGCCGGGCATTGATTTCGGAGTGCAGCGCATGTGTCCAGTTAGAATCAGAAAGGGCATGAGTGTAAGAACGAGGGATAAGAGAGAGAGTGGAAGATGTGGCAAGTAGATCAAGAACCCGGCGTGGTCAGAAGATTCCGACTCTTTCCCTAGTGGTCATAGGGTGAGACGGGACAGATGAAGGTAGAGGTAGTGGAGTAGGAGAGGGTGAAGAGGGGGGATCCGAGGGAGATGACGGTATAGGCAGTGTAGGATCCGATGGAGGGGGCGATGGAGAAGGAGGTCGGGATGCGAAATGAGGAAAACGATGAGATAGAGGAAGGTCGTCGTGAGAGGAAAGAAAATCATATGTGTGAGCCGAGGAAGAAGGAAGAGAGGAATAAGGGAAGGTGGACTCATCAAATATAATGTGACGGGAGATGATGACGCGTCCGGTAGAAGCATTAAGACATCGGTAGCCACGATGGTTAGAAGGATAACCGAGGAAGACACAAGGAGTGGAGCGAGGAGCTAGCTTGTGAGGAGCGGTAGAAGATTAATTGGGGTAGCACAAACACCCGAAAACTCGGAGATGAGAATATGTAGGAGAAGTGTTGTAAAGAACTTGGAAGGGAGATAAAAAGGAAAGGGTAGTGGTGAGGAGGAGGTTTAAAAGGTGGGCAGCCATATGCAAAGCCTCAACCCATAACGGGGGGGGGGGGGGAGATGAGCTTGAAAGACAAGCGTTCGAACAATGTTTTTAGTTGTGCGAATGATGCCCTCAGCCTTCCCGTTATGTGGTAATGTGTGTGGACAGGAGAAACGAAAGAGAATGCCATAAGATTGGAAAAAAGAATGAAAAGAACCGTTGTCAAACTCGCGCCCATTTTCACACTGGAAAGATTTTATGGGAGATTAAATTGAGTTCGAACATAAGCAGAGAACGAAGTGAAGATATTAAAAACATCAGACTTAGCACGAAGAGGAAATACCCAAACAAAATGAGAGAAATCATCCAAGAATAGTAAGTAATAACGAAAGCCACTAGTGCTCAAAACTGGAGATGTCCATAAATCAGAGTGAACAATTTCAAACATATGAGTGGTACGAGAAATAAATATATGAAAGGGAAGATGAACATGTTTTTCTAATTGACATGCATTGCAAAGATGGTCTAAAACGACCTTATTACAATTAATAAAGTTCCTAGAGCATAAAAACTTTAAAACGTGATCGTCGGGATGACCAAAACGATGATGCCACATAGTAAAGGTTTCTGCAGCGGAAAAGGCTATGAATGAAGCTAGCGGAGGAGTGGATGGAACTGGGTAGAGATCTCCAGTACTATCACATCGGAGAAGAATGGAAGTTGCCTTGAGATCATTCACAGAGAACCCATAAGGATCAAATTCAACAGAGCAAGAGTTACACAAGATTTTTTTTATTATATGGGGGCTAACAAGAACATTATTTAAATATAAAGGATGAGTACGGGAGGGAATGTGAGACTGGCCAATAAAAGAGACGGGTAAGGAAGCACTATTTCTAACAATAATTGAACTAGAATTATTACACGAAGTAAAAAATGAAAGTACACCTAGAGTAGATGCCGTGTGAGAGGTAGCCCCTATGTCCATGTACCATTCCTGAGACGGTTGATTCAATATCATGGTGGAGAATAGTGACAAAATATCAGTGGGTTAATGCAACATGGGCTGCTGAGCCAAAATGGGTTGTTGTGGAAGAAGTCCAAACATGTGTAAAGAGATGATGCGTGAGGAGTGCTGGTAGGACTGGTTGGAACCTGCTGCGAATCCGAGCCGAGGGATGAAGCTGCTATGGAGCCGCAAGCCGAGCCGATCGGAGGAGACGACATAGAGCAGCACGCCGAGCTGAAAGGGAAGAGCTGTTGCGGAACTATCTGAGCGTCGAGCTAGGGCATAAATCCTGGCGGGAAAAAAATGATGTTGTTGGGATTGTTTAGTGTGGGAGCTGTACGGGCGCAATAGAGACTCCTGATAGGGCCCAAAACTGAGGAAGTGGGTTGCTGCTGATCCAGGACAATAGTCATGGCCTGATGTGGCCTGTTTTGCATTGCGTGGGGCCAATATTGTTGAGGAGGACGCTGCTACTACTGCACATGATAAAAATTGCTACCAAAAGAATTAAGGTGAGTGCCATAAGGATTAAAGGAAGGGCGAGTCCCGTACCTACTTTGTCCGCGACCGTAATTACGTCCACGACCACCACGAGTCCCGTGCCATAATAATTGGGGTTGATGGTGTGTAAGAAAAAGGGTAGAGTTGTTTGAGTGGTTGGTGAGGAGACGATTTTGACGTTCTTCGACGAGGAGAAACATAGAACGAACTTGAGAAAAATTGGGAAATGGAATTCGATTAGGAATAATTTCAATAAGGGTAGAAAATGATTCAGGGAGACCATGAAGAATTTGAAGCACGAGTTCTTGATCCGAGATAGGGTGATCAACATCAGCAAGTGAATCAGACAAAAGTTTGAGTTTTTGACAGTATTCAGAGATGGTGAATGTGCCCTTTTTTAAAGTACGAAGTTGATTTTGAAGTTGAAGAGCACGAGACATGTATTATCCCGAAAAATAGATTCAATTGATGTCCATAAATCAAGTGCGGTTGCATTTGATTTTAAAATATCAGTAACAAGATCAGAATGAATAGTAGAATAAATCCAAGTGATAACAAGCGCGTCAATGCGAAGCCACAAAGAAGAGATAGGCGAAGGAGGTGCATCAGTGATATGATCAATAGCTTCATGACTAAGGCAAAGATTTTTAAACATTTCACACCATTGTTTATACATTTGATCTTTGAGAGTAAGCTTAATGGGGACAAAATTTGATGGATTGGTAACAGCATAAGCATGGTGATACATACCAGTTTTTGGAGAAAGAGAGGAGTCGGCAGTGGTGGTTGTCACAGTAGATTCAGTGGACATCGTGGTGACGAGAGACGAAAAAACGGTTGCAGCAAAGACAACTTGAGATCGTCAGATTACAAACTTTTAATGAAAAAGTTTGTAATTGTTGAAAGCTTTATGGTCAGCCGAGGGGTACGGCTTGTGCTTGTGGTGTGTGGAAAGTGATATGTAAAATGGAGTATAATAGACGTGGTGGGGTAGGTAGATTGATATGCGGGATGGGTATGAGAAAGGACATAGAATAAGAAATAGAATTTATGGTAAGAGAAGGTAATGAGAATAGAAAGGAGGCAACAGTAGCATGAGAATTGAAAAAATAGCTCCGATACCATGAAATTAGGTAAATCTCCTTGAGGGTTTGTGTATTATTCATCCCAATATATAGATAAAATAAAGGTACAAATATGGAAACATAATCACACCATAACTATACAATATAATCTAATATGGAAACAGAATCAAATCCAATCAATATAATATACTCCAACAGACATAAATAAAAATAATAATTTATTTGGAGTTGATTTGAGAATAGTAAAAAGTGCAAGAACAACCAAACAATTAGCGGCAACAAGGACACCATCAAAATGTTTCCGGATATTTTGTAACGTTCGCCTTTCGATTGTTATTCTTTCTTGGAGTGTATCGTTTGGTTGAATAAAATCCGTTTCTTTTGCTGATAAAAAAATACCAAACAATTAGCTCATTAGTCTACTACTTGTTTATCATTGTAGAGGTAGTTGTAGAAAGTACTTGTTTGGAGGAGAGAGAAACTCAAAATGTGCTCCTACAACCCCTCCAAACAACTACGTAGGTTAATATCGTTGGAGATATTCTTCAAACTTCTTGTTTTTTTTCTTTCAATAAACTAAGCAAATATATTTTTTTAATCAAAAATAAATAAATTTATAAATGAAGCAAACAGAACAAAGAAAAGAGACATAAAGCTCGAAGAAGAGCATGGTCAAAAGCAAAAACAACAAAATTAGGGTATCAAAATCAGGCGACCCAATGGGGCTAGAAGCCCGCTACTATAATGAGGGTTCAACGTCGCCTCAATCTTCCTAAAGCCCTTCTCAACTGAGTCTCTATAGTTGTCACACCCCAATTTTAGTAAACCGAACTTAGGACGCGAACGTCTAAAACAATAAAACATTTTGAAACCTTTTACATAAATCACTTTAAAATCACCATTTGTTCATCAAAAATAATCATTTACAACTTAAAGGTACGTCCCAACAAATGGACAAAAAGCAAGGTATACGTCGCTAGACTCAAAAGTAAACCCAGAATCCCGCTCCTAGCTCTTCAAGCTTCGGAAGCTCACCTAGTCCAACCTGCGACTGGTACCTGTAGGAAAAGAAGCTAGGGGTGAGCGTTCGCTCACCACCACAGATAACAGACTGACTACGACATACTTAGCAGACAATGCCGGTAACACCAACAACAACTCAACACCGGGGACTACTATCCCCAAACTCAAGTAACCCGACTGACACACACACACTGATACTTTCCTCAACCGACTCAACACTCGGACACGTAAAGTAGACCCGACTCAATGATTGACGACCTCCTCCAAAGACACGACAGACAACCACGCAACACCCAAGATCACAAAGGATCGCACACCAAACAAGATCACAAAGGATCGCACGCCAGCTGCTCAGTAACCCCATCTCTCTCTCTCGCCCTTTACCGATACCTGTTAGGTCAGGCGGTCGACCTGCCGCGCAACTTCTCCCGATCTCAATCGGAAGGCTAGCCCACAACCTCTCCCCTACCCTCGATCTCAGTCGGGTGACTAGCCACACCCGCGCAAACCACGAAACTTCTCCCGACACACAGCCGGGAGGCTAGCCCACAACCTCTCCGCTTCCCCCGATCCCAGTCGGGAGGCTAGCCACACCACCAACCTCGCAATCCTTCTCCCGATCCCAATCGGGAGGCTAGCTCACAACCTCTCCGCTTCCCCCGATCCCAGTCGGGAGGCTAGCCACACCACGCAACTTCCCCGACACAAAGTCGGGTTTCCAACCTCAGGTAACCACAATCACAATCACAAGCAAAGTTCAACAAAAAACAACAACACAGGTTCAACACTCCACAGGCACTCATGGCCACCCAAGACACCAATAGTAAAACACGGACTCAACAACCCCGCGGGCACTCACGGCCTCCCAAGGCACACCAACAGTAAAACACGGACTCAACAACCCCGCGGGCACTCACGGCCTCCCAAGGCACAACAACAGTAACTCACGGGCTCAACAACCCCACGGCACTCACGGCCTCCCAAGACATACCAATAGTAACTCACGGGATCAACAACCCCACGGGCACTCACGGCCTCCCAAGACACACCAACAGTAACTCACGGGCTCAACAACCCCACAGGCACTCACGGCCTCCCAAGACACACCAACAGTAACTCACGGGCTCAACAACCCCACGGGCACTCACGGCCTCCCAAGACACACCTACAGTAACTCACGGGCTCAACAACCCCACGAGCACTCATGGCCACCCAAGACACAACAGTAAAGTACGGACTCTCATGGCCACCCAAGACACAACAGTAAAGTACGGGCTCTCATGGTCACCCAAGACACAACAGTAAAGTACGGGCTCTCATGGCCACCCAAGACACGAATTACACAATCAACCTTCGGGCATAACCAATGCCTCCAGCAGTTCTAATATCAACAGTTTCACAATCAACCTCCGGGCATGGTCATATGCCTCCAGTAATTCTAATATCAACAGTTTCACAATCAACCTCCAGGCATGGTCATATGCCTCCAGTAATTCTATTATCGATAAGTTCACTGCTCCTACGACACTACTAAGTGTCACATGCATTTCTAAAGTTCGCTACATTCCCGTATCATGCCTTTCTAATGTTCGATAAACCTACATAACCCACGACACCCCGGTGTCACATGCAATTCTACTGTTAACTTTCCCTAGGCAGGGCCGAGATCCGGCTACTTTTCCCTACCTCGTATGCTTTCTCCAAAAGCGCACAATTAGGCTCCGGCGTGATCTCGGTCACTCGCCTAGCCTTCCCTTTCCTCTGTCAGCGGTACGATCTAATAAGAACACAATTTTAAATGCTTTTAAGCTTGCAGGCATAAACTGAATTTTAATAAACCTGACGCCAAAAGTAACACCAACAATGTCGATCACTCCCAAACTCCCCAATTACTCGACATTGTCGATATTGGACCCGGAAAGGCACAATTCGCCCGACATGGCAAATCTGCCCGGGTTTTGAAAACGCCCTTCCGGGGCTCCGAAACTTCCCGTTTTCGTTTCTACGGTCTTAGAATAATTCAAGGGTTCCTAGGCACTCGACGTAATCGAATTCCGACTTCCGAGTCATTTAATTAGCGTTTAAAGTTTCTAAACCCGTCAATTACAACTTTCATAATTTAATTTCAAATTTCTATCCGGTTGTAGATTAATTACTTGGGGAACATTCTAAACCACCCGAACACAAAAACCCGATACCCAAGCATGTGGGCCCCACACGGCCACAATAGGAAAATTTCCTTTTCGCCCCAAAACGTTCCTAACGAACCCCAAACCTCAACCATTCATCTTTAAACCAATTTTAAACAAAACCCAACCTTAATCAAACCGTTTAAACTCAAACCCTAAATTTCAAACGTACTAAAACGAAAATCGGTTAGATGCTCACCGTAGAGAATGACGGTGTGAACTCGATTCCTCTATCTTTGAGACGATCCAACGGTTTGATGAACGAGAGGAGGCAAAACCCTAGCCAAACTTTCTCTTTTCTTCTCTCCTTTTCTCTCTTCTTCTAACTCACTTTCTCTCTCTAAAAAGTCTTAATTTTCACACTATGGTCGAACCCACCATTTGATCTTCCTTTTGTTTTGTTTTAAAAATCAAAACTAATACTTAATTACAAAACTAACACTAAAAGTAGTCTTCTCTTGTCTTGTCCAAAAAACCTAACACCACCACATTGGTGACATGTGGCAAGTGGGTCCCACACCTTTTTGGAAAATATCTTCTAGATAGTTTCCAATCAGATTCGCGAAATTCGGCCGTTTCGGGCCCCGAACGGGCACTTTTTCCAAGAAATTACGAAACTTCACGGGCTACAAGGAAACGGCTCAACTAAGACCGCTGCGATGACGGCTAAGCTTTTTGGATCCAAAACGGTCCTCGAATGGACCAAAACGTCGCTCGGTTGACTTTTCCAGCGAAAAGTCAACATTTCCCAAACTGAACAGAAAGTTGCCCTGAGTCCCCCGGAACTCACTTTGGTCGATATCGGGGTCAACTTAAGTCCGGTATGACCCTCGGGGTCAATCTTAGGTTTAATTAAGTGTCTGCTTAAAATTTTTAAATTTTCCTGTTTTTCGCAGATTTGACTGGCGTTGACCGGGAGTGGTTCTTACAATAGTGAACTCCCAAACTTTCCGCAAATCTAGCCATAGTGTAGGTAACACTGTCCTAGTTTTCCCATCGATCAACGACAAAGGAAACCTTGAGAAAAGCATTTGGTTAAGAGGTGGAATTACCAAAATCGACCTGAGGCGGTGGAGTTAACTCGTCAGCGAGAGGGAAAAGCTCCCAATCAAGACCTTCGTAAAGATTCGTAATAGAGGCAGTATTAGATCTACCGACGTTCGAAGCCATATCAACCCACCTATCTATCATGTTTCCAGGCACACCCACAGACCCCCAGCTTCAACTGAAGCGACGGGTGGTGGGTAGAGACAGGAGGTGGTGTAACCTATTCAACAAGAGCGAGGGCTCGAGAGTCCCCTCTAAAACTGGCGGACGGAGAGTGGTAAGGATCGAATCAACAAGAACCGTCAGACTACACCACATAATCGTCGAGGCCCTTACCTCGACCCTAACCGGCGGGGAAGGTAAGGGAGGGAATCATCATGAGTTGGCTTGAGAAACACATCAACACAGAACCTTGGTCCTCGAGTGACGATCACTCGATTGTTTGTAGTGACATCCAACACATGAACCAGGAATAAAAGCCCTAGACAAGTGGGCTGCAGTCAATGAACAAGGATGGATGGTAACCAACGTACCGAGCTTCGCAATAAAGAAAATATATAAAGTGCTTCGTAGTTTAATAATGTAAAAAGAAGGCCAACAAATGAACATGAACATTTTGAGCTGGTAGGGAAAAAAAATATGTTAAAACATTACAATAATAACAAGTTAAGAGCACAAGTGAGGAAGGGTGTCACCACATAAAGGTCTTACTTACGAATATAGATTCAAGTGGAGCTATTGATGAGCATAAATTTGTCTTATTTAATTTGGCTAGTTTTCCCTGTATTTTTTTGTTTTTTGTTCATGTTTTTATATTTTTAGCGTTTAATTGTTATTTGTGCTAAAACCTCGACCATCGTCGATATTTTTCGAATGTACGAAATATATTCATGATAAGTCTTGTTTTGTAGGTCGCGAAGAAAAATATCGGTGCTAGAACGAGATCGATCGGAGCACAAGTTTAGCGGGAATGTGCGATCGAAGCTTCATATTAAAAATTGAAAATGGTTACAGACTGGCCTGATCTGATCCAACAGCGGAACATGTGTTCTCCATGTGCACGCGAATCAGGGTCGTGTATTGTGCGTGCTGACCGTGTTGACCTGGTCAACGATCTCACCAGAACGCGCCAGTGTGATCCGACAGTCCACACAAGCAGTTGCACCTGATCTTCCAGCACCCGCCCACACGAGATTGGTTGCTTCAGCTCTCGCTCCTTCTCCCCTCATGCAACACGTGTAAGCAAGTGGATAAGAGCAGATTATTTTGTGTGAATGTGAAGCTATTTATTTTTTTGTTTTTCTATATATATGTATGGTAAGATATATTTTTTATATCAGATTTTTACATACAAAAAATTAAAATTTCTTTTTTCTCTTCTTCTCACTTTAGCGTTCTAGAGTGTTCTTCATTTTGTGATCAAATTTCTACCACTTGAGGCCATAATTTTGACGGTCTAAGAAAGTTTCAAGCATCCATGAGCCTCTCATCATCTCAAACTTCTCCATTTAAGAGATAATCGTAGGGACTCTGTGAGATCTTCTCCCCCTCACAGGTTTTATGAGTTTCATGGTAGGGCATGGAGCGGTGCCAATGATGGACATAAGTCATGGAGGTCATGACAGACACACGAGGAGGAGGAAAAAGGGGGGGCATAGAAAAAAATGAAGAAAAACATTAAAAAGCCATATAACATTGTTTTAGTTACGTTTATTTATTAATATGTTAATAGTATAAATTGAAATCCTCTTTTTTTAGCGAAAGGTGAAACTTTTATTAATTAAAATTAACTACAATGTTGTGCAGCGAAGAACGTGCTCCCGACCACGAAAGGACAAAATAAAGAACAAGGGTTCACTGATCCTTGTAATACTAGAATCGTCATAGAAGGTATTGTGACGCCTCTTAGGCAATGAGAGAATACGAGGGATCAAAAGGGGGTATAGGGAGTCCTACTCCGAAAGCTGGCCAAGGACCTCAATAACAGTGGGGGGGGGGGGGGGGGACAAAGCATCGTCTAGGGACCCCTCCTAGGGCCAGTCCTTGATGCTTGGCCGGTCTAGCATTCCTCCTGGTGGGGCTGCTTCCCAGCCCTTGCCTGATCTTCCTGAGGTACTCCTCCTGCCGGCCACTTAAGCGCCCCAATTGCATCGCTCTCACCCTCTCCAGCCCCCTAGAAATGGGCGCTGGAACTTCAATAACTGAATCAGCAAAGAGCTGACCGATCACTTGTTGGGCGTTAACTCGAGGTACCAGACGGTTAGGTACAGTGCTCGAGGAAACCCGGGAGATCCTTCCTAGGGACAAGGAGCCCTTAGGTACGGTGTTCGGGGAAACATGCCTGGATCCGTGCAGGTTGGGCGGCTGTGAAGGCTCATTCCAATCTGTAGTATAGGGCTTTACCTACTTATCCTTGTGATATTCCAAAAGAGACGAATCATACATTGGGGTGCCTCGGAGTTCCCAAGGACAGTCCTTAAGAATATGGCCAATTTACCACAGTTAAAACAGAAGCTCGGGAGCTTGGAGTAGATTAGCTCGATCTTCATCGGGTCTGGGAACTCTTTAAAGTGGAGAACCATACCGCACCAGAGTGGCCGCTCGATGAGGTGCTAGGATTGGACCCGAACTGTTCTACCCTAACACATCCCCCACTGGTCGCTCGGGACTTCCACCGCAGTCCCCAATGCATCCCCAATGGTCATTCTTGTCGCCTTCGTACGGACCAGAGGTGGCAAGCTTAGTGCATGAACCCACATCTGTATGCCAAGGTTGGCATCTCCCGAGCACAGGGGTCCAGGTCATCTAACAGTAAGGCCCGACTACCAAAGCACCAGGGCTCATTGCTCTGAACCCATGTCCGAGATTCAGATGACCGTAAGCAGAAACCGAACAGACCTGGTCCCAAGTCCTTGACGACGAGCCCCTCCGCTACTTTTCCCCATGTTGTAGTGATAATACGTAGAAGAGCCTCCTTCCGGTGGATGTGTTGGTGATCAGAGCTTGCCCACCATGCCCCATTGTTGTCAAGCAATGGCCTTAGAGACGACCGGAGAGAACGGAACAATGACCTCGACCTCGATCGAGTACGAAGACAATCCATCCTGGAGGGCTGCTAGGGAAGCATGGTGATCTGCCTCCACTACAGTCGTGGGTGAAGGAGGCTCGTCCAGGCTCAAGTTCGGTCGCCGGTCACACCCCATCCCCTCAGGTATTGTTAGGAAAGCAGGAATGAGGGGAATCTGATCCTGGTTTGGAAGACACCGTCACAGGCCTCAAGCTTCCACAGTCGTTCTCGGGAGATCCTCCATAGGAGCCTTTCCTTTCGACGGATCCCGTATCAAGGTGGAGGCGACAGTACTGGGTCCTGTAGGTGAGCTGAGACTGTAACCCTAATGGATGGGTCACTATGAACGGCTAACGAGTCCGACGGACTACGGTTTGGTGGAGGAAGAGTCAGGACAAGGGTTGGTGGAGACGGTCGCATGTTGCTTGGGAAAGAAGCAACAGTGGGACGTCGCACTAGCCTTCCCCGTTTCGGTTTCGAAACCGGTAACGAAGAAACCGCTCCCATAGAGAAGGGAACCAACTCCGTTGAGAGTCCCGGAATGAGCGGCGACAGTGCAGGCATAGAAGATGGAGAGGAGGATGAAGCCGGAGCAAGTGGTTTGGGCTTCCTCCTTCGACGTGTCTTATCCCCAGCACCGGGCACGGTCTGCGAGGGATTGGACAACACAGAGGTAACGGAATCGACATGCTCAACGACGCTAGCCATAGGTGGAGGCACGATAGAGAACAGAGCAGCGGCGGAGACAGAGAGTAGCGTCATAGCTATCATAGACGGCTAAGATTAAAAAGAGATTTCAAATTACGAGAGAGCAAAAAAATCATATTGAAATCCTTTCACATTTAAAGTAGACAATGTTATTTTGATATATAATATTACAATAACACAGCGTTTCCTGAAACAAAAAACGAAATGAAGGAACATAAACCTAATAGAATGATACATGTCACTGTGTCCAATACATGCATGGTTATGGCTCGAATTAATGAGTTGGGTGCACCACACATCCATGTTCCGTGCCCACGAAAACGTGACTCATTTCCCACAAACAAAGCACATGAGCCTCATCACATATTTCGTCACGTGTTCTGTAGATATTAAATATTTTCCGACATTTGCCAAAAACAAAGTGGAACGAAACCCGACGTAGAAATGTGTCTTTCATTCAATTTGTTTATTTTTCACGTGCGTAATTCATTTCCTTCTAGTTTAGACAGATGCCTAATATAGGGCTGCTGAGTCTCTCAACTTCAACCACATTTATGTATCTTCTTCCTTACAACTGCTGCTTAGGTCGCTTATAACTCTTTTTGTCCGCTAACGTGAGAAATACATCCCCATCAGCTCTATATTACCACCCTTTTTTCATGTGTAAGTTCTCTAATAACATCTCATTGCTTTTAGCTAGACTTTTGTTTGGATGAACTGACTTGTTGAATAAATAACACTTATTGATCAAATTTAAAAGATCTTTCTGGTTATTATTTTTTGAGTTTTCTTCATCCAAAACTAACGACAACATTTATTCTGATGGAAAATATTAGTACAGGTAAAGTATGGAAAGAATATAGTTGGAAAGTTCCAAGAAAAGGTCAAGCCCGGTTAGAATCGTCAAAACAAAGTTCAAAATAGGTTACGACTCATGGTTTTCCCTTGGATAAACTGATTCAGTGAATAAATAACAATTATTGATCAAATTTAACAGATCCTTCTGGTTATTAATTTTTCTAGTCGGTACATAT
This sequence comes from Erodium maritimum, assembly GCA_963921825.1. NCBI lineage: Eukaryota > Viridiplantae > Streptophyta > Magnoliopsida > Geraniales > Geraniaceae > Erodium > Erodium maritimum. Next base: position 23,765,895 of record OY997596.1, on the reverse strand, counting down.
TAAGAAAGTCAAACGTTACAATAGTAGCCAACTAAAGTTCGGCGATGGTAGTTTTTTGGACAAAAGTGTGAGATTAATGTTATAATATAACTATAACTAGACCTTCAACTATCAGCTTGAGTTTTTTATTTTGTTGATCCTATATCATGGTATCAGAGCTTGCTATCTCACAGACAGAGGTTCGAACCCCCCTTTTTACAAAAAATACCACTTTCTTCTTAATTTATCATATTTGATCCAAATAAGCCCGTCATTATCTCTCTTCTCAATGGGCTTTGTCTTCTCTTCTAAATAATTCACCTCTAAACCCGTAAACGGACTTGTCCGTGAAAGCGTGTATTAGAATATAACTATAATTGTATCTTTACATGTTCTGTTTGTTTTGTTGGAATGATGCTTAGCTGTTGAGATTTTTCTCTTGACTTAATCTTTACCTCAAAGATTAATTTTATCAATAAATTTGTTGATAAAAAAGAACTACAAGTTTTAGTTGAGTTGGTCCTGTAATAATTAACTCATTCATATTAATTGTATGTCATAGGTCCACCTTATATGTACTGATTTGAATCAGATAACAATAAAAATTGTAACCTAAAAAACACAAAAAAAAAAAAGGTTTCTAGATAGAGAGACTCTCACCTCTCTGTACAAACCCTACCCATCCTCTTCCTCCTCAGAGCACACCGCAGTCGCCCCTCCTCCCTTCGTCGGCGATCTCCTTCCACGGAGGTCGCTGGCGGTCATCTCGACCCCTCCGTCGTCCTTTTCCTCCCCTGGTTCCCTCCCCCTTTTCTTTCTAGACCCTCGCCTCGCTTCGCTTCTCCTTTTCTCCGTTCTTCTCCGGTGAAGTGTGGTGGCTGGCTTTCCTCGCCGACGGTGGCGTCATCCCAGATCTGACCGTGGGACGTCCTTCTCTTGGTAGATCAACGCGGATCGGTAGCCCCTGCCTCCCTGGGCTCTAGTTGGCTCGCCGCTACTTCTTCGCTGTGTTTGGGGGTTGAGGTGTCTCGGATCCGGCGTGGGATGGCTTTCCTCTCCTGCTATGGTGAGGATTGTCGCGGATCTGGTCGCCCTCGCCCTCTATGGTTGTTCCTGCGGTGTTGCAGCTGAAGTCCCCCTTCTCCAGATTCCGGCGACTTCTTTTAGGCTCCGGTGTGGGACGCGTTTCCTGCTCAAGAATCATTGTGGCCCTTCTTGTTCGTCCTCGCTGTTGTGGGTAGATCCTTCTCAGAGGCGCCGTTTGTAGGTCGTTTCCAGATCTGCGGCTTCTTGAGGTTCTAGTTAGGTTTTCTTCTCCCTTACTACCTTTATCCTCTTTGATTCATTTTCTTGTGCTCCTGTCTACCTCGGTGGTCGTAATCGCCAGCCTGGGGTTGGCCTCCGGCGAAAGCATGAGGCTTTTGTCCTAGGGTAATAATCGTTTAATGTATGGGTTTGGTTTAAGTCCCTGCCATGTTGCGATGATGATCACCGACAATTGCAAGATCTCCGTTCCTTCACTGGATTTGGGGGTTTTGTGGATTAGAGAGTAGATGACATTCCTTTCTAGATTAGGGTTGAGGGGCCTTGGATTGTAGGTACCTGCTGGTTCGTTTGGGCTTAATGGTAGACAAATCTGGGTTCTCAGACCTGTTTTTTCCTTGGCTTCATGGTAGAAAAATCTAGTTTTTAGAACTTGTTTTTTTTCACGGTTTCATTGTTCTTAGTTTCATCTTCACTTCTTCAGTGCCCCTGGTTGAGTTTATGGTTGGTTCAGCCTCAGCTTGTTGACGTTGTTCATGAGATTCTATTAGAGTGGAATGCTCCTCATTGTACTTCACCCATGCTCTTCATTTCAGAGAGCATGTTTTAATTTATGCTTTGCTGATAAAAAAAACAAAAAAAAATCGTACTTTAATATGAAATCAGTTATATAAAGGATACGGGAAATTGAGGAAGAATTTGTTCATATAAATACGAATAAGATATAGGATGAGTCTGTTTATGAATGCATGTCCATTAACATGTAATTTCTCTAACTAGAATTTAGTTTAGATAAATGGTTTTAGTTAATATATTAGTAGTATTGGTCAGAACTAATAGATCCCTCTGCTTATTAATTTTTCTAGTTTGTACATAACATGAACATTGAACAACATAATGCTTTTCCACCAGAATTCGTATCCTAAACGAGGTCAGTTGTTTGGATATAAGTATAAGGTTGAAATAGTTCATTTGTATATTTGTCTATTGTGGTAGCTATATGTCGTCATTATTCACGTGTATTTTTATTGTTAATTTTTGTTCGATGATTAATCGAGCAACATTCGAGATCATAGAAGTAAATTATATTATTTTTTTGGTATTTGGTGGAGTACATATAGATCCGATCAATGGCCTTGTGTCCGCTCTTTGTGACTAGTATGTGGTTTATTTTGTGATGCCATATACGCAGGAACTTCAATATTCTTCGAATGTCATAAAGAAAAAATTGTTGAACATTGTTAACCATTTGTTTTGTTATATGGAAATCGTGTATACTTGTTCTAGTGATCGATTATTTGTGTGACTCAGGGTCTATGTATCATAGGTAATAGCGTATACATAATTTTTTTTCCTTCCAAACATATTTCCTTTAGCTTAATGTTTTGAGTCTCTTCCCTTTCAAGGATGTGGTAATAACCGATAAATATATATTGCTTGAACAACTATATTATAGTGGACATGTAAAGAAGGTTAACAAAAACATCATCTATATTGATATGTTTTTTAAACTATACACGATCACCTATATAAGAAATAAGTTCAAACCACCATATTGATTCCAAAGCATAGGGTCGAGGAAAAGCGGGCATAAAGACCAAACCAAATGTTTTGGATTAGCTATTGTCTATACTCAACAATGTTTGACCAAGACGGTTTGTTTTGGCCAAACAAACGCAAGTCTAACTAAGACATGAAGACATGTCTAGGTCTTAACTCATATCCTAAGTAAGTCAATGCTAAGTCGACCATACCGATGCGATCAAAAATGAATTCAAATTTAAATCACATATCTCGGTGCGCCAATCTAGGATATTCCCTAGTTAATACCAATCTTAGCATCTCTAAAGGCTATCTAAAGAGACAAGAACTTCATTACAATTGCACGACTAGTTGGATATCAATTAATTAGAGGAATCAAAACCTGTGATACGAGGAGACATGAAGGTGGAGGCGGTTAACCAAAATGTTTAATCCCTCAATGATCACAGAGTAGATTCCCATGGACACGGGACTTTTAAGTGAAAGTCTTTTTTTACCAAACCTCTATTTGTTAATGAGGAAACTCTATGTCACCTCATTGTACTAAGGTCAAACATCAAATCATAACCCACATATATAAAAAGTATCAGATAGAAACAAGTTTCACCAATTAATTGTCAAAATGTATCAAAATTTGTTAAGTGTGACTGACACCATGAAATACTAGTCACATGGTTGTCACGTGCTCTAAAACTTTCCTAAAATAGAAACTTCAACCTTTAGTTTATTCTCAAATCATAACGTGAACCTTTTGTTTATTCTTAAATCATAACGTAAATCTTTTCGTTTATTCTCAAATCATAACTCTGAACTATCAACTTTTCCTGTTACTCACTAAACGGCGGTTAAACTTTTGGACGGAAAATACCAAAGTTGCGGTCAACGTTACTACATGAAAATTTACGTTTGCTTGGGTTAGGATTTAGTAATAAACGAAATGTGGGGGTGAGGACATGGTGTATTAATGTTTAATCTTTGCTTTTTCTTGATTGAGCTCTTACTCATATGAAATGAATGACTTTCGGGTTGTTTATTGAGATGACATAAAACCATGTTTTCAAATTGAGGTCTTGTCTTGCACTTATAAACATATCATGCCCTAACAATTATGGCCTCTCAAATATTCCACGATTACGTCTCTGCTAAATATCTTAGGGAAAGGATGGATCCCAAAATATCAAGCATGTTGGATGATGTGAAGTATGGTTTAAGGGTGGTCAACCCATAATGAAATTTGGGGTCTATTCTTACAAAATATCCCAAGCGACTTGATCTTATTCATGACTTCTTGATGAAGGCTTATTTCATTTGAACTTTTAATAAAATTATTTTGAGTATGGGTTGATTTCTATACGCTTGACAAGCCTAGTTCATACTCTTCTGATCATGACGATAGACATTAATAATTCTCTTTAAGTAATGTGTGTTTGATCAGGGTGTCTTTTCATATGGATCCTCGATGCGTGTAAAAAAACACACCTATTGAGTCTTATATCTTAGGTTAGGTAGTTTCCGCTACTTATGTCTATGTCAATAATCAAACTCCTCACCAACGACTTACCTTTATTCGTTTTAAAAGGCACTAGTGTCTTTCCCTTATATGTAGTATTAGGTCGCAAATCACATCGTTGTTGAATCTTGGGTGTGAGGAATATGATTTTCATAACTTCTATACAAATGCATGTGTAATTAGTAACCAGGTACAAGATTTTGAAGCTAAAATGTTTGTGGCCGCCTCCCTTAAACTACAAACAAGCATCGTCAACCAATATTCTACAATTAAATTAAACACAAAGACCCGAGAGACGTTTTACTCTTGCCACCTCTAACATAAAGCATAGTAGACCAACTCAGTCTTAATGTCATAACCCATCGAGTTAAACGTGTTAGATTAAAGCTATGACCATAAGGAAATTAGGAGAAGAGTATGATAAGTCTTTGAGGCAAATGATGGATCTGAGTTCAACTTTAGAATGTTAAACAAAAGTTCTTCCTAGAAGACAACCCAGATGATTTAAAAAATTTTCTATTTTCTGTTGTTAAAAATAAGTTTCTATTTTATATTTCCTTCCCCAAGCTAAGCAATACTCGTTGAGTGTCATTTCTTTATGTCTACCTCACTAGTTTGTGGGGTCTTGCAACTCCTAAAATCCAACTACAATAGAAACCACAAGAGTACCACCTGAAGAAAGTAACCTAAACTACTCTATTTGTTGTGTTTTATCGTCAATCACAATCAAACATTTTTTTGTGGGATAGGAGACCCTTGGAGTTTCCCTTGACAAAGTTTAGGGAATAGGGTAGAGGAAGTTAATCTCCGAAGTATGGCCGGCTTTTATTATTTGAACTATGTCTTGGCAATTCAATCCTTTGTCATCAGCATAGGAAGGTCAGGTCTAACCAGATATGGAAATAGATTGTCGGAAAATTACATAGAAAGACGGAAATGCTTCTTGAACTGCAGAAAATGGCTTATTAACTTTTCCCACGAATTACAACTCTCAGCTTAATATTCTTCTAAAAACAGCTTCAACACTTCCCTCCATCGTGATTCTACCATTCTGGAAAGTTGGAGCACATTTTTTTTTCACTTGTTGTCGCTATCCAACTAATTGATGAAAAACGTATTGTCGGTATAAATTAACACCTAAACTTGCTACTTAAGTCTGTTTTCGCCCTAGAAGAGCTTTTAAAGACACTTTTTTTATCCACTCGATATTTCCTTATGTTTTGTGTCTAGGTATCGAACCTAAACATAGAGTTGAAGCTTGAGCATAGTAAAAAAGGAGTGGTATCTTAAAGAGGAAGCTCTAGTATAAAGAAAACACAGATGGACTCCAAGTTGCTGACTAACCTTGCATTCCCACGACGTGGAGGACAAATCTACGACGTTTCAGCTAGGGTTTTGGGAGCATCGGACAACCCACCTTAGCTCACGTCACCACGACGTGGAGTGAACTTCCCACGCTGTGAAAATAAAATTGTTCACGGCGGGGGAACGTTATTCCCCACGGGATATAAGGTACAACGAAGATATTTTTTACATATGTCTCATGGCGTGGAAATCGCACTGACCACGTTGCTAGACAATGTTTCATGGCTTGGATAATAGAGCCCATGACGTGGAACAATGAAGATTATAAAAACTATGAATAACCCTCCCTTAATATGAAAAAATAGAGGAGTTCCACACACCAAGTCTTCAGAGAGAGAGCCTTGAGGGTCTTGCCAAGGATAGAGGAGGAGCTTCATCTTCGTGGGTAGCTTCATTTAGCTTTCAAGGGCAAGGAGAGAAAGAGTGAGCTCAACATTGTGTGTTAGAAAACCAAAGGAATAAGAATAACAAGGCGGTCTTTGTGTTCTAGGAAGGACTCCTCACCCTCCATTAGAGTGTCATTTCTTGTCTTCTTTTGTTCATCTCATTTCTTGTATCTCGTGTTGATGACTCCGTGGATGTATGACTATATTATGTATATATTGGATTTGGTTAAATTCATATGCGATATTAATAGTTGGTTGTTGCTGTTTCAAAGTCTTTTAGTCTAGATTTTCATTTCATGAGCGAAGGGTTTCATCTTTGTGTTCTAAGGCCATATAGCTCAAGAGTAGAACATAAGCAAAACTAGGAGGTTGTTCATGTGGTTTGGTCATTAATAGCTCGATTGCATGTTTTCTACTTTAAAAATCAAAGCTTTATTAGAAGAATTTTTCAATATAGCGGTTTGGTTGTGCAAGAATGACCTACCTAGATGATCTTGTCGGCCAACTTTGTAGTTGGACAGTTGGATCACTTGGAAGGGAAATGCTAGTGGGCGCAAAGTGCGACTCTTGGAACGAGAGGTGGTTAACCTTGTGGTTAAAGATTAATCAATCCAAGCTATAGTTGTGGCTCTTTTCATAGAAGAAACCAACAAACCGTCGAGAAATTGTGAATGGTTTGCTAAGTCCTTGGAGTAGTAACTATGGGATGGCAAGTTTGCTACTATTATCTCTTATCTCTACCTGAACTGTATGCTCGCCCATATGCCTCTCTACTCATCCTCGACCCCTCCCCCCTCAAGAGCGCTCTCAGAACTTGTGGAGCCCACTTACTTCTACTTATGAAAGCCTAGCATGTGAACTACGATTCTAAATATGTACATATGTAAATAAGAAAGATAACTAGATTAGGGTAGTGGACAACTTTAGTATAGGTGAGTATTTTAAATTGATTTACGCAATGCTTCCCTATCGAATTGATCGGTACCTAACCGTTAAACTATACTAAGAATATAAGTAGTCATGTACTTGTATATATAATGAGTCTTGTTGTTAACATGTCCACTTTTGGAAATGTATAACTTGCTTGACGTAACGAGTCACTGCGACCGAGCCCGCAGAATAAAAGAAATCATATCAGGGGTTTGACTGAGTGATCACTCTCTTGGTATGAATCGACATTGTAGGTGTCGCCAAGATGACTCGCCACATGTGCTTAAACCGTTGACGGGGGCAAGAAAATGACCAGTGGTCGCCTACTCACACCATCGGTCCTCTGAGATGGTACCGTCTCCAAAACTTAATCTTGGTGGGCGCTCGTTAGACCCGTTTGGATCGTAGGTGTGGTGGTTCAGTCAATTTGACAACTTTTATTAGGACCCACCATTCAACGATTTGTCGTTCGTCTTAAGAGTGACATGTACACCTAGAAACCGCTAAACTCCGACCGCCATCACCGACATACTCGATAGATGGTTGTTCGAGTATTACCATATTCAATGAACGTACTTGACAGATGGCTCATCGCATACTACTATACCCGGTGCTCACACCCGTCGGTTATGTCATCGGGTACTGAGTACTTCTTGCTTCGCTTTTGGCCCTTTTCGTTCCAAATTCGTACAAAAGCTTAGGAAGAAGCATAATACTGAAACTAAGGAAAATGGAGTAAAGCTTATTGGAACGGGGTGAAAAAGTACTAAATGTGAGTTAAAACACACTGAAAAGACTGCAAAATGCACACTCATCAATAGAATACATATATTACTCATTTCAACGCATATTATCAAAAGTGAATGGATATAGTGAAATGATCAATTCGATTAACAAATTATGACATTGGGCGAGCAGATGTATGCTCGTAAATTCCATAAGAACTTATGCAATACAAATTAGTGAAGGTTCCTCAAAGACAACCCATATTGGAGTTTTTTTGACAAAATTGAACATTCAAGGGATTGAAACTGTAAGGAGTCGTAACAAGAAAACGAGATTGGAAAGAGATCGGCCACTAAACATCTTTTTTCTTTTCTGAAAAAAATAAACTCTGATCTTGTGAGTACCTCCCCTCCATCTTGGATGAGTCCACCACATCCAACAGCCATCCAAAGTACTAGAGGACGGGAAAAAAGAGTGGACAAAACCCAACTATAGAAGATAGAGCCCAAGCTCCTTAGCTTTGATAGTGGCCGAAAGGATAAAGTTAGAAAAGAGCCAAGTCAAGGAACGGAGAGGGCACATGACCAATGTAATTTTCAACATGCAAACCACTAATCATTGGGAAAGAAATATTAACATGTAGGTCTATGATCTTGAGTAAAACATGATTAATCATTGAACAACTAATAATAATATACAATGCATGTAAATAATTACGATCAAGATCGAGTCCAAGGAGAATAAAATTCACTCGAGGAGGTAGGTGAAGGCTCGTTTAGCCCATTCTAAGTCCATTTGGAATCATGGATCTACTCATGGTCGCCTTAAGTGCAACCCTACACTAAGAAGTCAAGGGTTAAAGGATACTTTTGATACACTATTTCTTGTCCTAATACTCTTCAAAGATAACAAAAAATATATTTACTTACACTCAATTTATGCAACTCTCACTACCAATATTCATAAATAGAGTTAGTTACATCACTGGATTAATCTACTTAGCTACACTTGAATCGCTTCTTATATACCATTCACCTTAAGGGTTATTGTAGTTAAACAGATCAGAATAAATCTAATTGATTTATTCTTATGTGATTACAAAAATTAATTAATATATCATGTAAGATTTATTTATTCTTATGGACTTTGTAATCTCCTATATAAAGTACCACAGAGCCTTAAAATCAAGAAAAATAATTCGGTTTTCATATTTTACATGTTATCAGAGCTCCCGGTTTCGATCCTTAACAAGGTCTTATGAATTCGTGGATTTGCCCACTTGTTAGCTTATGGATTTAAGAAGTGGCTGGGCGTTTAATTTTTTTTTCTTCTGCATCGTCATAATCAACCACAACCGTTTTCTACTTTCTATAATGTTTACACCATCGATCACGATACGAGATGTTGTTTGCGTTGTTAGTCACGAGATGAGATGATGTTTGTACCGTTGGCCACGAGACGAGATGCAGTTTGCACCGTCGGCCACAAGACGAGATGTTGTTTGCACGTCGGCCCTGAGACGAGTAGTTGTTTGCATTGTAAGCCACGAGACAAGATGTCATTTGCATCGTTGGCCCCGAGACGATTATCCCTTGCACCATCCATCAAAGGAATTATACGTGATTAGTCTATAATCTCCTTTTTTATGTTGGGCATTACGAATCTTCATGCTCCAATTTGAGGGGGAGTATTGAAGGTAATCAGATCAGAATAAATCTAATTGTTTATTCTGATTTGATTAAGGAAATTAATTAATATATCATGTAAGATTTAGTTCTTGTTATGAACTTTGTAATATCCTATATAAAGGACTACAGAGCCTTTAATAAAATCAAGAAAAACTTTTCAGTTTTCATATTTTACAAGGGTAGCTAGTATACAAGTGGATACACATGGAAATATGGGCTATATGGTTGTGGTAAAATACAAGTGTAAGTACACTCTAATCAAGTGGATATCATAGCATCAATAGATCAATTCATGAATAACTCCAATTATCAATCTACCAAGCGAAACCAACAATAAATGGAAAAAATCCTAAATTATCTACTAAGCTTGAAACACCTATGAGACTTAAGAATAATATATATTTCTATTTCATCCACAGGAAATCAAGACATGTGAATGTAGAAGTAGGTGTAATATAATTTTAGTCTCATGATTTTAGTCACAAGCGTAAACAAACTCCAATCAAGTGAATCAAGCACAAGAGAAAAACAAATAACACATTATTTTAATCCTAAAAATATTATCATATTAGCACAAAGCAAGTAAATACACATAAACACTCATGAACTAAAATATGGATATAATCCTTAAAAGTCCTATAATGATAATTAGCTCAAAAGATCCAAAATCATGTAATTCACTTCACCAATACCATATTAACCATAAACTCATGTATCAGGTTAAAGGAAATACCAATCACCAAAGCTCAATTTAAAGGTCGGGAAATTAAAGTTGTGCCAAAAGTGTGCATGAAACATGTATTTTACAAGAAGCGAAGTTAATTTATAGAGATAGAAAGGGGAAGCCTATATTGGGTTTTAAACCCAATCATTTCTATCTTGAATTTTTGTGACAATATCTCTCATCTTCCCCAAGCTTCAACTCATGGAAATGTAGAAGAAAAAGACAACAGAATGCTTCGTAAAACTTGAATCCGCTTAGGATATTCAGACATATGCTCTTTTGGTGGTAAATTGATCTCCTAAGCTTGAAGAAGGGTGTAGAGGGACATAATATGATTTGGAACCCTAAAAGACATGCCCCCCACTCAACTCATGTAGATATCTATTTAAGGAGGTCGCGAGGCCAAGAGTAATCCGACCATACCAAATTTTTGGTGTGCCAGTACAATCAGGTCAATGGGTGTGTAGGGGACCAATACCTCCATGTTCTCTTCCTCCCAGAGAGAGCATGTGGAAAGAATTTCCTAGAGACTTGCCATGGGGGACTTGGTCAGACTCGGCGACACTAGAATAGCCAATACTAGGGTTTCCTCCGAGGGCGGAGATGTTACCCCACGATGAAGCATGCCTTCAGGGACAGTCAACAAAGAGGGAATCACCAAGATTCGATCAACGTTGGGAAGAGGAAGTAGAGCACGTAGTGGTGTCCATGCCTTTTTCCTTAGGCCGCCAAGGTCGATGGACTCTTCCTCCTAAATATGGTTTCTTTACAGAAGCTTCAGAGACTCAAGACCGTCTTCAAGGATACGAGGAAGTGCTAGAGAAGGATTACTTGGCACCGAAGCAATGGCTAGGGATTTCACCAGATGACCCCTTAAAGGTTTCAATTGGGTCGACGCCGATGGGTGAGATCCGGGGAGAAGGCCATGATGTTTGTGGTAGTGGGTGGCAGGGACATCGGAGCTGGTCCGGGTAGGTTTGGCTTCGGTTTCCTCTTGCGTCGCGCCTTTAAGGGGCTTATGATTTCAGAGGATAGGTGGGGTAGTGGGACGGTCAAAGGTGATGCAGAGAATTGCATGGCTGGTGCAAGCGGCGATGGGACAACACTGAGAACTAGAGGGCGGTTGTGGTAGAAGGAGGTGACGTCAAGGGTAAACTAGGGCTTAGGGTTTCAACGGAAGAGACACACGACATGCGTGAGAAGAGGGAGTAAATTCTCTCGCACATTGAGAAGTTGACTAGTATTCCTTAACTTGACTAGTAAATTCTCTCGCACAATAGATCCCTCTTCTAAATTCTTATATTTATCTTAACAAAGATGAACCTGTCATGTCTCGGTATCATGTGCGAACTGGGCCTTATTGTGCAAAGTACGGATGCACGGGAGGGCGACATATGGACTTTTCACACGCGCGCGCACAAAAACTATTCACGTGTGCACAAGCTCTGGTACCCCTCCATACAAATGCTGACACGTGTCCTTTTCCACGCATCACGCATACAATGTACTAGTACAATGCACAAGTGTTGGTACATGTGGTACGAGCACCCGTGTATATAAAGTACTAGCGCCTGTGTATATGAAGTACCAGCACTTGTGCATGCAAGGTACCAGCACCTGTGTAGTTCAAATCGTATATATATTGAATCGGCCGTTTGAGAACCTGAAATAAGTCAATGTTAGAATTTGACAAAATCCTAGCATTTTTTTGGGTGGAAATGGCCTTCCGAGCAAAACTCAAAGCTATTCCATGATGTACGATGTTTTTCGACCATCCGAGGTCATGTAAGGGTCAAAATCGTACTTTTAGATTTCGGACGATTATTTCTTTTTTGTTTTAGGTTTTCTGGTTTCCTTTTTTTGAAATAGGGCTTTGGGATTACTTTTCTTAGCGTTTAGGATTTAGTTTTAAGGTTTAGGGTTTAGGGTTTAGGACGTTGGATTTTAGGGTTTGGTTTTTAGGGTTTAGGGGTTAGTTTTACGGTTTAGGGTTAATGGTTTAGGACGTTGGGGTTTAGGGTTTAGGGTTAATAGTTTAGGACGTTGGAGTTTAGGGTTTAGTTTTTAGGGTTAAGGGTTTAGGACGTTGGAGTTTAGGGTTTATATAAACACACGAGACTTTGATTATAAATCAGTTTTTTCTAGAATTATAAACATTGTACCAGTACTTGTGTTTGTATATTGTACCACCACCCGTGTGTGTGTTATATCAACACCTGTGTGTATGTACCAGTACCACGGGTGCACGCTACCAGCACTTTGTGCGCGCTAAAGGGACAAGTGTTACTTTCTCGTACGTCTACAGTTTATACGATAAAGACGGTTTATACGTTATCTTGTCATTATACTAAAAATATATAATTTATTTCATTTTTCTAAAATGATCAAGATATTTTAATAAAGAATAAAAACAAAACCCAATAATATCCGATGAATGTAGGGGAAGATTTTAGTGCCAGACTGACTTGTATACCCAATAAAATCAAATGATATCACGGTACTAATGAATGGTGTTTCTTTTCGAATAGTATAATATAATAAATAAAGACTATATTGACGAATACAGTAACACCTAAAACTAAACTCTACAACCACCCACATTAAAGAAATCGAAAGATCCCCTCTCCGAAAAAAAAAAGAAATCTAGAGATTCTCTCCGACCTGCACGTGTCAACGAGGCCACCAAGAGATATCGAATGGGTGGTGTGGTCCCTGATGTGGCAACCCGCAAAAAAAATATCCCGACATAAGAGCCAAACACACCCAACACGTGTCAGTGGTCGGGCCCCACGTCCCGACGAGCAGAACCACAAACACCGAATCTGGTCCCCACACGCAGATCAAAACAGGGGCTCTGGTACCGCCACGTCATCCCACCAAAAGGCAGCCAATGGCGGCTCATGCTCGGATCCAATCCAGTTGTTCATAGAAAGAGATATTTTCCGCGGCTGCCAAATTTTAATCATTTTTTCGGATATTTGTATTTGTTAATCATTTTCGCGAAATACGAGGTGAAAATTTTGTTTGGATGGGAGAGGTGGTTGAGGAAGGGTTGGAGAAGCGAGATGGGTCTGCGACAGCGGTGCAGTGGGAGAGGTTTCTTCCGAGGACGGCGCTGAGGGTTCTGCTCGTGGAGGCCGACGACTCCACTAGCCAGATTATCGCTGCTCTTCTAAGGAAATGCAGCTACAAAGGTTCTTGCTTTATTTTATGTCTGCTATGTGTTTGATCAAATGTCCCTGATGTCTTATCAGTTATAGTTAGTTACTTTCAAATATGAGCTTCTAGTTGGGGTCTAGAAGCTCAAATGAGATCTATTTATGCTTTTCAGTTGTGAAACCTGAAAATTGTCAAACCTTAGTTTCTGTCATGGCCTGCTGCTTCCACTTGTTGCTTTCTCTGCTAGTTACCTCCATGTGTTTTGTTGTCATCTTAGCACCAACTTGAAACCTTCAAGGTCCAATTTAACTGATCAACCAGTCTATTATTTCAAGTATACCTCCACTTTTGGTATGTTTGGAGTGAACAAAACAGATCACATCAATTTCACAACTGTAATTCATTTTTTTCTCTCTCTCACAGTTTCAGCAGTTCCTGATGGGTTCAAGGCATGGCAGATATTGAAGGGGAAACACCATAACATAGATCTTGTATTGACGGAAGTGGAGCTGCCGTCTATATCAGGGTTTGCTCTTCTTACTCTAGTCATGGAGCATGATGTTTGTAAAAGCATCCCTGTTATAAGTAAGCTTCTCCTTCCTCATTTACATGCTTGTTTTGGGCGTGAAGCTAAAGATTTTTGTATGCATACAGTGATGTCCTCCCATGACTCATTTAGCATGGTACTCAAATGTATGCTGAAAGGTGCAGCTGAACTTCTAATTAAGCCTGTAAGGAAGAACGAGCTGAGGAACCTATGGCAACATGTTTGGAGGAGGCACACTGCATGTTCCATTTTTATCCTACGCCTTTTGCCATAGTGGTTACATAGTTTCTGTTTCTTCCTTTGCTTCTAGTATATGGGTTTACATGTAGATGAGTAATTCCATTTTTCTTTTATCAGCTAGCTGGTGGACACATTCCCTCAAATTTAACTGCTACCCAGCAAAAAGTGGAAGCTTGTACTGATAATAACACAACAATCAATCATTCAAGTGATTATGTGATTTGTTCTAGTACAGACAAGGATAGCAGAGAGAAAGGAAGTGATGCACCGGTAAGTACTATCTTATGTGGTATCCATCATTTCTGTTATTTTCTGGTACCGTTTCTTTCACTGAACCTGAAAATGCAATGTGCAAAATCTTCAGCATCTTTCACAGCCAAAATGTAAGAATGCTTTTAATTTGAGCAACTCTCAAGTGGAGAAGCAGGAAGAGAGTGCTAAATTGCCTCAAGAATCAGTTATTCAACTGAGGGAAACTGAAGGTGTGCTGGCTGCTCTGTTATTTTCTTTTGTTTATTAATTGGTGGTGAGAGTACCTAACATCGTACTTTATGCAGAGAGCCCAAGTGAAATTGGAATAGATGTTGCCCAACCTCTTAATGCTTTGAGACTGGGGGTGGACCACGATTGTGCTGAAGCAATGACTCGGCATGAAAGCTTGGGACCTGAATGTGCAGGGAATGGTAACATCACAAGTGAGGGTAGCGGTAACAGAAGAGAAGTGGACGAGCCTCTGAGTGCACCAATTGACTTCATTGGCACATTTGATAATCACCCAATGTGCAGTCATGTAAACTCTGGTGTTATCTATGGTGGGTCAAACAAATTTGAAAGTATTCCACGATTGGAACTTTCATTGAGAAGACTTAGTCCCAAGGATGACAAAACTGATGAGAGACATACTTTAAGTCATTTTAATGCTTCTACCATTTCATGGTGAGTTGGCTGTTTCTCAGTGTTTTTGTTTACTGCCAGTGAAGAAGTTAAAACTTCCAACACTACATGGCTTGTGGTATGATAATTCAGTTGAGAACCTTGAGTTCCTGCCATCATGTTTCTTTTTGCTATGGACATCTAACGAGCCCAGCAATCTTCTTTGCAGGTGCAATAGTACTAAAACGTTGCACAGCTTTTTTCCAACATTGCCTGGTACTTGTACTGAATCGGAGGAGGGCACAGATAAAATCCGCCAACTTTTGTCCAGTCACTACTATGAAAATACAGTTGGTATTTCACAGAAGTGTGCCACATTGGGTAAAATTGAAGAAAACACGACCGCTCTGATTGATGATCTATCCGGTAAGGCAGAAATAGCATTTCCAAGACCTATTCCAGAGGCAGATTTTTGGAGTCCTAAACCTGCCTGCCAAGAGGAGAAGCATCCCTCGTTTCAGGCCAATACAAGAAGTAACAACTTGTATCAGAGGCCTGATGAAACTTTTGACGACCAAAGTGTCAGTGAAGAGAACAGTTCGGAAGAACTGAGACATGATGTTTCCTCTGCTACTGCTCAGAGTTGTAGCAGTAGTTTATGTAATGGGATTGCTACCCAACTTAGTTGCAATTTGAACGGGAGCATTTCTAAAGGAAATGCTGAAGATGAGCAGGCTAATCCCCCTGAGAAGTCGAATGATGGTGTAAGAAGGGCGGGATCCCTTGGCTCCAGCGAGAGAGAAGCAGCTCTCACCAAATTCAGACTGAAAAGGAAAGATAGATGCTATGAGAAAAAGGTATTATTTTGCATTTGTACATGGCTAGAGTCATAACTTAGCTGCTAAAATTGTTCAATAGAACAATGTATATCCGGTTGTTGAAAGTTGAAATTAAATTGTGGCCAGGTACGATACCAAAGCCGGAAGAGACTGGCAGAGCAGCGTCCCCGAGTGAAAGGTCAGTTTGTGCGCCAAGTACAAACGTCCACAGCTGGTGCTGATGGCTGATCCGCATGCATACTTGGTTGTAACAAGAGGTCCTTTGTCACGCCCCAATTTCAGTAAAACCGAACTAGAGACGCGAATTTTTTAAAACATAAAAACATTTGAAAACCTGTTTTCATTAAACACTTTAAAAGTACAATTTGTTCAACAAAATAATAATTACAGTTTAAAACACGTCCCAACACGTGGACAAAAGACGAGGTATCCGTCACTAGACTCAAAAGACAAGACCCGGACTCCGCTCCTAGCTCCACAAGCTTCGAGAGCTCACCTAGTCCGTCCCACGAACAGTACCTGTAGGAAAAGCCGCTAGGGGTGAGCGTTCGCTCACCACAACGGATAACAGACTGACTACGGCATAATTAGCAGACAAACAAGTAACACCAACAACAACTTAACACCGGGGAACACCATCCCCAACCCAAGTACTCTAACTGAACAAACACCCACGGTGACTTTCCTCGAATGACTCGACACTTGACACGCAAGGTAGACTCGACACAACGATCACGACCTCTTCCATGGACTCAAAGGGAACTACGCAACACCAAACAACATCACAAGGGATCACACACCAAACAAGATCACAAAGGATCGCACACCAAACAAGATCACAAAGGATCGCAAACCAGCTGCCAAGAACGCCCTCCCGGGACTCTAACCCGGTCAGGCCAACCCAAGAATGCTGCAACTTACCGGGACTCTAACCTATAAGCCAGCCGGAAAATGCTGCAACTTACTGGGACTCTAACCCATAAGCCAGCCGGAAAATGCTGCAACTTACTGGGACTTTAACCCATAAGCCAGCCAAGGTATGCTCACAAACCCAAACCACACACGCGCGGCCAGGACCCCTTTATTGGCGGGCGGGCCCCCTACCCCGTCTGAACATGCAGACGCGTGTGCTCGTGGACCCCCGCTTCAGGAAGCGGGCCCCCAACCTCCGGTAACCACAATCACAATCACAATCACAAACAAAATCAACAACCAGTAACAACACAGGTTCAACACCCACAGGCACTCATGGCCACCAAGACACTAACCGTAAAACTCGGACTCAACAGCCCCACAGGCACTCACGGCCTCCCAAGACACACTGACAGTAAGACACGGACTCAACAACCCCACAGGCACTCACGGCCTCCCAAGACACCAACCATAAAACACGCTTGCAACTTACCGAGACTCTAACTCGTAAGCCAGCTAAAGAAAGCTTGCAACCCCCCGAGACTCTAACTCGGTAGGACAGCCAAAGACACCAACCTTAGTACACGACTCTCAAGCCACCCAAAACACCAATTTAAATACACGGGCTCTCATGGCCACCCAAACACCAACAATTAACTACGGGCTCTCATGGCCACCCAGCCACCAATTTAAATACACGGGCTCTCAAGGCCACCCAAACTCAATCAATAAATAATACGGGCTCTCAAGGCCACCCAAACTCAATAATAAAACACGGGCTCTCAAGGCCACCCAAGACACCAAATAAGCAATCAACCTCCGGCTTAACCAAGCCTCCAACAGTCCTAATATCAACGGTTTCTCAAACAACCTCCGGGCATGGCCATATGCCTCCAGTACTCCTAATATCGATAAGTTCCCAATCAACCTCCGGGCATGGTCATATGCCTCCAGTAAAACAATTATCGCTAAGTTCTCTACTCCTACGACACTACTAAGTGTCACAAGCTTTTCAAATAATTAATAAGTTCCCATAACATGCTTTTCTGATAAACTCTACAATCCCGTATCATGCATTTCTAATATTCGATAAACCTACTTAACCCACGACACCCCGGTGTCACATGCAAATCTACTGTTAACTTTCCCTAGTCAGGGCCGAGATCCGGCTACTTTTCCCTACCTCGTGCGTGTTCTCCCAAAAGCCAACCACGAGCTCCGGTGATGCTCTCAGTCACTCACCCAGCTTTCCCTTGCCCCGGTCCGTGGCACGATCTAAAAGAACATAATTTAAGGGCACTTTTAAACTAGTACGAATAAACTGAAAACCATTAAACTCAAAGCCCAAACTTAACCCCGACAATGTCGATCACTCCCAAAATTCCCAATTACTCGACATTGTCGATAAAGGACCCGTAAAGGCCCGATTCGCCCGACATGGCGAATCTTCCCGGGTTTTTTTAATTGCCTTACGGGGCTCTAAAAGCCCCCATTTTCGTTTCTACGGTCTTAGAATAATTCAAGGAACCCAACGCACTTGACGGAATCGAATTCCGACTTCTAAGTCAATTAATTAACGTTTAAAGTTTCCAAAACCCGTTAATTACAACTTCTCCAATTTAATTCCAAATTTCGATTCGATTAAGGGTAAATGGTCCGGGGAACGTTTTAAACCACCCGAACGATAAAACCCAAGCACCCGAGCACGTGGGCCTCACCCACACTACTTGGCCGAGACCCTAGGGTTTAAGGGGGGGCTCGGCCACCATGTGGTGGATGGTACCAACTCCGGCCAGCCACCTCATGGCCGGCCGGCCACCACCCACGGTGGCCGGAGCTCCTCCCGAGCCTCCGGTCACCGGAAAACGTGAAATTAAACCCCCAAACACCTCTAAAACAACTCCAACACCTCCCCAACCTCCACACAACCCTAAGTCATTCGTTTTAACAAAACCCTAGCTTTCCAAAATAAACAAAACGAGAATCGGATTGGGTATTACCGTAGAGGAGGATGAGGGGAACGTGATTGCTCTTTGCTTGAAGACGATCCAAGGGCTTGATTCTCCTCCAAACCCTAACCCTTTCACCTTCTCTCTTCTTCTCCTTCTCCTTCTCTCTCTAACTCTCTTCTTCCTTTTTCTAATTTAATAAACTAACAACAAAACCTAACTTTTCCTCCTTTAAAACCTTATACTCGGCCACACCTTACAACCACACACTTTCCCCCCAAAACTAACACCACCATATACTTGAGAAGTGTCAAGGTGGGTCCCACACCCTTTGGAAAATATCTAGTTGATATTTTCCAATCAGTTTTGCGAAAAACGGACGTTTCGGGCCCCGAACGGGCACTTTTCCCAAGAAATTACGAAACTTGGCGGGCTACAAGGAAACGGCTCAACTAAGACTGCTGCGACGACGGCTAAGCTTTTTGGATCCCAAACGGTCCTCGAATGGACCAAAACGTCGCTCGGTTGACTTTTCCAGCGAAAAGTCAACATTTCCCAAATTGATCAGAAAGTTGCCCTGAGTCCCCCGGAACTCACTTTGGTCAATAAAGGGGTCAAATTAAGTCTGGTATGACACTCATGGTCATTTTAGGTTCACTTAACTATCAGTCTTAAAATTTTTAAATTTTTCCTGTTTTTCGCAGGTTTGACTGGCGTTGACCGGGAGTGGTTATTACACCCTTTATTGTATCAAGTGCAATATGGATGGAATTATTTTTCTGGGATTTGCTGCTTTAATCTTCCACTACAGTGATTTTAACCCACATTTTATAATTACTTACTGATCCAAGATAGTATTGTAAAGTTGGTAATCATGTATAAGGTTTTCCTAAGAACAAGTGTTGAGAATTCGTGAACAAAGCCCACATCTGCGGCTTGGTTTTGAGGCTCTATATCTGTATACCTCATAGCTTCATTAGCATCATCATGTGATGTTACCTTCTTCGATCACTGCCTCCCGTCCATATCTTTTGTAGAAAAATGGCCAACAAATTTACATACTTCTGTGAATGGGAAAGATGACAACCAAGAAAGGGAAATGAGATTTTTCTTAACTATTCAAGGACAATACTGTAAACTCGTATGACAAAAAGCTGCTACTACTACTAGCGGAAAATTCGTCGTTGATAACAGACTTAACGACATAAAATTTAAATTCTAAGGGAATAGACCTCCACGATTCTTAGAGCACCTCTAGTAGATATGTCACACGTTTTTCCAAGGCACCTGGGTATCAAATAACGATGACGTGGAGACAAAATGCATCAGTTTTTTGTGTGTTTATCCCACATTCTTGAGCTTTTCAGTCTCATGGTTTTATAATTTGATCCACTTTTATCTCGTTACTCGTATTTTTTCGGATGGGGTATATGAGCATTTGGTAGCTCTAGATCAGGAGGAACGAAGCAGTTTTTGGCAATATTTTTTACTCGGAGGAAAAGTTATTTCTTAGTCTACAGCTTCAGCCCTTTGCAGTTTCTCGGATCAACCAACCCATTGTAGTCATGATTGTCTTTTTTAGAGTGGCAAGCCAATCCATTCAATTGTTTCTAAAGTTTTTTTTTCTTTGTACTTTACAGTTGCTTTTTTTTGTTGGTCTTAATTTTGCTTATTATAAGATTCAGATAGGTGTTTATATTGTTTTGGCTATTTCAAACTGATCCTCAAGTTTTTGAATTTCGATCACCTATTATCTTAAAACACAAGGCATCAATAATTTAGGATAGGAATGTACATTGATTTTATAAATGAGTCTCAAATAATTTATTCTTTTTTATATGAAAAAAATAGATTATTATATAAACTTAAACCACAAACTTAGCCGTAAAATCTAAACCTAATGTTCATATAATCACTATCGTGATAGAGCCCGTCTCTAATAAAAAAAACTAATTTTTTTGCTTCGAATAAAAAATTCTCCATCGTGAATTCGATTTCGATCGGGAACACCGGGTCCCCATCGAAAATAGTGCGTTTTGTCATCCCTAGTTGTCCTTAGAGCATCTACAGTCCTTTAGCCTTATTGAGGATAAAAGGTTAAGACTAAAATAAAATAATAATAAATAATTAAGCTAAACATCAAGCTAAAACAAAGTATGTGCAGTCCAAGAGGCTAAAAGGTGGCTTAGGATTATTTCTTCCAAAATATCAAATCATTGGTAAGAAGGGTTGATGCTTAGCTTATAGCTTCCATTGCTTTCTCTTTCTTCAAAGGGTATTTTTTTTATTATTCCTCTCTCCTCGAAACTCCAAAATGCCAACCTATTAAACCATAAAAAATCGCCGACCTATTAGCTTATTGAGGCTAAAAGGAGAATATATATATGTCTCCTTTTTTAGCTTGACTACTAAAATTTTATTTGCAGTCCATTAGTCTGTTGTAGGCTAAACGATGAGGCAAAATGCGATTTTTTGAATTTAAAGAAAATTGAACATGATTAAAATTGCATTACACTTCAAAAAAACATTACGTTGACAACGACACTACGGCAATTGAAATGGAATAAGTTAGGGAACGGTGATACCATAGAAAGTAATCAATCGTGGTCTCCAAACCTAGTCTGTATGTCCTCGATGGGGTCGTCTTTCAATACGTAATGAGCATGTTGATCCTTCATCCTATCGTTGTTTGAAAGTATTACGTGGGAAGGGACTTGTGTTCCCTTATTGAATCTTGTTTCAGATTACTCATCTTCATCTATTTGCTCAATATAAACTTTATATGTATGACATTTTGTCTCCACAATCATATTGTGCATGATAACACATGCTCATGATTAGACTAAGTGACAAGGGCTTCCACATTCAGCTCGGACGAGTGATAATGTAAAACCGAGCTTGGAGGACCCCAAATGCTCGCTCCATATCCTTTCTACAAGCTTCATGGCATGCAACAAATTTCTTGTGCTTAAAAAGTTGAGGCAACAAGATTGCTTTTACAAAAACAGACCACGATGGGTAAATACCAGCAGCCAAGTAATAAGGAAGATTGTACTCATGTTCATTTACGGTGTAAGTGACCGGTGGTGGCCAACCATTGACGATGTCCGAAAACCACGAACGGTTAAGCACATTGATGTCGTCGTTCGACCCGCTATACCCAAAAATGCGGGCCATATCCACAAGTCATGCGTGGTCACAACCTTCTATCACCACCATCATTCTCTCCACATTTTTGATGGGGAGAGAATGATACATATCCCGAACCGCTCATGTCTTACTAGAGGTATTAATTATGTTGTTCCAATGCAAAGATAATATTTGTGAACACATCCTTGGGAATTCATAAGCGACGACAAATTTGAAGCTAGTTGTACACCGGTTGGATACAAAAATAGTCACGTATTAGACGTTCATGCCCAACTACACAATCTCTCTTCTGACAAAGCGGCGCTGCCGGTGGTAGGTTCAGTACTCGATCAAACAAATTGAAACCGCTGAGGTGGATTCATGATTTTATTTTCGATTACACGTTCAAGTTGTTACTCGTGATGTCTCGTTGGTGAGAAATGTTAAATTTGTTCTTCGGAATAGTTCACCATTGAATCAAACAAGGAGAATTAGGACAACAATTTAAGGATGGAAGAATAGAATAGATTTGTGTGTTTAAACATACCTCTACTTATACTAAACTAGGTGGGCGGCATCGAGCATTGCATGGTGCTTGGTGTGAAATCGTATCTAACATCTAATAAGTGTACACGTTATAACGATCAGACAATAAAAAGGATGCTATTTTTAACCCGTAATAAATTGCTTAAACTTTGAAAGGATATAAACACACAATAAACAGGGATTCAAATTTTTAACCTCTAACAAACAACATTGTTGAAATCAAACATTTGAAAATTAAAAAAAGAAATTGCTGACAAAATA
This sequence comes from Erodium maritimum, assembly GCA_963921825.1. Taxonomy (NCBI): domain Eukaryota; kingdom Viridiplantae; phylum Streptophyta; class Magnoliopsida; order Geraniales; family Geraniaceae; genus Erodium; species Erodium maritimum. The sequence continues at coordinate 23,743,327 of OY997596.1, read as the reverse complement.
AAATAGACAACCCTCTACCTTTATTACAACATAAACAACTTTTAAACTTTTTTATCATGACTTTCTAGATGATGACTCTTGAATCTCAACAATTATATCTATTACCGCAAGAGAGGTGGTACTATTAACATCACGTATATTTGATGTGATGAATTAAGATCATAGAACCTGATGCGTATAATTTTTTTTAACTCAAAACCAATACCATTTGTTGATAAGTGAACAAAACCAAAAAGAACAATATTGGAGAGATGGCGAAGATGGAAATAGCCTTATCAAATGTATCTGACTTGTATACATGAACCTAGTGTAGATTAAAGAGGACCTAATCATCTAAACGTCTCTTAGTAAAATTCCGTTTTGATTGAGCAATTTTTCCAATCCTTTTGGCTTGCCTAACTTACCTTTAAATTAAATAAATGAAAATCTAAGGGGTTTTACTAATTTAATAAAGTAGATAGTCGATATCAAGCATGAAACAGACCTTATTGAGGAACTTTAGTTGCTTTACCAAACCCATCCCCTCCACATAATTACATGAGTGATAATTTATAGCATACATTAATTGACGTTCCATCACGAACATGGGAAAGTCCCTCCTCATATTCTCAATCTCAGTTGTAACACAGGAATGATCATTAAAACTAAAGACTATAGTATCTAATGAGCACATTTTTTCTAACAACCACTAACTAAAATTACAAAAATATCATGGCAATACAATGGTAGAAAGGTAAGAAAAAGGTGACCATTTATAAGGGTACAACAAAAACGGATTTATAGAAGAAAAATAATGAGAAAGATGACATCAAGTACTTTGGAGGTCATAGAAACTGCGTACAAGCATCACTCAAGCTGGTCAACATTCTTTATATAATATCATGAGCTTTACTCCTCAATTAAATCGACGAAGTTAAGTTATCCTCTCTCTTTTTCCTGTTATTAGAAAATGGATCAATTGTATCAACTTTTGCCTCATATACATATCCATGATAAGATTAGAATACTTGTAGTAAGCTTTAAAGACACCATATGTGTCAAAATAAAATACTATTTGTTATGAAAATGCATGTTAGGAGGAAGTGAATGAAGCAGTTAACCTGGATACAAATTCAGAAGATGATTATTGTGATTTAGAGGAGCTAGAGGAAGGGGAAGTTGCTCAAAATCAAGTCATTCCTACTCAAAGGTTATCCTCTCCATGAGGATGGTGTCTTGGAATCTAAGAGGAGCTTCTTCTTCTCAAAAGAGAAGGGCTCTCCGTAACTTGTGTGCCAAGCAAAAGGTTGAAATGGTGTTACTGCAGGAGACAAAGTTAACTACAATTCCTTTCTTTTTCTTATCAAGTTGTGGCTTCAATGATGGTTGGGAAATTCTCCACCTCCCAGCCATAGGCAAGGCTGGAGGTGTGATCACTTTATGGAATAAGGAGGTATTCCAGAAGCATTATCATTTTATTGAGGATCATGCCATTTTCTGGTCAGGTTGTTTTCTCCCCTTGAATCTCAATTTTTCTGTGGTGAATATATATGCTCCTTGCATTGTCAGTGCTAGGGCTACTCTTTGGTTGAAGATTGGCAACAAAATGAATACTTGTTATGAGGCTTGGATTTTAGCTGGGGATTTTAATGCAATCCTGGATCCTTCTGAGAAAACTGGTGCAAATTACTCTTTGGCAAGCCTTAATGGTTTCAGAAACTTTGTATCTGGTCTTCAACTGGTGGATCTTCAGTTGGTTGGTGGGAGATATACTTGGTCTAATTCTAGGAATGCTGCTTCTAGAATTGATAGGTTTCTGGTTAATCATGCTCTAATCTCTGCTCTCAGTAATGTTACCCAAACTTGCTTGCCAAGGGTTCTCTCTGATCATAAACCCTTATTATTTAGCAATCCTGTGGTGGATTGGGGACCTAGGCCCTTTAAATTCATTAATGCTTGGTTCTCTCATCCTTTGTTCAAAAAGGATACAAAAGCATTCTGGGATTCTATATCAGTGGATGGATCTGCAGCTTATAAATTATGGTTCAAATTGAAGGCCCTCAAAATTTTCTATAGAGACTGGAATATCAATACCTTTGGTTGGTTGGACAAGGCTATTGAACAGATTAGTGGGGAGGTTCTTGAGCTGGATAATTTATTTGAATTGAGGGGGCTATCTAATGGTGAGGCTGCTTCAAGAGCACTTCTGAATGCTACTTTAATCCAAAAACTAAAGTTGCAGTCTAGGTTGTGGTGTCAAAAGGCAAGACATAGATGGTCTAAGGAGGGGGATAGGTGTTCCAAGTTCTATCACTTGGTGGCTAATTATAACACAATAAAAAAGAAGATTACTACAATTGAAGAAAGAGGTGTTGTATATCAGAATCCTGCTGACATTAAAATTGTGGCCAAAAATCATTTTGCCAGAAGGTTTGCTGCTTCTTCTGAGGTTTGCATTAACAATTGGAAGCTCCTTTCTCTGAGGCTGAAATTTTGAGGGCCATCAAAGCCTGCAATGGGGAAAAAGCCCCAGGCCCTGATGAGTTTACAATGAAGTTTTATCAAGGCTGTTGGGAGGTGGTGAAAGCTGATATTATATCATTATTGGATCATTTCTATGATGGTGGGAACTTGGGTAAAGGGTTAAATTCTTCTTTCATTGCTTTAATACCTAAAGGCAATGCTCCTATCAACTTCAATGATTTTAGGCCTATTAGTTTGGTTCACAGCATTTATAAAATCATCACTAAAACACTAGCTGCCAGATTAAAATGTGTTATGGATACCTTGGTTCATGATGTTCAGACAGGGTTTATCAGTGGAAGACAAATCTTGGATGGAGTTCTAATTGCCTCTGAACTCATCCATTTTATTAAACATTCAGAGCAAGAGGTGATAGTTATCAAGATAGAATTTGAGAAAGCCTATGATCACATTCATTGGGGAAATTTGCTGAAGTTACTAAAGACAATGGGTTTTGGGGATCTCTGGTGCTCTTGGATGGCTAAGTGTATAGGAGCTTGGTCTTCAATTTTGATAAATGGGTCTCCTTCTGGTGATTTTCCTCTGGCAAGAGGTCTGAGGCAAGGCTGTTCTTTATCCCCATTGCTATTTGCATTGGTAGCAGAAAGTTTACATCAATTAATGCAGAAAGGGATAGAGTTGGGGAGTTTTGAGGGTGTTCAATGCAGTGCTAATGGGCCACAAATCTCTCACCTACAATTTGCACATGATACATTGATTTTTATCAAAGGAGAGCTACAACAAGCAACAAATCTGAAACATACACTGAACATTCTGCAAAAGGCTACTGGACTCAAAATTAATTTCCTTAAATCTCAAGTAATGGTACTAAATCCCTCCTATGTCCATATTGATGAGATTACTGATTGTCTTGGTTGTACTGCAATGGAGTTGCCTTTCAATTATTTGGGTTTCCAGATGGGTGCTAATCCTAGGAGGGCCAAAACTTGGGAGCCCATTCTCAAAAAATTCAAAAACAAGTTAAGCTTGTGGGAAGCAAGGCATAAATCTCTTGGTGGTAGGATCACTTTAATCAAGTCATCCCTATCATCTCTCCCTTTATATTACATGTCACTTTATAAAGCTCCTAAAGGGGTCATTAGAGAAATGGAGAAGTGGCAAAAGAGATTTCTTTGGACTGGTTCTGGTCAGAAGAGAGGCTTACATAAACTAAAATGGGAATTGATCTGTAGGCCTAAAAGTGTTGGTGGTTTGGGTATAAAGAGACTTTCTTTGATGAATTGGTCTCTTTTGGCAAAATGGTGGTGGAGATTTGCCTTAGAGGAGGATTCTTTGTGCAAAAAATTGCTTTGCTCCAAATATGGTTGGGAGAGTTCAGCCTGGGATTTTTCAAAGTTCTTACTTCACAATGGCCAGTGTTTTATGAAGCATGTGGAGACCTTACTCCAGGTTCCTGCTTTTGCCTCAGCTTTTGGTGCTTCTGGTTTGCAATGGACAGTGCATTCTGGGAATACAGTGGTGTTTTGGGAGGACTTGTGGATATCAGATATCCCTCTAAAGCTAAAATTTCAGAGGTTGTTTCACTTAAGCAAACAAAAAAGAGCTGTTGTGTCAAACTTTTGGGTGGATGGTGATTGGGTCCTGGTTTTTAGGAGAGGCTTAAGGGGATGGGAAGAGGAACAATTTACACTATTATGTGATTTGATCAATCCCATTAATCAGCTTTCTATGGATCAAGATAAATTCTCTTGGCTGGTGGACAATAGAGGATTCTCTGTGCAGAGAATGTACAAGCATCTAGATGAGAACTATGATGAAGTTTTACAGTGGCCTGCCTTACTTTGGGAGCCAATATTGCCTCCTAAGATTGCAGCTTTCATTTGGCTATTGTGCCATCAAGCTGTGAAGACCGCTTTGGTAAAAAGGTTAATTTAATTAAATTTTAATCGTTCGGAACGTCGAGGTTGAAATCTAATTCGGTTTTGGTAAAGGCGAGGCTGAAATTCGATTAAATTCTTTAGCCGTGTTAAAAAAAAAGGAATTGGTTCGTTCAGGCCTGACCAGACAGGCAGGCCCGGCCAGGCCCCTCCCTCCTCTCTTGGGCCTGAGGCCCGCTTCGCCAGCGGCCCAAAGGACAACCGGCCCGGGCTATAAAACCCGTTTTTTAGGGTTTCAGTGACAGAATGTCACCTTCCCCCTCTTGCGAGCTCCCCTCAACCGAAACCCTCTCCCCTTCTTCTCCGTTCTCCACGCCGTCGCCCTCTCCTCACGCCACCATCGCCGGCCACCCTCGCCTCCGATCTCTCTCCCCTCGTCTCTCCCTCCCGACGCCAGCCATCTCCATCACCGGCCATCTCCTTCAACCCTCCATCTCCTCTCATCTCTCTTCCGGTCAACAGCGCCGACAAACCCGACCACCATCTCCCTCTCCCGATCCGGTGCCGTCCGAGACCACCACCGCCGTCCCTTCCTCCTCGCGCCACCGTCGCTCCTCCCCACACTCGAGCGTCGTCGTCCAAAGCCGTCGTCGCCGCCGTGCACCGCTTCCCCGACCTCCCCTTCCTCGCCGTCTACGACCTCCGTTCAACCACGGCGAGCTCCTCTCGCCTCCCTCGTCCCGAGCCTCCATCACCGGTCCTCTCTCCGGTCGAGCCCTCGTCGCGCCGTTCAGATCTAAGGCGGGGAAGAGCCATGCACCGCCGCCGTGCACCGCCCAGCCGTCCTTCCCTCTAAGTGAGGTTCGTGCCTGGGGGTTTAGTCGCCGGCGACGTATTCGCCGGCGGCCGGTTCATTATTCCGTACCGTCATTCCTTTTATTTGGTTTCTGCTGGATCTGTGTTTTTGTTTTGAAACGACCAATTGTATCGTAATATCAGTGAAAGTAATAAAACGAGTTTTGAATTAAAATTTCGGTGTTTGCATTTCGGACAAAAATGGTTATCGATATGGACTGATTTGAAACAGAAAACCTTTGGATCGGATTTTGGTTGGATCAAAATCAAGGGTTTTGAATAGAAAAGAAATTGGTTTAGAAGCAAACCGAAACGAAGGTTTAATCTATCAGTTCAAAGGAAAAGGGGTTTAAAAACGAGGATCAACTTTGGAAATAAAACGGTTTTAATCAAAAAGGAAAACGAAACCGGAGTCGAGCAAAAGGTTTTCTCATTAAGTTTATTAGATCGAAACTGGTTTGAGAATGGGAACCTGAACGTTTAAACTAGACGTTAAACGGATTTAAAACGGAATCTGAGCAGTTGAACGAATCTGGAACTCTAGTTAGAATGGACTGCTAATTGGGCTTAGAAAGGAACAAAAGCGGACCGCTAAATCGGACCTCGTGCATTGGGACCGTGCCTCGCATGCACCGGTTTCGGTGCTCGGGTACTCAAACCCGATTCGCCGTGACCCCGCTTTTATCCCGCTCGAGTTTAAAGGACAACTGTCGGTTTTAAAACTGGAATAATTGTGACCTTTAGATTAACCTGGGAACCGCCTCTAACTATGGCTTTCGTGTTATCTTTAGCGTCCGACTTCGATCGAAGTGAAGCCCGGAGGTAGCAAGCCAGAACGTCAGCAGCTAGGAAGCGTAGCGGGTACTCTTCGGTTGAGGTAGGGAAAAGTAGTCGGATCTCGGCCCTGACTAGGGAAAGTTAACTGTAGAATTGCATGTGACACCGGAGTGTCGTGGGTTATTTAGGTTATCGAATATTAGAAATGCATGATACGGGAACGTAGCGAATATCGGAAGTGCATGTGACACTTAGTAGTGTCGTAGGAGCAGAGAAATTGTCGGTGTTAGAATTACTGGAGGCATATGACCATGCCCGGAGGTTGATTGCGAACTTATCGATATTAGGAGTACTGGAGGCATATGACCATGCCCGGAGGTTGTTTGTGAAACTAGTGATCTTAGGACTGTTGGAGGCATCGATTATGCCGGAGGTTGTTGTGCGTAAATTGTTGTTGAGTTTGGGTGGCCTTGAGAGCCCGTATTATTTATTGTTGAGTTTGGGTGGCCTTGAGAGCCCGTGTTATTTGTTGTCGAGTTTGGGTGGCCTTGAGAGCCCGTGTTATTTGTTGCTGAGTTTGGGTGGCCTTGAGAGCCCGTATTATTTATTGTTGAGTTTGGGTGGCCTTGAGAGCCCGTGTTATTTATTGTCGAGTTTGGGGTGGCCTTGAGAGCCCGTGTTATTTATTGCTGAGTCTTGGGTGGCCATGAGAGCCCGTGTTGTCGTTTCGGTGTTTTGGGTGGCCGTGAGTGCCCGTGGGGTTGTGAACCCGTACTTTACCGTTGGTGTCTTGGGTGGCCATGAGGGCCCGTAGGGTTGTTGAACCTGTGTTTGGTTGTTTGTGTCTTGTTGGCCTTGAGTGCCTGTGGAGTTGTCACCGGTGTCGTTACTGTCTGTTTGAACTTGTTTGTGATTGTGATTGGTTACTTGATACTGGTGGAGGTTGTGTGGTGTAGCTAGCCTCCCGACTGGGATCGGGAGAAGCGGAGGGGTTGTGGGCTAGCTCCCCGACTAGGATCGGGGGAAGGACGCGCGGGTGTGGCTAACCACCCGACTGGGATCGGGTGAAGCGGAGAGGTTGTGGGTTAGCCTTCCGACTGGGATCGGGAGAAGTTGCGCGACAGGTCGACCGCCTGACCACGTCTATGTTCGGTAAAGGGCGAGAGACAGAGATTGGTTACTGAGCAGCCGGTTTGCGATCCTTTGTGATCTTGTTTGGTATTGTGTGGTCAGTCGTGTCTTGGAGGAGGTCGTCGATCGTAGTGTGGGGTCTACATCACGTGTCCGAATGTTGAGTCAGTTGAGGAAAGTTTGGGTCGTGTGTGTGTCTTTTGAGTCGTTATTGGTGTTACCGGCAGTGTCTGCTAATTATGCCGTAGTCAGTCTGTTATCCGTGGTGGTGAGCGAACGCTCACCCCTAGCTGCTTTTCCTACAGGTACTGTTCGTGGGACGGACTAGGTGAGCGCTCGAAACTTGTGGAGCTAGGAGCGGAGTCCGGGTTTTGTCTTTTGAGTCTAGTGACGGATACCTTGTACTTTTGTCCACGTGTTGGGACGTTTTTTAAGCTGTAAACATTATTTTGTTGAACTAAGCTGGTATTGTAAAGTGTTTTAATGGAAATGGGTTCAAAGTGTTTTCTTATTTTAAACGTTCCCGTCCCGAGTTCGGTTTACAGAAATTGGGGCGTGACAGCTTGGTATCAGAGCTCGAGGTTTCACACCTCGGACTGTCCGTCAATTAGGTGGGAAGAGTCGAGTCAGTAAAGTCCCGTCGGGCGTTGGGTACGCAGGTCGGGAACCGTGTGTAAACCCCTAATGTCTTGAGGTTTGTTTTGTCTGTGTGTACGTGCAGTGTTTTCTTGCTGGCTTGCTGATTGTTGTGCTGCGTGAAACGTTTTTAAGCTGTCGCGGGTCGACTTAGGAGCGCTCCTGTAGTCGAACGTGACGGTGCTGATGTCAAGTCGGTACAACGTAGTTCGGGGACGCCTGGACCGGGTTGTAACCGCGTGATGTCAAGTAAGAGGTTTTAAAAATAAAGTGGAGAACATTTTAAAAATTGGTTGGCCCAGTGGGCGGGTCTTGATTCTGTTTGACGCCGTGGGCGTTTGTGTTTGACTTTGATTGGCCCTGTGGGCGTATGTTTGATTTTGGTTGGCCCGGTGGGCAAGGTTCGTCTTTGGTTAGTCGGTGAGCAGCGGTCGTGTGATTGTGTTTTTTTTGGCCGTGTTGGCTTGTGTTTGAGGTCGGTCTTGATTTGCCGTAACTGTGTTATGTGTTTGGTGGTCGTTGTCTGCGACGTACTTGTGTACGGGTCGCTATTAGCCGGGAAGGTTACGAATACCCTAGGGTAGACATAGTGGGTGTAAGTAGTGTGAAATCCTTACCGCTATATTATTAGGGTCACTGGTTTGGTCCGGTAGGTAGAATGGACCGGTTTGGCTGCCGGCTCGGTAAGGGGCCCGGCAGGTGTTGAACGCCGGCCCGGTAAGGAGCCCGGTAGGTATTGGACGCCGGCCCGGTACGGGGCACGGCACGGCTTGGGTGCCGGCCCGGTAGGGGGCACGGCCCGGCTAGGTTACCGGCCCGGAGAGTGGCATGGCAGGGGTCGTGTACCAGCCCGGTACAGTAAGCCGGTTTCAATTGTTTCGTGGTTGTTTCGTTGTACGGTTAGGTTTGTCGTTGCGCGACTTAGTGTGCGTTTGTGCAGTTTATTTGAGGTTTCGCTTACGTATTATTACCATTGAAGTTTTAATAATGTGGGCAATGGTGTTTGCTTAGTTGAGAGCGTGTTCCCCGTCTTGAGGTTTCCCTACGTGATCGGGGAATTGGGGTTTTGAGGTTACGAACAATAGCGATTTACTGAATCGAGGACGTGATTCCCGTGTCGAGGTTTATCTTACTTAAGCGAGCACTAAGTTGTTGGTAGCGTGAGCGGTGTGACGTTTGGCATCCGGTTTCGAGGTAGTGGTTTGCCCTGGCTAGATCGGTAAGTCTTTAGTGTGTTACTAGTATGCCATAATCGAACGGGTGTCCGTGGAGGCGAGCATAACGCTCATCCCCTTTACTACTTTCCCCGCAAGGGACGAGTAGCGAACACTGGTTTGGTTGCGGAAAGTTACAAGTAAATGCATAGAGGACCGTGTAAGGGTTACACTAGACCTTACCAGGGTGACTAATGGAGTGGGTGTTCAGTCTCCGATTTGGGCGTCAGTTTCATTGGGTGCCGGGTTATCACACTCGTTTTTCGTCGAGTTGTGCTGAGAGGTTGGGGCTGAGTTTAGAGCCGTTGAGTCCACCCCTGCGTCTGGACACGCCGGTTGGTGGTGGTGTGGTGTCGACTAGAGTCTGTCGTGCCTGCGAAATCAGAGGAGCGAACTGACACAGGAGGTTCGAGAGAGGGCCCAAGAGCCCTGATGCTAGATCGAGTCCTCACCCCGAGGATCGGGTAGGTTCGGAGTTGGTAGGCACGACGACAGCAGTGGAACGAGGTTTTAGAGAGACTGCGAGGATCCGTGAGGATCGGCAGGGACTGAACTTGTGCGTATATCCGTGGGAAGGATACTTACGAAATGAAAACCTTTAACGTAATCTTGGGAGTAGATTGGCTGGCGAAGTACCGAGCCAATATCGACTGTCACAGACGACGAGTGACGGTGTCAACGGGCAACACGAGAGGCTCGTGTATTCTCGGCAGTGGGAGCGGAGTTTCTCCTGTCGGCTTGTCTGCAGTAAAGGAAGTATCGACCGAGCAGAGCCAAGAATTACCGCGAGTGGCGTGCGAGTTCCCCGAGGTCTTCCCTAAGGAATTGAGCGGGTTGCCACCAGTTCGTGAGGAGGAGTTCGGGTTTGACCTGGTGCCGGGAATGGCAGCGATATCGATGGCGCCTTACAGGGTCGCGCCAGCCGAGTTGACCGAGCTGAAGAGTTAGCTCGAGGAACTTCGGGAGAAGGGGCTTATTCGTCCGAGCACATCGCCGTGGGGAGCACCAACACTCTTCGTGAAGAAGAAGAGTGGAGAGCTTCGGATGTGCATGGACTACCGGAAACTGAACCGGGTTTCGGTGAATCACCGATACCCGATGCCGAAAATTGATGACCTGCTCTACCAGTTGAGAGGGTCGACGTATTTCTCGACAACCGACCTGCGATCCGGATACTACCTGTAAAACCCGCTTCGTTTCGTAAGGTATTAATTTGCAAACGAGAACCTTAGGGTAAGTTTTTGAAACGAGTGCAAAAAAAAAAAAACAGGTCTGGACCAGGCCAGGCCCAGCCCAGCCCAGCTGAGGCCCAATCTGGTCAGGGATGGGTATATAACCCACCCTTACCTCAGAAACCCTAGCTCACCCTCACAACCCAGCCGCCCTCTACCCTCTCTCTCTCTACCCGACCCTCACTCTCTCTCTCTCCTCTCTCGTCTTCTCCGGCAAAACCGGCACCGGCCGCCATCGCTCCGGCCGCTCCTCCGTCCGACCACGTCCCGGCCGAACCCCGGCCTCCCTCTTCTCCGTCCGACCACGTCCCGGCCGAACCCCGACCTCCCTCTTCTCCGTCCGACCACGTCCCGGCCGAACCCCGACCTTCCATCTCCGTCCGACCACGCCCAGCTCCGACCACGTCCCAGTCGTCCCGTCCTCTTCTCCTCCGTCTTCCTCGCCGAACCAGCACCGGCCACCACCAGCTCCGGCCATCAGTTTCGCCGCCGAGCTCCCCGCGCCACCACCGTCCACCACCGGTACCGTCCGAGCCCTAACTCGCCCTTAGCTCCCGCCGTCGCCGGCGAGCTCGCCAGATCCAGAACGGGACGAGCCGTCCGGACCCGAGCCCTACGCAGCCGTGCGCCGCCGTACACCGCCGCCATCCTCACGGTTAGTTCTCGGCCGTGGAACTTCGGCCGACCGGCGCCGGTGGTCGGCCGTACCTAACCCGATCCGTTCTTCTTCGTCTTTGCTTTCCCGTTCCCGAGTTCGTTCAGATCCGGTCGGGATGGAACGGAGCTCCCGAAATGGAAGGGAACAGAACAGAAAACGTAGATCTGTTTAAAATTTTTGTAGTATTGTTGTAAATCTGAAAATTGTAAAGTTGAACAAAGATTTGATGTTATCGTTATGTTTCGAACGTTTTTCCAGATTTTTGTGTTAACGTTGAAGAAGAAAAGGGTTTAATTTGAACGTTACGTTGAAAAGTCTGTTTTAGGTTAAAAGTTCGATTAATTAGTTATCGATAAAACTATATCGGCTTAAGTTTAACGGGTTTTAAAACGAAAGTCGTCTATTAAAGTTAGACTCGAGTTAAGTCAAATCAAAAAGGGGGGAAACGAAATCAAATCAACTTTATAAGGGTTCTGGACCAAAATATCGAGTTTGGAAACGAACGGAAGGAAACCGTTTTGTTATAAAATCAAAGACGGAATTAATTAAAGCAAGGGAGTTCAACGACGGTTTTAAGTTAAAAAGGGGTTTAAACTGGGTTTAGATCAAACCTGGGTTCGGTGCGCGGGTGCTCGAACCCGATCCGTCGTAACCCGACTTTTATCCTGCTCGAGTGTAAACGACAACTGTCAAGTTTAAAATGGACAAATCGTAGCCGTTAACTTAACGGCGGAACCGTTATTATTTTTGGGCTCTGAGTTATTTATTTTCGACCGGTTCGCACTAGTTTAAAGTGAGTTAAATCTGTGTTCTTTTAGATCGTGCTGCGGACTGAGGCAAAGGGAGGCTCGGCGAGTGACTGCGATTCATCTCGGGTCTAGTGGAGCGCTTCTGGAGTTGCTTTCGAGGTAGGGAAAAGTAGCCGGATCTCGGCCCTGACTAGGGAAAGTTAACTGTAGAATTGCATGTGACACCGGGGTGTCGTGGGTTGTTTAGGTTATCGAATATTAGAAATGCATGATACGGGAACGTAGCGATTACTGAAAGTGCTTGTGACACTTAGTAGTGTCGTAGGAGCAGAGAACTTAGCGTTAACTGTTTCACTGGAGGCATATGACCATGCCCGGAGGTTGTTGCGTGTTGTTGTTGTTGAGTTTGGGTGGCCTTGAGAGCCCGTGTTAATTATTGCTGAGTCTTGGGTGGCCATGAGAGCCCGTGTTGTCGTTTCGGTATTTTGAGTGGCCGTGAGTGCCCGTGGGGTTGTGAACCCGTACTTTATCGTTGGGGTCTTGGGTGGCCATGAGGGCCCGTAGGGTTGTTGAACCTGTGTTTGGTTGTCGGTGTTTTGTTGGCCTTGAGCGCCTGTGTAGTTGTCACCGGTGTCGTTACTGTCTGTTTGAACTTGTTTGTGATTGTGATTGGTTACTGGTTACTGGTGGAGGTTGTGTGGTGTAGCTAGCCTCCCGACTGGGATCGGGAGAAGCGGAGGGGTCGTGGGCTAGCTCCCCGACTGGGATCGGGGGAAGGACGCGCGGGTGTGGCTAACCACCCGACTGGGATCGGGTGAAGCGGAGAGGTTGTGGGTTAGCCTCCCGACTGGGATCGGGAGAAGTTGCGCGACAGGTCGACCGCCTGACCACGTCTATGATCGGTAAAGGGCGAGAGACAGAGATTGGTTACTGAGCAGCCGGTTTGCGATCCTTTGTGATCTTGTTTGGTATTGTGTGGTTGTCAGTCGTGTCTTTGGAGGAGGTCGTCGATCGTAGTGTGGGGTCTACTTAACGTATCCGAGTGTTGAGTCAGTTGAGGAAAAGACTGGTCGTGTGTGTGTCTTTGAGTCGTTGTTAGAGTCATCGGCTTTGTCTACTAATTATGCCGTAGTCAGTATGTTATCTGTGGTGGTGAGCGAACGCTCACCCCTAGGTGCTTTTCCTACAGGTACCGTTCGTAGTCTGGACTAGGTGAGCTTCTGAAGCTTGAAGAGCTTGAAGCGGGTTGCTGGGTGTTTGAGTCTAGAGACGTGTATCTCGTTTTGTCCAAGTGTGGGACTTTTATTTTGAGGTGTAAATATTATTCTTTTGTGGAACTAAACTGACTTTTTAGGTGATTTATCGAAAACAGGTTTCAGTCAGGTAACAACCTTAAACGTTCGCGTCCCTAGTTCCGGTTCTCTGAAATTGGAGCGTGACACTACCAGTTGCGAGTCCGAGAAGGGGGACGTCGCAAGGACTGCATTCCGGACATGCTATGAACATTACGAGTTCTGGGTGATGTCTCTGAACTACCGAACGCACCTGCAACGTTCTTGGACCCGATGAACAGTATAGTCCGGCTGTTCTTAAATCAATCTGTGGTGGTGTTTTGTGGACGACCAAGATCCGGGAGATAGTTGCCGGCGGTAAGGACGCCGAGGGCTGGGATCGTTGTACTAATTGGGAGTTACGGTATCGTGGAGGTTTGTACATACCGCGTGACGGCGGAGCCGACGAGCCACGAGAGTCGCAGCTTTCGCGTCTAACAACGCATGTGAATAGCACTAAGAGGAGCGCGACATCAGGTGGCATGTCTAGTGTAGCGGGATGAGGAGAGCGGTCGCGGAGTTAGTATCGCGATGCCTCGCCCATCGGCAGGTGAGAGCCGAACAACAGCGTTCCGCTGGATTATTGCAGCCACTGCGAGTTGCACAGCGGAAATGGGGGCACATCACGATGGGTTTCGTGAGTGATTGGCCGAGTTCGCTTACAGCAACAGCCTTCAGGCCAGTATCATGATGGCACCGTTCGAAGCGTTGTGTGATAGATCGTGGCGATCGCCCGTGTCCTGGGCAGAAGTGCGAGATAAGAGGTTCCTGGGTCTAGAACTGGACCGAGAGACAGTTGAGGCAGCCGTGCCAAAGCGTGAGCGGTTGAAGACCGCGCCGAGTCAGCAGGAGTTATGCTGACTGACGACGCCGACCTCTCGAGTCAGAAATTAGTGGTCCTGTATCCCTGGAGGTGAGTCCGAAGGATGGACTAATGCGTTTCGACCGCGGCGGAGGCGGGTTAGCCCGCGGTGTATCGGGCCTTTCGAGGTTTTGAGTACGTCTTTGAGTGGGCAGATGTCGAGATAACGGGTGATGTCCCGTATAAGGAGAAACCGATGTGGGAAAGGGATCCACGAGAGCAGGTCCTGCGCGGAAAGGTTATCCGCTTAGAACGGGTGTTGTGGCGGCACCACGAGACCGAGTCGACTTGGGAACGCGAGGACGAGGTTCGCGCGAAGTACCCCGATCTGTTCGACTCCTGAGGTGCGTTGTTTTAAATTTCGGGGACGAAATTCTTTTAAGGGGGGAAGATTGTGAATACCGCTTCGGTAAAAAGGTTAATTTAATTAAATTTTAATCGTTCGGAACGTCGAGGTTGAAATCTAATTCGGTTTTGGTAAAGGCGAGGCTGAAATTCGATTAAATTCTTTAGCCGTGTTAAAAAAAAAAAGGAATTGGTTCGTTCAGGCCTGACCAGACAGGCAGGCCCGGCCAGGCCCCTCCCTCCTCGCTTGGGCCTGAGGCCCACTTCGCCAGCGGCCCAAAGGACAACCGGCCCGGGCTATAAAACCCGTTTTTTTAGGGTTTCAGTGACAGAATGTCACCTTCCCCCTCTTGCGAGCTCCCCTCAACCGAAACCCTCTCCCCTTCTTCTCCGTTCTCCACGCCGTCGCCCTCTCCTCACGCCACCATCGCCGGCCACCCTCGCCTCCGATCTCTCTCCCCTCGTCTCTCCCTCCCGACGCTGGCCATCTCCATCACCGGCCATCTCCTTCAACCCTCCATCTCCTCTCATCTCTCTTCCGGTCAACAGCGCCGACAACCCCGACCACCCTCTCCCTCTCCCGATCCGGTGCCGTTCGAGACCACCACCACCGTCCCTTCCTCCTCGCGCCACCGTCGCTCCTCCCCACACTCGAGCGTCGTCGTCCAAAGCCGCCGTCGCCGCCGTGCACCGCTTCCCCGACCTCCCCTTCCTCGTCGTCTCCGACCTCCGTTCAACCACGGCGAGCTCCTCTCGCCTCCCTCGTCCCGAGCCTCCATCACCGGTCCTCTCTCCGGTCGAGCCCTCGCCGCGCCGTTCAGATCTAAGGCGGGGAAGAGCCATGCACCGCCGCCGTGCACCGCCGCCGTGCGCCGCCGTGCACCGCCCAGCCGTCCTTCCCTCCAAGTGAGGTTCGTGCCTGGGGGTTTAGTCGCCGGCGACGTATTCGCCGGCGGCCGGTTCATTATTCCGTACCGTCGTTCCTTTTATTTGGTTTCTGCTGGATCTGTGTTTTTGTTTTGAAACGACCAATTGTATCGTAATATCAGTGAAAGTAATAAAACGAGTTTTGAATTAAAATTTCGGTGTTTGCATTTCGGACAAAAATGGTTATCGATATGGACTGATTTGAAACAGAAAACCTTTGGATCGGATTTTGGTTGGATCAAAATCAAGGGTTTTGAATAGAAAAGAAATTGGTTTAGAAGCAAACCGAAACGAAGGTTTAATCTATCAGTTCAAAGGAAAAGGGGTTTAAAAACGAGGATCAACTTTGGAAATAAAACGGTTTTAATCAAAAAGGAAAACGAAACCGGAGTCGAGCAAAAGGTTTTCTCATTAAGTTTATTAGATCGAAACTGGTTTGAGAATGGGAACCTGAACGTTTAAACTAGACGTTAAACGGATTTAAAACGGAATCTGAGCAGTTGAACGAATCTGGAACTCTAGTTAGAATGGACTGCTAATTGGGCTTAGAAAGGAACAAAAGCGGACCGCTAAATCGGACCTCGTGCATTGGGACCGTGCCTCGCATGCACCGGTTTCGGTGCTCGGGTACTCAAACCCGATTCGCCGTGACCCCGCTTTTATCCCGCTCGAGTTTAAAGGACAACTGTCGGTTTTAAAACTGGAATAATTGTGACCTTTAGATTAACCTGGGAACCGCCTCTAACTATGGCTTTCGTGTTATCTTTAGCGTCCGACTTCGATCGAAGTGAAGCCCGGAGGTAGCAAGCCAGAACGTCAACAGCTAGGAAGCGTAGCGGGTGCTCTTCGGTTGAGGTAGGGAAAAGTAGTCGGATCTCGGCCCTGACTAGGGAAATTTAACTGTAGAATTGCATGTGACACCGGGGTGTCGTGGGTTATTTAGGTTATCTAATATTAGAAATGCATGATACGGGAACGTAGCGAATATCGGAAGTGCATGTGACACTTAGTAGTGTCGTAGGAGCAGAGAAATTGTCGGTGTTAGAATTACTGGAGGCATATGACCATGCCCGGAGGTTGATTGCGAACTTATCGATATTAGGAGTACTGGAGGCATATGACCATGCCCGGAGGTTGTTTGTGAAACTAGTGATCTTAGGACTGTTGGAGGCATCGATTATGCCGGAGGTTGTTGTGCGTAAATTGTTGTTGAGTTTGGGTGGCCTTGAGAGCCCGTATTATTTATTGTTGAGTTTGGGTGGCCTTGAGAGCCCGTGTTATTTGTTGTCGAGTTTGGGTGGCCTTGAGAGCCCGTGTTATTTGTTGCTGAGTTTGGGTGGCCTTGAGAGCCCGTATTATTTATTGTTGAGTTTGGGTGGCCTTGAGAGCCCGTGTTATTTATTGTCGAGTTTGGAGTGGCCTTGAGAGCCCGTGTTATTTATTGCTGAGTCTTGGGTGGCCATGAGAGCCCGTGTTGTCGTTTCGGTGTTTTGGGTGGCCGTGAGTGCCCGTGGGGTTGTGAACCCGTACTTTACCGTTGGTGTCTTGGGTGGCCATGAGGGCCCGTAGGGTTGTTGAACCTGTGTTTGGTTGTTTGTGTCTTGTTGGCCTTGAGTGCCTGTGGAGTTGTCACCGGTGTCGTTACTGTCTGTTTGAACTTGTTTGTGATTGTGATTGGTTACTTGATACTGGTGGAGGTTGTGTGGTGTAGCTAGCCTCCCGACTGGGATCGGGAGAAGCGGAGGGGTTGTGGGCTAGCTCCCCGACTAGGATCGGGGGAAGGACGCGCGGGTGTGGCTAACCACCCGACTGGGATCGGGTGAAGCGGAGAGGTTGTGGGTTAGCCTTCCGACTGGGATCGGGAGAAGTTGCGCGACAGGTCGACCGCCTGACCACGTCTATGTTCGGTAAAGGGCGAGAGACAGAGATTGGTTACTGAGCAGCCGGTTTGCGATCCTTTGTGATCTTGTTTGGTATTGTGTGGTCAGTCGTGTCTTGGAGGAGGTCGTCGATCGTAGTGTGGGGTCTACATCACGTGTCCGAATGTTGAGTCAGTTGAGGAAAGTTTGGGTCGTGTGTGTGTCTTTTGAGTCGTTATTGGTGTTACCGGCAGTGTCTGCTAATTATGCCGTAGTCAGCCTGTTATCCGTGGTGGTGAGCGAACGCTCACCCCTAGCTGCTTTTCCTACAGGTACTGTTCGTGGGACGGACTAGGTGAGCGCTCGAAGCTTGTGGAGCTAGGAGCGGAGTCCGGGTTTTGTCTTTTGAGTCTAGTAACGAATACCTTGTACTTTTGTCCACGTGTTGGGACATTTTTTAAGCTGTAAACATTATTTTGTTAAACTAAGCTGGTATTGTAAAGTGTTTTAATGGAAATGGGTTCAAAGTGTTTTCTTATTTTAAACGTTCGCGTCCCGAGTTCGGTTTACAGAAATTGGGGCGTGACACAAGCAGTGCCTACAAAGTGTTTTTTTATTAGCAAGGGGGTTGTATAATCAAAATATTTGGTGCCCTTTCTGTGGTGAGGAACCAGAAGAGTTGGATCATTTATTCTTGACCTACTCTTGGGCCTGGGAGGTTTGGGGTTTATGCTTGAACTGGTGGGGGGTACAAACAACAACTTCAGAGAGTATTAAGGACTGGTTCATAGCTTGGAAGAATCTTGATCCTTGCTGTACAAAATCACATTGGAGCATGATGGTTTCACTTATTATTTGGAGGATTTGGCTTGCTAGGAACAATTTGATCTTCAATGGTGTCCAACTTCTACCTGTGGAAATTCTTCAACTGGTACAAAATGATTCATTTAATTTACTTTGGGCCAAATACAAAAATTGTCAGTCCTTCTCTTTCAGTAGCTGGATCAATGGTCCTTTTAATTGTTTTCCTAGAAGAAGATTTGGTAGGACTGGGTGATACACTTGCTCTGGCTTGGGGTTGGGGACTTGGGTGGGTTAGGGGGTGGGATGGGTACTATGGTGAGGACCGTTGGTAAGGAGAATTGTTTTGACTTTGGTTTTGTTTTCTGACTGGTCTTGATCTATCTTTGGTGTGGGGGTTAGTTTATTGTTTTGTACTTTGTGAGTGGTTAGGACAACTTAGGTTGAGTGTTGCAGTTGGCTGGTTTTGCTTGGTTTTGCTTGGCTTGCTCTCTGTTGCAGGTTCACTTGGATGGTGTTTCACTTGGATGGTGTTTATTATTATGGTAGAGGCTGATGTTTTGTTTTTGGCAATGGGACCTTGGCTTGCTACTGACATTGTGGGAGCTACTGGTTTGATTGCTGCATGATCAACTTGGTCTTTTTTCTGGTTTGGGGTAGCCACCTCTGCTGAATGTTTGATCTTGCTGCTGCATTTTTACTACTTCAGTTTCTGTGTTCCCCAGCCGTATACTTTGGATCACTTGTTGTCTATGGGCACTAATGGGTACTGGTTTCAGCTGTGGGGATCAATCTCAGGGTTTATGCATATTGTTTGGTTAGCGTGGGGCTCAAGTAATGCTGTAAGGGGGTTTTGCTGTAACATTAATATGGGTTACTTGGGGCCCAAGTAATGTTCATTTGGGGTTTCTTTTGTATGGGTAACTTAGGCCTCACGTTTTGTTTACAAGGGTTGGGTGTTTGTATTGTTGGTATGTTGTAACATCTGAGGGCTTGTCCCTTTTCCAAGTTTTTGATTCGAAAACTTGGTTTATAAAACAAAAAATTTGCTGATAAAAAAAAAGGACTGAAACCCAATTCTTCTAGTTGCCTTCTCATAGATCCAAATACATATATTCCATGTTGCTAAATGCCTTAAAACATGTGCTGCAACAAAGTACCAGAACATATGCTTTTACTACTGCCTAAAACTATCATATGATGACATATAATGGTAGGTACTTGTCAATGTCTTGAAGGAAGGACAATATGCGATTGAGTTAAATGAAAAACATTTGCAATTAAGTGAAAGATGAAGGCTAGCCTGGAGAACGCCAAAGAGTGACGAGGAAGGCACGTTGCCAAAGATGTGAATAGAAACAAATGGCGTTGTCATAGACAATGATCTCATACTCCGTTTAACACAATGGAGACATATGTAATTAACATGACCCTTCATAAGCAAACTAATATATTTATATTTGGTGACTATGCATTACAACAACATAATTAAGTTATAGTCTATGGTTCTATGCCCCTTCATAAATACAGTTAAATTGATCAAGTTAAGTATAGATAATACTGGATCGAGTTTCAAAAACCCTGCAAATCAGTGTATTCTTCCCATAACATCCCAGATTAAGGAATATAATATAACAACGGATTTAACATTAACACTATAAGAACTGGGACTTGTTTATCTAATTCCTCAAATTCTATTTCATATATGGGATAAACTCTGCAAACACGTGGCAAGGAACGATACAACTGAAACACCTATAAAGCATTTACGAATTATCCATATTGAAGGAACAAAAAGCAATTGGAATAAAATAAAATAAATCAACCATCCTCATCTTAGAGACAATATTATAAGCACAAAGTGGAATGCTTTGTATTATAAAGGTACAGATGATTGTTTTAACGCTACCAAAAATCACATCATCAAGAAAACGTCTACAACACTCAAAATTAGTCAATCCTTTTCACGCTCCAGACAAATAAAGTAAACAAATCATATTTAAGACAACTTGGATTTATATACAGAGAATGGCAACACAACACCAAGATGATGAGAACCAAAAAGCATGAAGGGGCTTGTTAAGGCAATTTTTCCGATAAACCTAGTCGGCTAGTCAGTATATTTTCTCGATAATCCTGTGCAAAACAACAAGGAATCAAAGTTCAAAATATTGTTAGGAGTGCAAATTGAGAAGGCGAAATAAGGTAGCTACCTCACCAGAAATCAGTTACCAAGCGATTCAATGTATGAGACAGTTTGTTGGGAGAAAGTAACATGAGCATATTCATCTCTAGTAGGAGAAATCTCCATGTCCATGGCCTTAATGTTCCAACCATGTAACAAATCTAAGAATCACGAATAACTTAGTCACGGTGCAACAAACCTAAGCAACCAAACCCACAACAAAATCACCTAAAATTGAAAGAAACCGATCACGGGATAGATTCAAACAACCAAACTAACCGGAAATAACACTAAAATAACAAACGCATACCTAACCCCCAACTCCAATTCCCAGACCCATCGAGCTCTTCATCCCTGACATCTAATCATGCGACCAAACTGGGGAGCCTTTCGGGGGAGCTTGAGCTTGCCTCTGAGCATGGCCGGAGGGTGGGACCCAAGTCAACAAAACGTAGTGGTTTTAGATTTATAGAGGAAAGGTGAGGATGTTTCATTTAAGAGGGAAAAAACCCGTCGAAAACACTACTAGATGGAGACGGACATGCTCAACTATGAATTGAAGGATGAAGGAATGAGGAAGAGGCGGAGGAAGTAGAGAGATCGTAATCTCGTAGGAATTTTCGTGAATGAGCGTTGAGCATCGGGGAATAGGGGGAGAAGATGCAGCCAACGTGATGTCCTGCATAGCTTGATTTCTTCCTTTTATCACAGATAAGATTACACCTAATTAGCTTTAAAAGTTGTCTTAACTTTTAATTTTTTCAACTTAAATTTCGATATTTTCGAAAGGCAATTATCAGTCAATGGGCAATACAACAATTGCTACTGGCTATTTTCAACGGCGATTCTGACATATCACCTAACGAAAATATTGAGAGAATCATCGTGTTCGTGCTGATTTTGTCGACGTTTAGCAAACATCTTAAAAGCACCGTCGATTGTCGATGCTCTTAGAACATCTCCATTTGTTGGCGGATCGTTGGCGAAGTCGAAACGTCAATGAAAAAATTCGAAACGTCGACGGATAGATGGCTGATAGCCGCTGACGAATACTAACGTCGCTAAGCTAACCGACAGTTGTATCCGCTGATGGGTACGAAAAGCGAAGAAAATATTCTTTCGTTCTCTCCTTTTCAGTTTTGTGACGGTAAAAAAAATTCGTCTCAATTGATGGTTCCAAAGTTTTATTATTTTTTTATTCTCATCTCTTTTTTAAACCAACAAAAAAGTGAATGATTGGAGATGTTTTTAACATTGCAAATCAAATTCTAGGACATGTATTTATAAGATTGCCGAAAAGTCATACGTGTTTTGGAGATCGCCATCGAGTCATCTTATGGTCCATGTGAAATGAGCAGTCGCATAATCATTTTTCTTTTCAACCAAACGTGTAGACTCATCAAAACTGTGTGATTGGATCGTACTTAAATGATCTAATAATCTTAGTTTTAAAAATACACATCTCCTTTTTTGTCAGCTAGTTCTTTTTTATTGGGACCTTTATGATTTTGAAAGATCACAGATTCCACAAATATCAACTGCTTTATCTTCAATTATTACGCGGACTTTACAGTTATTTTCCATTATTGGACCGAGTCCCAACAATACATCTCACCAAATGAAAAGGGAGCACAGAGTCACGCAATGTTCTCGGGGACCGGGGATCGGGAATGGCCAGTTGGGGGCAAAGGTGTAATTTCATATGATGACTTACAACTCACAAGGTCCTAGACCAATGTTCAGGTACCCTCTCTTGCAACTGGCCCCCAAAATCATCTGGGAGAGGAGAGAAGATTCAAGACCCCATCTGAGAACCCAAGGTTGGTGATGCTCATAGGCTCTTAACGTTCTGAAAATTGATACCCTTTTGGATATATTTCTAGTACTGATCTAGTTGGGTTTATATAAATATATCTATTTAATTGTTTGTTGGTCCTGACTGATGGGTTTTTGAGAAACAACAAATGGGTTGGTGGGTCTTGTTGTTTGGGATTGGGGAGTTGGGTTTTGTTATCCTTCAACAATATGATGATTGCAATTAAGATTAAGCATCACTTGACCTAATCTTGCTGTGATGTAGTTGTGCTATAAGGATTATGAGAATCCAGTTCATTTGGTTGCCTGTGTGCATGTGTTTGACTTTGAGTGTGTCTTTGAGGTTCTTAGAATAGTCCAAGCTTTCAATTTGTTTTCACCTTCTTGTCTGGTTGGTGCTTCTAACTCATATTATAGTATCCATATGACTCACCAGGTCCAACGATTCTTAACCTAATCGATAAATTATTCAAGTTTTGTTTTCAATGGAACATTTATATTGAAATGAAGCATCTTAGGCTGCAACTTTAGTCTCTGCCTGTGCCAAATTAATTTCTCGTGGAGAGGAGCTTGATTAAGTACATCCAAAAGGTAATCATATAACTCATCACCATGTCTTTCAGTCTGTAACTGTCTTGTGGTTGAAATCCTAGCAATAGTTTTTTTTTTCCTATCAATATGTAATTGATTCATGATCTCTGAGCAGACTTTGAGCGAGTATTTTATGGCCATCTTTGTCCCAGCGATTATGTCCATTTATCGAAATCTTCTTATTTTCACTCCCCTCTAAAGAGAGGAGCCTAGAATATGCTGTTGAGCTGCTATAATATGCCCTCATATTTACTATTTAGTCACGCTGTCCTGTTTCTGCCTCGCAATCAATTGTGCCCTTTCTCTTAATTTCACAATTCTCATCTTTAGAGTCCTTGAGAAACATCACATTACTGATCATCATAGATTGGTCAGATGCCTGTTATATTGTCTGAGAACAAGTTGCACTTGAAGCTTTCCCAAATAGTTGGGTCGTGTGGAGCAACTAGTAGAATCCAGATCTAGGTATATTCTGTTCAAGTACATTTGGTATCTGTTAACCCCTTGCTTTGGGCTCTTTCTCCTCTCTTATCTGATTATCTCATTTTGCAAGGGCCAGGGATGTATTCACTCCCGTATTTGGGAAAATCTTGATGTCCCATTCAGTTTTTATTCTTCTACCTCGGTGAATAAAAATTTATTCTTGTCCCTAGAGTTCCAGATAAGCTTTATTCCTCTAATCAGTAAGCATTATCTGTTCCACTAAAGTAATGCTGCAAGTCTGGGATAATAGAATAATTCCTTTTCCCTTTTGACAAATGCTGGATGAGGTTCCAATAAGGTTGCACGAGAGATGAGAGCTTCTTTTTGTCAGTGCTTTATACTCTGTTCCATTGAATCCTTCATAGTTGAAGGACCAATTATAGTCTTACACCCTATCATGTCCTCACGGACAACCTCTTTTCGGGTTTGGACCCGAACCTTTTTTTAAGATGATATATTCAAGGGTAACCCATTATGAGAGTTGAAACGTTTTTGTTAGAAAATGAGCATTTTATGGGTCATTGAGATTAGAGTTACGGACTTTTGAGGATAGTACACAATATGAGGCCACAAAGGGTGTATAAGATAAATAGAGAAATAATTAGGTCTCGAGATCTGAACTCGTGTCCGTGAGGTAGAAGCTTTGATACCATATTAGAGGACTCAACTAAAAGCTTAAACTGATAGTTAATGGTTTTGTACTCTTAAAACGGTGCCTACCTAGGCACAATTTGGAGCCCGCAAACTAGATGCTATGGTTAATTTACTCACAAATGTATTTCAATGAATGTTCAGAATATTTTGTATGCGCATTTATATATCTGACCTCATATGTTCTCATCCATCCCTATTAGCTTAGTGAGCTTCTGTCATGTTTTAACATGTTTCAGTTGACACGATAAGACGACTAGTTTGATTTTATACCTGCCTCTTGAGATATGCTAGGAAATGGATATGTCATATGTGTTTCATGTAACTTTTAACCTCGTTCTTCATTAATATGATCATCAATCTTGGGAATGTTGGCTAAGTTTCCCTCAGGGAGAATGTGACAGTGCTATTGGTTTGTTTTTAGATACAATCCATGGCCTTTAATTAGTTTATTCTTTTTTTTGATAGGCAATGAAAAGTTATTTATTTAAATATACGCGCATATGCAAGTATTCGAGCTCATTTCACCAAAGCTTCACTATTTGAGGCTGGCTAAAAACAATGTTTTGTAGCTCTATAGTTTAACCAACTACCAAAAAGGTTTCCTAATATACATGTTTCGCAAATAGAATTACATGATAGTCATTATGTTTTCATTGAAAATTTGCAGATGGAAACACAAAGTTCTCATCATGGGCAGATAATTGAAATTAGAAGAGATGTTGTTGGAGAGAGTAGCAGCTTGGGAAGGAGCAAGATTTGTGGGGATGCACCTTGTGGCTTCTCTGATTCCCGAGTCACTTCTAAAGATGCCAAAGAACGATCTGCTTCTATGCGCAAGCTTTTAATAGCGGTGGTGCTTTGTATCGTCTTCATGAGTGTTGAAGTCGTTGGAGGCATTGAAGCAAATAGTTTAGCAATACTGACTGATGCAGCGCATTTGCTGTCTGATGTTGCATCTTTTGCTATATCACTGTTCTCGATGTGGGCAGCAAGTTGGGAGGCCACTCCTCGGCAGTCTTATGGGTTCTTCAGGGTTGAGATTCTCGGTGCTCTCGTTTCTATCCAGATAATATGGTTGATTACTGGTATACTGGTGTATGAAGCCATCATCAGGCTAATTGATGGCACGACTGAAGTGAAAGGGTATCTTATGTTTGTTATAGCTACATTTGGTCTGGTCGTGAATATCATCATGGCTTTTCTGTTGGGTCATGATCATGGTCATGGTCATGGTCATGGTCATGGTCACGGTCATGGTCACGGTCATAGTCATGGTCACGATCATGGTGTTGCCCACAACCAAGGATTGACAGTCACCATGCCTCATCACCATTCTCATGACGAGGATCATCCTAAAGACGAGCATCATCATCATGGACACTCGGATCATACTAAAGATGAGCACCATCACCATGGACACTCGGATCACCCTAAAGATGAGCCCTGTCATGCTGATGAAGAAGCTGTTCAGCCATTGCTGGATAAAGCAGAGCCCGAAAATGTGCCAAAGAAGCAGCGCAACATAAATCTGCAAGGAGCTTATCTACATGTACTGGGGGATTCCATCCAAAGTATTGGGGTAATGATCGGTGGGGGCATCATTTGGTTGAAACCCGGGTGGAAGATAGTGGATCTGATATGCACCTTGATCTTTTCAGTTATCGTTCTGGGGACCACCATCCAAATGCTAAGAAATATACTTGAAGTCCTGATGGAGAGCACCCCGAGAGAAATCGACGCAAGGAGACTTGAAAAGGGGCTTCTGGAGATGGAAGAAGTGGTGGCTATCCACGAGCTGCATATATGGGCCGTTACAGTTGGCAAGGTCCTGCTAGCTTGCCATGTCAAGATCACACCAGAAGCAGATGCAGATATGGTGTTGGACAATGTTATAGACTATATCAGAAGGGAGTACAACATTAGTCACGTCACTATACAGATAGAGCGTTAATGGGCCTTTTCAGACGAAAGAGCGTTTATGGGGGGAAACTACTTATTTACTATAACTCGTACCATATCCAGTGATGTCTGAATCTAGAATTTGGTGGCAAATATTCTGAATTCACACTTGTTTTCTCTAGAACGATTTGATTATATCTGTAGTGTTGGTACATATATCGAGCTGATGGATCTTTTGCTTAGATTGATCACATGCTACTGTCCATTTTAGTTTTTGATGATACATGGATGTCTCATGTGAAGCAGTCTCTACTATTACAGTTATGTAGAGCATCAACTGACATTGTAATTTGGTTCAAGGGTCACAGGTTCATGAGATGGGTCTTCAGTTTCTCATAACATCTCCGTCCGACAGAAACCTGTCTGAGTACAATGTCCACTGTTTGGCATCATCCTCAGTTCCAATTTTATCGGATGTCTCCGAGGGGACAGGTAAGTTATGGTTTCGTGCCTCTTTAGTAGAACATTATCAGTGTTTATTCATGCCTGCTCTTCTGAAAACTTGTAGTATAACAGTAGGAACACTCACAAACCTAGAAGACGGGTTCAAATTTCTCAGTGAAAGTAACTACCTCAGCTCTACTTGTGTGGATCTTGGAGTATGAAAGGATAAGGTTATTATTAGACCTTGTCAAGTGAGTTTGTGAGCAGAGTTTCTTGGATTAAACCCCAAAATGAGCGTGATTATTGTACGAAACAATGTGCATCCCCACAGAAGTGTTATAAACTGAGACTTGTATTTTTTTTTGGGGAGGAGTTCATTAATAATTAATAAACTTTATAAATAGAGCAACACAAGCGTTGCATCTATCGGTCGATCTCGGGAATCCGAGGAATGATTAATGAGATGATAGCTCTCAACAAAGACGACACAATGCCTAGAAAACTAAGTAACAGACTGTTCTTTATTGTCGACGATCCAAAAAGGTCTATCGATAGAGAGACCCAACCAGTAACGCTACCAAAGGTAGCAACAACACCTACTCAAGATCCGTCGGTCAAAGACGGGTCTTTAACGACGAAAATATGATGGGATGACTTCATGGAAACCAAAACAAACAAACAAAGTAATGAAGTAACAAAGCAACAACATCGAAACTGAAACACTCGGAGCTGGCCTCCGATGGTCGGGGCTGAGATCGAAGCAAGGGGGAGGCGGACGACGCCGATGGTGCAGATCTTATTCGCTAGGGGCAGGTGCACGGGACTTGCTGGGTGAGCGCGGTGAAGCAAGAGCATGTCGGCTCGGACGATGGCACTTCGGCAACAAGTGGTAGCAGACCTGGTCGCCTGTCCAGAAGAATGTGGTGGAAAGGCTTGTCCAGAGTAGATCGAGTCGTCGTTATCGTCGGGAGATAAGGGGAAAGGGGCGTACGACGGTGGGGCAGATGGCAGATCCAAGAGGGGGAAGAAAGAGGCCCAGCAGGACATCGGAATGGCACGAGGCACCGACGACGGGGTGTGTCTGTCCAGCCAGACAACACAACATCGCGAGCAGGTCGAGGTTTCACCGGTCCGAAAAGGGATCAAGAAGGAAACAAAAGCAAGAGCAGGTCTCCGACGACACTTATGGCCAGAGCCACGAGCGATAGGGTTTTTGGAGAGAGAACGCGTACATGGATCCCATACTTGTTTCTTCTTATTTTGAACCGAGACTTGCATTGGTTGGTGGCATAATACGGTAAGCTATTAGATACTTTGTTGTGCTAACATAGGACCTCTCTCTTGTTTTCTCTACTATGCTACCTCCCACCAACTCCTCTCATATATTCTCTTTGTGCTATCATGACCGTTTAATGCTTCACTTACTACCACATCGCTTTGTTACCTCTCTTCACCACCATATCGTTTTCTTTTACCCTCCCTAAAGCTATCTTTGTTGTTTGCTCCTCAACCATTAAATCTAGTACTCTGTGTCAAACGTCATCAGCATTCAGCAACAGTGAAATGTATATTATATAAATGGTCCTTCTTACATTTAATCCTCTCTCCTGGGAGAATTAGCAAAATGGTCTTGAAAAAAAAAGATTCATTCGCAAAATGACCTTCTATTGTTGTGCTTTTGCAAACTATCCTTTGCATTTAATGAAATTTCTAGTATACAAGAAATACCCTTTGAACTCTCCATATAGTTTCCTTGGTTGACCGAGTCAATCATCAGCTCCCCACCTCTTCCCGTGCTTGCTGATGCTCCCTCTTCCCTCCGTTTTGCGCCAACCATGTACCACCACCGGTGGGGCTTCTGTATGAGTCACGACTAACGTCGCTGGTCTGTCGTCGTTTGGTCTATGTTGTTTCCCTATCGACCTCATATTCGTTTTCCATGTAAGCTTGCTTTGCTCTGTAGATCCCGACCTAGATGTAGATGTATTAATTAATCAAATCCGTAGACCTTTTAGGAGGAAATAGAAAATTTCTCTTACAGTAGACGTTTGGAACATGTGTGCTCTGTATATACTTCGTTTTCTTGTTTCTTGTATCATTGCATCTAGGTGGGTTGGGTTTTGCAGAAAATTGCCCTTACAATAGAAATGTTGAGTGAATGCTGATTGGATAATTCATTATTTTTTGCTGAATTTATTAGATTTATATTTAAAACAATAAATCCATAAAAAAAATTAATGCATTTAATGACATTTGTAATAAAAAAATTAAAAACGAGAAGTTCAAAAGGGAAACTTGTAAAACTATGCCTTATAATGACATGAATTTGTAATATGTTAGTATAGTTTAAAATTGAAAAACTATGCTTTTAAAATTTTTTAGGACAAGAATACCCTCATTATAACTTAAGAAAAAATAATTCATATTTCACTAATTTATTCAAATCTATTTCAAAATAAAATTCAGTTTTTATACAAAAATATTTTATTCAATCTTATAAATTATTAAAATCATATTTTAATTTTTTTCCTTAAAGATCATATAATTTTGATAAGTATTTTTAAAAAGATAATTCAAGTTTTTAATGATAATTTTTCAAACGTATATATATTCAATTTTATAAAAAAAAATTTAATTTTATTAAATATTAGATTCAAATATTAATTTATATATTCATATTTTATATGAAAATTATTTTATCATATACTAAGATCAGATTTGATTTAAAAAAAATATCATACTACATTCATAAATAATTTTAAAATGATAATTAAATTAATAACATATTTTATTAATTATAAATACCATATTTTAATTTATTTTTTTACTTTAAATTAAATTTTTTTTATTAACTATTAAAATTGGATAAAACATTTTTGTACAAAATCGAAATTATTTTTCAAAAATTATCATTATAAATTTGAATTATCATTTAAAATATATTTATCAAAATAATCCAAATTTTAAAAAATATCAAATAAAATATGAATTTAGTAATTAAAATATAAAATATATTTTTGAAAAATTACCATTGAAAATTTGAATTATATTTTTAAAAATACTTATCAAAATAATCTGATTTTTAAGAAAAAAATATAATTTAATAATATATAACATTAGATAAAATATTTTTATATAAAAAATGAATATATTTTGAAAATAGAATTTGATAAATTAATTAAATATAAATTATTATTTTTTAAACTAGAATGAGAGTATTTTTGTCTTAAAAGAATTGAAAAGCATAGTTTTTCAATTTTAAACTATACTAGCATAAATTACACATTTATGTCCTTATGAATCATAGTTTTACAAGTTTCCCGCTCAAAATACCAGTGTTCTAATGTTATTACACAAATTGGTTGAAAGTAGGGGTGAGCATCGGCCGGTACCCGCCCAAAATCCCAAACCCATTACCCAAACCGTTTTTCCCGGTTACATAAAACTCGTACCCATCCCCATCACCAGGCGCTAAAGGGAAGGTCGATAACCGCCCGACCTCACTACCGGCCGGGGACGGTTATAACCAACCAACCCAGGCCCAATGGGCTTTCTGATGGGCCTTTTAAATAAAACCCAAAATACAACATTTTTCAAATATCGACATACATATTTACAACTTAATTTTACAAACCTCCCTATTTTCAACAATTTAAAACATTAAAACACATTAAAACTTCCTATAACTAATAACTCATAATCATATGTTCTCTTACAAAATGGTTTCAAAAACCATTTTTCTACAAAACAAACAGTTGAGTTACAAAAAAATACAATTTTGAGTAAACTGCTACAGTGTAGACCGGTCATGGTCACCACAGTTTAGATTATCTCAAACCGTTAACCACCATTGACTAGGCCGGTTCGATGATTTTTAAACCGTTCCCGACCCGGGTAAGATCGGTTCCGGGTTTTCCGGTGACGGGGACGGCCGGAGACGGTCGGTTTACGGTGATGGTCGGATTTTTGCTCAGCCCTAGTTGAAAGTATGCTCGTTCAAAATACCGGAGAGAACTCTTGTTGCTCCGATGAGGTCGGCGGTTGAGACGAATCGTTGGACATTTTAGTCAAATTTTGTAGAGAGGAAGTGTATAACTCTAGAGTGCATGTTGAGAGAATATGGAGAGAAATGGTTGGGTTTGATGAATGAGGGAAGGAGCATTTATAGGTGGAGAAAAATATTTTTTTTGTATAAAATTTAATTAAAAATAAATAACCGTTGTAAAATTCGAACCGTTGCCAACGATCAGAATTTTTTTCCTTTGTCGTGCCACGTGGAACGTTGTGATTGGGCTGTGACGAATCGCAGATACGCAAACCACAATCGTGATTCGTGGTGCGAGCCACGACACATATCGCGTGAGTCACATATCGCGAACTAATATTTCACGTACGTAAATCATAGTTCGCGACTTAATTCGCTTGATGTAGGTGCTCTAAGAGCAAGCACATCGTGCGACTCACACCTGCACACCACGAACCACGGATCGCGTGGGTGTGGTGCGTGGTGTGCGAACTACGAACCACAACCACACGATCCGTGGTGCGTTGTTCGCACCGCGCACTGTTTTTACGGTGCGTGGTTCGTGGTTCACTGGCGACCAATCCCATCGTGCCACGTGTCCCCAACGGTAAAAAAAATCGGACCGTTGCCAAACGGTCCGACTTCAACGATTTTATTTTTTCAATTAAAAACAAATAAAATTCAAAACAAAAATTTATTTTCCCCTACCTATTAATACCCCTCACCCCATTCATCCAACTCACACAACTTCTCTCAAAATTCTCTCTACTTTTCCTCTCTAATTTCCCACATTCATTCGATAAAAAATGTCCGACGACAAATTGGTCCGATTTCAATTTTAGTGTTTTAAATATGAATTAAACAAATTCAGTAAAAATATAATTAATTATCCCGTCAGCATTCACTCAACACTTCTACAAACCCTTGTCCCATACATGATCCCTACAAAACTGTTCTCTTTTAAATTCAGGGGTTCACATCACAAATCATCCTAGCCAGCACATGATTCTACACCCCTGACCCCCTATCCCACTATGTACATGCTCTAAGGCTATCCACAATGGTGTCCAAACGGTGCGTCGTTTGGGCGTCGAATCCGAGGTGGCGTTGGAAACATGCATCGAATCTCAGTGGCTGGGTCTGGCCTGCGTCGAATCTATGAAAGCGCAGATTCGACGTCGACAATGTCCATCAGGCTGCTGATCGCTGCTTCAAATCCTCCAGGACGGGCAACGGATAAGAAACAACTCTTCGTTCATCTCTAAGGAAATCCAAAACTAAAGCTGTGGTGGTGATCGTCCTCAAGAAGTCGTGAGAAGACAATACTACTGCAAGAGACAAAGAAAAACAACCAGAATCGATAGAGATCGTCTCCCTTTAGACATATACAAGCATTCAAAATTCAAGGGAAAACTACAAAATATATCATTTGACTTTATAGTACAAGTTATACATGTTGTCTTTTTTATAGTAAAAAATACATGGTCTTGGAAAATAATTATCAAAAACCATATTTTTCTATTATGTGTTTTGGGACAGAATATTCCGTGTTTTGAAGAGAATATTCTGGAATATTCTGTGTTTTTGGACAGAAAATTATGTTTTCGAAAATTATTTTACCAGACCATATATTTTGAACGATAAGAAACTCAACTGGTATATCTTATACTATAAAGTCAAATGATAGTTATATATGGAGTTTTCCCAAAATTCAATTGCAAGAGAGTGTATATCAAATTCAAATCTAAGGAAGGAAAAAATAAACTAAAATCCGATAAAAATTCTTTGAAAAAAATTCAGAATCCGCCAGCAACAGAGAGAGAGAGATTGACGACTTTCTCTGAATCCGAAACAATTTATAGAAATTTTCCTTAATCAGAATCCTCACCCAAACGAACGCGAAGACGCCTAAACCTTTACAAACGGAGAGAGAGGGAGAGACATTAATCAGTAATCCGCATAGTCACCCACTCAATAGTCAATATCCAAAACCACAATGCATCAACATAATTCTCAGATCTTGGCCATTTTCGTTTCTCGGAAAACAAATTAAATCAATTCCAGACTAGAGTGTAAGCTTTTCAGAGCTGCCAAACAGATAGGAAGAGGAAGAAAGGCAAGCACGTAGCTTCGGAGGAAGCCACGGAGAAGCAGAAGAGCATATCTGTATGCATTTGAAATTGAAATTCCGAACACAAGTATCTGATCACAAACACGACGCAGACATGGTTTCCGCCGAAACCTGAAGAAGAAAAGTCTACAAAGTGGACCTCTTTTCTGAATCTGGGAAAAATGGAGGACTGAGGTAAAGAAGCGGGCAAGTGATCCAGTGAAGGAACTAAAATACAGTTGACGATATAAGGACAATCTCTGCCACTTTAATTTCTTCATGATTTTTGGGAATTTTACTTGAGGCAGAGAGAATGCAGGAGGCCGGAGAAGGTCACAAGATTTCGACAAGTGGTGAAACGATAGTAGCTGATTGACTCTTGACGCATAAACGCTTTTTTCCATGTTTAAAAATTAAGATAATGTCAAATAATAATAAAAAGTTTAGGCGTCTGGCAAACCTCAGCCACAAACTGGGGAGAGGGCTAAATAAGTAAAAGCATATAGAGAGGTAGGGCCCACATATGACGTGGCGGTAGAGGTAAAGTGAGTGGACGAGGGTGCCAGGCCATGGTGGTATGGTATGGACATTTGGCTGTGGATCGGGGAGCGAGGTTGTTGTCGTGGCAAGTAGTGGTGGAAAGGGATGGTTCTGGTTTTCTGTGTGATGCTGTCGGCAGGGTTAGTTAAGAGCGACATGTGTTGGTGTTCTTACATCTGGCCCCGACAGATGTTGTATGTGTCTTATACTACGCACAATGGAATTAGATCGATTCGGTCTAATTCCAGTCTATTGAAGTTAATTTTTTTTAAAAATGGTGGTCCTCACGAATAAATTAGACTCGAGTAGTGAGTCTATTTAAAATCGTGTCACAATGAGAATAGATCGATTCAGTCTATTCTCAGTCTATTGTGTAGAATTAAAATAGAAAACATGTTCAAATCGATGTGCTTATCAAAATGCAAGAAGACCCGACCCGACCAAAATACATTTATTAATATGTTCAAATCGATGTCATCACATTACACGTGCAAACTAACTACTATTGCCTATCGCAAACCAGCTTCCCAGACTCAAGTACAGTTTGGGGGCGTAATATGACGGACGACTTCAAATTGTTTTCTCGGTATTTCATAATCAAAGATGGAAAATGACGGGGATTCCCTTATGTCATTACTCCAAGAACACAACAAGTAATGTCACGTGACCCTGTAGAATAGACGGTCACAAGACTCAACTTGTTGTGTCGTGTAGCAATGTCGTGAGGTAACCAACGTCACTCGTCATCTTTTATTATCGACAACTAAGAGACAATTTAAAGTTGCCCTGCATATTACACCTCCAAAAAGAATTACAGGTCCTCCGCCGTCCTATATTGGCAGAGGTTGAACCTGTATTGTGTGATAAGTAGCCTTCGAGTAATGGATAGGGAGGGATATTCTTTCCATAGCTCTAACCACAATTTCAGCTCCTCCGGTCAGCGGGTCCACAAACCTCTATTGCCAAAGGTTTGAGATTTATTCTTTCCGACCCATTGATGGTCGGCTCACTTGCTATCTTTGATTACGGTTGTGCATACAACTGCATCCAACTTGGATGGTCCCGCACGAGAATCCAACAATGCTGCCAGACGAACTCGTGGTCGTATCTCTCGTGGTACACCACCTCAGCCATGTGCATCACCTGCTCGTCGGTCTAACTGGGTTGGTAAATGTGTTTCATTTCCGACCAGCACTCGTTGAACCTCTTCACCTTCCGATTGATGCTGGCCAAATGATACTGGCTGTTCGCAGCGGACCGTTCAATCATGAGGGATTGTCGGGTCATGTGGGCTAGCTCCCCCCGTATGGCATCCCAAAACGCATCGTCGGATTCGTCACCACCTTGACCTGCTTGTTTGAGCCATGCACACACCAAGGCGGATTCCTCGGGCTGAGTCCATTTCTGGTACATGCGTATCATTGTCGGCTGGATGACGTTCATTCGTGCGTACAAGACCATGGACGTGATTTGAGTTCCCGGTTTCGGTTGGGCGTGGTATGGGTGGCTCGAGCTCAACCCCGGAACCGGGGAAGAGCCTCGGAGAGGAGTATCATCGGCCATGGGAGGTGATTTGGGCGGTAGATAAACGAGAAAAGGAGAGGAGGCAGTGGCGAAGTAAGGCCGATGGAGAAATGACGATGGCGTAACTTCCATGGAGACACCTTCGCGACATTCCTGAAAAATAAGGGGTGGCAGAAAAGCCGGCGGCGTCGATATGTTAGGAAGATTGCGTCGGAAGGTATGGAATTTCGACGATGATTATCGGAAGTCGAAGAAACGGGTTGAGAGAAGTAGTGAGGAAGACGAAGTGGGTGGTCTTTTTATCGTAGAATCGTGTCACGCGGATCACTCTAGTTCGCTGGTCACGATACGGTTGGACCCGTATCCGTCAATTCGACGGGTCGCTGAGTCTACAAGACCGTCTCCTCATGTGAAGACCTGGTTATTATGGTATTACACAGGTTCTGTTTCTTGGATATTTATACTACTTTTATTAGCTCAACTGTGTTGAATTGTTGTTCCTGGTAGACAAGGAAGCCTTATACAATCACAAAGTAACGTGAGCGATGGACTGACGACCGAGCATACTAGGTTTCTAGAAGCCTTGAAGCTCTATGGTCGAGCATGGCAGCGCATTGAAGTTACAATTCTATGAATTTCTTGTCTGGAGTTTGTCTTTTCTGTCCATTTTTCTTCTCCTTCATATATTGAATTTTGTTCACATGACATGGAGTTCACCTTTAAGCTCAATGTCATATCTCCTATTAGTGGTAATGGCATGAAATTCTGATATTATATATAATTTTCTTAATTGGAGACTTGCTTCTTCTCTTGTTTTTTGACCTTCGGTTGGCGGCCAGCAGAACATAGTATTTTGCATGGGTAGAGCTTATGAGTGCTTGTGTTTTGTTCTAGATGTCCATTCAATTCCTTCTATGCATATATAATTTTGCAGTGTCATCAGTTATCTTTAATATTCATTTTCGAGCTCTGCAGATGGTTTGCATATATTGGATTGTGATAACTCCGCTAGCATGCACCTATGCATACCCATGTTGACCTACTTTTCCAAATGCACATTCCCATCTTATGAAAGTGCGAGGTTTGTCTGCCTCAGAAAAGCACATCATTATAAATTGATTTTCTAGAACTATTTTTTTTGAAACGGATAACTGGAGAATTGCATTAATACACAAAGGTAATCAAACAAGGTAGGACGTAACCGTCTAGGGTTCCAGATTTATGTCCGGACCGACCGTAGCAGGCCCAACGCTCATAGACCCATAACAATAGCCTATTTGACATCGTAGGCAAAAACTCATGACATCTCTTTACCAACGTCTCAAAACAACGAGACATGAAATGAAAAAACCTAAGCAAAACAGAAAATAAATTGTTCCAACAAAAAGCAGAATTAAATAAAAACGACCATAAATGTCGAGCTGTGAATGCGGGCTTCCCGAGACCTCCCAGCACTGGCTGTCCCGGGTCTGTTGGTATAGGCCAACAACAGCCAGACCCACCCCCGCCGGGTCTTCTCATTCTTGCATAGGAGGCTTTCCTGCCTCCGCTTGATGCTTCTGGTCCTCCACGATCTTGTCCAGCTCAAGGTCCCTTGGTGAGGCGCCACGGGTATGCAGTGGCTCGGGATAGTCACGGTAGTTACGGCCGATCTCTGCAAGTGGCCGGCGAGGGGCCATCCACTCCTATGCCATGACGTGCTCCGGTGGCTGGGGTTCGTATGGGATGAGTGCACATGCGCCGGCCAAGCCCGGTTTGTCCTTCGGCGGCGAATCCACGCGGAGTTCGAGATTTTGGTATCGTGCCGACAGAGAAGTGGATCTGGCGGCGGTCGGCATAGATAAACCGACGTCGAAAAGAAGGCCTGATGAGAATGGTTTCACCATGACGGGTTGGTTGGCGTAGACGGAACCCATCGAGGAGGATCGGAGGAGGTTTGCGATTCGAGGAGCATATTGAGCAGGGAGGAGAAGCAACCGGTGAGAGACGATGCGTATTGTTAAAAAAACAGGTAAAGGAGAAGGCTGTTAAGAAAACCCTAGCTAGGGTAGTGTTGACCCACAATTAAAGGTAATGGTTGACCCAATCAAGGGTATAAGAGAGCTTGGAAGCAAGTAGCTTCAATGAAGAAATGGGGGAGGGGGAGGAGGCTGCGCAGAGAGAGCTGCGCTGCCTAGGGTTTTCTGCGTACTCTTCTTTATTATTATTTTATTTTATTTTATTTTTATTTTTGTTTTTGTTTTTGTTTTCAATTTTATTTTTCTTTCTTTCTAGAACTGATATTTTATAATATTAAGTCACAGTGTAATTATTACTGTTGAACTGCACAGCTATGTTAACTGAAATACAATTACTCCACGTTGGAGTACTTATCTGGATGCCACATGTGTATGCCAACTGGAAACTCTAACAATAGTAATGGCTGGAACACAAAAACATAGAAAATGTTATTAAAATTCTGGAAGCATAACTAATTTTCCTATCATAAGAAACTTATTTTTATTGTTTTCCAAATTATCATTTTATATCCTCCTAACTATTTGAAAAAGAATAATTTTATCACTATATTTCAAGTTTATGTTACCACATCCTTTTAAGTTTATAGAATGTTAATATAGAGGCAAAAGCGTAGAATTCAATTAGGTTTTAGAACGCGCCCGTGGATGCGCCTCCAATCTCAGTGCAACTTCTTCGCCGTTCCTTCTCGAGCTTGATCGGAGTTCACCTTCCGACCACGTATCTGTGTGTAGTGAGAGATTCATATGCTCTTAAAGGGATCTCTCTTGTGGATTCACAGCTCGGGGCAGAAGAAAAGAGTGATGAGGTGCGAGAAAGGGAAAGGCTCCGACGACGTCAGTTTTGGTGAAGCCTAGGTCGGGTCCGAAATCTGTAGTTGTAGTTCCGAGTGGAAGCTCGTTTAATCCATCTTCCTTGAAAGGAGAGTCTTCCACTGGAATCTCTATCGACCCAGCTCCGACAAAAACCAATTTGGGTGGAAGGGTATCGTCTCTGATTCGACAATTAGAGGGCACTTTATCAGATCGTTCAATTCAGGCTTCACAGGCTTCAAAGGAAGCTCCGAGTAAAATTCCTCAACCTCCTTTGTGCTTGGAGAAACTTTTATTGTCGGGGAGAGATGAAACGTGGGTGAGGAAATTGTTGGGTGCAGAAGGTATCAAGTCATGCTTTGTTTGTAAACGTTCCAATCGTACTAGGAAGTTCTTTGGATTCGTAGAATTGGAATTCGGGAAAGCTTCGGAAGCCATTGAAGCTTTCAGAAGTGGGTTCCAAAGGCTCAGTTAAACAATTCTTTGTCAGCTTCTGGAACATCTGTAGAGGGCTCTCGAGAGATGGCGTTGTCAGGTAATCTCATCCTCTCTCACAACAATTGGTCGGTCTCTCAATACACTTCATTATTACGATCTTTGGGACTGGGTGATTCTTCGCTCATTTGGCCACATAATTTTTCTTCTCACTGTTGTCAATCCTACTTTAAGGGATGACCTTGAAAAGGAAAATTGGGCTCGTTTGAAGCCGTGGTTTGAAGTGTTAAGCAATTCAGGTGCCCTGGTTACCATGGGAGGCTTTTGCCAATGGGTGATGGTAGAAGGGATCCCTTTTCAGGGAAGAACTAATGAATCAATGTTATCGATGGAAAAAACTGGGGGCAGTTCTCTATCATCTATGTGATTCTAGTTCTGCTTCGGCTTCGTTTGATAAGGTCTTTATCCTAGTTCACAGTAATTCCAAAATTTCCTCCATGGAGATGAATTTTCAGTTAAGGAACTCTAGCTTCCCTGTTTTTATTACTGGAGTAAATATTTTGGAAGTCCCGAAGCTTGTTTTTCTGAGTGTTTCTTTGCCAGAATCTTCGTCAGACGGAAATTGGGCCAGGAGTGATGATAAGGATGAAGCTACAGATAAGTCTCCAACATGAGTTGTTGTTTCAAACTCAAACTCTATCTCTACTGACTCACCAGATAAGGAGAAAGGTATTTGTGTTACTGAGTCTACCAGTGAACCTTCTTTGTCTGCGGCCCAAATAGGCACTGAGTTTTCTAAGCCGGTTTATTCTGTGCGTGAATCGCAAGTAATTTCTTCTCTTCATCCGATTACAAAAAAGAAACACAAGAAGGTCAAGGCGGCTATATCTTATCAGACTCCAGTTCTTTCTCAATTCAGTCCTCGCAGTCAAGAACGTCAGGCTCGACAGGATGAATGGAACTATGTTAAACATGTTGGTTTTAAGGCTATAAAATCTGACGCTTTGGTTTTAGATCAATTCAATAACCTTGACTTAGAAATACCTGAATGCCTTGATTTGGAAATTGATGAAGATGACGATTATGAGGATGTATGTGATGATGAGGATTTGGAAGCTCTAAGCTCCATTCCTCCTTCATTAACCCAACATTAAGGAACTGAAGTTCTTCTCACGGAATGTGAGAGAAATAAACTCCGTCCAGAAGAGGGGGAGTATCAGTAATTCAATTAGAAATATACAACCTAGTTTTGTGTTTATTTAAGAAACAAAAGTTGCATCTTTCTCTCCTGTTTATCTGCGTAGCTCTGGTTTGTTGGAAATTGGGGATATGCTTTCTCCCCTGCGGATGGGGCATCTGGAGGTTTATTATCAATCTAGAAACCTTCATTTTTCATTGTGTTGAGTGTTTTCTTCAGAAGTATGCTATAATTTGGATAGGAACTTGGGGTGTGCTGCAGAACCCTATCGTTATGATAAATGTATATGCTCCAACAAATGAGGTTGGTAGAGCTGCTCTTTGTATAGCTCTCGTTTTTAATAACGTGATTTGTGTGTGTGTGTCTGTGTGGGGGGGGGGGGATTCCAACTCTGTTCTCATGGTAGAAGAACGAGTTCACGTTTCTTGGATTTTGTTTTATCTCTTGGGTTAACTGTTTTGAGGTTGGAAGGGGGAAAGTTTACCGGGTATGGTTCAAGTTCGAATGCCACTCGGTTGGATCGTTTTTATGGATAAAGGGATGGCCTCCTAAGTATTCTATGCAAGTTGATTGTAAATCAAGCAATCCCGTCCATGGTTTTTTTTTGGAAGGTCGTGGCTGTCGTATATCCCTTTCATAAATGTTTTTTGGGAAGGTTTATGGCCTAGAAGGGCTGATTCGTTTGGATTCTACTTTCGTGGATTGGCAACGTCCTCCGGGGCTTTGCTTGGGATATTTGTTTTGGTGTTTATGGTCTTTTGACTAAGTTTTATTAGTCTGTCGTTGGTAGTAGTGTTTTCAGACTATTACTATTGTTTTGATATTTTTCAGAACTCGGCCACATAGGTCTAGTTTCTGCTTTTCATTGTACTACCCTCAAGTATAATGAAATTTTCTCTCGCTTATAAGAAAAAATATATATAGAGGCAAGAATGGAAGCTTCCATCAATTGTCCTTTATTAAACTTATTTTATAAATAAATATGTCCTTTTCAAGTTTCAAAAATTTTCTTTCACTCCTTTCTTCATAATATAATCTATGTAATTCAAATTAATTATATAGTTTGTGTCATAAATTTGATTTTACATGAAGAATACTTTAGTACTGAAGCACCCAAAGTTGGTAATAGCGTTCCCTTCAAACCTAAAAGTTTTAGTTTTAACATCTTTCCTTAAGATACAAAGGGTACATATGGATGCGCATTTTCATTCCTTTTTCTTACAATAACCTTAACGGTACCCCTATGCTTACGTGTTGTATTGCTGTTTCTCCATCGTTCTATACATATTTACAAAACTTTTATTATACATCCTACTTGTATTTGTAATGTGAACTATCAGAGGGAGACTACTTAACTATTGTCAAGGCTAGTTTTTTCTTTCAAGTCTGTTACGGGCCCAGATTTAGATCTAGTTATGGGATAGGTTGAGAGCTCGATTAACAAGAGAACTTTCGGTCGTTGTTGAGCTCAATTAGAGAGAGAACTCAAGATCTCAATAACGCCTTTCGTCTTTATTTCTGATCATTTTTCTTCATTTTATTCGTATTCTTGTAGGTGAATATATATACACCTAAGGATCCAACACTTAAGGAAATATAACAGATAAAAGAATAAATCCTCCTGGCTAACTATAGGAAAATACTTAAACTAACTGGTAGAATGGTAAATAAGGTTCTCTGAAGGTTATTGATTTTTCCGTAACTCTTGGCTCCAATACAAAATTGTTACATTTCTGGATCTGGTAGTGCAGAAGAAACAATTATGAAAATTAGGATCATAAGGCTTGAGTAAGACGGTTAACCAGTGAGCCCTATGAGTTTCTTTTACAAGGAATGGGAATGCAATATTCCTAAAGCTAAAGATTCATGATTTCGGTTCACTTCAAAACAGCACAAAAGTTTTCCAAGTTGTACCGGATGTTCAGAGTAGGGGTGAGTGTAAATTGGTTTCGTCGGTTTTTCACTAATTAAAAATTTGAAATTATGTCTTCAGTTTAGATTTCTAGATGAAAAATCCGCCCAAACAAAAATCGAATAGAAACACCACCCCAACCAAAATGTATGTATTTGAAATGTTATAGAATATTATAAATAAAACTTATCCAACACATTTAGGTTAGTAGATGCCAAAACGAACATTTAAGGTTCAACAATCCAAAATCTAAACACAAATCGCACAATAAACTATTAAGTGTAAAGTTCATACCCAAATCTTGATATTAAGCCCCAAATCTAAACACAACTCAGAATATAAAGTCCAAATACAAATCATAATATTAAATTCAAATAGAAACTATGAATAGAAAGTACAAATACATCAATGAATCCTATAAGTTCACACTCAAGTTCCTATAAATCATGAGATTAAAGTTAGGCAATCTAGGTGAGTACGAAACATAAGATAATGGATTGAAAAACAATGCAAACATTTATCAACTTCTTATATCTAGAAGAATATTCAATATAAAAATGGTCCAATGCCTTACTTGGCAGTTTCGATTTTATTGATCGGGTTTTCACTTACAAAAATCACCAAAAACAGAGGTGATTTTTATATTTTGGTTTTTTTCAATTTTCGGTTGGTGGTCTCAGTTTTTTTCCCACTTGGATAGGCTTATATGTAAAACTATAATTCAGAGGATCATCACATAGTGAGCATTTTTTTTGTTCTTTCTTTCTTCTGCTACAGTTTCCCTTCTCCAACATGTGAGCACACACTTCTGTTCAATTTTCTCATTCTTTCATTATATTAAGCTTTAAGTGTATGCTTTGTATAACTATTTCCATATTTCTGAAAGCACATAATAAATTTCATATGGGCATTATTTACAATTTTAGATAAATTTCTTTGCGTTAATTGTCGAAACCTACCCTAAAGTATTGTCCATGGCAATAAAAAGACCTTATCTTCTGTAGCTACTGCTGTAGGATCCGTTCGTTAGACACGTGGCCTTGTTGTGTACTAAATAATGTATATTAGATACCTAATTTTAATAGGATCATTATATCTGTATCCGTGTTAGACACTGAAGGATATAATGTTGATATTGGAAATTGGATATTCAATATTCTATCCAATGATATGTTTTATGTTTGTACAAACTTGGTCTGAGGATTGTACATATGGGTAATAATGCCTCAAGCTCTATTTATAACGTTAATGCCAAAAGGTCTAAATCCGATAATTTAGACCACACTCTGTTAAGGCACTGTCATTTAGGCCACATAAACAAGAAACACATATAAGCACTTCAGAAGTGCAGACTTTTAAGTCCATTCGAATTTCATTCGAATAATAGGTGCAAGGCTTGCTTTATGGGAAAATGACTAAAGCGCCCTTCATCGATCGCGGTGAAAGGGCGGGTGAATTATTGGGGTTGATATACTCGGATGTGTGTAGACCAATAAGTTCGCTTGCTAGGAGGGGTTTTAGCTACCTTATCACATTTACTTATGATTACACTAAATATGGTTATGTCTATTCGATGAAACATAAGTCTAAAACTTTTGATAAATTCAAAGAGTTTAAGACTAAAGTAGAAAACCAGCTCGAGAAAGGTATTAAGGCACTTCGATTGGGTCGAGGTGGAAAATACTTGACTACAGAGTTTTTAGATCATTTAACAGAGAATGGGATCCTTTAGGAATGGACTCCTCCCGGGACACTATAGTTGAAAGGTGTAGCCGAACGGAGAAATCATACATTGTTAGACAGTGGTCCGTTCCATGATCAGTTGGACTGATCTCCCGATCTCTTTCTGGGGTTGTGCTCTGGAAACGGCCGCAGCCGGAGATGGTCGCAGAGCAAGAACCAATTCCAGTAATAATTCCTAAAGGTCCAAGGCGATCTTGAAGGATTATTCGTCCACCTCCGAGATATGGTTACTTTGTGTTTGGAGGTGACGATGAGCTTATGGTGGATCACGAGGATCCAACCACCTTTCCAAGAGCTGTGGATGTACCTGACTCCGAATTATGGCTGGGAGCCATGAGAAAGGAAATGCAGCCCATGTCGGACAACCAAGTCTGGGAACTGGTTGATCCTATCGGTGGTGTGGGTGCCATCGGATGCAAAAGGATCTTCAAGGTGAAGATTGACATGGATGGAAATCCTTTGACCTATAAAGCCCGACTGGTGGCGAAAGGTTATAGACATATCAAAGAGATTGATTATAAGGAAACCTTCTCCCCAGTGGTTATGATCAAATCTATCCAGATTATTCTTGACATAGTCTCGTGTCTTGATTACGAGATATGGTAAGTGGATGTCAAAACCACTTTCTTAAATGGAAATTTGACTGAGCGCGTTTGTATGTCTCGGCCTAAAGGTTTTGACGATCCGAAGAATAAGGGAAAGATTTGTAAGTTGTTGAAATCCATTTATGGATTGCAACGAACTTTTCGGAGTTGAATCCTTCGTTTTGATGAAGCTATAATTGGATTTGGCTTAATCAAGAATGGGGATTAATCTTGGTTTATAAGAAGGCTAGTGGGAGCAAGGTTATCTTTCTGGTGCTAATTGAAAATGACATCCCTGTTGGGTCTCGAGGTATGGTTGGAGATGAACCAACTCGCAGCGGAAAATCAATGAAAACCAAGAGACGATTAAACCGTGAAACAACTAACAAAGAATGGATTCACAAGAGAAAAATTCAGCACTATTTCTTACCAAAACAAGAACACCGGTTAACGAATGATTGGCTTGAGTCTCCAAGACGCCTACGTATCCACATGGGAATCAAAGCCACGTAGTTCTTCTCTTTGAGGACTCAAGAACACAAAAATGGAGGTGGAAACTAGCCAAACCCGAAATAGCCATGGAAGAGGGAGAGAAAATGTATTTCCTATTCTTGTCTTGTCTTTGTTATATTGAAAAAAGATGACTTAAACATAACAAAACCCATACTTGTCCAACTAAAGGCATGGGACAAGTATGATGTCAAGTAAGGTGTAAATAGGACAAAGTATGGCAAGACAAGATTGGGTTAGGTGGTGAATCACCAACACCTTAATCCTTGTCTTGCTTACTTAGTACTAATTAATCAAGACTTGATTAATTAGTTCCATGGGCCTTGGTTGCATGGGCCTTTCATGGGCCTCTTGGAACATGGCCCATGGCCATTTCCAACGAGGTCCCGTGATTCGCTCATCGCCTCCAAGCCTTCCATACCGGAAATGTCCAACATTATCCGACGCGATCAATCCCAAGACTCCAAGCCTTGTCTCGATCCGTAAAGTCCTATTCACTTACGGGCACATGACCCAAAACCCAGTTTTGGTCATATCCCGAGACAACTCCCTTTTGGCCATTCTCCATATATGTGTCAATGAGTTTCATCCTCCGGTGTGACCCTTAGGTTTATGCATGTCAATAGATCAACGTAAAATCCCATTTTACTTGATCCTATTTAAGTGGCAACTAACGAGACTTTAGTATTGCCTGACACTACATAACGAATCGACCCTGTCGATTCTAACCTTTCCGTCGTCCCTGTCATTATCCTTTTATCTCCGATATCCTGATTGAGATAAGGCATAGAGCCGTCATCCTTATTATTCTCAATCATCGTTCCTTGATATGTGAGATGACTGAAGATATGATACCCAGTATCATGTGCATGGCCATGCTATTCTTTCAGTCACTCTCGATCAAGCGGCCGAGAACCGATATCTTTCCCATACCTCAGTATGAGGGATAAATCCCTTAGCCGCCTTTCGTGCCACTCATGTAGCCCGTCCCTAAGCCAATCCTGGCCGTTATGGAAGCCCTGTTACGGACAACGTTAGGCTCAGGTCAAACTCAGTTGTTGACTACATAGCGATCACAAAGACTCCTTGGTCTAAGGATACATGACAAGCTACAACACTAAATATGTTCATGACTTAATCTATGGCACATATTCAGGGCGGGTCGTCTAATATCATGTCCCACATGATATCTATGATCAGACTCCGGAATCTCATTCCAATGACTAACAGAACGTAAGCCATA
Organism: Erodium maritimum; assembly: GCA_963921825.1. Classification (NCBI taxonomy): domain Eukaryota; kingdom Viridiplantae; phylum Streptophyta; class Magnoliopsida; order Geraniales; family Geraniaceae; genus Erodium; species Erodium maritimum. Next base: position 23,698,888 of record OY997596.1, on the reverse strand, counting down.
AAGAGCCATCTTTCATACTAGTCGCTTCTAGTGAAGCTTTGTTGACTAGGGACCCATCGAGTGTGATCTATCTCGATCTATTGTTCTATTCGCATGGTGGGCATAGATCAGAGCACACATCGATATATTACTCCAACACATAAGTAATATAAAGCCGCTTTAATTTTATTGCTAACGATGATATATACATTTGGACATTTAGGATTGAACTACGGGCACTAAGACTAACAATCCCAACCTTGCACGAGACTAAAGCTTGGTTAGAGAAGTGTTTCTCAATAAAGGACTTAGGCGATGCTGCTTATATCTTAGGGATTTAGATATGTAGAGATCGCAACAAGAGGGTTTTAGATTTAAGTCAGGGAACCTATATGAACAAGGCATTGAGTAGGTTCTCAATGCTCGATTCAAAGAAAGGACTCTTACCCACTAGTTATGGCATTCATCTCAGCAAGAATCAGTGTCCTAAGACACCTGATGAGCTGAAAAGGATGATTTGAATACCATGCGCCTGGGGGCAGGATCGATCATATATGCCATGACATGTACAAGACCGGACATCTCGTAAGCCTTATGTTGTACCAGTAGACATCAGTCTAACCCGATGGAAAGAAGATGTTAAACTAGTCGTCGAAGGATGAGTAGACGCTAGTTTTCTAAGCCAAATCCAGATGACTTTAGAAGTTAGTCAGGATATGTGTTTACGCTGAATGAAGGAGCTTTAGCTGGGAGAGCGTAAAGCAAGATACCGTCGCCGAATCTACGACAGAGGCCAAGTACATGGATGCTGCAGAGGTAGCTAAGGAGGCTATGTGGATTTGAAAATTACTAGCAGGGTTGGGTGTAATTAAAAACCCATCCAGCAAGGTGAATCCATTTTGCGACAACACAAGGGCCATTGCGCAAACTAAAATCCTAGATCGCATAACAAATCCAAACACGTACTGCGGTGTATGCACCTCATCAGAGAAATACTGAACCGAGGTGAAGTGAAGATAACCTATATTGCAACAGATGATAACATAGCCAACACTTTGACTAAGGCACTATCACTGCCTAAACATGTTAGACATGTAAAGTCGATGGGGACATATTGGAGTTTAGATTGGAACTAGGGCAAGTAGGATATTGTTAGTCTTAGTGACCGTAGTTCAATCCTAACTGTCCAAATGTATATATCATCGTTAACAATAAAATTAAAGCGGCTTCATATTACTTATGTGTTGGAGTAATATATCGATGTGTGCTCTGATCTATGCCCACAATGCGAATAGAACCATAGATCGAGATAGATAACACTCGATGGGTCCCTAGTCAACAAAGCTTCACTAGAAGCGATTAGTATGAAAGATGGCTCTTTATGGTTTACGTTCTGTTAGTCATTGGAATGAGATTCCGGAGTCTGATCATAGATATCATGCGGGACATGATATTGCACGACCCGACATGAATATGTGTCATAGATCAAGTCATGAACATATTCATTGTCGTAGCTTGTCATGTATCCTTAGACCAAGGAGTCTTTGTGATCGCTATGTAGTAAACAACTAAGTTTAACCTGAGCTTAACGTTGTCCGTAACAAGGCTTCCATAATGGCCAGGATTGGCTTGGGGACGGTGTCACGCCCTAATTTCTGCGAACCGAAACTAGGGACGCGAACGTTTAAAAAGTTACAAGACTGAAACCTGGTTTCGATAAATCACCTAAAAAGTCAGTTTGGTTCCACAAAAGAAAAAATATTTACAACTCAAAATAAAAGTCCCACACTTGGACAAAACGAGATACACGTCTCTAGACTCAAACACCCAGCAACCCGCTTCAAGCTCTTCAAGCTTCAGAAGCTCACCTAGTCCAGACTACGAACGGTACCTGTAGGAAAAGCAGCTAGGGGTGAGCGTTCGCTCACCACCACAGATAACATACTGACTATGGCATAATTAGTAGACAAGGCCGATGACACCGACAACGACTCAAGACACACGCACGGTCAATACTTCCCTCAACCGACTCAACACTCAGACACGTTATGTAGACCCCCACACTACGATCGACGACCTCCTCCAAGACACGACTGACCACACAATACCAAACAAGATCACAAAGGATCGCAAACCGGCTGCTCAGTAACCAATCTCTGTCTCTCGCCCTTTACCGATCGTAGACGTGGTCAGGCGGTCGACCTGTCGCGCAACTTCCCCACGACCTCTCCGCTTCACCCGATCCCAGTCGGGTGGTTAGCCACACCCGCGCGTCCTTCCCCCGATCCCAGTCGGGGAGCTAGCCCACAACCCCTCCGCTTCTCCCGATCCCAGTCGGGAGGCTAGCTACACCACACAACCTCCACCAGTAACCAGTAACCAATCACAATCACAAACAAGTTCAAACAGACAGTAACGACACCGGTGACAACTCCACAGGCACTCAAGGCCGACAAGACACCAACAACCAAAACACAGGTTCAACAACCCTACGGGCCCTCATGGCCACCCAAGACACCAACGGTAAAGTACGGGTTCACAACCCCTCGGGCACTCACGGCCACCCAAAACACCGAAACGACAACACGGGCTCTCATGGCCACCCAAGACTCAGCAATAAATAACACGGGCTCTCAAGGCCACCCAAACTCGACAATAAATAATACGGCTCTCAAGGCCACCCAAACTCAATCAATAAATAATACACAACAACCTCCGGCATAAACGATGCCTACAACAGTCCTAAGATCACTAGTTTCACAATCAACCTCCGGGCATGGGCATATGCCTCCAGTACTCCTAATATCAACAGTTTCACAACCAACCTCCGGGCATGATCATATGCCTCCAGTAAATCAATTAACGCTAAGTTCTCTGCTCCTACGACACTACTAAGTGTCACATGCATTTCCAGTAATTACTAAGTTCCCGTAACATGCTTTTCTGACAAACGCTACAGTCCCGTATCATGCATTTCTAATATTCAAATAAACCTATTCGACCCACGACACCCCGGTGTCACATGCAATTCTACTATTAACTTTCCCCAGTCAGGGCCGAGATCCGGCTACTTTTCCCTACCTCGAAAGCAACTCCAGAAGCGCTCCACTAAACCCGAGATGAATCGCAGTCACTCGCCGAGCCTCCCTTTGCCTCGGTCCGCAGCACGATCTAAAAGAACACAGATTTAACTCACTTTAAACTAGTGCGAACCGGTCGAAAATAAATAACTCAACGCCCAAGTTAATAACGGTTCCGCCGTTAAGTTAACGGCTACGATTTGTCCATTTTAAACTTGACAGTTGTCGTTTACACTCGAGCGGGATAAAAGTCGGGTTACAACGGATCGGGTTCGAGCACCCGCGCACCGAACCCGGGTTTGATCTAAACCCAGTTTAAACCCCTTTTTAACTTAAAACCGTCGTTGAACTCCCTTGCTTTAAATAATTCCGTTTTTGATTTTAAGACAAAACGGTTTCCTTGCGTTCGTTTCCAAACTCGATATTTTTGGTCCGAAACCTTTCTAAAACCGATTTGATTTCGCTTTCCCTCCTTTTTGATTTAACTTAACTCAATTCTAACCTTAATAAACGACTTTCGTTTAAAACCCGTTAACCTTAACCCGACCTAGTTTTAATGATAACGATTTTCTTTATGTCCAAACGATAAGGATCTAACACTTATAACACTTAATCTAAAGTCGATTTTCAATTTACAACCAGTTTTAATCCTTCCTTTTTCACCCTTAACAGATAAAAAAAAAACGTAAATGACAAAAATAATAATAACTTAAAATTTGAAGTTCTTTACAGATCTTTACATTTCAGATTTTACAAAAGTCCTTTAAACAACACCGGATCTACGTTTTTCTGTTCTGTTCCCTTCCATTTCGGGAGCTCCGTTCCATCCCAGCCGGATCTGAACGAACTCGGGAACGGGAAAGCAAAGACGAAGAAGAACGGGGTCGGTTAGGTGCGGCCGACCACCGGCGCCGGTCGGCGGAGATTCCACGGACCGAGAACTCACCGTAAAGGGGACGGTGGCGGGCGGTGGAGATCGGCGGCGGGAGCGGCGGTGGGGGCGGCGTACGGCTCGGGTCCGGACGGCTCGTCCCGTTCCGGATCTGACGAGCTCGCCGGCGACGGCGAGAGCTCGGGTCCGGACGGCTCGTGACGGAGAGATCGGAGGCGGTGACGGCGTCGGGACGGAGGAGAAGAGGACGGGACGGTGTGGTCGGACGGAGGAGAGGGAGGTCGGGGTTCGGCAGGGACGTGGCGGCGTGGTCGGACGGAGGAGAGGGAGGTCGGGGTTCGGCAGGGACGTGGCGGCGTGGTCGGACGGAGAACGGCCGGAGCGATGGCGGCCGGTGCCGGTCCGGCGAGGAAGACGAAGAGAGCGAGAGAGGGAGGTGAGATCGGGTAGAGAGAGAGAGAGGAGAGGGTGAATGGAGGCTGTTGAGAGAAAATGAGACTGAAACCCTAGGGTTTCAGTCTTATAAAGGGGGTGGGTTTTTGGGCCAGCCCCTTTTGGGCCTCAGGGGACAACCGGGCCGAGGGTGGCTGGGCTGGGTTGGGCCTGCGCGCCTGGCCTGGTCCAGACCTGCTCCCCTTAGTTTTTTTTTTTTTTTTTTTTGCACTCGTTTCAAAAACTTACCCTAAGGTTTTTTTCGTTTTCAAATTAATACCTTAAAGAAACGAAGCGGGTTTTACAGACTACATGAGTGACACGAAAGACGGCTAATGGATTTATCCCTTATACTACGGTATGGGAAATATATCGGTTCTCGGCCGCTTGATCGAGAGTGACTGAAAGAATAACATGGCCATGCACATGATACTGGGTATCATATATTCAGTCATCTCACATATCAAGGAACAGTGATTGAGAATAATAAGGATGACGACTCTAATCCTTATCTCAATCAGCAAATCGGAGATAAAATGATAATGACAAGGACGACGGAAAGGTTAGAATCGACAGGGTCCATTCGTTATGCAGTGCCAGACAATACTAAAGTCTCGTTAGTTGCCACTTATATAGGACCAAGTAAAATGGGATTTTAACTTGATATATTGACATGCATAAACTTAAGGGTCACACTAGAGGATGAAACTCATTAACACATTTATGGAGAATGAACAAAGGGAGTTGTCTCGGGACATGACCAAAACTGGGTTTTGGGTCATGTGCCCATAAGTTAATAGGACTTTACGAATCGAGACAAGGCTTGGAGTCTTGGATTGATCACGTCGGATAATGTTGGACATTTTCTGGTATGGAAGGCTTGGAGGCGATGAGTACGTCACGGGACCTCGTTGGGAACAGCCACGGGCCATGTTCCAAGAGGCCCATGCAACCAAGGACCATGGAGCTAATTAATCAAGTCTTGATTAATTAACACTAAGTATACAAGACATGGATTAAGGTGTTGGTGGTTCACCACCTAAGTCCATCATGTCTACCCATACTTACCACTATATTTGTCCTATTTACACCATGCTTCTCTACACCATACTTGTCCTATTTTTTTTATTTATTATATTGATGAGATAATTAAGTTATCTTATTCAAAATAATAAAAAAAACAAGACATGTATGGAACACAACTTCTCCTTCTTCTCTCTACAAGGTTTCTCTCCATTCTTGGTGTTCTCGAGTTCTCTTCACAAGAACTACGTGGCTTTGATTCCCGGGGTGGATACGTAGGCGTCTTGGAGACTCAAGCCGATCATCTTTTCTTGGTGTTCTTGAACAAATATAGAAGAAAAGGTGCAGAATTTTTTGCACTGTTTTCTGTCCGACCAGCCACCTTCAAGACCCCGATCGGAGGTTCATCCGAGGTCCGATGAAGCTGTTTTTGGAATGAATACTCTCCACATATTGGTCGTCAATGTGCACGGTGGAATTTGGATTTCAACGGTTTGTTATTCTTATACACGAGCTGCAAGTTGAGTCACTTCATCTATTTCATTTTGTTTTGTAAATCTAATCGTGGTAATTTTTCCTTGCATGGTCTCTCGTTTATTTGCTTCCGCTGCGAGTATGTGTTCATACTCTCCAACGAGACCCAACACGTTTTCGGAAACATGGCTTCCATAATGGACGGCTAAGGGATTTTTCCCTCATACCGAGGTATGGGAAAGATAACGGTTCTCAGCCGCTTGATCGAGAGTGACTGAAAGAATAGCATGGCCATGCAAATGATATTGGGTATCATATATTCAGTCATCTCACATATCAAGGAACAATGATTGAGAATAATAAGGATAACGACTCTATTCCTTATCTCAATCATGATATCGGTGATAAAAGGATAGTGACATAGACGACGGAAAGGTTAGAATCGACAGATTCGATTCGTTATGCAGTGTCAGATAATACTAAAGTCTCGTTAGTTGCCACTTATATAGGATCAAATATAATTGGATTTTACGTTAATCTATTGACATGCATAAACCTAAGGGTCACACCTGAAGATGAAACTCATTAACACATTTATGGAGAATGACCAAGAGGGAAATTGTCACGGGGCATGACCAAAAATAGGTTTTGGGTCATGTGCCCGTAAGTAATTAGGACTTTACGGATCGAGAAAAGACTTGGAGTTTTGGGACTGATCGCGTTGGATAATGTTGGACATATCCGGGATGGAAGGCGTGGAGGTTATGAGCGCATCACGGGACCTCATCGGGAATGGCCCCATGCCATCACCCGCGAGGCCCATGGGCGACCCATGCCACCAAAGGCCCATGGAACCAACTAGTTAAGTCTGAACTAAATGGTTCTAATTAAGCTAGTTAAATTAGGTAGTTGGTGATTCAATCCACCAACTTACCAATTCAGAACGGACCAGACTCTTCAAGATTAGCTTTCTACCTCCCTTTACGGAAGAGGTCCACCTAAAGAATTTTTTTTGTTCTTTCTTTCTTCTGTTACAGTTCTCTTTCTCCACCATGTGTGCACACACTTCTGTTCAATTTTCTCATTTTCATTATATTTTGCTTTAAGAGTATGCTTTGTATAACTCTATTTTCATATTTCTGAAAGCACATAATACAGTTCATATGGACATTATTTACAATTTTAAATAAATTTCTTTAGGTTAATTGCCAAAACCTACCCTAAAGTATTGTCTACGGCCAAAAAAAGACCTTATCTTTTGTCCACGCTTTTATTGTACACAAAGTATTGTCCACCGCCGTTTTGTGGGAAACATCGGATTACAACTTTGGCTTATCATTTCTGATAACACTCGTCATTTTGCAGTAGATTTGATAGCAATTTATAATGCATTCAATAGTTTGTGGGCAATTACATTTTTTTAACGGACAATGAACAATATTTTATGTACCTTCAAAGCATGGACAAAAGATAAGGTCTTTTTTGGCCGTGGACAATACATTAGGGTATGATTTGGCAATTAACCCAATTTGTTTTCTATATCACTTGTTATGCTTCTTTTCTCCTCATGACCATTTCTCATATTTATAGTTCTTTTGCTTTATTTATGTTTATAATTTTTTTTTAGTTATTGTTGTTCGTGTGATGCTGTGATTCTTCTTTATTCATGTTCGTTTCACTTACTTGGTTGATGAGGATGCTACCCGTTAGAGTTTAGTTTATTTCAATTACAAGTATTTCCTATTTTTAATTTAGTTTGGTTTCCTATGTTGCTTAGTATTAAGAGTATAGAGTTAATCCCTATATAACGGGATGCTCTCATTATATTGGAAATCAAGATTTATCAATAATATTTTAGAAGTTTTACACTAGCCAAATTTATCTTGGTCCCATGAAATGGTTAAACCATATTAAATTGAGAAACGACTTTTTCTATTTCAGTTGGAGAAGGAGGCTCTTGATAAAGGTATTCCAGTAGGACAAGCTCTTGACATAGATATTCCTCCTCCTTGCCCTAAGAGGAAACCGAGCAATCCTTTTCCAAGAAAGATTGGTGTAGGTACTTGTACACCTCAGGTGGGAGCAAAGGATGGAAAACTGGCTTCTTCTTTGCACTGCAAACAGGTGTTGGACTTGGAGAACGAACCACTTCCTGTGCATGTTATAGACGGGAGCTTGGGGACTTGTGCACAAACTTCTGATTTGTCACATGGGGACACTATATTTCATCCAATGGGAAACGCTAATGGACATCCCAACCCATTCATGAATGTAGTTGCATCTTTAACTATGGAGTATCAAAATAACTCACCAAGATCTTATGCTCACAATTCATTTCCTAATTTTCACCCTCCCTTTTCCTCATTTGTCCATAATCAAGACGACCACCAACCCCTTCTCCATGTTTCCTCTGCATTTTCTGGTCTTATTATATCCACCATGCTACACAATTCTACAGCCCATACTACTGCGAACTTCGCAGCTACATATTGGCCTTATGGAACCCCTAGGCATTCACCTGTATGCACTCAGGGAAGTTCTCAATATTGTTAGATATTCGTTGATTTGGTAGTACTTTGATGAAATAAATTAGTTAATTGTTGTTAGGATCTTAGGCTTGATTCTCGGCCTGTGAGGATCAGGTTTGTTATGCAGATCCTTAGCTGTTTGCTTTACCTATTTAAGCTCTTGACTTGAGCTGAATAAAATCACGAATTCCCCAGCATCTCATTCTCTTTTCCTCTTGTTTAACATTTGATTTTTTGATCTACAATAAGCTATGAAGTTTCATCAATTTATACTCTGTTTTATGCTGAAACTTATGCTAACTCAATTGTAATATGTCAATTGGTATCAGAGCCCGGTTGATCGGAAGCTATGACGAGCTCACCACCATCAGGAGGAAAGGGAACGACAGCTGGAACGAGCTCCCAAAACACTGGGATGAAGAACCAAAATCGTGGAGGGCTGTCTCTACAATATCCTATGCTGACAAACAACAACTATGGCATGTGGGCTGCGAAGATGGAGGTTTTTATGAAAGCTCTTGGTGTATGGGCTGCCTTGGACGGAGGAGTCTCAGAGGAGAAGGATCAGGTAGCACTGGCTGTGATCTTACAAGCAATCCCAGAAACGACGTTCCTTTCGATTGCAGGAAAGAAAACTTCCAAGTTGTCTTGGGAAGCCATTCGTGACATGCACATCGGGGAAGAGAGGGTCAAGTCTGCAAATTTGATGACCCTGAGAAGAAACCTGGACAAACTCCAAATGAATGAAGGAGAGTCAGTGACATATTATGCCCAAAAGCTCACCAACATTGTAAGTGAAATTCGCATCCTTGGTTCAGATTTACCTGATGCTCGAGCTGTGGAAAAATTGTTCAGCTCTGTCCCAGACTCCTTCCTTCCTATTGTTGGGACCATACAACAATGGGGGGATGTAGAGACAATGTCGCTCTTAGAAGCCATCGGACGATTGCGTGCATTCGAAGCAACAATGAAGGGTCGAAGCGAGGAACGAAATGAAGGGAGTCTGATGCTTACCCGAGCCCAATGGAAGTCATTGGAGGCCAAAGAAAGAGGAAGTGATCTTGGGAGGTTTAGAGGCAGAGGAAGAGGTTCGAGAATCTGGCGTGGAGATAGCAGCAGTGGGTCTCGAAATAGTAGCCTTCGAAGAAGCCAAACCCCGACTAGATCAGACAAAGCTAAGGTAAGGTGCTATCACTGTGGTGAAAATGGGCACTACTCTTATGAATGTGGAAATCAAGCAAATCTTGCAGAAAAGGAGGAGGAAGATGAAGAGCCCTCGCTGTTGATGATGATTGAGCAAACTGAAATTCAAGAAGAGGAATTTGTGTTGCTGAATGAAGAAGAATTGATGCCTGAATTGGGTGATGAAACCAAGCCTGGGAGCGAGGCATGGTACCTGGACACGGGAGCCAGCAATCACATGACCGGAAACCCAAGTTGCTTCGCTAGGCTGGACGAAAAAAATGAAAGGAGCAGTCAAGTTTGGAGATGGGTCTGTGGTCGAAATCAAAGGGAAAGGAACCGTTCTCTTGCAGTATGCTGGACAGGAACATAGAGCCTTGACAGGTGTTTTCTACATCCCTAAACTCAAAAGCAATATCATTAGTCTTGGACAATTAGATGAGTCAGGCTATAAGGTTGTAATTGAGGGGGGATTCTTAAAATCACTGACAGAATTGGTTGTCTGGTTGCTAAAGTAAGTAAGGCCAAGAACAGGTTGTATGTCTTGAAGGTCAATTATGCTCAACCCATCTGCTTGCTGTCAAAATTGGACCAAAAGGAGTGGTTATGGCATGCGAGACTGGGACATCCGAGCTTCCAAGTGCTGAAGCTGATGTCGAATGAAGGAATGGTAGCAGGCCTGCCCAAAATCACTCATCCGGAGCAGCTGTGTGAGTCATGCCTGCTAGGGAAACAGAAGAGGCTTGTTTTTCCCAAACATGCCAACTATCGAGCTAAACAGAACCTAGAGTTCGTTCATGCGGATCTATGTGGGCCAATTACCCCAACCACAAACTCGGGTAACAAGTTTTTCTTCCTTCTCGTTGATGATTACTCACGTTACATGTGGGTTGTGCTGCTGAAAACTAAAGACCAGGCGTTTGAGGAGTTCAAGAAGTACAAAGCCAAGGTCGAAATGGAAAGTGGAAGGAAGATCAAAGTCTTCAGGACTGATCGAGGAGGCGAATTTCGATCCTCTAATTTTATTTCGTTTTGTGAAGAACAGGGCATTGTGAGGCACTATTCAGCAGCAAGGACTCCACAACAGAATGGTGTCGTGGAGAGAAGGAATCAAAGTGTCATGGGAACTGCAAGGTGTTTGTTGAAGGACAAGGAAATGTCAGGGATGTTTTGGGGAGAGGCTGTATCAACGGTAGTCTACCTTCTCAACAGAACCGCAACCAAAAGTGTTGTATCGAAGACTCCATTTGAAGCCTGGTACAAACGAAAGCCTGCAATACATCATCTGAGGGTGTTCGGATGCCTCGCGCACATCAAGGTAACAACAAAACTGACGAAGCTTGATGATCGGAGTCCCACTATTTTCTTTCTCGGGTACGAAGCATGTACAAAGGCGTACAGGTTCTACGATCCGGTTGAAAGAAAGTTAATCGTGAACCGTGATGCTGTGTTTGAGGAGGTATGAAGCTGGAACTGGGATGCCGAGGCTCGAGAAAACAACGACCCAGAATCCATTTTCTCTCCTGAACTTGAGAATGAAGAAGCTGACGCCTCAGATACGATCAGTCCGGAACCACACTCTACCCAAGAAGGAGATTCAGAGTCACCAGACTCAGACAAACCAAGAAAGGTACGATCACTGCATGAGATATATGCTGAAACTTTACCCATTGATGCTGAGCTGGCAGGACTATGTCTATTGAGTTCTGAAGAACCATTTTGTGCTGAGGAAGCACTAAGGGATAGAAATTGGAGAAAGGCAATGGAGGACGAAATGCGTGTTGTGATTGATAATGATACCTGGGAGGAAACAAATTGCCACAGGGAAAGAAGAGTATTGGTTTAAAATGGGTCTTCAAAGTTAAAAGAAACCTAGATGGAACTATTGAGAAGTACAAAGCTCGGATCGTAGCAAAGGGCTATGCACAAAGAGAGGGGGTCGATTACGAAGAAGTGTATGCTCCTGTAGCCCGAATTGAGACAATCAGGCTAGTGCTGGCCTTGGCGGGACAAAAGAATTGGGAAGTGCATCATATGGACGTAAAATTGGCGTTCCTCAATGGCGATCTAAACGAAGAGGTATATGTTTCTCAGCAGATTGGTTTTGAAAATAAGAATGACCCTCATGCTGTGTTAAGGTTGAAGAAGGCCCTCTATGGCTTGAAGCAAGCCCCACGAGCGTGGAATTCAAAGCTCGACCAAACACTCGAATCCCTCGGCTTCGTGCGTAGCAAGCTGGAACATGCCGTGTATGTAAAAGATAGAGGAAGTTCGCCCCTGATTGTTGGCATCTACGTAGATGATCATATCATCACTGGACATGAGGTACAAGCAATTCTATTATTTAAAGAAGAGATGGGAAGAATTTTTAGCATGAGTGACCTTGGGCTTTTATCGTATTACTTGGGGATAGAGGTAAAACAATCACACTCTGGTATAACCCTTTGTCAATCTAGCTATGCAAAGAAATTGATTGAAGTTGCAGGCTTAGCTGAGTGCAACAGCACCAGAACACCCATGGAAACCAAAGCAAAATTGAGTAAGCAAGGAGAAGAATCAAATTGATGCTACTTATTACAGGAGCATTGTGGGAAGCCTCAGGTATCTCGTTAACACCCGGCCAGACCTGGGGTTCTCAGTTGGTTTAGTGAGCAGGTTCATGGAGAAGCCTACCGTCCAACACCTCAATGCTGTCAAGCGTATACTACGTTACATAAAAGGGACGGAGAGCTTTGGACTGAGATACACAAAGGGAGCTAGAGAAGCTATGCTGGTCGGATACAGCGACAATGACCTTGCAGGGGATAAAGATGATCGGAAGAGCACTACAGGACACCTTTTCTTCTTTGGAACGAGCCTAATCACCTGGACGTCCCAAAAGCAAAAGGTAGTTGCTCTGTCCTCCTGTGAGGCTGAATATATTGCAGCAACGGCAGCGACTTGTCAAGGTATTTGGCTCTCGAATCTGATCCAATAATTGATGGGAGAAGAAGCAAAGAGTTTCGAGCTGAAGGTCGACAATAAGAAAGCAATACAACTGTGCAAAAATCCAGTGTTCCACGATCGAAGCAAGCATATAGACATGAAATTTCATTTTATTCGTGAATGTGTTGAAGATGGTAGAATTCTTGTGTCACACGTCTCGTCTCATGAACAGAAGGCTAACATCTTGACGAAACCACTTGGCAGGAACATGTTTGAAGAACAAAGGGACAATCTGAACATCAAGGATATTCAAGATGGGGGGGGGGGGGGGGGATTGTTAGATATTCGTTGATTTGGTAGTACTTTGCTGAAATAAATTAGTCAATTGTTGTTAGGATCTTAGGCTTGATTCTCGGCCTGTGAGGATCAGGTTTGTTATGCAGATCCTTAGCTGTTTGCTTTACCTATTTAAGCTCTTGACTTGAGCTGAATAAAATCACGAATTCCCCAACATCTCATTCTCTTTTCCTCTTGTTGAACATTTGAGTTTTTGATCTACAGTAAGCTATGAAGTTTCATCAATCTCTACTCTGTTTTATGCTGAAACTTATGCTAACTCAATTGTAATATGTCAAATATTGCTGGTGCTACTATGGCAGCTGCAACTGCATGGACTGCTGCCCATGTGTGCTCCAATTAACCCTGCCTTCCCCGTCACTCCAGCTTCAGAAAATGCACTTCAGTCAATGGATATTGATCAAGTTCAAGTAGCCAAGAAAGAGAGAGAGAGAGAAGAGAGGATACTGTTCAAGATCCTCCTTTCCAATGTGAAAGTCTTGACCCAAAATGCTCTGAAGCTCTGTAAGCTCAACACTCAGCTCCCAAATTCCCAACTGCATCATCTTCGGCTTCTGAGGAGAGTGGAGGTACAAAAAAAGTTTTCGGACCACATGTTCCTGATCATGAGAAGACTGCCCCTGTAAACGAGGAGCAAGATACAGACAAGTCCAAGACCAGAAAGCCAGTTGACCATTCCTCTTGTGGTTCCAACTCTGCGTCCAGCAATGATGTGGAAACATATGCGTTAAAGACACAAGATAAAGGGAGTGAAGAACCAAAAGATGCTAATGTAGATCATCTGGGTGTTGATTCTATTAATCGACGAGCTATAAATATCTGCAATTTGAATGACTATTGGAAAGAGGTGTCTGAAGAGGTAGTTAGACACTCTTAATCATGATTGGTTATCTATGGTTTCTGCATTTATTGATTCTTTCAGCATTTTTGCTCTTATTCATACATCTCAAGGGCGCATGGCATTTGAAGCACTCTTCAATAGAGAGGTATTACCGCAAAGCTTTTCCCCATTATATGATCAGGAGAATAAGGAACATCATCAAAATAGTAGTAGAGAAGAGAAAGACGAAGAGGAGACGAACAAATATGAGAGACACGGTTATGTATAGCTTTTAGATCTCAACAGTAAGACATGTGGTTCTCTTTCTGATCATCAAGAAGGGGAGAAAGCATATCATCACAAGGTGACAACAACAGGGAGGGGGGGCTTTTGACAATAAGACTTGGACATGCAACGTTTAAGACTCGTCGGACAGGATTCAATGTGACATTTGAAATTGCGTTCAATCAAACAAAGGAAACCTTATTGTTTGCATGGAGTTTCTTACTTTCTCCTTATCTACTATGTTTCTATCTAGTCTCAAAGTCATGCAGATCAAGAAACTTGTCATGTAGGTGTGTACTATATATAAATATATATATATATATAGGGTAGCTATCCAGTAAAAACCACCCGTATTGTGCAAACTACGAACTCACCAGGTGCTGACACGTGGCGCGCACAATGCTGATAGTTTGCGCAGCACGATGCTAATAGTTTGCGCGCACGGTGCTGATAGTTTGCATTTGTGCTAAACTATTAATACCGTGCCGCGCAAACTATCAGCATTGTGCGCGCCACGTGTCAGCACCTGGTGAGTTCGTAGTTTGCACAATAAGGTGCGGTATTTTATATATTTATTGTCCACGTGTCAGCATCTGGTGCGCTCTGCTGACATCACTTTTGGGGGATCCTATGGCTCTCGTGGGTTCGTAGTTTGCACAATAAGGGTGGATTTGTACCTGATACCAACCATATATATATATATATATAGGGGAACAATCAAGTACAAACCCTATTTCGGGTCAGAACGTAGAACTAATCTGGGCCATTGATTATCCAGATCGGATGGCCACCGAAATTCAGGGGGGGGGGGGGGGGTGGTGATTGATTACGAAATCAATTACAAAATATGCATTAATTAAAAAGATATTAAAAGATATGCATTAAATCTGGGCCTTTAATTCTATGATCCAAGGGCCTAGATTGAAAGTTCTACGTTCTGACGAAAGATAGAAGTTTGTACCTGATTGTTGTCCTATATATATATATATATAGGGGCACTTTCAAGTGTTATATATGCTTAAAATGTTACATGTTAACAAAATCTAAACCATCTAATTTTAAAATCTAGTGGGTGTAAATTTTTCCCCTCAATTATCCAAAAAGTAAATAGAAAAGTAAATAAAAGGGTAATTTCGTAACTCCATCTTTTTACTCTTTTTTTTTGCTGCAGAATTTTTTTCTGTATAAATTTAATTTTTATTTTTTTAATATTTAATTTCAATTGTTTTACTATATTTCATAAATCTTGTTATAGAATATGTATTCGAAAATACAAAATATTATATAAAATATTATAGATAAGTTATATTAGTATTTCAGACTTAGAATTGATGTTCAATAATGAAAATTGATATTACAAAAATTATATACAAATGTTATAGATTTTACATCCTATATTACACCTTTTTAATTCCAATTTTTGTTCATGAACATTAAAAAAACAGGAAAAAAACATAACCATATACATCAAGCTACAACAAACTTATATCTAAATTATAACAAAATTACAGAAATTTAAAAACAAAATTATAGAAAATAAAAAACAATATTACAGAAAATACAATAAAATTACAGAAAATACAATAAAATTACAAAAAAATATAAACGAAATTACAAAGAAAATATAAACAAAATAAAGAAAAATATAAAAAAAATTATAGAAAAATACAGAAAAAATTTACATAGGTGTATCAAGGTGTGGTGGTGGCCGGAATCAATGTGGTGGCGAAACCACCGGTGTGGAGCACGGCCAGCGAGTTGATATCGTTACAAATCTGGGCAAGGAACGTTCAGATACTTGGAATGCGTCAGGGTAAGATCGGCGGGCGGAGATCCGGACTCACCAAGACCGCACGAGGGCGGGGTGGTGGCTTCCATGGCTTGATGACACCCATGGCCGGCGAGCAGGCGGTGAATCCCACATGTCGAGATGCCGGCGACCACCTTGCGGGATAGATGGACCATATGCGGAGCACGGCGGTGGCTTCGCGAGCTAGGCACGGAGGAGCGACGTTGCTTCTCGGCGGCGGAGAATCCGGGTAGAACCACAAAGGCGCTCGGCGGTGGTTGCTCGTTGTTCCGAGAGAAGACCAAAACGGTGGCGACCGTCTGTAACTCATGGGGACGAGAAAGCACGTACCTGCAACGGCGATGGCGAGCTCAGCGGGGCTGAGATCCGGTAAACTTGAGGCTAGGAAGTCGTGTCTTCTCGGGTCTTTGGAAGGAAGATCGATGGAGGCGTCATGACGTTCTCCTTGGTTGCAGACGGCGGCGCGTGGGTGAAGCACGGCTGGGCACAGAAACCGTGGATCAGTGAAGGTCGGCGACGCAAGGGAGGCGGGAGGCTCGACTGACTTTGAGGGGAGAGAGAGAAAAAGTGAAAATTGAAAGCAAATGAAAAGGGTGAAGGAGTAGTATTAGGGTTACGGTAGAATCAAATTGAAAAAGACTTATTCGTCCCTATAGATTGTAAAATTACAAAAAGAAAAATAAAGTTTTATTTAATTACAGCTGTGTGCCATTGTCTTCATGACCGTTAGATTAAATTGATCAAACGATCCAAATTTATGTAACAAGTAACAAAATAAGAATATGGTAACACTTGAAAGTGTACCTATATATATATATTGGGTTGGTATCAGGTACAAACCACCCCTTATTGTGCAAAATACGAACCAATCTGAGCCATAGGATCCCCCCAAAGTGATGTCAGCAGAGCGCACCAGATGCTGACACGTGGACAATAAATATATAAAACACCGCGCCTTATTGTGCAAACTACGAACTCACCAGGTGCTGACACGTGGCGCGCACAGTGCTAATAGTTTGGGCGCACAGTGCTGATAGTTTGGCACTGTGCTAAACTATCAGCGCTGTGCGCCCAAACTATTAGCACTGTGCGCGCCACGTGTCAGCACCTGGTGAGTTCGTAGTTTGCACAATAAGGGTGGTTTTTACTGGATAGCTACCCTATATATATATAGGGAAGCAATCACGTGCGAACCCCTCTTAAAATGTGAACCTGCGAACTCAACAACAACATGACACGTGTCACGCTTAGAAATGTTAATCTTTTTTTCCCACCAAGTTTATTAATTTAATTTTTCCCGCTTCGTTTCAACTCCGATTTATTTTTTTGCGCCAATATTCTTATTTTTTCAAGACCTTTCTAACAAGTAGTGGATTGCATATATTTTGATGTGTTTTTGAATACATGTGTGGATGTGTGAATATGAGTGCGAAAAGTGTGATGTGTTTTGCAAATTTAGTGTATATTGTTTGCGGATTTAGTGTATATGATTTGCGGATTTAGTGTATATGGTTTGCGGATTTAGTGTATATGGTTTGCGAATTTAGTGTATATGATTTGCGAATATAGTATATGTGGTTTGAGAAATATAGTATATTCACAAACCACATATACTTTATTCTCAAACCACATATACTATATTCTCAAACCACATATACTATATTCTCAAACCACATATACTATATTCTCAAACCAACTTATCTCATATTCTCAAACCACATCACACTTTTCGCAAACTATATATACTATATTCTCAAACCACATATACTATATTCGCAAACCACATATACTATATTCTCAAAACACATATACACTAAATTCGCAAACCATATACACTAAAGCCGCAAACCATATACACTAAATCCGCAAACCATATACACTAAATTTGCAAAACACATCACACTTTTCACACTCATATTCACACATCCACACACGTATTCAAAAACACATCAAAATATATGCAATCCACTACTTGTTAGAAAGCTCTTGAAAAAAATAAGAATATTGGCTCAAGAAAAAATGAAATCGGAGTTGAAATGAAACGGGAAAAATCGAATTAATAAACTTGATTATAACAAAAAGGGGGGCATTTTCTGAGCGCGACACATGGCGTAATCTGGTTGAGTTCGCAGGTTCACACCGTAACTCATGGTTCGCACCTGATTGCTCTCTTATATATATATATATATATATATATTTTTAAAACGGGTAACCGAAGACTTTCATTAATGCCAAATGGCAATCAAACAGGATGAGGGGTGACCGCCTCGGGTTCCAGATATTTGTCCGGGCTGACCGTAGCAAGCCCGACGCTCATAGACCCATAATATTAGCCCACTTGAAATTTTGGGCAACAACTCAAGACAACTCCTTACCAGCGTCTCAAAACAACGAGACATTAAATGAAAAAGCCTAAACGACCTAGCTAGCCAAAAATTTATTCGACCTAAAATAGGGTAATAATTAGAAAGTAATGCCTTTGGTACAGATTTCCCGAGACTCCCCGGCAGTAGTAGCCCCGGGTCTGTGGATATAGGTCCCAAAGTGACCATTCCACCCCCGCCGGGTCCTATCATTCGTCCTGCGGAGGGTCAAGTCCCTCCAACTGCGTTCCAGCTGCTCCTGCACGGACCTCTATCCCCGATGCTTGACCCTTCGCCGGTCCCAGCGGGATCCACGGTTCTCCATCCATAGGTGACGCCAGCGGTGACACCATATGATTGAGGGCCCTACCGGGATTCCCTTTTTGAACATGAATCCAGAGCATCAGCAGCGGCGACACAGGGGATCCCAGGACATCCACCCCCGCCCCCAGTTGGGCTCGGATCGTGCCCGACCCTGTCTGTCCGCCGACTTCGTCGCCATCCGGATTTAGAGGGGAGATTGGCCGATCTCCAACTCGATACGGCTCGATCATATGCAAACCCAGCATTAAATGGGTACTCCATGGTGGCCCTCGTAGAAGGTCAGGCCGAGGGCGTTGCAGCCGGATGAGGCAGTCATCCGACGATGAGGAGATGAGGACGTCGGGGTGAAAGTTCGATGCGATCGGTTGGGTAACGTTGGAGCGAATCTGGTTACCTGTATCCATGGCTGCGTGACGACGATGGGGATGGCGAAGGGGGAGATAGTGGTCAACGAGATCTGGTGGCGGCGGCGGTGAACGTAGTGGCGAACTCGGGCAAGAGAAGGCAGTGTGGCTGTCGACGGCGATGTCGTGGAGAGAGGAGGGCTGTGTGAGTGGTGGTGATGGCGAGAGAGGTAGAGGAAGAACGGAGAAGGTGGTGGTTGACGGCGGCGGCGGCGACCCTTTTAGGGTATGAGAGAACTTCATTGAGGTTGTGTGGAGAGCTTTTTTCATTCCAAGACTAAACAATTAATTATATATATATATATATATATATATATATATATATATATATATATACATATATATAGGGTTGGTATCAAATACAAACCACCCCTTATTGTGCAAACTACGAACTCACCAGGTGCTGACACGTGGACGCGCGCGCTGCTGGTGCGCGCGCACAGTGCTGACACGTGGCGCGCATAGTGCTAATAGTTTGGGCGCACAATGCTAATAGTTTGGCATTGTGCTAAACTATTAGCACTGTGCGCGCCAAACTATTAGCACCGTGCGCGCGCGTGGTCAACACGCTCATGCGCGTGGGCAGAGGCGCGCGCGAATCTGCCACGTGTCAGCATCGCGCGCGCTCTACTTACGTCACTTTGACCGCATCCTGTGGCTTAGATTGGTTAGTAGTTTGCACAATAAGGATGGTTTTTACTGGATAGCTACCCTATATATATATATATAGGATTGGTAGCAGGTACAAACCACCCCGCGCACAGTGCTGACACGTGGCGCGCATAGTGCTAATAGTTTGGGCGCACAGTGCTAATAGGTTGGCACTGTGCTAAACTATTAGCACTCTGCGCGCCAAACTACTAGCACCGTGCGCGCGCGTGGTCAACACGCTCACGCGTGCGGGCAGAGGCGCGCGCGAATCTGCCACGTGTCAGCATCGCGCACGCTCTGCTGACGTCACTTTGACCGCATCCTGTGGCTTAGATTGGTTCGTAGTTTGCACAATAAGGATGGTTTTTACTGGATACCCACCCTATATATATATATATATATATAGTCATGCCCCAAATCCGGTTTTGACCGGACTCGAGACGTGAGCTAAACACAATAACAAATAAAGCAAGTTTAAACGAAATGAAGTTCCAATAAGTTATTTAAAGTCAGCAATACCGAGTCAACGCTCGAAAACCCAGTAATAAAGAGTTTAATACAAAAAGGGAAAGTACGTCTCTATAAGATCCCAAAACTAGGACTCTCGCCAAGATTCCCAGCTCTGTGACGTCCTCTAAACAAACTCACGATCAAAACATGTAAAATAGTAATGAAGGGGGTGAGCTTTCGCTCAGTAGGAAAAAGTAGTTAAGGGGATGAGCTATCCGCTGACCACCATGGGTAACTGTCCAATTAGGGCATACTAGTAAGCACAATAACTACGAATCAATTAAACAAGTAACCCAAGACAACGCTTGACCCCCACTCGGGTGCAACCCGTAAATCAACCTCGACACTGAACCGAACTCATACATTTCTTCTCAACTATGCTCTTAGCACCCGTCACCTAACAATTCTCAATGGACAATGACCACGGTTATCTCACAACCGACCACACGTGCGAACTCGCATGGCAATACACTGAACTCAGGTATAACTGTATTTCAAATCACAGAAGATCACATAACAAGCAAAAGTAATCACAACAATCAAAACAGCTCAACACACAGAGTAATATCATTAGCTACCACTTCCAGCTGTGGTATTCTAGAGCAATGCGCCGACTTCCATGGCCCGGCTCACCATATCGTACCAAACTCGACATTGGCTTAGATATCTTCCTGGAATACACATCATCGGGGTACAACTCATAATATAGCGGACCGGAATCCTCTGTCGTTCGGGTATATCTTCCCGTAGCACGGGGCACAAATCACATCACACATACCATACCGGAACACTCATCGGTATAAACATTGCTCTGGAACACCCTCCTCGGCTATATATCCCATATACTGGAATCACACATGCAACACAGGTATCGCACCAGAACCAATCCTCGACCTGGATATCCTATACCAAAATCCTCCACGGTATAGATATCATACCGGAAGCCTCTGTCTAGATATCTATATCGGAACCATCCATCGATATAGATATCGGACCGGAACACACCGCCTCGGAACATATCGTGCCGGAACAGCATCAGCCACGATATCGGACCAGAACAACATCCTCAAACATATCATACCGAACACATCTCACCTTCATACCATTCCGAACACACCACATCGGTCTATCAATCACCTGATAATATCACAAGGCAATAATTCACACTAACATTTACCACGTTCTCATAGCATATCATGATCCTTAATTTACCAACGGACATAACACATATCACACATTACAAGCTACTAATCACAACAAACACAACCAACACGCAATCCTACGAGCCCAACCAGGGACCCACATGTGATACTACAGCACGACAATTCCCACACTTATGAGCACGACCTGACCCGCAAGTGGTTCCACATTTATATGACTACGCTAGTTATTCACATCCTACATGCGATTCTATATTATATCGAGAATTCATAACCTATATGCATACTAGTAACTTTCTGCAATTAAACCGGTATTCGCTACTTTTCCCTACCTCAACCGCTATCTAAACGCGAACGATCACGAGTCGCCTAGTAGTCTCCTCCGCCGTGCTCGGTAACAACGTCTAAGATTACAAGTAATACGAGGATTAATAATAACTCAAGGGTGGTTCCAAGAGAGAAATAACCAAACTAACCCCCAATTACTCAATCTTGTCAAAATGGGCCCGGAAGGCCCATTTTTCCCAGAGTATGGAAAACATCCCTCGGGCCTCCGAAAATTCCCCTTTTTGTTTCTATCATTCCTAATTAAATTTACTTGTTCCAACACACTTGACGGAATCAAATTCCGATGTCCGAGCGTTCTAAAACCGCAATTAAAGTTTCTAAACTACAATTTCGAATTTCCACGAATTACTTCCATAATTCGTTCCGGGTGTGAATTATCGATCCGGGGATCACCCAAGACCACCCGAACATGACACGTCTGTTCCTCGGCCGAGTGGGCCCCACGGCCACACATGGACCGTGGGTGGCCGGACTGGACCGCTACCGTGTGGTCGGTCACGGTTCCGTGCCCCCCCCCCCCTCCGGCCATGGCCGATTATACCCCCCGGTGACCGGAATTTCCGTTGACCGGCCGGAGCTCCGGCAAACCTCCGATCACCGGAAAAACACCCCCTTTCTCCAAAAAGTTCCTAACAAGCTCTAGATTCTCCAAAACTCCATTGTTAAGTTCTAAAACCTCAAAATTAACCTCAACAACTCGAAAAACTTCAAACCCAAAGTGGGTTTCATCCAAACAATAACAAACCCAATTGATTTCCATCAAAATCTTCCACTTTCTCTCCACAATCACCTATTTAACCATCAAAACCCCAAAACCATAACCCCCAAGTCTTGTTCAAGCAATTTCTACCAAAACCCACAACTAGAAATTTAACAAAAGGGAAGTTAAGTGCAAGATTACGGGTAGATGATGAAGAAAATGGAAGAAAATGAGGGTCTTGGGGTAGAAATCAAGTGAAAGGAGACACTTTTCTTCTCCTTTCTTCTTCTTCTTCAAGCTATGGAGGCTTCACACACACTCTCTCCCTCTACAATTTCGGCCAACAAGGAGAAAATGCTGAATCTGTTGCTCATATGTGTCCTTTAACCTAAAGGGTAAATGTCCCTTTTTTCCCTTTTGTCCTTTTCCCCCTTAAGCCAAAAGGTGAGATCAAATGAGTCTTTTTACACTCTTTTCTTTTCCTCCAAGACACATGGACATGTTTCCATGTGGGGTCCACCTCTACCCAAAATATCTCAGCTCAAATTAAATTAATATGTTAAGACCCCTAATTCGACCTAGTTTGACCCGGGTTTGACTATTTCGCAAAATTACATATTTGAAAGGAAACGACCCAACTAATCTAACTGTAATGACGACTAAGCTTTTTGGGTCCCGGAAAGGTCCCGAATGACTCCAGGAGTCGTCGGTTGACTTTTCCGACGAAAAGTCAACTTTTCCCAAACTTCACCGGTTCGACCGGTGTCGACCGGGGCGGTTCTTACATATCTACATTTGCATATTTTCTCCAACTTATGCAACTGCAATTTGAAACTTGAATCAAGAGTCAGACAGGAACCATAAAGTATCTGGCCTTGGCCCTGTCGCATTTCACCAAAGGTATGTGTTTTATATTTTAAATCCTTCTAAAGATTTGCTTATGAGAGTCTGTCAAATTACAGGCTTGTGCTTCTGGCTTCATTAAAAAGGACATTTCATCTCACTCTGCTGACAATTGTTTAGTTGCATCGGGTTTTCAATCGTGTGGTACAATGTACCTTGTTTTACTGCACGTCCCTATGCGACTGGGCCTTCCATCATGTCAGTATGTCTTCAGTTTGTGATTTGCATGCTTTTGTTTCTTTGTATTGTGAAATTGAGTTCATGCTCGATTATTTTGGGCAGAAACGAACCTCAGATAAGGACTTGGTCTGATATTCAATTCATTGAAAAACATTGTTATGTGTAACAACTGATCCTCATCCAATGGAGCCTTAAAGCTTAGGGCATAATGGTCAAGTGTTGAGATCTTGGCTTGCAGAATGAACTGGTACTGGACTCTTCCTCTGGTTTCAGTTGAATATTTCTATTACTTTTTCTGGTCTGCAATAGTTATTCTTGTGCCATAATATGTTTTCACCACTTTGAGTTTGACACAGGCGATCACCAGGGTAGTCAGAGAGGTCTTCGGATCGAGTTTTGTAGACTTTGAAGTCTAAGAGTGTACATACTGACATTGTCTCGAACGTTGTCGTGTCAATACTATTGCTAAAATAGGATGACAGGGACCCAGGTGTGTCTAATAATGAGCGAGTGCAAGTCGATATTGCAAGAATATTTTTTAGGGTAACACCTCACTGCCTTAAAAATACTTGTGTTTCGTCTCATTACCCTAACCAAACTTTGTTGCACCTTACTACCCTAACAAAACCTTTAGTTGCACTTTCACACCCGCCGTTAACTTCACATCCACTTTTGGATGGAAATGGTAAAAAGACAAAAATACCCCTCACTAACACTCAAATTTTCAAAAGCATGCCATTGGTTTTCAAAAAATCTTTTTATATATTTATTTTATATAAATAAGTATTTTATTTTAAAAAAAATCAGTTTATTCTTAAAAAAAGTCAGATTTTATTTTTTTGAATTATTTTTTATTTTAAAAATTAATATTTTATTTTAAAAAAATCAGATATATATTTTTTAAATTTATCTTTTATTTTAAAAAATCAGATTTTATTTTTAAAAATCAATTTTTTTTTAAAAAGAATTACCTTTTATATAAAAAAAATCAGATTTTATTTTAAAAAAACTGATTTTAATTAAAAAATCTGATTTTATTGTAAAAAAATCAGTTTTAAAAAAAGACAGTTTTCAAATAAGCCATTTCTTTAGAAAAAAATCTGTTTCTAAAAAAAACTGATTTTTTGAAAATAAAATCTGATTTAAAAAAAACTGATTTAAAAAAATAAAATTCGATTTTTAAAAATAAAAGGAATTTTTAAAAAAAAATTATTTTTAAAAATAAAGAATATTTTTTTAAAAAAATAAAATGATTTTCAAAAATAAAATCTGATTTTTTGAAATAAAAACTAAATTTTAAAAAATAAAATATGATTTTTTAATAAAATATTAATATTTAAAATAAAATCTAATTAAAAAATAAAATCTGATTTTTTTTAGAATAAACTGATTTTTTTTTTAAAAACTGATTTATATAAAATAAATAAATAAAAATAGTTTTCTGAAATCCAATGGCATGCTTTTGAAAATCTGAGTGTTGGTGAGGGGTATTTTGGGCTTTTTACCATTTTTCATCCAAAAATGGATGTCAAGTTAACGGCGGGTATGAAAGTGTAACTAAAAGTTTCGTTCGGGTAATGAGGTGCAACAAAGTTTGGTTACGGTAGTGAGACGAAACGCAAGCATTTTTAGGGTAGTAAGGTGAAGTTTACCCTAATTTTTACTACACTTATCGCTATAAGAATAATTTTTATGACACTTATCGCTATAGTAAATATTATACAAACATGGATCACTCAAAAACTATATATCAAACATAAAATTAATGTTGCTGCTAATGTTTGCAAGGGTTTTTCCCTCCTCGTGGTGTCGTCGCCCTCGGCGTGTCCCGATCTCCCGGTCAGGGTTCTCTTTTCCACAGGGGTCATGCTCTCGTATCTCCCCTATTCACCTCTGATTCGGGTTTGGACGCAATCCAAACTCAACGATCGATTGCCGATGTCCCCTCAACATGCCCCTCGCCTCCATCAGGGTCTCCTACGCCATCTCTGGTGATTCCTCCGCCAGATTCGCAGCTTCCCACCATATCTATCCTGGGTTCGCAGCTTAGTAATTGGGACCCTAGGTCTAACCCCGATCCAACGGCGCTGCACCCACAACCGATCCTCATCTTCGAGAAGCCGACACCGTCGTCTCTATAGTCGCCTCTGGAACTGTCGGTATGTCCATCTCCCTGGCCTCCACCACCGCACCCTCCTCGACCCCTCTGTTTGGACCTGATTAATAGAGTGAGTCTTTTTTATTTTCTCTGTTTTCTTTTTTGTAGGATCAAAACCTAGTGAGCAGAGATTTAGATGCTTTTCTTGGTAGTCAACCCTATTTCACATATAACCTCCCAATACTACTGATGCAGTCCTTGCTCGAGCTTTGAAACGGGACTTCCAGTATCATCTTCTCATCCCCCACCCTTCCTACATGCCTTTATGGCGGCCTATATGGCGTTTCAATACCGTCTGTGATGGCATCCCAAAATTTGTTGAAACAGATTTCATTTATGTTTTCAACACCATCTGCGACGGTTATATTGATCAAAAGAACTATGAATATTGTCTTCGATGTCTGTTCTTTTCTAATGGTCAGGGATCCTGTTCCTTGATGCATACTTCTGTTATGTTTTACTATCAATAAAAATTGCACCTTTTAGTAAAAAAAACATCGACCACTCAATTGCGTCCTTATCATCTTGACTCTGTTTTTTATCGCCACTTAATTGTATGCTATTCTATCATGGGTTTTTAGACTAATCACATCATTTGTAATCATAAAGTATTCATATAGATCCATATTTTCACATTGTTTTTCAGTTTTTTTATCAACAATTTTTGTTTTTATAAACCCATCTTTTGAAATAAAAAATAGGTCAAGGGATGTACCCTCCAAGAACACAAAATTACAACCAAAAATACCCACTACAACTCAGTTGCTACAACATAGTTATCAAATCCCACACACTACGGCTCAACCTGCCTCAGTCTACCTATATTAGCCCCAAATGACACTATACACAATCCCATCTTCCCCTAATTACTCCTAAAATCAATAAATCTACTAACAACCGATCCCACAAAGTTAAGAGAAGTTCCCAACAAACCCATACAGTCTTAATACTACTAACTAAAGTTCCAACAATCACCATCTGTAATCACCACTCTGCAGAAACCAAAGAGGGGATAACAACCAACTTTGGAACCAAAACCTTGCACTTGGAAAAAAAATAGTACCCCATAAAACCACCTTTAGTACTCCACCAATGCTAGAGTCTTCAAAGCACTCCCAAAACCAGCACCCAACTGTCAAAGCTCCACCAAAAGCACCTGTAAAACAGTCCATTCTCACCCCAACCAAGATTCAAGTACAGACACCAAGAGAGTCCATAAATAGTCCAAACAACCACTCAACCTAGTAACTACCCACACACAGTCAAAGGAGAAAAGTACAGCTAACCCCCACTCAAAAATCAGCAATGATCCCACTAACAATCCCAACATACCTCACCAAAAACTCACAACACTCCCCCAATCACCCACCCACCCCACCCCCAAGCCCCACCCCAAAAGATAATTTATACAAAGCAGCCTTGTGACCCAAGTATCCAATCACCCTCCACTAGAACCTGTTAATGTAGACCCAATGCTTCCCAAATTACAGAGCTAAGGATTTGAAATCCAAGAATGAAAGGAGAAGGACTGATTTTTTTTTAATTTAGCCCAGAAAAGCTAAAATGAGTCATTTTGTATCTGTGCCAACACTACTTGTGGATGATCAAAGACACTATTGAAGATGAGCTTGTTCGTACACAACCAGATTCTCCATATTTTAAACAATAGAAGCAAGCATTTTCCACTAAGAATTTTTCCATAGGTGTCCCAACTGATTCCAAGATACAAACCAATCTTTGATAGTTTCACAACAAGCAGTCTTAATTCCCCACCAATCAAGACATAAACACCAAATATTCCAAGCTACTGAGCATCCCATGAACACATGATCCACTTCTTCTGGTTCCTCATGGCAAAATGGACACCAATTGTTGTTACTATAGATCCCTCTAGCCAGCAAGAAGCATTTAGTTGGCATTGCCTGCATACAAATTAACCAAGCAAAGGCAACAATTTTGGGAGGAAGTATGGGAGGCCAAAGCAGTGCTGGCCACTCCAAGTTTTGCTATAATCCCCATCAAGTATTTGATACATTATGTGGACAGAAAACCTCTCTGATCCAACTTCCAAGTCACAGTATCCTCCTCATCTATAAGCCTAGGGAAATTGTTAATCAATTGAGATAATAATTCAAGTTGATCCAATTCCCAGCATCTCAAGTCTCTTTGAAGAGGAACAACCACTCCTCCTGCCTCCAACACTAAGCAATCACAACCTTTTTTTTGTAAACTGAGGTGATACAGTCTTTGAAACGTAAACTTCAGTGGAATATCTACAACCAAATATCGTCCCAAAAATACACCGATTGTCCTAACACCATTGACCATTGCAGCCCATCAGCCCCAAATGCATTGGCAAATTTAGGACAAGTTAACAATGACTCCACATGCCTAAGAAAGCATTGGCCATTACTTAGTAGGAGTTTTGACAAGTCCCAAAACTTATAATCCCAACCATATTTGGAGCATAACAACCTTTTCCATAATGAATCTTTTTCCAGTGCAAACCTCCACCACTACCTAGCCAATAATGTCATGTTCATAATCACAAGCTTCTTGATTCCCAGCCCTTCACTCTTACGTCTGCATATTAAATTCCAATTGACTTTGTGCAACACCTTCCTTGATGTATTTCCATTCCACATAAACCTTTTTTGTCATTTCTCCATCTCTCTAATAACTCCAATATGAGCTTTAAAGAGAGACATATAATAAAGGGGTAAGGAGCTAAGAGATGATTTAATGAGAGTGATCCATCCCCCAAAAGACCTGGCTTTAGTTTGCCACAGATTAAGTTTGGATTTGAATTTTCTGAACACTGGCTCCCAAGTCTTTACCCTCCTTGGATTGGCACCAAGTTTAAAGCCTAAATAATTAAAAGGCAGATGAATTACACTACAACCGAAGATTCCTGAGATCTCCTCCAAACTCACTGAGGAAGGATTTAGAACCAGAACTTTGGACTTCTGAAAATTAGTTCTCAACCTTGTTGCCTCTTGCAAACAGTTTAAAGTATGCTTCAAATTAATAGCTTGTTGACTTCCATCCTGAATGAGCTCAGAGGCTAAAAAGATGCCATCTAATATTTGTCTGCCAGCAACAAACCCAGTTTGGACATCATGAACAAGCAAATTCATCAAAGGCTTCAGTCTGGCTGCTAGCACCTTGGAAATAATCTTGTATGTGCTATGTATCAAGCTAATGGGTATATAGTCATCCCAAATTTTAGGAGAGTTGTTTTTAGGGATAAGTGTAATAAATGAGGAGTTCAGCCCCTTACCAAGATGTCCCCTATCATAAAAGAATTGTACAAGCTGTAAGATATCCACTTTGATCAACGTCAATCATCGTTGTTACTGTACGATGGCCTAATCGTCGTGATACGAGGTTGGATGTAGAACCAGATTCAAGCTCACCGACAAATTTGTTCTGATAACCTTAGCCTTGTTGCAAGGTTTTGGATCCGAGGTATTGTTGCATCCAGACCAAAACTCAAAAAGCGAGATGTCGTTGAAGAAGGTGAAGAAGTCTCGTAAGGAAAAGCAACACAAAGCTCCCTTTTGTGATGTGTGTGGGTGTGGTTATGTGAGGGATATTTCTGATTTTTGTGCGGCTTGTGGCTCTTCACGATTGACTGTACGGGACGGAAGTCTCTTCGATTGTGTTTTGGTTCGAAAAAACATAGTAGACAATGGTGTGCGGCCATCGCCTTCTTTGAATCAGGGTGTGAAGAGAAAGGATTTGAAGGTGACATCTGAGTTAGTAGGAGCATCCCCAATGGTTCAGACGGTGAAGCCTTTGCCGGCTGCAACTCGGTCTGGCGGGACAAAACCAGAAGTGGTTTCCGGTGACTCTGCTCCCAAGCGAGACGCGTGGACAAGCACGGATTCACAGTTCTCCAAGAAGATTGCTCGGAATCGAACATAGGCATTGGTATCAACGTCCAAAAAGGTTTCGGGTACTAATATTTTCGTGTATAATTTGCCTTACTATGCAAATGATGTGTAGATTCGCAGCACTTTCGCAGAATTCGGAGAATGTGTCTCAGTCGTCGTTCTTAAACGTCTGAACAAAAAAGGTTGTTATTTTGGTTTTGTCGACTTCAAATCAACGAGTTAAGTTCAAAAGGCTGTTGAGGTTTTCGATGGGTTCATGTTCAATGGCTTCAAGTTGTTCGTGGCCTTGGCTCGTCCGGAGCGGGAGTCGTTTTCGGTAAAAGGTTCAGGCGATCTGAAACAGAGTATCATCGACCCTGCCATTCAGAGCTGCATTGTGCAGGAGATGGGATAGACGAGGTCTGTGAATAGAGCTATGAGTCTCTCGCAGTGTGTACGGGTGCTTCCTCCGATGACCATTGATCGATGTTCGGTTGAGTTTTCGTCGGAATTGGTCCGACCGAAGCTCGTGGATTTTTTACGCCGATATTTTCGCGATTCAGATCCTGTTTCGAATTTCAGTCGTGATTCTGAATCGTCTGTTTTGCAAGGATTGCCTGCAATTCGGGATTACGATGAATTCCGAGATTTTGGGGGATGGCGTGCTGATCAAGTAACGTCTCATGTTGCTGAGTTAAAGTCTGTGGATCGGGGCGGTAAGGCCCAGTGTGTTCACGCACTTGATGATTTGTCAAGCCCTTTGGTTGTTGGACCTTTATTAGAAGCCCAGGTGGAAGCCGAGGTTGAAGTGTAGGTTGGGGTCTTGGATAAGCCTTTAGTAGAAGCTCAGGTGGAAGCCGGAGTTGAAGTGCAAGATACGTAGACTTTGAAATTGGGAACAAGGGAAAAGGAGGTCAGTTCGTGGAAGGACGCCCTCCTTCAGCCTCCGTCTCGTCAAATTCGACCTTCCATTTATACTATGGTCACTAGATCGAGGACTCGATCTTTGAGTCGGGATCGTGCTATCAAGTCAGCACCTCCTGTTTCGGCCTTGTGGAAACATTCTCATAAGGCGGCCAAGAAACGTGGGGCTTAGGTTGACTCTCGTTTATGTTTTGTTCTCGTATTTGTTTTGTTCGTTTTTTCGGTTCTTTGGGATAAGGTTTGGCCTTATAGCTCCTCCTTTAGTGGAGTTCCTTTGTAAGTGTGTCTTTGGTCCTTGGGCCTCTTGCTTCATTTCTTCTTGAAATGGGATTTTTTTAATAAAAATATGAGCTTATCAAAAAAAAAATCCACTTTGATCCCCTCCCAACAAGTCTGATAAAAACTCATTGTAAAACCATCAAGACCTGGAGATTTTTCTCCATTACAGGCTTTAATGGCTGCAAAGATCTCTTGTTCCTGAAAAGGAATCTCCAAGTTTGGTGCTTGAACCAAAGAAAGGACTTGAAATGGTAGTGAGGAAAGGTCAATGCTTACTTCTGAATTCTTTTTGAACTTGTTGGCAAAATGTTCTTTGGCCAAGGCTTTGATCTCAGTTGGTTCACTGTAGAAACTCCCACCCTCTTGTATGAGTGTTATCTTTTTTCTAAAATGGTTGAAATTTACCACAACATGAAAGTATTTAGTACAACTATCACCCTCATTGAACCACCTCATTCTTGCCTTATGACACCATAATTTAGCTTGTAATTTGAGCTTCTGAATATGTTTTCCCTGGTTAAGTCCCCTCTCAGCCTGTCCTGAAGGAAGAAGTTCCTTGGAATTAGCCAGACTATCCAAGGCATTGATCTTCAACTTTAAATCTTCAATCACCTTATCTAACCATCCAAAAGTGTTCACGTTGCACTCTCTATAGAAGGCTTTCAAAGCTTTTAACTTGTACCAAAGCCTGAAAGAAGGGGAACCACTCACTTGAATGAACTCCCAACTAGTTTTGGTATCTTCATAAAACTGAGGATGTTTTGTCCAAGCATTGATAAACTTAAATGGCCTAGGACCCCAATACACCATAGGATTGCTCAACAGTAATGGTTTGTAATCTGAAATACCCCTTGGGAGACAAGTCTGAGATAAGTTATTAAATGATGATAGTAATTGAGGATTTATAAGGAACCTATTTATTCTTGAAGCACTTGTTCTAGTATTGAACAAGTAAATTTTCCACCAGCCATTTGAAGATCCACCACTCCCAATTTATCAACAAAACCTCTGAAATCTCTAAGACTTGTTGGGGAGAAATAATAGCCAGAATTTTCAGCAGGATCCAAAATCGCATTGAAATCTCCTGCCACCAAAAAGTTAGAATAAAGGCCCTCAGCCTTATGTTCAATATCCTCCCAAAGAACTGATCTGGCTGCAACTGAACATGGTGCATAAACATTAACCACAAATAAGTTGTAGTCAAGAGGTAAAAATTTTCCAAACCAATGTAGAGCATGTTCTTCAACATTTGAATAGTGCACTTCAAAAACTTCCTTGTTCCAAATGGTTATAACACCTCTAGAGCTCCAAATTGCGGGAACAAAAATAGCTTCCCTGAATGGTTTGAGACCACAACTCTCCAAGAAGTAATTAGCCAAGATAGATAATTTAGACTCTTGAATAAGTACCATAGAAACTTGTTGCTTGTGACACACGCTTATGAGAGCTCTCATCTTCTGTCTCGAAGAAGCTACCCTAACATTCCATGAGAGAATCCTCATGGAGAAGACAACCTTTGAGTCGGCAGAGAGTGAATCAGAGAGTTCTCCCGTTCCTCTTCCTCGTCCTCTAAATCACGAAACCCATCTTCTGAGTCTCCATCAAGGTCCAATGCTTGATTTACTTCAGCATCCAGGTTGTCAAATTGTGCTGCAACTAAATCATCTGCAATGTAAGCTTTTAATCCCAATGCCTTGCAATAATCCAATGTATCTGCTCCACCGTGTTTAAAGCTTTAAATCTTGCTTAGTCCCTTAACACCACCTGAATTTTGAATGTCACTAGGAATGGGTACCTTCGATCTTGACCTGGTATTGTATGCTGCAATATTCGAACCCTTTTTTTTTACTTGTGGGTCCCTTGAGATGAGAAGGATTAGGGGGATTAGTGTGTAAATTTTCAGAACTTGACACACTTATTCCCTACAAAACTAAAACGTTGAGCTTAGTAGCCTGCAAATTGGGCCCCAATAGTGTAAGAGAGGGTGTTTTCTCATTAATACACACCACTTCCCATGATTCCTATTGTACTTGTACATTCTTAGTTGTCCCATCTCCCCCAGCTACCAAGAGTGTTTGGCTGATTTCTTCTACCACTTTCATTGGAACAATAACAAGGCTCCCTGAGTTTTCTTCACCAAATGTATCTGGAGCAATAAGTGCATCTTTGAAAGAGTTAGGCAAAATCCGATGTTTTTGGGAATTGATGTTGTTCAGACCAATAGATGATGTTTTAAGTAATGGAAAATTGTTCTCTTTGTCTTCCACTGATTGAGTAGCGATAAACTCAGTTTCCTAGGTAGACTCAACAACCAAAGAGGACAAATTTGTTTCCCTCTGAGGTGTAGTAAGTGAAGGATCTCCAATAATACCAATTCCACCTTCCTCCTCTGCTTCTTGATTGATTTGGAGCACCGCAGTTCTAATAAATTCTCTGTTTGTGTCCGAAGATAAAGTGATTCCAAAATCACTGGAACAATCGTTGTTTGTGTTCTGAGTGTCAGCAGCAGTCGAGCTATTAATTCCAGACAATGGTGGATAGTAAACTGGTACTACCGATATATCCATAGAACAAACCATCACCTTGCAGACCTTCTCCTCCAACTCTAATCCCGTCTCTTTGTAAACTTTGATATATTCCTGTGAATGGAGTAGCACGAAAGGCATGTCTAACGAATGTCCCTCAAGAGACACAGGATGAACTGCTACTAAAGTCCCTAAATCCTCCGTGACAGCTTCAAACGTTTGAACAGACCAGCCCAATATAGGGATACCATGTAATGCATCCCACGAAAATTTCCCCCCTTGACTGCACAAATTGATTTTGTTCTTCAGTACCGTCATCCAACAATACAGCCACCCAACCTCCTCTTTCAAATCTTTCATTTCAACTTGTTCATCTGGAAAATAAATCAACACCACCCTGTTTCCCAAGGCTTTGATGATGATTTGGCTATCTCTTTCAGCTTGAAAATCTTCCATTATCACTTCTACTAAAAGATCCTTATGTAATATAGCAAGATGCCCCTTCTCTTATAGTTTGCCTTTGGGGAGAACCTTTTGTGGCTCGGCTTGAAAATCTTCCATTATCAATTACTTTGCCTTTGGGAAGAACCTTTTGTGACTCGACTTGAGGTTCATTTGTTTCGCAGTTTTTCCTTCTCCAATTTAACTCATTGGTTCTTCTTCTGAAATTCGATACTCTCTCCCACGCTCTGGCCACAAATAACTTGTATCCTTTCAGCACAAACCAATTGAAAATATGTAAACATTTGTCAAATGCGTCTAGGGTTTTGAAAGTTACAAAACTGAACCATTCTTGAAATAGATTTTGTAGCCACAAGCTAGACGTCCTTGGTGGGAGATTGTGCACAAATAGTTTGTAACCACCACCATCGATGTTCCTCCCCGCTAAACCCTTATCCACTACTTGCCTCTGTGGGAGAATTATCACTGATTTCAATCTTCTGACCTCCGGCCCCAAATCCCCAGTCTTCTGTCGTCCCAAATCCCCTGTGAGTTGTCGTTCAAAACCAGGAGGTGGACCAGATGCTGATGAGGATGCCATGCAGAAGAAGATTATTGAAGGTGTTAGAACCACTCCTACGAACCCAATACGACTGTAGGTCTCGATGGTCCGATGGCCAATACTTAAGCCACCATAGACACTACACCGAAGAAAAAACTTGTTGTTGAAGATGAACTTGGATGAACATGAAGAACAACTACAGTAACTCTAGAGAGAACCAATCAACATGCAATACTTACATTGTTTTTCAGTTGATCCACATATTTTGATACAACATACTCAATTTTTATGTGACGAGACATGATTAATCATAAAGTATTCATATGGATCTATATTTTTCACATACACCATTATATATGTGACAAATAGCTTCAAATTATTGTTTGAAAATCTTGCAACAAATCCACTTTCACGAGCTTATCTTAGAGTATGTACAATGGGTCAAGCCGAATCACTAAACCGTATCATCATACTATATCATAAAACCGTATGTTGATTGTACAAAATAGTGGTTTGCAAGCCTACAAATAAACTGTACTACACAGTAGTGCAAACCAGATAGGGAATTGTATTGTGAGTGGATGCTGACTAGATGTTGAATTGATATTTTGCTGATTTTATTAATTTTTTATTGAAACAATAAATATTATATAAAATTGAAATAAATTTGACAAAAATAAATAATAAAAAAATAAATTAAAATAAATTTAATTCATCCCCGAATAATACCATCAAGTACACAAATGTTGCATATAAAAACATTTCTTTACTCATCGTTGGGATTGTAATGCGCTCCAAATCGACCCCATATATGCTAAATAAGGTCATTTTGTAGTTGCCGGTGGTGTCAATGTTTTATTGCCGAGCTAAATGGTCGAACTGATAGAGCTGAGGTGCATTGACGAGAAGAGATTCAAATTCAATATGAGGAAGCTCTCCGACTATAGGAATCATCTGGCGTCAAAGGGCGAAACATCACTAGCTGATAGAAGGTGACAAAAATGCCAAATTTTTTTATGTGGTTGCCTCTTTCAGACGTAGAATCAATTCTATCTGTTCTCTTCAGAATGATGATGGGGAACTGGTCACTTAGGATATAGAATGAAGGATCTCGTTATCTCATACTTTATTACCCTCTTCACCACCAACCTACCCGTTCTGCAGAACTTTTCTATCTAGTGTCATGGACAAGGCCTAACTGCCTCATAAAACATTACCTTTCGACAGCTAGTTCCGGCTGAGGAAGTTTGGGAAGTTGTGTTCCAAATGGATCCCGAGAAAGAGTTAGGCCATGATGGCCTATTGTGTAGGATGAGGTTACCAGATTCGTCAAAAAAGTGGTACACAAAGGCACATTTGATTTAAAACTCAACGCTACCAATCTGGTCGTAATTCCAAAAAGCCGATCTTGATCCTAATCACTGATCTTCTCTCTATCTCCCTATGCAATGTGATCTTTAGAATCATGTCTAAGGTTCTTGCTAATCAGCTAAAATCTATTCTCCATGGGATTATTTCACCAACCCTAGGCGCGTTTATCTTGAGAAGAAGTATTCAAGAAAATATTCTCATTTCCTTTGAGGTAGTTTACTACCTCCACCGAAAGACCCACGAGACCAATGGTTTTATGGCCTTGAAGCTGGATATGAGTAAAACATATATTAGCTAGAGTGGTCGTTCATTTTGTCTTTTATGCAAAGATTGGGATTGTTGGCTAAATGAGGAGCGCTGTTAGTGGTTTGCATGAGATCCATCTCCTATTCAGTGAGCTTAGTCGGTAAAGAAACTCTGTCATTTTTCCTAAGAGCCAAGGGGACCCCCTTTCCTCGTACTTTTTCATGTTATGCATGGAGGTTCTATCTTTCCTCCTCAGTAAGGTGCAACATGAGGGACACATTCACGGCGTGGTAGTGGCTCGAGGCCCCCATTATATTCCACATGTTTTTTGCTGTCGATTTCTATATTTTCTACAGAGATAATATTGCAAAAGCCGCCCACATTTGTGACAGCCTAAAAAATTTCGGCATTTTATTAGGCATGCTGCTTAATTACCAAAAGTCATCGATTATCTTCAGTTCCAACACCGCACTCGAGAATTGAGCAGCATGTTACCACATTTTGAACATAACAGATAATATGAATTGTCTTTTTATCTTGGGGTCCCTAATATGATGGGGAGAAGTAAAACTCACAGTATACGGTACTTGGGAGATCAGGTACTCTGTCAAATTCAATCTTGTGACAGTAAGCTCATGTCACTAGCAGGTCAGTAAGTTATGATCCGCTATGACCTCACCTCTATTCTGGTATATATCATGTCATTTTTTAAGGTTTCATGGGGTATCACAAATAAGATTCATATAGCTTTGCCAAGTTTTGGTAGGGAGGATTAGCAGCCACCGATCGTCTAATTATTTGGAAAGACCGGGAAAAATTGTGCTACCCTAAAGTGGAAGAAGGAATGGGTCCCATAATCTTCAGGATGATAATATGGCCTTACTGGGAAACATGCATGAGGTATTCTCTCGCGACCAAACTCTTTGGTCGTCTGCCTCCTAAAGGCACGATACTACCCGATAAGGGATTTCTTTCAGCCACTCAAGGCAATAACTAGAGCTTTACCTGGGCTAGCATTTTTGCTACTCAATCTCTTATGATATCAACACTTTTTTGAGCCATTGGGATAGAGAAGGACACTCAAATCCCACATCAACCATGGGTACTAGGGATAATCTAACAATCCAAACTGACTCTCAAGTTGTTCTCAATGCCCCTGTTGTAGGTCTTATGATCCCTAGTACCTGAATATGGGATGTACCCCTTATACGTCATATCTATGACAAGAATATCAAGAGGATATGCTTGTTATCCCGTTATCCATCACACGTGCTAAAGATGAATGGTATTGGGCCAGAGAAAACAAGCCTTCTTATACCTCGCGTGCTGGATATAGAGTACTTAGTCATATGATAACACAAGCCCGGGTCTCAACTTCCCTACCGCCATGGTCAAACATTTGGAAGACCCCATCACGACCCCGCATCTATATACTGATCTGTAGAGCTTTTCAGACTCCCTACAGGTGGAAAATTACCTCGAACATCGTTTTGTCTCGATGTCCCTTCATGCCCGATGTGTGGTCGCCATCAGGAAACAATCAACCATCTCCTTATCTATTATGGCTTTGCTAGATGCTGTTGGTTGATGTTTGGGGACTTCCCTCAAATCCACCATGGTTTTACCTTCGTAGAATGCTAGGAGATTATCATTACAGGGGAAACGCCAGAGTACCAAGCTAAATTCTTGGGATGTTTATGGAAATATGGAAAACACATAATACGAAGGTTTGGAGGGAGAGCAACCCGTCCGCCATATGGGTCTACTCCGCTACTACATCAAATATAATAACATGGAAGGAGGAAAATTCATAGATCCGACCAACCAAGAATACGTATAACCCGAGGGCACAAATGACCAAGACTTCACAAACACAGTATTGGATAGTCATTAACATTGACAGTGTTTTATTTTCTTACACCATGCAATCAAGACATGTGTTGTTTATTGCTTAAGCAGTATCTGGCTAGATTCTAGATGCTAAGAATTGTGTTATCCTAGATCTTAGGGCCATACATATTATTGAAGCCCATGTCGTTCTAGTGGCAGATGATTTTGGAAAGGATATGAATTGGACCCGGATAGTTATCTAGTCTAACGCCCAACCATTACTCCGATGGTTGATGTGAACATAGTATGCATCTGTTCTAGATGTTTTAGCTCACATTTCTAATTTTTCACTCTCGGGTTGATGTGACTTGATGTACATATCTCTTTATGTGTGCAGTCGGTCTCTCTTCATAGTTGTTTACAAAATTGGAGCAAAAACAGAGTGAATACAGAGCAAAAATCAGTTTTAGCCAGTTAGGAGTGTAACTGATCTTTTGATGGGCATCAATTTCTCATAAAAAATCCAATGTTCACCCGTGAGATATCAAATCGAAGTTAATTTAGATATCTAAAACTTTCATGAAGGAAGTCCATCCATACAACGTGCGCACGTCGTGCACAAGACGTGCGTTTCAGGTAGAGAGCACTAGAAACATTTTATACGTCCACCGTACGACGTGTGAGCGAAGGATGGCTCACATGTTGGCCACACGACGTGTACTTCGTTTTTCCTTACTGACCCATAGGTTGTAATGAAATATAAAGAGAATTTTATGGAATAGAAAGTGGGGGGACATCTTTGAGAGACAAGAACACTGATTTGAGAGCTAGTATTGGGGATTTGGAGATTGAGAGAAGTGTATGAGATCAAAAATCGAAGTTCTTCATCGTTTTCATAATAAATTGGTATTCGTATCAATTTTACTAGTTATTGTGTTTATCGCTTAATTTACCTTTGTTTTGTGTTCTTATTCTACTATCATGAACTAAAAATCTAATGATCTAGGACTTGGGGAACAATATGATGAATTAAAATGGGTACGATAACTCAGACCAACCCCATATACTACTTGACGACTGGTGCGCTTGCCGCACCCATTCTGAGAGTTAATTGTCAAGATGTCATGTTAATGGTGCCATTGCCGGGGAGAAATTTTGGCAACATTTAAATTTATAATCCATGTTGAGACTATTCCATTTTATGTATATATTTTTTAGTTGATTCATTGAAACATAACTATTATGGAGAATTGGTATTGTGATTTTTGTGAACCTAATGATCATTCTAACTACAATTATGTGTATTTGGTGCATTCAAGTTCCTACAGTCAATATTGGGAGGGTGTTTCCACGTTTGACCTAGGTTATCAAGTTGAACCACAATTGTTTCATGATAAGGATTCGTCACTTGAAAAAGTGTGTTTTGCTCTCATGAACCAAATGTTGGAGATGGGTAACAGAGATGAAGAAAGAAAGAAAATAATTGAAGCAAGAGATATAACAATGTACGAGCGGTTTCAAAAGCTTGAAGATCAAGTGAATATTCTCATACAAGTGGTGAATGAGAGGGCTCTACATGATCAAGTAGTTCACATTGAGGAAGATCACTCCGAACACTTATGTGACACAACAAAACAAGAAACTCGTGGTTCGATAATGAGTTTAGAGGTAATTGTGGAATGTGAGGTATCAAGTTCTTACCCCTCTTGTATAATACTTGTTCCATCTCCATGTAGTTATGATGTATTGAATTCTATAGATGCAAATAATGATTGTATATTTTTACAAAATAGTTCACAAACTCTTGTTGATCCGAATCCTCCCATTGATTTTATTTTGCTAGACATCAAGCATAATGTAGAAATTCCCTTTAGTGTGGGAGATTCATTTTAAGATTCTAGAAGATCAACTCTTTTTGTTCAACCCATCCCATTGGTTTTTGAATTTAACATTGAGCATAAAGTTATTAATCCTAAGAATAAAGCGTTTGACATATTTGCTAGTACTCAGTACCCGTTTATGAGTTGTTACTCAATTGTGGTAGATGCTCTTGACCCTTGTTGCCACGAGCATTTTCTGCTTCATGGTATTCATATCCCTACCAAGTTGTTACAAGATAAGCCAAATCATAATTATTCTTTTAAGGTAAGCTTGATAAAGTTAGCCTTGAGCTTGAAAATTTTACAAAACTCAGGGAAAAGAATCTTGTGCTATATTGCATTTCTCCTCTTATGTTTTCACTCACATTTAAAGAGAATGTCACAATGGAAGTATGAGATTTGTGGGAGGCCTTCTGATTGAGCCTCCTACCCGCCGAGCTAACGACGTTAAACATATTTGCTTGTTGGGAGGCACCCCCATATCCCTACCTTCTTCATTTGTACACGTTTAATCTTTCTTTTTTCTGATTATTTGTGCAAGTTGGTGATACACGATGGAAGCTTCAGAGTTATAGTTATATTTTTTGGCGTCGAGTTCTCGAGAACTCACTTGGGCGGAGTAGCATAACATCTACCAGGAATAAAAGAAAATTCCACTACTCAGGCAAAAATAGCATTAGTGAAGTTGCAATATCTTCTCCCCTATTATTTATTATATTTTAATATCTACTTGTGCTTTTCGAAGCTTTTCGGGTGGGTGTTGAGCACCCGACTTGTTGTGCTGATAGGTTATGTGACTTAGTTTTATGAATTGCTTGATTGTTTCATATATGTATGGGGTTTCCTATTATGTGGTTAGGAGCATGTTTAGGATTAGTCGCACTTGTGACAATGCGACATTTTAAGTGTGGGGTGAGAGATCGTAGATTTTAGTGTCTTTGCATTATGCGTTGCATTGTGTGAAAATTTGATTAAGAAAATACTTTTTGGTGGTTCGCTAAGTAGTATGCACACGATCTAAAGGTTTCAATGATTTTATTATTGTGCATGTCCATTTTCTGGCATAATTCAAACTAATACATAGACGTTGCATGAATAAGCTAAGTGATGTTAGGCCCATGTATTAGGGATGACTATTTTACACGGGTTCTGAGTATTCACCAGAATTAGTTATTGGTTTCTCTAATTCTTATGCATTGTAAGCTTAGTCTAGAACTATGTGTCTATCCCATTCGAGGCGAAATATAATAAGAATTTTGGTTAATTGAGGAAATGATCTTAGGCCATCCTTGAACCGTTTGAGCCAAACATATCACCCTTACATTATTTCTTAGTCACCCATTTTGAGCATATAGCCTTTTATTTCTAATCTTTACATGACAAACTTATGTGCCTTTCATTTCTAGTATATCATCATGTTATTTTTGAACCCATATTTCTTGCCTTATATGCTTCATGAGTGGGGGGGGGGGGGGGGGGGGGGGGGTGGGGGTATTAGGAAATTATCTTTCAATTGAGTGAATATGAGATAATGAAGTTACATTGAATATATAAATACCATCTATAGTTTGTGGAAAGAAAAATGAATTGTACCCAATAAACGTTGTGTGGGTGTGATAAGAAAAAAAAAATGAGCCCAAAAGTTGGGCTAAAAATGAGAGTATAAGAAACTGTTTGGTTAAGAGTTGTGATAGAAAAAACGGGATGTGTGAATAACATTGAGAGTATGAGATGAAGCATGTTTGACTAGTAATATTTATGAGCTTTATTTCTAATTCTTTCCATACCCTTTGCCCAGCGGTACATTTCAAGCCTAATTGTCATGATTACTTACGATTAATAGAGATCGAATTAACATGTTAACGTATGGATCTCTAAGATCCGTGTAGTAGGGAAAAGAGGAACACACTGTTAGAGTGAATGAGGGAGCGCAAGTTCCTTTTTAAAAGTGTTATTCTTCAATGTGATTAGAGTTATGCTTATATGTGCTCATTTGTTTATATTTTTCTTGAGTTGTGTAAAATATTGAGGCATGTGACACTTTTAGAATCTCTTTTGATCAATGTGTGCTCTCGTATGACAATCACCAATTTTTGTAAACTTTTTCATGCATCATATAACGGAGTCATAGGTTGAATTAGAAGTTTAGGGGCATCTTGAATATTTAAATTTTTGAATAAAAGAGGCATAAGCTCCTCCTATCAAGGTCAACCTCGGGGTTTAACTGGGACATATCTTACTGCTTTATTTAGTTTAATTTTCTTGAGGGGAGAAAATCTTAAGTGTGGGGTGTTGATGTGAAAATAAAATCCATTTATTCTAGATGTTTTAGCCCACATTTCTAAGCTTTTGAGTGCCGGGTTGATGTGATTTGATGTACATTTGTCTTTATGTGTGCAGTCAGTCTCTATTTAGGGTTGTTTAGAAAATTGGAGCAATAAAAGAGTGAAAACAAAGCAAAAATCAGTTTTAGCCATCGTGGAGTCTGACTAATCTTCCAAAGAACATCTCTTTCTCATACAAACTCTAATTTTCTCCTGTGAGATATCAAATCGAAGGGAATTCAGAGATCTACATCTTTAATTCAGGATGTCCAGCCATACAACCAGCTCATGTCATGCACACCACGTGCGTTTTGGGAAGATAGCACCCAAAACATGTCATACGTCCACTATACGACGTGTGAGAAAAGGATGGCTCACATGTTGGCTAAAAGACATGTACATGACATGCATGCATGCAGATCTTAGTTATTTTCTTTGTTTTTCCTTATTTACCCCTAGGTTTTAATGAAATATAAAGTGGATTTTAGGGAATGGAAAGTGGGGGGACAACTTTGAGAGACAAAAACTATTATTTGAGAGCTCAGGTTTGGGATTAAGAGATTCAGAGAATTGTATGAGATCAACAATCGAAGTTCTTCATCGTTTTCCCTAATAAACTGGTATTTATATCACTTTTACTAGTTATTATGTTTATTGCTGAATTTACTTTGGTTTGTTATTAACAAGGAAATAATGTAATATTAAGGCCTCTTTTGAGGTAGAAGAGGTACAAAACAGGGCAAAAAAAACCCAAAACAAAAGCCGAAGCTACTGGGAAAAAAAAACAACCGAACACCCTAACAAAACTAACTGCACTGAACCAAAGGAACCCCCAAAACCCTGCCACACACACCAGAGATGACCCTCCAGAGCCACTAGATATGCAGAACCTGAGGCCGGACCTTACTTGCACATCACGCAAACACTCAAAACCTAAGAGTAGACCCTAACACCCAAGAAAAGGACCACCTAAACTAACCAGCAACACCCTTAAAACAAAATACACGTGCCTTGAAGCCTAAGAAGATCTGTAGAAGAAACAAGCATACTCCTCTTACTTGCAGAGCAAGCAACCAACACCAAAGAGATTGTAACCCCAAAAGCCAATGAAACACCATCTAAACAGACCATCTAGGTCTTTTAAACCAAGAAAATCTATCACACTCACCAAACAAAACCTTTATACCCAAGAAAAGCAGGCCTCTGGGCAGTAGACCACAAATGAAAGGAGAAGAAAGAGGTGGAGTTCTGAAACTTGGACCATTCCAATCCATATGCTTGGTGAACTATTTTGTAGAAGATATCTTGAGCAGAACTATAGACTGCATTGAAAAATCAGTCATTTCTGGCCAGTCAAATTTACCAACAAACAATTTTAAACATATTTTCCCAAAGAGGATTTGAACTTATAATTGAGCAATAACCTCCATGAAGCAAACAGGGACTAAACTGAGCTAGGTATTACCCAGAATAAGC
The DNA here is from genome assembly GCA_963921825.1 of Erodium maritimum. Taxonomy (NCBI): domain Eukaryota; kingdom Viridiplantae; phylum Streptophyta; class Magnoliopsida; order Geraniales; family Geraniaceae; genus Erodium; species Erodium maritimum. Next base: position 23,655,667 of record OY997596.1, on the reverse strand, counting down.
CCCACTAATGGATTATAGCACTCCAGACCTACCAAGATCTTGTCCAAAAGAGGAGGATATGTGATGCATCCTCAAAGTCTCAGTTGCATACTGGGCAAATCAGTTGATCTAGAGAAAGTTGAAACCTTCTATGCTCTAAAAAGCATTTAGAAGGGATAGCCTCAAGACAAGCCAGCCATCAAAAGGTTGTGATCTTGGGAGGAGCTCTAAGTGTCCACAGATTTACAACCCAATCTAAAATCTGCAACTGTTGATTGCCTTGTTGAGCAAGTAAATTATATAACTTGTTAAGTATGAAACTATTCCTATCCCAACTCTAGTTGGGAATATCTTGGAGATAAGTCAGATGAACCCCTTCTAGAATTTGAGATAGCATTTTTCTTCTTGAATCTCCCAACCCCTAGTATTTTATTTGAGATTGAGCTCCCAAAAATCCCCATCATAAGATTGAGAAACTAGCATTCTCTTGGTTTATGATAGAAGGAACAACCTAGGAAATAGTGAACTGAAAGAAGAATTTTATCACCAGGTGTCTTCCCAAAAGAAAACCCTCTCCCCATTGCCAATTCTCCACTACAGACCTCTAGAACCAAAAAATTGAGCAACACAAAAGGTCTTTGAAAGGTCCATGATATGAGATAAAAAACAACACCTCCCCACTTAAGTAAAATGTGATAAGTCCCATTCATGTTCAGACCACCCAAGTTTATGGAAAATGACTAATTTCCAGAGTGAGTCTCTCTCTAGTGTAAACCTCCACCACCACTTGGTTAGGCGAGCACAATTCACGAGAGTTAGATTTTTAATCCGCAAGCCTCCAAATCTTTTGGCTGTACAAACTATGTCCTATTTAACTTTTCAAAAGGCCCTAGGATTATCCTTCCCATGCCAAAGAAACCTTCTATGCCAACTCTCCATGCTACTGATGACTCCCTTTGGAGCTTTGATGATTGAGAAAAAAAATAAAGAGGAAGTGCTCCTAAGGTTGAATTAATGAGGGTTATCCTTCCTCACAGAGAGAGCAATTTTGCCTTCCATGACCCTAGAGCCTTTTTTTGAATTTCTACAAGATTGGAGCTCACGTAACATTTCATTTTGGATTTCCCCCTAGAGGATATCCTAAATAAGTGAAAGGCAATGATCCTAAAGGGAATTCAGAATTGAAGTATAGAGAGCTTCCTCTTCTTTATTGAGGTTGAAAGGGATGAGTTGAGATTTCCCAAAATGTACGGGCCTGAATTGACCTTTGTTTTGTGTTCTTATTCTACTATCATGAACTAAAAATCCATTGATCTAGCACTAGGGGAACAATATGATGAATTAATTTAATGAGGTTCAGCTTTACACTTGTTAAACTAGTATTTAGGTTAGTGTTTATTTAATTGTGTTCTTAATGCTTTTTCCTTTGATCACGTGATATATGATATATTTTGTTAACCAACAATTGAGAAATGAGGTCAGTAGGAGGAATAAGGAATTTGATAGCTCGGGTTTAAATCTAGACTAGAATATAGGTCGATTATTACGAAGGCAATAACCATAGGAGTACAAACCCGAAAGTTAGAGGAATTCACGAATCTTAATGCTTGTTGCCTTTCTACACCTAGATTAGAGATAATTATGTGGTTTGAGCATGATAGGGTCCTAATGCGATCAAGAGATTGTTAGGAGTAGTTAAAGAGAATTCTCGTTGCCTCTAGACTAGTATTAGTTGCAAGTTAAAAAAAATTTCGATAAATTATTCATCATATTAGAACCCCGTCAATGTCCTAGATCGCCTTAAATCTCGGATTTCAAAACCACTTTGATATTATGTTCTTGTTTTCTTTTGAATTTTATTTATTGTATTTTCAATTAATTATTTGCTTTACAAAAAAAACAATCATTATATTAGAAGTAGTTTGAGTAACATATTAATTAATAAAAGTTCTTGTTTAACTGCTCATTTGGGTACGATAACTCAGACTAAACTCCGTATACTAATTGATGATCGATGCGCTTGCCGCACCCATTTTGAGTGTTAATTCTGATGGTTTTAATTGAGTTTCAATCATAACATATCATAGCATAACTGGCGTGCCCATATTCTCTTCCATTATTTGTTATATTTTTTTATCTTTGCTTGAAATTCGGTTTCAATCATACCGTAATTTTTTTGAAGTCCCCACAACTTTAAATTTCTTTTAGAAATATTATTATTAGTATAATCATCAACAAAAAAGATGTATTATCTTGTGCCTAAATATTTTCACCTTGTGAACTAAGGAAAAAAAGTTTAGATGAAAGTGTGTTTCCCAATAGGAAAACTGTTGTAAAACACGTGTAACATTGTGTGGCCACCACCATTACATACACATGGCAGCCGTATACTCTTTGGTTAATGACTAAGGTATATTGGAATGACTATATATATAATATGTACATGTACAGAGTGAGTATGGGTATAATACAAAAAAGAGAGCCTGAGCCTTTCATTAATCATTTGTTCTTGTAACCATATACACTTAATTATTCAAGGAGGCTAGGTCATTCAAAAGCATCAAAGCAAAACACTCGAAGTAAATTTTGTTCTCCGTAATAAGTCTCGATCCTCATCCTTTAAAATTAATCACAACACGTTATCCGCACGACTTGCTCTACTGTTCAGGTATCAAAATTTATATTATCATCAATTTACTTCGTTGATATTATTTGTTAACGATATTCATGAAATTTATTTGTGTTTCATGTTTATTAATATTTTTTATATATATACCTCATAAGTATGCTCTGTGATCGCCAATAGTTTTATTGGATCATTCACATCAGAAAATATGGCGGTTATCACATATATTTGTATTTAATTATTTATTTTATATGTGATACTCGTAATATAGAGGTTTATTCAAATTGAAGCATTTTGAACCCGAAGTTCAAATATCGACGAGAAAAGTTTCACGGAACCTGCAGTTCTGTTTTAAGACCGTAAGTCTTATAATAACTAAATTTAAGGGGACCCGAAGTTCACATGGACCTAACATTGACAAGCACGTGTGTCTCACACGTCGGGTGTATTTTTCGCTTGGTACTGTTTAAGCACTGTTCATCTACTGTGCGGGTATTGTGCATGTACTGTTTGGGTGGACAACACACCCCACGTTTTTGCTCATTATGTGATTATATTTTTATTTGGTTATATACATATATATATTCGTAACCTGAAGTTTACAAATATCAGTGACCCGATGTATGTTGGACCAGAAGTTCCAAATACATAATACCAGCGACCCGACGTACTTTGGGCCAGAAGTTCCAAGTAATCCATACTAACGACTTGAAGTCGGGTATGAGGAATGTCGATATGTTCATATTGAAATAGATTGACATATAAAGGTTTCGATCCATGTTAAGGATGATGAAATTTTGTAATATAGACTCCTTCATGTATCAATGAAGTAAAACAGTCTTATATCGAAACTAAATCATTTGAGACCAGAAGCTCCAAATGAAAAATCACAGGCCCGAAGCTTGATGATTGCCTATACGGTCAAATGAAAAATCACAAGCCCGAACCCTGATGCTTGCTTAAATGACCAAATGATAAATCACAAGCCCGAAGCTTGATACTTGCCTTTTTACGGTCAAACGATAAATCACAAGCCTGAAGCTTGATACTTGTATTTATGACCGATTGATAAGGCACATGCCCGAAGCCTATAAGATGATGTTAAAGCCAGAATATAGACCACATGCCTGAAGCCTGTAACTTGTATTAAAAGTCACAAGACGAAACCACAGGCCCGAAGCCTGTGACTTGTGTCCAGGGCCTGAAGCCTAAATTTTTATATGAAATTACTTATTCTGTCTACCCCACGACCTTGCTCGTTGTGTGGTTATATATATACTTAATTTATTATACCCCGCGAGTTCGCTCGTTGTGTGGTTATACTTATATTTAATTCCCACGCTTATTATGTTTACCCCATGATATCGCTCATTGTGCGGTTTTATATATCTAATTGTGATGACTGAATGTTGTATATTTGTAACCCGAAGTTTACAAATATTGAAATACTTTGGGCCTGAAGTTCCAAAATTGTTAAACATATGTTTAGTAGGTTAATCGTTCAAATGGAAATTTATATGTACACCATTTCTAAATGTCGTATGATCAGAAATTCATACGGGCTTAAAGTTTCATAGAATTTGAAATAAATGTAATGAACCATTTTTTTAATGAGAATTTGATATGTGCAGTGTTGTTAAATGTCGTATGGCCAGAAGATCATACCGACTTAAAATTTCACATAAATTTAGATTATATTTCAAGATGCGCTCTTATAGTTTATATGGCCAGTAGTTCATATAAACCTAAACTCCCAGAAGTGATATGTTATATATGAGATGAGAAAAATCATTGGTCGATTACATGTTGTATGACCAAATATTTTGATGAATTTATATCAAGCATCAAACAAGGGCAAAGAAAATGGGTGATAGAGATAAAGTCTGATTGATGACCTAGATCCGGAAGGTCTAAATGAATTGAATGTCTCAGACGACTCTATATAATGATGTAGCCGATATGATCATGGTTTATTTCGAAAATCATATATGGATCCCTGAAGCGATCAATTCATGTGCGAAAATGAAATGACATGTGTATCACTATGATTAAGGGCTCCAGAAGAGCTACCATGTCATTGAGATTTACAATGAAGTTAAGCATTGATGCTCTATATCAAAGTAGATCTAGAAGCATCTACTCAGTGTTAACGACATACATGTCATGTTGAGACCACAAATGAGACTAAGTTTCTCTGTATCACCAGAAGTGATAAATATGGTGAAAAGCATGTACTTGAAGAAATTAAAGGCTCTATCATCATGTTTGAATTATGCATCCATAAGAGCAAATTGAAACCTACGCGACTATGAACCAGAAGTTCATTAGTCCAGATATTTTTATGCTTTGGCATAATCGTCTTGGTCATTCTTGATAAACGATGATGCGTAGGATTGTTGAGAAATCATGTGGACATTCATTAAAGGGCCGGAAGATCCTAATGTCCAATGAGATATCATGTACATCTTGTTTACAAGGAAAAATTAATGGTCCAAAAATCTAAAGGCAATTTTAGTATGGAGTTTCAATTACTCATGTAGAGAATTCATGAGGATATATATGACCATACTTATTTTATAAGAGACACATCCAGAAGATGGTCTTATGGTATCTTGATACTTTATACGAGACGCATCCAGAAGATGGTCTTATGGTATCTTGAGTCCCTGAAGGACAAGATATTTATAGCATGATCTGTTAGTTTCATCTTGATGAGACGATATCCTTCACCTTGAAGTGAAGAGAAAAGTCCTTCCTGAAGTAAGGAATTAAATGTTCTTGGAAATTATTTTTGTCTCATCATATGTACCTGAAGTACATAAGCTCGCACATTTGAAAAATATTGCAGAGCAAATGCTAGACGCATATAGAAAAACAATCAGATCACGCCAATATACCTGCAAAGATTTAAAAGGCTTTGCGAAAACGGGGAATGGCTCCTCTTACACGCTAGAAGTGTGCGAGGCTACTTGGATCAAGGAATATTGATTCCATTAGCAAAATCATGAACATGATAAAATAAGCGTTAGTTCCAGAAGAACTACTAGAAGTGGTTCCAGAAGAACCACCTGGGGCGGTTCCAGAAGAATCAGTCGCCCAGAAAATGCCAGAAATCTCTAATACTCCTGAAGAGTTGCAAGAGAAAAGAAATCATGGAATCGAAAATCGACATCCATTGATAAAGGCATTTCTATTACCATAGTTGAAATGGTAGATGATTTTGAAATTGAACCACGTGGTGTTGACTAATGTCATTTAAAGACATGTTTGTCCAATACGAGAAAAGGTCATTCCAGAAGAATTGACTTATTGGCATAATGTCCAATGTTCAAAATCATGATCAAAACATCGAAGAATGTTTTCCCAGCTGGGTATAGATGAATGAGAAAACAAAGATGCTGAATATAAAGCACACCTTATAAAGGTATTTTACTCAATTGACTTGAAGTCAACTTTTATTAAAATTGTGATGTGTGATCACCATGGTATATTTGATATACATACCCACTGCTAATGGTACTTTGAGTGCCAACATTTATGAAAGTCCCCGAAGGACTTGCATTGCTTGAAGCATTGCAGTTTGCCTGAAGCAAATCTCATGCATTGCCTGAAGCATTTCAACTTACCTGAAGCAAATCTCATGCATTGCCTGAAGCATTTCAACTTACCTGAAGCAAATCCCTTTAAAATTTAAATTGCCAGAAGCAATGCCATTTCCCAAAGGATTTATGATTATCTAGAGAAATGACTCTATGAAAGGTTTAGTTTGCATGAGTCAATGAGACATGGTATGAGACACCATATACTCAGTAAGCAGTGTGGGTCGATAATATATGGACTCTTGAAGAGAACCTTGAAACTACAGTATGTCTAAAGAAAGACTTTCAAATGAAAGCTTTAATGATGAAGCATTGTCTCGGCCTGAAGATCGAGCATACTTAAAACGGATCCATATTCTAAGAAACGCCTGAAGCGTGTTTTACTTGATATTCAAACGATCGATCGATATTTTAGATCCTGAAGAGGATCTCATTTGTTTCAAAGAAATGAAAAGATATTTGGTCCTGAAGTACCATATCTAAATTTAAGACATCATGATGTACAAGGCCTGACAGAAAATTCGCAGTAAATGTACTAGCCATCTTGAGCTCAGAAACTACTTACCGATTTTGAGAAAGAAGCAGATATGCAAAACATGTCCCGAGACGGTTATAGTTTGAGAAGACAGCTTTTCAGTGTTTAGTGTTTTTCAGTTGCAACCGATCGGTTTTCGTACGAAATTATGATATAATCATGTACTCCAGAAGAGTCATGAGAGATTGACGTCAATCAGAATCATGAAGTGGAAATCCAAAAGGTTTGTTCATTGGAAGTCTGGCGACATCAGTTTTGGGAAAGTCAGTGTACAAGATACTATGTGTAAAACCCGCTTCGTTTCTTTAAGGTATTAATTTGAAAACGAAAACCTTAGGGTAAGTTTTTGAAACGAGTGCAAAAAAAAAAATTGAGGGGAGCTGGTCTGGACCAGGCCAGGCGCGCAGGCCCAACCCAGCCCAGCCACTCTCGGCCCGGTTGTCCCCTGAGGCCCAAAAGGGGCTGGCCCAAAAACCCACCCCCTTTATAAGACTGAAACCCTAGGGTTTCAGTCTCATTTTCTCTCCACAGCCTCCATTCACCCTCTCCTCTCTCTCTCTACCCGACTCCCTCTCTCTCCTCCGTTCATCTTCTTCGCCGAACCATCCCCGGCCACCACAGTTCCGGCCGCCACCTCCCTCACCGGCACCGTCTCATCCCTTCCTCCTCCATCCCGACCCCGTCACCGGTCCGGCCAGCCACGAAATCCCGTCCCCGAACCCCGACCTCCCTCTTCTCCGTCCGACCACGCCCAGCTCCGACCACGTCCCAGCTGTCCCGTCTTCTTCTCCTCCGTCCCGACGCCGTCACCAGCTCCGGCCACCGGTCTCATCCCGAGCTCCGACCGTCCACCGCCGCCTCCGATCTCTCCGTCCCGAGCCGTCCGGACCCGAGCTCCCGCCGTCGCCGGCGAGCTCGTCAGATCCGGAACGGGACGAGCCGTCCGGACCCGAGCTGTACGCCGCCCCCACCGCCGCTCCCACCGCCGATCTCCACCGCCCGCCACCGTCCCCTTTACGGTGAGTTCTCGGTCCGTGGAATCTCGGCCGACCGGCGCCGGTGGTCGGCCGCACCTAACCGACCCCGTTCTTCTTCGTCTTTGCTTTCCCGTTCCCGAGTTCGTTCATATCCGGCCGGGATGGAACGGAGCTCCCGAAATGGAAGGGAAACAGAACAGAAAAACGTAGATCCGGTGTTGTTTAAAGGACTTTTGTAAAATGATGAAAGCGGAGTTTGTAAAGCTGAACAAAATTATGTTATTGTTGTTATTTTCGAACAATCTCAGATCTGGTTAACGATGAAGAAGAAAGGGTTTAATTTGAGCGTTACGTTGAAAAAAAAATCAGATTTCGGTTAAAAGTTCGTTTTCGCTTTTCGAACGTAAATTAGTTATCGTTAAAACTAGATCGGTTGGATTATTTGGGTCTTAAAACGAAGGTCGGTCGTTAAACGAAATTGAGTTAAGTTAAATCAAAAAGGAGGGAAAACGAAATCAAATCGGTTTAGAAGGGTTTCGGACCAAAAATATCGAGTTTGGAAACGAACGGAAGGAAACCGTTTTGTCTTAAAATCAAAAACGGAATTAATTAAAGAAAGGGAGTTCAACGACGGTTTTAAGTTAAAAAGGGGTTTAAACTGGGTTTAGATCAAACCCGGGTTCGGTGCGCGGGTGCTCGAACCCGATCCGTTGTAACCCGACTTTTATCCCGCTCGAGTGTAAACGACAACTGTCAAGTTTAAAATGGACAAATCGTAGCCGTTAACTGAATGGCGGAACCGTTATTATTTTGGGCTTTGAGTTATTTATTTTCGACCGGTTCGTACTAGTTTAAAGTGAGTTAAATCTGTGTTCTTTTAGATCGTGCTGCGGACCGAGGCAAAGGGAGGCTCGGCGAGTGACTGCGATTCATCTCGGGTTTAGTGGAGCGCTTATGGAGTTGCTTTCGAGGTAGGGAAAAGTAGCCGGATCTCGGCCCTGACTAGGGAAAGTTAACTGTAGAATTGCATGTGACACCGGGGTGTCGTGGGTTATTTAGGTTATCGAATATTAGAAATGCATGATACGGGAATGTAGCGAATACTGGAAATGCATGTGACACTTAGTGGTGTCGTAGGAGCAGAAAACTTAGCGTTAACTGTGTTAGTGGAGGCATATGACCATGCCCGGAGGTTGTTGTGCGTTAATTGTTGATTGAGTTTGGGTGGCCTTGAGAGCCCGTTTTATTCATTGTTGAGTTTGGGTGGCCTTGAGAGCCCGTGTTATTTATTGCTGAGTCTTGGGTGGCCATGAGAGCCCGTGTTGTCGTTTCGGTGTTTTGGGTGACCGTGAGTGCCCGTGGGGTTGTGAACCCGTACTTTATTGTTGGTGTCTTGTTGGCCTTGAGTGCCTGTGGAGTTGTCACCGGTGTCGTTACTGTCTGTTTGAATTTGTTTGTGATTGTGATTGGTTACTTGATACTGGTGGAGGTTGTGTGGTGTAGCTAGCCTCCCGACTGAGATCGGGAGAAGCGGAGAGATTGTGGGCTAGCTCCCTGACTGGGATCGGGGGAAGGATGCGCGGGTGTGGCTAACCACCCGACTGGGATCGGGTGAAGCGGAGAGGTTGTGGGTTAGCCTCCCGATTGGGATCGGGAGAAGTTGCGCGACAAGTCGACCGCCTGACCACGTCTATGATCGGTAAAGGGCGAGAGACAGAGATTGGTTACTGAGCAGCCGGTTTGCGATCCTTTGTGATCTTGTTTGGTATTGTGTGGTCAGTCGTGTCTTGAAGGAGGTCGTCAATCGTAGTGTGGGGTCTACATAACGTGTCCGAGTGTTGAGTCGGTTGAGGAAAGCATTGATCGTGCGTGTGTCTTGAGTCGTTGTTGGTGTCATCGGCCTTGTCTACTAATTATGCCATAGTCAGTATGTTATCTGTGGTGGTGAGCGAACGCTCACCCCTAGCTGCTTTTCCTACAGGTACCGTTCGTAGTCTGGACTAGGTGAGCTTCTGAAGCTTGAAGAGCTTGAAGCGGGTTACTGGGTGTTTGAGTCTAGAGACGTGTATCTCGTTTTGTCCAAGTGTGGGACTTTTATTTTGGGATGTAACTATTATTCTTTTGTGGAACTAAACTGACTTTTTAGGTGATTTATCGAAAACAGGTTTCAGTGTTGTAACTTTTAAACGTTCGCGTCCCTAGTTTCGGTTCGCAGAAATTGGGGCGTGACACTATGAGTCGACTTTGCAAGCAACCGAGATTACTCAGTCGGTCTTCAGGGGGAGCGACAGTCAGGGGGAGTATGTTTCCGTGCGCTGCACTCTTTTTCCCTTATTTGTTTGTCCCACGAGGTTTTCCTGGAAATGTTTTTAACGAGGCAGCTGTTATGCACGTTCAGCTCACCAGAAGTGAGTAAATGGAAGAAACACTCTACTCGGTATGACTTTCCTGACATCCACTTGTTGAGAAGTTAATGTTCAAGATCAAGATGCTCGACTCAACCGAACAACCAAAGTAACCTGCCTGAAGTCAGGGGGAGACAAGTTTTGTGCGCTGCACTCTTTTTCCCTTATCCAAGTTTTGTCCCACAGGGTTTTCTTGGAAAGGTTTTTAACGAGGCAGCATCAAGCACAACATGAAGCATGTTTTGCGCGTTGCACTCGTTTCCTTACAGGTTTTGTCCCATCGGGTTTTCTTGAGGAGATTTTTAACGAGGCAACTGAAGGCGCATTTGATATATTCGTAAATGATGGTGTCCAAGGGGGAGTGTTGTAAAACACGTGTAACATTGTGTGGCCACCACCATTACATACACATGGCAGCCGTATACTCTTTGGTTAATGACTAAGGTATATTGGAATGCCTATATATATAATATGTACATGTACAGAGTGAGTATGGGTATAATACGAAAAAGAGAGCCTGAGCCTTTCATTAATCATTTGTTCGTGTAACCATATACACTTAATTATTCAAGGAGGCTAGGTCATTCAAAAGCATCAAAGCAAAGCACTCGAAGTAAATTTTGTTCTCCGTAATAAGTCTCGATCCTCATCCTTTAAAATTAATCACAACAAAAACTAGTTTTTTGTTTTAATTTTTTTTGTTAGTTGATTAATTTCACAATATAAAAGTGGGGAGGATTCTCTATCCTACATGAACATGATTTTTTTATGTGCCTAAACTTTTTCTACAAGTTTTTTTTTGATCAGCAAATTTTTTGTTTTATAAACCAAGTTTTCGAATCAAAAACTTGGAAAAGGGACAAGCCCTCAGATGTTACAACATACCAACAATACAAACACCCAACCCTTATAAACAAAACTTGAGGCCTAAGTTACCCATACAAAAGAAACCCCAAATGAACATTACTTGGGCCCCAAGTAACCCATATTAATGTTACAGCAAAACCCCCTTACAGCATTACTTGAGCCCCACACTAACCAAACAATATGCATAAACCCTGAGATTGATCCCCACAGCTGAAACCAGTACCCATTAGTGCCCATAGACAACAAGTGATCAAAAGTATACGGCTGGGGAACACAGAAACTGAAGTAGTAAAAATGCAGCAGCAAGATCAAACATTCAGCTGAGGTGGCTCCCCCAAACCAGAAAAAAGACCAAGTGGATCATGCAGCAATCAAACCAGTAGCTCCCACAATGTCAGTAGCAAGCCAAGGTCCCATTTCCAAAAACAAAACATCAGCCTCTACCATAATAATAAACACCATCCAAGTGAAACACCATCCAAGTGAACCTGCAACAGAGAGCAAGCCAAGCAAAACCAAGCAAAACCAGCCAACTGCAACACTCAACCTAAGTTGTCCTAACCACTCACAAAGTACAAAACAATAAACTAACCCCCACACCAATGATAGATCAAGACCAGTCAGAAAACAAAACCAAAGTCAAAACAATTCTCCTTACCAACAGTCCTCACCACAGTACCCATCCCACCCCCTAACCCACCCAAGTCCTCAACCCCAAGCCAGAGCAAGTGTATCACCCAGTCCTACCAAATCTTCTTCTAGGAAAACAATTAAAAGGACCATTGATCCAGCTACTGAAAGAGAAGGACTGACAATTTTTGTATTTGGCCCAAAGTAAATTAAATGAATCATTTTGTACCAGTTGAAGAATTTCCACAGGTAGAAGTTGGATACCATTGAAGATCAAATTGTTCCTAGCAAGCCAAATCCTCCAAATAATAAGTGAAACAATCATGCTCCAATGTGATTTTGTACAGCAAGGATCAAGATTCTTCCAAGCTATGAACCAGTCCTTAATACTCTCTGAAGTTGCTGTTTGTACCCCCACCAGTTCAAGCATAAACCCCAAACCTCCCAGGCCCAAGAGCAGGTCAAGAATAAATGATCCAACTCTTCTGGTTCCTCACCACAGAAAGGGCACCAAATATTTTGATTATACAACCCCCTTGCTAATAAAAAACACTTTGTAGGCACTGCTTGATGGCACAATAGCCAAATGAAAGCTGCAATCTTAAGAGGCAATATTGGCTCCCAAAGTAAGGCAGGCCACTATAAAACTTCATCATAGTTCTCATCTAGATGCTTGTACATTCTCTGCACAGAGAATCCTCTATTGTCCACCACCCAAGAGAATTTATCTTGATCCATAGAAAGCTGAGTAATGGGATTGATCAAATCACATAATAGTGTAAATTGTTCCTCTTCCCACCCCCTTAAGCCTCTCCTAAAAACCAGGACCCAATCACCATCCACCCAAAAGTTTGACACAACAGCTTTTTTTTGTTTGCTTAAGTGAAACAACCTCTGAAATTTTAGCTTTAGAGGGATATCTGATATCCACAAGTCCTCCCAAAACACCACTGTATTCCCATAATGCACTGTCCATTGCAAACCAGAAGCACCAAAAGCTGAGGCAAAAGCAGGAACCTGGAGTAAGGTCTCCACATGCTTCATAAAACATTGGCCATTGTGAAGTAAGAACTTTGAAAAATCCCAGGCTGAACTCTCCCAACCATATTTGGAGCAAAGCAATTTTTTCCACAAACAATCCTCCTCTAAGGCAAATCTCCATCACCATTTTGCCAAAAGAGACCAATTCATCAAAGAAAGTCTCTTTATACCCAAACCACCAGCACTTTTAGGCCTACAGATCAATTCCCATTTTAGTTTATGTAAGCCTCTCTTCTGACCAGAACCAGTCCAAAGAAATCTCTTTTGCCACTTCTCCATTTCTCTAATGACCCCTTTAGGAGCTTTATAAAGTGACATGTAATATAAAGGGAGAGATGATAGGGATGACTTGATTAAAGTGATCCTACCACCAAGAGATTTATGCCTTGCTTCCCACAAGCTTAACTTGTTTTTGAATTTTTTGAGAATGGGCTCCCAAGTTTTGGCCCTCCTAGGATTTGCACCCATCTGGAAACCCAAATAATTGAAAGGCAACTCCATTGCAGTACAACCAAGACAATTAGTAATCTCATCAATATGGACAGAGGAGGGATTTAGTACCATTACTTGAGACTTAAGGAAATTAATTTTGAGTCCAGTAGCCTTTTGCAGAATGTTCAGTGTATGTTTCAGATTTGTTGCTTGTTGTAGCCCTCCTTTGATAAAAATCAATGTATCATCTGCAAATTGTAGGTGAGAGATTTGTGGCCCATTAGCACTGCATTGAACACCCTCAAAACTCCCCAACTCTATCCCTTTCTGCATTAATTGATGTAAACTTTCTGCTACCAATGCAAATAGCAATGGGGATAAAGAACAGCCCTGCCTCAGACCTCTTGCCAGAGGAAAATCACCAGAAGGAGACCCATTTATCAAAACTGAAGACCAAGCTCCTATACACTCAGCCATCCAAGAGCACCAGAGATCCCCAAAACCCATTGTCTTTTGTAACTTCAGCAAATTTCCCCAATGAATGTGATCATAGGCTTTCTCAAAGTCTATCTTGAAAACTATCACCTCTTGCTCTGAATGTTTAATAAAATGGATGAGTTCAGAGGCAATTAGAACTCCATCCAAGATTTGTCTTCCACTGATAAACCCTGTCTGAACATCATGAACCAAGGTATCCATAACACATTTTAATCTGGCAGCTAGTGTTTTAGTGATGATTTTATAAATGCTGTGAACCAAACTAATAGGCCTAAAATCATTGAAGTTGATAGGAGCATTGCCTTTAGGTATTAAAGCAATGAAAGAAGAATTTAACCCTTTACCCAAGTGCCCACCATCATAAAAATGATCCAATAATGATATAATATCAGCTTTCACCACCTCCCAACAGCCTTGATAAAACTTCATTGTAAACCCATCAGGGCCTGGGGCTTTTTCCCCATTGTAGGCTTTGATGGCCCTCAAAATTTTAGCCTCAGAGAAAGGAGCTTCCAATTGTTGTACTTGCATAGAAGATAATCTGTTGAAGGGAAGAGAGTCCAAACTAATGCAAACCTCAGAAGAAGCAGCAAACCTTCTGGCAAAATGATTTTTGGCCACAATTTTAATGTCAGCAGGATTCTGATATACAACACCTCTTTCTTCAATTGTAGTAATCTTCTTTTTGATTGTGTTATAATTAGCCACCAAGTGATAGAACTTGGAACACCTATCCCCCTCCTTAGACCATCTATGTCTTGCCTTTTGACACCACAACCTAGACTGCAACTTTAGTTTTTGGATTAAAGTAGCATTCAGAAGTGCTCTTGAAGCAGCCTCACCATCAAATAGCCCCCTCAATTCAAATAAATTATCCAGCTCAAGAATCTCCCCACTAATCTGTTCAATAGCCTTGTCCAACCAACCAAAGGTATTGATATTCAAGTCTCTATAGAAATTTTTGAGGGCCTTCAATTTGAACCATAATTTATAAGCTGCAGATCCATCCACTGATATAGAATCCCAGAATGCTTTTGTATCCTTTTTGAACAAAGGATGAGAGAACCAAGCATTAATGAATTTAAAGGGTCTAGGTCCCCAATCCACCACAGGATTGCTAAATACTAAGGGTTTATGATCAGAGAGAACCCTTGGCAAGCAAGTTTGGGTAACATTACTGAGAGCAGAGATTAGAGCATGATTAACCAGAAACCTATCAATTCTAGAAGCAGCATTCCTAGAATTAGACCAAGTATATCTCCCACCAACCAACTGAAGATCCACCAGTTAAAGACCAGATACAAAGTTTCTAAAATCATTAAGGCTTGCCAAAGAGTAATTTGCACCAATTTTCTCAGAAGGATCCAGGATTGCATTAAAATCCCCAGCTAAAATCCAAGCCTCATAACAAGTATTCATTTTGTTGCCAATCTTCAACCAAAGAGTAGCCCTAGCACTGACAATGCAAGGAGCATATATATTCACCACAGAAAAATTGAGATTCAAGGGGAGAAAACAACCTGACCAGAAAAATGGCATGATCCTCAATAAAATGATAATGCTTCTGGAATACCTCCTTATTCCATAAAGTGATCACACCTCCAGCCTTGCCTATGGCTGGGAGGTGGAGAATTTCCCAACCATCATTGAAGCCACAACTTGATAAGAAAAAGAAAGGAATTGTAGTTAACTTTGTCTCCTGCAGTAACACCATTTCAACCTTTTGCTTGGCACACAAGTTACGGAGAGCCCTTCTCTTTTGAGAAGAAGAAGCTCCTCTTAGATTCCAAGACACCATCCTCATGGAGAGGATAACCTTTGAGTAGGAATGGCTTGATTTTGAGCAACTTCCCCTTCCTCTAGCTCCTCTAAATCACAATAATCATCTTCTGAATTTGTATCCAGGTTAACTGCTTCATTCACTTCCTTTTCTAAATTGTTGAAATGATCAATGGCAACTTGATCCATTAAGAGAGGCTTCAACCCAAGAGCTTTGCAATATTCTAATGTTCCAACTCCACCTTGTTGAAAAGTCTGGCCCTGAACTGGTAAGGTAGTGTTTGCTGCAACAACTGAGCAAGGAGTGTGCACCTTTGTTTTTGACCTAGTGTTGTAAGCAACAGTGCCAAATTGTTTCTTCTTTTTACTTCTAATCAAGTTAGTGGCCACAGGAGTTTTTAGTGAGTCATTAGGGACTAAAATCAAATTTGAACTCTCATTAATTCCGCCCAAAACAGCCTCAGTAACCAATGAAACCTGCACCTTGGGCGCCGAGTCAGGTATAGATGTATTAGAACCTCCCATCCCATTTAATTCACCAACACGCAATGCTTCCTTTTGTCCTTGAGGAAATAAGATAGTCCCTTCAGAGTCAGATGGCAAATCTGACACTACTGTCAAACCATTTCCAGTCAAAATGGCCACCGGAACAGTGTCATCTTCACCAATTACCATTGGTTGACAAGAACCAGGAGCAATTAAAGCCTCTTTGAAAGTGAGAGGTAATGGGGACATTTTATTAGATTCTAACAGTGTACCACTCCCCAGATGAGGAAAATTAATGACCCCCAAAGAATTCTGCACTGAATTATTCCCTTCCATAACTGTTTCTTCAACAACCCCATTGGAAGCTAATAAATTCCCCACCTCTATATAAGCATTAATCAAACTAGTGCCACCCTGCTCTGAGATTGGATCCCCCAGACTGACATTCATTCCACTGGTTCCAAGTGACTCATTGTTGTCCGAAGCATCCGACGAAGATTCAGAGATATTTGAGAACACTTGATTCACAGTTGGAACGATTGAGATATCCACAGAGCAAGCCATGAATTTGTACTCCTGTTCTTCCAGCAGCAAACTTTCTTCTTTGAAGACTTTTAAATATTCTTGTGAACGAATTAATACAAAAGCACCATCAATAGAAGAACCAGCCACATTCTCTGGATGCGACCAAACAACAGAGCCCAGATCAACACATACTTCTTCAAATGTTTCATTGCACCAGCCTAAGAAGGGGATCCCATATAAAGCCACCCAAGTAAATTTTCCCCCTTGTTTACACAGTTGTACTTTGTCTTTGAGGACAGTCATCCAACACTTTAACCAAGCAACGTCCTCTTCCAAAGCTTTCTTTTCCAATTCTTCATCAGGGAAGAACAACCAAATCACTCTGTTTCCCAAGTTTTTAATTAACAATTCCCCTTCTCTCTCGGCTTTGAAATCTTCCATGATCATCTCCACAGGGAACTCTTTATTTAGAACTGCTAAATGACCCCTCTCCAACCAAGGTTTATGAGATTCAACCATTCTGCCTTTTGGAAGAAGTTCCTTCTGTACCATTCCCACAGACGGTTGTCTGGTAAAAGACAAGTTCCTCCCACTCCTCCTTGGCATATCCCTTCTAATCTCCGGTCTCTTATCCCAGGCATTTGTCACAAACAGCTTGTAACCTTTAAGAAAATACCCATTGAAGACATCGATCCCTTTTTGTCTCTGTTCAGCAGTTTTGAAAGTTAGAAACCCAAACCATCTCCCTCTGGCATTCGGATTGGCCGGCATCTCAGTCTTTGTTATATCTCCACATTCTTGGAACAAATTTTGCAGCCACTCCTTAGAGGTGTGCGGTGGAAGGTTGTGAATAAAGAACGTGTACTGTACCTGTGCCTCCTTCTCCAAATTTAACGGTTGGAATCGATTTTGTGTGGGAATAATCACAGATTTCAGTCTTGTCGGACTGTTCCTCACACCCTCAAATCCCAGAGGGGGTCCAATTGAAGACGATGACGCCATCATATCAAACCTTTGAATCTTGCCAAACGAAGCCCGCGGTGGTCCGGTGATCAGAATCGTTCACCTTGGACACTACACCTTAGCAACCGAGTTGTCGGGAACCAGAAAGAAGAAGAAAGGATTGAAAATGTTGAAGAACAGTTGAGAAGTGATGAACGATGAAGAAGATGCTACAGTAAGTTCACTGTAGAGCTAGAGAGCATTTTCCTGTTTTTCACTTTTTCTACTAGTAAATTAAATTTTCTAGAAAACTAATAGGTTGACCTCATAGGAAGCGAGGGTCTTGGCTTAAATGCGACAATCCCCAATTTCAATTGTCACTACTTCGAAACGACATGTAAAAAGAAATCGTGCAGAAAAAATTGTTGAGATGTAGAGAGGTTTGGTATAAAATAGCATTAAGATGATAACACGGATATTGCAACCTTGAAACTGTTCTAGGGTATGAACAAATCAACAAATGCAATGTAGACAAACAATGTTAGTTTATGCTACCTACCATTCTCAAGAACGATGTAAGGCAAGACTCAAATTCAAACATGGGAGAAAATGTTTACACCATGTCACTCTTCATTGTCTTCAACTTATTGGTTATAGATTGTCTAGCAGACGCTATTTCTTACTAGCTTAGGCACAAGTGGCACAACTACTTAAGAAAATCTGGATAGTCAATACTGTTGGCCTTTTGTGCCTACGACAAATCCATATTGACACGTTACAAACGTCTTCGTGAGTTAATAAATAAGTTGACAAACTTTATTATCATTAAGTTGTAATGTTAGTCAAATTGTGAATATACTACTTCCTATAAGGTATTAGGGAACATTTCCCTTATAGTATAATCCTTATAGATTAGAGAGTAAGTCTATTCACTCACCCTTAGTCTGAACCGATAGCTAGAGCTAGTGTGACCTTTTGACGAGAGGATCGCGTTTTACTAGCCATGCATATAGGGATACGAGTCAAAGTCACGAATGCCAAAAAGTTTGACATTTAGATGACCTACCTTGAGGGTACTTCATAGAACTAAGACATAAGTACATTTCAATTACCTGCATAGTCCTTAGTCCTACGACCATGACATCATCATGTGACCTACATGCTGGGGATTCATGTTTTAAACTGTCACGCCCCAAATTCAGTAGAACCGAACCCGGAACGCGAACATTTAAAACAATAAAACATTTTCAAACCTTTTAAATAAAACACTTCAAACCACCACTTACTTAAACAAAATAATTATTTACAACTCAAAAGTACGTCCCAACAAGCGGACAAAATACAAGGCGTACGTCGCTAGACTCAAAAGTAAACCCGGACTCCCGCTCCTAGCTCTTCAAGCTTCGGAAGCTCACCTAGTCCGTACCGCGACCAGTACCTGTAGGAAAAGCAGCTAGGGGTGAGCGTTCGCTCACCACCACGGATAACAGACTGACTACGGCATACTTAGCAGACAATGCCGGTAACACCAACAACAACCCGACTAACACACGAACATGCTGTAATAACCACTTCTGGTCAACGTCAGTCAAACCTGCGAAAAACAGGAAAATTTAAAATTTTTAAGACAGACACTTAACTTAACTTAAATTGACCCCGAGGGTCATGCCGGACTTAAGTTGACCCCGTTATCGACTAAAATGAGTTACGGGGGACTCAGGGCAACTTTCTAGTCATTTTGGGAAAGATTGATTTTTCGCTGGAAAAGTCACCTGAGCGACGCTTTGGTCCATTCGAGGACCGTGTTGGACCCGAAAAGCTTAGCCATCGTCGTAGTGGTCTTAGTTGGGCCGTTTCCTTGAAGCCCGTCCAGTTTAAAATATTTTTGGGAAAAGTGCCCGGTCGGGGCCCGAAACGTCCGTTTTTCGCAAATCTGACTGGAAAATATCAACTAGATATTTTCCAAAAGGTATGGGACCCACCTTGACACTTGTCAAGTATATGGTGGTGTATTTTTGGAGGGAAAAGGTGTGGTTGGAGAGGGTTGGCCGAGTATGGGGTTTTTAAAAGGGAAAAAAGTTAGTTTTGTTGTTAGTTTAATTAAATTAGAAATTAGAAGAGAGGTTTTAGAGAGAGAAGGAGAAGGAGAAGAAGAGAGAAGAAGGGAGGTTGAGCTAGGGTTTGTGATCGAGCCCTTGGATCGAGTCAAAGCAAAGAGCAATCCCGTTCCCCTCGTTCTCCTCTACGGTAATACCCGAACCGATTCTCGTTTTGATTATTTTCAAGAGCTAGGGTTTGGTTATAAACTAAGGCTTAGGGTTGTGTAGAGTGTGGGGAGGTGTTGGAGACGTTTTAGAGGTGTTTGGGGGTTTAATTTCACGTTTTCCGGTGACCGGAGGCTCGGGAGGAGCTCCGGCCACCGTGGGTGGTGGCCGGCCGGCCATGTGGTGGCTGGCCGGAGGTGGCAGCAGCCACCACTTGGTGGCCGAGCCCCTCCCTCAAACCCTAGGGTCTCGGCCAAGCCTCTTGGGTGGGGCCCACGTGCTCGGTTGCTCGGGTTTTAATGTTCGGGTGGTTTAAAACGTCCCCCGGACCACTTATTCCTAATCGAATCGAAATTTGGAATTAATTTGGAGAAGTTGTAATTAACGGGTTTTGGGAAACTTTAAACGTTAATTAATTGATTTATAAGTCGGAATTCGATTCCGTCAAGTGCGTTGAGTTCCTTGATTTATTCTAAGACCGTAGAAACGAAATTGGGGACTTTTGGAGCCCGGGAAGGCAATTAACCAAAACCGGGCAGATTCGCCATGTCGGGCGAATCTGGCCCTTACGGGTCCTTTTTCGGCAATATCGAATAATTGGGAAGTTTGGGAGTGATCGTCTTTGTCGGGGTTACGTTTGGGCGTTAAGTTTATTAATTTTCGGTTTATTCGTACTAGTTTAAAAGTACTTTGAATTTGTGTTCTTTTAGATCGTGCTACGGACCGAGGCAAGGGAAAGCTCGGCGAGTGACTAGGTCCACTTCGGGTTTTGTTGGAGCGCTTTTGGATCTATATACGAGGTAGGGAAAAGTAGCCGGATCTCGGCCCTGATTAGGGAAAGTTAATAGTAGAATTGCATGTGACACCGGGGTGTCGTGGGTTGAGTAGAATTATTTAAATATTAGAAAAGCATGATACGGGATTGTAGCGTTCAAGAGAAAAGCATGTGACACTTAGTAGTGTCGTAGGAACAAAGAACTTAGCGATAATTGAATTACTGGAGGCATATGACCATGCCCGGAGGTTGTTTGTGAAACTAGTGATTTTAGGACCGTTGGAGGCATCGAGTATGCCGGAGGTTGTCGTGCGTTTTATTTAAATTGTTGAGTTTGGGTGGCCTTGAGAGCCCGTATTTAATTGTTGAGTTTGGGTGGCCTTGAGAGCCCGTATTTTAATTGTTGAGTCGGGGTGGCCATGAGAGCCGTGTATTTAATTTGGTGTCTTGAGTGGCAGCGAGTGCCCGTGGGGTTGTTGAACCCGAGTCTTGACTGTTGAGGTGTCTTGAGTGGCCTTGAGTGCCTGTGTGATTGAACTTGCCTGTGATTGTGATTGTGGTTACCTGGGGTGGTGAGTTCTAAAGGTCGACAGCCTGATCCGACTTAGTGTCGATGAATTGCGAGTTCTAAAGGTCGACAGCCTGATCCGACTTAGTGTCGATGAATTGCGAGTTTTAAAGGTCGACAGCCTGATCCGACTTAGTGTCGAGGAATTGCGAGTTTGAAAGGTCGACAGCCTGATCCGACTTAGTGTCGATGAATTGCGAGTTTTAAAGGTCGACAGCCTGATCCGACTTAGTGTCGAGGAATTGCGAGTTTGAAAGGTCGACAGCCTGATCCGACTTCGTGTCGAGGAATTGCGATAGGTCGAACCCTGACCTGATTGAGATTGGTTACTGAGCAGCTGGTGTGCGATCCTTTGTGATCTTGTTTGGTGTTGTGTCGTTTCGTTCGAGTCCTTGAGGAGGTCGTCGATAGTTGTGTCGGCTCTACACTGTTTTTATCGAGTGTCGAGTCTGTTGAGGAAGGTGACGGGTTGTGGGTCAGTTGAGTACTTGAGTTGGGGACTGTAGTCCCGGCGTTGGGTTTGGTTTTAGTGTTACTGGCTTTTTCTGCTAATTATGCCATAGTCAGTCTGTTATCCGTGGAGGTGAGCGAACGCTCACCCCTAGCTGCTTTTCCTACAGGTACTGATCACCGGACGGACTAGGTTAGCTCTTGAAGTTCATGGAGCTTGGAGCGGAGTCTGGTCTTTACTTTTTGTTGAGTCTAGTGACGGATGTTGTACCTTGTCCACTTGTTGGGACGTTTTTGTATTGTAAATACTATTATTTTGAGAAGTAAATGGAAATGTCAAAGCTGTTATTGAAAACAGGTTTCATGTGTTCATGTTTTTAAAAGTTCGCGTCCCGAGTTCGGTTCGCTGAAATCGAGGCGTGACACATGCACTTTCCTCAACTGACTCAACACTCGAACACGTAATGTAGACCCGAAACAATGATTACGACTTCCACCAAAGACTCAAAAGATAACCACGCGACACCCAAGATCACAAAGGATCGCACACCAAACAAGATCGCAAAGGATCGCACTCCGCTACTCAGTCCCCACGCACTTTGTCGATCCCTGTCAGGCCAGGCGGTCGACCTGTCGTACAACTCGGTCCCCACGCAACTTTGCCGATCCCTGTTAGGCCAGGCGGTCGACCTGTCGCACTTTTCCCGACACAAAGTCGGATCAGGCTGTCGACCTGTCACCCCCACGCACGCGCGGCCAGGACCCCTTTCCTTACGGGCGCCCCCCTACCCCGTTTGAACATGCAGACGCGTGCGATCACAGGACCCCCGTTATTATGAAGCGGGCCCCCAACCTCAGGTAACCACAATCACAATCACAAACAAAGTTCAACAAACAACAACAACGCCAGTTTGACACTCCACAGGCACTCATGGCCACCAAGACACCAACGGTAAAACACGGGTTTAACAACCCCACAGGTACTCAAGGCCACCCAAAACACACCAACAGTAAAACACGGGTTCAACAACCCCACGGGCACTCACGGCCACCCAAGACACACCAACAGTAATGTACGGGCTCTCATGGCCACCCAAGACACAACTAACGTACGGGCTCTCATTGCCACCCAAGATACAAACTAAACAATCAACCTCCGGGCATAAACAAATGCCTCCAGTAACTCATAATACTGATAAGCTCACTTATCCTACGACACTACTAAGTGTCACATGCCTTTCTATTGTTCGATACGTTCCTGTATCATACGACACCACCCGGTGTCGCCTGCCTTTCTATTATTCGATAAACTTACTTAACGCACGAAACCCCAGTGTCACATGCATTTCTACTGTTAACTTTCCCTAATCAGGGCCGAGATCCGGCTACTTTTCCCTACCTCGTATGCTTTCTCCAAAAGCCCACAAACAAGCTCCGGCGTGATCCCGATCACTCGCCTAGCTTTCCCTTTCCTCTGTCTGCGGCACGATCTAAACAGAACACAATTCAAAACACTTTTACGCTTGCAGGAATAAACTGAATTCTAATAAATTTGACGCCCAAGTGTAACCCCGACAATGTCGATCACTCCCAAACTTCCCAATTACTCGACATCGTCGATAATGGACCCGGAAGAGCCCGATTCGCCTGACATGGCGAATCTGCCCGGGTTTTGAAAACGTCTTTCCGAGGCTCCAAAAATTCCCGTTTTTGTTTCTACGGTCTTAGAATAATTCAAGGGTTCCTATGCACTCGACGGAATGAATTTCCGACTTCCGAGTAATTTAATTTGCGTTTCAAGTTTCTAAACCCGTCAATTACAACTTTTACAATTTAATTGCAAATTTCGATCCGAGTGTAGATTAATGGCTTGGGGAACGTCCTAAACCACCCGAACACGAAACCCGAGCACCAGAGCACGTGGGCCCCACTCGGCCAACCTTGGCCGTGGGTGGCTAGGGCCACTTTGGGCCGGCCCAGCATGGTGGTGGCCGGTCCTAGCTCCGGCCAGCCACCTTAGAAGGCCGACCAGCCACCCTACACGGTGGCCGGAGCTCCCCCGAGCTCCCGGTCACCGGAAAATGTGCCTTCTTCGCTCCAAAACGTCCCCAACGAACCCCACACCTCAACTCATCCATATTCAACCCATTTCAAACCAAACCCTAACTTTTAAACTTAAGAAAACGAGAATCGGTTAGGTGCTCACCGTAGAGAATGACGGTGTGAGCTTGAATCTTCTATCGTTGAGACGATCCAATGGTTTGATGCTCGTGAATAGTGGCAAACCCTAGCCAACCCTTCTCTTTTCCCTCCTTTTCTCCTTCTCCTTCTCTCTCTAAAACTATCTTCCTTTTTTCTATTTTTTTTCCTTTTTTCTAAGTGTTGGCCGAACCCCCCCTTATGCACTCTTCCTCTTGTTTTGTTCAATGTTACCTAACACCACCACATTGGTGACATGTGGCAAGTGGGTCCCACATTTTTTGTAAAATATCTCTTAGATATTTTCCAATCAGATTCGCGAAATTCGGCTGTTTCGGGCCCCGAACGGGCACTTTTTCCAAGAAATTACGAAACTTCATGGGCTACAAGGAAACGGCTCAACTAAGACCGCTACGACGACGGCTAAGCTTTTTGGATCTAAAACGGACCTCGAATGGACCAAAACGTCGCTCGGTTGACTTTTCCATCGAAAAGTCAACATTTCCCAAATTGGTCAGAAAGTTGCCCTGAGTCCCTCGGAACTCACTTTGGTCGATATCGGGGTCAACTTAAGTCCGGTATGACCCTCGGGGTCAATTTTAGGTTTATTTAAGTGTTTGTCCAAAAATTTTAAATTTTCCCGTTTTTCGCAGATTTGACTGGCGTTGACCGAGAGTGGTTATTACAATGCAGCTCAATTGGTGATAGCATCACTCAAGGAAATTCTATAAAGGGTGAGGTCTTGGGTTCAAGTCTCACCAACAACCTAGGTTGGTATTTGTCCGTGGACAGTACACTAGAGGGGTTGGGGTGTATTGGGCTACAGACCTAACATCGCCGCGCGTGGGGCCCGGGTCTGGCACGGCAGGATGTTACATAAACTGAACAAACACTTATCCTAACGTATAATTATAATGGTTGTGTTTAGACATGAATACATACATGTGATACATATGGGTGATGGTCATAGGGACTAGTCACTTGTGATTACACTAGTCAGATGTCATTAAAATGGCCACTCTTGATGAGTAGGAGGATTGTAATAGAAGCATGACCATTCGTGCGGTTCGTCACCTACATTTCTCAATCAAAATCAAGAGAACATGTTAAGACTGAATTAGAAAGAATGATGGTTCTATACCTTTATTCAGTTGTGACGATCGCTAAATGACAAGAGGATAAGACTACCAAGGTAACATGATTTGACAAAGTATTAGAATTAATTCTATGACTTGGATTGTCATGGGCCTTACTTGAGAGTATCCCATGACATGTGAATGGAACAATTGTTTCATTTCACTACCCAACATTATATGAATCCTAAAGGCTCACACAAAGAGAAAGACCATGACAAAGTGAACGGAATATGTTAGCGATTAAATAAATGGATGAGACATTATATATTGATATGATACATCTTTTATTTTTTATATCATAAAATACATCTTTTATATAATCCTACACGCACAAGACAAGGGCAATGTTTTGTAGTTAATTATTATAAAGTATAGTGATTAAATGCGAAAAATAAAAGGCAAAATTAATATAAGATGTTGGGCTTGGCCGAACACCCCTATTGGGAAATAAGGGGCATTCGGCCAGGACATTAAATATTTATTAATTTGTAGTTTTTATTTATTTAAATGGACTTAACAAAACTCCCTAAATTATATAAGGTCTAGAATAAGGAATACTAGTTGGACTAGGTCATAGCAAGATACCTCATTTTGCTAGATTTCCTAATTCTACCTGGATTGGTTTAAGAAAATCAACTCCTATAAATACAACACTAGGGAGCACAAAATTTCAAGAATTTTTGGCTGAAAATTTCGACCAATTATAGAGAAAAATAGTGAGTTTTCGTTCAAGGTGATTCTAGTGCGTCGAGTTCTGGAGCAATTTTCTCGAGTGGATACCGTTAGAGAGAGAACATTTGAGCGCCTACGACTAAAATTTCAAAGGCCCCCTTCTCGAACCAGTTGATTCCAAAGTACCATACATTGAGGTAATTTCCATTAATAGTGCATATATTAGGAAGGAATAACACCGGTTCCCAAACTTTTCGAACCTTTGTTTATCACGTCCTAACCCAGACCAACCTTTGGTTACAATTCCATACATGAAAGGTTGGGAATTTTACAAAAAGTATAAAAATCCGTCCAAGTTAACAACACTGTTAGACAATAGAACACGTGCATGTCACAACATCATCCAAATTTTTAATAGTTTTTTTATACTAATTGTAAAATTCCCAACCTTTCATGTATGGAACTGTAACCACGGGTTGGTATGGGTTAGGACGTGATAAACAAAGGTTCAAGAAGGTTAGGAACCAACGTTTTCCCTATTTAAGCTAAGAGTATAGGTTATCGACAAAAGTTCATAAAAATTTTGTTTTCTGTCGTGTTAATGTAACACATCCTACACTCCAACAAATACTAGCAGGACAATGACACAAATTTGTTATGCCATCCATTTCTACAACCTTAAAGAATACCAAACCACAACAACCAATAAGTAATGATGCCTATATCTTATAATTGGGTTTGGTAGCAAACCATGTTTGGTGCTAAACATCGCGTACTAGCAACATGTCACAAGTTAATAACTAAAACACTTAAAATTAGACATATATGAGGATGCCAAAACTTTTATTTTTCTATAGAAAATGGCTATTACATTAATTGATCATATAGAAATCTCAAACGTGATTGTAAGACAAGCCGAGAGTTACTATTGAACCATACCATAATTATGGCAATTCATTAGTATAAGGACACATACGCATTTTACTCTCTTTTTAGAATATTTGAGCTCAAATTTAACGTTGTTTTCACCCCGTTCTAATAAGTTTCACTTCACTGTTTCCTCATTTTTGGTATTTTTCCTGTTGATAAACTTTAATTGGAATTTGGAACAAAAGGACAAAAAAACAGACAGAAATGGAGCAAGAAGTACTCAGTACCCGACAAAATACTAGAGGGATATAAAGTAGCACCAGATATGATGGTATTCAACGAGACATCCGTCGATTATGAGCATCGGATACAGTAGTACTTGACTGAACATCCATCGAGTATGGCGACCTGGTAACGCTTACAATTGCCAGAAATGACATCTCAACTTTCCAGAAGGTGGGAGCACGATGGAGGGAAGTGGTGAAGCTATTTTCAACTGATTTAAGCTCGAAACTCTGGTATAAATGCTCAATTTTAGATTTATTAAGGAAGGAATATTGTAGAGAGATTTAGAGTATTAAGTTGAGAGTTGTATTTTGATAAGAAAAGTGTAAGATGCAATTGGTGCAATTCAAGAAGCATTTCCATCTTTCGTGTACTTTTAGTTTCATTTATTTTCTTTCTTTATATGCGTATGAACAACATGTCAACCATTTTATCCGCATATATGATGAGCATGTGTAACTAAATATCTCGAATCTAGGATCATAGTTAGTTACTGGTGTTTATTCATGTCACATGAATGAATATTAAGTACGCAACATATGAAAATTGCATGCAATCTCAATCATGTAGTGATTTCGACTTGGGGGGACACTACTATGAGACAATATAAATCGTATAGACCTCAGAGACTTTTTGTGGTCGTTACATGAAGGAGTCTTGTAGAGTGGAGCGCTCATGGGTTTTCAATGCTATGAATGACATCATTACAATGCTAAGATCCTAGGTTGGTGATGTCCTATGGTTTTTCACGCGGAATTGGGGGACGACAAGTGTATTGATTGTCAAGTAGTACTCGGATGTAAGTCTGGATATCGTACCTAAAGGAGTATATAAACACACACTATATATCCCGTTTGTTATTCAATTATCTTAATCGGGTGTTTATATTTGAGTTGATGGTTTGTTTGTGGAGGAGAAATGTACTAGCAAAAGCAATTAAAAAAAGTAAACTATTTTTCAATCAGAGGAAAAGTAACCCAAGATCAGGGAGTTATACAAGTATTTTTTTCATTGCATTAAACAATCCTAAGTGCACCACTCTACGAGACCCACATGGTAAACGATTTCGCGCTATTGTTTGAGGTCCAAACGGGTTTGGGTCATCCTCACAAAAAAAATTTCAAGTCGAAATCCCCACTCGCTAGGCTCGCACGTGCTTTTCCCGTAGGGCACACATAATATTCATTCACATGCATGAACAAATACCAATAACAACCATAATCTTGGATGAAGTATATGGATATAACATGGTCTTCAAACAAATCACACAAAGAATAAATAACTCCTTCATTTTTTCAGAACATAAGTCTTTCACTTTTCCTATAATGAACAACTTTTCTTACTGTGAAATTTAAAAATACTCGTACAAAATGATCTCCCCTTTTCCAAATCCAAAGTTATTATGAAATTTTTTTGCCTAACGACCCCTGAGAGAAATTCTGCACTTCTCTTGAAAGTCTGCCCACAAAATGAGAAGTTAAAATAGTGGAAAATGTGGATGTTATGGAGTATCTGGAGGCCACACTCGAAAGATATAGTGCACTGAATACTAGGGGTATCCGGTAGTCCAACTAGTCGGATAGCGTTACTAGATACTTAATGTGTCTAATTCCTTTACTTGGTGGATATGACAACCGGATACCAGGCGTATTCAATCCTTCAACTGGCAAGATACTCCCCACTAAGTGTAAAATGTCTCCTTGGTATGTATTAGTTCACTTTGATCATTTTCGTCCCAAATTCCTACAAAAGCTTAACAAGAGAAAAAAATACCGAAGACACAATAAAAGTGAAGTCTTTCTTATTAAAATAGGGTTAGAATAGAACTAAATGTTGGGTTTTGTGTCCTTGGTTAAGCCAACATATGTATACAAATTCATTTGTGATTAACACAAGTTTGAAAGTGTTTTCAGTACCATTTAACGTAATTCTAGTTGTATGAATAAACTGCTCTTTCCAAGGTATCGAGGAACAATGTAAGAACCACTCTCGGTCAACGCCAGTCAAATCGGCGAAAAACAGGAAAATTTAAAATTTTGGTGTAGACACAAATGAACCTAAATTTGACCCCGAGGATCATATCGGACTTGAGTTGATCCCGATATCGACCAAAGTGAGTTCTGGGGGACTCAGGGCAACTTTTTGACCAATTTGGGAAAGGTTGACTTTTTCCGAAAAAGTCAACCGTGCGACGTTTTGGTCCTTCGAGGCCCGTTTTGGATCCAAAAAGCTTAGCCGTCGTTACAGCGGTCTTAGTTGAGCCGTTTCCTTGTAGCCCATGAAATTTCGTAATTTCTTGGAAAATGGGCCCGTTCGGAGCCCGAGACGGCCGAATTTCGTGAATCTGACAAAAAAAATATCTAGAAAGATATTTTTTTAAAAGGTGGGACCCACTTGCCACTTGTCACACAAGTGGTGGTGGTAGGTATTTTTGAACAAAACAAAGGGAAGATATGAGGGGTAGTTTGTAAATAAGAGGGTTGGTGTTAGTTTTTGAACAAAATAAAAGGGAAAGAAGATGAGGTCTCGGCCAAGAAAAAAAAGGAGAGAAGGAGAAAGAAAAAGAAAGGAGAAAAGAAGAGAGGAGGAGGAAAGGAAAAAGGAAAGGGAAAAGTGAGGGTTTTTGGTGATTTCCCGACAATCCGACCGACGGATCGTCTCAACGGTTGTAGAATCGAGCTCCCGTCGTCATTCCCTACGTGAGAACCCATTCTTTTCTCGTTTTCGTACGTTTTAAAATTAGGGTTTGAGTTTAAACGAGTCAAATATGGTTGGGTTTTGGTTAGAATTGGTTTAAAGATGAATTGTTGAGGTTTGGGGTTCGTTAGGAACGTTTTGGGGCGAAAAGGAAATTTTCCCATTGTGGCCGTGTGGGGCCCACTTGCCCGGGCCTCGGGTTTTTCGTGTTCGGGTGGTTTTGGACGATCCCCGAATCGATAATTCACACCCAGAACTAATTATGGAATTAAATTGTGAAAGTTGGAAATTTCGGGTTTAGAAACTTTAAACGCGAATTAAATCGCTCGGAAGTTGAAAATTGATTATGCCGATTACATTGGAACCCTTGAATTATTCTAGGATCGTAGAAACAAAAACGGGAATTTTCGGAGCCTTGGAAGGGCGTTTCCAATCCTGGGCAAATTCGCCGAGCCGGGCGAACCGGTCCTTTCCGAGCCCATTATTGACAATGTCGAGTAATTGGGAAGTTAGGGAGCGATCGACATCGTCGGGGTTGCATTTGGGCGTCTAATTATTTAAAAGTCAGCTTTGCCTGCGAACTTAAAAAGTGTTTTAATTGCGGGTGGTCATGAGTGCCTGTGGGAAGTTGAACCCGTAGATACTGTTTGTGTGTCGTGGGTGGTCAGATGTGCCTTTGGGGAGTTGAACCCGTATTTTACTGTTTGTGTGTCGTGGGTGGTCAGATGTGCCTTTGAGGTGTTGAACCCGTATTTTACTGTTTGTGTGTCGTGGGTGGCCATGTGTGCCTGTGGGGTGTTGAACCCGTATTTTTATTGTTGGTGTGTCGTGGGTGGCCGTGTGTGCCTGTGGGGTGTTGAACCCGTATTTGTTTACTGTTAGTGTGTCGTGGGTGGCCGTGTGTGCCTGTGGGGTGTTGAAACCGTATGTTACTGTTTTTGTGTCGTGGGTGGTCATGTGTGCCTGTTGGGTGTTGAACCCGTATGTTATTGTTTGTGTTTGTGGGTGGCCATGAGTGCCCGTGAGGAGTTGAGCCCGTATTTGGTTTACTGATGTGCTGAGTGGTAGTTAGTCGTGTTGTCGTATTCTTTTCCTTTCTTTTGCGGGGTATTGTGTGCCTTTTAGTTGTGACTGTGATTGCTCTGGTGGTACTTTTGAGCTATGCCCGATGGGTGTGTCGTACTCTCTAATGCGTGGTCGGTAAAGAGCAGAGGGCTGTGGTCCCCGTAGGTGAGTAGCACCTTCCGGTGCGTGATTGGTAAAGTGCTAAGGTTAAAGCTGTGCCTGAGGGGTGTGTCGTACTCTCCAATGCGTGGTCGGTAAAGAGCAGAGGGTTGTGGTCCCCGTAGGTGAGTAGCACCTTCCGGCGCGTGATTGGTAAAGTGCTAAGGTTAGAGATGTGCCCGAGGTGTGTGTCGTACCCTCCAATGCATGGTCGGTAAAGAGCAGAGGGTTGTGGTTCTCGTAGGTGAGTAGCACCTTCCGGCGCCTGATTGGTAAAGTGCCGAGTCTAGATTTATGACCGAGGGGTGTGTCATACCCTCCGGTGCACGGTCGGTAAAGAGCAGAGGGTTGTGGTCCCCATCAGGTGAGTAGCACCTTCCGGTGCGTGATTGGTAAAGTGCTGAGGCTTGTGGTTGTGGTTTGCGTGATTTTGATCACTTCTGTGTTGTGTTCTTTGAGGTCGCCATTACGGTGTCGGGTCCACATTACGTGTACGGGTGTTTAGTTTGGTTGGGGAAAGTAACAGTTTTCGTGTGACTGTCGAGTTACTTGAGTTTGGGGATAGTAGTCCCCGGTGTTTTGTCTGTTGGTTGGTGTTTCCGGCATTTCTGCTAGTATGTCGTAGTCAGTCTGGTATCCGTGGTGGTGAGCGAACGCTCACCCCTAGCTGCTTTTCCTACAGGTACTGGTCGTGAGACGGACTAGGAGAGCTCTCGAAGCTTGAAGAGCTGGGAGCGGGAGTCCGGGTCTTTGGGAGTTTAGCGATGTACGCTTTGGTTTTTGTCCGCTTGTTTTGGACGTATTTTAAGTTGTAATATATTATTTTGTTTAACTCAAAATGGTGATTTTAAGCGGTTTATTAAAATGTTTGA
Source organism: Erodium maritimum (assembly GCA_963921825.1). NCBI lineage: Eukaryota > Viridiplantae > Streptophyta > Magnoliopsida > Geraniales > Geraniaceae > Erodium > Erodium maritimum. The sequence goes on along the minus strand of OY997596.1, from coordinate 23,624,334 downwards.
AAATTATTTTATTGTTTCACCGTTCGCGTTCCGGGTTCGGTCCTGCCGAATTCGGGGCGTGACAAACAACCTCTAGATAGTAGAACTCTTAGGATCAAAGTACTAGTCGATTCATTCGTCCGTAGTCTAACTCAATGGTTAGAGCTAATGTGATGGATGATTGGATGATCATGTTTTACTAAGCATGCATATAGAGACATGAGTCAACATCACATATGTTAATGCTTTTGACAGTGGATGGCCTACATTGAGAATACTCCATAGAATAGGGACATGAGTTCTTGTCAACCACCAAGTATGTCTTAGTCCTATAACCAAGGTTGTAAAAGTCCTAACCTAGCACGTCTAAGCCCTAAAATCTGCAAAAACGCCTGACTGTCTACCCCCCCTAGGCCCCAACTACTTCGGGGTTCTTCTGTGTGAGGTCGGGCCTTTGAAGAAGTGATGTATTAGTAATTTATACAAAAATAACATATTTATCATTATAATTTAGATTTCAATTAAAATAAAGAGTAAAATCAAATTGAGACCATTATTTGGTTTAATAGGATATATTTTTTTTTGTATTTTGATACTTGCTATATTATACAAATATAGTTTATATTTTGATTTTTATTATATTTGTGTAATATATATTTAATAATAATTTAAAATAATAATAAAATTAAATCTGCCTAGGCCCCGACTAGTCCCCGCCTAGCGCCTAAGGGCCTTTGTCGCCCAACTAGCACCCAACACTTTTTACAACCTTGCCTATAACCATGAAATCACCATACTACCTGTTTGAATAGGTTCATGTCTTGACACAGTCGAAAGCTACTCCTAATTAGATGGTTATTGAGGTTGTGCTCAGATATGGATACATGCATATCAGGTGTGTGGATGATTGTCATAGGGACTTGTCACTTGTGTTTATACCATGAGTCAGATGTCATCGGGCCACTTGATGAGTGAAGGATTGTAAAATGAAGCATGACATGCGAGTGAACATAGAGTTGTCACTTACAATCTAAAATCGGGATCAAGAAACGAAACACAAAACTAGAAAAAGGATGGTGTTTCCATGGCTAGTGTTTAGTCATGACATCACCTAAGGACAAAGGATAAGAATGCTTATGGTAATAGGTTCTGACAAAGAGAAATGCCAAAATTCATATGACTTGGTAGTTATGGGCCTTGCTAGGAGTTACCCGTAACTTGAGGATCAAATGTAGATTTCGGATCCACTTCAAACGTCATGTGAACATAAAGGGTCACACATAATAGAGTAAAGCCCACGACGAATTCAACCTTGGAGGTTCAACTTATATAAATCCGAGAGATTATATTTGATATAATAGACGTATTTAATTAATTACTTATTCAAGAAATGATGTCATTATTTGTATTTATTTAATGTCTTGGATGACATTTATTTAAAACAAACAACATATTATAAACAAACGACATAAATGGGCTTGGCCGAAAACCCCAATGGGATTAGGGGTGTTCGGCCAACCCATTTATGTAGGTATGTTTGATGTTTTAATTAAGCTAGAATAAGGAAAGGATAAAATCTATTTGGACTAAGAAAGGAATCACTTTGCTCGTGTGGATGTTGTTATAGGGCGAATTAGAAGAGGTTTCCTTTTCTATTCTCCATCCGATTGAAGGTCCCCGAGTCACTAGTGTTGTTGTTTAAGTTTCTCGACAAAGAGGTAATCCGACTTAAATACGGTTCTAGATTAGTATTCGTATGATAAATGAATCTAGGGTTTTCGATTACGAACAATTTTTTTTCAAACTTGTTTGAGAAACACATAATCCTACATTAAATGCAGGTTGAAACACTCTAAATAGTGTGTAAAATGAATGTGCATCAACTCCACCCACTTAGACTTTCCTCGTCCCGAGAAAACATAAAATAAAAATAATAAATATAGTTTTCGGTTAAAATCCGAGGTTCACCCAATAGGAGGAGTTCCAATCTCCTTTATTCAAAAATAGAATAGTAAAGATGCATATACAAAAAGTACTGGAAATCCATTATTTTGACAAGTAAGCACAAATACTGAAAACTGATGTAATAACCACTCCCGGTCAACGCCAGTCAAACCTGCGAAAAACAGGAAAATTTAAAAAAATTTAAGACAGACACTTAATTGAACCTAAAATAACCCCAAGAGTCATACCGGACTTAAGTTGACCCCGTTATCAACCAAAGCGAGTTCCGGGGGACTCAGGGCAACTTTCTGATCGTTTTGGGAAATGTTGACTTTTCGCTGGAAAAGTCAACCGAGCGACGTTTTCGTCCATTCGAGGACCGTTTTGGATCCAAAAAACTTAGCCGTCGTCGCAGCGGTCTTAGTTGAGCCGTTTCCTTGTAGCCCGTCAAGTTTCGTAATTTCTTGGAAAAAGTGCCCGTTCGGGACCCACCCTGCCACTTGTCCAACAAGTGGTGGTGTTAGTTTTGGGGGGGAAATGAAGATGAGCCTACATGGGGGTTTCGGCCACACCAAAAAAATAAAAGAAAAAAAATAGAAAAAGGAAGAGAGTGGTTTAGAGAGAGAAGGAGAAGGAGAAGAAGAGAGAAGGGAGAGAAAGTTAGGGTTTGGAGGCACTATTCACGTCATCTAACCCTTGGATCGTCTCAAAAGTCGAAGAATCAAACTCTCCTCGTCTTCCTTTACGGTATACACCAAACCGATCTTCGATTTGTCAATTTCTAAATTTAGGTTTTGGTTTGAAACTATTAGTTTAAGGTTGTTTTGATGTTGGGAGAGTGTTGGAGACGTTTTGGAGGTGTTTGGAGGTAAAATTTGACGTTTTCCGGAGACCGGAAGCTTGGGAGGAGCTCCGGCCACCGTGGGTGGTGCCCATCCGGCCATGGGGTGGCTGGCCGAGCTGGGACCAGCCACCACCATGGTGGCCGGGCCCCAATTTGAGCCCTAGGACCCACGGCCAAGTTGGGCCGGGTGGGGCCCACGTGCTCGGGTGCTCGGGTTTAGTGTTCGGGTGTTTTAGAACGTTCCCCGGACCATTTATCCATAACGAATCGAAATTTGGAATTAAATTGGAAAGATTGTAATTATCTGGTTTAGAACTTTAAACGTTAATTAATTGACTCGGAAGTGGGAATTTGATCCCGTCAAGTGCATTGGGACCCCTGAATTATTCTAAGACTGTAGAAATGAAAACAGGAATTTTTGGAGCCACGGAAGGGCATTTCCAAAACCCGGGCAGATTCGCCATGTCGGGCGAATCGGGCCTTTACGGGTCCAATATCGACAATGTCGAGTAATTGGGGAGTTTGGGATTGATCAACATTGTCGGGGTTACTTTTGGGCGTCAGGTTTATTAAAATTCAGCATTATGCCTGCAAGCTTAAAAGCGTTTAAAATTGTGTTCTTTTAGATCGTGCTCGTTGGTTGGCTTTTGGAGAACACGCAGGAGGTAGAGAAAAGTATCCGGATCTCGGCCCTGACTAGGGAAAGTTAACAGTAGAATTGCATGTGACATCGTTGTGTCGGGTCTACTTTACGTGTCAGAGTGTTGAGTCGGTCAAGGAAGGTAAAAGTGGGCGTGTGTCAGTCGGAGTACTTGGGTTGGGGATAGTGTTCCCCGGTGTTGAGTTTATTGTCGGTGTTACCGGCATTGTCTGCTAAATATGTCGTAGTTAGTCTGTTATCCGTGGTGGTGAGCGAACGCTCACCCCTAGGTGCTTTTCCTACAAGTACCGGTCGCAGGTTGGACTAGGTGAGCTTCTGAAGCTTGAAGAGTTAGGAGCGGGATTCTGGGTTTTACTTTTGAGTCTAGTGACGGATACCTTGTTTTCTCCACTTGTTGGGACTTATTTTGAGTTGTAAATATTATTTTGATGCACAAAGGGTGATTTTAAAGTGATTTGTGGAAAAGGTTTTCAAATGGTTTATTTTTTCAAAACGTTCGCGTCCCGAGTTCGGTTTACTGAAATTGGGGCATGACAGCTTGGTATCAGAGCTCGAGGTTTCACACCTCGGACTGTAGGTCAATTAGGTGGGGAGAGTCGAGTCAGTTAAGTCCCGTCGTGCGTTGGGTACGCAAGTCGGAACCGTGTGTAGACCCGTAGTGGTTTGAGTCCTGTTTGTGATTGTGCGTATGTGCAGTGTGCTGATTGTTTGTTGCTGCGTGAAACGTTTTTTAAGTCGTCGCGACGTTTTGGGAAATGTTGACTTTTCGCTGGAAAAGTCAACCGAGCGACGTTTTGGTCCATTCGAGGACCGTTTTGGATCCAAAAATCTTAGCCGTCGTCGCAGCGGTTTTAGTTGAGCCGTTTCCTTGTAACCCGTCAAGTTTCGTAATTTCTTGGAAAAAGTGCCCGTTCGGGGCGCGAAACGTCCGATTTTCGCGAATCTGATTGGAAAACATCTAGTAGATATTTTCAAAAGGTGTGGGACCCACCTTTCCACTTGTCCAACAAGTGGTGGTGTTAGTTTTGGGGGGAAAATGAAGATGAGCCTACATGGGGGTTTCGGCCACACCAAAAAAATAAAAGAAAAAAATAGAAAAAGGAAGAGAGTGGTTTAGAGAGAGAAGGGAGAGAAAGTTAGGGTTTGGAGGCACTATTCACGTCATCTAACCCTTGGATCGTCTCAAAAGTCGAAGAATCAAACTCTCCTCGTCTTCCTTTACGGTATACACCAAACCGATCTTCGATTTGTCAATTTCTAAATTTAGGTTTTGGTTTGAAACTATTAGTTTAAGGTTGTTTTGATGTTGGGAGAGTGTTGGAGACGTTTTGGAGGTGTTTGGAGGTAAAATTTGACGTTTTCCGGTGACCGGAAGCTCGGGAGGAGCTCCGGCCACCGTGGGTGGTGGCCGGCCGGCCATGGGGTGGCTGGCCGGAGCTGGGACCAGCCACCACCATGATGGCCGGGCCCCAATTTGAGCCCTAGGACCCACGGCCAAGTTGGGCCGGGTGGGGCCCACGTGCTCGGGTGCTCGGGTTTAGTGTTCGGGTGTTTTAGAACGTTCCCCGGACCATTTATCCATAACGAATCGAAATTTGGAATTAAATTGGAAAGATTGTAATTATCGGGTTTAGAACTTTAAACGTTAATTAATTGACTCGGAAGTGGGAATTTGATCCCGTCAAGTGCATTGGGACCCCTGAATTATTCTAAGACTGTAGAAACGAAAACAGGAATTTTTGGAGCCACGGAAGGGCATTTCCAAAACCCGGGCAGATTCGCCATGTCGGGCGAATCGGGCCTTTACGGGTCCAATATCGACAATGTCGAGTAATTGGGGAGTTTGGGATTGATCAACATTGTCGGGGTTACTTTTGGGCGTCAGGTTTATTAAAATTCAGCATTATGCCTGCAAGCTTAAAAGCGTTTAAAATTGTGTTCTTTTAGATCGTGCTCGTTGGTTGGCTTTTGGAGAACACGCAGGAGGTAGAGAAAAGTATCCGGATCTCGGCCCTGACTAGGGAAAGTTAACAGTAGAATTGCATGTGACACCGGAGTGTCGTGGGTTAAGTAGGTTTATCGAATATTATAAAGGAATGATACGGGAACGTAGCAATCATTAGAAATGCATGTGACACTTAGTAGTGTCGTAAGAGCAGTGAACTTATCGATATTAGGATTACTGGAGGCATATGACCATGCCCGGAGGTTGATTGTGAACTATCGATATTAGGAGTACTGGAGGCATATGACCATGCCCGGAGGTTGATTGTGAAACTGTTGATATTAGGACTGTTGGAGGCATTGGTTATGCCGGAGGTTGATTGTGTATTTTGTGTCTTGGGTGGCCATGAGAAACCGTGTTTTACTGTTGTGTCTTGGGTGGCCATGAGAGCCCGTGTTTTACTGTTGATCTTGGGTGGCAATGAGAGCCCGTGTTTTACTGTTGTCTCTTGGGTGGCCATGAGAGCCCATGTTTTACTGTTGGTGTCTTGGGTGGCCAAGAGTGCCCGTGGGTTTGTTGAACCCGTGTCTTTACTGTTAGTGTGTCTTGGGTGGCCGTGAGTGCTCGTGGGGTTGTTGAGCCCGTGAGTTACTGTTGGTGGTTATGAGTGGCCGTGAGTGCCCGTGGGGTTGTTGAGCCCGTTAGTTACTGTTGGTGTGTCTTGGGAGACCGTGAGTGCCTGTGGGGTTGTTGAGTCCGTGTTTTATGGTTGGTGTCTTGGGTGGCCATGAGTGCCTGTGGAGTGCTAAACTCGTTTTGTTGCTATTTGTTGAACTTTGTTTGTGATTGTGATTGTGGTTACCTGAGGTTGAGGGCTCGTTTCATGAAACGGGGGTCCTCGATCACACGCGTCTGCACGTTCAGACGGGGTAAGGGGCCCGCCCGTCAGTAAAGGGTTCTTGGCCGAGCGTGTGTGGTTCGGGGTTGTGAGTGTGACAGGTTGACCGCCTGGCCCGACTTTGTGTCGGGGAAGCGCGTGAGAGAGAGAGGTTACTGAGACAGGTCGACCGCCTGGCCTGAGTGGTTCGGTAAAGCGCGTGATTGAGGGAGGCTACTGAGCAGCTGGTATGCAATCCTTTGTGATCTTGTTTGGTGTGCGATCCTTTGTGATCTTGGGTGTTGCGTGGTGGTCTTTTGAGTCCTTGGAAGAGGTCGTGGTCATTGTGTCGGGTCTACTTTACGTGTCAGAGTGTTGAGTCGGTCAAGGAAGGTAAAAGTGGGCGTGTGTCAGTCGGAGTACTTGGGTTGGGGATAGTGTTCCCCGGTGTTGAGTTTATTGTCGGTGTTACCGGCATTGTCTGCTAAATATGTCGTAGTTAGTCTGTTATCCGTGGTGGTGAGCGAACGCTCACCCCTAGGTGCTTTTCCTACAAGTACCGGTCGCAGGTTGGACTAGGTGAGCTTCTGAAGCTTGAAGAGTTAGGAGCGGGATTCTGGGTTTTACTTTTGAGTCTAGTGACGGATACCTTGTTTTCTCCACTTGTTGGGACTTATTTTGAGTTGTAAATATTATTTTGATGCACAAAGGGTGATTTTAAAGTGATTTGTGGAAAAGGTTTTCAAATGGTTTATTTTTTCAAAACGTTCGCGTCCCGAGTTCGGTTTACTGAAATTGGGGCATGACAGCTTGGTATCAGAGCTCGAGGTTTCACACCTCGGACTGTAGGTCAATTAGGTGGGGAGAGTCGAGTCAGTTAAGTCCCGTCGTGCGTTGGGTACGCAAGTCGGAACCGTGTGTAGACCCGTAGTGGTTTGAGTCCTGTTTGTGATTGTGCGTATGTGCAGTGTGCTGATTGTTTGTTGCTGCGTGAAACGTTTTTTAAGTCGTCGCGACGTTTTGGGAAATGTTGACTTTTCGCTGGAAAAGTCAACCGAGCGACGTTTTGGTCCATTCGAGGACCGTTTTGGATCCAAAAATCTTAGCCGTCGTCGCAGCGGTTTTAGTTGAGCCGTTTCCTTGTAACCCGTCAAGTTTCGTAATTTCTTGGAAAAAGTGCCCGTTCGGGGCGCGAAACGTCCGATTTTCGCGAATCTGATTGGAAAACATCTAGTAGATATTTTCAAAAGGTGTGGGACCCACCTTTCCACTTGTCCAACAAGTGGTGGTGTTAGTTTTGGGGGGAAAATGAAGATGAGCCTACATGGGGGTTTCGGCCACACCAAAAAAATAAAAGAAAAAAATAGAAAAAGGAAGAGAGTGGTTTAGAGAGAGAAGGGAGAGAAAGTTAGGGTTTGGAGGCACTATTCACGTCATCTAACCCTTGGATCGTCTCAAAAGTCGAAGAATCAAACTCTCCTCGTCTTCCTTTACGGTATACACCAAACCGATCTTCGATTTGTCAATTTCTAAATTTAGGTTTTGGTTTGAAACTATTAGTTTAAGGTTGTTTTGATGTTGGGAGAGTGTTGGAGACGTTTTGGAGGTGTTTGGAGGTAAAATTTGACGTTTTCCGGAGACCGGAAGCTTGGGAGGAGCTCCGGCCACCGTGGGTGGTGCCCATCCGGCCATGGGGTGGCTGGCCGAGCTGGGACCAGCCACCACCATGGTGGCCGGGCCCCAATTTGAGCCCTAGGACCCACGACCAAGTTGGGACGGGTGGGGCGCATGTGCTCGGGTGCTCGGGTTTAGTGTTCGGGTGGTTTAGAACGTTCCCCGGACCATTTATCCATGACCGAATCGAAATTTGGAATTAAATTGGAAAGGTTGTAATTATCGGGTTTAGAAACTTTAAACGTTAATTAATTGACTCGGAAGTCGGAATTTGATCCCGTCAAGTGCATTGGGACCCTTGAATTATTCTAAGATCGTAGAAACGAAAACGGGAATTTTTGGAGCCCCGGAAGGGCATTTCCAAAACCCGGGCAGATTCGCCATGTCGGGCGAATCGGGCCTTTACGGGTCCAATATCGACAATGTCGAGTAATTGGGGAGTTTGGGAGTGATCGACATTGTCGGGGTTACTTTTGGGCGTCAGGTTTATTAAAATTCAGCATTATGCCTCCAAGCTTAAAAGCGTTTAAAATTGTGTTCTTTTAGATCGTGCCGCGGAACGAGGCAAGGGAAAGCTGGGTGAGTGACTGAGATCACACCGGAGCTCGTTGGTTGGCTTTTGGAGAACACGCACGAGGTAGGGAAAAGGAGCCGGATCTCGGCCCTGACTAGGGAAAGTTAACAGTAGAATTGCATGTGACACCGATGTGTCGTGGGTTAAGTAGGTTTATCGAATATTATAAAGGCATGATACGGGAACGTAGCGATCATTATAAATGCATGTGACACTTAGTAGTGTCGTAGGAGCAGTGAACTTATCGATATTAGGATTACTGGAGGCATATGACCATGCCCAGAGGTTGATTGTGAACTATCGATATTAGGAGTACTGGAGGCATATGATCATGCCCGGAGGTTGATTGTGAAACTGTTGATATATTGTGAACTATCGATATTAGGACTGTTGGAGGCATTGGTTATGACGGAGGTTGATTGTGTATTTTGTGTCTTGGGTGGCCATGAGAGCCCGTGTTTTACTGTTGTGTCTTGGGTGGCCATGAGAGCCCGTGTTTTCCTGTTGTGTCTTGGGTGGCCATGAGAGCCCGTGTTTTACTGTTGTGTCTTGGGTGGTCATGAGAGCCCATGTTTTACTGTTGGTGTCTTGGGTGGCCATGAGTGCCCGTGGTGTTGTTGAACCCGTGTCTTTACTGTTAATGTGTGTTGGGTGGCCATGAGTGCCCGTGGGGTTTTTGAACCCGTGTCTTTATTGTCGGTGTGTCTTGGGAGGCCGTGAGTGCCCGTGGGTTTGTTGAACCCGTGTCTTTACTGTTGGTGTGTCTTGGGAGTCCGTGAGTGCCCGTGGGGTTGTTGAGCCCGTAAGTTACTGTTGGTGGTTTTGAGAGGCCGTGAGTGCCCGTGGGGTTGTTGAGCCCGTGAGTTACTGTTGGTGGTTTTGAGTGGCCGTGAGTGCCCGTGGGGTAGTTGAGCCCGTGAGTTACTGTTAGTGGTTTTGAGTGGTCGTGAGTGCCCGTGGGGTTGTTGAGCCCGTGAGTTACTGTTGGCGTGTCTTAGGAGGCCGTGAGTGCCTGTGGGGTTGTTGAGTCCGTGTTTTATGGTTGGTGTCTTGGGTGGCCATGAGTGCCTGTTGAGTGCTAAGCTCGTGTTGTTGCTGTTTGTTGAACTTTGTTTGTGATTGTGATTGTGGTTACCTGAGGTTGTGGGCCCGCTTCATGAAACAGGGGTCATCGATCACACGCGTCTGCACGTTCAGACGGGGTAGGGGGCCCGCCCGTCAGTAAAGGGGTCCTGGCCGCGCGTGTGTGGTTCGGGTTTGTGAGTGTGACAGGTCGACCGCCTGGCCCGACTTTGTGTCGGGGAAGCGCGTGAGAGAGAGAGAGGTTACTGAGACAGGTCGACCGCCTGGCCTGAGTGGTTCGGCAAAGCGCGTGATTGAGGGAGGTTACTGAGCAGCTGGTATGAGATCCTTTGTGATCTTGTTTGGTGTGCGATCCTTTGTGATCTTGGGTGTTGCGTGGTGGTCTTTTGAGTCCTTGGAAGAGGTCGTGATCGTTGTGTCGGGTCTACTTTACGTGTCAGAGTGTTGAGTCGGTCAAGGAAGGTAACAGTGGGCGTGTGTCAGTCGGAGTACTTGGGTTGGGGATAGTGTTCCCCGGTGTTGAGTTTATTGTCGGTGTTACCGGCATTGTCTGCTAATTATGTCGTAGTCAGTCTGTTATCCGTGGTGGTGAGCGAACGCTTACCCCTACCTGCTTTTCCTACAGGTACCGGTCGCAGGTTGGACTAGGTGAGCTTCTGAAGCTTGAAGAGCTAGGAGCGGGATTCTGGGTTTTACTTTTTAGTCTAGTGACGGATACCTTGTTTTGTCCACTTGTTGGGACTTATTTTGAGTTGTAAATATTATTTTGATGCACAAAGGGTGATTTTAAAGTGATTTGTGGAAAAGGTTTTCAAATGGTTTATTGTTTCAAAACGTTCGCGTCCCGAGTTCGGTTTACTGAAATTGGGGCGTGACAACTGAAGCATTCTTAGTGTTGTACTGAAAACTATTACTTTCCCTAAATACCTCATGAAACCACCTAGATGCAATAATTTTGAATCATGAATTCAAATAGAAAGAACTTTGTTGTTACATCTAGGTTGGCAATTTATGTTTCAAGAAAGATGTTATTCATGATGTCGATCAATAAAGATAGAAAAGATGTATGATCAGATATCATCGGGCATCCTGTGCGTGTTCGGTGTTGAAATTTGATTCCTAGTTTGAAGATATTTATGCGATAGTGATATGTTCTATTTAGGAAAGATTCTGACGCAAGGAAACAAAGAGATTTTCCTTGATCATGACTCTAAGGATTAAGGAAACTATAGGAGACACGATTCAAGGAATTATTGAGCTATAAAACCCGAGGTAACTCTCGTATCTCGGTTCGGATCCATTGATATATTTTCCAAACACTGTCGTAACTATTTATTGTTGTCTTCAAGACTATTTTCTCGTTGTTCTTTGTTTATGATTTCAAAGTTCCTAAGTGTATTGGGCTAGCGTTTTAGGAGAGTGAATGAATTAATCAAAAAAGAAAGTTGTTGTGCTCAACTACTATTCATAACTGAATGAGTATTCGAGCTGTGTTTGCATGATTGAAGATTCACGAACAACCTTGGAAGAAAAAGACTAATTCAAGAATGAAAGGCTCATAGGGTGGAATCGAGATGAGATCTCAGATTCAGGGGGAGACCCTAAGATAGGTTTGCACTTGTAATAATAACATAGGTTTAATCTAGAGGATCTAAAACTTGTATGTTGATTGATTATGTATAGTGAAACCAACTAGGTAACCAACTTATGTTTTCTTGTGTGCTTGCTTGTTCTTATTATTGTTTCATGTATGTTATAAAGCAAGATGTCTGTCAGTAAGTCTTAGCATTGTGTAAGATATCTTGCTATTGCAGCTAACCATAATTTCAATTGGTATCAAAGCAGGTCACCCAATCTAAGAGGTGTGGTCCTAAAGGGAAATATGTCTGCGTGTGCAAAATTCAGAATTGGATAGGAGGTTATCTAAATCATCCACCTATACTTTAGGGGGAAAACTATGGCGAATGGAAAGCCATAATGAGTTCTTTCATGAAATCTCTAGATTGCAAAACCTGGAAGTCTGTGATCCATGGTTGGGAACCACCACTACTGAAACCTGAGAAAGGAAAATCAGCTATACTTAATCCAAAGAAGAACTGGAGTACTACAGAAGACGAAGCTTCAATAGGAAATTCTCGTGCACTTAATTCCATATTCCATTGTGTCGATCAAAATGTCTTCAAACTAATAAATACATATACAAGTGCAAAGTAATTATGGGAGATACTGGCAATTGAATATGAAGGAATCACTAAATTTAGAGATTAGAGGCTGTAATATCTCACTAAAAACTTTGACACCCTGACCATGAGAGATGATGAGACCATAATTCAGTTTCACGTTCGACTCAAAGACATCGCAAATGAATCATACTTTTTGGGCAAACCAATGTTAGATAAAGAACTTGCCAGGAAAACATTGAGAGCTGTAAACTTAAGGTTCAAAATGAAGATAATAGCCATTGAAGAAATCCATGAATTAATCACTCTTCATTTTGATGAATTGATGGGATCATTGATGACTTTTTAATTATCTCTTCATGGCACAAATTAGAGAAATAAATGAGTGGCTTTTGAAAAGCACTGCACAAGATCTTAATGATCAAACATGCTTAGATTCTGAAGAAGAGATAGAGGAAACAATGGCCATGATCGTGAAGAAGGTAATGGAGCGTTTCAATTGTATACCAAGATGATATATCCGTCAAGGTGCCCCTAACATCTCATATAAAAAAGGACAGAAACTAGGGACCACATCAAAAGGAGAAAGGAACGTTGATCGAGCTGACAAAGGAAAATGAGTCCAATGCCATGAATGTGAAGGGTATGAACATATTCAACGAGAATGTCCAAACTTTCTGAAGAGACAAAAGAAAGGGTTCAATGCATCCATGTCCAAACTTATAAGTCGTCCAATGTGAAACTCTTAGGCATTTATGACTTTAACTCATATATCTATTTGCATGATTAGTAAAACATGATCCTCTCGTAAAAAAAAGTCCCGCTTACTCTAACTAGCGGTTCAAGCTAAAGATGAGTGAATAGACTTACTCCTTTATCTATAAAGGTTCTAGTATTAGGGAAATGTTCCCGAATATCTTATAGGAAGTAGTATATTAACAATTTTACTAACATTGCACCTTAATGATAATAAAAAATTTGCAACTTATTTATTAGCTCACAAAGATGTTTTTAACATGCAAATGAGGATTTTTCTTAGGGCGCAAAATCCTAACAGGCTCCCACTTAAACTAGGAACAATTTACATTACGATTAATGCCAATTGCCATAACGCATCCCTCATTCTTAGAATGTGAAAAGCCTAAGTTCGAATTAAGTTACATTGTATCTTGTGTTTACACACATTCTTGGACCTTCTAGTGAGCCCTCGACTCTTTAAGCTTGAGCTATTGCTCCATTTTTATCTGATAACAAGTTCACGAAATTCGATATGTTAGGTACAATGCCCAATCTGGTGATAAAGATATTTCTCTAAACTGGTACGCTAGTTTCATCCCACTACGTACCAAATTTACATTGTAAATTTTAGCAATGGTGTCTCTATTGGTTTCTTAAGCCTGTTGCACCACTCTAATCAAACGAAGTACTCAATCAGACATTGGTTCAATAATTTTCTTGTCGACTTAGAAGTGTGTAACTCATTACAACCATCTTATCTCCTCGACCCTCCTATAGAAAAACCATCCTTAGTTGTTTCACCAATCAAGGATGTTTACTATAACGTGGTGACTTTCACCATAGTTTTATTATCACTCTAGGCATAGGATGTATCAGGTTGAGTTTCTGACATCATATCTATGTTTGTGACAATGACAATGCATATATCAATCATACTCATATAGTGTTACCAAGAGAAATGTACAACTTACATTGTCAGCAACTCTACTGTCTTACTTACTTAACTTGATCTGTATCATATCAATACAAGTTCTTTCACTTGTGTAAACATTATTTTTAGTCCATCCATATAGATCTATCTATCCATATAGATCTTAAAACTTATTCATAAGCAATGATGCCCAAGTCTCTATTGTGAAATGATTTCTCAATTACGCTACAACAAATGAAGGTAGATTCATTATTTCCAATATAGAGGTATGCAACAATGTACAAGACCGTGATTCCACTAACCTCCTTGTAACTTACAAGGTACATTCTTGTTCTTGATAGAACCAGACATTTTGACTACATCATTAAAACGAGAATCCCCAAACCTAATAAACCCTTGATGGAATCCCTTAATGGATCTTTATATCTTTCATACATATCCATAATACAACAAGACATTTGCGTCATGTCTAATACGCGTCCATTGAATAAAAGTTTTTATTACGAAACCCTGTCTTGATTTCCAATTGTCATAGTTTCAAATATACAATTTTATGACAACAACAATTTTTTTGTATTAGAATATAGTCACTAGTGAAACCATCACCACAACCTTAATTCTCCTTATGGATACCACCTGTGTACAATTGTCTTACTTAGGTGACTATGTATACATTAATTGTGTCCATAACTCCCAAGTCATTAACAAATGAATTGGTGTATGTATCAGCCTTTTTAATCGATGGTGTTCTGACTTGAACAACCATTTCTACCCTTTATGGTTCCTTAACCATATATTGGGCCCATCAAATTTTTTACTTGATTGTTGGGTGGATTGGGTCTCTTTTCATCATGGTTCCTAATCATTTGGTAGAGTGTGGTTATGTTGTAAGATGAGGGATACTATAGTCCTTCTTAAGTCATTACTCTCGGAAGCGAGACACTCTTATCAGATATTTGTTTGACTTTTACCCATTAACATCTTGTATCTTGTTGTACAATTGTGAAGTTTGTAAGGACCGCTCCGGGTCAACGTCGGTCAAGCCGACGGAAAACGGGAAATATTTTAAATCTTGGGCATCCACCTAAATAGACCTAAACTTGACCCCGAGAGTCATATCGGACCTAATTTGACCCCGATATCGACCAAAACGAGTTCTGGGTGACTTAGGGCAACTTTGTGACCAATTCGAGAAAAGTTGACTTTTTGTCGAAAAAGTAAACCAAGCATCGTCTGGTCCGTTCGAGGCCCGAGCGGGACCCAGAAAGCTTAGCCATCATCGCAACGGTCTTAGTTGGGTAATTTCCTTGTAAAACGCGAGATTTCATAACAATCTCGAAAAACGGACCGAACGGGGCCCGAGACGTCCGATTTTGACAAATCTGACTGAAAAATATCTACAAGATATATATTTGGTGAGTAGGGGGACCACCTTACCACATGTCACCATGTTGGTGGAAGTGAGTGGGAGATGACCTCCTTACCCTTTACTTTAAAGCTAGAAGACAAAAAAGGAAGGACATGTGGGTCTTTTAATTCAAATTTGGATCTACAAAGGGGATAAGGGAGCATGTGTGGCCAGCCATACATAGAGAGAGAGAGAGAGAGCCAAGGGAAGAAGAAGAAGAAGAGGAGAAAGAGAAGAAGGGAGGCGATTTCCAGACGATCTAAGCGAAGGATCGTCTTGATTTTTGCATATTCGTGATCCTCTCAACATTTGCTACGGTAGGTACTCTTTCTTTTCTCCATTTGAGATGTTTGATTTCGTAGGTTTTGTTAGAAAGGGGTGAAATATGGGTGGATGAGAGGCTAGGGCTTGTTAGGAACGTTTTGGGGGAAAAAGGGGGGAGATTTTTCCGGCGACCGGAAGTTCGCCGGAGCTCCGGCCCACGGTCGGGCCACTCACGGCCCAAGTGTGGCCGTGTGGGCCCAATTGGCCGGGGCTCGGGTTTTTCGTGTTTGGGTGGTCTTGGGTGACCCCCGAGTCAATAATTTACATCCCGAACGAATTATGGAAGTGATTCGTGAGAATTCGGAAAAATGTGGTCAAAAACTTTAGATACGAAGTTAGAACGATCGGGCATCGGAAATTGAGTCCCCCAAGTGCGTTGGAACATGTGAATTTAATTAGGAATGATAGAAATGAAAATGGAAACTTTCGGAGCCCCGAGGGACATTTTCCCGATTCCGGGTAGATTCGCCAAGCCGGGAGAAATGGGAAGTTTGGGAGTGATCGGTACTTGTCGGGGTTGCATTCGGGTGTTAATTTCATAGAGATCGAAGTTGGCTTGCGTACTAAAAGGTGTGTTGTCTCGTCACTTTAGATTTTTCCAATGATCGCGGAAGAGAGGAGCTTTAAGTGGGTTGTCGCGAGCGCTTCTGGAGCTACGTTTGGATTTGGATGGCATTACGAGATAGGGAAAAGTAGCCGGATATCGGTTTGACTAGGGAAAGTTACTAGTAAAAATGCATGTGGGCACCTGGTTGTGCCTGTAGGTTGATTATACTCCGTGTACTGTCGTGTTTTACCTATTCGCGTATGTTGTGCTTGTATGTTTGACTAGTTGTGCGCTTGGAGCGTTGAACTCGCGTGTCTATTGAATGACTCGTGTGACTTGATAGTTCGTAGTGCATTGGTATGTTAAATGCGATAATTGATAGTGTGTTGTGATAATTGTTAGAGTGTTGATCATCTATGTGGTTATGGGTGGTTAGGTATGGCCCGCCTATCCGCTCGCCATCGACGAAGGGTGTCGTGGTTACGCGATGAGGTGGGGCCACCTTCCGACTATCAATCGATAAAGTGTTGCGATTTGTTCCACGATGAGGTTCGCTCGCCTTAGGGATTGGCGGTCGAAAAAAGTATTGCGGGGCGACTCCAGGCCCAGCCGGTTTGCTACTTGAAACTGTGATTTGTGTGTGTTGATATTGCGTAATGTTGTGTACGTTGCAATTTGATTTGTTGAGGATGTAATTCCCGTTGTTTGCTTTCCTTGCGTGAAAAGATGGTAGAGGTGTTGGTGTGTTTTGCAGTTAGCCGAGCGGCGGTTTAGTATCATGTGTGAGCTATAACCATTTTTCCCTGAATATATGTTGGTTTTCCTTGTATTTTTACTTGTATGCCGTGGTTAGTCGGGTACCCGTGGCGGTGAGCGAAATGCTCACCCCCTGCTTCTTTTCCTACATGTATGGATCTTGAGTCTGATTAGGAGGACGTCTCGAAGCTTGAAGAGCTGGGGAGCGAGAGTCCGGGTTTCTGGGTTGTCTAGTGACGGACACACTTTCTTCTAGTTATGTTTTATTCGAACTTGGGTGTAAACCTCAGAGGACACTTTTATTAGTTTTATTTTATACTTGAATCGTGGATTTAAATTGGTGCCTCAATTGTTTAGCCATTTTATTTTTCTTTGTCCTTGTTCTTCCGTTCACGTCCCGGGTTCGGTTATACCGGATTTGGGGCGTGACAGTTTTGTATCAGAGCTCTAGGTTTCACACCTCGAAATGTACGTCAATTAGGTGGGTAGAGTTGAGTCATTATAATCCCTCGTGCGTTGGTTGCGCAAGTCGAAAATCGTGTGTGGATTCCGTGAAATTGATCCTCGACGTTACCAATGTCCGTCCTTGTGGTGGGACTATGATGTTCCGGTGGTGGGAACGACGCAGTGAGGTGTCAGGGTTCCAACCCAAGTGAAGGGTGTACATCGGTGTCGGGTAATGCCATGTGTGTAGACTCGTAATGTCGTGAGTCTTGACATAGTGAAGGGTCTTAGTTTGGTTGTTTGTCTTGGTTGGATTGTTTGGTCGATCGTGTAAGATCGAGGTGTTAACTTTTTGGGAGGTACTCGTGTGACTAACGATGCCCTAAGATGTCGCTATGTGATGGCTTGCATGGTGGCTATGATGGTATGCTTAGTGATTTATGCATGGTTTGATTAATAATGTCCTGCGTGTGCGGTTGGTTTGCAAAGTTTTCAAAGGGGTCATGCCCTATTTTTTCTGTGAAAACTGAGGTGTTTTTGGTGCTGTCACGAATCCACTCAGGGGCGCCCCTAGAGTCGAATGTGACGGTGGTGATATCGGGTTGTTGCAGCTTAGTTCGGGGACGCCTGGACCGGGTTGTAACGACGTGATGTCAAAATGAGATTTTGTGATGAAAAGGGGTAAATTTGAAATTGATTTTGCCTTGTGGTCATGTTTGAAATTACTGGATTGTGTGATTTGAAAGTGTGTGACGCACAAGTGTGCGGGTTGATCGTGACAGGATTAGGATGCGGCTCTTCTAAAGGTAGACTTAGCGTTATGTGACAAGTGCGAATATGGGAACCATGTGTGATAACATGTTGATTATAGGCTTGTACGTCTAGGCTGTGTGAACGCGCTACTGTATTAAGCGTGTCGTCGTTGTGTGAGTCGCGAACTGAGCAGCGACCGAGCAGTATCGCGGGACCGTCCCGAGTCTCGATACCCGAGGAGGTAGAGGACCGCATAGTTCTTCCGGCCACAGGCTCAGTTTGGCGGATTAAGGAAGATAGGGTCAGTAGCATCGGTAGGATCGTCACGTTAGAGCGGGGGCTAGTGTGTTTTCTCCGCCGGATCCGGGCCATCTGAGACAACAGTAACCGAGCGGCGGAGGGTCCGTAGCACTACCAGCGACCAGTCAGACAGGTCAGGGGAAGTGGCCGAGTGGCGACGACATCAGGTGCTACAGGTGCGGCCAGACCTGGCACATTGCTACGAGGTGCCCCGGTCAGGGCGGAGGGACGTTGGCGCAGCGACCGCAGCAATCGCAGACAATGCAGTCACCCAAGGCTTGCCAGCGTCAGATCCAGCGGTCGAGATTTTCGCAGCCGTCCACGAGCGTGCCAGTCCCGAGGCAGCAGTTGAGGTCCACACAGCCGACAGTTAGTGCGCCAGCTCCGAGGAGGGATCGCAAACGTCACAGGGGAGGGTGTACGCGGTTACCGACCCACGAGCCTTAGGACACCCTACCGATCATGAGACCACTCGGGGTACGTGCTTACTGTTTAACTCTTGGGCGTCGTTTTTATTTGATACCGGATTATTGCACTCGTTTATGTCTTCGATTTTTGCTGAGATGTTGGGGCTAAGAATAGAGTCGTTGAGTCCACCCCTATGCCTGGACACGCCGGTTGGGGGTGATGTGTTGTTGACTAGTGTCTGCAAAGTTAGAGTAGCAGACTGTCCCTTCCTTAGTGACCTTCTCGTGCTGGGCATGACAGCCTTTGATGTGATCCTGGGAATGGATTGGCTCGCGAAGTACCGAGAGTCCATCGACTGTTATCGGCGATGGGTGACGGTGTCAGCGGGAAACACGAAGGTGTCGTGTATACTGGGCAGCAAGAGGGGAGTTCTCCTATCGGCATTGTCCGTAGTGGAGGAAGTTTCGACCGTGCGGAACCGAGAGTTACCGCGAGTAGTGTGCGAGTTCCCTGAGGTCTTTTATGAGGAGTTGAACGGGTTGCCGCCAGTTCGCGAGGTCGAGTTTGGGATCGACCTAATGTCGGGGACGGCTCCGATATCAATGGAGCCGTACGGGTTCGCGCCAGCAGAGTTGATCGAGCTGAAGCGTCAACTGGAAGAGCTCCGGGAGAAGGGGTTTATCCGTCCAAGCACATCGCAGTGGGGAGCGCCACCACTCTTCATGAAGAAGAAGAATGGAGCGCTGAGGATGTGTATAGACTACCGGAAGATGAACCAGGTCACGGTGAAGAATCGATACCCAATGCCGAGGATTGACGATCTGTTCGACCAGTTGAGAGGGTCGACATGTTTCTCGAAGATCGATCTGCGATGTGGATACTACCAATTGCGAGTCCGGTAGGAGGACGTTGCAAAGACCGCGTTTCGGACGCGGTATGGGCATTACGAGTTCTTGGTGATGCCTTTTGGACTAACGAACGCACCTGTAGCGTTCGTGGATCTGATGAACAGCATATTCCGGCCATTCTTAGATAAATTTGTACTGGTGTTCGTAGACAATATCTTGATCTATTCACCGAGCGAGGAGGCGCATGAGGAGCATTTGAGGACTGTTCTGACCCTGCTACGCACACATCATCTGTACGCCAACCTAGATAAGTGCGAGTTTTGGCTTGCTGAGGTGAAATTCCTCGGACACGTCGTATCCCGTGACGGTATACTTTTCGATCCGGCGAAGATCGATGCGGTTTCAAAGTGGGCGTGACCCACGAGCGTCTTCGAGATCCGCAGCTTCTTGGGTTTGGCAGGTTATTACCGGCGGTTCGTCCAGGACTTCGCGCGCCTGGCCGCGCCTTTGACTCTTCTGGCGCACAAGGGAGTCGGGTTTGTGTGGACTGCAGATTGTGAGCGTTCTTTCACGGAGTTGAAGGCTCTTCTGACTACCGCTCCAGTGTTGATAGTACCATAATCCGGGATTGGTTATGAGGTCTACTGTGATGCTTCCGGTGAAGGACTGGCTATGTGTTGATGCAGTCAGGTAAGGTGGTTGCTTATGGCTGCAGGCAGCTGAATGCGCACGAGCGCAACTATCCTACCCACGACTTGGAATTGGCAGCGGTTGTGTTCGCGCTGAAAAGCTGGCGATATTATTTGTATGGCGAGAGATTTCAGGTGTTCTCGGATCACAAGAGCCTCAAGTACATCTTTTCCCAGCGAGACCTGAACATGCGCCAGCGGCGATGGATGGAGCTACTTGAGGAGTACGACTTCCAGCTACTCTACCACCCGGATAAGGCAAACGTGGTTGCCGACGCCCTGAGTAGGAAGTCGATTCATTGCCTTGCTAGCATATCAGTCCGGGAGTGGGACATGATGGGAGAGTTGGGCACGTTTGGGCTTGACCTAGGGGAGGTTACTGACGGCATCACCATCTGTTCATTGGTGGCTCAACCCACATTATTGCCAGAGTGATAGAAGCGCATATTGAGGATGTCGAGACGGTAGGGATCCGGGAGAGAGTTTCCAGTGGTGTCGACGCCAGGCAGTGAGCATAATGCTGATCGGGGGCTACGATATCGAGGAGGGTTGTTCGTGTCGCGTAGCTGTAGAAACGACGTGCTGCGAGAGTCACATCATTCGCGTCTTACGGTGCACCCGGGTAGCACTAAGATGTATCGTGACATCAGGCAACATTTTTGGTGGAGCGGGATGTGGAGAGCGATTGCAGAGTTTGTATCGAGGTGCCTCACCAGTCAGTAGGTGAAAGCCGAACATCAGCGTCACGCTGGGTTATTGCAGCCACTGCCGAGTGCATAGTGTAAGTGGGAGCACGTCACGATGGATTTCGTGAGAGGTTTGCCGAGATCGCCGAGGGGATACGATGCTGTATGGGTGATAGTCGACCAGCTGACCAAGTCGGCCCATTTACTGGCCTTGAGGATGACCGATTCGGTTGACAAGTTGAGCCGTCTGTACATCCATGAGATCGTCCGTCTCCATGGGGTCCCTGTGTCGATAGTATCTGACAGGGATCCTCGTTTTGCTTCCAGATTTTGGTCGAGTCTGCAGACAGCATTGGGGACCGATGTTCTGCTCAGCACAACGTACCACCCTCAGACAGAGGGCCAATTAGAGCGCACGATTCAGATCTTGGAGGACATGCTATGGGCCTGTGTGTTAGACTTCAGAGGGTCATGGGAGGACCGCCTACCGTTAGCCGAGTTCGCCTACAACAACAACTTCCAGGCCAGTATCGAGATGGCACCGTTCGAAGTGTTGTATGGTAGGCCGTGTCGATCACTCGTATGCTGGGCAGAAGTGGGGGATAAGAGTTTACTGGGTCCAGAGCTTGTCCGAGAGACGACTGAGAAGGTCGCGCTGATACGTGAGCGGTTGAAGACCGCACAGAGTCGGCAGAAGAGCTCTGCTGATAGACGGCGCCGACCTCTCGAGTTCGCAGTTGGTGACCATGTATTCCTAAAGGTGAGTCCGAAGAAGGAACTGGTACGGTTTAACCATGGCGGAGGGAAGTTAGCCCCGCGGTATATCGGGCCTTTCGAGGTCTTGGGTAGAGTGGGAACAGTTGCATACCGTCTTGCATTACCACCGCAACTTGAAAATATCCATAACGTCTTCCACATTTTCCAGTTGCGGAAGTATAATGTGGACCCTCTCCCGTCATTGAGTAGGCATATCTAGAGGTGGCTGATGATGTCTCGTATGAGGAGGAGCCGGTTCGGATAATGGATACACGGGAGCAGGTCCTGCGTGGGAAGACTATCCGGCTAGTACGGGTACAGTGGCGGCACCACAGAGCAGAGTCGACTTGGGAGCGCGAGGACGAGGTTCGCGCGAAGCACCCCAACCTGTTCAACTCCTTACGTAGATTGTAAGGACCGTTCTAGGTCAACGCTGGCGGAAAATGGGAAATATTTTAAATCTTGAACATCCACCTAAATAGACCTAAACTTGACCCCGAGAGTCATATCGAACCTAAGTTGACCCCGATATCAACCAAAACGAGTTATGGGTGACTCATGGCAACTTTGTGACAAATTCGGGAAAAGTTAACTTTTTGACGAAAAAGTCAACTGAGCGACGTCTGGTCCGTTCGAGGCCCGAGCGGGACCCAAAAAGCTTAGCCGTCGTCGCAACGGTCTTAGTTTGGTCATTTTCTTGTAAAACACGAGATTTTGTTTAAATCTCGAAAAACGAACTGAACGGGGCCCGAGACGTTCGATTTTGGCAAATCTGACTGAAAAATATCTACCAAGATATTTTCGGTGAGTAGGGGGACCACCTTCCCACATGTCACCATGTTGGTGGAAGTGAGTGGAAGATGACCTCCTTACCCTTGACTTTAAAGCTGAAAGACCAAAAAGGAAGGACATGTAGGTCTTTTAATTCAAATTTGGATCTACAAGGGGGATAAGGAAGCATGTGTGGCCAGCCATACATAGAGAGAGAGAGAGACAAGGGAAGAAGAAGAAGAAGAGGAGAAAGAGAAGAAGGGAGGCGATTTCCAGACGATCAAATCGAAGGATCGTCTTGAGTTTTGCATATTCGTGATCTTCTCAACATTTGCTACGGTAGGCACTTTTTCTTTTCTCCATTTGACAAGTTTGATTTCGTGGGTTTTGGCAGAAATTGGTGAAATGTGGGTGGATGAGAGGATAGGGATTGTTAGGAACGTTTTGGGGGAAAATGGGAGATTTTTTCGGCGACCGAAAGTTCGCCGGAGCTCCGGCCGGTCACCGTAGCTCCGACCATCGTGTGGCATGCCCGACCATGGTCGGAGGGAGGGTCACAAAGTCGTGACCGGTCATGGTAGTGGCGGTACGATCGGGCCACTCACGGCCCAAGTGTGGCCGTGTGGGCCCACTTGGCCGGGGTTTGGGTTTGTCGTGTTCGAGTGGTCTTGGGTGACCCCCGAGTCAATAATTCACACCCGGAACGAATTATGGAAGTTATTCGTGAGAATTCGGAAAATGTGGTTAAAAACTTGAGATACGGAATTAGAACGCTCGGGCATCGGAAATTGATTCCGCCAAGTGCGTTGGAACACGTGAATTTAATTAGGAATGATAGAAACGAAAATGGAAATTTTCGGAGCCCCGAGGGACGTTTTCCCGATTCCGGGCAGATTCGCCAAGCCAGGCGAAACGGGCCATTCCGGGTCCATTTTGACAATGTCGAGTAATTGGGAAGTTTGGGAGTGATCGGTACTTGTCGGGGTTTCATTTGGGCGTTAATTTCATAGAGATCGAAGTTGGCTTGCGTACTAAAAGGTGTATTCTCTCGTCCCTTTAGATTTTGCCACCGATCGCGGAAGTGGGGAGCTTTAGGCGGGTTGTCGTGAGCGCTTCTGGAGCTACGTTTGGATTCGGATGGCATTACGAGGTAGGGAAAAGTAGCCTGATATCCGTTTGACTAGGGAAAGTTACTAGTAAAAATGCATGTGAGCACCTGGTTGTGCCCGTAGGTTGATTATACTTGGCATGTTTGTAGGAATGCATGAGGGTACTTGGTTGTGCCCGTAGGTTGGGTATGCTCCGTAAACCGTCGTGTTTTACCTATTCGCGTATGTCGTGCTTGTATGTTTGACTAGTTGTGCGCTTGAAGCGTTGAACTAGAGTGTGTATTAAATGACTCGTGTGACTTGATAGTTGGTAGTGCCTTGGTATGTTAAATTCAATAATTGATAGTGTGTTGTGATAATTGTTTGAGTGTTCATCATCTATGTGGTTATGGGTGGTTAAGGTATGGCCCGCCTGTCGACTCGCCATCGACGAAGGATGCCGTGGTTCCGCGATGAGGTGGGGCCACATTCCGACTAGCAATCGGTAAAGTGTTGCGATTTGTTCCGCGAAGAGGTCGGCTCGCCTTTCCGATTGGAAGTCGGAAAAAGTATTGCGGGGAGACTCCAGGCCCAGCCGGTTTGCTACCGGAAATTGTGATTTGTGTGTGTTGATATTGCGTGATGTTGTGTACATTGCAATTTGATTTGTTGAGGATGTAATTCCCGTTTTTTGCTTTCCTTGCGTGAAAAGATGGTAGAGGTGTTGGTGTGTTTGGTAGTTAGCCGAGCGGCGGTTTAGTATCATGTGTGAGCTATAACCATTTTTCCCTAAATATATGTTGGTTTTCCTTGTATTTTTACTTGTATGCTGTGGTTAGTCGGGTATCCGTGGCGGTGAGCGAAATGCTCACCCACTGCTTCTTTTCCTACATGTATGGATCTTGAGTCTGATTAGGAGGACGTCTCGAAGCTTGAAGAGCTGGGGAGCGAGAGTCCGGGTTTCTGGGTTGTCTAGTGACGTACACACTTTATTCTAGTTTTTTTTATTCGAACTTGAGTGTAAACCTCAGAGGACACGTTTATTAGTTTTATTTAATACTTGAATCATGGATTTAAGTTGTTGTCTCAATTGTTTAGCCATTTTATTTTTCTTTGTCCTTGTTCTTCCGTTCACGTCCCGGGTTCGATTATACCGGATTTGGGGTGTGACAAAGTTCCTCCATTTCTCATTGACTCTCTATACAATTGTAATGTTATTCCATGGTTTTAATCGCTTGGATAGTAATATACTATCATTGGCTTTTCAAATGACACCAATTCGAAGAACAAACATTTTTCTCACCATAAAATTTTTAAAAGTAATATTGTCTTTCCATATAACTACAATTCTATTTTACGTCTTTTAAATTGCCTTTGGGTTGTACGATACTCCCATTGGTTCCTTTGGAAACATACTTTCTAAATGGTACCATTTCGTTCAAGAAAAAACCTTTTGTTCTCCATAACATTATATAAGTATGTCCTTAGTTTGCTTAGGACATAGCACTGTTGGGTCTCGAGGTAGGGTTGGAGATGAACCAACTCGCAGCGGAAAATCAATGAAAACCAAGAGACAATTAAAACCATGAAACAACTAACAAAGAATGGATTAACAAGAGAAAAATTCAGCACTAGTTCTTACCAAAACAAGAACACCGGTTAACGAATGATTGGCTTGAGTCTCCAAGACGCCTACGTATCCACTTGGGAATCAAAGCCACGTAGTTCTTCTCTTTGAGGACTCAAGAACACAAACATGGAGGTGGAAACTAGCCAAACCCGAAAATGGCCATGGAAGAGGGAGAGAAAATGTGTTTCCTATTCTTGTCTAGTGTTTGTTATGTTGAAAAAAGATGACTTAAACATAACAAAACCCATACTTGTCCAACTAAAGGCATGGGACAAGCATGGTGACAAGTAAGGTGTAAATAGGACAAAGTATGGCAAGACAAGATTGGGTTAGGTGGTGAATCACCAACACCTTAATCCTTGTCTTGCTTACTTAGTACTAATTAATCAAGACTTGATTAATTAGTTCCATGGGCCTTGGTTGCATGGGCCTTTCATGGGCTTCTTGGAACATGGCCCGTGGCCATTTCCAACGAGGTCCCGTGATTCGCTCATCGCCTCCATGCCTTCCATACCGGAAATGTCCAACATTATCCGACGCGATCAATCCCAAGACTCCAAGCCTTGTCTCGATCCGTAAAGTCCTATTCACTTACGGGCACATGACCCAAAACCCAGTTTTGGTCATGTCCCGAGACAACTCCCTTTTGGCCATTCTCCATAAATGTGTCAATGAGTTTCATCCTCCGGTGTGACCCTTAGGTTTATGCATGTCAATAGATCAACGTGAAATCCCATTTTACTTGATCCTATTTAAGTGGCAACTAACGAGACTTTAGTATTGCCTGACACTACATAACGAATCGACCCTGTCGATTCTAACCTTTCCGTCGTCCCTGTCATTATCCTTTTATCTCCGATATCCTGATTGAGATAAGGCATAGAGCCGTCATCCTTATTATTCTCAATCACCGTTCCTTGATATGTGAGATGACTGAAGATATGATACCCAGTATCATGTGCATGGCCATGCTATTCTTCCAGTCACTCTCGATCAAGTGGCCGAGAACCGATATCTTTCCCATACCTTAGTATGAGGGATAAATCCCTTAGCCGTCTTTCGTGTCACTCATGTAGCCCGTCCCCAAGCCAATCCTGGCCGTTATGGAAGCCCTGTTACGGACAACGTTAGGCTCAGGTCAAACTCAGTTGTTGACTACATAGCGATCACAAAGACTCCTTGGTCTAAGGATACATGACAAGCTACAACACTGAATATGTTCATGACTTAATCTATGGCACATATTCAGGGTGGGTCGTCCAATATCATGTCCCACATGATATCTATGATCAGACTCCGGAATCCCATTCCAATGACTAACAGAACGTAAGCCATAAAGAGCCATCTTTCATACTAGTCGCTTCTAGTGAAGCTTTGTTGACTAGGGACCCATCGAGTGTGATCTATCTCGATCTATGGTTCTATTCGCATGGTGGGCATAGATCAGAGCACACATCGATATATTACTCCAACACATAAGTAATATAAAGCCGCTTTAATTTTATTGCTAACGATGATATATACATTTGGACATTTAGGATTGAACTACGGGCACTAAGACTAACAATCTCCCACTTGCCCTAGTTCCAATCTAAACTCCAATATGTCCCCATCGACTTTACATGTCTAACATGTTCAGGCAGTGACACTGTCTTAGTCAAAGGGTTGGCTATGTTATCATCTGTTGCAATATCGGTTATCTTCACTTCACCTCAGTTCAGTATTTATCTGATGAGGTGGATACGCCGCAGTACATGTTTGGATTTGTTATGCGATCTAGGCTTTTAGCTTGCGCAATGGCCCTTGTGTTGTCGCAAAATGGATTCACCGGACTGGATGGGTTTTTAATTACACCCAGCCCTGCCATGAATTTCCAAATCCACATAGCCTCCTTAGCTGCCTCTGCAGCATCCATGTACTTGGCCTCTGTCGTAGATTCGGCAATGGTATCTTGCTTTACGCTTTCCCAGCTAAAGCTCTACCATTCAGCGTAAACACATATCCTGATTGACTTCTAAAGTCATCTGGATTTGTCTTGGAAAACTAGCGTCTACTCATCCTTCGACGACTAGTTCAACATCATCTTTCCCCCGGGTTAGAATGATGTCTACTGGTACAACATAAGGCTTACGAGACGTCTGGTCTCATACATGTCATGGCATATATGATCGATCCTGCCCCCAGGCGCATAGGATTCTCATCATCCTTTTCAGCTCATCAGGTGTCTTAGGACACTGAGTCTTGCTGAGATGAATGCCATGACTAGTGGGTAAGAGTCCTTTCTTTGAATCGAGCATTAAGAACCTACTCAATGCCTTGTTCACATAGGTTCCCTGACTTAAATCCAAGACCCTCTTGGTGCGATCTCTACATATCTTAATCCTTAAGATATAAGAAGCATCGCCTAAGTCCTTTATTGAAAAACACTTTCTCAACCAAGCTTTAGTCTCGTGCAAGGTTGGGATGTCGTTTTCAATGAGAACCAGAAAGGTAATCTTGCTCCCACTAGCCTTCTTATAAACGCAAGATTCATCCTCGTTCTTGATTAAGCCAAATCCAATTACAGCTTCATCAAAACGAAGGATCCAACTCCGAGAAGTTCGTTTCAATCCATAAATGGATTTCAACAACTTATAAATCTTTCCTTTATTCTTCGGATCGTCAAAACCTTTGGGCCGAGACATACAAACGTACTCAGTCAAATTTCCATTTAGGAAAGCGGTTTTGACATCCACTTGCCATATCTCGTAATTATGATACGCAGTTATGTCAAGAAGAATTTGGATTGATTTTGACCATAGCCACTAAGGAGAAGGTTTCCTCATAGTCAATCCATTGGATCTGCCTATAACCTTTCGCCACCAGTTGAGCTTTGTAGGTCAAAGGGTTGCCGTCCATGTCCATCTTCACCTTGAAGATCCATTTGCATCCTATGGTCCTCACACCATTGATGGGATCAACCGGTTCCCAGACTCGGTTGTCCGACATGGATTGCATTTCCTCCCTCATGGCTCCCAGCCATAACTCGGAGTTGGGCCCATCCACGACTTCCTGAAAGGTGGCTGGATCATCGTGATCCACCATGACTTCATTGTCACCTCCGGATACCATATCTTGGAGGTGGAAGATTGATCCTTTCAAATCGCCTTAGACCTTCCGGAATTGTAACAGGAATTGGTTCTTACTCTACGACAATCTCTGGCTCCTTTCTACAGGGTTGCTAATTGGTTTAGACAGATCTGTACCATCCTGAATTTCTTCGAGATGCACAGTCCTCCCAATGACGTCTTTGGAAACAAAACTTTTTTTCCATAAAGACCCCACCCCAAGCGACGAACACCATGTTCTCACTGGGATTGTAGAAATAGTATCCCCTTGTTGCTTTGGGATACCACACGAAGGTGCATATCTCAGATCTTGGTTCGAGCTTAGTCGAAACCAAATGTTTCACATAAGCCTCGCAACCACAAATCTTTAGGAAGGACAAAGCGGGCATCATCCCGTACCATTTTTAAAATGGTGTCCCTTCCACACCATTCGTCGAAGCCCGATTCACTATGAATGCGGTCGTCTCTAGAGCAAAACCCCTAAAAGAGATTGGGAGATCAGTCCAACTAATCATGGAACAGACCATTGTCTAACAATGTCCGATTTCTCCGTTTGGCTACACCTTTCAACTACAGTGACCTAGGAGGAGTCCATTCCAAAAGGATCCCATTCTCTTTTAGATGATCTAATAACTCTGTGGTCAAGTATTTTCCACCTCGATCCAATCGAAGTGCCTTAATACCTTTGTCGAGCTGGTTTTCTACTATAGTCTTAAACTCTTTGAATTTATCAAAAGCTTCAGACTTATGTCTCACCGAATAGACATAACCATATTTACTGTAATCATCAGTAAATGTGATAAAGTAGCTAAAACCCCTCCTGGCAAGTGAACTTATTGGTCTACACACATTCGAGTGTATCAGCCCCAATAATTCACCCGCCCTTTCATCGCGATCGATAAAGGGCACTTTAGTCATTTTGCCCATCAAACAAACCTTGCACCTATCGATCGAATGGAATTCGAATGAACCTGAAAGCCCGCACTTCTGAAGTGCTGATAGGCGCTTCTTGTTTATGCGACCCAAATGACAGTACCATAACAGAGTTAGGTTTAAATTGTTGGATTTAGACCTCTTGGTATTAACGGAATATATAGAACTTGAGGCATTGTTACCCATATCTAATATGTACAATCCTCCAACCATGTCAGTACTGGTATAAAACATATCATTGCATAGAACATTGAAAACTCCATTTCCAATATTAACATTATATCCTTCCTTGTCAAACACGGATACAGATATAATATTCCTACTAAAAGTAGGTATGCAATATACATTATACAATACTAAGACAAGACCTCTTGGCAAAGCAAGACTCATGGATCCTACAGCAGTTGCCACAACTCTGAGGTCCATTTCGTGCTTTCCAAATCTCTCCTACTTTCAGCCACCATATATTAGTGCATGTGTGAGATTCAGTCATGGTATCTAATACCCATGAATCTTTGGAAGTAGAGAGATGTAGCTCTATAGAGTTAATACCGAATGAAGGCACGATCCCACCGCCCTTCCTTAGATCATCCAGGTTTCCTGATGAAGGCGCAGTCCTACTGCCCTTCTTCAGATCATCCAGGCTATTTGATGAAGGCGCAGTCCCACTGCCCTTCTTCAGATCAGCCGTGAACTTCCTGTAATCCCGGTTCCAATGATCAGGCTGTTGGCAGTAGAAGCAGACATTCTCAGGTGTCTCATCTTTCCTGCCAAGTGCGCATAGGCCCAGCCCTTGCCACTTCCAATTCCCTTGTTGACCATCAGAATATCCTTGGATCCCAGATCCCTGAGATATTCTTCTCAGCAGTTAATGACACTTCATGTAACTCTGATATGGTCTTAGAGACAGCCTTGTCAAGGACATATTCTTTGCGTTCAGACTTGAGGACTATCCTCAAAATTCTGTACCAGTCCAAATAGTTTGTCCCATTTAGCTTGACCCTGTCAAGAATGGTTTTTAATGACAAACTATTAATGTTCGCTGAATTTGCCATTTGATCTACAACAGATAAAATTCAATCAGTAAACTGAATAAATTTTATGAAGATCAAGCTTAAACACCAACAATCAATTCTAAACCTTTAGAATCTGAAACCAAGATCCTTGATTCACTCGATTAAGCTGAACTAATGCTCACCACTTAATCGAGCTATGTAGGTAGGACTCCATCCAATCACATCCAATGTGACTCTTGGCTAGGGTATGCACTTATGTACACGGCTTACCCTATCTGTTACCCTAGCTCAACCTCAGGCTGAGAATCGTAGTCGGGTCCACCAATTTTCAACTATGGCCCGTCACTATGTAGGTGCTCCGCTAATGCGCACGACACCCACATATGTCGTCCAAACCTACTACCCCGCTTTCCCATGGATGCTCCGCTAATGCGCACGACACCCATAGGACGAGGAGGTAGTAAGGTGTTGATAATTGGGAGGTATCGGACATGACCCGTTTTTACTTGTCCGGTTGTGTTTAAAACTTTGACACATCCTAGATGCGATGAGCACATCAACTACATTCCAAATGCAATGATGCCTCAAATTACCTCCAATGTAATTCTTCCTTCGAACCCGTCAACTACATCCAATGTAATGACGATTCTAAGGGCTCACACACAAGGATTAAAATTCCAATTTTATCTTTGCATGTGAGGTGATATGCTCGGTAAATAAAGTTAAGCATGCAATTCTAAAACACAGAATTAATCATGCATAAACTAAACCAAGCATAAAGCGATAAATATGCACATAATAGCCCCCTAAACTAACTCCCACTAGCTTCTTGAGCTCCACCGACTCCAAGCCGATGCCAACACCCGAAAAGCCACCAAATGACCTTTTCGCCCTTTCTTCATCTTGAGTAAAATATTACAATTTAATACACGACTCGCAGGTCGGGAATAAATAAATATTACAAACAAGTGGTTCGACGACCACACCTTGAAAGAATAATTACACGTTGACTCTAACGGCTCGCAGGCCGTGAAAAGCGATAAATAATTAAATTGAGCTCGGGGCTATTATGTACACCATGCCAACATCACATCACACATCGTGTTATCAAACAAGCATGTTATCAAACATCATGTGATTTTCCGGTTTTAATTAATAGCCAAGTTTCGAAATTTTTTGATGCTCGGTTTATCGAAACCGTTCAAAAATGAAACTTTTGAACATTTGATCTTCGAGTTCGTCATGACGGTTCCAAACTCGTCATAACTAACAAAACGGTTTAGCCTTAGCATATCAACCATCCAATGGTCATGCTTGGCCTAGCTCCGTCCAACGGAGCCCCGTTCGGTCTCGGTTTCGGCTCCCCGAGAGTCCCGCTCCCGAGACCCGAAAAATCAAACTTTTTTCAAAATTTCCAGATTTGAAATAATTTTCAAAAATTCATTTTACATGCATTAAATCCATAAACAAGAATTTAAAACATGTTATCAAACAATTTAGCAAAACAACATGGCAAAAACGAAACTTTCAAGCAAAACCGAAACTATGAACACCGTCTTGTGAATCCCGAAGGTAGCACGGCTCTGATACCACTGTTGGGTCTCGAGGTAGGGTTGGAGATGAACCAACTCGCAGCGGAAAATCAATGAAAACCAAGAGACAATTAAAACCATGAAACAACTAACAAAGAATGGATTAACAAGAGAAAAATTCAGCACTAGTTCTTACCAAAACAAGAACACCGGTTAACGAATGATTGGCTTGAGTCTCCAAGACGCCTACGTATCCACTTGGGAATCAAAGCCACGTAGTTCTTCTCTTTGAGGACTCAAGAACACAAACATGGAGGTGGAAACTAGCCAAACCCGAAAATGGCCATGGAAGAGGGAGAGAAAATGTGTTTCCTATTCTTGTCTAGTGTTTGTTATGTTGAAAAAAGATGACTTAAACATAACAAAACCCATACTTGTCCAACTAAAGGCATGGGACAAGCATGGTGACAAGTAAGGTGTAAATAGGACAAAGTATGGCAAGACAAGATTGGGTTAGGTGGTGAATCACCAACACCTTAATCCTTGTCTTGCTTACTTAGTACTAATTAATCAAGACTTGATTAATTAGTTCCATGGGCCTTGGTTGCATGGGCCTTTCATGGGCTTCTTGGAACATGGCCCGTGGCCATTTCCAACGAGGTCCCGTGATTCGCTCATCGCCTCCATGCCTTCCATACCGGAAATGTCCAACATTATCCGACGCGATCAATCCCAAGACTCCAAGCCTTGTCTCGATCCGTAAAGTCCTATTCACTTACGGGCACATGACCCAAAACCCAGTTTTGGTCATGTCCCGAGACAACTCCCTTTTGGCCATTCTCCATAAATGTGTCAATGAGTTTCATCCTCCGGTGTGACCCTTAGGTTTATGCATGTCAATAGATCAACGTGAAATCCCATTTTACTTGATCCTATTTAAGTGGCAACTAACGAGACTTTAGTATTGCCTGACACTACATAACGAATCGACCCTGTCGATTCTAACCTTTCCGTCGTCCCTGTCATTATCCTTTTATCTCCGATATCCTGATTGAGATAAGGCATAGAGCCGTCATCCTTATTATTCTCAATCACCGTTCCTTGATATGTGAGATGACTGAAGATATGATACCCAGTATCATGTGCATGGCCATGCTATTCTTCCAGTCACTCTCGATCAAGTGGCCGAGAACCGATATCTTTCCCATACCTTAGTATGAGGGATAAATCCCTTAGCCGTCTTTCGTGTCACTCATGTAGCCCGTCCCCAAGCCAATCCTGGCCGTTATGGAAGCCCTGTTACGGACAACGTTAGGCTCAGGTCAAACTCAGTTGTTGACTACATAGCGATCACAAAGACTCCTTGGTCTAAGGATACATGACAAGCTACAACACTGAATATGTTCATGACTTAATCTATGGCACATATTCAGGGTGGGTCGTCCAATATCATGTCCCACATGATATCTATGATCAGACTCCGGAATCCCATTCCAATGACTAACAGAACGTAAGCCATAAAGAGCCATCTTTCATACTAGTCGCTTCTAGTGAAGCTTTGTTGACTAGGGACCCATCGAGTGTGATCTATCTCGATCTATGGTTCTATTCGCATGGTGGGCATAGATCAGAGCACACATCGATATATTACTCCAACACATAAGTAATATAAAGCCGCTTTAATTTTATTGCTAACGATGATATATACATTTGGACATTTAGGATTGAACTACGGGCACTAAGACTAACAAGCACGATAGGATACTTATTTGATTTTGGGTGTTTGAATTATTTGAGCTCGTAGTTACTCATAAGTCTCACAACCTCAAATCCTATAAGAAAAGACAACTAGCCAGGATTCCTTCCCATCCATATCCTATATGATGTATTCACCACTATCTTCGATGAAACTTGTTTGAAATGAATAGTTTCATGATTTTTGATTTCTTGGTTCAAATATTTGCACATCGATCAAATCGTAGTGCTTTAATATATTGGTCAAGTGATACTCGTACTTCATCTTTTAAAATTTTGAACTTTTCAAAAAATTCCAATTTCATTAAATTGATACACCTTTATTTATTGAAATCCAATGTTATGGAGTATGAAATTTTTTTCTAAAGTGCTTGTATTTTGAAGGACTACATACATCAAAAATGTATAAGGTAAAAAAAACTACAAGTCACTTCACGTATTTCATAAATAGGAGCCTCTTTTCATTTTCCCACCAAAACAAGATTCACATGTTCCAAGTATCACATGAATAAAAAATTCATTAGAGGTTTGATTATGCGTTTCTCGTTCATGTTCCCTAAATGACGATAGTAGAGAAGTGTACGATTTGACTCACCCTTATGCATCAATGCTATAGAAATAACCCTTTTGACATTGGTGTCTTCTATGTCCAATATATAAGGACTCCTAACTTCTAGGGTTATTCATAGAGGAATTTATCATGATCTATATTTCATTTATTAGGAATACTAAATTCAAAGTCTTTTTTATTAGAAAGCACGAGAAATGTCCCTACATTATAGGTACATAA
Source organism: Erodium maritimum (assembly GCA_963921825.1). Taxonomy (NCBI): domain Eukaryota; kingdom Viridiplantae; phylum Streptophyta; class Magnoliopsida; order Geraniales; family Geraniaceae; genus Erodium; species Erodium maritimum. The sequence goes on along the minus strand of OY997596.1, from coordinate 23,590,363 downwards.
AATATAAATATTTTATATTAAAATGAGAGGAGAGGAGAGGAAAGGGGCCTCGCCGGCTACAACTGTTTCAGGCAGATCGGCCAACACTCCGTCGAATAGTAAGGTGGTGATCGAAGGGAAAAGGGTGTCATTCCCCTTTGCGGTGGATTTGGCGACGCTCTCTCATCGTGTGTGGGCGTACGAGGTTCAGGCGAGGTGGGAGGTCGTGGTGTTGCAGGTGATTCTGGGAAAGGAAAGGCAATTGTAGCTGTGACAGGGAATCTGAAGGTTGATACCCATGGTTTCCAAAAGGCTGAGTCTCAAGTTAGCTCCAAATTGTTCGTTTTTAATTTTCCCTTTAGAGTTGATGATGTCTGGTTGAGGGATTACTGTAATTGTGATGAGGCTGTTGTGAAAACCAATGTAGTTCGGAGACCTAGTGCCACATGCAAATTTTTTGGGTTTATGTATGCGAAATCGATGTTGGATGCTGATCTAATTATAGACAAATGCCATGGGTCTATTGCTTAGGGTCATCGACTTCTGGTCGCTTATGATTTGAAGGGTAAGGTGCCGATTGTTAATCGAAGGCCTTGGATCAGAAATTAGAAGGTTGTGATATAGGAAGCTGTGGTTACTGATTGTTTTGGGAAAGTGGTGGATCGCCACAAGGTTTTGGTTGATTCTATCTTGTTGGGAGTTTCCAGAAACGAGTGCACTGTCAGTAGCATTCAAGAAGCAATCAAACGAGAGGGAGTCCTAGACGTTGATGTTTGTGTCTTTGAGAGCATGGTATTTCTTATATCATGCCCTAATCCTAAGAGCACCTCCAACGGTTGTGTCTACGCGTCGTGTCTGGCGTAGACACGACCGTGTAGACACGACTTGTCGTGTCTACGAGGCGTGTCAGGGCGGTCGTTGCTGGGCATCGTTGCTGGTTCTGGCAACGACGCTGCTGGTCGTGTCTGGCGCCAACGGCTAGTCGGCTGGCCAGTCACGACCCGCCACGTGGCGACGCCGACCCCCCAAAAGCCCTAAATTCCTTTATAAATACAGATCCACCCCCAACTCAAATTTTACCCTCTCTTCACTTGTTTTTAGCTTCCCTTCCTCTATTCTTCATCAAATTCTCTCCAAAAAAATTTCCAACCCTCGTTATGGACACGAATGAAGCCCTCCAATCCCTTGCCGACTCCATGGATGATGAAGACGTGAGTTCTCACCACACCGAAGAGGACTACTTGGCCAACTACTCCTCCTTTTCCTAACTCCTCCAATCGGGGCACTCAACGCCGCTTCCTCCATACACCCCGCCGACCCAATGGCCAGAGTCCCAAGTGCAAGCTTCCCAATTCGTTCCGGCCACCCAACCTTGCTAGTCAGCTCCGACACAAGCGAGGAGGAGGAAGGGGAAGGCGGCGGCATCTTCAGCGAGGCCGAGACCACTTCCGCGACCGAAGTGGACCGCCGAGGAGGAGACCAGATAGGCCCGAGCGTGGCTGAACAACTCGCTCGATCCCATCAACGGGAAGAACTAGAAGAATGACAAGTACTGGCAAAAGGTGCATGCCGCGTACGAGGCGGTTAGACCGGTAGAGGACCCACCTCGGGCGTGGATGGCGTGCAAGAACCATTGGCATAAGGTTAAAGGCTTCATCACCAAGTTCCAGGAGAAGTACACCCAATATGAGAACACGGTGACAAGCGGGAGGAACGAGGTTGACGTCCTGGCAGGCGCTGAAGCGGCGTACTTGAGGGAGGAAGGGCATGTGTTCAAATTCAAGCATATGTGGCTCATCGTGAGGGGGAAACCGAAGTTTTTCATAAAAAAACGTTCCAGAATGTGACATCCCCGACCTTGACCTCAACCTCGACGCCGACAGTGATGGAAGCAAGCGCACGAGGATGGACGAGTCTCGCACTTTTGGAGACGACTTCGACCACGAGTTGAACTCGTTTACCACCGAGGATCGTCCGATCGAGCAGAAGAGAGCCAAGGCCAAGGCTCGAGGCAAAGCCCAATCCTCCCAGTCGACGGCGTCCGGGATACCTCCCGAGCAAATGCAGTTCCTCGACACTCTTTCCCAAAGGAAAGAGACACAGTTAGAGGGCAGAAGGGCGATGCAGAAGGAGATCATGGACACCCTGAACGCAGTTCTTCGCCAAGACATCACCAACTTGACCGCGGATGAAAGGGCGACTCATGGGTCGCTCATTCAAAGCCTCGGGAACCGTTTGGAGTTCTTGGGTTAGCCAAGACTTCAATTTATTTTTAGTTTTTAAATCTATGTAATAAAAGTTTTAATCTAGTTGTTTTCTTTAATGTATTTTGTGTGTTATTAAAAAAAATCGACTTATCGAATTATCGGAGCCTCGAAGAGCGTGTTAGGGTTACTATTTGAAATAGTAACCCTAGGGTCGTGGCAGCCGCGCCGACCCCTCCCCCTCCCCCTCCTATAAATACCCCTCACCACCCCCTCATTTCTCACACCTCTCAAATTATCTCTCTCACAATTCTCTCATTTTCTCTCATTTCCTCTTATTTTCTCTCAAGTCGATATGTCGAATTGGGCAACCGGGCCTCTTTGGTCACTAGAGGAGGAAATACATTTGGTGGTCAATTGGCTCACCCACTACGAGCCCGAGGGTCAGTACTGGCATGTTCTGTACGTGGCTTACGTACAAACCGGGAACGATACGTGGCCACCACGGACCGAGAAGCAAGTCAAAGACCACTTCCAGAAGATGAGCAAGAAGTGCAAGTGGTTTGATAAAATCTACCGGAAGAAATTGGCCGAGCCTAGGAGAGGAGCAACGGATGACGAAGTATATTCCGCGGCCGTTTCTGATTATGAAGGCGAACACGGGCTGTGGAATAAACGTCCTGTGTGGGAGATGCTCAAGGACGATGCGAGGTGGCGTTTACATATTAGTAGAAATAGGAATTAGTTTAATTTTATTTTAATAATTATGTTTTAAATTATCTAAATATGCATTAGCGTTTAAATATTATGTAATGTGTTTGTGGTATGAAATAAAAGTAGTATTTAAAATGTGGGGTGCTTTTTTAATTAACTAAAACTGTGTAGACACTGCTCCTGACACTGCGTTGACACAACCATTGGAGGAGCAGTGTCAGGATGCAGTGTCAGGAAGCAAAAAACAATGGTTAGACACTGCTCATAGATACTGCACAGTGTCTAACCATTGGAGATGCTCTTAGGTTTTTAGTTTGAAGCACTTAAGTTGGACTTTTTATTTTCTGTTTTGTACTTTTGAAATGTTGATAAGGGAATAATGGTCCACAACACTTGACTAAATAAAATTTGATAATTAGATATAAAATCGAAAAACGGTTTACCACAATCGTGTAAGAAGTGACAATGATATATGATATAGCCAAACTCCATAACGACCACGGATAGAGACAAATTGACTAAATAAAAATCCAGATTGAAGGATGTTTCGTGATAAACTTCCACTTCCAACGTCTCTTCTTCTTCTTCTTCTTCACGTCTCTTCTTCTTGCTCTTATTTAAACCAACCCTGATATATATTGCCATCCAAATACTCTGATGGATCCGAGCAACGACAGGACGAGACAATTAGTTCACAGCCAAGTCAGGAAGATCAAGCAAGAATATCATGAGATCAGGGACGTCCGATCCTCCGATGTCACGCTCATCACACGCCGTCGGATCTCTCGCTCCCCTCTGGGTTTGTCGTCCGATTACCGGCCCATCTCTGTCGGAAACTCCTAGCTTCTTTTTTTTTGAGGGAAATATACTTCATTACTCAGAATCAGAAGCCAGTAACCCCGGAATAGGGTCTGGAAATTGATTCAAATTCAATACAAAATGAACCCAATCGAAAGCATTGCGAGCCAATTCATGTGCTACTCTATTGGCTGCTCTACGGACATGGTTAACCTTCACACCTGGTAACTGCCTTAAAATAGCCTTCCAATCATCGATAATCTAGTTTTTAAATTTATGTTTTCTTAATGTACTTTGTGTTTGCTTAATAAAAGTTTTAATCTAGTTGATTTGTGTGTTATTCAAAAAAAAAATCAATTTTTTATCGAATTATCGGAGCCTCGAGGAGCGTGCCAGGGTTACTATTTGAAATAGTAACCCTAGGTCGTGGCATCCGCGCCGACCCCTCCCCCTCCCCCTCCTATAAATACCCTCACCCCCCTTCTCATTTCTCACACCTTTTAAATTCTCTCTCTCCCATTTCTCTCATTTTCTAGCATTTCCTCTTATTTTTCTCTCAAGTCGATATGTCTACTTGGGCAACCGGGCCTCTTTGGTCACTAGAGGAGGAAATTCATTTGGTGGTCAACTGGCTCACCCACTACGAGCCCGGGGATCAGTATTGGCACGGTCTGTACGTTGCTTACGTACAAACTGGGAACGATGCGTGGCCACCACGGACAGAGAAGCAAGTGAAGGACCACTTCCAGAAGATGAGCAAGAAGTGCAAGTGGTTTGAGAAATGCTACCGGGAGAAATTGGCCGACCCTAGGAGAGGGGCAATGGATGACGAAGTATATGCCGCGGCCGTTTCTGATTATGAAGGCAAACACGGGCTGTGGAATAAACGTCCTTTGTGGGAGATGCTCAAGGACGATGCGAGGTGGCGTTTATATATTAGTAGAAATAGGAATTACTTTAATCGTATTTTAATAATGTTTTAAATTATCTACATATGTATTAGCGTTTAAATATTATGTAATGTTTGTGTGGTATGAAATAAAATTAGTATTAAAAATGTGGGGTGCTTTTTTAATTAACTAAAAATGTGTAGACACTGCTCCTGACACTGCGTAGACACTATCATTGGAGGAGCAGTGTCTGGAAGCAGTGTCTGGAAGCCAAAAACAGTGGTTAGACACTGCTCATAGACACTGTGCAGTGTCTAACCATTGGAGATGCTCTAAATATGCAGTTGCTTTGAAAGAGAAGGGTGCTCTTTGGTTGAAGAATTGGTTCGACTCCCTTGATGCACCTTCTATACTCTTAAAGCCAGGTTGTCTTTGTTGGTTTGAGGTTATTGGAGTTCCTTTTCATGGCTGGACGGTTGATGATTTTACGCTCCTTGCTGGTTTGATCGGAGTAGTGATCAATATGGTGGACACGAATAATACTGGTTATTCTTTTGGGCAAGCTTTCGTTTTGGTCCATTGTTCTCAGTTGATTCCAAGCGCTAAGGAAGTGTCCTTGACCTTAGGGAATTTTTTTCCCAATTTTTTTGAGTCTGGTGGATTCAAATTTGGTTCCTTTTCGGTTTGAAACCAATGCAAGTTTGACGTTTGTTTCTACGTCTGAGGAATCCTCCTCATGGAACGGTGAAGAGGGACAAGGTGAACCTTTGGAAGAGTAAGTCGAGCCTGAGTTTGGCCGGACCCCAAGCCTAGTGACCAAAGAGTGCCTTGGGCCAGTTATTACTTCTTTTTCCCGAGTTTTTGGTGAGAGCGAGGTGTTTCATCGGGAAAAGAACTCTGAGCCTTTAATTTTTTCGCAAAGTCTGCAGAAATCGTAGAGCGTGGAAGCTTCGATATTGACACCCGAGTGCCTTGTGCAGCAAGGGAAGGTGTCGATTGAGAGAAACTCTATTGAGCAGCCGGTGATTCAGCCGGTTGATGGGAACGTTCGGCTTGCTGGAGTTGTGACAATCAGGAATGAGGAGGTGCAGGAGCTAACTCTAGGTAGTGGAAATGATACCGTAGCTGTTGAGCAGCCTAAGCGTGGTTGCGGCAGACCCAAAAAATCTAGAGCTCCAAACCCAATTGCATCCCTGACAGTTGTGTATCGAACGAGAGCGAAGTCTGTCTGCTGGAAATAGTAATATGGGAAACTTCATTGTTGATTTTGCAAAAAAGCTCAAAGACGGTTCAGGAGATTAAAGCTACTGTAAAAAAGTTGGTAAAAGGCCATTGATCTTGGTTCGCTAGTGCTTGAAAAGTTTGATTGTTTGGACATTGAAATCCCTCAACGTGTTCTTTTTACTGAGGATGTTGGGTATAGTGAAGAGGAGGATTCGCCTGAATCGGTTTCAGGTAATGCTTAAATTCTTGTCTCTGTATTTATCTAATAGCTTTTTATGATGAAGTGCATCACGTGGAACATGAGAGGTATGCATTCCGATGTTAAACAAAGTAGCATTAAGAAATTGGTTGTGTCTGTTTGTGTGGATGTAGTTATGTTACAAGAAACAAATTTAGCTGTTATTGATTGTACTGTTCTACGGAGTTGTGGTCTTGGTATTTATTGGGGATGTGATTGGGCCCCAGCAGTTGGTTACGCTGGTGGAGTTTTATTGGCATGGAAACTTTTAGTCTTTAATAAGACAAGCGTATTTTGTGAGCATAACGCTATTTTTTGGAGTGGTTTGGTGATTAGCTCTCAAATGCCTATTAGCTTTGTAAATGTATATGCATCTAATTCTTTGCAAGAGCGTTGTGCTTTATGGTCCACCTTGGTTGGTTTTCGTGGCCAGTTGCAGGATGCGCTTATTCTTGGAGGAGATTGTAATCCAGTCCTTTCAGCTGAAGAGATGCGTGGTAGTAGTTTTAAGAGAGCAGGTGCCTTGGCATTTTCCGAGTTTATTGAGGATATAGGTCTCCTGGATTTAATTTTGGTTGGTTCCAAATTTACTTGGTATGAAACAGGTTCAAAGGGGTCTTGCCTTGACAGATTTTTGGTTTCTTCTAAAGCTTTATCAGCTTTTGATGTTTTGTTTCAAAGGGGTCTCCCGAGAGGAGTTTCGGATCATAGGCATATTCTTTTGGGTGTGGACGTGGCAGATTGTGGACCTAAACTGATCAGGTTTATAAATGCTTGGCTTGAAAACAAGTCTTTTGTGCCTACTGTCAGAATGCTTTGGGACTCGTATGTTTTTGTTGGGGATCCTGGCTTTATTCTTTGGTCTAAGCTGAGATGTTTAAGGCGTGATCTACAAATCTGGAAAAATGAAGTGTTTGGAGGGGTGGAGATAGAAGTTGCTAGCTGGACAGCGGAGTTGGAGAAATGGGATTTAGTTTTGGATGACCGGGTACTCTCTGGACTTGAACGGGAAAGGAGGGCTTTCTGTCGGGCGCTCTTATAACAAAAGAGTTGGTGGTTGGAAAAGTTGTGGAGCCAAAAGGCTAGAGTGAGATGGTTCAAAGGAGGGGACCAGTGTACTAGATTATTTCATCGGGTTGCAAATTACAGGGCCACACGTAATAAAATTGTTCGCTTACGTGTTGGTCATATCAATTTATGTACTCTGACCGAGATCAAGTTAGTTGTGGTCTCTCATGTTTCCTCTCGTTTTAATGTGGATTCAGAGGTGGTAGTGGGTATCCCAGACTTACCTTTTCGTCAGTTATCTGGGGTTTAGGCAGATTGGATAGAGTCTGCTTCTGAGGAGGAGGATATTTTTTTGGCGGTGAAGAGTTGTGGGGGAGACCCGAATGGCTTCTTTATGTGTTTTTATCAGGTGTGTTGGGATGTGGTTGGTGTTGATGTTTGTAAGTTTATATTGGCTTTTCAGGTGAGAAGAAAGGTGGGCAAAATGATTAATTCTTCTTGTTTTGACTTTAATCCCTAAGTGTAATTTGGTGTAGGGATTTAATGATTTTCGTCCAATAAGTCTGATTTATGCCCCCTACAAAATTCTTGCCAAGGTGTTAGCTAATCGTCTTAAACGAGTTTTGCCAAGCTTGATTAGTGATAATCAGAGTGGTTTAGTGGCGGGGATGCAACTCATGGATGGTGTTGATATCTTTTGAGCTAATTCATAGGCTAAAACAGTCAAAGGAGGAAGTGGTGTTGTTAAAGCTTGATTTCGAGAAGGCTTATGAAAAAGTACATTGGGGCTTTATTGACACGGTGTTGGGAAAGATGGGGTTCGGGATGAGATGGAGGGGGTGGATGCAAGGGTGTTTCAGAGGTTTTTTGTTGGTATTGATCAATGGTCCCCGAGTGCCGATTTCCTGATCCTTAATGGTATTCGGAAAGGTTGTCCTTTGTCCCCTTTTCTTTTTCGGATTGCAATCAATTGCTGGAGGAAGGGAAGCGGGTTGGTTCTTTCAGTGGGTGGATGTGGGGTCGGTTGGCCTCACTTTTTCCCATCTTCAGTTCGTTGATGACACCCTTTTGTTTACAAAGGGTGATGTGGAGGGGTTGATTTTTTGTGAAGGATTTGTTGGAGCGTTTTTAGAAGGGGTCAGGGTTGAAGATTAATTTCAGTAAATCCACTACTGTCATTCTTAATGAATGTTTGTGTTTGGAGGAGGAGGTCTCTCATGTGTTGGGATGCCAAGTGGGTTTCTTGCCTATGAAGTATCTTGGTTTCTGGTTAGGGGCTAATTTGAGGAGGATTGCTTCGTGGGACCCGGTATTGGAGAAGTTTAAGAAGGCGCTGGGGTTGTAGAAGTCGACTTGGTAAGCTCTCCCTATATTTTTTATGTCTCTTATGAAATCTCAAAAGAAAGTTATTGCAGTTTTGGAGGCGTGGCAGAGACGGTTTTTATGGACTAATCCTTTTACAGGGAAGATGTTTTGCAAGGTTGCATGGGGTTCGGTGTGCAAACCCAAGGAGGAAGGGGATCTTGGAATCAGGAGACTGGAGGCCATGAATGTTAGCTTACTGGCAAAGTGGTGGTGGCGTTTTGCTTGCGAGGTTGATTCCCCGTGGAAAAAGGTGATTTGTTCCTTATTTAGTTGGGAGGTGCGGGATTAAGATTTGCTAAAGCTCGATAAACCAGGTTCTTCCTTTATGGTGAGTCGTGTTATGGCTTTGGCAAATGATCCTGCTTTTAAGGAGTTGTTTGGAAATCAGGGGGTGCATTGGAGGTTAGGGAAGGGTGACCGAATCTCCTTTTGGGATGATGTGTGGGCTGGCACAACTTCCATTCATATTAGGTTCCCGAGTCTTTATGTTGCTTCTCCAGCCAAATTTGAGAGGGTAAAGTTCTTTTGGGTTTCTTCTATGATTTGGAACGTTGGGAGGAAAGAGGATGTGATGGTGTTGTTGGGGCTATTGGAGGGTGTTGCTTTGAGGCCGGATCGGGAGGACTCTCTCATTTGGGAGAAACATGATAGGGTTTTTTCGGTCTCGACATCTTACAAGCTGTTGTCAAGTTCGGTCGGGGTTGGTTATACTCGGGTGTGGGCCTCTATCTTATGGGTGAAGCATATTCCACCAAAGTTCCGTGTCTTTATTTGGTTGGCATCACATAAGGCTCTACCGAATATGAAGTATTTGGAGAGTAGGGGTGTGCAAATCTTCCTGAACAGCATGCTTTGATCTCTCTGTAAACAGTTTTGAGTTTTGTGATCATTTGTTGTTGCATTGTTTTTATGCTTGGGAGATTTGGTCTAAACTTTTAGTGTGGTGGAGTTTTTGTGGTCCTATGTCGGAGTGTTTAGGTGGAGTTTTACTGTGGTGGAAAAGGTTGGGCTCAAGGAGGGTGTGGTCATGTAGGGTGCATGTTGGCTATATAGCTTTATGGCACATTTGGCTGGTTTGAAATGTTGTTGTCTTTAATCAGGTAATGAAGATGGTGGATGTGGTGGTGGCGAGAATTAAGGTACACTCTTTTAGCGTTTGTTTGAACTCTGGGTCTTTTTGTTCAGGGGTGACCTTTTAGGATTGGTTCAGGGATCCGAAGTGGTGCTTGTGCTCGGGTAGTAAGCGGTCTAGGAGGCCGGCCGTTTGATGGGGACGGCTTGTTTTATTTGTTTTGTGTGTTTTATGTTATTTTGCGGTGACGATGGGTGTTTTAGGGGTTGTTTTGTGGGGAGTTTTGGTGTTTTTGTTTCGAGCTTTCGTAGCTGTTATGGTCTACTGAATAGGTCCTTCGTTTGAGGATCTTTATTTTGCATCGTTCTAACTTCTGTAGAACGATTTGTTGGGTCTCGAGGTAGGGTTGGAGATGAACCAACTCGCAGCGGAAAATCAATGAAAACCAAGAGACAATTAGAACCATGAAACAACTAACAAAGAATGGATTAACAAGAGAAAAATTCAGCACTAGTTCTTACCAAAACAAGAACACCGGTTAACGAATGATTGGCTTGAGTCTCCAAGACGCCTACGTATCCACATGGGAATCAAAGCCACGTAGTTCTTCTCTTTGATGACTCAAGAACACAAAAATGGAGGAGGAAACTAGCCAAACCCGAAATGGCCATGGAAGAGGGAGAGAAAATGTGTTTCCTATTCTTGTCTTGTGTTTGTTATGTTGAAAAAAGATGACTTAAACATAACAAAACCCATACTTGTCCAACTAAAGGCATGGGACAAGTATGGTGTCAAGTAAGGTGTAAATAGGACAAAGTATGGCAAGACAAGATTGGGTTAGGTGGTGAATCACCAACACCTTAATCCTTGTCTTGCTTACTTAGTACTAATTAATCAAGACTTGATTAATTAGTTCCATGGGCCTTGGTTGCATGGGCCTTTCATGGGCCTCTTGGAACATGGCCCGTGACCATTTCCAACGAGGTCCCGTGATTCGCTCATCGCCTCCATGCCTTCCATACCGGAAATGTCCAACATTATCCGACGCGATCAATCCCAAGACTCCAAGCCTTGTCTCGATCCGTAAAGTCCTATTCACTTACGGGCACATGACCCAAAACCCAGTTTTGGTCATGTCCCGAGACAACTCCCTTTTGGCCATTCTCCATAAATGTGTCAATGAGTTTCATCCTCCGGTGTGACCCTTAGGTTTATGCATGTCAATAGATCAACGTAAAATCCCATTTTACTTGATCCTATTTAAGTGGCAACTAACGAGACTTTAGTATTGCCTGACACTACATAACGAATCGACCCTGTCGATTCTAACCTTTCCGTCGTCCCTGTCATTATCCTTTTATCTCCGATATCCTGATTGAGATAAGGCATAGAGCCGTCATCCTTATTATTCTCAATCACCGTTCCTTGATATGTGAGATGACTGAAGATATGATACCCAGTATCATGTGCATGGCCATGCTATTCTTCCAGTCACTCTCGATCAAGTGGCCGAGAACCGATATCTTTCCCATACCTTAGTATGAGGGATAAATCCCTTAGCCGTCTTTCGTGTCACTCATGTAGCCCGTCCCCAAGCCAATCCTGGCCGTTATGGAAGCCCTGTTACGGACAACGTTAGGCTCAGGTCAAACTCAGTTGTTGACTACATAGCGATCACAAAGACTCCTTGGTCTAAGGATACATGACAAGCTACAACACTGAATATGTTCATGACTTAATCTATGGCACATATTCAGGGCGGGTCGTCCAATATCATGTCCCACATGATATCTATGATCAGACTCCGGAATCCCATTCCAATGACTAACAGAACGTAAGCCATAAAGAGCCATCTTTCATACTAGTCGCTTCTAGTGAAGCTTTGTTGACTAGGGACCCATCGAGTGTGATCTATCTCGATCTATGGTTCTATTCGCATGGTGGGCATAGATCAGAGCACACATCGATATATTACTCCAACACATAAGTAATATAAAGCCGCTTTAATTTTATTGCTAACGATGATATATACATTTGGACATTTAGGATTGAACTACGGGCACTAAGACTAACAATCTCCCACTTGCCCTAGTTCCAATCTAAACTCCAATATGTCCCCATCGACTTTACATGTCTAACATGTTCAGGCAGTGACACTGCCTTAGTCAAAGGGTTGGCTATGTTATCATCTGTTGCAATATCGGTTATCTTCACTTCACCTCAGTTCAGTATTTATCTGATGAGGTGGATACGCCGCAGTACATGTTTGGATTTGTTATGCGATCTAGGCTTTTAGCTTGCGCAATGGCCCTTGTGTTGTCGCAAAATGGATTCACCGGACTGGATGGGTTTTTAATTACACCCAGTCCTGCCATGAATTTCCAAATCCACATAGCCTCCTTAGCTGCCTCTGCAGCATCCATGTACTTGGCCTCTGTCGTAGATTCGGCAATGGTATCTTGCTTTACGCTTTCCCAGCTAAAGCTCTGCCATTCAGCGTAAACACATATCCTGATTGACTTCTAAAGTCATCTGGATTTGTCTTGGAAAACTAGCGTCTACTCATCCTTCGACGACTAGTTCAGCATCATGTTTCCCCCGGGTTAGAATGATGTCTACTGGTACAACATAAGGCTTACGAGACGTCTGGTCTCATACATGTCATGGCATATATGATCGATCCTGCCCCCAGGCGCATAGGATTCTCATCATCCTTTTCAGCTCATCAGGTGTCTTAGGACACTGAGTCTTGCTGAGATGAATGCCATGACTAGTGGGTAAGAGTCCTTTCTTTGAATCGAGCATTAAGAACCTACTCAATGCCTTGTTCACATAGGTTCCCTGACTTAAATCCAAGACCCTCTTGGTGCGATCTCTACATATCTTAATCCTTAAGATATGAGAAGCATCGCCTAAGTCCTTTATTGAAAAACACTTCCTCAACCAAGCTTTAGTCTCGTGCAAGGTTGGGATGTCGTTTTCAATGAGAACCAGAAAGGTAATATTGCTCCCACTAGCCTTCTTATAAACGCAAGATTCATCCTCGTTCTTGATTAAGCCAAATCCAATTACAGCTTCATCAAAACGAAGGATCCAACTTCGAGAAGTTCGTTTCAATCCATAAATGGATTTCAACAACTTATAAATCTTTCCTTTATTCTTCGGATCGTCAAAACCTTTGGGCCGAGACAAACAAACGTACTCAGTCAAATTTCCATTTAGGAAAGCGGTTTTGACATCCACTTGCCATATCTCGTAATTATGATACGCAGTTATGTCAAGAAGAATTTGGATCGATTTTGACCATAGCCACTAAGGAGAAGGTTTCCTCATAGTCAATCCATTGGATCTGCCTATAACCTTTCGCCACCAGTTGAGCTTTGTAGGTCAGAGGGTTGCCGTCCATGTCCATCTTCACCTTGAAGATCCATTTGCATCCTATGGTCCTCACACCATTGATGGGATCAACCGGTTCCCAGACTCGGTTGTCCGACATGGATTGCATTTCCTCCCTCATGGCTCCCAGCCATAACTCGGAGTCGGGCCCATCCACGACTTCTTGAAAGGTGGCTGGATCATCGTGATCCACCATGACTTCATTGTCACCTCCGGATACCATATCTTGGAGGTGGAAGATTGATCCTTTCAAATCGCCTTGGACCTTCCGGAATTGTAACAGGAATTGGTTCTTACTCTACGACAATCTCTGGCTCCTTTCTACTGGGTTGCCAATTGGTTTAAACAGATCTGTACCATCCTGAATTTCTTCGAGATGCACAGTCCTCCCAATGACGTCTTTGGAAACAAAACTTCTTTTCCATAAAGACCCCACCCCAAGCGACGAACACCATGTTCTCACTGGGATTGTAGAAATAGTATCCCCTTGTTGCTTTGGGATACCACACGAAGGTGCATATCTCAGATCTTGGTTCGAGCTTAGTCGAAACCAAATGTTTCACATAAGCCTCGCAACCACAAATCTTTAGGAAGGACAAAGCGGGCATCATCCCGTACCATTTTTAAAATGGTGTCCCTTCCACACCATTCGTCGAAGCCCGATTCACTATGAATGCGGTCGTCTCTAGAGCAAAACCCCTAAAAGAGATTGGGAGATCAGTCCAACTAATCATGGAACAGACCATTGTCTAACAATGTCCGATTTCTCCGTTTGGCTACACCTTTCAATTACAGTGACCTAGGAGGAGTCCATTTCAAAAGGATCCCATTCTCTTTTAGATGATCTAATAACTCTGTGGTCAAGTATTTTCCACCTCGATCCAATCGAAGTGCCTTAATACCTTTGTCGAGCTGGTTTTCTACTATAGTCTTAAACTCTTTGAATTTATCAAAAGCTTCAGACTTATGTCTCATCGAATAGACATAACCATATTTACTGTAATCATCAGTAAATGTGATAAAGTAGCTAAAACCCCTCCTGGCAAGTGAACTTATTGGTCTACACACATTCGAGTGTATCAGCCCCAATAATTCACCCGCCCTTTCATCGCGATCGATAAAGGGCACTTTAGTCATTTTGCCCATCAAACAAACCTTGCACCTATCGATCGAATGGAATTCGAATGAACCTGAAAGCCCGCACTTCTGAAGTGCTGATAGGCGCTTCTTGTTTATGCGACCCAAATGACAGTACCATAACAGAGTTAGGTTTAAATCGTTGGATTTAGACCTCTTGGTATTAACGGAATATATAGAACTTGAGGCATTGTTACCCATATCTAATATGTACAATCCTCCAACCATGTCAGTACTGGTATAAAACATATCATTGCATAGAACATTGAAAACTCCATTTCCAATATTAACATTATATCCTTCCTTGTCAAACACGGATACAGATATAATATTCCTACTAAGAGTAGGTATGCAATATACATTATACAATACTAAGACAAGGCCTCTTGGCAAAGCAAGACTCATGGATCCTACAGCAGTTGCCACAACTCTGAGGTCCATTTCGTGCTTTCCAAATCTCTCCTACTTTCAGCCACCATATATTAGTGCATGTGTGAGATTCAGTCATGGTATCTAATACCCATGAATCTTTGGAAGTAGAGAGATGTAGCTCTATAGAGTTAATACCGAATGAAGGCACGGTCCCACCGCCCTTCCTTAGATCATCCAGGTTTCCTGATGAAGGCGCAGTCCTACTGCCCTTCTTCAGATCATCCAGGCTATTTGATGAAGGCACAGTCCCACTGCCCTTCTTCAGATCAGCCGTGAACTTCCTGTAATCCCGGTTCCAATGACCAGGCTGTTGGCAGTAGAAGAAGACATTCTCAGGTGTCTCATCTTTCCTACCAAGTGCGCATGGGCCCAGCCCTTGCCACTTCCAATTCCCTTGTTGACCATCAGAATATCCTTGGATCCCAGATCCCTGAGATATTCTTCTCAGCAGTTAATGACACTTCATGTAACTCTGATATGGTCTTAGAGACAGCCTTGTCAAGGACATATTCTTTGCGTTCAGACTTGAGGACTATCCTCAAAATTCTGTACCAGTCCAAATAGTTTGTCCCATTTAGCTTGACCCTGTCAAGAATGGTTTTTAATGACAAACTATTAATGTTCGCTGAATTTGCCATTTGATCTACAACAGATAAAATTCAATCAGTAAACTGAATAAATTTTATGAAGATCAAGCTTAAACACCAACAATCAATTCTAAACCTTTAGAATCTGAAACCAAGATCCTTGATTCACTCGATTAAGCTGAACTAATGCTCACCACTTAATCGAGCTATGTAGGTAGGACTCCATCCAATCACATCCAATGTGACTCCTGGCTAGGGTATGTACTTATGTACACGACTTACCCTATCTGTTACCCTAGCTCAACCTCAGGCTGAGAATCGTAGTCGGGTCCACCAATTTTCAACTATGGCTCGTCACTATGTAGGTGCTCCGCTAATGCGCACGACACCCACATATGTCGTCCAAACCTACTACCCCGCTTTCCCATGGATGCTCCGCTAATGCGCACGACACCCATAGGACGGGGAGGTAGTAAGGTGTTGATGATTGGGAGGTATCGGACATGACCCGCTTTTACTTGTCCAGTTGTGTTCAAAACTTTGGCACATCCTAGATGCGATGAGCACATCAACTACATTCCAAATGCAATGATGCCTCAAATTACATCCAATGTAATTCTTCCTTTGAACCCGTCAACTACATCCAATGCAATGACGGTTCTAAGGGTTCACACACAAGGATTAAAATTCCAATTTTATCTTTGCATGTGAGGTGATATGCTCGGTAAATAAAGTTAAGCATGCAATTCTAAAGCACATAGAATTAATCATGCATAAACTAAACCAAGCATAAAGCGATAAATGTGCACATAATAGCCCCCTAAACTAACTCCCACTAGCTTCTTGAGCTCCACCGACTCCAAGCCGATGCCAACACCCGAAAAGCCACCAAATGACCTTTTCGCCCTTTCTTCATCTTGAGTAAAAAAATACAATTTAATACACGACTCGCAGGTCGGGAATAAATAAATATTACAAACAAGTGGTTCGACGACCACACCTTGAAAGAATAATTACACGCTAACACTAACGGCTCGCAGGCCGTGAAAAGCGATAAATAATTAAATCGAGCTCGGGGCTATTATGTACACCATGCCAACATCACATCACACATCGTGTTATCAAACAAGCATGTTATCAAACATCATGTGATTTTCCGGTTTTAATTAATAGCCAAGTTTCGAATTTTTTTTTTGATGCTCGGTTTATCGAAACCGTTCAAAAATGAAACTTTTGAACATTTGATCTTCGAGTTCATCATGACGGTTCCAAACTCGTCATAACTAACAAAACGGTTTAGCCTTGGCATATCAACCATCCAATGGTCATGCTTGGCCTAGCTCCGTCCAACGGAGCCCCGTTCGGTCCCGGTTTCGGCTCCCCGAGAGTCCCGCTCCCGAGACCCGAAAAATCAAATTTTTTTCAAAATTTCCAGATTTGAAATAATTTTCAAAAAATCATTTTACATGTATTAAATCCATAAACAATAATTTAAAACATGTTATCAAACAATTTAGCAAAACAACATGCCAAAAACGAAACTTTCAAGCAAAACCGAAACTTTGAACACCGTCTTGTGAATCCCGAAGGTAGCACGGCTCTGATACCACTGTTGGGTCTCGAGGTAGGGTTGGAGATGAACCAACTCGCAGCGGAAAATCAATGAAAACCAAGAGACAATTAGAACCATGAAACAACTAACAAAGAATGGATTAACAAGAGAAAAATTCAGCACTAGTTCTTACCAAAACAAGAACACCGGTTAACGAATGATTGGCTTGAGTCTCCAAGACGCCTACGTATCCACATGGGAATCAAAGCCACGTAGTTCTTCTCTTTGATGACTCAAGAACACAAAAATGGAGGAGGAAACTAGCCAAACCCGAAATGGCCATGGAAGAGGGAGAGAAAATGTGTTTCCTATTCTTGTCTTGTGTTTGTTATGTTGAAAAAAGATGACTTAAACATAACAAAACCCATACTTGTCCAACTAAAGGCATGGGACAAGTATGGTGTCAAGTAAGGTGTAAATAGGACAAAGTATGGCAAGACAAGATTGGGTTAGGTGGTGAATCACCAACACCTTAATCCTTGTCTTGCTTACTTAGTACTAATTAATCAAGACTTGATTAATTAGTTCCATGGGCCTTGGTTGCATGGGCCTTTCATGGGCCTCTTGGAACATGGCCCGTGACCATTTCCAACGAGGTCCCGTGATTCGCTCATCGCCTCCATGCCTTCCATACCGGAAATGTCCAACATTATCCGACGCGATCAATCCCAAGACTCCAAGCCTTGTCTCGATCCGTAAAGTCCTATTCACTTACGGGCACATGACCCAAAACCTAGTTTTGGTCATGTCCCGAGACAACTCCCTTTTGGCCATTCTCCATAAATGTGTCAATGAGTTTCATCCTCCGGTGTGACCCTTAGGTTTATGCATGTCAATAGATCAACGTAAAATCCCATTTTACTTGATCCTATTTAAGTGGCAACTAACGAGACTTTAGTATTGCCTGACACTACATAACGAATCGACCCTGTCGATTCTAACCTTTCCGTCGTCCCTGTCATTATCCTTTTATCTCCGATATCCTGATTGAGATAAGGCATAGAGCCGTCATCCTTATTATTCTCAATCACCGTTCCTTGATATGTGAGATGACTGAAGATATGATACCCAGTATCATGTGCATGGCCATGCTATTCTTCCAGTCACTCTCGATCAAGTGGCCGAGAACCGATATCTTTCCCATACCTTAGTATGAGGGATAAATCCCTTAGCCGTCTTTCGTGTCACTCATGTAGCCCGTCCCCAAGCCAATCCTGGCCGTTATGGAAGCTCTGTTACGGACAACGTTAGGCTCAGGTCAAACTCAGTTGTTGACTACATAGCGATCACAAAGACTCCTTGGTCTAAGGATACATGACAAGCTACAACACTGAATATGTTCATGACTTAATCTATGGCACATATTCAGGGCGGGTCGTCCAATATCATGTCCCACATGATATCTATGATCAGACTCCGGAATCCCATTCCAATGACTAACAGAACGTAAGCCATAAAGAGCCATCTTTCATACTAGTCGCTTCTAGTGAAGCTTTGTTGACTAGGGACCCATCGAGTGTGATCTATCTCGATCTATGGTTCTATTCGCATGGTGGGCATAGATCAGAGCACACATCGATATATTACTCCAACACATAAGTAATATAAAGCCGCTTTAATTTTATTGCTAACGATGATATATACATTTGGACATTTAGGATTGAACTACGGGCACTAAGACTAACACGATTGCCTAATAAACTCTATCTCCTCTAAAAAAAACATTGAAATTACCCGGAATCAATTGTCTTACTGGTAATCGGGAATACATGAAAGATGTTTGTCCATGTATTTCCAGACATGTCACCTTTGGAGATGGGTTCAAGGAAAAAGTCATAGGTATGGGGAATTGAAATTACCCGGAATCAATTGTCTTACTGAAGCACTTCTAGTTGATGGACTCATAACAAACTTGTTTAGTTTAAGCCAACTCTATGACTTAGATCTAACTGTGGAGTTTAACAAAAACAAGTGTGTTGTGCTGGATAAGAAGCTGAATGCACTCATGATTGACACACGATCACAAGACAATTGCTACACTTTGTCTCTACCGGAATCATCAACATAATCATGTTCTTCAACTTGTTTATTGAAAAAAGGAGATGAAGCTGAATTATTGCACCAAAGACTTGGCCACTTGAATCTAAGAAGTATGCACATAATCATTGTAAAAAAGGCCAATAGTAAGCATACCCGATTTGAAAATTCGTGAAGGAAAAATATGTGGTGACTGCCAAAATCAGTAAACAGATCAAGATGTAACACAAGAAGGTCAAACATCTAAGAGTCTCTCGAGTTTTGGAGTTACTCCACATTGATCTGATGGGGCCTAGGCAAATTAAAAGTTTGGGTAGGAAAAAGTATGTCATGGTGTGTGTTGATGATTTCTCAAGTTACACATGGGTAGATTTCATCCGTGAGAAATGATACACTGTTTTTGTGTTTAAAGCTTACTGCAACAGAGTACAATGTGAGCAAGGAGATAAAATTAGTGAAATACTTCGAGTCCGAAGTGATCACAAAAAAGAATTTGAGAACTCTAGCTTTGCTAAATTCTGTGATCAAGAAGGAATTTTTCACGAATTCTCTACTCCTGTTACGCCTTAATAGAATGTAATTATGGAGAGGAAGAATCGTATTATACATGAAATGGCTCGGGTGATGATCCATGCTAAGAACATCACAATAGGGTAAGTCTCAGACCAGGCACTACCACCACTATGTGTGAACCGTGGAGAGGACGGAAGCCTACTGTAATATATTTCCACATACTTGGGTCTATAGCAGACACTAGTCTAACCCTGGTGAGGAACACTGGATAACGGTCAAGGCGATTCTCAAATATTTGAGAAGAATCAAGGACGTGTTTCTGGTGTACGGGGGAAAAGATGATGTTGAACTAGTCGTTAATGGATATGTAGACGGTAGTTTCCAAATAGATCCAAATGACTTTAGAAGTCAGTTAAAATATGTGTTTATGTTGAATGATGGTGCTTTCAGTTGTAATTGCTAGAAGAAAGAAATCGTCGATGTCTTCACGATAGAGGCCGAATACATATCGGTTGTAGAGGCAACCATGAAGGTTGTATGGATCAAAAAGTTCACGGCAGGGTTGGTTTAATTAAAAACTCATCCAGCCTGGTGAACCTATTTTGCGACAACACAAGGGCCATTGTGAAAGCTAAAGAGCCCAGATCCCATAAAAGATCCAAACATATACTGCGACGATACCACCTCATCAGAGAAATATTGAACCGAGTTGATGTGAAGATAACCTATATTGAAACTGATGATAACATAGCCGACCTATTGACTAAGGCACTGTCGTTTCCAAAACATAAGAGGCATTTAAGGTCAATGGGAAGAGATTAAAGTTTAGGTTGAAAGTAAGGAAAGTGGGAGATTGTTAGCCTTAGTGCCCGTAGTTCAATCATAAATGTCCATATGTATATATCATCATTAGGAATAAAATTAATGTGGCTTTATATTACTTATGTGTTGGAGAAATATATCATTGTGTGTTCTCATCTATGCCCACAATGTGAATAGAACCATAGAGCGAGATAGATCACACTCAATGGGTCCCTAGTAATCAAAGCTTCACTAGAAGCGACTAGTCAAAGAGATCGTTATTTATTGCTAACGTTATGTTAGTCATTAGAATGGGATTCCGAAGTCTGGTCATAGATATCATGTGGGACATGATATTGGACGACCCGCCCTGAATATGTGCCATAAATTGAGTCATGAACATATTTAGTGTCGTATCTTGTCATGTACCCTTAGACCAAGGAGTCTTGTGATCGCTATGTAGTCAACTAATGAGTTTTACATGAGCACAACGTTGTCCGTAACAGTGCTTCCTTAATGGCTAGGATTGGCTTGGGGCCGAACTTTGTGAGTGATACGAAAGACGTATAAGGGATTTATACCTCATATTGCGGTACGGGAAAGATATCGCTTCTCGGCCGCTTGATCGAGAGTGACTGACGGAATATCATGTCCATGAAAATGATACTAGGTATCATATATTCAATCATCTCACATATCAAGGAATAGTGATTAAGAATAATAAGGATGACGGCTCTATGCCTTATCTCAATTAGATATCTGTGATAAAAGGATAAGGGATAACTTCAAAAAGTCGCATAAAACTATAGGCGTTTATCACCTACATACCCACTTCCATTTTTATTTCATACGACCCCCCAAACTATCCATATTTTATCATAGTTTGATTTTCTGATAGTTTTTCTGTTAGTTTTTTCAGAAATGATGAAAATACCCCTACCCTTATAAACCCCAATATCAACCATGACTTTCACATAATTACGAAAATGTCATTACACATAAAATAAGAAAATTAAGAAATCAAAATTAATTTTTATTTATTTTCAGAAAGTAAGAAAAAATATTTTTTTTATTTATCTTCATAAAATAAGAAAAAATAATTATTTATTTATTTATTTTCAAAAAAATAAAGGAAATAAGAAAAAATATTTATTTTTTATTTACTTTCAGCGGATAAAAAAATAAATTTTCACCTAAAAAAATTATGTTTTGTCTATTTTCCACAAATTATTTTTTCTGGAAATTATTTCTAGAAAAAAAAATATTTTTTTATTTATTTTTAGAAAATAAGAAAATGAAAAAAATAATTATTTTTATTTATTTTCTGAAAATAAGAAATTATTATATTTTAGTTTCTGAAAATAAATAAAAAAATAATTTTTTCTAGAAAACACACAAATAGTAATTTTTTAGGTGAAAATTGATTTTTTCTTATCTTCTGAAAATAAATAAAAAATTATTGTTTTTTCTTATTTCCTTATTTTCTAAAAATAAATATGTAATTATTATTTATGAAAAAATATATATATATATAAATAATTATTTTTTCTTATTTCTGAAAATAAATAAACAATATTTTTTATATTCTTATTTTCTAAAAGTAAATAAAAAATAATTATTTTTCTTTTTTTCATATTTTCTGAAAATAAATAAAAATTAATTTTGATTTCTTAATTTTTTATTTTATGTGTAATGACATTTTTGTAATTATGTGAAAGTCATGATTGATATTAGGGTTTATAAGGGTAGGGGTATTTTCGTCATTTCTGAAAAAACTAACAGAAAAACTGATAGAAAATTAAACGGTGATAAACTATGGATAGTTTGGGGGGTCGTATGAAAAAAATATAGAAATGGGTATGTAGGTGATAAACGCGTATAGTTTTATGCAGGTTTTTGAAGTTATCCCAAAGGATAATGACAGGGACGATAGAAAGGTTAGAATCGACAAGGTCGATTCGTTATGCAGTAATAGGTTATACTAAAGTCTTGTTAGTTTACGCTTATGTAGGATCAAGTAAAATGGGATTTTACGTTAATCTACCGACATGCATAAACCTAAGGGTAACACAGGAGGTTGAAACTCATTAACACATTTATGGAGAATGGCCAAGAAGGAAGTTGTCATGGGGCATGACCAAAACTGGGTTTGGGTCATCTGTCCGTAAGTAATTAGGACTTTACGGATCGAGACAAGACTTGGAGTCTTGGGATTGATCGCGTCGGATAATGTTGGACATATCCGGGATGGAAGGCGTTGAGGCGATGAGCGCATCACGGGACCTCATCAGGAATGGCCAGGGGCCATTACCCGTAATGCCCATGGACGGACAATGCCACCAAAGGCCCATGGAACCAACTAGTTAAGTCTTAACTAAATGGTTCTAACTAAACTACTTAGATTAGGTAGTTGGTGATTCAATCCACCAAATTACCACCAATTTCTAGCTACTTTAAACCATCTTTTGTCATATTTACTATTATTATATTATATTGATGGGATAAGATGACTTAAGAGTCATCTTTTCAACATAATAAGACACAACACACAAAAAGAAGAACAATTTATCTTCTTCGCTCCCTTCAATTTCAAGTTTGGCTTGCTCTGTCAATCTTGTTGTGTTCTTGAGTTCTCAAACTCAATAAATATGTGGCTTTGACTCCTTGGAGGATACATAGGCGTCTTGGATACTCAAGCCAATCATATTTCCTTGGTGTTCTCTCCATTTCTCGTGAGTTCTTGAACTAATTGGTAAGAACACGTGTGTTGATTTTTGATCTTGTGTATCTAATCTTTGGTAGTGTTTCCAAGACATGGTCTCGACTTTTATTTGCTTCCGCTGCGAGTATGCGTTCATACCCTCCAACGAGACCCAATAATTTGCACTCACACACCATTCGTAACTGAATGAGTTGTTTCGAGTTGGATTCACACTCGGAATGTAACTGAAGAGGTATGAAGATGTGGTTGCGTGATTGAGATTCACGATCAACCCTGAAGAGCAAGAACAAGTCGATTCTAAAGGGCTCAAAGAAATCTGAGATAGAGGGGCTTGTAGAGTGGAATCAAGAGTGACTCTTGGATTTAGGGGGAGACCTTGATTAGGTTTTCACTTTGTATTAATAACATAGGTCCGATCTAGGATGATCTGAGGAACTTGTATGTTGATTATTACATTATAGTGAAACCTTTCTATTGGCAAAGTTTTCCCCCATATGTAGGTATGAATCACCAAACTAGGTTACCAATCTCTGTGTCTTTACGATTGATTGTTCTTCATTTTTTAATTCTCCATATTGTTCTGACGCAAGATGTATGTCCACATGTCATAACATCATATACTACATTGTAATGTCTTCACATCTCGGACGACATCTTGCTAATGCAACTAACTATAATTTAAGTTGGGATTAGCATCAGAATGATATTCAAAGTAATGGCACTAGTTCAACTACTTCAATAATAATACTGTTAGTCTTAGTGCACGTAGTTCAATCCTAAATGTCCAAATGTATATATCATCATTAACAATAAAATTAAAGCGGATTTATATTACTTATGTGTTGGAGTAATATATCGATGTGTGCTCTGATCTATGCCCACCATGCGAATAGAACCATACATCGAGATAGATCACACTCGATGGGTCCCTAGTAAACAATGCTTCACTAGAAGCGACTAGTATGAAAGATGGCTCTTTATGGCTTACGTTCTGTTAGTCATTGGAATGAGATTCCAGAGTCTGATCCTAGATCTCATGTGGGACATGATATTGGATGACCCGACATGAATATGTGTCATATATCAAGTCATGGATGTTGGGTCTCGAGGTAGGGTTGGAGATGAACCAACTCGCAGCGGAAAATCAATAAAAACCAAGAGACGATTAAAACCATGAAACAACTAACAAAGAATGGATTCACAAGAGAAAAATTCAGCACTATCTCTTACCAAAACAAGAACACCGGTTAACGAATGATTGGCTTGAGTCTCCAAGACGCCTACGTATCCACATGGGAATCAAAGCCACGTAGTTCTTCTCTTTGAGGACTCAAGAACACAAAAATGGAGGAGGAAACTAGCCAAACCCGAAATGGCCATGGAAGAGGGAGAGAAAATGTGTTTCCTATTCTTGTCTTGTGTTTGTTATGTTGAAAAAAGATGACTTAAACATAACAAAACCCATACTTGTCCAACTAAAGGCATGGGACAAGTATGGTGTCAAGTAAGGTGTAAATAGGACAAAGTATGGCAAGACAAGATTGGGTTAGGTGGTGAATCACCAACACCTTAATCCTTGTCTTGCTTACTTAGTACTAATTAATCAAGACTTGATTAATTAGTTCCATGGGCCTTGGTTGCATGGGCCTTTCATGGGCCTCTTGGAACATGGCCCGTGACCATTTCCAACGAGGTCCCGTGATTCGCTCATCGCCTCCATGCCTTCCATACCGGAAATGTCCAACATTATCCGACGCGATCAATCCCAAGACTCCAAGCCTTGTCTCGATCCGTAAAGTCCTATTCACTTACGGGCACATGACCCAAAACCCAGTTTTGGTCATGTCCCGAGACAACTCCCTTTTGGCCATTCTCCATAAATGTGTCAATGAGTTTCATCCTCCGGTGTGACCCTTAGGTTTATGCATGTCAATAGATCAACGTAAAATCCCATTTTACTTGATCCTATTTAAGTGGCAACTAACGAGACTTTAGTATTGCCTGACACTGCATAGCGAATCGACCCTGTCGATTCTAACCTTTCCGTCGTCCCTGTCATTATCCTTTTATCTCCGATATCCTGATTGAGATAAGGCATAGAGCCGTCATCCTTATTATTCTCAATCACCGTTCCTTGATATGTGAGATGACTGAAGATATGATACCCAGTATCATGTGCATGGCCATGCTATTCTTCCAGTCACTCTCGATCAAGTGGCCGAGAACCGATATCTTTCCCATACCTTAGTATGAGGGATAAATCCCTTAGCCGTCTTTCGTGTCACTCATGTAGCCCGTCCCCAAGCCAATCCTGGCCGTTATGGAAGCCCTGTTACGGACAACGTTAGGCTCAGGTCAAACTCAGTTGTTGACTACATAGCGATCACAAAGACTCCTTGGTCTAAGGATACATGACAAGCTACAACACTGAATATGTTCATGACTTAATCTATGGCACATATTCAGGGTGGGTCGTCCAATATCATGTCCCACATGATATCTATGATCAGACTCCGGAATCCCATTCCAATGACTAACAGAACGTAAGCCATAAAGAGCCATCTTTCATACTAGTCGCTTCTAGTGAAGCTTTGTTGACTAGGGACCCATCGAGTGTGATCTATCTCGATCTATGGTTCTATTCGCATGGTGGGCATAGATCAGAGCACACATCGATATATTACTCCAACACATAAGTAATATAAAGCCGCTTTAATTTTATTGCTAACGATGATATATACATTTGGACATTTAGGATTGAACTACGGGCACTAAGACTAACAATCTCCCACTTGCCCTAGTTCCAATCTAAACTCCAATATGTCCCCATCGACTTTACATGTCTAACATGTTCAGGCAGTGACACTGCCTTAGTCAAAGGGTTGGCTATGTTATCATCTGTTGCAATATCGGTTATCTTCACTTCACCTCAGTTCAGTATTTATCTGATGAGGTGGATACCCCGCAGTACATGTTTGGATTTGTTATACGATCTAGGCTTTTAGCTTGCGCAATGGCCCTTGTGTTGTCGCAAGATGGATTCACCGGGCTGGATGGGTTTTTAATTACACCCAGTCCTGCCATGAATTTCCAAATCCACATAGCCTCCTTAGCTGCCTCTGCAGCATCCATGTACTTGGCCTCTGTCGTAGATTCGGCAATGGTATCTTGCTTTACGCTTTCCCAGCTAAAGCTCTGCCATTCAGCGTAAACACATATCCTGATTGACTTCTAAAGTCATCTGGATTTGTCTTGGAAAACTAGCGTCTACTCATCCTTCGACGACTAGTTCAGCATCATCTTTCCCCCGGGTTAGAATGATGTCTACTGGTACAACATAAGGCTTACGAGACGTCTGGTCTCATACATGTCATGGCATATATGATCGATCCTGCCCCCAGGCGCATAGGATTCTCATCATCCTTTTCAGCTCATCAGGTGTCTTAGGACACTGAGTCTTGCTGAGATGAATGCCATGACTAGTGGGTAAGAGTCCTTTCTTTGAATCGAGCATTAAGAACCTACTCAATGCCTTGTTCACATAGGTTCCCTGACTTAAATCCAAGACCCTCTTGGTGCGATCTCTACATATCTTAATCCTTAAGATATGAGAAGCATCACCTAAGTCCTTTATTGAAAAACACTTCCTCAACCAAGCTTTAGTCTCGTGCAAGGTTTGGATGTCGTTTTCAATGAGAACCAGAAAGGTAATATTGCTCCCATTAGCCTTCTTATAAACGCAAGATTCATCCTCGTTCTTGATTAAGCCAAATCCAATTACAGCTTCATCAAAACGAAGGATCCAACTCCGAGAAGTTCGTTTCAATCCATAAATGGATTTCAACAACTTATAAATCTTTCCTTTATTCTTCGGATCGTCAAAACCTTTGGGCCGAGACATACAAACGTACTCAGTCAAATTTCCATTTAGGAAAGCGGTTTTGACATCCACTTGCCATATCTCGTAATTATGATACGCAGTTATGTCAAGAAGAATTTGGATCGATTTTGACCATAGCCACTAAGGAGAAGGTTTCCTCATAGTCAATCCATTGGATCTGCCTATAACCTTTCGCCACCAGTTGAGCTTTGTAGGTCAGAGGGTTGCCGTCCATGTCCATCTTCACCTTGAAGATCCATTTGCATCCTATGGTCCTCACACCATTGATGGGATCAACCGGTTCCCAGACTCGGTTGTCCGACATGGATTGCATTTCCTCCCTCATGGCTCCCAGCCATAACTCGGAGTCGGGCCCATCCACGACTTCTTGAAAGGTGGCTGGATCATCGTGATCCACCATGACTTCATTGTCACCTCCGGATACCATATCTTGGAGGTGGAAGATTGATCCTTTCAAATCGCCTTGGACCTTCCGGAATTGTAACAGGAATTGGTTCTTACTCTACGACAATCTCTGGCTCCTTTCTACTGGGTTGCCAATTGGTTTAAACAGATCTGTACCATCCTGAATTTCTTCGAGATGCACAGTCCTCCCAATGACGTCTTTGGAAACAAAACTTCTTTTCCATAAAGACCCCACCCCAAGCGACGAACACCATGTTCTCACTGGGATTGTAGAAATAGTATCCCCTTGTTGCTTTGGGATACCACACGAAGGTGCATATCTCAGATCTTGGTTCGAGCTTAGTCGAAACCAAATGTTTCACATAAGCCTCGCAACCACAAATCTTTAGGAAGGACAAAGCGGGCATCATCCCGTACCATTTTTAAAATGGTGTCCCTTCCACACCATTCGTCGAAGCCCGATTCACTATGAATGCGGTCGTCTCTAGAGCAAAACCCCTAAAAGAGATTGGGAGATCAGTCCAACTAATCATGGAACAGACCATTGTCTAACAATGTCCGATTTCTCCGTTTGGCTACACCTTTCAATTACAGTGACCTAGGAGGAGTCCATTTCAAAAGGATCCCATTCTCTTTTAGATGATCTAATAACTCTGTGGTCAAGTATTTTCCACCTCGATCCAATCGAAGTGCCTTAATACCTTTGTCGAGCTGGTTTTCTACTATAGTCTTAAACTCTTTGAATTTATCAAAAGCTTCAGACTTATGTCTCACCGAATAGACATAACCATATTTACTGTAATCATCAGTAAATGTGATAAAGTAGCTAAAACCCCTCCTGGCAAGTGAACTTATTGGTCTACACACATTCGAGTGTATCAGCCCCAATAATTCACCCGCCCTTTCATCGAGATCGATAAAGGGCACTTTAGTCATTTTGCCCATCAAACAAACCTTGCACCTATCGATCGAATGGAATTCGAATGAACCTGAAAGCCCGCACTTCTGAAGTGCTGATAGGCGCTTCTTGTTTATGCGACCCAAATGACAGTACCATAACAGAGTTAGGTTTAAATCGTTGGATTTAGACCTCTTGGTATTAACGGAATATATAGAACTTGAGGCATTGTTACCCATATCTAATATGTACAATCCTCCAACCATGTCAGTACTGGTATAAAACATATCATTGCATAGAACATTGAAAACTCCATTTCCAATATTAACATTATATCCTTCCTTGTCAAACACGGATACAGATATAATATTCCTACTAAAAGTAGGTATGCAATATACATTATACAATACTAAGACAAGGCCTCTTGGCAAAGCAAGACTCATGGATCCTACAGCAGTTGCCACAACTCTGAGGTCCATTTCGTGCTTTCCAAATCTCTCCTACTTTCAGCCACCATATATTAGTGCATGTGTGAGATTCAGTCATGGTATCTAATACCCATGAATCTTTGGAAGTAGAGAGATGTAGCTCTATAGAGTTAATACCGATTGAAGGCACGGTCCCACCGCCCTTCCTTAGATCATCCAGGTTTCCTGATGAAGGCGCAGTCTTACTGCCCTTCTTCAGATCATCCAGGCTATTTGATGAAGGCGCAGTCCCACTGCCCTTCTTCAGATCAGCCGTGAACTTCCTGTAATCCCGGTTCCAATGACCAGGCTGTTGGCAGTAGAAGCAGACATTCTCAGGTGTCTCATCTTTCCTGCCAAGTGCGCATGGGCCCAGCCCATGCCACTTCCAATTCCCTTGTTGACCATCAGAATATCCTTGGATCCCAGATCCCTGAGATATTCTTCTCAGCAGTTAATGACACTTCATGTAACTCTGATATGGTCTTAGAGACAGCCTTGTCAAGGACATATTCTTTGCGTTCAGACTTGAGGACTATCCTCAAAATTCTGTACCAGTCCAAATAGTTTGTCCCATTTAGCTTGACCCTGTCAAGAATGGTTTTTAATGACAAACTATTAATGTTCGCTGAATTTGCCATTTGATCTACAACAGATAAAATTCAATCAGTAAACTGAATAAATTTTATGAAGATCAAGCTTAAACACCAACAATCAATTCTAAACCTTTAGAATCTGAAACCAAGATCCTTGATTCACTCGATTAAGCTGAACTAATGCTCACCACTTAATCGAGCTATGTAGGTAGGACTCCATCCAATCACATCCAATGTGACTCTTGGCTAGGGTATGTACTTATGTACACGACTTACCCTATCTGTTACCCTAGCTCAACCTCAGGCCGAGAATCGTAGTCGGGTCCACCAATTTTCAACTATGGCTCGTCACTATGTAGGTGCTCCGCTAATGCGCACGACACCCACATATGTCGTCCAAACCTACTACCCCGCTTCCCCATGGATGCTCCGCTAATGCGCACGACAACCATAGGACGGGGAGGTAGTAAGGTGTTGATGATTGGGAGGTATCGGACATGACCCGCTTTTACTTGTCCAGTTGTGTTCAAAACTTTGGCACATCCTAGATGCGATGAGCACATCAACTACATTCCAAATGCAATGATGCCTCAAATTACATCCAATGTAATTCTTCCTTTGAACCCGTCAACTACATCCAATGCAATGACGGTTCTAAGGGTTCACACACAAGGATTAAAATTCCAATTTTATCTTTGCATGTGAGGTGATATGCTCGGTAAATAAAGTTAGGCATGCAATTCTAAAGCACATAGAATTAATCATGCATAAACTAAACCAAGCATAAAGCGATAAATGTGCACATAATAGCCCCCTAAACTAACTCCCACTAGCTTCTTGAGCTCCACCGACTCCAAGCCGATGCCAACACCCGAAAAGCCACCAAATGACCTTTTCGCCCTTTCTTCGTCTTGAGTAAAATATTACAATTTAATACACGACTCGCAGGTCGGGAATAAATAAATATTACAAACAAGTGGTTCGACGACCACACCTTGAAAGAATAATTACACGCTAACTCTAACGGCTCGCAGGCCGTGAAAAGCGATAAATAATTAAATCGAGCTCGGGGCTATTATGTACACCATGCCAACATCACATCACACATCGTGTTATCAAACAAGCATGTTATCAAACATCATGTGATTTTGCGGTTTTAATTAATAGCCAAGTTTCGAAATTTTTTGATGCTCGGTTTATCGAAACCGTTCAAAAATGAAACTTTTGAACATTTGATCTTCGAGTTCATCATGACGGTTCCAAAATCGTCATAACTAACAAAACGGTTTAGCCTTGGCATATCAACCATCCAATGGTCATGCTTGGCCTAGCTCCGTCCAACGGAGCCCCGTTCGGTCCCGGTTTCGGCTCCCCGAGAGTCCCGCTCCCGAGACCCGAAAAATCAAATTTTTTTCAAAATTTCCAGATTTGAAATAATTTTCAAAAATTCATTTTACATGCATTAAATCCATAAACAAGAATTTAAAACATGTTATCAAACAATTTAGCAAAACAACATGCCAAAAACGAAACTTTCAAGCAAAACCGAAACTATGAACACCGTCTTGTGAATCCCGAAGGTAGCACGGCTCTGATACCACTGTTGGGTCTCGAGGTAGGGTTGGAGATGAACCAACTCGCAGCGGAAAATCAATAAAAACCAAGAGACGATTAAAACCATGAAACAACTAACAAAGAATGGATTCACAAGAGAAAAATTCAGCACTATCTCTTACCAAAACAAGAACACCGGTTAACGAATGATTGGCTTGAGTCTCCAAGACGCCTACGTATCCACATGGGAATCAAAGCCACGTAGTTCTTCTCTTTGAGGACTCAAGAACACAAAAATGGAGGAGGAAACTAGCCAAACCCGAAATGGCCATGGAAGAGGGAGAGAAAATGTGTTTCCTATTCTTGTCTTGTGTTTGTTATGTTGAAAAAGATGACTTAAACATAACAAAACCCATACTTGTCCAACTAAAGGCATGGGACAAGTATGGTGTCAAGTAAGGTGTAAATAGGACAAAGTATGGCAAGACAAGATTGGGTTAGGTGGTGAATCACCAACACCTTAATCCTTGTCTTGCTTACTTAGTACTAATTAATCAAGACTTGATTAATTAGTTCCATGGGCCTTGGTTGCATGGGCCTTTCATGGGCCTCTTGGAACATGGCCCGTGACCATTTCCAACGAGGTCCCGTGATTCGCTCATCGCCTCCATGCCTTCCATACCGGAAATGTCCAACATTATCCGACGCGATCAATCCCAAGACTCCAAGCCTTGTCTCGATCCGTAAAGTCCTATTCACTTACGGGCACATGACCCAAAACCCAGTTTTGGTCATGTCCCGAGACAACTCCCTTTTGGCCATTCTCCATAAATGTGTCAATGAATTTCATCCTCCGGTGTGACCCTTAGGTTTATGCATGTCAATAGATCAACGTAAAATCCCATTTTACTTGATCCTATTTAAGTGGCAACTAACGAGACTTTAGTATTGCCTGACACTGCATAGCGAATCGACCCTGTCGATTCTAACCTTTCCGTCGTCCCTGTCATTATCCTTTTATCTCCGATATCCTGATTGAGATAAGGCATAGAGCCGTCATCCTTATTATTCTCAATCACCGTTCCTTGATATGTGAGATGACTGAAGATATGATACCCAGTATCATGTGCATGGCCATGCTATTCTTCCAGTCACTCTCGATCAAGTGGCCGAGAACCGATATCTTTCCCATACCTTAGTATGAGGGATAAATCCCTTAGCCGTCTTTCGTGTCACTCATGTAGCCCGTCCCCAAGCCAATCCTGGCCGTTATGGAAGCCCTGTTACGGACAACGTTAGGCTCAGGTCAAACTCAGTTGTTGACTACATAGCGATCACAAAGACTCCTTGGTCTAAGGATACATGACAAGCTACAACACTGAATATGTTCATGACTTAATCTATGGCACATATTCAGGGTGGGTCGTCCAATATCATGTCCCACATGATATCTATGATCAGACTCCGGAATCCCATTCCAATGACTAACAGAACGTAAGCCATAAAGAGCCATCTTTCATACTAGTCGCTTCTAGTGAAGCTTTGTTGACTAGGGACCCATCGAGTGTGATCTATCTCGATCTATGGTTCTATTCGCATGGTGGGCATAGATCAGAGCACACATCGATATATTACTCCAACACATAAGTAATATAAAGCCGCTTTAATTTTATTGCTAACGATGATATATACATTTGGACATTTAGGATTGAACTACGGGCACTAAGACTAACAATGGACATATTCATTGTCGTAACTTCTCATGTTTCCTTAGACCGAGGAGTATTTGTGATCGCTATGCAGTAAACAACTGAATTTGACCTGAGCCTAGCGTTGTCCGTAACAGGGCTTCCATAATGGCCAGGATTGGCTTGGGACGGACTGCATGAGTGACACGAAAGACGACTAAGGGATTTATCCCTCATACTGTGGTATGGGAAAGATATCGGTTCTCGGTCGCTTGATCGAGAGTGACTGAAAGAATAGCATAGCCATGCACATGATACTAGGTATCATATATTCAGTAATCTCACATATCAAGGAATAGTGATTGAGAATAATAAGGATGTCGGCTCTATGCCTTATCTCAATCAGGATATCGGAGATAAAAGGATAATGACAGGGACGACGGAAAGGTTAGAATCGACAGGGTCGATTCGTTATGCAGTGTCAGGCAATACTAAAGTCTCGTTAGTTGCCACTTAAATAGGATCAATTAAAATGGGATTTTACGTTGATTTATTGACATGCATAAACCTAAGGGTCACACCGGAGTGTGAAACTCATTGACACATTTATGGAAAATGGATAAAAGGGAGTTGTCTCGGGACATGACCAAAACTGTTTTTTGGGTCATGTGCCCGTAAGTGAATATGACTTTACGGATCGAGAAAAGGCTTGGATTTTTGGGATCAATCGCGTCGGATAATGTTGGACATTTCCGGTATGGAAGGCTTGGAGGCGATGAGCAAATCACGGGACCTCATTGGAAATGGCCACGGGCCATGTTCCAAGAGGCCCATGAAAGGTCCATGCTACCAAGGCCCATGGAACTAATTAGTCAAGTCTTGATTACCTAGTATTAAGTAAGCATGACAAGGATTAAGGTGTTGGTGATTCACCACCTAACCCATGTTGTCTAGCCATATTTTGTCCTATTTACACCTTACTTGTCACCATGCTTGTTCCATGTCTTTAGTTGGACAAGTATGGAGTTTGTTATGTTTAAGTAATCTTTTTTCAACATAACAAACACAAGACAAGAATAGGAAACACATTTTCTCTCCCTCTTCCTTGCAATTTCGGCCGAGGGTGTGTTCCACCTTCATTTTTGTGTTCTTGAGTCCTCAAAGAGAAGAACTACGTGGCTTTGATTCCCATGTGGATACGTTTTCGTCTTGGAGACTCAAGCCAATCATCTGTTACCCGGTGTTCTTGTTTTGGTAAGAAATAGTGTTGGATTTTTCTCTTGTGAAACCATTCTTTGTTAATTGTTTCATGGTTTTAATTGTCTCTTGGTTTTCATTGATTTTCCGTTGCGAGTTGGTTCATCTCCAACCCTACCTCGAAACCCAACAGTTGTTTCAGAGCCGTGCTACCTTCGGGATTCACAAGACAATGTTGAAAGTTTCGGTTTTGAAATGTTAATTTGTCAAATCGTTTGATAACATGTTTTAAATTCTTGTTTATGGATTTAATGCATGTAAAATGAATTTTTGAAAATTATTTCAAATCTGGAAATTTTGAATAAAAAATTGATTTTTCGGGTCTCGGGAGCGGGACTCTCGGGGAGCCGAAACCGGGACCGAACAAGGCTTCGTTGGACGGAGCTAGGCCAAGCATGACCATTGGATGGTTGATATCCCAAGGCTAAACCGTTTTGTTAGTTATGATGAGTTTGGAACCGTCATGACGAACTCGAAGATCAAATTTTCAAAAGTTTCATTTTTGAACGGTTTCGATAAACCGAACATCAAAAAATTTCGGAACTTGGCCATTAATTAAAACTGGAAAATCACATGATGTTTGATAACATGCTTGTTTGATAACACGATGTGTGATGTGTTGTTGGCATGGTGTACTCAATCATGTCCGCATCAGAAGAACTTGCACGACCAACGTAAATACATTCCTCTCTACAGCTTTCTGACTCAAAACCATCGACATCGTTTGTTAGGGATAGAGGGATGGGTTCCAGGATTTGTATTGATTTATTTTCCTTAGTCTTCACTGAATTTTTTCCTCTCATGACCGAAACATCATGCATTTGTGGAACATCATACTTAGAGTCCTTTTTGTCAATAAGAACAACTATAGAGGATGATGGTTGGTACAGTTTGGTTTGAAAACGTTTTCGGAAAGAATATCGTCTTTTTAGATGACGATATACCTTGGGATCTTTTATTGGTGTCATCTCGGAAGCAGATCGGGATCTTTTTTGGTTTAGGGTTCGTGAGAGACGATATTTTTTTTGTCAGCCATTGTTGTTTCTTTTGTGAAAAAACTATGAATATATGGGCATTTATGCGCTTAAATTGTTGGATCTCGATGGAGGGTATGAACACATACTCGCAACGGAATAGTAGCTCGAAACCATGTAAGCCAAGAAACAACTACAAAAGATTAGAATCACAAGACAAAAAAAATCAGCAATTTCATACCAAATCAACAACACCAGATAAGGAATGATTGGGCTTGAGTCTCCAAGACGCCTACATATCCACTTGGGAATCAAAGCCACATAGTTTTTCTTATTAGGACTCAAGAACACCATAAATGGAGAAAAATCCCACCCTTGGACGAAATTCTAGAGAGAAGAAGAGAGGTTGCTGGAAATGTTAGTCTTAGTACCCGTAGTCCAATAATAAATGTCCAAATGTAAATATCATCGTTAATAATAATATTAAAGCGACTTTATATTACCTATGTACTGGAGTAATATATCGATGTTTGCTCTAATCTATGCCCACCATGCGAATAAAACCATAGATCGAGATAGATCAAACTCGATGAGTCCCTAGTCAACAAAGCTTCACTACAAGCGACTAGTATGAAAGATGGCTCTTTATGGCTTACGTTCTGTTAGTCATTGGAATGGGATTCCGGAGTCTGATCATAGATATCATGTGGGACAAGATATTGGACGACCCGACATGAATATGTGCCATAGATCAAGTCATGAACATATTCATTGTCGTAGCTTCTCATGTGTCCTTAGACCGAGGAGTATTTGTGATCGCTATGCAGTAAACAAATGAGTTTGACCTGAGCCTAACGTTGTCCTTAACAAGGCTTCCATAACGGCCAGGATTGGCTTGGGGATGGACTGCATGAGTGACACGAAAGACGGCTAAAGGATTTATCCCTCATACTGCGGTATGGGAAAGATATCGGTTCTCGGCCACTTGATCGAGAGTGGCTGAAAGAATAGCATGACCATGCACATGATACTGGGTATCAAATATTCAGTCATCTCCCATATCAAGGAACAGTGATTGAGAATAATAAGGATGACGACTCTATGTTTTATCTCAATTAGGATATCAGAGTTAAAAGGATAATGACATGGACGGCGGAAAGGTTATAATCGACATGGTCGATTCGTTGTGCAGTGTCAGGCAATACTAATGCCTTGTTAGTTTCCAGTAAAATGGGATTTTACGTTGATCTATCGGCATGCATAAACCTAAGGGTCACACCGGAGGATGAAACTCATTGATACATTTATGGAGAATGACCAAAAGGGAAATGTCTCGTGACTTGACCAAAACTGGGTTTTGGGTGATGTGCCCGTAAGTGAATATGACATTACGGATCGAGACAAGGCTTGGAGTCTTGGGATTGATCACTTCGGATAATGTTGGACATTTTCGATTTGGAAGGCTTGGAGGCAATGAGCGCATCACGGGACCTCGTTGGGAATGGCCATGGGCCATGTTCCAAGAGGCCTATGCAACCAATGCCCATGGAACTAATTAATCAAGTCTTGATTTGTTAGTACTAAGTAAGCAAGACAAGGATTAAGGTGTTGGTGATTCAGCACCTAACCCTTGTCAAGCCTTACTTAGCACCATACTTGTCCTATTTACACCATACTTGTCAAATGCTTTTAGTTTGACAAGTTTATGGGGTTTGTTTTTAAGTCATCTTTTTTCAACATAACAAACACAAGACAAGAATAGAAAAGACAACTTCTCTCCCTCCCCTCCCCAATTTCGGCCATGGATTTGTTCTTCCTCCATTTTGTGTTCTTGAGTCCTCTAAGCTTATAATCACATGGCTTTGATTCCTTGGAGGATACGTAGGCGTCTTGGAGACTCAAGCCAAATCATTCGTTACCTGGTGTTCTTTCTTTTGGTAAGAAGTAGTGCTGAATTTTTCACTTGTGAATCCATTCTTTGTTAGTTGTTTCATGGTTTTAATTGTCTCTTGGTTTTCATTGATTTTCCACTGCGAGTTGCTTAATATCCAACCCTACCTCGAGACCCAATAGGAAAATGATAACTTAAACCAATTAAATCTCATCAACGTAATAAAAAATAGTATAAGACAAGCACAGTATGAAGCATGGTGTAAATCGGACAAGTATGGTGTTAAGTATGGCTAGACAAGATGGGGTTAGGTGGTGAATCACCAACACCTTAAACCTTGTCTTCCTTACCAGGCCCGGCCCGCTGACTTGGCAGATTAGGCAAGGCCTAAGGCCTCTAACAAAATCCACCAAAAACAGGCCCCAAATTTTTTGAAAAAATTATGCCCATCAATTAAGCCCCTAATTCTGCCATGCAATCAATTCCCTAATTCACATAAATCACGTACAGATCTTTCCAATACCCCAGTCGAACCTCTTTGTTCTCCAAAACAATTTTTCTACTTCCAAAAAACAATTGGTCGTTTCATCTTCCCAACACAAATTGTATGCTTCCTCAAGGGCACTTAAAAGGATGTCTCTAACGTCTGGGTTTTCATCGTTGGAGGTTGGTGGACAACACAGTCGCTATCCGACGAGGCTCTTGCGCTCTCAGGCTGATAAGCGTTAATTTGTGATGGGCAAGAGGTACTATCTGAATTATTGTACCCTTATTTACTTATAGTTTCATAACCTATTTCATGGTGTGGACTGTATATTAAGGAAAGAATATATATTATTTGAGAAACTTAGTTTAAGTTTGGAGTTCTGAATCAAGGAAATATGATTTTTGATACAACCTTTGAGTTACACTATGTTGACTTGATTTACTTTGTATATTACTTCGTTTCAAAACAAGTCATCACCCAAGTTAAGTAATTGTTTATTTTGTTAAGGTTTGTGAAACTTTTCTGGTTAATGACTTTGTGTGCCAATAAAGCAAAGTAGACGAGAGAGAAGGTGTTGGTTATGGAAGAATCAAGGAAACATTGTGACTTATTATTTTTTTAACACAAAGAATCTATTATACACTAAAAGGACATATGTATTATAGAGGAGAAATCAAATAGAAACCACCTCTTAACCTAGTAACCATGAGAACTCATCCAAGCAATCCATTTTAAGAATGGATGGATAAGATGTAATTGAGTTGTTGATTTGTTGACTGCAAAAACACAGCACTTTTTACTAAGTGGTAGATGTTGTTTAGTAAAACTATCATATTACTTTTTTTACCAATTCACTAATTTATTTTTTCCCGTTTCGTTTGAACTCTGATTGGCTACAAACTTGCGCCAATATTTTTTTCAAGAGCTTACTATCAAGATCAGTCATGAATATATTTTGAAGCACGGAAAAAATTATTTTCGGGCTGATTTAACAAAAAATTATAACTGGGTAATTTTTATCAACACTTTACACTGTTTTTATCAACACTGGACACTAGGTTTATCACCTCATTTTACAAAACTAAACATGATGATTTAAAAAATTTTCGCTTCGTTTGAACTCCGATCAGCTTAAAACTTGCGCCAATATCTTTGTTTTTTCAAGGGCTTTTTATCAAAACCAGGGGTGAATATGTTTTAAAGAAAGAGAAAAATAAATTATTTCGAGGCTGATTTAAAAAGGAAATTATATCTGGATAATTTTTTATCAATACTTTACACTGGTTTTATCAACACTTTACTCTGGTTTTATCAACACTGAACACTAGTTTTATCACCTCATTTTCCGAAACCGAACATGATTTTTATCACCTCATCACATGTTTTTTATGAACACTAAGCACTAGTTTTATCAACACTAAACACTATGTTTATCACTAAATTACATGTGCTTTATCACTCCATCACATGTTTTTTTATCAACACTAAACTCTAGTTTATGAGACTTATTATCAAAATTGAACACGTTTTTATCACCTCTATACCTTTTTTTATCAACATTTAGCACTAGTTTGATACCCCAATATAAAACATTTATTAGTGAAGATTTATCAACACTCAACATTATTTTTATCACCCCAATATAACTTTTTATTTTCTTGCTTCAAAGTATATTCATGACTGATCTTGATTTAAAGCCCTTGGAAAAAGAAAAATATTGGTGAAAGTTTGAAGTTAATCGGAGTTCAAACGAAGCGGGAAAAATTAAATTAGAGAATTGGTAAAAAAAATATGAACACTTGTCCACATGACACCATTCTATTACAATTATACACTTATTTGTGTGAGAAAGGATGAAAGTGGTGTGGATATTGGGTGAAATTGGGGTGATGATGTGGAATCTTGGTGAATGTTGGATCATATGTGTGTGTGGCTAAGATGGGTTCTCATGGTTGTAATAACCACTTCCGGTCAACGCCAGTCAAACTTGCGAAAAACAGGAAAATTTAAATTTTTTAAGACAGACACTTAACTTAACCTCAATTGACCCCGAGGGTCTTACCTGACTTAAGCTGACCCCGATATCGACCAAAGTGAGTTCTAGGGGACTCAGGGAAACTTTCTGATCAATTTGGGAAAAGTTGACTTTTCGTTGAAAAAGTCAACCGAGCGACGTTTTGGTCCATTCGAGGACCGTTTTGGATCCAAAAGGCTTAGCCGTCGTCGCAGCGGTCTTAGTTGAGCCGTTTCCTTGTAGCCCGTCAAGTTTCGTAATTTTTGGGGAAAAATGCCCGTTCGGGGCCCGAAACGTCCGATTTTCGCGAATCTGATTGGAAAATATCTAGTAGATATTTTCCAAAGGGTGTGGGACCCACCTTGCCACTTGTCAAACAAGTGGTAGTGTTAGGTTTTGGGGGGGGGGGGAAATTGAAGAGAGATATTAGAGGGGGGTTCGGCTAGCACTTAAACAAAAAGAAAAAAAATAGAAAAAGAGAAGAGAGAGTTAGAGAGAGAAGGAGAAGAAGAGGAAGGGAGAAGGAGAAAGGGGTTATGGTTGGGAGAGATCGAACCCTTGGATCGTCTCAAGGCTAGGAGAAATCGACTTCCCCTCGTCTTCCTCTTTGGTAAGAACTAAACCGATCGTTGATTTGTTAATTTTCAAATGTTATGGTTTGGTTAAAAATGATTAGTTAGAGTTGTATTGAGGTTGGGGGTTTGTTAGAGACGTTTTGGAGGCGTTTGGAGGAGAAGGGGGACGTTTTTCCGGTGACCGGGAGCTCGGGAGGAGCTCCGGCCACCTTAGGGGGGGTGGCCGGCCACCA
Organism: Erodium maritimum; assembly: GCA_963921825.1. Lineage (NCBI taxonomy): Eukaryota > Viridiplantae > Streptophyta > Magnoliopsida > Geraniales > Geraniaceae > Erodium > Erodium maritimum. The sequence goes on along the minus strand of OY997596.1, from coordinate 23,550,694 downwards.
TGTGAGGTGGGTGGCAGGAGCTAGGGCAGGCCACCACCATGATGGGTCGGGCCCATTTAAGCCCTAGGGCCCACGGCCAAGTTGGGCCGGGTGGGGCCCACGTGCTCGGGTACTCGGGTTTATTGTTCGAGAGGTTTAAAACGTTCCCCGGACCATTTATCCGTAACCGAATCGAAATTTGGAATTAAATTGGAAAAGTTGTAATTAACGGGTTTTAGAAACTTAAACGTTAATTAATTGACTCGGAAGTCGGAATTCGATTCCGTCAAGTGCTTTGGGATCCTTGAATTACTCTAAGACCGTAGAAACGAATCGGGCCTTTACGGGTCCTTTATCGACAATGTCGAGTAATTGGGAAGTTTGGGAGTGATCGACATTGTTGGGGTTACGTTTGGGCGTTAAGTTTATTAAATTCAAGTTTATTTCCTGCGAGTTTAAAGTACCTTAAAATTGTGCTCTTTTAGATCGTGCTGCGGACCGAGGCAAAGGGAAACTCGGCCAGTGACGGGGATCGCGTCGGGGCTTAGTTGAGCACTTTTGGAGTTATATACGAGGTAGGGAAAAGTAGCCGGATCTCGGCCCTGACTGGGGAAAGTTAACAGTAGAATTGCATGTGACACCGGGGTGTCGTGGGTTGAGTAGGTTTATTTAAACATTAGAAAAGCATGATACGGGAACGTAGCGAATATGAGAAAGCATGTGACACTTAGCAGTGTCGTAGGAATAGAGAACTTAGCGATATTAGAATTACTGGAGGCATATGACCATGCCCGGAGGTTGACTGTTTACTTTATGTCTTAGGTGGCCATGAGAGCCCGTGTAATAATGTTGGTGTCTTGGGTGGCCATGAGAGACCGTGTATTATTGTTGGTGTCTTGGGTGGCCATGAGAGCCCGTGTATTAATGTTGGTGTGTCACGCCCCAATTTCAGTGAAAACTGAAATAAGGACGCGAACCTTTTAAAACATAAAAACACTTGAGACCTGTTTTCATTAAACGCTTTAAAAGTACCATTTGTTCAACAAAATAATAATTACAGTTTAAAACACGTCCCAACAAGTGGACAAAAGTACAAGGTATCCGTCACTAGACTCAAAAGACAAAACCCAGACTCCGCTCCTAGCTCCACAAGCTTCGAGAGCTCACCTAGTCCGTCCCACGAACAGTACCTGTAGGAAAAGCAGCTAGGGTGAGCGTTCGCTAACCACCACGGATAACAGACTGACTACGGCATAATTAGCAGACAATGCCGGTAACACCAAAACTAAACCCAACACCGGGAATACCATCCCCAAACTCAAGTAACTTAACTGACACACAACCCGTTACCTTCCTTGACCAACTCAACACTTTGACACGTAAAGTAGACCCGACACAACGATCACGAACTCTCCCAAGGACTCGAAAGAAACTACGCAACACCAAACAAGATCACAAAGGATCGCACACCAAACAAGATCACAAAGGATCGCAAACCAGCTGCTCAGTAACCTCCCTCACCAGACTCAACCTCAAACTCGTAAAGTAAAACCGACACCACCAACAATGACCTTCCCCAAAGACACGAACCCGGATCAGGCTAGCCGAAGAATGCTCAGAACCTACCGAGCCTCGTACATGGATCAGGCCAGCCGAAGAATGCTCGTAACCTGCCGGGACCCGGTCACGGATCAGGCTAGCCGAAGAATGCTCATAACCTTTCGGGATCCGGACACGGAACAGGCTAGCCGAAGAATGCTCAGAACCTGTCGAGGCTCGAGTTTGGTCAGGCCAGCCCAAGAATGCTCGAAACCTGCCAAAATCCACGCCACTCCCCGACACACAGTCGGTTCGGGCAAACACAACCACAAACACAAGCAAGTTTAACAAACAGGAACTCAAGGCCACTCAAGACACCTCAACAGTCAAGACTAGGGTTCAACAACCCCACGGGCCATCATGGCCTCCCAAGACACAACCACTTAACTCACGGGCTCAACAATCCCAAGACGCCAATAAATAATACGGGCTCTCATGGCCACCCAAACTCAACAATAAATACACGGGCTCTCATGGCCACCCAAACTCAACAATAAATACACGGGCTCTCATGGCCACCCAAACTCAACAATAAATAATACGGGCTCTCATGGCCACCCAAACTCAACAATAAAAACACGGGCTCTCATGGCCACCCAAACTCAACAATAAATAATACGGGCTCTCATGGCCACCCAAACTCAACAATAAATACACGGGCTCTCATGGCCACCCAAACTCAACAATAAATAATACGGGCTCTCATGGCCACCCAAACTCAACAATAAAAACACGGGCTCTCATGGCCACCCAAACTCAACAATAAATAATACGGGCTCTCATGGCCACCCAAACTCAACAATAAATACACGGGCTCTCATGGCCACCCAAACTCAACAATAAATAATACGGGCTCTCATGGCCACCCAAACTCAACAATAATTAACACGGGCCCTCATGGCCACCCAATACACCAACAATTAAACAATCAACCTCCGGCTTACCCCAAGCCTCCAACAGTCCTACTATCAACAATTTCATAATCAACCTCCAGGCATGGTCATATGCCTCCAGTAAAACAATTATCGCTAAGTTCTCTACTCCTACGACACCACTAAGTGTCACATGCCTTTCCAATAATTACTAAGTTCTCGTAACATGCTTTTCTAATAAACGCTACAATCCCGTACCATGCTTTTCTAGTAATTACCAAGTTCCCGTAGCATGCTTTTCTAATATTTAAATAAACCTATTCAACCCACGACACCCCGGTGTCACATGCAATTCTACTGTTAACTTTCCCTAGTCAGGGCCGAGATCCGGCTACTTTTCCCTACCTCAAGTGAAGAGCAACCGCTATGTTTCCTAGCTGCTGACGTTCTGGCTCGCTACCTCCGGCTTCACTTCGATCGAAGCCAGACGCTAAAGATAACACGAAAGCCATAATTAGCGGCGGTTCTCAGGTTAATTTAAAGGTCACGGTTAAACCAGTTTTAAACCGGCAGTTGTCCTTTAAACTCGAGCGGGATAAAAGCGGGGTCACGGCGAATCGGGTCTGAGTACCCGAGCACCGAAACTGGTGCATGCGAGGCACGGTCCCAATGCACGAATCCCGAGGTCCGATTCAGCGGTCCGCTTTTGTTCCTTTTTAAACCCAAATAGCAGTCCATTTTAACCAGAGTTCCAGATTCGTTCAACTGCTCAAATTTTGTTTTAAATCCGTTTAACGTCTAGTTTAAACGTTCAGGTTCCCAATCTCAATCCAGTTTCGATCCAATAATCTTAACAAGAAAACCTTTTGCTCGACTCTGGTTTCGTTTTCCTTTTTGATTAAAACCGTTTTATTTCCAAAATTGATTCTCGTTCTTAAACCCAAATTGATTTTAAATTCTCTCCATTTTAAAACCTTATCTTTTCCATTTAAAACTGTTTTCTTTTCCTTTGCTTAAGACTGATTTTTCATTTTAATACCCTTTTCTTTTCAAATTCTTTGATTTTGATTCCATTTAAATCCAACCCACAGATCCAACGTTTTCAGTCCCAAAACACAAAATTAACTTTTAAATCCAAACTCGTTTAATGTTTATTTTTCTTTTAACAAATTTCTCGGTTCTAGTCCGTTTCGAACAACCCAACAGATACAAGGATTGTTTCAACAAAACCCATAATTAACAGAAATCGAAAACGGGAAAAATAAGGGTTCGGTTTCGAACCGGTCGGCCGCCGGCGAGGGCGGCGTCGGCCGGGGCCTAACCGTAGAGAAAGGGACGGCACTGGATCGAATCGTCTTCGGGAACTCGGGAGAGAAGAGGAGGGTGAGGTCTGACCAAGGGCGGCGGCGGCGGCGACGTGCGATGATGGAGGAGAAGGCCACGGCGAACTCGGCCGTGGTTTCGCGTGGAGAAGGGAGAGGTCCTTGAGGTCGGAGACGGCGATTTCCGGCGAGACAGGCCCGAGAGAGGGAGGGGTTCGGCGAGGTTGTGGTGGCCGGAGTTGAAAACGAAGGAGAAGAGGTGCGGTGGAGGTGGTCGGGGTTGCAGACGAACGGTGAGGGGGAGATAGCTCGGAGCACCGGCGAGGGTTTGGCCGGAGACGAGAGGTGAGAGGGGGCGACGATCTGGCGAGGGCGGCGTGGTCAGGGGAGGAGGTTTCGAAGAAGACGAAGGAGGAGTGAGAGAGGGCGTGGGGGTCGGCTGCGCAGGACGAAGAAGAGGGGAGAAATGGGGTTGTCGAACCCTAATTTCGGCTTATAAAGCCCGGGCTTGGGCTGGGTCTGAGACTTGGGCCGGGTCGGCCCGGTCCAGCCCAATTCAATTTTTTTTTTTACAAAAACGCTTATTGCACAAACCTACCCCGACGATTCTAATTACAAAAGGATACTCCTTTTTAAATAAGCGGGTTTTACATGGTGTCTTGGGTGGCCATGAGAGCCCGTGTATTATTATTGGTGTCTTGGGTGGGCATGAGAGCCCGTGTATTATTGTTGGTGTCTTGGGTGGCCATGAGAGCCCGTGTATTAATGTTGGTGTCTTGGGTGGCCATGAGAGCCCGTGTATTATTTTTGGTGTCTTGGGTGGCCATGAGAGCCAGTGTATTATTGTTGGTGTCTTGGGTGGCCATGAGTGTCGTGGGGTTGTTGAGCCAGTGAGTTACTGTTGGTGTGTCTTGGGAGGCCATGAGGGCCCGTGGGGTTGTTGAACCCGAGTTTTTACCGTTGGAGTCTTTAGTGGCCATGAGTGCCTGTGGAGCGTTGAATTGGTCTTGTTACTGTTAGTTGAACCTTGCTCGTGATTGTGTTTGCCCGAGTTTAGTAACCCGACTTTGTGTCGGGGAGTGGTGTGGATTTCACTAGGTTACGAGCATTCTTTGGTTGGCCTGATCCGTGTTCGAGTCTCGGCAGGTTACGAGCATTCTTTGGTTGGCCTGACCCGTGTTCGGGTCTCGGCAAGTTACGAGCATTCTTTAGCTGGCCTGAACCGTGTTCGAGTCTCGGCAGGTTGTGAGCATTCTTTGGCTAGCCTGATCCGTGTTCGTGTGTTTGGAGGAGGTCGTAAATGGTTGTGTCGGGTTTACATTACGTTATCGAGTGTTGCGTCTATTGAGGAAAGTAACGGGTGGTGGGTCAATTGAGTTACTTGAGTTTGGGGATTGTATTCCCGGCTTTGGGTCGGTTGGGGTGTTAATGGCTTTGTCTGCTAATTATGCCGTAGTCAGTCTGTTATCCGTGGTGGTGAGCGAACGCTCACCCCTAGATGCTTTTCCTACGCGTACTTGTCGCAGGTCGGACTAGGTGAGCTTCCGAAGCTTGAAGAGCTAGGGGCGGGAGTCCGGGTTACTTTTTAGTCTAGCGACGGATACCTCGCATTTTGTCCGCTTGTGGGACGTTTTATTTTGAGTTGTAATTATTTTTTTGTTGAACTAAACTGGTATTTTAAAGTGATTTAATGGAAAAGGTTTCAAAATGTTTATTATTTTAAATGTTCGCGTCCCGAGTTCGGTTTACTGAAATTGGGGCGTGACAGCTTGGTATCAGAGCTCGAGGTTTCACACCTCGGACTGTCCGTCAATTAGGTGGGGAGGGTCGAGTCAGTGTAGACCCGTCATGTCTTGAGTCTTTTTTTGTTGGTGCGTATGTTGCAATATTTTGTTACTGCCATACTGATTTTGTGTGGTTGCGTGAACTGTCTTTAAACTATCGCGGGTCGACTCAGGAGCGCTCCTGTAGTCGAACGTGACAGTGCGGATGTCAAGTCGGTACAACGTAGTTCGGGGAAGCCTGGACCGGGTTGTAACTACGTGATGTCAAGAAATGAGGTTTTAAGATGAAAAGGAGAAAGTTTTAAAATTTGTTGGCCCTGTGGGCTTATGTTTTTTATTTTGGTTGCCCGGTGGGCAAGGTTCGACTTTGGTTGGCCCGGTGAGTGGGGGTCTTGTTGTTGTGTTGTTGTTGGCCTTGTCGGTTTGTTTTTTGGTTGAGGTTGGAAGACTTGTGGTTGGTTTTGATTTGTTGCGCGTGTGTTGTTAAATTGGTGGTCTAGCGCGTGCGTTGTTTAAGACCAATTTTAGGGTTAAGACGGGTTAAGATTCGAGTTTGAAGCGAGTTTGGAAAACAGGTCTGCACGAGCGTCACGGATCCCGTCACGGATCCGTGACGGACCAGAGAGGGTTGGCAGGATTTAGGTCTTTGTCACGGATCCGTGACCCCAACCGTGACGGGGTCTGCCACGGATCCGTGACCCTTGTTTTTGCACCGTCTTGGCCTCGCAGTTTTTCTTTCGTGTTGTTGTGAGGTGCTTGGTGTGCGTCTATGCGGGTTAATTTGTGGTTTCGCTTACGTATTATTATAATTAAAGTATAAATTGCGTGAGCGGTGCGACGTTTATTGACAAGTACGTTAGGGTAGACGTGGACCGTGTGAACGTTAGTGTATTTGAACTTGTGGTCTTTATTTGAGTTCGCAAACTGAACGTTTGCGTGTATCCGTGCAGAGGATATTGACTTATGGCTCGCGGTAGACGCGGACGAGCGGCCACGCGAGGCAGGCGGGGACGGTCATCGGGGACACCCGGACGGGTGCCAACCGTTGAGCCCGCTGAGTATGCGGAAGCGCAGGGCACTCCTGTCGGAGAAGACAAGAGAAGCGACGCGGGACCGTCTACAGGCACACCTAGTGTTCCGCCGGTCGCGGACCCTCCCGTTATGACTGCTCTGAACGAGCTGACCAGGACAGTACAGAGTTTGGTGGCGGTCATCGCCAGTCGAGAGTCGGCTTCACCAGCTCCAGGGGCAACAGCGATCCCAGTGAGGCCCAGTCAGGTAGAGGACCACACAGCCCGGACCGTACTAGACTTCCTGAAGCTAGGGATACCCATCTTCGTCGGGGAGCCGAACCCCGACCTAGCCGAGAGGTGGCTATAGCAGGTCGCGCGGTACCTGGATACATCAGGTATCGAAGATGGCCACCGCAGAGTGTCCTTCGCAGGTCACCAGCTGAGGGATAGCGCTTATCACTGGTGGGGGCGTGTGAAGGACATTGTCGGGCACGACTACCACATCTTCCAGGAGGTGTTTCTGGCACAGTACTTTCCCGAGTCGGCTCGGTTGGAGCGACATCGGCAATTTCTAGACCTGGAGCAGGAGGGGTTGACAGTGGCGGAATACGAGGCCAGATTCACGGCCTTGACCAGATTCGCGCCGGAGATGGTGATGACCGAGCAGAACCGTTGCCTGCGGTTCCAGGGGGGCTGAGACCGGTGATTCGGGATAAGGTCCTCGCCTTGAGATTGCGGAAGTATACAGATCTCGTGGACACCGCAGCAACGGTGGAGCAGGGTATCCAGGATACGGCCGGGACCCAGGAGGTTCAACAGCGGCCGACCAGCTTTGCAGGGTCGTCAGAGTCACGAGACCCAAGGAGGCAGAGGACCACGGGGTTCTTCCGACCACCGACTCATCAGGGTGGAGCGAGGCAGCAAGGGTCGGTGGCGTCCGTGGGGCCAGTTGCGACAGAGAGGGGGCCGAAATGATATCTCTGCGGGAAGCCAGGCCCCTTGCAGCGAGGGTGCCGGGCGAGAGGAGGGCACGCGGCACTACCAGCGACCAGCCGGACAGGCCAGGGCTCGGGGTCGAGAGCCGACGAGGCCAGCTGTTTCCGGTGCGGCCGGGTGGGACACACGATGGCATGGTGCCGTGAGCCATTGGGAGAGACATCAGCGCAGCGACCGCAGCAGTCGCAGACAGTACAGTCACCCAGGGGTCACCCTCGTCAGAGTCAGCAGTCGAGGTTGTCACGGCCGTCTACGAGCGCACCGATTCCGAGACAGCAACAGAGTCATGGATATTCAGCAGCCAGTGCGCCGGGTCAGAGGCAGTAGGCCTCGCAGGGGAGAGTGTACGTAGTCACCGACTCCCAAGCCCCAAGATCTAGCACGTACCGCGAGACCATCCAGGGTACGTGTTTATTGTATCATTTATGGGCTTTATTCTTATTTGATACCGGGGCGTCGCACTCTTTTATTTCGTTGGGTTGTGCTGAGAGGTTGGGGTTGAGGTTAGAGCCGTTGAGTCCACCCCTGTGCCTGGACACCCGAGTTGGGGGTGGAGTGTCGTTGACTAGGGTATGTCCTGCCTGCGAGATTAGAGTCGCAGACTGTCCTTGCCCTGGTGATCTTCTCGTACTGGGAATGACGACATTTGATGTGATCTTGGGAATGGATTGGCTGTCGAGGTACCGACCCAATATCGATTGTTGCAGGCGACGAGTGACAGTGTCAGTGGGCAGTACGAAGGTGACGTGTGTTCTGGGTAGTAAGAGCGGGGTCCTCCTGTCGGCGTTGTCCGCTGATGAGGAAGTATCGGCTGTGCAGAGCCAAGAGTTACCGAGGGTGGTGTGCGAGTTCCCCGAGGTCTTTCCTGAGGAATGGAGCGGGTTACCACCAGTTCGTGAAGTGGAGTTCGGGATTGACCTAGTGTCGGGAACGGCGGCGATATCGATGGCGCCTTACAGGTTTGCGCCGGCAGAGTTGACTGAGCTGAAGCGTCAGCTAGAGGAGCTTCAGCAGAAGGGGTTTATCCGTCCGAGTGTGTCACCGTGGGGAGCACCAGCACTCTTTGTGAAGAAGAAGAGTGGAGAGCTACGGATGTGTATAGATTACCGGAAGCTGAACCGGGTTACGGTGAAGAACCGATACCCGATGCCGAGGATCGATGACTTGTTCAACCAGTTGAGAGGGTCGACCTGCTTCTCGAAGATCGATCTGCGATCCGGTTATTATCAGTTGCGAGTCCGTGAGGGGGACGTCTCAAAGACTGCATTCCGGACATGCTATGGGCACAACGAGTTCCTGGTGATGCTATTCGGACTCACGAACGCACCTGCAGCGTTCATGGACCTGATGAACAGCATCTTCTGGCCGTACTTAGATCAGTTTGTGGTGGTGTTCGTGGACGACATCCTGATCTACTCGCAGAACGAGGCGGCCCATAAGTCACATCTGAGGGCTGTTCTGACACTACTGCGCGAGCATCAGCTATATGCCAACCTGGAGAAGTGCGAGTTCTGGCTCGCTGAGGTGAAATTCCTCGGTCACATCGTGTCCCGTGATGGTATCCTGGTCGATCCGTCGAAGATCGACGCGGTCTCGAAGTGGGCACGGCCCACGAGTGTCTTCGAGATCCGCAGCTTTCTGGGGTTGGCAGGCTACTATCGGCGATTTGTCCAGGACTTTGCGCGACTAGCCGCGCCGATGACTCTGTTGACGCGCAAGGGAGTCGGGTTTGTGTGGACAGAGGATTATGAGCGTGCATTCGCGGAGTTGAAGACTCGGCTGACTACCGCTCCAGTATTAGTAGTGCCCGAGCAAGGGATCGGGTATGATGTCTACTGTGATGCGTCCGGAGAGGGACTGGGCTGCGTACTGATGTAGTTGGGAAGAGTTGTGGCGTATGGCTCCAGGCAGTTGAAGACGCATGAGCGCAAATACCCTACCCACGACTTGGAGCTGGCAGCAGTCGTGTTCGCGCTTAAGGGCTGGCGATATTATCTTTATGGCGAGGGGTTTCAGGTGTTCTCGGATCACAAGAGCCTCAAGTACATATTTTCCCAGCGAGACCTGAACATGCGCCAGCGGCGGTGGATGGAGCTTCTCAAGGAGTACGACTTCGAGCTACACTACCATCCGGGTAAGGCGAACGTGGTCGCCGACGCCTTGAGTAGGAAGTCGGTTCCGAGCCTCGCCAGCATATCAGTCCGAGAGTGGGACATGATAGGGGAGCTGAGCACGTTCGGGCTTGAGCTAGAGGAGGTTACTGGTGACATGGTCATGTGTTCATTAGTGGCTCAGCCCTCACTGCGTGCCCAAGTGTTGGAGGCGCAGTCGGAGGACGTCGAGACGGCAGAGATACGAGAGGGGGTCGTCAACGGCGACGAGGTAGTAGGTTGGGAGATCAATACAGATTGGGGGCTACGGTACCGAGGAGGGTTGTTCGTGCCGGGCAACTGTAGAGACGACGTATTGCGAGAGGCACATCATTCGCGTCTTACAGTGCACCCGGGGGCACCAAGATGTACCGTGACCTCAGACGGCACTTCTGGTGGCGCGGGATGCGGTGAGCAGTCGCAGAGTTTGTGTCGAGATGTCTCGTCTGTCAGCAGGTGAAAGCCGAGCATCAGCGTCCCGTAGGATTGTTGCAGCCACTACCGATTGCTCAGTGGAAGTGGGAGCACATTACGATGGACTTCGTGTGTGGACTACCGAGATCGTCGAAGGGAAACAACGCTGTATGGGTGGTAGTCGACCGGTTGACCAAGTCGGCCCATTTCCTGGCTATGAGGATGACTGACCCGGTCGACAAGTTGAGCAGCTTGTATATTCAGGAGGTAGTGCGTCTCCATGGGGTCCCGGTGTCGATAGTGTCTGACAGGGATCCCCGCTTCACGTCCAGGTTTTGGCCGAGTCTGTAGAAAGCGTTGGGGACCGAAGTTCTACTCAGTACGGCACATCATCCCCAGACAGACGGTCAGTCCGAGCGCACTATTCAGATCTTGGAGGACATGCTGCGAGCATGTGTGCTGGATTTCAGGGGATCATGGGAGACCCACCTGCCATTGGTCGAGTTCGGCTACAACAACAGCTACCAGGCCACTATTGGGATGGCATCGTTCGAAGCGTTGTATGGGAGGCCGTGTCGATCGCCAGTGTGTTGGGCAGAGGTGAGGGACAAGAGTCTGCTGGGGCAAGATCTTGTCAGAGAGACGGCAGAGAAGGTTGCGCTGATACGCGATCGGTTGAGGACCGCGCAGAGTCAGCAGAAGAGTTATGCCGACAGGCGACATCCTCTTGAGTTTGCAGTCGGGGATCACGTGTTCTTGAGCAGAGAAGGAGAAGTGGCTTATCGTCTTGCGTTACCACCGCAACTTGGGAGAGTTCATAACGTCTTCCACATGTCCCAGTTGTGGCAGTACAATGCGGACCCCTCCCACGTCATTGAGTGGACAGATATCAAGGTGGCTGACGATGTCTCCTATGAGGAGCAGCCGGTTCGGATCATGGACACATGGGAGCAGATCCTGCGGGGAGGCAAGATTATCCGCCTGGTACGAGTGCATAGAGACATCACGGGGCTGAGTCGACGTGGGAACGCGAGGACGAGGTTCGCGCGAATTATCCCCACTTGTTCGACTCCCGAGGTACGTTTGTTTTAAATTTCGCGGACGAAATTCCTTTAAGGGGGGTAGACTGTAATAACCACTTTTGGTCAACGCTAGTCAAACCTGCGAAAAACAGGAAAATTTAAATTTTTTAAGACAGACACTTAACTTAACCTAAATTGACCTCGAGGGTCTTACTGGACTTAAGATGACCCCGATATCGACCAAACTGAGTTCCAGGGGACTCAGGGCAACTTTCTGATCAATTTGGGAAAACTTGACTTTTCGTTGGAAAAGTCAACCCAGCGACGTTTTGGTCCATTCGAGGACCGTTTTGGATCCAAAAGGCTTAGCCGTCATCGCAGCGGTCTTAGTTGAGCCGTTTCCTTGTAGCCCGTCAAGTTTCGTAATATTTGGGAAAAAGTGCCCGTTCGGGGCCCGAAACGTTCGATTTCGCGAATCTGATTGGAAAATATCTAATAGATATTTTCAAAAAGGGTGTGGGACCCACCTTGCCACTTGTCAAACAAATGGTGGTGTTAGGTTTTGGGGGGAAAATTGAAGAGAGATATTAGAGGGGGGGTTCGGCTAGCACTTAAACAAAAAGAAAAAAAATAGGAAAAGAGAAGAGAAAGAGTTAGACAGAGAAGGAGAAGAAGAATAAGAAGAGAGAAGGAGAAAGGGGTTAGGGTTGGGAGAGATCGCACCCTTGGATCGTCTCAAGGCTAGGAGAAATCGACTTCCCCTCGTCTTCCTCTTTGGTAAGAACTAAACCGATCGTTGATTTGTTAATTTTCAAATGTTAGGGTTTGGTTAAAAATGATTAGTTAGGGTTGTATTGAGGTTGGGGGTTTGTTAGAGACGTTTTGGAGGCGTTTGGAGGAGAAGGGGGACGTTTTTCCGACAACCGGGAGCTCGGGAGGAGCTCCGGCCACCTTAGGGGGGGTGGCCGGCCACCATGTGAGGTGGCTGGCCGGAGCTAGGACAGGCCACCACCATGGTGGGCTGGGCCCATTTAAGCCCTAGGGCCCACGGCCAAGTTGGGCCGGTTGGGGCCCACGTGCTCGGGTACTTGGGTTTAGTGTTCGGGAGGTTTAAAACGTTCCCCGGACCATTTATCCATGACCGAATCGAAATTTGGAATTAAATTGGAAAAGTTGTAATTAACGGGTTTTAGAAACTTAAACGTTAATTAATTGACTCGGAAGTCGGAATTCGATTCCGTCAAGTGCTTTACGAGTCCTTTATCGACAATGTCGAGTAATTGGGAAGTTTGGGAGTGATCGACATTGTTGGGGTTACGTTTGGGCGTTAAGTTTATTAAATTCAAGTTTATTTCCTGCGAGTTTAAAGTACCTTCAAATTGTGCTCTTTTAGATCGTGCTGCGGACCGAGGCAAAGGGAAACTAGGCCAGTGACGGGGATCGCGTCGGGGCTTAGTTGAGCACTTTTGGAGTTATATACGAGGTAGGGAAAAGTAGCCGGATCTCGGCCCTGACTGGGGAAAGTTAACAGTAGAATTGCATGTGACATCGGGGTGTCGTGGGTTGAGTAGGTTTATTTAAACATTAGAAAAGCATGATACGGGAACGTAGCGAATATGAGAAAGCATGTGACACTTAGCAGTGTCATAGGAACAGAGAACTTAGCGATATTAGAATTACTGGAGGCATATGACCATGCCCGGAGGTTGACTGTTTACTTTATGTCTTGGGTGGCCATAAGAGCCTGTGTATTAATGTTGGTGTCTTGGGTGGCCATGAGAGCCCGTGTATTAATGTTGGTGTCTTGGGTGGCCATGAGAGCCCGTGTATTAATGTTGGTGTCTTGGGTGGCCATGAGAACCCGTTTTTTATTGTTGGTGTCTTGGGTGGCCATGAGAGCCCGTGTATTAATGTTGGTGTCTTGGGTGGCCATGAGAGCCCGTGTATTATTATTGGTGTCTTGGGTAGGCATGAGAGCCCGTGTATTATTGTTGGTGTCTTGGGTGGCCATGAGAGCCCGTGTATTATTGTTGGTCTCTTGGGTGGCCATGAGTGCCGTGGGGTTGTTGAGCTCCGGAGGAGCTCCGGCCACCTTAGGGGGGTGGCCGGCCACCATGTGAGGTGGCTGGCCGGAGCTAGGGCCGGCCACCACCATGGTGGGCCGGGCCCATTTAAGCCCTAGGGCCCACGACCAAGTTGGGCCGGGTGGGGCCCACGTGCTCGGGTACTCGGGTTTAGTGTTCGGGAGGTTTAAAACGTTCCCCGGACCATTTATCCATAACCGAATCGAAATTTAGAATTAGATTGGAAAAGTTGTAATTAACGGGTTTTAGAAACTTTAAACGTTAATTAATTGACTCGGAAGTCGGAATTCGATTCCGTCAAGTGCTTTGGGATCCTTGAATTATTCTAAGACCGTAGAAACGAAAACGGGAATTTTTGGAGCCCCGGAAGGACATTTACAAAACCCGGGCATATTCGCTATGTTGGGCGAATCGGGCCTTTACGTGTCCTTTATCGACAATGTCGAGTAATTGGGAAGTTTGGGAGTGATCGACATTGTTGGGGTTACGTTTGGGCGTTGAGTTTATTAAATTCCAGTTTATTTCCTGCAAGTTTAAAGTACCTTAAAATTGTGCTCTTTTAGATCGTGCTGCGGACCGAGGCAAAGGGAAACTAGGCGAGTGACGGGGATCGCGCCGGGGCTTAGTTGAGCACTTTTGGAGTTATATACGAGGTAGGGAAAAGTAGTCGTATCTCGGCCCTGACTGGGGAAAGTAAACAGTAGAATTGCATGTGATAGCGGTGTGTCGTGGGTTGAGTAGGTTTATTTAAACATTAGAAAAGCATGATACAAGAACGTAGCGAATATGAGCAAGCATGTGACACTTAGTAGTGTCGTAGGAACAGAGAACTTAGCGATATTAGAATTACTGGAGGCATATGACCATGCCCGGAGGTTGACTGTTTACTTAATGTCTTGGGTGGCCATGAGAGCTCGTGTATTAATGTTGGTGTCTTGGGTGGCCATGAGAGCCCGTGTATTATTGTTGGTGTCTTGGGTGGCCATGAGAGCCCGTGTATTAATGTTGGTGTCTTGGGTGGCCATGAGAGCCCGTGTATTATTGTTTGTGTCTTGGGTGGCCATGAGAGCCCGTGTATTATTGTTGGTGTCTTGGGTGGCCATGAGAGCCCGTGTATTATTGTTGGTGTCTTGGGTGCAATGAGTGTCGTGGGGTTGTTGAGCCCGTGAGTTACTGTTCGTGTGTCTTGGGAGGCCATGAGGGCCCGTGGGGTTGTTGAACGCGAGTTTTTACCGTTGGAGTCTTGAGTGGCCATGAGTGCCTGTGGGGCGTTGAATTGGTCTTGTTACTGTTAGTTGAACCTTGCTCGTGATTGTGTTTGCCCGAGGTTAGTAACCCGACTTCGTGTCGGGGAGTGGTGTGGATTTCGGCAGGTTACGAGCATTCTTTGGCTAGCCTGATTCGTGTTCAAGTCTCGGCAGGTTACGAGCATTCTTTGGCTGGCCTGACCTGTGTTCGGGTCTCGGAAGGTTACGAGCATTCTTTGGCTGGCCTGATCCGTGTTCGAGTCTCGGCAGGTTGTGAGCATTCTTTGGCTAGCCTGATCCGTGTTCGTGTCTTTGGAGGAGGTCGTAAATGGTTGTGTCGGGTTTACATTACGTTATCGAGTGTTGAGTCTGTTGAGGAAAGTAACGGGTGGTGGGTCAGTTGAGTTACTTAAGTTTGGGGATTGTATTCCCGGCTTTGGGTCGGTTGGGGTGTTAACGGCTTTGTCTGCTAATTATGCCGTAGTCAGTCTGTTATCCGTGGTGGTGAGCGAACGCTCACCCCTAGCTGCTTTTCCTACAGGTACTTGTCGCAGGTCGGACTAGGTGAGCTTCCGAAGCTTGAAGAGCTAGGGGCGGGAGTCCGAGTTACTTTTTAGTCTAACGACGGATACCTCGCATTTTGTCCGCTTGTTGGACGTTTTATTTTGAGTTGTAATTATTTTTTTGTTGAACTAAACTGGTATTTGAAAGTGATTTAATGGAAAAGGTTTCAAAATGTTTATTATTTTAAATGTTCGCGTCCCGAGTTCGGTTTACTGAAATTGGGGCGTGACAATGGTTACTAGGATAAGAGGAGTTTCTAACCGATTTCTGCTCATGTATTATAAGAGAAGAAATCAAATAGAAACCACATCTTAACGTAAAAATCGTGTGAACCAATCCAAGTAATCCAATTTAAAAATGGATGAATGAGATGCAATTGAGTTGTTGACTGCAAAAACAAAGCACTTTTTTGCAAGTAGTAGGGGCTTTTTAGTAAAACTATCATATTATATTTTTTGAAATTCACTAATTTAATTTTTCCCCATTCGTTTGAACTCCGATTGGCTTCAAAATTAGTGATGAATATGTTTTGAAGCACAAAAAATTGTTTTGGGGCTGATTTAAAAAAGGTTATATCTGACGCATCACAATACACATCATATCCGACCCCGCGCTCCGGCACTATCAATACGGGTGCGGTAGTCAGACGAGCCTTCAGCTCGGTAAAGGAGTGTTCACACTCATCTGTCCACACAAACTCGGCTCCCTTCCGTGTCAGGGCAGTCATCAGCGCGGCCAGGCGTGAGAAGTCCTAGACGAACCGTCGATAGTATCCTGCCAAGCCTAGGAAGCTGTGAATCTAGAAGACACTCGCGGGCCGTGCCCACTTCGAGACTGCGTCGATCTTCACCGGATTGACCAGTATACCATCTCAGGACACAACATGCCCGAGGAACTTCACCTCGGCGAGCCAAAACTCGCACTTCTCCAGGCTGCCGTACAACTGGTGAGTGCGCAACAATGTCAAAATTGTCCTCAGGTGCTCCACATGTGCCTCCTTACTCGGTGAATAAATCAGAATATCGTCTACGAATACCACGACGAACTGGTCCAAGTACGGTCGGAAGATACCGTTCATCAGGTCCATGAACGCTGCAAGCGCGTTTGTCGATCCGAACGGCATCACCAAGAACTCATAGTGTCCATAACGAGCCCGAAATGTGGTCTTCGCCACATCCTCCTCCCGAACCCTCAACTAATAATACCCGGATCGTAGGTCAATCTTCGAGAAGCACTTCGCTCCTCTCAGTTGATCGAACAAATCATCGATCCTCGGCATCGGGTAGCGGTTCTTCACCGTGACCCGGTTACACTTACAATAATCGATGCACATCCTCAACGCTCCACCCTTCTTCTTCACGAAGAGGGTGGGTGCTCCCCACGGTGAAGCGCTCGGACGGATAAATCCCTTCTCCCTAAGCTCCTCAAGTTGTCGCTTCAACTCGACCAACACGGCTAGTGCAAATCGGTACGGTGCCATGGATATCGGCGCCGTCCCCAATATCAAGTTGATCCTAAACTCAACCTCGCGCGCCGGCGGTAGTCCTAACAACTCCTCCGGAAATACCTCCGGGAACTCGCACACTACCCGTGGAAGCTCTCTACTCTACACGGTCTCCACCTCATCACCCACGGTCAAGGCTGACAGGAGAACTCCGCTCCTACTGTCCAAGACGCAAGTAACGATCGTGTCGCCTGATACTACTTTCACCTGCCGCCGATAGCAATCGATCGACGCTCGGTACCTCGCCAGCCAGTCCATCCCCAAGATCACGTCAAATGCCGTCATGTCCAACACAAGCAAATCACTAATAAAAGGGCAATCAGTCACTTTAATCTCACATGCATGACATACGGTACTTAGGACCACATCTCCCGTAACCGGGGTGTCAAGACATAAAGGTCGACTCAACTGCTCTACCCTCAACCCAACATAGCAGCAAAAGTAGAAGAGATGAAAGAATGTGATGCTCTAGTATGAAATAAGAAAGACGCCAAGAATTGTAAAGCAAGCACGTACCATGGGTGGTCTCATGACCGGAGTGACGTCCCTCTGCTTTTGAGCCGGTGAGCGCATACACCCGGCCCTTCTGTGCCTGAGGTCCTCCCCTCGGGGGTAGTGGAAGGGCCGCCCACTGTGGAGCCCTCTGCTGATGTCTCTGCGCTGGCGCACTCGCTGCCCGCCGTGGGGCTCTCGGGGCCTGACCCTGGCATGGGTGAAACGAAGGTGCCTGGCTGGGCTGCGTCAGCTGTGGTCGCTGCACTGGTCCTCCTCCAACCCGATCGGGACACAAGGTGGAGATGTGTCCAAGACGGCCGAAGTGGTACCATGTCCTCTCAACGGCACGCGGCCTCTCCTCGACCCTTGTCGGACGACTAGCTGGCCGATTTGTAGGTCCACCACTCATCGGGCAATCTCAGCCCAGATGACCCAACTGCCTACACAGTGGGCAAAACTGTGCTAACGGGGCAGGTCCAACGGACGCTATTGCTCCGACCTGTCGCATCCCAACAGACTGGGCATGTGGCTGGAAGGATCATGAGGTCCTCTGCCTCCTCGAATCGCGGCCCTTAGACGGCCTCAGAAAGCCACTCGGTCTCGGCCTGCTCTCCCGAGCCTCGGAGGTCTCTCAAAAGTGCCGCTCCACTGCTAGTGCCTGGTACACTAGCTCAGTGTGCACCTCAGTCCTAAAGGCAATGACTCGGTTCACGATCGATGGAAGGAGACCCTCCTCGAATCGTCTACATCGGAGTGCCTCAGTCTGCACCATCTCCGGTGCGAAGCGAGACAGGGAGGTGAACCTCGCCTCATACTCCGATACAAACATCCTCCTCTGGCGCAGCTCCAGGATATGCTGATGTATGTCCTCACTGGCTGATCTCGGGAAATACTGATCCAGGAATAGTCTTCCGAACAACTGAAAGTCGTCTCCAACCCTGCGCTGCTCGCGCTGCCAACAATAGTATGCCTCATCCCTCAGCTGGAATGCTACAAAGGATACCCTCATGTGATCGTCTACGATCCCCGACGTATCCAGGTTGCGGGTGATCTGTTCCATCCATCTCTCGGCTGCCTCGGGATCTGGCTCCCCAAAAAAGATGGGAGTACCAAGCCTGAGGAAGTACCTCAGCGCCTGGGCGGTGTAACTATCGGCCTGACTCGGCCTCACAGCAGCAGCAGCTGGCACAGTCTTTGCTGCCGGTGCCGCAGTCTCCCTCTAGGTGCTGATCGTCCCGAGAAATGTGCGAACCAGCTCCTCTAGAGTGGTTGCCTGGGTTGGCTCTACGACCGGAGGACCTCTGGGCTGTAGCCCTGACGGTCCAGCCTCATCTCTCTAGTGCTCCTCAGAGGAAGCACCCTGGGCACTCGCTGCCCCTGCCTGCTCAACGGCAGGTGGCTGCCCCTGGCCCCTAGCTGGGCGACCTCTAGTGCCTCTCGGGATGTAGGTACGAGCCATGTCGCTTGTATCCGCTGCACGGATAACCGCACATGCTCAGTCCTAAAGTTTGCATAAAAACGACGCGCTTGAATCACTAATTTTCACACAAGTTCACAAGTCGCATTCTAATCATCCAACATACCACATTTCTGCGTAATCATAACTGTTTTCACACAACCAGGGAAACCCCGCACCCTTGTGCGTCCTGCAAAGTCACTCACGCAATTTCACAGTTTCAAGCAAGTCACACAGTTTACCGTTCACATCACACAACAATTCCTCAGAGTCTCTACACTAACTCATTTCCACAGGTTCTCAACACCTTTCTCTTTCTAACACAACATTCATGTCGACATCATGTTATTACAACCTGGTTCAGGCGTCCACGAATTACGTTGTAACCACTTGACGTCCCCCTATCACGTTTGACTACAGTGGCGCCCTAGAGACGGAACGTGATAGTACAAACACTTCAGTTTTGCAGACATTTGGGCATGACCCGTTTGAATGTTCTACTAACCATCCGCTTAAGCGGAACATTCAACTTACAACATGCATCAAGCATTCAACACAAACATAGCATACATCAAATCATCGCAGCTATACATCTCGGGTCTCGGGGATTACACGATTACCACCCGACCAAGTCAACACTTCACACTTAACCAATCGATCAACGGCCGAACAAGGCGACAACTCAATAAACGATCACTCGATCAAGACCAACAAGTCCTAAAACAGCTCGAGCATCACTCGCTAAGTCAACCTCAATCTATTTCAACCAAGGCACACAGCACAACAATAAGTCAACCTCGATCTCAATCGACCGGCACAACAGTTCAACCAAGGTACACAGCAAAACCCACTACAAGGTAAAACACAAACAAGGCACTTCACTACCCGAGACTCTCGTCGTCTCGGATTTACGCGTAGGACATATCCGACTTGCGTAGACGACCACTAGAAACCTAACCACTTAACTTTACCCACCTAATTGACGTACGGTCCGAAGTTTTGAAAAACCAGACTCTGATACCAAATTGTCACGCCCCAAATCCGGTTTTGACCGGACTCGAGACATGAACCACAATAATAACTAAATAATAATGATAAAAGGAAAATTAAACGAAACAAACCTCCGAATTTAATTCCAAAATAAACAACTCCGATAAACAAGAGTCAAACGCTCAATTCCAAACAAGTAAAAACATAGTTTAGTACGAAAATAGAAAGTGTGTCTCTACTACAAGTAACCCCCCCCCCCCCCCCTGGACCCTCAATGAGCTCCCGAGCCTTGAGACATCCTCTAAGCCTACTCACCAACAAAACCTGTAAAACAGTAAAAACAGACAGAGGGGGTGAGCTTACGCTCAGTAGGAAAAAGTAGTAAAGGGAAAAAGGACTCCCGCTCCGTCACCAAATTTCTCGATTAGTAACACTTACTAGCAAGACAACACAAATAGAGATCAACAGGAACACAACTTATTCGCCAATAGAAACACACGGATACCGAAATATAAGATAATTAAACCACGAGACTCCGATTCACACACGAGCTCAACATATCGTACCGGAAACGCACATTGGCCTAGATATCTTCCCGGAACACACAACATCGGGGTGAAACGAATACATCATACCGGAATACTCCTCGGTCCAGATGTCTTCCCGGAACACACAGCATCGGGGTGAAACAACATACATCATACCGGAAAAGCGCACATCGGCCTAGATGTCTTCCCGGAAACGCACATCGAGGCAAGCAACAATACACCATACCGGAAACGCACATCGGCCTAGGTGTCTTCCGGGAAACACACCTCGGGGAAATAACAACATTCCTCATACCGGAAACGCACATCGACCTAAAGGTCTTCCCGGAACCCACCTCGGGGTAAACAAACAATACCACACAATACCAAACCAAAAAACGTTACACCGAACTCATCATACCAACAAAGCTTACTGACACAACTTACCAAGCACGTCACATCGGCCTATCATTCACCCGATCATATCACAAGGCACAATCATATCACATTCAACACATTTATTCAACCAATCATGTCACAAAGCAACCATTCATATCACATTCATCATAAATTATATAGTTTAATATTATTCTTAGATTAACCAAAGGATAAACTATGCACCGAAATTTAAGGACTATTGACCACAATCAAACACAAACCAACAATCAATCCTAAGGCTCGACATGGCCACATGTGATTCTACAACACGACAATTGCTATAATTGAAAGCGGATATTCTAGTTAATCACATCCTATATGCAAGCTAAGACTTTACCGGTTATTAACGTCCTATATGCATACTATTAACATTCTTTAATTAAAAGCAGAATTAACTACTCTTCCCTACCTCAAGTGCTTTCCAAACGCTTAGTCACAAGAACGCCTAGTAGTCTCCTCCTCGAGCTCGGGAACGACGTTTAGGTTCATAAATTAATGCTAGGATTAATAAACACTCAAAGTGGTTTAAAGAGAGAATACTCAAGTTTAATTCCCAAAAGGTTCGGTTTTAGATAACCTTCCCAAAACCCGAAAACAACTAAAAAGGGTCCAAAAACCCAACTTCTGATCTGTCACGGCTCGGGTCACGGAGTCGTGAGGCTCCCCGTCACGGATGACGTCACGGAACCGTGACGCGAGCCGTCACGGAGCCCTGATGTCTCTCGTCACGGTACCCATCACGGATGCCTGACGGGTGCGCGCAGATTCGCTCTTCTTCTTCCTCCAGCCCCCTTTTCACGAAAACAACACCACAAACTCCATTTTTATCAACCCTAAACCTCCAAATCAGTCCCATAACTTCAATACTTCACTACCCTTAGTGGGTTTCATCAAAACAACAATTACCCAAGAGATTTCCATCCAAAACAACCAAATCCCCAAGTGATTTCTACATAAATCAAACTCCTACTTCTCCTAAACCATCATCTAACAACCAATACTCAAAACCCAACTACTTCATGCAATTTCTATGGAGACCCATAACTTAAAATGGATTGAAAGGAGATTGTGAGAGTTTACTTACCTTTGGAATGATGAGATGATGAAAATGGTGAAGTTTTTGAGAAGATTTGGTGAAGAAATGGCACTAAAGGAGCTTCCTTTCTCTTGCTTCTTCTTCAAGCTTCAATGGAGGCCTTCTCTCTCCCTCTCCCTTGTGAAAATCGGCTACAACACACAAATGGGCTGAATTGCTTTCCAAAAAAAGGTCTTAAACCTAAGGTTGAAATGACCAAAAGGCCCTTCCTTGCCCTTTCTTCTATTTTGGCACTTTTGGGGGCAAATGGGTCATTGTGGACCCATTCCTTCTCCTCCAAGTCACCATGGACAAGTGTCCATGTGGGGGCCACCTTTCCCTTAACAATTCCCAGCACAATTAATTAAATAAGGTTTATGCTCTTGATTAGGCCCAGTTTGACCGAAAGTTGACTTTTTCGTAAAATTAGTCAAATGAAAGGAAACGACCCAACTAAGCCAACCGTAATGACGGCTAAGATTTTTGGGTCCCGGAAAGGTCCCGAATGACTGCGGGATTCATCGGTTGACTTTTCCAACCGAAAGTCAAATTTCGCCAAAAACCACCAGTTCGACCGGAATCGACCGGGGGCGGTTCTTACAACTTACGAGCACATGACCCACACCCCAATTTTGGTCATGTCCCGAGACAACTCCCTATTTTCCATTATCCATAAATGTGTCAATGAGTTTCATCCTCCATGTCAATAGATCAACGTAAAATCTCATTTTACTTGATCCTATATAAGTGGCAACTAACGAGACTTTAGTATTGCTTAACACTGCATAACGAATCGACCTTGTCAATTCTAACCTTCCTGTCGTCCTTGTCATTATCCTTTTATCACCGATATCCTGATTAAGATAAAGCATAGAGCCGTCATCCTTATTATTCTCAATCATTGTTCCTTGATTTGTGAGATGGCTGAATATATGATACCCAGTATCATGTGCATGATCATGCTATTCTTTCAGTCACTCTCAATCAAACGGTCGAGAACCGATACCATTCCCATACCTCAGTATGAGGTATAAATCTCTTAGCCGTCTTTCGTATCACTCATGTAGTCCGTCCTCAGGCCAATCCTGGCTGTTATGGAAGTCATGTTACAGACAACGTTAGGCTCAGGTCAAACTCAGTTGTTGACTGCATAACGATCACAAAGACTCCTCGGTCTAAAGATACATGACAAGCTACGACACTGAATAAGTTCATGACTCAATCTATGGAACATATTTAGGGTAGGTCATCCAATATCATGTCTCACATGATATCTGTGATCAGACTACGGAATCCCATTGCAATGATTAACAGAACGTAAGCCATAAAGAGGCATCTATCATACTTGTCGTTTCTAGTGAAGCTTTGTTGACTAGGGCCCCATCGAGTGTGATTTATCTCGATCTATGGTTCTATTCGCATGCTGGGCATAGATCAGAACACACATCAATATATTACTCCAACACATAAGTAATATAAAGCCGCTTTAATTTTATTGCTAATGATGATATATACATTTGGACATTTACGATTGAACTACGGGAACTACGACTAACAAACTCCCACTTTCCCTCGTTCCAATTTAAATTCCTATCTATTCCCAATGACCTTACATGCCTCTACTGTTTTGGCAACGTCAATTCCTTAGTCAATGGGTCGGCTATGTTATCAATAGTTGCAATATAGGTGATCTTCATG
Source organism: Erodium maritimum (assembly GCA_963921825.1). Classification (NCBI taxonomy): domain Eukaryota; kingdom Viridiplantae; phylum Streptophyta; class Magnoliopsida; order Geraniales; family Geraniaceae; genus Erodium; species Erodium maritimum. The sequence continues at coordinate 23,527,465 of OY997596.1, read as the reverse complement.
TTGGGTCTCGAGGTAGGGTTGGAGATGAACCAACTCGCAGCGGAAAATCAATGAAAACCAAGAGACAATTAAAACCATGAAACAATTAACAAAGGATGGATTCACAAGAGAAAAATTCAGGACTATTTCTTACCAAAACAAGAACACCGGGTAACGAATGATTGACTTGAGTCTCCAAGTCGCCTACGTATCCAAATGGGAATCAAAGCCACGTAGTTCTTCTCTTTGAGGACTCAAGAGCACAAAAATGGAGGTGGGAGCTTGCCTTGGCCGAATTTGCAAGGGAGAGGAGAGAGAAGTGGTATTTCCTATTCTTGTCTTGTGTTTGTTATGTTGAAAAAGATGACTTAAACATAACAAACCCCATCAACTTGTCAAACTAAAAGCATTGGACAAGTATGGTGCTAAGTAAGGCTAGACAAGATGGGGTTAGGTGGTAAATCACCAACACCTTAATCCTTGTCTTGCAACTTAGTACTATATAGAGATCGCACCTGGATCTTGATGATCCACAGTCCAACTGATCATGGAACGGACTATTGTCTAACAATGTCCGATTTCTCCATTCGGCTACACCTTCCAACTACAGTGTCCCAGGATGAGTCCATTCCAAAAGTATCCCATTCTCTTTTAGATGATCTATTAACTTTGTGGTCAAGTATTTTCCACCTCGATCCAATCGAAGTGCCTTAATACCTTTCCCGAGCTCGTTTTCTACTTCAGTCATAAACTCTTTGAATTCATCAAAAGTTTCAAACTTATGTCTCATCGAATAGACATAACCATATTTACTGTAATCATCAGTAAATGTGATAAAGACACGGGTTCAACAATCCCACAGGCACTCACGGCCTCCCAAGACACACCAACAGCAAAGACACGGGTTCAACAACCCCACAGGCACTCATGGCCACCCAAGACACCAACAGCAAACACGGGCTCTCATGGCCACCCAAGACTCAACAGTAAAGTACGGGCTCTCATGGCCACCCAAGACACAACAGTAAAGTACTGTCTCTCATGGTCACCCAAGACACAACAGTAAAGTACAATCGACCTCCGGCATAACCAATGCCTCCAACAGTCCTAATATCAACAGTTTCACAGTCAACCTTCGGGCATGGTCATATGACTCCAGTACTCCTAATATCGATAAGTTCACAATCAACTTTCGGGCATGGTCATATGCCTCCAGTAGTTCTAACGTCGATAAGTTCTCTGCTCCTACGACACTACTAAGTGTCACATGCCTTTCCAAACTTCGATAACCTACTTAACCCACAACACCCCAAGTGTCACATGCATTTCTAATATTCGATAACCTACTTAACCCACGACACCCCGGTGTCACATGCAATTCTACTGTTAACTTTCCCTAGTCAGGGCCGAGATCCGGCTACTTTTCCCTACCTCGTGCGTGTTCTCCAAAAGCCAACCAACGAGCTCCGGTGTGATCTCAGTCACTCACCCAACTTCCCTTTGCCTCGGTCCGCAGCACGATCTAAAGAACACAAGTTTAAGGCACTTAACAACTCGCAGGAATAAACTGAAATTCCATAAACTTAACGCCCAAACGCAACCCCGACAAAGTCGATCACTCTCAAACTTCCCGATTACTCGACACTGTCGATAAAGGACCCGTAAAGGCCCGATTCGCCCGACATGGTGAATCTGCCCGGGTTTTATAAATGCCCTTCCGGGGCTCCAAAAAATTCCCGTTTTCGTTTCTACGGTCTTAGAATAATTCAAGGATCCCAATGCACTTGACGGGATCGAATTCCGACTTTCGAGTCAATTAATTAACGTTTAAAGTTTCTAAAACCCGTTAATTACAACTTTTCCAATTTAATTCCAAATTTCGATTCGGTTATGGATAAATGGTCCGGGGAACGTTTTAAACCTCCCGAACATTAAACCCGAGCTCCCGAGCACGTGGGCCCCACCCGGCCCAACGTGGCCGTGGGCCCTAGGGCTTAAATGGGCCCGGCCCACCATGGTGGTGGCCGGCTCTAGCTCCGGCCAGGCACCTCACATGGTGGTCGGCCACCCCCCATGGTGGCCAGAGCTCCTCCCGAGCTCCCGGTCGCCGGAAAACGTTCCCTTTCACCTCCAAACGCCTCCAAAACGTCTCTAACAAACCCCCAACCTCAATACAACCCTAACTAATAATTTTTAACCAAACCCTAACATTTGAAATTTATCAAAACGGGAATCGGTTCGGTGCTTACCAACGAGGAGGATGAGGAGAGTTTGATTCTTCAAACTTTGAGACGATCCAAAGGTGGGAAGCTCGTGAATAGTGACCCAAACCCTAGCTTTTCCTTCTTCTTCTCTTCTTTTCTCTCTTCTCCTTCTCTCTCTAAAACTATCTTCCTTTTCTCTTTTTTTTTTCTTTTTGGAACAAGTGTGGCCGACCCCCCCTTTAGTTCTCCCTTTCATTTCCCCCCCAAAACCTACACCACTACTTGTTGGACAAGTGGCAAGGTGGGTCCCACACCTTTTTGAAAATATCTACCAGATATTTTCCAATCAGATTCGCGAAAATCGGACGTTTCGGGCCCCGAACGGGCACTTTTTCCAAGAAATTACAAAACTTGACTGGCTACAAGGAAACGGATCAACTAAGACCGCTGCGACGACGTCTAAGCTTTTTGGATCCAAAACGGTCCTCGAATGGACCAAAACGTCGCTCGGTTGACTTTTCCAGCGAAAAGTCAACAATTCCCAAAACGATCAGAAAGTTGCCCTGAGTCCCCTGGAACTCAGTTTGGTCAATAACGGGGTCAACTTAAGTCCGGTATGACCCTCGGGGTCATTTTAGGTTCAATTAAGTGTTAGTCTTAAAAATTTTAAATTTTCCTGTTTTTCGCAGGTTTGACTAGCGTTGACCGGGAGTGGTTATTACAATCTACCCCCCTTAAAGGAATTTCGTCCACGAAATTTAGAACAATGCTCATATAAGATACAATAAATACGTACCCTGAAAGGTCTCGCGGTAGGTAGTGGATCCTGGGGCCCGAGAGTCTGTAACTGCGTACACTCTTCCCTCTAACGCCCGCTGCTTCTGACCCGGCGCGCTCGCAGACGGCTGTGAGAACCTCGACTGCTGGCTCTGGCGCGGGCGACCCCTGGGTGACTGTATTGTCTGCTGCGTCCGCTGTACTGACATTTCCCCCAACGGCTCACGGCACCATGCTATAGTGTGTCCAAACAGGCCGCACCGGAAACAGCTGGTCTCGTCGGCTCTCGACTCCGTGCTCTGGCTTGCCCGGCTGGTCGCTGGTAGCGCCGCGGGCCCTACTCCCATCGAACAGTCTCGACGAAAGTGGCCTCGCTGCCCGCATGTGAAACACGTCGGCCCCCTCTCTGAGGCGATCGGCCCCACTGATGCTACCGACCCCATCTGTCTTGCTCCACCCTGCTGAGCATGTGGTCGAAAGAACTCTGTGGTCCTCTGTCTCCTCGGGTCTCGTGACTCGGACGGCCCTGCCAAGCTGGTCGGCCGCTGTCGAACCTCACGGGTCCTGGCCGCATCCCGGATACCCTGCTCCACCATCACTGCAGTGTCCACAAGATCTGTACACTTCCGCAACCTCAAGGGGAGGACCTTATCCCGAACCACCGGTCTCAGTCCCCCCTCGAATCGTAGGCAACGGTTCCGCTCGGTCGTCACCATCTCCGGCGCGAATCTGGTCAAGGTCGTGAACCTGGCCTCGTATTCTGCCACTGTCATCCCCTCCTGCTCTAGGTCCAGAAACTGCCGATGTCGCTCCAACCAAGCCGACTCGGGAAAATACTGTGCCAGAAACAACTCATGGAAGATGTCGTAGTCGTGCCCGACACTGTCCTTCACACGCCCCCACCAGTAGTAGGCGTTGTGCCTCAGCTGGTGAGCTGCGAAGGACACTCTGCAGCGGCCATCTTCGATACCTGATGTATCTAGGTCCCGGGTGACCTGCTCTAGCCACCTCTCGGCTAGGTCGGGGTTCGGCTCCCCGACAAATGTAGTTATCCCTAGCTTCAGGAAGTCCATCAGGGAACGGGCCGTAAGGTCCTCTGCGTGAATGGACCTCAATGGGACCGCTGCAGCCTCCAGAGCTGGCGAAGCCGACTCTCGACTGGCGATGATCGCCACTAAACTCTGGACTGTCCTGGTCAGCTCATCTAGGGCAGTCATAACGGGAGGGTCCGCGACCGGCGGAACACTGGGTGTGCCTGTAGACGGTCCCGCCTCGCTTCTCCTGTCTTCTCCGACATGAGTGCCCTGTGCCTCCGCGTACTCGGCGGGCTCTACGGTTGGCACCCGTCCTGGTGTCCCCGCTGACCGTCCCCGCTGGCCCCGCGTGGGCGCCCGTCCTCGTGTTACCGCCGCTCGTCCTCGTCTGTCGCGAGCCATAAGTCAGTATCCTCTGCACGGATACACGCAAACGTTCAGTTTGCGAACTCATATAAGACAACAAGCTCAAATACACTAACGTTCACACGGTCTACGTCTACCCCAACGTACTTGTTACTAAACGTCACACCGCTCACGCTAATTATACTTTAATTATAATAATACGTAAGCGAAACCTCAATTTTAACCACACAAACGCACACCAAGCCCTTATCCGGTCCTTTATGCACTTACTCATAACTTTCCGCAACCAAACCAGTGTTTGCTACTCGTCCCTTACGGGAAAAGTAGTAAAGGGGATGAGTGTTATGCTCACCTCCACGGACACCCGTTCGATTATGGCATACTAGTAACGCACCAAAGACTTACCACTCTAGTCAGGGAAAACCACCATCTCAAACCTACTACCAACACGTCACACTACTCAAGTCATTAACACCTCGATCACTCTCTTATGTAAGGGAACCTCGAAATGGGGATTATGTTCTCAATTCAGCAACTACCATTGCTTACAACCTCAATACTCCAACACAACCGTGAACACCGCCACGTGAAGCCAACACTCAACTTGCACAAACAAGAGGGTGAGAAGGACAGAGGTCACGGACCCGTGACAGACCCCGTCACGGTTGGGGTCACGGAGCCATGACGAAGATCTAAAATTTGCCAGAACTCTCTGGTCCGTCACGGATCCGTGACAGGATCCGTGACACTCGCGCAGACCTGTTTTCCAAACTCGGTTCTAACTCGGACCTTAACCCGTTTTACCCTGAAATTAGCCCCAAACGACACACACGCTAGACCACCAATTTAGCAAACACACGCGCCACGACTCACAGACAAACCAAGTCATTCAACCTCAACCAAAACACAAGCAGAATCGGCCAACAACATCACAACAACACTCGCCCACCGGGCCAACCAACACCGAACCACGCCCACCGGGCCAACCAAAATCAAAACCCGTCCACAGGGCCAATCAAAATCAAACACGCCCACCGGGCCAATCAAATCTTTAAAACGCGCCCACTAGGTCAACCAATTTTAAAACTTTCTCCACTTCATTAAAAACCTCACTTCCTGACATCAGGTAGTTACAATCCGGTCCAAGCGTCCCCGAACTACATTGTACCCACTTGACATCAACACCGTCACACTCGACTACAGGGGCGCCCCTGAGTCGAGTCGCGACAGTTTAAAAATGTTTCACGCAGCAACAGACAAACAGTATGCCAGTAACCCCGTACTGCACACACACACAAACACAAACAGGACTTAAAACACAACGGGTCTACACACGGTTCCGACCTGCGTACCCAACGCACGACGGGACTTTACCGACTCGACTCTCCCCACCTAATCGACGTGCAGTCCGAGGTGTGAAACCTCGAGCTCTGATACCAAGTTGTCACGCCCCAATTTCCGTAAACCGAACTCAGGACGTGAACCACTTTAAAAACACCATTTGTTCAACAAAATAATATTTACAACTTAAAACACGTCCCAACAAGTGGATAAAAGTATGGTATCCGTCGCTAGACTCAAAGTATGGTGACCGGAAATTCGGGGGGAGCTCCGACCACCGTGGGTGGTGGCCGGCCGGTCATGGGGTGGCTGGCCGGAGCTGGGACCAGCCACCACCATGGTGAGCCGAGCACAAGGTGGCCCAAGCCACCCACGGCCAAGCTTGGCCGGGTGGGGCCCACATGCTCGGGTGATCGGGTTTTGTGTTTGGTTGGTTTAGAACGTTCCCCGGATCATTTATCCACAGTCGAATCGAAATTTGGATATAAATTGGAAAAGTTGTAATTAACGGGGTTTAGAAACTTGAAACGTAAATTAAATGACTCAGAAGTCGGAATTCGATTCCGTCAAGTGCATAGGAACCCTTGAATTGTTCTAAGACCGTAGAAACGAAAACGGGAATTTTCGGAGCCCCGGAAGGGCGTTTCCAAAACCCGGGCAGATTCGCCATGTCGGGCGAATCGGGCTTTTCCGAGTCCAATATCGAAAATGTCGAGTAATTGGGGAATTTGGGAGTGATCAACATTGTTGGGGTTACGTTTGGGCGTTAAGTTTATTGAATTTCAGTTTATTCCTGCGAGTTTAAAGGTGCCCTAAAATTGTGGTCTTTTAGATCGTGCCGCGGACCGAGGAAAGGGAAAGCTAGGCGAGTGACTGAGATCACGCCGGAGCTTGTTGGTTGTCTTTTGGAGAACACACACGAGGTAGGGAAAAGTAGCCGGATCTCGGCCCTGACTAGGGAAAGTTAACAGTAGAATTGCATGTGACACCGGGATGTCGTGGGTTAAGTAGGTTTATTTGAATATTAGAAAGGCATGATACAGGAACATAGCGAATATTAGAAAAGCATGTGATACTTAGTAGTGTCGTAGGAACAGAGAACTTAGCGATGTTAGAATTACTGGAGGCATATGACCATGCCCGGAGGTTGATTGTGAACTTATCGATATTAGGAGTACTGGAGGCATATGACCATGCCCAGAGGTTGATTGTGAAACTGTTGATATTAGGACTGTTGGAGGCATTGGTTATGCCGGAGGTTGATTGTGTATTTTGTGTCTTGGGTGGCCATGAGAGCCCGTGTTTTACTGTTGTGTCTTGGGTGGCCATGAGAGCCCGTGTTACTGTTGTGTCTTGGGTGGCCATGAGAGCTCGTGTTACTGTTGTGTCTTGGGTGGCCATGAGAGCCCGTGTTACTATTTGTGTGTCTTGGGAGGCCATGAGTGCCCGTGGGGTTGTTGAGCCCGTGAGTTACTGTTGGCGTGTTTTGGGTGGCCGTGAGTGCCCGTGGGGTTGTTGAGCCCGTGAGTTACTGTTGGTGTGTCTTGGGAGGCCGTGAGTGCCTGTGGGGTTGTTGAGCCCATTGAGTTACTGTTGGTGTGTCTTGGGAGGTCGTGAGTGCCCGTGGGGTTGTTGAGTCCGTGCTTTACTGTTGGTGTCTTGGGTGGCCATGAGTGCCTGTGGAGTGTTGAACCTGTGTTGTTGTTGTTTGTTGAACTTTGGTTGTGATTGTGATTGTGTTTGCCCGAGGTTAGTGACCCGACTTCGTGTCGGGAAGTGGTGTGGAATTTAGCTGGCTTACGAGTTCGAGTCTTGGTAAGTTGCGAGCAATCTTTGGCTGGCCTGATCCGTGTTCGAGTCTCGGCAGGTTGCGAGCGTTTTTTGGCTAGCCTGATCCGTGTTCGAGTCTCGGCAGGTTGTGAGCGTTTTTAGGCGATGAGAGGGCAGCTCCCCTTCCGACTAGCTATCGGAAAAGTAGCTCGGTTTATCGCCAACAGGTCGACCGCCTGGAGCCTGACAGTGATAGGTAAAGCGCGTGGGGCAGGCTCGAGCCCAGCCGGTTAGCAACCGACACTGAGCAGCTGACAGGAATGCGATCCTTTGTGATCTTGTTTGGTGTGCGATCCTTTGTGATCTTGGGTGTTGCGCGGTTGTCTATCGTGTCTTTGGAGGAGGTCGTTAATCATTGTGTCGGGTCTACATTACGAGTCCGAGCGTTGAGTCGGTTGAGGAAAGTATCAGTGTGTGGGTGTCAGTCGAGTTACTTGAGTTTGGGGATAGTGATCCCCGGTGTTGAGTTGGTTGTTGGTGTTACCGGCATTGTCTGCTAAGTATGCCGTAGTCAGTCTGTTATCCGTGGTGGTGAGCGAACGCTCACCCCTAGCTTCTTTTCCTACAGGTACCGGTCGCAGGTTGGACTAGGAGAGCTTCTGAAGCTTGAAGAGGTAGGAGCGGGATTCTGGGTTTACTTTGAGTCTAGTGCGTGTACCTTGCTTTTTGTCCTATTGTTGGGACGTACCTTTAAGTTGTAAATCATTAAATGATTATTTTTGACGAACAAATGGCGATTTTTAAAGTGATTTATGTAAAAGGTTTCAAAATGTTTTATTGTTTTATATGTTCGCGTCCCTAGTTCGGTTTTACTGAAATTGGGGCGTGACAGCTTGGTATCAGAGCTCGAGGTTTCACACCTCGGACTGTACGTCAACTAGGTGGGGAGAGTCGAGTCAGTAATGTCCCGTCATGCGTTGGGTACGCAGGTCGGAACCGTGTGTAGACCCGTTGTGTTTTGAGCCCTGTTTGTGTTTGTGTGTATGTGCAGTACGGGGTTACTGGCATACTAGTTGTGTGTTGCTGCGTGAAACATTTTTAAACTGTCGCGACTCGACTCAGGGGCGCCCCTGTAGTCGAGCGTGACGGTGTTGATATCAAGTGGGTACAATGTAGTTCGAAGACGCCTGGACCGGGTTGTAACTACCTGATGTCAAGAAATGAGGTTTTAAAATGAAAAGGAGAAAGTTTTGAAAACTCGTTGGCCCCGTGGGCGTGTTTTTTATTTTTTTTGGCCCTGTGGGCGTATGTTTAAGTTGGTTGGCCCGGTGGGCGTGTTTCGACTTTAGTTGGCCCTGTGGGCGTGTGTGTGTGGGTTGATTGGTCCGGTGGGTGCGTTTTGATTTTGGTTGGTCCGGTGGTTGCGTTTTGATTTTGGTTGGTCCGGTGGGTGCGTTTTGATTTTGGTTGGCCCGGTGGGCGGATTTCGGTCTTGGTTGGCCTTGTCGGCTAGTGATTGAGGTTTGGGTGACTTGTGTTTGGTCTGTAAATCGTTGTACGTGTGGTGTTAGTTTGGTGGTCGATTGTCTGTGACGCACAAGTGTGCGGGTCGCTAAGAGTAGGGTAGGATGCGAGTGCCCTAGGATAGACGTGACGGTGTGTTAGGTGCGAAGTCGTTGTAGCTGCGGGACGGGCCATGGACCGGCCCGATAGGAAACGTGGTCGGGGCCTCTTTTTTGGCCCGGAATGGGGCACGGCACGACTGTATTGTGCCGGCCCGGATGCTGGCACGGCCCAGCTGGCGTGCCGGTCCGGATGGGGGCACGGCCCGGCTGGCGTGCCGGCCCGGTAGGTGGCACGGCCCGACCCAGTTGCCGGCCTGGTCCAGCCAACTACTTTCAAAAAAAGGGGGTTTTGTGGTTTCTTTGTGCAGTTTGAGTGTTGGCTTTGCGTGGCGGTGTTCACGGTTGTGTTGGTTGTAGAGGTCGTAAGTTCGGTGTTAAGGAATGAGGTCTTCGGTTCGAGACTCATCAATAACCTGCGGTAGTGATGCAGCGCCTCGGCGTGAGAGTCTCACCACGGAAAGGGGCTAGGGTTGGTGCGCTGCGGCGCCTTACAAACTACGTTTCCCTATGTGAACGGGTGTTCGAGGTTTCCCTCGCGTGAACGGGTAGGTTGAGGTTTCCTTCACATGAGTGGATTATTTGAGGTTTCCTTATGTGATCGGGTTATTGGGGGTATTGATAGTGTGAGCAATAGTGATGTACTGAATTGAGGACGTGTTTCCCGTGTCGAGGTTTATCTTACATGAGCGAGTACTGAGTTGTTGATAGCATGAGCGGTGTGACGTTTGGCATCAAGTTTTGAGGTAGTGGTTTGCCCTGGTTAGATCGGTAAGTCTTTAGTGCTTTACTAGTATGCCATAATCGAACGGGTGTCCGTGGAGGTGAGCATAACGTTCATCCCATTTACTACTTTTCCCGCAAGGAACGAGTAGCGAACACTGGTTTGGTTGCGGAAAGTTATAAGTAAATGTATAGAGGACCGTGTGAGGGTTGCACTAGACCTTACCGAGGTGACTAATAGAGTGGATGTTCGGTCTCCGATTTGGGCGTCAGTTTTATTAGATGACGGGATGTCACACTCGTTTGTTCGTCGAGTTGTGATGAGAGGTTGGGGCTGAGTTTAGAGCCGTTGAGTCCATCCCTGCGTCTGGACACGCCGGTTGGTGGTGGGGTGGTGTTGTCTAGGGTCTGTCGTGCCTACGGAGTTGGAGAAGCGAACCGATACAGGAGGTTCGAGAGAGGGCTCAAGAGCCCTGATGCTGGATCGAGTCCTCACCCCAAGGATTCGGGTATGTTCGGAGTTGGTAAGCACGATAACGGTAGAGGAGCGAGGTCTTAGAGAGACCGTGAGGTTCCGTGAGGTTCGGTAGCGACTGAGTTGGTGCGTGTGTCCGTGGGAAGGATACTTACGGAATGAAAACCTTTAACGTAATCTTGGGAATGGATTGGCTGGCGAAGTGCCGAACCAATACCGACTGTTACTGGCGATGAGCGATTTCAGGTGTTCTCGGATTCATAAGAGCTTTAAGTACATCTCTTCCCAACGAGACCTGAATACGCGCCAGCGGCGATGGATGGGACTACTCGAGGAGTACGACTTTGAGCTACACTACCATCCGGGTAAGCCGAACGGGGTTGCCGACGCCCTGAGTAGGAAGTCGGTCCCGAGTCTTACTAGCATGTCATTCCGAGAGTGAGACATGATATGGGAAATGGGCACGCTCGGGTTGGAGCTAGAAGAGGTTACTTGCGGCGTGGCCATGTACTTCTTGGTGACTCAGCCCACCCGACTTGGCCGGGGGATAGAGGCAGCAGTCGGTGGATGTCGAGACGACGGAGATCCAGGAGAGAGTTGCCGGCGGTGTTGAAGACGAGGGCTGGGATCGTCGTGCTAATTGGGAGTTACGGTATCGTGGAGGTTTGTAGTGGAGCGGGATGCGGAGAGCGGTTGCAGAGTTAGTATCGCGGTGCCTCACTTGTCAAAAGGTGAGAGCCGAACAACAGCGTCCCGCTGGTTTACTGCAGCCACTACCGGTTGCACAGTGGAAATGGGGGCACGTCACGATGGGTGTCGTGAGCGGTTAGCCGAGTTCGCATACAACAACAGCTTTTAGGCCAGTATCATGATGGCACCGTTCGAAGCGTTGTATGGTAGGCCGGGTCGATCGCCCGTGTGCTGGGCAGAAGTGAGGAATAAGAGTTTACTGGGTCTAGAACTGGACCGAGAGACAGCTGAGTCGGTCCTGCCGAGGCATGAGCGGTTGAAGACCGCGCAGAGTCAGCAGGAGCAATGCTGACAGACGGCACCGACCTCTCGAGTCAGCAGTCGGTGGTCATGTATCCCTAGAGATGAGTCCGAAGGCTGGACTTATGCGTTTCAACCGCGGCGGAGGCGAGTTAGCCACACGGTGTATCGGGCCTTTCGAGGTTTGAGTACGTCATTTAGTGGATAGATGTCAAGGTAACGGGTGGTGTCTCGTATAAGGAGAAACTGGTTTGGGAGATGGATCCACGAGGGCAGGTCCTGCGCGGAAGAGTTATCCGCTTAGAACTGGTGTTGTGGGGGCACCACGAGGCTGAGTCGACTTGGGAACGCGAGGACGAGGTTCGCGCGAAGTACCCCGAGCTGTTCGACTCCCGAGGTACGTCTGTTCTAAATATCCCGGACGAAATTCCTTTAAGCGGGGTAGATTGTAATAACCACTCCCGGTCAACGCCAGTCAAACCTGCGAAAAACAGGAAAATTTAACATTTTTGGTCAGGCACTTAATTAAACCTGAAATTGACTCCGAGGGTCATACCGGACGTAAGTTGACCCAGTTATCGACCCAAGTGAGTTCCGAGGGACTCAGGGCAACTTTATGACCAATTTGGGAAATGTTGACTTTTCGCTGGAAAAGTCAACCGAGCGACGTTTTGGTCCATTCGAGGACCGTTTTGAATCCAAAAAGCTTAGCCGTCGTCGCAGCGGTCTTAGTTAAGCCGTTTCCCTGTAGCCCGCCAAGTTTCGTAATTTCTTGAAAAAGTGCCCATTCGGTGCCCGAAACGTCCAAATTTCGCGAATGTGATTGGAAAATATCTAGAAGATATTTTCCAAAAAAGTGTGGGACCCACTTGAAACTTGTCCAATATGTGGTGGTGTTAGTTTTTTGGGGGGGAAATAAGAAAAGACAAGGGGGTGGCCGGCCACATGTTTCAAAAAGAAAAAAAGAAGAGAAAATGAGTTCGTTTTTAGAAAGAGAAAGAAGAGAGAAGAAAGGGAGAGAAGGAGAAGAAGAAAAGAGAGGAGCTCGGGCTTCGAGGGGCACTATTCACATCTTCAACCTTTGGATCGTCTCAACGTTCCAAGAATCGGCCTCCCCTCGTCTTCCTCTACGGTAATCACCAAACCGATCGTCGTTTTGCTTAATTTCAAAAGTTAGGGTTTGGTTAAAATGAGTAGTTTAGGGTTGTATTGAGGATTGGGGATTTTTGGAAACATTTTGGAGACGTTTGGAGGTGAAGGGGGGCGTTTTCCGGTGACCGGAAGCTCGGGGGAAGCTCCGGCCACCGTGGGTGGTGGCCGGCCGGCCATGGGGTTGCTGGCCAGAGCTGGGACCAGCCACCACCGTGGGGAGCCGAGCCCAAGGTGGCCCAAGCCACCCAGGACCAAGCTTGGCCGGGTGGGGCCCACATGCTCGGGTGATCGGGTTTTGTGTTCGGTTGGTTTAGAACGTTCCCCGAATCATTTATCCACAGTCGGATCGAAATTTGGATTTAAATTGGAAAAGTTGTAATTAACGGGTTTTAGAAACTTGAAACGTAAATTAAATGACTCAGAAGTTGGAATTCGATTCCGTCAAGTGCATAGGAACCCTTGAATTATTCTAAGACCGTAGAAACGAAAACGGGAATTTTCGGAGCCCAGGAAGGGCGTTTCCAAAACCCGGGCAGATTCGCCATGTCGGGCGAATCGGGCTTTTCCGAGTTCAATATTGACAATGTCGAGTAATTGGGGAGTTTGGGAGTGATCGACATTGTCCGAGTTACGTTTGGGTGTTAAGTTTATTGAATTTCATTTTATTCCTGCGAGTTTAAAGGTGCCCTAAAATTGTGTTCTTTTAGATCGTGCCGCGGACCGAGGAAAGGGAAAGCTAGGCGAGTGACTGAGATCACGCCAAAGCTTTTTGGTTGGCTTTTGGAGAACACACACGAGGTAGGGAAAAGTAGCCAGATCTCGGCCCTGACTAGGGAAAGTTAACAGTAGAATTGCATGTGACACCGGGATGTCGTGGGTTAAGTAGGTTTATTTGAATATTAGAAAGGCATGATACTGGAACGTAGCGAATATCAGAAAAGCATGTGATACTTAGTAGTGTCGTAGGAACAGAGAACTTAGCGATGTTAGAATTACTGGAGGCATATGACCATGCCCGGAGGTTGATTGTGAACTTATCGATATTAGGAGTACTGGAGGCATATGACCATGCCCGGAGGTTGATCGTGAAACTGTTGATATTAGGACTGTTGGAGGCATTGGTTATGCCGGAGGTTGATTGTGTATTTTGTGTCTTGGGTGGCCATGAGAGCCCGTGTTTTACTGTTGTGTCTTGGGTGGCCATGAGAGCCCGTGTTACTTTTGTGTCTTGGGTGGCCATGAGATCCCGTGTTACTGTTGTGTCTTGGGTGGCCATGAGAGCCCGTGTTAGTATTGGTGTGTCTTGGGAGGCCGTGAGTGCCCGTGGGGTTGTTGAGCCCGTGAGTTACTGTTGGCGTGTTTTGGGTGGCCGTGAGTGCCCGTGGGGTTGTTGAGCCTGTGAGTTACTGTTGGTGTGTCTTGGGAGGCCGTGAGTGCCCGTGGGGATGTTGAGCCCGTGAGTTACTATTGGTGTGTCTTGGGAGGCCGTGAGTGCCCGTGGGGTTGTTAAGTCCGTGCTTTACTATTGGTGTCTTGGGTGGCCATGAGTGCCTGTGGAGTGTTGAACCTGTGTTGTTGCTGTTTGTTGAACTTTGCTTGTGATTGTGATTGTGTTTGCCCGAGGTTAGTGACCCGACTTCGTGTCGGGAAGTGGTGTGGAATTTGGCTGGCTTACGAGTTCGAGTCTCGGTAAGTTGCGAGCGTTCTTTAGCTAGCCTGATCCGTGTTCGAGTCTCGGCAAGTTGCGAGCGTTTTTTGGCTAGCCTGATCCGTGTTCGAGTCTCGGCAGGTTGTGAGCGTTTTTAGGCGATGAGAGGGCAGCTCCCCTTCCGACTAGCTATCGGAAAAGTAGCTCGGTTTATCGCCAACAGGTCGACCGCCTGGAGCCTGACAGTGATAGGTAAAGCGCGTGGGGCAGGCTCGAGCCCAGCCGGTTAGCAACCGGCACTAAGCAGCTGACAGGATTGCGATCCTTTGTGATCTTGTTTGGTGTGCGATCCTTTGTGATCTTGTTTGGTGTGCGATCCTTTCTTTTTGTCCAATTGTTGGGACGTACCTTTAAGTTGTAAATGATTAAATGATTATTTTTGATGAACAAATGGCGATTTTTAAAGTGATTTATGTAAAAGGTTTCAAAATGTTTTATTGTTTTAAATGTTCGCGTCCCTAGTTCGGTTTTACTGAAATTGGGGCGTGACATCTTGGCAAAGCAAGACTTATGGATCCTACAACAGTTGCCACAACTCTGAGGTCCATTTTATGCTTTTCATGCTTGTCCTACTTTCCAGTCATTGCATGTCAGTGCATATGTGAGATTCAGCCCTGGTATCCAATACCATGAATCTTGGAAATAGAGAGATGTATCTCTATAAAGTTAATACATGATGAAGGTGCAGTCCCACTGCCCTTCTTCATATAATCCTGGTTTTTCCCGCAATCCCTTTTTCGTTGACTAGGCTTCTGGAAATAGAAGCAGACATTCTCATCCTCCTTAGCCTTCGTTAAGGACCCTGGTCCTAGGAGGGTTGGGAGCGATCAAGTGTCTCATCTTTCATGCCAACCGCGCAGGGGCCTTGCCCTTTCCACTACCAATTTCTTCATTGAAACTGGATCCCTTTCTGACCATCAGAATATCCTTGGATCCCAGATCCCTTATATTCTTCCCAACAGTTACAAATCAGCCATGTAACTCTGATATGGGCATGTCCATATCATGCATGTGATAGTTCATGATGAACTCGAAATACGCACGAGGAAGGGAGAGCAGAAACCTATCTGTTGTCGTCTCTGATTCTATCTTAAAACCCAGTCCATTATGTAAGAACCACTCTCGGTCAACGCCAGTCAAATCAGCGAAACACAGGAAAATTTAAAAAATTTGGACAAACACTTAAATGAACCTAAATTTGACCCCGAGGGTCATACCGGACTTAAGTTGACCCTGATATCGACCAAAGTGAGTTCCGAGGGACTCAGGGCAACATTCTGACCAATTTGGGAAAGGTTGACTTTTTGCTGGATAAATTTTATAAAGATCAAAATTAAACTGAATAAATTGAAGATCAAAATTAAACACCAACAATCGATTCTAAACCTTTAGAATCTAAAACCAAGATCCTTGATTCATTCGATTAAGCTGAACTAATGCTCACTACTTAACCGAGCTATGTATGTAGGACTCCATCCAATCACACCCAATGTGACTCTTGGATAGGGTATGTACTTATGTACACGGCATACCCTATCTTTTACCTTAACGTTGGCTATGTCATTATTATTAGATCTTGATTCCATCTTAGTCGGAACTAAATGTTTCACATAAGCCTCGCAACCCCAAATATTTATGAAGGACAAAACAGGTTTCCTCCCGCGCTATTTGTCAAATGGTGTCCCTTCACAGCCTTGGTCGGAGCCCAATTCAAAATGAATGCGGTCGTTTCCAGAGCATAACCCAGAAAGAGATTGGGAGATCAGTCCAACTGATCATGGAGCGGACCATATCCAATTAAGTCCAATTTCTCCGTTCAGACACACTATTCAATTGTGGTGTTCCAGGAGGAGTCCATTCCGAAAGGATCCCATTATGTGCTAGATGATCTAAAACCTCGGTGGTCAAGTATCTAAAACCCCTCTTGTCAAGTGTACTCATTGGTCCACACACGTCCGAGTGTATTAGCCTCAATAAGTCACCCACCCTTTCACTGCGACCGATGAAGGGTGCTTTAGTTAGTTTGCCCATCAAACAAGATTCACATCTATCAATCGAACGAAATTGAAATGGACTAAGAAGTCATCACTTGTTAAGCGCTTATATGCGTTTCTCGTTTATGTGGCCTAAACAATAGTGCCATAACAGAGTTTGGTCTAAATCGTTGGACTTAGACCTCTTGGTATTTACATTATATATATAGCTAGAGGCATTGTTATTCATATCCAATATGTACAATCCTCCAACCATTTTGGCACTAGCATAAAGTATATCATTGCATAAAATATTAAAAATCCCACTTTCAACATCAAAATTGTATCCTTCCTTGTCCAACATAAAAACAGATACATTGTCCCTACTAAAAGAACGTACGCAATATACATTGTTCAAAACAAAAACTAGCCCACTTGGCAAAAGAAGACTAATGGATTCTACAACGATCGTCACAACTCTAGTCTTGTTGCCTACTCTAAGGTCCACCTCGTCCTTCTTGAAGCTTCTCCTACCTTCCATCCACTACAGATTAGTACAAGTGCGAGATTCAGCCCTAGTATCCAATACTCATGAATCTTTAGAAGTAGTGAGATTTAGCTCTATAAAGGGAATACCTGATAAAGGCGCAGTCCCACCACCCTTATTCAAATCATCCAAAAAATTTCTGCAATCTTTCTTCTATTAACCAAGCCGCTGACAATAAAAGCAGACATTCTCGACCTCCTTCCATTTCCTTGAGGACTCCCCAGTCCTAGGAGGGTTAGGACGTTTCAAATGCCTTATCTTTCTTGCCAAGTGCATAGGGGACTTTCCCTTACCACTAATAGTTCCCTTATTCTTGAAATTGTTTCCCTGTCTGACCATCAGAACATCCTTGGATCCTGGATCCTTGACGTTCTTTTCAGCAATTACCAACATTCCATGCAACTCTGAAATGCTCTTGTCCATATCGTGCATATGATAGTTCATGACGACCGTAGCATATGAACGAGGAAGGGAATGCAGAACCACGTCTGTTGTCATCTCGTTCTATATCTTAAGACCCGGTCGATTAAGATGTTTGAGATGCCCCTTCATCTTTTAACATGAGGACCCACGGAGACTCCTACTAACATTTTGCAGGAGAGAAGTTCATTAAGGACATTATATCTCACGATACGTGTCATTTCCTTGAACATACCCTATATGATCTCCATCATAGTATAAGGGTCATTAGAGTACTCCATGAACACTTATGTTCCTATGTATGTGGTATCATGAAATTAACCATATATTATTCACGGGTGAAAATTCTAGTTAGGTGCAGTAGCGAGATGTCGTCTAAGATGTTATGAGATGTTCACTGACATCTTGCGTTAAAACAATACGGAGATATAAATGATAAGAACAAACAAGCACACAAAGACACGGAAGTTTGTTATCCAGTTCGGTGCATCATCACCTACGTCTAGGGGTACTCTACTAGTGGAATGGTTTTCACTATCAAGTAATTAGTCAACATACAAGTTATCAGATCATTTAGATCAACCTTATGCTACTTATTACAAAATGCAAAACCTATCTGAGGGCTCCCCCTGAATCCGAGCTCATCACTCGATCCCACTCTTTAAGCCCCTCAGTCTTGGATTGCTTCGAGCCCTTTAGTCTCGACTTGTTCTTGTTCCTCAAGGGTTGGTCGTGAATCTTCAATCATGCTCACAAAGATCTAATATTTATTCAGTCATGAATGGAGCTTGAGCATAACAACGTTCTTCTTTGATTAGTTCATCTAGTCTCCCAACATGTTAGTCCAACACTCATAGGAATCCTGGAATCATAAACAAAGAAAAATGAAAAAGAGATTGTTAAAGTAGCTATGCTTGTAATAATAGTGGCTTTAACAGATGTCTATTCTGATGTCGACAAGCCAATAGTGATCGGTAGAATAATGGTAATTACGATCACAATTACGATCAACAACTAATGGAAATCCCCTTTGCTTTTTATAGCTGCTTCATCTATTATAGTCATGTCTCCCTAAGGTTTCTCAAGACTTAGAGTCATAATCTAACACAATCTCCAAGTTTCCATAACCTGAAATAATTCTTAAACCAAACAGATATCTTTAGATAGAAGTATATTTAAGTTAGGAAAAAATATTTAAACGAATCTGATGCTTGGAATGAAAGTATTTTTAAAATAAGAAACATAAGATACTTATCTTTAAATGCGTGATACTTATCTTCAAATTATGACATGTGCGCGCTCAAGATGTCATTGATATTCAGACTGACATCTTGGATCAGACAACGATTAAACAGAGCTCTGAATATCTTCACGAGTTATATAGCTCCTATAACTTGTAAATGTGCCTTATAGGGTTTCCCATTCCTTTGGATTCATGATCAAACTGAATCTTCTTGTTTTCTTGCGCTAGTATCTTTCTTAAATGAAATAGATCTTTATCACAGAATATCTTCAAGTTTGGGAAATAAATCGCAGAAATCTATCCAAACTAGGAAACCCAAATCCCTTTGTTTTCTTATGTTAGAATCTTTATTAAATATACCTGATATCTATCGCAAAAATATCTTCAAAGAAGGAAACAAATCGCAAAATATATCCAAACTAGGAAACAAATCTTCAAACATATCTTCAAGTTTCCTTGTGATATAATACTTCCTAAATAGATAAGATATCAATTAGATGAGTATCTTTAAGTTTTGGAAACATATCTTACTTCTTAAAATGAATACATTATATATTCATTAATATGTATTCGTTTAGGAAGCAAATCTGCAGCACCAGATACGCAGATGTCGGTTGACATCTCTTTTATTCACTACTGTTGGGCACACATATGATGTCTACTTACAACCGAATAACATCTTGCTTGACATAAACATTGTCAACCTAGATGTAACAACAATCTCCCCTTTTATTTATTTTTGTGGCAAGCACTTAAACAATCTTGGGATGATAATTCATGCCTTCATCATAGCAGCATGCTTCCACACAACAAATATCTTCAACTCATCTTCTTGGTTCACAACAAGTCAGGTATAGCATGCTCCATTCCAAGATACTTCTTATCCCTTGGTTGCCTCAAAAGGTTGCCAAAGATAGAAAAGCAATTAAGCACATTTGTTGCATTAGTAATTTCTAGTAGAGGGGCAAGGTAATATAGTAGCAATTACAACACATTATTAGGACTTCATTATGTCCAACCAAGACAGGTCAAATATCATAGTGGAGAAAATAACACGTAACTTTCAAGGAGGATCTGATTTTGTGAATGAGTTCTCTGGATCAACATCTTTTGTGACATCCCCTTGGACATCTTGATCTGCTTGTAGGTTATGAGGGAGATCTTCCATAGTCTTCTTTTGGTATTCCATGACATCAATTTAAGCATGAACTTTGTCAATAATAGTGCCTGGATACGTTTGAACTCTAGAACTACTTCCTTCATTTGACATCTTGCCAGATGTCTTCACATCGTCACTGACATGTGAGCCCTCGAAGCATCTTAAGCTGCTGGTAGATCATAAAGAAGGTCTTCCATTACTTTTCCGAGGATACAAGTTAATCTTGGTCCTTTACAATGGTTGATATGGAGGCTTGGACCTCTTGAGTTGCTGCTTCCTTGAGCCTTGTTGCTTGATGTCAGGACATCTTCTCTGACATTTAGGCCTTTGAATCGCTTCATGTTGAAGAACAACATTGCAGGCTTCTTCCCCTTAATATCACATTCCCTCATAATTGTGGGATGTTGATTTATTATAAGTCCGAGATTAGGAAAGGGAACCTAATAGGCATCTCTATGGAAAATGATCTTTCATGGCAAGCAAAATGGTCAATAACAAATATGCCACAATTGAAGGGAGATGGCATACCTTTGGTATAGATAAGTCTATCCAATTCTACAGTGATGCTTGATCTTCTTTGTCACAGTATGTAGAATGACATCATTTTGCTGAGCATGTGATGTTGGTCTTTCCAGATAGAAGTTTATAACATCTGCACTGACATCAGATGTGGATAGACTACACCAATATCTATGACAATTTCGAGCAGTTTGGCATCTTGTATGATATTCATGACTTGCTCATTGCTCTTAGCTTTTTCAAATAGTTCCCTTGGAGCTTTGAGCTTTTGAGCTCTCTTCTTGCAATGGGAACAACATCTTTACTTTTCCCTTCTTCTACTGCTTCTTGAGAGCATCAAGGTCTATATGTTCGACCTTTTCTTCAGCTTAACATCAGCTTTTTGCTGAACACAGTGTAGAACATCTCTATCAACATCTTTGAGAACATCTTCTACCATAGTAGACACAACTTCAGGTTTAACATCTTTCTCAACATCTTTGAGAGCATCTTCATTCATGGATTGAGGATTCTTCCTCTTGACTCTCCATTCATACATCATGTTCGTCTTTACATTGATTTGAAGATTCTTCCTCTTGACTCTTTATTCCTTCTTCCGATTAGCAGGATGGTTATTACCTTTGACCTTCTATTCGTGTTTCACAATGGTTTGAGATATACGAGGTTGGACGAGGTTTCTCCTTTGTTGAACACGAGTTGTTCTATGTCGTGCACTAGAATATGTATCCTCTTCATGATGTACATAATGTCTATGAGGATGTTGTGCAGGATGCCGACGAAGATGTCATACAGGATCTCGACTAGGATGTCGTACATGATGTCTACGAGAATGATGTTGATGAGCTTTGTACATCCCTGTAGAAGTGAGAGTGGTATGAGCTTGATTTGCAGGATATTCACCTTTGACCCTCAATACCTTCTTGATGATGGTTTTAAGTTGATTAAGCTCTCTACTTAGTTGAACATGTGGTTTACCATAAAGTTGGTAACAATAAGCCTGTATATGGCCCTTTGTACCATAATAATGACATTGCCAATGTTATTTCTTCAGATTATTTGCATGTGCATGATAACGTTTTGGCCTAGAATGTCTTTGATAATTTTGCCTCTTAGAATGTTGGACAGGATGTTGTACATGATGTCGTGAAATATGTTGTTGAACTCTGTCCTTCTTTTATCTTGTTGTTGTTTGATCCGCTATCTGTCTTCCTTTAGATGTGGATTGTTTAATATATTCCTGAGGAACAAAAACAGTTTTAGAGGTCGAAGGTCCATGAGTATATCCTAACCCACTCATATTTCTTGTTGGTTTGCCAATGGATAACAATGTGTCCAGAGTATTTGATCTAGAGTTCATCATTCTAACAGACTTGGTCATTCGATCAATCTCCCCTTTGAGTCGGTTATTTTCTTGTTTTAGTTCTATCACTATTCCAAACAGCCTTGCTTTATCCCCAAAAAAGATATGTATCTGGTTGTTCAGTTTCTCCAAATTGTTATCAACATCAGGATTGACTTCTTCAGTAACATGCTCAACAACTTCTTTTTGGACATCTTCTGGGGCATTTGTCTCGACATCTGGTTGTCCTTCTTCTTCTTCTTCTTCTTCTTCTTCTTCTTCTTCTTCTTCTTCTTCTTCTTCTTCTTCTTCTTCTTCTTCTTCTTCTTCTTCTTCAACAGCTTTGACATTTGGCCTAACCTCCTTTTCTGCAGACTTCTCAGCATCTAAAGGTAGAGCTCTAAGGAGTGACTTCTATTCTCATCCCTCCTAGTTTCTTTGTGTGACATCAACAAAGTGAGTCTGACATGCAACAACAAGATGGTTAATTACATGTTCATCATTTCTTTGCTCGTCTTCCTCATCTATCAAATTTCCTATGATGTATTGAGCTGGATGATCTTTTTGCTCGCCTTGGGAAGGATTTGTTGGCCTTGGAGATGTAACTTCCTCATCAGATTCATAAATGCGAGCTTCAACTTCTGGATTGAATCTTGAATGACATTACTTGGAACATCTGTGCGTGATTCTGAGTCTGATGTTTCAACTTCTTCATCAGATTCCGAGTCAGCTTGTTTGTGGAGTTCCTGAGTATCAATGATCACAACATTCATGGTTTCCATTATTGATCGAGTACACTTATTTACACTTGAAAATCTCGCCTATTTTTGGAGTATCCCATGAAAACACCCTCATCGCTTCTAGTATCAAATTTTTTGAGTGGATCCTTCTCAACTACGATATAATAGGCCGAACCAAAAATATGGAAGCACTTAACATTAGGCTTTTTCCCTCTCTATATTTCATAAACTGGTTGACTCTTGGGCTTCGGTTCTTTGGGTTTCTAGGATTCCATCAAAGCATTGTGTGTTGGTCAAGTTAGCGATGCATATAGTCTTTCCTATTGTTGTTTTCTTAGAAGACCGATGACTTTATGTCATGATTAACCAAATGTTTTCCCTTTTTGTAAGGAAGGGATTGAGACTTCGGAGCATTTGGTGTTGCATTTTTCGTTGTCTTGGTGGATTTGGGGACGGGTTTTGGACTGGTGGGGAGTGTTTTAGGTGATGCCTAGTTCTCTTGGTGATATTATGTCTCAGTGGAGAGGTTTAGGCTTGCATCATTGGTGGAAATCCTGGGCCCGGGTCTGTTATATCACGACTAACACATTTGGTTATTGTGGAATGATGTAATATTCAATGGGGTTAATTATGGAAAGTGGAGCTGCCGTGTTCGGGAAGATTTAGTATCACTATTACTGTATTATGTGACAGTCTGATTCATTATGATCATGGTTCTTTTTTTTGATTGGCGTAGGTATCCCGACTAGTGTCTCACTCTAAGGAGGAGACATGCTCAAGTGTGAAGCCTCCTCAACCCTATTCGGTCATAAGGTCCGATGATTTTCTGTTTGGGTGTTAGTTCAGGCTTCAGTTATTCTTATTTGAGTTCGGCGAGTACTCATACAGGGGAATTGTTCGAGACCGATCAACTTGTCAAGCGAAGGGGCACTAGTTACTTAGTCCTTTTGGGACCGGAGGAATAACCTTCTTCACCTTGAGGTATTGTTCATTGGTCCAAATGAGACCCTTGTTCGTGCTCTCCTGAGAAATTATTCACTCGGCTGGTATTTGGTAGCTATTTTGTTTCTTCGGGTTTAGTCCTCTTATCACTTCTTCAGAGTTCTCTTGTAATCGTTGGTTCTCTTTTCCCTTTCCATCTTAGAATCCGATTTCCTTCTGGTACAATTTAATGAGCATATAAAAAAAGATTAATTTTAGTTGATGTATGTTGAACAAGGCTAATTTAGGACTATACCTACAAAAGTTTATGAAAATTTTATTTTCCGTCGTGTTAACGTAACACATAATCCTACATACACATACTGGTCGTTAAGATATCACAGTTGCCAAAGAATTAATCATTTGATTAGTCTCGATAATTGGTGTTCATCGAGTGTGTAGTTAAGATGGCATCATTGTTGGGGGTAGTAGATCGTCCCACTGGGTCGTCGGTTGCTTTTCATGAATATTACACTTTTTATGATTTTGAGATGTCGTACCTTCCGTTTCAAAGATTACAAGCACAAGATTTAAAAATGACTTATTGGTCGTTCAAGATAAACAATACAGCGGCAACAAAGATTTAGTCGCTGACGATAAATATTATTGTGACGACATACATTTAGTCGTTAAGTAACCACAACGACGACCAACGAAACACAACCAGCAAAAAGATGTTGTCCTTTTAAAATATAATTTTTCGTCTATGGAAAACACCATGTGACGAAATATATGTATATATCTACCCATGTTATAACGAAACACAATTACGTTTTATTTGAAAGTCAAGAATCTTGCATATAGTGGTGTTTGATGGGTAGAGGATTAGATTATGTGTGGTTGATAAGAGCCCTCAATAGGGTCACATGTCATGTTTTTTAGCACAATATCTTTTTGAATGACTTGTAAAAGTGAAATTCTATATGTACCAATCAAGAAGGCAAAAAAGAGAACAAGAGTGAAATGCCATTGCCAATCCCACGTAAGTGTAAAGACCAACACACACTGTCCCCAATTTAAGTCATCATCATCACCCATCTTGTTCCTTCCATCCCATTTATTTAATTCCGTCATTTATTTTTATTTTTTTACCACACCCAATACCCATACCATAATCTCCCTTCTCCTACCCTTTCCGACTCACTGCTTATTAATTACCCACTTACCAACACAGACCCAAATATGGAAAAAAAGGATTAAAATACAGAGGTAGGGGCATTATGGGAACATCACTTTATTTATAGGGGATAGCCAGTGAAATCAGAAAGGGACAAAACAGCCAGAGATCAGGCTCAACGGTTTCTCAGTGGATCGCAGTACGTAGACTGCACCTATTAGTAGTAGTAGTGTGAAGCTTTTGTGTCAAGACCCAAAACAGCTGCTGCGTCAGCTCTGCCGCCGTCGCCGCTCCTGGCGGCGCCACCACCCCCCACGGTGGCGCATTTCATATACACTTGCAGAGGAATTATCTGGGTTTCCTCGCCCACCACTTAAAATCCCTTTTTAGCTATCCTACTTCTCCTTGGTTATGTAGCTATCTATTGTGTCCCCATTGCTCCTTGCATATGGGGCCAACATGGCTTATGTGTAACATATTTTTTTTCACTTGAAAAACAAATATGTTTACATATGATTATTCCCACTTTGTCTCCCTAACCAAGCTAGGAACAATCTAGTTATCGTGACGAGTCTTCGATCGGTAGGGGTTAGGAGTTCATATGACATGGATGTGTGCTGAATTACTTTATAAGCTAGACAACGACATTCACCGTATGAAAGCATACATTCACGAGATTAACGGGTCGAACAGCTCTTTCAATCAATTTAGGTCTGTCTGATAGGATGTCTCACAAACTATTGACCTGACTGATCGTGAAGCCAACAACAATGATGCATGTATCGTTATAACTATCTGGTCCATACACATAAGATTGAGGACCAGACAGACATGGGTCTGACGAATACGTACGCGATTGAAATCACAGCCTCTTTGGTATATTTCCATTGAATATAAATAACAAGTAAAATGAAATGAAATAATGAGCTCCAATGAGCTCCCTTGAGAGGACCACCCTAAGCTACACTAGTGGTTGAATTCATATGTAAACTGCAAACCTTTTTGTTTGCAGGTATAGATACACAAGACATATAAAAGAGATGGAAGGCTAAAATTGAGCACACACATGACATGATGTGAAAAGGGAGAGGAGTAGGCATGGTTAGAGGAACTATACTATACATACACATGATGTGTAATGTGTATATGATGAACTGGATCTGAAGGGTTTGGGTGTGTGAGTGGGAAAGTGTGGTTGGGTTCTAAGGGTCTGGCTAGTGTAGCTACTTAGCTGGTGTGTGTCGACTACTGTACTGTACGTGTCTCTCTCCCTAGCCCTAGGGTGGTCCCGACGCTATCTAGCTGCCTACTATATGCAATAACTGTTCAAAACCCTAATTATTATTATTATTGTTTAAAGTATAACAAAAGGGTGCAACTTTATTATGCCTCTGGATTTGATATGATTATCCACAAATGCTACACCATCACACCTAGGTCCTTTCTTCAACCCCCTATGCTATGCCCATCCAGAAAATGACTTGTTATAATACATAACAAACTGATTAAATGAATATAATCCAAATTAAATATCATATATACCCAAATACTTAAATTTAAAATAGGATAGCTGTTATATATGTTTGAAACCTTATTCACAACAAAGAGAAATTAAAAAGAGGAGAGGGTGATAACCAAAATCTAGAAAGAGGAGAGAAGGGGTCCCAAATGAGCAATAGACTTTAGCTTTAAAGAAGCATGCTATGGCAGCATCACCGCCCACACACCTTGAGATTATTATTAATAGAAGATCTCGTAGCTCAGATACCCGATATGTGCGGTTATTGTTTTTGATAATTTATTTGGTCGGATCTTTTTTTCAGTATATCTTTATAAGTACCGATAAAAAAGGTTGACCTAGTAGTGTGTTTATTTAAATGTTGTGTCGTTTTTTAGAGTTATTCATCTCGTTGATCGTGTCTCAGATTTTGGAAAATATCCGGCGTATGGAACGCTTATATTACTTGAAAGAGATTGTTCGGTTTGTAATCTTTCTTTCTTTCAAAAAAAGAATATATACATAGGGACTATCTTTACGCTAATTCTTACAAACGATAATAATAATAATAATAATAATAATAATAATAATAATAATAATAATAATAATAATAATAATAATAATACCATGTAAATAAAACTTTGTTGTGTTAGTTGACAAATGTGATCATAGCATTTAATGAAATTCATTATGGAAAGGAGCTACACTCACACGAATAAATGTAACTAATGTAAAACAAGGCTTAATATGACATTCGGTAGCTAAGAACCTATGCATTACATAATCTAGAATTTATATATATATATATGTAACAAAACCCTAATAAACCTTTCCCGTGGTCGTGTAGCCAGCAACCTTGGAATGGTGTGCTTCTTTTTGATATTGCTTTACTGTCAATAATTAAATATTCCAATATAAAACATGCCTTTTTAGGGTTCTTAATTGTTTCTCTATATTCAGAGTGCATTAAAACGTAAACGAGGATTAGTTTAACGATAAAAAAAGCTGCAAAAAGTTAATAATAGGGTAGTGTATATATATTAAGGACAAATGTTAAATTAGGCAGGATGGTGGCCAAGTGGGGTTATGAAGTTGATGGAATTAATTAAGGAAGGGATCATGTGTTTGGTTAAGTTAAATGAATAAATAAATATTAATGTGTGGATAAATACGAGGGGGAGAGAGGAATGTGAAGTGAAGGAGCATATGGAGAGGAAGGTGCAGAGCAAAGATGGGGTCTCTCAGCTTCTGTTTTGGTCCTGTTTGGGTTAGCAAAGCTATGGCATGCACGAGTCAGGACCATCATCCATTAATATTCATCATCCCCCAAAAGTCAATACTCATAACCTTTTATTATTATAATTATATATATCCATTTTACAAAATAGGTATTGAATTTGCATGCACAGATTACTATTTAATTTAGAATAATAATATATATATATATATATATATATATGGGTTTGAAGCAATTGTCTGTCTTGCTATCTCTGGATTACAATTACGATTATAAAAATTAGAATTAAATGGAAGTAAAAATGAGCAAGAACTGGGCTTTTGGGTGTTGGCGCACAAGATAAGTCAGATACCCCAAATCATGAAAACGACAATCTCACATGACCCTTCCCCACATCATTCCCTCTCTTAATTATCATTCTTTCTTCTATTTTTAACCAATTTAAATATATTGATTTTACTTTTAAACGACAGCTGCTGAGGAACGAGGAGAAGATACCATGGTAGTAAAGTTGGTGGCTGCTGCTGCTGTTACTGGCATATATATATATATATTAATTAATTACTTACTATATAGCAAAGTCATATATATATAGATATTGAGAAATAGTGTTGGTTAATATTCATATTTATGGCTATATATTTGTGTAAGTGTGTGCTATATACAGAAAATGTAGGTCAACAGCGCAAGCAAGTTGAGGTTATTGTAATATAAACATATATAAATAATGGGTTTGTCTTCTTCTCTAGGGTTCCATTTCATTTCATGGACTTGTTCTTCTTCCTCCACTTCTCACTTGCTGGTCAAAGAAGAGGCAAGCATCAATCCCTGCCTTGTTGATTTTCTATCCCTGTCCCTCTAACAGATCCGCATATATACACAGGTCAGCTCCCACTCCCACTCCCACTCCAACTCCCAGTATATATATATATATCACTTTCATCTCGATTGATTGATTGATTGATTGCTCCCGAGATCCGCCTCTACATGTAATAACTGGTGGTGATTTTGATGCGTATATGTATGTAGGGTTTTGCAATTGGTGGTATGGAGTTCGTCCAAGAAGGAACGAAAGACTACAGCGAAGATCAAGACGAGGATGATCATCGGGAAGGCACAAGAGAAACCAGCAATTTCTTCCCAAATTGTTCGGATTACAGCAGCAAGTACACGCATCCGTGGCTCCACGACGCGCAGGACAGCTCCCCGTCGTCTTCCTCCTCCAGATCTGCCAATTACAACCAGCTCATGGACCTGTCCCTGGGCGGCTCCAGGGAGCAGGACGGCGGAGATGCGGTGGCGGTGGCCGTGGAGAGGGAGCACATGTTCGACAAGGTGGTGACGCCCAGTGACGTCGGTAAGCTGAACAGGCTGGTGATTCCGAAGCAGCACGCGGAGAGGTACTTCCCCCTGGACTCCACGACCAACGACAAGGGCCTGCTCCTCAACTTCGAGGACCGCACCGGCAAGCCCTGGCGCTTCCGCTACTCCTACTGGAACAGCAGCCAGAGCTACGTCATGACCAAGGGCTGGAGCCGCTTCGTCAAGGAGAAGAAGCTCGACGCCGGCGACATTGTCTCCTTCCACCGCGGCCTCGGCGACCACGCCAAGGACCGCCTCTTCATCGACTGGCGCCGCCGCCCCCAAAACCCCCTCCCGACCTCCCTCCGCTGGGCCTCCGCCAGGCTCTACTCCCTCCCCCAGCCCCTCATGCCGCTGCCGCCCCACCACTACCCCCACCTCCCTCCGCCTCACCTCAATTACAATCCCAACCCCAATCCCAATTACCATTACCACCACCCCTACCACCGCCAATTCCAGCACCACCCCCACCTCCCGGACTACCTCATCAACTCCGCCCCCGAGCCCGTCTACTACCTCCGCTCCGACCAAATGCCACAGAGCGCCGGCCACGTCCCCATGGTCATCGACTCGGTGCCGCTCCTCCACGGGAGGACCACCGCGGCCGGGAAGAGCAAGCTGAGGCTGTTCGGAGTGAACATGGAGTGCGATAAGGCCGCCGACGAGGACGATCTGAACCGCCGCGTGGTGCTTCCCTCCACAGCAGTGTTACCGCATGTCTCGGTGTCCGCAACAACTTCCATGTCTCCCCAATTTTCGGAGAAAGGAAAATCCTCTTTGTCTTTTGATTTGGATCTCTAAAATTATTTAATATTAATTAGTATATCATCATATAAATTACTATATATATCTAATTGTATCTTCTCGCAAGTTCAATATTTCTCTCCTCTTCGCCATTGATTTCCAATCATCGATCGATCTTCAATGTAAAACATGACTCATATATAAGTTAACTTATAACAATCACATCAACTATCCAAAAGCTAATTAATTATATATATTACAAGTTGTTGTTTGGATTATTTATAGTAGTGTCCGTGGTTAAGAAACTGGGAGTGCAAAGGCATATATTTATAGAGTGAACAGTTTGTTCTTGGAAGATCTGATCATATACTAACACTAAATACTAATATATAGATATATAGATATATAGAGAGTGATGAGTTCTGATGAAATAGTGTTTGGGTTATGGTTTGTGTTTTGTTTGTATTATCTGGTTTGGTTAATCTGTCCTTGTTGTGGTGTTGGTTACACAGTTGCAGGCGTTGGCGCAGAAAGTTGTTGCAGCTCTGCTGTAAAAGGTAGCCTCTGTATGTTTCTTCACTCTTCTTCATTTACTCCCTTCTCTGCATGCCCATAATTATTGCTTTACCCTCTCCCTTTTGCTGCTTATAAATATATCCCCTCTCTGCATCTTCTTCATGTTTCTTGTGACCATTGTCAAAAGCTGATCTGATCTCACCTCTCAGACTGAGCTCTGAGGGAGTTTGTTACTTAATCTCTCCCTCTGTGTTTCTATGCTTGTGTTTTCTTGTCTCTTGCTTCCTGCGATTTAATCATTTCATTTATGCAACAACACATGTTTTGTATTTTTCCACCCAACTGGGTTTCTTCAACTCACTCTATATTTTATTTTTATATAAAGTAGACTTTTTTTGTTGTTGCAGCTTTCGCAGTTTTATTTGGGGTTGCTTTA
Source organism: Erodium maritimum (assembly GCA_963921825.1). Lineage (NCBI taxonomy): Eukaryota > Viridiplantae > Streptophyta > Magnoliopsida > Geraniales > Geraniaceae > Erodium > Erodium maritimum. The sequence continues at coordinate 23,497,493 of OY997596.1, read as the reverse complement.
ATCAAGATTGCTGCCATCTTCTGATTTTAATTCTGCATCGGAAAGTTACATGATCATCACCCACACTCAACTATTGCATTGGCCTTGTTGTCTGTGTTACCATGCCCTTCAATTACTCTTCACATACACTATATATATTATCTTTCTTCTATTACTTCCATTAATTTATTTTCTTTTCGGATTTTATTTAATTTCTAGTTTTGTTTCGCTTGGCTGCTGAGCTCAAGAAGAACATTACATGATTAAATTTACTACTGTCAACTTCTGCATCATACCAAGCAAATGTAGGTGTGCATAATTACGATACCTTTTCAATTTTCTATGTATAGTTGCATGTTTCCTCCTCACCGGACCATATATGCAATACATCTTTGACAATTTATGCACATGACAGCTTAACAGTCTTAACTATACATGCATTTTATTTTTTAAATGTTTTTTTACCTGCTTCATGTGTGTATATATTAATTGTTTTTGGTATATTTTACATCACTCCAAATACTTTGACTCCATCATCTAAGGTCAACTCAAAAAATTAATGCAACTAATCTTGTTTACTTCAGCAATGCATGGATATATATGTATATAATACTCATTTTATTTCAAGTAAATAGCTTAATTCGTTCAAAGGTCATTAAAGTTAGTTTTGATCCACAAGACTACTTTAGCTTATAAATTCAAATGGCTAGTGTAGACTTAGATTAGGAATTGCCCATAAAACTCACGAAAGGTTTTCAATGCTACGTAGTCATAATAATATGCAAATCTTTATATATATATATATATAGGAAGACAATCACGTACGAACTTTCTTTACAATGTGAACTTGCGAATATCAAATCTGATTTGAGAAAATAGCATCACAGTTTGATAAATTATTTTTTGAGAAAACAATATCTTACTTTGAAAAAATATAGTTTGAGAAAATAGTATTTCTGGTTTGAGATTTTTTTTCTAAGAATATTCATCTCAAACCGGAACAACTATTTTATCAAACCGCTTACATAGTCTTTACGAGTTTGCAAGTTCACCCCATAAGAACTGATTCGTACTTGATTATACTCCTACATATATGTTTATATATATATATGCATAATATGACCTATATGTAACAAAATAAATGGACAGAATCTATATGAGAAAGTCACTCAAGACATGGAATTCACAAATATAACTAACAGCGCAATATATGCTATATATTAGTTAAATTAAACAATTTAATTAACTTGTTAAAAGGCTTAGACCTACAATAAAGCAAGTTGCATGGCAAAAAGAATAATATGTGATTGCATGCATGTGTTATTTATTAAAAGTTGACTAATTAATATATCTATGTCTAGACTATAGAGAGAAGATAGAGTTTGCAATTTTATAATTATTTTACTAGCTGGTGGAACAAAGAACTCTAGCTTAAATAAGTTCATATATATAGTCCGGATTTCATTCGAATGCGTGGTTACCATCTTTGTCTAGTAAAACTTGTAGTCATTAATTAATTAGTGGCATCATATTGTTTTTACATGTATACACTCTCTTGGACGAATGGTTCATTGTTTAGTATTCTTAATTTACTTTAGTTGTCTTTCTGTATGTATTGCAATGAAACTGTAAGGACTATAGTACTTTTATAGTTTACATAACATGTACGTGAATATTTTCTGAGTTAATTGTGATAAGTGTATAACATTACATTACAGGTAGAATTACAGAAGAAAAACTATTTTATAATAAAAACGTGCAGGTTGATAAATATCTAATGAACCAATAATTAGTTTGATCATTGATTTCTATTGTCGGTTAAATAGTCAATGGGTGTACGTTGATTTATCAAGAAGTCTTTTTTTTTTCTGACAGAATGTGCCTGCAGGTTGTATCAGCTGTGCGAGAAATGTGTTACATACATCTCAATTAGAATGTGCATTTCAAAATTATAAGGGTATATGGAAAAAAAAGTAGAAAGATGAAACACGTATTTTTCTAGAAGAAAATAAGTAAATAATAACTCTAAATTCATGAACACAAGCACAACGGATAAAATAGTTTTTTCAGACGATAATGATAAATAGATGATTAGAATATGTGATCGACCCGAGTTTTAGAGATCTTCACGACTTATATAGCTTTCTCACTTTGTAAGCACGTGCCTCCTAGGGTTTTACCCACCTCAAAACTTCCAAAAACAAGCCCCACATATTTGACAATATCTTATGGTTTTTGGGAAACACACGATCTTTTTTTTATCAGCAAATTATTCTTTATAGAGCCAATTCTTCGAAGAGAAGAAAGAGCCAAGAGACAACAAAGTCCCTCCAAGTACACCAATTAAACAAAGCTACCTAGTTTTTACAATCCCACCCCATTCAACATACTTGTGGTTCAAGTATTTGAACAAACAAACACCTGACACTTTCATGAAGTGTACAAAACATCGGCTAAACTAACCTCTAGCCCTATTGGTACCAAGATAACCTCATGTCTAGTGTTACCCAAAAAAACCCCAAGCAATCCGATCACTCCTGGATCAAATCACAACCTTACTGCCAAATTTTGCAGCATACAAGCTACTATTTAAATTGTGCAGCAAAGTCCAAACTGAAAAAAATGCAGTAGCCTCCCTAGGGGACCATTCCAGCTGCTCCTATTTCCACCACTCTTGTTGAAGATCAAGAGATTCAAAGGTGTTCCCTCCAAACCTTAATTGAACACTACAATCAACATCTCCTGAAGCAGCTCCCCTTTGTCCAAGGTTTTGTCCAAACACTTGAGAGCCAGTTCAGTCTTTGTACCTGTGTGACAGTTAAGTTGTGTAGAACCAAAACTAATCAACAAACAATGCCAATTACATATTGAAAACTCTCATCCCTATACAGCAAAAATTTAGCCACCCTCCAAAATAGATCAAACCAACCAGTTGAGTAGGATAGTATTGAACCCCCACTCAAAACAACAACCAAGTAAATGGCATTAAAACCCTGATCCCAGACAGTTTCCTAACCTCACAACTAAAAAGACCCAAAAGACCACCCCCAACCTCCCCACCTCACCCCCAATGTTTACATCTTGTAACCAGGAACCTTTATGAGGAGATAGTGATCTTTCTCCTTGTGCAATTGTATGGACTCTTCATCTTTCTCCTTGTGCAACTGTATGGACTCTTCTGCCAATCCTTAAAAGACAAAGGGATGAATCTATTGAATAAACTCCACTCCAAATTGAATGTTTAACTCTGAATTTTGTGAAGTATGATATCTGGGGAGCTTGTTGAGTTGTTGAAAACCAAATCATTCCTAGAAAGTCAAATGTGTCAGATGGAAACAAAAATGATGATGTTGGGTCTCGAGGTAGGGTTGGAGATGAACCAACTCGCAGCGGAAAATCAATGAAAACCAAGAGACGATTAAACCATGAAACAACTAACAAAGAATGGATTCACAAGAGAAAAATTCAGCACTATTTCTTACCAAAACAAGAACACCGGTTAACGAATGATTGGCTTGAGTCTCCAAGACGCCTACGTATCCACATGGGAATCAAAGCCACGTAGTTCTTCTCTTTGAGGACTCAAGAACACAAAAATGGAGGTGGAAACTAGCCAAACCCGAAATGGCCATGGAAGAGGGAGAGAAAATGTGTTTCCTATTCTTGTCTTGTGTTTGTTATGTTGAAAAAAGATGAATTAAACATAAAAAAAACCCATACTTGTCCAACTAAAGGCATGGAACAAGTATGGTGTCAAGTAAGGTGTAAATAGGACAAAGTATGGCAAGACAAGATTGGGTTAGGTGGTGAATCACCAACACCTTAATCCTTGTCTTGCTTACTTAGTACTAATTAATCAAGACTTGATTAATTAGTTCTATGGGCCTTGGTTGCATGGGCCTTTCATGGGCCTCTTGGAACATGGCCCGTGGCCATTTCTAACGAGGTCCCGTGATTCGCTCATCGCCTCCAAGCCTTCCATACCGGAAATGTCCAACATTATCCGACGCGATCAATCCCAAGACTCCAAGCCTTGTCTCGATCCGTAAAGTCCTATTCACGTACGGGCACATGACCCAAAACCTAGTTTTGGTCATGTCCCGAGACAACTCCCTTTTGGCCATTCTCCATGAATGTGTCAATGAGTTTCATCCTCCGGTGTGACCCTTAGGTTTATGCATGTCAATAGATCAACGTAAAATCCCATTTTACTTGATCCTATTTAAGTGGCAACTAACGAGACTTTAGTATTGCCTGACACTACATAACGAATCGACCCTGTCGATTCTAACCTTTCCGTCGTCCCTGTCATTATCCTTTTATCTCCGATATCCTGATTGAGATAAGGCATAGAGCCGTCATCCTTATTATTCTCAATCACCGTTCCTTGATATGTGAGATGACTGAAGATATGATACCCAGTATCATGTGCCGAGAACCGATATCTTTCCCATACCTCAGTATGAGGGATAAATCCCTTAGCCACCTTTCGTGTCACTCATGTAGCCCGTCCCCAAGTCAATCCTGGCCGTTATGGAAGCCCTGTTACGGACAACGTTAGGCTCAGGTCAAACTCAGTTGTTGACTACATAGCGATCACAAAGACTCCTTGGTCTAAGGATACATGACAAGCTACAACACTGAATATGTTCATGACTTAATCTATGGCACATATTCAGGGCGGGTCGTCCAATATCATGTCCCACATGATATCTATGATCAGACTCCGGAATCTCATTCCAATGACTAACAGAACGTAAGCCATAAAGAGCCATCTTTCATACTAGTCGCTTCTAGTGAAGCTTTGTTGACTAGGGACCCATCGAGTGTGATCTATCTCGATCTATGGTTCTATTCGCATGGTGGGCATAGATCAGAGCACACATCGATATATTACTCCAACACATAAGTAATATAAAGCCGCTTTAATTTTATTGCTAACGATGATATATACATTTGGACATTTATGATTGAGCTACGGGCACTAAGACTAACAGATGATCCTCCATTGAGCTGCAGAGTTCAGAGGTCCTAACTCCACCCAAGAGTATAAGAATGTTAGAAAATTACCAGCCATCACACCCTTGACCCCCCACCAATTTAGAATTGCTAACCACAGCTGCCAAGTTCTATTGCAGGTTAAGAATAAATGATTGATTTCTTCAAAGTCCAAGGCACAGAAGGGGCATAGTGAATCATTTAGCCCCAAATTCAACCCTCTAGTATCCAAAAACAATTTTGTTGGGACAACATTATGACAAGCCAGCCATAAAAATGCAGACATCTTGGGAGGCAATACAGGAGACCAAAGATACTTGCTCTAGGGTTGATCTTGCAAATCTGTGTCATCATGGTAGTTGTACATCCTCTTGACCTTAAAGCCTGCTTCATGAATTTTCCAAGAGACCTTGTCCTCCCCAACATCTTGTAGAACAAATAGGTTGAGCAGCTCTGATAAGATTCTGAATTGAAGTAACTCCTAATCTCTTATATGCCTCCTAAAATTTATCAACCACAAGCCATTGTTCCAAAAATGTGCAACCTTCCTGTTTTTGTGTATGCACAGTTGGTATAGCCTCACAAATATTTTTTTTAAGAGGCACATCAATCAACCATATATCCTCCCAGAAATTGACCCTCAGACCATTCTGTACAAACAACTCAAGTCCAGCAAAACCAACAGCATTGCTAAATCTTTGATCTGCCAACAATGTTTGGACATGACTAAGAAAATTGTGATTCCCAGCTAAATTAATCTTTGGTAAGTCCCAATCCTCAGCACTCCATCCATACTTTGCATAGATAAATTTCTTCCACGGGGAGTTGGTTTCCAAGGCAAATCTCCACCACCATTTAGCTAACAAAGCTGTGTTTATAATATAGAGACTTTTGATACCTAACACCCCTTTTTCTTTAGGTTGACAAATTAGATCCCATTTATCTTTATGCAGAACCTTCTTAGTGACTGATCCATTCCATAGAAACCTCCTCTGCAACATTTCCATCTCTCTGAGAACTTTCTTGGGAGCTTTATAGAGTGACATATAATTGAGGGGTAAAGAGGATAAAGAAGATTTGATTAGTGTGATTCTTCCCCCAAAATTCATATTCTTTGTTGGCCACAGGTTCAACTTCTTCTCGAATTTGTTTATGACATAAGACCAAGTGTTATATCTCCTAGGATTGGCTCCCAACTGAAAACCAAGGTAGTCAATTGGTAATTGGACCCCTTCACACCCCAAAATTGTAGTGATTTGACTTTCCTCAACAGAATTAGCATTCAACAAGACCACTTTAGATTTACAGAAATTTATCTTCAATCCAGATTCTAATTGAAAGGCCATTAGTGATGTCTTCAGATTCTGCACATGAGGGATCTTGGCCTTTAAAAAGATGAGTGTATCATCTGCAAACTGCAAATGTGATACTATAGGACCACCACTGCCACAAGTGATGCCTAGAAGGTTGCCTGTAAGAATTCCTTGCTCCAAAATTAAGTTAAGACCTTTAGTTGCAAGTGCAGAGAGAAGAGGTGACAAGGAGCATCCTTGTCTCAGACCTCTACTGAGATGAAAATCAATTGAAGGAGAGACATTTATCAACACTGAAGCCCAAGCATCAAAGCATGACCTCATCCACATACACCGCTGTTCTCCAAACCTCATAATGTGTAGGACTAACTCCAAGTATCCCCAATCCCAGGTGGTCATAGGCTTTCTCAAAGTCAACCTTGAAAAGTATCACTTCTTCTTTAGTTGATTTTACAACATGTAGAAACTCAGAAGCAATTAGAATGCCATCTAATATTTGACTCCCAGCTATGAACCCAGTTTGTACATCACTGACCAGTTGATCCATCAAAGTTTTGAACCTAGCTGCAAGAACCTTTGAGATGATTTTGTATATAGCACTAACCAAGCTTATAGGTCTGAACTTATCAAAAGTGGAAGGGCTGGATACCTTTGGTATAAGGGTGAAAAGAGATGAATTTATACCTTTCCCCAATTCTCCAGTTAGATGAAAATGATGACAGAAGGCTAGGACATCATGTTGAAGAAAACCCCAGCATTTTTGAAAGAATTTAAGTGTGTACCCATCAGGCCCAGTTGCTTTATCCCCATCACATTCCATAACTGCACTCAAGACTTCTTCATCAGAAAATGGCCTCTCTAGGAATTGAGCCTTTGCATTAGAGATGTTGCTAAAGGGTAGGTCTGAATATCCATAATTGTTGAGGAAAGGTTTTGAAATCTCTTAACAAAGTGAGCTCTTGCAGCCTCCTTTATCTGAGGAGGAGAGGAATAATGCCTCCCTCAAAGACTTGTGTAATTCTTTTCCTAGAGGAGGAAAAATTAGCAAGAAGGTGGTAGAATTTTGAGCACCTCTTCCCCCCTTTAATCCACTTGACTCTAGCCTTTTGCTCCACACTTTTGCCAATGCCTTCAGTCTTTGTATAAGAAGAGCACTAGATAGTGCTCTGCAAGCTCTCTCTTCTTCTGTAAGACACCTAGACTTCAGAATGTTAGTCTTAGTGCCCATAGTTCAATCATAAATGTCCAAATGTATATATCATCGTTAGCAATAAAATTAAAGCGGCTTTATATTACTTATGTGTTGGAGTAATATATCGATGTGTGCTCTGATCTATGCCCACCATGCGAATAGAACCATAGATCGAGACAGATCACACTCGATGGGTCCCTAGTCAACAAAGCTTCACTAGAAGCGACTAGTATGAAAGATGGCTCTTTATGGCTTACGTTCTGTTAGTCATTGGAATGGGATTCCGGAGTCTGATCATAGATATCATGTGGGACATGATATTGGACGACCCGCCCTGAATATGTGCCATTGATTAAGTCATGAACATATTCAGTGTCGTAGCTTGTCATGTATCCTTAGACCAAGGAGTCTTTGTGATCGCTATGTAGTCAACAACTGAGTTTGACCTGAGCCTAACGTTGTCCGTAACAGGGCTTCCATAACGGCCAGGATTGGCTTGGGGACGGGCTACATGAGTGACACGAAAGGCGGCTAAGGGATTTATCCCTCATACTGAGGTATGGGAAAGATATCGGTTCTCGGCCGCTTGATCGAGAGTGACTGAAAGAATAGCATGGCCATGCATATGATACTGGGTATCATATCTTCAGTCATCTCACATATCAAGGAACGGTGATTGAGAATAATAAGGATGACGGCTCTATGCCTTATCTCAATCAGGATATCGGAGATAAAAGGATAATGACAGGGATGACGGAAAGGTTAGAATCGACAGGGTCGATTCGTTATGCAGTGTCAGGCAATACTAAAGTCTCGTTAGTTGCCACTTAAATAGGATCAAGTAAAATGGGATTTTACGTTGATCTATTGACATGCATAAACCTAAGGGTCACACCGGAGGATGAAACTCATTGACACATTTATGGAGAATGGCCAAAAGGGAGTTCTCTCGGGACATGACCAAAACTGGGTTTTGGGTCATGTGCTCGTACGTGAATAGGACTTTACGGATCGAGACAAGGCTTGGAGTCTTGGGATTGATCGCGTCGGATAATGTTGGACATTTCCGGTATGGAAGGCTTGGAGGCGATGAGCGAATCACGGGACCTCGTTAGAAATGGCCACGGGCCATGTTCCAAGAGGCCCATGAAAGGCCCATGCAACCAAGGCCCATGGAACTAATTAATCAAGTCTTGATTAATTAGTACTAAGTAAGCAAGACAAGGATTAAGGTGTTGGTGATTCACCACCTAACTCAATCTTGTCTTGCCATACTTGTCCTATTTACACCTTACTTGACACCATACTTGTCCCATGCCTTTAGTTGGACAAGTATGAGTTTTGTTATGTTTAAGTCATCTTTTTTCAACATAACAAACACAAGACAAGAATAGGAAACACAACTTCTCTCCCCCTTCCCTTGCAATTTCGGGTTTGGCAAATTCCCACCTCCAGTTTTGTGTTCTTGAGTCCTCAAAGAGAAGAACTACGTGGCTTTGATTCCCATGTGGATACGTAGGCGTCTTGGAGACTCAAGCCAATCATTTGTTACCCGGTGTTCTTGTTTTGGTAAGAACTAGTGCTGAATTTTTATCATGTGAATCCATTCTTTGTTAGTTGTTTCATGGTTTTAATCGTCTCTTGGTTTTCATTGATTTTCCGCTGCGAGTTGGTTCATCTCCAACCCTACCTCGAGACCCAACACAGAATCCCATCAATGTCATTTATCTGCTACTGAAGGTAGGCTATATCCTTTTCTAATCTTCCAAATACTCCAATATTTCATTGCTTGAGGAAGTCCTTCAACTGATTTAGCTTCATCCAAATAACAAAATTAGGCTCCCCCACAATATTTAGTGAGGACCAGAACTGACTCACAACTGTGAAGAACATGGGATGGTCAAGGCAGGCATTCAAAAATTTAAAAGGTCTTGGGCACCAATCAATGAAAGGATCAGCTAGTAACACAAATTTGTGATCTGAGATTAATCTGGGCAGACAGCTCTGAGTTAAAATTTGAATTTCTGCTAAGACTTGTGGAGCAAGCAAAAACCTATCCAACCTTGAAGCTTTAGAACTTGAATGAAACCAAGTGTACTGTCCTCCACTAAGAGGGAGATCAACCAATGGAGCATCAAGTAGAAAATTGTTGAAATCTCTGATAGAGATAAGTGACTGAGAAGGAGATGTTTTTTCAAAAGGATTAAGTAAGGCATTAAAATCCCCAGCAAATATGTAGTAATTTCCAAAGGAACCTATTTCTGCAACCAGCCATTTCCATAATTCTCTCCTCAAACTAGAGGAGCAGGGAGCATACACATTAACAATGGTCAAATTTATCTTCCACTCTTCAACATATCCAAACCAAATCAGTGCATGGTCTATTGGTTTAATGAACTGAACCTTGAAAGCTTCAGTTTTCCAGATGGAGCACAACCCACCAGAAATTCCATGTGCATCTATACTTGCCAACTCCCAGCCATTAAAGAGCCCTATTGATCTCTTAAAAAAAGGAGGCATCTTCTGCAATTTTGTTTCCTGTAACAGAATGAAAAGTGATATATGATGTTGTATAACCCCTCTTAAAGCTCTCCTCTTTTGTTCAGAGGAGGATCCTCTCATATTCCAAGAGAGGATCTTCATATAACAAGCTAAAGTGATGGAGAAACCCTTGCTTGAGATTTTATTTCATCAAGACAAGGTCCTCTAGCCACATCAACCTCAGCATCTACTCCTTCTAGATCCACAAACTCATCATCTATGTCTGTCTCAAAGTTCACCTTTTGATTTATCTCAGCCTCAAGGTTTTCAAATTGATGAATGACCTGATCATCAGCCACAAATTCCTTCAAACCAATTGCTTTACAGTACTCCTAGGGGCTCCTATGCTTAGAAGAGATGTTGATCACAGCTACACCTTTCTTCTTCTTATCAGATAGCTGTAACAAGAGTGTTTCCTTTCCTCTCTTGGATCTGGTATCACATACACAAGAAACTTGAGGTTTTTTTTTATTTCCTCTTGCCAGAATTTTGTTTTTGATGAGAAGGAAGAGGTAGAGTAGCTGACTTGGTGTTGCCAGAAAAGATGCAACTCAAATTTTGACTTCCCTCCAATTTAGGGTCAATGAGATTGAGTAAATCTTCTTGTGGGCCCTCTAATGTACTTTTTATTTCTACCCTTAACTTCTCATTAATACCAAGTGCTATTCTAGTACCCAATGTTTCCACATCAGTTCCCATAGCTAATTGTTTGCTTTCTTCTTTACCTAGTGGACAGCTACCAATAGGCAATGAGAATATTGTTCCTTCATCCTCAATAAATGAAGTTTTGTCTGTCTGCATAATCAAAGTGTCCTCTACTGGGAGGGAATGTTTGGGGGACTTAAAGATGACAGAGAATCACTTATAATAACATTTTCCAATTCAGCATCAGTGGTAGTTAAGAAAGTGTCTTCTTTTGGAGCAAATTCTTCTAATAAATTCAAGCTTGTTCCAAAACCCTCTACCATCAATTCTCCACCAACCTTGTTGTCTACCGAACAAGCTTCATTGTATACATCAGCTTCTGAACCTGCAACATTCTTCAAATGTACCCTATTCACCATAATCTCTTCTTCCACCAAATCCTTTTCATTTAAATCAAACACATGTGTAATAAATTCAGGAGAAAGATAATGTGGTTGACTCATTGTCTGTGAAGGAGTTGTGAAATTACTATACAAGGTGTTCCTACTTGTAGCATCCTCACTGGTGGAGCTGGAACAAGGAGCCTCCCATTGAGACAGGAGATTAATGCTAGATGTGGATATTAGAGCGTTAAAGCTTGTGTCTCTGAGCCAAAATTTGGTATCTTTGGTGAAGCTGCTAAGGATAGGTGTATGAATCAAAACATATGCAGATTCCAGATTATAACCAGAGATTGAAAGTGGATGAGCATAGATGAGCTCTCCCGCTCCATTGAGTGCTGCAGCCATAGTCTCAATACACCATCCATGAAAAGGAATACCCTGTATTGTAACCCACTAAAATCTGCCCTCAATTTTGCAGTATTTTTGACAATTGGGAATAATGATGAACCAATTATCCAACCACTTCACATTTTCCTCCACCAATAATCTCTCATACTCTTTATCTGGGAAGCTTAGTAGGACACATCTCCCTCCCAAATCTCTCACTTCAATCTCAGAAATCCCTTCCAAAGCCATTTCTCTCATTATTGCTTTTGGACCGAGGTTCCTCACAGAGATGGCCACCTGTGATCTCTGCAACTTATGCTCATTTAAAGTGACTATAGAGCCAAGGGAGACCAAGTTCTTCTGTATGTCACTCACATATTCTTCCTTCTTTTCGACCAAAGGTTGTAATGGCTGCTTGCAATCCTATTTCTGAACCTTTTCTCTCCATTGTAAGGAGGAGTTTATATACTGCTCTCTATGATTCTTCTTCCAAGCTTTGGCTATGAACACCTTAAACCCACATAGATGCCACCCATTAAAATTTTCAATTACTGAAAATAATCCCTCTTCATTTTTGAAACGAATGAACGCAAACCACCTTCCTCTCAGATTTGGTTTCATTGGTGCTTGAACTGCCAGAACCTCACCCGCAGCTTTGAATTGTTCCTCTAACCAAACTGAAGATGACTTTGGAGGAATGTTAACATTAGCCCAGCCTCTATCTCCATCCTGCTTCAGAGGTGGTCCTATTCTTCTTCTCCATTTTCCCCAAAATTTGTATTGTCTGTAAGATCATTCCTGAATTTGTTCTTCCTAGGATTAACCTCCGGAAGCACCTTCCCCTGCAATCCTTCAAAACCTGGAGGGGGCCAACAGAAGAAAAAGTCTCCCTGGAATGGTTCACTTGTCTCAGCCTCTTGCTCAAGTTCAAGAACGGTTTCGATGGTAAAAATATGTTCCTCTCGACGAACTCAGGTGTGTGATCAATGTCAGAGGCTATAGGTTGAAAAAACTTATGATAAAACATCTTTTACCCATCTAACCATTTGGTTTTGCCTCCAGAGGAGTATTGTTGAGTATGGTCTGAGGAAGATGTTGACTGAGATCTCTTCTTCTTTCCCTGGATTTTGATTCCTATTTTCAGAGGCATCAAATCCTCATTTGTGAAGCTTCCACTCTGTTCCTGTAGCGTAATATTTGTACCTCTAGGCTCAGCCATAACTCCAGAAAGAGGCTTGATAGAGTTGAGTATCTAGTTAGAACCAGTCTTACTACTGACATTGTTGTTGGAACAGGTGATCTGTAGCGCTATAGAAGCTCCCAGATCAAAATAATACAAGGATGTACGACACTTAGTAGAAGAGAGAACGGATGAAGGAGAACAAGAAGAAACCAGATGTAAAGTTCAGTAACACTAAAGAAGCTCCCAGATCAAAGAATAATGAAGAACAATGAAGAACTGAAGAAGAACAACATAGAGTTGGATGAAGAACTTCATATTTAATGTTGATGCCACTGTAGCTCCTAGAGAGCATATCCACTGTAGAACCAGTATACACATGAAAAATAAACACACAATCTTGTTTCCTAAAATACACAGAACTCTTTCATGAGTATTTGTATATTAAGGAAATCGATCTTATTTTCTAATATAAGTAGAACTCTATGAATATATACAAGAATAGGAAATAAATTTGTTGCACCGAATAAGAATGGATGCACACAAGATAGACACGAATATGCACACGAGCGCACACTCAAGTAGCTGACATCTGCGCTAGTATCTTCTCTAGTTTTGCACTGGTTGCACACAGATGATGTCCAATGACATCATAGTTAACATCTTGTTTAACACAAATTTATCCAACCTAGATGTAACAATAATCTCCCCATTCGGTTATTTTTTGGGCAAGCACTATATTTACATCAGTTCAGGGGATGGAAAACTCAGCTCTTAGTCGCATGCTTTGATCATTCACAATAGATACCTTTCTCATCTTTGCATACACATATATAACTTCTCCTCATGTTTGCCACAATTTCTTTTCCAAAACTTATCGTAAGTGAATGGAACATGAAGGAGGTAAGCAATCACTCTTCTTTTTTCATCATGAGATGCATTTGAAGCTTGGGTAAATGTATTGATTGACCTGAAATACTCTAGCCTCTCAAGCTGAGACTTCTTTGAGTCTTCCTGATTAAAGTCAGAACATTTTCTCTGACATGTGTGTCTGTAGCTTGGTGAAGATCATCATACCGTGGTTCTTCCTTTTCAACTTAATCATCCCTCTTATCTTAGGATGACGTCTATGACACGAACAATGCATAATTTGAAGTAGATGGGTCTCCACTCAACAAATCAACTCTTGAAGAGGATGATATACATAGTGGTGAACTTATAGGAAGAGAGCTCTTTATTGGATGATCATAGCTTTACAGAGTTTTCAACGAACTCTCAAGTCTCCTAGAGATTAAAGATCATAACAGGCCTTTCCAGGTAGATGTTGATGCAACATTCTTACTGACATTTGTTGCTTAGCCTGTGATAGATGTGGACTCTAGAATGTCCCTAAGACTTTTAACAAGCAGATCCTGAGATGATTGACCATCTTCAGGACTGACATATAACACAACATCTTTAAGAATTTCTTATTGTAGAGTTTGCAGCACCTAGCTTCTTAGAGCTCAAATGATGCGTACACAAATATTGTCAGGGAATTTGAAATATGTTTATTAAATTTAGTCCACATACCTTCCATGATCGATTATACCATTTTATTGCTCAATGGTGCAAAATCCTAATGTGAACTGTAGCTTCTCAAATCGTGCAACATCAAGAGGCTTTGTGAAGATTTCCTGTCAATTGTCTCTCAGTTGGGAGATGATCAAGTTGTATTATCTTGTTTTCCACCAAGTCTTTAATAAATTGATGTCTGATGTCCATGTGCAATGTTTTACTATGTGTTGTACTAGATTCTTTGAGATATTTATAGCACTGGCATTGTCACAATATAATGTCATGACATCTTGACTAACACCATATTCAGACAACATTTGCTTCATCCAAAGCAACTACGTGCAACTGCTTCTAGCAGTAATATATTCTGATTCAGTTGTAGATAAAGCAGTGCAATTTTGCTTCTTGCTGAGCCAAGAGATCAGATAATTCCCAAGATATAAACATCCCCCTGATGTGCTCTGTATATCAGTAGCACTTCCAACCCAATCAACATCATAGTAACCAATCAGTGTAGATGATGTATCAAATGTGTACATGAGACCTAGATCAGTAGTGTATGCTACGTACCTTATGATTCGTTTAGCCTTAATGAGATGATTGGCCTTTGGGTTGGCTTATGATTCGTTTAGTGCTCGTAGTCCAATCATAAATGTCCAAATGTAAACATCATCATTAGCAATAAAATTAAAGCGGCTTTATATTACTCATGTGTTGGAGTAATATATCGATGTGTGTTCTGATCTATGCCCACCATGCAAATAGAACCATAGATCGAGATAGATCACACCCGGAGTCTGAAAGATGGCTCTTTATGGCTTACGTTCTATTAGTCATTAGAATGGGACTCCGGAGTCTGATCATAGATATCATGTGGGACATGATATTTGATGACCTGCCATGAATATGTGCCATTTATTGAGTAATGAACATATTCAGTGTCGTAGCTTGTCATGTATCCTTAGACCAAGGAGTTTTGTGATCGTTAAGAAGTCAACAACTGAGTTTGACCTGAGACTAACATTGTCCGTAACAGGGCTTCCATAACGGTCAAGATTGGCTTAGGGACGCGCTGCATGAGTGATACCAAAAACGGTTAAGGGATTTATCCCTCATACTGAGGTATGTGAAAGATATCGGTTCTCAACTGCTTGATCGAGAGTGACTTAAAGAATAGCATGGCCATGCAAATTATACTGGTATCATATATTCAGTCACCTCACATATCAAGGAACAGTGATTGAGAATAATAAGGATGACAGCTCTATGCCTTATCTCAATTGGGAAATCGGAGATAAAAAATATAGTGACATAGACGACGGAAAGGTTAGAATTGATAGGGTCGATTCGTTATACAGTGTTAGGAAATACTAAAGTCTCGTTAGTCGCCAATTATTTAGGATCAAGTAAAATGGGATTTTTCGTGGATCTATTGACATGCATAAAAAATCGATGTCGCCGGAGTTCCAAAGCTTCTGTCAATGGGTTGTTGACTGAGGTGACTTTGGCTTTAGGTTCAATTGTGATGGCGTTGAATCATGTGTTAACAATCTCGGAGGGCTCGGTGAAAGCTTCCGTTCGTGATTCAGGAGCATCAAAGAAGCGTCAAGCCTCCAAGTTTAAGGTCCGGAAGGCTTCAACAGAGGAGAAGAATGAAGCGGAGAATGTTGTTCCGAGTCATAGTACCAAATGGAAGAGGAGGAGATCGTCTGTTGGGGTTCCTACTCAGGTTGCAGCATCCTCTGGGCCTTCGGACAAGACGGAGTCAGGGAGTAACCCGGAATCTCTACTTTAGTTCTTGGAGTTAGTATAGAGACACAACCGGTCTCTGATGCGAAGCAATCGGTAGCATTAAAGGCTGGTCGTCGGTTTCAGGCAGTGAGGAACGGTAAGTGTGTCGAGCAAGAGGACGAGGTTTTTGTGAACAACTTACCTTTCGAAGCGTCGGAATATTGGAATCGAAATGTGTTTAGTCCCTTTGGTACGATTGTGTCCATAATCATTCCCAAACGACCGAGCTGAAACGGTCGATATTTCGGGTTTGTCCGTTTCGATTCAAAGGATGCAGCTATTAAGGCGATCGAGGTCTTGAACGGATTTAAAATCGATGGTTATGTATTATTTGCTGCCACGTCCAGGCGTCGCCGGACGGAAGCAGCTCCGACGAGAGACTGTGTTTTTCCGAGGGTGTGCTCTGTTTCTGGAGTTCCTAAACAGAGCCTTCAAGGACTGGCGATAGTTTCTCCGCGAATCACAGAAGGTGTTCAGGGATCTCTAGAGATCGTGCAGGAGTCAGGTGGGGTGATGTTAGGTACCGGGGACTCGTTGGAGGTTGTTCCCGGTAAGGATAGTGTGATTTCAAATTTTACGTCTGTTACGGGTGAGATTGGAAATAGCAAGCGTGAATCTCTCGACCGTGATTCCCTTGATCTCGTTTCCGTTTTACTTGTGGAGGATGAGATCGCGATTACCCCGAATTTCTCTCGATCTTGTGACTTCAGTGATTGTAATGCACTTGAGGAGGAAGACGGGACTGTTGATGGACCAGGCGGGCTTGCACAGGTTGGTGCGGACGGGCCTGCACAAGTTGGTGTTGATGGGCCTGTTTTTGGGTCTGCACAGATTGGAGCGGACGTGCCTGATTCTGGGCCTATTCATGCTGATCTGTCCAGCCCAGCCCTGTCAAGAACGGTTAGTGTTCCGATTGAAGTTGTTGAAACTTCTGATAACTTGTCAGCAGGTCAACTGTCCCAGCAGGTGGCATCTCCTTGGAAGGATGCTCTCGTACATTCAAAACGTGTGAGCCATCCCCCTAAGCACTTGAAAGAATTTTATACCTTGGAGAGTAAACCAAAGGTCTCTTTGGATCGGCAAAGGTATGTCCGTCTCGTCGATATTGGGAAACATGTTGAGCAAGTATGAAACGGAAATACTCAAGTCATAGCTTCGTCCCATGGTACCGACGCATGGACTTCAATCTGCGAGTTGGCTATCAAGAAGAAGGATGCAACGACTCGTCGTTGACCTCGGGAGGCGTGGATTGGCGGAGATTTCTTTGTTTTTGCTCCTTTTTTCTTTCTAAGAAAAAGCTAGACCTTTCGGCTCCCTTTGTAATATTTTTTTTCCACCTTGTTTCTTTTTGAAGCAGGGTATTTTGATTTCTTTATGGAATCAGTCTTACTAATAATTTTTGAGCTTATACAAAAACTTGACATTCATAAACCTAAGGGTCACACTGTAGAATGGCCAAGAGGGAAGTTGTCACAGGGTGTGAATGACGCCCTACGGTTTTAACACAGAAAAGGACACGACAAGCATACAGGTCTTCAAGTAGTATTTCTGGATTTTTGGTTCCAGATTATCGTACCCAAGGGAGCACAAGACAAGTAATTCCTATTTGAAGTTCGTTGTTAAGTTGTTTCGTAAAAAGATGGTTTTTGGTTTTGAAAGATGCAAAAGTAAAGAATAATTTAAATGTGATCAATTATTTAGGTAAATCAAACGAGAGTGGAATCATAGAAAAAATGAATCCAGAGTATGAGTTCATAGAGACCAATTCCAATGCATTAAATGACGATAAACAATATGTAGTTATCTTATTTTAGGGGCAACGAATTATCTCTCAAACTAGTCCTAACTTCTCACGTTATTTTGGACCCTAATGAAATCTAACCACCTAGTTCTCACGAATCAAGATGTAGGAAGACCCAAAGCACTACGCTATTTGATAATTTCTAACTTTCGGTACGAATCCTATGGTTGTTGCAATTTTGTTAACCTAGCTATCACTAGTCTAGATTTAAACTCAATTTGTATAATATTTCTGACCCAATTGCAATCCACCTCTCACAAGTGTCAGATTGCAATTCACATCTTCTATCAAGCCTACCCGGAAGATAGAGCATTAAGTTCAAATCTAATACAAACCCTAAATAAAATCAACCAACACAATATTAATTCATACATTCAATACATTAGAAATTAAATCTCTAACTCCCCATAACCCTAGATTATGGGGTTTAGCTACTCATGGAGAAAGAAGAAGAAGAAGATGAAGAAAAGCATTCATAAGCAATCATCATATTGAAAGAGTAGTGGAAACACAATACCAATGTAGAATTACAATGGTTGAGTTCAAGCCCTATTTCTTCTCCCTCACACTCTCTTCTCATACAAAGCTTGCCCAAGTTGCTTCTCTTCGTTCAAGTTTCAAAGTTCACCAGCCTCCACCTTTTAGCTCTGTAGGATTGTCCCCAAACAAGTTTTTTCTATCCCAATTCGTGTAAAACCCGACTCTTTAAAAGGGTATTATTTTGAATTGGAAACTTGGGGGTAAATTTTTGATACAAGTGTGTTGAAAAGAAAGAAATGAAAATCAAAAAAAGAAAAAAAGAAAAGAGGGATTTAGTGTTGGGTCAGCTCCACTCGGTTTTGGGCCGAGCCTTGCTGAAGCCCAACTCGCGCGCTCCCAGCCCAGACGATCGGCCCAAGAGCCACGAACCATAGCCATAAAACACGCCAGCACCGCTTCAGCTTCAGATCTACGCACGCTTCCCCAGGCCAGAGCTTCATCTCCCTCGCGAACCTCGCCGGCCATCGAGCGAACCAGACACCTCCGACCACTCCCCGACCTCGTCGTCCTCGCCTCCCCCTCTCAGAGCCAGCTCTCCTTCTCACACAGCTCACCGGAGCCTTTCCTTCCACCCTCATCTCCCTCTCGCACCAGAAACCCCTCACGGTCTCGTCTCCCTAGCTAAAACGAAGTACGCCGACCTCGCCCCTTTCCCGTTCGAACTTCGACGCGCTGCATCAGAGAAATCCGAGAAGGTGAACATCATCCCGGCCAAAAAGTCACCTTCTCCGACCCTTCTTTCCCAGAAATCGCGAGCTACGAGTGAGTTTTGGTCGGCTTCAGGCGGAAACGACGTCGGCGAAACCCTAGCTTTGCCAGATCTGAGATTCGAAGTGTTGGGCTTCGTCTCTTCCTCCCTGACGTCTCTCTCAGCTCGGCCACCCCTTTCCCCATCTTCACCTGCCACCATGCCGCTCATCGAAGCCGGAGAGCTCGTCGGAAACCTCGCCGGAACTCTCGAATCAGGTCGAGCTCTACACGTCTGAGCTTCGGGTTTGGACCTGTCGCGAGAACGGGCCTTGGGCCGGATGGGCTCGAGTCAGACGCAACTCGGTCCTGGACTTGAGTCGGCCTTGGGCTGGATCTGGTTTGGGCTTCGGGCCCAGAGCGGGTCTGAGTTCGGGTCCGGACTCGGGTGTGGACCGGGTCTGGGTCGGGCTCGGGTCAGGTCCGGGTCCGGGTTCTAGACCAGGTCTGGACCGGGTTCGGACTTGGGTACGGGTCGGACTCAGGCTGGGCCGGGTCAAGGCAGATTAATTAAATTGATTAAATAAATATTTGACTTAAAATGGGTAATCTTTGGACTGTTTGGACAATCAGAGGACTGTTGGACAATACCGGAACTGATATTGTACCTTTTACCTGTTTAACCCAGACTGGACTTCGCTCGAGAAGACGGAGTTGGCCCGGTCGTCAGCAACTAGGAGTATTATTAGAGGAAGACCACAAGGTAGGGGAAATACTAAACTCCTCGTGCAATTCAATACTTAGTATGCCTATTAGGTTAATAAAATCTGAAAGGTCCTAGAATTGCATATAGGATGCGAATAACTAGGATAATTGTCTTTCAATTAGTAATAACCGGACGTGTCTAGTATGCATGCATAGGATGTGAACAACTAGTTTAACTCGCTTTAATACTTGAGAAATTGCTTTACTGGTAGAGAGACCATGATGAGCCCTCGGATTAGTTGTGTTTGCCTCACATGCATTGTTTGATTAGTTTAAGATGAATTAAGGGTCTAACGAAACTAGATAAATTCCATGATTGAATGATTGATTGAATTCTTGAATGATTGAATGATTGAATGATTGATTGAATGCTTGAATGATTGAACGGATGATCGAGTATGACTGATTGTGCCAAATGGTATGATCAGGTGAACGATGGACCGATGCCCCGCAGGGTCCAATAATCAATGTCCCGCAGGCTCAACCAACCAATGCCCCGCAGGGTCCGTACCCAATACCCCGCAGGATTTAACCAACCAATGCCCCGCATGGTTTATAACCAATATCCCACAGGATCAACCAATCAATGCCCCGCAAGGTCCATAACCAATATCCCGCAGGATCAACCAATCAATGCCCCGCAGAGTCCTCTAATCATTGTCCCGCAGGATCAACCAAACACAAGAGACCAACAGCTCGACACATTGCACAATCAGACTTAGAAGTTCATGAATTCACCAATACACACCAATCCGCTCCTAGCTCCACAAGCTTCAAGAGCTAACCTAGTCCGTCCGGTGATCAGTACCTGTAGGAAAAGCAGCTAGGGGTGAGCATTCGCTCACCTTCACGGATAACAGACTGACTATGGCATAATTAGTAGATAAAGCCAGAAACACCAAAACCAAACCCAACACCGGGACTACAGTCCCCAACTCAAGTACCCAACTGACCCACAACCCGTTACTTTCCTCAACAGACTCAACACTCGATAAAGTAATGTAGACCCGACACAACTATCGACGACCTCCTCCAAGGACACGACAGAAGGACTACACAACGCCAAACAAGATCACAAAGGATCGCACACCAGCTGCTCAGTAATCAATCTCAATCAGGTCCAGGATCGACCTATCGCAATTCCTCGACACGAAGTCGGATCAGGCTGTCGACCTATCGCAATTCATCGACACCAAGTCGGATCAGGCTGTCGACCTATCGCAATTCATCGACACTAAGTCGGATCAGGCTGTCGACCTATCGCAATTCATCGACACTAAGTCGGATCAGGCTGTCGACCTTTCGAACTCACAACTTCAGGTAACCACAATCACAATCACAGGCAAGTTCAATCACACAGGCACTCAAGGCCACTCAAGACACCTCAACAGTCAAGACTCGGGTTCAACAACCCCACGGGCACTCACGGCCACTCAAGACACACCAACGGTCAAGACTCGGGCTCAACAACCCCACGGGCACTCACGGCCACTCAAGACACACCAACGGTCAAGACTCGAGTTCAACAACCCCACGACACTCACGACCACTCCAAAACACCAATAGTAAAACACGGGCACTCACGGCCACCCAAGACACCAATTTAAATAACACGGGCTTTCATGGCCACCCAAGATACCAACAATCAAATACGGGCTCTCATGGCCACCCAAGACAGAAATTAAACAGTCAACCTCCGGGCATGGTCATATGCCTCCAGTAATTCTAATATCGCTAAGTTCTCTGTTCCTATGACACTACTAAGTGTCACATGCCTTTCTTATAAACGCTACAATCCCGTATCATGCTTTTCTACTATTTAAAAAGATAAACCTACTCAACCCACGACACCCCGGTGTCACATGCAATTCTACTGTTAACTTTCCCTAATCAGGGCCGAGATCCGGCTACTTTTCCCTACCTCGTATATAACTCCAAAAGCGCTCCACTAAACCTCGAAGTGATCCCAGTCACTCGCCGAGCTTCCCTTTGCCTCGTTCCGCAGCACGATCTAAAAGAACACACATTTAATGCACTTTAAAACTATTACGAAAAACCCGAAATTCAATAAACTTAACGCCCAAACGTAACCCCGACAATGTCGATCACTCCCAAACTTCCCAATTACTTGACATTGTCGATAAAAGACCCGTAAAGGCGCGATTCGCCCGACATGGCGAATCTGCCCGGGTTTTGTAAATTGCCTTCCGGGGCTCCAAAAGTCCCCGTTTTCGTTTCTATGGTCTTAGAATAGTTCAAGGAACCCAATGTACTTGACTGAATCGAATTCCGACTTCCGAGTCAATTAATTAACGTTTAAAGTTTCTAAAGCCCGTTAATTACAACTTTTCCAATTTAATTCCAATTTTCGATTCAGTTTAGGATAAATGGTCCGGGGAACGTTTTAAACCACCTGAACGTTAAAACCCGAGCACCCGAGCACGTGGGCCCCACCCAACCCACTTGGCCGAGAGCCCTAGGGTTCAAGGAGGGCTCGTCCACCATGGTGGTGGCCGGCCCTAGGTCCGGCCAGCCACCTCCTATGGTGGCCCGCCACCACCTAAGGTGGCCGGAGCTCCTCCCGAGCTCTCGGTCGCCGGAAAACGTTCAAACCACCCTCCAATCGCCTCTAATACGTCTCCCATAAACCCCAAAATTCACTACAACCCTAGCTCATCATTTATAACGAAACCCTAGCTTTTGAAAATAAACGAAACGGCGATCGGTTTAGTACAAACCGTAGAGGAAGACGAGGGGAAGACGTTTTCTTCTTGCTTTGAATCGATCCAAGGGTTGGATGAACTTCCAAAACCCTAGCTTTAACCTTCTCTCTTCTTCTCCTTCTCCTTCTCTCTCTAACTCTCTTCTTCTCTCTTTCTATTTCAAACAACTAACTAAATTTCTATTTTTTTTTTCTCTTTTAACAAGGGTGGCCGGCCATGTCTTCGCCTCCAATCCTTTTCCCCCCAAAACTAACAGCACCACAATTAGGACAAGTGTCAAGGTGGGTCCCACACCTTTTGGAAAATATCTATTTGATATTTTCCAATCAGATTCGCGAAAAACGAACGTTTCGTGCCCCGAACGGGCACTTTTCCCAAGAAATTACGAAACTTGACGGGCTACAAGGAAACGGCTCAACTAAGACCGCTGCAACAACGGCTAATCTTTTTGGATCCAAAACGGTCCTCAAATGGACCAAAACGTCACTCGGTTGACTTTTCCAACAAAAAGTCAACATTTCCCAAATTGATCAGAAAGTTGCCCTGAGTCCCCTGGAACTCATTTTGTTTGATAACGGGGTCAAATTAAGTCCGGTATGACCCTCGGGGTCAATTTAGGTTAAGTTAAGTGTCTGTCTCAAAAATTTTATATTTTCCTGTTTTTCGCAGGTTTGACTAACGTTGACCAGAAGTGGTGATTACACTGTGGGGCATTGGTTGGTGGACCCTGCGGGGCACTTGGATGGTTTACCCTGCGGGGACCGGTTATTTATGGATTCACCCGAGTGTATGCGTCCTACGGGAGCATTACCTTGGTTCCCTATGACATATGGTCCTTTGGGGGCATTTCCGAGAATCCCGACGATAAGCGTCCCTCAGGGATTGTTACCGGTAGCCCGATGTATGTGCCTCCTCTAGACCGAGGGAAAATATGATATGACACGAATACTCTTGTGGATCGGAGTATGGGATCCGACGTGACACAAAGAGTAGTGTGGATCGGAGGGTGGTGACTTCATGTCCCACGACATTACTTAAACGTTCTATCTTCTATTGATTGTTAATAAGTACATTGTTTACTTTATTTTCTATGATTGTTACTGGCTCTTTGGAAGCGTTAAATGCCCGTTTTATCCTCGTATTTCAACCTCCGCTTAGTTCTCCGTATCATTGAATCTCGAACGAAAGTGTAAATTTCTATTTGTTAAACTTAAGGACCGTTGTCTTTAAGAATGTGATATTATTCTTATCTTAGTATGCCTATTAGGTTAATAAAATCGGAAAGGTCCTAGAATTGCATATAGGATGCGAATAACTAGAATAATTGTCTTTCAATTACTAATAACCGGACGTGTCTAGTATGCATGCATAGGATGTGAACAACTAGTTTAACTCGCTTTCAATACTTGGGAAATTGCTTTACTGGTAGAGAGGCCGTGATGAGCCCTCGGATTAGTTGTGTTTCCCTCACATGTATTGTTTGAATAGGTTAAGATGAATTAAGGGTCTAACGAAACTAGATAAATTGCATGATTGAATGATTGATTGAATGCTTGAATGATTGATTGAATGCTTGAATGATTGAATGATTGATTGGATGCTTGAGTGATTGAATGATTGAACAGATAATCGAGTATGACTGATTGTGCCAAATGGTACGATCAGGTGATCGATGGACCGATGGAACGTGGTTGGTAAGTATGATGGTAAGTGTGATTGTGGGTATGAATCCCCTGTGGTGTGTATTGGTGAATTCATGAACTTCTAAGTTTGATTGTGCAATGTGTCGACCTGTTGGTCTCTTGTGTTTGGTTGATCCTGCGGGACAATGATTAGAGGACCCTGCGGGGCATTGATTGGTTGATCCTGCGGGATATTGGTTATGGACCCTGCGGGGCATTGATTGGTTGATCCTGCGGGATATTGGTTAAGGACCCTGCGGGGCATAGGTTGGTTGATCCTGCGGGACATTGATTATTGGACCCTACGGGGCATTGGTTATTGGACCCTGCGGGGCATTGGTTGGTGGACCCTGCGGGGCACTTGGATGGTTTACACTACGGGGAACGGTTATTTATGGATTCACTCGAGTGTATGCGTCCTGCGGGAACAATACCTTGGTTCCTTATGACATATGGTCCTTTGGGGGCATTTCCGAGAATCCCGACGATAAGCGTCCCTCAGGGATTGTTACTGGTAACGCGATGTATGTGCCTCCTCTGGACCGAGGGAAAATCTGATATGACACGAATACTCTTGTGGATTGGAGTATGGGATCCGACGTGACACAAAGAGTAGTGTGGATCGGAGGGTGGTGACTTCATGTCCCACGGCATTACTTAAACGTTCTATCTTCTATTGATTGTTAATAAGTACATTGTTTACTTTATTTTCTATGATTGTTACTGGCTCTTTGGAAGCGTAAAATACCCGTTTTATCCTCGTATTTCAACCTCCGCTTAGTTCTCCGTATCATTGAATCTCGAACGAGAGTGTAAATTTCTATTTGTTGAACTTAAGGACCGTTATCTTTAAGAATGTGATATTATTCTAATCTTGCTCAGTTTACAGCATCATATTGATTTAAAGTATTAATTACATTGTGTGTCGTCGTGCTAAAGTAGTTTTCTTACTAAATCGAGGTTAAACTGTTTATGATTTTCCCTACTGAGCGCAAGCTCACCCCTATTTGCTTTATTTGCTGTTTATACAGGCGTGCTTGTTGAGTAGTGGACTCGAGGCTCGGGAGCTTCTGTGGGTCCGGGTGCCTTTATCTGTAGAGACGATTATGGTCCCATTTTGGTTATGAACCTTATGTTTAAAGGATTCACTATGTAGTTTTTACTTGTGACAGTTGATGGAACTAAATCGGAGAGTTTTATTGGATTTGAGGCACTTTTATTGTTACATTTGATTTTATCTTCAAGTCACGTCTCGGGTCCGATCAATACCGGATTTGGGGCGTGACAATTTGGTATTAGAGCCTGGTTTCATTTGAAACTGGTTTTCAATTTTAAACTTGTTTTCAAAACCTCGGACTGAACGTCAATTAGGTGGGTAGAGTTAGGTGGTCCAAGTCGTGGTACTCAGTGACGCAATTTGAGGCGTAGAGTTGGAACGACACAAGTCTTGATTGCTTCAATGTTTGTTTAAGTTTGAATTTGTTATATTACGTGGTTACATTGCTTGAGTGGTATCCTTGCCCCATTGGCTGTAAGTTACAGTGATTGGTGAAGCCGAACGGTTGAGATCGGGATTGGATTAACGAGCAATAATCGAGCCGTTATAAATTGGTTGTTGAGTAAATCATTTTTAAGTAAGATTGTTAATTTGATTTTTTGTGGTTTGTTGTGGCAATATTGTGAGTTTCTAAGCTAAGAGTGTACTACGACTGTTTTGATATGTTCCTCTTTGATGGGTGATTTTGTTAAGGTGTACCCACCTTCCGACTAGAAGTCGGTAAAGCGTGCTACGATTCTGTGATAAGGTGTACCTACCTTTCGACTAGGAGTTGGTAAAATGTGCTATGATTCCGTGTTAAGGTGTGCCTACCATCCGAATAGGAGTCGGTAAAACGTGCTATTGTCAGTATTGAGGTGTGCCTACCATCCGACTAGAAGTCGGTAAAACGTGCTCAGATTTTGTAATAAGGTGTGCCTACCATCCGACCGAGTGTCGGTAGAACGTGCTGTGATTCTGTGATAAGAGGTGCCTACCTTCCGACAGAGTGTCGGTAAAACGTGCTAATGCTAGTGACAAGGTGTACCTACCTTCCGACATAATGTCGGTAAAACGAGCTATGGATCGTGGTGGGGTGCGCCTTCCCTCCGACCGAGTGTCGGTAAATAGTGCTATAGTCGTGAGGTCCGGTGCGTTAAGGGAGTCTTTTTATGCATGGATTGCTAATGAATTATTGCGTGATCGCTCTCACTTCACTTGTGTGTATGATTTGGATGTTATTTGAGTAAAGGGTAGAAACCCAAGTGGTATTGGTAGCATCTCACTGTTAAGTGTACTTTTGTTGGTTGTGGGAACCTGGTGTGCTGAATGTCGTGCGAAACTGATTAGTAAATGTCTCGCGTAAGCGGATGGTTAGTGGAAATTACTAATAGGTCATGCCAAAATTTCTGTGAAACTGAAGTGTTTGCACTATCACGGGCTGACTCAGGGGCGCCACTGCAGTCGAGCGTGATAGAGGGATGTCAAGTGGTTACAACGAGATTCGGGGACGCCTGAATCGGGTTGTAACGACGCGATATCGACATGAATGTATAAGAGAAAGTAAGGTGTTGAGAATTATGGAAAGAGTTGAGACTCATGAGAAAGGAACTAAGGATATGAATTGTGGAACTGAGGTGTTATGATGTGAACCCCACATGATGGGAAGATACCCGACCGAGGTAGACACTGGTCCGGTATGTTGAGTGCGCAACTGTTTGAAGCTATACCTCCTGTGGGAGTTGACTGCACTACTTGCTTAATTGCACTACTTGCTTGATTGCACTACTTGCTTGATTGAACTACTTGCTGGATTGCAATACTTGATTGATGTTGTGAGACGCACAAGATGCGAAATTCTTTGTCTATATAAATATTATATATGACTATACTACGTATGACTATACTGCTTACTATCGATCCAAGTGGGATCCATATGAGACGCATGAGAACGTCATGACATGATGAATCGAACCTATTATGTTAAGCTGAGATATGAACCTTTGTGTTATAAATGCAACGAGTATACGAGATGTCACATGTTTATATCCCGAGGGGTACCAGGAGCCGCCCAGCTGTGGGGCAGAGCCAGACACCAGCTGTTGGACTGGCAGGGGCAGCGAGTGCCCAGGGTGATGCTTCCACAGAGCACCAAAGTTTTGAGGGTGGACCGCCAGGGTCACCACCTAGAGTTCTCCAGTCGCAGAACCGACTCAGCCGACCCCTATTGATGAGGTGGTCCGTGCAGTACTAGCAGCGCTCAGCAGGAGACTGCTGCACCGGCACCAGAGCTAGTGCCTATTACTGATGCAGTCACTACCGAGAGGCCATGCCAGATGGACAACCACACGGCCCAGGCTCTCAGGGATTTCGGGAGTTCAGACCCGAGGAAACTGTAGTATGGTTGGAGCGGATTACCCGCAACCTTGATACTTCTGGAGTATTTCGACAATCGCTTGAGAATCTTTTTCGCGACCTTTCAGCTTGAGGTAGAAGCATATTACTGGTGGCAGTCTGTGCAGACCAGAGTGGGTGATGATTTTCAGCTGTTCAGCCGACTGTTCCTGGAGCAGTATTCCCTCGATCGGTTCGAGATGACCGACACCAGCAGGTAAAGGATATGCAGCGGAGAGGGATGACCGTCTCTGAGTATGAGGCGAGGTTCACGTCCCTGTCTCGCTTCACACCGAGATGGTGCAGACCGAGGAGAGCCGCTGCAGGCGTTCCGAGAGAGGACTCATCCCGTTTATCACGGATCGAGTTATTGCCTTCAGAATGAGGATTATTTATGTACTAGTGGAGCAGGCACTAGCCGTTGAGAAGCATTTTCGAGAGACCGCCAGAGCGCGGAAGATTGGGCCGAGACTGCCCATTGAGTGGTGGATCTACACACCGTCCCACATATCTGCCTACGAGAGCCGATGAGAGGAAATGCTATCACAACAGCAGATTCTTCCACCACCACCGATAGGAGGACCTCCGATTCGGCAGGACCGAGCGTACGCGATTGCCGGGCCCGAGCTGAGGGGTATGTTTTCGATCATGAGATCGCTTAGAGTACCTGTGTACTATTTATTTTGGATACTGCGTTGCTGACACTTGAGTTTTATGCGTGTTGGTTTGTTCCGTGGCTATTTTGTGTGGGAACGAAATTGTAAGGACCGTTAAGCCACCCGTATCTCAACACGTCGGACGAGAGTTTGTATTACTGTTAAGTATCAGTATGAATTTGAAAGAGGAGTAAAAGACCTAGTTGTACGGGAAGTTCTGTCCTTCTTCGAGAGTGCGGATCGAGTTTTAAGAACCGATTGGTGAAACAATAGGCGTTCATCGAATGCTATCAACAGCGAATAACTGAGTAGTGAAAGACTACGGCCTGACCAATAAACGGTCCGACCGGTCACCGGAGATGACCGAGTGACGATAAGATCAGAGTAGCGCAACGGAAGTGTGGTGGACCCATAACCCACATGAGTCATAATCTCCAGCCTCTTCTACCCCCGCTAGAAGATTTGAGTCATAAGATTTGAACCTTCGAGACGACTTTGTTTCGACATTCCGGTTAACGAGCGAAAAAGGTTGCACGAGTGTGTGCCGTACGTGAGATATTAATGTTGGGTCTCGAGGTAGGGTTGGAGATGAACCAACTCGCAGCGGAAAATCAATGAAAACCAAGAGACAATTAAAACCATGAAACAACTAACAAAGAATGGATTAACAAGAGAAAAATTCAGCACTAGTTCTTACCAAAACAAGAACACCGGTTAACGAATGATTGGCTTGAGTCTCCAAGACGCCTACGTATCCACATGGGAATCAAAGCCACGTAGTTCTTCTCTTTGAGGACTCAAGAACACAAAAATGGAGGAGGAAACTAGCCAAACCCGAAATGGCCATGGAAGAGGGAGAGAAAATGTGTTTCCTATTCTTGTCTTGTGTTTTTTATGTTGAAAAAAGATGACTTAAACATAACAAAACCCATACTTGTCCAACTAAAGGCATGGGACAAGTATGGTGTCAAGTAAGGTGTAAATAGGACAAAGTATGGCAAGACAAGATTGGGTTAGGTGGTGAATCACCAACACCTTAATCCTTGTCTTGCTTACTTAGTACTAATTAATCAAGACTTGATTAATTAGTTCCATGGGCCTTGGTTGCATGGGCCTTTCATGGGCCTCTTGGAACATGGTCCGTGACCATTTCCAACGAGGTCCCGTGATTCGCTCATCGCCTCCATGCCTTCCATACCGGAAATGTCCAACATTATCCGACGCGATCAATCCCAAGACTCCAAGCCTTGTCTCGATCCGTAAAGTCC
This sequence comes from Erodium maritimum, assembly GCA_963921825.1. Taxonomy (NCBI): domain Eukaryota; kingdom Viridiplantae; phylum Streptophyta; class Magnoliopsida; order Geraniales; family Geraniaceae; genus Erodium; species Erodium maritimum. The sequence continues at coordinate 23,467,975 of OY997596.1, read as the reverse complement.
TATTCACTTACGGGCACATGAGCCAAAACCCAGTTTTGGTCATGTCCCGAGACAACTCCCTTTTGGCCATTCTCCATAAATGTGTCAATGAGTTTCACCCTCCGGTGTGACCCTTAGGTTTATGCATGTCAATAGATCAACGTAAAATCCCATTTTACTTGATCCTATTTAAGTGGCAACTAACGAGACTTTAGTATTGCCTGACACTACATAACGAATCGACCCTGTCGATTCTAACCTTTCCGTCGTCCCTGTCATTATCCTTTTATCTCCGATATCCTGATTGAGATAAGGCATAGAGCCGTCATCCTTATTATTCTCAATCACCGTTCCTTGATATGTGAGATGACTGAAGATATGATACCCAGTATCATGTGCATGGCCATGCTATTCTTCCAGTCACTCTCGATCAAGTGGCCGAGAACCGATATCTTTCCCATACCTTAGTATGAGGGATAAATCCCTTAGCCGTCTTTCGTGTCACTCATGTAGCCCGTCCCCAAGCCAATCATGGCCGTTATGGAAGCCCTGTTACGGACAACGTTAGGCTCAGGTCAAACTCAGTTGTTGACTACATAGCGATCACAAAGACTCCTTGGTCTAAGGATACATGACAAGCTACAACACTGAATATGTTCATGACTTAATCTATGGCACATATTCAGGGCGGGTCGTCCAATATCATGTCCCACATGATATCTATGATCAGACTCCGGAATCCCATTCCAATGACTAACAGAACGTAAGCCATAAAGAGCCATCTTTCATACTAGTCGCTTCTAGTGAAGCTTTGTTGACTAGGGACCCATCGAGTGTGATCTATCTCGATCTATGGTTCTATTCGCATGGTGGGCATAGATCAGAGCACACATCGATATATTACTCCAACACATAAGTAATATAAAGCCGCTTTAATTTTATTGCTAACGATGATATATACATTTGGACATTTAGGATTGAACTACGGGCACTAAGACTAACAATTAGATCAGAATGTGTTCCCTACGTTCTTCCCAGAGGGACAAATCGGTTTGCCGCCAGTGCACGAGCCACACAGAACTGACGGATAACACCGAGAGTTAATCAGACGACTTTCCCAGCGAAGAAGAACACGGAGAACACAAACCGTGTACCAATGCATATCTCCATCAACAAGAGAAGAACGAATGCCAACGTCCCGTGAGGACTAGCATAACCATTAAGTTACGCCATAGAAGTGAGAGCACCTCACGCTGAAATCCGGAAACAGACGGCCGAGTGCGACTACCACAAGCTTTCAGGCCAGTAACAAGATGGCACCGAACGAAGCGTTGCGTGGTAGGTCGGATCTTGTGCCATGCAGGGCACAGGGGAAGTTAAGAGTTAACCGTTGTTGGTTCTGAGTTGTTCGAGAAACGATTGACGGAACCGCGCTCGTTTTCTGAATTGTTCAAATCCGTGAGAGTTCAGTGCGTGTTGATTACTCCTTAAGTGGTAACTTGAGTGAGCTTACTTATAAGTTGGTTTGATCGAGAGCTTGTGAGCGAGTGTCAAACGGTATAAGGAATACCACCGGTTGGGATAACCATTACAGATCGATCTTAAATTGTGTTCTACTGTCAACTGTGGTTATCGTAATGTTTGGTTTAGGTGTGTCCCGAAGGACGCCTACTTTCGGCTAAGTGCCAGTGAGAGGTGTCTACATCGAGGTTGTTTGTGACGGTCCGCTATTTACACCGACACTGGATTCGGTTCAGGTTACCAAGATCGTTACCTGTTATTCCTCAGTGTCTGAGGGCTAATTGACTTGTTGTGTGTACTCATTGATTCCTTGTGTTGATCTAATTTGTTTCACGTTGAAATTGTGAACTGTTAAGTAATCCTGTTTGTCAATGCCAAGTTTGTTTTTGGGTATCACTTCCTTGTAGAATTGTTTGTGGTTGGTCTTGACCTGATAGTGTTTGAGTTTTGTTGGGGTTAGTCCCTGTAGAATTGTAACGGTTGCTAAGGAGGAAATTGAGAAGTAACGTCGGTGTGTGGTTCCGACGCTGTTCGACTTACAGACCGTCCCGGCAGGATACCTGTGCCGACGGAAAATTCTGGTATAGGATATCTGGACCGCTACCTGAGGTTCTTAAGTGTTTGAGTATTATTCGGCTTGTGTTTTTGCTCGGTTTTTCTTTGAGTTGGTGTGAGACGTTGCACGTTGGATTTGTGAATTGTAGAGAAAGACTGTTTTTCACCGCCAAGTATGACGTTTGAGCAATTAGTGTGTTCAAGTGTCGAGCGTTTAAGCAAAGGTTACGTTGTCTCGAGAACGGTTAAAGACCGCGCAGCGCTGACAGAAGAGCTACGCAGATAGACTATGTCTACCCTTTGAGTTGCGGTTGGTGATCACGTATTTCTAAGGGTGAGCCTGAAAAAGAAACTATTGCGATTCAACCGCGGCGGAGGCAAGCTGTCACCGCGATTCATCGGACCATTTGACATCTTGGATAGAGTTGTAGCCATAGCTTATCGGTTAGCATTGCCATCGTAGCTTGGGAACGTGCATAACGTTTTCCTTGTTTCCCAGCCACGGAAGTACACTACAGACCCTTCCCACGTTATCGAGTGGACGAACATCGATTTAGCTGATAATGCCTCATAGTATGAGAAACCAGTTAGAACCTTGGATACACGGAAGAAGGTCCCACGGGATTAGACTATTCCACTAGTACGAGTGCAAGGGAAGCACCAAAGAGCTGAATCCACTTGGGAACGCGAGGATGAAGTTCGCGCGAAGTATCTCTATCTGTCCGACCTTTGAGATACTACCGTTTTAAATTTCGAGGACGAAATTCTTTTAAGGGGGGTAGAATGTAAAACCCGACTCTTTCAAAGGGTATTATTTTGAATTGGAAACTTGGGTGTAAATTTTTGATACAAGTATGTTGAAAAGAAAGAAATGAAAATCAAAAAAAGAAAAGAAAAGAGGGATTTAGTGTTGGGTCAGCTCCACTCGGTTTTGGGCCGAGCCTTGCTGAAGTCCAACTCGCGCGCTCCCAGCCCAGACGATCGGCCCAAGAGCCACGAATCCTAGCAATAAAACACGCCAGCGCCGCTTCAGCTTCAGATCTACGCACGCTTCCCCAGGCCAGAGCTTCTTCTCCCTCGCGAACCTCGCCGGCCATCGAGCGAACCAGACACCTCCGACTACTCCCCGACCTCGTCGTCCTCGCCTCCCCCTCTCAAAGCCAGCTCTCCTTCTCACACAGCTCACCGGAGCCTTTCCTTCCACCCTCGTCTCCCTCTCGCAAAAGAAACCACTCACGGTCTCGTCTTCCTAGCTAAAACGAAGTACGCCGACCTCGCCCCTTACCCGTTCGAACTTCGACACGCTGCATCAGAGAAATCCGAGAAGGTGAACATCGTCCCAGCCAAAAAGTCACCTTCTCTGACCCTTCTTTCCCAGAAATCGCGAGCTACGAGTGAGTTTTGGTCGGTTTCAGGCGGAAACGACGCCGGCGAAACCCTAGCTTCGCCAGATCTGAGATTCGAAGCATTGGGCTTCGTCTCTTCCTCCCCGACGCCTCTCTTAGCACGACCACCCTTTTCCCCATCTTCACCTGCCACCACGCCGCTCATCGAAGCCGGAGAGCTCGTCGGAAACCTCGCCGAAACTCTCGAATCTAGTCGAGCTCTAAACGTCTGAGCTTCGGGTTTGGGCCTATCGCGAGAACGGGCCTTGGGCCGGACGGGCTCAAGTCAGACGCAACTCGGGCCTGGACTTGAGTCGGCCTCGGGCTGGATCTGGTTTGGGCTTCGGGCCCAGACCGGGTCTGAGTTCGGGTCCGGACTCGGGTGTGGACCGGGTCTGGGTTGGGCTCAGGTTAGGTCGGGGTCCGGGTTCGGACTCGGGTTCAGGTCAGACTCGGTCTGGGCCAGGTCAATGCAGATTGATTAAATTGATTAAATAAATATTTGACTTAAATGGGTAATCTTTGGACTGTTTGGACAATCAGAGGACTGTTGGACAATACCGGAACTGATATTGGACCTTTTACCTGTTTAACCCATATTGAACTTCGCCCGAGAAGACGGAGTTGGCCCGGTCGTCATCAGCTAGGAGTATTATTAGAGGAAGACCACAAGGTAGGGGAAATACTAAACTCCTCGTGCAATTCAATACTTAGTATGCCTATTAGGTTAATAAAATCTGAAAGGTCCTAGAATTGCATATAGGATGCGAATAACTAGGATAATTGTCTTTCAATTACTAATAATCGGACGTGTCTAGTATGCATGCATAGGATGTGAACAACTAGTTTAACTCGCTTTCAATACTTGAGAAATTACTTTACTAGTAGAGAGACCATGATGAGCCCTCGGATTAGTTGTGTTTGCCTCACTTGCATTGTTTGATTAGTTTAAGATGAATTAAGGGTCTAACGAAACTAGATAAATTCCATGGTTGAATGATTGTTTGAATTCTTGAATGATTGAATGATTGAATGATTGATTGAATGCTTCAATGATTGAATGATTGAATGATTGAACGGATGATCGAGTATGACTGATTGTGCCAAATGGTACGATCAGGTGATCGATGGACCGATGGAACGTGGTTGTTAAGTATGATGGTAAGTGTGTTTGTGGGTATGAATCCCTTGTGGTGTGTATTGGTGAATTCATGAACTTCTAAGTTTGATTGTGCAATGTGTCGACCTGTTGGTCTCTTGTGTTTGGTTGATCCTGCGGGACAATGATTAGAGGACCCTGCGGGGCATTGATTGGTTGATCCTGCGGGATATTGGTTATGGACCTTGCGGGGCATTGATTGGTTGATCCTGCGGGATATTTGTTATGGACCCTGCAGGGCATTGGTTGGTTAAATCCTGTGGGATATTGGGTACGGACCCTGCGGGGCATTGGTTGGTTGATCCTGCGGGACATTGATTATTGGACCCTGCGGGGCATTGGTTATTGGACCCTGTGGGGCAATGGTTGGTGGACCCTGCGGGGCACTTGGATGCTTTACCCTGCGGGGAACGGTTATTTATGGATTCACCCGAGTGTATGCGTCCTGCGGGAGCATTACCTTGGTTCCCTATGGCATATGGTCCTTTGGGGCCATTTCCGAGAATCCCGACGGTAAGCATCCCTCAGGGATTGTTACCGGTAGCCCGATGTATGTGCCTCCTCTAGACCGAGGGAAAATCTGATATGACACGAATACTCTTGTGGATCGGAGTATGGGATCCGACGTGACACAAAGAGTAGTGTGGATCGGAGGGTGGTGACTTCATGTCCCACGACATTACTTAAAAGTTTTATCTTCTATTGATTGTTAATAAGTACATTGTTTACTTTATTGTCTATGATTGTTGCTGGCTCTTTGGAAGCGTTAAATGCCCGTTTTATCCTCGTATTTCAACCTCCGCTTAGTTCTCCGTATCATTGAATCTCGAACGAAAGTGTAAATTTCTATTTGTTAAACTTAAGGACCGTTGTGTTTAAGAATGTGATATTATTCTTATCTTGCTCAGGTTACAGCATCATATTGATTTAAAGTATTAATTACACTATGTGTCGTCGTGCTAAAGCAGTTTTCTTACTAAATCGAGGTTAAACTGTTTATGATTTTCCCTACTGAGGCACGTTCACCCCTATTTGCTTTATTTGCTGTTTATACAGGCGTGCTTGTTGAGTAGTGGACTCGAGGCTCGGGAGCTTCTGTGGGTCTGGGTGCCTTTATCTGTAGAGACGATTATGGTCCCATTTTGGTTATGAACCTTATGTTTAAAGGATTCACTATGTAGTTTTTACTTGTGATATTTGATCGAACTAAATTGGAGAGTTGTATTGGATTTGAGGCACTTTTATTGTTACATTTGATTTTATCTTCAAGTCACGTCTCGGGTCCGATCAATACCGGATTTGGGGCGTGACAATTCGTGCTCTTCTATATATAGGACTTCAAGACCCTTTTTTCCTTCTCAAATTCGGATCTGGAATAGGAAAATTTCCTTTTTAAGTAGAATACACGCCTGGAATTTTGAAAGCCTCTCGCGGGCCTGATGGAGTGTCGGAACCGCTTCGGGCCCTTGACGAAGTCGTATATATTTGAATTCCCTTCAATTTGACATAAGATTAAAGGCAATCGGAGTTTGTATGAAGAAGTTATGCCCTTCTCAAGATCAGCCAACTTCCAAAACTCCTAAAACTTGGTTTTCCTCTATTGTAGCTCTTTTTTCGATCAAATCACCTACAATACATAATGAGAGACACAATACGAGTAACGAGAGAAAAGTGGTCCAAATTATACAATCCCGGGACTAAAATGCTGAAGAATATGGGCTAAACACATCTAGAATCGGTGTAATTTATGTCCACATCAATGACCAAAACTGGGTTTTGGCTCATGTGCCCGTAACTAATTAGGACTTTACGGACCGAGACAAGACTTGGATTCTTGGGATTGATCACGTCGGATAATGTTGGACATATCCATGATGGAAGGTGTGGAGGCGATGAGCGCATCATGAGACCTCATCGGGATTGGCCACGGGCCATTACTCGTGAGGCCCATGGTCGGCCCATGGAACCAACTAGTTAAGTCTTAACTAAATGGTTCTAACTAAACTAGTTAGATTAGGTAGTTGGTGATTCAATCTTCCAACTTTTGTTTACTTTACACCATCCTTTGTCCTATTTACTATTTTTATGTTATGTTGATGGGATAAGATGACTTATGAGTCCTCTTTTCAACATTATAAGAAACAACACGCAAAAGGAAGAACAACTTCTCCCTCCCCCCCCCCCCCCCCCCCCACACACACACACACACACAATTTCGGCCAAGCTTGTGTTCTTCATAAGAAGAACTACGTGGATTTGATTCCTAAGAGGATACGTAGGCGTCTTGGAGACTCAAGCCAAATCATTTGTTACTCGGTGTTCTTCATTTGGCATGAAAATGCTGATTTTTTTCTTGTGATTCTAATATTTGGTTGTTGTTTCATGGTTTTAATGTTCTCTTTTAGCTAATTTTTTTTCCACTACGAGTTCGTTCATCTCGTACCCTACTAAGAGACCCAACAGTCTGGTCCGCTGGCAATAAGATACAATAAGCTTCCAATGATGCTTCTATACTGACTTTGGTCCACAGATTCTCCTTATTCATCATTAGTGAACTTCACATGAGTTGTTGCAGGAGATCTTTTGTGAGATGCCTTTTCTAACCCAAACCTCTTTACAATATTTTTGGCATACTTTCTTTAGGAGATGAAGATCACATTCTCCATTTGCTTTATTTGAAAGCCTAGGAAGTAGCTTAAATCTCCTACCATGCTCATTTCAGACCTAGCATGCATATGTCTTACAATATGTTGGACCATCTTGCTTAATATTACTCCAAAAACAATGGTATCTACATATATTTGGGCAATCATGATCTTGGCCCCTTCTTTCTTAATGAAAAGAGTTCTATCAGCTCCCCATCAGACATACCATTCTTCTCCAGATATTGAATTAACCTTTCATACCAGGTTCGTAAGGCTTATTCAAGTCCGTACAGAGCTTTACAAAGTTTGTAGACATGTTAGGGCATGTGAGGATCAATAAACCCTTTAGGTTGAGCTACATAAACTTCCTCATTCAGATATCTATTTAAAAAGGCAATCTTGATATCCACTTGATATAATTTGAAGTGTAAGTGACACGAAAACCTGATAGCTTCAAGTCTTGTTCTTGGAACCAAGAGGATCCCAAAAGTAACCTGATATCTTCAAGTTGTGCTATAGGAGCAAAGGTCTCATCAAAGTCTATTCCTTCTACCTGAGTGTATCTTTGAGCCACTATACGAGACTTATTTTTTCCAATATTTACATGCTCATCGGTCTTGTTCTAAAGATCCACGTGGTTTCAATTATGTTGACATTTTCTAGTTTAGGAACTAATTCCCGCACAACATTTCTTTCAAACTGACCAAGTTCTTCTTGCATAGCTCCAACCTAGTACTCATCATTGATTAATTAGGTTAATTTTTTTAGACAAAACAAGTTGTACCTATCAAGTTTATGTTGCTAATAGATACCTTTGAGCGAGTTCATACTCCATCCTCAAGATTACTAATGATGTCTTGAGTTGAGTGATCCTTTTTCACATTCCTGAAAGGGTTCACAGCTCTTGGGGGACCCAGTTCCTCATCAGCCTCAAAAATGTCAGTTTTAGGGTTGACATCTAGAGTGACAACTAGATTGACATTTTTACTGGTGACATCTTGTGTGACATGTATGTTTGAGGCATCTTGACTTGTGTTTGAACCTTAGATTTGGACTTCATCATCTGTCCGTTTGTGAAACTCTTGAATATCATTCACCACCATATTAATAGACTCCATCATAGAACGAGTTCTCTTATTGTTGACATGAAAAGCTATAATGTTCCTAAAGTATCCCATGAAGATGCCTTCATCGCTTTTAGGAACAAACTTCTTGCGAGGATCCATGTTAGCCAAGATATAACATACAAACCCAAAGATATGAAATTACTTCATATTTGGCTTTCTCCCCCACCATATCTGATAGAGAGTGGTAGTAGTACCAGAACAAAAACTCACTCTGTTGTGAATATGACAGGCTGTGTTCAGTGCTTCTGTCAAAAAAATGTACATGAATATTCTTGCCACGTAACATTACTCTGGCCATCTCCTGCAAGGTTCGATTCTTGCTTTCCACAATTCCATTTTTTGGGGGAGTGATAGGAGTAGATAATTCATGAGATATTCCTTTTTTATCACAATATTAAAAAAGCTAAAGTTCTAAAATTCATGATCAGTACAACCTCGAACAATTTTTCCAATTTTATCTCATTGCTCATGTTGCACTCTGTTATAGTGAGCCTAGAACAAAGAGAAAGTGTCTGATTTCTCACGTATGAAATCTACCCAAGTAGACTTAGAGAAAACATCAACACACACCATAACATAGCACTTGCCTCCCAAGCTCTCTACCTTCATTGGCCACATGAGATCAATATGCAGCAGCTCCATGACTCTGGAGGTTGTAACATGTTGGACCTTCTTATGTGACATCTTCACATGTTTCCCGATTTGACAGTCGCCATAGAGTTTACCTACTTGGATCTTGAGGTTTGGAACTCCTATAACTACCTTTTCTGCAATTATCTTTTGCATACTCTCCAGGTTTAAATGGCCAGGCCTTTGGTGCCACATTTCAGCTTCATGTCCTTTTGACAACAGAAATGTTGATCCAGGAGGGTAGGTATAAGTTGATGCCTCAGATGGAATCCAAATGTAACAATTATCTTTTGAGCGATTACCAGTCATAAGTGCAATTAGTTTCTTGTCTTTAACTATACACTTGTTTCTATTGAACTCCATAGTTAGAGTTAAGTCACATATTTGACTTATACTGAAAAAGTTTTTCAGTGAGACCATAAACTAGCAGAGCTTTAGTTAGACAGTTAATTCCAAAGAATTTCAGTTGGCCATTCCCAATTACTCGAGCCTTTACTTTATCCCCAAAGGTAACATGGCAAGCAACAAATGAAAGAATATTTTCCAGATATTCACGATTTACAATCATATGTTGTGAGGAGTCGTTGTCAAAGTACAAGACTTGTTTGGTCGATGGAGTGAGTGCGGTATAGGCAATGTTGGCACGATAAATGTCACACTTTATCTTCCATTCCTTCTTTACAAAGCCTTGAGATTTACCCTAATTTCTTTGATGAATCTGAGACGCTTTATGGAGTAGGTAGGAATGGGGTCTAATATGACCTTTCTTTCCCTAGTAATGGCATTCCCCCTGAGCTCTCTTGATATTGTTTGTAAGAAGTGTTTCAGCTTGAGTACTAGAATAACGTTGATATTGCCCATTGTCTGAATGTCGTGCATGATGTTGTACATGATGATGTCCTGAAGAATGTTGATTTGAATGTTGTTCTACTTCACTCAAATCGACTAGTTGTTCTACTTCACTCAACTCAACTAGTCGATGTAGCAATGGGATCTCCTTTTGTTTCCAGGATATTACATTCTTACACCTAGTTGTTCAACATCTGATCATATGCCATGTTTATAGTTCCGACTGATAGTGACTCTTGAGAGTCCCTTTCATTTCCATCTTCAGCTGTTGGCAAATCAACAATAATAATATTACTGATAAACGCAAGAAAATTGTTTACCTGCTCATCGTCATTAAGCTCGTTATCATCATCTTACATGGATGCATTGAAGCCTTTCTTTTGCTTCTTCAAATAGTTGGGACATTCTTGCCTGATGTATCCACATCCTTTACGTTCATGGCATTGGAATCCCATCCTTTTTCCAACACGATCAACATACCTCTCATATAGTTTCTGCCCTTCCTGGATATGAGATGCCAGTGACATCTTGGTGAGCATCATGACAAATATCGTGATGGACATCCTGAAGACCATATCGCCCTGCCATTCGATTGAAACGTTTCATCACCTTCTTGATAATCATGGCTATGCTTTCATCCATTTTGTCACGCCCCAATTTCAGCGAATCGAACTCGGGACGCGAACTTTTAAAACATGAGTACTTAAAACCTGTTTTGAATAAAAGCTTTGACATTTCCATTTATATACCAAAAATAATAGTAGTATTTACAATACAAAAACGCCCCAACAAGTGGACAAGGTACACATCCGTCACTAGACTCAACAAAAGTAAAGACCAGACTCCGCTCCAAGCTCCATGAACTTCAAGAGCTAACCTAGTCCGTCCGGTGATCAGTACCTGTAGGAAAAGCAGCTAGGGGTGAGCGTTCGCTCACCTCCACGGATAACAGACTGACTATGGCATAATTAGTAGATAAAGCCGGTAACACTAAAACCAAACCCAACACTGGGACTACAGTCCCCAACTCAAGTACCCAACTGACCCACAACCCGTTACCTTCCTCAACAGACTCAACACTCGATAACACAATGTAGACCCGACACAACTATCGACGACCTCCTCCAAGGACACGACAGAAAGACTACACAACGCCAAACAAGATCACAAGGAATCGCACACCAAACAAGATCACAAAGGATCGCAAACCAGCTGCTCAGTAACCTCCCTCACTCACGCGCTTTGCCGAACCACTCAGGCCAGGCGGTCGACCTGTCTCAGTAACCTCTCTCACTCACGCGCTTTGCCGAACCACTCAGGCCAGGCGGTCGACCTGTCTCACTCACGCGCTTTGCCGAACCACTCAGGCCAGGCGGTCGACCTGTCTCACTCACGCGCTTTGTCGAACCACTCAGGCCAGGCGGTCGACCTGTCTCACTCACGCGCTTTGCCGAACCACTCAGGCCAGGCGGTCGACCTGTCTCAGTAACCTCTCTCACTCAGGCAACCACCATCACAGTCACAATCACAAACACAATCACAAGCAGTTCAACAACACAGGCACTCAAGGCCATTCAAGACACCTCAACAATCAAGACTCGGGTTCAACAACCCCACGAGCACTCACTACCACTCAAGACACACCAACGATCAAGACTCGGGTTCAACAACCCCACGGCACTCACTGCCACTCAAGACACACCAGCGGTCAAGATTCGGGTTCAACAACCCCACGGCACTCACGGCCACTCAAGACACACCAACGGTCAAGACTCGGGTTCAACAACCCCACAGGCACTCGCTGTAATAACCACTTCTGGTCAACGTCAGTCAAACCTGCGAAAAACAGGAAAATTTAAAAATTTTAAGACAGACACTTAACTTAACTTAAATTGACCCCGAGGGTCATGCCGGACTTAAGTTGACCCCGTTATCGACTAAAATGAGTTACGGGGGACTCAGGGCAACTTCCTGGTCATTTTGGGAAAGATTGATTTTTCGCTGGAAAAGTCACCCGAGCGACGTTTTGGTCCATTCGAGGACCGTTTTGGACCCAAAAAGCTTAGCCGTCGTCGTAGCGGTCTTAGTTGGGCCGTTTCCTTGAAGCCCGTCTAGTTTAAATTTTTTTTGGGAAAAGTGCCCGTTCGGGGCCCGAAACGTCCGTTTTTCGCGAATCTGATTGGAAAATATCAACTAGATATTTTCCAAAAGGTTGGGACCCACCTTGACACTTGTCAATTAAATGGTGGTGTAATTTTTGGAGGGAAAAGGTGTGGTTGGGAAGTGTTGGCCGAACATGGGTAAAAGGGGGGAGTTTTTGGAGTTAGTTGTTAGTTTTAATTAAATTAGAAAGAAGAAGAGAGGTTTTAGAGAGAGAAGAAGAAGGAGAAGAAGAGAGAAGAAAGGAAGTGGAGTTAGGGTTTGATTTTCAACCCTTGGATCGATTCGAAGCAAGGAGCAAATCTCTTCCCCTCGTCTTCCTCTCGAGTAAGCACTAACCCGATTCTCGTTTCGTTTATTTTCTTGAAAGCTAGGGTTTAAGTTTTAAACTAATACTTAGGGTTGTGTAGAGTTTGGGAGGTGTTGGAGACGTTTTAGAGGTGTTTGGGGGTGTAAGGGCACGTTTTCCGATGACCGGAGGCTCGGGAGGAGCTCCGGCCACCGTGGGTGGTGGCCGGCCGGCCATGTGGTGGCTGGCCGGAGGTGGCAGCAGCCACCACTTGGTGGCCGAGCCCCTCCCTCAAACCCTAGGGTCTCGGCCAAGCCTCTTGGGTGGGGCCCACGTGCTCGGTTGCTCGGGTTTTAATGTTCGGGTGGTTTAAAACGTCCCCCGGACCACTTTTTCCTAATCGAATCGAAATTTGGAATTAATTTGGAGAAGATGTAATTAACGGGTTTCGGGAAACTTTAAACGTTAATTAATTGACTTAGAAGTCGGAATTCAATTCCGTCAAGTGCGTTGGGTTCCTTGAAATATTCTAAGACCGTAGAAACGAAAACGGGGACTTTTGGAGCCCCGGAAGGCAATTAACCAAAACCGGGCAGATTCGCCATGTCGGGCGAATCTGGCCCTTACGGGTCCTTTATCGGCAATATCGAGTATTTGGGAAGTTTGGGAGTGATCGGCATTGTCGGGGTTACGTTTGGGCGTTAAGTTTATTAATTTTCGGTTTACTCATACTAGTTTAAAAGTACTTTAAATTTGTGTTCTTTTAGATCGTGCTACGGACCGAGGCAAGGGGAAGCTCGGCGAGTGACTGAGTGTGCTTCGGGTGTTGTTGGAGCGCTTTTGGGATTGTATACGAGGTAGGGAAAAGTAGCCGGATCTCGGCCCTGATTAGGGAAAGTTAATAGTAGAATTGCATGTGACACCGGGGTGTCGTGGGTTGAGTAGATTTATTTAATTATTAGAAAAGCATGATACGGGATTGTAGCGTTTAAGAGAAAGGCATGTGACACTTAGTAGTGTCGTAGGAACAGAGAACTTAGCGATAATTGAATTACTGGAGGCATATGACCATGCCCGGAGGTTGTTTGTGAAACTAGCGATTTTAGGACCGTTGGAGGCATCGAGTATGCCGGAGGTTGTCGTGCGTTTTATTTAATTGTTGAGTTTGGGTGGCCTTGAGAGCCCGTATTTAATTGTTGAGTTTGGGTGGCCTTGAGAGCCCGTATTTAATTGTTGAGTCGGGGTGGCCATGAGAGCCGTGTATTTAATTTGGTGTCTTGAGTGGCAACGAGTGCCCGTGGGGTTGTTGAACCCGAGTCTTGACTGTTGAGGTGTCTTGAGTGGCCTTGAGTGCCTGTGTGATTGAACTTGCCTGTGATTGTGATTGTGGTTACCTGGGGTGGTGAGTTCTAAAGGTCGACAGCCTGATCCGACTTAGTGTCGATGAATTGCGAGTTCTAAAGGTCGACAGCCTGATCCGACTTAGTGTCGATGAATTGCGAGTTTTAAAGGTCGACAGCCTGATCCGACTTAGTGTCGATGAATTGCGAGTTCTAAAGGTCGACAGCCTGATCCGACTTAGTGTCGATGAATTGCGAGTTTTAAAGGTCGACAGCCTGATCCGACTTAGTGTCGAGGAATTGCGAGTTTGAAAGGTCGACAGCCTGATCCGACTTCGTGTCGACGAATTGCGATAGGTCGAACCCTGACCTGATTGAGATTGGTTACTGAGCAGCTGGTGTGCGATCCTTTGTGATCTTGTTTGGTGTTGTGTCGTTTCGTTCGAGTCCTTGAGGAGGTCGTCGATAGTTGTGTCGGGTCTACACTGTTTTTATCGAGTGTCGAGCCTGTTGAGGAAGGTGACGGGTTGTGGGTCTGTTGAGTACTTGAGTTGGGGACTGTAGTCCCGGCGTTGGGTTTGGTTTTAGTGTTACTGGCTTTTTCTGCTAATTATGCCATAGTCAGTCTGTTATCCGTGGAGGTGAGCGAACGCTCACCCCTAGCTGCTTTTCCTACAGGTACTGATCACCGGACGGACTAGGTTAGCTCTTGAAGTTCATGGAGCTTGGAGCGGAGTCTGGTCTTTACTTTTGTTGAGTCTAGTGACGGATGTTGTACCTTGTCCACTTGTTGGGACGTTTTTGTATTGTAAATACTATTATTTTGAGAAGTAAATGGAAATGTCAAAGCTTTTATTGAAAACAGGTTTCAAGTGTTCATGTTTTTAAAAGTTCGCGCCCGAGTTCGGTTTGCTGAAATTGGGGCGTGACAGCTTGGTATCAGAGCTCGAGGTTTCAAACCTCGGACTGTCCGTCACTTAGAGGGGGAGAGTCGAGTCGGTGTAGCCCCGTCACGTCTTGAGTCTTGTTTGTGTTTGTGCGTATGTTACAGTATTTTGTTGCTGGCATACTGATTGTGTGTGATTGCGTGAACTGTTTTTAAATGTCGCGGGTCGACTCAGGAGCGCTCCTGTAGTCGAACGTGACGGTGTTGATGTCAAGTCGGTACAACGTGGTTCGGGGACGCCTGAACCGGGTTGTAACTACGTGATGTCAAGGAACGAAGTTTTAAAATGAAAGGGTGAAGGTTTTAAAATTATTGGCCCTGTTGGCATGTCTTGAACTTGATTGGCCCTATGGGCATATGTTTGATTTTTGATTGGCCCGGTGAACGAGGGTCGTCGTGTTGTGTGGGTTGGTTTGCCGTCGCTTGTTTGGTGCACGTCGGTGCGGTCTCGTTGAGGTCTCGTTTACTAATGCTAGTATATAAAGTACGTTTAGCTTGAGCGGTGTAGCGCTTTAGTGATAAGCACGTTAGTGTAAGCTTAAGCGGGTGGACGTTAGTGCGTTTGTACTGTCGTTTTTATTTAAGTTCGCAAACTGAACGTTTGCGTGTATCCGTGCAGAGGATACTGTTTATGGCTCGCGGTAAGCGGGGACGACCATCAGGAACGCGGGGCCAGGCACCCACGCGAGGCCGGCGGGGACGGTCAGCAGGGGCACCAGGGAGGGTGCCGACCGTCGAGCCCGCCGACTATGCGGAGGCACAGGGTAATCCTGTCGGAGAAGACAGGAGGAGTGATGCGGGGCCGTCTGCAGGCACCCCTAGTGTTCCGCCAGTCGCGGACCCTCCAGTGATGACTGCCCTGGATGAGCTTACCAGGACCGTTCAGAGTTTGGTGGCGATCATCGCCAGCCGAGAGTCGGCTTCGCCAGCACCAGAGGCAGCCGCAGTCCCGGTGAGGGCCGCTCAGACAGAGGATCTCACCTCCCGAGCGCTAATAGATTTCCTGAAGCTCGGGATACCTGTTTTTGTCGGGGAGCCGAATCCCGACCTGGCCAAGCGATGGATAGAGCAGGTCACACGAGACTTGGACACATCGGGTGTCGAGGATGGCCGTCGGAGAGTGTCCTTCGCGGCCCATCAGCTGAGAGACAGCGCCTACCACTGGTGGGGGCGGGTGAAGGACACGGTCGGATACGACTACAGCGTATTCCAGGAGATATTCATGGCACAGTACTTCCCCGAGTCGGCTCGGCTGGAGCGACATCGGCAGTTCTTAGACCTGGAGCAAGGGGGGATGACGGTAGGAGAGTACGAAGCCAGGTTCACAGCCTTGGCCAGATTCGCCCCTGAGATGGTGACGAGCGAGGCGAACCGTTGCCTGCGGTTCCAGGACGGACTGAGGCTGGGCATCCGGAACCAGGTTCTCGCCTTGAGGATACGGAAGTATACCGACCTCGTGGACACCGCAGCTACAGTAGAGCAGGGCGCCAGGGATGCAGTCAGGAGCCGTGAGGTCCGACCTCGGCCGATCAGTTGGGCAGGGCCGTCAGACTCACGAGACTCGCGGAGGCAGAGGACCGCGGGATCCTTCCGACCACCGCCTCATCAGAGTGGATCGAGACAGCAGGGGTCAGTGGCATCAGTGGGGCCAGTCGCCTCAGAGAGGAGGCCGTCATGCTATCACTGCGGGCAGCCAGACCACTTACAGCGAGACTGTCCGACGAGGGGAGGAACCGCGGCAGTACCAGCTACTAGCCGGACAGGCCAGGGCTCGGGGTCGAGGGCTGACGAGATCAGCTGTTACCGATGCGGCCGGGCCGGTCACACTATGGCATGGTGCCGAGAGCAGTTGGGGGAGACATCAGTGCAGCGACCGCAACAGTCGCGGACAGTACAGTCGCCCAGAGGTCGCCCTCGACAGGGTCAGCAGCCGAGATCATCACGGCCGTCTACGAGCGCACCAATTCCGAGACAGCAGCAGAGTCACGTGTATCCAGCAGCCAGTGCGCAGGGTCAGAGGCAGCAGGCCTCGCAGGGGAGAGTATATGCAGTCACCGACTCCAGAGCCCCAGGACCTAGCACGTACCGTGAGACCATCCAGGGTACGTGTTTGTTGTATCATTTATGGGCTTTGTTCTTGTTTGATACCGGGGCATCGCACTCTTTTATTTCGTCGGGTTGTGCTGAGAGGTTGGGGTTGAGCTTAGAGCCGTTGAGTCCACCCCTATGCCTGGACACCCCAGTTGGGGGTGGTGTATCGTTGACTAGAGTATGTCGTGCCTGCGAGATTAGAGTCGCAGACTGTCCTTGCCCTGGTGACCTTCTCGTGTTGGGGATGACTACCTTTGATGTGATTTTGGGTATGGATTGGTTGTCGAGATACCGAGCCAACATCGATTGCTACAGACGACGAGTGACAGTGACAGTGGGCGGTACGAAGGTGACGTGCGTGCTGGGGAGTAAGAGTGGGGTCCTCCTGTCGGCGTTGTCCGCAGAGGAGGAAGTACCGGCTGTGCAGAGCCGAGAGTTACCGAGAGTGGTATGCGAGTTCCCCGAGGTCTTTCCTGAGGAGTTGAGCGGGCTGCCACCGATTCGTGAGGTGGAGTTCGGGATTGACCTAGTGCCGGGAACGGCGGCGATATCGATGGCGCCTTACAGGTTTGCGCCGGCAGAGTTGACTGAGCTGAAGCGTCAACTGGAGGAGCTTCAGCAGAAGGGGTTTATCCGTCCGAGTGCATCGCCGTGGGGAGCACCAGCACTCTTCGTGAAGAAGAAGAGTGGAGAGCTACGGATGTGTATAGATTACCGGAAGCTGAACCGGGTTACGGTGAAGAACCGGTACCCGATGCCGAGGATCGATGACTTGTTTGACCAGTTGAGAGGGGCGACTCACTTCTCGAAGATCGATCTGCGATCCGGTTATTATCAGTTGCGAGTCCGTGAGGGGGACGTCGCAAAGACTGCATTCCGGACACGCTATGGGCATTACGAGTTCCTGGTGATGCCATTCGGACTGACGAACGCGCCAGCAGCGTTCATGGACCTGATGAACAGCATCTTCCGGCCGTACCTGGATCAGTTTGTGGTGGTGTTCGTGGACGATATCCTAATATATTCGCAGAACGAGGCGGCGCATGAGGCACATCTGAGGGTTGTTCTGACCCTACTGCGCGAGCACCAGCTATATGCCAACCGGGAGAAGTGCGAGTTCTGGCTCTCTGAGGTGAGATTCCTCGGCCACATCGTATCCCGTGACGGTATCCTGGTCGATCCGTCGAAGATCGACGCGGTCTCGAAGTGGGCACGGCCCACGAGTGTTTTCGAGATCCGCAGCTTTCTGGGATTGGCAGGCTACTATAGGCGATTTGTCCAGGATTTTGCACGACTAGCCGCACCGATGACTCTGTTAACGCGCAAGGGTATTGGGTTCGTGTGGACAGATGACTGTGAGCATGCGTTCGCGGAGTTGAAGACTCGACTGACTACATCTCCAGTGTTAGTGGTGCCCGAACGAGGGTTTGGCTATGATGTTTACTGCGATGCATCCGGAGAGGGACTGGGTTGCGTGCTGATGCAGTCGGGCAGAGTTGTGGCTTATGGCTCCAGGCAGTTGAAGATACACGAGCGCAACTATCCTACCCACGACTTGGAGCTAGCAGCAGTCGTGTTTGCGCTAAAGAGCTGGCGATATTATCTGTACGGTGAGGGGTTTCAGGTGTTCTCGGATCACAAGAGCCTCAAGTACATATTTTCCCAGCGAGACCTGAACATGCGTCAGCGACGGTGGATGGAACTACTCGAGGAGTACGACTTCGAGCTACACTACCACCCAGGCAAGGCGAACGTTGTCGCCGACGCCTTGAGTAGGAAGTCGGCTCCGAGCCTCGCCAGCATATCTGTCCGAGAGTGGGACATGATGGGGGAGCTGAGCACATTCGGGCTTGAGCTAGAGGAGGTTACTGGCGGTGTTGCCATGTGCTCCCTAGTGGCTCAGCCCTCACTGCTTGCCCAAGTGTTGGAGGCGCAGAGGGAGGACGTCGAAGCATCAGAGATCCGCGAGAGAGTCGTTAGGGGTGACGAGGTGGTGGGCTGGCAGGACAGTACTGATTGGGGACTACGGTACCGCGGGGGGCTGTTCGTACCAGTTAACTGTAGAGATGTCGTGTTACGAGAGGCACACCATTCGCATCTCGCAGTGCATCCGGGGGGCACCAAGATGTACCGTGACCTCAGGAGGCACTACTGGTGGCGCGGCATGAGGAGAGCAGTCGCAGAGTTTGTGTCGAGATGCCTTGTCTGTCAGCAGGTGAAGGCAGAGCATCAGCGTCCCGCGGGATTGTTACAGCCACTACCGATTGCTCAGTGGAAGTGGGAGCACATTACGATGGATTTCGTGTGTGGACTACCGAGATCCCCCAAGGGAAACGACGCCGTGTGGGTGGTAGTCGACCGGTTGACCAAGTCGGCCCACTTTCTGGCTATGAGGATGACAGACCCGGTCGACAAGTTGAGCAGTCTGTATATCCAGGAGATAGTGCGCCTCCACAGGGTCCCGGTGTCGATAGTGTCTGACAGGGATCCCCGCTTCACGTCCAGGTTCTGGCCGAGTCTGCAGAAGGCACTGGGGACAGAGATCCTACTCAGCACAGCACATCATCCTCAGACAGACGGTCAGTCTGAGCGTACCATTCAGATCTTGGAGGACATGCTGCGAGCATGTGTGCTGGATTTCAGGGGATCTTGGGAGACCCACCTGCCATTGGCCGAGTTCGCCTACAACAACAGCTTCCAGGCCAGTATCGGGATGGCACCGTTCGAAGCGTTGTATGGTAGGCCGTGTCGGTCACCAGTATGCTGGGCAGAGGTGGGGGACAAGAGTCTGCTGGGGCCAGATCTTGTCAGAGAGACGACGGAGAAGGTCACATTGATCCGCGATCGGTTGAGGACCGCGCAGAGCCGGCAGAAGAGTTATGCAGACAGGCGACGTCGACCTCTTGAGTTTGCAGTCGGGGATCACGTGTTCCTGAAGGTGAGCCCGAGGAAGGGGCTGGTGCGGTTCAGGCGCAGCGGGGGAAAGTTGGCTCCGAGGTACATAGGCCCGTTCCAGATCTTAGACAGAGTGGGAGTCGTGGCTTATCGTCTGGCGTTGCCACCGCAACTTGGGAGAGTACATAACGTCTTCCACGTATCCCAGTTGCGGCAGTACAACGCAGACCCCTCCCACGTCATCGAGTGGACTGATATCGAGGTGGCTGATGATGTCTCCTATGAGGAGCAGCCGGTTCGGATCATGGACACACGGCAGCAGATTCTGCGGGGAGGCAAGATTATCCGCTTGGTCCGAGTGCAGTGGAAACATCACGGAGCTGAGTCGACGTGGGAACGCGAGGACGAGGTTCGCGCGAAGTATCCCGGCCTGTTCGACTCCCGAGGTACGTCTGTTTTAAATTTCGCGGACGAAATTTCTTTAAGGGGGGTAGACTGTAATAACCACTTCTGGTCAACGTCAGTCAAACCTGCGAAAAACAGGAAAATTTAAAAATTTTAAGACAGACACTTAACTTAACTTAAATTGACCCCGAGGGTCATGCCGGACTTAAGTTGACCCCGTTATCGACTAAAATGAGTTACGGGGGACTCAGGGCAACTTCCTGGTCATTTTGGGAAAGATTGATTTTTCGCTGGAAAAGTCACCCGAGCGACGTTTTGGTCCATTCGAGGACCGTTTTGGACCCAAAAAGCTTAGCCGTCGTCGTAGCGGTCTTAGTTGGGCCGTTTCCTTGAAGCCCGTCCAGTTTAAATTTTTTTTGGGAAAAGTGCCCGTTCGGGGCCCGAAACGTCCGTTTTTCGCGAATCTGATTGGAAAATATCAACTAGATATTTTCCAAAAGGTTGGGACCCACCTTGACACTTGTCAATTAAATGGTGGTGTAATTTTTGGAGGGAAAAGGTGTGGTTGGGAAGTGTTGGCCGAACATGGGTAAAAGGGGGGAGTTTTTGGAGTTAGTTGTTAGTTTTAATTAAATTAGAAAGAAGAAGAGAGGTTTTAGAGAGAGAAGAAGAAGGAGAAGAAGAGAGAAGAAAGGAAGTGGAGTTAGGGTTTGATTTTCAACCCTTGGATCGATTCGAAGCAAGGAGCAAATCTCTTCCCCTCGTCTTCCTCTCGAGTAAGCACTAACCCGATTCTCGTTTCGTTTATTTTCTTGAAAGCTAGGGTTTAAGTTTTAAACTAATACTTAGGGTTGTGTAGAGTTTGGGAGGTGTTGGAGACGTTTTAGAGGTGTTTGGGGGTGTAAGGGCACGTTTTCCGATGACCGGAGGCTCGGGAGGAGCTCCGGCCACCGTGGGTGGTGGCCGGCCGGCCATGTGGTTGCTGGCCGGAGGTGGCAGCAGCCACCACTTGGTGGCCGAGCCCCTCCCTCAAACCCTAGGGTCTCGGCCAAGCCTCTTGGGTGGGGCCCACGTGCTCGGTTGCTCGGGTTTTAATGTTCGGGTGGTTTAAAACGTCCCCCGGACCACTTTTTCCTAATCGAATCGAAATTTGGAATTAATTTGGAGAAGTTGTAATTAACGGGTTTCAGGAAACTTTAAACGTTAATTAATTGACTTAGAAGTCGGAATTCAATTCCGTCAAGTGCGTTGGGTTCCTTGAAATATTCTAAGACCGTAGAAACGAAAACGGGGACTTTTGGAGCCCCGGAAGACAATTAACCAAAACCGGGCAGATTCGCCATGTCGGGCGAATCTGGCCCTTACGGGTCCTTTATCGGCAATATCGAGTATTTGGGAAGTTTGGGAGTGATCGGCATTGTCGGGGTTACGTTTGGGCGTTAAGTTTATTAATTTTCGGTTTACTCGTACTAGTTTAAAAGTACTTTAAATTTGTGTTCTTTTAGATCGTGCTACGGACCGAGGCAAGGGGAAGCTCGGCGAGTGACTGAGTGTGCTTCGGGTGTTGTTGGAGCGCTTTTGGGATTGTATACGAGGTAGGGAAAAGTAGCCGGATCTCGGCCCTGATTAGGGAAAGTTAATAGTAGAATTGCATGTGACACCGGGGTGTCGTGGGTTGAGTAGATTTATTTAATTATTAGAAAAGCATGATACGGGATTGTAGCGTTTAAGAGAAAGGCATGTGACACTTAGTAGTGTCGTAGGAACAGAGAACTTAGCGATAATTGAATTACTGGAGGCATATGACCATGCCCGGAGGTTGTTTGTGAAACTAGCGATTTTAGGACCGTTGGAGGCATCGAGTATGCCGGAGGTTGTCGTGCGTTTTATTTAATTGTTGAGTTTGGGTGGCCTTGAGAGCCCGTATTTAATTGTTGAGTTTGGGTGGCCTTGAGAGCCCGTATTTAATTGTTGAGTCGGGGTGGCCATGAGAGCCGTGTATTTAATTTGGTGTCTTGAGTGGCAGCGAGTGCCCGTGGGGTTGTTGAACCCGAGTCTTGACTGTTGAGGTGTCTTGAGTGGCCTTGAGTGCCTGTGTGATTGAACTTGCCTGTGATTGTGATTGTGGTTACCTGGGGTGGTGAGTTCTAAAGGTCGACAGCCTGATCCGACTTAGTGTCGATGAATTGCGAGTTCTAAAGGTCGACAGCCTGATCCGACTTAGTGTCGATGAATTGCGAGTTTTAAAGGTCGACAGCCTGATCCGACTTAGTGTCGATGAATTGCGAGTTCTAAAGGTCGACAGCCTGATCCGACTTAGTGTCGATGAATTGCGAGTTTTAAAGGTCGACAGCCTGATCCGACTTAGTGTCGAGGAATTGCGAGTTTGAAAGGTCGACAGCCTGATCCGACTTCGTGTCGACGAATTGCGATAGGTCGAACCCTGACCTGATTGAGATTGGTTACTGAGCAGCTGGTGTGCGATCCTTTGTGATCTTGTTTGGTGTTGTGTCGTTTCGTTCGAGTCCTTGAGGAGGTCGTCGATAGTTGTGTCGGGTCTACACTGTTTTTATCGAGTGTCGAGCCTGTTGAGGAAGGTGACGGGTTGTGGGTCTGTTGAGTACTTGAGTTGGGGACTGTAGTCCCGGCGTTGGGTTTGGTTTTAGTGTTACTGGCTTTTTCTGCTAATTATGCCATAGTCAGTCTGTTATCCGTGGAGGTGAGCGAACGCTCACCCCTAGCTGCTTTTCCTACAGGTACTGATCACCGGACGGACTAGGTTAGCTCTTGAAGTTCATGGAGCTTGGAGCGGAGTCTGGTCTTTACTTTTGTTGAGTCTAGTGACGGATGTTGTACCTTGTCCACTTGTTGGGACGTTTTTGTATTGTAAATACTATTATTTTGAGAAGTAAATGGAAATGTCAAAGCTTTTATTGAAAACAGGTTTCAAGTGTTCATGTTTTTAAAAGTTCGCGCCCGAGTTCGGTTCGCTGAAATTGGGGCGTGACACTCGCGGCCTCCCAAGACACCAACCATAAAACACGGGCTCTCATGGCCACCCAAGACACCAATTTAAATACACGGGCTCTCAAGGCCACCCAAACTCAATCAATAAATAATACGGCTCTCAAGGTCACTCAAAACTCGATAATAAATAACACGGGCTCTCAAGGCCACCCAACTCAACAATAAATAATACGGGCTCTCAAGGCCACCCAACTCAACAATGAATAACACGGGCTCTCAAGGCCACTCAAAACTCGATAATAAAACACGGGCTCTCAAGGCCACCCAAGACACCAAATAAGCAATCAACCTCCGGCTTAACCAAGCCTCCAACAGTCCTAATATCAACAGTTTCTCAATCAACCTCCGGGCATGGTCATATGCCTCCAGTACTCCTAATATCGATAAGTTCACAAATAAACTTCGGGCATGGTCATATGCCTCCTGTAATTCAATTATCGCTAAGTTCTCTGATCCTACGACACTACTAAGTGTCACATGCTTTTCTCACAAACTCTACAATCCTGTATCATGAATTTCTAATCATTGCTACGATCCCGTATCATGCATTTCTAATATTTAAATAAACCTACTCAACCCACGACACCCCGGTGTCACATGCAATTCTACTGTCAACTTTCCCTAGTCAGGGCCGAGATCCGGCTACTTTTCCCTACCTCGTGCGTGTTCTCCCAAAAGGCAAACCACGAGCTCCGGTGATGATCTCAATCACTCACCCATCTTTCCCTTGCCTCGGTCCGTGGCACGATCTAAAGGAACACAAATTTAAGTCACTAAGCAACTCACAGGAATAAACCGAAAACCATTAAACTCGATGCCCAAACTTAACCCCGACAATGTCGATCACTCCCAAACTTCCCAATTACTCAACATTGTCGATAAAGGACCCGTAAAGGCCCGATTCGCCCGACATGGTGAATCTTCCCGGGTTTTGTTAATTGCCTTCCGGGGCTCCAAAAGCCCCCGTTTTCGTTTCTACGGTCTTAGAATATTTCAAGGAACCCAAAGTACTTGCCCGAATCGAATTCCGACTCCCGAGTCAATTAAATGACGTTTAAAGTTTCTAAACCCGATAAATTACAACTTCTCCAATTTAATTCCAATTTTCGATTCGGTTAAGGATAAATGGTCCGGGGAACGTTTTAAACCACCCGAAACACAAAACCCGATAACCCGAGCACGTGGGCCCCACCAAGCCACTTGGCCGAGAGCTCCTAGGGCTCAAGGGGAGGCTCGGCCACCATGTGGTGGCTGCTGCCAGCTCCGGCCAGCCACCACCCACGGTGGCCGGAGCTCCTCCCGAGCCTCCGGTCACTGGAAAACGTGAAATTAAACCCCCAAACACCTCTAAAACGTCTCCAACACCTCCCCAACCTCCACACAACCCTAAATCATTCGTTTTAACAAACCCTAGCTTTCCAAAATAATCAAAACGAGAATCGGTTTGGGTATTACCGTAGAGGAGGATGAGGGGAACGAGTTTGCTCCTTGCTTGAAGACGATCCAATGGCTTGAATGACGTGAATAGTGCCAAACCCTAACCCCAACTCTCTTCTTCTCCCTTTCTCTCTTCTCCTTCTCTCTTTCTTTTTCTATTTTCTTAAACTAACACAAAACCTCTTTTTTCTCTCCTTTACCCCTTAATTTCGGCCACCCCTCACATCCACACACTTTCCCCCCAAAACTAACACCACCACAATTAGGAAAAGGTGGGTCCCACACCTTTTGGAAAATATCTAGTTGATATTTTCCAATCAGTTTTGCGAAAAACGGACGTTTCGGGCCCCGAACGGGCACTTTTCCCAAGAAATTACGAAACTTGACGGGCTACAAGGAAACGACTCAACTAAGACCGCTGCGACGACGGTTAAGGTTTTCGGATCCAAAACGGTCCTCGAATGGACCAAAACGTCGCTCGGTTGACTTTTCCGACGAAAAGTCAACATTTCCCAAATTGATCAGAAAGTTGCCCTGAGTCCCCCGGAACTCACTTTGGTCAATAACGGGGTCAAATTAAGTCTGGTATGACACTCGTGGTCATTTTAGGTTCACTTAACTGTCAGTCTTAAAATTTTTAAATTTTCCTGTTTTCTGCAGGTTTGACTGGCGTTGACCAAGAGTGGTTATTACACATTTCTTCTTCTGAGTCAAAGTAAGTTCGACCATTAAGATGTTGTGTAGAGCTCTTAAGTTCCACTCCTTTACTTCGTGTGTTTGACCCTGTAAGAGACAACATGAATGTCATGAGTGAACCCATGAGTTCATCAAATTTGAGAACACTCAAGTAATCCATTTCTTCTATTGCAGCTATCTTCATCTTGAACTTAGAGTTCATAGTTCACATAGTTTTTTGACCAGACCCTCATCTAACATAGGTTTCCAAAGAGAGAATGATTCTTTTGCTAAGTCTTTGATTTGTACATGGAACTAAGTGATTGTTTCATCATCTCTTGTGATCAGAGCCTCAAACTTTGTAGTGAGATATTCCAGCTGTTGATCAATAACTTTAGTGGAACCTTCATAGGTTGTAGAAAGTATCTCTCAAGCTTCCTTTGTAGAAGTGCAGGTGTTGATTAACTTAAACAAATTCTGGTCAATTCCATTGGATATTGCATTGAGGGCACGTGAATTTCCTAGTGCTTCTTTATCTTCTAAAGTGCCCTTATCCTTCTCTGGTTTGAATACAGTAAGATTTCCTTCCATTTTTGTGGTTTGTGGAGGTTTCCAGCCATGAATCACTAACTCCCAAGTCTTACTATCCAGAGATTTCAGAAATTCACTCATTTTTTCTTTTCCATAGCCATAGTTCGTCCTATTCAGCACAAGTGGATGACTGATTGAGCTTCCTTCTCTTGATCACACTACTTAGATTGAGTGACCTGCTCTGATACCAATTGAATTTTGATCAGGTGCAACAATAACATGTCAACCAGGAAGTTATGCCATGTGATCCGACATCTTACCTTTGCAACATAATGGAAACAACAATAAACACAAGCAATCACACACAAGGCACACAATTAATTACCTAATTCGGTGCATCATCACCTACATCTGGTGGCACTCTTCAAGTGGAATGGTTTTCACTATAAAGTAATAGTCAACATACAAGTTTCTCAAATAATCCAGATCAAACCTATGCAATTACTTTAGATTGACAAACCTATCTCAAGGCTCTCCATGAATCCGCGATCCTCACTCGATCTCACTCTTCAACCCTTCAGTCTTGGATTATCATTCGTCTTCAATGAAAGGTTGTGATTCTTCAATCACGAGGACATAACTCTACTACTTGTTCAGTTATAAAACACAGCATGATTACAACAACATTTTCTATGGTTCACTTCATCTAGATTCTCAACACGCTAATCCAACAAGCTTGAGAACTCTAAATTCATGAACACAAGCACAATGCACACAATAGTCTTCTCATACGAAAATTATCGATAGATGATTAAAATATGCGATCGACCCGAGCTCTAGAGATCTTCACGACTTATATAGCTCCCTCACTTTGTAAGCACGCACCTCCTCGGGTTTTACCCACCTTAGAGTCACAGTTACACTGAACTTTAGATTCCTTGTTCAGCTAAACTTCGAAAAACAAGCTGCACAAATCTTCGACAATTTCTTCTGGTTTTTGGGAAGCACAAGATCTTGTTTCCTAAAGTAAGCAGAACTGTTTCATGAGTATCTGCATATTAAGGAAACAAATCTTATTTACTAATACAAATAGAAATATATGAGTATCTGTAAAGATAGGAAATAAATCTATAGCACCAGATAAGGATGGATGAGCACAAGATAGACACAGATATGCACAGGCGCGTACACTCAAGTAGCTGACATCTGCGCTAACATCTTCAATATCTTTGAACCGGTTACACGTAGATGATGCCTAATGACATCATAGTTAACATCTTGCTTGGCAGAAATATAGCCAACCTAGACGTATCAACAGTAGCAATAATCAAGTTGAACTAAATAAAACCTTGTTCTAGTAATAGTCAAGTGTAGAACACAATGTGAATTATCTAGCCATTAAATGCAAACGTCTTGGTTAGGGTATGATCTAAAAAAGTCCACTAATGAGGGACTTGGTGTCACTCAAACTAGATAAGTCATCAATAGAAGAAATGATGCAATATAATGTCCCAAATAGTCTTAAAGTTCACAAATAAACCATACACCGATCCTAGATAGCTACAACTGACAATCCACTATCTTAAAAATTCACATCTAACCCCATAAATAAATAACCTCATGCATAAATTGAAATACTATGTATTTACAACGACATCCATGGCTAGGAGCGAGTACTCGCTAGCCATGGAGCTTAAATATACAAAATCATGCTTATAAAAAAACATTAAGCTAAGAAAATGATGATAGCAAGTAAAAACCGAGCTAGGAATGAGGATTCCTAGCTTAGATCATCAAAAACTAGCTGAAAGTCGATCCAAAACTCCAAAAAATGGTTGAATACAAAATGTAAAGTCAACCCTCTTTGAAGCTCGATTTTTATTGTTTTGAAGCCCCAACGAACAAACTTATGGTTGCAATAGGTAGAGGGGAGATCAGGCTTCGCGTCGGTGGTTGGAGCTTTGCTGGAGGTAGCCGAAACACAAGATATCACTAGATGAAGTTCAGCTCTCCAGCTTCTTTTACTCCAAAAATGCGGGTCTGTGTCCGTCTATAAAAACGGTACCTCCTCCGTTCGAAATTGCACGTCAAAGCCTAAAGAAGACGCTGGTGTAGGCTTTGATATGGTGCGGGGAGCTTCAAATGAAGTGCAGTGCACCCGGTTGATCACACGGTTAAGAGGAGTCAACGCATTCGGTTAGCTGATGAAGGGAGAATGGCGCATGAGTGCATGGCTGTGATGCATCGCAACAATAACAAAATGCTAAGTCAACCCTCTTGTTAGCGCCAAATGATGCCAGCTGGTTGGCTCCTCTACTTAGATGCTTTTTACTATTTTGCTCTTATCCACTCCGATTTAGCTCCGATTGGGGTCGCTCTTTCCCCAATATTTTTATTTTTTAGAGACCTACAAAATGAGATCAATATTGAATATATTATGAAGCACTGAAAAGTATCAACGATTAACAAGGCTTTGCACAATTACAAAATAATGCTAAAAACCTAAAACGAGGAACAAACAATATAAAAATG
The DNA here is from genome assembly GCA_963921825.1 of Erodium maritimum. Lineage (NCBI taxonomy): Eukaryota > Viridiplantae > Streptophyta > Magnoliopsida > Geraniales > Geraniaceae > Erodium > Erodium maritimum. The sequence continues at coordinate 23,439,797 of OY997596.1, read as the reverse complement.
TGGAGAAAATTGTTCAAATTAATTAGGATAAATTTACGCTCATCAAGTTCCTCCACACTTAAACCTTTCTGGCCCTCGAGTAAGCTTTAATAAAACTAAGATAAGTACCATGTAAACTCGGTGATATTAATTTCCCTGTGGATCTTGGTGGCTCCTGATTATTGAAAACAATAAAAGAAGCATATGCTGACTCAATTAACCCGACTAAAAGATCTCGTGCAAATGTACAAACCAATAAAATACCAAAAATCTATGACTCAAACAAATTGTGTGCTTACAAATTGGATTTATTAGTAATGTTGGTCTAGAGTTCGATAATGGAGTGAAATCTCTCGTCATCTCTCTCCAATTTCAGCTAACCATAATTTACTTGCTATACATTAAGAATGTATATGTGGTGGTGTGCAAAATGTCTACAAAAAGTTTAAGCCTCCTTATCATCATTTAACTATTTTCTCTTAGGGCCCTAACATAGTAGCGGTACTAATCATGAGCATACATAGACTCATTCACAACTCACACGATCGAGTGTTGTCATGCAATTACATTACCTTGAGACTATGTGAATGATAAACCCATCTAGTTCCTTTGTGAGTCAAGTGGTATATCAAAGTTTTGTTTGCTTTTCCGATTCTGTGTAGAAAAATTTGGATCACTAAGATAGGCTAGGGGGTTCACCTTTTTTTAAGCTATGACTAACTCGAGACATAAGGGTCTCCATCTGCAAAGCAATCCGCCGCAGACCCTATACTCAGTTAGTCATAAAATATTTTATTTGATCCCCTTTCTCCAGAACCTATACTCAGTTCCCCGCGCACAGTGTGTGAGATTTTGAAAAATTGGTAACTCAAACTCATAAGGGTTAAATACTTTTTGGTACCCTTACGTTTGGTCCACGAACGTTTTGATACCCTTATGACTTTTTATTCCAATTTGGTATCCTTATGTTCGGTCCATGGACGTTTTGAGCTACTGGGGTTAAAAAACTAATAGAGTAATGTTAAATGACCTTTTTACCCTTTGTCATTTTTGTTGATTGTTGACTTTAGAATAAAAATACTGTTTACCCTCTCTTTTTTTATTGACTTTTAATTTAATAAAATCATTCACTTATTAACTAATTCTTATTCATTTTATAAATTTTAATTTATTCTTTTAAAATTTATTTTACAAAATTTATTTACAATTTTTAAAAAAAAAAAATTAATTAGTTATTAATTTTCACTAATTATTATTAAAAATATTAAAATATTAAAATTTATATATTTAATTATTTCATAATAATATCATTAATTGTTTGAAATAATTTATAATTTATAAAAAAAATTAAATTTCATTTTTCTTTTAAAATAAATCTAACAAATACATTTATTTCATTTAAATACCTTTTTATTATTTTTATTAATTTATTTATAAAAAATCAAATCTATTTCAGTAATTAATAAATTTAATTTTTTTTATCTTTTAAAAATTATTGAAATTATTAACACTTTTTCTTTGAAATTAAAATTAATATTAAAACCAAATACCAAATGAAGAACATCACATTGAACTTTTGGAAAAATTAGAGAACTACTGAAGAACACTATGAAAACATGAAGAACATCGTATTCAATTTCCAGAACCTAGAGAACAATATTCATCAATCTCAATTCACAAAATTTGAAATTGGCCATGACCAAACATTTAGGATGAACTAAACCCTAGACACCATGGACCCATCATTGAGACCAAATAGAGACACCATGACCAGAAGAATCGAGTTGGAACTAAAAAAAATTAAGGGATAATTTCCTTTTAGTACCCTAAAACTTTCGGATTTCGTTTTTAGTACCCGTGTTTTTTGTGCCACTTCAGTACCCTAAATCTTTGATAATTCCACTTTAGTACCCAACATCTGATTTTCCATCTAATGTTGTTAACTTTCCATCCAATGAACATACAATGTCCAAAATACCCCTCATGTTACATCAAATTTTCAAAAATTTGCCATTATCCAAAATACAATTTATTAAATCTATTTTATTATTTTCAGAAATTATTTATTTAACTCTTTCTTATTTATTTAATTCATATATTTTTCATATATTCATATAAAATTATATTTTATTTTAAAATAATACACATATGATTTTATTTTAGAATATATAAGAAACAGATTTTATTTATAAAAAATATATTTAAAACATATTTTATTTCATAAAAAGTATGTAAAATCATATTTTAAAATTAAAATCATTTTGTTTAGAAATAAGATTTTGTTTTAAATTCAGTTTTTTAGTTACTTATTTTCCATTTTTTCTTCTTTTATCATTAGTTTATTAAGTAATTCAGTTTTTTAGTTATTTATTTTCCATTTTTTTTCTTCTTTTATCATTAGTTTATTAAGTAATTCATTTTTTTATTTTTTTGATTCTTCACCAACGAACATGTGCAGATCTGGACATTGTAAATTGAAGCAAAAGTGAAAATTGAAGAATCAAGAAATTGTCCCTACATATTGCTCATCAATAAATCCATATCCAAATTTAACAATTAAAACCTTAATCACTTATCCAATTTATAATCACTCTCTCTGTTGGTACACGAACACTAGAGCTTGACAAGAACCTTCTTTTTGCACTCCTTTCTCAAAATCAAAACCCATCATAACCCGAGCAAAATTTCAAAAAAAGTACAAGAAACAAAGATGGAAGAAATTTCATGGACATGTGGTATCAAATATAGGGATATGGAGCTTTAGTTAAAACTAAATATGGAAGAAATGGAATGGGCAAAACCATATCTGGTTTGGAGAGAAGAGTATGGGGCATGGACCTCGCTGGAAGGAGGCGGGTTGTTTGGAGAAGGAAGAGGTTCATCGGTTAAAACCATCTCCATGTGGTGCTCCGCGGCTGTCCTTGGCCGGTCCTTGCGGCTGTGTGTCCACCTCCTCCCTCCTTCACTGGTCGTGAGTTGTGAGAAGAACAGAGAATAAGAAAGAAGAACAATGGTTTTCAAGGTTTGAAGGGTAAGGTAAGGGTATTATTGGAATTTTAAAATATTTGAGGTCATGTGCCAAGCACATGACACGTTTCCATCCAAAATTGGACAGAAAGTTAACGGTGGGTATTAAAGTGGAATAAATGAAGATTTAGGGTACTGAGGTGGCACAAAAAAAAATTAGGGTACTAGAAACGAAACCCGAAAGTTTTAGGGTACTAAAATGGAATCATTCCAAAAATTAATCAAATCTGAAAAAAAAATACAAATAGTACAACTGACCATAATCGAAACCCTAAAGCCACCGATCGAACCAAACTAGTTTCAGGAAGAATTCTTCAGCTCCTTCCATCAAACCCAGAAACTCCAAGGCCTTATCTGAGATGACGACACTAAACTTCTTGAGCCAGCTCTAGAGACGTCATTCTTTGCTCGTTCTTGTGCTCTAACGTTTGTTGGTAGTACAAATAAGAGAGGAAATTGTCGGGTATAAATCGAACCTATTCCAATCCTTCTCCCCTCTATGGAGAGGGTAATCCATCATGTTCAGCGCTGCTAGTGTCGAAGGAGGAGACGACGACCGAGTCAGATTTGGAGACATAGATCTGAACTCAAGTTTAGAATAATGTGAAATAAAGAACACACTGTGGGAGATGACAAACCTGTTCTAGCAAAGAAGATGAAGTAAGCTCGAGGAAGACGAAGTAGAACCTTTTAAGTCTGAGATACAAGTCGGGAACGGTGAGAGAACTGAAAGGATTTGTGAGAGAGATTGAAAGGATTAGGGATCTCAAAAAGGTTAATGAGATAAGATGAGAAAGGGTTTGGTTTGAGGGATCTGAAAAGGTTTGTATTATGTTTCGATTTTTTATTTTTTTCTTAATTTTTATTTTATTTATTATTTTGTAATTAATGTATTAATTTTTTTATAAATAATTGTTTTCTTAATTATAATTTTATTTATTTAGTTTTTTATAATTATTTTATTATTATAAAAGGAGGGTAGAATTGTAATTTGTGGTTAACATTTATAAGGTTGAAATTAATAAGGATAAAATCATCATTTCACATTCCATTTAACTGCACATGGTGTCACATGACTGATTTGGAAGAATATTCCTTTAGTTTCTAACGGAATAAGCCAATTCCTTCTGTGGACCGAACATAAGGGTACAAAATTGGTCATTTAAAAAATAAGGATACCAAAACGTTCATGGACCGAACATAAGGGTAACAAAAAGTATTTAACCCAACTCACAATGGACTAACCACTTGGACACGATTAGATTTATAATCTACCAAAACAGATAGTTTGATCCATCAACAATAAGCATGTAAAATCAACACTTTCTTAATGTGGCAAGTGAAATAAGACTAGGGAAAATTACACATAACCTACCCTACTTCGCGTTATCTTCACATCACCCCCTTAACTATTATTTTTGACATTTAACCCCCTTAACTTCTTTTTTTCAGTTTAGTCCAACGACATCCAAAAACAAACGGAAAACGACCATGTGCAAGGCACATGCTATTATATTTTTTTAAATACCTAAAATACCCTTAAATTAACCTAAACCTAATTTCACTACCTTATCTCCCTCATTTCATCTCAACCCTGCCTCCCTTTCATCTCCCCCATTTCTCCTCCTCCCTCATACCACCACTACTGCTCTAGGATTTTTCGAGAATTTTGCGATCTGGGTTGTGTTTGGATTGAGGAATTTTTCGTGAGTGATTTTTCTTCGCCCATTGAAGAAAAGATGCAAGCTTTTTTACAGGGATGAACTGGTCATGACTTTGTCGTCTGGAGCAAAGATTGGAAACAAGTAATGCCAAGGTATGTAACAACAGGGCATAGCGGCTTACAGATTGCTGGAGCTTGCATTTTGTGAAAATCCGACAAGGTTTCTCTTGTTCGAAGCTTTGAATATTGTTTAGTTGCAGACAAGAAATAGAGTGAAAGATGATGAAGATGAATACGAAACCGACAGGGTTGTCCTGTATGAATGATAGCTCCGGCGTAGGCCAGCCGGTGGCAGGGGAGTGGAAGCTCCGACCGGGCGGAATGCTGGTACAAAAGCGAGACCCCGATTTTGATCGCCTATCGGCTCCAGCGCCGACGATTAGGATTAGGGTTAAATGCGGGTCAACGTATCACGAAATCAGTATCAGCTCTGGCGTCGACGATTAGGATTAGGATTTGTCCATGCCGGCTACGTGAGCACAACCTCCTCCTCCTCGACACTGCGACTCGAGCCAAGGAGGTCCGGCTCTTCACCACCGTGGACGCCACAGAGCACCATGACCAGTTAAATTAAGTTGGACACAAAAGGGTCTGATTTAACTAGTTGATTATATTTAAGTTAATTAATTACTTCATTAAAACTAGTAAAAAAACGAATTATTTACTTTTTCTTTATTAAAATTAAAACAATGTACCAAAGAGTAATTAACTTTTTTAAAAGATATATTGAATAAATAAAAAAATAATGCTTTTTAATAGATAGGTAGTTAAAAAATAAAAACACCATTCAAAAGAATTATTAAACAAAATAAAAGAAAAAACTCATTTGAAAAAATAACAAAATAAATGAGATTAATAGAATTCTTTTTAAAATATCAATTTATGAAATTTAAAATAAAAATTAAATTAAATAATTATGAATGAAAAATAAATAAAATTATAAAGAATTTCTGAAAAAAATAAATAAATAATTTTAATGGTATATTTTGAAAATTTGAACATTTATAAAGGTTTATATGGACATTTCATAGGTTTTGGGTTTTATAGACCTAGTGCCATGCTTTTTAAAATTTAATAATAAGTGAAGGGTAATTTCGACTTTTGACATCAATTAGATGGAAAGTTAACATCGTTGGACTTAAATGAAAAAAAAAACAGAAGTCAAGTGGGTTAAATATAAAAAATAGTTAAGGGGGTATGTGAAAATAAGAAAATATTAGGGGAGGTTATGTGTAAATTTCCCATAAGACTATTGTCTCCTAGTTAAACCCGCTATACGCAAAAACCAAGATAGAATCATGCTAGTGATGATAAAAAGAATTGAAAAGTTCATCATAATCTAGCAACTCATAATCATTTTGTACCCGAATAAAGAGAATAAACAAAAACACAATATACGACTTCTTAACACTACCAATAGTAATCCTCCATTCATTCCTAAACCACAAATGATGAAAATAAATAATATACTCAACTTACTCATACTGGCCAAAATCGTTCATTCAAGGTTTACACACAAAATAAGACTCATAACAAAAATATGATCTTTAATTCTAAATACAAGACTCAAACAACTTAACTTTCCTTTATGCTAAGACCCTCCCCCGCACTTAGTTATTGGATTAGGTGTTTATGCATTCTCACGAGTCCACAGATAAGTAATGCATGAAATTGCTCAAACAAGATCTTACGTCTTTATAGCACGGAAAATACTAGCAGGCATCATTTAATTTCAAATCTCAATCTTATACATTTAAGTTCTAATGGATTAGAAATACCTCCCCTTTTAATGTAGACACTACAATTGAACTTCACTTGAGAGATGCGACGATTCTCCTTGTTGCAAACCAAGTGAATGAAGAGGTTGCCTTAATGGATTCTCCAGGTGAAAAATATGCTACATATTTCTACGAATCAACTCTTCCAATCACCTGCAAAAGAGGCAAGCAAACATGAGAGATCAAAAAGTCAATTAAGCTAGCTAAAAAGGTTCAAAAATACTAATGACGCCTGTTACTCCCTGGCAACAGCACCATGTTGAAAATGGGGGTCTTTGCATACTCTCTTTAACGTTCTTTTGTACACGGTCGTTCAAGCAATAAATGATAACGGTAAGTAACCGCTCCAACACAAGGGAGCAATCGGGCCAAGAATGACTAAATCCATGAAAATGGTAAAAAGTGTATAAAAGTCACTAAATTTACTTCTATAAAAATAACAATGGTTCAAGTAGTGAGTACGAAAAAGTAAATGTTAATGAGATGTATGTGAGAAATAAGGAAAGATAAATTTTGAATAACGATAGAAAGATTTGATATAAGACAAAGCAACCATGAGTGTTGTGCTCATACATAAATCCAATCAATACATAAGGTAAAAAATGTGATGATGATGAAAAAGGTACTTCCGTTATGGTTCAAAAACCAATCATCGGAATAAATGTGCAAGTATGATGCTCTATGGTTTGAGTAAAACCAAGCATCGAACTCTCGTACACCTATTTTGCGTTCTCTTATGTTGCTTCTTGCCTTAATAATATATCACATAAAATAATCCAAACAAGTCAACCTACATAAGAATGGTACACAATACTAAAATAGACAAGTACAAATAAAGAATTATGTCTAGTTACACCTATTCAGTTCTTGAATATCGAACACCAACAATCAAGATGATACCAATAATAAGGTTGAACTAAATAGAATCTTGTTCTAGTAGTACTCAAGTGTAGAACACAATCTCTAGGAAATGTGAATTATCTAGCTACACCTAGATCAACTTCTCTAACCCCGACCATTCCGATTAAAAAAGAATGTCTTGGTTAGGGTATGATCTAAAAATTTCCACTAATGAGGGACTTGGTATCACTCAAACTAGGCAAGTCATAAAAAAAGAAATGATGCAGTTTAATGTCTCAAATAGTCTCAAAGGGCACAAATAAATCATACACCGATCCTAGAAAGCTACAACTAACAATTCACGGGGTAATCCAAACCCAAAGAAATAAATCACTCAAGGGCAATCCACGTCCGTATTCATCAATTTAGCTTAAAACACACATGACATATATAAAAATCATCGAAAAATAATCAATATCATATAGAATGCAACGATTAAATCAAGCATCCAAAATAAACATTAAACATATGGAGTAACGAATGTTACGAAAATATGAATCTAGCACTTGATATTTGTTCAAGTGATCGAAAATCCTCTTAATTTAAGTTTGTACCCAAATTAATATTACAATCTATTTTCCCCGATTCAATTAACCTACGATTCGATCTATACACATAATTCAACCAAAATAAATTAAATCAGAAACGGAACACACATGGATATCGAACTCAATATCGCAAAAAACATCATCTAACACCACAAATGAATAACCTCATGTATAAATTAAACTACTATGTATTTACAACGACATCCATGGCTAGGAATGACTACTCACTATCCATGAAGCATGGATCTATAAAATAAAGCTTTGAAAACAACATTAAGCTAAAGATATGATGATAACAAGTAAAACCCGAGCTAGGAATGAGGATTCCTAGCTTAGATTGTCAAAAACTAGATCAAAGTTGATCCAAAACTCCAAAACATGCTTGAACCCAAAATGTCAAGTCAGCCTTCTTTGAAGCTTGATTTCTGTTGTTTGGAAGCCCCAACAAACAAAAGTTATGGTTGCAAAGGGTAGAGGGGAGATCATGCTTTGCGTCGGTGGTTGGAGCTTCGCCGGAGGTGGTCGGAGCACCAAGATATTGTCGGATGAAGTTCAGCTCTCCACCGTTGTTTACTCGAAAAATGCAGGTCTTAAAAAATGGGAGCCTCCTCCGTTCAATATACCACAACAAAGCTTGAAGAAAGCTTGTGTATGGTCTGATCTAATGTAGGCGGTGCACCTAGATGATCATATGGTTAGGAGGAGTCAACACATTTGGTCTGCTGATGAAGGGACAATGGCGCACGAGTGTATGGCTTGTTATGCAGTGCATCACCACCAAAACGCTAAGTCAACCCTTTGGTCAGTGCTACGTGTCGCTAGCTCGTTGGCTCCTCCACTTAGATGCTTTTTACTATTTTTCTCTTATCCCCTCTGATTTAGCTCCGATTGGGATTTTTTTTTCGTCAATATTTTTTTTCAGAGACCTGTAAAATGAGATCAATATTGAATATATTATTAAGCACCCCAAAATATTGACGATTAACTAGGCTTTCCACAATTATTTTTTTAGTTAAAGTTTATGTTTTCATTCAATCATATCCCAAAAAGAAAGAACAACCAAGTCAAAGGATAAACTCGATTACGAGCCAAGATAAAGGATGGTACCCCCGTTGAAGGACAAGTGTTCCGGCACATACGGCTAAAAAGAAAGTTTCTAAAACAATCTAGAAGTGATTCAACGATAGGGAATTCGCTCGATTACAAAAGTCCAAGGATGTAAATACCTCAAAGGGTGGTTGTCTTGACTTGGTGGCTCCAACCCCGTCGACGACGAAGGATGAGGTTGGGAATGCTTCACGATGTAGGCAACCCAAACCACGGTCATGCTCATACCGTCCGGGGAGTTCAAGACACACAAAAGTCGACCTCGTTCAAACAAATCGGGCACTAGTGAAAAGTTGGTTGGATTATCAGAGTCACGGCTCATTTCTTGAAAAGTTAAGTCTGCCGAAATGGGAAGAAGGGGTCTCCGACACCCAGAGGACAAGGATAGAGAGGAGGCTTGAGGCGTTCCTGGTGGTTGCAGAGGAACCGAGAGTAGTGGAATCTGGAGGCCTAAAAATACAGCGGATCCATCCAAGAGAAGGCCATCCATTTTCGTAGTCGGGGGGAGTTGGCTTTCCCAGTGACGGCGTCCATACGTAAAAGGGGAAAGAAAAGGGCGCTAGGACGGCGTGACCGGGCTACCTTCATGTCAGATCTGATGCCCACATCCAAGATAGGGTCTATTCCAGCGAGGGGAGATTGGTCACGAGGATAAACGGGTGCTCACAGGGAGAAGACGGTCGATGGCAAGCAAGGAGAAGGAGAAACACTTGCAGCACGACGTGGAGCTTGGTGGGGGTTGGGGGTCTTTAAAGAGATAGAGGGTAAGGGAGGGAGAACAGATGAACCGTTTAACAGAGAGGGCACGCCTCCACCGGCAACACTTGAGGCCGGAGCCAGAGAGGTCGTCAGTTGTGACAATGCCTAGACGAAAGGACACAGGGATCCATTATGGTTTCTTCAAAGAGAAAATGGGATTCCCACTAATTTTTTATTTTAGTCTTTGCACATTTATTATGTAAGAACCTCTCTCGGTCAACGCCGGTCGAATCGGCGGAAAAACGGAAAAATTTAAAATTTTGGGCATCCACCTAAATGAATCTAAAATTGACCCCGAGGGTCATATCGGACTTAAGTTCACCCCGATATCCACCAAAGTGAGTTCTGGGTGACTCAGGGCAACTTTTTGACCAATTCGGGAAAAGTTGACTTTTTGCCGAAAAAGTCAACCAAGCGACGTTTTGCTCCGTTCGAGGCCCGATTTGGATCCAAAAAGATTAGCCGTCGTTACAACGGTCTTAGTTGGGTCGTTTCCTTGTAGCATGCAAAATTTCATAAATTCTTGGAAAATGGGCCCGTACGGGGCCCGAGACGGCCGAATTTCGCGAATCTGACTGAAAAATATCTACAAAGATATTTTTCTAACTAATGGGACCCACTTGACACTTGTCACAAAAGTAGTGGAAGGGAGATGAAAGTACCTTTTTACCCTTGGACTTTCAAATAAAGGTGAAGAGGGTTAAGGGTATTTTCGTCTTTTTGGTGTGTGTTTGAATTTATAACACATTAAAAGGATGAGGGGGAGGAGTGTTCGGCCAAAACAGAAAAAGGGAGAGATAAAAGGAGAGAGAAAGAAGAGAGAAGAAGGAGAACGAGAAAAGAGAAGGAAGGTTAGGGTTTTGGGCTTTGTCGGACGATCCGACCGTCGGATCGTCTCATTTCTTGCGTATTCGGCATCCCCTCAACGTTCCCTACGGTAAGAACCCGCCTTTTTCTCGTTTTGACACGCTTGAATTCTAGGGTTTTGGTTAGAATTTGTTTTAAAGATGAATGGTTGAGGTTTGGGGTTCATTAGGAACGTTTTGGGGCGAAAATGAGCGTTTTCCGGTGTGGCCGTGTGGGACCCACTTGGCCGGGCCTCGGGTTTTTCGTGTTCGGGTGGTCTTGGATGATCCCCGAGTCGATAATTCACACCCGGAACGAATTATGGAATTAATTTGTAAGAATTCGGAAATTTGGGTTAGAAATTTTAAACGCGGAATTAAATCGCTCGGGTATCAGAAATTGATTCCGTCAATTGCGTTGGAACACGTGAATTATATTAGGGCTGTAGAAACAAAAATGGGAATTTTCGGAGCCCCGGAGGGCGTGTTTCCGATCCCGGGCAGATTCGCCGAGCCGGGCGAATCGGGCCTTTCCGGGCCCGTTGTTGACAATGTCGAGTAATTGGGAAGTTTGGGAGTGATCGGCATTGTCGGGGTTTCTTTTTGGCGTTAAATTCATTAAATTCGGTTTTGCTTGCATATTTAAAAAGTGTGTTATTTTGATCATGTTAGATCGTGCCACCGACCGTGGAAAGAGGAGGCTAAGCGGGTGATCGTGAGCATTGCCAGAGCGTGAGCATCGGACTTGGAACACTTTACGAGGTAGGGAAAAGTAGCCGGATATCGGCCTTGACTATGGAAAGTTATCAATAGAAATGCATGTGGCACTTGGTGGTGTCGTAGGTTAAATGAACTTATCGAATAATAGAAATGCATGTGGCACTTGGTGGTGTCGTAGGGTAAGTAAACGTATCGAGCAATAGAAATGCATGTGGCAGTTGGTGGTGATGTAGGTTAAGGAAACTTATCGTACGATATAAGTGCATGTGGGCACCTGGTTGTGTCCTTATGTTGTGGAACCTTGTCGTGCTGTAGAATCACATGTGGGCACCTGGTTGTGCCCGTAGGCTGAGTGAACTGTTTGTGTTTGCATGTGGCCATGTGTGCCTGTGGGTTGTCGAACCCATATGTTTTTGACTGACTTGCTGAGTGGTAGTTAGTCGTGATGTTAATTTTGCTATTTGCGGAGTATTGTGTGATATTTGGTTGTGATTGTGATTGTTCTAGTGAAACCTGGTTGAGTTACGCCCGAGAGGTGTGTCGTACATTCCGATGTGCGACCGGTAAAGTGTCGAGGGTTGTGGTCCCCGTGAGGTGTGTCGTACCTTCCGGCGCGCGATTGGTAAAGTGCTGAGACTTGAGTTATGCCCGAGAGGTGTGTCGTACCTTCCGATGCGCCACCGGTAAAGTGGCGAGGGATGTGGTCCCCGTGAGGTGTGTCGTACCTTCCGGCGCGCGATTGGTAAAGTTTTGAGGCTTGAGTTATGCCCGTGAGGTGTGTCGTACCTTCCGATGCGCGATCGGTAAAGTGCTGAGGGCTGTGGTCCCCGTGAGGTGTGTCATACCTTCCGGCGCGCGATCGGTAAAGTGCTGAGGCTTGTGGTTGTCATTACTGTGTCGGGTCTACATTACATGCACGAGTATTTAGATGGTTGGGGAAAGTGACAGTTATTTGTGTGACAGTCGGGTTTGTTGTCGGTGTTCCCGGCCTTTCTGCTGGTATGTCATAGTCAATCTGGTATCCGTGGCGGTGAATGAAACGCTCACCCCTTGATGTTTTTCCTACAGGTACTGGTCGCGAGGCGGACTAGGAGAACTCTCGAAGCTTGAAGAGCTAGGAGCGGGAGTCTGGGTCTTTGGTAGTTTAGCGACGTACATTTTGGCTTTTGTTCGCTTGTTTTGAACGTATTTTCAGTTGTAAAAATATTGTTTTTGATTAACATAAGTGGTGATTTTAAGCGGTTTATTAAAATGTTTGAAAATCTTTTTACTGTTTCACCGTTCGCGTTTCGGGTCCGGTCATACCGAATTCGGGGCGTGACATATTAAATAATGCTAAAAACCTAAAACGAGGCACAAACCAAATAAAAATATGGAGAAAAATGTTCCAATTAATTATGAAAAATTTACGATCATCAAACATGCACTAGGACATGGTCATCCAATAGTATATATGATAGTTAAGTACTAGTCAAACCCACAGGGAGTAGACGTATCATTCGTATTTTGTAAAAACCGGGGGACGTGGGCTGTCACTTCCACATCCCCAAAATTGAAAGTTTTTGGGTCTTGATGGAGAGTATGAACATACAATCGCAGCGAAATAAAATAACTCGAGACATGCATAAAACACTACGACGATTAGATTCACAAAACAAAAGCGAAATCACCATTTATTACCAAATCAAGAACATCGGGTAAGGAATGAGCGCGCTTGAGTCTCTAAGACGCATACGTTGTTGGGTCTCCTTGTAGGGTTGGAGAGTTACCAACTCGCATCGGAATGATCAAAACAAAGCCAAAAGACCATGCCTTAGAACTACTACCAAAGAATGGAAATTTACAAGAGAAAATTTCAGCTCAAGGTTTCCTTACAAATTTGTTCAAGAACACAATGTGGAGATGAAGAACACCAAAGAAGATGAATGGATCGAGTCTATAAGACACCTAAGTATCATCCAAAGAATAAAATCCATGTAGTTCTTGGTTTAGAATTCAAGAACACAACCACAAATGGAGCTCTAGGGGGTTTCGGCCAAGAGGGAGAAGAAGAGAAGAGTTGCTTATTTTTTTCTAACTCTCTTACTTCATATGCATGTGAGTGATGACTAATGGTCTTCCATGTGGAGTTAAGTGATGTCCATCACCTCACTAATCTCCCATCACAAACCAAGTGTCATAGATGATTAGGAAAGTGGAATTGTTTAATTAGTTAGTCTAGTTAGTTAGTGGAACTGAGGTCCTACTTGGTTACCATCTAACTAACCTAATTAAACCAGTTTGATTCATCTAGTCAAGACCTAACTAGATAATCCCTTGCTCCCTTGGAGACTTGGGCCGTCCATGGGCCTCGTGGGTGGGGCCCACGTCCCAAGCCAATCTAGGTCCCATGACGCTCAAAATGTCTCCAACGCATTCCACTTTGGATATATCCTACATCATCCGATGAGATCGATCCCAAGACCCCGAGCCTTTTCTCGATCTTTAATTTCCTAATCGCACACAGCTTATGACCTAAAACCCAGTTTTAGTCATGTCTCGTGTTAACTTCCCATTTGGCCCTTAGATTTATGAATGTCAGTAGATCAACGTAAGTTCCTAATTTACTTGATCCTACCCTAATGGCAGCTAAAGAGACTTAGAATAGCCTGACACTTCATAGAGAATCGACCCTATGTCGATTCTAACATTTCCGTCGTCCCTGTAATTATCCTTTTATCTCTGATATCCTGACTGAGATACGACATAAAGTCGTCATCCTTATTATTCTCAATCATTGTTCCTTGATATGTGAGATGACTGAATATATGATACCCCGTATCATGTGCATGGACATGCTTTTCCTTCAGTCACTCTCGATCAAGCGGCCGTGAACCGATATCTTTCCCATACCGTAGTACGAGGGATAAATATCTTAGTCATCTCTCATGTCACTCATGTAGTCATTCTCCAAGACAATCATGGCCGTTATGGAAGCCTAGTCACGTTGCAGTGTTAGGCTCCAGTCAAATTTAGTTGTGTTTTGTATAGTAAACACAAAGAATCCTCGGTCTAAGGATACATGACAAGCTACGACTCTGAATATGTTCATAACTTAATCTATGGAACATATTCAAGTCGGGTTGTCCAATATCATGTCCCACATGATATCTATGATCAGTCTCCGGAACCCTTTCTAATGGCCAATAGCACGCAAGCCATAGAGATTCATCTTTCATACTAGTCGCTTCTAGTGAAGACTGTTGACTAGGGACGCCATCGAGTGATTTATCTCGATCTATGGTTCTATTCTCCTTGTGGGCATAGATCGGGTACACAAACGATATATTACTCCAATACTTAAGTAATATGAAAGCCGCTTTATTATACTGCCAACGGTGATATTTACATTTATACATTTTACGATTGGACTAAGGGCACTAAGACTAACAATCTCCCACTTTTCCTAGTCCAAATCTAAATTCCATTATATTCCCATTGACCTTACATGCCTTTCGTGCTTATGCAACGAAAGCGCTTTAGTCAAAGGGTCGGCTATGTTATCATCTGTTGCAATATACGTGATCTTCACATCGACTCAATTTAGTATTTCTCTGATGAGGTGATATCGTCGCAATGCATGTTTGGATTTGTTATGCGATCTGGGCTCTTTAGCTTGAGTAATGGCCCCAGTGTTGTCGCCAAATAGGTTCACCGGATTAGACGGGTTTTTAATTACGCCCAACCCATCCCTGAACTTCCTAATCCACATAGCCTCTTTTTCCGCCTCCACAGCCGCTATGTACTCAGCCTCTGTCGTAGAATCAACGAAGATGCCTTGCTTCACACTCTTCCAACTGAAAGCTCCGCCGTTCAACATGAACACAAATCCCGACTAACTCCTAAAGTCATCTAGATCTATCTAGAAACTAGCATCAACATACCCATTGACTACTTGCTCAACATCATCATTCCCACCATACACCAAGAAATCGTCTTTAGTTCTTCTCAAATACTTGAGAATCGCTTTGACCGCAATCATGTGTTCCTCATCGGGGTTAGACTGATGTCTGCTGGCACATCTTAAGGCATACAATGCATCCGATCTCGTACATATAATGGCGTACATGATCGATCCTATCACCAAGGCGTACAAAATTTGCATCATCCTTTTCAGCTCATCAGGTGTCTTAGGACACTGAGTCTTACCGGGAAAGAGTCCTTTTTTTTAATCGAGCATTGAGATACTACTCAATACCTTGTTCATATATGTGCTCTAACTTTATCCAAATACCCTTTTGGTGCGATCTCTATATATCTTAATCCCTAAGATATAAGCAGCATCACCTAAGTCCTTCATCGTGAAACACTTCCCTAACCAAGCCTTGGTCTCGTGCAAGGTTGGGATGCCGTTTCGGATGAGTAGTATGTCATTGACATACAACACCAGAAAGGTAATCTTACTCCCACTGGCCTTCTTGTAAACGCAAGGCTCATCTTCTCTCTTAACAAAGCCAAAACCAATTACAGCTTCATAAAAACGAAGGTTCCAACTCCGAGAAGCCTGTTTCTATCCATAAATGGATTTCAACACCTTGCATATCTTTTAGATATTCTTCGGATCGACAAAACCCTTTACTGAGACATGTAAACATTTTTAGTTAAGGTTCTATTCAAGAAAGAGGTTTTAACATCCATTTGCCATATCTCTTAATCATAGTACACAATTATGGCTAGAAGAATTCAGATTGATTTGACCATAGCCACTGGTGAGAAGGTTTCCTCATAGTCAATCCCTTGGATCTACCTATACCCTTTCGCAACCAGTCGGGCTTTGTAGGTCTGAGGGTTGTCGTCCATGTCCATCTTCACCTTCAAGATCCATTTGCATCCGATGGTCCTCACACCATCATGGATCAACCAGTTCCCAAACTTGTTTTTCCGACATGGATTGAATTTCCTCCTTCATGGCTCCCAGTCATAACTCGGTGTCGGGCCCATCCACAGCTTCTTGAAAGGTGGCTTGATCCTCGTGATCCACCATTAGCTCACCGTCACCTCCAGAAACAAAATAACCATATCTCGGAGGTGGTGACTTATATCCTTCCATATTGCCTAGGACCTTCTATAATTGGCACAAGAACTGGTCCCTACTCTACGACCACTTAAGGCTCCTCTATTGGGTTGTCAAGTGGTTCAGAGGGATCTGGCCATCTCGAACTTCTTTAGGACATACATTCATCCCACTGACGTCTTTGGAAACAAATTCCTTTTCCATAAAGACCCTACCCTAGCGACGAACACCGTGTTCTCACTAGATTTGTAGAAGTACTACCCCCTTGTTTCCTTGGGATACCCAACGAAGGCGCATTTCTCAGATCTTGGTTTGAGCCTAGTCGAACCAAACGTTTCACATAAGCCTCGCAACCCCAGACCCTCAAGAAGGACAAAACGGGCTTCTTCTCGTGTCATATCTCAAATTGTGTCCCTTCCAGAGCTTTCATAGGAGTCCGATTCAAAATGAATACGGGCGTCTCCAGAGCATAACCCCAGAAAGAGATAGGGAGATCAAACCTACTGATCATGGATCAGACCATATCCAATAAGGTCTGATTCCTCTGTTCAGACACACCGTTCAACTGTGGTGTTCTAGGAGGGGTCCATTCTGAAAGGATCTCATTCTCTATTTAATGATCTAGGAACTCCGTTGTTAAGTATTCTCCACATCGATCTGATCGATGTGCCTTAATACTCTTTCCGGTCTGGGTTTCTATTTCAGTCCTAAAGTCCTTGAATTTATCAAAGGCTTCGGACTTATGTATCATCAAATAGACATAACCAAATCTATTGTAATCGTCAGTAAAAGTGATGAAGTAGCTAAAACCTCTCCTGGAAAGTGCACTTGTAATAACCACTCCCGGTCAACGCCAGTCAAATCTGCGAAAAACGGGAAAATTCAAAAAATTTTGACAGAGCAAGGTGAGCACTGGGGATCATACCGGACTTAATTTGACCCCGATATCGACCAAGGTGAGCTCCGGGGGACTCAGGGCAACTTTCTGACCAATTTGGGAAAGGTTGACTTTTTGCTGGAAAAGTCAACCGAGCGACGTTTTGTCCATTCGAGGCTCGTTTTGGATCCAAAAAGCTTAGTCGTCGTCACGGCGGTCTTAGTTGAGCCGTTTCCTTGTAGCCCGTGAAGTTTCGTAATTTCTTGGAAAAAGTGCCCGTTCGGGGCCCGAGACAGCCGAATATCGCGAATCTGATTGGAAAATATCTAGAAGATATTTTCAAAAAGGGGTGGGACCCACTTGCCACATGTCACCAATGTGGTGGTGTTAGGTTTATTGGACAAAACAAGACAAGACTACATGAGGGTTAGTTTTGCAATTTAAGTGTTAGTTGTTACTTTTTAAAACAAAACAAAAGGGAAGCAAATGGATGGTTCGTCCATTGTTCAAAAAATAGAAAAAAGGAGAAGTTTAGAGAGTGAAAAGAAGATAGAAGAAAGGGATAAAAAGAGAAGAGGTCTTGGGGATTTGTGACTTTTCTCGATCATCAAACCGTTGGATCGTCTCAAAGATAGGAGAATCGAGTTCACACCGTCATTCTCTACGGTGAGTATCTAACCGATCTTTGTTTTGTTAAGTTTGAAAGTTAGGGTTTGAATTAAAACTAGTAGTTTTTGGATGTGTTGAGGTGTGGGGTTTGTTGGAGACGTTTTGGAGCGAAGTTGGAACGTTTTCAGGTGACCGGAGGCTCGGGGGAGCTCCGGCCACCGTGTAGGGTGGCTGGCCGGAGCTAGGACCAGCCACCAGCATGGTGGACCGGCCCAAAAATGGCCCTAGCCACCCACGGCCAAAGTTGGCCGGGTGGGGCCCACGTGCCCGGGTCACGGGTTTTCGTGTTCAGGTGGTTTAGGACGTTCCCCAAGTTGTTAATTCACACCCGGATCGAGATTTGGAATTAAATTGTGAAAGTTGTAATTGACGGGTTTAGAAACTTTAAACGCAAATTAAATTACTCGGAAGTCGGAAATTGATTCCGTCGAGTGCATAGGAACCCTTGAATTATTCTAAGACCGTAGAAACGAAAACGGGAATTTTCGGAGCCCCGGAAGGACGTTTTCCAATCCCGGGCAGATTCGCCGGGCCGGGCGAAACGGGCCTTTCCGGGTCCATTATCGACAATGTTGAGTAATTGAGAAGTTTGGGAGTGATCGACATTGTCGGGGTTTATTTGGGCGTCAAGTTTATTAAAATTCAGTTTATGCCTGCAAGCTTAAAAGTGTTTTAAATTGTGTTCTTGTTAGATTGTGCCACCGACAGAGGAAAGGGAAAGCTAGGCGAGTGATCGAGATCACGCCGGAGCTTGATTGTGAGCTTTTGGGGAAAGCATACGAGGTAGGGAAAAGTAGTCGGATCTCGGCCCTGACTAGGGAAAGTTAACAGTAGAAATGCATGTGACACTTGGGTGTCGTGGGTTAAGTAAGTTTATCGAATAATAGAAAGGCAGGCGACACCGGGTGGTGTCGTATGATACGGGAACGTATCGAACAATAGAAATGCATGTGACACTTAGTAGTGTCGTAGGAGCAGTGAACTTATCGATATTAGAATTATTGGAAGCATCTGATTATGCCTGGAGGTTGTTTGTTTAGTTTGTGTCTTAGGTGGCCATGAGAGCCCGTATTTTACTGTTGGTGTGTCTTGGGTGGACTTGAGTGCCCGTTGAGTTGTTGAACCCGTGTCTTTACTGTTGGTGTCTTGAGTGGCCATGAGTGCCCGTGGGGTTGTTGAACCCGTGTCTTTACTATTGGTGTGTCTTGGGTGGCCATGAGTGCCCGTGGGGTTGTTGAACCCGTGTCTTTGCTGTTGGTGTCTTGGGTGGCCATGAGTGCCCGTGGGGTTGTTGATCCCGTGTTTTACTGTAGGTGTCTTGGGTGGCCATGAGTGCCCGTGGGGTTGTTGAACCCGTGTTTTACTGTTGGTGTCTTGGGTGGCCATGAGTGCATGTGGAGTGTTGAACCTGTGTTGTTGCTGGTTGTTGAACTTTGTTTGTGATTGTGATTGCGTGGAGGTTGGCTGGCTTGCCTGACAGGGATCGGCAAAGTCGAGCATTCTTTGGCTAGCCTGGCCTGACAGGGATCGGCAAGGTTGAGCTTTCTTCAGCGATGGATGGTTGCTCCCCTTCCGACTAGCTATCGGAAAAGTAGCTCGGTACATATCGCTAACAGGTCGACCGCCTGGCCTGACAGGGATCGGTAAAGTTGCGTGGGGCAGGCTCGAGCCCAGTCGATTAGCAACCAGCACTGAGCAGCTGGAGTGCGATCATTTGTGATCTTGTTTGGTGTGCGATCCTTTGTGATCTTGGGTGTTGCGTGGTTGTCTTTTGTGTCTTTGGTGGAGGTCCTAACCGCTGTGTCGGGTCTACATTACGTGTCCGAGTGTTGAGTCGGTTGAGGAAAGTAACAGTTTGTGTGTCAGTCGGGTTACTTGAGTTGGGGGATAGTAGTCCCCGGTGTTGGGTTTGTTATTGGTGTTACCGGAATTGTCTACTAGTATGCCGTAGTCAGTCTGTTATCCGTGGAGGTGAGCGAACGCTCACCCCTAGCTGCTTTTCCTACAGGTACTGGTCGCGGAACGGACTAGGTGAGCTCTCGAAGCTTGAAGAGCTAGGAGCGAGAGTCCGGGTTTCCTTTTTGAGTCTAGCGACGTACGCCTTGTATTTTGTCCGCTTGTTGGGACGTACTTTTGAGTTGTAAATTATTATTTTGATTAACTAAATGGTGGTTTTAAAGCGATTTATTTAAAAGTTTTGAAAATGTTTTATTGGCTTAAACGTTCGCGTTCCGAGTTCGGTTTTACTGAAATTGGGGCGTGACAGCACTTATTAGTCCACACAAATCCGAGTATATCAGCCCCAATAACTCACCCACCCTTTCACCACGACTGATGAAGGGCGCTCTAGTCATTTACCCCATCAAACAAGATTCGCATCTATCAATCGAATGAAATTCAGATGGGCTTAGAAGTCTGCACTTCTAAAATATTGATACGCGTTTCTTGTTTATGTGGTCTAAACGATAGTGCCATAACAAAGTTAGGTCTAAATCATCAGATTTAGACCTTTTAGTATATATAAATCATCGGATTTAGAACTTTTGGTATTTATATTATATATAGAGCTTAAGGCGTTGCCATCCATATCTAACAAATACAACCCTCAGACCATCTTAGCAATAACATAAAATATATCATTGCATAAAATGTTGAAAATACAATTCCCAACATCAAAATTGTATTTTTCCTTATCCAACACATAATACATACAATATTCATACTAAAACTAGGTATGCAACATACATTGTTTAATATAATTACTAGGCCACTAGGTAAAAAGAGACTAATGAATCCTACAGTAGTCGTTGCAACCCTGATGTTGTTGCCCACTCTGAGGTCCACCTCGTCCTCTCTTAAGCCTCTCCTACTTTTCAGCCACTACACATTAATACATATGTGGTATTCAACATCGGCATCCAATACCCATGAATATGTGGAAATAGAGAGATGCAGCTCTATATAATAAGTACTTGGAACTTCATGTAATCCTTCTTCCAATGACCAGGCTGTTGATAGTAGTAGCGGACCTTCTCGGCCTCCTTAGCCCTCCAAGAGGGTTAGGACCCTTAGAGGTCTGAACTTTCCTACTAGGTGCGCAGGGGTCTTGCCCTTGCCACCTCTAGTTCCCTTCTTACAATTGGTTCCCTTTTGACCATCAGAACTTCCTTGGAACCCTGATCCATGATGTTCTTCTCAGTAGTTACCAGCATGCCATGTAACTCTGAGATGGTCTTGTCCATGTCGTGCATGTGGTAGTTCATCACGAACCTATCATATGAAGGGAATGCAGAACCACGTCTGCTGTCATCTCCTTTTAAATCTTAAACCCCAATCAATTAAGATGTTCGAGATGCCCATTCATCCTTAGGACATGAGGACCCTGTTGGGTCTCGTTGGAGGGTATGTACACATACTCATAACGGAAGAAAATAAAACTCGAGACCATGTCATGGAAACACTACCAAAAATTAGATATACGAGAGCATAAATCAACACAAGTGTTCTTACCAATTGTTCAAGAACACGAGAAGAAAAGTGAACACCAAGGAAAGGATGATCGGCTTGAGTCTCCAAGACGCCTATGTATCTCCCCTGGGAATCAAAGCGACGTAGTTCTTGAGTTTAAGGACTCAAGAACATAACAAGATGGAGAGAGCAACCCAAACCCGAAATTATAGGGAGAGAGGAAGGGAAGTTGTTCTTTTTTTGTGTGTGTTGTGTCTTATTATGTTGAAAAGATGACTCTTAAGTCATCTTATCCCATCAACATAATAGACTAATAGTAAATATGACTATAGATGGCGTAAAGTAGCTAGAAGTTGGTGGATTGAATCACCAACTACCTAATCTAACTAGTTTAGTTAAACCATATAGTGAAGAGTTAAATAGTTGGTTCCATTGGCCTTTGGTGGCATGGGCCTCGCGGGTGATGGCCCGTGGCCATTCCCGATGAGGTCCCATGATGCGCTCATCGCCTCCATACCTTCCATCCCGGATATGTCCAATATTATACGATGCGATAAATCCTAAGACTCCAAGTCTTGTCTCGATCCGTAAAATCCTAATTACTTAAGGGCACATGATCCAAAACCCAGTTTTGGTCATGCCCCGTGAAAACTTCCCTCTTTGCCATTCTCCATGAATTTGTTAATGAGTTTCATCCTCTGGTGTGACCCTTAGGTTTATGCATGTCGGTAGATCAACATAACATCCCATTTTACTTGATCCTACATAAGTGGAAACTAACGAGACTTTAGTATAGCCTGACACTGCATGACAAATCGACCCTGTCGATTCTAACCTTTTTGCCGTCCCTGTCATTATCATTTTATCACTGATATCCTGATTGAGATAAGGCATAGAACCGTCGTCCTTATTATTCCCAATTACTGTTCCTTCATATTTGAGATGACTCAATAAATGATACCTAGTATCATTTTCATGGCCATGCTATTCCTTTAGTCACTCTCGATCAAGCGGCCGAGAACCGATATCTTTTGGTTTAGCCTATAACCTCTCGCAACCAATCAGGCTTTTTATGTATGAGGTCTACAAGCCATGTCCATCTTCACCTTAAGATCCACTTGCATACGATGATACTCGTACCATCGATGGGATCAACCAGTTCCTAGACTTGGTTGTCCGATATGAACTGCATTTCCTTCCTCATGACTCCCAGCCATAACTCGGAGTCGGGCCCATCCACGACTTCTTGAAAGGTGGATAGATCCTCTTTATCCACCATTAGCTCACCCTTTACCTCCAGACACAATATAACCATATCTCAGAGGTGGAAGACTGATGCTTCCAGATCGCCTTGGACATTCAGGAATTTTTATAGGAACTGGTTACTGCTCTACGACCACTTTTGGCTCCTCTACTGGGTTGTCAAGTGGTTTAGATGGATCTGTACCATCTTAAATTTCTTCTAGATGTACAGTCCTCCCACTGACGTTTTTTTGAAACAAATCCTCTTTTCCATAAAAACCCCACCCCAAGCGATGAACACCATGTTTCCATTGGGTTTGTAGAACTGGTATCCCCTTGTTTCTTTGGGATACCCCACGAAGGTGCATTTCTCAGATCTTGGTTCAAGCTTAGTTGAAACCAAACATTTCACATAAGCCTCGCAACCCTAAATGTTTAGGAAGGTTAAAATAGTCTTCTTCCCGTACCATTTCCAAAATGGTGTTCCTTCCAAACCCTTTGTCGGAGCTCGATTTACTATGAACACGACCGTCTCCAGAGAATAACCTCAGAAAGAAATCGGGAGATCAGTCTAACTGATCATGGAACGGACCATTATGTAACAATGTTCGATTTCTCTGTTCGGCTACACATTTCAACTACAGGATCACGGGAGGAGTTCATTCCAAAAGTATTCCATTTTCTTTTAGATGATCTAACAACTATGTGGTCAAGTATTTTCTACCTCGATCCAATCGAAGTGCCTTAATACCTTTCTCGAGCTGGTTTTCTAATTCAGTCTTAAACTCTTTGAATTTAGCAAAAGTTTTAGACTCATGTCTCATCTAATAGACATAACAATATTTACTGTAATCATCAGTAAATGCGATAAAGTAGCTAAAACCCATCATGGCAAGCGAATGTATTGGTCTACACACATCCGAGTGTATCAACCCCAATAATTCATCCGCCATTTCACTGTAACCGATGAACGGTGCTTCAGTCATTTTTCCCATCAAACAAGCCATGTACCTATCAATCGAATGAAATTCGAATGGACTTAAAAGTTCGCACTTTCGAAGTGCTGATATGCATTTTTGTTTATGCGACCCTAACGATAGTGGCTTATAAAAGTTTCAATTTAAATAGCCGGATTTAGACCTCTTGATATTAACTTATAAATAGACCTTGAGGCACGGTTACCCATATCTAATATGTACAATCCTCCAATCATGTCAACACAAGCATACAATATATTGTTGCATAGAATAATGAAAACTATATTTCCAATATCAAAACTATATGTATCTAACAGAGATACATATATAATGTTCCTATTAAAATTTGGTATGCAATATACATTATTTAGTAAAAAAATGTTGGAACTCGATGTCGTGGACAAGAGAAACGAGAATTGAAACGGAAATTAACCACGAATCGAGTAAATTATCACTACCAAATATGAAGAACAAGGTTGAAAAATCAGCAAGGTTTCAAGAATATCACCTTGTTAATTCTTGAAGAAAAGAGACGTAGAACACCAACGAAATGCTCGGCTTGAGTCCCTTGGACGCCTACGTATCCGAGATGGAATCAAAGCCAACGTAGTTCTTGAGTTTTATGACTCAAGAACATGCACAACCAACCTTGAAGCTTGGAGGGGGTTTCGGCCAAGGTAGGAGAAGAAGAAGAAGATGGTGTTTTCTCTCAATCTCTACACTTGCATGTTATGTTTTCCAACCTCTCTAGCATGTTTAGTTAATTTGACTCACTTAACTCCCAACATTAGACAAGTGTCCAAGTCTAGGTGCAAGGTGGAGCTAATAAACTATCCAATTTTATTAGTTTAGTGGAAATTGGGTCCCACCCAATTTTGGTCAACAAGACTAATTAGTCATCTAATGACTTAAGTCCTTGTTTGGTCTAGCCTATGTGGGCCGGCCATGGGCCTCTCCAAGAGAGCCCATGCCGAGTCAAATATTCTAGCCGGTCCACTTTGGCATTCCCGCCACGATTCCCTCCGGCTTAGGTTCGCCATGTTCTTAACGAGTATCAAATTGTCGGTGTGACCCTTAGGTCTATGCATGTCGGTAAGATCAACGTAAAATCCCATTTTACTTGATCTTACTAATGTGGCGACTGAAGAGACTCAGTATTGCCTGACTCTGCATAACGAATCGGCCCTATCAATTCTGACATTTCCGTCGTCCTTGTCATTATCCTTCATCTCCGATATCCTGATTGAGATAAGGCATAGAGCCGCCATCCTTATTATTCTCAATCAATGTTCCTTGTTATAAGAGATGACTGACCTTATGATACCTTGTATCATGTGCATGGCCATGCTTTCCTGTCAGTCACTCTCGATCAAGCGGTCGTGAACAAGATATATTTCCCATACCGCAGTATGAGGGATAAATCCCTTAGCCGTCTATCATGTCACTCACGCAGTCATTCCCCAAGCCAATCCTGGCCATTATGGAAGCCCAGTCACGGTGCAACGTTGGGCTTTCAAGTCAAACTTGGTTGTTTACTGTATAGCAATCATATAGACTCCTCGGTCTAAGGATACTTGACAAGCAACGACTCTGAATATGCTCATGACTTAATCTATGGAACATATTCAGGTCGGTTCGTCCAACACCATGTCCCACATTATGTCTATGATTAGACTCCAGAACCCTTTCCAATGGCCAATCAAACGTAAGCCATCAAGAGTCATATTTCATACAAGTCGCTTCTAAGCGAAGACTATTGACTAGGGACCTCATCGAGTGTGATCCTTCCTGATCTATGGTTCTATTTGCATGGTGGGCATAGATCGGAAACACACATGACATATTACTCCAACACTTAAGTAGTATTAAAAGTCGCTTTATTATATTGCCAACGATGATATTTACATTTGGACATTTACGATTGGACTACGGGCACTGAGGCTAACAATCTCCCACTTGCCGTAGCTCCAATCTAAACTCCAATATAATCACATTGACCTTACATGTCTCTCGTGCTTGGGTAACGAGAGCGCTTTGGTCAATGGGTCGGCTATGATATCATCCGTTCCAATATAAGTGATATTCACATCACCTATGTTCAAAATTTCTCTGATTAGGTGATATCGCCGCAGTACATGCTTGGATTTGTTATGCGATCTGGGATCTTTAGCTTGAGCAATGGCCCTAGTGTTGTCGCAAAATAGGTTCACCGGGCTGGATGGGTTTTTAATTACACCCAACCCTGCCGTGAACTTCCTAATCCATATAGCCTCCTTGGCTGCCTCTGCAACCACTATGTACTCGGCCTCTATCGTGGAGTCAGCGACGGTATCTTATTTCACGCTTTTCAGCTAAAAGCTCCGCCATTCAGCGTAAACATATATCCTGATTGACTTCTAAAGTCATCTGGATCTGTTTGGAAACTAGCGTCAACATACCCATTAACGACTAGTTCAGGCTCATCGTTTCGCCGTACACTAAGAATGCGTCCTTATTCCTTCTTAAATATTTGAGAATCGCTTTGACCGCTACCCAGTGTTCCTCGCCAGGGTTAGATTGACGTCTGCTGGTATAGCTTAAGGCAAACGAGACATTCGGTCTCGTGCATATCATGGCATACATGATCAATCCTACCGCCGACGCGTAAGGGATCCGGCTCATTCTTTTCAACTCATCAGGTGTCTTAGGAAACTGAGTCTAACTGAGGTGAACACCATGACGTGCAGGCATGAGTCCTTTCTTGGAATCTTGCATTGAGAACCTACTCAATACTTTGTTCACATAGGTGTTTTGACTTAATCCCAAGATCATCTTGGTGCAATCTCTATATATCTTAATCCCGACGATATAAACAACCTCGCCTAAGTCCTTCATCGCGAAACAGGTCCCTAACCAAGCTTTTATCTCGTTTAAAGTAGGAACGTCGTTTCCGATAAGTAGTATGTCATCGACATACAACACCAGAAAGGTAATCTTATTCCCATTTGCCTTCTTGTAAACGCAAGGCTCATCTTCGTTCTTGACAAACCCGAATCCAATTACAGCTTCATCAAAATGAAGATTCTAACTCTGAGAAGCTTGTTTCAATCCACAAATGGATTTCAACAACTTATAAATCTATCCCTTATTCTTCGGATCGTCAAAACCTTTGGGCTGGGACATAAAATGTCCTCAGTCAAATTCCCGTTTAAAAGCGGTTTTGACATCCACTTTCCATATCTCGTTATCGAGATACGACACTATGTCAAGAAGAATCTAGATAGGTTTGACCATGGCCACTGGTGAGAAGGTTTCCTCATAGTCAATTCCTTAGATCTGCCTATAACCTTTTGCAACCAGTCAAACTTTGTAGGTCTGAGGGTTTCCATCCATGTCCATCTTCACCTTGAAGATCCATTTGCATCTGATGGCTCTGTCACCACCGATGGGATCAACTAGTTCCCAGACTTGGTTATCCGACATGGATTGCACTTCCTCCCTCATGGCTCCCAGCCATAACTCGGAGTCGGGCCCATCCACGGTTTCCTTAAAAAGTGGCTGGATCCTCATGATCCACCATTAACTCACTGTCACCTCTAGATAAAAAAACAACCATATCTCGAAGGTGGGTGACTAATCCTTCCAGATTGCCTAGGACCTTCCAGAATTGGTACATGAACTGGTTCCTGCTCTACGACCACTTCAGGCTCCTCTACTAGGTTGTCATGTGGTTCGTAGGCATTTGTACCATCTTGAACTTCTTCTAAATGTACAGCCCTCCCTCTAACGTCTTTGAAAACAAATTCCCTTTGCACAAAGACCCCATCCGAGTGACGAACACCATGTTCTCATTGGGTTTGTAGAAGTAGTATTCCCTTGTTTCTTTGGGATACCCCACGAAGGTGCATTTCTCAGATCTTGGTTCAAGCTTACTGTGAACTAAACGCTTCACATAAGCCTCGATACCCCAAATATTTAGGAAGGACAAAAGGGGCTTCTTCCGTTCCATTTCTCAAATGGTGTCCCTTCCACGGCCTTCGTAAGAGCCCGATTCAAAATGAATGCGGCCGTCTCCAGAGAAAAACCACAAAAAGAGATAGGGACGTCAGTCCAAATGAACATGGATCAGACTATTGTCCAATAATGTTCGATTTCTACGTCCGGCTACACCTCTCAACTACGGTGTCCTTGGTGGAGTCCATTCCAAAGGATCTCATTATCTTTTAGATGATCTAAAACTCTATGGTCAAGTATTCTCCACCTCGATCCAATCGAAGTGCCTTAATACCTTTTCCCGAGTTGGTTTTCTACTTTAGTCTTAAACACTTTGAATTTATCAAAAGTTTTATACTTATGTCTGATCGAATAGACATAATCACATTTACTACAACCATCTATAAATGTGATAAAGTAGCTAAAACCCCTCCTGGCAAGCGAACTTATTGGTCTACACACATCCAGATGTATCATCCTAATAATTCAGCCGCCCTTTCACCGCGATCGATGAAGGGCGCTTTAGTCATTTTGCTCAACAAACAAGCCTTGCATTTATTATTCTAATGAAATCGAATGGACGTCAATGTCCGCACTTATGAAGTGCTTGATATGTGTTTCTTGCTTATGTGGCCTAAATGACAGTGCCTTAACAAAGTCTGGTCTAAATTATCGGTTTTAGACCTTTTGGTATCAACCTTATAAATAGAGTTTGAGGCATTGTTATCCATGTCCAATATGTACGATCCTTCGACCATGTTTGTTTAAACATAAAACATATCATTGCATAGAATAATGAAAATCCAATTTCCAATATCCACATTATATACTTCGGTATCTAATAGGGATATAAATATAATGATCCTAATAGGTATGCAATATATATTGTTTAGAACACAACAATACTATTTGGATGATGAAGAGCCATGGATCCTACAGTAGTCGCTACAATCGTTATTTGTTGTCCACTCTGAGGTTCAACCTGTTCTTCTCCTACCTTCCAACCACTGCACGTCGGTGCGTATGTGAGATTCACCCTCGGTATCCAATACCCATGAATCTTTGGAAGTAGAGAGAGGTAGCTCTATTAAGTTGATACCTAATGATGGCGCAGTCCCACTGCCCTTCTTTAGATCATCTAGGTTTTCCCCCCAATTCCGAATCCAATGATTAGGCTTCTAGCAGTAGAAGCAGACAATCTCATCCTCCTCAGCCTTCCTTGAGGACCCCGGTCCTTGGAGGGCTAGAAGCGATTGTGTATCTCATCTTTCTTGCCAAGTGCGCAGGGGCCTTGCCCTTGCCACTACCAGTTTCCTTCCCGAAATTGGATCCCTTTCTAACCATCAGAATATCCTTGGATCCTAGTGTTAGTCTTAGTGCCCATAGTTCAATCCTAAATGTCCAAATGTATATATCATCGCTAGCAATAAAATCAAAACCGCTTTATATTACTTATGTGTTGGAGTAATATATCGATGTGTGCTCTGATCTATGCCCACCATGCGAATAGAACCATAGATTTAGATAGATCATACTCGATGGGTCCCTAGTCAACAAAGCTTCATTAGAAGCGACTAGTATGAAAGATGCCTCTTTATGGCTTACGTTCTGTTAGTCATTGGAATGGGATTCCGGAGTCTGATCATAGATATCATGTGGGACATGATATTGGATGACCCGCCCTGAATATGTGCCATAGATTAAGTCATGAACATATTCAGTGTTGTAGCTTGTCATGTATCCTTAGACCAAGGAGTCTTTCTGATCGCTATGTAGTCAACAACTGAGTTTGACCTGAGCCTAACGTTGTCCGTAACAGGGCTTCCATAACGGCCAGGATTGGCTTGGGGACGGGCTACATGAGTGACACGAAAGACGGCTAAGGGATTTATCCCTCATACTAAGGTATGGGAAAGATATCGGTTCTCGGCCGCTTGATCGAGAGTGACTGGAAGAATAGCATGGCCATGCACATGATACTGGGTATCATATCTTCAGTCATCTCACATATCAAGGAACGGTGATTGAGAATAATAAGGATGACGACTCTATGCCTTATCTCAATCAGGATATCGGAGATAAAAGGATAATGATAGGGATGACGGAAAGGTTAGAATCGACAGGGTCGATTCGTTATGCAGTGTCAGGCAATACTAAAGTCTCGTTAGTTGCCACTTAAATAGGATCAAGTAAAATGGGATTTTACGTTGATCTATTGACATGCATAAACCTAAGGGTCACACCGGAGGATGAAACTCATTGACACATTTATGGAGAATGGCCAAAAGGGAGTTGTCTCGGGACATAACCAAAACTGGGTTTTGGGTCATGTGCCCGTAACTGAATAGGACTTTACGGATCGAGACAAGGCTTGGAGTCTTGGGATTGATTGCGTCGGATAATGTTGGACATTTCCGGTATGGAAGGCTTGGAGGCGATGAGCGAATCACGGGACCTCGTTGGAAATGGCCACGGGCCATGCTCCAAGAGGCCCATGAAAGGCCCATGCAACCAAGGCCCATGGAACTAATTAATCAAGTCTTGATTAATTAGTACTAAGCAAGCAAGACAAGGATTAAGGTGTTGGTGATTCACCACCTAACCCAATCTTGTCTTGCCATACTTTGTCCTATTTACACCTTACTTGACACCATACTTGTCCCATGCCTTTAGTTGGACAAGTATGGGTTTTGTTATGTTTAAGTCATCTTTTTTCAACATAACAAACACAAGACAAGAATAGGAAACACAACTTCTCTCTCCCTTCCCTTGCAATTTCGGGTTTGGCAAGCTCCCACCTCCATTTTTGTGTTCTTGAGTCCTCAAAGAGAAGAACTACGTGGCTTTGATTCCCATGTGGATACGTAGGCATCTTGGAGACTCAAGCCAATCATTCGTTACCCGGTGTTCTTGTTTTGGTAAGAACTAGTGCTGAATTTTTCTCTTGTGAATCCATTCTTTGTTAGTTGTTTCATGGTTTTAATCGTCTCTTGGTTTTCCTTGATTTTCCGCTGCGAGTTGGTTCATCTCCAACCCTACCTCGAGACCCAACAGTGGTATCAGAGCCATGCTACCTTCGGGATTCACAAGACGGTGTTCAAAGTTTCGGTTTTGCTTGAAAGTTTCGTTTTTGGCGTGTTGTTTTGCTAAATTGTTTGATAACATGTTTTAAATACTTGTTTATGGATTTAATGCATGTAAAACGAATTTTTGAAAATTATTTCAAATCTGGAAATTTTGAAAAAAATTTGATTTTTCGGGTCTCGGGAGCGGATTTCTCGGGGAGCCGAAACCGGGACCGAACGGGGCTCCGTTGGACGGAGCTAGGCCAAGCATGACCATTGGATGGTTGATATGCCAAGGCTAAACCGTTTTGTTAGTTATGACGAGTTTGGAACCGTCATGACGAACTCGAAGATCAAATGTTCAAAAGTTTCATTTTTGAACGGTGTGAAGACCGCGTCTGTAAAAAGGTTATTTTTAATTTAATTTTAATCGTGCGGAACGTCGAGGTTGAAATCTAATTCGGTTTTGGTAAAGGCGAGGCTGAAATTCGATTAAATTCGTTAGTCGTGTAAAAAAAAACAAAGGATTGGATCGTTCAGGCCTGACCAGACAGGCAGGCCCGGCCAGGCCCCTCCCCCCCTCGCTTGGGCCTGAGGCCCGCTTCGCCAGCGGCCCAAAGGACAACCGGCCCGGGGTATAAAACCCGTTTTTAGGGTTTCTTCTCACCATTTGTCCTCCTCCTTCGTTTCTGGCAGCCGAACCCTTCCCTCACTCCTTCCTCTTCGTCCTCTCCTCACGCCGTCGCCGGCGATGCCCCGGCCAGCCCTCTCGCCCTCGCCGTCCCGTCACCCCCACGCCGACCTTCCTCTTCCCTCGTCCCGAGTCCGGCCACCGAGCCCCCTCCTCGTCTCCGTCCAGCCACGGTGCCGTCCCCGAGCTCCTCGCGCCTCCCTCATGGTGCCGTAGCCGCCGCCGCCGTCCTCGATGGTAGCGAGGCCGGAGCTGCCTCGCCGTCGCCGGCCACGCCCTCTCCCGAGCCGTGGCAGTTTCGCCGGCGCGAACTTAGATCCGGGACAGCCCGTTCTTCTCCGTCCAGATCTGGGACGGGCGAGATGCTCCGCCGTGCACCGCCCAGCCGTCCTTCCCTCCACGTGAGGTTCGTGCCTGGGGGTTTAGTCGCCGGCGGCCGGTTCATTTTCCGTACCGTCTTCCCTTTTATTTGGTTTCTGCTGGATTTGTGTGTTCGTTTTGAAACGACTTGTTGTATCGTAATTTCAGTGAAAGTAATAAAATGATATTTGGAATAAAAGAATTCGTTGTTTGTTTTTCGGACGTAAAATGGGTGGATCTGTGGGTTGGATTTAATTGGAATCAAAATCAAGAATTTGAAAAGAAAAGGGTATTAAATTGAAAAAATCAGTCTTAAGAAAAGGAAAAGAAAACGGTTTAAATGGAAAAGATAGGGTTTTAAAATGGAGAGAATTTAAAATCAATTTGGGTTTAAAAACGAGAATCAAATTTGGAGATAAACGGTTTTAATCAAAAAGGAAAACGAAACCAGAGTCGAGCAAAAGGTTTTCTTGTTAAGATTTTGGATCGAAACTGGATTGAGATCGGGAACCGTTTAAGCTAGACGTTAAACGGATTTAAAACGGAATTTGAGCAGTTAAACGAAGCTGGAACTCTGGTTAAAATGGACTGCTTATTGGGTTTAGAAAGGAACAAAAGCGGACCGCTGAATCGGACCTCGGGATTCGTGCATTGGGACCGTGCCTCGGAAACGTGCACCGGTTTCGGTGCACGGGTACTCAAACCCGATTCGCCGTGACCCCACTTTTATCCCGCTTTAGTTTAAAGGCCAACTGTCGGTTTTAAACTGGTTTAATCGTGACCTTTAAATTAACCTGAGAACCGCCGCTAATTTATGGCTTTCGTGTTATCTTTAGCGTCCGGCTTCGATCGAAGTGAAGCCCGGAGGTAGCGAGCCAGAACATCTGCAGCTAGGAAGCATAGCGGGTGCTCTTCGGTTGAGGTAGGGAAAAGTAGCCGGATCTCGGCCCTGATTAGGGAAAGTTAATAGTAGAATTGCATGTGACACCGGGGTGTCGTGGGTTGAGTACAATTATTTAATTATTAGAAAAGCATGATACGAGATTGTAGCGTTTAAGAGAAAAGCATGTGACACTTCGTAGTGTCGTAGGAACAGAGAACTTAGCGATAATTGAATTACTGGAGGCATATGACCATGCCCGGAGGTTGCTTGTGAAACTAGTGATCTTAGGACTATTGGAGGCATCGTGTATGTCGGAGGTTGTTGTGTGTATTTAATTGTTGAGTCTGGGTGGCCTTGAGAGCCCGTATTTAATTGTTGAGTTTGGGTGGCCTTGAGAGCCCGTGTTATTTATTGTTGAGTCTGGGTGGCCTTGAGAGCCCGTATTTAATTGTGGAGTTTGGGTGGCCTTGAGAGCCCGTATTTAATTGTGGAGTTTGGGTGGCCTTGAGAGCCCGTATTTAATTGTGGAGTTTGGGTGGCCTTGAGAGCCCGTGTTATTTATTGTGAGTTTGGGTGGCCTTGAGAGCCCGTGTTATTTAATTGTTGAGTTTGGGTGGCCTTGAGAGCCCGTGTTATTTATTGTTGAGTCTGGGTGGCCTTGAGAGCCCGTGTATTTAATTTGGTGTCTTGAGTGGCAGTGAGTGCCGTGGGGTTGTTGAACCCGAGTCTTGACCGTTGGTGTGTCTTGAGTGGCAATGAGTGCCCGTGGGGTTGTTGAACCCGAGTCTTGACTGTTGAGGTGTCTTGAGTGGCAGTGAGTGCCCGTGGGGTTGTTGAACCCGAGTCTTGACTGTTGAGGTGTCTTGAGTGGCTTTGAGTGCCTGTGTGATTGAACTTGCCTGTGATTGTGATTGTGGTTACCTGGGGTGGTGAGTTCTAAAGTTCGACAGCCTGATCCGACTTAGTGTCGATGAATTGCGAGTTCTAAAGGTCGACAGCCTGATCCGACTTAGTGTCGATGAATTGCGAGTTCTAAAGGTCGACAGCCTGATCCGACTTAGTGTCGATGAATTGCGAGTTTGAAAGGTCGACAGCCTGATCCGACTTCGTGTCGAGGAATTGCGATAGGTCGAACCCTGACCTGATTGAGACTGGTTACTGAGCAGCTGGTGTGCGATCCTTTGTGATCTTGTTTGGCGTTGTGTAGTCTTTTGTCGTGTCCTTGAGGAGGTCGTCGTTAGTTGTGTCGGGTCTACACTGTTTTTATCGAGTGTTGAGTCTGTTGAGGAAAGTAATGGGTTGTGGGTCAGTTGAGTACTTGAGTTGGGGACTGTAGTCCCGGTGTTGGGCTTGATTTTAGTGTCACTGGCTTTATCTACTAATTATGCCATGGTCAGTCTGTTATCCGTGGAGGTGAGCGAACGCTCACCCCTAGCTGCTTTTCCTACAGGTACTGATCACCGGACGGACTAGGTTAGCTCTTGAAGTTCATGGAGCTTGGAGCGGAGTCTGGTCTTTACTTTTGTTGAGTCTAGTGACGATGTGTACCTTGTCCACTTGTTGGGACGTTTTTGTATTGTAGATACTACTATTATTTTTGAGAAGTAAATGGAAATGTCAAAGCTTTTATTGAAAACAGGTTTTAAGTATTCATGTTTTTAAAGGTTCGCGTCCCGAGTTCGGTTCTCTGAAATTGGGGCGTGACAAACGGTTTCGATAAACCGAGCATCAAAATTTTTCGAAACTTGGCTATTAATTAAAACCGGAAAATCACATGATGTTTGATAACATGCTTGTTTGATAACACGATGTGTGATGTGATGTTGGCATGGTGTACATAATAGCCCCGAGCTCAATTTAATTATTTATCGCTTTTCACGGCCTGCGAACGTTAGTGTTAGCGTGTAATTATTCTTTCAAGGTGTGGTCGTCGAACCACTTGTTTGTAATATTTATTTATTCCCGACCTGCGAGTCGTGTATTAAATTGTAATATTTTACTCAAGATGAAGAAAGGGCGAAAAGGTCATTTGGTGGCTTTTCGGGTGTTGGCGTCGGCTTGGAGTCGGTGGAGCTCAAGAAGCTAGTGGGAGTTAGTTTAGGGGGCTATTATGTGCATATTTATCGCTTTATGCTTGGTTTAGTTTATGCATGATTAATTCTGTGTTTTAGTATTGCATGCTTAACTTTATTTACCGAGCATATCACCTCACATGCAAAGATAAAATTGGAATTTTAATCCTTGTGTGTGAGCCCTTAGAATCGTCATTACATTGGATGTAGTTGACGGGTTCGAAGGAAGAATTACATTGGATGTAATTTGAGGCATCATTGCATTTGGAATGTAGTTGATGTGCTCATCGCATCTAGGATGTGTCAAAGTTTTAAACACAACCGGACAAGTAAAAACGGGTCATGTCCGATACCTCCCAATTATCAACACCTTACTACCTCCCCGTCCTATGGGTGTCGTGCGCATTAGCGGGGTAGTAGGTTTGGACGACATATGTGGGTGTCGTGCGCATTAGCGGAGCACCTACATAGTGACGAGCCATAGTTGAAAATTGGTGGACCCGACTACGATTCTCAGCCTGAGGTTGAGCTAGGGTAACAGATAGGGTAAGCCGTGTACATAAGTGCATACCCTAGCCAAGAGTCACATTGGATGTGATTGGATGGAGTCCTACCTACATAGCTCGATTAAGTGGTGAGCATTAGTTCAGCTTAATCGAGTGAATCAAGGATCTTGGTTTCAGATTCTAAAGGTTTAGGATCTTGATCTTCATAAAATTAATTCAGTTTACTGATTGAATTTTATCTGTTGTAGATCAAATGGCAAATTCAGCGAACATTAGTAGTTTGTCATTAAAAACCATTCTTGACAGGGTCAAGCTAAATGGGACAAACTATTTGGACTGGTACAGAATTTTGAGGATAGTCCTCAAGTCTGAACGCAAAGAATATGTCCTTGACAAGGCTGTCCCTAAGACCATATCAGAGTTACATGAAGTGTCATTAACTACTGAGAAGAATATCTCAGGGATCTGGGATCCAAGGATATTCTGATGGTCAACAAGGGAATTGGAAGTGGCAAGGGCTGGGACCATGTGCAATTGGCAGGAAAGATGAGACACCTGAGAATGTCTGCTTCTACTGCCAACAGCCTGGTCATTGGAACCGGGATTACAGGAAGTTCACGGCTGATCTGAAGAAGGGCAGTGGGACTGCGCCTTCATCAAATAGCCTGGATGATCTGAAGAAGGGCAGTAGGACTGCGCCTTCATCAGGAAACCTGGCTGATCTAAGGAAGGGCGGTGGGACCGTGCCTTCATTCGGTATTAACTCTATAGAGCTACACCTCTCTACTTCCAAAGATTCATGGGTATTAGATACCATGACTGAATCTCACACATGCACTAATATATGGTGGCTGAAAGTAGGAGAGATTTGGAAAGCACGAAATGGACCTCAGAGTTGTGGCAACTGCTGTAGGATCCATGAGTCTTGCTTTGCCAAGAGGCCTTGTCTTAGTATTGTATAATGTATATTGCATACCTACTTTTAGTAGGAATATTATATCTGTATCCGTGTTTGACAAGGAAGGATATAATGTTAATATTGGAAATGGAGTTTTCAATGTTCTATGCAATGATATGTTTTATACCAGTACTGACATGGTTGGAGGATTGTACATATTAGATATGGGTAACAATGCCTCAAGTTCTATATATTCCGTTAATACCAAGAGGTCTAAATCCAACGATTTAAACCTAACTCTGTGTGTAGACCAATAAGTTCACTTGCCAGGAGGGGTTTTAGCTACTTTATCACCTTTACTGATGATTACAGTAAATATGGTTATGTCTATTCGGTGAGACATAAGTCTGAAGCTTTTGATAAATTCAAAGAGTTTAAGACTATAGTAGAAAACCAGCTCGACAAAGGTATTAAGGCACTTCGATTGGATCGAGGTGGAAAATACTTGACCACATAGTTATTAGATCATCTAAAAGAGAATGAGATCCTTTTGGAATGGACTCCTCTTAGGTCACTGTAGTTGAAAGGTGTAGCCAAACGGAGAAATCGGACATTGTTAGACAATGGTCTGTTCCATGATTAGTTGGACTGATCTCCCAATCTCTTTTAGGGGTTTTGCTCTAGAGACGACCGCATTCATAGTGAATCGGGCTTCGACGAATGGTGTGGAAGGGACACCATTTTAAAAATGGTACGGGATGATGCCCGCTTTGTCCTTCCTAAAGATTTGTGGTTGCGAGGCTTATGTGAAACATTTGGTTTCGACTAAGCTCGAACCAAGATCTGAGATATGCACCTTCGTGTGGTATCCCAAAGCAACAAGGGGATACTATTTCTACAATCCCAGTGAGAACATGGTGTTCGTCGCTTGGGGTGGGGTCTTTATGGAAAAGAAGTTTTGTTTAACAAAGACGTCATTGGGAGGACTATGCATCTCGAAGAAATTCAGGATGGTACAGATCTGTCTAAACCAATTGACCACCCAGTAGAAAGGAGCCAGAGATTGTCGTAGAGTGAGAACCAATTCCTGTTACAATTCCGGAAGGTCCAAGGCGATTTGAAAGGGTCAGTCTTCCACCTCCAAGATATCGTATCCGGAGGTGACAATGAAGTCATGGTGGATCACGATGATCCAGCCACCTTTCAGGAAGTCGTGGATGGGCCCGACTCCGAGTTATGGCTGGGAGCCATGAGGGGGGAAATGCAATCCATGTCGGACAACCGAGTCTGGGAACCGGTTGATCCCATCAATGGTGTGAGGACCATCGGATGCAAATGGATCTTCAAGGTGAAGATGGACATGGACAACAACCCTCTGACCTACAAAGCTCAACTGGTGGCGAAAGGTTATAGGCAGATCCAATGGATTGACTATGAGGAAACCTTCTCACTAGTGGCTATGGTCAAAATCGATCCAAATTCTTCTTGACATAACTGAGTATCATAATTACGAGATATGGCAAGTGGATGTCAAAACCGCTTTCCTAAATAGAAATTTGACTGAGTACGTTTGTATGTCTCGGCCCAAAGGTTTTGACGATCCGAAGAATACGGGAAAGATTTATAAGTCGTTGAAATCCATTTATGGATTAAAACGAACTTCTCGGAGTTGGATCCTTCGTTTTGATGAAGTTGTAATTGGATTTGGCTTAATCAAGAACGAGGATGAATCTTGCGTTTATAAGAAGGCTAGTGGGAGCAAG
Organism: Erodium maritimum; assembly: GCA_963921825.1. NCBI lineage: Eukaryota > Viridiplantae > Streptophyta > Magnoliopsida > Geraniales > Geraniaceae > Erodium > Erodium maritimum. The sequence goes on along the minus strand of OY997596.1, from coordinate 23,401,915 downwards.
ATTACCTTTCTGGTTCTCATTGAAAACGACATCACAACCTTGCACGAGACTAAAGCTTGGTTGAGGAAGAGTTTTTCAATAAAGGACTTAGGTGATGCTTCTTATATCTTTAGGATTAAGATATGTAGAGATCGCACCAAGAGGGTCTTCGATTTAAGTCAGGGAACCTATGTGAACAAGGCATTGAGTAGGTTCTTAATGCTCGATTCAAAGAAAGGACTCTTACCCACTAGTCATGGCATTCATCTCAGCAAGACTCAGTGTCCTAAGACACCTGATGAGCTTAAAAGGATGATGAGAATCCTATGCGCCTGGGGGCAGGATCGATCATATATGCCATGACATGTATGAGACCGGCTGTCTCGTAAGCCTTATGTTGTACCAGTAGACATCAGTCTAACCCGGGAAAGATGATGTTGAACTAGTCGTCGAAGGATGAGTAGACGTTAGTTTTCCAAGACAAATCCAGATGACTTTAGAAGTCAGTCAGGATATGTGTTTATGCTGAATGGCAGAGCTTTAGCTGGGAGAGCGTAAAGCAAGATACCATTGCCGAATCTACAACAGAGGCCAAGTACATGGATGCTGCAGAGGCAGCTAAGGAGGCTATGTGGATTTGGAAATTCACGGCAGGGTTGGATGTAATTAAAAACCCATCCAGCCCGGTGAATCCATTTTGCGACAACACAAGGGCCATTGCGCAAGCTAAAAGCCCAGATCGCATAACAAATCCAAACATGTACTACGGCGTATCCATCTAATCAGAGAAATACTGAATTGAGGTGAAGTGAAGATAACCTATATTGCAACAGATAATAACATAGCCAACCCTTTGACTAAGGTGGTGTCGCTGCCTGAACATGTTAGACATGTAAAGTCGATGGGGACATATTGGAGTTTAGATTGGAACTAGGGCAAGTGGGAGATTGTTAGTCTTAGTGCCCATAGTTCAATCCTAAATGTCCAAATGTATATATCATCGTTAGCAATAAAATCAAAACGGCTTTATATTACTTATGTGTTGGAGTAATATATCGATGTGTGCTCTGATCTATGCCCACCATGCGAATAGAACCATAGATTTAGATAGATCACACTCGATGGGTCCCTAGTCAACAAAGTTTCATTAGAAGCGACTAGTATGAAAGATGCCTCTTTATGGCTTACGTTCTGTTAGTCATTGGAATGGGATTCCGGAGTCTGATCATAGATATCATGTGGGACATGATATTGGACGACCCGCCCTGAATATGTGCCATAGATTAAGTCATGAACATATTCAGTGTTGTAGCTTGTCATGTATCCTTAGACCAAGGAGTCTTTGTGATCGCTATGTAGTCAACAACATAGTTTGACCTGAGCCTAACGTTGTCCGTAACAGGGCTTCCATAACGGCCAGGATTGGCTTGGGGACGGGCTACATGAGTGACACGAAAGACGGCTAAGGGATTTATCCCTCATACTAAGGTATGGGAAAGATATCGGTTCTCGGCCGCTTGATCGAGAGTGACTGGAAGAATAGCATGGCCATGCACATGATACTGGGTATCATATCTTCAGTCATCTCACATATCAAGGAACGGTGATTGAGAATAATAAGGATGACGGCTCTATGCCTTATCTCAATCAGGATATCGGAGATAAAAGGATAATGACAGGGACGACGGAAAGGTTAGAATTGACAGGGTCGATTCGTTATGTAGTGTCAGGCAATACTAAAGTCTCGTTAGTTGCCACTTAAATAGGATCAAGTAAAATGAGATTTTACGTTGATCTATTGACATGCATAAACCTAAGGGTCACACCGGAGGATGAAACTCATTGACACATTTATGGAGAATGGCCAAAAGGGAGTTGTCTCGGGACATGACCAAAACTGGGTTTTGGGTCATGTGCCCGTAAGTGAATAGGACTTTACGGATCAAGACAAGGCTTGGAGTCTTGGGATTGATCGCGTCGGATAATGTTGGACATTTCCGGTATGGAAGGCATGGAGGCGATGAGCGAATCACGGGACCTCGTTGGAAATGGCCACGGGCCATGTTTCAAGAGGCCCATGAAAGGCCCATGCAACCAAGGCCCATGGAACTAATTAATCAAGTCTTGATTAATTAGTACTAAGTAAGCAAGACAAGGATTATGGTGTTGGTGATTCACCACCTAACCCAATCTTGTCTTGCCATACTTTGTCCTATTTACACCTTACTTGACACCATACTTGTCTCATGCCTTTAGTTGGACAAGTATGGGTTTTGTTATGTTTAAGTCATCTTTTTTCAACATAACAAACACAAGACAAGAATAGGAAACACATTTTCTCTCCCTCTTCCATGGCCATTTCGGGTTTGGCTAGTTTCCACCTCCATTTTTGTGTTCTTGAGTCCTCAAAGAGAAGAACTACGTGGCTTTGATTCCCATGTGGATACGTAGGCGTCTTGGAGACTCAAGCCAATCATTCGTTAACCGGTGTTCTTGTTTTGGTAAGAGATAGTGCTGAATTTTTCTCTTATGAATCCATTCTTTGTTAGTTGTTTCATGGTTTTAATCGTCTCTTGGTTTGTATTGATTTTCCGCTGCGAGTTGGTTCATCTCCAACCCTACCTCGAGACCCAACATTCTGACCATCAGAATATCTGTGGATCCCAGATCCTTGATATTCTTCTCAACATATAATACAAGCGTTCCATGTAACTCTGATATGGTCTTGTCCATATCGTGCATGTGCTAGTTCATGATGAACTCAACATACGCACGAGGATTGGAGCGCAGAATCATATCTGCTGTCAACTATGATTCTATCTTAAGACCCAGTCCATTAAGATTTAAGATGTTTGAGATGCCCTTTTATTTCTGCACATTAGGGATATCCTTGTCAAGAAAATATCCTTTGAGTTTGAATTTGAGGACTATCCTCAAATATCTGCACCATTCCGGATAGTTTGTCTCATTAAACTTGACCCCGTCAACTATTGTTTTTAATGATAAACTACTGTTTACTTTCCATTTGATCTTTACGACAGACAATTTTCTAAAGATCTAGTTCAAACACCAACCATTTGATTTAAAATCCAAGAACCAAGAACCTTGATTCACTCGACTGATCTGAACGAAGGCTCACCATTCAATCAAGATATGTAGGCCGAACCCCGTCCGATCACATCCCATGTGACTCTTTGATAGGGTATGTACATATGTACACGACTTACCCTAGGTGATACCCTAGCTCAACCCTGGTTGAGAATCGTAGCCGTGTCAACCATTTCTCGACTATGACCTGATCTATGCAGGTGCTCTGCTAAGGCGCACGACACCCGCATATGTCGTCCAGACTTATTACCCTGCCTTCCTATGGATGCTCCACGATGGCGTACAACACCCATAGGATGAGGAGGTATTAGGTGCCGAGAACCTGGGAGGTATCTGACATGACCCGTGTTTACTTATCCTGTTGTGTTTTAAACTTTGGAACATCCTAGATGCGATGAGAACATCAACTACATTCCAAATGTAATTATGCCTCCAATTACATCCAATGTAATGACGATTCTAAGGGCTCACAAACAAGGATCAAAAACCAATTTTATCTTTGCATGTGAGGTGATATGCTCTGTAATTAAAGTTAAGCATGAACTTCTCAAACTCATAGAGTTAATCATGCAAAAAAATAAACCAAACATATAGCGATAAATATGCACATAATAGCCCCCTAAAGTAACTCCCACTAGCTTCTTCAGTTCCACCGACTCCAAGCCGATGTCAACACCCGAAAAGCAACCAATTGACCTTTTCTCCCTTTCTTCGACTTGAGCCAAAGATTAAAATTGAATATTGACTCGCAGGTCGGGAATTAATATATATTACATATAAGTGGTACGATGACCACACCTCGAAAAAATAATTACGCGCTAACTTTAACGGCTTACAGGTCGTGAAAAACGATAAATAATTCAATCAAACTCGGGGATATTATGTATACCATGCCAACATAAAATCACATATCGTGTTAGCAAAAAACGGTGTTATCAAACGTCATATGATTTTCCGGTTTTAACTAATAGCCAAGTTTCGAAAAATTTTGATACTCGGTTTATCGAAACCGTTCAAAATTGAAACTTTTGAACATTTGATTTTTGAGTTTGTAAAGACGGTTCCAAAATCGTCATGACTAACAAAACGGTTTAGCTCTGCATATCAACCATCCAATGGTCATGCTTGTCCTAGCTCCGTCCAATGGAGCACCGGTCGGTCCCGGTTTCGGCTACCGAGACTCGAAAAATCAAACTTTTTTCAAAAATTAAAGCTTTGATATAATTTTAACTAATTCATTTTTCATGCACTAAATCAATAAACAAGAATTTAAAACAGGTTATCAAACAATTTAGGAAAGCAATATGCTCAACACCGTCTTGTGAATCCCGAAGGTAACACGGCTCTGACTCCACTGGTGGGTCTCATTGGAGGGTATGAACACATACTCATAGCGGAAGCAAATAAAAGTCAAGACCTAGTCATGGAAACACTACCAAATATTAGATACACAAGGGCATAAATCAACACAAGTGTTCTTACCAATTGTTCAAGAACACGAGAAGAGAAGTGAACACCAAGGAAAGGATGATCGGCTTGCGTCTCCAAGACGCTTACGTATCCACCCCGAGAATAAAATCCACGTAGTTCTTGAGTTTGAGGACTCAAGCACACAACAAGATGGAGAGAGCAAGCCAAACATGAAATTGTTGAGAGAGAGGAAGAGATGTTGTTCTTCTTTTTGTGTGTTGTGTCTTATTATGTTGAAAAGATGACTCTTAAGTCATCTTATCGCATCAACATAATAGAATAATAGTAAATAGGACAATAGATGGTCTAAAGTAGCTAGAAGTTGAAGGTAAGTTGGTGGATTAAATCACCAACTACCTAATCTAACTAGTTTAGTTAGAACCATTTAGTTCAGACTTAACTAGTTAGAACCATATCTATTATATTCTCAAACCCACATCCCTCTTATTCTCAAACTCACATGCCTCCTATTCTCAGACTCACGTCCCTCCTATTCTCAAACTCACATCTCTCATATTCTCATACCACATCCCTCATATTCTCAACTCGCATAACCATATTCTCAACCCGCGGCACCTATATTCTCAAACTCACATCCCTCATATTCTCAAACTCATATCCCTCATATTCTCAAACCATATCACTCGTATTATCAACTCACGTCACCATATTCTCAACCCACAACACCTATCTTCTCAAACTCACATCCCTCTTATTCTCAAATTCACATCCTTCTGTTTCTCAAACCATATTGTCATATTCTCAACTCGCATCACCATATTCTCAACCCACAACACCTATATTCTCAAACCTACATCCCTCATTTTCTCAAACTCACATCCCTCATTTTCTCAAACCATACCCCTCATATTTTCAACTCACATCACAATATTCTCAATACACAACTATATTTGGAAACCACATCACAAGTTTTCGCACTCATATCCACACATCCATATCCCATATCCAAAACCACGTCAAAATATATTCAATACACTACTTGTTTGAAAGCCCTTGAAAAAGCAAGAATATTGGCACAAGAAAAAAAGTAAATCGGAGTTGAAACGAAACGTGAACCATTAAATTAGTAAACTTTATCTAAAAAATGAGGGGGGGGGGGCATTTTCTGAGCACGACACTTGGCGCGTTGTGGTTGAATTCGTAGGTTCAATATTCTCAAACACATATCCCTCTTATTCTCAAACCATATCCCACATATCCTCAATTCACATCACCATATTCTCAACCTGTAACACTTATATTCTCAAACCCACATCCCTCTTACTCTCAAACTCACATTTCTCTTATTCTCAAAACATACCCTCATATTCTCAAAGTACATCACCATATTCTCAACCCACAATATCTATATTCTCAAACCCACATCCCTCATATTCTCAAACCATATCCCTCATATTCTCAACTCACATCACAATATTCTCAATCCACAACACCTATATTTGGAAATCACATTACAACTTTTCGCACTCATATCCACAGATCCACACCTTGTATCCAAGAACACGTCAAAACATATTCAATACACTACTTATTAGAAAGCCCTTGAAAAAAACAAGAACATTGGCACAAGAAAAAAATAGATCGGAGTTGGAACGAACTGGGAATCATTAAATTTATAAACTTGATTAAAAAAGGGTCGTTTCTGAGCATAAGGTGAAATGTCGTCTTTACCATCCAACATATTTTACTTTATGCATAGACCTTAAGCAACAATTTTCTTTTCATGATCTTTATTTTCCTATTCAGGGATGTGGAGGTGACAGCCCACGTCCCTGAGTTTTAGCAAAATACTAGTGATACCTCTACTTCATGTGGGTTCGACCAGTACTTAACCGTCAAATATATTGCTTGATGATTGTGTCCCGATGCACGTAAAAAGAGGGATTTGACGCATAGTCATCACCATCATCAACAAGTATACGTGATATCTGTAAATATTCTTCTATCCCACACATGAGCACGTCGGGTTATAATATGCCAACGAGCTTGAAGAACTTTGGATGCTCTTTCGACATTCTTCCTCACCCTTTCTTTACGTCGGGTAAACATTACATCCTTCTTCGAGATTAGGTCTGGTATAATTTTAACAAACCGACTCCACATTTAGTAAGGATTGTCATAGGTCGCATCGTTGACTATATATTCCATGTTTTGTTGTTCACCTCGTAGCACTTCCGTGAATGAGAGTTTTTTTGAAACGAGCATAGAGGTATTGTATTACTGTAAAATGGAAACCTTACAGGTTAGGGCATAATTTCCCAGGATTCCAGATATTTGTCCCGGTCGACCGTAGTGCACCCGGCGCTCATGGATCCATAAAAATAGTCTACTTTTGATCGCAGATCCGAACTCAGGAGTTCCCCGCACCGACATTTCAAAAATAATAAAATTCAAAGTCCTAATCCAAACTAACCAAAGACTTATTCGACCTAATGCTAAAAGCAAAACAGACCTAAAAGAAGCTGAAAGTAATGCCTTGACTGCGGCTTTCCCAAGACTTCCCGATAGTGGTAGTCCCAGGTCTGTGGATATAGGTCCCAAAGTGACCTTTCCACCCCCGCCGGGTCTTATCATTCTCCCTGCGGAGGGCCATGCCCCCCCCCCCCCATCTGCATCTCTTGGCCATGCGCCAGCCTGACCTCCTCGTGACTCTCCTCCATGCAAGGTGCTTCTTCGGGTGCCCCTGTCCCGCTTGGCTGAATTGTATACGTCGTTGGGTCCCTTGGCTCCCCGGCCATTATGACCGGTGTAGTGTTCACTCCCCCGATATGGGTTGGGGAAAATGAGTCTTGCGTGTCCACAGTAGTCCTCTGCATTCCCAATCTGGTCTTTCGGGGTCGAGGTGTTGGGTCTCGTGGTAGGGTTGGAGATGAACCAACTCGCAGCGGTAAATCATTGAAAACCAAGAGACGATTAAAACCATGAAACAACTAACAAAGAATGGATTCACAAGAGAAAAATTCAGCACTAGTTCTTACCAAAACAAGAACACCGGTTAACGAATGATTGGCTTGAGTTTCCAAGACGCCTACGTATTCACATGGGAATGAAAGCCACGTAGTTCTTCTCTTTGAGGACTCAAGAACACAAAAATGGAGAAGAAATGTAGTCTTGGCCGAAATTGCTCTTGGGAGGGAGAGAAAATTGTGTTTCCTATTCTTGTCTTGTGTTTGTTATGTTGAAAAAAGATGACTTAAACATAACAAACCCCATACTTGTCCAACTAAAGGCATGGGACAAGCATGGTGACAAGTAAGGTGTAAATAAGACAAAGTATGGCAAGACAAGATTGGGTTAGGTGGTGAATCACCAACACCTTAATCCTTGTCTTGCTTACTTAGTACTAATTAATCAAGGCTTGATTAATTAGTTCCATGGGCCTTTCATGGGCCTCTTGGAAAATGGCATGTGGCCATTTCCAACGAGGTCCCGTGATTCGCTCATCACCTCCAAGCCTTCCATACCGGAAATGTCCAACATTATCCGACGCGATCAATCCCAAGACTCCAAGCCTTGTCTTGATCCGTAAAGTTCTATTCACTTACGGGCACATGACCCAAAACCCAGTTTTGGTCATGTCCCGAGACAACTCCCTTTTGGCCATTCTCCATAAATGTGTCAATGAGTTTCATCCTCCGGTGTGACCCTTAGGTTTATGCATGTCAATAGATCAACGTAAAATCCCATTTTACTTGATCCTATTTAAGTGGCAACTAACGAGACTTTAGTATTGCCTGACACTGCATAACGAATCAACCCTATCGACTCTAACATTTCCGTCGTCCCTGTCATTATCCTTTTATCTCCGATATCCTGATTGAGATAAGGCATAGAGCCGTGTCATCCTTATTATTCTCAATCATTGTTCCTTGATATGTGAGATGACTGAATACATGATACCCAGTATCATGTGCATGACCATGCTATTCTTTCAGTCACTCTCGATCAAGCGGTCGAGAACCGATATCTTTCTCATACCTTAGTATGAGGGATAAATCCCTTAGTCGTCTTTCGTGTCACTCATGTAGCCCGTCCCCAAGCCAATCCTGGTCGTTATGGAATCCCTGTTACGGACAACGTTAGGCTCAGGTCAAACTCAGTTGTTGACTACATAGTGATCACAAAGACTCCTTGCTCTAAGGATACATGACAAGCTACAACAATGAATATGTTCATGACTTGATCTATGGCACATATTCATGTCGGGTCGTCGACTCCGGAATCCCATTCCAATGACTAGCAGAACGTAAGTCATAAAGAGCCATCTTTCATACTAGTCGCTTCTAGTGAAGCTTTGATGACTAGGGACCCATCGAGTGTGATCTATCTGTTGGGTCTCGAGGTAGGGTTGGAGATGAACCAACTCGCAGCGGAAAATCAATGAAAACCAAGAGACGATTAAACCATGAAACAACTAACAAAGAATGGATTCACAAGAGAAAAATTCAGCACTATTTCTTACCAAAACAAGAACACCGGTTAATGAATGATTGGCTTGAGTCTCCAAGATGCCTACATATCCACATGGGAATCAAAGCCACGTAGTTCTTCTCTTTGAGGACTCAAGAACACAAACATGGAGGTGGGAGCTTGCCAAACCCGAAATGGCCATGGAAGAGGGAGAGAAAATGTGTTTCCTATTCTTGTCTTGTGTTTGTTATGTTGAAAAAAAAAACTTAAACATAACAAAACCCATACTTGTCCAACTAAAGGCATGTGACAAGTATGGTGTCATGTAAGGTGTAAATAGGACAAAGTATGGCTAGACAAGATTGGGTTAGGTGGTGAATCACCAACACCTTAATCCTTGTCTTGCTTACTTAGTACTAATTAATGAAGACTTGATTAATTAGTTCCATGGGCCTTTGTTGCATGGGCCTTTCGTGGGCCTCTTGGAACATGGCCCGTGGCCATTTCCAACGAGGTCCCGTGATTCGCTCATCGCCTCCATGCCTTCCATACCGGAAATGTCCAACATTATCCGACGCGATCAATCCCAAGACTCCAAGCCTTGTCTCGATCCGTAAAGTCCTATTCACTTACGGGCACATGACCCAAAACCCAGTTTTGGTCATGTCCTGAGACAACTCCCTTTTGGCCATTCTCCATATATGTGTCAATGAGTTTCATCCTCCGGTGTGACCCTTAGGTTTATGCATGTCAATAGATAAACGTAAAATCCCATTTTACTTGATCCTATTTAAGTGGCAACTAACGAGATTTTAGTATTGCCTGACACTGCATAGCGAATCGACCCTGTCGATTCTAACCTTTTCGTCGTCCCTGTCATTATCCTTTTATCTCCGATATCCTGATTGAGATAAGGCATAGAGCCGTCATCCTTATTATTCTCAATCATCGTTCCTTGATATGTGAGATGACTGAAGATATGATACCCAGTATCATGTGCATGGCCATGCTATTCTTTCAGTCACTCTCGATCAAGCGGCCGAGAACTGATATCTTTCCCATACCTCAGTATGAGGGATAAATCCCTTAGCCGCCTTTCGTGTCACTCATGTAGCCCGTACCCAAGCCAATCCTGGCCGTTATGGAAGCCCTGTTACGGACAACGTTAGGCTCAGGTCAAACTCAGTTGTTGACTACATAGCGATCACAAAGACTCCTTGGTCTAAGGATACATGACAAGCTACAACACTGAATATGTTCATGACTTAGTCTATGGCACATATTCAGGGCGGGTCGTCCAATATCATGTCCCACATGATATCTATGATCAGACTCCGGAATCCCATTCCAATGACTAACAGAACGTAAGCCATAAAGAGCCATCTTTCATACTAGTCGCTTCTAGTGAAGCTTTGTTGACTAGGGACCCATCGAGTGTGTTCTATCTCGATCTATGGTTCTATTCGCATGGTGGGCATAGATCAGAGCACACATCGATATATTACTCCAACACATAAGTAATATAAAGCCGCTTTAATTTTATTGCTAACGATGATATGTACATTTGGACATTTAGGATTGAACTACGAGCACTAAGACTAACACTATCTCGATCTATGGTTATATTCGCATGGTGGGCATAGATCAGAGCACACATCGATATACTACTCCAACACATAAGTAATATAAAGTCGCTTTAATTTTATTGCTAACGATGATATATACATTTGGACATTTAGGATTGAACTACGGGCACTAAGACTAACACGAGGACCGATTGTCGGACTGTATTTCAGCAGGCCTCTAAGGTTCCCCGGCAGGAGCTCTTGAGTGTAAAGGCGGCTGGAGCCCTAAGGCCTAGTGGTTGGCGAGGCAGTTGTCCCTGTGGTTGCAATTCTATTTCCTCCTCAACCGGATTGAACATTTCCGGTATTGTGGTGTCTTCCACCGGAGTGATCACAATCACCGTCTTGGACCCTGGAGGCTTCGAACCTCGTCCCTTGACCGTCGGCGATGTTGGTAGAGGAGCCCTAATGGGGTTCCACTGTCCGGGAGGGATCTGGAACAATGTCGGCGATGACCCTACGAGACCAGACTCAAGCGCCCCTCCATGCAGACGGTGTCCGACCAGTCCCGACTGGGTGTACGAAGCCGGAGAATAAGATGGATGACCGCGTCTCCGATATGGTTCGAGCATATGCCACGTTGGTACCGGACAAGGGTACCAGGGCGGGTGATTGACGAGGGGGCAGTGGTGCAGAATAAGGCGGCGGGGCGTGAGGTGCTGCGGCAGCCCATGCACGGACCGATTGGAGCCATGGCGGCGGTGCTGCAATCCAGGTGGAGGAACGAGAGGGTAGGGGATCCATGGACGGTCAGGTTGCATGATGGAGCCGGAGGGGAAGGTCAGGGACGCTCCTGGGAGGCTCCGGCGGCGATGGAGATCACCCTTGACAGGGTCAATAACCGAACCCTAAAAGGGTTTTGGGTGAACCCTAGTCAGGGTTTGGGAGAGCGCTAAATGTATTATCTCTTGAAGTTTATCATTCAAACGCTACTTTCTTAATTACTCCAATATGCATACATGAAGGAAAAGGAGCAAACAAAAAAAGATAATGGGATGGATGGCATGGTGTGGAGGCAGTGGAAGGAATCCGTGAATGAGAGTTATTTACTATAAAAATATCGTTGTTCAACCGGATCGTAGCATAATAGGCATACACATGTAGTCAAGACTTCTAATAATGTTTAGGAAAACCCCGTCTCTTGTTGATCCGCAATAAGCATCTCATATCATGCGCATTTGGTTTCCTTACATACTCTTGCACGAATTTCGCTATCACCCTTTGTAAGAACTAAATCTCATCATTTTGAAAATTAATATAATCCACAATGCAACCGTGTATTTCTGGTGTGAACTTTAACTCCAATTTTGAACTGAATCTCCAATTTTCAACATCGACATTGTTTCGTGGGTAAATTACATCTGACTACTCCAAACTATACGCGTTTAACGTTTAACTACCCCAAAGTTAAGTCGTAACAATTACCTACCCCGAACTAACGGTTTGTAACGATGTTGGTCACTTTCCATCCATGGCTGTTAACTTTTCTGTAAAATGACGAAACTACCATCCATTGTTATCCATATTTACACCCTTATACCATTCAAACCCTAAAATCTATTTTTTCTTATCAAATCATAATATTTATAAAGTGATTTAATTTTTTTTAAATTTCTATTTTGTTTTTAAAAAATCAGTCTTTTAATTTGAAATTTATATATATATAGTGTCAAAATTTTCTTTTTAAATCGAATATGTTTTTATTTTTTATTTTCATTTATTTTAATTTAAAAATCATTTTTATTTTATAAAAATGAAAACATTATTATAAAAAATCAGTTTTATTTAAAAATCGTTTTTATCTTAAACAATCAGTTTTTTGTATATGAAATCAGTTTTATATTGTAATTTATTTTCAATTCTTTTTATTTTTAAATTCATTAGATCTGTTCGACCAGTTCATCCCCAAATTTTTTTCCGGTCAGTTCATCAATTGCTAGACAAATTACAAATTCGTTTTTCTTTCAAGAACAGAAAATCGTGAATTGAGAACTTGAGCAGAGGAAACTCAGAAGGGGATGAGAGAACCACCACCACACGAACCCAACCCCCATCTCACATCTCCAAAACTTAGATCTCACTTCTCCTTCTCTGAAATCGCAACCACGGACAGAACCACCACCACACGAACCCAACCTCCATCCAACCACGGCCAAAGCATGAGCATAGCCAAATCTTGAGCAGAGGAAACCCAGATGGGGAGAAGAGAAGTATCTCAGAGAAGAAACATACAGATCTGACCTAGAAATTGGGTGAGAAATTGGGGCCGGTTGAGCTTATGGATGGCGCCGTGGTTTTGCGGTGGTGGCTTTGCGTCTCCCCCACGATTGTGATTGTAGAGATGGTTGCAAGAGGACGGCGTCGTCGTGAATCTGCGAACGGATGCGAGAGGGGAGAGAATCGTATGAGAGAGGAATGGAGGAGAGAGAATGGGCTGAGAAATTTAGGTTATATGCTTTTTTATATATTTTAATTTTGATAAATATGTAAGAAAAATGAAAGTCAATAGATATAAACAGTAAGGGCAATTTCGGAATTTTAGATTAATGAACAGTAAATAGATGGAAAAGTGGATGGAAGTGACCAACGTCGTTACAAACCGTTAGTTCGGGGTAGGTAATTGTTACGACTTAACTTTGGGGTAATTAAACGTTAAACGCGTATAGTTTGGGGTAGTCAGATGTAATTTACCCTTGTTTCGTCGAGTAGGTTGATCCGCAAAAACCATCCAACAATAGACGATTTGTTTGACTAGACCAAATCATCCGGCCCATTTATGAACAAATGCCGACGATCAAAGAAATTCTTATCAAACTACTCTGACAAAGTTCAAATCTCTTACAACTAAAAGCTTTTAAAAAGAAAACAATAGGCTAAAGTTTTTTTCTTCCAAGGTTATAGGCTAAATTTTAAGATTAAAGAAATAAAACAATCTTTGGGGAGTGATTTAACTACTTAGTTTCTGTACAATACATCCTCTGCGGAAGTCACAAAAATGTCTTCAGGACCAAAGAAGCTGGTGGCTTTCAGTCTTTAGATCTTCTGCATCAAAATCACAATGCCAATCCAAGTTCATTGATAGGCATATAGTAGGCTCTGACTTTCTGAAACAACAGTTTCTCTGCTTATCAACTCCTTAGCAGCGCTTGTAGCATGTTTCAGAAAATGGAAGAGTCTCTGAACATCATTACCTTGCAAAGCAGATCTCAAGTTACACAGGAATTCAGTGAAGTCATCACTGAAGTCTTTGAATCCTTCCTTATAAAAGCACACAGGAGGCTCGCACATGATATCAAGAGATTGTTGTTCTTGTCTGATTGACTCTGCTCCAAGCAAATGCTCTTTTCCCAATCTACTTTTCTCTCTTTGGCTCACAACTGATTCCAACCATGCAGACAATGTATTAGCTCGATCAATACAAGATGCAGGCAACTGTGCAAGCTGGGCCACATTAAGTCCAAAACTCCTCTCTGAAACTCCAGGAACAAGCTTGTACAGGTAAGTAATGTTTTCGTGGTCACTATTTGATGTCAGATACGAGACATGGTATGCTTCTACGGAGCCTGGAAATTCAGTCTTCAGATCAGCAATTTTAGGGTAGTGGGTGACAAAGAGGACCATGCATTTTTTCTTGTCAAGGAGATGATGCAATGTAGCATATGCAATAGCCACACCATCATGCGTGCTGGTGCCTCGACCAAGCTCGTCAATGATAACCAAAGAGCGTGCTGTGCAATTATGGAGTATATGAGAAGCCTCGCTGAGTTCCTCCAAAAAAGAGCTTCTTCCTTGTTGAATACTGTCAGAGGCACCCATTCGAGTGTATATGCCGTCCAACACGTGCAACTTTACTGATGATGCTGGCACAAAGGAACCAACCTGAGCCATGATAGCAATGAGAGCAACTTGGCGAATGTAGCAACTCTTTCCACCCATGTTGGGTCCAGTAACAATCTGACAGTACTCCTTGTTTGCATGCAAATTTGTGTCATTGGGTACAAAACTGTCACCTAATAGAGTCTCGAGGACCGGATGGCGGCCAGATTGGATTTGAATCTGGACAGGTTCATCATCATCAACAAATATTGGACGGACATAATTCCTATTTCTGGCAAGAATAGCAAGTGAATGCAAACAATCCAAAGCAGAGAGTGCACCAACAGCAGCCTGAAACTCAGCATAACTATTACCAAAACCCTTGAGGAAGCTACCCCAAGCAGCTCGGCAAGCAACTGATAGTTCCTCATTTCCCAATGATAACTGGTCCAAAGCGGTCAATACTTCAGGCGGGTGATACCTGATCGTCTTTTTTGTGCTATTTACCTTAACCCAATTCAACGGTACCTTTGCCTCCAAGGGCAACTCTAATAAGTGTGTAGTTCCAGATACACTAACAAATTCCAAAGTGCGCATTTTGAGCTGCTTTCGATACAAACCAATCAGAGAATGCAATTTCTCCTTTGCCAATTGAACTGCTTTCCGTGCTGTAGCAACCTCTGTGAATTGGCCATCAGAAATGATGAACAGGTTTGAAAGGTCTCCTTGGTCAGCCGCTTCTTTGTTTAAGTTAGACAGCAGTTTGGCACCACTGCCAACCACAAAGGGTGAAGAGGCAGTCATAATCAACTTCCTCAGTAGATCAGAATGTACTGTTGCTGCTTGCAAGTTCTCATTGTCTCCTTCTACGTGAAGATGTTGAAGCTGTTTCCCAGCATAAACAATAGCTTGAATAACTGCAATGAACTCAGATGCAGAGGCAGTGCCATGGAAGATTCTTGTTATTCCTCGTTGAATATCAGGTGACCTTCCCAAAGTGGTCAAAACTGAAGAAAGCAGCTGAGTGAACTCAAGATGTTGAATTCTTACTTCATCATCAATGCTTCCAACTGGCAGTGAAGATTTATAAGACCCCATACACTCTGCCATCTCGGCAACAGCATCAAGACGAGAACAAATCATGTTTTCATCACGTAAAGGATGAGCCACCCAATGCCGAAGAAGCCTAGAGCCAAAAACGGTCAGTGTGTGATTCATAGACTGCACCAAGGAGCCACGCTCAGAGCCATCAGTGTAATTCCTCAAGACCTCCAATTGTTGAATTGCATTGGCTGATAGGGTCATCTCCACATTGGTTGAGAAGGCTCGAAAAGAAGCTCCTAGACACATAATCCTTTCAAAACCAAATTGTTTCAGATGACGAATAGTTAAGACCAATGCTTGTACCGCTAAATCTGGCATGCTCATAATTCCCTGAATTGCTGAACTACTACCCCTCAGGTCATCTACTTCCATGCTTTGATCTGTTATATCACCTGCACGCATTTTCTCATACAAGGAGAGGGCTTCCACAAGTGCATCACCATCATTGAAGCCATCTCGTGGGGTGCGCTCTACACGAACATTTGAAGCAGGTCCCGCATAGGCTAGCAAGAACTTCTCTGTTTCCTTTGATAGTGGCTCCCCGAGAAGCAGCTCGGCAGGACTCAAGCTCAAAACCATAGACTCAAGCCCACTCCTGGCGAAGTTGTCATTGAACTCACCATGGACTACATCCCCTGTGGATATCTCAACAGCGACGATACCAATTCTTACATGGTTCTCGGCTCTCGAGTCCGAATTAGTCTTCTCAACAATGCAAGCCAAATACTTGCTCTCCGCCCCACACCCATCATCCACATCCTCTGCAGCCTCCAGTGTGGCCTTGGTGTACAAGGCCGATAACCCGCGAGAAAACGGACCCAACCGGTTGGACCCGTGAGACTTAATGGCCGCAGTTTCAGTCTGCTTCACCACACCCACCTTGTAGCCAGCACTGACCAGCCTCCTGACATGGAAATTCAAGCGGAAAGTGGGTACGCTCGCAGTCATGAAATTGTGATCCAAGTGGGCATAAATCCCCAGAACCCGAGCGGCGATATCAGCATCCTCGCCGAAGAATCTATACCTGTAACCGACCTCCACCATTAAGAGAACATCTGGGTATTTGATTTTGAGCTCCAGGATTTGGAGCTCCAGAGGGGTGTGTTTATTGGGGTTTGAAGACGATGAGCTCTGGGGATTTTGTGGAAGGGGTTGTGAGGGTTCGAGGAGCTTCTGGAGGAATTTGTGGTGGAGCGAAGGGCTGGGACTGTGGATGTGGGGAGAGAGTCTGGGGAGCTTGGGGGAGGGGGAGGGTAGCTGTGAAGAGAGGAGGCGCTTTGAGGGAGAGAAAGAGACAGTGGCGGAGATTTTGGGTTGAGAAGAGGAGGAAGGAGGAGGAGGATCTGATTCTGACGGAGGAGGGTCTTTTGGTTTAGGAGCGAAGAAGCGAGAAATGACTTGCTGCTTCGCTTTTCCCATGGCGGCCTTCTGTTGCTATCGCTGGTGGGTTTGGGGTATATATGAACGATGTTGACGTTGTGTTAGTACAAAATAGTTATAGTTAGCAGGGCCTGCTCGGCCCACTTTCTCACTCTCATGCAAGGTTGTAAAAAATGTTGGGCGCAATTCGGACGGGAAGGGGTCTTAGGCGCTAGGCGGGGATTAATCGGAGATTAATCGGATTATTATTTTGTTATTTTTATTATATATTATCAAAATTTATATTATACTATATAAAAATATTAATAATATCGAACATTAAATATATATTTTTTTAGAGATAATGTAAAGTTTATTTAAATATCGGCAAGAAGGATACTTTGAAGTGGTTCCGGGATGTGACCCCCAGAGCAATTCCAGACAGGGGATGAACAAGCCGCCCTGGCAAGCCAGTGAGCTACTTTGTTCGTTGTCCGCTTTACAAAAACGAGTTGCACGTACTCGAGATTAGTTAATAGGGAAATACTGTTGGGTCTCGAGGTAGGGTTGGAGATGAACCAACTCGCAGCGGAAAATCAAGGAAAACCAAGAGACGATTAAAACCATGAAACAACTAACAAAGAATGGATTCACAAGAGAAAAATTCAGCACTAGTTCTTACCAAAACAAGAACACCGGGTAACGAATGATTGGCTTGAGTCTCCAAGACGCCTACGTATCCACATGGGAATCAAAGCCACGTAGTTCTTCTCTTTGAGGACTCAAGAACACAAAAATGGAGGTGGGAGCTTGCCAAACCCGAAATTGCAAGGGAAGGGAGAGAGAAGTTGTGTTTCCTATTCTTGTCTTGTGTTTGTTATGTTGAAAAAAGATGACTTAAACATAACAAAACCCATACTTGTCTAACTAAAGTCATGGGACAAGTATGGTGTCAAGTAAGGTGTAAATAGGACAAAGTATGGCAAGACAAGATTGGGTTAGGTGGTGAATCACCAACACCTTAATCCTTGTCTTGCTTACTTAGTACTAATTAATCAAGACTTGATTAATTAGTTCCATGGGCCTTGGTTGCATGGGCCTTTCATGGGCCTCTTGGAACATGGCCCGTGGCCATTTCCAACGAGGTCCCGTGATTCGCTCATCGCCTCCATGCCTTCCATACCGGAAATGTCCAACATTATCCGACGCGATCAATCCCAAGACTCCAAGCCTTGTCTCGATCCGTAAAGTCCTATTCACTTACGGGCACATGACCCAAAACCCAGTTTTGGTAATGTCCCGAGACAACTCCCTTTTGGCCATTCTCCATAAATGTGTCAATGAGTTTCATCCTCCGGTGTGACCCTTAGGTTTATGCATGTCAATAGATCAACGTAAAATCCCATTTTACTTGATCCTATTTAAGTGGCAACTAACGAGACTTTAGTATTGCTTGACACTACATAACGAATCGACCCTGTCGATTCTAACCTTTCCGTCGTCCCTGTCATTATCCTTTTATCTCCGATATCCTGATTGAGATAAGGCATAGAGCCGTCATCCTTATTATTCTCAATCAATGTTCCTTGATATGTGAGATGACTAAAGATATGATACTCAGTATCATGTGCATGGCCATGCTATTCTTTCAGTCACTCTCGATCAAGCGGCCGAGAACCGATATCTTTCCCATACCTCAGTATGAGGGATAAATCCCTTAGCCGCCTTTCGTGTCACTCATGTAGCCCGTCCCCAAGACAATCCTGGCCGTTATGGAAGGCCTGTTACGGACAACGTTAGGCTCAGGTCAAACTCAGTTGTTGACTACATAGCGATCACAAAGACTCCTTGGTCTAAGGATACATGACAAGCTACGACACTGAATATGTTCATGACTTAATCTATGGCACATATTCAGGGCGGGTCGTCTAATATCATGTCCCACATGATATCTATGATCAGACTCCGGAATCTCATTCCAATGACTAACAGAACGTAAGCCATAAAGAGCCATCTTTCATACTAGTCGCTTCTAGTGAAGCTTTGTTGACTAGGGACCCATCGAGTGTGATCTATCTCGATCTATGATTCTATTCGCATGGTGGGCATAGATCAGAGCACACATCGATATATTACTCTAACACATAAGTAATATAGAGCCGCTTTAATTTTATTGCTAACGATGATATATACATTTGGACATTTAGGATTGAACTATGGGCACTAAGACTAACAATCTCCCATTTGCCTTAGTTCCAATCTAAACTCCAATATGTCCCCATCGACTTTACATGTCTAACATGTTCAGGCAGTGACACTACCTTAGTCAAAGGGTTGGCTATGTTATCATCTGTTGCAATATCGGTTATCTTCACTTCACCTCAGTTCAGTATTTATCTGATGAGGTGGATACGCCGCAGTACATGTTTGGATTTGTTATGCGATCTAGGCTTTTAGCTTGCGCAATGGCCCTTGTGTTGTCGCAAAATGGATTCACTGGGCTGGATGGGTTTTTAATTACACCCAGCCCAGCCATGAATTTCCAAATCCACATAGCCTCCTTAGCTGCCTCTGCAGCATCCATGTACTTGGCCTCTGTCGTAGATTCGGCAATGGTATCTTGCTTTACGCTTTCCCAACTAAAGCTCTGCCATTCAGCGTAAACACATATCCTGATTGACTTCTAAAGTCATCTGGATTTGTCTTGGAAAACTAGCGTCTACTCATCCTTCGACGACTAGTTCAGCATCATCTTTCCCCCGGGTTAGAATGATGTCTACTGGTACAACATAAGGCTTACGAGACGTCTGGTCTCATACATGTCATGGCATATATGATCGATCCTGCCCCCAGGCGCATAGGATTCTCATCATCCTTTTCAGCTCATCAGGTGTTTTAGGACACTGAGTCTTGCTGAGATAAATGCCATGACTAGTGGGTAAGAGTCCTTTCTTTGAATCGAGCATTAAGAACCTACTCAATGCCTTGTTCACATAGGTTCCCTAACTTAAATCCAAGACCCTCTTGGTGCGATCTCTACATATCTTAATCCTTAAGATATGAGAAGCATCGCCTAAGTCCTTTATTGAAAAACACTTCCTCAACCAAGCTTTAGTCTCGTGCAAGGTTGGGATGTCGTTTTCAATGAGAACCAGAAAGGTAATATTGCTCCCACTACCCTTCTTATAAACGCAAGATTCATCCTCGTTCTTGATTAAGCCAAATCCAATTACAGCTTCATCAAAACGAAGGATCCAACTCCGAGAGGTTCGTTTCAATCCATAAATGGATTTCAACAACTTATAAATCTTTCCTTTATTCTTCGGATCGTCAAAACCTTTGGGCCGAGACATACAAACGTACTTAGTCAAATTTCCAGTTAGGAAAGCGGTTTTGACATCCACTTGCCATATCTCGTAATTATGATACGCAGTTATGTCAAGAAGAATTTGGATCTATTTTGACCATAGCCACTAAGGAGAAGGTTTCCTCATAGTCAATCCATTGGATCTGCCTATAACCTTTCGCCACCAGTTGAGCTTTGTAGGTCAGAGGGTTGCCGTCCATGTCCATCTTCACCTTGAAGATCCATTTGCATCCTATGGTCCTCACACCATTGATGGGATCAACCGGTTCCCAGACTCGGTTGTCCGACATGGATTGCATTTCCTCCCTCATGGCTCCCAGCCATAACTCGGAGTTGGGCCCATCCACGACTTCCTGAAAGGTGGCTGGATCATCGTGATCCACCATGACTTCATTGTCACCTCCGGATACCATATCTTGGAGGTGGAAGATTGATCCTTTCAAATCGCCTTGGACCTTCCGGAATTGTAACAGGAATTGGTTCTTACTCTACGACAGTCTCTGGCTCCTTTCTACTGGGTTGCCAATTGGTTTAGACAGATCTGTACCATCCTGAATTTCTTCGAGATGCACAGTCCTCCCAATGACGTCTTTGGAAACAAAACTTCTTTTCCATAAAGACCCCACCCCAAGCGACGAACACCATGTTCTCACTGGGATGGTAGAAATAGTATCCCCTTGTTGCTTTGGGATACCACACGAAGGTGCATATCTCAGATCTTGGTTCGAGCTTAGTCGAAACCAAATATTTCACATAAGCCTCGCAACCACAAATCTTTAGGAAGGACAAAGCGGGCATCATCTCGTACCATTTTTAAAATGGTGTCCCTTCCACACCATTCGTCGAAGCCCGATTCACTATGAATGCGGTCGTCCCTAGAGCAAAACCCCTAAAAGAGATTGGGAGATCAGTCCAACTAATCATGGAACAGACCATTGTCTAACAATGTCCGATTTCTCCGTTTGGCTACACCTTTCAACTACAGTGACCTAGGAGGAGTCCATTCCAAAAGGATCCCATTCTCTTTTAGATGATCTAATAACTCTGTGGTCAAGTATTTTCCACCTCGATCCAATCGAAGTGCCTTAATACCTTTGTCGAGCTGGTTTTCTACTATAGTCTTAAACTCTTTGAATTTATCAAAAGCTTCAGACTTATGTCTCACCGAATAGACATAACCATATTTACTGTAATCATCAGTAAATGTGATAAAGTAGCTAAAACCCCTCCTGGCAAGTGAACTTATTGGTCTACACACATTCGAGTGTATCAGCCCCAATAATTCACCCGCCCTTTCATCGCGATCGATAAAGGGCACTTTAGTCATTTTTCCCATCAAACAAACCTTGCACCTATCGATCGAATGGAATTCGAATGAACCTGAAAGCCCGCACTTCTGAAGTGCTGATAGGCGCTTCTTGTTTATGCGACCCAAATGACAGTACCATAACAGAGTTAGGTTTAAATCGTTGGATTTAGACCTCTTGGTATTAACGGAATATATAGAACTTGAGGCATTGTTACCCATATCTAATATGTACAATCCTCCAACCATGTCAGTACTGGTATAAAACATATCATTGCATAGAACATTGAAAACTCCATTTCCAATATTAACATTATATCCTTCCTTGTCAAACATGGATACAGATATAATATTCCTACTAAAAGTAGGTATGCAATATACATTATACAATACTAAGACAAGGCCTCTTGGCAAAGCAAGACTCATGGATCCTACAGCAGTTGCCACAACTCTGAGGTCCATTTCGTGCTTTCCAAATCTCTCCTACTTTCAGCCACCATATATTAGTGCATGTGTGAGATTCAGTCATGGTATCTAATACCCATGAAGCTTTGGAAGTAGAGAGATGTAGCTCTATAGAGTTAATACTGAATGAAGGCACGATCCCACCCCCCTTCCTTAGATCATCCAGGTTTCCTGATGAAGGCGCAGTCCTACTGCCCTTCTTCAGATCATTCATGCTATTTGATGAAGGCGCAGTCCCACTGCCCTTCTTCAGATCAGCCGTGAACTTCCTGTAATCCCGGTTCCAATGACCAGGCTGTTGGCAGTAGAAGCAGACATTCTCAGGTGTCTCATCTTTCCTGCCAAGTGCGCATGGGCCCAGCCCTTGCCACTTCCAATTCCCTTGTTGACCATCAGAATATCCTTGGATCCCAGATCCCTGAGATATTCTTCTCAGCAGCTGATGACACTTCATGTAACTCTGATATGGTCTTGGAGACAGCCTTGTAAAGGACATATTCTTTGCGTTCAGACTTGAGGACTATCCTCAAAATTCTGTACCAGTCCAAATAGTTTGTCCCATTTAGCTTGACCCTGTCAAGAATGGTTTTTAATGACAAACTATTAATGTTCGCTGAATTTGCCATTTGATCTACAACAGATAAAATTCAATCAGTAAACTGAATAAATTTTATGAAGATCAAGCTTAAACACCAACAATCAATTCTAAACCTTTAGAATCTGAAACCAAGATCCTTGATTCACTCGATTAAGCTGAACTAATGCTCACCACTTAATCGAGCTATGTAGGTAGGACTCCATCCAATCACATCCAATGTGACTCTTGGCTAGGGTATGTACTTATGTACACGACTTACCCTATCTGTTACCCTAGCTCAACCTCAGGCCGAGAATCGTAGTCGGGTCCACCAATTTTCAACTATGGCTCGTCACTATGTAGGTGCTCCGCTAATGCGCACGACACCCACATATGTCGTCCAAACCTACTACCCCGCTTCCCCATGGATGCTCCGCTAATGCGCACGACACCCATAGGACGGGGAGGTAGTAAGGTGTTGATGATTGGGAGGTATCGGACATGACCCGCTTTTACTTGTCCAGTTGTGTTCAAAACTTTGGCACATCCTAGATGCGATGAGCACATCAACTACATTCCAAATGCAATGATGCCTCAAATTACATCCAATGTAATTCTTCCTTTGAACCCTTCAACTACATCCAATGCAATGACGGTTCTAAGGGTTCACACACAAGGATTAAAATTCCAATTTTATCTTTGCATGTGAGGTGATATGCTCGGTAAATAAAGTTAAGCATGCAATTCTAAAACACATAGAATTAATCATGCATAAACTAAACCAAGCATAAAGCGATAAATTTGCACATAATAGCCCCCTAAACTAACTCCCACTAGCTTCTTGAGCTCCACCGACTCCAAGCCGATGCCAACACCCGAAAAGCCACCAAATGACCTTTTCGCCCTTTCTTCGTCTTGAGTAAAATATTACAATTTAATACACGACTCGCAGGTCGGGAATAAATAAATATTACAAACAAGTGGTTCGACGACCACACCTTGAAAGAATAATTACACGCTAACTCTAACGGCTCGCAGGCCGTGAAAAGCGATAAATAATTAAATCGAGCTCGGGGCTATTATGTACACCATGCCAACATCACATCACACATCGTGTTATCAAACAAGCATGTTATCAAACATCATGTGATTTTCCGGTTTTAATTAATAGCGAAGTTTCGAAATTTTTTGATGCTCGGTTTATCGAAACCGTTCAAAAATGAAACTTTTGAACATTTGATCTTCGAGTTCATCATGACGGTTCCAAACTCGTCATAACTAACAAAACGGTTTAGCCTTGGCATATCAACCATCCAATGGTCATGCTTGGCCTAGCTCCGTCCAACGGAGCCCCGTTCGGTCCCGGTTTCGGCTCCCCGAGAGTCCCGCTCCCGAGACCCGAAAAATCAAATTTTTTTCAAAATTTCCAGATTTGAAATAATTTTCAAAAAATCATTTTACATGTATTAAATCCATAAACAATAATTTAAAACATGTTATCAAACAATTTAGCAAAACAACATGCCAAAAACGAAACTTTCAAGCAAAACCGAAACTTTGAACACCGTCTTGTGAATCCCGAAGGTAGCACGGCTCTGATACCATTGTTGGGTCTCGAGGTAGGGTTGGAGATGAACCAACTCGCAGCGGAAAATCAAGAAAAACCAAGAGACGATTAAACCATGAAACAACTAACAAAGAATGGATTCACAAGAGAAAAATTCAGCACTAGTTCTTACCAAAACAAGAACACCGGGTAACGAATGATTGGCTTGAGTCTCCAAGACGCCTACGTATCCACATGGGAATCAAAGCCACGTAGTTCTTCTCTTTGAGGACTCAAGAACACAAAAATGGAGGTGGGAGCTTGCCAAACCCGAAATTGCAAGGGAAGGGAGAGAGAAGTTGTGTTTCCTATTCTTGCCTTGTGTTTGTTATGTTGAAAAAAGATGACTTAAACATAACAAAACCCATACTTGTCTAACTAAAGTCATGGGACAAGTATGGTGTCAAGTAAGGTGTAAATAGGACAAAGTATGGCAAGACAAGATTGGGTTAGGTGGTGAATCACCAACACCTTAATCCTTGTCTTGCTTACTTAGTACTAATTAATCAAGACTTGATTAATTAGTTCCATGGGCCTTGGTTGCATGGGCCTTTCATGGGCCTCTTGGAACATGGCCCGTGGCCATTTCCAACGAGGTCCCGTGATTCGCTCATCGCCTCCATGCCTTCCATACCGGAAATGTCCAACATTATCCGACGCGATCAATCCCAAGACTCCAAGCCTTGTCTCGATCCGTAAAGTCCTATTCACTTACGGGCACATGACCCAAAACCCAGTTTTGGTAATGTCCCGAGACAACTCCCTTTTGGCCATTCTCCATAAATGTGTCAATGAGTTTCATCCTCCGGTGTGACCCTTAGGTTTATGCATGTCAATAGATCAACGTAAAATCCCATTTTACTTGATCCTATTTAAGTGGCAACTAACGAGACTTTAGTATTTCTTGACACTACATAACGAATCGACCCTGTCGATTCTAACCTTTCTGTCGTCCCTGTCATTATCCTTTTATCTCCGATATCCTGATTGAGATAAGGCATAGAGTCGTCATCCTTATTATTCTCAATCAATGTTCCTTGATATGTGAGATGACTAAAGATATGATACCCAGTATCATGTGCATGGCCATGCTATTCTTTCAGTCACTCTCGATCAAGCGGCCGAGAACCGATATCTTTCCCATACCTCAGTATGAGGGGTAAATCCCTTAGCCGCCTTTCGTGTCACTCATGTAGCCCGTCCCCAAGCCAATCCTGGCCGTTATGGAAGGCCTGTTACGGACAACGTTAGGCTCAGGTCAAACTCAGTTGTTGACTACATAGCGATCACAAAGACTCCTTGGTCTAAGGATAAATGACAAGCTACGACACTGAATATGTTCATGACTTAATCTATGGTACATATGCAGGGCGGGTCGTCCAATATCATGTCCCACATGATATCTATGATCAGACTCCTGAATCCCATTCCAATGACTAACAGAACGTAAGCCATAAAGAGCCATCTTTCATACTAGTCGCTTCTAGTGAAGCTTTGTTGACTAGGGACCCATCGAGTGTGATCTATCTCGATCTATGGTTCTATTCGCAAGGTGGGCATAGATCAGAGCACACATCGATATATTACTCCAACACATAAGTAATATAGAGCCGCTTTAATTTTATTGCTAACGATGATATATACATTTGGACATTTAGGATTGAACTATGGGCACTAAGACTAACAACTAAGACTAACAAATACAATCTGTGATGATTGTCCCTAAAGGAGAGAGAAGTCTTCCTCCTTTATTGATCATATCCACTATGACCTTACAGTCGCTCCTTACTATCGCCCTCTGGTGCGGATGTAGCCTAAGCCAAGTCAACGCATCTCTGATAGCATATGCCTCCACCAGACCCGAGTTCTGGGGGCCATGGAAGGATGTCGATCGGGCCGCCATAATACCCCCCCTTCATCCCTACCTATCCACCCTGTCCCCATCAAATTAGCCGCCGTGAAGAGCGCGCCATCGGTATTTACTGCCCACGTCCCCTGAGTCAGACAGGTCCACGCCTCCGCCGCACTGGGTTGATCCTGGCCTGGTTTGACCTGCTTCTGCCTCTTCCGCTGCATAGCTTCAAGCCATCCTGACTGTAAGTGGAAGGCTGTCTGGAAAACTGCGTGCGCCTGCTGTGTCTGCTGTTCCCAGACCACCTTATTCCTAGCCTTCCACACCTCTCATAGTATACATCCTATTAGACCCCCACTAGCCGGGGGTTACTGCTCAGCGTCCTTTGCAACCATTCGGAGATCGAGAGAGCATCATTGGGGGTGTTCAACTCCGACTTAGCCCAGCACTCTGCCGCAAGTGGACACTGTACTAGAAGATGGAGCTCCGATTCGTCCGCCCTCGAACAGACCGGACACACCGCTTCCACCGCCACATGTCTGTGTTTGAGATTTACTGCAACCTGAAGACATCCTGAGCACGTTCTCCAAAGGAACGTTCGTACTTTAGGTAGGACTTCCATACTCCAGATACGTGTCTAGACGTCCGTCTGAGGTTGGAATACAGCTTGATCTTGTTGGCACATCTCATATGCCGCCTTTACCGTATACTGCCCTAAATAGCTCCCCGCCCAATACCAAGAGTCCGAAATTGCTGATATACTTATTGGGACTGCCAGGATAGCCCTTTGATCATCCTCATCGAACATCTGTCGAATTTTGATGACGTCCCACCTCCGTTCGTGGGTTAACATAATGTCTGAGACCAGTGTTGTAGCCAGGTCGGCCCTCAGTGATTGGACTCGCGACTCAATTCCCACCAGCCACGGCTGATTACCGATCATCGTGGATGTCCCCGGTCCAATCGACCTTCTAGCCCCGTCCCTAACCAGCTCTTGAGCCGATAACAAGCTTTGCCAGACAAAACTTTGGTTGGGTTTCCGGACCGCATCTAGGACCGAGGAGTCCGGATAGTACCTAGCTTTCAGTACCCTTGCCACTAGGGTGGACTCGTCCTGGAGGAGTCTCCACAGTTTCTTTCCCAGTAGAGTTGAGTTGAAGTCATACATATTCTTGAAACCCAGTCCCCCCTCCTCCTTGGGACGGGACATGGTCGTTCACGACTGCCAAATGACACCCTTCCCATCACCCCCAGAAGATTTCCACCAAAATCGGGCCAGCGCCACATTCATCTTCTCCAAAAGGCCTTTTGGAAACCGCATCACACTCATGGTATACGTAAGGATCGCTTGTAGAACCGACTTGACTAATACCTCCTTCCCAGCTCCATTTAGTAGCTTCCCGTCCCATCTCTGAATCCTCTTGAGGACTCTTGTCAGAATATACTGCAGACCCTGCTTCCTACTCCGTCCCATCATATTTGGGATTCCCAGATAGGGGGACGGATGGCTCAGTTCCAGAATCCCCAGAATTCGAACCCCGTCCGCCCGACACGATGGGGACGTGTTGGCACTAAAGAAGAGCGACGATTTTTGTTGATTCACCACTTGCCCTGACGCCTCCTCAAACATACTTAAATAGCCCTTGACCCGTCCCATCTCCAGCGGCGTCGCCTTACAGTATACGTAACAGTCATCCGCAAAGAACAAGTGAGTCAGTGGCGGCGCTCGAGGGGTTATCCGAATTCCATGCAGCTCCCCCGTTGTCTCCGCCCCTTGAAGCAGTCTCGAGAGCCCCTCCATACAGAACAAGAACAAGTACGGGGATAACGGGTCACCTTGTCTGATCCCCCTCTCCGGCTGGACAAACCCCGCTTGTTGCCCACCCGCCACGATGTTATAGATAACAGAGTACGTGCACTGCCGTACCAAGTTAATCCATTCTTCCCCAAGACCAAAGCCCCTCATCATGTCCCAGATAAATCCCCATTCAACCCGGTCATAGGCCTTGCTCATATCTAACTTCAGAGCCACCCACCCCTCCTTCCCTTAATTCTTATTTTTCAAGTAATGGAGAGTTTCATAAGACAAAATAATATTATCCTGGATAGAACGGCCAGGAACGAACGCAACTTGTGTTTCCGAGATCAGCTCGTGCAGGAGGCTTTTCAGACGATTTGCTGCCACCTTCGAGACAATCTTGATGATCACATTACACAGTGCGATGGTACGTAGATCCTTCAGGGACATCGGACATTCCACTTTCGGAATCAGTACCAATGTAGTCTTGTTCAATTATGGGGGATCTCCTCCCGCGCAAAGACTCTCCTCGCCCAGTGAGTGACATCCGCGCCTACCGTACTCTAGTACTTCTGGTAGAAATACGGATTCAGACCATCCGGGCCCGGAAACTTGTTCGGTCCCATAGAGAACGTAGCCTCCCTGACTTCCTCCGAAGACACCTCACTCATGAGAACCCGGTTCTGTGCTGCCGTCACTTGCTGTTGAAACATAGGACCGTTTATCCCATCCCCCCGAGTCTTCCTAGACAAAGTCATATAGAATTACCGAATGTGGTCTCCAAGACCCGTGTCCCAGGAAAGGATATTTCCTTCAGTATCTTTCAGTTCCGACACCTTGTTTATATTTTTCCGCTGCGCCGCCGACTCCTGAAAGAACTTCGTATTCTGGTCACTCTCCGTGAGTCAGTGTTGTTTAGCCCTCTGCCTCCAGAATTCCCCTTTTTTCTCCAGTGCAGAGACATAGAGTTTCTGTAACGCTCTCCTACGACGAATACTCGTCCGATCGAGACGCCCATTCATCCACATGATATCTTTTTCATATCGGGAGATTTTCCTAGCCAGAGCATTATAGACCTCCTTCCCCCAAATATCCAGAGCCTCCCCAGTTTCCTTTGTCTTGACTCCAATAGCACGATCTCCAGGAGAGCCCCACCAAGCTTGGATTAAATGGCCACACTCCGGGTCTTCCGCCCACATATTTTCGAACCCGAACTGCCTAGACCCCACCGGGTCCACTCGCCGTTCAGAGTCCAAAAGGATAGGCAGGTGGTCTGATGTTGAGATACCTAGATTAACCAGATGGGCATCAAGCCACCACACCTTCATTTCCCGCGACATGAGAGCCCTATCCAGTTGGACCGCCATACGCGACTCTGGTTCACTGCCGCTATGCCACGTAAACCCATACCCTTGAAGCGGGACATCCATAAGTCCTGCCTCCCGCATCGCTCCCCTGAACCCGTGGATGAGGCCCACCGGATACTGATTCCCCCCCCCCCCGCTTCTCTCTTTGCTTGAGGATACCATTAAAATCCCCCATAAGAAGCCACCGGTCCGAAATCCCCACCCGGTTGCCTAGGGACCGAATCATCTCCCAAGTCTGCCAACGCAGATCCCGATTCGCCTCCCCATAGATCCCCGTGAAGCGAAAGGACTCCCCACTTGTGTCTGTAATTTCCACATCTATGTAACGATCCCGACTATCTATTTTCGTAACTAAAACCCCCATTGCCCATAACAGGATAAGTCCCCCTTTATGGCCATCTGCCGGTACCTCGCATCCCCCCGCGAATCACGTCTTTAGCCGCAGGATATCCACTTCTCCTTTCTTTGCCAACGTCTCACTGAGGAAAATCACTTGTGGTTTTCTGCGCCGAATCGCCCCTTTGAGATACTCCACCGCCGCTAGTTACCCTAGACCCCTACAGTTCCAAGACAGAACTCGCATCCTTCTTCCCCACAAGACAACCCCGACCGGACCGGATGCAGGTGTGAAACCCGTAACCCCACTGTATCCCGTCCACACTGTACTCGCCGGACACCCCTTCTCCCGTCCAACACCACACCTACCTCCGGAATCGAGCACCCCCGGCGATCACAAACCAAGCCCCGTAAGCTCCTCTCCTGACTCCAGAGGACGCTCACGACACTAACCGTCAACCACGTCCCGAGTAACTCGCGCAGACAGTGGGACGACACTCGTCTTCTCCACCGGATCGAACCACAATCCCCAGATTAAGCAGCGAGACAACCACGCAACCCAACACCCCCAAAGCGAGGTGAGAATCAGGACAAAACAGAAGAAGTAGCACGTACCTTCCCCTCCGTACGCCCTAAGCTCGTCGGTGATCACACGCTCCCGGACGCGCCCTATCGACGCCGACGCTGACAAGGTCGAGAGAACCTAGGGTCGGCTTTGTGTTAATGTATCGATACCACATTAAATATATTAAAAAACTTAAATAGTCTACTAAACTAAAGTATTATACAATTTTAAAAGAATATCAATAAGTATGACCATCAACTAGCATAATTTTATGGTTTCACTTGGTTTGTAGAAGGTTAGAAACTGTTTTTTAACTACGAATCCGACCCGACGTCTGATCGACCCGCTCAATTAATCGGTCAGACGGTAATTATTCGGCTGAATCTGGTATTAATCGGTGATATTGCGCCCAAACGGCATGGAGTGCCCTAGTAGAATAAATCGGGTCGGTAGAGCCTATTTCAGCGCCTAGGTGGGGCCTAGGCGCCTCCAGGCGGGGATTTTTACAACATTGCTCTCATGGTCAAGGTCCTTCTCAGCATCAGAAGCACGCCCAGTCTTACTTCAGCAATAGCCCAGTATCTAGAGCTCATTCCTCCAATTACGGCAATGACAATAACGTCCCCGCTAATATTGAGACTGCCTTCAACCTTATGACGTTAAATCCACCCGATCAATGGTACATGGACTCAGGTGGGACTTCCCACATGACATCATACTCAAGTGGTCTCTATTCTTATTCTAATTCAAACTCTAATCGTCGTGTTGTGGTGAGGAATAGTCATCACATTCCAATTGTGGGTTCTGGTAGTACGTCTTTAACACCCGACCACCCTTCTCTTACCCTGACTGATGTTATTCATGCTCCTAGCATTATTAAAAATCTTGTTTTTGTACACCGTTTCGTCACTGATAATAATGTGTCTGTGGAATTTGATCGTTTTGGTTTCTCTGTGAAGGACTTTCAATCGGGAAAATCTATGCTAAGATGTGATAGCTCAGGAGATCTTTATCATATGTCCTCGATGTCTTCCTCATCCCAAGGTGCCTCGTCTTCTTTTTTGGCTTCCTCCCCGTCTCTTTGGTACTCGCGGTTGGGTCACCCTGGTACCTCGATTTTCGATGCTCTTCGGCATAATAATCTGGTCCGTTGTGGATCACAATCTAGTTCTTTTTGTCAGTCTTGTGCTCTTGGGAAAACATTAAATTACCTTTTCAGTTGTCTCGTTCTTCTACTTTTGCTCCATTTGACATTATTCATGGGGACTTATGGACATCCCCGGTTTTGAGTTCTACTAGACATCGTTATTGTTTATTGTTGGTGGATGATCTTACTAATTTTGTATGAACTTTTCCGTTGCATGCTAAATCTCAAGTATATTCTGTTTTCGGATCGTTTCACTCTTATGTTCGTATTCAGTTTGGGATTTCCATCAAAGCGTTTGAATGTGACAACGGGAAGGAGTTCGAAAATGGATCGCTTCAGAAACTTTTCTCGGATTTTGGCATTCTTTTCTGGTTCTCCTGCCCGTATACATCTCCTCAAAATGGACGCACAGAACGTAAATTTCGCACTATAAATAATATAATTCGTACAATTCTGGTACACTCATCTGTCCCTCCTAAACTCTGACATTTTGCTTTGTCCATGTCTACTTATCTACATAATTTTTTTTCATCCAAGTCTCTTAATTTCGTTACTCCCACACATTATTTATTCTCTCGCACTCCATCTTATGATCACTTACGTATATTTGGGTGCACATGTTTTCCCCTTCTTCTTCTTGTTTCGACTCACAAACTACAGGCTCGTTCTGTTCCGTGCGTGTTCTTGGGATTTCCATCTCAGCATCGTGGATACATCTGCTTTAACCCGGTTGCGAATAGTATCATTATTGCACGACATGTTATCTTTGACGAAACAATATTCTCTTTTGCTACTGATCCTCCGTCACCTAATGCATATAATTTTTTGGACCTTTCCACCCCTCTTTTTTAGGCTCCTGACTGTACAGGTCCTATACAATCTCCCGGAACAACTTCTCCATCTCCGACTGTACCCATGCCACATGTCTCACCTTTGTCCGTAGATCACTCTCTAGACACGACTACTCTAGTATCTGACTGTCCTGTGACCTACGTGCCTACTGCTCCTCCACCACACATTCACTGTATGCAAACCCTGTCATGTTCAGTATTTTTCAAACCTCATACATTATTTAACCTCACTGCCTCTACCACGCCATCTCCAGTTCCCAAATCGACCACAGATGTTTTTTGTGACCCACATTGGCGCCTTGCCATGCGTGACGAGTACGATGCTTTGATTAAGAATAATACATGGGAGTTCGAACCTCGTCCTTGTACTGCTAATATTGTTAGGTCTATGTGGATTTTTCGTCATAAAGTTCGTTCTGACGGTTCTTTTGAGCGTTATAAAGCTCGTCTTGTAGGTGATGGAAGTTCTCAACAGGTTGGCGTGGATTGCACTGAGATGTTTAGCCCCGTGGTCAAACCGGCTACCATCCGGACTGTTTTGAGTATTGCGCTCTCCCGATCGTGGCCCATTGATGAGCATAAATGTGTCCTACCTAATTAGACCATTTTCCCGTACGTTTTTATCTTATTTGTGCCTCGTTTTTATATTTTTAGTTTTTTCTCCTAACTATGCAAAACCTCGTTCATTGTCGATATTTTTCTTATATACAAAATATATTCATGTTTAGTCTTGTTTAGTTGGCTGCGAAAGAAGAAAATTATTGGGGCAAGAACGAGGTCGATCGGAGGTCAAGCGGAGCGGGAATGAGCAATTAAACTTTAAATTTTCATATGGGAAAAGCCAGCTCATAATTCGTCCGGTGTGGTGCGACACGCGTGTGTCTCATGTGCCCACGAGTCTTGGCCGCAGACTAGACTTACATGCACGCATTGACCAAATCTGACGCTCCTCAGGCCGGTTGCACCGCGCCTGTTGTGGTCGCGCCCGAACCTGATCTCGTTTGAAGGCTTGCGCAACCAAGCCTATGCGCGTGAAATTGAAGCAGAAAGTTACACTATATTTTTTTTCTTTTATTTATTCCTTCCACTCTATGTATATGAGGTAGCGTGAAAACACTTGGGAGATCAGATTTTTTTACTCTTTAGAATCAAATACAAGTTTTTTTTTCTCTATTCTCTCTCTTGTTCTTCATTTGTTCTTGAGAGTTCATCTTGCGAGCATTTTCTACCACCAAGGGCCATAACTAAGACGATCCAAGGAGTTCTCAACCATCCATGAGCCTCCTACCACCTCCAACTTCTACATTTTCATGAGTTGAAGCTTTGGAGAGTTGGAGATGGTAGGTTTCCAAAGCTAGGGGAGTTTTTGATTGGGTTTCTCAACCCAATCCCGGTTCTAATCTCTACTCTTCTATATTTTTATTGTAAACCTCGGTTTTTTGGTATGCTTAAGTAGGATTTGAGATCCATGACCTTGGATTTCAATCTTTGGTCATGGGTGTTGTGTAAGTGTTGAGTTCCTTTAATTTAATTCATGGATTGATGGTTAATATGAGTATGGTATGTTTTTTTACATGATTTAGGTTTTTGAGCTTAATAGCATCCACTTTCTTGTATGAATATTTGTCTATATTTAGCTAATCGATGTTCAAGAATGATTTTCTTACTTAGTGTTCGAAACTTTCATGATTTTAAAACCCGACTTCATGTGCTAGCTATTTCATCTCTCGGGTGTATATCAAGTTCTAGGTTAGAGTTCGTAAAAATGCAAAGTTTAGCCATTTAGTGAGCGTATTTGGGATTTCCAACATTCATTTATCTTGATTTCCTATTGACGAGATAGAAATATGCTAGGATCTGTTTTCTCGATTCTCTTGTGTGTTTCAAGCCGACCGAACGATTCAGGGATTTTCCCATGATTGTTGTGTGCGCTATGCAGATTGATGTTTGGAGCGATCCATGATTCGATCTAGTGTGAGACCAGAATATCGTGATTCGCTACTCTACATAGTTCCACTCGATTACCGAACTCATTTTGATCGGTGGTGTTCGGTTTTCGTGAAGTGAACTAGGCGTAGCTAAGTAAATTCGTTCATGATTTAGAGTTTGCTTATGCTTGTGTATTACCAGAGCTTCGTGATTCGTTGCTCTATTTAGTTCTCCTTGATGATCGATTTACTCGGTCGTTAGGTTGATTGAACTATGTGTAGATAAGTAAATTCGAAAATTTATTTAGAGTCCACTCATGCTTGTGTACTACCAGAGTATCATGATTCGATACTCTATATAGTTCTACCTGATTTTCGGTGTTCATCGTTACTGATGGCATTCGGCAATTAGGAAGTGAACTAGGCGTAGCTGACACGATTCGCCGAGTGGTTTAGCTATCTCTAATTGTGGTAGTTGGTAGCGAGAGTGACAAGCATTCATTGTCGTTATCTCTCATTCGAGGATTGGTCGATCCGTGCACAAGATCATAGAACTACACCCTAGTTTATTACTTTCCGATGATTGGTTGTTCGCATATCGGTCCGGGCAATGGTCTTGTGCCCTCTCCCCGTGACTAGTATGTAGTTGATTTCTTGATACCGCATACATAGGAACTTAAGTGTTCTAAGACCATAAGGAAAGCATTATTTGACTTCACCCTCGTCAACCAAACCATACGTTAATTAGAATTCATCTTTACTTGTACCCGTGACCGACTCTTTATGTGAATCAAAGTTATGTGTCTTAGGTTGTAGCGTGTATATAGATTTCTTTATTTTCTAAACTTAAACAACAACATTTACTATTCTGCTCTTATTTTCCCTTTCGGTGATGTGGAAGTGACAGCCCACGTCCCTAGGTTTTAGCAAAATACTAATGATACGTCTACTCCATGTGCGATCGACCGGTACTTAACCTTAAATCTATTGCTTGATGACTGTGTACTGATACACGTAAAATGAGGGTTTTGACGCGTAGTCATCCCCACTCATCAAGATAGCGCCGTTGTCGGGGAGTAACGGGCGTCATTAGTATTTTGCACCTCTTTAGCTAGCTTAATTGCCTTTGTGATTCATCATGTTTGTTTGCCTCTTTTGTAGGTGATTGGAAGAGTTTATTCATTGATATACGGAGCAGAGTTCTCACCTAGAGAATTCATGAAGACAACCTCTTAAATCGCTTGGCTTGCAACTAGGAGAATCCACATGCTTCTAAACCGAAGGCCAATTCTAGCGTCTACATTAAAAGGGGCGGTATTTCTAATCCCCTAAAACTTCAAAGTACAAGATTACTACTCTAAATTAAATGATGTCTGCTGTGATTTGTCGTGCTGTAGAGATTTAGGATCTCGTTTACGCATTACCGTGCATCATTTATCTGTGGACTCTTGAGAATGCATGCCACCTTATCCAATAACTAAGTGTGGGGGAGGTGAACGATTATAAACATAAAGGGAAATTAAGTTGTTTGAGTCTTGCATTTAGAGTTAAAAAAATATTTTCTTTATGAGTCTTATTTTGTGTGTAAACCTTGTATAAGTAATTTTGGCCAATATGAATAAGCCGGGAGTAGATTTCTTTTCATCATTTGCCTTAGAGGAGTGAATGGTGGATTTACTGTTGGTAGTGTTAAGAAGATTTATATTGTGTTTATGTTTTATCATTTTACTCGGGTACGAAATTATTATGAGATGCTAGATGACGACTACACTTCTTAATTCTCTTTATCATCGCCAGCATGATTCTATCTTGGTTTTTTCCTATAGCGGGTTTAATTAGGAGACGATAGACTTACTTCACTTGTCACATTGAGAAAGTGTTGAGTTCACATGCTTACTGTCGAGGGATCAAACTGTGTGTTTTTGGTAGATTAGAAATCTAATCGAGTTCAAGTGGTTAGTCCCATTGTGCATTTTTGGTACCAATTTTTCAAAATCACGCACACTGTGCATGGGAAATTCAGTATAGGTCTCGGGGAAAGGGGATCTAATAAAATCTGTGTATTAATAAAGGCTTGAGGGGCTGCGGCGGATCGTTTTGTGAAGTGAGACCCTCATGTCCCAAGTTAGTCATAGCTTAATAAAAAGCGAACCCCCAACCTATCTTAGTGATCCAATGTTTTTAACACGTCATCGAAAAGCCAAACAAAACATTGATCTACCACTTGACTCATAAAAGAACTAGATGGTTTTACAATTCGCATAGTCCCAAGGCAATGTAATTGCATGACAACACCGATCATGTGAGTTGTGAATGAGTCTATGCATGCTCCTGATTAGTATCGCTAATATGTTAAGGCCGAGAGAGCAAAGGGCTAAATGATGATAGGGAGGCTTGAAAATTTTCTAATCATTTCATTTCATTTTGTAGACCACCACCATATACACTCTTAATCTACAACATATAAATAACGGTTAGCGGAAAGTGGAGAGAAATGATGGGGGAAATTTCACTCTATTAGCGAGCTCTAGGCCAAATATTGCTAAAAAATCCAAGTGTAAGCACACGCTTTGTTTGATTCGTAGATTTTGGGTCTTTATTTGCTTGTGCATTTGCATGAGATCATTTAGTCAGGTTAATTGAGTCAGCATTTCCATCTTTTTATTGCTTTCAATAATCCAGATCCGCCTAGGGAATTTTATATCGCCAGGTTTACCTTGGTACTTATCTAATATTATTTCTTTTGCTCGAGGGCGAACAAGGTTTAAGTGTGGGGGAACTTGATGAGCGTAAATGTGTCCTACCTAATTAGACCATTTTCCCTACATTTTTATCTTATTTGTGCCTCGTTTTTATATATTTAGTGTTTTCTCATAACTGCGCAAAACCTCGTTCATTGTCGATATTTTTCTTTTATACAAAATATACTCATGTTTTGTGTTGTTTCGATGGCCGCGAAAGAATAAAATTATTGGCGCAAGAACGAGGTCGATCGGAGGTCAAGCGGAGCGGGAATGAGTGATTAAAGATTAATTTTTAAAATGGAAAATGCCTGCTCAGAATTCATCCGGTGTGGCGCGGCGCGCGCGTGTCCCATGTGCCCGCGAGTCTGGGCCGCAGATTAGGCTTACATGTACGCGTTGACCTGATCTGATGCTCCTTAGGTCGATTGCACCGCTCTTGTTATGGTCGCGCACGCACCGGATCTCGTCCGAAGGCTTGCGCAACAAAGCGTCTGCGCGTGAAATTTAAGCAAAAAGTTAATTTTATTTTTTTCTTTTATTTTTTTCCTTTCACTCTATATATGTGAGGTAGCGTGAAAACGAGATCAGTGTTGTGAGGTGGCAAGCAAAATGCCACATGTGGCCACCACAATTAGCATGCCACCACTAATTGCATGTTAGAGGATTATGTGGCAATGTCTCATGAGCTTTGTATTCCTATAAATAGAGGTGCCAACCCCTTGTATTAGTGGTTCCAATATATAATTCAATACTTCTTGTAATGCTCTCAAGTTATGAATAGAATCATTTCTCTACTCTCCAATTTCTAAGTGTTATTTTCTTGTCTTGCTTGATGACCAACCCGTAGACACCAACCTTCTTGTTACTCTTGGGATATTGGTGTCTTGGTGTTGGTTCCAATCAAACTTGATTATCACAACACGTTATCACCACGATCTTGTGTAAGTGGCTCAACTTGCAGCTTGTATATCTCTAAAACGAACCGTCAAAATCCAAATTCCACCGGTCACTTTGAAGACCAATATGTGGAGAACATTCACTCCAAGAATAAGCTTCATCTGACCTTGGATGAATCTTCGATCGGGCTCTTGAAAGTGGCTGGTCGGACCAAAACTGTGCAGAAAATTCAGTACCCTTTTTTTTTCTTCATATTCTCGCAAATATATTTATGCTTGATTCATGCTTATTTATGCACATTTTGTTATTACGTTCATATAAGTATGCTCTGTGATCGCCAATCTATATTGGATCTTTCACATCAAAAATTTGATGCTCATTATTTGTGTTCTTATCATCATATACTCGAATTTAAAACTTGTTGAAACCGAAGCATTTGGGCCTGAAGTTCCAAGATGCAGAAACTACTTGCATGCAACATACAACTTGATTTATAGCCTGAAGTTTATAAATGTAATGGTATGTTTGGACCCGAAGTTCTAAATACCAGTAAATTGAGGCATGTTGGACCAGAAGTTCCAAATACATAGTACTAGAGATCCGATACATATTGGACCGGAAGTTCCAAATACACATTACCAACGACCCGATGCATATTGGACCAGAAGTTCCAAAATAAAATACCGAACGACCTGAAGTCGAGTATGATCCTAACATGCAGTTATTTTGATCAATGTGCAGGATGGATAACCTGACAAAGTTCAGTTATACACCCCTCAAATTGGACGGGAAGAATTATTATGAATGGGCATTAGATACGACTCTCCACTTAAGATCTCAGAATCTTGGAGATACTATAAAAGAAGGGAACAACGAATCTGTTAAAAACAAAGCCTTGGCCACAATCTTGATTTGTCATCATATGCACAAAGACCTAAAGATTGAGTATTTAGTTGATGAGGATCCCTTTATTTTATGGGTTCAGCTCAAGGAGAGGTTTGAGCATATGAAAGCGATAGCGCTCCCTCGTGCCTTATATGATTGGTCTAACCTCAGGTTACAGGACTTTAAGTCTGTAAATGAGTACAATTCAGCCATGTTTAGAATTGTTTCCAAGCTTCGCAGTTGTGGTGAAAAGATAACTGACGAGTCTATGCTTGAGAAAACGTTCTCCACATTCCATCCCTCAAATATGCTCATGCAGCAGCAATATCG
Source organism: Erodium maritimum (assembly GCA_963921825.1). NCBI lineage: Eukaryota > Viridiplantae > Streptophyta > Magnoliopsida > Geraniales > Geraniaceae > Erodium > Erodium maritimum. The sequence continues at coordinate 23,363,002 of OY997596.1, read as the reverse complement.
AGCGAAAATTTTCCAAAAGTTCACAGACTTAATCGCGTGTCTACTTGTTGCCGAGCAAAATAACGAGCTATTAATGAGGAACCATCAAACTCGTCCTGTAGGCAGTTCTGCATTCCCTGAAGCGAATGTGACAAGATATGATGGAAGCTCCGGACATAGACGAAGCCGAGGACCCTTTAGAGGTCGAGGTCGAGGTCATGCGAGAGGTCGTGGTCGTAGTCAAGGTTATGGGCAAAGAAATTTCCAACCTTATGGAAGAGATAACACGGTGTATCCCCATAAGCGGAACCGATGTGATAAAGGAAAGAGCCCTCAGAACCAGACTCCCAGAAATGTTGAAACTATGTGTTATCGATGTGGAGGAGCTGACCATTGGTCATGTGTATGTCACGTACCAAGCCATTTGGTGAAGTTATACCAAGAATCGATCAAAGGAAAGGATAAGATTGTTAAGACAAAATTTATTGATCATGCGAGCCCTGAAGGTGCTCCAATCAAGCTTGCAGAACCTGAGGGCCCTAAAGATGCTCCATTCAAGCTTACAGTCTCCGATTTCTTTAAGGATGATGACGGAAATATGGACCATGTTTGGAATATGGCTTAACTTGTGTTTTTTTTTTCCAGTATTCCCCTTTCTTTTGGTTAAATGTAATGTGTGTATATGATGTTTTTGTAATCCTTTCTTAAGTTTACAAACTGATGTAATACTTTTGTTTATGAAAGGATATGGATCTCGTACGTTCTTGTAGAAATGATGGAGACTTGTGTATTGTTGATTGCGTGACGACACACACAATCTTAACAAACAATAAATAATTTTCTTGTCTAACCTTGGTTGAAGCGAATCTTAGCACCATTATGGGTACTGGAAATTTAATAGAGGGCTCCGGAAGAGCTACCTTGATATTAGAAAATGGAACGAGGTTGAGTACCCACAATGCTCTGTATGCAAGTAGATCCAGAAGAAATCTACTTAGCTTTAAGGATATACGTGACAACAGATATCATGTCGAGACCAGAAATGATAATGAAACTGAATTTCTCTGTATCACCAGAAGTGATAAAAATTGTGAAAAGCATGTACACGAAAAATTAAAGGCCATATCATCAGGTTTGTATTATACAACCAAAAGGCCAATTGAGACCTACGCTACAATGAACCAGAAGTTCATTAATCCAAATGCTTTTATGCTTTGGCACAATCGTCTTGGTCATCCGGGATCAACGATGATGCGTAGAATCGTTGAGAACTCATGTGGACATTCTTTAAAGGGCCAGAAGATCCTAATGTACAATGAGATATCTATCATGTACAGCTTGTTCACAAGGAAAATTAGTGGTCCGACCATCGCTAACCAAGATTAATGTTGAAAGTCCATCTTTCTTGCAGAGGATTCAGGGAGATATATGTGGCCCTATACATCCAGCTAGTGGACCATTCAGTTATTTCATGGTCCTGATAGACGCATCCAGCAGATGGTCTCCTGTATGTTTGTTGTCAACGCGAAATGTTCCATTCGCTAAATTATTGGCACAAATCATTAAGCTGAGGGCACACTTTCCTGATCATCCCATTAAACCTATTCGTCTTGATAATGCTGGTGAGTTCACGTCGGGGACGTTTGATGATTATTGCATGTCTATAGGGATTGAGGTTGAACATCTCGTTGCACATGATCATACCCAAAATGGTTTAGCAGGATCGTTTATCAAACGTATTTAGGTAATTGCACGTACATTACTAATGCAATCACAATTACCTGTTTCTGCTTGGGGACATGCTGTATTACATGCTGCATCTTTAATTTGGTTGAGGCCTAGTGCATATCACTGATATTCTCCCATGCAACTTGCGTGTGGTCATGAACCTGATATATCCCATTTCCGAACCTTTGGTTGCGCCGTGCAAGTGCCGATCGCACCTCCTAAATGCAGGAAAATGGGACCCCAACGGCGATTGGGTGTTTATGTTGGTTTCGATTCGCCTTAGATAATCAAGTATCTTGAGCCCTTGACTGGCGGCATGTTTACTGCAAGATTTGCAGACTGTCATTTTGATGAGACATCGTTCCCACCACTAGGTGAGAAAGATGAGCCTCCTGAAGTTAGGCCTGAACTTGATTGGAAAGTAAGTTCTCTGTCTCATTTTGACCCACGCACGCCACAATGTGAGATGGAAGTCCAGAAGATACTTCATCTGCAGAATGTTGTAAATCAAATGCCTGATGCATTTGCAGACACGTCAAAGATAACGAGGTCTTATATAGATGCCTTAAATGTACCAGCTAAAATTAAAATCACTGGTGATACTGCAAAGACAGTTATCGATTACTCTAGTGCACGCCTGTAGCGTGGGAGACCAGTTGGATCAAAAGACATCGTTCTCCGGAAGCGGAAATGTCAAAAGAATAGAAGGGATGAAAGAGCCTCATTACCAGAAGTAGTTCCGGAAGAACTACCAGAGCCGGTTCCAACAGAACAGAGCAACCGAGAACTGTTTCCGGTCGGCCTAAAAGTGCCACCGAGCGACCGAGAACTGTTTCCGGTCGGCCTAGAAGTGCCACCGAGTGTCACGCCCCAATTTCAGTAAAACCGAACTCGGAACGCGAACGTTTAAGACAATAAAACATTTTTAAACCTTTTAAATAAATCACTTTAAACCCACCATTTAGTTAAACAAAATAATTATTTACAACTCAAAAGTACGTCCCAACAAGCGGACAAAATACAAGGCGTACGTCGCTAGACTCAAAAGTAAACCCGGACTCCCGCTCCTAGCTCTTCAAGCTTCGGAAGCTCACCTAGTCCGTCCCGCGACCAGCACCTGTAGGAAAAGCAGCTAGGGGTGAGCGTTCGCCCACCACCACAGATAACAGACTGACTACGGCATACTAGAAGACAATGCCGGTAACACCAACATCATCCCAACACCGGGGACTACTATCCCCAAACTCAAGGAACCCGTCTAACACACGACTACTACTTTCCTCAACCAACTCAACACTCGGACCCGTAATGTAGACCCGACCCAAAGATTACGACTTCCTCCAAAGACACGAAAGATAACCACGCGACACCCAAGATCACAAAGGATCACACACCAAACAAGATCGCAAAGGATCACACTCCAGCTACTCAGTCCCCACACACTTTGCCGATCCCTGTCAGGCCAGGCGGTCGACATGTCGCACTTTTCCCGACACAAAGTCGGATCAGTCTGTTGACCTGTCACCCCCACGCACGCGCGGCCAGGACCCCTTTTTCTCTCAGGCGGCCCCCCTACCTCGTCTGAACGTGCATACGCGTGCGATCACAAGACCCCCGTTATTATGAAGCGGGCCCCCAACCTCAGGTAACCACAATCACAATAACAAATAAAGTTCAACAAACAGCAGCAACACCGACTTAACACTCCACATGCACTCATGGCCACCCAAGACACCAACGGTAAAACACAGGCTCAACAACCCCACGGGCCCTCATGGCCACCCAATACACCAACGGTAAAACACGGGTTCAACAACCCCACGGGCACTCATGGCCACCCAAGACACACCAACAGTAAAGACACGGGCTCAACAACCCCACGAGCACTCATGACCACCCAAGACACCAACCGTAAAGTACGGGCTCTCATGGCCACCCAAGACACATATTAAACAATCAACCTCCGGGCATAACCGAATGCCTCCAGTAATTCTAATATTGATAAGTTCACTGCTCATACGACACTACTAAGTGTCACATGCAGTTCTATTGTTCGATACGTTCCCGTATCATACGACACCACCCGGTGTCGCCTGCCTTTCTAATATTCGATAAGCCTACTTAACCCACGACACCCAAGTGTCACATGCATTTCTACTGTTAACTTTCCCTAGTCAGGGCCGAGATCTGGCTACTTTTCCCTACCTCGTATGCTTTCTCCAAAAGCGCACAAACAAGCTCCAGCGTGATCTCGATCACTCGCCTAGCTTTCCCTTTCCTCTGTCTGCGGCACGATCTAATAAGAACACAATTTTAAATACTTTTAAGCTTGCAGGCATAAACTGAATTTTAATAAACTTGACGCCCAAAAGTAACCCCGACAATGTCGATCACTCCCAAACTTCCCAATTACTCGACATTGTCGATAATGGACTCGGAAAAGCCCGATTCGCCCGACATGGCGAATCTGCCCGTGATTGGAAAACGTCCTTCCGGGGCTCCGAAAATTCCCGTTTTCGTTTCTACGGTCTTAGAATAATTCAAGGGTTCCTATGCACTCGACGAAATCGATTTCCGACTTCCGAGTAATTTAATTCGCGTTTAAAGTTTCTAAACCCGTCAATTACAACTTTCACAATTTAATTCCAAATTTAGATCCGGGTGTGGATTAATTACTTGGGGAACGTTCTAAACCACCTGAACACGAAACCCGAAAACCCGAGCATGTGGGCCCCACCCGACCCCCTTTGGTCGTGGGTGGCTAGGGCTGGTCCACCATGGTGGTGGCCGGTCACCGGAAAACGTCATCTCTTCACTCCAAAACACCTCCAACAAACCCCACACCTCAACTCATCCATATTCAACCCATTTCAATCCAAAACCTAACTTTTAAACTTACCAAAACGAGAATCGGTTAGGTGCTCACCGTAGAGAATTACGGTGTGAGCTTGATTCTTCTAGCTTTGAGACGATCCAACGGTTTGATGCTCGAGAAACGTCACAACTCCTCCAAGCTTCCTTCTCTTTCTCTCCCTTTCTTCTCTCTTCTTTTCTCTCTCTAAAACCCTTTTTTTCTCTTTCTTTTACCCTTGGCCGAACCTCTCCCCCCTTGTACTCATCTTGTTTTGCCCCAAAAACCCAACACCACCACTTGTTTGACAAGTGGCAAGTGGGTCCCACACCTTATTGGGAAAATACCTTTTAGATATTTTCCAATCAGATTTGCGAAATTCGGACGTTTCGGGCCCCGAACGGACACTTTTTCCAAGAAATTACGAAAATTCACGGGCTACAAGGAAATGGCTCAACTAAGACCGCTGTGATGACGGCTAAGCTTTTTGGATTTAAAACGGGTCTCGAATGGACCAAAACGTCGCTCGGTTGACTTTTTAGCAAAAAGTCAACATTTCCCAAATTGGTTAGAAAGTTGCCCTGAGTCCCCCGAAACTCACTTTGGTCGATATCGGGGTCAACTTAAGTCCGGTATGACCCTCAGGGTCAATTTTGGGTTCAATTAAGTGTCTATCTAAATTTTTTAAATTTTCCTGTTTTTCGCAGATTTGACTAGCGTTGACCGGGAGTGGTTATTACAATCTACCCCCCTTAGAGGAATTTCGTCCGCGAAATTTAAAACAGACGTACCTCGGGAGTCGAACAATTCAGGGTACTTCGCGCGAACCTCGTCCTCGCGCTCCCAAGTCGACTCAGCCCCGTGATGCCTCCATTGCACCCGTACTAGGCAGATAATCTTGCCACGTAGGACCTGCTCCCGTGTGTCCATGATTCGAACCGGCCGCTCCTCATAGGAGACATCGTCAGCCACCTCGATATCTGCCCACTCAATGACGTGGGAGGGGTCCGCATTGTACTACCGCAACTGGGACACGTGGAAGACGTTATGAACTCTCCCAAGTTACGGTGGTAACGCCAGACAATAGGCCACTGCTCCCACTCTGCTCAAGATCTCGAACGGACCAATGTACCGCGGGGCTAACTTGCCCCCGCTGCGTCTGAACCGTACCAGTCCCTTCCTCGGGCTCACCTTCAGGAACACGTGATCCCCGACTGCGAACTCAAGAGGTCGACGCCGTCTGTCGGCATAGCTCTTCTGCCGACTCTGTGCGGTCTTCAACCGCTCGCGTATCAGCGCAACCTTCTATGTCGTCTCTCTGACAAGATCTGGCCCCAGCAGACTCTTGTCCCCCACCTCTGCCCAGCAAACTGGCGACCGACACGGCCTACCATACAACGCTTCGTACGGTGCCATCCCAATACTGGCCTGGAAGCTGTTGTTGTAGGCGAACTCGACCAACGACAGGTGGGTCTCCCTTGTTCCCCTGAAGTCCAGCACGCATGTCCGCAACATGTCTTCCAAGATCTGAATAGTGCGCTCGGACTGACCGTCTGTTTGGGGATGGTGTGATGTACTGAGCAGAACCTCGGTCCCCAATGCACTCTGCAGACTCGGCCAAAAACTGGACGTGAAACGAGGATCCCTGTCAGGCACTATCTACACAGGGACCCCATGGAGACGCACTATCTCCTGAATGTACAGGCTGCTCAACTTGTAGACCGGATCAGTCATCCTCATAGCCAGCAAATGGGTCGACTTGGTCAACCGATCGACTACTACCCATACGGCGTCGTGTCCCTCTGGCGATCTCGGCAGTCCACACACGAAGTCCATCGTGATATGCTCCCACTTCCACTGGGCAATCGGCAGTGGCTGCAACAACCCGGCGGGACGCTGATGTTCGGCCTTCACCTGCTGACAGACGAGGCACCTCGATACAAATTCTGCGACCGCTCTCCGCATCCAGCGCCACCAGAAGTGCCGCCTGATGTCACAGATATCTTGGTGCCACCCGGGTGCACTGTAAGACGCGAATGATGTGACTCTCGCAAAAAACGGAAATAAGAAAAAAGCAGGTCAGTTTTGGGCCGAGCAGGCCGACCCACTCATCCTCTCGTTTGGGGACGAGCGGCCCATTTCTCAACTGAGGCCCAAGCCTGCTCAGACTCATCGCGTATAAAAGCAAGTGTTTGGGTTAGAAAACCCTAATTTTTTGCTCATCAGTTCGCGCAACCCTCGCCTCCCTCTCCTCTACACCCGACTCTCTCAAACCCTCTCAATTCTTCATCATCCTCACAGAACCGACACCGACCACCACTCTTCGTCGCCGTCTCTTCCTTCCCTCACACCACCGCCACCTCTTCTTCTCCACCACTTGACGAGCTCGCCGACCACCACAACCTCGCCGAGCCCTCCCTCTCTTAGATCTGTCTCGTCGTCCCCCTCTCGCCTCCGTTTTTCAGACGACCACCGCCGATACCCTCATCCCCGACCCCCTCTCCCTTCGTCGCCGTCACTGAGACACCCGCTTCGATTCCGAAGCCACCGAGCCTCCCGCTTCGTCTCAGACTACCACCGACGCCTTCAACCACCCTCTCGTCGTCGTCTCTTCCCACGGTGAGCGCAAAACCGTGAGGTTTTGGCCGGCCGGTTTCAAACCCGAGCCTTCTCTCCCGTTCCTTCTCTTCTTTTGTTCCCGGGCGTGTGTTTTTAGATCTGGGCTTTGGGGGAAAACGGAAATCATTTGAAATCCGGACGGTTCACTTGTGGATCTGGACTTTGTGTTGAGTTAGAAATCAATAGAAATATAAGGAAGGGAAAGAAAATGAATTTAAATGAAAATCAGTTTACAAAATAAAAAGAGTTTTAAATCTGGATTTGAAGCTTGAGTTTGGAAAAGAACAGAAATGATTCGGTTTTTAAATAAAATCAGAATTAAATTAAAAAGAGTTTCAAAGACGGTTTCAACTTAAAAATGGATTTATCTAGGTTTTGAGCAAATTTGAGAATCTTTGGGAGGTTGAACGAACTTGGAAACCTATCAATTAATCTGGGCGTTAAATCGGACCTAAACACGGGAATAGGTTACGCATCGGGAAACGTGCCTCGAAACCCGTGCATTGGGAACCATGCCTCGGGAACCGTGCATTGGGTTCTGGACTCGGGACTCGGGTGCTCGAACCCGATCGTATAATCCTGCTTAGCCGTTCGAGTTTAAAGATCAACTTGTCGTTATTTAGACTGTGTCGGTTCTGAGTGTAAGTTTTAACTGTTAAAAACCCAGGTTTGAACTTCGCCCAAGAAGACGAAGACCACTTCGGAACCCGTGTGAAGAACGGAGGAGAGGCTAATCGACTTTACAGCAGAGTATTATTAGAGGAAGACCAAAAGGTAGGGAAAGTCCTAACCACTCGAGTATTTCAAAACTAGTATGCCTATTAGGTTAATAAAATTGGAAAGGTCCTAGAATTGCATATAGGATGCGAATAACTAGATTGAATGTCTGTCAATTACTAATAAACGGATGCGTCTAGTAAGCATGCTTAGGATGTAAAATCACTAGCATAGCTCGCTTTCAATACTTGGGAATTGCTTTACTGGTAGAGAGGCCGTGATGAGCCCTCGGAGTAGTTGTTTGTGCTTGCTTCACATGCTCGTTCGCTTAGTTCAAGTTAAGTTAAGAGTCTAATGAAACTAGTTAAATTGTATGCTTGAATGATTGATTGAGTGTTTACATGATTGGTTGATTGATTGAATGTTGAGTAATTGATTGGTTGAATGGTTGATCGAGTATGACTGGTTGTGCCAAGGAGGCACGATCAGGTGGTCGATTGACCGGTGGAGAGCAAGTGGTAAGTGATGGTAAGTGTAATTATGGGTATGAATCCCGTGTGGTGTGTACTGATGAACGTGTGTATTTCTATGATTGATTATTGCTAATACGGTATGATACCTGCACCGTTGAGGAGTCCGGTTTAGGATGAGAGAATGATTAATGATGATTTGGAATGGTACCTACACCGTTGAGGATTCCGGTGTAGGATGATATATTGGTTATGGACCCTGCGGGGCATTGGTTAGTGATTCTGCGGGATATTGGTTATGGAACCTGCGGGGCATTGGTTAGTGATTCTGCAGGATACAGGTTATGGACCCTACGGGGCATTGGTTAGTGATTCTGCGGGATATTGGTTATGGACCCTGTGGGGCATTGATAGGATGATCCTGCGGGATAATGATTATTGTTGACACGGTATGGTACCTACACCGTTGAGGAGTCCAGTGTAGGATGAGATAATGATTATTGTTGATACGGTATGGTACCTACACCGTTGAGGAGTCCGGTGTAGGATGATAGAATGGTTACTTGAGATTCACCCGAGTGTGGGCGTCCTGCGGGAGCATTACCTCGGTTCCCGATGATCTATGGTCCTTTGGACCGAGGGACAATCCGACATAACATAAGGACTATTGTGGATCGGAGTATGGGATCCGACATGACACAAGAACCTAGGGTTCCAGAGTATTGGGATTGAAGTTGTCAACGTGACACTCACTTACTCTCATTTTAATGGTTATCAAATACTTGCAGTACTTCCCTTTTGATTTCTCATAATACCGTTATCCTTAAGAATTGAGTATTATTTCCTCTTTAGTCTTTTCATAGTATGTTTTGGGTTAATGGTATTAACTGCATATTGAGCGACAGTGCTAAAACCATTTTATTACTAAAATGAGGCTAACTCGTTTATGATTTTCCCTACTGAGCGTAAGCTCACCCCTATTTGTTTCATCTGTTGTTTTTACAGACGTGATTATTGAGTAGTGGGCTCGAAGCTCGAGAGCTTCCGGAGAGTCTGGGCTTGTTTAGAGACGTCGTGGTCATTGTATTGGAACTAAACTTTGAGGCTTACTATTGTTGAAAGGTTGCATTTTATGTTATTAATTTATTCCCAACTCAAGTCTCGTCTCGAATCCGGCCAAAACCGGATTTGGGGCGTGACACACGTCGTCTATACAGTTTCCCGGCACGAATAACCCTCCTCGATACCATAGTCCCCAATCTGCACTGATCTCCCAGCCTACCACCTCGTCACCATTGGCGACCCTCTCTTGGATCTCCGACGTCTCGACGTCCTCTGACTGCGCTTCCAACACTCGGGCAAGTAGTGAGGGCTGAGCCACCAAGGAGCACGTGGACACGCCACCAGTAATCTCCTATAGCTCAAGCCCGAACGTGATTAGTTCCCCCATCATGTCACACTCTCGGAATGATATGCTAGCAAGACTCGGAACCGACTTCCTGGACAAATCGTCGATAATAGCCTGCCAACCCCAGAAAGCTGCGGATCTCGAAGACACTCGTGGGCCGTGCCCACTTCGAAACTGCGTCGATCTTCGACGGATCGACCAGTATACCGTCACGAGATACAATGTGACCGAGGAATTTCACCTCAGCGAGCCCAAACTCGCACTTCTCCAGGTTGGCATATAGCTGATGCGTGCGTAGCAGGGTCAGAATAGTTCTCAGATGTACCTCATGTGCCGCCTCGCTCTGCGAATAGATCAGGATGTCGTCTACGAACACCACCACAAACTGATCTAAGTACGGCCGGAATATACTGTTCATCAAATCCATAAACGCTGCAGGTGCGTTTGTCAGTCCAAACGGCATTACCAAGAACTCGTAATTCCCATAGCGTGTTCGGAATGCAGTCTTTGCGACGTCCCCCTCTCGGACTCGCAACTGGTAATATCCGGATCGCAGATCGATCTTCGAGAAACAGGTCGACCCTCTCAACTGGTCAAACAAGTCGTCAATCCTCGGCATCGGGTAGCGGTTCTTCACCGTAACCCGGTTCAGCTTCCGGTAATCTATACACATCCGGAGCTCTCCACTCTTCTTCTTCACGAAGAGTACTGGCGCTCCCCACGACGATACGCTCGGACGGATAAATCCCTTCTCCTGAAGCTCCTCGAGCTGACGCTTCAGCTCAGTCAACTCTGTCGGCGCAAACCTGTAAGGCGCCATTGATATCGCTGCCGTTCCCATCACCAGGTCAATCCTGAACTCCACCTCACGTTCCGGTGGCAACCCGCTCAACTCCTCAGGAAAGACCTCGGGGAACTCACATACCACTCGCGGTAACTCTCGGCTCTGCACAACCGATACTTCCTCCACTGCGGACAACGCCGACAGGAGAACCCCACTATTACTACCCAACACACACGACACCTTCGTGTTGCCTGCTGACACTGTCACTCGTCTCCTGTAGCTGTCGATATTGGCTCGGTACTTCGCCAGCCAATCCATTCCCAAGATCACGTCAAAGGTCGTCATTCCCAACACGAGAAGGTCACTAGGGCAAGGACAGTCTGCGAGTCTAATTTCGCAAGCACGACATACCCTAGTCAACAATACATCACCCCCAACTGGGGTGTCCAGGCACAGGGGTGGACTCAACGGCTCTAAACTCAGCCCCAACCTCTCACCACAACTCAACGAAATAAACGAATGTGACGCCCCGGTATCAAACAAGAATAACGCCCATAAATGATACAATAAACACGTACCCTGAATGGTCTCGCGGTAGGTAGTGGATCTTGGGGCCCGGGAGTCGATAACTGCATACACTCTTCCCTCTGACGCCTGCTGCCTCTGACCCGTCGCACTTACTGCTGGATACCCAGATCCCTGCTGCTGTCCCGGAACTGGCGCGCTCGTGGACGGCTGCGAAAACCTCAACTGTTGACTCTGACGCGGGCGACCCTTGGGTGACTAACTGTACGCGACTGCTGCGGTCGCTACGCTGACGTTGCACCCAACGGCTCATGGCACCTGGCAATAGTGTGCCCAACCCGGCCGCACCGGAAACACCTGGCCTCGTCGGCTCTCGACCCCGTGTCTATCGAACACTCTCGCTGTATGTGGCCTGGCTGCCCGCAGCCAAAGCATCTCGGCCTTCTCTCTGAAGCAACTGGCCCCACTGATGCTACCGACCCCATCCGTCTCGCTCTGCCCTGCTGAGCCTGTGGCCGGAAGAACCCCGTGGTCCTCTGTCTCCTCGGATCTCGGAACTCGGATGGCCCTGCAACACTGGTAGGCCGTTGTCAATCCTCACGGGTCCTGGCTGCATCTCGGAGACCCTGCTCCACTGTCGTTGCCGTATCTACGAGCTTTGAGTACTCCCGCAACCTCAGGGCGAGAACTTGATCCCGAATCACCGGCCTCAGCCCCCCTCGAACCGCAGGCAACGGTTCAGCTCTGTCGCCACCATTTCTGGCGCGAATCGGGTCAAGGCCGTGAATCTGGCCTCATATTCTGCCACTGACATCCCATCCTGCTGCAGTTCCAGGAACTGCCGATGTCGGCCCAACCGAGCCGACTCGGGGAAATACTGCGCCAGAAAGACCGTCTGGAAGATACCGTAGTCGTGCCCGACTCTATCCCTCACACACCCCCACCAATGGTAGGCACTGTCTCTCAGCTGATGAGCTACAAAGGACACTCTGCGGCGACCATCCTCAATGCCTGAGGTGTCCTGGTCCCGCGTGACCTGCTCTAGCCACCTCTCGGCTAGTTCAGGATTCGGCTCCCCGACAAATGTGGGTATGCCCAGCTTCAGCAAGTCCAGCAGTGTCCGGGCCGTATGGTCTTTGGCCTGGACGGGCCTCGCTGGAACAACTGCTATCTCCGGGGCTGGCGATGCCGACTCTCTACTGGCGATGATCGCCACCAAACTCTGCACCGTCCTAGTCAGCTCGTCCAGGGCGGTCGTAGTGGGAGGGTTTGCGACCGGCGGGACGCTGGGCGTGCTCGTAGATGGTCCCGCGTCGCTCCTCCTGTCCTCTCCGACAGGAGTACCTTTGGCTTCCGCGTACTTGGCGGGCTCGACGGTGGGCATCCGTCCTGGTGCCCCTGCTGACCGTCCCCTTCTGCCACGCGCGGGCGCTCGTCCCCGTGTCACGGCTGATCGTCCTCGTCTGCCACGAGCCATGTGTCGGTATCCTCTGCACGGATACACGCAAACGTTTAGTTTGCGAACTTAAAAAACGACAACGTACTCTATAAATACTAGCGTTCACACGGTCTACGTATAACTCTAGCGTACTCGCTATTAAAACGTCACCCAGCTCACGTCATTAAACCTCAATTACTAGGACACGTAAGAGAAACCTCAAATAAACCGCACAAACGTGCACCAAGTCACGCAACAACAACACGAAAACTACACAACGAAACAAAACAACTTTTGAAAGTAGCTGACTGGACCAGGCCGGCAAGTGGGCCGGACCGTGCAGTATTCCGGGCCGGTGAGTGGCCCGGGCCGTGCCACCTTCCGGGCCGGCAAGCCAGCCGGACCGTGCTGCCGTCCAGGCCGGCAAGCCATCCGGACTGTGCTGCCGTCTGGGCCGGCAAGCCATCCGGACTGTGCTGCCGTCCGGGCAGGCAAGCCACCCGGTCCATTTCACCTTCCGCGCCAAAACAGTGGCCCCGACCACGTCTCCTATCGGGCCGGTCCAAGGCTCGTCCCGTAGCAGTGATGATTTCGCACTCATCACACCTGCTACGTCCACCCTAGGGCACTCGTATCCTACCCTGCTCATAGCGACCCACACATTTGTGCGTCGCAGACGTTCGACCACCAATCTAACGACACACGTACAACAACTCGAAGACCCACCACAAGTCACCCAAACTCAATCATAAGCCAACAAGGCCAACCAAAATAAAAACACGCCCATCAGGCCAACCAAAATCAAAGCACACCCACAGGCCCAACCAATTTTAAAACTTTCTCCACTTCCTTATAAACCCTCATTTCTTGACATCAGGTAGTTACAACCCGGTCCAGGCGTCCCCGAACTACATTGTACCCACTTGATATCAACGCCGTCACGCTCGACTACAGGGGCGCCCCGGAGTCGAGTCGCGACAAATTAAAAATGTTTCACGCAGCAACACACAAACAGTATGCCAGTAATGACCGTACTGCACATACACACAACAACCACCAAGACTCAAGACACCACGGGTCTACACACGGTTTCCGACTTACGTACCCAACGCACAACATGACTTTTACTGACTCGACTCTCCCACCTAATTGACGTACAGTCCGAGGTGTGAAACCTCGAGCTCTGATACCAAGCTGTCACGCCCCAATTTCAGTAAAACCGAACTCGGAACACGAACGTTTAAGACAATAAAACATTTTTAAACCTTTTAAATAAATCACTTTAAAACCACCATTTAGTTAAACAAAATAATTATTTACAACTCAAAAGTACGTCCCAACAAGCGGACAAAATACAAGGCGTACGTCGCTAGACTCAAAAGTAAACCCGGACTCCCGCTCCTAGCTCTTCAAGCTTCGGAAGCTCACCTAGTTCGTCCCGCGACCAGTACCTGTAGGAAAAGCAGCTAGGGGTGAGCGTTCGCTTACCACCACGGATAACAGACTGACTACGACATACTAGCAGACAATGCTGGTAACACCAACATCATCCCAACACCGGGGACTACTATCCCCAAACTCAAGGAACCCATCTGACACACGACTACTACTTTCCTCAACCAACTCAACACTCGGACCCGTAATGTGGACCCGACCCAAAGATTACGACTTCCTCTGAAGACACGAAAGATAACCACGCGACACCCAAGATCACAAAGGATCACACATCAAACAAGATCGCAAAGGATCACACTCCAGCTACTCAGTCCCCACGCACTTTTTTGATCCCTGTCAGGCCACGCGGTCGACCTGTCGCACTTTTCCCGACACAAAGTCGGATCAGGCTGTCGACCCTGTGGGATTTATGTATTCTAAGTCCAGGGGGAGCACTGGTCTGATTGGATATGCAGACGCAGGTTATTTATCAGATCCTCACAAAGCTCGATCCCAGACATGATATGTTTTCACCTGCAGTGAAACAGCAATTTCCTGGCACTATACGATGCAGACTTTGGTTGCGACGTCCTCAAATCACTCAGAAATTGTTGCACTACATGAAGCTAGCCGAGAATGTGTGTTCCTGCGATCTGTTATCAAACATGTGCTATGCTCGATCGGCTCTCCTCCGCCAAGCTCTCTTTCCATTATATATGAAGACAATGCAGCTTGTATTGCTCAAGTCAGAGGAGGCTACATCAAAGGAGACAGGATCAAGCACATCTCTCCGAAGTTCTTTTATACTCATGAGCTCTAGAAGAGTAATGAGATCGATGTCAAGCAGATTCGTTCATGCGAGAACCTTGCAGATTTATTTACTAAAGCCTTGCCGATTTCTACCTTTGAGAAACTAGTTTACAGAATCGGCATGCGTCGCCTTAGCGAGAAGCCGAAGTAGCCTGCCTGAAGTCAAGGGGAGATAAATTTTGTGCGCTGCACTCTTTTTCCCTTATCCAAGTTTTTCCCACTGGTTTTTGTTGGAAAGGTTTTTAACGAGGCAGCATCAAGCACAACTTCAAGCACTTTTGTGCGTTGCACTCTTTTCCTTATAGGTTTTGTCCCACCGGGTTTTCTAGAGGAAGTTTTTAACGAGGCAACCTGATCTTGAAGCGCATTGTGGTTTCCAGGGGGGGTGTTGTGAGGTGGCAAGCAAAATGGCACATGTGGCCACCACAATTAGCATGCCACCACTAATTGCATGTTAGAGGATTATGTGGCAATGTCTCATGAGCTTTGTATTCCTATAAATAGAGGTGCCAACCCCTTGTATTAGTGGTTCCAATATACAATTCAATACTTTTTGTAATGCTCTCAAGTTATGAATAGAATCCTTTCTCTACTCTCCAATTTCTAAGTGTTATTTTCTTGTCTTGTTTGGTGACCCACCCGTAGACACCAACCTTCTTGTTACTCTTGGTCCATTGGTGTCTTGGTGTTGGTTCCGATCAAACTTGATTATCACAACAATCAGATTTTTTTCTCTTTAGAATCAAATACAAGTTTTCATATTTTTTTTTCTCTCTTTTCTCTCTTGTTCTTTATTTGTTCTTGAGAGTTCTTCATTTAGAAGCATTTTCTACCACCAAGGACCATAACTAAGACAATCCAAGGAGTTCTCAAGCATCCATGAGCCTCCCACCATCTCCAACTTCTCTATTTTCATGAGTTGAAATTTTGGATAGTTGGAGATGGTGGATTTGCAAAGCTACGGGAGTTTTTATTGGGTTTCTCAACCCAATCTCGGTTCTAATCTCTACTCTTCTCTATTTTTGTTGTAAAGCTCGGTTTTTTGGTATGCTTGAGTAGGATTTGAGATCCATGACCTTGGATTTCAATCTTTGGTCATGGGTGTTGCAGTGGCGGAACCAAAAATATATTTTACGGTATTTCGTCGATTTTTATAAACACTTTAAAAAAATTATGCGAAACCTAATTCCACGCCTTTTCTGTGAAAAAAAAAACTAAGCAGAATCGCCGCCGACGGCTTTCAAGGGTCTCTTCAACCTTGATAGCCGCCGGCCCCTTTCCCTTTCTTTCCCTTCCTCCCCCAGAACCATCTCTTTGTCATCTATGCTTTTAGTCGTTAAGTTTTTGGTTTGTTTCGGTTTGGGTTTAATCCCAAATAACTGCTTTGTTGCAGGTTGATGTCACTAGATTGCACATTCAGTGCTCTAGTTGCACTCTGGTGTGCCCGTTATGTGGCACGGTTTGGTGTGCACTTTTGACGTGCACGTCGTTTGCACGTTCTAGGGCGCCATGCGTTTGCGTTCTGGTTTCAGTAGGGAGTCGGTAATATTATAGACTAGTTGGTCTGGAGTCCGTAATATTTAACGTTTGTGTATGCGCTTTCATCAGATTGTATGTATGTCACTTTCACTGATATATAAATTGATGCCTCCCGTTTTCGTCAAAAAAAAATTCTACTTCAGACATCATTATTTTCTCCTTCAATTGATATGGATAAATAATTTTTCGGAAGATAAAAAGTTAAAGTAGAACGGTCCAATTGAACTCCACGACATGTTAATTTTTTTATAATGTTTTATTATTTAATCAATAATATTTACGAATAAATTTAACAATATATTTAATTATTATATTTATGAAATATTTGACGAATTGATATATGTTTAAGATAAATTTTTATTGTTAGAATTATATATTTATAGTATTTGATAGTTTTATATATAGTGTAATATAATTATATTTGTAGGATAAAGGATGGTAGTTTTTATGTGAAATAGTGTTACAAAATTTGATTACTATACGAAGAAAGCAAAATATGAACACAGAGAAAAAAGCTTTTGCCTTGTATGGATAGTACAATTATCTACCATTTCGGTGGGACCATAAATCTTATATACATAACTGGTTGCGTGTAGCTCAGCCCAACTCTAAGCCAAAAACTGGAAAAAAGAGGCGTAAAATCAGGGTATTCCACAAGGACTTTCGAATTCAAGAGGATGAGAGATTGGTAGAAAGCTTTAACCATCGAGCCACTTTTTAATTTGCTTAGGGTATTCCATGGAATACCCTAAGTCCTTACTCATTCCACCCCTGGGGTGTTGTGTGAGTGTTGAGTTCCTTTAATTTAATGCATGGATTGGTGGTTTATTTGAGTGTGGTGGTGTTTTTTGCATGATTTGGGTTTTTGAGCGTAATAGCATCCACTTGCTTGTATGAGTATTTGTGTTCGAAACTTTCATGATTTTAAAACCCGACTTCATGTGTTACCTATTTCATCTCTCAGATGTATATCAAGTTCTAGTTTAGAGTTCGTAAAAATGCAAACTTTAGCCATTTAGTGAACTTATTTAGGATTTCCAACATTCATTTGTCTTGATGTCCTATTGATGAGATAGAAATATGCTAGGATGTGTTTTCTTGATTCTCTTGTGTGTTTTAAGCTGACCGAACGATTCGGGGATTTTCCCATGATTGTTGTGAGCGCTATGTAGATTGATGTTTGGAGCGATCCATGATTCGATCTAGTGTGAGACGAGATTTCACTTTTACAGAAATTGCTTACGCTTGTGTATTACCAGAATATCGTGATTCGATATTCTACATAGTTCCACTCGATTACCGAACTCATCTTGATCGGTGGTGTTCAGTGTTCGTGAAGTGAACTAGGCGTAGATAAGTAAATCCGTTCATGATTTAGAGTTTTCTTATGCTTGTGTATTACAAGAGCTTCGTGATTCGTTGCTCTATTTAGGTCTCCTTGATGATCGATTTACTCGGTCGTCAGGTTGATTGAACTATGCGTAGCTAAGTAAATTCGACAATTTATTTAGAGTCCACTCATGTTTGTGTAGTACCAGAGTATCGTGATTCGATACTCTATTTAGTTCTACCTGATTTTCGGTGTTCCTAGTTACTGATGGCATTCGGGAATTAGGAAGTGAACTAAGTGTAGCTGAGTTGATTCGCCGAGTGGTGTAGCTATCTCTACTTGTGGTAGTTTGTAGCGAGAGTTACATGCATTCGTTGTCGTTATCTATCATTCGAGGATCGGTCGAGCCTTGCTCAAGATCATAGAACTACACCCTAGGTTCTTGCTTGATGATGATTGGTGGTTCGCATATCGGTCCTGACAATGGTCTTGTACCCTCTCCCCATGACTAGTATGTAGTTGAAGTCTTGATACCACATACATAGGAACTTAAGTGTTTTAAGACCATAAGGAAAGCATTATTTGATTTCACCCCCTTTAACCAAACCATGCGTTAATTGGATGTCATCTTTACTTGTACCCGTGACCGGCTCTTTGTGTGAATCAAAGTTATGTGTCATAGATTGTAGCGTGTATATAGATTTCTTTATTTTCTAAACTTAAACAACAACATTTAATTTTCTGCTCTTATTTTCCCTTTCGGGGATGTGGAAGTGACAACCCACGTCCCAAGGTTTTAGCAAAATACTAGTGATATCTCTACTCCTTGTGGGATCGACCGGTACTTAACCGTTAAGTCTATTGCTTGATAATCGTGTACTGATGCAAGTAAAATGAGGGGTTTGACACATAGTCATCCCCACTCATCACCCATTCACTAACTGGATGTCAAGAATGCATTTCTTCATGGTGATCTGTCTAAGACTGTCTATATGCATCAGCTGCAAGGATTTCGCACTACTACACATCCAGACTATTTCTGTCTCCTTCGTCGATTACTCTATGGTCTTAAGCAAGCTCCCCAGGCATGGTATCAACGGTTCACTGATTTTGTCTCCACAATTGGGTTTTCTCACAATAAAACGGATCATTCTTTATTTATATATTGGCGCGGGTCTGACACGGCTTTTCTCCTCCTCTATGTGGATGACATTATCCTCACCACCTCGAGTGACTCACTTCGCCTTTCCATCATGGAGCTTTTAGCCTCCGAGTTTGCCATGACAGATGTCGATCAACGAATATGACAGAGAAAGGAGGTGGTTGGGAATCAGTGGAATACTGATTCACAAGGGCTGGGATGTAGCTCATCAGTGGCATCTCGTGAACCCCTAACCAATTCATGGCGACCCACGAGGCAAGCCACCTTGCCTCCCTACATTACCATCGGGGTTGATCTCTTTCGTGTTTCCCATGGAGTTCATGTCGCTATGGGTGGGGGTATTGGAGTCATCCGTCCCTTAAGAGGAGAAATAGCAACAGGACTTTGAGACTTGATGGATATCTTGGGGAGAGCCACCCGACCCCGGAGGGGATGGGTACCATTAGGGCTCTTTGTTGTGGTAATTTAGGGGATGGCGGGGTATCAGACTTGTTGGCGGTCCACATCTCGTCGACTTTCCTGCGCCACACAGATTCTCAACAATGTGTTAGCCCTTTGTGGTGATCGAGTGGGCCTCTTCTCTTCTTTTGGGACAGTACGAAATGGGTGAAGGAGGATCTGCTCGTGGTAGTGGATCAGGGTCCATGGGTAGGCTTCACTGGATCAGGAACATCGGTCTGATGGGTGTCGCGCTTATGGGTTAGGGTTTTCCTCCTTAGACCCTATTAGACTCTTGATTTCCTGGTCTCCTCAAGAATCAGATGTGGTGGCCAGTCCTCGGTAAAATGGGTGTGGGGGGATAAATGCCAACGGTCAAGCCCTAATGGGTCCCTAGATACCGTCTCCCATATCCAGATCAAACGGGAGCCATTAAGGGGCGGTTTCCATGTCATCATCTTTTGTCGGTCACTTGCGTGAAGGTTGGCAGCCAGAGTCTGCCACGGTTGGTCGACCCCTATCATGATTATACATTTCATGTGGAAGATTGTGGTCGATTTGGGTTCTTCCCTCGGTAGGATCCATGGTCCCTATCATGTTGGGCTGATCGAGGAAGGGCGATGAGTCGGTAGACGGGAGTCAGTATGGGTCAACAAGCCCTATGGGCAGGGTTCCATCATGAGTTGCGGTGGATGGTGGCGATAGTAGGCGAGGAAGAAGACAAGGTCAGCAACGACAATACTTCAATCGAGAGAGTAGATGATATAGTGGAGAGAAACCCTAGGTTTCAAAAAGCTTTATAATTGGCCTTCTAATTATTTGTTTGAATTTTTATCTATTTTTGTTACTAGAGAATAAATTTGACTGATAATAAAAAAACAATTATAATATTATATTCTAGCAAACAAAAAAACATTGAAACAAATTGGTCTACTAGGGCTTCCTCTATTCTTTCTCCATAACCGCTTTACCCCCTTCTTTATAATTTCTATGGCTCCCTTCACCAATGCTCCAATTGGTGTCATCGTTATACTTGTCCCCAACTATGGAATGGTTTGTCAACATCAGTCCCCTTGAAATGGAATGACAGGATCAGGAGAAATAAAAAGCACTCTCAAGAAGCTCTAGATGTCCCTACTACACTAATGATTGTGCAACCCGATCCTGCCGTCATCCCTAAAGCAGTTGTCGCCGCCCCAACACTACCATCTTCCTTCACCGGTACTCCTACCGATGTCGCCGCTAGCCATGTCCTCAATCAGGTGATGACATGTCACCAACTAGCCCTCTAAAGTCTATGGAGTACACTCAAGGTAGGTCGTCAAATCTCAAAATCTTTAGCATCCATGACTTTGACTCATATCTCTATATACATGATCAGTAAAATGTGATCCTCTCATCAATTTTCACACTACCTCTAACTATCATATGAGGGTAGGGAAGGATGAATGGATTAACTCTTTTGTTTTTTTAGGGTTCTACTATTATGGAAATGTTCCCTAATACCTCGTATAAAGAAATGCATTCATAGTTTCACTATCATTACAAATTAATGGTAATAAAACATTTGCCAACTATTATTAACTCAAATGATAATGTACATGGTGTGGCTTTTCCTAAGACAGCAAAACTCCAACAGACTTCCACTTGAACTAGGACCAACTCAAACTTCGATTTATGCCCATTGTCATAACATGACCTTCGAACTTAGGTTGTGGAAGATCCTTAGTAAGAGGATCAGTTATGTTATCAACTGTGTTTACTCTACATATATGTACTTCTCCATCATTCACGAACTATCTCATGATGTGGAAGTGTATTTGTATAATCTTAGATTTTGAGTTATCCCTCGACTCCTTAGCTTGATCTATTGCTTCGTTGTTATCATAGATTAATGTCATTGGATCCGATATGCAGGGCACAACGCCCAATCTGGTGATGATGATTCTGATTGAAACGATATCTTTCCCCGCTTCTGATGTGGCGATGTACTCAGCCTTTTGTTTTCGAATCTTCAACAACTGCTTGCTTAGAGCTTCTCTAGCTAAAAGCGCCTCTGTTTAAACAAAACACATAGCCAGACTGAGATTTATAATCATCACTATCAATCTGGAACTTGTGTTAGTGTAACTCCTTACAACTAACATGATCTCCGGACCTCCATACAATAGAAACGCGTCCTTAGTTTTTTCTCAAGTACTTTAGGATACCTTTTACTACCTCCTAGTGTTTCTCACCTTAGTCTGACTGGTATCTGCTCGCTCTACTCATTGTATACGAGATGTTAGGTCGGGTGTGAAGCATTACGTACATGATAGATCCAATTGCCGAGGCATATAGAACATCATTCATACGCTCTCGCTCATCAGTTAGTTGAGGACACTAAGTCTTTCTAAGAGGTATGTCGTGCCTTAAAGGAAAAAACCCTCTCTTAGAGTTTTGGATTCCAAACCTGGATATATAAGGGCTCTGGCTCAAACCTAATAGCCTTCTTGATATATCTCTAAAGATCTTGATGCCCAAGATGTAGGCGGCTTCTCCTAGGTCCTTCATTGCAAAGGATTTACTTAGCCATGACTTGATGTCATTAAGGATAGGTATATAATTTCCATTAGGGAATATGTCATCCACATTTAAGATCAAGAATATGATATTGCTCCCACTAACCTTTTGATATACATAAGGCTTGGTTTCATACTTGATAAATCCACGTTGTTTGATTGTTTCATCAAAGCGAATGTTATAACTCCGAGATGCTTGCTTTAACCCATAAATGGATCTTAGAAGATTGCATACTTTAGTCTTTCCTTTAGGATCAAAAAAACGTTCGGGTTGTGTCATGTACACATTCTCGAATAATTTTCCATTTAGGAAAGTTGTTTTGACATCCATCTCCCATATCTCATAGTCATAATATTCGGCTATGGCCAGAAGGATCATAATGGACTTAACCATTACAACTAGCGATAAGGTTTTGCCACATTCAATACCATGAGTTTGCCTATAGCGCTTTAAAACAAGTCTTGCCTTATAACTGTGCACTTTTCCGTCCATGTCAGTCTTCTTCTTGAAGACCCATTTGCAACCAATGGTTTTCAAATCACTGGTTGCGTCAACCAAGTCCCGTACTTGATTGTCGTACATAGACTGTGTTTTTGATTTCAGGACTTCCAGCTATTTGTCGAAATCTGCCCCATTTACGACTTCTTGATAAGATATGGGTTCATATTTGTCCATAGTTTCGACATCAGTGTCTTCTGTTAAATGAAATCTATATAGAATAGGGATGTCATGTGTTCTATTAGGCCAACTCGATTCTTGTGTTACTACCTCGGCTTCCACATTTATTTTCTTAGTGTCCTCTTCAGACATCATGCCCTGTTTTGTGTCTTGAACTTCATCAAGTTCAATGGTTCTCCCAATATCTTGTTTGGAAATTAATTCTCTCTCCAAAAAGACTCATTCTTGAGAAACAAACACTTTGTTCTCTAGAGGTTTGTAGAAGTAATATCCTTTGGTTTTTCTAGAATATCCCATAAAGATGCATTTGTCGGATTTGGAAGTTAGTTTATCTGAAAACATCATTTTCACATAACCCTCACAAGTCCAAATCCTTAGGAAATTAACTTTTGGATTTCTCCCACTACATATTTCATATGGTTTCTTTTCCACAGTCTTGGTATGTACTCTATTTAAAATAAAAGCGGCAGTTTCTAGACCGTGTCCCCAAAATGAGATTGGGAGATCCATCTTACTCATCATTGATCGAACCATATCTAATAGAGTTAGATTTCTCCTTTCGCACACTCCATTCCATTAGGGTGTTCCGGGTGTAGTTATTTGAGGCGAACCCACAATCACTCAGATAATAAAAGAACTTTTGGTCTAAATATTCACCACCACAATCTGATCGTAGTGCTTTAATAGTTTGACCAAGTTGATTCTCCACTTCATTCTTGAAAATTTTGAACTTTTCAAAAGATTCAGACTTATGCTTCATTAGATATATGGAACCATATATGCTGAAGTCGTCGGTGAACGTTATGAAGTATTTAAACCCCTTTCTAACCATTGTGCTCATAGGTCCATATACATTAGTATGTATGAGTCGTAATAAACTGTTGGCCCTTTCACCTACTTTAAAGAAAGGTGACTTAATCATTTTTTCCACTAGAAAAGACTCGCATGTCTCGTATGATTCAAAATAAAGTGAGCTCAATACTCCACACTTTTGGAGTTTCGAGATGCGCCTCTCGTTTATGTGACCTAATCGAAAATGTAAAAGATAGGTAGGACTTGATTCATTTGGTTTGAATCGTTCGGTATTGATATTGTTAAGAGACTTTTTATTAATTTCTTAATGTTCAAAACATAAAGTCCTTTAACCCATGTAGTAGTTTTATAATAAGTATAACTATGAAAAATATCGCATTTATTATTCTTAATAATAAAATCAAAACCTTTCTCATCAAGTACGGAGGCGACAATGATATTCCTCTTAAAAGAGGATACATAGTAACAATCGTTCAACTTTAAAGTAAGTCCACTAGGTATAACTAATTCATAAGTTCCTATAGCTAAGGCTACGACTTCATGGTCGTCCCTTACTGGTAAATCAAGTTCACCTTGCTCTAATGGTCTACTTTATAATTATCAATATCAGTCAGGAACTTGTGCTAGTGTAACTCTTTACAACCAACTCGCTCTCAGGGCCTCCATATAGTAGAAACGTGTCATTAGTTTTTCTCAAGCACTTTAGGATAACTTTCACTACATCCCAGTGTTTATCACATGGGTCTGATTGGTATCCGCTCGTTGCACTCAATGCATATGAGACGTCAGGTCGGGTGTAAAGCATTGTGTACATGATAGCTCCAATTGTCGAGGCATATGTGTTGTTACATGTAAGTTGGAAATGTTTGTGTCAAACAAGATGTTATCCAGGATGTTGTTAGACATCATGTGTGTGCCCGGCAACAAAGATAAAAAAGATGTCGACTCAGATGTCAATAGATATCTTGTGTATCTAGTGCTGCAGATTTGTTTCCTAGTTTGGAGCTTTATTTCCTAAACCTGAAGATACTCGTGCGACAGAGTTCTACTCGTTTTAGGAAGTAAGATTCGTTTCCTAAACTTAAAGATACTCATGAATTAGAGTTCTACTTGTTTTGGGAAGTAAGATTCATTTCCCAAACTGGAACTTATTTTGCGATAGTGATGTATTCAATTTAATAAAGATACTAGCGCAAGGAAACAAAGAGATTTAGCTTGACCATGAATCCAAGGATTAAGGAAACCCATGGAGGCATGTTTACAAGTTGTATGAGATATATAACTCGTGAAGATATTCAGAGCTCTGGTTGACCGCTCGTTTGACCTAATGTCATCAAGGATGTCAGACCAAATATCGAACCACATGTTGCGAACGTCTTGACTGATATCTTGGGCGTGTGAGTTTCCTAATTTAAAGATAAGTATCTTATGTTTCTTACTTCGAAGATATTTCTATTCCAAGCATCATATTCGTTCAAGATTTGTTTCCTACTTTGAAGATACTTATATTCTAAAAGATCTATTTTCTTTAGGAATTTTTCTAAGTTATGGAAACTTGGAGATTGAGTTCGATCGTTACTCTAAGGTTTGAGAAACCCTAGGGAGGCATGACTACAATAGATGGAGCAACTATAAAAACCCCATGGGTATCGACATTAGGTGTTGATCGCCATTGTTATGATATGTGGATCATTATTGTTTTCTGTGAAGACTATTTTGTTCGTTCTTCCTCGTTCATAGCTTCAAAGCTCCTAAGCGTTTTGGACTAGCGTGTTAGGAAGCTGAATGTACTGAACAATGAAGAACATTGATGTTCTCATCCATTATTCGTAATTGAGTAGTAACTGAGTGGCTTTGGGTTGTGAACCATGGAAGATTCAAGAACCTCATTAAAGAACAAAAACAAATCCGAGACTGAAGGACTCGAAATAACACAAGATTTGAGGGATTGAAGAATGGGATCGAATGAGGAGCTCAGATTAAAGGGAAGCCTTAAGACAGGTCTTGCATTTTGTAATAGTATCATAGGTTTGATCTGGAGGATCCAAACTTGTATGTTTTGACTAATTACGTGATAGTGAAAATCATTCCATTGGAAAAGTGCCTCTAGACGTAGGTAATGATGCACTGAACTAGGTAACAAACCTGCGTGTCTTTATTGTTCTTGTTTGTTATCATTTATATCTCCATACTATTCTAACACAAGATGTATGTCCACATGTCTTAACATCTTGTAAGAGATCTTTGTGTCTACCGACAAGTAGCATCTTGGATAACATCTTGCTACTGCACCTAACCAAAATTTCAATATGTAACGTCATTCATATGCTCTCGCTCATCATATGGTTGAGGAAACTAAGTCTTGCTAAGAGGTATGTCGTGCCTCTCAAGCAAAAACCCCTCTCTTAGAGTTTTGAATTCCAATGGATATTATCTTATTAATATAAATGCTATATCTCAAGCCTAGTAGCCTTCTTGATCTATCTCTAAAGATCTTGATGCCCAAGACGTAGACGGCTTCTCCGAGGTCCTTCATTAAAAAAGATTTACTTAGCCATGACCTAATGGCATTTGGGCTAGGTAGATCATTTCCAATGTGGAATATTTCATCCACATATAGGATCGGGAATATGATATTTCTCCCACTAACCTTTTGGTATACACAAGGTTCAAATTCGTTTTTGATGAAGCCAGACTGTTTGACCATTTCATCAAAGACAATATTCCAACTATGAGATGCTTGCTTTAACCCATAAATGGGTCATATAGGCTTGCATACTTTTTTATTTCCTTTAGGAGCGGCAAAACCTTCGGGTTTTGTCATGTACACATCCTCGAATAACTTTCCATTTAGGAAAGTTGTTTTGACATCCATCTGCCATATCTCATAGTCATAATATGTGGCTATGGCTAGAAGGATCCTAATGGACTTACCCATTCCAACTGACGAAAAGGTTTCGTCATAGTCACTACCATGAGCTTTCCTATATCCCTTTGCAACAAGTCTTGCCTTGTGTCACGCCCCAATTTCAGTAAAACCGAACCTGGAGCGTGAACGTTTAAAACAATAAAACCTTTGAAACCTGTTTTGAAACAATACTTTAAAATCGCCATTTAATTAATCAAAATAATATTTACAACTCAAAAACGTCCCAACAAATGGACAAAGTACAAGGTATCCGTCACTAGGCTCAAAAGATAAAACCCGGACTCCGCTCCTAGCTCCACAAGCTTCGAGAGCTCACTTAGTCCGTCCTGTGATCAGTACCTGTAGGAAAAGCAGCTAGGGGTGAGCGTTCGCTTACCACCACGGATAACAGACTGACTACGGCATAATAAGCAGACAATGCCGGTAACACCAACAACAAACTCAACACCGGGGATCGCTATCCCCAACTCAAGTACTCCGACTGACACACACCCACAATTACCTTCCTCAACCGACTCAATACTCGAACACGTAAAGTAGACCCGACTCAACGATTTACGACCTCCTCCAAAGACACGACAACAACCACGCAACACCCAAGATCATAAAGGATCGCACACCAAACAAGATCACAAAGGATCGCACGCCAGCTGCTCAGTAACCTCCCTCACTCACGCGCTTTGCCGAACCACTCAGGCCAGGCAGTCGACCTGTCTCAGTAACCTCTCTCACTCACGCGCTTTGCCGAACCACTCAGGCCAGGCGGTCGACCTGTCTCTGTAACCTCTCTCACTCACGCGCTTTGCCGAACCACTCAGGCCAAGCGGTCGACCTGTCTCAGTAACCTCTCTCATTCACGCGCTTCCCCGACACAAAGTCGGGTCAGGCGGTCGACCTGTCTCAGTAACCTCTCTCACTCAGGTAACCACAATCACAATCACAAGCAAGTTCAACAAACAGCAACAACACAGGTTCAACACTCCACAGGCACTCATGGCCACACAAGACACCAACAGTAAAACACGGACTCAACAACCCCACGGGCACTCACGGCCTCCCAAGACACACCAACAGTAACTCAAGGGCTCAACAACCCCACGGGCACTCACGGCCTCCCAAGACACACCAATAGTAACTCACGGGCTCAATAGCCCCACGGGCAATCACGGCCTCCCAAGACACACCAAACAGTAACTCACGGGCTCAACAACCCCACGGGCACTCACGGCCTCCCAAGACACACCAAACAGTAACTCACGGGCTCAACAACCCCACGGGCACTCACGGCCTCCCAAGACACACCAACAGTAACTCACGGGCTCAACAACCCCCACGGGCACTCATGGCCACCCAAGACACGCCATCAGTAAAGACACGGGTTCAACAACCCCACGGGCACTCATGGCCACCCAAGACACACCAACAGTAAAGACACGGGTTCAACAACCCCACGGGCACTAATGGCCACCCAAGACACCAACAGTAACGACACGGGCTGTAAAACCCGCTTCGTTTCGTAAGGTATTAATTTGCAAACGAGAACCTTAGGGTAAGTTTTTGAAACGAGTGCAAAAAAAAAAAAAAAAAAAAAAAAAAAAAAAAAAACAGGTCTGGACCAGGCCAGGCCCGCAGGCCCAGCCCAGCCCAGCTGAGGCCCAATCTGGTCAGGGATGGGTATATAACCCACCCTTGCCTCAGAAACCCTAGCACACCCTCACACTCAGCCGCCCTCACCTCACTCTCTCTCTCTCTCTCTCTCTCTCTCTCTCTCTCTCTCTCTCTCTCTCTCTCTCTCTCTCTCTCTTCGTCTTCCTCGCCGGATCGGCACCGGCCGCCATCGCTCCGGCCTCTTCTCCGTCCGACCACGTCCCGGCCGAACCCCGACCTCCCTCTTCTCCGTCCGACCACGTCCCGGCCGAACCCCGACCTTCCTTCTCCGTCCGACCACGTCCCGGCCGAACCCCGACCTCCCTCTTCTCCGTCCGACCACGTCCCGGCCGAACCCCGACCTTCCATCTCCGTCCGACCACATCCCGGCCGAACCCCGACCTCCCTCTCCTCCGTCCGACCACACCGTCCCGTCCTCTTCTCCTCCGTCCCGACGCCGTCACCGCTCCGGTCAACCACACGACTCCGTCCCCGAGCTCGCGGCTTCACCCTCCTCCTTCGTCTTCCTCACCAGCTCCGGCCACCGGTCTCATCCCGAGCTCCGACCGTCCACCGCCGCCTCCGATCTCTCCGTCCCGAGCCGTTCGGACCCGAGCTCCCGCCGTCGCCGGAGAGCTCGTCAGATCCGGAACGGGACGAGCCGTCCGGACCCGCGCCGACGCCGCCGTGCACCGCCGTCCACCGCCGCCACCGTTTCCTCACGGTTAGTTCTCGGCCCGTGGAAGCTCGGCCGACCGGCGCCGGTGGTCGGCCGGACCAAGCAGAACCGTTCTTCTCCTTCGCTTTCCCTTTTCTCGAGTTCGTTCAAATCTGGTCGGGATGGAACGGAGCTCCCGAAATGGAAGGGAACGGAATAGAAAAACGTAGATCTGGTTGTTTAACGGATTGTTGTAACCGTGTAAATCTGATTTTGTAAAGATCGACAAAATATAAGTTATCGATATAATTATTCTTATGTTTTGAATAGATTTAAGTACGATCGGGTTGGATTCAAACGGTTTGTAAAACGAAATCAGTGTTAGTTTAAAGATCAAATCCGTACCGTTGAGACGTAATTTAATTATCGATAAAACTATATCGGCTTAAGTTTAACGGGTTTTAAAACGAAAGTCGTTTATTAAAGTTAGACTCGAGTTAAGTCAAATCAAAAAGGGGGGGAAACGAAATCAAATCGACTTTATAAGGGTTCTGGACCAAAATATCGAGTTTGGAAACGAACGGAAGGAAACCGTTTTGTTTTAAAATCAAAGACGGAATTAATTAAAGCAAGGGAGTTCAACGACGGTTTTAAGTTAAAAAGGGGTTTAAACTGGGTTTAGATCAAACCTGGGTTCGGTGCGCGGGTGCTCGAACCCGATCCGTCGTAACCCGACTTTTATCCCGCTCGAGTGTAAACGACAACTGTCAAGTTTAAAATGGACAAATCGTAGCCGTTAACTTAACGGCGGAACCGTTATTATTTTTGGGCTCTGAGTTACTTATTTTCGACCGGTTCGCACTAGTTTAAAGTGAGTTAAATCTGTGTTCTTTTAGATCGTGCTGCGGACCGAGGCAAAGGGAGGCTCGGCGAGTGACTGCGATTCATCTCGGGTTTAGTGGAGCGCTTCTGGAGTTGCTTTCGAGGTAGGGAAAAGTAGCCGGATCTCGGCCCTGACTAGGGAAAGTTAACTGTAGAATTGCATGTGGCACCGGGGTGTCGTGGGTATTTAGGTTGTCGAATATTAGAAACGCATGATACGGGATTGTAGCGAATACTGGAAATGCATGTGACACTTAGTAGTGTCGTAGGAGCAGAAAACTTAGCGTTAACTGTGTTACTGGAGGCATATGACCATGCCCGGAGGTTGTTGTGTGTTAATTGTTGTTGAGTTTGGGTGGCCTTGAGAGCCCGTGTTATTTATTGTTGAGTCTTGGGTGGCCATGAGAGCCCGTGTTGTCGTTTTGGTGTTTTGGTGGCCGTGAGTGCCCGTGGAGTTATGAACCCGTACTTTATCGTTGGTGTCTTGGGTGACCATGAGGGCCCGTAGGGTTGTTGAACCTGTGTTTGGTTGTCGGTGTTTTGTTGGCCTTGAGTGCCTGTGGAACTGTCACCGGTGTCGTTACTGTCTGTTTGAACTTGTTTGTGATTGTGATTGGTTACTGGTTACTGGTGGAGGTTGTGTGGTGTAGCTAGCCTCCCGACTGGGATCGGGAGAAGCGGAGGGGTTGTGGGCTAGCTCCCCGACTGGGATCGGGGGAAGGACGCGCGGGTGTGGCTAACCACCCGACTGGGATCGGGTGAAGCGGAGGGGTTGTGGGTTAGCCTCCCGACTGGGATCGGGAGAAGTTGCGCGACAGGTCGACCGCCTGACCACGTCTATGATCGGTAAAGGGCGAGAGACAGAGATTGGTTACTGAGCAGCCGGTTTGCGATCCTTTGTGATCTTGTTTGGTATTGTGTGGTCAGTCGTGTCTTGGAGGAGGTCGTCGATCGTAGTGTGGGGTCTACATAATGTATCCGAGTGTTGAGTCAGTTGAGGAAAAGACTGGTCGTGTGTGTGTCTTTGAGTCGTTGTTAGTGTCATTGGCTTTGTCTACTAATTATGCCGTAGTCAGTATGTTATCTGTGGTGGTGAGCGAACGCTCACCCCTAGCTGCTTTTCCTACAGGTACCGTTCGTAGTCTAGACTAGGTGAGCTTCTGAAGCTTGAAGAGCTTGAAGCGGGTTGCTGGGTGTTTGAGTCTAGAGACGTGTATCTCGTTTTGTCCAAGTGTGGGACTTTTATTTTGAGGTGTAAATATTATTCTTTTGTGGAACTAAACTGACTTTTTAGGCGATTTATCGAAAACGGGTTTCAGTCTTGTAACTTTTTAAACGTTCGCGTCCCTAGTTTCGGTTCGCTGAAATTGGGGCGTGACAGCTTGGTATCAGAGCGCGAGGTTTCACACCTCGGACTACACGTCAATTAGGTGGGAGAGTCGAGTCGGTAGAGTCCCGTCCTGCATGGGGTACGCAAGTCGGAACTCGGGTGTAGACCCGTTAGGATTTGAGTCCTGTTTTGTTTTGTGCTTGTGCAGTACAAGGCTACTGGCACAATGTTTGTGCGTTGCTGCGTGAAACGTTTTTAAACTGTCGCGACTCGACTCAGGAGCGCTCCTGTGGTCGAGCGTGACGGTGTTGGTATCAAGTGGCCACAACGTAGTTCGGGGACGCCTGGACGGGGTTGTAACCACCTGATGCCAAGAAATGAGGTTTTTAAATGAAGCGAAAAAAAAAAGGGGATTTAAGGTTGTTGGCCCGTTTGGCATGTCTTGAACTTGATTGGCCCTGTGGGCGTATGTTTGATTTTGGTTGGCCCGGTGGGCAAGGTTCGACTCTGGTTGGGGTGTCGTCGCTCGTGTGGTATATGTCGGTGTGGTCTCGTATACTAATACTATATATAAGGTGTGTTTAGCTTGAGCGGTGTGGTGCTTTAGTGACATACGCGATAGAGTAAACTTAGACCGTGTGAGCGTTGGCGTTTTTGAACTTGTCGCCTTTATTTGAGTTCGCAAACTGAACGTTTGCGTGTATCCGTGCAGAGGATACTGTTCATGGCTCGCGGAAGGTGCGGACGAGCATCAGGAACGCAGGGTCAGGCACCCACGCGAGGCCGGCGGGGGCGGTCAGCAGGGGCACCAGGGAGGGTGCCAGCCGTCGAGCCCGCCGACTACGCGGAGGCACAGGGCACTCCCGTCGGAGAAGACGGGAGAAGTGATGCGGGGCCATCTGCAGGTACCCCCAGTGTTCCACCAGTCGCTGACCCTCCAGTGATGACTGCCCTGGATGAGCTTACCAGGACCGTTCAGAGTTTAGTGGCGGTCATCGCCAGCCGAGAGTCGGCTTCGCCAGCACCAGAGGCAGCCGCAGTTCCGATGAGGGCCGCTCAGACAGGGGATCTTACCTCCCGAGCGCTACTCGATTTCCTGAAGCTCGGGATACCTGTTTTTGTCGGGGAGCCAAATCCCGACCTAGCCGAGCGATGGATAGAGCAGGTCACACGAGACCTGTACACTTTGGGTGTCGAGGATGGCCGTCGGAGAGTGTCCTTCGCGGCCCATCAGCTGAGAGACAGCGCCTACCACTGGTGGGGGCGGGTGAAGGACACAGTCGGATACGACTACAGCGTATTCCAGGAGGTATTCATGGCACAGTACTTTCCCGAGTCGGCTCGGCTGGAGCGACATCGGCAGTTCTTATACCTGGAGCAGGGAGAGATGACAGTGGCGCAGTACGAGGCCAGGTTCACAGCCTTGGCCAGATTCGCGCCTGAGATGGTGTCTAGCGAGACGAACCGTTGCCTACGGTTCAAGGACGGACTGAGGCTGGGCATCCGGAACCAGGTTCTCGCCTTGAGGATACGGAAGTATACCGATCTAGTGGACACCGCGGCTACAGTGGAGCAGGGCATCCGGGATGCAGCCAGGGGCCGTGAGGTCCGACCTCGGCCGATCAGTTGGACCGGGCCGTCAGACTCACGAGACTCGCGGAGGCAAAGGACCGAGGGATCCTTCCGACCACCGCCTCATCAGAGTGGATCGAGACAGCGGAGTTCAGTGGCAGCAGTTGGGCCAGTCGCGCAAGAGAGGGCGCCGGCGTGCTTTACTTGCGGGCAGCAAGGCCACTTCCGTCGCGAGTGCCCGATGGAAGGAGTACCTACGGCGCGGCCAGCGACCAGCCGGACCAGCCAGGGCACGGAGTCGAGAGCCAACGAGATCAGCTGTTTTCGATGCGGCCAGGTTGGGCACACCATTGCATGGTGCCGTGAGCCGTCGAGGGCAACATCAGCGCAGCGACCGCAGCAGTCGCGGACCGTACAGTCGCCCAGGGGACGTCCTCGTCAGGGTCAGCAGTCCAGACCGTCACAGCCTTCTACGAGCGCACCGGTTCCGAGACAGCAGCAGAGTCACGGGTATTCAGCGGCCAGCGCGCCGGGTCAGAGGCAGCAGGCCTCGCAGGGGAGAGTCTATGCAGTCACCGACTCTAGAGCCCCAGGAACTAGCACGTACCGCGAGACCATCCAGGGTACGTGTTTATTGTATCACTTATGGGCTTTATTCTTGTTTGATACCGGGGCGTCGCACTCTTTTATTTCGTCGGCTTGTGCCGAGAGGTTGGGGTTGAGCTTAGAGCCGTTGAGCCCACCTCTATGCCTGGACACCCCAGTTGGGGGTGGTGCATCGTTGACTAGAGTATGTCGTGCCTGCGAGATTAGAGTCGCAGACTGTCCTTGCCCTGGGGACCTTCTCGTGTTGGGGATGACTACCTTTGATGTGATTTTGGGTATGGATTGGCTGTCGAGGTACCGAGCCAACATCGATTGCTATAGACGACGAGTGACAGTGACAGTGGGCGGTACGAAGGTGACGTGCGTGCTGGGGAGTAAGAGTGGGGTCCTCCTGTCGGCGTTGTCCGCAGAGGAGGAAGTACCGGCTGTGCAGGGCCGAGAGTTACCGAGAGTGGTATGCGAGTTCCCCGAGGTCTTCCCTGAGGAGTTGAGCGGGCTGCCACCGATTCGTGAGGTGGAGTTCGGGATTGACCTAGTGCCGGGGACGGCGGCGATATCGACGGCGCCTTACAGGTTTGCGCCGGCCGAGTTGACTGAGCTGAAGCGTCAGCTGGAGGAGCTTCAGCAGAAGGGGTTTATCCGTCCGAGTGCATCGCCGTGGGGAGCACCAGCACTCTTCGTGAAGAAGAAGAGTGGAGAGCTACGGATGTGTATAGATTACCGGAAGCTAAACCGGGTTACGGTGAAGAACCGGTACCCGATGCCGAGGATCGACGACTTGTTCGACCAGTTGAGAGGGGCGACTCACTTCTCGAAGATCGATCTGCGATCCGGTTATTATCAGTTGCGAGTCCGTGAGGGGGACGTCGCAAAGACTGCATTCCGGACACGCTATGGGCACTACGAGTTCCTAGTGATGCCATTCGGACTGACGAACGCGCCAGCAGCGTTCATGGACCTGATGAACAGCATCTTCCGGCCGTACCTAGATCAGTTTGTGGTGGTATTTGTGGACGACATCCTGATATATTCGCAGAACGAGGCGGCGCATAAGGCACATCTGAGGGCTGTTCTGACCCTACTACGCAAGCATCAGCTATATGCCAACCGGGAGAAGTGCGAGTTCTGGCTCTCTGAGGTGAGGTTCCTCGGCCACATTGTATCCCGTGACGGTATCCTGGTCGATCCATCGAAGGTCGACGCGGTCTCGAAGTGGGCACGGCCCACGAGTGTTTTCGAGATCCGCAGCTTTCTGGGATTGGCAGGCTACTATAGGCGATTTGTCCAAGATTTTGCACGACTAGCCGCACCGATGACTCTGTTGACGCGCAAGGGTGTCGGGTTCGTGTGGACAGACGACTGTGAGCGTGCGTTCGCGGAGCTGAAGACTCGGCTGACTACAGCTCCAGTGTTAGTGGTGCCCGAGCGAGGAATTGGTTATGATGTTTACTGCGACGCGTCCGGAGAGGGACTGGGCTGCGTGCTGATGCAGTCGGGCAGAGTTGTGGCTTATGGCTCCAGACAGTTGAAGATACACGAGCGCAACTATCCTACCCACGACTTGGAGCTAGCAGCAGTCGTGTTTGCACTGAAGAGCTGGCGATATTATCTGTACGGCGAGGGGTTTCAGGTGTTCTCGGATCACAAGAGCCTCAAGTATATATTTTCCCAGCGAGACCTGAACATGCGTCAGCGACGGTGGATGGAACTACTCGAGGAGTACGACTTCGAGCTACACTACCACCCAGGCAAGGCGAACGTTGTCGCCGACGCCTTGAGTATGAAGTCGGCTCCGAGCCTCGCCAGCATATCTGTCCGAGAGTGGGGCATGATGGGGGAGCTGAGCACATTCGGGCTTGAGCTAGAGGAGGTTACTGGCGGTGTTGCCATGTGCTCACTAGTGGCTCAGCCCTCACTGCTTGCCCAAGTGCTGGAGGCGCAGACAGAGGACGTCGAAGCATCAGAGATACGCGAGAGAGTCGTCAGGGGTGACGAGGTGGTGGGCTGGCAGGACAGCACTGATCGGGGACTACGATACCGCGGGGGGCTATTCGTACCGGTTAACTGTAGAGACGCCGTGTTACGAGAGGCACACCATTCGCGTCTCACCGTGCATCCGGGGGCACCAAGATGTACCGTGACCTCAGACGGCACTACTGGTGGCGCGGTATGAGGAGAGCAGTCGCAGAGTTTGTATCGAGATGCCTTGTCTGTCAGCAGGTGAAGGCCGAGCATCAGCGTCCAGCGGGATTGTTACAGCCACTACTGATTGCTCAGTGGAAGTGGGAACATATTACGATGGACTTCGTGTGTGGACTACCGAGATCACCCAAGGGAAACGACGTCGTGTGGGTGGTAGTCGACCGGTTGACTAAGTCGGCCCACTTTCTGGCTATGAGGATGACAGACCCGGTCGACAAGTTGAGCAGCCTGTATATCCAGGAGATAGTGCGTCTCCACGGGGTCCCGGTGTCGATAGTGTCTGACAGGGATCCCCGCTTCACGTCCAGGTTTTGGCCGAGTCTGCAGAAGGCATTGGGGACCGAGGTGCTACTTAGTACAGAACATCATCCCCAGACGGACGGTCAGTCTGAGCGTACCATTCAGATCTTGGAGGACATGCTGCGAGCATGTGTGCTGGATTTCAGGGGATCTTGGGAAACCCACCTGCCTTTGGCCGAGTTCGCCTACAACAACATCTTCCAGGCAAGTATCGGGATGGCACCGTTCGAAGCGTTGTATGGGAGGCCGTGTCGGTCACCAGTGTGTTGGGCAGAGGTGGGGGACAAGAGTCTGCTGGGGCCAGATCTTGTCAGAGAGACGACGGAGAAAGTCGCACTGATCCGCGATCGGCTGAGGACAGCACAAAGCCGACAGAAGAGTTATGCCGACAGGCGACGTCGACCCCTTGAGTTTGCAGTCGGGGATCACGTGTTCCTGAAGGTGAGCCCGAGGAAGGGGCTGGTGCGGTTCAGGCGAAGCGGGGGCAAGTTGGCTCCGAGGTACATTGGCCCGTTCCAGATTTTGGGCAGAGTGGGAACAGTGGCATATCGTCTGGCGTTGCCACCGCAACTTGGGAGAGTCCATGACGTCTTCCACGTGTCTCAGTTGCGGCAGTACAATGCAGACCCCTCCCACGTCATCGAGTGGACAGATATCGAGGTGGCTGATGATGCCTCCTATGAGGAGCAACCGGCTCGGATTATGGACACGCGGGAGCAGATTCTGCGGGGAGGCAAGATTATCTACTTGGTACGAGTGCAGTGGAAGCACCACGGGGATGAATCGACTTGGGAGCGCGAGGACGAGGTTCGCGCGAAGTATCCCGCCTTGTTCGTTTCCCGAGGTACGCTGTTTTAAATTTCGTGGGCGAAATTCCTTTAAGGAGGGTAGATTGTAAAACCCGCTTCGTTTCGTAAGGTATTAATTTGCAAACGAGAACCTTAGGGTAAGTTTTTGAAACGAGTGCAAAAAAAAAAAAAAAAAAAAAAAAAAAACAGGTCTGGACCAGGCCAGGCCCGCAGGCCCAGCCCAGCCCAGCTGAGGCCCAATCTGGTCAGGGATGGGTATATAACCCACCCTTGCCTCAGAAACCCTAGCACACCCTCACACTCAGCCGCCCTCACCTCACTCTCTCTCTCTCTCTCTCTCTCTCTCTCTCTCTCTTCGTCTTCCTCGCCGGATCGGCACCGGCCGCCATCGCTCCGGCCTCTTCTCCGTCCGACCACGTCCCGGCCGAACCCCGACCTCCCTCTTCTCCGTCCGACCACGTCCCGGCCGAACCCCGACCTTCCTTCTCCGTCCGACCACGTCCCGGCCGAACCCCGACCTCCCTCTTCTCCGTCCGACCACGTCCCGGCCGAACCCCGACCTTCCATCTCCGTCCGACCACGTCCCGGCCGAACCCCGACCTCCCTCTCCTCCGTCCGACCACACCGTCCCGTCCTCTTCTCCTCCGTCCCGACGCCGTCACCGCTCCGGTCAACCACACGACTCCGTCCCCGAGCTCGCGGCTTCACCCTCCTCCTTCGTCTTCCTCACCAGCTCCGGCCACCGGTCTCATCCCGAGCTCCGACCGTCCACCGCCGCCTCCGATCTCTCCGTCCTGAGACGTTCGGACCCGAGCTCCCGCCGTCGCCGGAGAGCTCGTCAGATCCGGAACGGGACGAGCCGTCCGGACCCGCGCCGACGCCGCCGTGCACCGCCGTCCACCGCCGCCACCGTTTCCTCACGGTTAGTTCTCGGCCCGTGGAAGCTCGGCCGACCGGCGCCGGTGGTCGGCCGGACCAAGCAGAACCGTTCTTCTCCTTCGCTTTCCCTTTTCTCGAGTTCGTTCAAATCTGGTCGGGATGGAACGGAGCTCCCGAAATGGAAGGGAACGGAATAGAAAAACGTAGATCTGGTTGTTTAACGGATTGTTGTAACCGTGTAAATCTGATT
This sequence comes from Erodium maritimum, assembly GCA_963921825.1. Taxonomy (NCBI): domain Eukaryota; kingdom Viridiplantae; phylum Streptophyta; class Magnoliopsida; order Geraniales; family Geraniaceae; genus Erodium; species Erodium maritimum. The sequence goes on along the minus strand of OY997596.1, from coordinate 23,325,653 downwards.
TTGTAAAGATCGACAAAATATAAGTTATCGATATAATTATTCTTATGTTTTGAATAGATTTAAGTACGATCGGGTTGGATTCAAACGGTTTGTAAAACGAAATCAGTGTTAGTTTAAAGATCAAATCCGTACCGTTGAGACGTAATTTAATTATCGATAAAACTATATCGGCTTAAGTTTAACGGGTTTTAAAACGAAAGTCGTTTATTAAAGTTAGACTCGAGTTAAGTCAAATCAAAAAGGGGGGGAAACGAAATCAAATCGACTTTATAAGGGTTCTGGACCAAAATATCGAGTTTGGAAACGAACGGAAGGAAACCGTTTTGTTTTAAAATCAAAGACGGAATTAATTAAAGCAAGGGAGTTCAACGACGGTTTTAAGTTAAAAAGGGGTTTAAACTGGGTTTAGATCAAACCTGGGTTCGGTGCGCGGGTGCTCGAACCCGATCCGTCGTAACCCGACTTTTATCCCGCTCGAGTGTAAACGACAACTGTCAAGTTTAAAATGGACAAATCGTAGCCGTTAACTTAACGGCGGAACCGTTATTATTTTTGGGCTCTGAGTTACTTATTTTCGACCGGTTCGCACTAGTTTAAAGTGAGTTAAATCTGTGTTCTTTTAGATCGTGCTGCGGACCGAGGCAAAGGGAGGCTCGGCGAGTGACTGCGATTCATCTCGGGTTTAGTGGAGCGCTTCTGGAGTTGCTTTCGAGGTAGGGAAAAGTAGCCGGATCTCGGCCCTGACTAGGGAAAGTTAACTGTAGAATTGCATGTGGCACCGGGGTGTCGTGGGTATTTAGGTTGTCGAATATTAGAAACGCATGATACGGGATTGTAGCGAATACTGGAAATGCATGTGACACTTAGTAGTGTCGTAGGAGCAGAAAACTTAGCGTTAACTGTGTTACTGGAGGCATATGACCATGCCCGGAGGTTGTTGTGTGTTAATTGTTGTTGAGTTTGGGTGGCCTTGAGAGCCCGTGTTATTTATTGTTGAGTCTTGGGTGGCCATGAGAGCCCGTGTTGTCGTTTTGGTGTTTTGGTGGCCGTGAGTGCCCGTGGAGTTATGAACCCGTACTTTATCGTTGGTGTCTTGGGTGACCATGAGGGCCCGTAGGGTTGTTGAACCTGTGTTTGGTTGTCGGTGTTTTGTTGGCCTTGAGTGCCTGTGGAACTGTCACCGGTGTCGTTACTGTCTGTTTGAACTTGTTTGTGATTGTGATTGGTTACTGGTTACTGGTGGAGGTTGTGTGGTGTAGCTAGCCTCCCGACTGGGATCGGGAGAAGCGGAGGGGTTGTGGGCTAGCTCCCCGACTGGGATCGGGGGAAGGACGCGCGGGTGTGGCTAACCACCCGACTGGGATCGGGTGAAGCGGAGGGGTTGTGGGTTAGCCTCCCGACTGGGATCGGGAGAAGTTGCGCGACAGGTCGACCGCCTGACCACGTCTATGATCGGTAAAGGGCGAGAGACAGAGATTGGTTACTGAGCAGCCGGTTTGCGATCCTTTGTGATCTTGTTTGGTATTGTGTGGTCAGTCGTGTCTTGGAGGAGGTCGTCGATCGTAGTGTGGGGTCTACATAATGTATCCGAGTGTTGAGTCAGTTGAGGAAAAGACTGGTCGTGTGTGTGTCTTTGAGTCGTTGTTAGTGTCATTGGCTTTGTCTACTAATTATGCCGTAGTCAGTATGTTATCTGTGGTGGTGAGCGAACGCTCACCCCTAGCTGCTTTTCCTACAGGTACCGTTCGTAGTCTAGACTAGGTGAGCTTCTGAAGCTTGAAGAGCTTGAAGCGGGTTGCTGGGTGTTTGAGTCTAGAGACGTGTATCTCGTTTTGTCCAAGTGTGGGACTTTTATTTTGAGGTGTAAATATTATTCTTTTGTGGAACTAAACTGACTTTTTAGGCGATTTATCGAAAACGGGTTTCAGTCTTGTAACTTTTTAAACGTTCGCGTCCCTAGTTTCGGTTCGCTGAAATTGGGGCGTGACACGGGCTCTCATGGCCACCCAAGACACAACAGTAAAGTACGGGCTCTCATGGCCACCCAAGACACAAATTACACAAATAACCTCCGGGCATAACCAATGCCTCCAACAGTTCTAATATCAACAGTTTCACAATCAACCTCTGGGCATGGTCATATGCCTCCAGTACTCCTAATATCGATAAGTTCACAATCAACCTCCGGGCATGGTCATATGCCTCTAGTAATTCTAACATCGATAAGTTCTCTGCTCCTACGACACTACTAAGTGTCACATGCATTCCCAATCTTCGATAACCTACTTAACCCACGACACCCCAAGTGTCACATGCATTTCTAATATTCGATAACCTACCTAACCCACGACACCCAAGTGTCACATGCAATTCTACTGTTAACTTTCCCTAGTCAGGGCCGAGATCCGGCTACTTTTCCTTACCTCTTGAAGCGTGTCACAACCGATGCTCGCTCTCCGGAAATGCTCAAAATTTCCCGCTTAGCCTCCTCTTTCCACGGTAGGCGACACGGTCTACAATTATTACAATTTACACACTTTTTAAGTAAGCATGTGAAACCCGAATTTAAATAATTAAACGCCCAAACTCAACCCCGACAATGTCGATCACTCCCAAGCTTCCCAATTACTCGACATTGTCGATAAAGGGCTCGGAAAAGCTCGATTCGCCCGACCTGGCGAATCTGCCCGGGTTTTGAAAACGCCCTTCTGGGGCTCCGAAAATTCTCGTTTTCGTTTCTACGGAATCAATTTCCGACTTCCGAGTCATTTAATTCGCGTTTAAAGTTTCTAAACCCGATAACTACAACTTTCGCATTTTAAATCCAAATTTCGATTCGGTTATGGATAAATGGTCAGGGGAACGTCCTAAACCACCCGAATACGAAAACCCGATACCCGGGCATGTGGACCCCACACGGCCATAACGGAAAAATTCCCTTTTCACCCCAAAACGTTCCTAACGAACTCCAAACCTCAACCATTCACCTTTAAACCAATCTTAAACAAAACCCAACCTTAATCAACCCATTTAAACTCAAACCCTAAAATTCAAACGTTCCAAAAATAAAATCGGTTAGATGCCCACCGTAGAGAATGTCGATGGGAGTTCGATTATTTGATCGTTGAGACGATCCACCGGTCGGATGATCGAGAAACGTCAAAAACCCTAACACCTCTTCTCTTTTTCTCTCCACCTTCTCTCCTCTTTCTATCACCTTTCTCTCTCTTCAACTCTCTTCTATTTTTGAATGTGTGGCCGACACTCTCTTCATCTTCCCTTTTAATTTGCTTTAAAACACACATCCTTTCTATATTTACAAAACTAACACCAACTTTCATTTCTTTGTTTTGTTCAATGTTACCTAACACCATGTGGCAAGTGGGTCCCACACCTTTTTGCAAAATATCTTCTAGAAATTTCCAATCAGATTCGCGAAATTCGGACGTCTTGGGCCCCGAACGGGCACTTTTTCCAAGAAATTACGAAACTTCGCGGGCTACAAGGAAACGGATCAACTAAGACCGCTGCGACGACGGCTAAGCTTTTTGGATCCAAAACGGGCCTCGAACGGACCAAAACGTCGCTCGGTTGACTTTTCCCGCGAAAAGTCAACATTTCCCAAATTGGTCAGAAAGTTGCCCTGAGTCCCCCGGAACTCACTTTGGTCGTTATCGGGGTCAACTTAAGTCCGGTATGACCCTCGGGGTCAAATTTAGGTTCATTTAAGTACTTGGCAAAAAAATTTAAATTTTCCTGTTTTTCGTAGGTTTGACTGGCGTTGACCGGGAGTGGTTATTACACCTTATAAGTGTGCATTTTGCCTATAGACCTTCTAGAATTTCAGGTTTCTCCTTTAATCCCATTTAATTAAATTAAGTACTGAAAATGTAACAAATATAATGCGTTGGCTGAAACCCCTATTAGGCTATAAGGGTGTTCGGGCAAGCCCTATATTAATTATATATTTGGCCCTTTTATTTGTTCATTTAGTTACTATACTTTATAATAATTCAGTATAAACATATTATTATTTCTTCGTGAGTACTTGAATTAAATAAAAGCTATACATTATCTCAAATATAATTGCACACAATTTTATTTAATCGAAACCATTTCGTTTACTTCTTTGTTGTTTTTCTCTATGTAAGTGACCCTTTAGGATTCGTATGACGTTGGTAGTGAAATGGAAAAAAAAATGCTTCATCCACAAATCATGGGTAACTCCTAGCAAGGCAAGTGACCACCTTAGTCATAGAATTAATGACTAATACTTCGTCAAATACTGTTACCTTATGTAGTCTTATCCTCTTGTCATTTGGCGAGTGCCACGACTGAATAATTGCATAGAACGGTCATCCTTTCTAATTCAGTCTTAACATGTTCTCTTGATCATGAGTGAGGAATGTAGGTGACGAATCACAAGCATGGTCATGCTTCTTTTACAAACCTCCTACTCGTCAAGAGCGATCGTTTTGATGGCATCTGACTTTATAAAATCAAGTGACAAGTGCTTATGACCATCACCTATATGTCTCACATGTGTATATCCATGTCTGAGCATAACCTTTATAACTATTTGTTTAGGACTATCATTTGGTTAAGTCAAGACATTAATCCACATCATGTAGATCATATGGTGATGTCATGGTCGTAGGGCTAAGAGCTACTCAGGTAGTTGAAATGTACTCATCTCTTAGTTCTATGGAGTATACTCAAGGTGGATCATTCAATGTCAAACTCTTAGACATTTGTGATTTTGGTTCATATTTCTATATGCATAATCAATAAAACATAATCCTCTCGCCAAAATTCACACTAGCTCTAATTATCGTATTAGGCTAGGGACGGATGAATAGATTAACTCTTTTGTCTTATGAGAGTTCTACTATTAGGGAAATGTTCCCCAATACCTCATATAAAGCAATTCATTTATAGTTTCACTATCATTACAAATTAATGGTAATAAAACATTTGCGAATTGTTTTTAAGTCAAACGATAATGTACATGGTGTGGCTTGTCCTAGGGCACCAAAAAAAACCTTTAACTCACCGGGAAGCTTATGTAGTGAAACTTGTAAAGTGTAATAAAGGAATAAACTAAAACATACCTAGGATAGTGATAGCTTTAGGATGGAGTATTCTAGACAACCGGGATACCCAACATTTCCATGTTGGATTACCCAGTTTTTTTACCATAAACTATACTGCTTTCTTGACACTCGTCGTGTTGGTTACCATTAGAACTTTATTGATATATATATATATATATATAGGGTAGCTATCCAGTAAAAACCACCCTTATTGTGGAAACTATAAACCAATCTAAGCCACAGGATGCGGTCAAAGTGACGTCAGCAGAGCGCGCGCGATGCTGACAGTGGCCGCTTCGCGCGCGCCTCTGCCCGCGCGCGTGCGCGTGTTGACCACGCGCGCGCGGGGGTGCTGATAGTTTACAAGCACGGTGCTGATAGTTTAGCACATATGCAACCTAGCACTGTGCGCGCAAACTATCAGCACCGTGCAACGCAAACTATCAGTACTCTGCGCGTGCGCACCAGCAGCGCGCACGCCCACGTGTCAGCACCTGGTGAGTTCGTAGTTTGCACAATAAGGTGCGGTGTTTTATATATTTATTGCCCACGTGTCAGTTGTTAGTCTTAGTGCCCGTAGTTCAATCCTAAATGTCCAAATGAATATATCATCGTTAGCAATAAAATTAAAGCGGCTTTATATTACTTATGTGTTGGAGTAACATATCGATGTGTGCTCTGATCTATGCCCACCATGCGAATAGAACCATAGATCGAGATAGATCACACTAGATGGGTCCCTAGTCAACAAAGCTTCAATAGAAGCGACTAGTATGAAAGATGGCTCTTTATGGCTTACGTTCTGTTAGTCATTGGAATGGGATTCCGGAGTCTGATCATAGATATCATGTGGGACATGATATTGGACGACCCGCCCTGAATATGTGCCATAGATTAAGTCATGAACATATTCAGTGTTGTAGCTTGTCATGTATCCTTAGACCAAGGAGTCTTTGTGATCGCTATGTAGTCAACAACTGAGTTTGACCTGAGCCTAACGTTGTCCGTAACAGGGCTTCCATAACGGCCAGGTTTGGCTTGGGGACGGGCTACATGAGTCACACGAAAGGCGGCTAAGGGATTTATCCCTCATACTGAGGTATGGGAAAGATATCGGTTCTCGGCCGCTTGATCGAGAGTGACTGAAAGAATAGCATGGCCATGCACATGATACTGGGTATCATATCTTCAGTCATCTCACATATCAAGAAACGGTGATTGAGAATAATAAGGATGACGGCTCTATGCCTTATCTCAATCAGGATATCGGAGATAAAAGGATAATGACAGGGATGACGGAAAGGTTAGAATCGACAGGGTCGATTCGTTATGCAGTGTCAGGCAATACTAAAGTCTCGTTAGTTGCCACTTAAATAGGATCAAGTAAAATGGGATTTTACATTGATCTATTGACATGCATAAACCTAAGGGTCACACCGGAGGATGAAACTCATTGACACATTTATGGAGAATGGCCAAAAGGGAGTTGTCTCGGGACATGATCAAAACTGGGTTTTGAGTCATGTTCCCGTAAGTGAATAGGACTTTACGGATCAAGACAAGGCTTGGAGTCTTGGGATTGATCGCGTCGGATAATGTTGGACATTTCCGGTATGGAAGGCTTGGAGGCGATGAGCGAATCACGAGACCTCGTTGGAAATGGCCACGGGCCATGTTCCAAGAGGCCCACGAAAGGCCCATGCAACAAAGGCCCATGGAACTAATTAATCAAGTCTTCATTAATTAGTACTAAGTAAGCAAGACAAGGATTAAGGTGTTGGTGATTCACCACCTAACCCAATCTTGTCTAGCCATACTTTGTCCTATTTACACCTTACATGACACCATACTTGTCACATGCCTTTAGTTGGACAAGTATGGGTTTTGTTATGTTTAAGTCATCTTTTTTCAACATAACAAACACAAGACAAGAATAGGAAACACATTTTCTCTCCCTCTTCCATGGCCATTTCGGGTTTGGCTAGTTTCCACCTCCATTTTTGTGTTCTTGAGTCCTCAAAGAGAAGAACTACGTGGCTTTGATTCCCATGTGGATACGTAGGCGTCTTGGAGACTCAAGCCAATCATTCGTTAACCGGTGTTCTTGTTTTGGTAAGAAATAGTGTTGAATTTTTCTCTTGTGAATCCATTCTTTGTTAGTTGTTTCATGGTTTAATCGTCTCTTGGTTTTCATTGATTTTCCGCTGCGAGTTGGTTCATCTCCAACCCTGCGAGTTGGTTACCATTAGAACTTTATTGATATATATATATATATATATATATATATATATATATATATAGGGTAGCTATCCAGTAAAAACCACCCTTATTGTGCAAACTACAAACCAATCTAAGCCACAGGATGCGGTCAAAGTGACGTCAGCAGAGCGCGCGCGATGCTGACACGTGGCCGCTTCGCGCGCACCTCTGCCCGCGCGCGTGCTCGTGTTGACCACGCGCGCGCGGGGGTGCTGATAGTTTACAAGCACGGTGCTGATAGTTTAGCACATATGCAACCTAGCACTGTGCGCGCAAACTATCAGCACCGTGCTACGCAAACTATCAGTACTCTGCGCGCGCACACCAGTAGCGCGCACGCCCACGTGTCAGCACCTGGTGAGTTCGTAGTTTGCACAATAAGGTGCGGTGTTTTATATATTTATTGCCCACGTGTCAGCATCTGGTGCGCTCTGCTGACATCACTTTGGGGGGATCCTATGGCTCAGATTGGTTCGTAGTTTGCACAATAAGGGGGGGTTTGTACCTGATACCAACTATATATATATATATATATATTATGCAAGTTATAGGGACCACTCGATGGGTGTTATTGTTCCACAACAAATGTTGTGGCCTAAAAAACGAACTGTAGTCTTAAAAAGAGAAATCTTTTTTTGCTGACTTCCCTTTCATCTTATGAACGAGATGAGTTACTAACTTCCCTTTCGTCTTATGAATCACCTATTAAACTACTCACTAGCAATTTTTTTCAGAATATTCGATTCCAATGTCATCCCCTCAGGCAAACATATCCCTCGCGATCGATATTATGAGTGAGGATTGAGATGGGTTTGGTTCTGATCGGTCAAAATCTAGTAAGGAAGAGGAGGAGGCTTCATCTGCAATCTCCCTTACCAGTTGTTGGAGGCGTGGGCATGGGGTTCGTTTGGCAATGTAGCAACAACTTTGCGGGTGGATTTGGTCCTAGAGGAAAATACCTAGTAAAATTGCAGGAAAACGGATTTCAATGATGCAAGTCAAAGCTACTAGTGACCGAGCTAGGGTTCAAGGAAAAGGGAAAAGAAGTCACGACTAGATGTGGGGCTTTAGGGTGAAACTGGCAACTGTGTGTTGGGACAGTGAATCCAAAATCGGAGAAGCTTTCGCTCAATCTGAATTTTCTCACTTAATCTAATTAGGGATAATTCTAGACGCAGGAATCGCATGATTGCGTCAAGCGATTGAGAAATTACTTGTTTTTTTTTATCAGCAAATGTTTTATTGATGGTCCAATTGTTTGAAGTAAAGAAAAGGCCAAGAGAAGATTTCTCAAGTAAACACCAATTACATGTTCCAAACCAACCAAAGGTCAAAAAATAACAATATGCAAACCTATCAAACCGAGAGAAAATACAATTGCCGAACCAAACAAACCCCTAAGGTTCCCAAACTAGTAACACACCCTCAAAACACCAATTGTTTGATCCAAAAAACACCCCATATATTGGCAGTAAATCAACAACTACAACCATCAAAGCCACCCACAAAAGCAGTAGTTCACCCATCTTGTAACATACCATAAAACGCTGCAGAATCTTGTGTCCCAAGTTGTTGGGTCTCGATGGATAATGAACACATACTGTCAGCGGAAATTGTAAGGACCACTCCTGGTCAACGCCGTTCAATCGGCGGAAAAACGGAAAAAATTTAAAATTTTGGACATCCCCTTAAATGAACCTAAAATTGACCCCGAGGGTTATATCGGACTTAAGTTGACCCCGATATCGACCAAAGTGAGTTCTGGGTGACTCAGGGCAACTTTTTGACCAATTCGGGAAAAGTTGACTTTTTGTTGAAAAAGTCAACCGAGCAACGTTTTGGTCCGTTCGAGGCCCGATTTGGATCCAAAAAGCTTAGCCGTCGTTACAGCGGTCTTAGTTGGTCCGTTTTCTTGTAGAACGCGAAGTTTCGTAAAATCTTGGAAAACGGGCCCGCACGGGGCCTAAGACGACCGATTTTCGCGAATCTAATTATAGATATTTTTCTAACTAGTGGGACCCACTTGACACATGTCAAGATAGTGGTGGAAGGGAGTTGAAAGGAACACATTACCCTTTGACTTAAAAATCAAAAACAAAGAAGAAGTAAGGGTATTTTTGTCATTATGATGTGTGGAAAACAAATAAAGAGAAAGAGATAAGTGAGTCTCGGAAATTTCAGAAAAAGGGGAGAGAGAAGAGAGAGAAAGATGAGAAGAAGGAGAAGAAGGAGAAAGAGAGGAGTTTTGGTGATTTCCCGACGATCCGACCGACGGATCGTCTCAGTTCTCGCGTATTCGTCATCCCCTCATCGTTGCCTACGGTAAGAACCCGTCTTTTTCTCGTTTTGACACGTTTGAATTCTAGGGTTTTGGTTAGAATTTGTTTAAAGATGAATGGTTGAGGTTTGGGGTTCGTTAGGAACGTTTTGGGGCGAAAAGGAGCAATTTCCAGTGTGGCTGTGTGGGGCCCACTTGGCCGGGCCTCGGGTTTTTCATGTTCGGGTGGTCTTGGATGATCCCCGAGTCAATAATTCACACCCGGAACAAATTATGGAATTAATTTGTGAGAATTCGGAAATTTGGGTTAGAAACTTTAAACGTGGAATTAAATCGCTCGGGTATCAGAAATTGATTCCGTCGAATGCGTTGGAACAAGCGAATTATTTTAGGATCGTAGAAATGAAAATGGGAATTTTCGGAGCCTCGAAAGTGCGTTTTCCGATCCCGGGCAGATTCGCCAAGCCGGGCGAATCGGGCCTTTCCGGGCCCATTGCTGACAATGTCGAGTAATTAGGAAGCTTGGGAGCGATCGGTATTGTCGGGTGGCATTTGGGAGTTAAGTTCATTAAATTCGGTTTTGCCTGCATATTTAAAAAGTGTTGTTTTGATCATGTTAGATCGTGCCACCGACCGTGGAAAGAGGAGGCTAAGCGGGTGATCGTGAACATTGCCGGAGCGTGAGCATCGGACTTAGAACACTTTACGAGGTAGGGAAAAGTAGCCGGATATCGGCCTTGACTAGGGAAAGTTATTAGTAAAAATGCATGTGACACTTGGTGGTGTCGTAGGATAAGTGAATTTATCGAACAATAGAAATGCATGTGACACTTGGTGGTGTCGTAGGATAAGTGAACGTATCGAACAATAGAAATGCATGTGGCACTTGGTGGTGCCGTAGGTTAAGTAAACTTACCGTGCGATAGGAATCACATGTGGGCACCTGGTTATGCTCGTAGGTTGAGTGAACTGATTGTGTTTGTGTGTGGCCATGTGTGCCTGTGGGGTATTGAACCCGTTTGTTGTTGACTGACTTGTTGAGTGGTAGTTAGTCGTGATGTTAATTTTGCTATTTGAGGAGTATTGTGTGATATTTTGTTGTGATTGTGATTGTTCTGGTGATACCTAGATGAGTTGTGCCCGAGAGGTGTGTCGTACCTTCCGATGCGCGACCGGTAAAGTGCTGAGGGATGTGGTCCCCGTGAGGTGTGTCGTACCTTCCGGCGCGCGATTGGTAAAGTGTTGAGGCTTGAGTTGTGCCCGAGAGGTGTGTCGTACCTTCCGATGCGCGACCGGTTAAGTGTCGAGGGATGTGGTCCCCGTGAGGTGTGTCGTACCTTCCCGCTCGAGATTGGTAAAGTGCTGAGGCTTGAGCTGTGCACGAGAGGTGTGTCATACCTTCCGATGCGCGACCGGTAAAGTGTCGAGGGCTGTGGTCCCCGTGAGGTGTGTCGTACCTTCCAGCGCGCGATTGGTAAAGTGATGAGCCTTGAGTTATGCCCAAGAGGTGTGTCGTACCTTCCGATGCGCGATCGGTAAAGTGCCGAGGGCTGTGGTCCCCGTGAGGTGTGTCGTACCTTCCGGCGCGCGATCGGTAAAGTGATGAGGGTTGTGGTTCTGCGATGAGGTCGACCGCCTGGCCCGACTGTGTATCAGGGAAAGTGCGTGGAGCAGTGCCAGGCCCAACTGGTTTGCTACCAGAAACTGTGCTGTATGTGTGTTGATCCTTTGTGATCTTGCGTGCATTGTATGTGTTGATATTGTGTGCATTTATAATTTGTACTATTTGTGTTTGTTTGTAGAGGTCGTAAGTTCTGTGTTAAAGGGTGAGGTCTTGGGTTCGAGACTCATCAATAACCTACGGTGGTGATACAGCGCTTCTGTGTGAGGGTCTCACCACGGAGAGGGTTTAGGGTTAATGCGCTGCGGCGCCGTACGAACTAGGTTTCCCCTACGTGAACGGGTTGTTTCAGGTTTCCCTCACGTGAACGGGTGGTTTGAGGTTTCCCTCACGTGAGCGGGTTGTTTGAGGTTTCCCTCACGTGAATGGGTGGTTGAGGTTGCCCTCACGTGAACGGGTGGTTTGAGGTTTCCCTCACGTGAGCGGGTGGTTTGAGGTTTACCTCACGTGAGTGGGTTGTTTGAGGTTTCCCCTATGTGATCAGGTAATTGGGGTATTGATGTTGTGAGAATAGTGATTTACTTAGTTGAGAACATGATCCCCGTTTTGAGGTTTCACCTACGTGATCGGGTAATTGGGGTGTTGATATGGTGAGCAATAGTGTTTTGCTTAGTTGAGAATATGATCCCCATTGGAGGTTTCCCTTACGTGAGCGAGTACTTAAGGTATTGATATCGTGAGCAGTTGTGATGGTTTGGTATTAGGTTTTGAGGTAGTTGTTTGCCCTGTTTAGATTGGTAAGTTGTTGATGCTTTACTAGTATGCCATAATCGAACGGGTATCCGTGGAGGTGAGCGGAACGCTCATCCCCTTTACTACTTTTCCCGCAGGCCTCTGAGGTAGGGACGAGTAGCGAATACTGGTTTGGTTGCGGAAAGTTACAAGTAAATGCACATAGGATCGTATGAGGGTTGTGCTTTACCTTGTCGGTGTGACTAATGGAATGGTTGTTCGGTCTCTGATTTGGGGTCTCCATTACGTGCACGGGTCTTAGATGGTTGGGGGGAAATTGACAGTGATTTGTGTGACAGTCGGGTTTAACATGTGATTTGGGGTAGTAGTCCCCTGTGTTATTGTTTGTTGTCGGTGTTCCCGGCATTTCTGTGGTATGCCGTAGTCAGTCCGGTGTCCGTGGTGGTGATCGAAACGCTCACCCTTTGCTGCTTTTCCTACAGGTACCGTTCGCGAGACGGACTAGGAGGATCTCTCGAGGCTTGAAGAGCTGGGAGCGAGAGTCCGGGCTGTCGGGGTTGTCTAGTGACGTACACTCATGTTTTAGTGTTCTTTCGTTTTTTTAATTAAAACTCTGTTGTAAAAATATTGTTTTGATTAATAAAAGTGGTGCTTTTAAAGCGGTTTATTAAACTATTTGAGACTTTGTTTTACTTGCTTCATCGTTCGCGTTCCGGGTTCGGTTATACTAAATTCGAGGCGTGACAGAAATAACTCGAGACCATGCCATAGAACACTATCAAATATTATATACACAAGACAATAAACAATATGGATGCTTCCTTACCAATTAGTTCAAGAAAGTGAAGAGAACACCAAAGAAACGATGATAGGCTTGAGTCTCCAAGACGCTTACGTATCCAATTGGAATCAAACCCACGTAGTTCTTCTTTAGATGACTCAAGAACACAAATGGAAAGAAAATCCTCTTGTTGGCCGAAATTACAAAGACAGTGAGAGAGATATAGTTCCTATTCTTGTCTTGTGTTTTTTATATGAATAAGTTGACAATGAATATGTTAATGACCTTATCTATGGCACATATTCATGTCGGGTCGTCCAATATCATGTCCCATATGATATATATGATCAGACTCTGGAATCCCATTCCAATGACTAAAAGTGTTGGGTCTCGAGGTAGGGTTGGAGATGAACCAACTCGCAGCGGAAAATCAATGAAAACCAAGAGACAATTAAAACCATGAAACAACTAACAAAGAATGGATTAACAAGAGAAAAATTCAGCACTAGTTCTTACCAAAACAAGAACACCGGTTAACGAATGATTGGCTTGAGTCTCCAAGACGCCTACGTATCCACTTGGGAATCAAAGCCACGTAGTTCTTCTCTTTGAGGACTCAAGAACACAAACATGGAGGTGGAAACTAGCCAAACCCGAAATGGCCATGGAAGAGGGAGAGAAAATGTGTTTCCTATTCTTGTCTAGTGTTTGTTATGTTGAAAAAAGATGACTTAAACATAACAAAACCCATACTTGTCCAACTAAAGGCATGGGACAAGCATGGTGACAAGTAAGGTGTAAATAGGACAAAGTATGGCAAGACAAGATTGGGTTAGGTGGTGAATCACCAACACCTTAATCCTTGTCTTGCTTACTTAGTACTAATTAATCAAGACTTGATTAATTAGTTCCATGGGCCTTGGTTGCATGGGCCTTTCATGGGCCTCTTGGAACATGGCCCGTGGCCATTTCCAACGAGGTCCCGTGATTCGCTCATCGCCTCCATGCCTTCCATACCGGAAATGTCCAACATTATCCGACGCGATCAATCCCAAGACTCCAAGCCTTGTCTCGATCCGTAAAGTCCTATTCACTTACGGGCACATGACCCAAAACCCAGTTTTGGTCATGTCCCGAGACAACTCCCTTTTGGCCATTCTCCATAAATGTGTCAATGAGTTTCATCCTCCGGTGTGACCCTTAGGTTTATGCATGTCAATAGATCAACGTAAAATCCCATTTTACTTGATCCTATTTAAGTGGCAACTAACGAGACTTTAGTATTGCCTGACACTACATAACGAATCGACCCTGTCGATTCTAACCTTTCCGTCGTCCCTGTCATTATCCTTTTATCTCCGATATCCTGATTGAGATAAGGCATAGAGCCGTCATCCTTATTATTCTCAATCACCGTTCCTTGATATGTGAGATGACTGAAGATATGATACCCAGTATCATGTGCATGGCCATGCTATTCTTCCAGTCACTCTCGATCAAGTGGCCGAGAACCGATATCTTTCCCATACCTTAGTATGAGGGATAAATCCCTTAGCCGTCTTTCGTGTCACTCATGTAGCCCGTCCCCAAGCCAATCCTGGCCGTTATGGAAGCCCTGTTACGGACAACGTTAGGCTCAGGTCAAACTCAGTTGTTGACTACATAGCGATCACAAAGACTCCTTGGTCTAAGGATACATGACAAGCTACAACACTGAATATGTTCATGACTTAATCTATGGCACATATTCAGGGTGGGTCGTCCAATATCATGTCCCACATGATATCTATGATCAGACTCCGGAATCCCATTCCAATGACTAACAGAACGTAAGCCATAAAGAGCCATCTTTCATACTAGTCGCTTCTAGTGAAGCTTTGTTGACTAGGGACCCATCGAGTGTGATCTATCTCGATCTATGGTTCTATTCGCATGGTGGGCATAGATCAGAGCACACATCGATATATTACTCCAACACATAAGTAATATAAAGCCGCTTTAATTTTATTGCTAACGATGATATATACATTTGGACATTTAGGATTGAACTACGGGCACTAAGACTAACAATCTCCCACTTGCCCTAGTTCCAATCTAAACTCCAATATGTCCCCATCGACTTTACATGTCTAACATGTTCAGGCAGTGACACTGTCTTAGTCAAAGGGTTGGCTATGTTATCATCTGTTGCAATATCGGTTATCTTCACTTCACCTCAGTTCAGTATTTATCTGATGAGGTGGATACGCCGCAGTACATGTTTGGATTTGTTATGCGATCTAGGCTTTTAGCTTGCGCAATGGCCCTTGTGTTGTCGCAAAATGGATTCACCGGACTGGATGGGTTTTTAATTACACCCAGCCCTGCCATGAATTTCCAAATCCACATAGCCTCCTTAGCTGCCTCTGCAGCATCCATGTACTTGGCCTCTGTCGTAGATTCGGCAATGGTATCTTGCTTTACGCTTTCCCAGCTAAAGCTCTACCATTCAGCGTAAACACATATCCTGATTGACTTCTAAAGTCATCTGGATTTGTCTTGGAAAACTAGCGTCTACTCATCCTTCGACGACTAGTTCAACATCATCTTTCCCCCGGGTTAGAATGATGTCTACTGGTACAACATAAGGCTTACGAGACGTCTGGTCTCATACATGTCATGGCATATATGATCGATCCTGCCCCCAGGCACATAGGATTCTCATCATCCTTTTCAGCTCATCAGGTGTCTTAGGACACTGAGTCTTGCTGAGATGAATGCCATGACTAGTGGGTAAGAGTCCTTTCTTTGAATCGAGCATTAAGAACCTACTCAATGCCTTGTTCACATAGGTTCCCTGACTTAAATCCAAGACCCTCTTGGTGCGATCTCTACATATCTTAATCCTTAAGATATGAGAAGCATCGCCTAAGTCCTTTATTGAAAAACACTTCCTCAACCAAGCTTTAGTCTCGTGCAAGGTTGGGATGTCGTTTTCAATGAGAACCAGAAAGGTAATATTGCTCCCACTAGCCTTCTTATAAACGCAAGATTCATCCTCGTTCTTGATTAAGCCAAATCCAATTACAACTTCATCAAAACGAAGGATCCAACTCCGAGAAGTTCGTTTCAATCCATAAATGGATTTCAACAACTTATAAATCTTTCCTTTATTCTTCGGATCGTCAAAACCTTTGGGCCGAGACATACAAACGTACTCAGTCAAATTTCCATTTAGGAAAGCGGTTTTGACATCCACTTGCCATATCTCGTAATTATGATACGCAGTTATGTCAAGAAGAATTTGGATCGATTTTGACCATAGCCACTAAGGAGAAGGTTTCCTCATAGTCAATCCATTGGATCTGCCTATAACCTTTCGCCACCAGTTGAGCTTTGTAGGTCAGAGGGTTGCCGTCCATGTCCATCTTCACCTTGAAGATCCATTTGCATCCTATGGTCCTCACACCATTGATGGGATCAACCGGTTCCCAGACTCGGTTGTCCGACATGGATTGCATTTCCTCCCTCATGGCTCCCAGCCATAACTCGGAGTCGGGCCCATCCACGACTTCCTGAAAGGTGGCTGGATCATCGTGATCCACCATGACTTCATTGTCACCTCCGGATACCATATCTTGGAGGTGGAAGATTGATCCTTTCAAATCGCCTTGGACCTTCCGGAATTGTAACAGGAATTGGTTCTTACTCTACGACAATCTCTGGCTCCTTTCTACTGGGTTACCAATTGGTTTAGACAGATCTGTACCATCCTGAATTTCTTCGAGATGCACAGTCCTCCCAATGACGTCTTTGGAAACAAAACTTCTTTTCCATAAAGACCCCACCCCAAGCGACGAACACCATGTTCTCACTGGGATTGTAGAAATAGTATCCCCTTGTTGCTTTGGGATACCACACGAAGGTGCATATCTAAGATCTTGGTTCGAGCTTAGTCGAAACCAAATGTTTCACATAAGCCTCGCAACCACAAATCTTTAGGAAGGACAAAGCGGGCATCATCCCGTACCATTTTTAAAATGGTGTCCCTTCCACACCATTCGTCGAAGCCCGATTCACTATGAATGCGGTCGTCTCTAGAGCAAAACCCCTAAAAGAGATTGGGAGATCAGTCCAACTAATCATGGAACAGACCATTGTCTAACAATGTCCGATTTCTCCGTTTGGCTACACCTTTCAACTACAGTGACCTAGGAGGAGTCCATTCCAAAAGGATCCCATTCTCTTTTAGATGATCTAATAACTCTGTGGTCAAGTATTTTCCACCTCGATCCAATCGAAGTGCCTTAATACCTTTGTCGAGCTGGTTTTCTACTATAGTCTTAAACTCTTTGAATTTATCAAAAGCTTCAGACTTATGTCTCACCGAATAGACATAACCATATTTACTGTAATCATCAGTAAATGTGATAAAGTAGCTAAAACCCCTCCTGGCAAGTGAACTTATTGGTCTACACACATTCGAGTGTATCAGCCCCAATAATTCACCCGCCCTTTCATCGCGATCGATAAAGGGCACTTTAGTCATTTTGCCCATCAAACAAACCTTGCACCTATCGATCGAATGGAATTCGAATGAACCTGAAAGCCCGCACTTCTGAAGTGCTGATAGGCGCTTCTTGTTTATGCGACCCAAATGACAGTACCATAACAGAGTTAGGTTTAAATTGTTGGATTTAGACCTCTTGGTATTAACGGAATATATAGAACTTGAGGCATTGTTACCCATATCTAATATGTACAATCCTCCAACCATGTCAGTACTGGTATAAAACATATCATTGCATAGAACATTGAAAACTCCATTTCCAATATTAACATTATATCCTTCCTTGTCAAACACGGATACAGATATAATATTCCTACTAAAAGTAGGTATGCAATATACATTATACAATACTAAGACAAGACCTCTAGGCAAAGCAAGACTCATGGATCCTACAGCAGTTGCCACAACTCTGAGGTCCATTTCGTGCTTTCCAAATCTCTCCTACTTTCAGCCACCATATATTAGTGCATGTGTGAGATTCAGTCATGGTATCTAATACCCATGAATCTTTGGAAGTAGAGAGATGTAGCTCTATAGAGTTAATACCGAATGAAGGCACGATCCCACCGCCCTTCCTTAGATCATCCAGGTTTCCTGATGAAGGCGCAGTCCTACTGCCCTTCTTCAGATCATCCAGGCTATTTGATGAAGGCGCAGTCCCACTGCCCTTCTTCAGATCAGCCGTGAACTTCCTGTAATCCCGGTTCCAATGATCAGGCTGTTGGCAGTAGAAGCAGACATTCTCAGGTGTCTCATCTTTCCTGCCAAGTGCGCATGGGCCCAGCCCTTGCCACTTCCAATTCCCTTGTTGACCATCAGAATATCCTTGGATCCCAGATCCCTGAGATATTCTTCTCAGCAGTTAATGACACTTCATGTAACTCTGATATGGTCTTAGAGACAGCCTTGTCAAGGACATATTCTTTGCGTTCAGACTTGAGGACTATCCTCAAAATTCTGTACCAGTCCAAATAGTTTGTCCCATTTAGCTTGACCCTGTCAAGAATGGTTTTTAATGACAAACTATTAATGTTCGCTGAATTTGCCATTTGATCTACAACAGATAAAATTCAATCAGTAAACTGAATAAATTTTATGAAGATCAAGCTTAAACACCAACAATCAATTCTAAACCTTTAGAATCTGAAACCAAGATCCTTGATTCACTCGATTAAGCTGAACTAATGCTCACCACTTAATCGAGCTATGTAGGTAGGACTCCATCCAATCACATCCAATGTGACTCTTGGCTAGGGTATGCACTTATGTACACGGCTTACCCTATCTGTTACCCTAGCTCAACCTCAGGCTGAGAATCGTAGTCGGGTCCACCAATTTTCAACTATGGCCCGTCACTATGTAGGTGCTCCGCTAATGCGCACGACACCCACATATGTCGTCCAAACCTACTACCCCGCTTTCCCATGGATGCTCCGCTAATGCGCACGACACCCATAGGACGGGGAGGTAGTAAGGTGTTGATAATTGGGAGGTATCGGACATGACCCGTTTTTACTTGTCCGGTTGTGTTTAAAACTTTGACACATCCTAGATGCGATGAGCACATCAACTACATTCCAAATGCAATGATGCCTCAAATTACCTCCAATGTAATTCTTCCTTCGAACCCGTCAACTACATCCAATGTAATGACGATTCTAAGGGCTCACACACAAGGATTAAAATTCCAATTTTATCTTTGCATGTGAGGTGATATGCTCGGTAAATAAAGTTAAGCATGCAATTCTAAAACACAGAATTAATCATGCATAAACTAAACCAAGCATAAAGCGATAAATATGCACATAATAGCCCCCTAAACTAACTCCCACTAGCTTCTTGAGCTCCACCGACTCCAAGCCGATGCCAACACCCGAAAAGCCACCAAATGACCTTTTCGCCCTTTCTTCATCTTGAGTAAAATATTACAATTTAATACACGACTCGCAGGTCGGGAATAAATAAATATTACAAACAAGTGGTTCGACGACCACACCTTGAAAGAATAATTACACGTTAACTCTAACGGCTCGCAGGCCGTGAAAAGCGATAAATAATTAAATCGAGCTCGGGGCTATTATGTACACCATGCCAACATCACATCACACATCGTGTTATCAAACAAGCATGTTATCAAACATCATGTGATTTTCCGGTTTTAATTAATAGCCAAGTTTCGAAATTTTTTGATGCTCGGTTTATCGAAACCGTTCAAAAATGAAACTTTTGAACATTTGATCTTCGAGTTCGTCATGACGGTTCCAAACTCGTCATAACTAACAAAACGGTTTAGCCTTAGCATATCAACCATCCAATGGTCATGCTTGGCCTAGCTCCGTCCAACGGAGCCCCGTTCGGTCTCGGTTTCGGCTCCCCGAGAGTCCCGCTCCCGAGACCCGAAAAATCAAACTTTTTTCAAAATTTCCAGATTTGAAATAATTTTCAAAAATTCATTTTACATGCATTAAATCCATAAACAAGAATTTAAAACATGTTATCAAACAATTTAGCAAAACAACATGCCAAAAACGAAACTTTCAAGCAAAACCGAAACTATGAACACCGTCTTGTGAATCCCGAAGGTAGCACGGCTCTGATACCACTGTTGGGTCTCGAGGTAGGGTTGGAGATGAACCAACTCGCAGCGGAAAATCAATGAAAACCAAGAGACAATTAAAACCATGAAACAACTAACAAAGAATGGATTAACAAGAGAAAAATTCAGCACTAGTTCTTACCAAAACAAGAACACCGGTTAACGAATGATTGGCTTGAGTCTCCAAGACGCCTACGTATCCACTTGGGAATCAAAGCCACGTAGTTCTTCTCTTTGAGGACTCAAGAACACAAACATGGAGGTGGAAACTAGCCAAACCCGAAATGGCCATGGAAGAGGGAGAGAAAATGTGTTTCCTATTCTTGTCTAGTGTTTGTTATGTTGAAAAAAGATGACTTAAACATAACAAAACCCATACTTGTCCAACTAAAGGCATGGGACAAGCATGGTGACAAGTAAGGTGTAAATAGGACAAAGTATGGCAAGACAAGATTGGGTTAGGTGGTGAATCACCAACACCTTAATCCTTGTCTTGCTTACTTAGTACTAATTAATCAAGACTTGATTAATTAGTTCCATGGGCCTTGGTTGCATGGGCCTTTCATGGGCCTCTTGGAACATGGCCCGTGGCCATTTCCAACGAGGTCCCGTGATTCGCTCATCGCCTCCATGCCTTCCATACCGGAAATGTCCAACATTATCCGACGCGATCAATCCCAAGACTCCAAGCCTTGTCTCGATCCGTAAAGTCCTATTCACTTACGGGCACATGACCCAAAACCCAGTTTTGGTCATGTCCCGAGACAACTCCCTTTTGGCCATTCTCCATAAATGTGTCAATGAGTTTCATCCTCCGGTGTGACCCTTAGGTTTATGCATGTCAATAGATCAACGTAAAATCCCATTTTACTTGATCCTATTTAAGTGGCAACTAACGAGACTTTAGTATTGCCTGACACTACATAACGAATCGACCCTGTCGATTCTAACCTTTCCGTCGTCCCTGTCATTATCCTTTTATCTCCGATATCCTGATTGAGATAAGGCATAGAGCCGTCATCCTTATTATTCTCAATCACCGTTCCTTGATATGTGAGATGACTGAAGATATGATACCCAGTATCATGTGCATGGCCATGCTATTCTTCCAGTCACTCTCGATCAAGTGGCCGAGAACCGATATCTTTCCCATACCTTAGTATGAGGGATAAATCCCTTAGCCGTCTTTCGTGTCACTCATGTAGCCCGTCCCCAAGCCAATCCTGGCCGTTATGGAAGCCCTGTTACGGACAACGTTAGGCTCAGGTCAAACTCAGTTGTTGACTACATAGCGATCACAAAGACTCCTTGGTCTAAGGATACATGACAAGCTACAACACTGAATATGTTCATGACTTAATCTATGGCACATATTCAGGGTGGGTCGTCCAATATCATGTCCCACATGATATCTATGATCAGACTCCGGAATCCCATTCCAATGACTAACAGAACGTAAGCCATAAAGAGCCATCTTTCATACTAGTCGCTTCTAGTGAAGCTTTGTTGACTAGGGACCCATCGAGTGTGATCTATCTCGATCTATGGTTCTATTCGCATGGTGGGCATAGATCAGAGCACACATCGATATATTACTCCAACACATAAGTAATATAAAGCCGCTTTAATTTTATTGCTAACGATGATATATACATTTGGACATTTAGGATTGAACTACGGGCACTAAGACTAACAAAAAGAACGTAAGCCATAAAGAGCCACCTTTCATACTAGTCGCTTCTAGTGAAGCTTTGTTGACTAGGGACCCATCGAGTGTGATCCATCTCGATCTATGGTTCTATTCGCATGGTGGGCATAAATTAGAACACACATCGATATATTCTCCAACACATAAGTAATATAAAGCCGCTTTAATCTTATTGATAATGATGATATATACATTTGGACATTTATGATTGAACTACGTGCACTAAGACTAACAATCTCCCACCTGCCCTAGTTCCAATCTAAACTCCAATCTATTCCCATTGACCTTACATGCCTCTCATGTTTAGGCAACGATGGTTCCTTAGTCAATGGGTCGGCTATGTTATCATCAGTTGCAATATAGGTTATCTTCACATCCCCTCGGTTCAGTATCTCTCTGATGAGGTGGTATCGCCGCAGTACATGTTTGGATTTGTTATGCGATCTGGGCTCTTTAGCTTGCGCAATAGCCCCTGTGTTGTCGCAAAATAGGTTCACCGGGTTGGATGAGTTTTTTATTACACCCAACCCTACCGTGAACATCCTAATCCACACAGCCTCCTTGGCCGCCTCTGCAGCCGATATATACTCAGCCTCTATCGTGGAGTCAGCGACGGTGTCTTGCTTCACGCTCTTTCAGCTGAAAGCTCCGCCGTTCAGCGTGAACACATATCCTGACTGACTTCTAAAGTCATCTGGATCTGTCTGGAAACTAGCGTCTACATATCCATTAACAACTAGTTCAGAATCATCTTTTCCCCCGTACACTAGAAACGCGTCCTTAGTTCTTCTCAAATATTTGAGAATCACTTTGACCGCTATCTAGTGTTCCTCACCAAGGTTAGACTGATGTCTGCTGGTACAACTCAAGGCATATGAGACATCTTGTCTCGTGCATATCATGGCATACATGATTGATCCTACCGCCGAAGCGTATGGGATTTGCATCATCCTTTTCAGTTCATCAGGTATCTTAGGACACTAATTCTTGATGAGATGAACGCCATGACGTGCGGGTAAGACTCTTTTCTTGGAATCAAGCATTGAGAACCTACTCAATACCTTGTTCACATAGGTACTTTGACTTAAACCCAAGACCCTCTTGGTGCGATCTCTATATATCTTAATCCCTAAGATACAAGCAGCATCGCCTAAGTCCTACATTAAGAAACACTTCCCTAACCAAGCTTTAATCTCGTGCAAGGTTGGGATGTCGTTTCCAATGAGTAGTATGTCGTCGACATACAACACCAGAAAGGTAATCTTACTCCCATTTGTCTTCTTGTAAACGCAAGGTTTATCCTCATTCTTGATAAAGTCAAATCCAATTACAGTTTCATCAAAATGAAGGTTCCAACTCCGAGACGCTTGTTTCAATCCATAAATGGATTTCAACAACTTAAAAATCTTTCCTTTATTCTTCGCATCAACAAAACCTTCGGGTTGAGACATATAAACGTCCTCCGACAAATTTCCGTTTATGAAAGCGATTTTGTCATCTATTTTCCATATCTCGTAATCGTGATATGTAGCTATAGCAAGAAGAATCCGGATAGATTTGACCATAACCACTGTGTTAGTCTTAGTGCCCGTAGTTCAATCCTAAATGTCCAAATGTATATATCATCGTTAGCAATAAAATTAAAGCGGCTTTATATTACTTATGTGTTGGAGTAATATATCGATGTGTGCTCTGATCTATGCCCACAATGCGAATAGAACCATAGATCGAGACAGATCACACTCGATGGGTCCCTAGTCATCAAAGCATCACTAGAAGCGACTAGTATGAAAGATGGCTCTTTATGGCTTACGTTTTGTTAGTCATTGGAATGGGATTCCGGAGTCTGATCATAGATATCATATGGGACATGATATTGGACGACCCGACATGAATATGTGCCATAGATAAGGTCATTAACATATTCATTGTCGTAGCTTGTCATGTATCCTTAGACCAAGGAGTCTTTGTGATCGTTAAGCAGTAAACAACTGAGTTTGACCTGAGCCTAACGTTTTCCGTAACAGGACTTCCATAACGGCCAGGATTGGCTTGGGGACGGACTGCATGAGTGACACGAAAGACGGCTAAGGGATTTATCCTTCATACTACGATATGGGAAAGATATCGGTTCTCGTCCGCTTGATCGAGAGTGGCTGAATGAATAGCATGGCCATGCACATGATACTGGGTATCACATATTCAGTCATCTCACATATCAAGGAACAGTGATTGAGAATAATAAGGATGACGGCTCTATGCCTTATCTCAATCAGGATATCGGAGATAAAAGGATAATGACAGGGACGACGGAAAGGTTAGAATCGACAGGGTCGATTCGTTATGCAGTGTTACGCAATACTAAAGTCTCGTTAGTTGCCACTTAAATAGGTTACGTTGATCTATTGACATGCATAAACCTAAGGGTCACACCGGAGGATGAAACTCATTGACACATTTATGGAGAATGGCCAAAAGGGAGTTGTCTCGGGACAAGACCAAAACTGGGTTTTGGGTCATGTGCTCGTAAGTGAATAGGACTTTACGAATCAAGACAAGGCTTGGAGTCTTGGGATTGATCGTGTCGGATAATGTTGGACATTTCCGGTATGGAAGGCTTGGAGGCGATGAGCGAATCATGGGACCTCGTTGGAAATGGGCCACGAGCCATGTTCCAAGAGTCCCATGAAAGGCCCATGCAACCAAGGCCCATGAAACTAATTAATCAAGTCTTGATTAATTAGTACTAAGTATGGAAGACATGGATTAAAGTATTGGTGATTCATCACCTAACCACATCATGTCCACCCATACTTAGAACCATACTTGTCCTATTTACACCATGCTTCTCCACACCTTACTTGGCCTTGTTGTTGTTGTTGTTGTTGTTGGATTAAGTCATCTTATTCACATAACAAAACACAAGACAAAATGAAGAACACAACTCCATCTTCTTCCTCTCTCTCTAGGTTTTGGCCAAGACTTTTTCCCCTCCAAGATTTATGTTCTTGAGTTCTAAATACAAGAACTACGTGGCTTTGATTCCCGGGGTGGATACGTAGGCGTCTTAGAGACTCAAGCCGATCATCTTTTCTTGGTGTTCTTGAACAAATAGAGAAGAAAAGGTGCAGAATTTTCTGCACTGTTTCGTGTCCGACCAGCCACCTTCATGAGCTCGATCGGAGGTTCATCCAAGTTCCGATGAAGCTGATTGTTGGAGTGCATGTTCTCCAAATATTGGTCTTCAAAGTGAACGGTGGAATTTTGATTTCAACGGTTCGTTATTCAGATAAACGAGCTGAAAGTTGAGTCACTTCATTTATTTCGTTTTGGTCTTGTGTATCTAATCTTTGGTAGTTTTTCCTTGCATGGTCTCGGGTTTTATTTGCTTCCGCTGCGAGTTGGTTCATCTCCAACCCTACCTCGAGACCCAACACACTGGGGAAAAGGTTTACTCATAGTCAATCCCTTGGATCTACCTATAACCTTTCACCACCAGTCGGGCTTTGTAGGATTGAGAGTTGCCTTCCATGTCCATCTTCACCTTGAATATTTAACTGCATCCGATGGTTCTTACATCACTGATGGGATCAACCAGTTCCAAGACTTGGTTTTCCGACATGGATTGCATTTCCTCCCTCATGGCTCCCAGCCATAACTCGGAGTCAGGTCTGTCCACGGCTTTCTGAAATGTAGTTGGATCATCGTGATCCACCACAAGCTCACCGTCACCTCCAGACACAAAGTAACCATATATCGGAGGTGGACGACTAACCCTTTCAGATCGCCTTGGACCTTCTAGAATTGTTGCATGAACTGGTCCTTGCTCTACGACCATCTAAGACTCTTCTACAGGGTTGTCCAGTGGATCAGTTGGATTTGTACCACCCTGAATTTCTTTTGGATGTACAGCCCTCCCACTGACGTCTTTGGAAATAAACTCCCTTTTTCCATAAAGACCCCACCCCAAGCGACGAACATCGTGTTCTCGTTGGGTTTTTAGAAGTAGTACCCCATTGTTTCTTTGGGATACCCAACGAAGGTGCATTTATCAGATCTTGGTTCGAGCTTAGTCGGAACTAAACGTTTCACATAAGCCTCGCAAGCCCAACTCTTTAGGAAGGACAAAACAGGCTTTTATCCGCGCCATATCTCAAATGGTGTCCCTTCCACAGCCTTCGTCGGAGCCCGATTCAAAATGAATGCAACCGTCTCTAGAGCATAACCCCAGAAAGAGATTGGTAGATCAGTCCCACTAATCATGGACCGGACCATGTCCAATAAAGTTCGATTTCTCCATTCGGACACACCATTCAATTGTGGTGTTCCGGGAGGAGTCCATTCCGAAAGGATCCCACTTTCCGCTAGATGATCTAAAAACTCTATGGTCAAGTATTCTCCACCTCGATCCAATCGAAGTGCTTTAATACTTTTTCCGAACTGGTTTTCTACTCCAGTCTTAAACTCTTTGAATTTATCAAAAGCTTAAGACTTATGTCTCATTAAATAGACATAACCATATCTACTGAAGTCGTCAGTAAATGTGATAAAGTAGCTAAAAACTCGTCCTGAAAAGTGTACTCATTGGTCCACACACATCCGAGTGTATTACCCCCAATAAGTCACCCGCCCTTTCACCGCGACCGATGAAGGGCGCTTTAGTCAGTTTTCCCATCAAACAAGATTCACATCTATCAATCGAATGAAATTCGAATGGACTAAGAAGTCCACACTTATGAAGTGTTGATATGTGTTTCTCGTTTATGTGGCCTAAACGACAGTACCGTAATAGAGTTTGGTCTAAATCGTCGGACTTAGACTTCTTGGTATTTACATTATATATAAAGCTTGAGTTATTGTTATCCATGTCCAATATGTACAATCCTCCAACCATTTTGGGGCTACCATAAAATATATCATTGCATAAAATATTGAAAATCTCATTTCCAACATCAAAATTGTATCCTTCCTTGTCCAACAAAGAAATAGATACAAGATTCCTACTGAAAGTAGGTACGCAATATACATTGTTCAAAACAAAAACTAGCCCACTTGGAAAAAGAATACTAATGGATCCTACAGCAGTCGCCACAAATATAGTCTTGTTTCCCACTCTGAGGTTCACCTCGTCCTTCTTCAAGCTTCTCCTACCTTCCAGCCACTGCACATTAGTAAAAATGTGAGATTCAGTCCCGGTATCCAATACCCATGAATCTTTGGAAGTAGTGAGATTTAGCTCTATAAAGAAAATACCTGATGAAGGCGCAGTCCCACCGCCCTTCTTCAGATCATCCAGAAACTTCCTGCAATCTTTCTTCTAGTGACCAGGATGTTGACAGTAGAAGCAGACATTCTCAACCTCCTTCCCCTTCCTTGAGGACTCCCTGATCCTAAGAGGGTTAAGACGCTTCAGATGCCTCATCTTTCCTGCCAAGTGCATAGGGGCCTTGCGCTTACCACTAACAGTTCCCTTATTCTTGAAACTGTTTCCCTGTCTGACCATTAAAACATCCTTGGATCCCCGATCCTTGACGTTCTTTTCAGCAGTTACCAACATTCCATGCAACTCTGAAATGGTCTTGTCCATATCGTGCATATGATAGTTCATGACAAACGTAGCATATGAACGAGGAAGGGAACGCAGATTCACATCCGCTGCCATCTTGTTCTCTATCTTAAGACCCAGTCGATTAAGATGTTCGAGATGCCCCTTCATCTTTAGGACATGAGGACCCACGGAGACTCCTGCTGACATTTTGCAGGAGAGAAGTTCAATAAGGACATTGTATCTCACGATACGTGCCCTTTCCTTGAACATACCATTTATGATCCCCATCATAGCATAGGGGTCATCAGAGTACTCTT
Organism: Erodium maritimum; assembly: GCA_963921825.1. Taxonomy (NCBI): domain Eukaryota; kingdom Viridiplantae; phylum Streptophyta; class Magnoliopsida; order Geraniales; family Geraniaceae; genus Erodium; species Erodium maritimum. Next base: position 23,298,150 of record OY997596.1, on the reverse strand, counting down.
TGAACTGGTCTTGGAGATCTGACTCTTGATGGAGATAAAGCATAGAGTCATCATCCTTATTATTCTCAATCACTGTTCCTTGATATGTGAGATAACTGAATATATGATATCCAGTATCATGTGCATGGCCATGCTATTCTTTCAGTCACTCTCGATCAAGCGGCCGAGAACCGATATATTTCTCATGCCTCAGCATGATGGATAAATCCCTTAGCTGTCTTTTGTGTCACTCATGTAGCCCGTCCCCAAGCCACTCATGGCCGTTATGAAAGCCTTGTTACGGACAACGTTAGGCTCAGTTCAAACTTAGTTGTTGACTGCATAGCAATCACAAAGACTCCTTGGTCTAAGGATACATGACAAGCTACGACACTGAATATGTTCATGACTCAATCCATGGAACATATTCAGGGCGGGTTGTCCAATATCATGTCCTACATGATATCTATGACCAGACTCCGGAATCTCATTCCAATGACTAATAGAACGTAAGCCATGAAGAGCCATCTTTTATACTAGTCACTTCTAGTGAAGCTTTGTTGACTAGGGACCCATCAATTGTGATCCATCTTGATCTATGGTTCTATTCGCATGGTGGGCATAGATCAGAACACACATCGATATATTACTCCAACACATATGTAATATATAACCGCTTTAATCTTATTGCTAATGATGATATATACATTTGGACATTTATGATTGAACTACGGGCACTAATATTAACACAAGTAACACCAATAAATACCACCAAGAGAAGCCAGTGATCTGAGACAACAAACTTCAACTTACCACACTAAACCAAATAAACTCACTTGTTGATGCTGCAAGTTGTAGAAGTGTTCAATGAACTAGGTTTTGAAGATAAACTTGATCTAAGTGTCCGTATTTGTAATCTCGTACCATAATCTTGGTATGATGACTCGTATTAATAAGAATGAAGAAACATAATGCTTACTAATATAATGGGAAAATGACACATAACCATACCTAACTATCACACTTTTTGTGACATTTAACTCCTCTAACTTCATTTTTTCACTTTGCTCTAATTGTGTTAACTTTCCATCTATTAGACATAAAGAGTCCGAAATACCCTTCCACTGCCATCAAATTTTCAAAATCATGTCCTTAGTCTTATATCCTCAAAATTATTGTAATGTCAGTAATGTCTTACTTTAACCTTCCAATTTTCAAAATTTAGCACACTTTTTTTTAAAAAATCATTACAAAATTGATTTATTTTCAAATTATTTATTTCTTTAACTTTTTTTATATTTTTATAAATATTCATTAATCTTTATTTTTTAATTAATTTAAAGAAAAATTCTTTACATTTTTGTATTTTATATATTCATTAATATTTTTTTTTATTAATTTTCATAAATCATTTAATTGTGTTTCTCTTAAATTTTTAATTCTTTAATATATTTTTTTCATCTAATAGACAACACGATTTCTTGTCCAAAATGTGCTTCTTTTTGTTCATTTAATTGATGTAATTTTGAGTATGAATCATATGAACTGGAAGTAAAGAATGGCATGCAAGACATTGCAGCAAATAGCAGATATCTATAAATTTGAAATTAATAATCTAAAACAAGATTTGAAATTTGGTATACTAAAAAAAAGATACGAAGTTTGGTAAAACAAAACTTTGTGTATGGCGACCACAATGAATATTAGAACAAGATTTGAATAACCACCATAGAATATTAGAATAATATTTGAAAAACTGATTTGACAAAAAAAAAACAAATGCAAACAACATTCACCCACAGCGAATATTAGAACAAAACCATATGAATAACCCCAATCTGTCATGACCTAATTTTTTCGCTTAATCCTTCAAGGCCCAAATAGGAAGGCTGCAAATAGGAATCGAAGACCTGAGATGAGAAATGGAGGTGGGGGTGTAGAAGAGAAATTAAGCAAAATGAGAGAGGAAGGTACGAGACAGGGAAATGGAGAAAGAGGTTGGTCTTTTAAGGTTTGAACCCTATAAGGGCATGTTGGACATTTGAACAAATGTTAAGGTCATGTGCAACTCACATGGCATACTTCCATCCAAAATCAAACGGAAGTATATCAAAGTGAAAAAAAATGAAATTAGGGGAGTTAAATGTCACAAAAAATAGCTATTGGGGTGATGTGAAAAAACGTGATAGTTAGGTAGAGTTATGTGTCATTTTCCCTAATATAATTGAAATATAACTACAATAATAACTTATTAAAACTACTATATAGCTGCTAATACCAAGTGTCGAGGAGGATGAGTCCTCGGACGAGGAAGGAGTAGGAGCAGATGCTGACGCCTTTTCCCCGATTAAGTTTTGTGATTCTCGTAGTCTCTTTTTCCTTCTTTTTATCTTGTTTGTGTGTCATTTCTCTCCCGAGTAAAGATACCCATATTCTAGCACTTCCTACCCTTTTTTTCTCCATTTTGGAAGGACAGGTTTTCGATAAAATTTAGCTTATAAAAACACTACTTAATAGTAGGTTTTCAGTTAACAACACAAGCACGTCATTCATCATTCACAATTGAGCCATTGTGTATACTGAGATTGAAAAACAAAAAGTGAATAAGTAACATTTCAAACTACATATACAGCCTAGGGGTGAAAAAAAAATGAGTTGGAAAGAAGCCATCATTCAGCATTCACACCAAAAGAACTCATCCCACATTATTGGTTGTTCATGACCAAGTATACTTTACAATTCAAAGCCTAGCATCTGGTTCGGTTCTCCCTCTCTGCCTACCAAAAAGAAATGAACCTCTAACAACACTACCCATGACAGAAATACAAACGAAGCCTATAGGGAACTTCTTCTTTTTTCCTATCTTGGGGCCATAAACATATATATTCAAAATCAACTGTACTTGACGATTACTCTACTAAGAGTGTTTGATCTATAGGTGGTGTATGAAAGACTAAGAAACAGGTTGGGAACATGGCATCTTTACTGGTGAAAACACAACAGTGAGCGGGGCATGATCAGAAAGAGAGTAGTTCTCCGGCCACAATCCTCTCTCCACTTCAGGAGGGAAAAGGACTGCATCTTTCACTTTGAAACCAATGGCTTCCTCTGTTGTGCATTCCTTTGTCCTCAATTCAAGACTCTCATCTGTTTCCTCTGAATCCCAAATCCTCTGTTACAATGGCAACATATTGTTGTTACTCACTCTCATAGAAAGCATACTTAATTACGGAACAATAGCCAAAATGCAGGATACCTTAAATTCTTCATAATCAACAACCCCGTTTCCATCAGTGTCTGCCTGAGCCCACAATTCTTTGGTTTCCTGGTAACTCAACCCATATCGATGACCAATTAATTTTACCTGTATGAGATTTGAATATGGTTAAGTCTACTCCTCCTCAAGTTGAAGTATATATCCCACAATCTAAGTAGATAATAGACACACTAGCTGGAGTCAAGTACCTCACGAAGTGCTTCACAGAATGCTGAATAAGTTATAAAATCCCCCTGGTTGTCAGCCTTAAGAAATGCAAATGCGTCCTTTTTGGCCAAGGAAGATTTTTGGAGCTGATACTGAACCCAACAACAAATTGGTTCCAAACAATGGTCAGAACTGCTGAGGAAATATAAAAAATACAAAATAAAAAGAGGCGTTCGAGAATAAGTTACTGACCTTTATTATACCAAAAACTGCTTCACCCCAACTTTTCTTCAATGGTTTCCTTGAACTATTAGGATTACGAAGCCATATGAAATCAACACCACATATATTACCCCTATGGTTGCGATGGCTAACCCACTGTACAGCATAGACATGCAACAAATATCATTGTTAAAAGATCCCATTAGAATTAGCTTCTTATATAAGTAAAGAGCTCAAGGATGCCAACCTTGTGAGCATCAGCATCACTGTCAGTATATTGATGAGCAGTGTCATATGATGACACAAACCCCTGAGACCGAAGGAATTTGTAAACATGACCGCGCTTGCTTCCATTCCAGTCACTGCAGCATTACAGGATGTCAATATAATATAGGTATGTTGTTTGTCATCAAAGGTGTATGGAACAGAGGTTTTGTGGAAACCATGACAAGAGACTTACCCACATAGTATGATGGGCATGGGGTTAAGCTTCTTTTCATTCTGGTATGATTCCAAATATTGCATTATTTTGTAGACCTATTAGAAAATGATTTTCAAAACTTGCATTAAGGCTTGTCCTCTAGGAGACAAATATATCAATAACAAGTGGATGGGAAAAAATAGTACACACCTGATGCAATCTTACTATAGATAGAGATGAATCATGAGGAAACAACAAGTGAGTGTTCACAATAAGAATTTCTTGTTGAGCAGTGCCTCTTTGGCTTTGCAAAAAGGGGAACGCTGATTGAACATGTAAGAGCTGAGCAACACGGTCTCCAAAATCATTAAAGAGCAACTCATGGTGATTTAGGATCCTAAAGTAATCCTTGTGTAGAGCAGTTAGCAGACCTGTATAGATGAATAGAAAATAGAAAAATGAAATGTTGACCACCTCATTTATATTAACAACTGTGATTGTAAGAAGTGGAGTGCATGCAGACTTTGTTCTGATAGTTTTATGCTGTAGAAACAGTAACAACTACTCCCTCACTCCCAGAATAAGAGTCTCATTTGACTATTTCAAAAAATTAAGCATTCAAATTTTAGTCCTTGACTTTCCACCATTTTCCCCGTGTTCTCAAACAGTCATAACTAGCACATAGAGTGACATTATTGGTAATCCAAGTTTAATCAACTAATTACAGTAAAAACATGACACTTATACTGGGACATCCATTTTCGGAAAGTACGATGTTTATTTTGGAATAGAGGGAGTGGCAATTTCTCTGTATTCCATTGTTGCAACTTTTATTAATGCACAATTAAGATAAACCACCCAAAACAAGTCTTGAGTCCAGATTATCACTTCTTCGGGATTGGTCTAGGAGAAACAATTCAAGTAACCATTCTGAGCTAGTGAAATTAAAACAAAGTGGCTGAAGAATCTGTTTAAATTTGCACAAAGAGAATGATAATGTACCGTCTCCACGGTTGTTTGTTCGTGCAAGCTTGAAGCATACATAACCAGCATCCCCAAGCTTATTCTGGTACATCTGCACAAGTTCTTCATTTCCAACCCAGAATTCCTATAGACAACAACAAAACGGTAACGCGCCATACCTTAGTCAGCATAACTGAATACAATCACCACCAACATTCAATTTAACCAACAGAAATACAAAGTAAAACCCATATAAAAATACCTAAAAGAAATCAAAACAAAATGCTACTATGAGCAGAACCTGAAGACAAATAATTGAAGATCTTTCAAGCAGCAACCTATCCAATATCCTCTCATTCCTGCAGAGCCAGAATGCCCTGAAATCGCTTTCTCGAATGCTTTGATTCTATTGCACACCCACAAGAGTAAAAAGTAAGATAAGCTCTGGAGACAATAAATTGCCATTGAATGGAGCCAAAATTAAGAACCTGTTGATCAAGGCGCTTGTAGATCGGAGCTAGAATGTTGAAAGTGGTGCAGGATATGCAAGGCTCGGCCATGGTTGATGAAGAAGCAAAACCATTGGATGTCCTCAAAATCTTCCCTTTAAGAGCGGAGTCACTTCCGTTCGAATTGAGCCGTGCAATGCTTGAATTTGAACCCACCACAGCCACCTGTTTGGTTATATATCTCAATCAAACCAAGTTCTTATTTTTGAAAGAGAAGAAGGAAAAAGAAGCAAGGAATCGTGTGAGCAAACCATTTTGAGGATTCTGGGAAGTGAAGAAGCAATCTTTGTTGATGCAAAAAATCAGGAGAGAACCAAATGATGATATGGAAATTTGTGATGGAGTTTGCGCGTTGCGTCTTGTAAATCAACAACCGCCGGAAAAAATAGTAGAGATGGGTCTCCCTGGCTTCGACTTTTATAAGGAGCTTGATTTGTTTGTGTCCTCTCAGAGGCCATAGAGACATAATAAACTAATGAATTTCGATGAAAATGGGAAATTGTCACTGTCCTTAATTATGGGACACAAGTTGAGCATCTCGGATTTTATTATTCTCGGGCGAGAAAAAATACCAAGATTTGTAGAAAAATAACAATTTGAACGAGTGATAAATGAAATAGGATAATTGTTTCTTAATTAAATCCGCTATAGACAAGCAGCCGCTCCCCCTCTCTTCAACCCTAGTTGTCGTCCCTTTGAGATCTCTGCTTCCTGCCGGCGACGTCATGGTCTCCGGCCATGGTCGTCGCCGGTAGGTCCTCTTATTCTACTACTCCGTTTTCTCCGGCTTCAAACCCCACCCCCCCACCCCCCTTCCCTCGTACCCCCTTTTCCCCTCTCCTCTCAAGGTCGGGTCGACGTCGGATTTTCGTGTTCCGGTGTCTGTGTCCGTCTCCGACTGATGCTGTTTTGGTGCCAACGTACTCGCAAGGTGGGTCTGAGCGGTGGTGGGCAGCTCTGGCGACTCGTCACGCTGCAGATCCAGCCTGAACGGTTACCTTTAGCGGGGATCTGGTGTTCGCGTTTTCTGGATTCCTCGGGTCAAGGTCCCTTGTCAGACGGTGGCGACTTTGATTCGGCTAGGTTTTTTCCCTTTCGTTTTTACAGCTTTTAATAACTGCACTTGGTGCAGATTGGGTGTGCACTAGTTGCACGGTTTGTGTGCACTAGTTGCACGTTTGGTGTGCACTTGTTGCACTGTTTGGTGTGCCGTTATGTGGCACGGTTTGGTGTGCACTTTTGTTGCACTTTTGACGTGCACGTGTTTGCACGTTCTAGGGCGTCCTATGTACGTTCTAGTATGGAGTTTCGGTAATATTATATTATAGGCTTTTAGTTTGGAGTCTGTAATTTTATCGTTTGCTTGTGCGTTTTCATCATATTGTACGTATATCGCTTTGATTGATATATAAAATTGATGCCTCCCGTTTTTCGTCAAAAAAAATCCTCTATAGACAAAAATCAAGGTAGGATTAGGCTGGAGATAATAAAGAGAATTAAAAAATTAATCATAATCTAGTATTTTGTAAGAGCAGCTTCAACGGGTCGTTGCAGCCGGTCGTGGTAGGCGCAGACACGGCCCTGACACGACTCGTTGGCACGGCTCGTCGTGTCAGGCGGTCGTGTCAGGGGGGGCGTGGCAGCTGGTCGTGGGTGGTTCCAGCAACGACGCATCGCGTCGTGCCAGGCGCCAACGGCTAGTCAGTTGGCCATTCACAACCCGCCACGTGTCGACGTCGACTCCCAAAAAACCCTATAATTTTGTTTAAATACAGATCCACCCCAAGCCAAATTTCACCCTCTCATCACTTGTTTCAAGCTCCCATTCCTCCATTCCTCATCAAATTCTCTCTTTTTTTTCCTACATTCGCAATGGACCCTAATCAAGCCCTCCAATTCGTATCCGAGACGTTGAACGATGAAGACGCCGATTCTCAGTGCATCGAAGAGGACGCCATGGCCAATTACACGTCATGGACCCAATTCCTCCAATCGGGGCACTCAACGCCGCTTCCTCCATACACCCCACCCACCCAATGGCAAGAGTCGCAAGTGCAACCTTCCTAATTCGTTCCGTCCACTCAACCTTCTCAATCCGCTCCGACGCAATCGAGGAGGAAGGGGAAGAAGGCTGCATCTTCCTCGGGCCCGAGAGCACCTCCGCGGCCGAAGTGGTCCATCGGGGAGGAGACAAGATCGGCACGTGCGTGGCCCAACAATTCGCTCGACCCCATCAACGGGAAGAACCAGAAGAATGACATGTACTGGAAAAAGGTACATGCCGAGTACGAGTCGGTCAGACCGGCAGTGGACCCACCTCGGGCATGGATGGCTTGCAAGGACCATTGACATAAGGTTAAAGGCAAAATCGGCAAGTTCGAGGAGAAGTACACCAACTTTGGGAACGAGCTCACAAGCGGGAGGAACGAGGTTGACGTCCTGGCAGGCGCTGAACAGGCGTACAGGGAGGAGGAAGGGCACGAGTTCAACCTCAAGCATATGTGGCAGATCGTGAGGGGGCAACCAAAGTTTTCGACCAAAAAGGTTCCAGAATGTGACATCCCCGACCTCGACCTCAGCCTCGACGCAGAAAGTGAGGCAAGCAAACGGACAAGGATGGATGAGTCTCGCACCTACACTTCGGGAGACGGGTTCGACCACGAGTTGAACTTGTTTGCAACCGAGGAGCGTCTGATCGGCCAGAAGAGAGACAAGGCCAAGCCTCGATGCAAATGGACCCCCCACCCCAGCCGGCGGCAGCCGTACCTCCCGAGGAAATGGATTTCATCCACTCCCTTGCCGATAAGAAACAAAATCTCGTCGATAGCAGAAGGAAGATGCAGTCGGAGGTCATGGACATGTTGACCGAAGTTGTTCGCCAAGACACCACCAACATGACCGTGGAGGAAAAGGCGGCTCGTGCCTCTCTCATTCAAACCCTAGGGAGGCGTTTGGAGTTCTTGGGTTAGGCAACACTTCAATTTAGTTATAGTTTTTTTATATATGTAATAAAAATATTAATCTAGTTGTTTGTTTATGTACTTTGGGTTTTATTCTAATTAAATATATATATATATATATAAAATTATCGGTTTCTCGGAGTCTCGGTGGGCATGCACGGTTACTATTTAAAATAGTACACTAGGGTCGTGGCAGTCGCGCCGACCCCTCCCCCTCCTATAAATACCCCTCAACACTCCCTTATTTTCTCACACCTTTCAAACTCTCTCTCTCTCAAACTCTCTCAAATTCTCTCAATTCGATATGGCGGGATCATCTACTTGGAAAACCGGGCCTCTTTGGTCCCTAGAGGAGGAGAGGCATTTGGTGGTGAATTGGCTCACCTTTTACGAGCACGGGGGCCAGTATTGGCATCAACTATACCTTGCTTTCGTTGACACCGGGAATGAGGAGTAGCCACAACGGACGGAGAAGCAAATGAAGGATCACTTCCAAAAATGAGCAAGAAGTGCAAGTGGTTTGATGCTATTTAGCGGAAGAAATTGAACGAGCCAAGGAAAGGAGCAACCGATGACGAAATCTATGCCGCGGCCATGTGTGATTATCAACAACGACACAGGCAGTGGACAAAACGTCCTGTGTGGGAGATGCTCAAAGACGATGTGAAGTGGCGTTTACACATTCGCACCATTAGGAATTAGGTTAACTATCTTATTTTAAATAATTGTGTTTTAAATTATTGAATATGCACTAGGTTTTAAATATTATGTAATGTGTTTGTGGGTTTAAATAAAAGTAGTAATTAAATTTATGGTGCTTTTTTAATCACTGAAACTGTATTGACATGGCTCCTGACACTAGTAGTGTCAGACCATTGGAAGAGCAGTGTCAGGAAGGCAAAAAGCACTCCCTGACACTGCTCCTTGACACTACCTAGTGTCTAACCATTGGAGATGCTCTAACCATGTTGAATCTGAATAAAGCGATAAAATATAAACACAATATACGACTTCTTAATGTTACCAACTGTAAATCCTTTATTCATTCCTCAATACCGCAAATGATAAAAACATATCTACTCCCGGCTTACTTATATAGGCCAAAATCGTTTATTCAAGGTTTACACATAAAATAAGACTCATAACAAAGATATGATTTTTAATTCTTCATGCAAGACTCAAAAAACTTAATTGCCCTTATTAGGGGTGGGCATCGGCCGGGGCCGGGTAATATTTTCATTATCCGTAACCCAAACCGGGAAGACCGGTTACTTGAAGTCCGTAACCGTCACCGCACCGGGTTCCAACGGGAAACCTAAATACCAACCGTCACGGAGCCGACCGGTTACAGTTTTTAACCGACCCATTGGGCTTTCTTTTGGGCCTTCAATTAAAGCCCAAAATAGAAAAGAAAAAAACATCAATTTTTGTAACAACTTATACAATAAAACCATTTTACAACAAAAACACAATTAGTTATTACGAGTAATTTTCTATTACGCTATTACATCAAGAAAAACATTTCTAAAAAAGTCTTTAACGGTCTCTAAAAACAAAAACCTTCAAGTTAAATACATGTCACAAACAATAAATAAAAGATTAAAATGTATGTTTATTCAAGAACAAGGATTTAAATTAAAGTTTATTACAATCAAATAAAATTTGAACTTTAAAATCAAATAAATTCATTAATACTTGTGTCAATATTTAATTTATTTTAACTTAACAACCAATTTACTACATGATTGTTTATAGGAAAATTTATGATTAAAAAGTAAACTAATCTCCTACATTTTACTTTTGTTACACTATTAATCTAATATTAATGTCAACATTTAATTTAAACCTCTTGTAATATTATAACCATCAAATTAGTAAAACAAAACATAAACATTTTTATATACACACCTAAAGCCGGTCGGTCAGTTTTTTATCGGTTTGGAAGATAAAAAAATCGTACCCACCCAAAATGATATCGGGTTGGTATTTTTTAACTGTGAATGTCGTTGGTGACACCGGTTCGGGTGATTCCAGTGATGGGGGCGGTCGGTTTTCGGTGACGACCGGATATTTGCCCAGCCCTAGCCCTTATGCTTAATAAACGCCTCCCCCACACTTATTTGTTGGATAAGGTGTTCATGCATTCTCCCGAGTCCACAAATAAATAATGCACGGAAATGCCCCAACAAGATCCTATATCTCTACAGCACGGCAAATCCTAGCAAATATCATTTAATTTAGAGTAGCTATCGTAAACAGTTACAATCTAAGGGATTAGAAATACCTCCTATTTTAATGTAGACGCTACAATTGGACTTCACTTGAGAAATGCGTAGATTCTCCTAGATGCAAGTCAAGCGAATGAAGCAGTTGTCTTCATGAATTCTCCAGGTGAGAACTTTGTTCCATATTTCTATGAATCAACTCTTCCAATCACCTACAAGAGAGACAAGTAAACATGACATATCACAAAGACAATTAAGCTAGCTACAAAAGTGAAAAAATACTTCTTTTTTTGGATAAGCTCGAAAAATTTTATTAAGAGAAAATCTGATCCAAGCAAAAAAAGTGAACAAAAATACTAATGACGTCTGTTACTCCCCGGCAACGGCATCATCTTGATGAGTTGGGATGACTATGTGTCAAATTCCTCTTTTAACGTGCATTAGGACTACTATCATCAAGCAATATATAAACGGTTAAGTATTGGTCGAACCCACAAAGAGTAGAGGTATCACTAGTATTTTGCTAAAACTTGGGGACATGGGTTGTCACTTCCACATCCCCGAAAGGGAAAATAAAGGGAAAGAAATTAAAATGGTTGTTTAAGTTTAGAAAACAAAAAAAAATCCATATACACGCTACCACCTAAGACATATAGCATTTGATTCACACAAAGAGTCAGCCACGGGTACAAGTAAACACGATATTAATGCATGGTTTGGTTTGTAATAACCACTTCTGGTCAACGTCAGTCAAACCTGCGAAAAACAGGAAAATTTAAAAATTTTAAGACAGACACTTAACTTAACTTAAATTGACCCCGAGGGTCATTCCGGACTTAAGTTGACCCCGTTATCGACTAAAATGAGTTACGGGGGACTCAGGGCAACTTCCTGGTCATTTTGGGAAAGATTGATTTTTCGCTGGAAAAGTCACCCGAGCGACGTTTTGGTCCATTCGAGGACCGTTTTGGACCCGAAAAGCTTAGCCGTCGTCGTAGCGGTCTTAGTTGGGCCGTTTCCTTGAAGCCCGTCCAGTTTAAATTTTTTTTGGGAAAAGTGCCCGTTCGGGGCCCGAAACGTCCGTTTTTCGCGAATCTGATTGGAAAATATCAACTAGATATTTTCCAAAAGGTTTGGGACCCACCTTGACACTTATCAATTATATGGTGGTGTAATTTTTGGAGGGAAAAGGTGTGGTTGGGAATAGTTGGCCGAGTATGAGGTTTTAAAGGAGGAAAATTAGTTTTGTTGTTAGTTTAATTAAATTAGAAATTGGAAGAGAGGTTTTAGAGAGAGAAGGAGAAGGAGAAGAAGAGAGAAGAAGGGAGGTTGAGCTAGGGTTTGTGATCGAGCCCTTGGATCGAGTCAAAGCAAAGAGCAATCTCGTTCCCCTCGTTCTCCTCTACGGTAATACCCGAACCGATTCTCGTTTTGATTATTTTCAAGAGCTAGGGTTTGGTTATAAACTAAGGCTTAGGGTTGTGTAGAGTGTGGGGAGGTGTTGGAGACGTTTTAGAGGTGTTTGGGGGTTTAATTTCACGTTTTCCGGTGACCGGAGGCTCGGGAGGAGCTCCGGCCACCGTGGGTGGTGGCCGGCCGGCCATGTGGTGGCTGGCCGGAGGTGGCAGCAGCCACCACTTGGTGGCCGAGCCCCTCCCTCAAACCCTAGGGCACGGCCAAGCCCTTTGGGTGGGGCCCACGTGCTCGGTTGTTCGTGTTTTAATTACTCGGGTAGTTTAAAACGTTCCCCGGACCCCTTTTTCCTAATCGAATCGAAATTTGGAATTAATTTGGAGAAGTTGTAATTAACGGGTTTTGGGAAACTTTAAACGTTAATTAATTGACTTAGAAGTCGGAATTCAATTCCGTCAAGTGCGTTGGGTTCCTTGAAATATTCTAAGACCGTAGAAACGAAAACGGGGGCTTTTGGAGCCCCGGAAGGCAATTAACCAAAACCGGGCAGATTCGCCATGTCGGGCGAATCTGGCCCTTACGGGTCCTTTATCGGCAATATCGAGTAATTGGGAAGTTTTGGAGTGATCGGCATTGTCGGGGTTACGTTTGGGCGTTAAGTTTATTAATTTTCGGTTTATTCGTACTAGTTTAAAAGTACTTTGTATTTGTGTTCTTTTAGATCGTGCTACGGACCGAGGCAAAGGGAAGCTCGGCGAGTGAGTGGGTGTACTTCGGGTGTTGTTGGAGCGCTTTTGGATTTATCTACGAGGTAGGGGAAAGTAGCCGGATCTCGGCCCTGATTAGGGAAAGTTAATAGTAGAATTGCATGTGACACCGGGGTGTCGTGGGTTGAGTAGATTTATTTAATTATTAGAAAAGCATGATACGGGATTGTAGCGTTCAAGAGAAAAGCATGTGACACTTAGTAGTGTCGTAGGAACAGAGAACTTAGCGATAATTGAATTACTGGAGGCATATGACCATGCCCGGAGGTTGTTTGTGAAACTAGTGATTTTAGGACCGTTGGAGGCATCGAGTATGCCGGAGGTTGTCGTGCGTTTTATTTTAATTGTTGAGTTTGAGTGGCCTTGAGAGCCCGTATTTAATTGTTGAGTTTGGGTGGCCTTGAGAGCCCGTATTTAATTGTTGAGTTTGGGTGGCCTTGAGAGCCCGTATTTAATTGTTGAGTCGGGGTGGCCATGAGAGCCGTGTATTTAATTTGGTGTCTTGAGTGGCAGCGAGTGCCCGTGGGGTTGTTGAACCCGAGTCTTGACTGTTGAGGTGTCTTGAGTGGCCTTGAGTGCCTGTGTGATTGAACTTGCCTGTGATTGTGATTGTGGTTACCTGGGGTGGTGAGTTCTAAAGGTCGACAGCCTGATCCGACTTAGTGTCGATGAATTGCGAGTTCTAAAGGTCGACAGCCTGATCCGACTTAGTGTCGATGAATTGCGAGTTCTAAAGGTCAACAGCCTGATCCGACTTAGTGTCGATGAATTGCGAGTTTTAAAGGTCGACAGCCTGATCCGACTTAGTGTCGAGGAATTGCGAGTTTGAAAGGTCGACAACCTGATCCGACTTCGTGTCGAGGAATTGCGATAGGTCGAACCCTGACCTGATTGAGATTGGTTACTGAGCAGCTGGTGTGCGATCCTTTGTGATCTTGTTTGGCGTTGTGTAGTCTTTCTGTCGTGTCCTTGAGGAGGTCGTCGATAGTTGTGTCGGGTTTACACTGTTTTTATTGAGTGTCGAGTCTGTTGAGGAAGGTGACGGGTTGTGGGTCAATTGAGTATTTGAGTTGGGGACTGTAGTCCCGGTGTTGGGTTTGGTTTTAGTGTTACTGGCTTTTCTGCTAATTATGCCATAGTTAGTCTGTTATCCGTGGAGGTGAGCGAACGCTCACCCCTAGCTGCTTTTCCTACAGGTACTGATCACCGGACGGACTAGGTTAGCTCTTGAAGTTCATGGAGCTTGGAGTGGAGTCTGGTCTTTACTTTCTGTCGAGTCTAGTGACGGATGTTGTACCTTGTCCATTTGTTGGGGGCGTTTTTGTATTGTAAATACTATTATTATTTTGAGAAGTAAATGGAAATGTCAGAGCTTTTATTCAAACAGGTTCAAGTGTTTATGTTTTAAAATGTTCGCGTCCCGAGTTCGGTTCTCTGAAATTGGGGCGTGACATGGTTAACGATGGGTAAAAACAATAATGCTTTCCTTATGGTCTTAGAACACTCAAGTTCCTATGTATGCGGTATTAGGGATGTGCATGGGCGGGTATCCGCCCCACCCGCACTATCTTAAATCCGCCCGCATGTTTGCGGATCGGATGCACTCAGGGCTGAATCCGCCCGATGGGTCATATCTTACACGGGGATCCATTCGATTGGATTTTCGGGCGGATCGGGCGGAACCCACGAATATCCGAAAATTTAAACCCTAATTTTTTTCGAATCGAACTTCAATCTCTAGTCTAAATCGCAACCACCACAAAGAATTTTGTAGATTGAAGACACGTTTTAGTCTCAAAAGTCACTTAGATTTAGGAAATATATAGTGGTTGGAGAAGACGAGAGCGACGTGGCTTTCGACAGTAGTCTAGGCGTCTGGTTTTTGTGGTGCCTAATTAGAGTCACAAAGGAGAGGAAAGGAGGTCAAGCCAGAGTTCCGTGGTGGCTGAGAAACACGATGGTGGAGAGGGACATGGTGGAGATCCACCAAAGCTCCTACGTTGGTCGAAGATCTAGCTGTCACGAGGGATGTGGTGGAGAGTAGATTCATCGGAGTCCACATGGTGGCTATGAAGCACAGTATAGGAGGAAGGTTTTTGAGAGCTTTGTGGTTTGGTGTGGCTGAGTCAATAATAGGGATACGTTAGGATAAGGTTGGGAAAGGATAAGGATGGTTGGTTGAGGATAAGATAAGAGTGGTTAAGGATTAGATATGGTTAGCGTATTGGGGGGGAGGGGGGGTCAATCCGGTGCATACATTTTAGCAGAAGATTTATCAACGGATTAGATTAAAGCATAGAAAATTAAGTAAATTAATAAACTTTCGGGCGGGTCGGATAATCCGCTGATTATCCAACCTAATCCGATATCCGCCCAAAGATATGTGAATCCCTTGGTTTTTGATCCGCACCCGATCCGAATATCTGCGGGTAAGAGAGAAACGGGTTGCGGGCCGGTCGGTTTTACGGGCGGGTTCGGACCCGCGGATATTTTGCACACCCCTATGCAGTATCATGAAATCGACCACATACTAGTCACGAGGAGAGGGCACAAGACCATTTCCCGGATTAATATACGAATCACCAATCATCGAAAAAGCAATAATAATAAGGTGTAGTTCTATGATCTTGAGCAAAGCTCGGTCAAACCGCAAACAAGAAATGACAACAACGAATCCGTGTTATTCTCGCTACCAACTACCACAAGTGGATATAGCTACACCACTCGGTGAATCTACTTAGATACACCTAGTTCACTTCCGAATTCCTAAATGTCATCAATAAAGATTAACACCAAAAAATAAGGAGAACTAAATAGAGCAACGAATCACAAAGCTCTAGTATTACACAAGCATAAGTAAGACTCTAAATCATGGACGAATCTACTTAGCTATGCTTAGTTCACTTTTTGAAAACCAAACTCCATCGATCAAGATGATTTTGGTAATCAAGTATAACTACATAGAGTAACGAATCACGAAACTCTGGTAATACGCAAGAATAAGTAAACTCTAAAACACTTAACGAACCTACTTAGTTACGCCTAGATCAATCATCCTAATTATTGAATGCCAACGATAAATATGGTTATCGATAATTAAGACGGACTATATAGAATATCGAATCACGACATTTTGGTAATACACAAGCATAAGTATATTCTATAAAAGTGAAATCTCATCTCACACTAGATCGAATCATGGATCGCTCCAAACATCAACTACATAGCATACACAACAGTTATGGAAATTTCCTAAATAGTTTAGTGGGCTTGAAAAACACAAGAGAATCGAGAAACCACATCCTAGCATATTTCTATCTCGTCAATAGGAAATCAAGACATGTGAATGTGAGAAATCCTAGATAAGTTGACTAAATGACTAAAGTTTGTATTTTTACCAACTATAACCTAGAACTTGATATACACCAAGAGATGAAATAGCTAGCACATGAAATCTAGTTCAAAGACAGGACTATTTGAACACAAAGTACGAAAATCATGCATAAACATCGATTAGCTTAAATATAGATTGATAGCCATATAAACAAGTGGATGCTAAATACACTAAAAAAAACCCAAATCATTCCAATAACATCACCAACATCAAATTAACCATCAATCCATGCATTAACTTTAAGTGAATCAACATTTACACAATACCCATGACCAAGGATTCAAATCCAAGGTCATGGATTTGAATCCTTGACCTTGGTTTTGAATCATTGGTCACGCTCCAAATCCTACACAAGCATACCAAAAATACTAGCTTTATAACGAAACTAGAGAAGGATAGAGATTAGAACCAAGATTGGGTTGAGAAACCCAATCAAAAACTCATTTAGCTTGTAAACCAACCATCTCCAACTCTCTAAAACCTTAACCCATGAAAAAGAATGGAGGTGGTGGGAGGCTACGTAGACGCTTGAATCCTCCTTAGATCGTCAAAACTATGGCCTTAGATGGTAGATCATGTTCCCAAAATTGAAGAACAAGCAACTGTAAAGAAGAAATGAAGAACAAAGAAAAAACTAAAGGAGCTGAAATTAATTTTTGCTCTTTAAAAATCTATTGTAAAAAAGTTAGATCTATACACGTATATATAGAAAATGAAAAAAATAATACTAAGCTTCAAATTCACGTGAAACGTGAAGAGATTGGGCTCTGCTGGCGCGTGTGATCAGATGTGAGCGAGAGCAGGCGAGGAGTGATGCAGCCAGCATCATCATCCGTTGGATCTGGTCAAGAGCCTCGGTCAACCATCCAAGGGCTGAAAGCGGGCGGTCAACGAACGGACGCACCACGCTTTATCATCTCACCGAGCAGCCTTTTCCAATTTTTATTTCTTTTATATTCTTTTGCTCGTTCCCGCACCGTTTGAGCTCTGATTAACCTCTTTCTTTGGCCAATATTTATTTTTCAAGACCTTAACAATGAGATCAATCATTAGTATATTTGGAACATTTGAACATATCGATTGAGAACGAGGTTTTGCGCAATTATTAAATAAAGCTAAAGTATAAAAATGAGGCACAAAGAAGGTAAAAATATAAGGGGAAATGGTCAAATTAACTAGAAAAAAATTACGCTCATCACCCCCAAATTACCCGATCACGTAGTGGAAGCCTCAAAACGGGGATCATGTTCTCAACTAAGCAATTCACTATTGCTCACAATATCAATACCCCAATTACCCGATCACGTAGGGGAAGCCTCAAAACGGTGATCATGTTCTCAACTAAGTAAAACATTATTACTCACAACATCAATACCCCAATTAACCGATCACATAGGGAAAACCTCAAACAACCCACTCACGTGAGGGAAACCTCAAACAACCCGTTCACGTGAGGGAAACCTCAAACCACCCGTTCACGTGAGGGAAACCTCAAACAACCCACACATGTGAGGGAAACCTCAAACCACCCGTTCACGTGAGGGAAACCTCGAACAACCCGCTCACGTGAGGGAAACCTCAAACCACCCGTTCACATGAGGGAAACCTCGAACAACCTAGTTCGTACAGCGCCACAGCGCATCAACCCTAACCCTTCTCCGTGGTGAGACCCTCACACAGAGGCGATGTATCACCACCGTAGGTTATTGATGAGTCTCGAACCCAAGACCTCACCCTTTAACACAGAACTTACGACCTTTACAAACAAACACAATCATGAACCAAGTCCCGCAATATCAACAATATCAACACACACAATGCATGCAAGATCACAAAGGATCGCACACCAGCTGCTCAGTTTCCGGTAGCTAACCGGTTGGGCTTGAGCCTGCCCCACGCAACTTTCCGCGACATGCAGTCGGGCCAGGCGGTCGACCTCTTCGCGACATATAACACAATACTTTTCCGATAGCTAGTCGGAAGGGGAGCCGCCCTTAATCGCGGAGCAATGCACACTTTACCGATGGTTAGTCGGAAGGCTTGCCAACCCATACGCGCGCGACCCCGTGCCACCCTTTGTCGTCAGGCGGGCCAAACCTCCATGCAATCACAGTCATCACACAAGGTTCAACAAATAGCGAAAATAACATAATGACTAACTACAACTCAGCAAGTCAGTCAACAACCATACAGGTTTAACACCCCACAGGCACTCATGGCCACACACAACCACAATCAGTTCATTAACCCTACGACACCACCAAGTGCCACATGCATTTCTATTGTTCGACAGGTTCACTCAACCTACGACACCACCAAGTGTCACATGCAATTCTATTATTCGATAGGTTCACTCAACCTACGACACCACCAAGTGTCACATGCAGTTCTACTGATAACTTTCCCTAGTCAAGGCCGATTTCCGGTTACTTTTCCCTACCTCTTGAAGCGTGTCAAATCCGATGCTCGCGCTCCGGCAATGCTCCAGATTACCCGCTTAGCCTCCTCTTTCCACGGTCGGCGACACGGTCTACAATGATCACAATTAACACACTTTCCGATTACTCGACATTGTCAACAAAGGGTCCGGAAAAGTCCGATTCGCCCGACTCGGCGAATCTGCCCGGGATCGGTAAACGCCCTTTCGGGGCTCCGAAAATTCCCATTTTCGTTTTTACGATCCTAAAATAATTCACGTGTTCCAACGTAATCGACGGAATTAATTTCTGATACCCGAGCGATTTAATTTCGCGTTTAAAGTTTCTAACCCAAATTTCCGAATTCTCACAAATTAATTCCATAATTCGTTCCGGGTGTGAATTATCGACTCGGGGATCATCCAAGACCACCCGAACACGAAAAACCCGAGGCCTGGCCAAGTGGGCCCCACACGGCCTCAATGGAAAACGTTCCTTTTCGCCCCAAAATGTTCCTAACGAACTCCAATCCCTAACTCAACCTTAATCAACCCATTTAAACTCAAACCCTAAAATTCAAACGTTCCAAAACGAGAAAAAGACGGGTTCTTACCATAGGGAATGACGAGGGGATGACGAATACGCGAGAATTGAGACGATCCATCGGTCGGATCGTCGGGAAATCAAGCCCAAACCTCTCTTTTTATTTCTCCTTCTTCTTATCTCTTCTTTCTCTCTCTTCTCTCTCTTCCCTCTCCATTTTTCTGAAATTTCCGAACTCACTCTCCCCCTTTCTCTTTTTATTTTGTTTTAATATCAACCACACACCAAAATGACCAAAATACCCCCTTTCCCTTTACCTCTTGTTTTTAAGTCAAAGGGCAAAGTTGTCCTCCCTTCTTCCTTCCACCACATTCATGAAATGTGTCATGTGGGTCCCACAACATAGAAAAATATCTTGGTAGATAGTTTTCAGTCCGATTCACGAAATTCGGCCGTCTCGGGCCCCGACGGGCCTATTTTCAAGAATTTACGAAACTTCGCATTCTATAGGAAAACGGCCCAACTAAGCCCGCTGTAACGACGGCTAAGCTTTTTGGATCCAAATCGGGCCTCGAACGGACCAAAACGTCGCTCGGTTGACTTTTTGGCAAAAAGTCAACTTTTTCCCGAATTGGTCAAAAAGTTGCTCTGAGTCACCCAGAACTCACTTTGGTCGATATCGGGGTCAATTTAAGTCCGATATGACTCTCGGGGTCAATTTTAGGTTCATTTAGGTGTCTGTCTCAAAATTTTAAATTTTTCCGTTTTTCTGCCGATTGACCGACGTTGACCATGAGCGGTCCTTACAAGAGTTTTGGACCAAAAAATGGTTGAAAATATCTTGGAGTCTGACTGATCTTCCGGAGGGCATAAATTTCTCATAAGAGCTCTGACTTTGGCCCATGGGATATTAAATCAAAAGGAGTTTAGAGATCTGCAACTTTCATGAATGAATCGTTGCTGTCCAAAATGCGCGGTTAGACGTACCCCATGAAAATAACCGCACATTCCTATTTGGAAGCTCCAGATTGTTGCACTTTTTTTAGTACCCCGACAATCTATACAGCAAAGGAACTAATATTGCACTGTTACGCATACCTCATGCATCGAACAATGCATCTCTGCAGAACCAGCTTTTCTGCGTATTTGTTTATTTGTCTTTGGATTTAAATCAGTTATATTTTTAGATTTTTAATGAATTGTAAGGGGGGTCCAAGAATTTCTAAGAGAACAAAACAAGTTAGAGAGCTAGGGCTAAGGTATATGAGGACAAAATTGTATCAGATCAACTACAACTAGAGGATTTCAAGGTTTTTGATAATAAATGAATATTTGTATTCTTGACTTATTTATCTATGTCTATCTCTATGTTTTTCTGTATATTGTGTGTTTCTCAAACCATTACAATTTAACTGATAATGATGTAGGGCTTAGGGGAAATAATATGAACAATTAAATTAATGGGATTCAATATTGTTTTTACAAACTTGTATTTAGGCTATTGATTGTATGATTTTGTTCTTAGTGCTTTATATTGCTAGCCACTTGATACATGATTAAATTCTAGGATTTAACAATTGAGAAATGATAAGTCTAGAAGAAAATAAGGTTCATACATCTTGGATTTAAATCTAGACTGGAAATAATTAGGTTAACACGAGAGCAATAGCCATAGGATTAAAAGCCCCTAAAATGTAGATGAGTTCACGAAGCTTAGTGCATTAGGTCTTTCTACGCCGAGATTAGAGATGATTCAACGGTTTCATACCAATAGGGTCTTAGTTCAATCGAGAGATGTTTAGGATCATCTAAGAGAATTCATGTTGCCTTTAGACCGGTCTTATTTGTAATTGTAAGTTGAATTCTTGACAACTTAATTGTCATATCATGACCCTGTCATTTCCTTAGATCTTTTTTTCTTCTTGATATTCAAAACTCATCTTTGAATTGTGTCTCTTGATTTTATTGGAATTTACTTTATATTGTTGTAGTTTAGTAATTAATTTCCAAAACAAAAATACATCACTTTAGAGATAGCTTAAGTAACGGATTAAGAAATTAGTGGTTGCTTAATTACTCCCCTGGGTACGATAACTTGAACTTAAAACTGAAAATGCTATTAAACGATCGGTGCACTTGGCATACCCATTTTGTGTGTTTGTTTGCAGGGCGTCAAGTTAATGGGATATCATTAGGTTTTATATACCGACCAATTGAAACATCACACCCTTTCTCTAACATCCGTACAAGCAATAATAGTCAACTCTCCCCGCTTGCTTGCATATGTGTGTTATGTGTTTGGTATGCATCATCATTTATCTACACTTTGACTTCATCCGAAACCCATATATTTGATACCATGTTATGTGATCATGGATTTAGACCTGTAACTTTATCTTTTCAAACTTAATTTCATTAGGGTTTGCAATTAGATCTAATCGTTCTAACAAGAGACGGACCTAGTTAAAATTCCAAGGTATGCCTTCCAACACCATGCTTATATCATCCTCCACATAGAATTCAAATATAACTAGGTTCGGTTCCAACACTTCAACGGTAATTATTTTAAATGGCCTTTATAGTCCCGCAAGGAGAGCCGCATAGCCTTAAAATCAAACAACCTCTCTGTCATTGGTGTCCTCACTATACTTTTTACTTTCTCAACGCTCTATTCAAGAACCCTCGTTACTCGTTGATCTGATCCCTCCGTCTCCATTATATTCCCAGTCAGGATGACACTCCTAGCCCATCACTAACAATCCAAACAAGAGTATTTGCCTTTAAATGTTGTATTATTGGTATTTTTTGCTCAAATGCAGTGATTAGAATATTTATATATTGATGGTTCCCCACCAATTTTCAATGAACGGAAAGAAACGCTCTCAAAACTTGGTTGGCCGGATCGCTTCTGCCGGCGTCAATGAGGGGGATCCTGCACTGTTCTTTTCTTTTTGCTCGAATTTATTGTCCATGTACCGTGAGTATAGATCATTTTGCAGTCCTACTATCAAGGCCACAACTCAGGGAACTCGTGGAGGCTCGGCATCACAGCCATCTCGTAATCACGTTGCGACCAGTCTGTTCGTCGATGGCGGCAAACAGAGTAAAGCCGAACCTGCCACAGAGACGGGGAAGCAGGTGGTTGGGGCGGTGCCTACACTTCCCGTTGTTTTTGTGCCGCCCGTAGCCCAAAAAAAGGACGGAGGTATGGATAGGGACGGGGAGACAGTTCGCCGGCGACGATCTCGAGCTCAGTTCGTGGAGAGTGCAACGGAGGTGTACGTGAGAAACTTGCCATACCCGTTCTCGGAAGCGTCGTTCAAAGCGATGTTTCTTCCGTTTGGCGACATCAACTCCATAACCTTGCTGAAAAGAGCAAATAAGAAAGGTTTCTTTTTTGGATTCATCTGTTTTTCTTCGAACTCTGTTGCTGCCCAAGCGATAGAAACACTGAATGGTTTCAAGCTGAATGGCCATGTCCTATTCGTAACTTTCTCGCGGCGTTTTCTGCGTTTTCCAGCGACTTTTTCAACCGGAGAGCAAAAACAGAGCATGGGCTCTATTTTGCGTCCTGACCCAGAAGCTCGCCCCGGAGTGGTTCTTCGGGCTTCCAGTGCGGGACAGGAGCACCCTCGTGAGGAAGCCATCACTCAGGCACCCATAACTCGGCCGACGATCATTCCTCCGCCGTGTTCTCAAGACTCCGACGACTTTCTCCATTCTGTTTCTGACGCTCGCGATCCCGATCCCGATCCAGTCGTTGACTCCGTGTTTCAAGGGATTTCTTCAATGAAAGAGAATCCAGTCACGAACGGGATTCCTTTTTCAAACTGCGATGATTCGGGATTGAATTCGTCGCTGATCGCGGCATCAGAGCTACATCCGGATACGTTACCATTACAGGTTGATGGGCGTTGTGGGCCTGGAGGGGTTGTGATGGGCTCATGTCCGGATGGGCCTGATCCTGTAGTTGGATTGGGCTCAGTTATAAAGGAAAGTGTTTTGGGTGGAGTGCTAAGCCCGTCCGATAAGGCACGCTCGATGGTCGGTGTGGAGCCAAGTTTGGCTACTGTTTTTAGCTGAATTGGGAAAGATATTGGCTCGTGTACTGACCCTTTTCCTCGGGATGGTGAATCGATTCTAGAAGTCGGCTTTCAGGGAAGTCCATGGAAGAAGGCCTTGGAAAAACCGATAGCTAGGGCTGAGCCAAAGAAACGAGGACACCCAAAGAAGAGCCAATCGAAGGTGGTTTCACAACCAATCGTTGTTTATCAGACAAGAGCTAGGACCTCTGCTGATAAAGGGGTTAAAATGGGACGTTACATTGTAGATATTGCCAAAAAAAGACAGTACGGGCAATTGGAGGTACAGTTCAAAATTTGGACATAAGGCTGTGGATTTTTGTGCTTTGGCTCTCGAAAAGGACGCCGAAGATGGAAAGGCCAAGGTCGACATGGAACCGACTCCAATTCTTCCTTTAACCCATGTTCCGGTTTCTAACCGGTTTACTTGTTTGAATCTGGATAGGAAGTAGACTATCTTGTTTTTCCTATTCTTTGTTTTCTCTTCGGAGTTGTATTGGTCTGAGGAATTGATCTTTTTGGATCTTTTCTTGCTATGTTCTATATCCTTATAGAACATTCGATTAATAAAATTATTAGCATATAAAAAAAGAATATTTATATATTGGAGAAGTCTATTGAGAACCACCATTTAACCTAAAACTATGAAAAACAATCCAAATCATTAATACGATAAATGGATGCATGATATTCAAAGATGACAGATTTTGATTTCATAAATAAAACACCACACATTTTGGGGGTATTTTGGTAAACTATCTGACGGCATGCAAAAAATTTATTACCTTAGTACATTTTGTATCCATTATACTCCCAGTCGGGATGACACTCTTAGGCCATCACTAGCAATCAAAACAAGAGTATTCACGCTTTAAATGTTGTATTATTGGTATTCTTTGCTCTGATACAGTGATTATAATATTTATATAATGAAGAAATACATTAAGAACCATTATTTAACCTAAGAACTATGAGAACCAATTCAAGTCATTCATATGATAAATGGATGCATGAGATTCAAAGATGACAAGTGTTGACTTTACAAATAAAACATCACACATGTTGGGGGTATTTTGGTAAATCGTCTGGAGGCACGCAAAAAATTTATCACCTCAGTAAATGTGTTTTATCAACCTGTTACATGATTTTTATCACCTTATCAAATGTTTTGTTATAATCTTAGTACATGTGTTCTTATCGCCCCATTACAAGTTTTTTTTTATTACCCCAATGCATGTGTTTTATCACTTCATCCCATGTTTTTATCACCTCGTTACATTTGTTTTAGGGAAAATTTCACTTTAACAACCTGTCAAACATTTAATTTCATTTTGATACCCTGGCGTAAATTTTTAACACTTTCATACCCAACCGTTAGATTCTGTTAACTTTCCATCCAAAATAAGTAAAATGTCCAAAATACCCCTAACTATTACTCAAATTTTCAAACTCATGCCACTAAAGCCAGAAATTGAAAATAAGTGAAATGACAATAATACCCTTCATTGTTAGGGTGGTAAAATGAAAATTTCCTTTAAAATTTTCAAAATTTAGAAAGTTACTTTTTATTTTTATTAATTCACTTTTTATTTTTAAAATCAAGTTTTATATTAAAAAATCAGTTTTATTTATAAAAAATATTTTTTTATATAAAAATCAATAAAAAATATTTTTTATTATAAAAAAAATCAGTTTTAATATTTATTTTATTTATTTCAGTTTTTATATAAAAATCAATTTCTTTTTTAAAAAATACACTTATAAGTCATATTTAATAATATTACTAATTTCATCTTTTAATAATATTATTAATTTCTTCTTTTATCTTTCTAATTTTGTAAATTATTTTTTTGATTAATTTTCATAAATGATTTTAATTAAATATTTAATTATTTTTAATTTCCATATTTTTTTTAATAATTTTCAGAGATCTTTCATCTTCACCAATCCAATTGAAATCTGGAATTTTTTTGGAAAATTTCAGAACCCCTTCATCTTCACCAATCTTAAACTCTCTTTTTTGTCATAACTCTTTCATCTCCACAGATATAATTAGTTAAAATCTGAAGAGCGAGGTCAAGGTTTGGACGAAGATGAACGATGTTGTCTTCTCCGGCACAACGCCTTCGTCTTCTCCAGCGATGAACGGTGGCGAGAACTCGGATAGGAAGATGATCAAGGGCGGCGTACCAGATCCGCGGCATGCGAACATCGACCATATCTCGAACCAAATCTGCAACAACCATGTGAGAGATGAGAGGTTTTCGTTGTATAAGAGGTTTAGATTTGGGATCTTGGATGAGGTTGGAGATTGGGTTTTGAAATAGAAATAGATTAGAATGACATTAGAAAAAAAAATAAAAATGGGTTGAAGATCAGTACATGTTGTTGTATAAGAATGAAATTAGGTAAATAGAGATAGTTTTGGGGGTAAACTACAAATGCATACCCTTAAGTATGCACGTTTAACCGATGAATACCCTGAAGTTTAAAGTTAACTGATGCATACCCTGAAGTTACGAGTTGTAACTCAAAACCCCTCTGTCAGCTAAAATGACGAAAATACCCTCAACTGCACTTCAATAATTAGTTAAAAAATTTATTTAAAAATTACTTTTGTTATATATATATATATATATATATATATATATATATATATATATATATATATTGGTATCATGTACAAACCACCCCTTATTGTGCAAACTACGAACCCACGAGAGCCATAGGATCCCCCAAAAGTGATGTCAGCAGAGCGCACCAGATGCTGACACGTGGACAATAAATATATAAAACACTGCACCTTATTGTGCAAACTACGAACTCACTTGGTGCTGACACGTGGCGCGCACAGTGCTGATAGTTTGCACAGCACGGTGCTAATAGTTTAGCACAAATGCAAACTATCAGCACTGTGCGCGCAAACTATTAGCACCATGCTGCGCAAACTATCAGCACTGTGCGTGCCACGTGTCAGCACCTGGTGAGTTCGTAGTTTGCACAATAAGGGTGGTTTTTACTGGATAGCTACTATATATATATACTTATTAAATGAATTCATTTTTATTTAAAAAATCACTTCATTTATATTTTAAAAAAATTATTTAAAAAAATCACTGAGGGTATTTTCGTCATTTTAGCTGACAGAAGGGGTTTTGAGTTACAATTCGTAACTTCAGGGTATGCATCAGTTAACTTTAAACTTTAGGGTATTCATCGGTTAAACGTGCATACTTAAGGGTATGCATTTGTAGTTTACCCTAGTTTTCGTACAGAGGTGGAAAGATCTAGAATGAAATTAGATCTAGAATCAAGATGGGTTGGCATCTGTTTGTATGAAAACTGAAATAAATAAAATAAATATCAAAACTGATTTTATAAGAAAACTGATTTTTTTTATAATAAAAAATGTTTTTTTATTGATTTTTATATAAAAAATGTTTTTTATAAATAAAACTGATTTTTTAATATAAAACTTGATTTTAAAAATAAAAAAAGTGAATTAATAAAAATAAAAAGTGATTTTGTAAAATTTGAAAATTCTAAAGGAAATTTTCATTTTAACACCCTAATAATGAAGGGTATTATTGTCATTTCACTTATTTTCAAGTTTTGCCTTCAATGACATGAGTTTGAAAATTTGAGTAATAGCTAGGGGTATTCTTGACATTTTACCTATTTTGGATGGAAAGTTAACAAAATCTGACGACTGGGTATGAAAGTGAAATTAAAAGTTTGGTTAGGGTATGAAAGTGTTAAAAATTTATGGCAAGGTATCAAAATGAAATTAAACGTTTGGCAGGGTGTTAAAGTGAAAATTTTCCTTTGTTTTATCACCTTATCACATGTTTTATATCACTTTATTACATGCTTATTATTACCCCATTATATGGTTTTTATCACCTCATTAAATGTTTTTGTCACTTTATTACATGTGTTTTATCACTCAAACACATGTTTTTATCATCTCTGTACATGTGTTTATCACTTCATCATTTTTTTTAGGGATAATTATCATTCCCAACCCCAAACTTTACGTCAAATTCATATCCTAACTCCTCCTCACCTTTCGTTTCAAATCCTAACCTCAACTTTCATTTTTTTTTTCAAAACCTATCATTTACTATTCGAATTAACAGAACAGTTAATTTGTTGGTCACGTGCACACTTAAGTGACCACATATTTCGAATTTATTCCCATTTTTACCCTTGACCCTTTCTCATTGATACCCTCCTAAATCCATTCACATTCACAATCTTACACTTAAGTAGTATTTTTAAGGAAACAAAATGTGAATAAATTCGAAATATGGGGTCACTTAAGTGTGCATGTGACTAGCAAATTAATTGTTCCGTTAATTCGAACAATAAATGATAGGTTTTGAAAAAAAAAACGAAAGTTGAGGTTAGGATTTGAAACGAAAGGTGAGAAGGGGTTAGGATATGAATTTGACGTAAAGTTTGGGGTTGGGAATGATAATTATCCCTATTTTTTTATCACCTTAATACGTGCGATTTTATCACTACATCACATGCTTTTTTATCCCTTCTGACTACATATTTTTTTATCACCTCGTATATGATTATATTAACTAATTTATGAGTTGATAAAAAAAATATGATATAGTGATAAAATCACATGTATTGAGATGATAAAAACATGGTTTGACGCCAAACCATGTTTTTATCATCTCAAACTATGTCCTGTAAAAGCCACATATTGTTATCACCTCCTAAAAATAAATGATCAATGTGTAACACTACTTTTTTGAACTTGAACGCTACTTTTATCAACTAGCTGATCTCGCGATGAGCAATACAGAAAACCTGTAATAACCCCTCCCGGTCAACGCCAGTCAAATCTGTGAAAAACAGGAAAATTTAAAAAAATTAAGCAGACACTTAAATGAACCTAAATTTGACCCCGAGGGTCATACCGGACTTGAGTTGACTCCGATATCGAACAAAGTGAGTTCCGGGGGACTCAGGGAAACTTTCTGACCAATTTGGGAAATGTTGACTTTTCGCTGGAAAAGTCAACCGAGCGACGTTTTGGTCCATTCGAGGACCGTTTTCGATCCAAAAAGATTAGCCGTCATCGCAACGGTCTTAGTTGAGCCGTTTCCTTGTAGTCCGTCAAGTTTCGTAATTTCTTGGAAAAAGTGCCCGTTCGAGGCCCGAAACGTCCGAATTTCGCGAATTTGATTGGAAAATATCTAGGAGATATTTCCACCCCAAAAAGCTGTGGGACCCACTTTGCCACTTGTCAAACAAGTGGTGGTGTTAGGTTTTGGGACAAGACAAGGGAGACTACATCAAGGAGGGGGGGAGGGGGGGGGGGGTTCGGCCATTTCAAAAAAAAGGAGAAAAAAATAGAAAAAAAGAGAAGTTTAGAGAGAGAAGTAGAAGAGAGAAAAGAGAGGGAAGCTTGTAGGGTTTTAGTGATTCTCGTTCATCTAGCCCTTGGATCGTCTCAACGATAGAAGAATCGAGCTCACATCGACGTTCTCTACGGTCAGCACCTAATCGATATTCGTTTTGTTAAGTTCAAATATTAGGTTTTGGTTTAAAACTAGTAGTTTAGGGTTGTATTGAGGATTGGGGTTCGTTGGAGACGTTTTGGAGCGAGATTGAACGTTTTGCGGTGATCGGGAGCTCGGGGGGAGCTCCGGCCACCGGATATGGTGGCTGGCCGGCCATGGGGTGGCTGGCCGGAGCTAGGGCCGGCCACCACCATGGTGAGCCGGGCCCAATTTAGCCTTAGCCACCCATGGCCAAGGTTGGCCGGGTGGGGCCCACGTGCTCGGGTGCTCGGGTTTCGTGTTCGAGTGGTTTAGGACGTTCCCCGAGTCATTAATCTACAACCGGATCGAAATTTGGAATTAAATTGTAAATGTTGTAATTGACGGGTTTAGAAACTTGAAGCGCTAATTAAATTACTCAGAAGTCGGAATTCGATTCCGTCGAGTGCCCAGGAACCCTTGAATTATTCTAAGACCGTAGAAACGAAAACGGGAATTTTCGGAGCCCCGGAAGGGCGTTTCCAAAACCCGGGTAGATTCGCCATGTCGGGCGAATCGGGCTTTTCCAAGTCCATTATCGACAATGTCGAGTAATTGGGAAGTTTGGGAGTGATCGACATTGTCGGGGTTACTTTTGGGCGTCAAGTTTATTAAATTCCGGTTTATGTCTGCGAACTTAAAAGTATTTAAAATTGTGTTCTTATTAGATCGTGTCGCAGACAGAGGGAAGGGAAAGCTAGGCGAGTGACCGAGATCACGCCGGAGCTTATTTGTGCGCTTTTGGAGAAAACATACGAGGTAGGGAAAAGTAGCCGGATCTCGGCCCTGATTAGTGAAAGTTAACAGTAGAAATGCATGTGACACCGGGGTGTCGTGGGTTAAGTCAGTTTATCGAATATTAGGAAGGCAGGCGACACCGGGTGGTGTCGTATACGTATCGAACAATAGAAAGGCATGTGACACTTAGTAGTGTCGTAGGATAAGTGAGCTTGTTGATATTAGAATTACTGGAGGCATTTGTTATTGCCCGGAGGTTTATTGTTCAGTTTGTGTCTTGGGTGGCCATGAGAGCCCGTACTTTACTGTTGGTGTCTTGGGTGGCCATGAGAGCCCGTGTCTTTACTGTTGGTGTCTTGGGTGGCCATGAGAGCCCGTGTCTTTACTGTTGGTGTCTTGGGTGGCCATGAGTGCCCGTGGGGTTGTTGAACCCGTGTCTTTACTGTTGGTGTCTTGGGTGGCCATGAGTGCCCGTGGGGTTGTCGAACCCGTGTTTTACTGTTGGTATCTTGGGTGGCCATGAGTGCCTGTGGAGTGTTGAACTTGTGTTGTTGCTGGTTGTTGAACCTTGTTTGTGATTGTGATTGCGTGGAGGTTGGCTGGCTTACCTGACAGGGATCGGCAAGTCGAGCGTTCTTTGGCTAGCCTGGCCTGACAGGGATCGGCAGGTTGAGCATTCTTAGGCGATGGAGGGCTGCTCCCCTTCCGACTAGCTATCAGAAAAGTAGCTCAGTATATCGCCAACAGGTCGACCGCCTGGAGCCTGACATGGATCGGTAAAGTGCGAGGGGCAGGCTCGAGCCCAGCCGGTTAGCAACCGGCACTGAGCAGCTGACTGGAGTGCGATCCTTTGTGATCTTTTTTTGTGTGCGATCCTTTGTGATCTTGGGTGTTGCGTGGTTGTCTTTTGTGTCCTTGGAAGAAGTCGTGATCGTTGTGTCGGGTCTACATTACGGGTCCGAGTGTTGAGTCGGTTGAGGAAAGTAACAGTTTGTGTGTGTTAGTCGGATTGTTGTTGGTGTTAACGACATGGTCTGCTAAGTATGCCGTAGTCAGTCTGTTATCCGTGGTGGTGAGAGAACGCTCACCCCTAGCTGCTTTTCCTACAGGTACTGGTCGCAGGTTGGACTAGGTGAGCTTCCGAAGCTTGAAGAGCTAGGAGCGGGAGTCCGGGTTTACTTTTGAGTCTAGCGACGTATACCTTGTATTTTGTCCACTATTGGGACGTACTTTTGAGTTGTAAATATTTATTTTGATGAACAAATGGTGTTTTTAAAGTGATTTATTTAAAGGGTTTCAAAATATTTTATTGTTTTAAACGTTCGCGTTCCGAGTTCGGTTTTACTGAAACTGGGGCGTGACAAAACCTAAAACAGAGCATGAATTTCAAATTTTGGAAGAACACACAGATTTTGATCTTTGATCCTTAAAATAATTCTATGATGATCGAGGCAATGAAAGATGAGTTTCTTACCTGGTTTGGAGGTTAATTCGTTGATGAAACTAGTTGAAATCGTGATGAATAGTTGAGAAACCTAAAACTAAAAGCATCATTTTAAAATTGTGGAAGAGCACATAGATTTTGATCTTTAATCCTTGAACTGATTCTATTATGATCAAAGAAAGGAAAGAGGAGTTTCCCACCTGTTCTAGAGCTTGATTCGCTGAGAGACAACGTTCTTTTTTTTCGAACATACAGTGTACAATTGAAGGTGAAAACAGTGCATGTTTTGGTGTTTGATTCATGTATGAGTTACAAGTATACTCTTGCTTGTGTGAGTGTGGATGAGAAGTGTGGTGTTTTGTTGTATTTTTTGGTGATGATGTGGCATCATGGTGAATGATTTTTTAAAATGTGGAGATTCTATTACAAAAATTTCTTAGGCAATGCCATTACAATCCACGCAGAGGAAGAGGGCTAAAACCCAGGATCCTAGATTATATTCTGGGACACTCATAAAAAAGGGTGTACCGGCACTCTGGGCCCGTAGAACTAATATACTTTGTATCGTAGACACGTTGTGGGAAACATAACAAAAAACATAAAAATATAGGACACAATTTGCCACCAACTCGAGAGGGGGTCGTCTCGATTACCCTCTGGTTTTCCATGTCCCGTAGAACATAATGAGGTGTTTCGCCCGATGGAGGGAGGCCGAGACAAACCAGCTCGAGATGATGTGGGACCATTCATCATCCTACTATCCCACATCTCATCCAAGGCTCATTGCAATTGGCGGGGTTGCTTGGCAACCTTCGCTTAGGTTGGGTTGTAGGAGATCTCGGAGAGAAGGCGCCCGCTAGTGCGTATCAATATTAGGTATCGTCCATCGTCAAGACCCCCCCCCCCCTCCCATCCAAGACGACCACCACCACGTCATCCTCCCCGTCGTCTAACGATAATGCATCCATTTTTCCATGGATGGCCTTTAGTCCATCCTCCATCAATGCTGGCGTCGGATGTGGAAGGGGACTAAGGAAGGACGACAACGACTAAATGAGGGACCACGATTTAGGAAGAGGTGAGGGTTGGGGGAATGATTGGGGCCAAGGAAGGGAGGAGGGAGGAGAGGAAGAGAAGGGGATGTTGCTCCATTGGCGGGGACAACCGTGATTCCACTAAAAAACCTTGAATAACTTATCGTTATGGACAAGAGGAAGCGATAGCCCATATAATTCTTTTTTTATTTCTCGTGATAGACAAATTATTGTTAAGAAAATACCGTGATGAATATTATATATTAAGTTTTATGTAATGCATTATTAATTCTCATTATTCTAACTCAAAAAGAGTAAATAGATTTTACTTTCATTCTATATAATTTCATCTTAGCCCTTTGGACATTGACAATGTTTATTCATAAGTTCCAAAGACATGGTGATCAATAAAAATTAACAAACATTTAAACATCAAGAATGTATTTTTATGCACTTTTGCCAAATCATTGTGTGCACTCATTGTAAAAGTCAACCATATTACATTTGATAATAGCACCCATTTTATTGTGAATAAAGAAATTGTTGATGGCAACACAATCTTTAAAATAGAATGTCCCTCGTAGACTTTTAACTCATAAAGCATGAGTGTTATATGATATTATTCTCTTTAAACAACGCTCATTAATCTGAATAAATTAAAAATTCAAGTAATTGATGAGTTATTTTCTAATACACACCTTGAAAAAGACTAGTAGCATTAGTAGTTTGACTTTACATCGTAATAATTTTATCATAGTACTCAAAATGACCGTCTGTATTTTTTATGAAGTTATTTATAACCGTTGTCAATAATATAGTATGGAGTACTCCAAATAATCTGTAAAACTCTATCGCTCTTGTTGGGAAACTCGTCCTAACCCTACTTTTAGCTGTGCTATGGTGCTTTCTCTTGCCATCGCCGCTGCCATGCACCCTGTCCAGTCGCCACATGGGATTGGGTCTGTCGGTCGCGCCGCCCCGGTGTCACGTTGTCCCATCCGGTCGAATCCCTCGTAGACCATGCCTGGTGTGAGGGATGAATATCGGTGGGATGGATGCCTTCAACCCCAACTTCTCCCTCGCCTTGGGCCGGTCCGATCCTCCTGAGGACTTGTCGTTTTCAAGCCCCTCGATGCTGCTGTCGGCGGGAATTTCTTGTTCGCGTCAGGGTGACTGGGTACGACGCCCTTGGGTAACTTCTCCTCCACGCTATGGGGTGGTCCCGCCCCGTTTGAACCCTTAACCGTCTGCACGGGCTAACCATGACCTTGCTCTGGTGCCTAGGGTGGACGACTTTAGGTCTAGGGTTCCGGGGTTTGTTCCCTCTCGAAACTAGGGTGGGGGATTGTTCGGGATGTGATGGTGTGGTAGGCGTACTCCATGATCACGACGGTGCGGGTTCGATCCCAGTGGTTGATCTGTGACGCTTTTGGGTGGAGGAGGAGGACGGTGGAGGCTTCGTCTACATTTTCTCGGTGAGGCTGGGCGCTGAGGCTGGGTAGGGTCTGGATACCCTACGATGGGGGTGTTCCCGGGCCTGATTGTGGGATTGGTGGACCTTCGTTGGCCTTGAGGGGGGATGCGTTGGATGGCGTGGGGGATGGATCTGCACGACGACCGGTTAGGAAGTCACCCCCGCTCTGGTATCCTTAGAGCCACCTTCCGGCATATCGGAGGGGTTTGCTGCGACATACTCCGGCGAGAGGGCCTCGCCCCCGTGGGAGCAGGCGGGAGTTACATCCGTCCTCTCCGGATTGGATGGAGTAGACCTCACCCGGGGAGCACGAAGACGGCGCTACACTGAACGGGAATCTGGAGGGAGCTGTCCCAAGCACGCTGACATTGGACCCGATACCTAAGGCGATGTTGTCTAGAGGACGGGGAGCCCGCATGGAAATGGACCCGATACCCAACTCGGGTCCCCGATTTCCAACCTGGGACACCAGCCAGCCGCCCGTGGAGCACGGAAGAGGATGGCACCATCTCCTATGTGGGGCGTCAAGTTACAGGCAAGGAAGAAACCCTGTCGGGAAGGATGATCTACCGCCTAGGCATCGGGGACTGGCTCTAGGAGGGGTCCCCAAACGATGATTTGCCTCCCACCATCACCATTGTTGGGCTCTTAGAGTTCCGGTACTCGTCCCCCCCCCCCCCCCCCCCTCGTATTCTATCTTTTCCCATGGGGCATCAAAATACCGTCTGTGACGGTTCTGGTATTAAAAGGATCAATGAACATTATTCATTCATACTGATCTTCTGCGGTCGAGGAGCATGTTCCTCGATGCACATCAATATAATCGGTTTTAAGAAATTATAATGCTGCACCTTTCGTTCAAAAAAAATATTGTAAGGAGTAAATTCGAAAAACATGTATGAAAATAGAGGACTAAATACTAATAATTTATTTAATAGAATACTGATATAGAGAGAGGCGGTGACCAATCACAAGTCATGGTTGTTAAGCAGCCTGGCCTTTCTTGTCGGTGCATATCTGGCGGTGGCTGACCCAGCACTAGGCCTGACTCGAGCGAGCCTCACAAGCATGCTCCATGTTTTATCTTTGTATATTTATTTATTTGCCTCCATATGTTTACGGTGCCAATAATTAGATGCCACTTGTCAAATACAAATTAGAGCCACAAAGCTAATTACAGTTCAAGAGGATGAGGCCCAACCATTTCGGCACATGATGACAATGACGAAGCCAGGCCTAGGGCTGTTTATTTCTATCCCCAAATCCGGTCCAACCCGTAATTCGTTATCATGGAATAACCATCATAGATAGAGTTTTGATCAAAGAAATAAAATCCACCATTTACGTATCGATACTATCTTCTCACAATAAACCACACTCAACCTTAATGCTTATCTCACCATTAATTTACTACTTATCTCTTAAGATTTAAAAAAGTAAAATACCTCTCTTAATGCTTATCTCTTTTTTTTTAAGAGGAAATGATGATATTATTAAAATAACGTAGTCTGGTGCCCACAAACGTAGAAATCACCGTACATAAACCAAACTAACATAATTAGAAAGACAATTGCAGAATAATTAAATGTGCTCTTAGACATAATTGCGGTCGGGGAGGCGGGACTGGGGTAGTATCCGAGGACACTGATACAGTATACTCCTACCAGAAGAAACTGATCGAGCAGATCAGAGGATAAGCAAACAATGGTGGACCGATTACTCCCCCGGTATGTCAGCGTGCATCGTCCTCCCTTGAATGATAATGGTAGGGCTCCTGAACGCGGGATTGCTGACCACGAAGTGGTAGAGAAGTAATTCTTCAGCTGCTGGTGATACCAATGCCACCTATACACCAGGGAGAAGGTACCAACCGACCAAACCCTCCCTGGCCACTTGAGTACTCATTCCTGGAGGCGAGGGTGCTTAAAGCCCCCCGCCGCTGCAGATGACGCCTCATTTGATGCCGCCGAGTCTTCATCCTCCTCGGGATCCTCCCCCCTCATTACCCTCTTGGTTCCAGATAGTGTTGGTGTCGGATCCCTTGGCAACCAACCCCTCAGCCCCTCGTCCTCTTCTACTTCCCTCTAACTCCACCACCCTGTCCCTTCCTTCCGTGGTGGTGTCCTCGGTGCGTCCTTCGAATGACCCCCCTTTTCTGATCCCCCTAAATAAGTCTAGTTCGTCCCCGGTGTGGCCTTTCCATGCTTTGCTTTCTCTAGTGCTGACCTCGTGTCCCCTGGTGCTTTCAGTGAGGACCCCCTGACTCCCCCCACAACCGGGCAGACCGGGAATAGATGACCCGCACAACAACATCCAAAACAATGCTCAGGAAGATGCTCGTACGAGATGTACAAACGTGTGCGTACCTGTGAGACAGAAAGTCGGAACCAGAGTTGGCTCTGTAGCGGAACCCTGATATCTGCCCTGATCCGGACCTTCATAAAATCTCCCCAGCAAAGGCCATCCTTGTCCACATCCACGCCTTGACATACTCCCAGCGTGTTGCCCACTCTGAATCCCACATCCCTCGTCCAAGCCCCGACTGGAAAATTTGACACCCTCGCCCAGACCGAAAAGTGATGTAATTGCAGGTCCTTGACCTGCATATGGGCCCTCAGGTCCGTAAACAGAACCAGAGAGTCCCAAAAGGACCAGGGCTCCCCCAACAGGACCCTCTCCCTCTCCTTAGTTGTCCTGAAGAAAAAGGCGACCAAACCCCCTTCCAATGGTTTGGCCTCAACCTTCATACCCCAAACATCCTCCATTCGTGCCACTACTGACTTCCAAAAGATCCTCCTAGTGGTCAGAACCTTGGCTGCCAGTGCAAATTTGTACGAACTCCCTCGACTAGTGACCTCCTAGACTGGCACAACTACCTCTTTAATCCTCATTGCTCCCATTTGGCAGTCCAGTGCAGCCTGATCCCCTCGAGAGTCCCCACCTCCCGACGCTGAACCACACCAGAAATCCGGACCCCCCTGACCCGACCGGACTTCTCGGCCCATCGGGTTTGGGGCCCGTCCGTACCCCCGACCCGCTTCAGCTACCTCCCCGACCCGTGGTCCATCTCCGACCCCCAAACCCATAGACCCGACCGGTTGAACACGACCCGAGCCGAACCGGGCAGCCCACTCGGCCACATCGCCTACCCCTCCACGGGTCCAGCCCGTATGTGGATCCGGCCCAGCCCGAGCCCCACCTCCCGCCCACCTAGCATCGCCCATGAAGCCCTGGCCCAGGCCCATCTCCCCGACCCGAACAGCAGAAACCCTAGCCTCCTCCACCGCCGGTTCCTTCCCCTTTCTTCGACGCCAAGTAACTGCTGTCAACGCCTCCTCTGGCATGACTTTCGACCCCGACGAGATCTGGATCGGCAGCAAACCCTCCCCCTCCCTCGCCGGCTGCTCGGGAACTCGTCCTCCCGTACCCACAAGACCCGTTTCCTCCCGTCGAACTACCCCTGTGCCCACACGCCGAGGTCGCGGACCTCTCGCCTACGTACGGCGAAGGGTCGCCGGACCTGATCAGACTCGACCACCCACCACCCAGCCAGGCTCCTCCTCACGGCTGGCCGAGAAGCGCATCGGCGATCCCGACGCTCAGGTCGTCATCACCCCCGTCGAGATCACCGGGGTAGCTTCCCGCTCCGATTCCTTCACCGGCCACAGGGAGCCCGTGTCCTCCGAACCCTCCTCCAGCTCGTCCTCCTCCCGATCCTCCCCCGGCCACGTCTCTTCCACAGCCGCCTTCTCACCCATCGGGATAATACCCGACCTCTCCGTACCAGTCGCCCGGATCTCATCTCCACCGACGAAATCCCAGGCCCCAACCTCCTGTCCCGAGAGACAGGGTCCCTAATGGACCCCGTTGTCGGTACCGTTGTCCCCGCCGTCCACTGTGCTCGAAAACTCCATGGATGATGGTGAAAATCGCAAAGCGTACCTTAAACCCTAGTAGAGAGGTTTAGAAGAGGCTGCGTCTATATCCATATTATTCAGCAAACTTGGTGTCTTAATTATCACCTTCTTTGTTCATTCTCTTAATAGAACAATATATTTTTTTTGAGAGAGAAATGACAGTTTATTAAATTTTGGCAACAATGATATGTTGAAGAGGCTTGAGGACATGACCCCCTTGCCAATTCCAGACAGGGTTAGAACAAGCCGCCCTGGCAAGCCAGTGAGCTGCTTTGTTCGCTGTCCGCTTTACAAATTCGAGCTGCACGCACTCGACTGTAGATAAAAGGGAAAAACAATCTGTGACGATCGTTCCCAGAGGTGAAGGCAGCCCCCACCTCGTTTGATCATATCCACTATGACCTTACAATCACTTCGGACTACCGCCCTTTGATGCGGGTAATGTTGGTGCCACAGCAACGCTTCCCGAATCGCAAAAGCTTCCACCAGCCCCGGGTTCTGGGCCCCGCGGAAAGATGTTGACCGAGCTCCCTTGAGTTGACCGTTATCGTCTCTACATATCCAACCTGTTCCCACTTTGTCTGCCGCTGCGAACAGGGCCCCATCAGTATTGACCGCCCATGAGCCCGGAGTGGGGCACTCCCAGACCTCCGCTGCTTGAACCTGGGCATGGCGAGGGATAGTCTGGGCCTGTAGTTTCCTCCTCCGTGCTTCCATCCATCTTGATTGAAGATGGAACGATGTCTGAAAGATACCGGCTGCTGGTTGCACGATACTCTCCCAGACTACCTTGTTTCGTGCCTTCCACACTTCACATAAAAGGCAACCGATCAAACCTCCCTTCACTGGAGGGTTGAGGTTAAACATCATTAGCACCCACTCAGTTATCGTCTGGGTCCCCTGAGGTAAATGCAGACCCGACCTCGCCCAGCATTCAGCCGCCACTGGGCATTGGACCAGCAGATGAAGAGCCGACTCGTCCGCTCCCAAGCAAACCGGACATGTCGCCGCCATATCCACATGACGCCGCCGCAGGTTCTCCGCCACCGGCAGACAGCCCGAACACGTACGCCACAGAAACGATTTGATCTTTGGCATCACTTCCAGCTTCCATATTGCCGGCCAGACTTCAGGATGTGCCTGGAGAGAGGCCTGGTCTTGTTGGCCCATGTCATACGCTGACCTTACCGTGTATTGGCCCAAGTAGTCCCCCGCCCAATACCAGGAATCTCGTTCAGCCGTCCTACTAATCGGGACCGCCAATATAGCCCGTTATCCTCCCTTCCGACCAGGGTGCAGATCTTTTCTTCATCCCAAGCCCTCTCGTTTGGCTTCATCAGATCCGACACTAGCTTCCCCTCAAGCCCAGTTCCTGATGATTGCACCCTTGCCCCCACCCCTGTGAGCCAGGGGTGGTCGGTAATAGATGTTTCCGTTCCTGGCCCTACAAACCTTCGCGCCCCACTACGAACCAATTCCTATACCGACATTAGACTCTGCCAGACATAACTTTGATTCTGTTTACGAACTGCCTCCAATACCGAAGACCCCGGGTAATACTTAGCCTTTAGTACTTTAGCCACCAAGCTTGACACCTCCGTGACTAGTTTCCACAGCTGCTTTCCTAACAGAGCTGAATTAAACTCGTATAAGTTCTTGAATCCCAGGCCCCCCTCCTCCTTTGGCCGGGACATATTTTCCCAGGACTGCTAGATCACCCCTTTTCCATCCGGACCTGCCGATTTCCACTAGAATCTAGCGAGGGCCACATTCATCTTCTCCAGAATCCCCTTAGGATTCTGCATGACACTCATCGTATATGTGGGGATTGCCTGTAGTACTGATTTTGCTAGCACCTCTTTTTCTGCCGCATTGAGCAATTTACCATCCCACATCCTGATCCTCCTGGCGACCCTATCCAGGACATACTGCAAATCGTGCTTCCGACTCCGTCCCATCATGTTCGGGATACCCAGATAGGGAGATGTGGTATCCAGATCTGGTATCCCCAAAATCTGCACACCACTCAGACGTCGGTGCTCCGGAGTGTTGTGGCTGAAGAATAGAGACGACTTAGCTTGATTCACCACTTGCCCGGATGCCTCCTCAAACATTCCCAAATAGGTCCGCACTTTAGTCATCTCGTCCGGAGTCGCCTTACAATACACGTAGCAATCATCCGCAAAAAATAGATGGGTCAACGGCGGAGCTCCATTAGCTACCCGGACTCCATGAATGTCCTCTGTACCCTCAGCTCCCTGCAGCAATCGAGAGAACCCTTCCATACAGAAAAGAAACAAGTAGGGAGAAAGCGGATCACCCTGCCTTATCCCCCTTTCAGGCTGAACAAACCCCGCCTGCTGACCCCCAGCCACAATGTTATACGTTACTGAGTACGTACACCGTCGGACAAGGGAGATCCACCCCTCGCCAAAGCCAAAGCCCCTCATTATGTCCTACAAGAAGCCCCACTCCACCCTGTCGTAGGCTTTGCTCATATCAAGCTTCAGCGCCACCCAACCTTCCTTTCCCTGTCTCTTGTTCCTTAAGTAGTGCAGAGTTTCATACGACAGTATAATATTATCCTGTATA
The DNA here is from genome assembly GCA_963921825.1 of Erodium maritimum. Lineage (NCBI taxonomy): Eukaryota > Viridiplantae > Streptophyta > Magnoliopsida > Geraniales > Geraniaceae > Erodium > Erodium maritimum. The sequence continues at coordinate 23,258,071 of OY997596.1, read as the reverse complement.
GATCTACCTGGTACAAACGCCTCTTGAGATTCAGAAATAATTCCACCCAGCAGGCCCTTAAGTCTATTTGCAGCCACCTTTGATACCACCTTGAATACTACATTACAAAGTGTTATAGGTCGAAGATCCTTGAGCGACATTGGACATTCCACCTTGGGGATCAGAACCAAAGTAGTCTTATTCAGGTCCCGTGGGATGTCCTCCCCCACAAAAATCCGTCTCACCCACCTGGTCACATCCTCCCCCACTATCCCCCAGTACTTTTGGTAGAAAAAAGGGTTGAGTCCATCCGGACCTGGCGATTTATTCGGACCCATGGAGAAGGTCGCATCCCGTACCTCCTCCGATGTCACCTCCCCCATTAGTACCCTGTTCTGCTCCTCCGTCACCTGCTGACGGAATCTCGGGAAATTAACCTCACCCCCCATCGTCCTCTGGGATAAAGTCTTGTAGAATTCCAGAATATGGTCCCCCAACCCGGACTCCCAGGTAAGGACATTGTCATCCCCATCCCGCAACTCAGACACCTTGTTTATATTTTTCCGCTGCGACACCGAAGCCTGGAAAAACTTGGTATTCTGATCACTATCCGTGAGCTAGTGCTGCTTAGCCCGCTGCCTCCAAAACTCCCCCTTTTGCTCTAAGGCTTTGACATACAATTTCTGCAGAGCTCTCCAACGCCGAATGCTCGGTCGGTCCTCCTTGCCATTCAACCACAGCATGTCCTTCTCGTATCGTGCGATCTTCCGTGCCAATGCATTATACACCTCCTTTCCCCAAGTATCTAGCGCCAATCCCGTCTCTCGAATCTTAGCCCCAATCTCCCGGTCCCCCGGTGCACCCCAGCTGGACTGAATCAGCAAACCACACTCCGGATCCTCCGCCCAGATATTCTCAAACCGGAACTGGCGCGACCCTACGGGGTCCACCCGTCTGTCCGAGTCAATCAGGATGGGTAAATGGTCCGATGTCAATATAACCAAATTGGTCAGATGTGTTAGTCTTAGTGCCCGTAGTTCAATCCTAAATGTCCAAATGTATATATCATCGTTAGCAATAAAATTAAAGCGGCTTTATATTACTTATGTGTTGGAGTAATATATCGATGTGTGCTCTGATCTATGCCCACCATGCGAATAGAACCATAGATCGAGATAGATCACACTCGATGGGTCCCTAGTCAACAAAGCTTCACTAGAAGCGACTAGTATGAAAGATGGCTCTTTATGGCTTACGTTCTGTTAGTCATTGGAATGGGATTCCGGAGTCTGATCATAGATATCATGTGGGACATGATATTGGACGACCCGCCCTGAATATGTGCCATAGATTAAGTCATGAACATATTCAGTGTTGTAGCTTGTCATGTATCCTTAGACCAAGGAGTCTTTGTGATCGCTATGTAGTCAACAACTGAGTTTGACCTGAGCCTAACGTTGTCCGTAACAGGGCTTCCATAACGGCAAGGATTGGCTTGGGGACGGGCTACATGAGTGACACGAAAGACGGCTAAGGGATTTATCCCTCATACTAAGGTATGGGAAAGATATCGGTTCTCGGCCACTTGATAGAGAGTGACTGGAAGAATAGCATGGCCATGCACATGATACTGGGTATCATATCTTCAGTCATCTCACATATCAAGGAACGGTGATTGAGAATAATAAGGATGACGGCTCTATGCCTTATCTCAATCAGGATATCGGAGATAAAAGGATAATGACAGGGACGACGGAAAGGTTAGAATCGACAGGGTCGATTCGTTATGTAGTGTCAGGCAATACTAAAGTCTCGTTAGTTGCCACTTAAATAGGATCAAGTAAAATGGGATTTTACGTTGATCTATTGACATGCATAAACCTAAGGGTCACACCGGAGGATGAAACTCATTGACACATTTATGGAGAATGGCCAAAAGGGAGTTGTCTCGGGACATGACCAAAACTGGGTTTTGGGTCATGTGCCCGTACGTGAATAGGACTTTACGGATCAAGACAAGGCTTGGAGTCTTGGGATTGATCGCGTCGGATAATGTTGGACATTTCCGGTATGGAAGGCTTGGAGGCGATGAGCGAATCACGGGACCTCGTTAGAAATGGCCACGGGCCATGTTCCAAGAGGCCCATGAAAGGCCCATGCAACCAAGGCCCATAGAACTAATTAATCAAGTCTTGATTAATTAGTACTAAGTAAGCAAGACAAGGATTAAGGTGTTGGTGATTCACCACCTAACCCAATCTTGTCTTGCCATACTTTGTCCTATTTACACCTTACTTGACACCATACTTGTCCCATGCCTTTAGTTGGACAAGTATGGGTTTTGTTATGTTTAAGTCATCTTTTTTCAACATAACAAACACAAGACAAGAATAGGAAACACATTTTCTCTCCCTCTTCCATGGCCATTTCGGGTTTGGCTAGTTTCCACCTCCATGTTTGTGTTCTTGAGTCCTCAAAGAGAAGAACTACGTGGCTTTGATTCCCATGTGGATACGTAGGTGTCTTGGAGACTCAAGCCAATCATTCGTTAACCGGTGTTCTTGTTTTGGTAAGAACTAGTGCTGAATTTTTCTCTTGTTAATCCATTCTTTGTTAGTTGTTTCATGGTTTTAATTGTCTCTTGGTTTTCATTGATTTTCCGCTGCGAGTTGGTTCATCTCCAACCCTACCTCGAGACCCAACAGTGGTATCAGAGCCGTGCTACCTTCGGGATTCACAAGACGGTGTTCAAAGTTTCGGTTTTGCTTGAAAGTTTCGTTTTTGGCATGTTGTTTTGCTAAATTGATTGATAACATGTGTTAAATTATTGTTTATGGATTTAATGCATGTAAAATGAATTTTTGAAAATTATTTCAAATCTGGAAATTTTGTAATTTTTTTTTATTTTTCGGGTCTCGGGAGCGGGACTCTCGGGGAGCCGAAACAGGGACCGAACGGGGCTCCGTTGGACGGAGCTAGGCCAAGCATGACCATTGGATGGTTGATATGCCAAGGCTAAACCGTTTTGTTAGTTATGACGAGTTTGGAACCGTCATGACGAACTCGAAGATCAAATGTTCAAAAGTTTCATTTTTGAACGGTTTCGATAAACCGAGCATCAAAAAATTTCGAAACTTGGCTATTAATTAAAACCGGAAAATCACATGATGTTTGATAACATTCTTGTTTGATAACACGATGTGTGATGTGATGTTGGCATAGTGTACATAATAGCCCCGAGCTCAATTTAATTATTTGTCGCTTTTCACGGCCTGCGAGTCGTTAGAGTTAGCGTGTAATTATTCTTTCAAGGTGTGTTCGTCGAACCACTTGTTTGTAATATTTATTTATTCCCGACCTGCGAGTCGTGTATTAAATTGTAATATTTTACTCAAGACGAAGGAAGGGCGAAAAGGTCATTTGGTGGCTTTTCGGGTGTTGGCATCGGCTTGGAGTCGGTGGAGCTCAAGAAGCTAGTGGGAGTTATTTTAGGGGGCTATTATGTGCACATTTATCGCTTTATGCTTGGTTTAGTTTATGCATGATTAATTCTATGTGTTTTAGAATTGCATGCTTAACTTTATTTACCGAGCATATCACCTCACATGCAAAGATAAAATTGGAATTTTAATCCTTGTGTGTGAACCCTTAGAACCGTCATTGCATTGGATGTAGTTGACGGGTTCAAAGGAAGAATTACATTGGATGTAATTTGAGGCATCATTGCATTTGGAATGTAGTTGATGTGCTCATCGCATCTAGGATGTGCCAAAGTTTTGAACACAACTGGACAAGTAAAAAGCGGGTCATGTCCGATACCTCCCAATCATCAACACCTTACTACCTCCCCGTCCTATGGGTGTCGTGCGCATTAGCGGAGCATCCATGGGGAAGCGGGGTAGTAGGTTTGGACGACATATGTGGGTGTCGTGCGCATTAGCGGAGCACCTACATAGTGACGGGCCATAGTTGAAAATTGGTGGACCCGACTACGATTCTCAGCCTGAGGTTGAGCTAGGGTAACAGATAGGGTAAGCCGTGTACATAAGTGCATACCCTAGCCAAGAGTCACATTGGATGTGATTGGATGGAGTCCTACCTACATAGCTCGATTAAGTGGTGAGCATTAGTTCAGCTTAATCGAGTGAATCAAGGATCTTGGTTTCAGATTCTAAAGGTTTAGAATCGATTGTTGGTGTTTAAGCTTGATCTTCATAAAATTTATTCAGTTTACTGATTGAATTTTATCTGTTGTAGATCAAATGGCAAATTCAGCGAACATTAATAGTTTGTCATTAAAAACCATTCTTGACAGGGTCAAGCTAAATGGGACAAACTATTTGGATTGGTACAGAATTTTGAGGATAGTCCTCAAGTCTGAACGCAAAGAATATGTCCTTGACAAGGCTGTCTCTAAGACCATATCAGAGTTACATGAAGTGTCATTAACTGCTGAGAAGAATATCTCAGGGATCTGGGATCCAAGGATATTCTGATGGTCAACAAGGGAATTGGAAGTGGCATGGGCTGGGCCCATGCGCACTTGGCAGGAAAGATGAGACACCTGAGAATGTCTGCTTCTACTGCCAACAACCTGGTCATTGGAACCGGGATTACAGGAAGTTCATGGCTGATCTGAAGAAGGGCATTGGGACTGCGCCTTCATCAAATAGCCTGGATGATCTGAAGAAGGGCAGTAAGACTGCGCCTTCATCAGGAAACCTGGATGATCTAAGGAAGGGCGGTGGGACCGTGCCTTCAATCGGTATTAACTCTATAGAGCTACATCTCTCTACTTCCAAAGATTCATGGGTATTAGATACCATGACTGAATCTCACACATGCACTAATATATGGTGGCTAAAAGTAGGAGAGATTTGGAAAGCACGAAATGGACCTCAGAGTTGTGGCAACTACTGTAGGATCCATGAGTCTTGCTTTGCCAAGAGGCCTTGTCTTAGTATTGTATAATGTATATTGCATACCTACTTTTAGTAGGAATATTATATCTGTATCCGTGTTTGACAAGGAAGGATATAATGTTAATATTGGAAATGGAGTTTTCAATGTTCTATGCAATGATATGTTTTATACCAGTACTAACATGGTTGGAGGATTGTACATATTAGATATGGGTAACAATGCCTCAAGTTCTATATATTCTGTTAATACCAAGAGGTCTAAATCCAACGATTTAAACCTAACTCTGTTATGGTACTGTCATTTGGGTCGCATAAACAAGAAGCGCCTATCAGCACTTCAGAAGTGCGGGCTTTCAGGTTCATTCGAATTCCATTCGATCAATAGGTGCAAGGTTTGTTTAATGGGCAAAATGACTAAAGTGCGCTTTATCGATCGCGATGAAAGGGCGGGTGAATTATTGGGGCTGATACACTCGAATGTGTGTAGACCAATAAGTTCACTTGCCAGGAGGGGTTTTAGCTACTTTATCACATTTACTGATGATTACAGTAAATATGGTTATGTCTATTCGGTGAGACATAAGTCTGAAGCTTTTGATAAATTCAAAGAGTTTAAGACTATAGTAGAAAACCAGCTCGACAAAGGTATTAAGGCACTTCGATTGGATCGAGGTGGAAAATACTTGACCACAGAGTTATTAGATCATCTAAAAGAGAATGGGATCCTTTTGGAATGGACTCCTCCTAGGTCACTGTAGTTGAAAGGTGTAGCCAAACGGAGAAATCGGACATTGTTAGACAATGGTATGTTCCATGATTAGTTGGACTGATCTCCTAATCTCTTTTAGGGGTTTTGCTCTAGAGACGACCGCATTCATAGTGAATCGGGCTTCGACGAATGGTGTGGAAGGGACACCATTTTAAAAATGGTACGGGATGATGCCCGCTTTGTCCTTCCTAAAGATTTGTGGTTGCGAGGCTTATGTGAAACATTTGGTTTCGACTAAGCTCGAACCAAGATCTGAGATATGCACCTTCGTGTGGTATCCCAAAGCATTAAGGGGATACTATTTCTACAATCCCAGTGAGAACATGGTGTTCGTCGCTTGGGGTGGGGTCTTTATGGAAAAGAAGTTTTGTTTCCAAAGACGTCATTGGGAGGACTGTGCATCTCGAAGAAATTCAGGATGGTACAGATCTGTCTAAACCAATTGGCAACCCAGTAGAAAGGAGCCAGAGATTGTCGTAGAGTAAGAACCAATTCCTGTTACAATTCCGAAAGGTCCAAGGCGATTTGAAAAGATCAATCTTCCACCTCCAAGATATGGTATCCGGAGGTGACAATGAAGTCATGGTGGATCACGATGATCCAGCCACCTTTCAGGAAGTCGTGGATGGGCCCAACTCCGAGTTATGGCTGGGAGCCATGAGGGAGGAAATGCAATCCATGTCGGACAACCGAGTCTGGGAACCGGTTGATCCTATCAATGGTGTGAGGACCATAGGATGCAAATGGATCTTCAAGGTGAAGATGGACATGGACGGCAACCCTCTGACTTACAAAGCTCAACTGGTGGCGAAAGGTTATAGGCAGATCCAATGGATTGACTATGAGGAAACCTTCTCCTTAGTGGCTATGGTCAAAATCGATCCAAATTCTTCTTGACATAACTGCGTATCATAATTACGAGATATGGCAAGTGGATGTCAAAACCGCTTTCCTAAATGGAAATTTGACTGAGTACGTTTGTATGTCTCGGCCCAAAGGTTTTGACGATCCGAAGAATAAAGGAAAGATTTATAAGTTGTTGAAATCCATTTATGGATTGAAACGAACTTCTCGGAGTTGGATCCTTCGTTTTGATGAAGCTGTAATTGGATTTGGCTTAATCAAGAACGAGGATGAATCTTGCGTTTATAAGAAGGCTAGTGGGAGCAATATTACCTTTCTGGTTCTCATTGAAAACGACATCCCAACCTTGCACGAGACTAAAGCTTGGTTGAGGAAGTGTTTTTCAATAAAGGACTTAGGCGATGCTTCTCATATCTTAAGGATTAAGATATGTAGAGATCGCACCAAGAGGGTCTTGGATTTAAGTCAGGGAACCTATGTGAACAAGGCATTGAGTAGGTTCTTAATGCTCGATTCAAAGAAAGGACTCTTACCCACTAGTCATGGCATTCATCTCAGCAAGACTCAGTGTCCTAAGACACCTGATGAGCTGAAAAGGATGATGAGAATCCTATGCGCTTGGGGGCAGGATCGATCATATATGCCATGACATGTATGAGACCAGACGTCTCGTAAGCCTTATGTTGTACCAGTAGACATCATTCTAACCCGGGGGAAAGATGATGTTGAACTAGTCGTCGAAGGATGAGTAGACGCTAGTTTTCCAAGAAAAATCCAGATGACTTTAGAAGTCAATCAGGATATGTGTTTACGTTGAATGGCAAAGCTTTAGCTGGGAAAGCGTAAAGCAAGATACCATTGCCGAATCTACGACAGAGGCCAAGTACATGGATGCTGCAGAGGCAGCTAAGGAGGCTATGTGGATTTGGAAATTCATGGCAGGGCTGGGTGTAATTAAAAACCCATTCAGTCCGGTGAATCCATTTTGCGACAACACAAGGGCCATTGCGCAAGCTAAAAGCCTAGATCGCATAACAAATCCAAACATGTACTGCGGCGTATCCACCTCATCAGATAAATACTGAACTGAGGTGAAGTGAAGATAACCGATATTGCAACAGATGATAACATAGCCAACCCTTTGACTAAGGCAGTGTCACTGCCTGAACATGTTAGACATGTAAAGTCGATGGGGACATATTGGAGTTTAGATTGGAACTAGGGCAAGTGGGAGATTGTTAGTCTTAGTGCCCGTAGTTCAATCCTAAATGTCCAAATGTATATATCATCGTTAGCAATAAAATTAAAGCGGCTTTATATTACTTATGTGTTGGAGTAATATATCGATGTGTGCTCTGATCTATGCCCACCATGCGAATAGAACCATAGATCGAGATAGATCACACTCGATGGGTCCCTAGTCAACAAAGCTTCACTAGAAGCGACTAGTATGAAAGATGGCTCTTTATGGCTTACGTTCTGTTAGTCATTGGAATGGGATTCCGGAGTCTGATCATAGATATCATGTGGGACATGATATTGGACGACCCGCCCTGAATATGTGCCATAGATTAAGTCATGAACATATTCAGTGTTGTAGCTTGTCATGTATCCTTAGACCAAGGAGTCTTTGTGATCGCTATGTAGTCAACAACTGAGTTTGACCTGAGCCTAACGTTGTCCGTAACAGGGCTTCCATAACGGCAAGGATTGGCTTGGGGACGGGCTACATGAGTGACACGAAAGACGGCTAAGGGATTTATCCCTCATACTAAGGTATGGGAAAGATATCGGTTCTCGGCCACTTGATCGAGAGTGACTGGAAGAATAGCATGGCCATGCACATGATACTGGGTATCATATCTTCAGTCATCTCACATATCAAGGAACGGTGATTGAGAATAATAAGGATGACGGCTCTATGCCTTATCTCAATCAGGATATCGGAGATAAAAGGATAATGACAGGGACGACGGAAAGGTTAGAATCGACAGGGTCGATTCGTTATGTAGTGTCAGGCAATACTAAAGTCTCGTTAGTTGCCACTTAAATAGGATCAAGTAAAATGGGATTTTACGTTGATCTATTGACATGCATAAACCTAAGGGTCACACCGGAGGATGAAACTCATTGACACATTTATGGAGAATGGCCAAAAGGGAGTTGTCTCGGGACATGACCAAAACTGGGTTTTGGGTCATGTGCCCGTACGTGAATAGGACTTTACGGATCGAGACAAGGCTTGGAGTCTTGGGATTGATCGCGTCGGATAATGTTGGACATTTCCGGTATGGAAGGCTTGGAGGCGATGAGCGAATCACGGGACCTCGTTAGAAATGGCCACGGGCCATGTTCCAAGAGGCCCATGAAAGGCCCATGCAACCAAGGCCCATAGAACTAATTAATCAAGTCTTTATTAATTAGTACTAAGTAAGCAAGACAAGGATTAAGGTGTTGGTGATTCACCACCTAACCCAATCTTGTCTTGCCATACTTTGTCCTATTTACACCTTACTTGACACCATACTTGTCCCATGCCTTTAGTTGGACAAGTATGAGTTTTGTTATGTTTAAGTCATCTTTTTTCAACATAACAAACACAAGACAAGAATAGGAAACACATTTTCTCTCCCTCTTCCATGGCCATTTCGGGTTTGGCTAGTTTCCACCTCCATGTTTGTGTTCTTGAGTCCTCAAAGAGAAGAACTACGTGGCTTTGATTCCCATGTGGATACGTAGGCGTCTTGGAGACTCAAGCCAATCATTCGTTAACCGGTGTTCTTGTTTTGGTAAGAACTAGTGCTGAATTTTTCTCTTGTTAATCCATTCTTTGTTAGTTGTTTCATGGTTTTAATTGTCTCTTGGTTTTCATTGATTTTCCGCTGCGAGTTGGTTCATCTCCAACCCTACCTCGAGACCCAACAAGATGTGCCTCTGGCCACATCGACCGCAATTCCCGAGACATCAAAGCCCTGTCCAACTGGACTGCCATTCTCGTCTCCGGTTCACTCCCACTATGCCATGTGAAACCATACCCCTGGATCGTAACATCATAGACCCCCACGTCCCGCATTGCTGTCCGAAAACCCGTAATAAGACGCTCTGGATATCGACGGCCACCCCTCTTCTCCTTCTTCCGCAGAATGTCGTTGAAGTCTCCCATGAGTAGCCATTTCCGCGAGGACCCTGTCCTCGCACCTAGGGATCGAATCATCTCCCACGTCTGCCATCGTAATTCCCTATTCGCCTCCCCATACACACCCGTGAAGCGAAAACCAGCTCCGTTCGGACCCTTAATTTCCAAATCGATAAACCGCTCCTCGCTGGGGTACGGCTTGACCATCATCTCCGCTGTCCACAACAGTATCAGCCCCCCTATCTGACCCACCGCCGGAACCTCACACCCACCAGGGAAGCCCGTCTTCAATTTCAGGATGTCAACTTCCCCTCTCCAATCCAGCGTCTCACTAAGGAAAATCACCTGCGGTTCCCAGCAACGAATCACCCCTTTCAGGTACTCCATCGTCGCTAGCTTCCCCAAACCCCTACAGTTCCAGGAAAGAAACTTCATACCTCCAAAGACCCGCGTAGACCGAGTAGAGACTCGTTGGTGCCGTACAACTCCGAGCAACCCGACTCACCTCCGCCCAAAGACACCGACTACACCAGGTCGGTCACGTCCCTGAGTAGCACAAACCTTGCACACCGACCGGATCTGTCGCCGCACCCGTCACACCCGATCCGGCCTAAAACACCAGCCACAACCCGACGTCGGGACACTACCAACCACGTCCGGCGGCAAGGCTCAGCCGTGGGGCAACAACTCTCGGGGAACTCGACACAACCCCGATACAAAACTCCCCCCAGAACACAAAACAAACCAGAAACAAACGGAAAACGCGACCTAACCACATACCTCTCATGTCCCTTCACCCTCTGCACCCTGCCGCAGCCCGCCGTCCTGCCACGCGCCATTATCAACCGGATCTCTTCGCGCTGCTCCTAGGGTCGGCGCAATTACTAACCTTAATAGAACCATATTACTATTGACTATTGTGGTAGATGATCTCACTTAACCATAGTTGCAACGCCTCTTATTTGTTTATGGGTTAATTACTTTTTGTACTATTTTTATTGCTAATATGCCATTTGCAGCTTTGTGTTTTATAACGTTCACTAACAGTCTTTATGTTTTGATAATTGTCATTTGGTCCCCTTTATGAAATGGTCGCAGATCATTTAATACCCCTTATGTATTGATAACAGAACATTTAATAGTCCTTATGTATTGGTCACATATCATCAAAATAGCATAAATTTGACAAAAAAATATGTCCAGATCGTTACCAATACATTGGAGTATTAAAAGAATGTTACCAATAGAAGATGGGTTCTAAAATTAATTAACCCTTTGTCTATCACATACAGAACCCTTTGTTTCTACTATTTGCATCTATCTTCCTCGACTTCAAGGCAGTAATAAACAAGACTACTACACCAAAATGTCACATCAGCGGCTAAACTTAAAATGATGGTCGCTGTTAAAAATTTCAACAATGACCGAAACTGTTTTGGTCGTTGTTGAAACATCAACAGCGACCAAAACATTTTCGGTCGTTACTGTAAGTTTCAAGTCGCTACTGAAACTTTTCAACATCGACTACCCTATGATCTAGTCATTATAGAAAGTTTCAATAGCGACCAAACATTTTCGATATTCCTGTAACTTTCAACAACGACTGAAATTTAACTTAGTCGCTATTGAAACTTTTCAACAGCGACTAACTAACGATCAGTCATTATAATAAATTTCAATAACGACTAAATATGTGTTTAGTCGTTATTGAAACCCTTATTAGGGTTTAAACTCCAATATCCATCACACACCGGCTCTGCTCTTCTCTCACTCTGCCTCCTTCTATCTCTTCATAGTTGTTCATTCCCCGAGACCCAGAAACCCTTCGTTCTTCTCCCCTATTTCAGCCTCCAATTCTGACCCAAATTAGGATTGTATAAGTAGTCTTCCCCAGCGTGACGCGCCAGAGAAAGGCTCGATGGATCTAAGGTTTACGGTTCAGTTCGATTTTTTCCTATAGCGGCAGATGGATGCTCTAGACTCAGTCATCGATCGCCTCAGGGAATTCTCCAAGGACAGCATGTCTCTATCTTTCTTCGCATGTCATTAGGGGTGCCTGATAAGGAAGATTGGAAAGTCTCCTTTGTTGCATGAACTTAAAGTCGCCTCTTTCTAGTTGAGAAGACAAATAAACTGATATAAACGACCTATAAATCGGGATGACTAATGATACATGTCAGTAAGTTTATACTATAAAGGAAGCAATCTCCACTCAAATCTCTTCTGAAATCATAGATGTCGTTCTTATTTGTTTTCTTTCCACCAGCGACTATAGCCATGAACGTTGTTGGTAGTGACCTTCTCTTTCCTCCTTTCTTTTCCTCTTTTTCCCCTCAAAAACGCGACTTTGCTAGGACTCCGGGAACCTAGATATGAATTCCTCTGTCAGATTGATACACTCCAAAATAGAGCGTAGAAGAAAAGAGGAAATAGTTAGAGCTTCCGTACAAGAGATGAAGAGAAACAAAAAAGGGAGAGAGATAGAAGAGAGTTTTTTTATCAATTGAGTCAATTTTCTATGTTTTTCATTACTCGATGTATCTTTTGTACAGTGAAGAAGAAAATAATTATGGTCTGGATTAAAGCTTGACAATAAAATATAAGGTCTGGGCTGGCCCATTAAAAAGGCCTACTAAAATTGGAATAACTAAAATGACTCGTAACAATACCTCTTCCAAAAAACGATTCATGTCCTCACAAATCCAAAAAAACAATGGTAACGAGGTGTAGCCTAGAAGACAATGAGATCCTCTCTAGTCATGTCTTCAGGAAACAAAAGCTAAAGATACTGTCAATGATAGCACAACTTCGACACATGATCTTGGAACGGACCATAAAGGTCGTCCAAACATGTTCTACCACAGAAATAATAGCAATTGCATAACTTGTCTAAAAAACAACCACCCACTGTAGAGCACAAAACTGAGCTATATTTTGTTTCTCAAATATAGCCTACAACTTGTCCACTACCTCCAGTTATATACTGATAAGCTTGCCAAAACCCCGTCAAAAGCAATTGGAAGTAGAATGGAAGAATCATCAAGTGGATAAGATCCTTTAGATAATATAACAAATAAAAATTGAGAGCAGAAAAATACCCGAAAGACGAAGGAGAAATCCCATAATTGTATGTGTGGCATCTCATTGTTGACAACAAATATTAACTCCTGACCCTGTTGCTCTTTCCTCATTTGCGAGGAGGGATGAGCATGAACATCGACAAATTTGCGTCTACCAATCTTCACGAGGTTCTTCTGCTTGGTCTTGGAATTCAGTAAACTGAGCAAGCCATCTGGTCTAGTTTGAAAAAACATCTTCTCACTATCAAACATATTAGTACATTGAAAATGTTCCCTGATATATCTTCTATCTTCAGATGAGGTTGAACATTTTTCTGTTGAAAGTGGTTGAGGAACAGAGTCAAGGGTCGTTGAAGAGGGTCGAAGTTCTTGAGCTGCCGGAAGAGGATGAGGAACAGAGGCGAGGGCCGTTGGAGAGGGCCGAAGGTCTTGAGCTTCCGAAGAAGTGAAGGTCCGCTGGGCAATATGATCGCTTGGTAGTGTAATATTTCCTTTGTTGTTCTTCAGGATCTTCAAACTGACCTTAGGAAGTTACTGTAGCTAGAGAGCATTTCCAATTCTAATGTATTTTTGTTTTTTACCTGGACCAATTGATTGACTCACCTGTCTCGCGCCTCCAAACCAAAGATATCCCCTCCAAGAACATTAACTTAGGTTCAAACTCAATTCGAGTCGAGATAGTTTATTTATTGGGAGAATACCAAATAACAACAAATAAATGCAACACAACAGAATTAATTCTCCCACACCCGTGCAAACCTAATAGGAAACCAACACAAGATAAAAAAGGATATGGGCTTAAGTTGCCCAAACAGGCTATGGGCCTTGTTCCATTTAATGGAACAAGCCCAACAAATCTCCCCCGTTTCAATAAATGGAGGGTATCGCCATTCCGACGATCTTACAACATACCTCAAGCTTCTGCCGTAGAAAGTGTGATACAATTTTGAAGCTTTGATTGCCATGAAACTGCTTCACCTACAAATCCCCCTCCATCGGGTCATAAAGACCCCACCCCGAAGGGTCCCGCCCCCGAGGGGCATCAACATCCATTTTCTCAATCTCCAAATCAAGACTAGCTGTTAAGCACAGACCAACACAAATAGATGACATATTAACAACCGGAGAAAATATTTCATCAAAGTCAATACCTTTCCTCTGGCTAAAACCCTTGACCACCAATCCAGCTTTGTATCTTGGGCGTGAGGAATTCTCTTCCTGCTTTACTCTATACACCCACTTGTTCTTTAAAGCTCTCTTACCTTTCGGTAACTCAACCAACTCAAAAGTATGGTTCTCATGCAATGACTTCATCTCATCTTGTATGGCCTCAACCCACTCCTATTTGCTCTCATCTTCAACGACTTCTTCATAACTTTGAGGCTCTCCCCCGTCAGTTAGTAACACATACTCATCAAAAGAATACCTTGAAGAAGAATGACGATCTCTAGAAGATCTCGTGAGTGGAACAAATGTTGGAACAACTGATACTGACAACTGCTCATGGATTTCATTATCCATCTCAACCTATGTTGGAATGTCAACATTGCTTGTATCTTGATGGTCATCTTGAACTTCGTCTTCAACTTGACTTTGTAAACCTGTAGAAGGAACTATATCAAAGTCAATCAAATCATCACTATATGGAGGAAGATCAACCGCTTTCTCCATATCTTTAATGTTCTAGTCTTCCATAAAAACCACATCGCGGCTTCTAACTAGCTTCTTCTGTACAAGATCATAAAACCTGTAACCAAGCTCATCCAAGCCATAACCGATGAATATACACTGTCGTGTCTTCACATCAAGCTTAGACCTTTCATCCTTAGGTACGTGCACAAATGCCTTGCACCCAAAAACTCTTAAATGATCATATGAGACGTCTTTACCTGTCCAAACTCTATTTGGAACATCAAACCTAAGAGGAACAGTAGGTGTGAGATTTAACACATGTACCACCGTACTCAAAGCTTCACCCCAAAAGGATCTCGGTAGTCTTGCTTGTGAAAGCAAACATTTCACCCTCTCAACAAGTGTTTTGTTCATCCTCTCAGCTGACCCATTCAACTTAGGTGTCTTCGGAGGTGTTTTTTGGTGTCGAATACCTTGATCCCTGCAATACTCATCAAAAGGACCAATATACTCACCTCCATTATCTATCCTGATGCACTTCAACTTCTTCCCAATTTGTTCTCAACTAACACATGAAACAGCTTGAAAACTCCAAGCACTTGATCTTTCGTCTTCAAGGTGTAAGCCCACACCTTCCTTGAATGATCATCAATAAAAGTCATAAAATAAAGTGCACCGCGTAATGTCTTTCTCTTCATAGGACCACACACATCAGAATATACTAAATCAAGTATTTCTGGCTTTCTAGAAGGAGGGGATGATTTAAAAGTGTTAGCATATCTGATAAGAGTCATTTGTATTTTGAATATATTGTATTTATCCTTAGCAGTATATTTGAATAGGTGATAAACATGTATATGTACTGAGTAAACATGAAGGAATAACACACGATTCATACCAAATTCCTTTATGGTATCAGAGCCTAGAGTTCTATCTCGGCTATGCTTTTCTTTTTCTACACCTCTCTTCCGTAATTCCACTCTCCTATTTCTAAACATACTCTGCAGGTTTGATATTCACGTTGAACCATTCCTGCCAGACCTTATTCAATAGATTAGTATCTATTTATTACGTGGTGGATCAATTGATTGGGTACAATCAATTCTGTGGTGCTCTGCAAACACACAATACCTGCACAGCCATACCAGACACTTCATTCAACAATGATGGCATCTCATCCCGCTCTCACCGTCACCAACATTCGCCTCGCCATTCCCATTGTGCTAGACATGGAGAAACAACACTACTCCTCATGGGCTGAACTATTCAAGATCCATTGTAGAGCTTTTCAAGTCACTCACCATATATTGCCTGAAATCATGACCGCAGCGGCTCCATCGGATGCATCCAAATCTGCTGCAGAAAGTGACAAAACGGGAGAAATATCAACCTCATCCGCCTCTACTCAGGTGCATTCGTTCTCTACTTCTCCTGATACTGAATTATGGTCTCGAGTCGATGCCACCGTCCTACAATGGATTTATGGCACTATCTCCAATGATCTCCTTCAAACGATCATTGAACCCGACTCTACAGCTGCCCGGGCATGGTCGGCTTTACGTAACATTTTTCAAGACAATCGATACACTCGAGTTGTCCATCTCGAGAATCAATTCTCCAATACTCGCTTGGAGTCTTTTACTGGTATTGCTTCGTATTGTCAGGAGTTGAAATCAGTGGCTGATCAACTTGCGAACGTTGGTGCACCGGTATCGAATAATCGCCTCGTGGTGCAACTAGTGACCGGTTTGACTGGGGCATATGATCATGTTGCTGCTCTCATTCAGCAACGTGATCCATTGCCTCTATTTCACGAAGACCGGTCTCAGTTGCTGCTCGAAGAAACCAGAAAACAAAAACAGGCCGGAGCCGCATCTGCCCTCGTGTCCCATTCTGCTGGTTCCGATCCTGAATCCGGCAACCACTCTGGGCGTTCCTCAAGGGGCAGGCGATCTGATCGCCCATCTCGTGGCCGGAACAGTAGACAGCATCCACGATCACAGCAGCAATCGCAGAATAGGGCATCGGGATCGCAGCACTATCGCAGCAACGCAACTGCACATTCAGGCGTGAATAACTGGACGCAGCAGCCTGTTTTTAGGCCTCCACAAGCTGCGTTCGGGCCTCAGCAAAATCAGTGGCAGCTTGGGCCTTGCCCATATCCCACACAAGCTTCTTGGTTTGGACAGGCCCGTCAGCAATGGCCCAGTCCTCAAAACCAGCAGCATAATAGTGGTCTTCTTGGGCCTGCTCCACATACACTGTCACGCCAGCAGCAGCCAAACAATTCAGCAGCCGCTTATGTCAGCCACGGTCCGGCGTCACGGGGTGCGGGAAATGAGGCACATGCTCCAACCAATATTGACACCGCGTTCAACTCAATGACGTTGAATCCTCCAGACCAATGGTACATGGACTCAGGTGCGACCTCTCATATGACATCAGACTCAGGTAGTCTCGATTCTTATTTTAATTCAAGCTCTAATCGTCATGTTGTGGTCGGTAATGGTCATCGTATTCCTATAATGGGTTATGGTAGTGCATCTTTAACCCCTAAACACCCATGTTTAACCTTGAATAATGTTATTTATGCACCTCACATTATTAAAAATCTTGTGTCTGTACGCCGTTTCGTCACGGATAATAATGCTTCTGTTGAGTTTGATCGTTTTGGTTTCTCTGTGAAGGATTTTCAGACGGGCAGAGTTTTGCTGAGATGTGATAGTTCAGGAGAACTGTACCCTGTTTCTTCATTGTCCTCCTCGCCTCAGGGTGCAGAGTCGTCGTTTTTATCTTTGTCTCTGTCAGTTTGGCATTCGCGGTTGGGACATCCTGGTGCTCCAGTCTTTGATGCTCTCCGGCGTAATAATCTGGTTCATTGTGGCCCACATTCTAGTTGTTTTTGTCGTTCTTGTGCTTTGGGAAAACACATTAAATTACCGTTTAAATTATCTCGTAATTGTACTTTTGCACCTTTTGATATTGTTCATGGGGATTTATGGACATCTCCTGTTCTAAGTTCTGCAGGTCATCGCTATTATTTTTTATTGGTTGATAATTTTACGAATTTTGTATGGACTTTCCCTTTGCACTCTAAGTCTCAAGTTCTCTCTATTTTCGTATCTTTTCACTCTTATGTGCGTACCCAGTTTAGAGTCTCCATCAAGGCGTTCCAATGTGACAACGGGAAGGAGTTCGTCAATAGTCCACTTCACCAGTTCTGCACCGACTCTGGGATGCTCTTTCGTCTCTCATGTCCATATACCTCTCCTCAGAACGGACGCGCAGAACGTAAGTTTCGTACAATTAATAACATAGTTCGTACTCTGCTCATACACTCGTCTGTTCCTCCTAACTTTTGGCATTTTGCCCTATCCATGGCTACTTATCTGCATAATGTTGTTCCTTGTAAGTCTCTAAATTTCGTCACCCCAACTCATTACTTATACGCTCGTATACCGTCTTATGATCATTTGCGTATCTTTGGGTGTGCGTGTTTCCCACTTCTCCCTGCTGTATCGATTAACAAACTTCAGGCTCGATCTACTCCATGTGTCTTCTTGGGCTTTCCTTCTCAGCATCGAGGATATTTGTGCTTTGACCCGACGGCCAAACGTATCATCGTGGCAAGGCATGTTATTTTTGACGAAACGGTATTCCCGTTCTCTGATTCCGGACATTCACCTACTGACTATGATTTTTTGGACCTGAACACTCCTTTATTCTCACCCGACACACCTGAACCTTCACCTGGATCGCCTCCTCCACCACCTCGTCCCGATCCACAACTTACCAGTCCTACCTCACCTCAGCCTGGCAATCCGGTTGCTACCACCCAGTTGACTACCATACCCTCATCGGGAGCTGCTACCCTACCTGCACCACCGGCTCATCCGATGCAGACTCGGTCTCGATCAGGGATCGTTAAACCCCGTGTTTTGTTCAATCTCATAGCTTCCACATCTCCATCACCTATTCCCAAATCCACGAAAGATGCACTACTTGACCCACATTGGCGACTTGCCATGCGTGACGAATATGATGCTTTAATTAAAAATAATACATGGGAGCTCGTACCTCGTCCTCGTACTGATAATATTGTTCGGTCTATGTGGATTTTTCGTCATAAAGTTCGATCTGACGGTTCTTTTGAGCGTTATAAAGCTCGTCTTGTAGGTGATGGAAGCTCTCAACAGGTTGGCGTCGATTGCACCGAGACATTCAGTCCAGTGGTTAAACCAGCAACCATACGGACTGTCCTCAGCATTGCTATTTCTCGATCGTGGCCTATTCACCAACTGGATGTTAAAAATGCATTTCTCCACGGCAATCTATCAGAGACAGTCTATATGCATCAGCCCCAAGGTTTTCGCAGCTCTACACATCCAGATTATGTGTGTCTCCTCCGGCGATCTCTTTACGGGCTCAAGCAGGCTCCTCGAGCATGGTACCAGCGTTTCACTGACTATGTGGCCACTATCGGTTTCTCTCACAGCACTTCAGACCACTCGCTCTTTATTTATCGAAGTGGTAATGACACAGCATTCCTTCTTCTTTATGTTGATGACATTATTCTTACCACATCGAGTGACTCGCTTCGCCTGTCTATCATGGAGCGCCTTGCTTCCGAGTTTGCCATGACGGACCTTGGTCCTCTGTCTTACTTTCTTGGCATCGCGGTCACTCGTCATTCTGGTGGTATGTTCTTGTCTCAACAGAAGTATGCTGAGGCAATTGTTCGTCGGGCTGGTATGGACTCCTGCTCTCTGTCATCTACTCCAGTTGATTCTAAAAGCAAGCTGGGTGCTTCTGCTGGTGAACCATTCTCTGACCCGTCGCTGTATCGGAGCCTTGCAGGAGCTCTGCAATATCTTACCTTTACCCGTCCCGACATCGCATATGCTGTTCAGCAGGTGTGCCTTCATATGCACAATCCTTGTGTTGGTCACATGGGAGCCCTAAAACGTATCATTCGCTACATTCAGGGATCCTTGCATCTTGGACTTCATTTGTATAATTCTCCATCGATGGATCTTGTCGCCTATACTGATGCGGATTGAGCAGGTTGTCCTGATACTCGTCGATCCACGTCTGGATATTGTGTGTTTCTCGGGGACAATCTTATCTCCTGGTCTTCTAAAAGACAACCTACTGTCTCCCGTTCGAGCACCGAGGCTGAGTATCGAGGCGTTGCTCAGGTGGTGTCTGAATCTTGTTGGGTTCGCAATCTTCTCTTGGAGCTTCATTGTCCATTATCTCGGGCCACTCTGGTCTATTGTGACAATATCAGCGCCATGTATCTCGCAGGAAACCCTGTTCAGCACCAGCGCACTAAGCACATCGAGTTGGATATTCATTTTGTTCGGGAAAAGGTTGCTCGTGGTCATGTTCCTACTCGTTCTCAGATTGCAGACATATTCACCAAAGGATTACCTCACGTTCTATTCACCGACTTTCGTGATAGTCTGAACGTCCGTGATCCTCCCGCTCAGACTACGGGGGCGTGTTAGCATATCTGATAAGAGTCATTTGTATTTTGAATATATTGTATTTATCCTTAGCAGTATATTTGAATAGGTGATAAACATGTATATGTACTGAGTAAACATGAAGGAATAACACACGATTCATACCAAATTCCTTTTGTTTGCTTACCGGCCAAGCAATGTTCACACTTCTTCAAAGGTGTGCATCTCATCCCCGGTAAAAGATTGTTCTTGCTCAAAATCATCAATCCCTTCTCACTTATGTGACTGAGCCGACTGTGCCACAATTCAGTTGTACCTTCATCTTCAATTGCATTAACAATGTTGTCACAAACTCTAGCTCGAGTAATGTACAACGAAGCACACTTGCTCCCTCTAGCCACAACCATAGAACCTTGGGTGAGCTTCCACTTGTCATCACCAAAGTGATGATGAAAACCTTCATCATCTAGCCTACCCATAGATTTCAAGTTCAAGCGAATGTCAGGAATATGCTTAACATTTTTTAAGAACCAAGAGTGTACCATTTTTCGTTTTCAAGCTCACATCTCCAATGCCAGTAGCCTTTGACGTGTCTCTGTTTCCCATCTTAACACTCCCATAGCCACCGAGTGTATAAGATGAAAAGAAATCCCTCCTAGATGTAGCATGTATGATGACATCACTATCTGCTATCCAACTTGTCTCTTGAGAAGCCAATTGACAGTTTCTTCATCATCACATAGAATAAGGAACTCCTCTGTAATAACAGCAGCATTATCAGCATCACCACCGCTATTGTGCTATTTTCCCTTTCCTTTGTCATTTTTGGTATCTCTTTCAAATTTCCAGTAATGCTTCTTAATATGCCCCTTTTGACCACAGTGATAGCACTCAACATTAGCAAACCGGTTCTTACTTTTACTTCTGCCTCTGCTTTTCGGATCTCTGTTCTTACTCCTCCCTCTGTGTAGTAACCAAGACCTCCGTGTGTGAAGAGGAATCATGTGACTTTCTCCTCGTCTCTTCATTTAGACAACACCCCTTAGCCATATCCATGGTAATAACACCATCTGGAGACGAGTTAGACAATGACGTTCTGAACGTCTCCCAAGAGTTCGACAAAGTACCCAAAAGCCACAAACCTTGAACCTCATCTTCAAACTTGATACCCATTCTTGCAAGTTGATTAATAGTACCCTGAAAAGCATTCAAATGATCTGTCATAGGACTCCTATCCTGATACTTCAAACTCATCATCTGCTTAATCAGAAACGTGTTATTCCCTGTCTTTCCAGCATACAACTGCTCAAGCTTGCTCCATAAAATGTGTGCATCTGTCTCTCCACTAACATGATTCAAAACATTATCATCAACCCATTGCCTGATGTAACCACACATTTGGCGATGAAATAATTTCCAATCACCATCATTTTTACCCTTAGGCATTTCTTCACTAAATACCGGCAGATAATAATCCTTCACATAAAGAAGATCCTCCATCTTGCCCCTCCAAACATGATAATTCGAACCATTCAGATTAACCATTCTACTTGTATTAGCTTCCATCGTTTAACACAGAAAACCCAACAAGCCAATCAGACTCTGATACCACTCTGATAGGGAGAATACCAAAAACAACAAATAAATGCAACATTGCGGAATTAATTCTCCCACACCCGTACAAACCTAATAGGAAACCAACACAAGATAAAAATGGATATGGGCTTAAACTACCCAAACGGGCTATGGGCCTTGTTCCATTTAATGAAACAAGCCCAACAGTTATAACGAACTCAAACCATATATTTATTGGGTCGAACTCGAGTTAGCCTAAATTGAGTCCATTATTGTGCTTAACGAACTCAAACCAGATATTTATTGAGTCGAACTAGAGTTGGCCTAAATTGAGTCCATTATCGTTGTATAAGGAAGTTTGGGATATAATGTATGGGTGACAATGACATTATGGTTGATGATTGATATGATGTTGTCTGTTTGTACATATATATTCCAGATTCAGCTGTGACCGGGGATGAATCTCCATAGCAAGCTGGAAATGGAAAGCAAACATGAATGACAAGAAAACTAAGAGAGAGGCAATTGCAATTGCATTTGCAGGACATGGAATCATTGTTTCCAACGGAATGACAAATCTTCGACGAAACCTATGTTATGTTTCTCCGATAAAACCCGACATCGAAACAACGTTCCTCATCCTCCCAAAGCCAAAACAATAGTAATATCAGTATGGGATTCGGAGACGACGAGGAAGCTCCCGGCAAGGTATCATCGTCTCTGATGAGGTACAACTCACCTCTAGTCCAGGTGAGCCTAATAGGGCTGGTATGCTTCTGCTGCCCGGGCATGTTCAACGCCCTCTCCGGCATGGGCGGCGGAGGCCAGGTCGACCACAAAGCGGCCAACAACGCCAACACCGCTCTCTACACCACCTTCGCCGTCTTCGGCGTCCTGGGAGGCGGCATCTACAACATCCTCGGCCCCCGCCTCACCCTCTCCGCCGGCTGCTCCACCTACGTCCTCTACGCCGCCGCCTTCCTCTACTACAACCACCACAAGGACCAGACCTTCGCCATCGTCGCCGGCGCCTTCCTCGGCGTCGGCGCCGGCCTCCTCTGGGCCGCGCAGGGCGCCATGATGACCTCCTACCCCACCCGCGCCCGCAAGGGCATCTACATCTCCCTCTTCTGGAGCATCTTCAACATGGGCGGCGTCATCGGCGGCCTCATCCCTTTCATCCTCAACTACACTCGCTCCGACGCCGGCTCCGTCAGCGACGCCACCTACATTGCCTTCATGGGTTTCATGTCCGCCGGCGCGCTCCTCTCCCTCGCCATCCTGCACCCCAGCAAGGTCGTTAGAGACGACGGCACGTCCTGCACCGACATCAAGTACTCCAATGTGGCCACCGAGGCGGTGGAGATCCTGAAGCTGTTTGGTAACTGGAAGATGCTTCTGATCGTCCCCGCCGCTTGGGCCAGCAACTTCTTCTACACCTACCAGTTCAACAATGTCAATGGAGTGATGTTCAACTTGAGAACCAGAGGCCTCAACAATGTCTTCTATTGGGGTGCTCAGATGTTGGGGTCTATGGGTATTGGCTACATACTCGACTTCAGTTTTGAGAGCAGAAGGAAACGGGGCTTCCTCGGGGTCGGCCTTGTTGCTTTGTTCGGGACCGCCATTTGGGGTGGTGGCCTTGCTAGCCAGCTCAACTACTCCGCTGACGATCTTCCAAATCCGGTACTAGACTTCAAAGACTCCGGGAACGATTATGCCGGACCATTTGTCTTGTACTTCTGCTATGGCCTTCTTGATGCCATGTTCCAGAGCTTGGTCTATTGGGTAATTGGAGCATTGGCTGATGAATCCGACATCCTCGCCAGGTAATCAATACTCTTGCTCTCTCTATCAGATGTGTTGGAATATAGCTATAATTGGGCCTTCAATTATCAGCTTGAGCGCTTTTAGTTGAGTTGGTTCTCTAATAAGATGATGTCTTGCTTTGCTCAACTGTGACTGTGTCGAGTTTCAGGTATGTTGGATTCTACAAGGGGGTGCAGAGTGCAGGAGGAGCTGTTGCCTGGCAAGTAGACTCTCACAGTGTGCCTTACCTCAACCAGTTGATTGTAAATTGGTCGCTTACAACATTGAGCTATCCTCTGCTGGCAGCCCTCGTCATGTTAGCCGTGAACGACAACATTAAACCAGACAAGGAAGTCTTCCAAGTCCCAGCCTTGAAGCTTTCTTCGGCACCTGCAGCAGCAGATGATGATCAGAGTTACAATGACTTCAGCAAGTCCATGACAACTTGATATCACTTTCTTCTTCCTTTTTATTCCATCTAGGACTCTCTTGCTTTCTCTACTGCTACTATAACATTGGTTCCATTGTGCAAGCACTACAAATAAACTCATAAATTTATTTCAAACTTATAATGAATCATTTCAAGGTTACAACAAATGAAAATGTCTGCCTAAACAATGTAACAACGACAACACATAAGACAACTCTCCTACCTGTCACTTTTATACACAAAAAGCACATCTTCTCCGTAGAGGTTGCTACTCTCTCGTGTACAAGAATTAATGATCAGTCATGATCTCAACGAGGAATAGTATAGCCTCACTCACTAGTATGACTTTTGATGTGGTTGTCACTCGAAATTCTTAAATGTTATGCTGGTCATCCTCATCCCTGCCTTCTCCTCTACCCTCGTAATTAACCCAAGGAAGCATTGACTCAAACAAGACAGCTAAAGCACTGCGATTGGCAATATCACGTGGGGCAGGGCCACCTGCATTTTGATTGGCAGCTTCCCCCATCATCGGATCAACCATAAAATCTTGAGGGTTATCAGGTGGAAGAGGTCGTGGCACTGAATCAGAGAAATCCGAAACGAGCAAATGTCCGTACCTACAAAACAAGAGAGTTGTCACCAAAGTCGAGAAATGCACAACAATGTTTGACAAATCTAATTGATATGACAAACTATGCTACTGTCAAGTATGGAATATGCTTTATAACAGATTTACCTTTAGATTGAATTCTAGCCAACATATAATCTTCAGGTTCACATTTAACTAATGCCCTAGAAATGAATCTATGCTCAGTGTAAATAAAGGTTGAAGTTACTTCAGCAACAAAAATAAACGTGCATAAAAAACATATGAATTAAATGAATGGAGATATTTACTCATTTTTCTTCGAAGAAAATGCTTCTTTTCTCACACAAGCCCAATCCTTGACTTCACTTTCATCTTGTTCCAGTGTTTCAATTACCAGCTGTGCAGAATCCCGCAACAATTTTTGAAGATCTGGTAGCCTCCATATAATATAACTCCTCTCAACATACATATTGATTAGATGGTCCAGGGACAGGATCCCCGTTTCATCTGATCGAAAGAAGGAATGCTTGGTTATCTTGGTCCACACCTGATCCTTCAATGGTGCCTTTGCTACTAGTTTCTTAAGGACTGAAGGATGAAGCAACAAAGCTTGTTTCATAAGATCAGTAGAAGCAGATTTTGTATCATCTGTATGGCCATCTTTTGGGGGTAGTCTTTCAAGAAAAGACCGGCCAACAGCAAGGGAATATGAAAAATTTGGAAACATCCATATTGATGTATCACTAGCATAATCTTCAGAAAACTGTTCCAGCCAAGAGTACTCCTCTGCCCTTAAAGCAAAGTAGTCGATGCAGAACATAGCCCCCATAGGATCATCAGAGTCCAGGGAGAGCAGCAGTTTGCAAACTTCTAGAGCAGACCGATGGCAGCCCCGTCTGTCCATGTTTTTCATATGAGTAAAAAGTGATGTGAACAATGGCTTGTTTGTTTCATGACCAAATTTCAATCGGCAATTACCCTGTAGAGGGGTGAACATAGGATGCCACGCACATTCCAGAGCATATAAACACTTTGCAGTAGCATCTGCCGACATTTGAAGTTCACCTACAACTGTAAAATACTCTGCCATTGCTATAAGTGAATCCAAGTGATAAGGATGGTGCATTAGAACACTTGCTATTCCATTGATATCATGAATAGCTTTTGCAGCTTCAAATGCTTGCTGAGTGTGAACATAGGAAGACGGGTGTACATATCTACAAGAAATGTAACAGACCTAAAATCAGGGCCGAAAGTAGAACATTAAAACCAAAATGCAATCCTCATTCAAGAGCAAACAGCAGTAAATAGTCTACTCAGGCACATGCAGAATACAACATTATAAAGTAACTAGAAAGTTGATCTCCAAACACACTCCTATTGACTAGAAAGTTGATCTTCATGCACATTCTGATGACGGGAACAAACAGCTACACACCACCACAAAAAATTCAAACTCACAACTGAACAATTAACTAGATGACCCCACTATATTTCGTGAACCAGGTTTTGAACATTAAGAATAATCTCCACTATCTTCAACAAAACCACAAAGTTTTTTCAAAAAAAATAATTTAGCCAACTAGTAATGTCCAGTCCTATAGTCCATTTTACTGCCAAATGGCTAAAAGATTAGATCAATTTATATATAAAAAAATGAGCATTATGTTTAACTTCATTACCAGACAGATTCCAAAGCTTGAAATCATATCAGGATTTTGGATATAAAAGTTCTAACTGCTGCAACCAACTCTGGCCTGTCACGTATCAGTTGAACGCCAGATGCGGAAAAAAAAAGCGAGGAACTTCGGACTACATGGAATGATTTCGTAGCTCTTACAGAGTGGAGGTCCCCAAAACAAGACCCCATGCATCATTACCACCTTACTAAACATAATCATGTTTTACATCCTAATGCCTTACAATTAAATGCATATAATTGTATTCCTACACCATACACACATAAGGAACCAGTCTCCTGACTTTGATATACAATTAACCCATGTAAGAGTTCAGCATAAACTGCAGAATGATACTACACAATTTCTGCTGTACAACTATGGAAAATGATCCGTGCCATCAATATCAAGGAGTTATGTTATCAAGAAAAGGGGTCAGTCAACTGGTCAAATTTGCAAGGTTAGGCTCTAGAGAAGCAAGGGTGATATTTACCTGAAATAATGTTGCCCATCCCGGGTTTCAAGAAATTCCATTGATAAAGATCCATCCCAGCGAGGCCAATGGTCTGATGGAGTTACGAGAATAGTTTTTCTATGAATATAGTTTCCATGTCTTACCCCTCGCATCTGTCTGGAACTACTAGTTTGATGACTGTTCTCAAATGATTTCACAACCTTAGACCCAAAAATTCTCCTCAGTTCATTTTCAGCCTTTAAGTATTTGGGATCCACTTGCAGTATAGAGGATGCAGATTGCTTAACCATATTCTCACCATCTTTTCCCTTCGCAGCTTTGGCATTTGAAGGGCCATCTTTTTCGATAAAAGTGTCAGAATCCAAAGTTTTTAGAATTGCATCCAAGGGTGCTTCAACATTAGCTACACTTGAAATTGAGGTGTCCTTGTTTTTCTTCTTTTTCTTTTTCTTTGATTTACTATTCGATGATGCACCTACATTACCATTACTTTTCGGCAGGTTTTCTTGACTACTCTGTGAGGTTTTATCAGCAGCTCTTGACTCAACCCCCTACAGCGTAAATTAATCAGTTGCAAGTGAAAGATGTACAGATGTAGAACGACTACATTGTTTTGGGGTAGAGAATCATATTGGATACAATAAAAAGGATGAGTAGCATCAATAAACATTTAAGGCATGTTTACATATCTTTCATCTACTCTACCATATATGTGGAGAATATACTTGTTTTCTGGCACTACCGCTCTTCAACTTTGCATATAAAACACCTTAAATTCAAGAACAAAAGTTACACATGTATCCAATGGAGAACAAAACTTGCACACAAGCATATTTCAAAATAGAGTCCTAAATTGAAGGCCTTTTATAGTAGTATTTAAAGAGAAATTTCCTAATATAAAAATTGTCTCTCAAAAAAAACTATCACATCAAAACACCAAATTTAAAGAAACCATAATTCACATCAAAACACCAAATTCAAATAAAACCCAATTCATACATTGAAATACTCATGTGAGGAGGCAGCAACCAGACCTGTAACGAGCCATCATCGTCAGCCTCAGAATCATGGCCGTCATCTTCGTCGCCGTCGTTGAGGAGGTCGAAGGGATTTATGAAAGGACGATTTCCAGCACCGGGGGAGTCAGATTCGATGAACTGGTCGTCCTCGTCCCCATCGCCTTGTTCCAATCGACTGAGCTGTTTGTGCTGTTCTTGCTCTTTGAGCACCTTCTTCAGATATCTAGCCGACATTGAGTCTCGTGTCTTTCAGAATCGGGATCGTAGATTTATGTGGCGTCGCTCGAGTCAGCTTCAGGCGGATTTTGCTTTTCCCAGACAAAGGGCGGTGCTGTTTAGCTACAAATCATCCTTCCTTTGTAGTTTAACCCAGCCAAGGTCTTGGTTTGGGTCTTCGATAAAGGTCATAATTTGGGTTTGACTTTGGGCCTTCCTATCGATTTGGGCTTGGGTTATTATAGAAAGCGTTGGCTTTCCATGGTTTATTATAGAAAGTTGTGAGTATGGTTGTAAAGGGCATTAGGCGTTAGTCAGACGGTGAAAATCACTAAACGTTAGGCGGAAACTAGTCGAGGTTTAGACGGGGCATGGATGGATTTAATTTTTAAATTTTTTTAATCATTATTAAATATATATTACATAAATATAATCAAAAAATCAAAATATATATTATATTTGTATAATATAAAAAATATAAAGTATCAAAATACAAAAAAAAAACTAACCTAATAATTCCCTTAGCCGTCTTTCGTGTCACTCCAAGCGTCCGAGAATCGATATCTTTCCCATACCTCAGTATGAGGGATAAATCCCTTAACCGTCTTACGTGTCACTCATGCAACCCGTCCCCAAGCCAATTATGCCTGTTATGGAAGCCCTATTACGGACAACGTTGGGCTCAAGTCAAACTCAGTTGCTGACTGCATAGCGATCACAAAGACTTCTTGGTATAAGGATACATGACAAGTTACGACACTGAATATGTTCATGACTCAATCTATGGCACATATTCGAGGCGGGTCGTCCAACATCATGTCCCACATGATATTTATGATCAGACTCTGGAATCTCATTCCAATGATTAACAGAACGTAAGCCATAAAGAGCCATCTTTCATACTAATCACTTCTAGTGAAGCTTTGTTTGACTAGGGACTCATCGAGTGTGATCTATCTCGATCTATGGTTCTATTCGCATTGTGGGCGTAGATCAGAGCACACACCAATATGTTACTCCAACACATAAGTAATATAAAGTCGCTTTAATTTTACTGCTAACGATGATATATATATTTGGACATTTATGATTGAACTATGGGCATTAAGACTAATAGCATACAGAGAGCAATGCCAAAGATCAACGCACTAAGGGAGAGGATCGAACGTGGGGAACCTTCCCGACGTGTGATTCACAGAAATCGTCTCGAAGCCCACGACCAACTCATGAAGGATTATTTTGACGATCAACTCACGTATGGGCCCGCTATGTTTAGGCGTCAATTCCGTACGTGCCAACAATTTTTTCAACGGGTGTTGGACAAGGTAGTGGCGCATGACAATTACTTCGTTTAGAAGCAGGACCCTTTGGGATGCTTGGGGTTATCAACACACCAAAAATGCACCGCCACGATACAGATGCTTGCGTATGAGTGCTCGGCTGATTCGTTGGACGAATCCCTACGAATTGGGGTAAGTACAATACTCGAATGTTTACACAGATTTTGTAAGGCCCTCATTGAGGTATTCGATGCTGAGTGTAATAATCACTTCTGGTCAACGTCAGTCAAACCTGCGAAAAACAGGAAAATTTAAAAAATTTGAGACAGACACTTAATTTAACCTAATTTGAGCCCGAGGGTCATACCGGACTTAAGTTGACCCCGTTATCGACCAAAATGAGTTCCGGGGGACTCAGGGCAAATTTTTGATCAATTTGGGAAAAGTCAACCGAGCGACGTTTTGGTCCATTCGAGGACCGTTTTGGATCCAAAAAGCTTAGTCGTCGTCGCAGCGGTCTTAGTTGAGCCGTTTCCTTGTAGCCCGCCAAGTTTCGTAATTTATTGGGAAAAGTGCCCGTTCGGGGCCCGAAACGTCCGATTTTCGCGAATCTGATTGGAAAATGTCTATTAGATATTTTCCCAAAAAGGTGTGGGACCCACCTTGCCACTTGTCAACCAAGTGGTGGTGTTAGGTTTTGGGGGGAAAATGAGAGGTGAGGGTACAAGGGGGGGGGGGGGTTCGGCCAACACTAACCAAATAGACAAAAAAAAGAAAAAAAAATAGAAAAGAAGAGAGAGTTTGGAGAAGAAGAAGAAGAGAGAAAAGAGAAGAAGTTGGGCTAGGGTTTGTCATCCAACCTTTGGATCATCTCAAGGCAAGAAGGAAGCAACTTCCCCTCGTTCTCCTCTTGGGTAAGCACCGAACCGATCGTCGATTTGTTAGTTTTCAAATGTTTGGGTTTGGTTATAAATGATGAGTTAGGGTTGTAGTGAGTTTGGGGGTTTGTTGGAGACGTTTTAGAGGTGTTTGGAGGTGTGTTTAAATGTTTTCCGGCGACCGAGAGCTCGGGAGGAGCTCCGGCCACCATAGGGGGTGGCCAGCCACCATAGGATGTGGCTGGCCGGAGCTAGGGCCGGCCACCACCATGGTGGCCGAGCCTCATTTAAGCCCTAGGGCTCACGGCTAGGTTGGGCCGGGTGGGGCCCACGTTCTCAGGTGCTCGGGTTTAGTGTTCGGGTGGTTTAAAACGTTCCCCGGACCTTTTATCCTTAATCGAATCGAAATTTGGATTTAAATTGGAGAAGTTGTAATTAACGGGTTTTAGAAACTTTAAATGTTAATTAATTTACTCGGAACTCGGAATTCGATTCCGTCAAGTGCATTGGGATCCTTGAACTATTCTAAGACTGTAGAAACGAAAACGGGGGCTTTTGGAGCCCCGGAAGGC
Organism: Erodium maritimum; assembly: GCA_963921825.1. Classification (NCBI taxonomy): domain Eukaryota; kingdom Viridiplantae; phylum Streptophyta; class Magnoliopsida; order Geraniales; family Geraniaceae; genus Erodium; species Erodium maritimum. The sequence goes on along the minus strand of OY997596.1, from coordinate 23,227,696 downwards.
CATTTACAAAACCCGGGAAGATTCGCCATGTCGGGCGAATCGGGCCTTTATGGGTCCTTTATCGACAATGTCGAGCAATTGGGAAGTTTGGGAGTGATCGACATTGTTGGGGTTACGTTTGGGCGTTAAGTTTATTAAATTCCGGTTTATTTCCTGCGGGTTTAAAGTGCTTTAAAATTTGTGTTCTTTTAGATCGTGATGCGGACCGAGGCAAAGGGAAGCTCGGCGAGTGACTAGGATCACATCGAGGTTTAGTGGAGCACTTTTGGAGTTATATACGAGGTAGGGAAAAGTAGTCGCATCTCGGCCCTGACTAGGGAAAGTTAACTGTAGAATTGCATGTGACACCGGGGTGTCGTGGGTTGTTTAGGTTATCAAATATTAGAAAGGCATGATACGGGAACTTAGCAATGATTAGAAAAGCATGTGACACTTAGTAGTGTCGTAGGAGCAGTGAACTTAGCGAGATTAGAATTACTGGAGGCATATGACCATGCCCGGAGGTTGTTTGTTATTATTGTCGAGTTGGGTGGCCATGAGAGCCCGTGTTATTATTATTGGTATTTTGGGTGGCCGCGAGTGCCGTGGGGTTGTAAACCCGTACTTTACCGTTGGTGTCTTGGGTGGCCATGAGGGCACGTGGGGTTGTTGAACCCGTGTTTCGTTGTTGGTGTCTTGGTGGCCTTGAGTGCCTGTGGAGTTTGGGACTGGCGTCGTTACTGTCTGTTGAACTTTGTTTGTGATTGTGATTGTTTACTTGATACTGGCGGAGGTTGTGTGGTGTAGCTAGCCTCCCGACTGGGATCGGGAGAAGCGGAGAGGTTGTGGGCTACCTCCCCGACTGGGATCAGGGGAAGGACGCGCGGGTGTGGCTAACCACCCGACTGGGATCGGGTGAAGCGGAGAGGTTGTGGGTTAGCCTCCCGACCGGGATCGGGAGAAGTTGCGCGACAGGTCGACCGCCTGGCCCGACTGGGATCGGAAAGGGCGAGAGACAGAGATGGTTACTGAGCAGCTGGTATGCGATCCTTTGTGATCTTGTTTGGTGTGCGATCCTTTGTGATCTTGGTATTGCGTGGTTGTCAGTCGTGTCTTTGGAGGTGGTCGTCAATCGTTGTGTGTGGGGTCTACATCACGTGTCCGAGTGTTGAGTCGGTTGAGGAAAGTATTGGTCGTGTGTGTGTCTTTTGAGTCGTTGTTGGGGTCACCGGCTTTGTCTGCTAAGTATGCCGTAGTCAGTCTGTTATCTGTGGTGGTGAGCGAACGCTCACCCCTAGCTTCTTTTCTTACAGGTACCGTTCGCAGGCTGGACTAGGTGAGCTTCTGAAGCTTGAAGAGCTTGAAGCGGGTTTCTGGGTGTTTTTGAGTCTAGTGACGTGTACCTCGTTTTTTGTCCAATTGTTTGGACTTATTTGGAGATGTAAATATTATTTTTGTTGAACTAAATGGTAATTTCAAAGTATTTATTGAAAACAGGTTTCAAGTGTTGTATCTTTTTAAATGTTCGCGTCCCGAGTTCGGTTCACTGAAATTGGGGCGTGACACTGAGTACGAGCGTACACCCACATTCGACGACTTGAACCGATTACTCGTAAAAGGGTACAATTGAGGGTTCCCCGGCATGGTTGGGAGTCTTGACTGCATGCATTGGGAGTGGAAGAATTTTCCAACCGCGTCACAAGGAGCCAATGGCCGAGGAGACCACCACGGGGATCCACCATTATGCTGGAAGCGGTAGCGTCCCGTGATTTATGGATTTGGTACGCTTTTTTTGGGATGGGTGGATCGAAGAACGACTTCAACGTCCTCAACCAAAGCCACTTATTCCACGATGCTTTTCATAACCGTGAGCTTTCCGTGGAGTACGAGGTCAACGACCATCGGTACGACCGACCTTACTATTGTATGAACGACATTTACCCAACATAGTGTAGGTTCGTGAAGTCTATTCGCCATCCCTATACTCGCAAACAGAAGTTGTTTGCTAAGGTCCAAGAAGGTGCTCATAAAGATATTGAACGGACTTTCGAAGTCCTCCAAGCACGGTGGCACATCATATCCCTTACCGCTCGTGTAGAGGATGAAAGCTACAAGTACGAAGCAGGAGATGATGAGTTGTTGTTCGAGCCCGCTCAAGAAATGCCACATTGGACACCACCGGGACGATGGCACCAAGGAAGTCACTTGAATACCAACAATGCTTGGATGCTCGACTCAGTGTCACAAATGCTCAAACCCACCGGAAACTACAAGAAAACCTTATTGAACACATATGGGGTCGATTTGGAGAGCATTACCATTCTGACGACAAGTGAATAAATCTTTAAATATGCAAACCTTTTGTACTTGGTGGACTTTGTTCGGGAACGAATAATCTTTATGTCATTAATATTTAGTTTTTTCAAATTTATTTTAATTTATGTTACTATTCAGTGTTTTTATCAAATTTATTTCAATTTTATATATAATTTACTGTTTATTAAAAAATTTAATAAAATCAGCAAAATATTAATTCGGCATCCACTCACAATATGGTTCTCAATCTATTGTGACCTTGTGTCAACATAATAATCTATGTGTTTTGATGATAATCAGTATGCATATATTTATTCAAGATCAAATAACTTTCTCATATGTTTATTTTTTCAAACCAAAGTCATTTTACAAAAAGTTCTTATATTTTTGATACATGTGTTTTGATGATAATCAGTATGCATATATTTATTCAAGATCAAATAACTTTCTCATATGTTTATTTTTTCAAACCAAAGTCATTTTACAAAAAGTTCTTATATTTTTGATACATGTGATTTTCGGATACTTCAAGACAACAACTTTGGCTACATTTGAGGTAACTTTGACAAATCATATCAAATTCATTTCTTCATAAAATTACAATTTCTTTGATGTTTTTAAAACCTATGTGAGTCTACTTTTTAAATCACAAACTGGTTCTCCATTTGCTTACTCCATCAGAGAGTAATGGACAGAAAAGTGGGTAGACATCAAATCTGTCAGAACAGGTAAAACAGATTTTCTTGGCTGTCTTTCTTGATTAAACTGGGATTATCTACCAGGTAATAATAGGTATATGTTATACTATTCGAAATATATATGAGTCTATTTTCTAACCCAATTGACCTTACTTGATTTGGATTCTTGTGAAAAAAGTTATGCTCATTTGAACAAGCAAAGGTCAAAGCTGAAATTTCTGGCAGCAAGCATTCTCATCATCTACTTGTATTCAATGAAGTTGTGCACGAAATTTAAATCTCCAAGGACATTTTCAGACCTTTAATGATGATCACGGAAGGCTATGGAAGATTCAAAATGTCTATTTTGAAAGGGTTCAAGTCCTCCAATAGGATTCTTTTAAGTATGATCTTTAAGATATGGTTTGGCTAGCTCATCACTCAATCTCTCTTCCCTTATTCAAAAATATGATTTATCTTGATTATTTAATCCTTTTTTATTCATTCAAATTGATTTTGAAAAGAGAGAAGTCATCATTTCAATCTTGAAATGTGTTGAGGACATTTCTTGTCAAGATATGCCACTTGACTTTGCACTCAAGTATTTATTCCAACAACTCTTTTTTGAATTATCAAGTACCAAGTTTTTGTCTATAAAAGCCATCATTTGTTTCTTTTCAAGACACAATACTTCTACTCATTCTGTACAAAAATTTCAGCACAAAGTTCTTCTTCATCTTTGAGAGAAAAGTCATCTTTAGAGCTCTATTCTTCTTTGTTCTAGAATTTTTTTTCAAAGTCATGAACTAAAGTTTCATATCTTTTGATCTTTGAAAAAAAAATATTCTTATTGTTATATCTCTTCTTGAACATGTTATGTTCTCTTTGTAAATTATTTTGAAATCCTTTTCTCTCAAAATCATCTTGAGCTAAGCCTTACATATCTTGAAATCATATATAGTTCCTTTGTACTTCATCTTTATATCTTGATTGTAATTGAGACATTGTGTTTATTCTATATAAGATTAAACACATTGTATTGTTGACTCTTGGTGAGTTGACCTCAATATCCTCTATTGTAATTGGCCTTGTAGGCTAGAAAAGGGTGTTGTAGTTGGTTGCAAGATTTGTTCTTGCAAATTGTTGTAGTGGTTGCAAGATTTGTTCTTGCTTCTCATTTGGTGTTGTAACTTGCAAGATTAGTTCTTGTGAGACTTTGTAACATTTATTATAAGTTAGTAAAAGGCCGAACTCTACGTGAGTTCTTTAGTGTGGACGTAGCAACTCTAAGGAGAGTTGTGAACCGCGTATATCTTGTGTTGGTTTTCTCTATCTTGCTATCTTTGCTTGTTGTTTAAATTTCCGAATTTGTTTTTAAGTTGCTATATTTTGTAATCAATCTATTCACCCCCCCCCCCTAGATTGATTCCTTGGGACCTAACACAATCTTGTTTGTGTCATCGTGGAGCGCAATTTATTTCAAGGCTTGGAAATCACTATTTGCACAGTCAGCATACGGTTTAACCCATTCCAGAACCACGTTTTCAACTACTCTTCAATGACCAAAGCATCAATTGCGTACTTGTGGCCGTTGCTCTTTCTTTCCCTTTTCTCTCTGAATCCAAACAAGTGGTTAGAGTTATTTTTCTTCCCCAACAATGTCCTCATTTTCCCTTTTCCTTGTCCTAGTTGTTTTCTGGGCAGCGGTTGTCAGATCCGAGAGCGATCACCAATGCCTCCCGGGGGCGACGGCGTGTGTGTGGCGTGTCACGACACGGAGATGGTAAAGTTGGGGGCCTGCGAGGTCGGCAACGGCATCCCTGGCTAGGCGCTGTTTTTGGTCCAAATCATCTGGCTCTTCTTGTTGGCTTTCGTGTTGCTCTTTGGTGTTTTCTAGTTTCTAGGAGCCTACGACATTGTAAGGAGTTAGGATTAATAAATTGAGGTTGTTCATGTTCTTCATCCGTTTTTTAACCATCTCAATTACAATTACGTAGGTTTAATTTCTGAAAATGAAAATGAAATTGCTTTGCGCCAACAACTGTCTTGCTATGAGATTGAAAATGAGTTCCAGGATGGGTAAAAGTGGTATATGATTGTAGTTAGTTGGTTGACATACCAAATCTTGGTGGCACAAGAACTTCCTTGCTCGTTTTGGTGAAGTGACATTTTTGTTCCAATCATAAGCTCACATTCTCTTCCTCATTGCCACCACTACAAGGAGAAGCGATATCAATACACACTGTTTAAAACAAGATATAAACTAGTGATCTATAGATCAATATTCTCAAACACGAGACCAAAAGAAGCCTCATTTGCAATCATCCCTTTAAGTAAACCTTAAATGGCCTCACAATCATGACTGGTCAAGTGGTTGTATAACATTGATGACTAGGAATGTTGTAGCTCATAAATTTGGTTCCATTCAGACCTAAAAGTAGCATACATGTTTGCAACTGCTTCTTCATTAATAGGTTCCCGGCTATCACCTTCTACTCTGCAAGTAAAGGATGATGAGAAAAACAAATGATGAAATGCTACAAGTGCTAAACTCAAACACATCACCCAAAAAAAACATGATGAGAATACTAAATAATTAAATGCATGTATAACATTTCCAATCATGAGACAAATTTACTTCCATTTATAGCACAAAAAGATCAGCAAAACTTCGATTCTTCAGAGGGAGTCATCCTGACATGAAACTGGAGTTTGATTTAACAAGTGCACTACCAATTAAATATAGACACAATTAAATAAGAAAACTAGGATTCTCTCCCAAAGATTCCAGAAGTCCGGACGACCCTCAACTCTCCGGCAGCTCAGGATCAACCTCCCTCTTCAACAGCTCAACCATTCAACCCACTGACCTCCAGAATCAGCCACTTTCAAGAGAAGAATCTCCAACTTCATCTGAAGACAGAAGATACATTAATATAAAAAATTTGAGTGTACAAATATGTTTGATAGTGAGAATATGTTCTTCCAAACAATAGCAGATGGCTCGTTGAGACAACTGAAATCTCAAATCATCTCCAAAGAACAAGTCCAACTTCAACAACAAAATTTACAGGGACAAGCTTCCTCCTCCTTGGTTTGAACATGTACGTTCTCAAAGATTAGCTCAAGTTTCTAGAGCTGACAGCACAAGAGAAGAAAGAAACCTTCATCACAATCCTCACAAAAGGTGTGCAAATTTTGTGCTTAACATTCCCTTCAATTCTAATGCTTCTTGGTTGCAGAACCTATTTGGTGGACTTCCTGGTTACTGCAAGGCCTTAGTAGCACAAAAATAAAACGCTAAAGGAACAAGATATGGCTTTGTCTATTTTATGGAAAGTCATGATCTGAAGTTACCTATCCAGAGATTCAATATAGTAATGGTGAAAAGGAATAAACTCTTTGTTACAGAAGCTTGGGATAGATTAGTTCCTTTCAGGAAAGGGATTCTTGCTTCAAGAAGAAGCTTCAAACACTTTGATACCAAAACCTTTGAAGATTTTCACAACAAAGGGTCTATTGTAACCTCACAAGACTACTTCTTGAAGAACTGTCATTTATCTTTAATCCATCTTAATCTCAAAGTGGATGTTATTATGAAGGAGATACCTTTGCAAGGAGTATGTGCAGTTCAGCTCAAATCCTTAGGCAATAAAGCAGTTATAGTGCATTGCCCTGATCCTTATTTTCAAGAGGAATTGCTAAAAGATGGTGGTTCTTGGTTGGAACAATGACTGGCTTTTATCCCTGGAAAAGAAAATGTTTGTTACAAATGAGGAAAATTGAAGTGGTTTGCTATCTCTGGAATTTCATATCAAGGATGGTGTGAAGAATCTTTCCAGGCTGTTTTATCTCAACAAGGCCAGATAATTTACACTCACCGTCTTTCAATGCCTGGTTTATTTGTTGATATAGCTTATGTCCTTGTCCACTCTTTTGCGCTTGCTCGTGTTTCTAAAGAGGTGGAAATTACTTTGGAAAATGATGTTTTCAAGGTTTGAATTTTTACTAGTGGAAGAAGGTGTAGTTCCTTAGTTATTAAAACCATTAACTACTGAGTTATTATCAACAAGCATTGATTTTCGTCAAAAAAAAATCAACAAGCATTGATACTTTCCAAGATGAAAGCCTCGATGAGAATATGATTGCTAAGGATACTTTTGACAGTGAAGAGACGCATCTTCAGCAGGTTGTTGTTCTTATTGAAAATTCTCTAGCTCAGGTCAAAATTCTAAAATCTACCCCTTTAGTATGTTCAATTCCTACAGTGATCAGTTCTAGCCTTCTCAAAGAGGGAAACGCTCTTCGGCTACATTATGATGAAAGGAGTAAAGAGGTGATGAGTGAGGATGACTATAAGTCAAAACCCTCTTTTTACGTGCATCAGTAAACGGTCATCAAGCAATAGATTTAACGGGTAAGTACCGGTCGATCCCACATGGAGTAGAGGCTCACTGGTATTTTGCTAAAACTTAGGTACGTAGGATGTCACTTCCACATCCCCGAAAAGGGAAAATAAAAGGCAGAAATTAAAGGTTGTTGTTTAAGTTTAAAAAGCAATGAAAATTATATACACGCTACCACCTAAGACACACAACTTTCGATTCACACAAAGAGTTGGTCACGGGTACAAGTAAATACAACTTCCAATTAACGCATAATTTGGTTAACGATGGTGAAATCAAATAATGCTTTCCTTATGGTCTTAGAACACTTAAGTTCCTATGTACACGGTATCATGAAATCAACCACATACTAGTCACGGGGAGAGGGCACAAGACCATTGCCCAGACCGAAATGCAAACCACCAATCATCGGAAAGCAATAAAAATAGAAATAGGGTGTAGTTCTATGATCTTGAGCGAAGCTCGATCAATCATCGAACGAGAGATAACGGCAACGAATGCATGTCACTCTTGCTACCAACTACCACAAGTAGAGATAGCTACAACACTCGGCGAATCTACTCAGCTACGCCTAGTTCAATCAACCTGATGACCGAATAAATCGATCATCAAAGAGAACTAAATAGAGCGACGAATCACGAAGCTCTGGTAATACACAAGCATGAGTAAACTCTAAACCATGGACGAATCTACTTAGCTACGCCTAGTTCACTTCTCGAATATCAAACACCAACAATCAAGATGGTACCAATAATCAAGTTGAACTAAATAGAACCTAGTTCTAGTAATACACAAGCGTAAGCAAATTCTATAAAAGTGAAATCTCGTCTCACACTAGATCGAATCATGGATCGCTCCAAACATCAATCTACATAGCGCACACAACAATTAGGGGCAATCCCCAAATCGTTCGGTCGACTTGAAACACACAAGAGAATCGAGAAAACACATCCTAGCATATTTCTATCCCGTCAATAGGAAATCAAGACATAAAAATATCGGAAATCTTAAATAAGTTCACTAAATGACGAAAGTTTGTATTTTTACGAAATCTAACCTAGAACTTGATATACACCCGAGAGATTAAATAGCTAGCACATGAAATCGGGTTTTAAAAACATGAATTTATCGAACACAAAGTAAGAAAATCATGCTTGAACATCTTTTAGCTAGAATATAGACAAACACCCATACAAGCAAGTGAATGCTATTAAGCTCAAAAACCTCAAATCATGTCATAAACACCACCAACATCAAATTAACCATACAACCATGCATTAATTTAAAGGAACTCAACATATACACAACACCCATGACCAAGGATTGGAATGCAAGGTCATGGAATCCAATTCCTACTCAAGCATACCATAAAAAACCAATTTTTACAACAATGCTAGAGAAGGGTAGAGATTAGAACCGGGATTGGGTTGAGAAACCCAATCGAAATCTCATCTAGCTTTGCAAACCCACCATCTCCAACTCTCCAAAGCTTCAACTCGTGAAAATGGAGAAGTTTGAGATGGTGGGAAGCTCATGGATGCTTGAGAGCTCCTTGGATCGTCTTGGTTATGGTCTTAGATGGTAGAAAATGCTCTTAAGAGATGAAGAACACCAAAAACACTTGAAGCACAAGAGAGAGAAAATAAAAAATAAACTTTTTGATCCTTTAGAATATAAAATCTGATTCTAAGTCGTTACTAACGTTACATATATATATAGAGGGGAGCTAAGGGTACAAAAAAATTAATAATAATGGAAGGGTGCTTCAATCTCACGCGGCTTGAAACATTTTTTTGATCTGATCCACAAGTCACGCGAGCTGCACGAGGGGAGAGTTGCTGCTGGTGTGTGCGATTGCATGCGGGCGGGAACATCTGCGAGCGGTGCAACCTGTTTTATGAGCCGCCAGATCAAGCTGACACGCGCAGGTCAGCAAATCAGATGGATCAAACGAGCGCGCGCATGGCGAAGCGGTGTGCCTTCGCCACACTAGAACTCGCCGTGGGTCCACCCTCTTCCAAATTTAATTTAAACTTCCGTCGCCCATTCCCGCTCCGTTAGGCCTCCGATCGACCCTGTTCTTGTGCCAATAAATTCATTTTTTTGAGGCCTACAAAACAAGAACAATAATGAATATATTTGGAATACTTGAAAAATATCGACTAAGAACGAGGTTTTGCGCATTTATTAGAAAACTATAAAAATATAGAAACGAGGTACAAACAAGGTAAAAGTATAGGGGAAAATGGTCAAATTAGATAGGACAAATTTACGATCATCAAGAGGGAGACACTATTAAAATTCAATCACATTTGTTGTTGTCTAAGGACAACTCACCTCAGTCCCCAACTCTACTAGTTCAATCATTTCCCTTTCTCTCTCAATAGTCTAATTCTCTAGCTCAACCTCTTTCTATCAACTATGCTTAGTTAGTTAGCTTGAAATCTGTTGACAGGATGGATTCTGAGGAGCATTTATTGAAGAAGGGGACCCTTGACCCTTTACATTGTTGCTCTAATGCTTTGGAAAAGGGATCATTTATGAGACCTGACTTGGGAGGGGATGTTTGTTTCTCGCAAGCCTTTTCTTTGGTTCCATAAGGTCTCAACTATCTGAAAAGTGATGGGGTTTCAGGTTCTTTAATTTTAAATGTTTCTTCCTCTTTTGATCCCTCCATTTTGCCTCCTACTCTTGCCCTTAATTTTCTACAGAATCAAATAAATGAGGTTGCTGACTTGATGGGATTATCAATTAATAATCCCATTTCCCCTCTAAAGACTAAGAAGAGGAAGTCCAAGGCAAAATATGTAATGTAACATAATTATGTGATCAGATCAAAGCTCAAAACTAAAACTTTAGCAACCCCTATAAATATTCAGGCACCAAAAGTCATCCTTTTTCTTTCAGAAACCTATGAGGCCAAGAGGGCTTGGGGATTTGGCAAGTCCATAGGGCTAAAGACTAAAGGGAATGAAGAAGATAATCAAATTCTTGTGTGAATCTGGATGTTGGCTCAAATGATGAGTTTATAGATTTAGACAAGGATTTAGAGGACTCACTGGAGTTGGGAGCTTCTCCCATCACTGATTTCTCTTCTTAATCTGTTATGAAAATCCTCTCATGGAATGTGAGAGGCTTTTCCTCTTCTCAAAAGGGGAAATGTTTCAGTAACTTAGTGCACAAGCAAGCCCCCAATTTCTTTTTGCTACGGGAGTCTAAATTGGAGAGCATTCCTGATAGGTTTCTCAATTCTTAAGGCCTCTAATGAGGGTGGGAGACGATATCTTCACTTGCAGTTGGTAACTCAGGAGGGTTCATTTCTTTTTGGAAATAAAATGACTTTTCAATCTCAGAATCAAAACAGTTGGATGGAGCCTTAATCTGGCTTGGTTTTTCAAAACTACACAACAAACCTTGCTGCATCATAAACATCTATGCTCCTTGCTAAAGGTCTGGAAGGCAATAACTTTAGTCCGAGTTAGATGATTATATTAGAGACTTATCTCCCTTTCTTATGATTCTATTAGGGGGTGACTTTAATGTCACGTTACTAGTAGCTAAAAGAGCTTTTCAAAGAGCTTTTTCAACATATATGTCTCAGTTTCAAAATTTTCTCTCCAATTTAGGCCTAATTGATTTGCCTTTGTTGGGAGGTAAATATACTTAGTTTGGTGGAGGATCTTCTGCTTCCAGAATGGATAGATTTCTTTTATCTTTGGATTTCTTAAATACCTTCAAAGATCTCTCTCAAACTTGTCTACCAATGTCGATATTAGATCATAGGCTAATTAGCCTATTTGATAATATTTTGGATTGGGGGTCAAGGTCGTTCAAATTTCTTAATACTTGGACAGAAGACAACAAATTCCTTCAGACTGTCAGCAACTTCTGGAAATCTTGCAAAGTATCAGGGCTACCTCACTATGTTCTTTGTATGAAATTAAAGCTTCTAAGGGATAAACTTAAAGATTGGAATGTCAATGTCTTTGGTGCTCTGGAAACTCAAATTACTTCCTTGGCCTCCTCTGGAAACTCAAATTATTTCCTTGGCCTCCTCATTAGATCAGTTGCATAAGTAGGTTGAAATCAAAAATCTCACAAATTAAGAATGTTGTGAAAGAGAGGCTCTAAAGGCTCAATTGATTCATAAGTATAAAATCCTATCCAAATTATGGAGTCAAAAGACCAGAAAGAAACGGTTTAATGAGGGAGATAAAGGCTCAAGATATTTTCATAGAGTGGCAAACTTGAAAGGGGTACAAAAAAGAATATCTCATATTTGGTTTGAAGATAATCTTCTCTCTAAGTCTGAAGATATCAAAAAGGTTGTTGCTTCACATTTTGCACAGAGATTCTCAGCCTCTCAATCTCAACCTTTAGATCTTAATGAACTCCCTTTTACATCTTTATCACCTGATCAGGCTCTATGGCTAGAGTGGCCTTTTATAGAAGATGAAGTGCTATAGGCTATAATGGCATATAGTAGAGACAAAGCTTTAGGATCAGTTGGCTTTACACTGTTATTTTTTCATCTTTGCTGGCATATTATCAAGGAAGATCTGTTGGCTTTCCTAAATCATTTTCATCTTACAGGCCAAATTGGGAAATGGATTAATTCCTCTTTTATGACTTTGATCCCAAAAGTTCCTTCTACCTTGACTTTTGATAATTGCAGACCTATCAGTCTTTTGGGTGGTCCTTATAAAATTCTTTCCAAGCTACTCTCTATAAGGCTCAAGTTTGTAATTGGGTGTCTGGTGGGAGATGAACAAACAAGGTTTATTTTTGGAAGGTAGATTACAGATGGTATCATAATTGCTTCAGAAGTGGTTCATTATATCAAAAATTCTAAATCCAAAGCCCTAATCTTCAAGGCTCACTTTGAGAAAGTTTTGACAATGTTCATTGGAATTATATTCTTAAAATTCTCACAAAAATGGGTTTTGGAGTTAAGTGGAAAATGTGGATGATGTCCTGCTTCAAAGCTAATATCTCTATACTCTTAAATGGATCTCCAAGCCCAGATTTTCAGATGGACAAATGAGTTAGGTAGGGTTGTGCTCTCTCCCCTCTCATTTTTGTTTTGGTAACTGAGGGGCTCGATCAGATTATGAAGGTTGCAGTTTCTCAGGGCTATATTCAAGGGATCCAAATGAGACATAACTTATTTCTCATCTTCAATTTGCAGATGATACCATTTTATTTCTTCAAGCCTCTAAAGAATGAACTCTATGCTTAAAATATACTCTCAAGATTTTCAAATTGACAACAGGTCTAAAGGTCAATTATGAAAAGTCTCAATTCATTCCTATGAATATTTCTCAAGCTGAAGAAGAGGAAATATCCAATATCTTATATTGTCTAAGAGGACCATTACCAATTTCCTATTTAGACTTTTCATTAGGAGCCAACCCTAAGAGGAAGGTGACTTGGATCATAATCATCCAGAAATTCAAAAATTCTCTTTATTTATGGGAAGCAAAGTTATTATCTTTAGGGGGAAGAATTATTCTTTTCAAATCTACTCTAGGGGCCCTGCCACTTTATTTTTCTCTATTTATAAAGCCCCAAAAAGTGTGATCAAAACTTTGGTTAGTTGGCAAAGAAGATTTTTGTAGCATGGCTCCTCCAATGTTAAGCTTTGTGTAAAACAAAAAGGGTCAATGTCTGTGTCACGCCCCAATTTCAGTGAACCGAACTCGGGACGCGAACATTTAAAATAATAAACACTTTGAAACCTTTTCCATTAAATCACTTTAAAATACCAGCTTAGTTCAACAAAATAATAATTACAACTCAAAATAAAACGTCCCACAAGCGGACAAAATGCGAGGTATCCGTCGCTAGACTAAAAAGTAACCCGGACTCCCGCTTCAAGCTCTTCAAGCTTCGGAGGCTCACTTAGTCCGACCTGCGACAAGTACCTGTAGGAAAAGCAGCTAGGGGTGAGCGTTCGCTCACCACCACGGATAACAGACTGACCACGACATAATTATCAGACAAAGCCGGTAACACCCCAACCGACCCAAAACCGGGAATACAATCCCCTAACTCAAGTAACTCAATTGACACACCACCCGTTACTTTCCTCAACAGACTCAACACTCGATAACGTAATGTAAACCCCAAACAAGATCACAAAGGATCGCACACCAAACAAGATCACAAAGGATCGCATTCCTGTTGATCGGTAACCTCCCTCACGCCCTTTTACCAATCTCAATCAGGTCAGGCAGTCGACCTATCGCAATTCCTCGAGACAAAGTCGGATCAGGCTGTCGACCTATCACAATTCATCGACACCAAGTCGGATCAGACTGTCGACCTATCGCAATTCATCGACACCAAGTCGGATCAGGCTGTCGACCTATCACACTCACAACCCCAAACCAGGTAACCACAATCACAAACACAACCAAAGCTCAACAAACAGTAACAACACCAGTCCCACACTCCACGGCACTCAAGGCCACCCAAGACGCCTCAACAGTCAAGACTCGGGTTCAACAACACCACAGGCACTCACGACCACCCCAAACACCAACGGTAAGACATGGGTTCAACAACCCCCCACGGGCACTCATGGCCACTCAAGACACACTAACGGTCAAGACTCGGGTTCAACAACCTCACGGGCACTCATGGCCACCCAAGACTCCAACGGTACAACACGGGCTCTCATGGCCACCCAAGACACTAACAATCAAATACGGGCTCTCATGGACACCCAAGACACCAACAATCAAATACGGGCTCTCATGGCCACCCAAGACATCGATAATAAAATACGGGCTCTCATGGCCACCCAAGACACTAACAATCAAATACGGGCTCTCATGGCCACCCAAGACATAATTTAAACAAAATCAACCTCCGGGCATGGTCATATGCCTCCAGTAATTCTAATATCGCTAAGTTCTCTGCTCCTACGACACTACTAAGTGTCACATGCTTTTCTAATATTCGTTTCGTTCCCGTATCATGCTTTTCTAATATTCGTTACATTGTCGATAAAGGACTCGTAAAGGCCCGATTCGCCCGACATAGCGAATCTGCCCGGGTTTTGTAAATGCCCTTCCGGGGCTCCAAAAATTCCCGTTTTCTTTTCTACGGTCTTAGAATAATTCAAGGGTTCCTATGCACTCCACGGAATCGAATTCCGACTTCCGAGTCAATTAATTAACGTTTAAAGTTTCTAAACCCCGTTAATTACAACTTTTCCAATTTAATTCCAAATTTCGATTCGGTTACGGATAAATGGCCCGGGGAACGTTTTAAACCTCCCGAACACTAAACCTGAGCATCCGAGCATGTGGGCCCCACCCAGCTCCCCTTGGCGTGGGCCCTAGGGTTCACCTTGGGGCTCGGCCACCATGGTGGTGGCTGGTCCCAGCTCCGGCCAGCCACCCTATGGCCGGCCGGCCACCACCCACGGTGGCCAGAGCTCCTCCTGAGCTTTCGGTCACCAGAAATCGTTCCCCTTCACCTCCAAACACCTCCAAAACGTCTCTAACACTTCCCCAACCTCAATACAACCCTAAACTAATAGTTTTACACAAACCCTAACTTTCAAAAGTTAACAAAGCGACGATCGGTTTAGTTCTTACCAAAGAGGAAGACGAGGGGAAGTCGATGTCTCCTTGCCTTGAGACGAGCCAAAGGTTGGATATTCTCCAAACCCTAACTCTTTCTCCTTCTCTCTTCTTCTCCTTCTCCTCTCTCTAAACTCTCTTCTCTTTTTTCTATTTTTTTCTTTTGATTTAAGTGCTAGCCGAACCCCCGCTTAACCCCTCACCTTTCATTTCCCCCCCAAAACCTAACACCACCACTTGGTTGACAAGTGGCAAGGTGGGTCCCACACCTTTTTTGGAAAATATCTACTAGATATTTTCCAATCATATTCGCGAAAATCGGACGTTTCGGGCCCCGAACGGGCACTTTTTCCAAGAAATTACGAAACTTGGCGGGCTACAAGGAAACGGCTCAACTAAGACCGCTGCGACGACGGCTAAGCTTTTTGGATCCAAAACAGTCCTCGAATGGACCAAAACGTCGCTCGGTTGACTTTTCCAGCGAAAAGTCAACTTTTCCCAAATTGATCAGAAAGTTGCCCTGAGTCCCCCGGAACTTACTTTGGTCGATAACGGGGTCAACTTAAGTCCGATATGACCCTCGGGGTCAATTTAGGTTAAATTAAGGGTCTGTCTTAAAAATTTAAAAAAATTCTGTTTTTCGTTGGTTTGAGTGGCGTTGACCGGAAGTGGTTATTACAGTCTACCCCCCTTAAAGGAATTTCGTCCACGAAATTTAAAACAGATGTACCTCGGGAGTCGAACAGGTCGGGGTACTTCGCGCGAACCTCGTCCTCGCGTTCCCAAGTCGACTCTGCCCCGTGATGCCTCCACTGCACCCGTACTAGGCGGATAATCTTGCCTCCCCGCAGGACCTGCTCCCGTGTGTCCATGATCCGAACCGACTGCTCCTCATAGGAGACATCACCAGCCACCTCGATATCGGTCCACTTAATGACGTGGGAGGGGTCTGCGTTGTACTGCCGCAACTGGGATACGTGGAAGACGTTATGGACTCTCCCAAGTTGCGGTGGTAACGCCAGACGATAAGCCACTGCTCCCACTCTGCCCAAGATCTCGAACGGACCAATGTACCGCGGAGCCAACTTGACCCTGCTGCGTCTGAACCGTACCAGCCCCTTCCTCGGACTCACCTTCAGGAACACGTGATCCCCGACTGCGAACTCAAGAGGTCGACGTTGTCTGTCGGCATAACTCTTCTACCGACTATGCGCGGTCCTCAACCGATCGCGTATCAGCGCGACCTTCTCTGTCGTCTCTCTGACAAGATCCGGCCCCAGCAGACTCTTGTCCCCCACCTATGCCCAACACACTGGCGATCGACATGGCCTCCCATACAACGCTTCGAACGGTGCCATCCTGATACTGCCTGGAAGCTGTTGTTGTAGGCGAACTCGGCCAACGGCAGGTGGGTCTCCCATGATCCTCTGAAATCCAGCACACATGCCCGCAACATGTCTTCCAAGATCTGAATAATGCACTCGGACTGGCCGTCTGTCTTGGGATGATGTGTTGTACTGAGTAGAACCTCGGTCCCCAATGCTTTCTGTAGACTCGGCCAGAACCTGGACGTGAAACGAGGATCCATGTCAGACACTATCGACACCGGGACCCCATGGAGACGCACTATCTCCTGAATGTACAAGCTGCTCAACTTGTCGACTGGGTCAGTCATCCTCATAGCCAGGAAATGGGCCGACTTGGTCAACCGGTCGACTACCACCCATACGGCGTCGTTTCCCTTCGGCGATCTCGGTAGTCCACACACGAAGTCCATCGTGATATGCTCCCACTTCCACTGGGCAATCGGCAGTGGCTGCAACAACCCTGTGGGACGCTGATGCTCGGCCTTCACCTGCTGGCAGACGAGACATCTCGACACAAACTCTACGACTGCTCTCCGCATCCCGCGCCACCAGAAATGCCGCCTGAGGTCACGGTACATCTTGGTGCCCCCCGGGTGTACTGTAAGACGCGAATGATGTGCCTCTCGCAACACGTCGTCTCTACAGTTTCCCGGCACGAACAACCCTCCTCGATACCGTAGCCCTCAATCTGTAGTGATCTCCCAACCTACTACCTCGTCACCGTTGACGACCCTCTCTCGGATCTCTACCGTCTCGACGTCGTCTGACTGCGCCTCCAACACTCGGGCAAGCAGTGAGGGCTGAGCCACTAAGGAGCACATGGCCATGTCACCAGTAACCTCCTCTAGCTCAAGCCTGAACGTGCTCAGCTCCCCCATCATGTCCCACTCTCGGACTGATATGTTGGCGAGGCTCGGAACCGACTTCCTACTCAAGGCGTCGGCGACCACGTTCGCCTTACCCATATGGTAGTGTAGCTCGAAGTGGTACTCCTCGAGTAGCTCCATCCACCGCCGCTGGCACATGTTCAGGTCTCGCTGGGAAAATATGTACTTGAGGCTCTTGTGATCCGAGAACACCTGAAACCCCTCGCCATAAAGATAATATCGCCATCCCTTTAGTGCAAACACGACTGCTGCTAGCTCCAAGTCGTGGGTAGGATAGTTGCGCTCGTGCGTCTTCAACTGCTTGGAGCCATAAGCCACAACTCTGCCCAACTGCATCAGTACGCAGCCTAGTCCCTCTCCGGACGCATCACAGTAGACATCATACCTGATCCCTCGCTCGAGCACCACCAATACTGGAGCGGTAGTCAGCCGAGTCTTCAACTCCGCGAATGCACGCTCACAATCCTCTGTCCACACAAACCCGACTCCCTTGCGCGTCAACAGAGTCATCGGCGCGGCTAGTCGCGCAAAGTCTTGGACAAATCGCCGATAATAGCTGCCAACCCCAGAAAGCTGCGGATCTCGAAGACACTCGTGGGCCGTGCCCACTTCGAGACCGCGTCGATCTTCGACGGATCGACCAGGATACCATCACGGGACACGATGTGACCAAGAATTTCACCTCAGCGAGCCAGAACTCGCACTTCTCCAGGTTGGCATATAGTTGATGCTCGCGTAGTAGTTTCAGAACAGTCCTCAGATGTACCTCATGTGCCGCCTCGCCCTGCGAATAAATCAGGATGTCGTCTACGAACACCACTACAAACTGATCTAAGTACGGCCGGAATATACTGTTCATCAGATCCATGAACGCTGCAGGTGCGTTCGTCAGCCCAAACGGCATCACCAAGAACTCGTAATGGCCATAGCGTGTCCGGAATGCAGTCTTTGCGACGTCCCTCTCACGGACTCGCAACTGGTAATATCCGGATCGCAGATCAATCTTCGAGAAACATGTTAACCCTCTCAACTGGTCGAACAAGTCATCAATCCTCGGCATCGGGTATCGGTTCTTCACCGTAACCCGGTTCAGCTTCCGATAATCTATACACATTCGTAGCTCTCCACTCTTCTTCTTCACGAAGAGTGCTGGTGCTCCCCACGGCGATACACTCGGATGGATAAACCCCTTCTGCTGAAGCTCCTCTAGCTGACGCTTCAGCTCAGTCAACTCCGCAGGCGCAAAACGGTAAGGTGACATCGATATCGCCGCCGTTCCCGGCACTAGGTCAATCCCGAACTCCACCTCACGAACCAATGGCAACCCGCTCAACTCCTCAGGAAAGACCTCGGGGAACTCGCATACCACTCTCGGTAACTCTCGGCTCTGCACAACCGATACTTCGCCGATAGGAGAACCCCGCTCTTACTACCCAGAATACACTTCACCGTCGTGTTGCCTGCTGACACTGTCACTCGTCGCCTGTAGCAGTCGATATTGGTTCGGTACCTCGACAACCAATCCATTCCCAAGATCACATCAAAGGTCGTCATTCCCAGTACGAGAAGATCACCAGGGCAAGGACAGTCTGCGACTCTAATCTCGCAGGCGCGACAGACCCTAGTCAACGACACTCCACCCCCAACTGGGGTGTCCAGTCATAGGGGTGGAATCAACGACTCTAAGCTCAACCCCAACCTCTCAGCACAACCCAACGAAATAAAAGAGTGTGACGCCCCGATATCAAATAAGAATAACGCCTATAAATGATACAATAAACACGTACCCTGGATGGTCACGCGGTACGTGCTAGATCCTGGGGCCCTGGAGTCGGTGACTGCATACACTTTCCCCTACGAGGCCTGCTGCATCTGACCCGGCGCACTGGCTGCTACATATTCATGAATCTGCTGCTGTCTCGGAATCGGTGCGCTCGTAGACGGTTGTGACAACCTCGACTGCTGACTCTGACGAGGGAGACCCCTGGGTGACTGTACTGTCCGCGACTGCTGCGGTCGCTGCGCTGATGTCGCTCAACGGCTCACGGCACCATGCCATAGTGTGTCCAACCCGGCCGCACCGGAAACAGCTGGTCTCGTCGACTCTCGACCCCGAGCCCTGGCCTGTCCGGCTAGTCACTAGTAGTGCCGCGGGCCCTCCCTTCGTCGGACAGTCTCGATGTAAGTGGCCTGGCTGCCCGCAGTAATAGCATGTCGGCCTCCTCTCTAAGGCGACTGGCCCCACTGATCCTACTGACCCCTGCTGTCTCGATCCACCCTGATGAGGCGGTGGTCGCAAGAACCCCGTGGTCCTCTGTCTCCGCGGGTCTCGTGAGTCGGACGGCCCTGCAAAGCTGGTCGGCCGCTGTCGGACCTCACGGGCCCTGGCCGCATCCCGGATACCCTGCTCCACCGTCGCTGCGGTGTCCACGAGATCTGTATACTTCCACAACCTCAAGGCGAGGACCTTATCCCGAATCACCGATCTCAGTCCCCCCTCGAACCGTAGGCAACGGTTCTGCTCGGTCATCACCATCTCCGGCGCGAATCTGGTCAAGGCCGTGAATTTGGCCTCGTATTCCGCCACTGTCAACCCCCCCTGCTCCAGGTCTAGAAACTGTCGATGTCGCTCCAACCGAGCCGACTCGGGAAAGTACTATGCCAGAAACACCTCCTGGAAGATGTCGTAGTCGTGCCCGACAATGTCCTTCACACGCCCCCACCAGTGGTAGGCGTTGTCCCTCAGCTGGTGAGCTGCGAAGGACACTTTGCGGCGGCCATCTTCGATACCTGATGTATCCAGGTTCCGCGTGACCTGCTCTAGCCACCTCTCGGCTAGGTCGGGGTTCGGCTCCCCGACGAAGATGGGTATCCCTAGCTTCAGGAAGTCTAGTAGGGTCCGGGCTGTGTGGTCCTCTGCCTGACCGGGCCTCACTGGGGCCGCTGCTGCCTCTAGAGCTGGTGAGGCCGACTCTAGGCTGGCGATGACCGCCACCAAACTCTGGACTGTCCTGGTCAGCTCGTCCAGGGCAGTCATAACGGGAGGGTCCGCGACCGGCGGAACACTGGGTGTGCCTGTAGACGGTCTCGCGTCGCTTCTCCTGTCTTCTCCGACATGAGTGCCCTGCGCCTCAGCGTACTCGGCGGGCTCAACGGTTGGCACCCGTCCCGGTGTCCCCGCTGACCGTCCCCGCCTGCCTCGCGTGGGCGCCCGACCCCGTGTTACCGCTGCTCGCCCTCGTCTACCGCGAGCCATAAGTCAGTATCCTCTGGACGGATACACGCAAACGTTCAGTTTCCGAACTCATATAAAGACAACAAGCTCAAATACACTAACGTTCACACGGTCTATGTACTTGTTACTAAACGTCACACCGCTCACGTTAATTATACTTTAATTATAATAATACATAAGCGAAGCCTCAACTAAACCGCATAAACGCACCTCAAGTCAAGTAACCACAACACGAAAATTGCGCAAACAAGACAGTGAAACAGACAGGGGTCACGGACCCGTGACAGACCCCGTCACGGTTGGGGTCACGGACCCGTGACGAAGACCTAAAATCTGCCAAAACGTTATGGTCCGTCACGGATCCGTGACAGGACCCGTGACGCTCGTGCAGACCTGTTTTCCAAACTCGTTTCAAACTCGAATTTTAACCCGTCTCAACCCTAAAATCAGTTTTAAACGACACACGCGCTAGACCACCAGTCTTCCAACCTCAACCAAAACACAAACCGACAAGGTTAACAACAACACAACAACACTCGCCCACCAGGCCAACCCAACATCAAAGTACGCCCCCAGGGCCAATCAAATCAAAACACGCCCACAGGGCCAAACAATTTTTTTTTAAAAAAACTTTCTCCACTTCATTAAAAACCTCATTTCTTGACATCGTGTAGTTACAATCCGGTCCAGGCGTCCCCGAACTACATTGTACCCACCTGACATCAACACCGTCACGCTCGACTACAGGGGCGCCCCTGAGTCGAGTCGCGACAGTTTAAAAATAGTTCATGCAACCACACACAATCAGTATGCCCGCAACAACATGCTGCAACATACGCACAAACAAAACAAGACTCGAGACACGACGGGTCTACACTGACTCAACTCTCCCCACCTAATTGACGGACAGTCCGAGGTGTGAAACCTCAAGCTCTGATACCAAGCTGTCACACCCCAATTTCAGTGAACCGAACTCGGGACGCGAAAATTTAAAATAAAAAACACTTTGAAACCTTTTCCATTAAATCACTTTAAAATACCAGCTTAGTTCAACAAAATAATAATTACAACTCAAAATAAAACGTCCCACAAGCGGACAAAATGCGAGGTATCCGTCGCTAGACTAAAAAGTAACCCGGACTCCCGCTTCAAGCTCTTCAAGCTTCTGAAGCTCACCTAGTCCGACCTGCGACAAGTACCTGTAGGAAAAGCAGCTAGGGGTGAGCGTTCGCTCACCACCACGGATAACAGACTGACCACGACATAATTATCAGACAAAGCCGGTAACACCCCAACTGACCCAAAACCGGGAATACAATCCCCAAACTCAAGTAACTCAACTGACACACCACCCGTTACTTTCCTCAACAAACTCAACACTCGATAACGTAATGTAAACCCAACACAACTATCGACGACCTCCTCCAAGGACACGACAGAACGACTATGTAACGCCAAACAAGATCGAAAAGGATCGCACACCAAACAAGATCACAAAGGATCGCATTCATGTTGCTCGGTAACCTCCCTCACGCCCTTTTACCAATCTCAATCAGGTCAGGCGGTCGACCTATCGCAATTCCTCGACACAAAGTCGGATCAGGTTATCGACCTATCGCAATTCATCGACACCAAGTCGGATCAGGCTGTCGACCTATCGCAATTCATCGACATCAAGTCGGATCAGGCTGTCGACCTATCACACTCACAACCCCAAACCAGGTAACCACAATCACAAACACAACCAAAGCTCAACAAACAGTAACAACACCAGTCCAACACTCCACGACACTCAAGGCCACCCAAGACGCCTCAACAGTCAAGACTCGGGTTCAACAACCCCACGGGCACTCACGGCCACCCCAAACACCAACGGTAAGACACGGGTTCAACAACCCCCCACGGGCACTCATGGCCACTCAAGACACACTAACGGTCAAGACTCGGGTTAAACAACCCCACGGGCACTCATGGCCACCCAAGACTCCAACGGTACAACACGGGCTCTCATGGCCACCCAAGACACTAACAATCAAATACGGGCTCTCATGGCCACCCAAGACACCAACAATCAAATACGGGCTCTCATGGCCACCCAAGACATCGATAATAAATACGGGCTCGTATGGCCACCCAAGACACTAACAATCAAATACAGGCTCTCATGGCCACCCAAGACATCGATAATAAAATACGGGCTCTCATGGCCACCCAAGACATAATTTAAACAAAATCAACCTCCGGGCATGGTCATATGCCTCCAGTAATTCTAATATCGCTAAGTTCTCTGCTCCTACGACACTACTAAGTGTCACATGCTTTTCTAATATTCGCTACGTTCCCGTATCATGCTTTTCTAATATTTAAATAAACCTACTCAACCCACGACACCCCGGTGTCACATGCAATTCTACTGTTAACTTTCCCTAGTCAGGGCCGAGATCCGGCTACTTTTCCCTACCTCGAGTAATTCTCCAAAAGTGCTCAACTAAGCCCCGGCGTGATCCCAGTCACTCGCCTAGCTTCCCTTTGCCTCGGTCCGCAGCACGATCTAAAAGGACACAATTTTCAATGCACTTTAAACTTGCGGGAATAAACTGAAATTTAATAAACTTAACGCCCAAACGTAACCCCAGCAATGTCGATCACTCCCAAACTTCCCAATTACTCGACATTGTCGATAAAGGACTCGTAAAGGCCCGATTCGCCCGACATGGCGAATCTGCCCGGGTTTTGTAAATGCCCTTCCGGGGCTCCAAAAATTCCCGTTTTCGTTTCTACGGTCTTAGAATAATTCAAGGGTTCCTATGCACTCCACGGAATCGAATTCCGACTTCCGAGTCAATTAATTAACGTTTAAAGTTTCTAAAACCCGTTAATTACAACTTTTCCAATTTAATTCCAAATTTCGATTCGCTTATGGATAAATGGTCCGGGGAACGTTTTAAACCTCCCGAACACTAAACCCGAGCACCCGAGCACGTGGGACCCACCCGACTCCCCTTAGCCGTGGGCCCTAGGGTTCACCTTGGGGCTCGGCCACCATGGTGGTGGCTGGTCCCAGCTCCGGCCAGCCACCCCATGGCCGGCCGGCCACCACCCACGGTGGCCAGAGCTCCTCCCGAGCTTCTGGTCATCGGAAAACGTTCCCCTTCACCTCCAAACACCTCCAAAACGTCTCCAAAACTTCCCCAACCTCAATACAACCCTAAACTAATAGTTTTACACAAACCCTAACTTTCAAAAGTTAACAAAACGACGATCGGTTTAGTTCTTACCAAAGAGGAAGATGAGGGGAAGTCGATGTCTCCTTGCCTTGAGACGATCCAAAGGTTGGATATTCTCCAAACCCTAACTCTTTCTCCTTCTCTCTTCTTCTCCTTCTCTCTTCTTCTCCTTCTCCTTCTCTCTCTAAACTCTCTCTTCTCTTTTTTCTATTTTTTTTTCTTTTGATATAAGTGCTAGCCGAACCCCCCCTTAACCCCTCACCTTTCATTTTCCCCCCAAAACCTAACACCACCACTTGGTTGACAAGTGGCAAGGTGGGTCCCACATCTTTTTGGGAAAATATCTACCATATATTTTCCAATCAGATTCGCGAAAATAGGACGTTTCGGGTCCCGAACGGGCACTTTTTCCAAGAAATTACGAAACTTGGCGGGCTACAAGGAAACGGCTCAACTAAGACCGCTGCGACGACGGATAAGCTTTTTGGGTCCAAAACGGTCCTCGAATGGACCAAAACGTCGCTCGGTTGACTTTTCCAGCGAAAAGTCAACTTTTCCCAAATTGATCAGAAAGTTGCCCTGAGTCCCCCGGAACTTACTTTGGTCGATAACGGGGTCAACTTAAGTCCGGTATGACCCTCGGGGTCAATTTAGGTTAAATTAAGGGTTTGTCTTAAAAATTTTAAATTTTCCTGTTTTTCGCATGTTTGACTAGCGTTGACCGGAAGTGGTTATTACAGTCTGCAAATCTAAGGAAGAAGGGGGGCTAGGAGTAAAAAAAATATTTATTTCATGAATTTAGCCTTGCTTTCAAAATGGTGGTAGATATTTGCCCTTGAAAGAAATTGCGTTTGACAAATGGTGATTTGCTCTAAATTTTGCTAGAATCTTAATATTTGGGATTTTTCAGTCTTCTCTGAAGTAGGGAGATGTTGTTTTATGTCTCATATTATAGACTTGGTGAAAGATCCAAGATTCATGATTTCTTTGGGATCAAAGGTCTGTATTGGAGAATTGGTAATGGGGAAATGGTGTTCTTCTGGGATGATATTTGGTGGGGGCACTCTCCTCTTAAATATCTCTTTCCAAGGATTTATCTATAGTCACATGCTAAAAGGATCGGGGTTGTTGAAGCTTGGAATGGTCAAGATTGGGATTTGGAGCGAAGGAGCGATCCAAGAGGTTGGGAGAATCAAGAGTGGTCACTTATTTTCTCTATATTAGCAAGAGTTTTTCTCTCTCAAGTGGATGACCTTCCAAATTGGGTTTGGGATAAAAATGGATTACAGTCAAAAAACTCTACTTTTTGCTTTCTCAGCAAGGAACTCAAAATCTATAGAATTCTAGTTGGACAAAAAATCTTTGTTTATTTAGTGTCTCCCCTAAAATCTCAGTATTTTGTTGGTTGATCTATCTTACTGTAATTTCCTTCTACATGATTTATAGATAGCAGAGGTCTCAAACAATCTCTACAAGTGATAATTTGCCCCATTTGTTCTACAACTAGTGGGGTATAGTGTAGGTAATTCATGCTTTTGTTAAAATTTTATTAGCTTCTTGGCCAGTTTTGTATTCTAGCAAAAAGAAGAAGGCTTGAGGGATGATGGCTCTTTTGACTTGCTAACAGATTTGGTTAGCCAGGAATATGTTTATATTACAAGGAATTGATCTATCACCGGAAGAAATTTTTCAGAAAATAGTCTCTCATTCTTACAGTTGGGAGATAGATTCTTCTAATGAGAATCAATTCTGCTTCTCTTTACATATGTGGAAATCCAATCCCTATTTCCGTGTTAGCTGGAAAGTGGCCACAATATCTTATCAGTAAGTGTTTCCTCTCTGAGGGTGGGATTTAGGTTTGGTTAGGGTGCAATGGGAAATGTTGGTGAGGCTTGGTAAGGTTACTTTGTGCAGGTTTCTTAGTGTGTTGCTGTTCTTCTTCAAGTCTTGTGTGTGGTTAGTGGTTACTTATAAGATCTGTTGTTGTTTGATGGTGTGTGGATAGAACATCTTAGTCTTGAGTGTGTGCCTCCTGTTTTAGTTCTTGTCCTGTTTTGTTTTGACATGCTAGCTGGTTACTTTGGCTAAGTGTTAATAACTTGCGACTCAAGTATATTACTCCTTTCAGTTTTCTTTGGATTATCAACTTGGGCAGTGAAGTTTCACTTTTTACTGGGTTTGGAGTTTGTCTTGTTCTTATCCAAGCAACTGGTTTACTTTGTCTGTTGAATTTGTATCATTTCCTCAGCACAAGTCCTTGATCATCACTCTCAGGCAGCCACCTTCTCTTTTTTTCTGCTGCAAGATGTTCAAGTCGTGCGTCTCAAAAAAGGTGCAATTTGTGGCCTTTGCATAATTGTTCACTGCTCAGCAGATCTTTTTGATGCTTTGTCTGCTGAATTTGTTTCTTTGTCTCTGCTCAAGTCCTTGAACAACAATCTTAGGCAGCTATCTTCTCTTTACAAGTAATTTTATAGTTAACTCTGCTGCAAGATGATCATGCCACGCGTTTCAAAAAAGCTGTATTTGTGGTCTCTGCATAATACTTCACAACTCAGCAAATCCTTTTGTTGCTTTACTGTGTTAATTTCTAATGGTCATTGTGGCTTTTGGTTTAGTTGTTACTTAGGTTTTGGTACTATCTTCCATTCGTGTTCTTTTTGTTTTGTCCTTATCAAATAGTTGCGATCGCTGGGCTTTTAGGGTTCTTAGTGCAACCTAATTTATACTCCTCTTTAGCCTCTAAAGAGGTTTTAATCTAAATTTGCATCGCCAATAAAAAAAACTAAGAAGACTTGACTATTTTAGATTACCATCATACTGATTTTTATATTATAATAAGAAATGAAATTTTTACATGAACAACTTACCTGGAATTACCATTTTAAAACGAAGTTAAACAAGCTGTTCATAGACAAAATATTATTAGAATGGCTACAGATCTACCATCTTTTTACTATAGTGATTGAGTCACATCAAGGATGGCAGATGCAGGAATTATAATCCCAAGCCTTAAGAAAAGCTAGTGGTGAGTATAAAAATGAAATAGCAATTGCAAAAATGATCAATTATGGATCTTTGTAGGCGATTATAGTGACAGAGCTTCCAAAATGCGCAGCAGACAAGATGATATATTGATAAACATGATACCTGATACTGATTAACCCAATTACTGATTAGTTGTCCATCCAGCAGTAACTTGGTTTGTTTTTACACTACTCATACTAAAGTTTGGTAGCACAAGCTTCTTCAAGAATTGCCATCCTTGTCGCGCTTGATTGAGGCCTTTTGGTACCTAAGTCTCTCTATCTCCTTTCCAAGAAAATCCAAAGTTGTGTCTGTAACATGGTTTGGTAGGCAGCCCATATCCAACATCATTTTTAAGAACTTATGTGCTTCCTTCAATCTACCTGCCTTGCTATGAACTTCAATCATGGTGTTGAAAGTGACAATGTCAGGATTTATTCCATTACTCCTCATCTGCTCGAAAAGCTTGTTTGCTTCATCGATTCGACCGCCCTTGCCAAGCTCATTAATTAAGGTGTTGTACATAACTATGTCAAGATGACCACCCTGCTTCATCAGCTTATCCACAACAGTACTTGCTAGATCAGCTCTTCCCATCTTCCCCAAGCCTTGAATTATCACATTGTATGTTGCTATATCTGCAGGACAAATCTTCTCTCCCATTTCACTGAGAACACCCCATGCTTCGCTGAAATATCCCTTCTTTACAAATGAACTCATCATAGAATTGTAAGTGTAACTCACGGGATCCACGCCCATATCAGTGAATATCTCAAACAATTTGCAGGCTACACTAAGCTTTCCCTTTGCCAAAAATATAGACAAGAAAGTGTTTACCATATCAATGTCAAAAGATCCTGCCATGTTAGCTCGAACTCGTCTTCCCCTAGATAGCGAGAATATCCGAGAGGAAGGGTCAGTGGACTTTACTTGATCGGCCAGCAGGTCTAGATACGGGGATGATGACCATTGATCAATATCAGTAGTTCTTTTCTCGTCCTGAATGCATAGATCTTCAGAACCGAGGTTGGCATCTATTACAGAACTTATTAAACTCATAACATCACTGAATTCACCTTTAGATGGAAACATTTCTGTGTAATCCTCTCTTTTAGTCTGTGGATTCTTCATTGATGCTTCCATGTTGGCTTGCCACTTAAGAACATTTGGTAATAGGTTACCATCCCTGATGTGTTTCATTAGCCTGTCTGTCCAATCCCACCTGCCGTGTTTATGAAGCCCAATCAAGAGTGATGTTATGGTAATGAGATCAACAGTGAAGCCTCTCGCTTCCATTTCTTCCACCAAGTTTAGTGCTTTCTCTAGCTCACCCTCCCTGCAAAGTTGCATCACCACAATGCTATAGGTAACACTGTCCACAAAATGCCCTTTCTTCTTCAAGTCAAAGAACAAAGTATAACCAGCCTCAGCCCTTCCATTCCTAAACAACCCATCAACCAAAATATTATATGTCCAACACGAAGCTCTAATTCCATCATGCATCATCTTTTCAAACAACTGGCAGGCTTCTTTAACTTTCCTCGACTTGAACATCCCATCAATTAGAGAATTATAAACCACAGTATCGGGTTGAAAACCATTGTACTGCATCTCACTAAAAATCCTTGTTGCATCACCTATCCGGTAAGCTTTGGAACACCCTTGAATAATAATTCGGTATGTAAAAGCATCGGGCTCATGGCCGGAAACTTTCAACTCCTCCCATACAATCAATGCATCCTTTACCTTCCCTACCCAGCAAAGCACCTGAATCAAGCTATTATAAGTACACAAGTCCGGACCAAACGACCCTGAAGCTAAACTCTTTTCCTTCATCTCTTTAAACAAACTTAAAGAAGCGCCCAGATCACCCCAACACCCAAAGGCATGAATACAGATATTATATCCCCAGGTGTCCAATTCAAAGCCTTTCTTCTTCCTAAGCTTATCAAACACATTTCTGAACTCGGCCCTCATATCTTCTTTCTTAAGAGCAGCCAAGAGTTCATTGCAAGCTACAGAATCAAGCACACCTACACCACTGCAATCCGAAGCATCCAGAAGCTTAAAAAATATAGACAAAGCAATACCAAGCTGATTTTTCCTGATTAAAGCCACAAGAACAGAGCAGTACATGCGGGCATTCGCAGTGGCTCCCAACTCTTCCATATGGTCTAGAATTTGTATGGCTGAATCAAACTTACCCAATCGTATAAACGCATCGAGGAGCATCATGAAGGTTCCAGAATCGACAACAACGCCCTCTTGCTTCATCGAATTGAGCAAACCAGGTACCTCGCTAAGGTAGCCATCTACACAGACGGAGCGGAGCATGTAGGAGTAAGCGTACGCAGAGGGTTTGTAGAAATGCCCGAGTGAGGCAGAACACCATTTGAAGAACTCGAGCTTCTTAGAGAGATCAAGGGAGGGCTTGCGGAGGATCTGGACGACGAGAGGCTCGGAGAGAGGAAGGGAAATGGGATCGAGGTAGCGGGTGCCGGACTGGGAGAGGGTTTTGGTGACGGAGGCGACAAGGAGGAGGTCGACGAGCTGGGAGGATGAGGAAGAAGAGGGTGTTTTGAGGAGGGAGGAGAAAGATTGGGAAGCTCTGCCATGGCGCATTGCATTGCGAAGAGAGAATCTGAATACAGATTCGGCTTTCGAAGACGAAGATGTGTGCGGCTACTGCTGGGTGTTTCGGGATGTTGGATGTTTTGGGTAAAATCTGCATGGAAACATATGGATAGAGCTTAAAACGCCTGTTAGGATTTATGAGAAATATATTATGATATGGAACATCTTTCAATTTCTGAAATGGATTCTAAGAAGCCAAACACACACGCAATCCCTTCCCCTAAAATGAATCCAAAAATTGCAATATCATTCAATTCAATGTGATAATGTGCAACAGAAACTACAAAGACACAAGTGCAATGCAACAAACAGAGAACACTAACTATAAAAACTACTAAATCATTAGACAAAGATCTAACAGTACAAAGACTCATTCTAAATTGTTTCATTACATATTTACATACAGAATGGACAATCAGTTTACAACTAATAAAACATTGTCGAAAGTACAGTGTTCCTGTGTTATACTGAAAACATTTATATTCCTAAAATAATTAGAAAAAAATGAAACACTTGAAAAAAAAAATTAAAAATCAATATATAACAGAAGCATTTTTTATCTTGCAATCAACCACATATACACCCATAATCAAAAGAGAAAAATGTATAGCCATTGAACAATAGCAAAACCAACCTAAGTAGATCACAAATCAACATAATATACACAAACAGATCAGAAAGGACAATTACCTATTGAAAAGGGTTGCAGTAGCCGACATAGGCAAATGAGAGGCAGGAAAGATTCAATGATCAAAGCAAGCTTAATTACATTTTATTGCTTTAGATTTCAGTACATAATTCGAATGTATAGCACATAGCTATTATGCTCTCAGCATTTACAGCAGCTATATAAAGAAAAGACTGAAGTTTCAAAGACCGGTGATAGTGCATCATTCCTCTAACTACAATACCAAGAAAATCAGTAGCAGTGACAATTTGAATTATCAATCGTTTGCAACTATATTTTCATATATTCTGAAAAAAAAACTGTACACATGAACAGGGGCTGATCCGGGAATTTTTTTAGGGCTAGCCATCGATAATTAATAAAAAAACAACGATTCTAAAATATAGGCTTCTTGAATTGTTGAAATTGAGTCAAGAATAGAAGCATTTGGTTCCATGAATCTTGGTATAGCCAGAAAAAACTTTCGCATTCTACAATTTAAATAAACTTAATTAAATTTAAGAAGTTCCTATTAAATATATTACTTTAAACTTGATAAAGTAAAAATAGAACTTTACACATTAACTCGTATAAGCATTCCATGACATATTAAAAACAATGAATATCAAAAGACACCTCTCACATGATCATATTCTTAATAAACTGGCATTGCAAAAATCCACATAAAAGATATATTAAAAAATTATAATAGAACACATTGATATAAATGAAATTATAATGTTTATGGCCTCACACTAATTCATATTCTCAGAATCTTAATTTACCCCTCTTTACCTCCATGGTGTTAATTTGACTACCTTTTTTAATCAACAAAGCAAAAAAATTATAAATACCACAATGTAATATTTTGCAAACCCTTACAAATCATGAGCCCTAAAATTCAGCATCCACACGCAATGACAACACAAATTCAATCAGCAACAAACACAACAAAATAACAACTCAACACTACTAAAAGGCCATCAACAACTTCAACTCTGAATCACCAAAAAAACCATCCCCGAACTACAGCACTCCTCCTCCTAAATCAGCTACTCCAAAAAAAAAACCTTAATCTTCTCTTGTTACCATCCAACTAATTTAGGTTCGTAAATTTTAGGTCTGAATTTCAATTCAAGAAAAATCAACAAAAATAGTGATGAGAGTTAAGATCTTACCTTGAGTAATTGAGTTGCCGTGAAACGTGATGAAGAAACTTGCTTGCTGCCGGCGAAGGGAGTGGTGGCTGCCTGCTGTTCGAAGCCTATCGCGCAGAAAAAGAAGAAAAAAAAGAGGCGAAAGGGAGTGATTATAAACGGATTGGGCTGGCCCAAGCCTTGTTGTTGAACTTGTCACACACAAGGATAAATGGATTGGGCCAAGCCCAAACTTGTGGCATACCAGATATAAAAAATAAATTAAAATTCATGGTGTTCCAGTTGGGATACGCACACAGGTTCTCAGATAAACATTAATGAATCTAATCTTATACCATCAAGCTAGGTTATCACATATTCAAGCTATTCTTTTTACCCCTTAGTTTCTCCCCTGAACACATCAACACTGAGTGACAGAGCTAGCTTTTTCAATGAGGGGGCACCGAATTTTTCGGTGTCAATATGTGACTGTAAAAAAAGTAAAGGGGGGGGGGGGCACAACTACAAAATTAGAAGGAATTAAGGGGTGTTTTTGAAATTTTTTTGAAAAACATACAAGTATTTTTCAAATTGAGGGGGGGGGGGGGGGGGGGGGGGCACGTGCCCCCTGGGCAGCATGTGGCTCCGCCCTTGTCAACATTGTCAGGATTCTCAAATTTGAACCCAAAATATTAATACCCAACTTTAGTAATAACACACACAAGAACAAATCAACTCAATTGAAATAGCTTTACTGAAATAAATAAAAGTAACGATGGAATTACAGAGACGAAAATATCCAACTTGCTCCAAGTTGGGGCTGCCATGCTCCAAGGCCTCTCCTCTCTACAATCTTCTCGATAACCCTAACAATAACCCTAGACTTTACTAAATACCTCAAACATCTACGATGGTCCCCTCTCTTGCCTGAGCTGCCCTCTTGTGAATGGATATGCTCTGTACCATGAGCTGGAGTTTGTCCTCTTCTTCAACCTGCGCACGTCCAAACGAAGAAACCGTGTTCTCTTTCCAAAACGGCGACGTTATGCTTCAATGGGATTAATGACCTCATGTGGGCCGTGATTCTTAGGCCCAACTTCTTCCTCTTCTGGCCCACGATCTTTCCTGATCCTAACAATGCTCTCCCCTTCAACAAGACTTGTCCTCAAGTCTAAAAAACTCCACTTGGAAATGCACTGAGCTGAACAATACTAATAATAGGCTTTGCAAATTTTGCCACCACTTGTTCAATCCCCATTATAGAAAGCACACGACTCTCAAGTCCTGGTATACCCTGAGATGAGTCCTTAGTTGAAATGCATATAACCAGTACACATTTTAGTGGTTTTGGCCTTGAGTAATTAATCTCATTACTAACTCCATCACTTAGAACACCAGAATCTTGAATAGACCAACCTTTTTCAGTATGCTTTTCCTTTCTCCAAAGAGCTTTTGTAGCAAACTTCTTCTTGAACCCAATCAAAACCAACTCACCAACTTGGCCTTCAGTTTCCAAACACATGGTCCTACTACTTTTCTTAGATTTGAGACGGCTTGTTTGCAGGAGAGCACCATCAAAGGAATTGATCAACTCATTGTCTGTGCCAGTATCATCTCCTTCCACACTTTTAACGGACTTTCCGTCTTGAGTAAAGCTCATGCAATAAACATCTCTAGGATGACCAATAAACTTTTGTGTTCTTTTCTGATTTGAGCAACTAAAAATCTTCATATGTCCCGCTGCGGTTGCTAATATCTTCTCATCTTGTGACAAAACCATAAAAGGAGTTGGTTTTGTAGATAATTTAAATTTCCTTGATAGGCTTCCAGTAAGGGATTCAATTTCACAAACCATCTAATCAGCACCAATAATGAAGACACATAGGTTGTGTGTTGAAGATGAAATAAAGCCAACACCTCCATGATGATAGTCAACAACCCTCCATTTTAATTGACTTGTAGAAACATTAAGCGCCGGATCATCATGAGTGTGAGGGATTGATTCCATAGCTCGCTGTCCTTCAAAAACATCCCATAACAAAATATATTTTTTTTGTAGAAGAACAATTTCCATGCACACATAGTCTCATCCAATGATATACTTAAGAAGCCATTACTACTAGCAGTGGAATGGAGGACCGTGATAGTATTAGAATGCTCAAAGAATGTTAAAAAGCAAAAGCCTGAGGAGAGTATCCAAACCTTGGCTCCACTGGCATCAACTTTAATTTCTGAGAGTTGTGAATCAACCAAGTATACAAGACAATTCACATCGAAATAATTCTTCTGCTGCTTCAGTATATAACTCTCTTACCACTACTCTCACACAAGGAACCGACCAAGTCTTGCACAACCACATGTTAACCAATTTCCAAGCTCCTTAAAAACTGTAGTAGTAAGCTTCTTTCTTGACATTGATAAGAGCTGAATGCACACAATATCAGGCATCTCATACAGCCCAAACACACCCTCATTCAAATACATCATTGAATCAAACAAGTTATGCTCTTGCCACAATGTAAGTTTTAGTGCATCTTCATGTTAAATTCTGGAGGCATTAAGATCTCGAATCTTTGTCCTATCTTTGAGGGTCACAGAAGTAACTGCATCTTCTCTGGGATATAAATTCACAA
Organism: Erodium maritimum; assembly: GCA_963921825.1. Classification (NCBI taxonomy): domain Eukaryota; kingdom Viridiplantae; phylum Streptophyta; class Magnoliopsida; order Geraniales; family Geraniaceae; genus Erodium; species Erodium maritimum. Next base: position 23,193,913 of record OY997596.1, on the reverse strand, counting down.
ACGAGCTCCACTTATCACTTGACTCGAACCCAACATCGAATTCATTTGAGACCTCATGACCAATAGAATCATCGTATACAAACTCACTTAGGAACTCCTCTTGACCCAGAAGGGCCAGAACACAATAGATCTCATCATCTCCCCATTCCTCTTCAACCAAGAAAGCCCCATAATGTTCTCTATTTTTTTGTTCAGATTCACTCTTTTGAAAAATCCTACAGAGCACAAACGCATCATGAGCTAGGACATCTTTCCCGAGCTCCTCATAATTTAAAGCATCATCTTTAGTAACTCCGCCCTTCCTAAGGTAATAACCTCGTTGGTCCTCATCTCTGAATTTTGGACGCCCCTTCTCCTTACTGGTTTTAAGACCTTCTTCATTTAAAAACATAACCTGTCCACCCGCTGAATTTAGCTCTTTGGTGCCAATCTGCATTTCTTTTCCACATAAAAGTCTATTATAATCTACCATGAGCTGTAGAAAGCCATATTTGATCTTCATGCAACTTTCCACCTTGTGAAATTCGAGATGTATTGGTTTTCTCAAACATGCACCCTCAGCTACTTTAGAGAATGTATCATTGTCAAGAATATTACCGGTTTCCCATATACATTTAATAGACCTCTTCTTCCAAGATTTCGTGGCACTATAGGGATTCATGAACCACTGTTTTGATCCCTTCATCATAATATTCCCCCATGTGTTGAATTAGGATAATTACAAAACAAGGGACCAAAATTAGCAAGGAAGATTATCATACACTTGTAATTAGGTTTCTCATTGCCGAGAACCCCATACAAACCCTCTCTAAGGTACATTGGAGCTTCACACTCTTTTTTCCAACCTAGAACTTGATCTGAATCCTTAAAGAAGGCCTCAAGCTTTATGTCCCCAAGCTTAATAATAAACTGAACATCTCCCCATAATTGAATCAAATAATCTCTATACCACTTTTTAACTCTACCCCAAATGTTCATACATTCTTCCAACAACATAGACCTTTCATAACTTTCTGGGGTCTAAAGTAAATCAGAGAAAATGTACCCCACAACTCCCTCATCAACATACATTTCATCTCTCACCTTAACCTCTTCAGACACCTCATTTTCTTTCTCAACCTGATTCATAAACTCTCCTTCACTTCTTTTTAATAACTTTTATAACTTTCCCAGCCTAAAGTTTTCATCTCTACCTTTCAACCCTTCCACAACACACAATGTACCAATACCCGTAAGCCAATTCATAGCACCATCAACACATTTGTTTAAAGCGTGTAAAATTAATTGAAGCTCATAATATGATTGCAAATTTCTACTCATAAGTAATTTTAATGGTGATACCTCATTTGTTGTCTCAGTTAGTGAATCGAACACAAGAATTCCAATTTCTGGTATAAGCAACCAATGCTCATTCTCTCCACTGTCAAGCCATTCCTCACCTCTAAGTGTTGGCACCTCCACTCTCTTCTTCTCCAACAACCATTCGACCTCATTATGCTTTCCATTGTCTTCAAAAATAAATTGGTGAGACCATCTAAGTACATATAGTAGCCATTGTTGTGTGGTTCAACTACAAATAAGCCCTGAATAGTCTGCAAAACTTGAGCCATTGCATGCAATTCCTCCATCTCCCGTTGGTGATGCTCCTTCTTCATTGTTTTAGCCTTCATTCTTTTTTCGGAGTTCACCCTCCATTTCAGCTTGTCGTTGCTACTGCTTCTTGACCTCCAAATCTCCTCTGATTTCATACTCACGTTTTTGCTACTAGTTGATACAATCGACCATGGCATTCATCTCTACTCTAAGATGTTGTGTCTCCAACCACCATGGAATCCTACGAAGTTACTCCTCCTTCTTCTCCAAATGAGTAATCAAATCCTCCTGGATTCGATCACACCTTCCGATCCCCTTTTCCATCCACGCAATTTGTGAAATCAGCTCAAATATCTCCATGTCGCTGAATCGTCGGTTCTGATACCAGAACAAATCTACTCTGATTATCAAATTTGAACCCAAAATATTAATACCCAACTTCAGTAATAACACACACAGAATAAATCAACTCATCTGAAATAGCTTTACTGAAATAAATAGAAGTAACTATGGAATTACATAGACGAAAATACCCAACTTGCTCCAAGTTGGGGCTGCCTTGCTCCAAGGCCTCTCATCTCTACAATCTTCCCGATAACCCTAACAATAACCCTAGACAATACTAAATACCTCAAACATCTACGATGGTCCCCTCCCTTGCATGAGTTGCCCTCTTCTGAATGGATATGCTTTGTACCATGAGCTAGAGTTTGTCCTCTTCTTCAACCTGCGCATCGTCCACACGAAGAAGCGTGTTCTCTTTCCGAAACGGTGACGTTCTTCTTCAATGGGATTAATGACCTCGTGTCGGCCATGATTCTTGGTCCCAACTTCTTCCTCTTCTGGACCACGATCTTTCCTGATCCTAACAAACACATATCTGTTGAACATAGACAAGCACATCAAATTAAGTTAATTAACCAACCAAATGATTCTTGCTGACTAGAAAAAAAATAGTATTTCAAGGTTTCAGAGAAACTCAAATAGACAAATGAATGAAACAGTGTTAGAACAAAAAAGAAACGCTAATAAAAAAAATTCAACTTGAATTTTGATGAAGAACCTCTCTTTTCACAGGCCGTGTATGAAAAACATCAGCAACAAAGAAAACCCAGAACGCACAAAATCAGTATCTTGTGTTCACAAAGCCGATATTTACATTTGCAGCTCAAAACGAGACGATACAGTAACAAATTAACATTTCGACGCCCAAATTAAACCCTAATTCAATTAGGCAAATGCTGAACAAATATAAATTGAAATTCGGTTGAACAAAAATTATGCATAAAACGGATACACTGAGTTGTGTCTATTGAGACGAACAATACCTGTAAAAATTCGATCTTTTGCAAGAATCGTCGAAGAGGGTCCTCCCACAGTTCGAAGGCTCTGCCAATATCTAGGCTTTGAATCGATGTGTCGTCCCAATCGAGACAGGCTACGGACCCGCAGTTCCGTCCGAGTTTTTTCGCTGGTGCTGACTCGCTCCTTCAGTAACTAAGAAATCAGCTGAAGAAGGAAGCACCAAAGGGTTGAGATGAAATGAAGTCAGTCACTTTGTGGGCTTTCAGATGACGGTTTATTCCCATCTTGAAAAGCCGGTTAATGGTCTTGGGCTTGACTTTTCAACCTCCTAAGCTAAACGCATTTGGCCTGATTATCCAATATCCCTAACGTGCCAAACAGACTACCGGTCTTTCGAACTCGGTAACAAGTGAGTCTTGCATTGTCTTTTGTGATGTTTGTTTATGTGGATGAAAATGCTATTGAGAGCATTTACTACGGCTTGAGTGATAACCCCAAACATGGCTCTCTCATCGCTTCTCATGAAGTTTGGTGATTGTCGGAGTCTCTTTAGCCTATATGCGGCCAATGTCAACTTCTGGGGCTACCTACCAAATATTTTCGGTTATTTCCCGAACCTAAGGTGATCGATTTCTCCTACAATCACCTTAGTGGTGTCATACCTCACACCCTTGTTGCCCTCCCTAATCTAGTGTCTCTTAATTTGTCCCACAACAATTTTTCTGGGCTGATTCCTCATTTCCATTCCCATCCGAACGAGTCGATTGTCCTGGATTATAATCCCTTTCTTGTCCCATAATCCCTATCCAATTTTTTGAAATCATTCAAAGCAGGTTCACTTATCGGTTTTGCGGTGGCTACAAACATAATATTGATTTCAGTTGTTGGTTATTTGTGTTTGAATGTTGGTGGAGGTGGAGGCAGAGGTGGATCTAGGAATATAATTTAGGATATGACATCGATCATTACTAAATGTGGTACAAAATAAATGAAAATGACATTCATATGCAAAATACGTGCAAACTTCGTGCAAGAAAGATCTTAAAATGGCTATAACTTTTTCATACGAACTCCGATTTAGACCTGTATGATATCAAATCGAAGGCAACTGAAAATTATACGATTGTATATATATAAAAATTGGATAAGGGTATTCCATGAGATATCCTATACCCCTCTAAATCCGCCCCTACACATGAAAGAAAAATGTAGAGATAATCGAAGTAGAACCTAGTATCGGTGAATCAACCCCAAACACTAAAGAGTGTATATTAAATTAGATTCGAGAATTACCTTACTCCATTAACAAAGAAGATGACTGCGATGCTAGTTTTGGTGGAGAGCAACCACCTTGGAGTGTCCGACCTCGTGTTCTGCTTAAAATATGATAAGCGGCGATGCAGCTTTCATTGTAGAAGACGAACGATGACGCTTCCCTGATGGAGAAGCCTATGAACAGAAACGACGGTCGGAGACGCCTTAGCGACGGTAGAGAATCGTATTGCTCTGACGAGAGTGAATAGAGGGAGATGGGATTAGATGAGAAAGAGAGGGAGTCATGGGAGACAAATCGTGGGATGAGTTTGATTGTGTTAAAAAGACATTAAAGCCCTTCGTACTTGTAAATTTATACTTTTAAAAAATTGAAATAATTGGTAATTACTAAAACTATCACTATAGATGGGATTAATTTTTTTTTTTGTATTTAACTTTTTTTTTCTAGTTTAATCTAATATTGTTAACTTTTCATACAATAAACGTCGAATGCCCAAAATAATCTTTATTAACCATCAAAATTTGAAAAACATTGTTCTAACAAATTTTCATAAATTCTTAAGGGTAAACTACAAATGCATACCCTTAAGTATGCACATTTAACCGATGAATACCCTGAAGTTTAAAGTTAACTGATGCATACCCTGAAGTTACGAGTTGTAACTCAAAACCCCTATGTCAGCTAAAATGACGAAAATACCCTCAACTACACTTCAATAATTATGTTAAAAAATTATTTAAAAATTACTTTTGCTATATATATATATATATTTACTTATTAAATGACTTCATTTTTATTTAAAAAATCACTTCATTTATATTTTTAAAAAATTATTTAAAAAAATCATTGAGGGTATTTTCATCATTTTAGCTGATAGAAGGGGTTTTGAGTTACAACTAGTAACTTCAGGGTATGCATCAGTTAACTTTAAACTTCAAGGTATTCATCGGTTAAACGTGACAACTTCAGGGTATGCATTTGTAGTTTACCCAATTCTTAATTATTTTTAATCTTATTTATTTTATTATATTTTTAGTTTGATTATTAATTATTTATTTAAATTTTCAATTTATTTAATATTTTATTTTTAATTTTTAATAGTTCATTTTCATTTATATTTTAAGTTTATTTATTAATTTTTCTAATAAATTTCAGTAATTATTTTAAAATTTTAATTCTTAATATTTTTTACTTTAATTTTTAATAGTTCATTTTCATTTATATTTTATGTTTATTTATTAATTTTTCGAATAAATTTTAGTAATTATTTTTAAATTTCACATGTTTGTACTTTAATAAATATTCATTAAAATTTATTTTTTAATTTGAATTATTTTTTATAAATTTTCATAAACCTTTTTATTGAATATTTATTAATTGCATCAATTTTTTTTAAAATTTTCTTTTTCTTTCTTCCAATTTTCATTAATCATTTGTTTACTTAATTTTTCAATTCTATAATTTTTTGCATGAACATATTCAACAAATTCATCTTAGATCTAAATAAAAACCCACAACCCCCAAATCAAAAACCCAAATCGAAAACCCACAACCCCTAAATCGAAACCTACAATCCCTAAATTCAGATTTGTTCAAACAAAAAACCGACCAAAAATTGAAACCCACAAGCCCCAAAATTTATATTTGTTCATATACCCCACCTCCAAACTGAAACCCACAAGCCCTAAAATTCATATTTTTTAAATAAAAACTCCACCCCAAACTGAAACCCACAAGTCCCAAAATTCATATTTGTTCAAACGAAAACCCCACGCTATGGAGGTTGTGGTGTGGAAGTGGGAGGGTGAGAAAGAGAGAGAGGAGGAGGTATGGAGGTTGTGGCGTGGAGGTGGGAGGATGAGAGAGAGAGAGAGAGGAGGAGGAGGAGGAGGTGTGGTGGAGAGGAAATGGAGAAGAAGAGGTATAATAGGATTTTTGGATTAAGTTTTAATAAAGAGTTCTTTAGATTAGGTTTTAATAAAAGGGGTAATTTATGGATTTTTTTTTATAAATATAACAGCATGTGTTGTGCACATGTTTAATTTTCGTCCATTTTGGATGGAAAAAGAGCAAAGTGAAAAAAAAAAGTTGGGGGGGTTAAATGTAAAAAAAAATACCTACGGGGGAATGTGAAAAAAGAAGATAATAAGATAGATTATGTGTAATTTTCTCTATATTTTATTTTGAGCATAAAATAATTTTATTAATTATCCAAAGTAAGGACACTAGTGAGGACATGCGGGAGAAATCCCAAGGTTCTACAAGATAGGACGTAGATTATGCCTTCTAGCTAACCAGTGGGCGATATTATTCGCCGATGTTTTTAATAATTCGAGTTTTGAATCCTCAATTAGAGAGAGAAAGAGTTGCATATCTTGAATGATGTTACCAATCGGTGAAAGAGAAAGAGCTAGATAGTCATCGTTTAACACTATCTCACGCCTAAGATATATCTTTCCAAACCCTAATGAAGATAAATCCCGGTGAACCTCGATCGAGACATAGGTACCGAGCACCTCTTAGCAACGATCTCCATCGTCAAAATTGTTCGCACTCCACTTGAAACGATGATCTAAGCATGCATTGAGTTGGTCTCAAGCACGACTTGTCGATCCATTAGATGGAAGCCCCACCTTGAGCACAACAATAAAGCTCTTGGTGGTTGAGTTCATTGGACACTAACACTGATAAGTAGTTGGCAGATAGATCATATCCGTTGCCTAAGAAGTCGTATTCATCAGCCAAATTCCTAACTAGCGGATGCATCCGTCGGATAAGATCCGTCATGTAAGAACCGCCCCCGGTCGAACCGGTGAAATTTGGCGAAAGTTGACTTTTCGCCGGAAAAGTCACCCGATGACTCCGGGAGTCATTCAGGACATTTCCAGGACCCAAAAGCTTAGCCGTCGTTACAGTTAGCTTAGTTGGATCGTTTCCTTTCTAATGACTACTTTTGTGAATAAGTCAATCGCGGGTCAAACGGGATCAAATTAGAGACTAAGTCGGATTAATTTAAATGTGTCAGAATTAATTGAGGGTAAAAGTGGACCCCACATGGACACTTGTCCATGGTGGCTTGGAGGAGAAGAAAATGGTCTAGAAAGACCCATTTAACCCTCATTTTTGGGCATGAGAAGTAAAAGGGCAAGGGGGCATTTTGGGGATTACACTTCTAGGTTTAAGACCTCACTTGAGAGCATTTTCAGTCCATGTTGTAGTGTTGGCCGAATTTTTGGGTAGAAGAGAGAGAGAAAGCCATTGAAGCTTAAAGAAGAAGAAAGGAAGGAAAAGGAAGGTCTTTGCTTGGTTTTCATCTCAAATCTCCTCAAAAACTTCATATTCCTCTTCCTCTATCTAATTCCTAAGCTAAATCTTCAATCAAAACTCATTTTGATGAAGTTTAAGTTATGGGTTTGATAGAAAAAGCATGAACTAGGTTGGGTTTCCTTGGGTTTAAGATTTTTTTTTGTTTAGATGATTGATTCATGAAGAAAAGTGGTAGATTGTGATAGAAATCAATTAGGTTTTTGTTGTTTTGATGAAACCCAACATGGGTATTGAAGTATTGAGGTTTATGGGACTGATTTGGAGGTTTTTGGGGGATAAAAATGGAGTTTTGAGGGGTTGATTTCGTGGAGAAGAAGCTGGAGGAAGAAGAAGGACGGAATTGTCAGACCCGTCCCGGATCCATGACGGGGACCATGATGGAGTGCGTCACGGCTCCGTGACGGAGGCCATGACGGCACACGTCACGGTTCCGTAACGTCACCCGTGACGGTGAGCATCACGGTTCCGTGACTCGAACCGTCACGGAGTCCGCCAAGGCTCCGTGACCCGAACCGTGATGGATCAGAATTGGGCCTTTTGGGTCCATTTTGGTCGTTTTCGGGTATTTAGGGAGGTTATCTATAACCGAGCCTTTTGGGGGTTAATTTGGGATGTTTCCTCTTTAAACCGCCCTTAAATTACTATTAATTCTTGTATTACTTGTGATCTTAGACGTTGTTCCCGAGCACGATGGAGGAGGCTACTAGGCGGCTTGCCAACGCAAATACCGGTTTAATTACGGAAAGTTACTAGTATGCATATAGGTTATGAACAATCGATATAATATAGAATCGTATGTAGGATGTGAATAACTAGCGTAGTCATATAAAGATGGAACCACTTGCGGGTCATGTCGTGCTCGTAAGTGTGGGAATTGTTGTGCTGTAGTATCACATGTGGGTCCCTGGTTGGGCCCGTAGGATTGCGTGTTGGTTGTGTTGTGGTGATTGATGACTTGTAATGCTTGATATGTGGTATATCCGTTGTTGAATCGAGGATCATGATATGATATGCTCGGTATGATATGTTGGTATGATATGTCTGGTATGATATGTTGGGTATGACGTGAACTACTTCCTTGTGATATGATCGGGTGATTGATAGACCGATGTGATGTGTTTCGGTAAGATTGTGTGGTAATGATATACCGTGTGTTCCGGTAAGATACCTATACCGACGGAGGATTCCGGTATAGGATATCTAGACCGATGATGTGTTCCGGTATGATACCTATACCGACGGAGGATTCTGGTATAGGATATCTAGACCGATGATGTGTTCGGTTTGATATGTTTGAGGATGTTGTTCCGGTCCAATATCGTGACTGATGTTGTGCCAGTTCTGGCATGATATGTTCCGAGGAGGTGTGTTCCGGTCCGATATCTATATCGATGGATGCTTCCGATATATATATCAAGACCGAGGCTTCCGGTATGATATCTATACCGTGGAGGATTCCGGTATAGGATATCCAGGCCGATGATTGGTTCCGGTGCGATACCTGTGCTGCATGTGCGATTACGGTACATGGGATCTAGAGCCGAGGAGGGTGCTCCAGAGCAATGTTTATACCGTACCCCGGGATGGTATGTGTGATGTGATTTGTGCCCCGTGTTACGCGAAGATATACCCGACCGATGAAGGATTCCGGTCCGTTATATTATGAGTTACCCCGAGGAGCCGTGTCCCGGGAAGATGTCTAGGCCGATGTGAGTTCGGACGACGTGATAAGTCGGGTTGTTGATAGTCGGCGCATTGTTCTGGAATACCATAGGTGGTAGTGATTGCTAATGATACTACTATGTGTGTTGATCTGTGTTGACTGCTGTGATTGCTTACGCATATTATGTGATCTTCTGTGAATTTTAATATAGTCATACCTGAGTTCTGTGTATTGTCGTGCGAGTTCGCACGTGTGGTCGGTTATGAGATAACCGTGGGCGTTGTCCATTGAGAATTGTTAGGCGACGGGTGCTGAGAGAATAGTTGAGAAGAAATGTATGAGTTCGGTTCAGTGTTGAGTTTGATTTATGGGTTGTACCCGAGTGAGGGTCAAGCGTTATTTGGATTACTTGTTTAATTGATTCGTAGTTATTGTGCTTACTAGTATGCCCTAATTGGACGGTTACCCGTGGTGGTGAGCGGAAGCTCATCCCCTTCAGTACTTTTTTCCTACTGAGCGAAAGCTCACCCCCTTCATTACTGTTTTACAGGTTTCGATCGTGAGTTGGTTTAGAGGACGTCTCAGATCTGGGGAGCCTGACTAGAGTCTTTATTTGTGGGTTGTTTAGTGACGTACCTTCTTTTGTATTAAACTTCGTTTTATTGTGGTATTTTATCAGGATTTATGAGTTTGAACCATTGTTGGAGCTTATTTCATTTAAACTTACTTCATTTATGATTATATTTTAGTTCACGTCTCGAGTCCAGTCAAAACTGGATTTGGGGCGTGACACGTCAGCCTGATCGCGTGTGCCAAGTATTTGACCAACTGATCAAAATATATGTCGGTAGTGACTGAACTTTATACACAAATTGGATCCGTTGGTAAAGTAGTACACTTTGCCCACATATTGGATTTGTTGCTATAGTTCAGTCCCTTTACCCACGGATGTGATCTGTTGGTAAAGTAATACACTTGACCCACGAATGGGATCCGTAGGTAAAGTGTACTACTTTACCAACAGATGATATCCGTTGGGGAAGTTTTACACCTTAGTCACATATGGTATATTTTTGTGTAGTACTAAACCTCACCCTCGGATAAGATACGTTGGTGAAGAAATAAACCCTACCCACGAATTCTATTCGTTGGGCAATAGTTTTCCAGAATAAAAAAAAAACATTTTGTAAATGCTGCACCCAATCGTCCATTATAACTTATATTTGGTTTGTACATGTGCACACCTGTTATCACATTCCAAATACTGCATAAACACATAAAATTGTTCAACACAATGCACAATTATTCGTTTTACAATAGTCCACACATGCAGATAAAGAGTTTCAACAAACAGTGTTCAATAGTTTTATCAAACACAATAAAATAAATAATGTTTGGGTGAAAATGTTGAGGTATGTCGTTACTACTTGGGGGTTAAATCCGGTGGTGCTGAAGATGGAGTAGCTGAGGAAAGGATGGTAAATTGTTGGGGCGTAAACATTGTGAAAATATCTTGAAGCTTGGCATGTTGTGTTGCTGATGAGCATAGATTTGTCATATCTAATTTGGCCATTTCCCCTATATATTTTTTTTGTGTATTTAGCGTTTAGTAATAACTACGTCAAACCTCGTTCTTAGTCGATATTTTCAAGTGATAAAAAATATATTCATGATTGGTCTATTTTGTAGACCACGAAAATAGAAAATCATTGGCGCAAGAACGAGGTTGATCGGAGGTCTAGCGGAGCGGGAATGAGCAATAGAAGTTTTAAGTTAGATTTGGAAAAGGTGGACCCACGACCAGTTCCAATGTACCGCAGGTGCACGCTAGCTCTGTGCGCGCGCGAATGTGGTCTGTGTGTTTCGTTGACTGCGCAGGTTGATTGAACCCTGGCCGATGATCAGGCCGGTTGCACGCCTCCTCCGCTGCACACGCCAGCACCCTTTTTCTATTTTTCTTTATTTTATCCTATTGATCTTTATATATTAGTAGCATAGGCACTATCACAGTTCAAACAAAAAAAAGACATGGGCGTCCAAAGAAGGGACAGTCAAAAGAAATTGTTCCTCCAACTGTTGTTTATCGGACATGAGCTAAAACCTCGGCTGAAAAAGGAGGCATCTCGGGACGGTTTGTTGTTGACATTGCTAAGAAGAATAGCTCGGGTAATTATGTTTACTCCAAGAAATTTGGACATAAGGTTGTTACCCTCTATCCAATGGCTCTCGAATAGATCAATTCTTTAGACGCATCGTAGCGTCTTGAGGAGGACGTCGAGGTTAGTGAGGACGAGGAGTACACTGACCAGATTGCAGGAAAAGCTCTACCACCTATTTCGGTCTCTAACTGGATTATTTGTCTAAACTCGAAAGGCCACAGGCAAAGAGGGTGGCACTTTGATTGTTGCTTTTTGCATGTGTTTTTTTGTTGCTCTTTGTAGCTGTATTGGTTTGAGGAAAATGTCTTTTCTTGAGGATCGTTTTCTTGCTTCGTTTTAGACTCTTGTAGAACGAATTCTTAATAAATTTTTACTTATCAAAAAAAATTAGTAGCGTAGGCGGCATAAATACATCAAATTTTTTATCATACAATTTCAATTTCTAGTTTTGTTATTTTATTCTTTTCCTTTCTCTCTCATGTTCTTCATTTATTCTTGAGTGTTCTTCATATTGGGGGCAATTTATACCACCTGAGGCCATAACTTTGACGATCCAAGGAGGTTTCAAGCATTCATGAGTCTCTTACCAGCTTCAACTTCTTCATTTTCATGTGTTGAAGTTTTGGAGAGTTGAAGATGGTGGGTTTGCACGCTGTAAGAGTTTTTTTATTTGGGTTTCCTAGGGGTGGGCATCGACCGGGGGCCGACAATATTTCCATTATCCGTAAACCAAATCGGAAGGACATGTTACATGGAATCTATAACCGTCACCGCACCGGGTTCTAACGGGCAACTTGAAAACCGGCCGTCACGGAGCCGACCGGTTACGGTTTTTAACCGACCCATTGGGCTTTCTTTTGGGTCTTTAATTAAAGCCCAAAAAATAAAAAATACATCAATTTCATGATATTATTTTTCACATCAAGACAATAAAACCCGATTATCATCTCTTAAAACCAAAATCGCAAGCATCTTTGCTATAAATCTTAGTCATCTTGAAATAAATACATTATCACAATAACGAAGAGTGTTTACCTCACATGAACAACAAAGCATTAGAGCATATTAGTTTCATTATTCCACAATTTAACTTGAACAACCAATTTACTACATGATTCTTTATAAGCAAATTTATGAATAAAAGTAAACTAATCTCCTATATTTTATCTATGCTAAGCTATTAATCTAATACTAGTGTCAACATTTAATTATTTAAAACCTCTTGTAATACTATAACCATCATATTAGTAAAACAAAACATAAATATTTTTATCGGTTTATAAAATAAAAAACCGTACCCACCCAAAATATTGTCGAGTTGGTATTTTTTTAATCGTAACCGTTAGCGGTGACACCGGTTCGGATGATTCCGGTGATGGGACGGCCGGTGACGGTCGGTTTTCGGTGATGGCCGGATATTTGCCCAGCCCTAGGTTTCTCAACCCAATCCTAGTTCTAATCTCTACTCTTCTCTGTTTTGTTGTAAAGCTCATATTTTTTTTGTATGCTTTAGTAGGGTTTGGATTCCATGACCTTGTACTCCATCTTTGGTCATAGGTGTTGTGTAAATGTTGATTTTCTTTAAATTGATGCTTGATTTTGTGGTTAATTTGATGTTAGTGATGTGTATGGCATGATTTGGGTGTATATCAAGTTTTAGGCTAGAGTTCGTAAAAATGCAAACTTTATCCATTTAGTGAACTTATCTATGATTTCCGACTTTCACATGTCTCGATTACCTATTGACGAGATAGAAATATGATAGGATGTGTTTTCTCGATTCTCTTGTCTATTTCAAGCCGACCGAACGATTTGAGGATTTTCCTCAATTGTTGTGTCTGCTATGTAGATTGATGTTTGGAGAAATCCATGATTCAATCTAGTTTGAGACGAGATTTCACTAGTATAGAATTTACTTACGCTTGTGTTTTACCAGAATATCGTGTTTCGATGTTCTACGTAGTTTTACTTGATTACCAAAATTATCTTGATCGGTGGTTCATGTTTTTCGAGAAGTGAACTAGGCGTAACTAAGTAGATTAATTTATTGATTTAGATTTTACTAACGCTTGTGTATTACCAGAGCTTCGTGATTCGTTGCTCTATTTATTTCTCCTTGATGATCGATTCATTCGGTTATCATGTTGATTGAACTATGCGTAGATAAGTAGTTTCGACAATTTATTTAGAGTCTTCTCATGCTTGTGTAGTACCAGAGTATCGTGATTCGATACTCTATTTAGTTCTACTTGATTTTCGGTGTTCATCATTCTTGATGGCATTCAGGAATTAGGAAGTGAACTAGGCGTAGTTCAGTCGATTCATCGAGAGGTGTAGCTATCTCTACGTGTAGTAGTTGGTAGCGAGAGGGACATGCATTCGTAATCGTTATCTCTTGTTCAAGGATCGATCAATCTTTGTGCAAGATCATAGAACTACACCGTATTTTATTGCTTTCCGATGATTGGTGGTTCGCATATCAGTTCGGGCAATGGTGTTATTACCTCTCCCCGTGACTAGTATATGGTTGATTTCATGATATCACATACATAGGAACTTAAGTGTTCTAAGACCATAAAGAAAGCATTATTTTATTTCACCTTCGTTAACCAAACCATGCGTTGATTTGAAATTGTGTTTACTTTTACCCGTGACCAACTCCTTGTGTGAATCAAAAGCTATGTGTCTTAGGTGGTAGCGTGTATATAGATTTCTCTTTTTTCTAAACTAAAACAACCATTTTACTTTCTTGTTCTTTATTTTCCCATTCGGGGATGTGGAAGTGACAGTCCACGTCCCTGGGTGTTAACAAAATACTAGTGATACATCTACTCCTTATGGGATCGACCAATACTTAACCGTCACATATATTGCTTGATGATCGTGTCTTGATGCACGTTAAAAGTGATATTTGACACATAGCCATTCCCACTCATCAAGATGGCGTCATTGTTGGGGAGTAATATGCGTCATTAGTATTTTGCACCTTTTTAGCTAGCTTAATTACCTTTGTGATCTTTCATGTTTGTTTGCCTCTTTTGTAGGCGATTCGAAGAGTTTTTTTTTTATCAGCAATTTTTGTTTTTTTTATTAAACCATGCTTTCGAAATGAAATGTCGGGTCAAGGGAAGTTCCCTCAGGTTGTTACAACAAAGAGAGGCCCCAATGGCCCCCAACCGGAAACTTGCCTCGCAAGTCTCAAAACAAAACAAAAAAGTTGTTACAATTCAAATCTGGCCTTACCGTGTAAGGCAAGACTACCCAGAACCCAGAAACAATTAAAAACCAACATCAAAACGTTAAACTCTCCCCTAAAAATATGCAGCAACTAATTAATCCCCCCCCCCCCCCCCCCCACAACTATTACTCTAGAGGTCCACAGGAAGTTACAAATCAGTTCAGAAAAGCTCCAACTACAGCAGCAAATCAAGACCTGTTTTCCTAACATTCTGCAGCAGAAGTAGTCCCCCAAAATAGCAAATATACAGCTCAACCCAACTCAATACAATTCTTGTACATCAGGAGGACCTAAGAAGCTACCGATGCTGAAATGCCAGACCCAAATGCACACTACCAGATTGAAAGTTGAAAAAACACAGGCCTTGTCTGCACCCAACCTCAGAAAAAACCACCAAACTTCAAATCAAAGAAATGCAACAAGAGCAACCAACAGTTAGACAAGACAAATAAGATCCAACCCTACCACAACGAAGAGGGTTAAAACACTCAGCCTACAGCTACCCTCACATAGAAAAATGTAATAAGGGGGAGAAATGAAGTAAAGAAACCCATACACCAAGACCAACAATTTATAACCCCAAACAGTAACAACCTTGCCTCACCAATCTAAAACTCAACTCAGTCCCTCCCAACCCAGCCCAAACCCAATCCCCCTAAGAAAAAACCCAAGGACAATACCAAACCCTGACCAGGATCCAGTCAAGTTCGATAGGCTACTACTAGGATCATTTAACCAGTTGAGGAATGAGAAAGAATGACCACTCTTGAACTGGGCTGGTAGGATTTGATAAGATTTACTTTGTATATGCTGCAAAACAATCTGAGAATTGGAAGACTCTCCCCTAAAGATGAGAGCATTTCTGCAGAGCCATATCTTCTAAAGGGTGATTGAGAATATAAGGGTCCAATACTTCCTCACTCTCCCAAGAGCCAAATCCTTCCAAGAAAGGAACCAGTGCAAAATATTATCAGGGAGAGCAGTAGAAATTCCCCACCAATCTAAACAGTGTAGCCAAATAGAGTTGCTCAAGTGACAAATGAGGAAGAGATGATCCAATTCCTCAGGTTCATCCTGACAGAACTGGCACCACACATTGTTGTTGTAAATACCCCTAGCCAATAGGAAGCATTTAGTAGGAACTGCCTTCGTACAAAGTAGTCAGGCAAATGCATCAATTTTTGGTGGCAAAAGGGGAGCCCAAAGAAGTGCAGGCCACTCCAAACTCTTTCCCACCCTAGCATCCAATACTTCATACATTTTGTAGTCTGAGAAACCCTTAGGATCAACCTTCCAAGACACTGTATCTTCTCCAAAAGTGAGAAGTTGAAAGATATTAAGATGATCACATAACACTGAGAAATGATCCAATTCCCAGCCCCTCAAGTCCCTCCTAAAAACAAGGATCCAGTCATCTGAAATCCAAAAATTGGCCACCAAGGTGTTATTCTGAGAACTGAGATGGAATAATCTTTGGAAGGTGAATTTCAGAGGTGTTTGTAGTAACCAAACATCTTCCCAAAATAAGACTTTGTCTCCAGAATTCACTGTCCAATTCAGTCACACTACTCCAAAAGCATTAGCAAAGCTGGGGCATTCCAGAAGAACAGAAATGTGTCTGAGAAAAGATTTATCATCATGTATCATCAATTTGCTTAAATCCCAAGCAGAAGCATCCCAACCATATTTAGCACACAACAAATGTTTCCACAGAGAGTCTTTTTCCAATGCAAACCTCCACCACCATCTAGAAAGTAGTGCCTTATTCATAATGTGTAAGTTTTTAATTCCCAAACCCCCCTCTACCATAGGTCTGCAGATCAAATTCCACTTGACCATGTGAAGAACGTTTTTGGTAATGGTTCCATTCCACAAAAATCTCCTATGCCAGCTGTCCATCTCCTTGATCACCCCTTTTGGAGCTCTATAAAGAGACATATAATACATTGGAAGAGAGCTAAGAGAAGACTTGATAAGTGTAATTCTCCCCCCAAAAGATCTAGCTCTAGCCTGCCATAAGTTGAGCTTGTTTTCGAACTTGTTGATCACTGGTTCCCAAGTCTTCTTCCTCTTGGGATTAGCCCCCAATTGAAAACCAAGATAGTTCAAAGGGAGTTCTAATTTTGAGCACCCCAAAATACAGCAAACATCCTCCACAAAATAGTAGTAGGGTTCATAACCATCACCTTAGACTTATGGAAATTAATTTTCAACCCTGTAGCTTTTTGAAGACAGTTGAGAGTGTGTTTCAGATTAGTGACTTGTTGAATACCAGCTTCTATAAAGATCAGAGTATCATCAGCAAATTGCAGATGGGAGATGACAGGGCTTTGATTATTGCATCTAATACCATTGAACATTCCAGAAGTGATCCTTTTGGACATTAATTGATGAAGTGATTAAGCCATAAGAGCAAATAATAAAGGAGAAAATGAGCATCCTTGCCTCAAACCTCTAAGTAATGGAAAATCAGTAGATGGAGAACCATTTATCAGCACTGAGGACCAAGACTTAATACATTCCGATATCCAATCCATCCAAAGAGTACCAAACCCCATGACTTGCAAGGTCTTAGTGAGTGCTCCCCAATGTATGTGATCATAGGCATTCTCAAAATCCACCTTCAGTACAATGACCTCCTGCCTGGTTCTTTTGATGTAATGTATCAGTTCTGAGGCAATTAATATACCATCAAGTATTTGTCTTCCTGGGATGAACCCTGACTGTACATCATGTACCAAAAAGTCCATAACCTTTTTCAATCTAGCAGCCAAGACCTTGGAAATAATTTTGTATGAGCTTGAAATGAGACTGATAGGCCTAAAGTCTTCAAATTGTTGCGGTGATCCCAGTTTGGGAATGAGAGTGATAAAGGAAGAGTTAATCCCTTTTCCAAGATTGCCTTTCTGTGCAAAATAATGTATGAAACTCATAATGTCCCCTTTGATAAAACTCCAACACACTTGATAGAATTTCATGGTAAAGCCATCTGGTCTAAGAGACTTGTCCTCATTGCAGGATTTGATAGCCAACCACACTTCCTCCTCAGAAAAATCTTTTTCCAATTCCAGGGCTTGAACTGATGTAAGAGAGTTGAAGGGCAAGGATGAGAGATCAACACAAACCTTAGCACTATTGAGGAACATTTTCTAGAAATGGTTTTTAGTTGCAGTCTTGATCAAAATAGGAGTGGTATAGGAGACTCCATCCTCAAGGATATAAGTAATTTGTTTTCTGAGTTGATTAAAATTAGCAACCAAATGGAAAAAATTTGTGCATCTATCACCTTCCTTGTTCCATTTATGTCTTGCCTTTTGACACCAAAGCTTGGCTTGCAATTTGATTTTTTGTATCAGTTTAGCCTTAGATAGAGATCGAAGAGCAATCTCCTAAGGGATTAAAGGCCTCACTTCTAATAAAGCATCCCTGGCTTGAATTTCTCCCTTGAGTATCTCAATGTCATTGTCTAACCAACCAAAAGTAGTGATGTTCCAACCTCTCAGAAAGGTCTTGTAGGCCTTCAATTTGAACCAAAGTCTATATGCTGGTGAACCTGTGCACTTAATTGATACCTAGAATGCCTTGGACTCACAGATAAATAAGGGATGACTAGTCCAAGCATTGATAAATTTAAATGTCCTAGGACCCCAATCCACAATAGGGTTGCATAATAGCATAGGTTTATGGTCAGAAATGCTTCTAGCCAGGCAAGATTGATTGAGGGAATTGAAAGTAAGTAATAACTGTGGAGAAACTAAGAACCTGTCTATTCTTGAGGCCACATTACCAATGCCAAACCAGGTGTATTTATCCCCATCCATATGTAGATCAATAAGCCCCAGGCATTGAAGGAAATTGTTGAATTCTCTCATGCTAGTTGTAAAGAATGTATGACCAGTTTTCTCTAGAGGGTCCAAGATAGCATTAAAGTCTCCTCCCAGTAAAAATGAGGTATAAAAGGAAGTGATTTTGTCCATAATATTAGCCCAGAGTAGTGTTCTCAAAGGTAGAAGACAAGGAGCATATATGTTAGCAATAGTAATATTCAGATTGGCCTCCACAAAATTCCCAGACCAATAGATAACATGTTCATCTATCACATAAGAGTGTAACTGAAACACCTCCTTCTTCCTAATTGTGATCACCCCACCAGCATTGCCAATCGCAGGCAGGAATAAAGCTTCCCAAGAGTGAGAAAAGCCACAAGCAGAAATAAAGAAATCATGCAAACTAGACAACTTAGTCTCTTGTAGTAACACCATAGACAGATGCTTATTGGAACATAAACCCCTCAGAACCCTTCTCTTCTGTCTAGAAGAAGCTCCCCTCATATTCCATGAGAGAATCATCATAGTGAGGAAAGGTTTAGAGTGTGGATGGAATTGTTAGGAGAAATCTGGCCCTCTTCTAACTCTTCCAAATCACAAAATTCATCCTCAGTATTGGTCTCCAAATCCACTGCTTGATTAACTTCTAACTCAAGATTGTCAAACTGTTGTGCTACTAACTCATCTGAGAGATAAGTCTTGAGGCCCAAGGCTTTACAGTAGTCCTGAGTACCCGCTCCTCCCAATTCAAAGACTTGTGTATTTTTAGCACTGTTGGAATTTATAGCCTCAATGGTGATGGTAGTTGCAACTTTTGCCTTTGATCTAGTGTTGTAGGCCACTTTGGTAGATGTTTTTTTCTTCTTGTATTGAAGCCCTTTGTTAGTAGAAGTGAACAGTGGCAACTCAGAATTAAAATGACTACCAATTGGGGTAATTAATTTTGAATTAAGTGTTCCCTAAAAAATTAGAGGGCTAATTGAGGGTGTCAGTAAATTGAGACCCATGAAGCTAATCTCATTAATGCCAACAGTTTCCAAAGTGGTTCCTTGTCCTTGTACCTGTTGAAACATCCCATCCCCAACTGCTCTTAGGGTTTGAAGTTCAATCTCCAACAATTGAGACTGATTAACTACAGTTGGGACGGGAACAGTGACTAATGAATTTGAATTTTCCTCCCCAAACGAATCTGGAGGTGATTGGAAGAGTTGATCCATTTAAATATGGAGCAGAGTTCTTACCTGGAGAATTCAAGAAGGCAACATCTTCATTCACTTGGCTTGCAACTAGGAGAATCCCCCCGCTTCTCAATTGAAGTCCAATTGTAGCGTCTACATTATAAAGGGGCGGTATTTCTAATCCTTAAAAACTTGGGTTATATACTTTTTGGTACCCAAATGTTTCATCCACGGACGATTTTGGTACTCTTATGAATTTTATTCCTATTTGGTACCCTAATGTTCTGTCCACGAACGATTTGAGTTAATGAGGTTAAAAAAACTAACAGAATAATATGAAATGACCATATTACCCTTATATTGATTTAGTTGACTTTTGACTTTTATGTAAAAATACCATTTTACCCTTATATTGACTTTTGACTTTATATTTAAACTTATTTGTTAATGAGTTTTTTATTTTTTCAAAAAAATAAGTAATTTTTTATTGATTTTTTTTATTAAATTTTTTATATATATATTTCGAATTTCTTATTTATTATTTTCTGAAATAATTAATAATTATTATTATATTTTCTGAAATAATATTCTGAATAATTTCGAATTAATAATTTATTATTTTTTAAATTTTCATTTTTCTTATAAAATTAATCTATATATTTATTAATTTATTTTTATTAATTATTTTTAATTTTAAAAAATTTAATTTATTTTTTAAAATTAAAATTTTATTTATTTATTTATTTAATTTTAGATTTTTTATTTATTTATTTTTAGTTTTACATTTTTAAATTTTTTAATGTTTAATTTTTAAATTATTTATTTTTTACTTATTTTATTTTTAAAATTTTAAATTTTTTAATTTTTTAATTTTAATTTTTTTTATTATTGAATTATTTATTTTATTTATTTATTGTATTATAACTAAGGGTATAATGATAATTTTGTCTATCAAATTTATAAGCTTAAAATAAGAAAGGGTAAAATCCTCATTTCACACCCCACTTAACTGCACATGACTAACTTAGAGGAATATTCCGTTAGTTTTCTAACGGAATGTGCCGATTCCGTCCGTGGACAAATCAAAAGGGTACCAAATTGGTCATTTGAAACATAAGGGTACAAAATTGTTCGTGGACGACACATTTGGGTACCAGAAAGTATATAACCCCCAAAACTTAGATGTTTATGATAACTACTCTAAATTAAATTATGCATGATGGGATTTGCCGTGTTGTAGAGATTTAGGATCTTGTTTGAGCATTTATGTGAATAATTTATTTGTGGAATCCTGAGAATGCATGTTAATGATGATATTTACCTTTGGACATTTATAATTAGTCTACGGGCACTAAGACTAACAATCTCCCACTTGCCCTAGTTCCAATCTAAATTCCAATATATTCCTATTGACTTTACATGTCTAACATGATCTGGTAGTGAGAGTGCCTTAGTCAACGGATTGGCTATGTTATCATCATTTGCAATGGAGGTGATCTTCACTTCACCTCGGTTCAGTATTTCTCTTATGAGGTGGATTCGTTGCAGTACATGTTTGGATTTGTTATGCGATCTGGCTTTTAGCTTGCGCAATGGCCCTTGTGTTGTCGCAAAACAGATTCACCGTGCTGGATCGGTTTTTAATTACACCTAACCCTGCCGTGAATTTCCAAATCCTCATAGCCTCATTGGTTGACTCTACAACAACCATGTACTCGACCTCTGTCGTAGATTCAGCGATGGTTTCATGATTCACGCTCTTCCCGCTGAAAGCACCGCCATTCTACATAAACATATGTCTTGTCTGTCTTCTAAAGTCATCTAGATCTGTCTGGAAAAGTAGCGTCTACTTATCCTTTGACGACTAGTTCAGCATCATCTTTCCCAAATGTCATATTCATGTCTACAGGTATAACACAAGGCATACGAGACGTCCGGTCTCGTACATGGCATGGCAAATATGATCGATCCTGCCCCCAGACGCATGGGATTCACATCATCCTTTTCACCTCACCAAGTATCTTGGGACACTGAGTCTTGCTGAGGTGAATGTCGTGACGAGCGGGTAAGAGTTCTTTCTTTGAATCGAGTATTGAGAACCTACTCAATGCCTTGTTCACATAAGTGCTCTAAATTAATCCCAAGACCCTCTTAGTGAGATCTCTATATATCTTAATCCCTAAGATATCAGCACTATTGCCTAAGTCCTTCATCGTGAAACACTTCCCTAACCAATCCTTGTTCTTGTGCAAGGGTTGGATGTCGTTTTCGATGAGCACCAGAAAGACAATCTTGCTCCCAGTAGCCTTCTTATAAACGCAAGGGTCATCCTCGTTCTAGATGAATCCAAATCCAAATACTGCTTCATCAAAACGAAGGTTCAAACTCTGAGAAGCTTGTTTCAGTCCTATCGATTCTAACCTTTCTATCGTCCCTATCATTATCCTTTTATCACAGATATCCTGATTGAGATAAGGCATAGAGGCGTCATCCTTATTATTCTTAAACATTGTTCTTTGATATGCGAGATGACTTAATATATGATACCAGTATCATGTGCATGGTCATGCTATTCTTTCAGTCACTCTCGATCAAGCGGCCGAGAGCCGATATCTTTCCCACACCTCAGTATGAGGGATAAATCCTTTAGCCGTCTTTCTTGTCACTCATGCAGTCCATCCCCAAGCCAATCCTTCCATTATGGAAGCTTTGTTACGGACAACGTTAGGGTCAAGTAAAACTCAGTTGTTTACTACATAGCAATCCCAAAGACTCCTTGGTCTAAGGATACATGACAAGCTCCAAAACTGAATATGTTAATACCTTAATCTATGGCACATATTCAGGGAGGGTCGTCCAATATCACGTCCCACATGATATCTATGATCAGAATCCAAAATCTCATTCCAATGACTAACAAAACGTAATCCATAAAGAGTCATCTTTCATACTAGTCGCTTCTAGTAAAGCTTTGTCGACTATGTCTGAACACCATCGATATATTACTCCAACACATAAGTAATATAAAGTCGCTTCAATTTTGTTGCTAATGATGATATATACATTTGGATGTTTACGATTGAACTATGGGCACTAAGACTAACATGTGGCTCATTCCCTACTACTTTTGGAATGGACAACGATATTTTATAACATTTATAGACGATTATTCTCATTTTGGTGCTCATACTTAATACATTAAAAGTCACAATCCTTGGACATTTTTAAGGCCTTCAGAGCTGAAATTGAGAATCAACTAAGCAAGAAGATTTAAGATGTCAAATCTCATCGTGGTGGTGAGTACTATGGTCAGTATGATAGATCAGGTGAACAACGTCAAAGTCCTTTTTGCCAAATTCCTAGAGGAGTAAGGAATCGTTCTGCAATACACCATGGTAGGGAAACCTCGCATGGATGGTGTCGCAGAGAGGTGAAACAGATGTCTTAAGGACATTGTAATAAGTATGAATTGTTATTCTTCTATACCAGAATCACTCTAGGGAGAGGCAATTAAGACTGTCACATACATACTGAACAGAGTACGTAGTAAAGTGGTAGCTAAAACCCCTTATGAACTATCGAAAGGAAAAGGCATAGTATTAGGCCCTTACACATTTGGGTTTGTCCAGTTGAGTCAAGGCGTTATAGGCCACATGAGGGTAAAGTGAACTCTAGAACGGTTAGTTGCTACTTTCTTGGGTATCCTGAACGGTCGAGGGATTTTAAGTTTTATGATCCCTCAACTAAGTCCTTTTTAGAAACTAGAAATGTTAGATTTCTTGAGGATGTTGTGTTTGAGAGGGGGGGGGGGGGGGGGGGGTATTAGGAGTGTTTTCTTTTAAGTGGAATTCATTCCTCTACTGGGTGTTGCTATTGAC
The DNA here is from genome assembly GCA_963921825.1 of Erodium maritimum. Taxonomy (NCBI): domain Eukaryota; kingdom Viridiplantae; phylum Streptophyta; class Magnoliopsida; order Geraniales; family Geraniaceae; genus Erodium; species Erodium maritimum. Next base: position 23,170,469 of record OY997596.1, on the reverse strand, counting down.
AATGTTCAACCTATTTACATTGTTCAAGAAACAATAGAAGACACCAATGAGGATTCTCCTCTGCAACTCCTACTCAAGTTCAATAGCTTGTCCCAGAAAAGAAACCACAACTACCTCAAGAGGAAGTGCCACTTAGGCGATCCACTAGAGATAAGAGGAGTGCAATCTCTAATGATTGCATTGTATTCCTTCAAGGACATGATTTTGACATAGGGACAATAGAAGATGATCCAATCAACTTCTAACAAATCAAACAAAGTGTTAACTGTCAAAGGTGGATCGATGCCATGGGTGATGAGATATAATCTATGCATGATAATGGAGTTTGGAAAATCGTCATGTTTTCTAAAGGTGCGAGGCCCATTGGTTGCAAATGGGTATTTAAAACCAAGCGGGATTCAAAGGGAAACGTTGAGAGGTATAAGGCGCGTCTAGTTGCAAAGGGTTTAACTCAAAACGAAGGTATTGACTATAAAGAAACTTTCTCCCCGGTATCATTGAAAGATTGTTTTAGAACAATAATGGCACCTGTAACACATTTGGATTTGGAGATGCACCATATGGATGTTAGGACTTCGTTTCTCAATGGAGACATTAAGGAAACCATATATATGACACAACCAGAACACTTTGTATCTGGTGACCCAAATTCTATGGTTTGTGAACTCAAAAGGTCCATCTACTGTCTCAAGCAAGCTTCCCGTTAATGGTATCACAAGTTTCATACTATCATGACCTTGTATGGCTCTGAGGTCAATGCAAATGATTATTGTGTATACCACAAGTTCAGTGGGAGTAAATTCATCTTCCTAGTGTTGTATGTCAACGATATTTTGTTGGCAAGTAGCGATATAGGCTTGTTAAACTGAACCAAGAGATTTTTAACAAAACATTTTCAAATGAAAGATCTTGGTCACCCAATTTTTGTGTTAGGAATCAACATGCACCGAGATCGATCTTGTGGTATTCTTGGGTTATCACAAAAGAACTATATCGAAAGGGTTCTTGCCATATTTGGCAAGAAAGATTGTGCACTTGGAGATTATCCTTTTGGCCTCGTACTTTACTTCAAAGTCAAGATTCCTTTATATAAAAAAATTTGCTCATGAAAAAAGAAAAAATATTTTCCTTTTGTACATAAAAACGTGTTAGATGAACTCTAACAGACTCAAGAGGGACGAACTCGCTCTGTGAAACCAATTCTCTCTCTCACGCCAAGTCGTGTGACTCTCTAGAGGAAACCCTAAGCCCTAATTCTCATATGGAGCTTCTTACCTCTACCACTACCGCCAACCTAGCCCTCAACCTTGTCACATCACTTCCTACACCAGCTATGCAGTTTATTGGTTCTCCTTTGACCGTCCCACCTCCATGCTCGTTGTCTAAACTTGTGAGCCCTTAAAAGAGCGACGTAGGAGGAAACTTAATCCAAACACAACCAGAACAAATCCGATTGGACAGTCTACCACGGCGGTTGTGGCCTTCTCTCCAAACCTACTACCTTGCTTTCCCATGGATGCTCTGCTGAGGCGCACGAGACCCATAGGACGGGGAGGAAGTAAGGTGTTGATAATTGGGAGGTATCAGACATGACCCGTTTTTACTTGTCCGGTTGTGTTTAAAACTTTTGGCACATCCTAGATGCGATTAGCACATCAACTACATTCCAAATGCAATGATGCCTCAAATTACATCCAATTTAATTCTTCCTTTGAACCTGTCAGCTACACTCAATGTAATGACGGTTCTAAGGGCTCACAAACAAGGATTAAAATTCTAATTTTATTTTTGCATGTGAGGTGATATGCTCGGTAAATAAAGTTAAAACATGCAATACTAAAACACATAGAATTAATCATGCATAAAGTAAACCAAGCATAAAGCGATAAATCTGCACATAATAGCCCCTAAACTAACTCTCACTAGCTTCTTGAGATCCATCGACTCCAAGCCGATGCCAACACCCGAAAAGCCATCAAATGACCTTTTCGCCCTTTCTTCGTCTTGAGAAAAAAATACAATTTAATACACGACTCGCAGGTGGGAATAAATAAATATTAAAAATAAGTGGTTCGACGACCACACGTTGAAATAATAATTACACGCTAACTTTAAGGGCTCGCATGGCGTGAAAAGCGATAAATAATTAAAACGAGCTCGGGGTTATAATGTGCACCATGCCAACATCACATCACAAATCGTGTTATCAAACAATCATGTTATCAAACATCATGTGATTTTCCGATTTTATTTAATAGCCAAGTTTCGAAAAAAATTTGATGCTCGGTTTATCGAAACCGTTCAAAAATGAAACTTTTGAACATTTGATTTTCGAGTTTGTCAAGACGGTTCCAAACTCGTCATGACTAACAAAACGGTTTGGCCCGGCATATCGACCATCCAATGGTCATGCTTGGCCTAGCTCCATGCAACGAAGCCTCGTTCGGTCCCGGTTTCGGCTCCCCGAGAGTCCTGCTCCCGAGACCCGAAAAATCAAACTTTTTCAAAATTTCCAGATTTGAAATAATTTAAAAAAAAATTCATTTTACATGCATTAAATCCATAAAAAAGAATTTAAAACATATTATCAAACTGTTTAGCAAATTAACATGCCAAAAATGAAACTTTCAAGAAAAACCGAAACTTTCAACACCGTCTTGTGAATCCCGAATGTCACGCCCCAATTTCAGTAAACCGAACTCGGGACGCGAACATTTAAAATAATAAAACATTTAGTTGTCTTTTTCATAAATCACCGTTTGTTCAACAAAAATAATATTTACAACTTAAAATACGTCCCAACAAGTGGACAAAAGTATGGTATCCGTCGCTAGACTCAAAAAATAAAACCCAGAAACCCGCTCCTAGCTCTTCAAGCTTCAGAAGCTCCCCTAGTCCAACCTGCGACCGGTACCTATAGGAAAAGCAGCTAGGGGTGAGCGTTCGCTCACCACCACGGATAACAGACTGACTACGGCATAATTAGCAGACGATGCCGGTAACACCAACAATAAACTCAACACCGGGAAAACTATCCCCAACCCAAGTACTCCGACTGACACACACCCACTGTTACCTTCCTTGACCAACTCAACACTCTGACACATAAAGTAGACCCGACACAACGATCACGACCTCTTCCAAAGACTCAGGGACCACCACGCAAAATCCAAGATCACAAAGGATCGTACACCAAACAAGATCACAAAGGATCGCACACCAAGCAAGATCACAAAGGATCGCATACCAGCTGCCCAGTAACCTCCCTCACCAGACTCAACCTCCAACTCGTAAAGTAAACCTGACACAACCATTTATGACCTCCTCCAAAGACACGAACACGGATCAGGCTAGCCAAAGAATGCTCACAACCTGCCGAGACTCGAACACGGATCAGGCCAGCCAAAGAATGCTTGTAACCTGTCGAGGCCCGGTCACGGATCAGGCTAGCCAAAGAATGCTCATAACCTTTCGAGATCCGGATACGGAACAGGCTAGCCAAAGAATGCTCATAACCTGTCGAGACTCGAATTTGGTCAGGCCAGCCAAAGAATGCTCGTAACCTGCCAAAATCCACACCACTCCCCGACACGAAGTCGGGTTACTAACCCCGGGCAAACACAATCACAATCACACGCAAAGTTCAACAAGCAGCAACAACACAGGTTCAACACTCCACAGGCACTCATGGCCACCCAAGACACACCAACGGTAACTCACGGGCTCAACAACCCCACGGGCACTCATGACCACCCAAGACTCCAACAGTAAAACACGGACTCAACAACCCACGGGCACTCACGGCCTCCCAAGACACACCAACCATAACTCACGGGCACAACAACCCCACGACGCTCACGGCCACCCAAGGCACACCAACGGTAACTCACGGGCTCAACAACCCCACGGGCACTCATGGCCACCCAAGATCCAACAGTAAAGACACAGGTTCAACAACCCTACGGGCACTCATGGCCACCCAAAACACCAAAGGTAAAGACACGAGTTCGACAACCCTACGGGCACTCATGGCCACCCAAAACACCAACAGTAAAGTACGGGCTCTCATAGCCACCCAAAACACAAATAATAACACGGGCTCTCATGGCCACCCAAGACACCAAATAAACAATCAACCTCCGGCATAACCAATGCCTCCAACAGTCCTAATATCAACAGTTTCTCAATCAACCTCTGGGCATGGTCATATGCCTCCAGTACTCCTAATATCGATAAGTTCACAATCAACCTCCGGGCATGGTCATATGCCTCCAGTAATTCTAGTATCACTAAGTTCACTGCTCCTACGACACTACTAAGTGTCACATGCTTTGCTAATAATTGCTACGTTCCCGTATCATGCCTTTCTAATATTTGATAACCTAATTAACCCACGACACCCCGGTGTCACAAGCAATTCTACAGTTAACTTTCCCTAGTCAGGGCCGAGATCCGGCTACTTTTCCCTACCTCGTGCGTGTTCTCCAAAAGTGCCCAAATAAGCCCCGACGTGATCTCTGTCACTCGCCCAGCTTTCCTTTGCCTCGGTCCCCAGCACGATCTAAAAGAACACAATTTTAAACGCTCTTAAGCTTGCAGGCATAATGCTGAATTTTAATAAACCTGACGCCCAAAAGTAACCCCAACAATGTCGATCACTCCCAAACTTCCCAATTACTCGACATTGTCGATAAAGGACCCGTAAAGGCCCGATTCGCCCGACATGGCGAATCTGCCCGGGTTTTGTAAATGCCCTTCCGGGGCTCCAAAAATTCCCGTTTTCATTCCTACGGTCTTAGAATAATTCAAGGGTCCCAATGTACTTGACAGAATTGAATTCCGACTTCCAAGTCAATTAATTAACGTTTCAAGTTTCTAAAACCCGTTAATTATAACTTTTCCAATTTAATTCCAATTTTCGATTCGGTTAAGGATAAATGGTCCGAGGAACGTTTTGAACCACCCGAACACTAAACCCGAGCACCCGAGCACGTGGGCCCCACCCGGCCCAACTTGGCCGTGGACCCTAGGGCTTAAATGGGGCTCGGCCACCATGGTGGTGGCTGGTCCCAGCTCCGGCCAGCCACCCCATGACCGGCCGGCCACCACCCACGGGGGCCGGAGCTCCTCCCGAGCCTCCGTTCACCGGAAAACGTGTCCCTTCACCTCCAAACACCTCCAAAACGTCTCCAACAATTCCCCCAACCTCAATACACCCTAAACTAAAAGTTTTACACAAACCCTAACATTTGAAAATCAACAAAACGAGAATCGGTTCGGTGTATACCGTAGAGGAGGATGAGGGGAGTTCGATTTCTCCTTGCCTTGAGACGATCCAATGGATGGATGAGCGTGAATAGTGCTCCACAAACCTAGCTCTCTTCTTCTTCTCCTTTTCTCTCTTCTCCTTCTCTCTCTAACTTATCACTTCTATTTTCTATTTTTTTTCTCTTTAAAACCACCTTGGCCGAACCCCCCCCCCTAATACCTCTCATCTTTATTCGCGAAATTCAGACGTTTCAGGCCCCGAACAGGCACTTTTTCCAAGAAATTACGAAACTTGGCGGGCTACAAGGAAACGGCTCAACTAAGACCGCTGCGATGACGGCTAAGATTTTTGGATCCAAAACGGTCCTCGAATGGACCAGAACGTCGCTCGGTTGACTTTTCCAGCGAAAAGTCAACATTTCCCAAAACGATCAGAAAGTTGCCCTGAGTCCCCCGAAACTCACTTTGGTCGATAACGGGGTCAACTTAAGTCCGGTATGACCCTCGGGGTCCAATTCCGGTTCAATTCAGTGTCATCTCAATTTTTTTAAATTTTCCTGTTTTTCGCAGGTTTGACTGGCGTTGACCGGAAGTGGTTATTACACCGAAGGTAGCACGGCTCTGATACCACTGTTGGGTCTCGAGGTAGGGTTGGAGATGAACCAACTCACAACGGAAAATCAATGAAAACCAAGAGACGATTATAACCATGAAACAACTAACAAAGAATGACTTACCAAAACAAGAACACCGGGTAACAAATGATTGGCTTGACTCTCCAAGACGCCTACGTATCCACATGGGAATCAAAGCCACATAGTTCTTCTCTTTGGGGACTCAAGAACACAAAAATGGAGGTGGGAGCTTGCCTTGGCCGAAATTGCAAGGGAGAGGATGGAGAAGTTGTGTTTCCTATTCTTGTCTTGTGTTTGTTATGTTGAAAAAAGATGACTTAAGCATAAAAACCTCCATCAACTTGTCAAACTAAAATCATGGGACAAATATGGTGAAAAGTAAGGTGTAAATAGGACAAAGTATGGCTAGAAAAGATGGGGTTAGGTGGTGAATCACCAACACCTTAATCCTTGTCTTTCTTACTTAGTACTAAATAATCAAGACTTAATTAATTAGTTCCATGGGCCTTGGTTGCATGAACCTTTCATGGGCCTCTTGGAACATGGCCCATGGCCATTTCCAACGAGGTCCCGTGATTCGCTCATCGCCTCCAAGCCTTCCATACCGAAAATGTCCAACATTATCTGATACGATCAATCCCAAGACTCCAAGCCTTGTCTTGATCCGTAAAGTCCTATTCACTTACGGGCACATGACCCAAAACTCAGTTTTTGTCATGTCCCGAGACAACCCCCTTTTGGCCATTCTCCATAAATGTGGAAATGAGTTTCACCCTCCGGTGTGACCCTTAGGTTTATGCATGTCAATAGATCAACGTAAAATACCATTTTACTTTATCCTATTTAAGTGGAAACTAACGAGACTTTAGTATTGCCTGACTCTACATAACGAATCGACCATGTCGATTCTAACCTTTCCGTCGTCACTGTCATTATCCTTTTATCTCCGATATCCTGATTGAGATAAGGCATAGATCCGTCATCCTTATTATTCTCAATCACTGTTCCTTGATAAGTGAACAAGACTTTATAGATCGAGACAAGGCTTGGATTCTTGGGATTGATCGCGTCGGATAATGTTGGACACTTCCGTTATGGAAGGCTTGGAGGCGATGAGCGCGTCACGGGACCTCGTTGGGAATGGCCACGGGCCATTTTCAAAGAGACCCATGTCAACCAAGGCCCATGTAAGTAATTAATCAATACCTTGATTAATTAGCACTAAGTATGGAAGGCATGGATTAAAGTGTTGGTGATTCATCACCTAACCACATCATGTCCACCCATACTTAGCACCATACTTGTCATATTTACACCATGCTTCTCTGCACCTTACTTGTCCTATATTTTTGTTTATTATATTGATGAGATTATTGTCATCTTATTCAATATAACAAACCAAGACAAAAAAAATAGGAAAAACAACTCTCCCTCTTCTCTCTACAAGTTTTGGCCATCAAGGTGTTCTTCCAATCAAACATACACATTATCACCACAAATAACCCATTTTCTCTCAAAAAACATGCTCCTGCGTGTTAACCTAGTCGCCGCTTTCCTCATCACCGGCGACACCAGCCTCTTCAGGCTTGGTCGTTGCCGGTGATGACTCACCCCATCGTTCCTCCCTTCTCCTCTTCTTTCTCCTCTTGCCTCTTCTCTTTTCTTCTGCTCCGGCCGACTTCCTGCCCATTGTTCCGGTGAGTTGGGGTCGTTCTAGTGGGTCTGAGTGGCTTTGGAGTCTGAGAACTTCTGCGTCAGAGCCCCGGTTCCTTTCTCCGCCGGTTTTGGGGAGCTCGGTCTTTCGTCCAGATCTGGTGGCCGGAGTTCCTCCCGGCTCTGTTTTGGTCGTCGGCGTTGTTCTCTCGCCCCACCGTGTCTCTAGGACGGCATCGCCTTTTGCTGCTCTTGCCGGAATCGTCTCGGTGCGCAGGCGTTCTCTTCTCTTTGTTGTTGATGACGTCATGCTCGGATGGTCATCGTTGTTGTGAGCCAGCTGCTCGCCGACGTCGGGTTCTCGGTCGCCAGCATCGGGATCGTGGTGTGGCTGCCCATAAGCGCAGGCTCGGGAATAGAGACAGGTTCGGTTTTGTGGCGGCACGCTTGGTTTGTAGCGCGATGGGCCAGGTAGGGTTTGGAATGGGCTGGATCGAGCCAGGTATGTGCCAGGGGCAATCGTGGGCCGGGTCCGGGTGCGGGCCGAATGCTGGTGCGGGCTGGTCCGGTTCCGGTCCGGGTCATTTTCTGGGTTGTTTGACCGGGTCGGGTTGGATCCGGGCCGGGTTTTCCGGCAGACCCGGTTTCCCTGTGTTTTTGCCTGGTTCGTGGTTTTGGCAGCAGGTCTCGTCCGGGGTTTAGCTCCGGAAGTCAGTATCTTGGTGGTCTGGTCATCCTGGGCTTCTGACGGATTTTGGGTCCTCACAGGTGTCGTTCATTCGATCAAGTGGGGTCTTAGTGTGATGTTGTGCTTCTTTGCTAGCTATGCCGTCAGCTCTGCTCGGGTTTGGGTTGGCTCTAGCTCGGTATCATTACAGGCCTTCCCCCTTGGGTTCTCATTTGGTTTTCGCCGATGAGAAGTAACCGTTCTTGGTTTCGGAACGTTCAGCTCGAGTTCCAGCTTTGGATTTATGGGAGATTTGACTTGCTGCGGTTTGCTAAGAAGTTAGAGCTCGTTCTCGGTAGAAATAATGTCCTCCTCTTTGCTCCTTCTCGGTGTAGTCCGTTGTAGATGTTGGAGGGCTGAGTACGAGCTCCAATGTCTGATCCGTCCCTCACGGACTCGACGCTGGACCGTCTTTCGGATCATTGGAGGTTTCTAGTTCCGGCTTTGGTCGTGGGACGCGCTTCTTCATCCTCCCGGGTGGGGATTGTTGCGGAGCTGTTCTTCCTATTTTTGGTGGTTCATCTGCTTGCCTGATGTTTCGCTACAAATCTGGTCGTGGGACGCGCTTCTTTATCCTCTCGGGTGTTGATCTTCGTGGGTCTAGTTGTACATTGTGGTACATATACTGGTATATCCCCCTCCAGCTTAAGTTTTGTGTCCCCACATTGCCCTTATTTCGATTTCGGTTTGATTTGCATCTGCTTCCTTCCACTTTTGTGGCTAGGTCTCGTCGGTTTAAGGTGTTGGTCGCCGGTGATGATGTAGGCCTTAGTGCCTTTCAGTTGTTTTCCTACATATTCGCTTTAGGGGTTTATGTGTTCTGGTGGTTATTACTCATCGAGACTGTCTTTAACGCTTGCGGTGTTGATCGTCGATGTGTTAGTACTCGTCTTCTAGTATGTGTGACTGGTTGATGATACTAATGAGACAGGGTGCCAGACTTGCTTAGGTTGTTCGTTGGGTTTATATTAGTATCTCTTGTGCTTAATGGTTGACATATCAAGGTTGAAGGCCTCTTCCTTTTTTAAGCGCTTTATGGTTGAAAAATCCGGGTGTTAAGACCTTTACCTTTTTCTTACGTTGCACTTCATGGTTGTAAAATCTGGTTTCTTAGACCTTCTCTGTCAATTTTTCTTCCTTAGCTTCAGGGTCTGTGTACCCTTTCATTTCAGGGTCTGCGTACCCTTTCATTTCAGGGTTTGTGTACCCATTCATTTCAGGGTTTACGTACCCTTTCATTTCAGGGTCTACGTACCCATTCATTTCAGGGTCTGCGTACCCTTTCATTTCAGGGTTTGCGTACCCATTCTTTGTGTTTCATGGTCTTCCCCGGTGTGGGGCTTCAGGGTCTGTGTACCAATCCTTAGCTTTCATGAGGCTGAGCGACATGCCAGCGCTCACTTCACTTGTTCCCTTATAAGACGTCATTGAGCGTCTTTGGGTTCTTTTTTGTTGGTTTGTAGCTAAACCTTTTTCCTCTTTCTTCTCAAAAGAGGGTTTATAAAACTTTCAATATGCTTTGCCGATAAAAAAAGGTGTTCTTCCTCCATTTTGTGTTCTTGAGTCCTCTAAAAGCTTAGAATTATGTAGCTTTGATTCCCAAGTGGATACGTAGGCGTCTTGGAGACTCAAGCCCGATCATCTCTTATCCGGTGTTCATCAATTGGGAGAAACAAGAAGAAGAAGTCGCTGGATTTTCAGCACTGTTTTGTCTGACCAGCCCTCTTCATGAGCTCGATCAGAGGTTCAACCAAAGTCTGATGAAGCTGATTTTTGGAGTGAATGTTCTCCACATATGGGTATTCAAAGTAAACGGTGGAATTTGGATTTTGATGGTTCGTTTATCAAATGCACGAGCTGAAAGTTGAGCCATTTCATTAATTGGTAAGGAGACATCAATTTTGATTTCATTTTGTTTTGGGAATCTAATCGTGGTAGTTTTTCCTTGTATGGTCTCAGATTTTATTTGCTTCCGCTGCGAGTATGCATTCATACCCTCCATCGAGACCTAACAATCCGGCGAGAAGCCTGATAGTAACCTCAAACATTGTACCTAACGGTATAGTAAGACGGGTAGGTACCCCAACCAAGGTAGGAGATCCCAGCTGGAAAAACTTGGTGGTTGGTCATCTCTTAGGGAGAAGGGAGCAGAATCCTTGAGCACCACCTCGGTTGGAGCCATATGATTGAAGAGGGGTCAGATGCAGAATACCGTGTAGATCAAGCGAGGGCTGGAAAACAGCCTGGCCAGGAGGAATGGTAGGGAACTATGGCTTCAGGCACCTGTCTTGGGAGGGGTCCCTGGTGAAAGTCATTCCTCCCTATACTGAGGAGTTCAGGTTCGGTCGCACCTCACATAGGTCATATGCAACGCTTATACAATACCTTGAGGAGTAATCGTCAACACCTTGAAAACATATTTCTTATTTTTATATTAACGGTTAATTTGGTAATTGAAAATATGAAATCGTGAAATGCCAATCACATGATAAAAGCAGATAAATTATGTATAAGTTAATGATACTTCTTGCAAAACCAAAGCTAACCATTATGAATTAAACTAACTAATAAGTTCTAAAGTTGACCATGTCAAATTAATGATAAATGAAATAAATCACACAGAAACTTTCTCTCAAATTGAGAGCCTACCCTAGCCTTAGCCCTAGCCTGCGTCACCGTTATGGAGCTCCCGTCTACCGCTGTTGCGCCGCCTGGGCCTATCGAATTTGTCGTCCCTATGTTTGCCTTTCCCATCTAGTTGATCTCGCCGACCACGCCTGGTGCAGGGTTTAACTACGGGTTTGAGTGACTGGCTTTTCCACAGCCCTCGCCGCCTTTCCCTCTTCCCGCCCCTCTTGTGAAACTGGTGACCCCTACCCCGATTGTCATGCTTTCTCTGTCGGATTCGTCTGGAATCTCCCCTCTGCCTGATCTGCAGGTCCTACCACAACCACCCTCTTCTCTCCCACATACCTCACTCTGGCCTCATCTATCGGTGACCTTCATGACCCGGGTTTCAGATCCGCTGGGATCGTCGGGGTTCTTTGTTCCGCGAGGATTGCCCACCAATCCCCCGGGTGCTATCTCGATGACTTCGCCTCCAAGTTATAGGTCCTCTCCTCAGGGGCCGAACCCTAGCATGCCTCTTAGGACCCATTGCCACCAAGACCTAGATCTGGTGCCTAGGGCGCCTGCCGCCCGAGCTAGGGTTCCGTCGCTGCCAGTGTCGCTGCGGCATCACACTCCGCATCTGCTGCCTAGGATGGGTGCTGCAAGGGATAAGGCTTGGTTCTCGCCAGGCACCCCGAGAGTGGGTGCACGACATACACTAGGATCACTAGAGCCATGAATCATCGTCAGTATCTGATTTGTGACCGGTATGGGGAGCGGGAGATCTTGGTTGATACCTCTTCCATGGCTGCTCGTCGAAGTTGGACTTGGCAGCGGCAATGGGTGTGGGTTCCCCCTGATTGGGTTAATCTCGTTCGTACCCATAGGAGAGATGGCTTCTGGGTCTCGATGGTGCGGCCGCGACCCCATGGGGCATATGGTGGAGAGGGAGTTGCCCTAGACGGGGAATGAGAGGATACTGATCCGGTCCCACGGACAATGGATTCGTTACCTATTGCTGGATCACTTCGGGGAAGGGGACCTGGTGTAACAATGGACCCAGTACCTAACCAGGGTCCCCGTGCTCAGTCGGAAAGGCCAGGCCTCCGTGGGTGGTCCAGCCCCTACACTCCGACTTTTGTACGCACGAAGATCCAGTGGCAGACTAATGGGAACAAGCTCTTTGCTAAGTCCACCACTGATCCCTCATCGCTAGGAAGCGGTGGGATGGGCGGCGAAGGAGCTGTTGGGGTAGAAGCGACCCGGGCTGGGGGAAGAGCAGTTGTTGGAGGGTGGAGGAAGGAGTCGTCTGCATCTGGATGGGGAGATAAGTCACAGGCGGGGAAGAAGCCCCGCCGGGGGGATGAGGTCATGCCTAAGCATCGGGGACTGGCCCTGGGAGGGGTCCCTAGTCGATGATTTGCCTCCCACCATCACCATTACCGTCGAGGTCTATGATCTCTGGTACCCCGTTCCCCCACCCGTATTCTCTCCTTGCCCATATGGCGCTAATTCAAAACTGTCATGGACGGTTCTACTGTGAAAAGAATAGTGAACATTCTGAAGTGTTTTTGTCATGTTCTTCGTGGTCAGAAAGCCTCTGATGCACCTTATTATCATTATATATTTTGATTAATAAAATCTACACCTTTCGCTTAAAAAAAATGGTGAATGAAGTAAATTTTCCCTAATATCAAACATATTATCAAACCGTAAATGCAATATCCAAGTAAAGAAGAAGACAAGACAGTGCATCCAAAATAGAAAGAAAGGCATTCAAATTTGCTCCCGTATAGAATAGAGTTTCTTCAATGATCCCAGGTCAGTGAATAGTCTTGAGATCATTGAGTTCACACCACCACCACCGAATCATCATACAAGAAAACTAAGCCGAACTACACATAAAACCCGACATTGTATTGTAGGTTAGGAATCGACGTTATCCTTGTAAAAAATCAAACTCACATTGTAATATGAGAGGGAGATTAGATGGGCAATTCAGTTTGTTCATCGACAGGCTTATGACGACCATGGCCATGATCCTTACTCTCCTCAACAACCACACCGGCCAACCTCACGGGAGAGTTGGAATCCGTGGACGACCTTTTGTCACTGGACAAGCCGCTGCTTTTGGTGGAAGGAGGACGGTCGACGACGTAATTGGGCGGCAGGAACCTGTGCTTGACGAACATGTAGGCGCAGGTCAAGATCCAGAAGCCCCAGGGCAGGCCCACCAGCGTCATTCCGGCGACCATGTGCCATTCTTGGGGCTGCTCACTGATCATGTACATGAACAGGAACGAGCCGCCCCCTGTAAGGCAGAGGAAGAAGAAGGTGTAGATGGTGCAGATGATCTTGTCTCCTTCTCTTTTTTCCTCCATTCCAGGTATTATCACAACGTTGAAGGAGAATGTGCTGGTTCTGTTCGTCGGGGAACTGTTTGTTTATCTTGGTCGGAATGGTGGACCGGCTGCTGCTGGTGGTGGTGGTGGTGACATTGCCGGGGGCTTTGGGGGAATCCCATTGAGGGAGGATGGTACTCAGAAACAAATGGGGAGCTTTCAAAAATGGAGGGCTGTTATTCTTGATGCCATTACAACATGCCTATTTTGGGCTAATTACCTCTTACTAAATATTTACAACTATTTTTGGTGGGAATTAACTCATCCCTGAATGACTCGAGTTTGAATATCCAAATCAATTCAATATTTTGTAATTTTATTTTGAATACAGTGGAACTTTTATTAACTATGGAAATCAAGCGTTACATAACATTGAATTGAAACGAAAAAGAAAAGGGTGTGACGAAGTTCTAAACCCGTGGGAATCGAACGCTACCCTTATTGTGAAATACGCTACCATACTAGGGACAAATACTGGAAGACGATCTCTAAACTGGAGGGCGCCAGCGTTGGTTGCGTTCAAAGAGGCGGAGGCGATTGTAGTGGTGGCAAGGGAGGCGGATGCGATAAAGGAGGCGGAAGCGACGAATTTGATGGCTTCCCCTTGGAATCTCAGTAAATCCACCAACTCGTGGCGAAGATGGCGAGGGAGAAGAGACAACGACGATGGCGAATCAAGAGCTATTAGCGGAGGAGTTTATGGTGGTTTCAGGTCGGAAAGGAACATGAGGGTCGTTGGCGATGACGGTGGAACTGGCGGCTGAGCCGGTGGTGGTGAGTAACCTTGAGAACTGTTTAAGGTTTTCCCCCGCGTAGATTTGACGAACTCTGTGTTTGGGAATAGAGGGTACCAATGGTGGGACGGGGGTACAAGTCATCATATGGTTGATGGCTAGCAGTAACAACAAGGGATTGGGGAGAAAGGACGGTGGTGGTCATGGCAGGCGCATGAGGAGGTGGACAAAGGGGACGGCCCATGGAGAGAGGGAACAGAACCCCAAAACCTTGGTGGAAAATGGTATCAAAAGAGCTTGGTGGGAGAGAATTTGTGCAAATCGAAAAAGAGAATCAATGAAGTATATGATGGAGAGGAGGATGAAGCTTACCAATAAAGAGCAGAGACTTATAAGTAGGAAAGATGCCTTAAGAAACAAAAACCTTTTGATTTTCTACGTTTAATCGAAGAAAGTTTTATAATTAAGATATTATATCAAATTTAAATTAGGGGAATTAAGATTCCTCATATAAAAAATGTGTACAAAATATAAACCTTTTTTAAGAGGGAAAAGTAGATGCCTGAAAACGAATGCTCAAGACAACAAGTTGATACGTTACAACTTCATATTACTATAATAAAAGGAAATGACGCAAAAAGAAAACTTCCCAGCAAGAAGGTTTATATGGAAAGTAATCAAAAACACCAAAGAAAAAATTGATGTGAAAATAAAAGTGTCAATGCTCTTTATATTGTTACTCTAGTATGCGATTGTCATAGTTGTCAAGACCAGCCCGAAAACAAACACGTGAAGGTTGAAATATATGCATCGCCAACACAAATAAGTGTTAGGTCTCGAGGTAGGGTTGGAGATGAACCAACTCGCAGCGGAAAATCAATGAAAACCAAGAGACAATTAGAACCATGAAACAACTAACAAAGAATGGATTAACAAGAGAAAAATTCAGCACTAGTTCTTACCAAAACAAGAACACCGGTTAACGAATGATTGGCTTGAGTCTCCAAGACGCCTACGTATCCACATGGGAATCAAAGCCACGTAGTTCTTCTCTTTGAGGACTCAAGAACACAAACATGGAGGTGGAAACTAGCCAAACCCGAAATGGCCATGGAAGAGGGAGAGAAAATGTGTTTCCTATTCTTGTCTTGTGTTTGTTATGTTGAAAAAAGATGACTTAAACATAACAAAACCCATACTTGTCCAACTAAAGGCATGGGACAAGTATGGTGTCAAGTAAGGTGTAAATAGGACAAAGTATGGCAAGACAAGATTGGGTTAGGTGGTGAATCACCAACACCTTAATCCTTGTCTTGCTTACTTAGTACTAATTAATCAAGACTTGATTAATTAGTTCCATGGGCCTTGGTTGCATGGGCCTTTCATGGGCCTCTTGGAACATGGCCCGTGACCATTTCCAACGAGGTCCCGTGATTCGCTCATCGCCTCCATGCCTTCCATACCGGAAATGTCCAACATTATCCGACGCGATCAATCCCAAGACTCCAAGCCTTGTCTCGATCCGTAAAGTCCTATTCACTTACGGGCACATGACCCAAAACCCAGTTTTGGTCATGTCCCGAGACAACTCCCTTTTGGCCATTCTCCATAAATGTGTCAATGAGTTTCATCCTCCGGTGTGACCCTTAGGTTTATGCATGTCAATAGATCAACGTAAAATCCCATTTTACTTGATCCTATTTAAGTGGCAACTAACGAGACTTTAGTATTGCCTGACACTACATAACGAATCGACCCTGTCGATTCTAACCTTTCCGTCGTCCCTGTCATTATCCTTTTATCTCCGATATCCTGATTGAGATAAGGCATAGAGCCGTCATCCTTATTATTCTCAATCACCGTTCCTTGATATGTGAGATGACTGAAGATATGATACCCAGTATCATGTGCATGGCCATGCTATTCTTCCAGTCACTCTCGATCAAGCGGCCGAGAACCGATATCTTTCCCATACCTTAGTATGAGGGATAAATCCCTTAGCCGTCTTTCGTGTCACTCATGTAGCCCATCCCCAAGCCAATCCTGGCCGTTATGGAAGCCCTGTTACGGACAACGTTAGGCTCAGGTCAAACTCAGTTGTTGACTACATAGCGATCACAAAGACTCCTTGGTCTAAGGATACATGACAAGCTACAACACTGAATATGTTCATGACTTAATATATGGCACATATTCAGGGTGGGTCGTCCAATATCATGTCCCACATGATATCTATGATCAGACTCCGGAATCCCATTCCAATGACTAACAGAACGTAAGCCATAAAGAGCCATATTTCATACTAGTCGCTTCTAGTGAAGCTTTGTTGACTAGGGACCCATCGAGTGTGATCTATCTCGATCTATGGTTCTATTCGCATGGTGGGCATAGATCAGAGCACACATCGATATATTACTCCAACACATAAGTAATATAAAGCCGCTTTAATTTTATTGCTAACGATGATATATACATTTGGACATTTAGGATTGAACTACGGGCACTAAGACTAACAATCTCCCACTTGCCCTAGTTCCAATCTAAACACCAATATGTCCCCATCGACTTTACATGTCTAACATGTTCAGGCAGTGACACTGCCTTAGTCAAAGGGTTGGCTATGTTATCATCTGTTGCAATATCGGTTATCTTCACTTCACCTCAGTTCAGTATTTATCTGATGAGGTGGATACGCCGCAGTACATGTTTGGATTTGTTATACGATCTAGGCTTTTAGCTTGCGCAATGGCCCTTGTGTTGTCGCAAGATGGATTCACCGGGCTGGATGGGTTTTTAATTACACCCAGCCCTGCCATGAATTTCCAAATCCACATAGCCTCCTTAGCTGCCTCTGCAGCATCCATGTACTTGGCCTCTGTCGTAGATTCGGCAATGATATCTTGCTTTACGCTGTCCCAGCTAAAGCTCTGCCATTCAGCGTAAACACATATCCTGATTGACTTCTAAAGTCATCTGGATTTGTCTTGGAAAACTAGCGTCTACTCATCCTTCGACGACTAGTTCAGCATCATCTTTCCCCCGGGTTAGAATGATGTCTACTGGTACAACATAAGGCTTACGAGACGTCTGGTCTCATACATGTCATGGCATATATGATCGATCCTGCCCCCAGGCGCATAGGATTCTCATCATCCTTTTCAGCTCATCAGGTGTCTTAGGACACTGAGTCTTGCTGAGATGAATGCCATGACTAGTGGGTAAGAGTCCTTTCTTTGAATCGAGCATTAAGAACCTACTCAATGCCTTGTTCACATAGGTTCCCTGACTTAAATCCAAGACCCTCTTGGTGCGATCTCTACATATCTTAATCCTTAAGATATGAGAAGCATCGCCTAAGTCCTTTATTGAAAAACACTTCCTCAACCAAGCTTTAGTCTCGTGCAAGGTTGGGATGTCGTTTTCAATGAGAACCAGAAAGGTAATATTGCTCCCACTAGCCTTCTTATAAACGCAAGATTCATCCTCGTTCTTGATTAAGCCAAATCCAATTACAGCTTCATCAAAACGAAGGATCCAACTCCGAGAAGTTCGTTTCAATCCATAAATGGATTTCAACAACTTATAAATCTTTCCTTTATTCTTCGGATCGTCAAAACCTTTGGGCCGAGACATACAAACGTACTCAGTCAAATTTCCATTTAGGAAAGCGGTTTTGACATCCACTTGCCATATCTCGTAATTATGATACGCAGTTATGTCAAGAAGAATTTGGATCGATTTTGACCATAGCCACTAAGGAGAAGGTTTCCTCATAGTCAATCCATTGGATCTGCCTATAACCTTTCGCCACCAGTTGAGCTTTGTAGGTCAGAGGGTTGCCGTCCATGTCCATCTTCACCTTGAAGATCCATTTGCATCCTATGGTCCTCACACCATTGATGGGATCAACCGGTTCCCAGACTCGGTTGTCCGACATGGATTACATTTCCTCCCTCATGGCTCCCAGCCATAACTCGGAGTTGGGCCCATCCACGACTTCCTGAAAGGTGGCTGGATCATCGTGATCCACCATGACTTCATTGTCACCTCTGGATACCATATCTTGGAGGTGGAAGATTGATCCTTTCAAATCGCCTTGGACCTTCCGGAATTGTAACAGGAATTGGTTCTTACTCTACGACAGTCTCTGGCTCCTTTCTACTGGGTTGCCAATTGGTTTAAACAGATCTGTACCATCCTGAATTTCTTCGAGATGCACAGTCCTCCCAATGACGTCTTTGGAAACAAAACTTCTTTTCCATAAAGACCCCACCCCAAGCGACGAACACCATGTTCTCACTGGGATTGTAGAAATAGTATCCCCTTGTTGCTTTGGGATACCACACGAAGGTGCATATCTCAGATCTTGGTTCGAGCTTAGTCGAAACCAAATGTTTCACATAAGCCTCGCAACCACAAATCTTTAGGAAGGACAAAGCGGGCATCATCCCGTACCATTTTTTAAAATGGTGTCCCTTCCACACCCTTGTCGAAGCCCGATTCACTATGAATGCGGTCGTCTCTAGAGCATAAACCCTGAAAGAGATTGGGAGATCAGTCTAACTAATCATGGAACGGACCATTGTCTAACAATGTCCGATTTCTCCGTTTGGCTACACCTTTCAACTACAGTGTCCCAGGAGGAGTCCATTCTAAAAGGATCCCATTCTCTTTTAGATGATCTAATAACTCTGTGGTCAAGTATTTTCCACCTCGATCCAATCGAAGTGCCTTAATACCTTTGTCGAGCTGGTTTTCTACTTTAGTCTTAAACTCTTTGAATTTATCAAAAGCTTCAGACTTATGTCTCACCGAATAGACATAACCATATTTACTGTAATCATCAATAAATGTGATAAAGTAGCTAAAACCCCTCCTGGCAAGTGAACTTATTGGTCTAAACACATTCGAGTGTATAAGCCCCAATAATTCACCCGCCCTTTCATCGCGATCGATAAAGGGCACTTTAGTCATTTTTCCCATCAAACAAACCTTGCACCTATCGATCGAATGGAATTCGAATGAACCTGAAAGCCCGCACTTCTGAAGTGCTGATAGGCGCTTCTTGTTTATGCGACCCAAATGACAGTGCCATAACAGAGTTAGGTTTAAATCGTTGGATTTAGACCTCTTGGTATTAACGGAATATATAGAACTTGAGGCATTGTTACCCATATCTAATATGTACAATCCTCCAACCATGTCAGTACTGGTATAAAACATATCATTGCATAGAACATTGAAAACTCTATTTCCAATATTAACATTATATCCTTCCTTGTCAAACACGGATACAGATATAATATTCCTACTAAAAGTAGGTATGCAATATACATTATACAATACTAAGACAAGGCCTCTTGGCAAAGCAAGACTCATGGATCCTACAACTGTTGCCACAACTCTGAGGTCCATTTCGTGCTTTCCAAATCTCTCCTACTTTCAGCCACCATATATTAGTGCATGTGTGAGATTCAGTCATGGTATCTAATACCCATGAATCTTTGGAAGTAGAGAGATGTAGCTCTATAGAGTTAATACCGATTGAAGGCACGGTCCCACCGCCCTTCCTTAGATCATCCAGGTTTCCTGATGAAGGCGCAGTCTTACTGCCCTTCTTCAGATCATCCAGGCTATTTGATGAAGGCGCAGTCCCACTGCCCTTCTTCAGATCAGCCGTGAACTTCCTGTAATCCCGGTTTCAATGACCAGGCTGTTGGCAGTAGAAGCAGACATTCTCAGGTGTCTCATCTTTCCTGCCAAGTGCGCATGGGCCCAGCCCATGCCACTTCCAATTCCCTTGTTGACCATCAGAATATCCTTGGATCCCAGATCCCTGAGATATTCTTCTCAGCAGTTAATGACACTTCATGTAACTCTGATATGGTCTTAGAGACAGCCTTGTCAAGGACATATTCTTTGCGTTCAGACTTGAGGACTATCCTCAAAATTCTGTACCAGTCCAAATAGTTTGTCCCATTTAGCTTGACCCTGTCAAGAATGGTTTTTAATGACAAACTATTAATGTTCGCTGAATTTGCCATTTGATCTACAACAGATAAAATTCAATCAGTAAACTGAATAAATTTTATGAAGATCAAGCTTAAACACCAACAATCAATTCTAAACCTTTAGAATCTGAAACCAAGATCCTTGATTCACTCGATTAAGCTGAACTAATGCTCACCACTTAATCGAGCTATGTAGGTAGGACTCCATCCAATCACATCCAATGTGACTCTTGGCTAGGGTATGCACTTAAGTACACGGCTTACCCTATCTGTTACCCTAGCTCAACCTCAGGCCGAGAATCGTAGTCGGGTCCACCAATTTTCAACTATGGCTCGTCACTATGTAGGTGCTCCGCTAATGCGCACGACACCCACATATGTCGTCCAAACCTACTACCCCGCTTTCCCATGGATGCTCCGCTAATGCGCACGACACCCATAGGACGGGGAGGTAGTAAGGTGTTGATAATTGGGAGGTATCGGACATGACCCGTTTTTACTTGTCCGGTTGTGTTTAAAACTTTGACACATACTAGATGCGATGAGCACATCAACTACATTCCAAATGCAATGATGCCTCAAATTACATCCAATGTAATTCTTCCTTCGAACCCATCAACTACATCCAATGTAATGACGATTCTAAGGGTTCACACACAAGGATTAAAATTCCAATTTTATCTTTGCATGTGAGGTGATATGCTCGGTAAATAAAGTTAAGCATGCAATTCTAAAACACATAGAATTAATCATGCATAAACTAAACCAAGCATAAAGCGATAAATGTGCACATAATAGCCCCCTAAACTAACTCCCACTAGCTTCTTGAGCTCCACCGACTCCAAGCCGATGCCAACACCCGAAAAGCCACCAAATGACCTTTTCGCCCTTTCTTCGTCTTGAGTAAAATATTACAATTTAATACACGACTCGCAGGTCGGGAATAAATAAATATTACAAACAAGTGGTTCGACGACCACACCTTGAAAGAATAATTACACGCTAACTCTAACGGCTCGCAGGCCGTGAAAAGCGATAAATAATTAAATTGAGCTCGGGGCTATTATGTACACCATGCCAACATCACATCACACATCGTGTTATCAAACAAGCATGTTATCAAACATCATGTGATTTTCCGGTTTTAATTAATAGCCAAGTTTCGAAATTTTTTGATGCTCGGTTTATCGAAACCGTTCAAAAATGAAACTTTTGAACATTTGATCTTCGAGTTCGTCATGACGGTTCCAAACTCGTCATAACTAACAAAACGGTTTAGCCTTAGCATATCAACCATCCAATGGTCATGCTTGGCCTAGCTCCGTCCAACGGAGCCCCGTTCGGTCTCGGTTTCGGCTCCCCGAGAGTCCCGCTCCCGAGACCCGAAAAATCAAATTTTTTTCAAAATTTCCAGATTTGAAATAATTTTCAAAAAATCATTTTACATGTATTAAATCCATAAACAATAATTTAAAACATGTTATCAAACAATTTAGCAAAATAACATGCCAAAAACGAAACTTTCAAGCAAAACCGAAACTTTGAACACCGTCTTGTGAATCCCGAAGGTAGCACGGCTCTGATACCACTGTTGGGTCTCGAGGTAGGGTTGGAGATGAACCAACTCGCAGCGGAAAATCAATGAAAACCAAGAGACAATTAGAACCATGAAACAACTAACAAAGAATGGATTAACAAGAGAAAAATTCAGCACTAGTTCTTACCAAAACAAGAACACCGGTTAACGAATGATTGGCTTGAGTCTCCAAGACGCCTACGTATCCACATGGGAATCAAAGCCACGTAGTTCTTCTCTTTGAGGACTCAAGAACACAAACATGGAGGTGGAAACTAGCCAAACCCGAAATGGCCATGGAAGAGGGAGAGAAAATGTGTTTCCTATTCTTGTCTTGTGTTTGTTATGTTGAAAAAAGATGACTTAAACATAACAAAACCCATACTTGTCCAACTAAAGGCATGGGACAAGTATGGTGTCAAGTAAGGTGTAAATAGGACAAAGTATGGCAAGACAAGATTGGGTTAGGTGGTGAATCACCAACACCTTAATCCTTGTCTTGCTTACTTAGTACTAATTAATCAAGACTTGATTAATTAGTTCCATGGGCCTTGGTTGCATGGGCCTTTCATGGGCCTCTTGGAACATGGCCCGTGACCATTTCCAACGAGGTCCCGTGATTCGCTCATCGCCTCCATGCCTTCCATACCGGAAATGTCCAACATTATCCGACGCGATCAATCCCAAGACTCCAAGCCTTGTCTCGATCCGTAAAGTCCTATTCACTTACGGGCACATGACCCAAAACCCAGTTTTGGTCATGTCCCGAGACAACTCCCTTTTGGCCATTCTCCATAAATGTGTCAATGAGTTTCATCCTCCGGTGTGACCCTTAGGTTTATGCATGTCAATAGATCAACGTAAAATCCCATTTTACTTGATCCTATTTAAGTGGCAACTAACGAGACTTTAGTATTGCCTGACACTACATAACGAATCGACCCTGTCGATTCTAACCTTTCCGTCGTCCCTGTCATTATCCTTTTATCTCCGATATCCTGATTGAGATAAGGCATAGAGCCGTCATCCTTATTATTCTCAATCACCGTTCCTTGATATGTGAGATGACTGAAGATATGATACCCAGTATCATGTGCATGGCCATGCTATTCTTCCAGTCACTCTCGATCAAGCGGCCGAGAACCGATATCTTTCCCATACCTTAGTATGAGGGATAAATCCCTTAGCCGTCTTTCGTGTCACTCATGTAGCCCATCCCCAAGCCAATCCTGGCCGTTATGGAAGCCCTGTTACGGACAACGTTAGGCTCAGGTCAAACTCAGTTGTTGACTACATAGCGATCACAA
The DNA here is from genome assembly GCA_963921825.1 of Erodium maritimum. NCBI lineage: Eukaryota > Viridiplantae > Streptophyta > Magnoliopsida > Geraniales > Geraniaceae > Erodium > Erodium maritimum. Next base: position 23,147,546 of record OY997596.1, on the reverse strand, counting down.
AGACTCCTTGGTCTAAGGATACATGACAAGCTACAACACTGAATATGTTCATGACTTAATCTATGGCACATATTCAGGGTGGGTCGTCCAATATCATGTCCCACATGATATCTATGATCAGACTCCGGAATCCCATTCCAATGACTAACAGAACGTAAGCCATAAAGAGCCATATTTCATACTAGTCGCTTCTAGTGAAGCTTTGTTGACTAGGGACCCATCGAGTGTGATCTATCTCGATCTATGGTTCTATTCGCATGGTGGGCATAGATCAGAGCACACATCGATATATTACTCCAACACATAAGTAATATAAAGCCGCTTTAATTTTATTGCTAACGATGATATATACATTTGGACATTTAGGATTGAACTACGGGCACTAAGACTAACAATAAGAGGTTCCGTTAAAGCAAAAATGGTTTGGGAAATCTTTCTAAGGATCCATCTTCAAGTATCCCATCAGATATGAATAAGGGCCCAAGTATGAATAGAGTTACTGGAACTAGACTTGGGAAATGGTGTCCTCACAGGAACTTGAATCCTGATGAGTGTAAATTTGTCCGACATAATTTGAATATTTCTCCTCATATTTTTACCTTAATTGTTCTTTAGTTTATATTTTTAGCATATTTTAATAAAAAAAATTAAACCCTTTAATCGTTGATATTTTTTTTGTTTCATAATATATCTTTTTTTTTATCAGAGAGAAAGAAATGCATTAAAAAGGAAGTGTGGGTCCTGGGTTAGAAACCACAACAACCAAACCATAATCCAACAATAACGGCCTAAAGGCCAAAAGCAACAAAAGGAACAAACAAACAAGACAAAATAACCACCCTGGTCCACCACAACAACAACTGATACACCAGACTAGTGAACAGTACCTCAGGAGACCGCTCGGGCAACCTAGATCGGACTAGTGAACAGTACCACAGGAGACCGCACGGGTGAATCCTCTGGCCTCAAGAAGGCTAAGTGATTCGTGCCCCTCCACCCAAAACCGGGCAGATCGACCCCAAACTACGACTCCGGAACAAGTACTCACCGGACCCTACCAAGGTAAAGCAAACCCAAAACGACTCCTGAACGAGCACTCACTAGACCTGGTAAGAGAAACCACCGAGGTGGACTGGGGAAAAAGGTGCTGAATTCCTCAAACATGACACATCAATCAACAGTCCATCCTTAGGCGCTCCTAGTCAGCGCAGCACCCGGAGACTCGACCCACTCGAGGAAGGTGAATGAACGACCAACCGCTCCCAAACTGGAAAAAGATCCTTGCTGAACCCTAGCTAGCAGAATGCTTGGTACGATAGCAGCAGACCCTGAGAAGACACGGCGGTTGCGCTCCAACCAAATCTGCCAAAGACACAACAAACCGATACCAATCCACGCAGACCTCAGCCTACGCGAACCCAACAGAGAGGTCCAGGACTCAAGAAACAAAATCGGCGACATCGGAAACACGCCCACAACTCCCCACCAACCCAAGATCAGAGACCAGACCCTCCAGGTCCAAGAGCAAGTGACAAACAAGTGACTAGAGTCCTCCCCAACTGAACCACACAACATGCACCTCCAACGAGCTAACGGAATCGGCACACCCTTATCCACCAAGAAGGAGATAGTGGGAACCCCACCATGAGCAAACAACCAGGCAAATAAATGGATCTTGAGAGGAACAGGGGCTGACCAGATCACAGAAGCCCGGGGAGTGATCTCATAATCCACCCAACCAGCAATCACCTGAAAAGCTCTAGCTGACGAGAACCCTTTCGGATCCCAAGAGCAGACCAGCGAATCTGGGCGTTCGCGTACTAAACGAACACCAACCAGACGGACCATCATCTCCTCCAACTCCTCGGCATCGCGAACCCGAAGATCCCTATCAAACAGAAAAACCCAGTCCCCATCAACATAAAACTCTGCAACTGACCCATGATGGCCTCCCACCAACCGATAAAGCCGGGGAAAACGAGTCGCCATTTCTGTATCAAAAAGCCACGGGTCCTCCTAAAAACGAATCGTGGTGCCAAAACCGACCACCCATCTCAAAGTACCGGGACCAAACACTCTCGCAAACCCAGGGTCCCGATCCAAACAAACCACATGTCGAATGAAGAAAGAGGACACCCTTGGGGGAACCGTAAGCGATCCCAAGTCCCACTCAGTCTCTCTCCACCCAAAACAAGCACAAATGACACGCCTCCAGAAGGCTACCCCCTCTATAGCAAAGTGCCACCACCATTTCAAGAGAAGACTGGTGTTTACCTCCGAAAGAGAACGAACACCTAGTCCTCCTGAGTCTTTGGGCCTGCACACCACCTCCCACGGAACCTTGGAAAGACACCTCCTCTCACGCCCTGAACACCAAAGGAACCTCCTCTGATATCTCTCTAGCAACCGAACCACCTTTGTAGGGGCTCGAAACAAGGACATGAAAAAGATCGGCAAGCTAGCCAGGGTCGCCCTAATGAGCGTGTGGCGCCCTCCCAAAGAGAGAAAGCGGGCCCGCCACACCGCAAGCCTCTCTCTGAACCTATCCACCACTGGGTCCCAAAACGAAGCAAGACGAGGATTGCCTCCCAGAGGGAACCCAAGGTAAGTGAAAGGGAGAGTGCCCAAAGAACACCGCATGGCCTCCGCAAGATCCGTACACACCCGATCATCAACGGCAAGAGCAACCAGAGACGACTTGGTGAAGTTGATCCGCAGTCCAGACATCAACTCAAAAGAGTGGAGAACAAACCTAACAGCACGAAACTGATCCACCCCTGCCTCAAGGAACAATAAAGTGTCATCCGCAAACTGCAGGTGAGAAACCCTGATGGTTGGGCCAACCCTAATGCCCCCGTATAAACCCTGCCTGATACCAAGCTCAAATAACTGGTGAAAACCCTCAGCAGCTATCAGAAAAAGATAAGGCGACATCGGACACCCCTGCCTGACTCCCTGTAAGACCTTAAACTGCTCAGATGGAGACCCATTAATCAACACAGAAGAGAAACCCCGAAGACACGAGGAGATCCACAAAATCCATTTCCCACCAAAACCCATACTCCGAAGAACATGAAGCAAGTAAGACCAATCAACCTTATCGAACGCCTTCTCGAAATCCAACTTCACCAAAGCTGATGGCTGGTGTGAACGTCGCACATATCCAAGAACCTCCATAGCGACAAGGACACTGTCCGATAACTGCCTCCCCTGCACACATGCGGACTGAGTAGAGCTGATAAGGTCTCCAATCACCCTCTTCAACCGCCTCGACAAAATCTTATCCAAGATCTTGTACGAGGCTGTCGTAAGACTAATAGGATGGAACTCCGAGAAGGAGCGAGGAGAAGGGACCTTCGGGATGAGAACAATAAAGCTCGAGTTCACCCCACGACTAAGCTAAAACGAGGCATGAAAGAAATGAAGAAAACACAAGAAGTCGGCCCGAAAGATTGGCCAAGCCACTCGAAAGAATACCAGATTGAAACCATCTGGCCCGGGGGCCTTGTCCCCAGAACAAGCAGACAAGGCCTCCAACACCTCAGCCTCAGTAAAAGGAGACTCCAACATACATGAGTCCTCATCGCTTAACCTGGCAAACGGCAAAGCAGGTAAGGTATTACGGGTAGACTGGTCAGAGAAGAAACGAGCCCCAAAGTGAGCGACAGCCTATGCCTTGACCACTGCAGGATCTGAAAACTCAGTACCGTTCTCAATCACCGAGAAGATCTGGTTCCGAGCACCATGGGACTGAGAAACCCTATGGAAGTAGGCTGAATTACGATCCCCATCCTTGCCCCACTTGACTCTGGCCTTCTGCTTCCACAAGCTAGATCTCTGTCCTACCTTAGTGGCTAACTAGGAGGTGCAAAAAGCTCTCTCGGTCAGCTCTTCCTCCGATAAAGGCCTAGTGTCAACCAGGGCATCAAAAGCATCAATACGCACCTCCAACTCTGATATACAAGTGTCTAGTTGCCCAAAAACCGACCGAAGCAGACACCTCGAAACCTGCACCTCGAGAATCGTGCCTTGAAACCCGTGTATCGGGAAACGTGCACTGGGTTCTGTGCTCGGGACTCGAGTACTCGAACCCGATTCGTTGTATAATCCCGCTTTTAGCCCGCTCGAGTTTAAAAGACAACAATTGAACTTAAATCGAACCCGTCGTAACTTTTAATTTAACTTTGGAACCAGTTTTAATTATGGCTTTCGTGTTAATTTAGAGTCAGACTTCGATCGAAGAGAAGACCGGAGGTAGCGAGCCAGGACGTCAGTAGCTAGGAGACGTAGCTGTTGTTCATCAGTTGAGGTAGGGAAAGTAGCGAATACCGGTTTAATTACGGAAAGTTACTAGTATGCATGCTAGGTAATAATAAAACTGGAATGAACGTTTATATGTTAGCCGCTTTCAATATTCTGGGAAATTGTCGTGCTGGTAGAATGGCCATGTCGAGCCGTAGGTTGTGTGCCGATTGAATTGCATGTCATTGTTTGAGATGCGTGCTGTGTGACCTAGTGTCGATAAGTTTAAGAGTTAAGAACTAGTATATTCGGTGTAACATGTTGTTACTATGTGTGGGAAAGTTTGCCGTGTTTGATGAATGGTGAATCCTTGATTGTGATATGGTCGGGTGAGTGATAGAGCGACGTGTTGTGTAGTTGTGATAAGATTGTTGGGCCTGTGAGCCGTGTTTGATCTGTGGCATTGCGAAGCGTGATATTATCTTGATGTATGATCGAAGAAAGTGTTTCCGGTACGATGCCTACATCGAGGGGGTATGCTGGTGTAGGACATCTAGGCCGATGTCGTGATTGGGCCTACGGGTCGTGTTGGGCCGACGGGTCGGAGCTGACGAGCCACGTCATATTGCATTGGGCCGACTGATCGGAGCCGACGGGCCACATCATATTGCATTGGGCCGACGGGTCGGAGCCGACGGGCCATATCATAGTGTATTGGGCCTACGGGTCGTATGGGGCCTAGGGGTCGTGATTGGGCCTGTAAAACCCGACTTATTTTAAACGGGTAATATTTTGCAATTTGAATCGTTGGGGGTAGGAACTTGCAACAAGTGTTTTGTTGAAAAGAAAAAGCAAAAAAAAAAGGGAAGGAGAGTTTTTGGACTGAACTGAGAATTGGGCCATGCTTGGGCCCAATCAGAAGCGAGCCCAAGCCCGCACGCCAGACCGAGCCCAGTGACGCGCGCGGTCCATCTCTTCGCGAGCAAAACCCTCGCAACGACGCTTCAGATCTTCACTTTGCACGCACGCGGTTCGAGGCATCGTCTACCTCGTGTTGTCTCTCTCTCGCGAACCCGAATCAGATCTCGCCGCCGTCCCTCTTCTCCGACCTCCTCCACGACCTTCTTCTTCATCCCATTCTTCTGCTTCCACGACGACACAACCCCAGCACCTGAGACCCCCTCCCTCTCTCTTCTTCTTCCCTTCTCTTCCTTGAACCAGAACAAACCCTAGCTGCCGCCTTCAATCGAGCTCCGCCGCGACTTCAACCGTGGAAATCAGCCTCGGTGAGTCTCATCCCGAGCTGATTCGTCCTTCCCTCGACCCTTCGCCTGAGAATCGAGAGCCCTCGAGCTCGTTTTTGAGCCGGGAGTGACCGAAGAGGAACGCCGGAGTCTTCGAACCCCAGATCTGGCTTTCCCCTCGTCGGCGACCTCGAGCTCGTCAGATCTGAGACGGGGACGAGTTTTGGGTCATGCCCGAGCCACCGCCGCCATGTCCACGCGTCGCCGGGAACTTGACACGCATCTCCGCCCTCGTTCCTCCCTTTTCGAGCTTCCCTAACGCCGTGGACTGTGGTCGTAGAGCACTGGCATCGCCGGAGCTGCAACCAGCTCAGACCGAGCCAACACGGGTTGGGCCAGGTCCTGGAACTAGGCCTGTTGGTCGGACTTGGGCCGGAGGCTCGAACCTTGGGCCAGGTCCAGGTCTGGACGGGTCCTGGACTCGGGCTTGGACCGGGTCTGGACCGGGTCTGGGTCGGGTTCCGAGCCGGGTCCTGGTCCGGCTTGGGTCCGGGTCGGTTCTGGGTTCGGACCGGATCTGGATCCGGGTTGGGCCTGGATTCGGGCCGAATCTGGGTCGGATCCGGGTTGGACATAATAATTAATTAATAATTTAATTAGTTTGACTTAAAATCAGTTAACTTCAAAGACTTTAGACATTTTAAAGGACTAATCTGATAACTTAGAGGACTTTGGACCTTACCGGATCTGATTGGACCTTTTGTCTGTTAAACCCAGACTCAGACTCAGACTTCGCTGAGAGCTTGGACTTCGCCCGAGAAGACCGGAGTTGGGCCAGG